>CM077158.1:97582195-100055905 GCA_039583875.1 Platanthera guangdongensis | reverse complement strand
TGACAGGAGGGCTTTTGTCGACACTTCGTACGAAGCTGTCGAGATGAAATCGTTGTTTGGAGTTGCAAGGGCCTTGGGGCTTAAAGGGCGTGTGTTGGGCGTGATGACTCGGGTCAGGACACGGACTGAACCCATGTGCGTCATGTATAGTTCTACAGGCTTGAACTTCAGGTTAAAATTGTTTGGATGCTTTCAAGACCATTTGTACGTGTCACGACGAGGTCACACGACGATCCGTTCGTCCCGTCGGACCCATTCGTCACGGGCGTCGACATGTCAAATTCGACAGATCGCTGATTTTTTCCTGAAAATAAAATAAAATAAGTTCGTATAATCATTTCGACGATCGGGAGCTCAGTATTGAATCTCTATCTCTGAGCTCAGTTCGACGACTTTGAGCTCAGATCGACGATATTTTTGTGCAGTAAAATAGGTATATTTACAATTATCGACGATAGCAGAGCTCAGTTCGACGTTTTCAGATAACTTCAGGATTTTTCAAGATTCAAATTCAGATCAGTTAAGGAGTTATTCTGCAATTAATTCAGAAGATTTCTATCCGTTTTCATTTATTTTGGACCAAGTTTCAAGGGATTTTCAAGGAAATTTCTATGGACTTTCCTCCAGAAGACATTTTGCAATTAAGGATGCAATTAATGCAGGCCAACGGCTATTCTTGATAGAGGATGTTTTTCTATTCAGTACCAGAGAATAAAAGACAAGAATTTTTGAATCTCTCATACACACACAGACAGACAGAAAGACAGACATCAGTAATCTTCAGAACAAGAACAAAATATTCTCTGTCTCAAAAAATTCTCAAGAACACACATCCAAGGAGATCAAATTTTCTGAAATCCTCAGATCTCTCTTGTCTAAATTGTTCAAGGCCAACATATTTCAAGACTCCAAACACCTAACATTGCAGCTGTTGCTGAATCACCTCTTGCTGGAGCTCAACTTTGAAGGCCTATCACCCTACAGCAAAGCTTCTTTTCCTGAAGATCTCAAGGACTCAGGGGGAGCTTTGACACCATCAAATCCACATAGTCTTCTCAGCTGATTTGAGAAAGAGAAGACTTCCATCACTCTCTCACCCCCATCTCTGTAAAGGGTTTCTCAAACTCCCTTCAAAAGTTTGAACTTGGTTTTTGAGCACCTTGTCAAAAGCTCATTGGTGGCAAGACACCTGATCAAAAAATCTGATTTGGTTTTTGAACACCTTATCAAAAGCTCATTGGTGCCCAGGACACCTGATCAACTCATCCTGCAGTGATTCCTACCTTGGTTGGTAGAAGAGTGGATGTACCCAAGTTCAGGGGAACCACTATATTTCCTTGTGTCATCTGGCTTACTGTCTTTATTTTTGTTTTGGCTGGCTGTGATTGTTCTGTGATTAGCTTATGATTAGTTTAGTTCTGTGATTAGATTTATTAACTGCTTCCCTGCTCACTCATATTACAACAATTGTTGTAAAAAGTTTTCAAGCACCATATACTCTATTCACCCCCCTCTAGAGTATATCAGATCTAGCTGCACTTTCAATTGGTATCAGAGGGAGGTTGGTTAAACATACCACACCTTGGTGGTTGCACAGGCTAACACCTGAACCCAAAGATCTCTAGTTAGATCTGTTTTCTTTGAAGTTTATTATTAGGTTTTGCTTTACAAATCATGGCCCAAAACAAGATTATGCTAGCACCAGACCTCCAGTGTGTAATCTATCCAAGTTTGCACTTTGGAAAGCAAGGATCAGATTATACATGAATTCTATTGACGAGGATTTTTAAATCTGTTTTGACAGTGTGTCCAAGACCTCCAGAGAACTCAAGTACAAATGTTGTTCCACCTCCATCAGGAATAGATGCTGACATCAAGAAATGGAAGGTAGCTGATGCTAAGGCTATGAACATCTTAGCCCAAACAATGTCTGATGACATATTTCAAAAGGTGGCTGAATGCAATTCAGCAAAGGAAATTTGGGACAAACTCTCTAAAATAGTCTCAGGCTCAGCTGATGAGAGAAAGGATAGGAGATCCCACCTATATATCTCATATGAGAATGTCAAGAAGGGAGAAACTGAGTCAGTGAGAGATATATACAACAGGCTAAGTCTAATAGTCAGTGAACTCAGGACATTGGATAAAGAAATCTCACTAATTGAACTCAATGACAAAATTCTAATGTGCTTCCCTAGCACTTGGGATTCAAGAATCTGGCCAATCAAGGATGTCAGAAGTTTGAATGAGATCACCACTGAAGCTCTATTGGGTAAGCTCAAATCTTATGAGCTACTCATCAAGAATAGAGAAGAAGAACAGAAGGCTGCCTCACCAGCCACAAGAAAAGAGAAAACAATAGCCTTTAAGGCAACTGAAGATCAATCTGAAGACAAAGTCACAGGAAATGATGAACTGCTCAGTCTGTTGGCCAAAAGATTTTACAAGATGGCCAGAGAGAAAGGACTTAGAAGGAGATCATACAGGAGCATGATAAGCCAAGGTATGATAAGTCAATTAATAATAAAGAAATTATTTGCTTTGGTTGCAGGAAACCAGGGCACATAGTTCCTGACTGTCCAGAAAATAAACGCAAATCGACGATCGTCGAACAGAGGTCAGAGCTCTGGAAAGTCCTTCAAGGGCAAATCAAAATTCAATCCTAAGGGTCCTTCATCCCAAATCTTTAACCCTTATACTGAATGGATTATACCTCCAAGGAGATATCATCCTGAAGGTTATAAGAGTCAACCTGAGATGTCTTTTATTTTAGAATTTAAAGGTTATCAACTTAGGCCCAAGGTAAACTGGGTCAAAAACAAATGAATTATCTTATGTGCAGGTGAAGACCTATCCAACATCTAACCAGCAATGGTACCTGGATAGTGGGTGCTCTAAGCACATGACAGGGAACAAGTACAACCTCACATCCTTTAGAGCCAAGCTTGGACCCAAAGTTATCTTTGGTGATTCAAACTTTGGACAGACTAAAGGATATGGTGCAGTCCAGATTGGATCAGTAACATTCAAGAAGGTAGCTTATGTGGAAGCACTGAAGCACAACTTAATAAGCATCAGTCAGCTGTGTGATGAAGGCTACCATGTGACCTTCAGCAAAGCTTTATCCAAATCAAGTCAGAGGACAACACAACTGTGTTGACAGGTAAAAGGAAATGTAACATCTATCTAGTAGATTTTCTTTCAATAGATATAGATATTTGCCTATTTAATTCTGTTTGTAGACCAAATATTTTATGCCATAAGAGACTAGGACACCTAAACCTTAGAACTATTGCTAGGCTATCCAAGGATAACCTTGTTAGAGGACTACCTTTTGGCCCCTACAAGAAGGAAGGACTCTGCAGGGCTTGTCAATTAGGTAAGCAAACTAAAAACAACTCTAAGTCACTTAATAAGATTGATTCACCTAGGATATTGTATCTGTTACACATGGATCTTTTTGGACCCATCACAGTACAAATCCTAGGAGGGAAATTTTACACTTTAGTAGTTGTAGATGACTTCTCTAGATTCACTTGGGTGTTCTTTTTAAGGAAGAAGTCTGATAACTTTAAGTGTCTGACAGAGTTTCTCAAATGTATACAGATTGAGTTCAATACTCATATTGCCCTGATCAGAAGTGATCATGGGACAGAGTTTGATTCTCTTCTTATGCAAGAGTTCTGTCAGAGTGAAGGGATCAGACATACTTTCTCAGCTCCTAGAACTCCTCAACAAAATGGGGTAGCTGAAAGGAAAAATAGAACCCTTATTGAATCTGCCACTACATTGTTGTCAGATGCTCATCTTCCTATATCCTTTTTGGCAGAGGCAGTGAACACCTCCAACTATGTGCTGATGAATAGAAGTTTGATACATAAAATAAAGGGAAAGACTCCCTATGAATTACTCAAAGGGAAGAAACCTAAAGTTGATTATTTTAGAGTTTTTGGTTGTATTTGCTACATACAAAATAATGATAAGAAATATTTAGCAAAATTTCAAGCTAAAGCTGATGAAGGAGTGTTTCTGGGATACTTCATGATCAGCAAGGCTTATATGGTTTATAATAAATCATCTTTAGAAATTGAGGAATCTGTTCATATATCATTTGATGAATCTAACATGTCTTTCAAGGAGAAGATCTCTTCTACCATAGAACCTTTGCATGAACATTCTCTTGTTGAAGACTTGAACAAGTTACAGGTTACTCAAAAGGATGAAAGCAGTGAAGATGAAGACAGTGTTCAACATATTGAAGAACAACTTGAAGAGCCAGTTGTTGTACCACAAGAGGAAACAACAACACAGGTTGGTGAACAATCAACACCCCCTGTTGATTTAGTAACATCAAGAGACCATCCAATTTCCCAAATAATTGGAGACATCTCAGCTGGTGTACAAACCAGAAATCAGGTCAACCAAAACATGTTGCACACCTACTTCCTATCTCAAATTGAACCTCAGTCCATTCAAGATGCAGAGCAAGATCCACACTGGATCATTGCAATGCAAGAAGAGTTACATCAATTTGAAAGGAACAAAGTATGGGAACTAGTGCCAAAGCCTAAGGATCATTCCATTGTTGGAACAAAGTGGGTGTTCAGAAACAAACTGGATGATCAAGGAGTAATTGTAAGGAACAAGGCAAGGCTAGTTGCTCAGGGATATTCTCAAGAAGAAGGAATAGACTACGACCAGACTTTTGCACCAGTTGCAAGATTGAAAGCCATCAGAATATTTTTAGCTTATGCAGCACATAAAGGCTTCAAGGTAACTATGGTTGTTTCTGTTGCTGTTCTCGCCGCCATGAAATTTGATGCTGGCTTCGACATAGACATGGAATCCTTCAGCACAACAGACCAGGTTTTTCAGGATATCTTAGAGTTATTCAAAGAGCAGAAACTAGCAGCAATCATGACTACAAGGATTAAGCTTTCTTCTGATGAGATTAAGGAATGGGTCTACACTGCCCACAATCAGGACCACACCACCATTGTTGGATCAATCTCTGGCACACAGGTACCTTTGACCCCAGCAATTTTAACAGAGGTTTTTGAGTTAAGTACTGGTGGAGATTCTGCTGATTTGTCTGGAGAAGACTATGCTGACTTGCTTTCCAGAATGGGTCACTCTGAGGCTAACCCTAGCAAGCTATTGAAAAAGAATCTTTCTGTGGAATACAGATTCCTGGCTGATGTAGTTGGAAAAGTCCTACTGGCTAAGCAATCTGCTCATGATACAATTTCCAGGTATCAGCTAAAAGATATAATACCTAAACACCTAGAGGGGGGGTGAATAGGTGACCAATTTCTTTTTAACTTTTTAAGGCAGAAAACAGTTAATATCACAGAATCTATTCTACTTTTGCACAGCAAACACACAACATACACAACAAAGCACAACACAGCAGACACAGAGTTTTATAGTGGTTCCCCAAGCTTTGGGGTACATCCACTTTCCCCCTTCGCCTATCTAGTAGTGTACTAGATTCGCCAAAACTTCTCCACTCTCACAGAACCCAAACTGGTTCCTACACCTCAGGCCCAAGGCCCTACAACTCAGCTTTTCCACAAAGCCTACACTCAGCACAAAGGCCTACACTCAGCCAACAAGGCCTACACTCAGCCAACAAGGCCTACACTCAGAGATTTCAATCTCCTACACTCAGGCTCTCAAGCCCCCTACCACAGCCTTTATAATTACAGGCTTAAAAACACTCAGATCCAAAGGATCCTACAGATAAAAATGATTATACAAATGATAACTCAGCAACTCAGAAACAATAGAGGGAGTTATATGAGTTTCTTGATGAGTTCTTGGAAAAACTCAGCTGGATTCAATCTGACTTAGCTTTCTTCAAAGCTTCTTGAAAGTAGAACTCAATGAGATTGACTCCTTCTGCAGTTGATCCTTGACCTCTGCTTCTTAAGATCCAGAATATATCTGACCTTCTTCTCAGCCTAGTTCCAACGGCTGATTTCTTGGATGGAGCCCTCTCTCTCCAACTTCTTAGATCTGCACTTGGACAGCTAGATCTTCTTGTTTTGATACTTGATCAATAACTTGAACAACTATGTGAACCACCTTTGAACAATCACAACAACAACAACAGTTTCTGTAGACTATATGAGCCTATTTATAGCCTTCTTCATGGTAACGGCTGGACTGGGTACCATATCCTGATATTCTCTGACATCTCGACAGGTACTGTAGACCGGCTAGGAACGGCAGCTGTCAAGTCATCCAGTCAGTTCTTGAAAGTTCTCTAACTGTCTGAAAGTGTCGAGACTTTCTGTCTTTAAGTGTCGACACTTATAGACCAAGTGTCGACACATGTTGTGTAAGTGTCGACACATGTTGTGTATGTGTCGACACAAGTCTACAAGGTGTCGACACAACTCCTTGTGTTGTAGATACCATGTCTCGACACAGTTTCTTCTTCATGTGTCGACACTGAATTGAGTGTCGACACAAGTACTTGATCTTCTGAATTTTGCTGAATTCTTCTAAGTGTCGACACATGTCCTTTGTGTCGACACATCTTCATGTATTGAATCTGTTAAGTGTCGACACTGCTTCTTGTGTCGACACATAGTCTTCAGTGTTGATACTTGCTGAGTGTCGACACAACTCCTTGTGTCGACACTGGATTCTTCTGTTGAGACTTCAGCTGAGTGTCGACACATTCCCATAGTGTCGACACTTGTACTTAGAATAATTGTTGATCTTGCTGTTCTTTGTAAGTGTCGACACAGCTCCATGTGTCGACACTTTCTTCAAGTGTTGAGTCTTCTGTTGATGTCGACACATTGTTCTTGGTGTCGACACATACTTATTCTCTGCTGACTTTTGCTGAGTGTCGACACAGCTCCAAGTGTCGACACTTTCTGGTGCAGACACAGTTCTTCTAAGTGTCGACACTGCTGTTAAGTGTCGACACAGCTTTACTGTACTTTTCTTCACTGAGTGTCGACACAGCTCCTTGTGTCGACACTTTGTGTCTGGTGTCGACTCTGCATCCCATGGTGTTGACACAATGACTCCAAGTGTCGACAATGCTTGTCTGGGGTGTCGACACAAGTCTTCTTAAGTGTCGACACTTTCCCTCTGGGTGTCGACACATGGACTTAGAAATTTTTGCTTCAGTCCTGCAAATACTTAACCTGCACAAGTAACTCAAAAAACACATCAAATACATTTTGATGTATATCATTGAGTTGGGTGAGGCTTCTTCAAATCAGGTACACTTAACCAATGTACCAAACAATCTCCCCTATTTGGAGAAGTCATAACCCTTAGTCAATGATATACACCATTCATAATTAAAATTACAAAATGATGTAAAGCAGGATAATATACAGCAGGGTAAACCATAAACATGTATCAATTTCACAGTATACAAATTCATCATCACAGAACAAATATGAAATAGAACATAGACACATCACAGAACAAGCATGAAATAGATTTAAACAGGTAAAACATATACATACAGTTCTAATATCTGTCTTAATACATTTTTCAGAAGTTCACCAAAAAGTTTTTCATCAAAAAGATTACAAAGTAAACTTCACAGAAAAAATTCTTAATTCTATTTCTGTTCAGGCTCCTCATAACTAATCCCCTTTGCCACAGCTTGGAACTTTAGCTTTTTGGACAGGAGTCATCAGCGAACTTCAGCATCAACAGGCTTCTTGCCTTTCAGATCTTTCTTCTTAAGCTCTTCTGCTTTGATCTTCTATCTTTTAAATAATGGTATGGCTTAGGAAAGTACTTGCTAGGCTCCTGGGCAGTAGGAGGTAGCTTTCCCATCTTTGTCTTCCTTCTGTATTGGACAATTGCCTCCTGTCTAGATTCATGTTTTCTCCATTCAGTTTCAGAAAACCATTTGTTCCTGTCTTGAATGTTATCCTTGGCAGCTTTCCAGGCAGTTAAAATGATATTTCTAGAGGTAGGGCTCCATTGCTCAAAATCTGGTCGCTGTTCAGCTTGTTCCCTAAACCTCTTCTTTGACAATCTAGTCTCTTCTTCTTTTTGCAATGCCTCTTGCATGGCTTCAGAAATAGGCTGAACAACCTTTTCAATAATAACATTGTCCTTGCCCCCAGGTGGGCTGTACATGGTCTGTACATCAGCATGCACCATTTCAAAATCTGGAGGAGGATAAATGACTTGAGCTACTTCTGGTTGCTCACCTCCAAGATAGGCAGGGTTAATTCCAGATTCAGCAACATCATTGTCATCACACAGAGGAGGATATCCAAGAGTTGCTCTGATAGAATTTGATATCCACTTAGCATGGTCAGAGCTTGCCTTGACTAACACTCTCTCCCCCTTTATGACTTCTCTAGCCATGTGATCTCTGACATCATCCTTCTGAAATCTGATTTGATTATCCAAGTATCTGACTCCATCTTTAAAGAAAGGTTTGAGCTTTTGAAGTTGTTCAGATATGGCCTTCTGGGAGGCTTGGATAGCAGTCTTAACAGCAGTGATTTCTTCTTGGAATACTTTGTCAAATTCAGCTTTAACAGCAGCAGTAGAGGTAGAAGGTCCAGCACCTATATTCTTCATTTCAGTGACAATAGCATTATGGGAAGCAGTCAAATTGTCATTCATCCTTAGCTGATTTTCAAGAACATACCCTTGCTTCAATGCTATGTCATCTACTTGTGCTTTTATCTTTTCCTGGTGGGTAGCCAAGTACACCACTGCATTTTCACCCTTGTGGAAACAGTCTGTCATCTCTTTCTTGTTTAGGTTCATTTCAAACCTTATTGATTTTATGTCCTGGGCTAGATCAAACTATAAGGATTTCTGCCCTTCATCTACATACTTCTCAATTGCCTGCCTGTGCTCATCAAGTTTAATTTACATTGCAACCATCAGTGCACTATAATCAACTGATGGTGCTTGCTGAACTATAGACTGTGGAGCAACAGTCTGCAAAGCCTTCTTATAGCTTTGGCTTCTTCTCCTGAACACTTGAAACTTCTTCTTCTTTGCCCTAGCAGTCTCCTCATCTTCAGAGGCAGATGTGCTGGCTATATCCACCCTCTCCTTAGGGCTTGGAGGCTTCTCAGGTTGCACATCAGGTGCCTTCTCAGTTTCTTGCCTCACAGGCACTTCATGAACTTGCACTTTCTCCCCCTCAAGTGGAGCATTCTCCTTCTCAGCAGCATCAGTTTCCTTGTCAAAATCTGCTTGATCCAGATTTAGGAATAAATCTTCCATGGTGTATTCTTGTGGAGACTGAGTAGGAGAAATTCTTGGCTCTTCAACCACTGGATCAGTAACATCTTGAACAACAGCAGATGTGTCTTTTATGACAGCATCTGAGACTTGGTTATCCAGCTGAATTTGCTGATTAACATCAGACAAATTAGGATCTTCTTTAGAAAAATATAAAGTATTTAGTTCAGTGATTACCTCTAGTATGATTTTGTTGCTTGTTCACTTTCCAGTGTAGTGGGTTCTTCTACAACTGGAAGCTCCCCTAGCTTTGATCCTTGTGGATGGGGCTAGCTTGAGGTAGCTCCCCCTGGATCTCAGCATCATCTTGAGGAGCAGGAGATTTAACAGCAGGCTCATCCTCATTTTCATCTGGAGTGAAGACAACTTGTTCTTCACTGTCTGAGCTGCTAGTGGACTCTTGTGCCACTGGAGCAGTCTTCCTTTTCTTCTTTGGAGGAATGTCTTTCTCAGCAACTATCTTCTCAGGGGTTGGCATTTCTTTAGACAACACCCTGTCCCATCTAGAAAATATTCTCAGATCCATCTTCCTCATATGATTGATTTTGCTTCCAGCAGCCTGTTGCATAACCTCTGGTATGGCACCAGCTAGGTATAGACTTATGATTCTGCCCAGGTTGGGCTTCTTCAGACTTTCCTTAATCTTCTCAAAAACTACCATAAACCAGTCAGTTTGCAGAGAGAAGATTATCCTTGTCATTATTCCAAACATATAGGCAGACACTCTGTCATGCCCTCCTGGCTTGCTTAAAATTACCTTTCCAACAATTTCAGAAAGGAATTTACCTTGACTGTTCATTCCTTTCCTGTTAAAAATAGAACCAATCTTCATTGTAGAATCTAGTCCACACCAGGTTAGAGCTTCCCTGGTCTTTGATGCAGTAACTTCATCTTCATCTTTAGTTCTTGGAAGCTGTAGAATCTTCCTCAGACTTTTTGGTGATACCTTGACCTTCTCACCATGAACCCTGGATTTGATTTTGAATCCAGTTTCGTCCATCCTGGCTCCATTGAGGAATTCAAGTACCTCTTTCTTCCATATCTTAGTAGGTTCTGAAACAAGATATTCCAATCCAGAATCGGCAACTAGGGTTACGACAGACTGGATTTCTTGATCAGCATCATTGAACGCGCCACACACCAGCTCGTATCCTTCGTTGACGTTCTCCTCTAGCTTAGGCGCCATTAGGGTTTGTAGAATTTGTCTTGAGAGAAGAGAGGTGTCGACACTGAAGTTTGGTCTCGAAACTGTGAAAGCGTGTCGACAAACACAGACAAAACCCTATTTATACCTTTCTAATTTTGAAGATGAACAGGCGGGACAGCTAACTTAAAATGTGTCGACACTGGCAATAAGTGTCGACACTGACTTATAATGTCTCGACACATATGTGTCGACACAAGTTTAGTCAACAGATTTTATGTGTCGACACTTGTTTATGTGTCGACACAACATAACTCGACACATAGTCGAGACTTTACTTAGAAAATTCTGAGTAAATACTAAGTGTCGACACCACATTGGATGTGTCGACACCTACATATCATGTGTCGACACTAATATTCTGAAGTGTCGACACCAACTTCCTAGATGTATCGACACCTTTTTCCTGAAGTGTCGACACCACTATTCTGTGTCGACATAGACTTGTCTATGTGTCGACACCTTTTTACTTAGCCAATTTCAATTCTGTAAACTTACTCTAAGTTTATCATTCCTATTTCAATTTTAAATTTATTGAACTTAGCTTCTTCTAGGGGCTTAGTATACATATCAGCTACTTGTTTATCAGTTTTAACATATTCTAATAAAATATCTTCTCTTTCTACATGCTCCCTAAGAAAATGATATTTAATTTCAATATGTTTTGTTCTACTATGAGATACAGAATTATTAGCTATTGAAATAACACTTGTAGAATCACAGAAGAGTGGAGTTCTACTTACCTGAAATCCATAGTCCTCTAGCTGATGTTGTATCCACAGAAGTTGAGCACAACAACTTCCTGCAGCCACATACTATGACTCTGCAGTGGAGATAGCCACACTGGTTTATTTTTTGCTACTCCATGAAATTAGTCTCCCACCTAGGAATTGACAGGTTCCAGTAGTGCTTTTTCTATCTTCTTTGCATCCTGCAAAGTCTGCATCTGAATAACCTGTTAGTTCAAAATCCCCATTCCTAGGGTACCAGAGGCCCAGATAGGGAGTGCCCTTTAGATATCTCAATATTCTTTTGACTGCTGTCAAATGAGACTCTTTAGGGCAGGCTTGATACCTTGCACAGACACATGTAGCACACATGATATCTGGTCTACTAGCAGTCAAGTATAATAGGGAGCCAACTATCCCTCTATACAAGGTTTCATCTACAGGTTTCCCTGCATCATCCTTGCTAAGAGACATACTTGACCCCATAGGAGTCTTCATGGTACTGGATGAATCCATACCATACTTCCTTATGAGTTCTAGGGTGAACTTGGACTGACATATGGATAAACCACTTTCAGTCTGTTTAACTTGGAGACCCAAGAAAAACTTTAGCTCTCCCATACTACTCATCTCAAATTGACCTTGCATAAGTTTTGCAAACTTTTTGCAAAGGCTGCTTTCAGTAGACCCAAATATAATGTCATCTACATATATTTGGACTAGTATAACTTTGCCTCTAGATTCCCTAAGGAATAGAGTCTTATCTATTTTCCCCCTTGAGAACTTGTTCTCAATGAGGAAACTAGATAGGGTTTCATACCAAGCCCTAGGGGCTTGCTTTAACAAATATAAAGCTTTCCTAAGTCTATAGACATGATGAGGTAGAGTTGAATCAACAAAACCTGAAGGCTGTTCCACATAGACTTCTTCCTTAAGATTACCATTCAGGAATGCTGACTTGACATCCATTTGGTAAACCTTGAATCCTTGATAGGTTGCATAGGTCAAGAACATCCTTATGGCTTCCAGTCTGGCTACTGGAGCAAAGGTTTGATCAAAGTCAATACCTTCTTCTTGCCTATATCCTTTAGCAACCAATCTTGCTTTATTCTTAATGATGACCCCTTGTTCATCCATCTTATTCCTGTAGATCCACTTGGTTCCTATTATATTGTGGTCTTTAGGTTTAGGAACAAGTTCCCAGACCTTGCACCTCTTGAACTGATTAAGTTCTTCTTGCATTGCTTTAGTCCATTGTGGATCTAGTATGACTTCTTCAAACTTCTTAGGTTCAACTTGAGATAGAAAGCTGGAGTAGATTGCTGCATTCAGGTTTCTGCTCCTTGTTTGTACTCCTTGTCTTGGATCTCCAATAATCTGCTCTACTGGATGATCTCTAAGATGCCTGTTGGCTGGAGGCATCCTGACTTCTGGTTGAACCTCTTCAGCATCTCCATCATGTTGTACTCCTTGAACTTCTTCAGCAATTGGTACATGTAGTTCTCCCCCTGGACAACAGCCACTGTCTTCTACTTGCTGTCTTGCAGTAGGTACTTCTTCTATTGTAAGCTTGTCCATCTTCTTTGTTAAACCTGTGGGGATGCATACACTACTAGACAACTCATTATTAATAAGTTTAGTCTCATCAAAAACTACATGCACAGATTCTTCTACAACTTGTGTAGACAAGTTATAGACTCTATAAGCCTTACTGTTATTGCTGTACCCAACAAAAATTCCCTCTTGGGACTTGGCAGCAAACTTAGTCAAGTAAGACTTTCCATTGTTAAGTATGAAGCATTTGCAAACAAAAATCCTAAAGTAGGATAGGTTTGGTTTCCTGTCTTTCACAACTTCATAGGGGGTCTTGTTGAGCCTTTTAGTGATGGTAGCCCTATTTATAACATGGCATGCAGTGTTAACTACTTCAGCCCAGAAATATTCTGGTAGTGATGTATCACTTAATAGGGTCCTACCATCCTCTATCAAGATCCTATTCTTCCTTTCAGCAATGCCATTTTGCTAAGGTGTTCTAGGTGAAGAGAATTCTTGAAATATCCCAAAGTCTTCACATAGTTTTGTCATGCTATCAGACTGAAATTCAGTACCATGATCACTTCTAATCTTGACCACTGTACTGTTTAGTTCATTCTGAATTTGCTTGACAAAGCTATAGAAGACACTAGGTGTTTCAGATTTCTGTCTTAAGAAGAACACCCAGGAAAACCTTGAGTAGTCATCTACAACTACAAAGGTATAGACCTTCCTACCTAAGCTGTGAACTGGCATTGGACCAAAGAGATCCATATGCAAGGGGTATAAATACCTCACAGCATCTTTGTTTTCTATGCTTCTAAAGGTGGATTTAGTCTGCTTGCCCTTTTGACAAGCTGAGCAAATGCCATCTTTAATACACTTAACTTGAGGACCATTCCTCACTAACTCTTTGCTAAAGAGTTTGCTAATAGTCTTGTAGTTAAGATGGGCTAGGCTCTTGTGCCATTTGACACACTGAGAGAATGTCTCATCAGCTACAAGACACACTAGAGAACCATTGTTCTCAACCATAATGTCCAAGCAATAGACATTTCTTTTCCTATAACCAGTCAAAATGATCTCTTGATCAGTTGACCTCTTGATATGACAACCATTTTTTCACAAATGAGATGTCATACCCTATATCACTTAATTGACTTATACTTATTAGGTTGTGTTTCAACCCTTTAACATAAGCCACTTGAGTAATGGTAACCAAGTTGCTAGAAATGTTACCAAATCCTTTGATGATTCCTTTTTCAGAACCACCAAAGGTGACTTTTGGACCATCTTTGATTGGAATGTAGTCCCTTAGTAATCCTCTAGTTCCAGTCATATGTCTGGAACATCCACTGTCCAAGTACCATGTTGGGGTATGGCCACTTGGACTCACCTGCAAAACAGATTAATGAGCCTTAGAACCCAAAGAATTCTTGGGTCCTTGGTACTTGTTAGTTTGCAACTTGACAAAACTACCTACTGGCTTTCCAACAGGTAATTTGCAACTCACTTTGGCACTAACATTGTGCCAACAGTGCATTGCAAAATGGCCAACTTTGCCACAGCACCAACATTCAAACTTATTATACCTTTGCTTAGGTACTGTCTTTGCTGTCTTATCTACAGCAGACTTGTTGAATGTTGGGGCTTTGCCCTTGGACTAGGACTTGGACTACTCAGTCCTTGTAGGTCTAGTAAAGCCCAGTCCAGCTTTACCCTTGTGATGAACAAATTCATCAATTATGGGTAACACTGACTTAGGTTTAGAAAACCTAGCAACAAGCTCTCTCTCCTTCTGAAGATTAATCTCCAGACTCTTGATTTGATCATTCTTAAAGGTGATAGTCCCCATCTGAATCACTGTAATGTGCTTCAGTCTGGCTATCTCATTAAGCTTTTGATCAAATAACTTCTCAGAATCTATTGCAGCAGCTTTGAGATCAGCAATTTCCTTTGCCTGACTTTTAGCTAGGGACTTGCTCTTCTTGTAAGCTTGCAACAGCACTTTATATTCATCTATTAGCTGATGAATATCATCCTCAGACTCAGATACACTTTCATCACTTGATAAAGATGAATCTGATTCTGTACTGACACAAGAAACTGAACTTAATGTTGAACTTTGTACCTTACTGGGTCCTGGCTGCTCCAGGATTTTGTCACTCTCTGTCAAAGCCATTAGCCCTTGGTAATGGCTGTCTTTTTGTTCATATATAGACTCCATGATCTGCATGAATTCTTCTTCTTCTTCTTCAGCAAACAGCCCTATGTATGCCTCAGCATCAGACTCAGTTTCTGAAGAAGAGATATCTGACAGAGTCTTCTCCTTTTTTGCAACAAAAGACTTCTCTTTCTTGCCTTTGAAATGAGTCTTCTTCCTATCACTAGACTCCTTTCTCTTTTCAGGACAATCTGCAATAACATGGCCTTGTCTATTGCAGCAATAGCACACTATTTTTGAAACAGTTGTCTTGCTAGACTTAGTCCTCTTCCTGTCCTTCTTTGAAGCCTTTTTATTCTGATATAGGTCTTCTTTTCCCTGTGAAGTAGAAGGCCTTGACCTCCACTGTTTATTTTTCAAGAATTTCTGAAAATGTCTAGTGAAGGCAGCAAAGTCTTCATCACTTTCACTGCTTTCAGATTTTGTGCTGACTGACTCTGATTCAGCAACCTTTGGAGGTGCAGTTGGTGACTTATTCCTGTACTTTCTGGGGGCTTCTGTCTTGAAAGCTACAGTTCTTTCCTTGTGTTCATTTCTTGTTGATTTCTCCTCCTCTTTTCTCACTGTCAACTGCATTTCATAAGACAATAACTTGCCAAACAGTATAGGTGGAGGAATTTCTTCCAACTTAGTCATTTCTCTAATGGCACAGATCTTGGTGTCCCAATCTTTAGTTAGGGACCTTAGAAACTTGTCATTGAGTTCATAATTACTGAACTCTCTTCCATAAGACATGAGTTCATTCACTATCCTATAGAACTTCTTATAGCACTCAGTTATGCTATCACCCTTTCCTTGTCTAAAACTTTCATACTCTTGATTTAGCAAGGATTTTCTATCTTGCCTAACTTCTTCAGAACCTTCCATATACATAATAAGAGTATCCCACATCTCTTTGGCTGCCTTACAATGTATAAGATTCTGAAAAGTTGCATCATCTATGACACTCACTATAATGTTTTGAGCCCTTTTGTCCATGGTGGCTAGGACAATCTCATCCTTAGTCATTTCAGAGAAATCCTTTGGGGTTCTCTGATTTGCATCTAGAACTGATATCTTCATGGGCACATAAGGCCCTTCCTTTACTGTGATGTATATCCTAGGGTCTGAGGCTTCCATAAACAGCCTTATCCTTTTCTTCCAGATCCCAAAGATCTCTTTCCTGCATATAGGTAATTTCATGGATCCCAATTCCTTGTGATTCTCAGAGAAACCCATGTTTCTTGATTTTCTTGAATCTGTAATTTGACTTAGGCTGAATCTGTCAATCAGGATCTCCTCAGACTGTTAGTCCTTTTTGAGGAACCTGGCTCTGATACCACTTGAAAGATATAGTACCTAAACACCTAGAGGGGGGGTGAATAGGTGACCAATTTCTTTTTAACTTTTTAAGGCAGCAAACAGTTAATATCACAGAATCTATTCTACTTTTGCACAGCATACACAGCAAAGCACAGCACAGCAGACACAGAGTTTTATAGTGGTTCCCCAAGCTTTGGGTACATCCACTTTCCCCCTTCGCCTATCTAGCAGTGTACTAGATTCGGCCAAACTTCTCCACTATCTCAGAACCCAAACTGGTTCCTACACCTCAGGCCCAAGGCCCTACAACTCAGCTTTTCCACAAAGCCTACACTCAGCCACAAAGGCCTACACTCAGCCAACAAGGCCTACACTCAGCCAACAAGGCCTACACTCAGAGATTTCAATCTCCTACACTCAGGCTCTCAAGCCCTACCCTCAGCCTTTATAATTACAGGCTTACAAACACTCAGATCTAAAGGATCCTACAAGATAAAAATGATTATACAAATGATAACTCAGCAACTCAGAAACAAGAGAGGGGAGTTGTGAGTTTCTTGATGAGTTCTTGGAAGAACTCAGCTGGATTCAATCTGACTTAGCTTTCTTCAAAGTTTCTTGAAAGTAGAACTCAATGAGATTGACTCCTTCTGCAGTTGATCCTTGACCTCTGCTTCTTAAGATCCAGAATATATCTGAACCCTTCTTCTCAGCCTAGTTCCAACGGCTGATTTCTTGGATGGAGCCCTCTCTCTCCAACTTCTTAGATCTGCACTTGGACAGCTAGATCTTCTTGTTTTGATACTTGATCAATAACTTGAACAACTCTGTGAACCACCTTTTGAACAATCACAACAACAACAACAATTTCTGTAGACTGTATGAGCCTATTTATAGGCCTTCTTCATGGTAACCGGCTGGACCGGTCCATAACTGAATTCTGACATCTCTGACAGGTGCTGTAGACCGGCTGGAATGGCAGCTGTCAAGTCATCCAGTCAGTTCTTGAAAGTTCTCTAACTGTCTGAAAGTGTCGAGACTTTCTGTCTTTAAGTGTCAACACTTATAGACCAAGTGTCGACACAAGTTGTGTAAGTGTCGACACAAGTCTACAAGGTGTCGACACAACTCCTTGTGTTGTAGATACCATGTCTCGACACAGTTTCTTCTTCATGTGTCGACACTGAAATTGAGTGTCGACACAAGTACTTGATCTTCTGAATTTTGCTGAATTCTTCTAAGTGTCGACACATGTCCTTTGTGTCGACACATCTTCATGTATTGAATCTGTTAAGTGTCGACACTGCTTCTTGGTGTCGACACATAGTCTTCAGTGTTGATACTTGCTGAGTGTCGACACAGCTCCTTGTGTCGACACTGGATTCTTCTGTTGAGACTTCAGCTGAGTGTCGACACATTCCCATAGTGTCGACACTTGTACTTAGAATAATTTGTTGATCTTGCTGTTCTTTGCTAAGTGTCGACACAGCTCCATGTGTCGACACTTTCTTCAAGTGTTGAGTCTTATGTTGAGTGTCGACATATTATTCTTGGTGTCGACACTTATACTTATTCTCTGCTGACTTTTGCTGAGTGTCGACACAGCTCCAAGTGTCGACACTTTCTGGTGTAGACACAGTTCTTCTAAGTGTCGACACTGCTGTTAAGTGTCGACACAGCTTTACTGTACTTTTCTTCACTGAGTGTCGACACAGCTCCTTGTGTCGACACTTTGTGTCTGGTGTCGACTCTGCATCCCAGGTGTCGACACAATGACTCCAAGTGTCGACACTGCTTGTCTGGGTGTCAACACAAGTCTTCTTATGTGTCGACACTTTCCCTCTGGGTGTCGACACATGGACTTAGAAATTTTTGCTTCAGTCCTGCAAATACTTAACCTGCACAAGTAACTCAAAAACACATCAAATACATTTTGATGTATATCATTGAGTTGGGTGAGGCTTCTTCAAATCAGGTACACTTAAACCAATGTACCCAACATCAGCTCTGCCTAATGGGAGCCCTAGTAGACAGGAAGAATCTGAATTGGGGAGAGATCTTCTTTGACCTCATTAAGAAGAAAATCAACAAAAGTTTTGTAAACTTTGGAAGAATTCTAGGGGTGTTTCTGCAGAATAGGTGCCCTGCATTGCTGGTCTCCTCTGGAATCCACATTAATGTATCCAAGAGACTGTCTTGTGCCCTTTTTGGTAAATGGGATAGACAGATCATCAAGCCCAGCAGGCCCTCTTCCAGCACTCCTTCAGGCACCAGGACTATCAGAGTCTCTTCCCCACAGGTCTCTGCCCCTGCAGATGACCTGCCTGCTGATGCCTCTCCTCCTCCTCCTCCAATTCCATCTCTTCCCATTCCATCTACCATTAAAACTCCATCCACCATCATCATCTTCAGCCCCTCTCCAACATCCATACCATCTCCAATCCCTACTCTTCCAACCACAGGAGACCAATTCCATCCATTATTCACCTACCCTCCAACAGACATTGCCACTTCATCACCCTCCAATCCATCCTTCAGCCTCATTGATGATTCCTTTATGGATAACTCACCATCCTCTCCTCCTGAGCTACCCTCATCCTCAACATCTTATCAAGATCTTCTGCAAGAAATCATTGACCAACCCACCTTCACACCCTCCATCTCCATCCCACTGTCCTCCATACCCACCTTACCCACACCTCAGCCATCTCTTCACCCATTCCCCAGCTCTCCTCTACCATCATCAACAGCTACACCTCCATCCTCTACCTCTGCTCCAGTCACTACTGAGCAAGTAGACATTCCAGCCCTTGCTGACAGGAATTATGAACTGCTAGCCCCCAGGCTATCTCTTCTCTTGGAGACCTCCTTGGCTCCATTACTCATGTCAGTGGCAGCCCTTTCTACCAGGCTCTCCTCTCTATTCCCTCAGGCAGCCCCTTCAGTAGTGTGCCATGATCCAGCCATGTCTGAATCTAGGCAGGGGGAGATGCCCTATGAAGTGAGTCTGCCTGCTGCTGCTCTTGCTGTTTCAGTGAGCCTGCCTGCTGCTGTTTCTTCAGTTCTTGAAACTGCTACTGCTGCTGCTGATGTGTTTCAAGCTTCAGTTCAACCTCCTGCTGCAGTCTTTGCAATAGACCTCAGGTCTTTGCTCTCAGAATTTGATTCTATATATTTCAGATGTCTTCCAGAGGAAGCTTGTCTTCCAGAGACAGTTGCTATCCAGCCCCCTGAGGATCTGTCCAAGGCCCTTGTGCCTTTCTCTTGCTGTGACCCCAGCATCATCACTTCATTTGTCCACTCAGTTTATGTTGTTGCTACTTCTGCTGAAAGCAATGTGGTTGTTTCTGATGTTGTTGCCCCTCCTGCTGCTGAAATTTTTGATGACACTTCTGTTACTGCTGATGAGCCAATTTCTAAGGAGATCCTTATGACAGAGGCATATGAGTTTGAGCCTTCTGTATTTTCTGCTGATATTTCTGCTGCTGATAATGCTGGTTCTGTCAGTGAGACTGCTGCTGTCCCAACTGCTGTTGTTACTGCTTCTGCCTCAATTTCAACTGCCACACCTTCTGTATCTGTTGTTGTCACTACTGCTACTGCCTCAACTTCTGCTACTATAACCTCTGCTGCCTCATCTGCTTCAATCCAGCTCAAGAAAGATTTGATAAAGAAAATTGATGCCCTTTATGATGATCAAAGTTCTGAGACTGATGAGTTCAGAACAGATTCTGATGATTCTTCTGCTACCATTGCCAGGAAAAGAAAGGAAAGGAGCAAAGCCATGAAGAGAGTACCTCCTGCCAAGGTCAAGGATAACAATGATATACCATACTATATTCTTCATGATTGCCCCATCACTGAGCACTGGATGCAGTACTCAAAGAATGAACTCAAAGCAATGAAAAAGAAAAGGAAATATGAAAAGGGCTCTTCTCAATTCCAACATTCTCATCCTCCTCCACCACCTCCTCCTGATGCAGGTGCAGGTGGAAGTTCTGCTGCTCAACCCCCTGCTAGAAGTCAAACCCCCTATCAGCCACATGCCAGATCTTATCATAGGGGAAGCCAGTCCAGGGGTTATCAATCCAGGAGAGGAGGATATAGAGGCAATTAAAGAGAAGTCCAGGTTTACTCCAAAGGATACTCAAGGTAACATCCATACTCCAGGGAAGGACAAATTTCATCTGACACCACCTCTGGTCCTTTTCCCTATAAATTGAAGGAAATTGTTTCATCCAGGCCTCCTCAGGACAATCCTTCTAATAGATATGAGCCACCAGTACCTTTTGAAGACCCTGAGAACAATCCAGCTGCTTGGACTGCAAGGATGAAAGAGCTTGCTGCACTAGATCAGATCAAGAAAGCTAAAGAGCAAGAAAGAGACTCCTCTAACATCTCTACAATGTCTGAACAAAGAAAGAAATAGTTGGAAAAATATGGGTCAAGCAAATTTTTTGATTCTGACAGGTACATGGAACTGCATCCTGAAGCTGTAGTTCCCAGGCCCAAACAGCAAACCACTTTAGGTGCAGCAGATGATACTAGATCAAAGAAGGAAGCCCTCAACCCCAATAGAGAAATCAAACTCATTAAGGGCAAGGAAAAGAAATGATTATGTAAGGTGACAATCTATTGATTTCTGATTAGTATCTGGGATGATATATATATTTGTGGTTCTGCAATGTCCAGCTTGTTGTTTTCCTGTATTGCTGCTTGTATGTTGCTATTTAATTTTTTCCAAACTCTGTAAATAGTAATCCTAACCCAAATAGGGGGAGATTGTTGGAACACCTTATTACTAATTTGGGTCAGGATCACTATGTCTCTAGGAAACCAATGTTTGACCTCCTGTATAGTTCTAAAGGTCAATTAGAATTGAGTCTAAGGGTTAGAAGTCTACGTTTGGAAGCTGCTCTCAAGACCAAGACTTTTACAGTTTGAGACTAAGTCATATCGTCGAGCTCAGCACGACGATTCGTCGAACTCCGATCGACGATCGTCTAAGCTCAACTTCGACAGATCGTCGAACTCCATTCGACGATCGCTGAGCTCAACTTCCACATATCCTCGAACTCCTTTCGACGATCGGTGAGCTCAGTTCGATGATCTTGACTCAGTATTGGATCTCTATCTCTGAGCTCAGTTCGACGATCTTTGAGCTCAGATCGATGATATTTTGTTGCAGTATAAGTTCATATCGCTGAGCTCAGCTCGACGATAACGGAGCTCAGTTCGACGTTTTCAGATAACTTCAAGGATTTTTCAAGATTCAAATTCAGATTAGTTAAGGAGTTATTCTGCAATTAATTCAGAAGATTTTCTAGCCGTTTTCTTTTATTTCTGGACCAAGTTTCAAGGGATTTTCAAGGAATATTTCTATGGACTTTCCTCCAGAAGATATTTTGCAATTAAGGATGCAATTAATGCAGGCCAACGGCTATTCTTGACAGATGATGTTTTTCTATTCAGTACCAGAGAATAAAAGACAAGAATTTTTGAATCTCTCATACACACACAGACAGACAGAAAGACAGACATCAGTAATCTTCAGAACAAGAACAAAATATTCTTTGTCTCAAAGAATTCTCAAGAACACACATCTAAGGAGATCAAATTTTCTGAAATCCTCAGATCTCTCTTATCTAAAGTGTTCAAGGCCAACATATTTCAAGACTCCAAACACCTAACATTACAGCTGTTGCTGAAATCACCTCTTGCTAGAGCTCAACTTCTGAAGGCCTATCACCCTACAACAAAGCTTCTTTTCCTGAAGATCTCAAGGACTCAGGGGGAGCTTTGACACCATCAAATCCACATAGTCTTCTCAGCTGATTTGAGAAAGAGAAGACTTCCATCACTCTCTCACCCCCATCTCTGTAAAGGGTTTCTCAAACTCCCTTCAAAAGTTTGAACTTGGTTTTTGAGCACCTTGTCAAAAGCTCATTGGTGGCAAGACACCTGATCAAAAAATCTGATTTGGTTTTTGAGCACCTTATCAAAAGCTCATTGGTGCCCAGGACACCTGATCAACTCATCCTGCAGTGGATTCCTACCTAGGGTGGTAGAAGAGTGGATGTACCCAAGTTCAGGGGAACCACTATATTTCCTTGTGTCATCTGGCTTGCTTGTCTTTATTTTTGTTTCTGGCTGTGATTGTTCTGTGATTAGCTTATGATTAGTTTAGTTCTGTGATTAGATTTATTAACTGCTTCCCTGCTCACTCACATTACAACAATTGTTGTAAAAAGTTTTCAAGCACCATATACTCTATTCACCCCCCTCTAGAGTATATCAGATCTAGCTGCACTTTCACATGTTATCAGTGGGGCTGGACTAGCTGTGGATTCGGCCAAAGTGCATGTCGTGAAGGAGTGGTAGCCCTTGAAGTCAGCGGCCGATGTGCAGAGCTTCCTTGTACTTGTCGGGTACTATCACAAGTTCGTAAAAGGATTCTCAAAGATTGCCATTCCTCTTACTTCTCTGACAAAGGAAGGTGTGTCATATGAGTGGACACCCCAGTGTGAAGTTGCATTCCAGGAATGAAGGACAGACTTACATCCGCACTCATCCTAGCCCTTCCATCCGGGAAGGAAGGATTTCAAGTTTACACTGACGCATCGTATCAAGTGATGGGAGCGGTATTGATGCAGCACGGGTACGTGATTGCATATGCTTCAAGACAACTAAAGAAGCATGAAATCAACTACCCAGTACATGATTTGGAACTGGGAGCAGTGGTATTCGCCTTGGAGGTTTGGAGGCACTATTTAAATGGCGTCCACTGCGAGATCTTTTCGGACCACAAAAATCTAAAGTACATTCATACTCAGAAGGAATTGAATTTGAGACAGCGGCGGTGGTTAGAATTTTTGTGTGACTATGAATTTAATTTGAACTACCACCCCGGAAAAGCAAATTCTATAGCTGATGCTCTGAGCAGAAAGGTACCGGAAGCAAGTCCTGAGTCCCGATCGGTGAGTATGAAATTAGGTCGGATGTTCGAAGAGATGGAGATTACCCTGGTATATAAAGACCATTCGGAAGGGTATATGGGTTACTTGACTGCGATGAGCAAAGTCTGTGATATTCGAGACCGAATTCAGGAAGAGCAAGGAAAGGATGCGGCTCTGGCCCCGGCAATCAAGTCAATCGAAGATGGGACTACTGACCAGTATTCCCTAAAAGATGGCCTCGTCCGTCTCCATGGCCGGCTCAACATTCCCAAAGGAGGTAAAATTCGGGAAGATATCCTGAGAGAGGCACATTGCACTCAGTATTCTGTGCATCCTGGGATTGCCAAGATGTACGCCGACTTGCGGAATACCATGTGTTGGCCGGGAATGAAGAGGGATGTCAGATATTTTGTTAAGCACTGCGAGGCCTGTCAAAGGGTGAAGGAAGAGTGCAGGAGCCCCGGTGGATTATTACCATCATTGCACATCCCCGAGTGGAAGTTTGAGGATGTTTCCATGGTCTTCGTCCACGGATTGCCTCGCTCACGCTCAGGCAATGATTCGGTGTGGGTAATCGTTGACCGCCTGACAAAGGTAGCCAGGTTTATTACTACGAGGAAAGAAGCTCATGTGGATGTTTTGGTACGTCTCTTTGTGGAGCAGTTTGTGCGGTATCATGGCGTGCCAAGGACAATTGTTTCTGACCGGGGTGGTCGGTTTACCTCTAGGGAATGGAAGGTCGTACAAGCGTACTTGGGTTTGTGCCTTACCTTTAGCACAGCGTTTCATCCTCAGACGAACGGGCAGTCTGAGAGGACCATCAGAACATTGGAGGACCTACTGAGGTTGTGTGTGTTGGATAGAGGAGAGCCTTAGGAAAGTCTCTTACCCCTGGTAGAATTCTCATACAACAATAGCCATTAAGCTAGCATCAGGATGGCACCCCATGAAGCCCTTTACGGAAGAAGGTGTAGAACACCCTTGTCTTGGGTGCAAGATGAAGACCCGAAGGTTTTGGGAATTGAGTACATTGATGATACTGAAGCGGTTGTTAGACTAATATGTGACCGCATGCTTGAGACTCAAAGTCGGCAGGCGAAATATTATAATGCAAAGCACCGGATGGTGGAATTTTAAGTGGGTGACAAAGTGTTTCTAAAGATCAGGCAGACGCATGGAGTGTCACGAGTACGTTATGTGAAGAAGCTCAGCCCAAGGTACATTGGGCCTTACACTATATTGGAAAGGATTGGCCCTTTGGCATATCGGTTGGAGTTACCGCCAGAGCTAGAGAATCTTCATGACGTGTTCCATGTGTCATCACTTCGAAAGGCACTATTGATGCCCGATCAATATATCCCCACCACTGATAGAGCAGTAGCGACTGATAGGTCTGTGCGACTAGAGTCGGTGCGGATAGTAGACAGCGAGACAAGGATTTTGCGTCGCAAGAGTCTTCCTTTGGTAAAGGTGTTGTGGTCTAATCATTGGAAAAACGAGTATACATGGGATCCGGTGGACTTGATGCAAAAGCGCTACTCGGAGTTGTTTCATCAAGGTAATTTTTTAAAAAAAAGCATACTTTTATTTTATGTCATGCTTTTCTCTCCCCATAGCCTTAGCTTGATTTCGGGGACGAAATCTTTTATTTTGTTTATAGTATTTGTAACGTCTCGATTCACGCTAGGCCCCTCATGCACGCTTTTGAGTCAGGAGAGCTGACTTGGTCTCAGGGAGTGCTGGCAGCTAGGTTTACACTTATGTAAGGGAGGTGAAGTCAGTCCAAAGTAGGACACGGGTAGTGACACGGGCGTGTCCATACCCGTGTGGTATCCTGGTGCCAGAGTTGGAAATTCATGGAATTTCCAGAGAAAAACATGGGTAGTGACACGGGCGTGTCCCTACCCGTGTGTATGTGGACACGGGTAGTGGCACGGGCGTGTCCCTGCCCGTGTGTCTGAATAACTTTGTCGACCATGTTTTCCGAGGAGGACATAGGTAGAGACACGGGCGTGTCCCTACCCAAGTGTGTTGAGTGGAACTCGACGAGCTATCGACCGGGTTTCCCGAGCAGGACACTGGTAGATACATGGTCGTGTCCCTACCCGTGTGTGTCGAGTGGAACTCGACGAATTGCCATGTGCGTCGAGTGGAACTCGACGAATTGTCGAGTATGTGAGCCGAGAAGGATACGGGTAGAGACACGGGCGTGTCCCTACCCGTGTGTGTCGAGTAGAACTCGACGAATTGTCGGGTGTGTGACCCGAGCAGGACACGGGTAGAGACACGGGCGTGTACCTACCCGTGTGTATCCAATTAGCACTCGAGTCGCATCACTCGAGTTGTTCCCGAGGAGACAGGTAGATACACGGGCGTGTCCCTACCCGTGTGAGCGTGTCTAAGTAGCAGTGGAACCGTCTACCACGCTCCACCTGAGCAGGACACAGGTAGGGACACGGGCGTGTCCCTACCCGTGTTGTTTCCATATAAAAAGGGGGGAAGAAACCCTATCCATTTTCAGTCCTCTTCCAAGCCATTTATGTGGGAAAAATTGCTGGAGAAGAGGAAAAAGGTGCTGGAGAAAGTTTTCATCCCGTGAAGAACTGCCGCCGCCGCGGAGAAGAAGATGCCGCCAAGAAGAGTCACAAGATCCATGGCCGGAAATGGTGGAGACGCCGGAATTGAGGTGAGATTCCTCCCCTCTCCCTTGGTTCTAGATCTCTAGTTATTTACTAGGAGAGATATCGACTCAAGAGAGTCTTGATTTGAGAGAAGAAGCTTTCTAGGAAAAAGGCCATGCTAGGACTTGTGTCCTAGGGATTAGATGTCTTCAACCTCTCCCTCCTTCTATGTGTTGATGGAGGATGGTTTCGTGAAGAGAAGTGGACTTATGAGGGTAAATAAGGGAGGAAGAAGTCAGGATGTGATTTGGGGAAGATCAGCTAGAGGAGGAAGATGAACTGATGTCGTTCATTCCGCCTTAAGATGCCTGCAAAAATCTGTGTTCTGCATGCAGCGATCTTCTTGGCCATTTTCAAGTGTGATACGGCCAGATCTAGGATTTCGACTAAGCACAAAAGTCGTAGCCCATGGAAATACCTTTCCAACGAGTGGTTAGATGTCTTCAGGCAAAGTCTGTAGCCACAGGAAAGACTGATCGAACTCGATGGCTGACAAGATAAACGTGCAAAAACTGTATTCTGTACACAGCAGACTTTGAAGCCGATTTCAAGTGTGTTACACTCTGATCTGGGTAAGGGACCGAATACAAAAGTTATAGTTCTGGGAAATACCTTTCCAACAAATGGTTAAACATCTTCATACGAGTCTTGTGGACTCGGGAACGCCAAATATAAGTGGCTGTCCAACAGGTTTCCTGCACGTTCTGTCCTCTAGTTTATGAAAATTGAAGGTAGGAGTTGGTAGAGAAATTGTGGGAAAATAGTGTGAAGGATTGATGTGAATTGCTAGATAGATCCCACGCAAACAAATGGTGAAGTGAAACGTAATTGAATGAAACGATTTGGTGGAAATTAGAGAACGAATGGGTTGATGAGTTTGGATGGTAAGAATGATTCAATTTTGTGAACCAACAGGAATGCGCATCATATTAACAATATGTTGATATCATTTGGAAATGAAGTGTAGGATGCTAATTTATGGCCATGTGAATAATTGTTTAACGGAATGAATTTAGTAGTCCAATGCTTAGAGTGGTGTCTCCCTACGGGTAGCATTGAGAAAGGATGTACAAAA
Organism: Platanthera guangdongensis; assembly: GCA_039583875.1. Taxonomy (NCBI): domain Eukaryota; kingdom Viridiplantae; phylum Streptophyta; class Magnoliopsida; order Asparagales; family Orchidaceae; genus Platanthera; species Platanthera guangdongensis. The sequence continues at coordinate 100,028,947 of CM077158.1, read as the reverse complement.
TGTATTTAGTAGTCCAATGATTAGAGTGGTGTCTCCATACGGGTAGCATTGTGCAAGGATATAAGTGCGGGGTTGATCACACTGGTTGGGTAATGTTGAGAAGAGACAAAAATGGACAGTTGGGCTTGGTCCTCGGTGTTCATTTCCTGGGGCTCCTTCCGTGCCAAGTGGACGGTTGGGCTTGGTCCTCAGTGTTCATTCCTGAGGCTCCTTTCGTGCCACGATAATGTGAAATTGAATGCGGTGTGAGTCGACGCACGACGTCGTAATCCTGGGTTAAGTATAGTATGGCAGGTCTATGTGCTCGCCAGTCGTCACACCAACGGGAGTTGACAGTTAGACCTTGGGCGGTTGGGCTTGGTCCTCGGTGCTCATTTCCCAGGGCTCCATCGTTCCAAGTGAACGGTTGGGCTTGGTACTCGTGCTTTTTCCGAGGCTCCTTCCGGGTCACAACATAGGCAAGATCGGGGCTTGGTTCTCGGTGCACATCTACCCGAGACTCCCACTGAGTCGTAGTACGCATGTGAGCTCCGATGTTGCGTTCTTAGCATTGAGGCATACAGAGGCCTAAGCGAGGTAGTGTGGATTCCCGCTTAGTAGTAGATAAGCCTGCTCTACTGTCACCGCCTGGCCACGACGGTTAACGCCTGAGAGGTTAGATACCTGCTTGAAAAGTGAGAACTACAAGTCTGTGTCGACATAGCGATTGCATGCGCGTGATCATGGGTGAGTCATTTCATTGCATTCACGTCATTACAATACATTGCATATGCAAGAACCTCATCGTATAAGTTTGTATGGGCACTGCTATACGATGAGTTACTTTACTGTTAGGCTGATCCTTAACTTATAAGTTTGTATGGGCATTCTTATAAGTTAAATTAATTTCTTGTTGTAGATCTATATACTTGATGGATTGATATAGCTCGTGTAGAATTGCTAGAATAGATTGATGTTAATGATGTTATACATTTCGTCTATTGCTGCTCACGACATATGTACTTATTCCACCTGCTTGTACCTGCTTATGTTACTTTATATATATTGTACCCTTGTTCCTTTCTCCGCCCGGTGCCGAGGAGTCGCCGGGGTAGCAGATGTGAAAGTCACTTAGTCTTTATGATTAACAGTTGCTACGTCTTCCTTTTTAAGAGGAAACCGCGCACGTAGAGCAGCCACAGATTATGCAGCAGGACAGCCAGACCAGGACGACAGGTCCTGAAGGGACGGTGTCATCGCTACCATCAGTCACCGATGTGAGTTTTGAGAGATTTTGATGTAGCCCTTTGGGCATGTTTTAGCTGTACTCTGATACCTTAGAAGCTTGTTGTAGCTTCTTTTCTTGATGTACTTTTGGACAATATTTACTTATGTGTGGATTGACTTCTATTATACTCTTAGTTGGGTTGACATTGATTGATATTGGTTATTGACGGCATAATAGGCGTCTTGTGGTACAGGTTAGCCCGTGTGTTAATACTACCGCAAGGCGGCTGTTCTGGGCATAAGACTCCCCTCGTGACGTGTTTTGTGTTCCGGGAGGGGGGTCTTACAGACTGACTATTTGCAAGACATAAAAATAGTTATGTCCATGGGCGTTGAGTGAAGGCAGTTCACTCAACGCCATACTGCAAAAAGCGTTGAGTAAATATCAGATAGTCAAAGCTTTGTCTTTGACAGTAATGAAATCTGGTCTAGTCCAGAGGCGTAGAGTGATGAAGGCTCACTCAAAGCCAATGCTATTAAGACTACATCAGTCTAGATGGCATTGAGTGATGAAGACAGACTCAATGCCTAAGCTGACAGAAAATCTATCTAAGTACAGAAGCATTGAGTGAAGGCTATTCACTCAACATCTCATCAATATAATAGGCTAAAGCAGAAAACGCTAAGTGAAGACGCTACACTCAAAGCTTTCATTCTAGAATTCGACTAAGTGCTTTGGCGTTGAGTGATGAAGGCTCACTCAATGCCTATTGGCAGAAAACTATCTAAGTACTTTGGTGTTGAGTGAATAAGGCTCACTTAATGCCTAATGATACAGTAAGACTATCTAAGGCAAAAAGCTTTGAGTGAAGCTTGTTCACTCGACGCTCTCAATGCCTGAGATACACAAAGGTTGTCTAAGGCCAAAAGCATTGAGTGAAGCTTGTTCACTCAACGCCTGAGATAGACAAAAATCTGTCCAAGTATTTTGGCATTGAGTGAAGCCTGTTCACTCAACGTCTATACTAATGTATTTGAATTTGAGTAAGTCCATAGGTGCTGACGTCAGCAATTATCAGCAAAATTCAAAATATTACGGGAAGGCTATAATACGCGACAAAATGGCGCAGCAGGCCTACCACACAACTTTTGCAGTTAATGCAAGGTTACAACGGCCAACTCCTTGTGTGGGCCCTGCTGCTCAAAGATCCATTGATTGGCGTAATAGAAAAGGCAAGATCAACGAAGGAGAAAGTAGCTTTTGGAAAAGACAACTGGCCATCATCTTCTTCCTCGCCATCATTGCAGAGGCTGAAGAACAAAGTTCAAATCAACGGGTCTAGAAGCTCAACAAAGTTAGCTATTGTCTTCTTTATCGGCATCAGCAATGTTGAAGTACAAGACCGGGCAGTCTAAGTCTGGCAGGTTATTGACCGCACGGTCTATCGGATTCTCTCTAGCGGTTTGTTTCCAGACTGTTGTTGTTTGTAGACTGGGCGGTCTAGCGGTCTCCCAATGCGACTTGTGCTCCTTCTTATGGTGTTGCCGAGCGGTTAGCACATTTGTCTAACCGCGCGGCCTGTTCGGTTTAAATTATTTCTATCCGCACAGCTATGTAAATTTTTAGTCCCACATTATTTACATGTAATCTCTCCTCTCTCATCCATTCTATAAAAGGGAGGTCATACCTTTGTAAAGATACACTTTTTGGATAATAAAACTTACAATTATTCAAATTTCGGCTTGTTTTCTAGTCGTATGTTCGCTACTCTCACATGGTATCAGAGCAAGCGATCAATTCGACCTGATTCCTTTGGCTCTTCTGTCCGCGCGGCTTGTTCTCTGTCCACGCGGCTTCTTGCCTTGTCGATGCCCTGTTTGCGTGACTACCTTCTTTCTTTTCTGCGACCTGTTTTTGCTGGCTCTCTTTCCTTCTCCTCTCTCTTCTCTGTTCGGCCACTCTCTCTTCTGTTCGCGCGATCTTCCCTGTTCGTGACTTCTTCCCTGTGCTTTGGTCTGCTTCCTGGTCGTGGCTCCTCTTGCCGCTGGTGTGCTGACACCATGACCGTTGCAGCTTCTTCTCTTTAGCCCGCTGTGGTTTTGTCTTTTTCGTTGCGGTTTTCTTCTCTCGTCGTGGCCTCCTCCTTTCTTCACGCGGCTTAATCCCATTTCTGTCCGCGCGCCTTCTCTTCTACTTGTGCGGTTTCCTATGTTTCAATATGGACAATTCCGGTCTCTCCACCCCCGTCATCTCTTCCTCCACCACTCCTGTGGCTCCTCCTCCTCCTACTCCTTCCGGAAACCTTGGCACTGTTTCAAAATTAATTGGTTCCAACTATCCGGATTGGAGCATTTCTTTCACCTTTCTTTTTCGCTCTCAGCGCAAACGTCATCACCTTACCGATGACCCTCCTCCTCCTAACTCTGCTCAATTTGATGACTGGGATGCGAGTTATGCGCTTGTCCGTACTTGGCTGGCCAACAGCCTCTCTGATGAATGCCTTCCCGTCATCCGTCATGATGAGACTGTCAAAGCTGCATGGCTTCACCTTGCTGCTCTTTATTCGAAGGGGGGCAAGATGTCCCGCATTTATACTCTCTATGCAGACCTCTTCGCACGCCCTTCTATGTCTCTTGCTGCAGCTTATCAGCAGGTTCAGGCTCTTGGCGCCGAGATCCTCCAGAATCACCCCTTCTCCGTGGACTTGGCAGACCAGCACAAGCACTTCCAGGAACTCCTGGTTGTTTGTTATCTTCTGCGCCTTCCCGACTCCTTTGATATGATCTGTCAGCAGATCTTGGGCGAGGCAGAGTCTCCTACTTTGGATGCCACCGCGGCTCGCATCGCCGCTATTACTTCGCTGCTCCAGCGTCCTCTGTTGTCCTCTCCTCCTCCACAGGACTCCCATGCTCACCAGGCTTAGAGGGGTGGCACTAGTGGCCGCAGCCACTCAGGCGGGTGGGGTTCGTCCAGGTTCCTCTGCTCTCACTGTGGCCGTACCGGCCATTCTGTTGACCGCTACTGGCAGAAACATCCTCACCTTCGCCCCTCCGGTGATGCATCTTCCTCAACTTCCGCCTCCTCTCGACCGTCTGCCTCTGTGGCCACGACTTCAGGTAGTGCCCACGTCGCTACCCAAGGTAAATGGCTGATTGACTCTGGTGCTACAAATCACATGACCGACAATCCTCACTGCTTCTCTCTCCTCGAAGCACATGATCAGTTGCCCCCGGTTCATGTTGTAGATGGTTCCCCTTCCCCGGTTCATGGGACGGGCATGGTTCAAGTCACCCCGTTGCTTCGCCTGTTGGATACCCTCTATGTCCTGAAGTTCCCTTGCAATTTATTATCCGTTACTACTTTATGCAAGCAACTTCAGTGTTCGGTCTTATTCACTCTGACTTCTTGTTCTTTCCAGGACCCGAGGACCCAACGGACGATTGCTACTGGGGATGAGAGTTGCGCCCTCTACTTCCTCGACAACGTTTCTGCTCTATCAGCCTCCTCCTCATATTCTACAGATCTTCTTCAATGGCATCTTCGCCTTAGGCATCCTCCTCCTTGTATTCTTTGTCAGCTTCTGCCCGACTTACCTCAGACCAGTCCGCCACTCAACTGTGATGCATGTCAGCTTGGCAAACATCATCGCTCCTTCTTCCCGCTGAAGCACAGCCGTGGCTCTTCTCGCCCGTTTGATCTCATTAATTCTGATGTCTGGAGTCCTACTCCTACCCTCACCATTGGTCGGGGTAGTTCCTACTTTGTAACTTTTATTGATGATTTCTCTAGATGTACCTGGGTGTATCTATTAAAAGATAGCTCTGAACTCTTTTCTATCTGACAATCCTTTTATTATATGGTTAAAACTCAGTTTGATATTTCTATTAAAGTCTTTCACTCTGATAATTCTAAGGAATATCTTAGTCATGAGTTTTCCTCTTTTTGTATGCAACATGGTCTTATTCATCAGACCAGCTGTGTTTACACCTCCCAGCAAAATGGGGTTGCGGAGCGTAAAAACCATCACCTCCTTAATGTCGCTCGCACCATCATGATGCAGATGCAGGTGCCTCGCTCATACTGGGGCAATGCTATTCTCCTCGCCTGTTATTTCATCAATCGCCTTCCCTCTACGGTTCTCCACAGCCAGACCCCATTCTCCATCCTCTACCCGGGCAAGGAACCATTTCCTCTCCCTCTCCGTGTCTTTGGGTGTACGGATTTTGTACACGCTCCGTCTGCCACCCATGACAAGCTTTCCCCCCATTCCACCAAGTGTGTCTTTTTGGGTTACTCTACCACTCAGAAAGGCTATTGTTGTTTTGACCCCGTTCTGCATAAGCAGTTTGTCTCTGCAGACGTGACCTTCTTCAAGAATGCGTCCTACTTCTCTCCTGACTCCCCTCTTCCTCCTGATGTCTCTGATTCTCCACCATCTCCCTCTGTTCCTTCCATGTCTATAGACGTCTCCCCTCTTACCACGTCTCCTCCTCTGTCTCCTCCTCCCTCCTACATACCTCCTCCACCTTCTCCCTCTTCTCCGCAGCCATCTCTCTCCAGTCCCGGTCTAGCCTTCTCCGCCACGGACGCTCCGGTCACTGAGGCTCAAGTCAACCTAGATCTTCCCATTGCTCTTCGCAAAGGGGTGCGGGCGTGTACTCAACACCCGCTTACGACAGTTGTTTCCTATGATCGGCTTACTCCTTCTCGCAGGTGTTTTGCCTTGGCTATCTCGGTTACTACCACTCCCCGCACCTACCAGGAGGCCATTGCTATTCCTCATTGGAAATCTGTCATGGATGAAGAGATCGCCACTCTTACTGAAATGGGTACCTGGACCCTTGTTCCTCCACCAGTGGGTACTGATGTGGTTGGCTGTCGCTGGGTATTTATTGTGAAGTTTCCCCCCGACGGCACCGTGGATCGCTACAAGGCTCGGCTAGTGGCCAAAGGATTCACTCAGACTTATGGGGTTGATTACTTTGATACTTTCTCTCCGGTTGCTCGCCTCAGCACCATCCGGGTTCTTCTCTCTATGGCTGTCAACAAGGCTTGGGCCATTTCTCAGCTTGATGTCAAAATGCCTCTCTATGGGGATCTTCAGGAGGATGTCTACATGGAGAAACCTCCTGGGTATGTTGCTCAAGGGGAGACACGAGTAAGTCGGTTGAAGAAGGCTATCTATGACCTAAAACAGAGCCCTCGGGCATCGTTTGACAAGTTCAGTGGCATTGTGGCTTCCATCGACTTTGCAAGGAGTTCGGTCGATCAGTCCTTGTTTATTCGCAAAACCACCTCGGGGTTGGTGGTTTTGGCAGTGTATGTGGATGATATTCTTCTTACTGGCGATGACCAGGCTGGGGTGGACTTGACAAAGAAACACCTCCGTCAATACCTGGTCACGAAGGATATGGGCTCCCCGAAATACTTTTTGGGGATAGAAATCTCTCGGAAGCCTGACTCGTTGGTTCTCTCCCAACGGAAGTATGATCTTGATCTTCTACAAGAGGCAGGAATGACTGGTGTCAAACCGGCCCGGTATCCCATGGCTACTGGAGAAGACAAAATATGGACTGATGACTCGCCTCTTCTATCTGATATTACGAGGTACATACGTCTGGTGGGCAAACTAATTTATCTTACGGTGACCAGACCTGATATCTCCTATGTTGTAGGCAAGGTTAGTCAGTTCATGCAAGCTCTTAGGGAACGTCATCTTTAGTCTGCCTTGAAGATATTAGAGTATGTCAAAGCAGCACCAGAAAAAGGGTTACTCTTTCAGAAGAATGGTCATCTGAGAGTTGAAGCCTACTCAGATTCAAGCTATGCGGATGATAAAGGCGACCGTAAATCTACATCAGGTTTTTGCACATTTGTTGGAGGAAATCTTGTGAGATGGAAGAGTAAGAAACAGTCTGTTGTCTCTAGATCCAGTGCAGAAACCGAATATCGGAGTATGACGTCAAACACATGTGAGTTAAAATGGTTGCGTGCTCTCATGCTTGACCTAGGAGAGGCCTACGAATATCCTCTTCCTATATTCTGTGACAACAAGACTGCTATATACATATCCAAAAATTCAGTCTTCCATGAGAGAACAAAACATATAGAAATTGACTGTCATTTCATTCGGGAAGAGTTCTTGAAGAAACAGATTTGTACTCCGTTCATCACATCCGACAAAGAGCTGGCAGATATCTTCACAAAGCCGGTTTCTACTTCCTTCTTCCACATTTATGACAAGCTGGGCATGATTGATATCTATGCTCCAGCTTGAGGGGGAGTGTTGAAGTACAAGACCGGGCGGTCTAAGTCTGGCGGGTTGTTGACCGCACGGTCTATCAGATTCTCTCCAGCAGTTTGTTTCCAGATGGTTACTGTTTATAGACCGGGCGGTCTAGCGGTCTCCCAATGCGACTTATGCTCCTTCTTCTGGTGCTGTCGAGCGGTTAGCACATTTGTCTAACCGCACGGCCTGTTCGGTTTAAATTATTTCTAGCCGCACAGCTATATAAATTTTTAGTCCCACATTATTTACATGTACTCTCTCCTCCATTCTATAAAAGGGAGGTCATACCTTTGTAAAGATACACTTTTGGATAATAAAACTTTCAATTATTCAAATTTCGGCTTTTTTTCTAGTCGTCTATTCGCTACTCTCACAAGCAAGTTCAGAGTTAATCTCTGAGAAAAAAGAAGCAACCAAGTTCTAACCCTAGCTGCAGGATCTGGGATCTAATGCAAGTTAGCTGGTGCCATTTTCACTTGCACCAGCAAGTTCAGAAAGCTTACTTTCTGAACGAGAAGAAGTAACAGAAGCAGTGTGAAGAACAACCATAACAGATATATCATTTATCTTCACCAGCATGTTCAGAAAAGGTCCTTAAGAAAGAAGAAGAGGCAGAGCCTTCTGGTTTCTATCGTTAAGAAACTAGAGATGAGTTTGTCTCAGCTCAGGTTGCAGCAAAGGGAGAAACCCTAGCTGCAGTTACTTCACAATTCAAGTAAGCCTAATCCTAAAGATATAATCCTGGGGGTTTTGAAGAAGGAGATAAGGTTGAGCTTCTGGTTCAGTTTAGAAAGGTGCAGAGCAGCAGATCTGCAAGTTACTTCCAACACAAGCAAAGATCTACACATGTTGTAAATAAGATAGGGTTGAGAAATTCTCAGTTCAGGAAGCAGTAGGCTCAGAGACTATATCCATAGAGTCAAAGTTGGTCTAAGTTTATCTCAGTCCAGGGTAGTAGACACAGAGATAATATCTTTATTATCATAATTCATCAAACCCACTTTCATCCTGTAAGATCTTTTTAGATCTGAGTTGTAAGTCTTAATATATAAAGGTCGAGTGTAGGATCTATGTACAGATCTGAGGTAGGATCCAAGTGTGGATCTGAGTGTAGGACCTTTGGGTCTGAGATAGGATTCCATTGAGAATCTGAGTGTAGGGCTTTGGCCTGAGTGTAGGATTCAAGTTTGAATCTGAGCTGTAGGATCCAGTTTGGATCTGAGATATGTGATCATTTGATCACTAAGTTGTAGGACCTTTGGGTCTGAGGTAGGATTCTTTGTGGATCTGAGGTAGGGTTGTCCTCCCATCCTGAGTTGTAGGGCCCTTGGGCCTGAGGTAGGTGATCTTTGGATCACAGAGTTGTAAGGCTGTGTGCATGAGCTGTAGGTCTTGGAGGAGACTGAGTGGTCCTGCAGGATCGTGTTCTATGCTCTTAGGAGCCGAGATTGGAGAAGTTTATTATCTAACTAGAAGTTAGAAAGGTGGGAGGAAAGTGTACGTACTCATAATGTGGGGAACCTATAATGGCCTCCCTAGCACCACGCTAGCAAGGACGGCCGCCGGCACCCCCAGCACCACGCTCGAAAGGGTTCAGCCTAACCAGGTCTGTAGACCATGCACCCCAACCCCTCTCCATCCACAGGCGGGTTGTTGAGGCCGGGAATCGAACCTGAGACCTCCTTGATAAGGAGTTTTCAAACCACTCCTCATCACCAACTGAGCTGCAACAACCCGCCTGTGGATGGAGAGTGGTTTGAAAAATCCTTATCAAGGAGGTCTCGGGTTCGATCCCCGGCCTCAACAACCCGCCTGTGGATGGAGAGGGGTTGGGGTGCATAGTCTGCAGACCTGGTTAGGCTGAACCCTTTCAAGCGTGGTGTTGTAGGTGTCGGTGGCCGTCCTTACTAGCGTGGTGCTAGGGAGGGCATTACAAAAAGTGCACTTTTTTTATAACGACCTCCCCAGCCCATAGCTCGAAAGGAGGGCCACCGGCACCCCCAGCACCACGCTCGAAAGGGTTCAGCCTAACCAAATCTGCAGACCATGAACCCTAACCCCTCTCCATCCACAGGCGGGTTGTTGAGGCCGGGGATCAAACCCGAGACCTCCTTGATATGAGTTTTCAAACCACTCCCCATGACCAAATGAGCTAGATTTGTAACATCCCATTTCCAACTAGACCCCTAAGAGTGGTTTTGTCATGATTAGGTCATGACAAAACCCTAGGAAGCTCAAGAAGACCAAGTGAGCTTAGGCATGAAGTTGGAAATCACCATGGTCTGCAAATAGTAGAATTCTAAATAATAGTTTAGGATGACCATAGGGATTCACCTTGATCCCATGACCCTAACACCTTGGGTAGTCCATAGGGCCACTAAGGACCCACTGTGGGCAGTCAAAGTGGTTAAGTTGACCTAAGTCAACCCTAACCCTAAAGTGAAGTCAATGAGTCACCAAGGACCCATTGGGGCCAACCTTAGTGGCTAAGTTGACCCAAGTCAACTCTAGCCCCAAAGTGGTCAAAGTGCGCTAACTAAGGGGTAAGTGACCTTCAGAGTGCAAATTTAACCATACATAACTCTTCTTAGACCTTAGGGGAAGCCGTGGGGTCACCAAGGACCCGGGTCAACCCAAATGATCATGTTGACCAAGGTCAACTTTAGCCCTAACTTGGTCAAAGTGCCTTAACTAAGGGTCAAGTGGCCCCCAAGATGCCCAACCAACCCTACCCAAGCCTTTCTAGACTTTAGGGGAGGCCAATGGGTCACCAAGGACACATTGATGGTGACTCAAAAGGTCAAACTGACCAAGGTCAACCCTAGTCTAGGTATAGGTCAAATTAACCCAAATGGGTTAACCCAAGCTCAAACTCATTTCCCTCACTTGGGCTAACCTCATTTTTATTATTCCTATGTGATAGTGGGGTGCCAATAGGCTGAAGGAGAGATCAAAATTCGGCCATGTTGAGTAGGCGAGAGAAAGCTCCATTTCTTCCTTTAATGGAGGAGAGAGAAAGTGAGAAAAGGAGGCCATTCATGGCCAAGTGAGACCAAGGGTCTCTCCAATTGATTCCAAAGGCTGAATACATTCCCCCTCATCAGGTTTGAGGAGTTGAATAGCCATGGCTGGACATCGAAGGTGGCTGAAATCAATTTCCTCAATAAGGAGGAGAGAAAAAGAGCGCTCAATAATGGCATGGAAGGTGAAACCCCCACAAATTCCCCCATTGATGGTTGGATTCAACTCCTCAGGAGTAGGGGAGGAGTTTCCAACATTCTTCAGGTCACCAAGGGGCTGAATTCATTGAGAATTCAGTTTCCCAAAATTCCCCGTTAATGGTGGAAATGGGAATTCAAGTTATGACCCTCTCTATCCCCCATTTGGATCTTTTAAAAGCATCCATAGGCCAAGAGCAATCGTTTCCACCATCCCATTGAAGGAGCCGAGGAAGTTGGCTGTATAGTTGCAGAGCACGAAAAGATCCACCACGAACCATGGCGCACCACCATCACACTCGTCGGCAAGCTCGCTTAAAGGTCCTCCTCTACTTCTGTCTTTGTGGGCTAGATCTTTGGATCTTTTAGGAGAGAAATCGGGCTCAATTGAGCCCGATTGGGTGGGAGAAATTTCAGAAAATCCATAGTTTTTATACCTTGTGAGTTCGCCGGAAACAGCCCCTCCGGCAGCCATGTCGCCGCCCGGCGATAGCCCCCACCTCAACGAAGGTGGTGGCGGTGGTGGCCGGCCGGGGAGGTGGCCGGGTTGCCGGGAAATGGTCTTGGAATAGGCTCCAAGTTCGGCCAATCATGGCCCTTGCCTGGAGGAAGAAGATGACCAGGAGCCACTGGATATGCTTTAAGATTCGTGCTGCATCTGGATTTATTTAATTCCTATTTTATCAATTTCTAACTGTTTACTGGGCTGTTTTAAATTAAATATTAAAAATACGTAGGGCCCCCTACAGGAAAAATGACCAACATAGAAATTGTAGCCCTTGCGTCTAGTATAACTAAAATTGATTTGAACCAATTTGGGAAGTGGTTTGACCACAGCACCCATTTTGGTGACGACTATACCTAGGCTAGACCAGAGACTATTTTGAGTGCCCCCATCAATCCAGCCATCCAAATGACTGGAAATTTTGGATGGGGGTCATTCGTACCTATACCTAGAACATATCCAAAATTAGGAATTTTTGGAAAATATGTTCCTAAAGGTTTTGTAGAAATTTAATAAATAATGTAGGAATTATTTAAAAGGTCTAATGACCTCTAAACCCTCCCAAATTTTGGTGAGTGGTCCTTGGGGTCATCATAAGGCTCTGTATAAATTTTGCATCCCATTTGGTGATGTGTTAGTTTGGAAATTGGCAGACCCTAGCCTTGCCCAAAAATGGGTATTTAGGTCAAAGTACCCTTGTGGGTTTGAGTGGCCAAACCACCTCAATAGAGGTTGAAATTTCGGCCACTGGTTTGACATGACATTTAACACCCTCATATGGGTTATGGGATTGTTTAGAGTAGGTTTGCCCTAGGACCCAAGTTCAAACCCTATGGTAGGACTTTGGGGGTTTGTGAAGGGCATGGGGTCAAAAGACCTTGTATGGACTTGAAATTTGGTAGGGAGGGTACCAGGATAGCTAAAACCCTCTGGTAGAAATCTTAGTGGATTTGGAAATGGGTAGGCTCCACAAAACCCTAACCCTAGTTTAGGGCACAAAATTTGTAGTGATAGAATAGGTTACTAAAACTCATTAAACAGTGATGAAACTTGGGTAGTGTAGTCATAGGGTTAGAATGAACCTCTGGAAATTTTATTGGAAATTTTGGATCAATAATCTTGGTACTTCCTTTGTAATACATGAGTAAGCCCTACTTAATCATTTGGTTATTGTGAACTCACTGTCCTTTGGAATGTCATAAAAATCATGCAAAAGGAGTTTTAGAGCATTATAATCATGTATGAATTTTATTAGAATTTTTGAATACATATTTACAGTATCTACTTCACATGCTCATTAATTTGGAAACTTGTTCAATATTTTATTCATGGCTCATCATTTGTTTAGAAATTATGAAACATAGTCAGAAATGATTCTAGGTCAATATGCTCTGGTTGAGATTTTTGTTACAATTTTTAAATGAATAATGTTTATACTTAGTGCATAAATTTGCCAATATGAACATTTGATCAAAATTAGTTTTAGAGCTCTTTATTAATTTATAAATTAGGAAACTTGGCTTTGATTATTTATATGCCCTTACAATCATCCTTGAATTTTCTCAGAATTTTTGGAAGTAATTTTGTTGTACTTGGCTCTTAAAATGATTTATTGTAGGATATATTCAAAATTAGAATTAGGGGCTTAAACCTTGCTGAAAAATTAAGAGACTCTGGATTTTATGCTAAGTAGTCATATTGAATATATCATAAATTTTGTGGAGCAATTGCTTGTCTGAAATTGGTACTTCATGTTCAACCTAGGGTTTTTGGATTACTAGAATAAGTAAATAAATTACCAGATAAATTAGGAAAATTATGAAATTCTGGGTTTATGCTAAAAAGGTCATGACAACCCTCCATTAATTATTATAGGGATACTGGATGAATATTTGGGGTACCTCTCATTTTACTCATCATATAGCTTAAGTTAGTCTGCATTTAGTAAAACAACAGAAATTATGTTGGAATATGAATTTGGGCTCATGAGTTGGGGTTAGATGGTTGTTGGTTTGGATGAATAAAAATGAGTTCATCATTGGAAGATAGGATGAGTAGAGTGTTGGATTTGCTAGTGTTAAGTGGTGCACGGGATCGACGAAAGATCGTCTTTCCCGTGGGGAGGAATTGTCAAATACTCTAGGGTTAGATCCAGTACAACAAGTAAGGGTTTAGGAAATTTGATAGAAACCAATAATAGTAAGTGCCTTGCAAAAGGGAGCTTTGGGCGTAATCCCATTATAGTTCCTAGTGCCTTCGAGAGCCCTTCACGGGGAATACCTTGGGCAGTCCTGGGCTAACCTAAACAGTAAGGATAAAATATTACAAGAGCGACTAGTATAACTAGAGTTGCACATTCACACACCCCAGTAGCTCAGGAGGTTGTTTAAGTTGCTTTGATTGCCATCCGGACGGTTCGTTCGGAAGGTAGATGAACGGACGGATAGTCCGGGGAGCCAGTGGCTCAAAAGGTTTTGGATACAAAATAAGGTGGTGGGTCTTCGGTATCGGACGGTCGTTCACACCGACGTCGATACGTTGACTCGGCGGTGTGGGACACTTAGCCAAAGAAAGTCTGGTGTATATGGCAAGCATTAGTATGCTGATACTCTAGGTTGAGTTCTTCTAGGGGCGTACAGGAGGGCTAGGCCTGGCAGTGTGGATACCTGCCTAGGAGTTAAGGGCCCGACCCACTATCTCTGTTTGCCACTATGGAGGTTCCCGGGAGTGAAGCTAGCGCCCAAATAGGGGGAACTAAAGGTCTGTGCGCACAGAGTAGTGTGCGTGGTTTGCACTTGCATGAATCATGGCATAGCATACTTGCATACCACCGACACCCCGACGTATAAATCAGTATGGGACTTTTTATACGGTTGGAGCCTTGCAGAAGACCCCTTAACTTATATGTTTGTATGTACATTCATATAAGTTAAGGTTACTTACTTCTTACCTTGTCTTTCTTACATATGCTGCTTACTCTACTTGCTTTCTCTACATGCTTACCTTACTGCATACTATTATAGAACTGCTAGACTAGTTCCACTGTCACCTACCACTTCGTACTCTCCACCTTTGTAGCTTCCCTTTCCTCCTCCCTGCTCGGTGCCTAGGAGCCATGGGGGAGGGGTAGGGGATGATAGGGCTTAGTCATTATGACTAATGGTGTTCGGACCACAATATTTCAGGGGCTCCGGATGGGAGACAGAGATCAGCACCAGCGGAATACGGTGCACATGGAGGTGGGCCAGTCTAGTACCGGAGCACCAACGACCAACTCCGTGAGTGGTAGTCTTTTTTATAGCTTCCGCAAGAGATTGTAGCGAGGATCTGATGTATCGAGCTTAAGCCCGTTTATATTTTTGTTTTGTTACTTTGCAGTACTCTCTATTATATATGGACTCGATGTGATTTCATTTACATATATTACATGTGATGGTGGACTTAGTTTTATCAAAACTATGTTATGTTTCTTTCTCTTTGGTGATCAAAAAGGCCGGCAGAATCGGCGTTTTGTGGTGGCGGCTTTCCCGAGTGTCGGAGCCACCGCAAAACGGTGGTTCTGGGCATAAGACCCCGGGGTTTTAAAAGAAAAAAGGGGGTCTTACAAGTGGTATCAAAGTAAACCTTGATCGAAAGAGAAGTAGTTCATAAAAAACCTTAGGCCACCCCCGCGCGAGCTTAGTTTGCGGACAAACTAGCATCGAAAGTAGTGGTGTGCCCATAAGGGGAATAACATATAAAGTCCACCTTTTCATTAATTTCACTTGTTCATCAGCTAGCAATTGGAATTCTTCTCTGTAGCTTGCGACAAACCCTACCCCCAGCAGGGAGCACCTCCGGCTGCGAAGATCCCATCTTATAATTCTCTAGTCAATGAGTTAGACTCAACCCACTAGGAGACATGACTAACCACGATAACTTATAGTATGCCCTAGTCTGAAATAGACCTTGGGTATGAACTTGGTTAAGATAAGGAGATACCTAAAAAGAATAAAGGAGGAGTATAACACGAGAATGGCTACCTAAGCCATAAACTCAGGTGGCCCTACGTTCCCTATCAAGGATTACTCAAACCGGTAGGACTGCTTTAAGTAGAATTGAGACCAATAATCCATTAGTAAAACGGTAGAAGACACATAGTCTCAACCCTCGTACAAGTAACAAGATTACCTGGAGACAACCACCACGAAAAAAACCGAAGGCCGGATAGGAATTCAAGTTCGAAAGAGACCTAGTTGGGATTGGGAACATTTTGACCCGGATAAGAGTGTTGTAAATATGACTCGGAGGGTTTAAAGTATGGAGTATATGTTGGAACACCCTATTACTAATTTGGGTCAGGATCACTATGTCTTTAGGAAACCTGTTTTTGACCTCATCGTATAGATCTAAAGGTCAATTAGAAATGAGTCTAAGGGTTAGTAGTTAGGTTTGGAAGCTGCCCTCAAGACCAAGGTTTTTCAGTTTGGAGACTAAGTTATTTCGTCGAGCTCAGTACGACGAATCGTCGAACTCCAATCGACAATCGTCTAGCTCAACTTCAACGAATCGTCGAACTCCATTCGACGATCGCTGAGCTCAACTTCAACAAATCGTCGAACTCCATTCGACGATCTTCGAGCTCAGTTCGATGATCTTGACTCCAGTATTGATTCTCTATCTCTGAGCTCAGTTCGACGATAGTTGAGCTCAGATCGACGATCTCTGTTGCTGTATAAGTCCAAATCGCTGAGCTCAGTTCGACGATAGTGGAGCTCAGTTCGACGTTTTTCTGAAGAGTTAAATGATTTTCAAGATTCAAATTCATAACAGTTAAGGAGTTATTGTCAGCAATTAATTCAGAAGAACTTGTAGCCGTTTTCATTTATTCTGGACCAAGTTTCAAGGGATTATCAAGGAATGTTTCTTTGGACTTTCCCTCAGAAGACAATTACAATTAAGGAAGTCAATTAATGATAGGCTAACGGCTATTCTTGATAGAGGATCATTTCTATTCAGCAAAAAGGAATAAAAGACAAGATTTTTGAATCACTCACGAGAGACACAAGAACAAGAAGAGAGTGAACAAGAAGAAGAAGAGAAAAAGATTCTCTGCTACAATTTTTCTCTGGAACAACATCTTTCTCAACAACAATCTCTTAAGAGAAAAAGAAAGAAAGCTGTAGACATTCTCTGTCCCAAAAGAATTCATACAGAACACACAACTAAGGAGATCAACCAACTGAAATCTTCAGATCTCTTTTGATTCAAGTGTTCAAGGCCATCATCATTCAAGACTCCAGACACCTAACATTTCAGCTGTTGCTGAAATCATCAATTGCTGGAGATCAATCTCTGAAGGCCTATCACCCTACATCAAAGCTTCATTTCCTGATCAACTACAGATCTCAGGGGGAGCTTTGACAACATCATATCCACTTAGTCTTCTCAGCTGCTCTGAGAAAGAGAAGACTTTCATCACTCTCTCATCCCCATCTCTGTAAAGGGTTTTTCAAACTCCCTTCAAAAGTTTGTGCTTGGTTTTTGAGCACCTTATCAAAAGCTCATTGGTGGCAAGACACCTGATCAAAAAATCTGGTTTGGTTTTTGAGCACCTTATCAAAAGCTCATTGGTGCCCAGGACACCTGATCAACTCATCCTGCAGTAGATTCCTACCTAGGGTGGTAGAAGAGTGGATGTACCCAAGTTTAGGGGAACCACTATAGCTCCTTGTGTCTTCTGGCTTGCTTGTCTTTATTTTTGTTTCTAGCTGTGATCTGTGATTAGTTAGGATCTGTGATTAGTTAGGATCTGTGATTAGTTTCTTTTGTAGATTGTGATTAGATAGTTTCTGTGTTTAGATTTAATATTTGCTTCCCTATTCACTCAGATTACAACAACTATTGTAAAAAGTTTTTAAGCACCATACTCTATTCACCTCCCCCCCCCTCTAGAGTATATCAGATCTAGCTGCACTTTCAATTGGTATCAGAGCGAGGTTGGTTAAACATACCACACCTTAGTGGTTGCACAGGCTAACACCTGAACCCAAAGATTCCTAGTTAGATCTATTTTCTTTTGATTTTGTTATTAGATTATTTCTTCACAAATCATGGCCCAAAACAAAGATTATGCTAGCACCAGACCTCCAGTATGCAATCTGTCTAAGTTTGCACTTTGGAAAGCAAGGATTAGATTATACATGAATTCTATTGACGAGGACATTTTTAATTCTGTTTTGACAGTTTGTCCAAGACCTCCAGAGAACACAAGCACAAATGTCGTTCCACCTCCATCAGGAACAGATGCTGACATCAAGAAGTGGAAGGTAGCAGATACAAAGGTTATGGACATCTTAGCCCAGACTATGTCTGATGACATATTCCAAAAAGTGGCTGAATGTAATTCAGCAAAGGAAATCTGGGATAAGCTCACTGAAATAGTCTCAGGATCAGCTGATGAAAGAAAGGACAGGAGATCCCACCTCATATCCCAATATGAGAATTTCAAGAAGGGAGAAGCTGGGTCAGTTGGAGATATGTACAATAGACTCAGTTTGATAGTCTATGAACTGAAGACTCTGGATAAGGAGATCTCACTGACTGAACTTAATGACAAAATCCTAATGTGCTTCCCAAGCACTTGGGACTCAAGGATCTGGCCAATCAAGGATGCCAGAAGTCTGAATGAGATCACCACAGAAGCTCTTTTGGGCAAGCTCAAATCTTATGAGCTGCTTATCAAAAACAGAGAAGAAGAGCAGAAGGCTGCCTCACCAGCCACAAGGAAAGAAAAGACAATAGCCTTCAAAGCAACTGAAGATCAGCCTAGAGGGGGGGGGGGTGAATAGAGTATGGTGCTTAAAAACTTTTTACAATAGTTGTTGTAATCTGAGTGAACAGGGAAGAAAATATTAAATCTAATCATAGAGTAACCTACAAAAGAAATTAATCACAGATCCTAACTAATCACAAAACAATCACAGCCAGAAATAAAAGATAAAGACAAGCAAGCCAGAAGACACAAGGAGCTATAGTGGTTCCCCTAAACTTGGGTACATCCACTCTTCTACCACCCTAGGTAGGAATCCACTGCAGGATGACTTGATCAGGTTTCCTGGGCACCAATGAGCTTTTGATAAGTTGCTCAAAAACCAAATCAGATTTTTTTGATCAGGTGTCTTGCCACCAATGAGCTTTTGACAAGGTGCTCAAAAACCAAGCTCAAACTTTTGAAGGGAGTTTGAAAAACCCTTTACAGAGATGGGGATGAGAGAGTTATGGAAGTCTTCTCTTTCTCAGAGCAGATGAGAAGACTAAGTGGATTTGATGTTTTCAAAGCTCCCCCTGAGTTCTTGAGATGTTCAGGAAATGAAGCTTTGATGTAGGGTGATAGGCCTTTAGAAGTTGATCTCCAGTAAATGATGATTTCAGCAACAGCTGAAATGTTAGGTGTCTGGAGTCTTTGAAAGATGTTGGCCTTGAACACTTGAATCAAGAGAGATCAGAAGATTTTAGTTATTGATCTTGTACAACCCCGTGTCCGGCGAGCGGGTCCCGCCAGGGAGGTCGAGCGGACCTAGCCCCGCGACCCACACCCAAGCGGCAAACAGATATACGGCAGGGGGGCCTGGCCCTCTCCCGCCCATTTCAGGCGAGCGAGCCGGGCGAGGCGAGTGAGCGGGTCGTAGAGAATCGCTGACCCAAGCGGATGGGTTCAGCGACCCGCGGCTAGCGAGCCGATCAGGGGGTCGCGATGGCCGCCGACTAGCCCCTACACGTGACCTGGTCGCCTGACCGCCCCGGCAGAAGACAGGCAGGTCGCGGCGGCCCGGCTCGCGCTCGCCCAGGAAGAATAGGCGGATCGCTGAAGCCAGGTCATGCCCGCCTCCCGCGGAGGAGGATTGGAGGCGAGCTGACTCCCCGGGGTGCGAATAGCCCCTCAGAACGGCGGGGCCACGCTGTTGGCAGACCAGGTTGGGCTGCACATAGCTACTCAGGACAGCAGAGAATGGCTGTTGGCAGGCCCAACCAGGGGCTTTCTGGTATTTTCAGGTCAGTTCTTTTGGTTATTGGCAGTTCAGATTCCAAAAAACTATAAATAAGACCCAAGGGGTACCTCAGAGGGGACGCTTCCAGTGCCTCCTTACTCTCGTTTTCAAGTGCTCTCTGAGAGTACCTTAGCTCGGCTTCAGGCTAAGGAGGGGAAGCGCTCAGAGATCTTCCGGGTTTGTGGTGGGACCTCCCTGCCGAGCCCTTGGGTCTATTTCTTCCTGTCTTCTTCGTTGTTTTTCTTGCAGGAGCAAAGTAGGCGCGAGACCACCCCCTTCCCCAAGGGTCGAACTCCACAAGAGGCCACATTCCGGTTTCAACATTTTGATGCGGCGAGCGTGGAAAGTGGTCAGTGCAGAAAAGCTTCGGCAAGCTCAATGACGGGAGGACAAGGATCTGACAGGCAGGACTCGCCCCCCCCCCCCCCCCCCCGCCTCTCGCAACAGTAGGGATGTTGGAGGACTTCAGGAACGAGGTGCTGGGCCTCGTCAAGATCGCACTCGGCGCGCGGGCCGAGTACTCGACTCTGGCAGCCCAGATCGCGGCCGCCCCCTCTTTGGGCGAGGACGCCCCTGACCGTCGAGCTGGAAAGGAAGTGGCCGAGGAAGGCCGAGGGTGCGAGCTCTCGGGGCGCGAGCTTTTCCCGGGCTCGGCAAGCCGAGGCAGGTTCGGCGAGTTGGGCTCGCGAGACTCGTCGGCTCGCCCAGTGGGGGGAGGGGGGGCAGTCCTTTCAGCGAGCTGGTCTCCTCAGCTCCAGTCCCAGATGGGTTCAGGGAACCCGAGATGTCTTACTACACTGGGAAGGGAGACCCGGTCCAGCATGTCCAATGGTTCGAGGATGTGGTCTCCATCCGACAGATGTCAGCCGGATTCAAATGCTGACTCTTCGCCATCACTCTCCGGGAGAAGGCGAGGGAGTGGTTCCACCAGCTGCCGGCTAGTTCCATCTACTGTTTCGAGGACTTGCGCCGAGGGTTCATGATGAGGTTCACTACTTCGAAGAAGAGGAAGAAGGAGTCTGAGTCCTTGTTCCACATTAAGCAAGGAGTGAACGAGACGTTGGGGAGCTATGTGGATCGATTTCAGGAGGAAGTTACCCAGGTCCAAGAGATGTCGGGCCATAGTCTGATGATGGCCTTTACCCTGGGCCTGCAGCAGGGGTTCTTCCGAATGGAGCTGAAGAGAGTTCCCCCTCTCTCCTACAAGGAGTTGATGGAGAGGGCGGCGAGAGAGGTCGACGGGGAGGCGTCGAATCCAGAGTTCGCAAGAAAGCTAGCCAGGTGGGCCACCGAGGAAGAGAAAGAGTCGAGAAGGGAAAAGGCACAGGCAGAGAGAAGGGGAGAACCTAGGCAGAGGGAGCAAAGGCAGCTCCAGTGGCAACAGCAGCCGAGGTGGGGGCACCAGGAGCCCGACCGCCGGCTGGGCTGGAGACCTGAGTGGCAGGGGCAAGGGCCACCAAGAGGATACTATGGAAGGGGTCACCATCAGGGGAGGCAAGATTAGTTCCACCCTCCGGGCTGGAGGCAGGGCCAGAGGCCCCGGCTCCCCGATCAGGAGGAGGCCATGACCATAGCTTTGGGGGCAAGGAGGGGGATCATGAGGAGGAGGAGAAGGGAGGTCAGGGTGGAGCTGCCCTATTGCGTCTTCCACCAGGAGGAGGGGCACGCGACGGCCACGTGCCCGGATTTCTTAGAGATGAGAGGGAATAGGGAGCGGCAGCAGCAGTAGCAGGAGGCGCGACAGGAAGTAAGGATCGAGGAAGTCCTGCCTCGGGCGGAGGAGGATCGTTGCGAGGACCGGGTGGATGTCGGGACCCGAGGAGGGATCAGAGTGATCCACGGGGGAGTGGGGATCGAGGCTTCCCGCAAGGCAAGCCTCCACACCATGTACCGGCGGAGCGTCGCCTCTACATCCCAAACCCCGCCGCCGGAGGAGAGGATCACCTTCTCCAGGAGTGATATGCCAGACCACGAGGATCCGTTCTGTGATGCGCTGGTCATCAAGGCCGCCATCAAAAATTTCACCGTCTCTCGGATCCTCGTGGACAATGGGAGCTCCGTCAACGTCGTCTTCAAAAAGGCGTTTGACGCGATGAAGGTGGAGGCTAAGAGGGTGTTGGCCTCGGACGGGCCCTTGTTCGGGTTCTCGGGAGAAAGGAAGGAAGTAGAGGGAGGAGTTGGCCTCCATGTCACCCTGGGGGGGCAGTCCCGAAACTGCAAGTTCGTCATTGTGGACGCCCCTAGCAGTTACAGCGCCTTCTTCGGGAGGCCTCTCATCAGCGCCTTCCGCTGCGTCCCCTCGTCTTTCCATCAGTGTTTTAAGTTCAACGCTGAGGGGGTCCAGGTCAGGGTCAGGGGGACCCAAAGGTGGCGCGGGAGTGTTATGTCACTGCGGTGAACACCATCTCTTGGCAGGAGGGAGCCGAGGAGATGGGACGGAGGATGGAGGAGGTCGAGCAGGAGGCAGGAGGGGAGGAGCCAGAAGTGAAGGACCACGCGGGAGAGGCGGCAGGAGGAGATCTGGAGGAGGTGGCCGAAGTGAGGGGCGCGGGAGAAGAGAGGGAGGTAGAGGTCCCCATTCCAGAGGAAGAGGATGCCGAAGGATGGGGGGAGCGGTCCAGGCTGGAGGCGACAGAGGAAGTGGTGGAACTGGAGGTGCTCACCCGGGGAGGTAGGATGGAGAAGGTTCGCGTCAGCGGAGGGCTGACCCCGGAGGACCAAGGCAGGATGCTGGAGTGCATCCAGAAGAACGTGGACATCTTCGCCTGGAACGCCGCGGAGATGCCGGGGGTTGACGCGGATGTGGCCTGCCACCGCCTCAACCTGGACCCGGGAACACGCCCCGTTCAGCAGAAAAAGAGGTCCACGGCGGACAAGCTGGCGGAGCCCATCAGGGAGGAGGTGGCAAAGCTTCTCAAGGCTGGCTTCGTGTCCGAGATTAAGTACCCCGGCTGGGTCTCCAACGTTATGATGGTTAAAAAAGGAGATGGTCGTTGGCGATTGTGTATCGATTTTTCCTTACTTAATAAAGCTTGTCCTAAGGACTGTTATCCTTTGCCTCGGATCGGCGCGCTGGTTGACTCAGCCATCGGCTTTTCTGTAATGAGTTTTTTAGATGCCTTTTCAGGTTACCATCAGATCAGGATGCACCCCCCGGACATCAAGGATGTCTCGTTCATCACAGGGGACGGCTGCTACTGCTACAAGATGATGCCATTCGGGCTGAAGAATGCTGGGGCCACCTACCAAAAAATGATGGATAGGGTCTTTAAGGAGCAGAGGGGGAGGAATTTGGAGGTATACATGGACGACCTCATGATCAAAAGCCGGGATGTGGACTCCCACCTCCGGGACCTGGAGGAGACCTTCGCCACCCTACGCAGATACAAGATGCAGTTGAATCCCCTTAAGTGTGTCTCTGGGGCCAGCAGGGGAAAGATCTTGGGGCACCTCCTCACCCACGCGGGGGTCGAGCCGAATCCAGACAAGATCAAGGCTATCCTGGAGCTGGGGTCCCCGCGGAATGCAAAGGAGGTCCAACGATTGACGGGGAAGCTAGCAGGGCTGAGTCGCTTCCTTTCTCGGGCAGGGGAGAAGTGCTCCCCCTTCTTCAAAACGCAGAGGGGTGGTCAGAGGTTTGAATGGACCAAGGAATGCGAGAAGGCGTTCCAGACCCTCAAGGCGCAGTTGACACAGGCCCCGCTGCTCCAAGGGCCGAAGGAGGGGGAGGATTTGTTCTTATATCTCGGGGTCGGGGCGGAGGCTCTGAGCTCCGTCTTGGTTCGAGAAGAGGGAAAGAGGCAGCTCCCTGTCTATTACGTCAGCCAGGTCCTGAGGAAGGCCGAGCTCCGGTATCCAATCTTGGAGAAGCTTGCATTCGCCCTAATCATCTCGGCTCGGCGGCTGAGACCTTACTTCCAGGCACACTCAATCCGAGTGGTGACCGACCATCCCCTCCGCAACATCTTCGAGGGGGTGGAGCATTCAGGCCGGCTAGCTAAATGGTCGGTGGAGCTGAGCGAGTTCGATCTATCCTTCGTTCCGCGGCTCTCGATCAAAGCTCAGGCGATGGCCGACTTCCAGGTCGACTACGTGGTGGAAGTAGCGGAGGAGGAGCTCACCCGCCCGACTCCTTGGAAGGTGAGAGTGGATGGAGCCTCAGGGAGGCATTCCCTTGGAGTGGGGGTGGTCCTAGAAAGCCCTCAAGGGACTCGGATTAAGCATATGGTGGTGGTGCACTTTCCCATTACCAACAACCAGGCCGAGTACGAGGCAGTGATAGCGGGGCTGCGCCTGGCCAGGGAGCTGGGGGTGCGGGATGTGGAGGTCCTGACCGACTCCATGGTGGTGACTTCCCAGATCAACGGGGAGTTCGAAGCAAGGGAACCCACCCTGAAGTTGTACTTGGCCAAAGTGAAGGGGGTCATAGGCACCTTCCAGACCTTCTCCATCCGACACGTGCCGAGGGGAGATAACGAACAAGCCGACCAGTTAGCAAAGCATGGTCCCCGGGCAGGGGGGACCATTACCGACCTGTTCCGCCCCTCCATCGAAGAAGGAGAGCTCATGGAAATCGACCAACAAGCTTCATGGATGGATCCAGTAGTAGTTTTCCTCTCCATGGGAGAATATCCGGAGGGGGTAGACAGGAAGAAGCTGAGGCACAAGTCAGCTTACTACCTCCTCAAAGACGGGCAGCTATACAGGAAGACCCTCTCCGGGATGCTGGCTCGCTGCGTGGCCTAGGGCGAGGCGCAGAGGATCTTGGAGGAAGTCCACTCCGGGGAATGCGGGAGTCATTCCGGGAGCCGGACCCTGGAGGGGAGGATAGTCAGGCAAGGGTATTTCTGGCCCACCCTGGGCCGAGACGCCACGGAGTTCGCAAGAAGATGTCATAAGTGCCAGCTGTTCGCCCCCCTCCAGCTACAGCCGGCCCAACAACTCAAGAGTATCATGGCCCCTTGGCCCTTTGCAATCTGGGGAATGGATTTGGTTGGACTGTTTCCCCAGGCCAGCGGTCAGAGAAGGTTCCTCCTAGTGATGATCGACTACTTCTCGAAGTGGATGGAGGTGAAGGCGTTGGCCAAGGTGACCTCCCACGTGATCAGGAACTTTGTTTGGGGGGAGATCATCTGTCGCCATGGGCTGCCCCAGGCCATCGTCACAGACAACGGACCCCAGTTCGCCAGTGCCGAGTTCACCAGCTTCTGCGAGCAGCTTGGAATCGACCTCAGGTTCGCCTCGGTCCACCACCCCAGGAGTAAAGAGCAGGTGGAGGCCGCGAACAAGATCATCGTCAATCTCCTCAAAAAGAAGATGGGGAATTTGAGGGGGAGCTGGGTAGAGCAGCTCCCCGCAGTTCTTTGGGCCCTAAGAACCACCCCTAACACGGCTACGGGGGAGACCCCCTTCAAGCTCTCCCATGGGTGCGAGGCGGTGCTCCCCATAGAATTTGAAGTCCAAACGCCGCGAGTCAGGGCGGCCACAGAGGGCCGAGAGGAATGGAAAGCCGAGAACGAGGGGGAGCTAAGACTCTCCCTTGACATGGTGGAAGAATTGAGGGACCTTTCGGCCATCCGACAGGAGGAGGTAAAAAGAAGGATGGCCAAATACTTTGACAAGCATGTCAGGGTCAAGCAGTTCGCGGAAGGAGACCTGGTGCTGAAGAAGGTAGACGCGGCAGGGAGGTCAGCGTCCGTAGGGAAGCTCAACCCCAGCTGGGAGGGGCCGTTTATTGTGAAGGAAGCTTTGAAGTCAGGGGGCTATCGGCTCCAAAATGTAGAGGGCGAGACCCTGAGTCTCACCTGGAGTGGAGACGACCTGAAAAGGTTTTTTCCCTAAGCGCTTGTAAGCAACACGTTGGTTATAATGAATTCCTTTCCACCCCCCCCCCCCCCCCCCGCTCCCCCCCCCCCAGTATTGTCATAGCCAGCTAGCATAGAGAATTGGAATGTGTTTGGACCCCGAGAAGATCCCGCTGCCAGGCTCTCACCTAGCTGGCAGGGCCGGAAGTCACTCGGTGTCATCCCTAGCCTCGAGAAGATCCCGCTGCCAGGCTCTCACCTAGCTGGCAGGGCCGGAAGTCACTCGATGGAATGTGTTTGGACCCCGAGAAGATCCCACTGCCAGGCTCTCACCTAGCTGGCAGGGCCGGAAGTCACTCGGTGTCATCCCTAGCCTCGAGAAGATCCCGCTGCCAGGCTCTCACCTAGCTGGCAGGGCCGGAAGTCACTCGATGGAATGTGTTTGGACCCCGAGAAGATCCCGCTGCCAGGCTCTCACCTAGCTGGCAGGGCCGGAAGTCACTCGGTGTCATCCCTAGCCTCGAGAAGATCCCGCTGCCAGGCTCTCACCTAGCTGGCAGGGCCGGAAGTCACTCGATGGAATGTGTTTGGACCCCGAGAAGATCCCGCTGCCAGGCTCTCACCTAGCTGGCAGGGCCGGAAGTCACTCGGTGTCATCCCTGGCCTCGAGAAGATCCCGCTGCCAGGCTCTCACCTAGCTGGCAGGGCCGGAAGTCACTCGATGGAATGTGTTTGGACCCCGAGAAGATCCCGCTGCCAGGCTCTCACCTAGCTGGCAGGGCCGGAAGTCACTCGGTGTCATCCCTAGCCTCGAGAAGATCCCGCTGCCAGGCTCTCACCTAGCTGGCAGGGCCGGAAGTCACTCGATGGAATGTGTTTGGACCCCGAGAAGATCCCGCTGTCAGGCTCTCACCTAGCTGGCAGGGCCGGAAGTCACTCGGTGTCATCCCTGGCCTCGAGAAGATCCCGCTGCCAGGCTCTCACCTAGCTGGCAGGTCCAGAAGTCACTCGATGGAATGTGTTTGGACCCCGAGAAGATCCCGCTGCCAGACTCTCACCTAGCTGGCAGGGCCGGAAGTCCCTCGGTGTCATCCCTGGCCTCGAGAAGATCCCACTGCCAGGCTCTCACCTAGCTGGCAGGGCCAGAAGTCACTCGATGGAATGTGTTTGGACCTCGAGAAGATCCCGCTGCCAGGCTCTCACCTAGATGGCAGGGCCGGAAGTCACTCGATGGAATGTGTTTGGACCCCGAGAAGATCCCGCTGCCAGGCTCTCACCTAGCTGGCAGGGCCGGAAGTCACTCGGTGTCATCCCTAACCCCGAGAAGATCCCGTTGCCAGGCTCCCACCTAGCTGGCAGGGCCGGAAGTCACTCGGTGTCATCCCCTAGCCTCGAGAAGATCCCGCTGCCAGGCCCTCACTTAGCTGGCGGGGGCGGAAGTCACTCGATGGCAATAATTTGCGACCCAGAACGAATCACGCTGCCGGGCTCCCACCTAGCCGGCAAGGCCGGGAACTACTCAAATGGTGTTAATAGCGGGTCGGAATCACAAAAGTTAACCAAAAAAGGGAGGGGTCTAACGCGGCCCCCCAGCCCCAAGAAAGGCGGCCGAACGGAGGCGAAAACCTGGGCGAGAGTCCCCAAGAAGTTTGACAACTCAGACAAAGGAGGAGCCGGCTCGCCTCGCTTGATGGGCGGAGCAGCCGCATCATCAGGGCTGGGCCGCAGAGGCGGGCCGCCCTGCGCGGTAATAGCAAATATACAGAGGCAGGCGAGAAAGCATTTATAAAAGCAATAGTAGATAAAAATCACGAAATCTAGGCACAGCTCGCGCGTACGTCACAGAACAGCCAAACGTACATGATATATACATCTAAGTAAACAAGTGTCAAAAAAGCGGGGGTAACGCGAGATTCGGGGCGGGAAATCCTAGATGCGCTGGAAGGACTGGTCTCCAGGGTCCGGTACGGGGAGGAACAGCGCCGGAACCACGTCGCCCGCCGAGAGCTCCGCCGCCTCGCTCTTGAGAAGATCCGCGCGTCGCAGCATCTGCATCGTGTACTTCGCAGCGCTGGCGGCGTTCTTTTGCATCAGCACCTCCAACTCGTGGTCGGAGTGGTGCGCGAGCGGGCAGCCCCTGTTATCAGGCGGAGGGACAGTGGCGGCGGCCTCCAGCTCACGTACCCGTGCCTCCAGCACTGACTTGTCCTGAGCAAGGGTGGCGATCTCAGCACCCATCCGACTGGCCGTCGCGGCATCCTGAAAAGAGGAAAAGAAAGTTATAAGGTGGATTCGCGAGAAAGGGCGGTTGTTGAGGGTGAGCACATACCACCCCGCCTAGGTACTGCGCGAGGGACTCCTCTGCCGCATCGGCCCGCCTCCTCTGAAGGTTCGCGTCTTCCTGAGCAAGCTTTTGGGCCTCCTCCCTCTCGTCCGCCAGCTTCTTCAGGGAGGTGGCATTCCGCTCCAGCTGGGTTCATCGCCTCCCTACCATATGAGCTAGCTCCAGGCCGCGTAGCTGGGCCCGCGCGCTCTCGTGAACCAATACTCGCGTCGCCTCTTTGTCGTAGATGTCGGCGTCTTCTCGCGAGTACATGCCGAACGAGAAATTATACGCCTCCCCGCCGATGGTGTCCTGCTCCAGCCAGCTCGGCAGCAGAGTCGAGACCACCGCGCGGTTAGACTCCTTGTACAATGACAGGAGCGGGACGCCGAGCTCGTCCAGGTATTTCTCGCCGTAGCCGAAGTTGCGATGCCCTCTCGGAACCGGCTTCGCGGCGGTTTGCGACCCGTCTGGCGGACCCGAAGTACCCGCCGCTCTGGCAGGAATGTCGCTGGTCGAAGCGATCACGGGAGGGGAGCCCTAAGTCGGCAGATCTGCCGGGGCCTTGCCTTTCCCTCGGATCACAGCAGGTTGCCGACCCGAAGTCTTCGCCACTTTCGGCGGGGGAGTGGGCTGTCTGCCGCCCGGCCGCTTCTTGGCCGGGACCGACGGGGGGGTCACGCTGAGCGGCGTCCGCGGCCTGCGCTCGGGCGAGAACCCTGGGGGCGATCCGAGCGCTCTCGTAGGGGGGATGAAGAGGGATGTCCCGCTCGCCTGCCAAGAAGAGGGGATGAGACAGAGAAGAAAAGGGTAAGGCAGAGCAGTGACAAGTGGCAAACCTCCCCCGGGTGGGACGGCGGCAAGGTCATCAAGATGGCGGCGCAGATACGCGACCTCGAAGTTCTTCCCGGCAAAGAACCCGCACAAGTTGGCCTCGTGGCCCCCTAGGCTGGGCGGATGGTAACTCGCCTCGCTGAGTTGCACCGGCGAGAAGGGGACGTTGCCGAAGTCCCCTTTGACGAACAGGAACTTTTTGAGCCAGTTATGACTCTTATTTACTGTCTCCCGTACCTTGAGGTGGGCGCTAGAGAAGTAGGCGGTACCATCCCGGTTCGCCCGGAAGGAGAATAGCTTCCGGAAAACAGCGAGACTAAACTCGACTCGCTCCTCTCGCAGAAAGCAGGCGAACCCTACCATAACGGCTACGGAGTTCGGGGTCATCTGACCTAGGACGACCCTGAAGTACTTCAGCACTTGGCGTACCTCGGGCCACAGGGGAAGTCGCAGGTCCACCTCAAAGTGAGCCAGGGGTATGGCGAGCTCGTCCCTAGATAAATCATTGATCTTCTCTGTTTCCCCGGGCCGTCTCGCCGAAAAACCCGGCGGGACGTGGTCGCCGAGAGCGTCCAGGTACTCGCATTCCGAAATGACGGCGTGAGGGAAATCGTGCTCTGAGAAGGTCCAGGCGCACTTGCTTCGACCGTCCGCATCGCCGCCGCCACCGCCCATTTCCACCGAATTGCCACCAATTGTGCGAGACAGATCTAGAAGGCGAGCACGAGCCGAGCTTCGCGGAGAGCAGGAAGCGGGAGAGTGTTTTGAACCGGTGAAATAATAAGAACCGGCAAGGCCTATTTATAGGGAGAGAGAAAGGGCGGGAAAGTTCCCGCCGAATGAAGGGGTGCGTGTAGCCAAAAATCAGCCCGACGGTTCGACTTCCCAGCGCGCAACCGCACCACAAAGGCCGATCAGGCGCGGTTCTCGCCCGGCCGCATCAGCGCAAGACTTGAGCGGGCGAGTCTCGGCCCGCACCCGCTCGGGATTCTGCGCGAGTCGGGAAACTCCCGGCTGGCGAGCCCCTCGGCTCCCCCTCGCCCCGATCGGCAGGGCGGGTAGAGCGAATCCTTTCCCTGACCCTCCCCACAGAGAACGAAAGCAATAACATGGTAATTTCAATACGCATCAGCAGCAAAAATTAGGCCCGCACGCGGGCAAAAAGAGTTGCGAATCGCTACAGGTACAGGATAACTTCGAAATAATAGCAACTCCGCGATATCCCGCGAGCGGGGGGAAAAAGGCTGGATCAGTACTCGATCCACTTCCACCTGCCCCGCCGCTTCGTTCCCGATCGCGACGGCACGCGAGGATAGTGGTAATCGCGAACTGCCACCAGCTCCCGCTCAGCCAGGCCGACTTGCTCTGAGACATTCCTAAGACGCTCCTCGGCTCGCGTAATGTGCACGCCCGGTGAAGTGACATCGTCATCTTCTGCTGCGCGTGGGGGTACCTCCAAGGCCGCGAGCCGGGCCGCGTTGTCGGCTTTGTCTTGATCGACCCTCTTCACGATCTCCTGAAGCAGCAGTGTGTGTTTCTGGAACAGCCGCGTCACCTGCCTCTTCATCCCCACCGCATCGGTCGGGTCGCCCAGGTAATCAGAAACACTGTCCACGTCGGGCGGAGGCGAATACCCTTCGCTCATCTCAGTTTCGGAGGAGACCATGTTGTAGCCTACAAAAGGGCGATTCAGAAGGAGCGAGCGAGAACAAAGCCAACGGTGAGTACTAGCTTACCAGGGGTTGGCACGTCGTCCGCACCGATGGATGGGCGAGAGGAGCCCGGCCGACCCTGAAAGGCTTCTCCCTCGAGGGCCTCAAGAGATTTTCCCAGTCCGTGGGGAGCCGGCGAGCGAGGGGTTTTCGGAGGTGGGCGGTCCAGACCTGGGGAACTAGCGACCCTCTCAGGCGACAAGGGAGGGGGGCGATCCTCTCCCCCGTTCCCCACCTCTTCATAGGGAATTGCCTGCAAGACAAAAGATCAGAGGTGCATCGATAAACCGAAGAAGGTCACGTACCCCAGGAATGACCTCAACACCCGCCGCCGAGCTGGAGCCCGGACGGTCGCCCGTCGGAGACCGCCTAACAATCTTTCCCTTTTCCGGCCTAAAGAGAGGGCCGGGAGACCCACGTGCTAGCCAAGGGGCGTCCTCAAGGGCCTCCTCCCGAGTCTTCTGGCCGCTGCCGCCAGGCGAGCTCGCACCTCATCGCTGACCGGCATCGAGAAACTGTAGCCTGTTCAAGAAAAATGAAGGGATCTGGGGAGCCCCCCTGGGCTCAGCGGTATATTTATAGCCGGACAGTGGGGCCCCACCAGAAGATTCCCTGCCAGCTCAGCACAGTACTCACCGAACATGCGGGTTGGATGATTCTTTCCGAGCTTGTACCAAGCTCAAAAAGAGCGGGGATTGTGTACAACCCCGTGTCCGGCGAGCGGGTCCCGCCAGGGAGGTCGAGTGAACCTAGCCCCGCGACCCGCACCCAAGCGGCAAACAGATATACGGCAGGGGGGCCTGGCCCTCTCCCGCCCATTTCAGGCGAGCAAGCCGGGCGAGGCGAGCGAGCGGGTCGCAGAGAATCGCTGACCCAAGCGGATGGGTTCAGCGACCCGCGGCTAGCGAGCCGATTAGGGGATCGCGATGGCCGCCGGCCAGCCCCTACACGCGACCTGGTCGCCTGACCGCCCCGGCAGAAGACAGGCAGGTCACGGCGGCCTGGCTCGCGCTCGCCCAGGAAGAATCGGCGGACCGTTGAAGCCAGGTCGTGCCCGCCTCCCGCGGAGGAGGATTGGAGGCGAGCTGAATCCTCGGGGTGCGAATAGCCCCTCAGAACGGCGGGGCCACGCTGTTGGCAGACCAGGTTGGGCTGCGCATAGCTACTCAGGACAGCGGAGTTTGGCTATTGGCAGGCCTAACCAGGGGCTTTCTGGTATTTTCAGGTCAGTTCTTTTGGTTATTGGCAGTTCAGATTCCAAAAAACTATAAATAAGACCCAAGGGGTACCTCAGAGGGGACGCTTCCAGTGCCTCCTTACTCTCGTTTTCAAGTGCTCTCTGAGGGTACCTTAGCTCGGCTTCAGGCTAAGGAGGGGAAGCGCTCAGAGATCTTCCGGGTTTGTGGTGGGACCTCCCTGCCGAGCCCTTGGGTATATTTCTTCCTGTCTTCTTCGTTGTTTTTCTTGCAGGAGCAAAGTAGGCGCGAGACCACCCCCTTCCCCAAGGGTCGAACTCCACAAGAGGCCGGATTCCGGTTTCAACAGATCTGCTTTGGTGTGTGTTCTTGTATGAATTCTTTTTGCTCTTTCTCTTGTGAACAGTTTATGTTGAGAAAGATGTTGTTCAGAGAAGAATTGTAGCAGAGAATATTCTTATTCTTCTTGTCTGTGTTGTCTCTTCTGATCTGTATTAGAGAGATTCAAAAATCTTGAGTTTTATTCTCTGGTTCTGAATAGAAAATCATCCTCTGTCAAGAATAGTCGTTGGCCTATCATTAATTGCGTCCTTAATTGCAAATATCTTCTGGGGGAAAGTCCAAAGAAACATTTCTTGATAATCCCTTGGAACTTGGTCCAGAATAAATGAAAACGGCTAGAAAATCTTCTGAATTAATTGCTGAATAACTCCTTAACTGTTTTTAATTTGAATCTTGAAAATCCTTCAACTCTTCAGTAAATCGTCGAACTGAGCTCAGCGATTTGGACTTAGACAGCAATAGAGATCGTCGATCTGTGCTCAACTATCGTCGAACTGAGCTCAGAGATAGAGAATCAATACTGAGTCAAGATCGTCGAACTGAGCTCGAAGATCGTCGAATGGAGTTCGACGATTTGTTAAAGTTGAGCTCAGCGATCGTCAAATGGAGTTCGACGATCCGTCGAAGTTGAGCTAGACGATCGTCGATTGGAGTTCGACGATTCGTCGTACTGAGCTCGACAATATGACTTAGTCTTTAAACTGAAAATCCTTGGTCTTGAGGGCAGCTTCCAAACCTAAGTACTAACCCTTAGACTCAATTCTAATTGACCTTTAGATCTATACATGAGGTCAAAAACAGGCTTCCTAAAGACATGGTGATCCTGACCCAAATTAGTAATAGGGTGTTCCAACAAGCCTGAAGACAAAGTCACAGGCAATGATGAACTGCTCAGTCTGCTGGCCAAAAGATTTTACAAGATGGTCAGGAAAGACTTCAAAAAGAGATCATACAAGGAGCATGATAAGCCAAGGTATGATAAGTCAAATAATAAAGAAATTGTTTGCTTTGTTTGCAGGAAACCAGGGCACATTGTTCCTGACTGTCCAGAGAATAAAAACAAGGACAGAAGGGACAAGAAAGAAAGAAGAAAGGACAAAGACTTCAAGAAAAATGGCAATGGCAAACCCTCCTCAAGCAAGAACAAACACACAAGGAAGGGATTTGTTGCTGAATCCTGGAGTGAAACTGAAGACGAGTCAGAAGCTTCATCCAGCTCCAGTGATGATGAAGATGATGTTGAAGAGAAGGAGTTCTGCATGATGGCAATCAATGGCTCTCAACCCAATTCTGATGCAGAAGAGTCAGAGTCAGACTCAGAGACTCAAATTGAAGAGGACCAGGTAATTAGCTCTTTTGATTTCAATTCATAGGACTTTAAGTCTGAGTTTAAAGCACTGTGTTTAGACTTACTAAAATCTGAGAAGGAAATTATTTCTCTCAGAAATCAATTATCTGAACATAGTATCTTAAAGTCAGAAAACCTCAAACTCTCTGAGGAGTTGGAGTGCTGTAGGGAGCAGATAGCTTCTCTGAAAGGTGAGCTATCTGAGGCCAAGAAGCTTGAAGAATCCCTTAATGGGAGAAGTATCAAGCTAATGGACATCACAAGCACAGTGAACTCCAGATTCAATAGTACACTGGGCTTGGGTGCTTCATCCAGCCAACCTATAGTTCTAACAACCCCAATCAAGTTCATTTCTGATAAAGGGAAGGGAGTTGTAGAGGTAGCTAGGAAAAATTCTGATCTGCCTAAGAAAACCTAGTTCCAGCAGAAATCGTCGAACGGAGATCGACGATCGCCGAACGTAGATCGACGATCTCAGGCAAAATCGTCGAACTCAGGTCGACGATCTCAAATTCCTGAACTCTGCCACAGTCGACCGTCGAACGGAGCTCGACGATCTGACCCAAGATCGTGGAACGCAGCTCCACGATCGTCGAACAGAGATCAGAGCTCTGGAAATCCTTTCAAGGGCAAATCAAAATCCAATCCTAGGGGTCCTTCATCCCAAAGCTTTAACCCTTATACTGAATGGATAATACCTCCAAGGTGATATCATCCTGAAGGTTATAAGAGTCAACCTGGGATGTCTTTTATTTCTGAATTTAAAGGTTATCAACCTAGGCCCAAGGTAAACTGAGTCAAAAACAAGTGAATTGTTTTATGTGCAGGTGAAGACCTATCCAACATCAAACCAACAATGGTATTTGGATAGTGGGTGCTCTAAGCACATGACAGAAAACAAGGACAACCTCACATCCTTTAAAGCCAAGCTTGGACCCAAAGTCATATTTGGTGATTCAAACTTTGGACAAACTAAAGGATATGGTGTAGTCCAGATTGGGACAGTAACATTCAAGAAGGTAGCCTATGTGGAAGGACTGAAGCACAATTTGATAAGCATCAGTCAGCTATGTGATGAAGGCTACCAGGTAACTTTCAGCAAAGTTTCATGCAAGATCAAGTCAGAGGACAACACAACTGTGTTGACAGGTAAAAGGAAAGGTAACATTTACTTAGTAGATTTTCTTTCAACAGATGTAGACATTTGCCTGTTTAATTCTGTTTGTAGATCTAATGTTTTATGGCATAAGAGACTAGGACATTTAAACCTTAGAACCATTGCTAGGCTATCCAAGGACAACCTTGTTAGAGGACTACCTTTTGGCCCCTACAAGAAGGAAGGACTCTGCAGGGCTTGTCAATTAGGCAAGCAAACTAAAAATAGTTTCAAGTCACTTAATAAGAGTGATTCACCTAGGATCTTGTATCTGTTACACATGGATCTTTTTGGACTCATTACAGTACAAAGCCTAGGAGGGAAATCTTACACTTTAGTAGTTGTAGATGACTTCTCTAGATTCACATGGGTGTTCTTTCTGAGGAAGAAGTCTGATAACTTTAAGTGTTTGACAAAGTTTCTCAAATGCATACAGATTGAGTTCAATACTCACATTGCCCTGATCAGAAGTGATCATGGGACAGAGTTTGATTCTCTTCTTATGCAAGAGTTCTGTCAGAGTGAAGGGATCAGGCATACTTTCTCAGCTCCTAGAACTCCTCAACAAAATGGGGTAGCTGAAAGGAAAAATAGAACCCTTATTGAATCTGCCACTATATTGTTGTCAGATGCTCACCTTCCTCTATCTTTTTGGGCAGAGACAGTGAACACCTCCAACTATGTGCTGAACAGAAGTTTAATACATAAACTAAAGGTAAAGACTCCCTATGAATTACTCAAAGGGAAGAAATCTAAAGTTGATTATTTTAGAATTTTTGGCTGTATTTGTTATATACATAATAATGACAAGAGATATTTAGCAAAATTTCAAGCTAAAGCTGATGAAGGAGTGTTTCTGGGATACTCCATGATCAGTAAAGCTTATAGGGTTTATAATAAATCATCTCTTAAAATCGAGGAAATCTGTTCACATATCATTTGATGAATCTAACATGTCTTTCAAGGAGAAGAACACTTCTACCATAGAACCTTTGCAGGTACATTCTCTTGCTAAAGATTTGAACAGGTTATAGGTTACTCAAAAAGAGAAAAGCAGTGAAGATGAAGAAAGCATTCAACATATTGAAGAGAAACAACTTGAAGAGCCAGTTGTTGTACCACAAGAGAAAACAACAACACAGGTTGGTGAACAATCAACACCCCGTGTTGATTTAGTAACATCAAGAGACCATCCAATCTCCCAAGTAATTGGAGACATCTCAGCTGGTGTGCAAACCAGAAATCAGGTCAACCAAAACCTGTTGCACACTTGCTTCCTATCTCAAATTGAACCTCAATCCATTCAAGATGCAGAGCAAGATCCACACTGGATCATGGCAATGCAAGAAGAGTTGTATCAATTTGAAAGGAACAAAGTTTGGGAACTAGTGCCAAAGCCTAAGGATCACTCCATTGTTGGAACAAAGTGGGTGTTCAGAAACAAATTGGATGATCAAGGAGTAATTGTAAGGAACAAGGCAAGGCTAGTTGCTCAAGGATACTCACAAGAAGAAGGCATGGACTATGACCAGACTTTTGCACCAGTTGCAAGATTGGAAGCCATCAGAATCTTCTTAGCTTATGCAGCACACAAAGGCTTCAAAGTATATCAGATGGATGTAAAAAGTGCTTTTCTAAATGGAGACATCAAAGAAGAAGTCTATGTCAGACAACCTCCAGGTTTTATCTCTCCAACTTATCATGATTATGTTTTTAAATTGAACAAAGCATTATATGGTCTCAAGCAAGCTCCTAGAGCATGACATGAGACCCTAGCATGCTTCCTTCTGGAAAATGAATTTATAAGGGGTAGATTAGACCAAACTCTTTTCATTAGAACACATAAGTCCCATACCCTACTAGTACAGATTTATGTAGATGATATTATTTTTGGCTCTACTGATTCAAATTTGTGCTGAAGGTTTTCCAACCTAATGCATTCTAAATTTGAAATGAGTAGCATGGGTGAGCTATCCTTCTTTCTAGGATTGCAAGTCAAACAACATGCTGAAGGAATCTTTATTTCTCAAACCAAGTATGTAAATGAATTGGTCAAGAAATTTGGTATGTCTGAAGCATCTTGCATGAAAACACCTATGCCTACTAATGTTGTATTGGATGCTGATGAACATGGGAAACCTGTTGATCAGACAACATATAGAGCAATGATTGGCTCTTTACTTACAGCTAGTAGATCAGACATAATGTTTGCTACATGCATATGTGCTAGATTCCAAGTAAGCCCGAGAGAGTCACACCTAACATTAGTAAAAAGGATTCTCAGGTATGTAAAAAGTTGTCCAAATCTAGGTCTCTGGTATCCAAAAGATTCAGCATTTGACTTAACTGGATTTTCTGATGCTGATTATGCTAGATGCAGAATTGACAGGAAAAGCACCAGTGGAACTTGTCAGTTCCTTGGTGACAGACTTGTCTCTTGGTTTTGCAAGAAACAAACTTATGTGTCAACTTCAACTGCTAAAGCTGAATATATGGATGTAGGCAGTTGTTGTTCACAAATATTGTGGATTCAAAACCAACTCCTAGACTATAGTTACAACTTAGAGAAGTCAAAAATATTTTGTGATAACACTAGTGCTATCTCTATAGCTCAAAATCCAGTCCTCCATAGTAGGACAAAACACATAGAAATTAGGCATCACTTTTTAAGGGATAATGTTGAGAAGAATAAAATTGAACTTCAATATATCCCAACTGATTTGCAAAGGGGAGATATTTTCACCAAACTCTTAGATGAAAAGAAACACACCTTCTTCCTAAATCAGTTAGGAATGTTAGATGGAGGAAGTCTATAATAATATCCAAGATCTTAAAACTTTAAAAATTGACCAAGACTAGGCAAACATCTTGATTTTTCTAAGTGTCTAGAGTGTATTTCTGGTCTCTGAACTGCGCTCGACGATTTTCCCCCAGATCGTCGAACGGAGATCGATGATTTCCAAAATAGTCGACCTGAGTTCAGCGTTTCTCAGATAGTGCTCAACTATCTTTCAGGTCAGCGATCGTCGAACGGCGCTCGACGATTTTGTTCTCTGAACGATCGTCGAACGGAGCTCGACGCTCTCCAATATCGTCGAACGGAGATCGACGATATTGAAGACCTTTCAGATTCCTTTAGAAGCCCCGATTGTCGAACTACGTTCAACGATCTTTCCTTTTCTGCGTGGAACCCTAATATAAAATTCATTTTTCGGCCGTCGTTCTCCTTTTGCGCTTTCAATCTCTCTGCAAAAATTCTCTTTCCCTCCAAACATCTCTACACTTGGTCGTTTTGTTTGTTGATTTTTGCAGGTAACTATGGCCGTCTCTGTTGCTGTTCTAGCCGCAATGAAATTCGATGCCGGATTTGATATAGACATGGAGTCCTTCAGCACCAGTGATTAAATTTTTCAGGACATTCTGGAACTGTTCAAGGAGCAGAAGCTTGTTACCATCATGTCCACCAGAATCAAATTGCCTGCTGATGAGATTAAGGAGTGGGTTTATACTGCCCACAATCAGGACCAAAACACAGTGGTTAGTTCAATTTCTGGAACCCAGGTACCTTTGACTCCTGCTATTCTGACAGAGGTTTTTGAATTAAGTTCTGGAAGAGATTCTGCTGAGTTATCTGGAGAGGAATTTTTTGATTTACTTGCAAGAATGGGTCATTCTGATGCTAACCCTAGCAAGCTGCTGAAGAAGAACCTAGCTGTGGAATACAGGTTCTTAGCTGATGTAGTAGGAAAGGTTTTGCTGGCCAAGCATTCAGCACATGATACCATATCCAGGTATCAGTTGTGCTTGATGGGTGTCATTGTGGACAAGAAACAGTTAAACTGGGGAGAAGTCTTCTTTGATCTGATCAAGAAGAAAATAAACAAGAACTTTGTTAATTATGGAAGGATTCTAGGGCTCTTTCTTCATAACAGATGCCCTGCCCTGCTAGTCTCCTCTGGGATGCATATTAATGCTTCAAAGAGGCTGTCCTGTGCCCTCTTTGGCAAATGGGACAGGCAGATAGTGAAGCCTAGCAGGTCCTCTGCAAGCACAACTTCAGGCACAAGGACTGTATCAGTCTCTTCCCCTCAAGTCTCTGCCCCTGCAGATGACTTGCCTACTGCTTCTCCTCCTCCTCCTATTCCATCTCCACCAGTACCCTCCACCATTCCAATCTCATCCACCATCATTATTTCCAGCCCATCTCCAACATCAATTCCATCTCCAATCCCAACTCTTCAAATAACAGAAGAAATCTTCCACCCATTATATCACTACCCTCAACCAGACATTGATACATCATCCAACATTCCATCATTCAATCTTCTTGATGATTCCTTCATGGATGACTCACCCTCATCCCCTCCTGATCTACCCTCCTCATCCACAACATATCAACAACTTCTACAAGATATCATTGATCAACCCTCATTCATACCTTCTATCTCCATTCCATTGTCTTCCATTTCCGCAATCCCCACACCTCAACCTTCACTTTTACCATCCACCAGCTCTCCACCACCATCACCAGTAGCTCCACCTCTAGTCTCTACCTCTGCTCACATCCCTGTTGAGCATGTATATCTTCCAGCCCTAGCTGACAAATTATATGAACTGCTAGCTCCCAGGCTATCATTTCTATTGGAGACCTCCTTGGCTCCACTTCTTCAATCAGTTGCAGCCCTTTCTGCTAGGCTATCTTCCATCTTTCCTCCTTAGGCAATCCCTTCCTTTGGGTGCCTTGATCCAGTTCTCTCTGAATCTAGGCAGGGGGAGATGCCTTATGAAGTTAGATTGCCTGCTACTGCCATTTCATCAGTCCCTGCTACTGCTGTCTCTCCACCTCAAGCTCCAGTTTCAACACCTCCACCAGTTGCAGTCTTCTCAGTGGACCTCGGGTCCTTATTATCAAATTTTGATTCAGTGTATTTCAGCTGTCTTCTAGTAAGCACTGCAGTCCAGCCCTCAGAAGATCTCTCCAAGGCCATTGTGCCCTTCTCCAGCTGTGATACTAGCTTAATTAGCTCCTACATAACCTCCCTATATACTGCTGAGCTTTCTATTTTCAGTGATGCTGCTGCTACTCCTGCTGACAATTTTGTTGTTGTTTCTGTTTGTTCTGATGCTGCTGATGCTCCAGTTTCTGAGGATATGCAAACAGAGGCATATGACTTTGAGCCTACTATTATTGTTGATGTTATTGCTGATGTTATTGATGCTACTGAAACTATTATATCTGAAACTGCTGATGTTGTTGTATCTGAAAATGTTTTATCTATATCTGTTGTTGCCCCAGTCACTACTGTCATTACTGCTGCTATATCTTCTGCAAGTATTGCTCCAGAAAGTTCTGTATCTGTTGTTACTGTTGGGTACATTGGTCAAATGTACCTGATTTGAAGAAGCCTCACCTAACTCAATGATATACATCATAATGTATTTGATGTATGTTGAGTTTACTTGTGCAGGTTAAGTAATCACTGGACTGAAGCAAAAAGTTTCTAAGTCCATGTGTCGACACCCAGAGGGAAAGTGTCGACACCCAAGAAAGCTTGTGTCGACACCCAGACAAGCAGTGACGACACTTGGAGTCATTGTGTCGACACCTGGGATGCAGAGTCGACACCAGACAGAAAGTGTCGACACTTGGAGCTGTGTCGACACTCAATGAAGAAAAGTGCAGACAGAAAGTGTCGACACAAGGAGCTGTGTCGACACCCAGTGAAGCTATGTCTACACCAGAAAGTGTCGACACTTGGAGCTGTGTCGACACTCAGCAAAAGTCTGCAGAGTCTAAGTACAAGTGTCGACACTCAACACAATGTGTCGACACTATGCAGAAGAGTCAGCACTTGAAGTAAGTGTCGACACTCAGCACAATGTGTCGACACTCAATAGAAGAGTCAGCATTTGAAGTATGTGTCGACACCCAGAACAATGTGTCGACACACAGCTGAAGATTCAACACTGGAAGAAAGTGTCGACACATGAAGCTGTGTCGACACTTAGCAAAGAACACAAAGAACAACAAATTATTCTAAGTACAAGTGTCGACACTATGGGAATGTGTCGACACTCAGCTGAAGTCTCAACAAGAAGAAGGTGTGTCGACACAAGGAGCTGTGTCGACACTCAGCAAGAATCAACATTGAAGACTTATGTCGACACCAAGAAGCAGTGTCGACACTTAACAGATTCAACACAAGGAGTTATGTCGACACAAAGGAGATGTGTCGACACTTAGAAGAATTCACCAAACGCTAGAAGAACAAGTACTTGTGTCGACACTCAATTTCAGTGTCGACACATGAAGAAGAATCTGTGTCGAGACAGACAAGGAGTTGTGTCGACACCTTATAGTCTTGTGTCGACACTTACACAACTTGTGTCGACACTTGGTCTATAAGTGTCGACACTTAAAGACAGAAAGTCTCGACACTATCAGACAGATAGAGATTTTCAAGAACTGACTGGTTGACATGACAGCTGCCGTTCCAGCCGGTCTACAGCGCCTGTCAGAGATATCAGAAGTCAGTTATGGACCGGACCAGCCGGTTACCATGAAGAATGCCTATAAATAGGCACCTACAGTTTACAGAAACT
Source organism: Platanthera guangdongensis (assembly GCA_039583875.1). Lineage (NCBI taxonomy): Eukaryota > Viridiplantae > Streptophyta > Magnoliopsida > Asparagales > Orchidaceae > Platanthera > Platanthera guangdongensis. Next base: position 99,988,380 of record CM077158.1, on the reverse strand, counting down.
GTTGTTGATCAGATTGTTGTCAAGGTTGATCATATTGTTGAAGTAATCTTTAAAGTGGTACTCAAAGTATCAACACAAGAAGATCTAGCAGTTCATGTGCAGATCTAAGAAGTTGGAGAGAGAGGGCTCCATCCAAGAAATCAGCCTTTGGAACTAGGCTGAGAAGAAGGATTCAGATTCAGTCTGGATCTTAAGTGGCAGAGGTCAAGGAACAACTGCAGGAGGATTCAGTCTTATTCAGTTCTACTCAAGAAGCTTTGAAGAAAGCTAAGTCAGATTGGATCCAGCTGAGTTCTTCCAAGAACTCATCAAGAAACTCTCAACTCCCCTCTTTCATTTCTGAGTTGTTGAGTTAATTATTTGTATTACATTTTTAACTTGTAGGATCCATTGGATCTGAGTGAATTGTAAGCCTATAATTATAAAGGCTGAGGGTAGGGCTTGAGAGCCTGAGTGTAGGAGACTGAGATCTCTGAGTGTAGGCCTTGTTGGCTGAGTGTAGGCCCTTGTGGCTGAGTGTAGGCTTTGGGATAAAGCTGAGTTGTAAGGCTTTGGGCCTGAGGTGTAGGAACCAATTTGGGTTCTGAGACAGTGGAGAAGTTTGGCCGAATCTAGTACACTGCTAGATAGGCGAAGGGGGAAAGTGGATGTACCCATATCTTGGGGAACCACTATAAAACACTGTGTGTTGTGCTGTGATTGTGCTGTGGATTAGCTGTGTATGTTTTGTTATTGTTGTTTGTTGTGCAAAAGTAGTTAGAAATCTGTGATATAACTGTTTGGCTGCCAACAAAGTTAGAAAAGGATTAGGTCACCTATTCACCCCCCCTCTAGGTATTTAGGTACCATATCTTTCAAGTGGTATCAGAGCCAGGTTCCTCAAAACAAGGACTAACAGTCTGAGGAGATCCTGTTTGGCAGATTCAGTGTAAGGGAAAACACAGATTCAAGAAATTCAAGAAAATCAAGAAACATGGGTTCCTATGAGAATCACAAGGAATTGGGTTTCATGAAATTACCCATATGCAGGAAGGAGATCTTTGGGATCTGGAAAGAAAGGGTAAGGCTATTTATGGAGGCCTCAGACCCTAGAATCTACATCACAGTAAAGGAAGGGTCTTATGTTCCTATGAAGATTTCAGTTCCAGATGCAAATCAGAGAACTCCAAAGGATTTCTCTGAGATGACTAAGGATGAAATTGTCCTGGCCACCATGGACAAGAGGGCACAAAACATAATAGTGAGTGCCATTGATGATGCAACTTTTCAGAACCTTATACACTGCAAGACAGCCAAAGAGATGTTGGACACTCTTATAGTGTATATGGAAGGATCTGAAGAAGTTAGGCAAGATAGAAAGTCCTTGCTAAATCAGGAGTATGAAAGCTTTAGGCAAGGAAAGGGTGATAGCATCACTGAGTGCTATAAGAAATTTTACAGAATAGTTAATGAACTCATGTCTTATGGAAGAGAGTTCAGTAACTATGAACTAAATGACAAGTTCTTAAGGTCTCTAACCAAAGATTGGGACACCAAGATCTGTGCCATAAGAGAAATGGCTAAGTTGGGGGAAATTCCTCCCCCTACACTGTTTGGCAAGTTATTGTCATATGAGATGCAGTTGACAGTAAGAAAAGAGGAGGAGAAATCAACAAGGACTGAGCATAAGGAAAGAACTGTTGCTTTCAAAACACAAGTTCCCAGAAAGTGCAGGAACAAGTCTTCAACTCCACCTCCATAGGTAGTTGAATCAGAGTCTGATGAGTCTGTCAGCACAAAGTCTAAGAGCAGTGAAAGTGATGAAGACTTTGCTGCTTTCACTAGACACTTTCAGAAGTTTTTGAAAAAGAAACAGTGGAGGTCAAGGCCTTCTACATCACAAGGAAAGGAAGACTCTTATCAGAAAAAGAGGTCTTCAAAGAATGACAAGAAAAGGACAAAATCAAGCAATGCAACTGGTTCAAAGATTGTTTGCTATTGCTGCAATAGATAGGGCCATGTTATTGCAGGTTATCCAGAGAAGAGAACGGAATCTGGTGACAGGAAAAAGACTCACCTCAAAGGAAAGAAAGAAAAGTCTTTTGTTGCTAAGAAGGAGAAGACTCTATCAGATATCTCTTCTTCAGAAACTGAGTCTGAGGCTGAAGCCTACATAGGGCTGTTTGCTGAAGAAGTAGAGGAAGAATTCATGCAGATTTGGAGTCAATTTATGAACAAGAAGACAGTCATTGCCAAGGGCTAATGACTTTGACAGAGAGTGCCAAAATCCTGGAGCAGCCAGGACCCAGTCAGGTACTAAGTTCAAGTTTAAATTCAGGTTCTTGTTCTAGTTCAGAATCAGATTCTTCTTCATCAAGTGATGAGAATATATCTGAGTCTGAGGAAGATATTCATCAGCTTATAGATGAATATAAGGTACCGTTGCAAGCCTACAAGAAAAGCAAGACCCTAGCCAAAAGTCAGGCAAAGGAAATTGCTGATCTTAAAGCTGCTGCAACAGATTTTGAGAAGCAATTTGATCAAAAACTGAATGAGGTAGCCAGGCTGAAACACATTACTGTGATTCAGATGGGAACTATCACCTATAAGAATGATCAAATTAAGAGACTGGAGATCAATTTTCAGAAAGAGAGAGAGCTTGTTGCTAGGTTTTCAAAACCTAAATCAGTGCTACCTTTAATTGATGAATTTGTTCATCATAAAGGCAAGGCTGGACTGGGTTCTGTTAGACCTGCAGGGACTGAGCAGTCCAAGTCTAAGTTCAAGGGCAAAGCCCCAACATTCAACAAGCCTGCTATAGTCAAGACAGCCAAGGCAGTACCTAAGCAAAGGTACAATAAGTTTGAATGCTGGTGATGTGGCAAAGTTGGCCATTTTGCAGTGGACTGTTGGCACAATGTGAGTGCCAAAGTGAGTTCCAAACTACCTGTTGGAATGCCAGTAGGTAGGTTTGTCAAATTGCAAACTAACAATCACCAAGGACCCAAGAATACTTTGGGTTCTAAGGTTCATTAATTTATTTTGCAGGTCAGTCCAAGTGGTCATACCCCAACATGGTACTTGGATAGTGGATGTTCCAGACATATGACTAGAACAAGGGGACTACTGAAGGACTACATTCCAATCAAAAATGGTCCTAAAGTGACCTTTGGTGGTTCTGAAAAAGGAATCATCAAAGGGTTTGGTAACATTTCTTCAAACTTAGTTACCATTACTCAAGTGGCTTATGTTAAAGGGTTGAAACACAACCTAATAAGTATAAGTCAATTAAGTGATGTAGGGTATGACATCTCATTTGTTAAAAATGATTGTCATATCAAGAGGTCAAGTGATCAAGAGATCATTTTGACTGGTTATAGGAAGAGGAATGTCTACTGCCTAGACATTATGGTTGAGAACAATGGTTCTTCAGTTTGTCTTGTAGCAGATGAGACAGTCTCTCGTTGTGTCAAATGGCACAAGAGGCTTGTCCATCTTAACTACAAGACTATTAGCAAACTCTTTAGCAAAGAGTTGGTGAGGAATGGTCCTCAAGTTAAGTGTGTTAAAGATGGTATTTGCTCAGCTTGTCAAAAGGGCAAGCAGACCAAATCCACCTTTAGAAGCATAGAAAACAAAGATGCTGTGAGGTGTTTATACCTCTTGCATATGGATCTCTTTGGTCCAATGCCAGTTCACAGCTTAGGAAGGAAGGTCTTTACCTTTGTAGTTGTAGATGACTACTCAAGGTTTTCCTGGGTGTTCTTTTTAAGACAGAAATCTGAAACACCTAGTGTCTTTTATAGCTTTGTCAAGCAAATTCAGAATGAACTAAATAGTACAGTGGTCAAAATTAGAAGTGACCATGGTACTGAATTTCAGTCTGATAGCATGACAAAACTGTGTGAAGACTTTGGGATATTTCAAGAATTCTCTTCACCTAGAACACCTCAGCAAAATGGCATTGCTGAGAGGAAGAATAGAACCTTGATAGAGGCTGGTAGGACCCTACTAAGTGATACATCACTGCCAGAGTATTTCTGGGCTGAAGTAGTTAACACTGCATGCCATGTTATAAATAGGGCTACCATCACTAAAAGGCTTAACAAGACCCCCTATGAAGTTGTGAAAGGCAGGAAACCAAACCTATCTTATTTTAGGATCTTTGGTTGCAAATGCTTCATACTTAACAATGGGAAGTCTTACTTAACTAAGTTTGCTGCCAAGTCCCAAGAGGGAATTTTTGTTGGGTACAGCAATAATAGTAAGGCTTATAGAGTCTACAACTTGACTACACAAGTTGTAGAAGAATCAGTGCATGTAGTTTTTGATGAGACAAAACTTATTAATAATGAGTTGTCTAGCAATGTATGCAACCCCACAGGTTTGACAAAGACAATGGACAAGCTTACTATAGAAGAGGTGCCTGCTGCAAGAAAGCAAGTAAAAGACAGTAGCTGTTGTCCAGGGGGAGAACTACATGTGCCAATTGCTGAAGAAATACAAGGAGTACAGCTTGATGCAGATGCTGAAGTGGTTCAACCAGAAGTAAGATTGCCTCCAGCCAACAGGCATCTAAGAGATCATCCAGTAGAGCTGATTATTGGAGATCCAAGACAAGGAGTACAAACCAGGAGTAGAAACATGAATGCAGCAATCTATTCCAGCTTTCTGTCACAAGTTGAACCTAAGAAATTTGAAGAAGCAATACAAGATCCACAATGGACTGAAGCAATGCAAGAAGAGCTTAATCAGTTCAAGAGGTGCAAGGTCTGGGAATTGGTTCCCAAACCTAAAGACCACAATGTAATAGGAACTAAGTGGATCTATAGGAATAAGATGGATGAACAAGGAGTCATCATTAAGAATAAGGCTAGACTGGTTGCTAAAGGATATAGGCAAGAAGAAGGTATTGACTTTGATCAAACCTTTGCTCCAGTAGTCAGACTGGAAGCCATAAGAATGTTCTTGGCCTATGCAACCTATCAAGGATTCAAGGTATACCAAATGGATGTCAAGCCAGCATTCCTAAATAGTAATTTGAAAGAAGAAGTCTATGTGGAGCAGCCTTCAGGTTTTGTTGATCCAACTCTACCTCATCATGTCTATAGACTTAGGAAAGCTTTATATGGGTTAAAGCAAGCTCCTAGAGCTTGGTATGAAACCCTATCTAGTTTCCTCATTGAGAACAAGTTTTCAAGGGGGAAAATAGATAAGACTCTATTCCTTAGGAAATCTAGAGGCAAAGTCATACTTGTCCAAATATATGTAGATGACATTATATTTGGGTCTACTGAAAGTAGCCTTTGCAAAAAGTTTGCAAAGCTTATGCATAGTCAGTTTGAGATGAGTAGTATGGGAGAGCTGAAGTTTTTCTTGGGTCTCCAAGTTAAACAGACTGAAAGTGGTTTATCCATATGTCAGTCCAAGTTCACCCTAGAACTCATAAGGAAATATGGTATGGATTCATCCAGCACCATGAAGACTCCTATGGGGTCAAGTATGTCTCTTAGCAAGGATGATGCAGGGAAACCTGTAGATGAAACCTTGTATAGAGGGATAGTTGGCTCCCTATTATACTTGACTGCTAGTAGACCAGACATCATGTATGCTACATGTGTTTGTGCAAGGTATCAAGCCTGCCCTAAAGAGTCTCATTTGACTGCAGTCAAAAGAATATTGAGATATCTAAAGGGCACTCCCTATCTAGGCCTCTGGTACACTAGGAATGGAGATTTTGATCTAACAGGTTATTCAGATGCAGACTTTGCAGGATGCAAAGAAGATAGAAAAAGCACTACTGGAACCTGTCAATTCCTAGGTGGGAGACTAATTTCATGGAGTAGCAAGAAACAAACCAGTGTGGCTATCTCCACAGCAGAGTCAGAGTATGTGGTTGCAGGAAGTTGCTGTGCTCAACTTCTATGGATTCAACATCAGCTAGAGGACTATGGATATCAGGTAAGTAGAACTCCACTTTTCTGTGATTCTACAAGTGCTATTTCAATAGCTAACAACCCTGTATCTCATAGTAGAACAAAACATATTGAAATTAAATATCACTTTCTTAGGGAGCATGTAGAAAGAAATGATATTGTACTTGAATATGTTAAAACAGATGAACAACTAGCTGATATGTATACTAAGCCCCTAGAAGAAGCTAAGTTCAATAGATTCAAAATTGAACTAGGAATGATAAACTTAGAATAAGTTTACAGAATGAAAATTGGCTAAGTAAAAAGGTGTCGACACATAGATAAGTCTATGTCGACACAGAATAGTGGTGTCGACACTTCAGGAAAAAGGTGTCGACACATCTAGAATGTTAGTGTCGACACATGTCAAGTAGGTGTCGACACATCCAATGTGGTGTCGACACTTATGTTTTACTCAGAATTTTCTAAGTAAAGTCTCGACTATTCGTCGAGTAGAGTGGTGTCGACACATAAACATGTGTCGACACATAATATCTGTTGACTAAACTTGTGTCAACACATATGTGTCGAGACATTATAAGTCAGTGTCGACACTTATTGCCAGTGTCGACACATTTTAAGCTAGCTGTCCCGCCTGTTAATCTTCAAAATCAGAAAGGTATAAATAGGGTTCTGTCTTTGTTTGTCGACACGCTTTCAAAGTTTCGAGACCAAAACTCCTGTGTCGACACCTCTCTTTTCTAAAGACAAATTCTACAAACCCTAATGGCACCTAAGCTTGAGGAGAACGTTAACGAAGGCTATGAGCTTGTGCGCGGTGCGTTCGATGAAGCTGATCAAGAAATCAAGTCGGTGGTAACCCTAGTTGCCAATTCTGGACTAGAATACTTGGTTTCAGAACCAACAAAGATTTGGAAAAAGGAAGTTCTTGAATTCCTTAATGGAGCTGCTGTAGATGAATCTGGATACAGAATCAAATCCAGAGTTCATGGATCTAAGGTCAAGATTTCACCAAAAAGTCTGAGGAAGGTACTCCAGCTACCTAAAACACAAGATGAAGAAGAAGTAACTGCATCCAAGACCAGGGAAGCTCTTACCTGGTGTGGACTTGACCCAAAGATGAAGATAGGTTCTGTCTTTAATAGGAAAGGCATGAATAATCAAGGCAAGTTCATGTCTGAGATTGTGGGAAAAGTCTTACTCAGCAAACCTGGAGGGCATGACAGAGTGTCTGCTTATATGTTTGGAATTATGACTAGAATCATATTCACTCTGAAAACAGACTGGTCAATAGTGGTTTTTGACAAGATCAAGGAGAGCTTGAAGAAGCCCAATCTGGGCAGGATAATCAGTCTCTACCTAGCTGGTACAATACCAGAGGTAATGAGTACAGCTGCCGGAAGCAAGATCAACCACATGAGGAAGATGGATCAAAAGATATTTTCCAGATGGGACAGGGTGTTGTCAAAGGACATGCCAACCCCTGAGAAGACAATTACTGAGAAGGAGATTCCTCCTAAGAAAAAGAGAAAGACAGCTCCTGTGGCACAGGAGTCCTCCAGCAGTTCAGGGAGTGAAGAACAAGTTGTTTTCACTCCTGATGATCAAGAGGAAGTGGCTGCAGAGAAGACCCCTGCTGCTCAAGATATAGCTGAGATCCAGGGGGAGCTGCCTCAAGCTAGCCCCATCCATAGGGATCACAGCTAGGGGGAGCTACCAGTTGTAGAGGAACCATCTACACTGGACAGTGAGCAAGCCACCACCATCATACAAGAGGTACTCACTGACCTAAAAACTTTAGACTATATTATAGAAGATGCTGATTTGTCTGATGATCTTCAGCAAACTCAGCTGAATACTCAAAAACCAGATGCTGTTAGAGAAGACACATCTGATGTACAAGAAGTAATTCCTGATCCTGTGGTTGAAGAACCAAGAACATCTCCAGCTTCTTCACCACCAGAATACACCATGGAGGATTTATTCCTAAATCTAGATCAAGAAGATTTTGATATGGACAAGGATGCTGCTGCTGAAGATAAGAGTGCTGTTGCTGAGGGGGAGCAAATGACAGTTCTGGAAGAGCCTTTAAGGCCAGAAACTGTGAAGGCACCTGATGTGCAAGCTGACAAACTTCCAAGCCCTAAGGAAAGGGTTGAAATAGCCAGCACTTCAGAATCTGAAGAAGATGAGGCTGCAAAGGCTAAGAAGAAGAAACTCTATGTCTTCAAGAGGAGAAGTCAGAGTTATAAGAAAGCTTTGCAATCCATTGCCCCACAGCCTATAGTTCAGCAAGCTCCAACTGCTGATTATAGTGCTTTAATGGTTGCCCTACAGATAAAATTGGATGAGATCAGACAAAAAGCCATAGAGGCTTATGTAGATGAAGGGCACAAAGCTTTACAATTTGACCTGGCCCAAGATATAAAATCCATAAGGTTTGAGATGAACTTTAACAAGAAGGAAATGACTGACTGCTTCTACAAGGGTGGGAATGCAGTAGTCTATCTGGCAACACATCAAGAGAAGATCAAAGCACAGGTAGATGATATAGCATTAAAGCAAGGATATGTGCTGGAAAACCAAATCAGAATGAATGACAATCTGACTGAGTCACATAATGCTATACTCACAGAATTGAAGAACAAGGTTGATGAACCTTCTACATCTGCTGCTACTGCAAAAGCTGATTTTGATAAAGTCTTTCAACAAGAACTTTCTGCTGTCAAGTCTGCACTCCAAGCCTCTCAGAAAGCTATCTCTGAACAATTGCAAAAGCTCAAACCATTCTTTAAAGAGGGAATCAGATATTTGGACAGTCAAATAAGGTTTCAAAAGGATGATGTCAGAGACCATATGGCCAGAGAAGTCATAAAGGGGGAGAGAGTATTAGTCAAAGCTAGCTCTGACCATGCCAAATGGATATCTAACTCCATCAGAGCTACACTGGACTATCCTCCACTCTGTGATGATGATAATGTTGCTGAATCAGGGATTCAAACTGCATATCTTGGAGGTGAGCAACCAGAAGTAGCTCAGGTCATTTATCCACCTCCAGACTTTGAAATGATTCAAGCAGATGTGAGCACAATGTATAGCCCACTTGAGGGCAAGGACAATGTCCACATTGAAAAGGTTGTTCAACCTATATCTGAAGCCATGCAAGAGGCATTACAGAAAGAAGAAGAGATAAGGTTGTCAAAGAAGAGGTTTAGGGAACAAGCAGAACAAAAGCCAGATTTTGAACAGTGGAGCCCTACCTCTAGAAATATAATTTTAACTGCCTGGAAAGCTGCCAAGGACAATGCTCATGAAAGGAACAAGTGGTTCTCTGAAGCAGAATGGAGGAAACATGAAATAAGACAGGAGGCCATTGTTCAATATAGAAGAAAGGCAAAGATGGGAAAGCTACCTCCTACTGTAGTGGAGCCTAGCAAGTACTTCCCCAAGCCATATCACTACTTTGAGAGGCAGAAGATCAAGGCAGAAGCACTCAAACAGAAAGATCTAAAAGACAAGAAGCCTGCTGTTGCTGAAACTGCTGAAGCCACTGTCAAAGCTCAAGTCCAACCTGGCAAAGGCATAGTTATCAAAGAACCAGACCAGAAATAGATTATGAAATTACTTGAAGATTATTTTGTAATCTTTTAAATGTAAAACATTTTTGTAAACCATTGAAGGTGTATTAGAAAAATGTTAGAACAATATATGATAAATATATTTCATGATTGTTCAGTGAATGTGTCTATTTCTTGTTCTGAAATGATGAATGTGTATACATGTGTGAATTATTACATGTTTATGTTTACCCTGCTGTAAATAATCTGCTTTACATCATTTTGTAATCTTTAATTATGAATGGTGTATATCATTGACTAAGGGTTATGACTTCTCCAAATAGGGGGAGATTGTTGGGTACATTGTTCAAATGTACCTGATTTGAAGAAGCCTCACCTAACTCAATGATATACATCATAATGTATTTGATGTATGTTGAGTTTACTTGTGCAGGTTAAGTAATCACTGGACTGAAGCAAAAAGTTTCTAAGTCCATGTGTCGACACCCAGAGGGAAAGTGTCGACACTCAAGAAAGCTTGTGTCGACACCCAGACAAGCAGTGTCGACACTTGGAGTCATTGTGTCGACACCTGGGATGCAGAGTCGACACCAGACAGAAAGTGTCGACACTTGGAGCTGTGTCGACACTCAGTGAAGAAAAGTGCAGACAGAAAGTGTCGACACAAGGAGCTGTGTCGACACCCAGTGAAGCTGTGTCTACACCAGAAAGTGTCGACACTTGGAGCTGTATCGACACTCAGCAAAAGTCTGCAGAGTCTAAGTACAAGTGTCGACACTCACACAATGTGTCGACACTATGTAGAAGAGTCAGCACTTGAAGTAAGTGTCGACACCCAGCACAATGTGTCGACACTCAATAGAAGAGTCAGCATTTGAAGTATGTGTCGACACCCAGAACAATGTGTCGACACACAGCTGAAGATTCAACACTGGAAGAAAGTGTCGACACATGAAGCTGTGTCGACACTTAGCAAAGAACACAAAGAACAACAAATTATTCTAAGTACAAGTGTCGACACTATGGGAATGTGTCGACACTCAGCTGAAGTCTCAACAAGAAGAAGGTGTGTCGACACAAGGAGCTGTGTCGACACTCAGCAAGAATCAACATTGAAGACTTATGTCGACACCAAGAAGCAGTGTCGACACTTAACAGATTCAACACAAGGAGTTATGTCGACACAAAGGAGATGTGTCGACACTTAGAAGAATTCAGCAAACGCTAGAAGAACAAGTACTTGTGTCGACACTCAATTTCAGTGTCGACATATGAAGAAGAATCTGTGTCGAGACAGACAAGGAGTTGTGTCGACACCTTGTAGTCTTGTGTCGACACTTACACAACTTGTGTCGACACTTGGTCTATAAGTGTCGACACTTAAAGACAGAAAGTCTCGACACTATCAGACAGATAGAGATTTTCAAGAACTGACTGGTTGACATGACAGCTGCCGTTCCAGCCGGTCTACAGCGCCTGTCAGAGATATCAGAAGTCAGTTATGGACCGGACCAGCCGGTTACCATGAAGAATGCCTATAAATAGGCACCTATAGTTTACAGAAACTGTTGTTGATCAGATTGTTGTCAAGGTTGATCATATTGTTGAAGTAATCTTTAAAGTGGTACTCAAAGTATCAACACAAGAAGATCTAGCAGTTCATGTGCAGATCTAAGAAGTTGGAGAGAGAGGGCTCCATCCAAGAAATCAGCCTTTGGAACTAGGCTGAGAAGAAGGATTCAGATTCAGTCTGGATCTTAAGTGGCAGAGGTCAAGGAACAACTGCAGGAGGATTCAGTCTTATTCAGTTCTACTCAAGAAGCTTTGAAGAAAGCTAAGTCAGATTGGATCCAGCTGAGTTCTTCCAAGAACTCATCAAGAAACTCTCAACTCCCCTCTTTCATTTCTGAGTTGTTGAGTTAATTATTTGTATTACATTTTTAACTTGTAGGATCCATTGGATCTGAGTGAATTGTAAGCCTATAATTATAAAGGCTGAGGGTAGGGCTTGAGAGCCTGAGTGTATGAGACTGAGATCTCTGAGTGTAGGCCTTGTTGGCTGAGTGTAGGCCTTGATTGGCTGAGTGTAGGCCCTTGTGGCTGAGTGTAGGCTTTGGGATAAATCTGAGTTGTAAGGCTTTGGGCCTGAGGTGTAGGAACCAATTTGGGTTCTGAGATAGTGGAGAAGTTTGGCCGAATCTAGTACACTGCTAGATAGGCGAAGGGGGAAAGTGGATATACCCATATCTTTGGGAACCACTATAAAACACTATGTGTTGTGCTGTGATTGTGCTGTGGATTAGCTGTGTATGTTTTGTTATTGCTGTTTGCTGTGCAAAAGTAGTTAGAAATCTGTGATATAACTGTTTGGCTGCCAACAAAGTTAGAAAAGGATTAGGTCACCTATTCACCCCCCCCCCCTCTAGGTGTTTAGGTACCATATCTTTCAGTTACTACTGTTGTTGCTACAACTTCTGCCAGTACTATATCTACTGTTGCTACAACTGCTGTCTCATCTGCTCCAACCCAACTTCAGAAAGAGTATCTGAAAAAGATTGATGCCTTATATGATGAGCAAAGCTCTGAAAGTGATGAATTTAGGACTGATTCTGATGATTCTTCTGGCACTATAGCCAGGAAAAGAAAGGCAAGGAGCAAAGCTATGAAAAGGGTGCCTCCAGCCAAAGTCAAAAACACCAATGACATTACCTACTACATTCTTCATGACTGCCCCATTACTGAACATTGGATGCAATATTCCAAGAACCAACTTAAGGCTATGAAGAAGAAGAGGAAGTATGAGAAAGGATCTTCTCAGTTTCATCATCCACATCCTCCTCCACCACCTCCTCCTGATGCAGGTGCAGGTGGAAGCTCAGCTACTCATCCTTCTACTAAAAGCCAAACCCCCTATCAGCCTCATGCAAGATCTCAATATAGGGGAAGCCAATCCAGAGGCTCTCAATCAAGAAGAGGAAGTTATAGAGGAAGCCAGAGAGAATTCCAAGTCTACTCTCAAGGCTATTCAAGGCAACATCCTTACTCTAGGGAAGGACAAGCTTCATCAGATACAACTTCAGGCCCTTTTCCCTACAAGCTGAAGGAAGTAGTCTCATCCAGAGCTCCTCAAGACAATCCTTCCAACAGATATGAACCTCCAGTGCCCTTTGAGGATCCAGAGAATAACCCTACTGCATGGACTGCCAGAATGAAAGAATTAGCTGCCTTAGATCAAATCAAGAAAGCCATAGAGCAAGGCAGAGACACCTCCAGCATTATTACACTGTCTGAACAAAGAAAGAAGGAACTTAAAAGATATGCCTCAAACAAATTCTTTGATTCTGAGAGATACATGGAGCTGCATCCTGAAGCAGTGGTATCAAGGCCTAAACAACAAACTTCTTTAGGTGCAGCTGATGACAGAAGGTCAAAGAAAGAAGCTCTGAATCCTAATAGAGAAATTAAGCTTATAAAGAGCAAGGAGAAGGAATAATTCTGTAAGGTGACAGTTATTCTGATTTTTGATTTCTGTCTGAGATATTATATCTGTGCTTCTGCTTGTTGTTGTTTGTTATATTGTTGCTATGTATGTTGCTTTTAATTTTTCCAAGTTCTGTAAATAGTAATCCTAACCCAAATAGGGGGAGATTGTTGGAACACCCTATTACTAATTTGGGTCAGGATCACTATGTCTTTAGGAAACCTGTTTTTGACCTTATTGTATAGATCTAAAGGTCAATTAGAAATGAGTCTAAGGGTTAGTATTTAGGTTTGGAAGCTGCCCTCAAGACCAAGGTTTTTCAGTTTGGAGTCTAAGTCATTTCGTCGAGCTCAGTACGACGAATCGTCGAACTCCAATCGACGATCGTCTAGCTCAACTTCGACGAATCGTCGAACTCCATTCGATGATCGCTGAGCTCAACTTCAACAAATCGTCGAACTCCATTCGACGATCTTCGAGCTCAGTTCGACGATCTTGACTCCAGTATTGATTCTCTATTTTTGAGCTCAGTTCGACGATAGTTGAGCTCAGATCGACGATCTCTGTTGCTGTATAAGTCCAAATCGCTGAGCTCAGTTCGACGATAGTGGAGCTCAGTTCGACGTTTTTCTGAAGAGTTAAATGATTTTCAAGATTCAAATTCAGAACAGTTAAGGAGTTATTGTCAGCAATTAATTCAGAAGATCTTGTAGCCGTTTTCATTTATTCTGGACCAAGTTTCAAGGGATTATTAAGGAATTTTTCTTTGGACTTTCCCCCAGAAGACAATTGCAATTAAGGAAGTCAATTAATGACAGGCTAACGACTATTCTTGATAGAGGATCATTTCTATTCAGCAAAAAGGAATAAAAGACAAGATTTTTGAATCACTCACCAGAGACACAAGAACAAGAAGAGAGTGAACAAGAAGAAGAAGAGAAAAAGATTCTCTGCTACAATTTTTCTCTGGAACAACATCTTTCTCAACAACAATCTCTCAAGAGAAAAAGAAAGAAAGCTGTAGACATTCTCTGTCTCAAAAAAATTCATACAGAACACACAACCAAGGAGATCAACCAACTGAAATTTTCAGATCTCTTTTGATTCAAGTGTTCAAGGCCATCATCATTCAAGACTCCAGACACCTAACATTTCAGCTGTTGCAGAAATCATCAATTGCTGGAGATCAATCTCTGAAGGCCTATCACCCTACAGCAAAGCTTCATTTCCTGATCAACTACAGATCTCAGGGGGAGCTTTGACAATATCATATCCACTTAGTCTTCTCAGCTGCTCTGAGAAAGAGAAGACTTCCATCACTCTCTCATCCCCATCTCTGTAAAGGGTTTTTCAAACTCCCTTCAAAAGTTTGTGCTTGGTTTTTGAGCACCTTATCAAAAGCTCATTGGTGGCAAGACACCTGATCAAAAAATCTGGTTTGGTTTTTGAGCACCTTATCAAAAGCTCATTGGTGCACAGGATACCTGATCAACTCATCCTGCAGTGGATTCCTACCTAGGGTGGTAGAAGAGTGGATGTACCCAAGTTTAGGGGAACCACTATAGCTCCTTGTGTCTTCTGGCTTGCTTGTCTTTATTTTTGTTTCTGGCTGTGATTTGTGATTAGTTAGGATCTGTGATTAGTTAGGATCTGTGATTAGTTTCTTTTGTAGATTGTGATTAGATAGTTTCTGTGTTTAGATTTAATATTTGCTTCCCTGTTCACTCAGATTACAACAACTGTTGTAAAACGTTTTTAAGCACCATACTCTATTCACCTGCCCCCTGCTAGAGTATATCAGATATAGCTGCACTTTCAGTATATCAACAGATTCATGTTGGAACCCCAAGTCAAAGATTGATTCTCTAGGGATTGTACGCCCAGCTAGGATGGATATAACATGGTAATATCAAAGATACTTAGCCCAAGGTAGGTAGGGGCTTATCTTTTGTTTATTGGGGGCTTATCTTTTGTTTATTGGGGGCTTTTATTTTGTTTATTAGGCAAATTAGTTATTGACTTGGGTTTCCCTTAGACCTCATCTAGAAAACTTTGCGTCGTAAATATAGTGAAATGGACGTAAACCGTATTCGGTGCTCCTCGGGCATATTCGTAGGGATAAGAATCTGATTGTGAAGTGGAGATTTTATAGAGTCGTTGTCTACCCGTACAAACGAGAAATTTAATCATCGGAAGTTTGGTGTATCTCAGAACGTGTATCTCCCTGGAGTGAAGAAGGGCGTCATGGATTTTGTGACGCACGGTGAGGTCCGTCGCCCGATGAAGGTTAAGTGCAAGAACTTTTGGGGAACTATTACAGTCACTGCCTGAGTTAGAGTGGAAGTTCGAGGATATAATTAGGTATTTTCATACACATGATTATTCATCCGCACTCCGGGTACAATTATAATTGGAACATCAATGATAGACTGGCCGAGATATCTAGGGTCACCCTAACCCGAAAGAAAACTCCCGTGGGGTTTCATAAGATTTGTGAGTAGTTGTTCGTTATCGTGGTGTGCTCAAGATGGTCGTGTCGAATCAGGATGGATAGTTTGCGTCCAAGGAGAGAAGATCAGTCCAGGCTTATCTGGGCTCTTGGTCTACATTCAACACAGCTCTCCACCCTTATATGGAGGTGCAGGATTCCACTATCATGGATCTAGGATGAGGATCCAAAGGCACTCGGCTCGGAATTTGTGGATAACACAGATACCCAAGTGTCACTATTTTGAGATTGGATGTTGGAGGCCTAGGGCAGACTGGCAAAATATTACGATGCGCTACATTGCCAATTAGAGTTTCAGAATGGAGACTATGTATTCCTGAAGATACGTATGGTGCATGAAGTCTAGCGGGTACGTGGCCGGAAGAAGCTCAGTCCAAAGAATATGGGGCGTTACAGTATCCTTGAGGGGATCGGCCCATTAGCTTATAGACTGGAGCTACTGCCGGAGTCAGCGGTTTTGCACGATGTCTTCCACGTCTCCTCTCTTAGGAAGGCTCTACTATGGCCAGAACAGCAGGTTCTTGGTATAGATGGCTCGACAGCTTTTGATCAATCGGTCTGCTGTGAGCCGGTCATGATAGATGATACAGCAGTGCGGGTCTTGCTGCGCAAGAAGATCCCGCTAGTCAAGGTCCTGTAGAGGAACCATGGGCAGGAGGAGCATACCTGGGAGCCACCGTACCTGATGCAGCAAAAGTACTAGGATCTCTTCAGGTAAGGTATATGATGCGCCCGCGAACAGACTCTTACTGTGGTTGGTTCGGTGAGTCGATCGCCGTGGGCGTGCTATAGGAGGCAAGTGCACCTATCGCAAGTAGTACTCGATATTCGGGGGAATACCGAGGTCGTATTGTTCTCGGGGTCGTGTTGACTATTCTTACTCCTCCGGGAGGACTATAATTTTACTGAAAGTAAGGTGGATGATTTAATTAAGTAAAGACGAAAAAGGTAAAGGAGCGAAAAAATGATTTAGAAAATATTCGATGAATGGTTAACGTTCGGCATCGAATCGGATTAAGACTAAAATACTTTTTAATAATTATAGGACTTAGTTTTCAAATTAATAAAAGGCAACTTGGCCGTGGAGGTTCCACAAATGCGAGCTCACCTAGCTATAGGGATATCGCTCACCTGAACGTTAAGACTATTCGACCGAACGTTAGTCCGATGAAGGATTCCTCTTAATGCCCGCTTTACGCTAAGAACCCCGCTATTGGGTGGGGAACCCAATCCGGAAGAATTACGCTTGTCCTCTCTCGAGGGTATGCACGCAACTCTCTTTACACAGGGGCGATCTGTCCATACGCACGGCCTCTCGGCTAGCTATTATATGAATAACGGAAATAGGGCCCACACATCGATTTGTGGTCCTATGCGTCGTTAACCCGGGGTAAACCTTAAGTCCTTAAATTAAAGTGAAAATAAAGAGCTTCAATTATTACAAATCATTTTAAATGTCCCAATGTTATTCGATGTCGAGGCTAATAGCGATTAGCCACACATCGGTATGGGGACGGCTTAGGTGTTTCGTTATGCGAGCGTTCTAAACTATTCGCTGAAAAGTTATAAAGAAGATAAGAAGAAAAATAAAATAACTTAACGTTAGAAAAGTTATTACAAATAACCACGCCCGCATTCATCCAAACACATAACAAGAGACAGAAATAAAACTAAGTTACACATAAAAGAAATTTGCATAATTGAAATTGCAAGTCCCACTCAACCGAGTGGGGGCGGGAAATAAAAGCTGAAAATTGCAAGTCCTACTCAAACGAGTAGGACTGAAATGAAAGCGAGTCCTACTCAAATGAGTAGGAGAAAATAAATGCGATTACAGGGCTTTCTCAAATATTTACAGGGAGATAAAGATACGCCATTTAACTCAAACGAGTTGGCGGAAATAAATGCGAGTACAAGTCCTACTCAAACGAGTAGGCGGGAAATAAAGTTCGTCCATTTAACTCAAGTGAGTAGGCGGAAAAATAAAGAAAGAAAATTACAAGTTCTACTCAAACGAGTAGGCGGGAAATGAAAACGATGCGCCATTTAACTCTTAACGAGTAGGCGGAAATAAATGCACACAAACACACACACACACACACACACACACACACTCTACATGAATTGAAAGAAAGCAATAAAACTCTCTCCTACACACACGTACTCTACATAATTAAAGAAAACGATAAAATAAAGCATGAAAAATAAAGCATGAAAAACTAACACCTACACTCACACACTCTACATAATTTGAACAAAGCATCAAAATATTATTCTCATACACTCACACACACAAATTAAAAGCAAAATGAAAGTTACCTAAAATTTAAAACATCTACTTTTTATGCTTAGCTTTTGCCAAAAACGAATAAAAAGAACGAATTAAAATTTTAAGAGAACAAAAGTTTTTCAAAACAAATCAAAAACTAAAGCCTTTCAAAAATTAAGATTTCAACATTTTCATTCTTAGGATTTCATAAAAGTGCTAAAAAGTTGAAATGAAAAGAGAAAGAACAAAAAGGGTTTTTATCCTAAAATAAAAAATACTTTAGTAACTCTTTTACAAATTCATAAGAATGAAGATGTTGAAAACATTAAAAGAGGACATGAAAAAAAAAGCTAATACAACATTTCATAAATTTCTAACAAAACCTAACATGAGACAAATTAAAAGCATGTAAAGTAAATAAGTTACACTCATACACACACACACACACACTTTTCATAAAAGGGAGAACAAAGATGAAACCAAGGATAAAAAGGGAAAGAAGTAAGCCATCCAAATGAATTTTCATGTCATATAGAGAAAGAAAATCTAACATTTTTATTAACATTATCAAACTATTACAAAGCTAAAAGCTAAAGCTAAACAAAACTTGAAAGGAAGAGAGGAGAAATCTCCTTACATAGCACTAGAATCCACGGATGCAGCCCACAAAAATACACTAAAGTGGCTCAAAAATGTGAACCCTTGGACCTTACAAAAATGGGCAATTTATAGGCAAAAACTTCTAAGTACACGCCCTCCGACACGGGCTTGTCGGAGGGGCGTGTCACTACTATTCATGATGACGGCCGTCGATTTGACAGGAAAGTTGACTTCGGGCTGAGTTCGAGGATGTCACGCCCCAGGTCACGGGCGTGACGCTAGGCGTGTCGGGGAGGTAGAACCGGGCTCGGGTTGCGTCAAAAGTCTTCGGAAGCATCTTGTCGGGCCAGGTGGTGAAGTCACGCCCCAGGTCACGGGTGTGACGCTGAGCGTGTCGGTTGCTGTCGACACTCGACAATCGTCGAGCGGAAAATGTCGAGTTGAAATCGTCGAGCAGAAAGTTTGAGTCACGCCCTAGGGCAAGGGCGTGACTCTGGGAATGTCGCGGGTTCGACGATCGTTGAACTGAAATCGTCGAGCTGAATGGACACGGGCTTGTGTCACGCCCCGTGTCGGGTGACACGGGCGTGACACCAGGCGTGTCAAGCTTTTTACTACAGAAATTTGCAACTTCGCGGGATTTTGAGCTGTCACGCCCTGGCCACGGGCGTGATCCAAGTGACACGGGCGTGTACTGCCTAATTTTGGCAGATTTTGAAATTTTTCTGAAAAAAAAAATAAGTTAGTAGTAAATTTACAAGAATAGGAGCATTTTATTGAACAAAAATAAGTAAAAACGATGAAAATAATGAGAATGACTAAATTAATGTACACAAAAATACGTATATTTACAATTCATCAGTATACATTCAACTTCCTATGGGATGTTACATTCAGTAACTTTCAGTAGAAACCTCGCTGCCTAAACTGAATGTCGAGGAGGAAATTTTTATTTTTGTTTATTGTGATTTGTAACATCCCATTTCCAACTAGACCCCTAAGAGTGATTTTGTCATGACTAGGTCATGACAAAACCCTAGGAAGCTCAAGAAGACCAAGTGAGCTTAGGCATGAAGTTGGAAATCACCATGGTCTGCAAATAGTAGACTTCTAAACTTTAGTTTAGGATGACCATAGGGATTCACCTTGATCCCATGACCCTAACACAACACCCCTAACACCTTGGGTAGTCCATAGGGCCACTAAGGACCCACTGTGGGCAGTCAAAGTGGTTAAGTTAACCTAAGTCAACCCTAACCCTAAATTGAGGTCAATGAGTCACCAAGGACCCATTGGGGCCAACCTTAGTGGCTAAGTTGACCCAAGTCAACTCTAGGCCCAAATAGGTCAAAGTGTGCTAACTAAGGGGTAAGTGACCTTCAGAGTGCAAATTTAACCCTACATAACTCTTCCTAGACCTTAGGGGAAGTCGTGGGGTCACCAAGGACCCCTTGGGGTCAACCCAAATGGTCATGTTGACCAAAGTCAACTTTAGCCCTAACTTGGTCAAAGTGCCTTAACTAAGGGTCAAGTGACCCCCAAGATGCCCAACCAACACTACCCAAGCCTTTCTAGACTTTAGGGGAGGCCAATGGGTCACCAAGGACACATTGATGGTGACTCAAAAGGTCAAATTGACCATGGTCAACCCTAGTCTAGGTATAGGTCAAATTAACCCAAATGGGTTAACCCAAGCTCAAACCCATTTCCCTCACTTGGGCTAACCTCATTTTTATTATTCCTATGTGATAGTGGGGTGCCAATAGGGTGAAGGAGAGACCAAAATTCGGCCATGTTGAGTAGGAGAGAGAAAGCTCCATTTTTTCCTTTAATGGAGGAGAGAGAAAGTGAGAAAATGAGGCAATTCATGGACAAGGGAGACCAAGGGTCTCTCCAATTGATTCCAAAGGCTGAATACATTCCCCCTTATCAGTTTTGAGGAGTTGAATAGCCATGGATGGACACCCAAGGTGGCTGAAATCAATTTCTTCAATAAGGAGGAGAGAGAAAGAGCGGTCAATAATGGCATAGAAGGTGAAACCCCCACAAATCCCCCCATTGATGGTTGGATTCAACTCCTCAGGAGTAGGGGAGGAGTTTCCAACATTCTTCAGGTCACCAAGGGGCTGAATTCATTGAGAATTCAGTTTCCCAAAATTCCCCATTAATGGTGGAAATGGGAATTCAAGTTATGACCCTCTTTATTCCTCATTTGGATCTTTTAAAAGCATCCATAGGCCAAGAGAAATCGTTTCCACCATCCCATTGAAGTAGCCGAGGTAGTTGGCTGTATAGTTGCAGAGCACGAAAAGCTCCACCACGGACCATGGCGCACCACCATCACACTCGTCGGCAAGCTCGCTTAAAGGTCCTCCTCTACTTCTGTCTTTGTGGGCTAGATCTTTGGATCTTTTAGGAGAGAAATCGGGCTCAATTGAGCCCGATCGGGTGGGAGAAATTTCAGAAAATCCATGGTTTTTATACCTTGTGAGTTCACCGGAAACCTCCCCTCCGGCGGCCATGTCACCGCCCGGCGATAGCCCCCACCTCCACGAAGGTGGTGGCGGTGGTGGCCGGCCGGGGAGGTGGCCGGGTTGCCGGGAAATGGTCTTGGAATAGGCTCCAGGTTCGGCCAATCATGGCCCTTGGCTGGAGGAAGAAGATGACCAGGGGCCACTGGATATGCTTTAAGATTCGTGCTGGATCTGGATTTATTTAATTCCTATTTTATCAATTTCTAACTGTTTACTGGGCTGTTTTAAATTAAATATTAAAAATACGTAGGGCCCCCTACAGGAAAAATGACCAACATGGAAATTATAGCCCTTGCGTCTAGTATAGGCTAAAATTGATTTGAACCAATTTGGGTAAGTGATTTGACCACAGCACCCATTTTGGTGACGACTATACCTAGGCTAGAACAGAGACTATTTTGAGTGCCTCATCAATCCAACCATCCAAATGACTTGAAATTTTGGATGGGGGTCATTCGCACCTATACCTAGAACATATCCAAAATTAGGAATTTTTGGAAAATATGTTCCTAAAGGTTTTGTAGAAATTTAATAAATAATGTAGGAATTATTTAAAAGGTCTAATGACCTCTAAACCCTCCCAAATTTTGGTGAGTGGTCCTTGGGGTCATAATAAGGCTCTGTATAAATTTTGCATCCCATTTGGTGATGTGTTAGTTTGGAAATTGGCAGACCCTAGCCTTGCCCAAAAATGGGTATTTAGGTCAAAGTGCCCTTGTGGGTTTGAGTGGCCAAACCATCTCAATAGAGGTTGAAATTTCGTCCACTGGTTTGACATGACATTTAACACCCTCATATGGGTTATGGGGTGGTTTAGAGTAGGTTTGCCCTAGGACCCAAGTTCAAACCCTATGGTAGGACTTTGGGGGTTTGTGAAGGGCATGGGGTCAAAAGACCTTGTATGGACTTGAAATTTGGTAGGAGGGTACCAGGATAGCTAAAACCCTCTGGTAGAAATCTTAGTGGATTTGGAAATGGGTAGGCTCCACAAAACCCTAACCCTATTTTAGGGCACAAAATTTGTAGTGATAGAATAGGTTACTAAAACTCATTAAACAGTGATGAAACTTGGGTAGTGTAGTCATAGGGTTAGAATGAACCTCTGGAAATTTAATTGGAAATTCTGGATCAATAATCTTGGTACTTCCTTTGTAATACATGAGTAAGCCATACTTAATCATTTGGTTATTGTGAACTCACTGTCCTTTGGAATGTCATAAAAATCATGCAAAAGGAGTTTTAGAGCATTATAATCATGTATGAATTTTATTAGAATTTTTGAATACATATTTACAGTACCTACTTCACAAGATCATTAATTTGGAAACTTGTTCAATATTTTATTCAGAGCTCATCATTTGTTTAGAAATTATGAAACTTAGTCATAAATGATTCTAGGTCAATATGCTCTGGTTGAGATTTTTGTTACAATTTTTAAATGAATAATGTTTATACTTAGTGCATAAATTTGCCAATATGAACATTTGATCAAAATTAGTTTTAGAGCTCTTTATTAATTTATAAATTAGGAAACTTGGCTTCGAGTATTTATATGCCCTTACAATCATCCTTGAATTTTCTCAGAATTTTTGGAAGTATTTTTGTTGTACTTGGCTCTTAAAATGATTTATTGTAGGATATATTCAAAATTAGAATTAGGGGCTTAAATCTTGCTGAAAAATTAAGAGACTCTGGATTTTATGTTAAGTAGTCATATTGAATATATCATAAATTTTGTGGAGCAATTTCTTGTCTGAAATTGGTACTTCATGTTCAACCTAGGGTTTTTGGATTACTAGAATAAGTAAATAAATTACCAGATAAATTAGGAAAATTATGAAATTTTGGGTTTAGGCTAAAAAGGTCACGACAACCCTCCATTAATTATTATATGGATACTGGATGAATATTTGGGGTACCTCTCATTTTACTCAACATATAGCTTAAGTTAGTCTGCATTTAGTAAAACAGCAGAAATTATGTTGGAATATGAATTTGGGCTCATGAGTTGGGGTTAGATGGTTGTTGGTTTCGATGAATAAAAATGAGTTCATCATTGGAAGATAGGATGAGTAGAGTGTTGGATTGGCTAATGTTAAGTGGTGCACGGGATCGACGAAAGATCGTCTTTCCCGTGGGGAGGAATTGTCAAATACTCTAGGGTTAGATCCAGTACAACAAGTAAGGGTTTGGGAAATTTGATAGAAACCAATAATAGTAAGTGCCTTGCAAAAGGGAGCTTTGGGCGTAATCCCATTATAGTTCCTAGTGCCTTCGAGAGCCCTTCACGGGGAATACCTTGGGCAGTCCTGGGCTAACCTAAACAGTAAGGATAAAATATTACAAGAGCAACTAGTATAACTAGGGTTGCACATTCACACACCCCAGTAGCTCAGGAGGTTGTTTAGGTTGCTTTGATTGCCATCCGGACAGTTCGTTCGGAAGGTAGATGAACGGACGGATAGTCCGGGGAGCCAGTAGCTCAAAAGGTTTTGGATACAAAATAAGGTGGTGGGTCTTCGGTATCGGACGGTCGTTCACACCGACGTCGATACGTTGACTCGGCGGTGTGGGACACTTAGCCAAAGAAAGTCTGGTGTATATGGCAAGCATTAGTACGCTGATACTCTAGGTTGAGTTCTTCTAGGGGCGTACGGGAGGGCTAGGCCTGGTAGTGTGGATACCCGCCTAGGAGTTTGGGGCCCGACCCACTATCTCTGTTTGCCACTATGGAGGTTCCCGGGAGTGAAGCTAGCGCCCAAATAGGGGGAACTAAAGGTCTGTGTGCACAGAGTAGTGTGCGTGGGTTGCACTTGCATGAATCATGGCATAGCATACTTGCATACCACCGACACCCCGACGTATAAATCGGTATGGGACTTTTTATACGGTGGGAGTCTTGCAGAAGACCCCTTAACTTATATGTTTGTATGGACATTCATATAAGTTAAGGTTACTTACTTCTTACCTTGTCTTTCTTACATATGCTGCTTACTCTACTTGCTTTCTCTACATTCTTACCTTACTGCATATTATTATAGAACTGCTATACTAGTTCCACTATCACCTACCACTTCGTACTCTCCGCCTTTGTAGCTTCCCTTTCCTCCTCCCTGCTCGGTGTCTAGGAGCCATGGGGGAGGGGTAGGGGATGATAGGGCTTAGTCTTTATGACTAATGGTTTTCGAACCACAACATTACAGAGGCTCCGAATGGGAGACAGAGATCAGCACCAGCGGAGTACGGTGCGCATGGAGGTGGGCCAGTCTAGTACCGGAGCACCAACGACCAGCTCCGTGAGTGATAGTCTTTTTTATAGCTTCCGCGAGAGATTGTAGCGAGGATCTGATGTATCGAGCTTAAGCCCGTTTATATTTTTGTTTTGTTACTTTGCAGTACTCTCTATTATATATGGACTCGATGTGATTTCATTTACATATATTACATGTGATGGTGGACTTAGTTTTATCAAAACTATGTTATGTTTCTTTCTCTTTGGTGATCGAAAAGGCCGGCAGAATCGGCGTTTTGTGGTGGCGGCTTTCCCGAGTGTCGGGGCCACCGCAAAACGATGGTTCTGGGCATAAGACCCTGGGGTTTTAAAAGAAAAAAGGGGGTCTTACAAGTGGTATCAAAGCAAACCTCGATCGAAAGAGAAGTAGTTCACAAAAAACCTTAGGCCACCTTTCGCGCGAGCTTAGTTTGCGGACAAACTAGCAGCGAAAGTAGTGGTGTGCCCATAAGGGGAATCACATATAAAGTCCACCTTTTCATTAATTCCACTTGTTCATCAGCTAGCAATTGGAATTCTTCTTTGTAGCTTGCGACAAACCCTAACCCCAGCAGGGAGCACCTCCGGCTGCGAAGATCCCATCTTATAATTCTCTAGTCAATGAGTTAGACTCAACCCACTAGGAGACATGACTAACCACGATAACTTATAGTATGCCCTAGTCTGAAATAGACCTTGGGTATGAACTTGGTTAAGATAAGGAGATACCTAAAGAGAATAAAGGAGGAGTATAACACGAGAATGGCGACCTAAGCCATAAACTCAGGTGGCCCTACGGTCCCTATCAAGGATTACTCAAACCGGTAGGACTGCTTTCAGGAGAATTGAGACCAATAATCCATTAGCAAAACGGTAGAAGACACAAAGTCTCAACCCTCGTACAAGTAACAAGATTACCTGGAGACAACCACCACGAAAAAAACCGAAGGTCGGATAGGAATTCAAGTTCGGAAGAGACCTAGTTGGGATTGGGAACATTTTGACCCGGATAAGATTGTCGTAAATATGACTCGGAGGGTTTAAAGTATGGAGTATATCAACAGATTCAGGTTTGAACCCCAAGTCAAAGATTGATGCTCTAGGGATTGTACACCCAGCTAGGATGGATATAACATGGTAATATCAAAGATATTTAGCCCAAGGTAGGTAGGGGCTTATCTTTTGTTTATTGGGGGCTTATCTTTTGTTTATTGGGGGCTTATCTTTTGTTTATTGGGGGCTTATCTTTTATTTATTGGGGGCTTTTCTTTTGTTTATTGGGTAAATTAGTTATTGACTTCTTTGCGTCGTAAATATAGTGAAATGGACGTAAACCGTATTCAGTGCTACTCGGGCATATTCGTAGGGATAAGAATCTGATTGTGAAGTGGATATTTTATATAGTCGTTGTCTACCCGTACAAACGAGAAATTTAATCATCGGAAGTTTGGTGTATCTCGGAACGTGTATCTCCCTGGAGTGAAGAAGGGCGTCATGGATTTTGTGACGCACGGTGAGCTCCGTCGCCCGATGAAGGTTAAGTGCAAGAACTTTTGGGGAACTATTGCAGTCACTGCCCGAGTTAGAGTGGAAGTTCGAGGATATAATTAGGGATTTTCATACACATGATTCCTCATCCGCACTCCGGGCATAATTATAATTGGAACATCAATGATAGACTGGCCGAGATATCTAGGGTCACCCTGACCCGAAAAAAAACTCCCGTGGGGTTTCATAAGATTAGTGAGTAGTTGTTCGTTATCGTGGTGTGCTCAAGATGGTCGTGTCGAATCAGTATGGATAGTGTACGTCCAAGGAGAGAAGATCAGTCCAGGCTTATCTGGGCTCTTGGTCTACATTCAACACGGCTCTCCACCCTTGTATGGAGGTGCAGGATTCCACTATCATGGATCTAGGACGAGGATCCAAAGGCACTCGGCTCGGAATTTGTGGAGAAGACAGATACCCAAGTGTCACTATTTTGAGATTGGATGATGGATGCCTAGGGCGGACTGGCAAAATATTACGATGCGCTACATTGCCAATTAGAGTTTCAGGATGGAGACTATGTATTGCTGAAGATACGTATGGTGCATGAAGTCTAGCGGGTACGTGGGCGGAAGAAGCTCAGTCCAAAGAATATGGGGCGTTAGAGTATCCTTGAGGGGATCGGTCCATTGGCTTATAGACTGGAGCTACTGCCGGAGTCAGCGGTTTTGCACGATGTCTTCCACGTCTCCTCTCTTAGTATGGCTCTACTACGGCCAGAACAGCAGGTTCTTGGTATAGATGGCTCGACAGCTTTTGATCAATCGGTCTGCTGTGAGCCAGTCAGGATAGATGATACAGCGGTGCGGGTCTTGCGGCGCAAGAAGGTCCCGCTAGTCAAGGTCCTGTAGAGGAGCCATGGGCAGGAGGAGCATAACTGGGAGCCACCGTACCTGATGCAGCAAAAAGTACTCGGATCTCTTCAGGTAAGGTATACGTTCAACTTCCTATGGGATGTTACATTCAGTAACTTTCAGTAGAAACCCCGCTGCCTAACCTGAATTTCGAGGAGGAAATTTTTATTTTGTTTATTGTGATTTGTAACATCCCATTTCCAACTAGACCCCTAAGAGTGGTTTTGTCATGACTAGGTCATGACAAAACCCTAGGAAGCTCAAGAAGACCAAGTGAGCTTAGGCATGAAGTTGGAAATCAAGATGATCTACAGACAGTAGAATTCTAAACAATAGTTTAGGATGACCATAGGGCTTCACCTTGATCCCATAACCCTACCACAACACCCCTAACAACTTGGATAGTCCATAGGGCCACTAATGACCCACTGTGGGCAGTCAAAGTGGTTAAGTTGACCTAAGTCAACCCTAACCGTAAATGGGTCAAACTAGCCTACTTAGGGTCAACTGACCTTCCCTTAGCCAAGTGGACCCCACCCATGCCATCCTAACCCTAAAGTGAGGTCAATGAGTCACCAAGGACCCGTTGGGGTCAACCCTAGCGGTTAAGTTGACCCAAGTCAACTCTAGCCCCAAAGTGGTCAAAGTGCGCTAACTAAGGGGCAAGTGACCTTCAGAGTGCAAATTTAACCCTACATAACTCTTCCTAGACCTTATGGGAAGCCATTGGGTCACCAAGGACCCCTTGGGGTCAACCCAAATGATCATGTTGACCAAAGTCAACTCTAGCCCTAACTTGGTCAAAGTGTCATAACTAAGGGTCAAATGACCCCCAAGATGCCCAACCAACCCTACCCAAGCCTTTCTATACTTTAGGGGAGGCCAATGGGTCACCAAGGACACATTGATGGTGACTCAAAAGGTCAAATTGACCAAGGTCAACCCTAGTCTAGGTTTAGGTCAAATTAGCCCAAATGGGCTAACCCAAGCTCAAACCCATTTCCCCCACTTGGGCTAACCTCATTTTTATTATTCCTATGGGATAGTGGGGTGCCAATAGGCTGAAGGAGAGATCAAATTCGGCCATGTTGAGTAGGAGAGAGAAAGCTCCATTTTTCCCTTTAATGGAGGAGAGAGAAAGTGAGAAAAGGAGGTCATTCATGGCCAAGGGAGACCAAGGGCCTCTCCAATTGATTCCAAAGGCTGAATACATTCCCCCTCATCAGTTTTGAGGAGTTGAATAGCCATGGATGGCCACCCAAGGTGGCTGAAATCAATTAATTCAATAAGGATGAGAGAGAAAGAGGGGTCAATAATGGCATGGAAGGTGAAACCCACAAAAATCCCCCCCCCCCCCCCCCCGCATTGATGGATGGATTCAACTCCTCAGGAGTAGGGGAGGAGTTTCCAGCATTCTTTAGGTCACCAAGGCGCTGAATTCATTGAGAATTCAGTTTCCCATTAATTGTGGAAATGGGAATTCAAGTTATGACCCTCTCTATCCCCCATTTGGATCTTTTAAAATCATCCATAGGCCAAGAGCAATCGCTTCCACCATCCCACTGAAGGAGCCGAGGTAGTTAGTTGTATAGTTGCAGAGCACGAAAAGCTCCACCACCGGCCATGGCGCACCACCATCACACTCATCGGCAAGCTCTCTTAAAGGTCCTCCTCTACTTCTCTCTTCGTGGGCTAGATCTTTAGATCTTTTAGGAGAGAAATCGGGCTCAATTGAGCCCGATCGGGTGGGTGAAATTTCAAAAAATCCATGGTTTTTATGCATTGTGAGTTCGCCGAAAACCGCCCCTCCGGCGGCTGTGCCGCCGCCTGGCGATAGCCCCCACCTTAACGAAGGTGGTGGTCGTGGTGGCCAGCCGTGTGGCCGGGAAATGGTCTTGGAATAGGCTCCAGGTTTGGCAAATCATGGCCCTTGGCTGGAGGAAGAAGATGACCAGGAGCCACTGGATATGCTTTAAGATTCGTGCTGGATCTGGATTTATTTAATTCCTGTTTTATCAATTTATAACTGTTTACTGGGCTGTCTTAAATTAAATATTAAAAATACTTAGGGCCCCCTACAGGAAAATGACTAACATGGAAATTGTATCCCTTGAAGTCTAGAATAAGTTATAATTGATTTGAACCAATTTGGGTAAGTGGTTTGACCACAGCACCCATTTTGGTGACAAATATACCTAGGCAAGACCAGAGACTATTTTGAGTGCCCCCATCAATCCAACCATCCAAATGACTTGAAATTTTGGATGGGGTTCATTCGTACCTATACCTAGAATATATCCAAAATTGGGAATTTTTAGAAAATATGTTCCTAAAGTTTTTGTAGAAATTTAATAAATAATGTAGGAATTATTTAAAAGGTCTAATGACCTCTAAACCCTCCCGAATTTTGGTGAGTGGTCCTTGGGGTCATCATAAGGCTCTGTATAAATTTTGCATCCCATTTGGTAATGTGTTAGTTTGGAAATTGGCAGACCCTAGCCTTGCCCAAAAAGGGGTATTTAGGTCGAAATGCCCCTTGTGGGTTTGAGTGGCCAAACCACCTCAACAGAGGTTGCAATTTTGGACACTGGTTTGACATGACATTTAACACCGTCATATGGGTTATGGGGTGGTTTGGGGTAGGTTTGCCCTAGGACCAAAGTTCAAACCCTATGGTAGGACTTTTGGGGTTTGTGAAGGGCATGGGGTCAAAAGACCTTGTATGGACTTGAAATTTGGTAGGGATGGTACCAGGGTAGCTAAAACCATCTGGTAGAAATCTTAGGAGATTTGGAAATGGGTAGGATCCACAAAACCCTAACCCTAGTTTAGGGCACAAAATTTGTAGTGATAGAATAGGTTACTAAAACTCATTAAACAGTGATGAATCTTGGGTAGTGTAGTCTTAGGGTTAGGATGAACCTCTGGAAATTTAATTGGAAATTCTGGATCAATAATCTTGGTACTTCCTTTGTAATGCATGAGTAAGCTCTACTTAATCATTTAGTTATTGTGAACTCACTGTCCTTTGGAATGTCATAAATATCAGGCAAAAGGAGTTTTAGAAAATTTTAATCATGTATGAATTTTATTAGAATTTTTTAATACATATTTACAGTACCTACTTCACAAGCTCATTAATTTGGAAACTTGTTCAATATTTTATTCAGAGCTTATCATTTGTTTAGAAATTGTGACACTTAGTCAGAATATTCTAGGTCAATATGCTCTGGTGGAGATTTTTGTTACAATTTTTAAATGAATAATTTTTAACTTAGTGCATAAATTTGCCAATATGAACATTTGATTAAAATTAGTTTTAGAGCTCTTTATTAATTTATAAATTAGGAAACTTGACCTGGAGTATTTATATGCCCTTACAATCATCCTTAAATTTTCTCAGAATTTTTGGAAGTATTTTTTGATGTACTTGTCTCTTAAAATGATTTATTGTAGGATATATTTAAAATTAGAATTAGGGGATTAAACCTTGCTGAAAAATTAAGTGACTCTGGATTTTATGTTAAGTAGTCATATTGAATTTAATCATAAATTTTGTGGAGCAATTGCTTATCTGAAATTGGTACTTCATGTTCAGCCTGGGTTTTTGAAGTACTAGAATAATTAAATAAATTACCAGATAAATTAGAAAAATTATGAAATTCTGGGTTTACGATAAAAAGGTCATGACAACCCTCCATTAATTATTATAGGGATACTGGATGAATATTTGGGGTACCTCTCATTTTACTCATCATATAGCTTATGTTAGTCTACATTTAGTAAAACAGCAGAAATTATGTTGGAATATGAATTTGGGCTCATGAGTTGGGGTTAGATGGTTGCTGGATTGGATGAATAAAAATGAGTTCATCATTGGAAGATAGGATGAGTAGAGTGTTAGATTGGCTAGTGTTAAGTGGTGCATGGGATCGACGAAAGATCGTCTTTCCCGTGGGGAGGAAGTGTGTTGGGTACATTGGAATGAATGTACCTGATTTGAAGAAGCCTCACCCTACTCAATGATATACATCAAAATGTATTTGATGTGTTTTGAGTTTCGTTGTGCATGTTAAGTATTTGCAGGGAAAGCTGAAAAGTTTCTAAGTCCATGTGTCGACACCCAGAAGGAAAGTGTCGACGCTTAAGAAGACTTGTATAGACACCCAGAGAAGCAGTGTCGACACTTGGAGTAATTGTGTCGACACCAGGGATGCAGAGTCGACACTCAATGAAGAGATGTCCAGTAAAGCAGTGTCGACACTTAGAAGCTGTGTCGACACACAGAGGAACTTTGTCTACATAGAAAATGTGTCTACACTTGGAGGCTGTGTCGACACTCAGCAAATTTCAACAGAGTCTAAGTATAAGTGTCGACATAATGAAGAATGTGTCAACACTCAGCAGAAGACTCAATACATGAAGAAAGTGTCGAAACCATGAGGCTGTGTCGACACTCAGCAAAGTTCAAAAAATTCTAAGTACAAGTGTCGACACAAAGGAGATGTGTCGACACTCAGCCAAAGTCTCAACAGAAGAAGAATGTGTCAACACAAGGAGCTGTGTCGACACTCAGCAAGTATCAACACAGAAGGCATGTGTCGACACCAAGAAGATGTGTCGACACTAAACAAGTTCAACATAAGAAGATGTGTCGACAAAAAGGATTTGTGTCGACACTTACAAGAATTCAACTAAGTACCGAAGAACACGGAGTTGTGTCGACACACAATGTCAGTGTCGACACATGATGAAGAAGCTGTGTCGAGATATAAATTCTACAACACAAGGAGTTGTGTCGACACCTTGAAGGCAAGTGTCGACACTTGGTCTACTTGTGTCGACACTTAGTCTATAAGTGTCGAGACTTAAAGACAGACTGTCTCGACACTTTCAGACAGTTACAGATATTTCAAGAAGTGACTGTATGACATGACAGCTGCCATTCCAGCCGGTCTACTGCAACTGTCAGAGTTGTCAGGAAGCTGTTAGGAACCGGATCAGCCGGTCACCATGAAGAAGGCCTATATATAGGCTTATTCTGTCAACAGAAGAAGATGATTCAACACAGATTAACACAAATCAGTTGAAGTGATCAGAAGATCTAAGTAGTTGGAGAGAGAGAGCTCCTTCCAAGAAAACAGCTGTTGGAACCAGGTGATGAATTGTAAATATACCTATTTTTCTGTACATTAATTTAGTCGTTTTCATTTCTTTTCGTCATTTTTACATATTTTTGCTTAATAAATTGCTCCTTTTTTGTAAATATTATACTAACTTATTTTATTTTATTTTTCAGGAAAAAAATGAAAAATCTGCCAAAAATTGACATGTCACGCCCGTGACATATTGGTCACGCCCGTGACCAGGGCGTGACACGTCAAACTCCAGTGAAATCTGCAATTTTCGAGAAGAAAAGCTTGACACGCCCAGGGTCATGCCCGTGTCACCCGACACGGGGCGTGACCCAAGCCCGTGTCCACCCGCTCGACGTTTTCAGCTCAACTATCGTCGACCCCCTCGACATGCCTACAGTCACGCCCGTGACCTAGGGCGTGACACCTCTTCCCGCTCGACGATTTTCAACTCGACACTTTCCGCTCGACATTCGTCGAGTGTCGACACCAACTGACACGCCCAGAGTCACGCCCGTGACCTGGGGCGTGACCTTTCTAGCTAGCCGAGAGGCCGTGCATATGGACCGATCACCCCTTGGCAAAGAGAGTTCCGCACTAACCCTCGAGAGAGGAGGCGCCAACTCTACCGGATTGGGTTCCCCACCTAATAGCGGGATTCTTAGCGTAATGCGGGCGTTAAGAGGAATCCTTCGTCGGACGAGAGCCCGGTCGAATAGTCTTAGCGTTCAGGTGAGCGATAGCCTTATAGCTAGGTGAGCTCATTTTAATGGAACCTCCACGGCCAAGTCTCCGCCTTAATTAATTAGAAATTTAGGAGCTCTTTTTATTTAAAGTCTATTTTAGTTCAATTGTTTTTTCGATGCCATCGAGCTAAGCTCTTCATCAGCACCACCTTATTGCTTTCATTTTCTTTCTGCCATTTTTCTGCCTTTTTTTATTATATATAAAATATAACCCGACAAGTTAATTATCGGTAAAATAATAGTCCCCTCCAGGGAAGAGTAGAAATAATCGAACCGGCCCCGAGAACAATACGACCTCGATATTCCACCCGGAATATCTTGTACTACTCACGATATGTGCACTTGCCTCCTTTCGTTAAAACTCGATCTAACCCATTTTATATCCAAATAAATAAATACGCGCGACCCGTTTTCTAAATAATATCACATCCGCCTTTTTCTCAAATAAAACCGCTGGGTCGCCGCGTGACTGTAAATATTTTTGTACATTAATTCATCAAAAAAATTCACATCCATTTTTTTCAAAAACGAAATCTTATTTTCCTATCACATAATAATTTTTTCCCCGGCAACGGCGCCAAAAACTTGATGGTTAAAACTCCAAAAATATTTACGGTCACGCGGCGACCCGGCAATTTTATTTGAGAAAAAGGCGGATGTGATGTTATTTAGAAAACGGGAAGCGCGTATTTATTTATTTGGATATAAAACGGGTTAGATCGAGTTTTAACGAAAGGAGGCAAGTGCACCTATCGTGAGTAGTACAGGATATTCCGGGTGGAATATCGAGGTCATATTGTTCTCGGGGCCGGTTCGATTATTTCTACTCTTCCCTAGAGGAGACTATTATTTTACCGATAATTAACTTGTCGGGTTATATTTTATATATAATAAAAAAAAGGCAGAAAAATGGAAGAAAGAAAATGAAAGCAATAAGGTGGTGCCGATGAAGAGCTTAGCTCGATGACACCGAAAAAACAATTGAACTAAAATAGACTTTAAATAAAAAGAGCTCCTAAATTTCTAATTAATTAAGGCGGAGACTTGGCCGTGGAGGTTCCACTAAAATGAGCTCACCTAGCTATAGGGCTATCGCTCACCTGAACGCTAAGACTATTCGACCGGGCTCTCGTCCGACGAAAGATACCTCTTAATGCCCGCATTACGCTAAGAACCCCGCTATTGGGTGGGGAACCCAATCCGGTAGAGTTGGTGCGCCTCCTCTCTCAAGGGTTAGTGCGGAACTCTCTTTGCCAAGGGGTGATCGGTCCATATGCACGGCCTCTCGACTAGCTAGCATATGAACTACGGAAATAGGCCCCTCACATCGATATGTGGTCCTACGCGTCGTTAACCCCAGGCAAACCTTAAGTACTTTTAATTAATTAGAAAAATGAGACCTTTAATTATTTTAAGCTATTTTATTTGTCCCAATGCTCTTCGATACCGAGGGCTAAGAACAGTTAGCCACTCATCGGAATGGGGACGGCTTGCGGTGAAAAGCAGAAAATAAAGCAGTAAAGAAAGCGGTAAATGAAAGCGATAAAATGAAAGCAGTAAGGAAAGCAGAAAATCGCAAGTCCTACCCAAACGAGTAGGACTGAAGAAAGTTGTAAAGTGCGAGTCCCGGCGCAAATGCATGGGCGGGAGAAAGAAAGCGGTAAAACGCACACACGCAAGTCCTACTCAAATGAGTAGGAGAAAATAAATGCGGGTCCTACTCAACCGAGTAGGACAAAAAAAATGCAACGTACGCACACACTCTCTCGACATAAATGAAAACACACACACACAAATCCTACTCAAATGAGTAGGGAAAATAAAGACCTGCCATTTAACTCGAATGAGTAGGCGGAAATAAAGAAAATTACAAACTCACGCACTCTACAGAAAGTAAAACACACGCACACACTCAACAGAATTAAAATAAAGCAAAGCGTCATTTAACTCTTAACGAGTAGGCGGAAATAGATGCACAAGTACAAAAAATGTAAAAAAACTAAGTTATCTAAAAATGAAAACAACTGCATTTCTACCGCTAGAATGCGGTAGAAATGCAAAAAAAGTGAAAATAAAAATTAAACTGAGCAAAAGTTTTGCAAACAAAAATGAAAATGCAAGTGCTCGAAAAATAAAAACGAATACATTTCTACCGCTAGAATGCGGTAGAAATGCATAAAAAGAGAACGAAAAAAATAAAAGAGGAAAAAGTTTTGACAATAAAATTGAAAATGCAAGTGTTCGAAAAAGCAAAATAACAACTTATCCATTCTTATAATGCTATAAAAATGCCTAAAAAGTGGAAGAAAAGTTAAAAGCATGAAAAGTTTTACAAAAATAACAAAAAAGCTAAGTAAGAAAGATCAAAAACTATCTTTATAACCATTTTTATAGTTTTATAAGGATGGATATGAAAGTGCAGAAAGATCCTAACACTAAACTAAGCTAATTAAACAAAATAATGAAAACATAAAAGTAAAGAACTACACTCATACACAGACACACATATAAAGAAGAACGAAAAAAAAACAAAGTTAAAACAAGAAAATAAAGATAAGATTGCATAGAGGTAGTTGTATAGATCCATTCCAAAGCTATATTAAGAGAAGAAAAAGGAGACAAATTTTATTAACTAAAAACACGGGTTACAAAGACATGAAAATAAAAGCTAAGGAGAGGGGGAAAAATATCCCTTACATAGACTTTGGAAGCATCCCGGCAGCATTTCCCCTATACAAAATGGTTCAAAAAGAGGAACAAGAACTCAAGTAGAACACTGGAATTTATAGAAAAAATTTACATGGGACATGCCCTTGGTCACGGGCGTGACAGGGGGCGTGTCAGTACTATTTGAGAAGGCGGCCGGCGATTTGACGGGAAAGTTGACTTCGGGCTGGACACGTGTCGGTCTCGCAGTGGTCACGCCCCAGGTCACGGGCGTGACGCTGGTCGTGTCAAGCAGGTGGATCTGGGCGCGGTGCGTCAAAAAGTCGCCGTGCGGGTCTTGTCGGGCTAGCTGGAAAGGTCACGCCCCAGGTCACGGGCGTGACTCTGGGCGTGTCAGTTGGTGTCGACACTCGACGAATGTCGAGCGGAAAGTGTCGAGTTGAAAATCGTCGAGCAGGAAGAGGTGTCACGCCCTAGGTCACGGGCGTGACTGTAGGCGTGTCGAGGGGGTCGACGATCGTTGAGCTGAAAACATCGAGCGGGTGGACACGGGCTTGGGTCACGCCCCGTGTCGGGTGACACGGGCGTGACCCCGGGCGTGTCAAGCTTTTCTTCTCGGAAATTGCAGATTTCACTGGAGTTTGACGTGTCACGCTCTAGTCACGGGCGTGACCAATATGTCACGGGCGTGACATGTCAATTTTTGGCAGTTTTTTCATTTTTTTTCCTGAAAAATAAAATAAAATAAGTTAGTATAATATTTACAAAAAAGGAGCAATTTATTAAGCAAAAATATGTAAAATGACGAAAAAAAAATGAAAATGACTAAATTAATGTACAGAAAAATAGGTATATTTACAATTCATCAAATAAATGGATATTTAGGTATATTTAGAAATAAATAAATCTTATTATATTTTGATGAATAAATCTTATTATATTTTCGTTTTTGAAAAAAATTCATTTTTTTGATGAATTTTTTCAAAAAAATGAAAACGACTAAATTAATGTACAGAAAAATAGGTATATTTAGAAAAAAAATGGATGTGAATTTTTTTTTATTTATTTATTTTTTTTTGTTTTTTTTCTGTTATCTTTTTGCTTTTTCTTCTAAATAATGCAGGGTTTCAACCTGGGCCTCCCGGACTCGTCTAAGGGAAGCTCCTCCCCTCTCTTTTTTTTTGTACTTATTATATTTTGTATATTAATCGTTCCGCATACTTAGACTGCAACATTGGGGACAATGTTGGGTTTAAGTATGGGGGTGTTTTTCTATACTGCATTTTTTTTATTCTATACTCATCAAAACTACAAAATAATTTGCAAAACTTAAAATCTAAAAAAAATTCCTTGTTTTTATTATCATAAGACTTCAAAAAAAAATCATAAAACTCAAAAAAAATTCAAAAAATCTTTTTACTTCGTAAATATTTTTTGTAAAAAAATTCTCTTTCCCCCCCCCCCATCTTATTATTTGTAAAAGCTTGCATTCTGCCTGCCCGCGACGTTCGACTCATCGAACCAACCACCTCAATAAAAGTCTGTTCGCGGGCTGCAATCGAGTTTTTACTTTGTACCTTTTTTATAAAAATCTCTCTTTTCCCACTATCTTCTTTGAAAATAGCACTTCTTTCTCTCCTCATTCTTGTAAATTACTTATCATAAAACCACTAAAACATCAAAAAATTAGAAAAACAAAAAAAATTCATAAAAAAGATAATACCTCTAAAAATTCAACAAAAAAGATCATAATCAGAAAAAAAATGAATGATAAAAACTCTAAAAATTCAAAAAAAATATTTTGTTAAATTATGTAACAAAATAAATCGAATATATCATTTCTTAACCCTTTTTGCTTTCCACAAATCTAGTTTCGAGTTAATTTATATGCGAATTTTAGTTATTCTTTGCTTACTATTCGTTTATTAATTAAAGTTTGATAGATTTAAGTGTCTGTGGTTAAGATTTAAAGAATTTTTTATGTCTTTTCCTTATAATAGGGAACTTGTTTTTCACCACCACTTCTAATTTTATAAATAGAAGCTCGTTTTTTATGTTAGAAAATAACATCTATGGATTTCAATTATTTCTACTTCATGCTTTTAGAAAGATAGGAACGTTCATTTTAAAAAGGTTGCTCTCAAAATTTTTTATTAAAAGCTAGATTTCTTTTTGAAAAATAAACCCACATCCATTTTTTTTCATGTCTTACTTGACATGATTACCCTTATTTTATCCCTTAAAAGATCTTATGTCAATGGGAATAAGATTTCATTCCGTAAACATAGGCACCCAATATTTAAAAAGATTATATGTTATGGAGTTAGAGGATAAAATTCATTACTCCTACACATATACATTGGATTATTTATTATTTATGAAGAAAGAAAAAATTATTATGTGATAGGAAAATAAGATTTCGTTTTCCTAACTATCCAAAAAGAAAAAAATGGGAGGTTCGAGAAAAAATTACCTCACCTCAATATTCAAGCCTTCTTCATAAACCACCAAACCACTTATCTCATTTCAATGATTCTAGAATTAATTTAAATTTTTTTGAGAGCATAACTTTTAAATTGCATTATTTCCTTTAACTTCTTTTAAGCTGAGGTTTTTTATATAAATCCAATCCATCTTTGTTAAACTAACAAAAATAATTTTTTGCATTCTATTTTATTTTATCTAGAAGTATTTTTGAAACTCTTCCTCTATTCATAACATTTCATAATTTAGGATTTAATTCTTAGACCCCGGATGTTTATTTTGATATTACTTTTAATTAATTCAAGTGGTAGCTAAACTTAGGATTTCTTTTATTCCTTATAAGTTCATCTCCAACTTTTGCTCTGGAATAGCAAAAGCTTAAGTATGGGGGTATTTGATAAATTATAAATATACCTATTTTTCTGTACATTAATTTAGTCATTTTCATTTCTTTTCGTCATTTTTACATATTTTTGCTTAATAAATTGCTTTTTTTTGTAAATATTATACTAACTTATTTTATTTTATTTTTCAGGAAAAAAATGAAAAATCTGCCAAAAATTGACATGTCACGCCCGTGACATATTGGTCATGCCCGTGACCAGGGCGTGACACGTCAAACTCCAGTGAAATCTGTAATTTTCGAGAAGAAAAGCTTGACACGCCCGGGCTCACGCCTGTGTCACCCGACACGGGGCGTGACCCAAGCCCGTGTCCACCCGCTCGACGTTTTCAGCTCAACGATCGTCGACCCCCTCGACACGCATACAGTCACGCCCGTGACCTAGGGCGTGACACCTCTTCCTGCTCGACGATTTTCAACTCGACACTTTCCGCTCGACATTCGTCGAGTGTCGACACCAACTGACACGCCCAGAGTCACGCCCGTGACCTGGGGCGTGACCTTTCCAGCTAGCCTGACAAGACCCGCGCGGCGACTTTTTGACGCACCGCGCCCAGATCCACCTGCTTGACACGCCCAGCGTCACGCCCGTGACCTGGGGCGTGACCACTGCGAGAACCACACGTGTCCAGCCCAAAGTCAACGTTCCCGTCAAATCGCCGGCCGCCTTCTTAAATAGTACTAACACGCCCCCTGTCACGCCTGTGACCAAGGGCGTGTCCCATGTAAATTTTTTCTATAAATTCCAGTGTTCTGCTTGAGTTCCTGTTCCTCTTTTTGAACCATTTTGTATAGGAGAAATGCTGCCGGGATGCTTCCAAAGTCTATGTAAGGGATATTTTTTCCCCTCTCCTTAGCTTTTATTTTCATGTCTTTGTAACCCGTGTTTTTAGTTAATAAAATTTGTCTCCTTTTTCTTCTCTTAATATAGCTTTGGAATGGATCTATACAACTACCTCTATGCAATCTTATCTTTATTTTCTTGTTTTAACTTTGTTTTTTTTCGTTCTTCTTTATATGTGTGTCTGTGTATGAGTGTAGTTCTTTACTTTTATGTTTTCATTATTTTGTTTAATTAGCTTAGTTTAGTGTTAGGATCTTTCTGCACTTTCATATCCATCCTTATAAAACTATAAAAATGGTTATAAAGATAGTTTTTGATCTTTCTTACTTAGCCTTTTTGTTATTTTTGTAAAACTTTTCGTGCTTTTAACTTTTCTTCCACTTTTTAGGCATTTTTATAGCATTATAAGAATGGATAAGTTGTTATTTTGCTTTTTCGAACACTTGCATTTTCAATTTTATTGTCAAAACTTTTTCCTCTTTTATTTTTTTGTTCTCTTTTTATGCATTTCTACCGCATTCTAGCGGTAGAAATGTATTCATTTTTATTTTTTGAGCACTTGCATTTTCATTTTTGTTTGCAAAACTTTTGCTCAGTTTAATTTTTATTTTCACCTTTTATGCATTTCTACCGCATTCTAGCGGTAGAAATGCAGTTGTTTTCATTTTTAGATAACTTAGTTTTTTACATTTTTTGTACTTGTGCATCTATTTCCGCCTACTCGTTAAGAGTTAAATGGCGCTTTGCTTTATTTTAATTCTGTCGAGTGTGTGCATGTGTTTTACTTTCTGTAGAGTGCGTGAGTTTGTAATTTTCTTTATTTCCGCCTACTCATTCGAGTTAAATGGCAGGTCTTTATTTTCCCTACTCATTTGAGTAGGATTTGTGTGTGTGTGTTTTCATTTATGTCGAGAGAGTGTGTGCGTGCGTTGCATTTATTTTGTCCTACTCGGTTGAGTAGGACCCGCATTTATTTTCTCCTACTCATTTGAGTAGGACTTGCGTGTGTGCGTTTTACCGCTTTCTTTCTCCCGCCCACGCATTTGCGCCGGGACTCGCACTTTACAGCTTTCTTCAGTCCTACTCGTTTGGGTAGCACT
Source organism: Platanthera guangdongensis (assembly GCA_039583875.1). Classification (NCBI taxonomy): domain Eukaryota; kingdom Viridiplantae; phylum Streptophyta; class Magnoliopsida; order Asparagales; family Orchidaceae; genus Platanthera; species Platanthera guangdongensis. The sequence goes on along the minus strand of CM077158.1, from coordinate 99,948,442 downwards.
TGCGATTTTCTGCTTTCCTTACTGCTTTCATTTTATCGCTTTCATTTACCGCTTTCTTTACTGCTTTATTTTCTGCTTTTCATCGCAAGCCGTCCCCATTCCGATGAGTGGCTAACTGTTCTTAGCCCTCGGTATCGAAGAGCATTGGGACAAATAAAATAGCTTAAAATAATTAAAGGTCTCATTTTTCTAATTAATTAAAAGTACTTAAGGTTTGCCCGGGTTAACGACGCGTAGGACCACATATCGATGTGTGGGGCCTATTTCCGTAGTCCATATGCTAGCTAGCCGAGAGACCGTGCATATGGACCGATCACCCCTTGGCAAAGAGAGTTCCGCACTAACCCTCAAGAGAGGAGGCGCGCCAACTCTACCGGATTGGGTTCCCCACCCAATAGCGGGGTTCTTAGCGTAATGCGGGCGTTAAGAGGAATCCTTCGTCAGACGAGAGCCCGGTCGAATAGTCTTAGCGTTCAGGTGAGCGATAGCCCTATAGCTAGGTGAGCTCATTTTAGTGGAACCTCCACGGCCAAGTCTCCGCCTTAATTAATTAGAAATTTAGGAGCTCTTTTTATTTAAAGTCTATTTTAGTTCAATTGTTTTTCGGTGCCATCGAGCTAAGCTCTTCATCGGCACCACCTTATTGCTTTCATTTTCTTTCTACCATTTTTCTGTCTTTTTTTATTATATATAAAATATAACCTGACAAGTTAATTATCGGTAAAATAATAGTCCCCTCTAGGGAAGAGTAGAAATAATCGAACTGGCCCCGAGAACAATACGACCTCGATATTCCACCCGGAATATCATGTACTACTCACGATAGGTGCACTTGCCTCCTTTCGTTAAAACTCGATCTAAACCGTTTTATATCCAAATAAATAAATACGCGCGCCCCGTTTTCTAAATAATATCACATCCGCCTTTTTCTCAAATAAAACCGTCGGGTCGCCGCGTGACCGTAAATATTTTTGGAGTTTTAACCATCACCAGGCTGTGAAGAAAGTTTCAGACCTAGTTCTGATTCCTAAGTTGCAGTGATTGAAGATCAGCTGCAGAGAGTATCAACCCTATTGTGTTCTACATTCAAGAAGCTTTGAAGAAAGCCAAGTGAGGTTGATCTCAGCAGAGTTCTTCCAAGAACTCATCAAGAACCTGTCAACTCATCTCTCTTTTTCTGAGTTGTAGGTATATACTTTGTATTCTTAATTTCTTGTAGGATCCTTAGGGATCTGAGTTGTAAGCCTGTAATTATAATGGCTGAGTGGTAGGGCCTGTGTTCCTGAGTGTAGGAGATCCATATCTCTGAGTGTAGGCCTTGTGGCTGAGTGTAGGCCTTGTGGCTGAGTGTAGGTCTTTGGAGAAGACTGAGTTGTAGGGCCTTGGGCCTGAGCTGTAGGAACCATTTGGGGTTCTGAGTGTAAGATCTGAGGATCTGAGATATAGTGGAGGAGTTTGGCCAAATCTAGTACACTACTAGATAGGCGAAGGGGGAAAGTGGATGTACCCAAACCTTGGGGAACCACTATAAATCTGTGTGTTCACTGTGTGCATGTTTATTCTGTGATTGTTGATTGATTGCTATGAAGAATTAGTTATAAATCTGTGATATAATCTTCATATAAGTTAAAAAAGATTAAGTCACCTATTCACCCCCCCCCCCCTCTAGGTGATTAGGTACAATTTCTTTCAAGTGGTATCAGAGCCAGGATACTCAAAAAAGACATAACTGTCTGAGTAGATCCTGTTGGCAGATTCATAATAAGTAAAGTGCAGAATCAAGAAAATCAAGAAAATGGGTTCAACAGAGAATCATAAGGAACTTGGATCCATGAAGTTGCCAATATGCAGAAAGGAGATTTTTGGCATCTGGAAAGAAAGGGTGAGACTATTTATGGAAGCCTCAGACCCTAGAATATATATCACAGTTAAAGAAGGGTCATATGTGCCTATGAAGGTATCTGTGTTAGATGCAAATCAGAGAACACCTAAAGACTTTTCTGAAATGACAAAAGATGAGATTATTCTGGCCACCATGGACAAGAGGGCTCAGAATATCATTGTGAGTGCTATAGATGATGCTACATTTCAGAACTTGATAGACTGTAAGACATCAAAGGAGATGTGGGATACTCTGATAGTATACATGGAGGGTTCAGAAGAAGTGAGACAGGACAGAAAGTCTTTGTTAAACCAAGAATATGAAAGTTTCAGGCAAGGTAGGTCTGATAGCATAACAAAATGCTATAAGTAATTCTATAGGATTGTCAATGAGCTAATGTCTTATGGAAGAGAATTCAGCAATTATGAGCTGAATGATAAGTTCTTGAGGTCTCTAACAAAGGATTGGGACACCAAGATCTGTGTCATAAGGGAAATGGCCAAGTTAGCAGATATTCCTCCTCCAACATTGTTTGGAAAGCTGTTATCCTATGAGATGCAGTTGATGGTAAGGAAGGAGGAGGAGAAGACTACAAGAAGTGAGCATAAAGAAAGAACAGTGGCATTCAAGACAGAAGCCACCAGGAAATACAAAAGTAAGTCTCCATCTCCACCTCCAAAGGTTGCTGAGACTGAGTCAGATGAATCAGAAAGCAGGAATTCTGAAAATAGTGAGAGTGATGAGGACTTTGCAGCTTTCACAAGATATTTTCAGAAGTTCCTAAAGAAGAAATAGTGGAGGACAAATCCATCAACTTCACAGGGAAAAGATGACTATTATCAGAACAAGAAATCATCAAAGAAAGACAGGAGAAAGCCCAAGTCAAGCAAAGCAACTTTATCAAAAATTGTATGTTATTGCTGTAACAGACAAGGATATGTTATTGCTGACTGTCCAGAGAAAAGAAAAGAGTCTAATGATAAGAAGAAGATTCAAACCAAGGGCAAAAAGGAAAGGTCCTTTGTTGCCAAGAAGGACAAAAGCCTGTCAGACATATCATCTTCAGAAACTGATTCAGAAGCAGAAGCTTACATTAGACTGTTTGCTGAAGAAGAAGAAGAGGAGTTCATCCAGTTAATGAACTCTATATATGAGCAAGAGGACAATCAGTGCCAAGGACTGATGGCCTTAACAGAAGGTGACAAAATCTAGGATCAGCCTGGACCTAGTAAGGTACAAAATTTTTCTTTAAGTTCAATTTCTAGTGCTAGTTCAGAGTTAGATACATCATCATCAAGTGATGCCAGTGGATCTGAATCTGAAGGGGATATTCATCAGTTGATTGATGAATATAGAGTTCTGTTGCAAGCTTTTAAGAAAAGCAAATTCTTGGCCAAGAGTCAGGCAAAGGAGATTGCTAGTCTCAAAGAGGCTGCAACTGATTTTGAGAAGCTGATTAATCAAAAGTTAAATGAAATAGCTAGACTAAAGAACATAACTGTTATTCAGATGGGAACTATAACATTCAAGAATGATCAAATCAGAAATCTGGAGATTAGACTTCAGAAGGAGAGAGACATTGTTGCAAGGTTTTCAAAACCAAAGTCTGTTTTACCTTTGATTGATGAATTTGTACATCAAAAGGGTAAAACTGGATTAGGGTTTACACAACCTGCTAGGACTGTTCAGTTCAACTCTAAGGGCAAAGCCCCAGTACTCAACAAGCCTACTGTAGATAGAACAGCTAGGGTTGTACCTAATCAAAGGTACAATAGATTTGAGTGTTGGTGTTGTGGCAAGGTAGGCCACTTTGTCATAAACTGTTGGCACAATTCTAGTGCCAAGATGAGTAGCAAACTGTCTGTTGGAAGATCTGCAGGTAGCTTTGTTAAGAGGCAAACTAACCAGCACCAAGGACCCAAGAATTCTTTGGGTTCTAAGGTCAACTAATCTGTTTTGCATGTGAGTCCAAGTGGTCATGCCCCAATATGGTACTTGGACAGTGGATGTTCCAGGCACATGACTGGAACTAGGGGATTGCTAAAGGACTACGCACCAATCAAGGATGGTCCTAAAGTCACCTTTGGTGGTTCTGAGAAAGGAATCATCAAGGGTTTTGGTAACATTTCTAGCAACCTTATAACTATTACTCAAGTGGCTTATGTTAAAGGTTTGAAACACAACCTCATTAGTATAAGTCAGCTGAGTGATCTAGGATATGACATCTCATTTGTCAAAGATGGTTGTCATATCAGGAGGTCAAATGATCAAGAGATCATTTTGACAGGTTATAGAAAGAGAAATGTCTATTGCCTAGACATTATGGTTGAGAACAATGGTTCTCCAGTGTGTCTTGTAGCTGATGAGAAAGTCTCTCATTGTGTCAAATGGCACAAGAGGCTAGCCCATCTTAATTACAAGACAATTGGCCAACTCTATAGCAAAGAGTTAGTGAGGAATGGTCCTCAAGTTAAGTGTATTAAAGATGGAATATGCTCAGCTTGTCAAAAGGGCAAGCAGACTAGATCCACCTTTAATAGCATTGAGAACAAAGATGCTGTGAGATGCTTATACCTCTTGCATATGGATCTCTTTGGTCCTATGCCAGTTCACAGCCTAGGTAGGAAGGTCTACACATTTGTAGTTGTAGATGACTACTCAAGGTTTTCCTGGGTGTTCTTCCTTAGACAGAAATCTGAAACACCTAGTATCTTCTATAGTTTTGTCAAACAAATTCAGAATGAACTAGACAGTACAGTGGTCAAGATAAGAAGTGACCATGGTACTGAATTCCAGTCTGATAGTATGACAAAACTATGTGAAGAATTTGGGATATTTCAGGAATTTTCTTCACCAAGAACACCTCAGCAAAATGGCATTGCTGAGAGGAAAAATAGAACCTTGATTGAGGCTGGTAGAACCCTATTAAGTGACACATCTCTCCCAGAATATTTCTGGGCTGAGGCAGTTAATACTGCATGTCATGTAATTAATAGGGTTACTATCACCAAGAGCCACAATAAGACCCCCTATGAGATTGTGAAAGGCAGAAAACCAAATCTATCCTATTTCAGGATCTTTGGTTGTAAGTGCTTTATACTTAACAATGGAAAGTCTTACTGTACAACCCCGTGTCCGGCGAGCGGGTCCCGCCAGGAAGGATGAGTGGACCTGGACCCGCGACCCGCACCCGGGCGGCGAGACGGGCTATGCGGCAGAAGGCCTGACCCGCTCCCGCCCACCCGCGGCGAGCGGGCTGGCAACCCGCGGCGAGCGAGCTGAACCCAAGGATGGCGACCCGCCGGCTGACCCCCCCCCCCCCCCCCCCCCCCCGCATGCGACCTGACCGCCGATCCGCCCGGCAAAAGGCTGGCAGCTCGCCCATATCGGCTCGCACTCGCCCAATGATGGTAGGTGAGCCCCAGAGCCAGGTCGCGCCCGCCTCCCACGGACGGAATCGGAGGCGAGCTGACTCCCCATGGGTGCGAATAGCTATGCAGAATAGCGGAGTTCGGCTGTTGGCATACCAGGCCGGACTGCACATAGCTATCCAGAACAGCGGAGTTTGGTTGTTGTCAGGCCCAACCAGGGGCCTTTTGGTACTTCCAGGTCAGTTCTTTTGGTTATTGGCAGGTCAGACTCTGAAAATCTATAAATAAGACCCAAGGGGTACCTCAGAGGGGACGCTTTCATTGCCTCCTTATTCTCATCTTCAAGTATTCTCTGAGGGTACCTTAGCTCGGCTCTTGGCTAAGGAGGGGAAGCGCTCAGAGATCTTCCGGGTTTGTGGTGGGACCTCCCTGCCGAGCCCTTGGGTCTGTTCTTTCTTGTCTCTTCCGTTGTTTTTCTTGCAGGAGCGAAGTAGGCGCGAGACCACCCCTTCCCCAAGGGCAGAACTCCACAAGAGGCCGGATTCCGGTTTCAACATTTTGGTGCGGTGAGCGTGGACAGTGGTCAGTGTAGAAAAGCTTCGGCGAGCACAATGACGGGAGGTCAGGGATCGGACAGACAGGACTCCCCCCCCCCCCCCCCCGCCTCTCGCAACGGTGGGGATGTTGGAGGATTTCAGGAACAAGGTGCTGAGCCTCGTCAAGTTCGCACTCGGCGCGCGGGCCGAGTGCTCGACACCGGCGATCCCGATCGCGGCCGCCCCCTCTTTGGGCGAGGACGCTCCCGGCAGGCGAGCCGGAAAGGAGGTGACAGAAGAAGGCCGAGGAAGCGACCTCCCGGGGCGCGAGCTCTTCCCCGGCTCGGCAGGCCGAGGCCGATTCGGCGAGCTGGGTCCGCGAGACTCGCCGGCCCGCCAGGTGGGGGGAGGCAGCCCCTTCAGCGAGCTGGTCTCCTCAGCTCCAGTACCAGACGGGTTCAGAGAGCCCGAGATGACCTACTACACCGGGAAGGGAGACCCGGTTCAGCACGTCCAGTGGTTCGAGGATGTGGTCTCCATCCGTCAGATGTCGGACGGATTCAAGTGTCGTCTCTTCGCCATCACCCTCCGAGAGAAGGCAAGGGAGTGGTTCCACCAGCTGCCGGCCAGTTCCATCTATTGCTTCGAGGACCTGCGCCGAGGGTTCATGTTGAGGTTCACTACCTCAAAGAAGAGGAAGAAGGAGTCTGAGTCCCTGTTCCACATAAAGCAGGGGTGAACGAGACGTTGGGAAGCTACGTCGATCGGTTCCAGGAGGAGGTCACCCAGGTCCAGGAGATGCCGGGCCACAGTCTGATGATGGCCTTCACACTGGGCCTGCAGCAGGGTTTCTTCCGCATGGAGCTGAAAAGGATTCCCCCCCTCTCCTACGAGGAGCTGATGGAGAGGGCGGCGAGAGAGGTCGACGGGGAGGTGTCGAACCCAGAATTTGCGAGGAAGTTGGCCAGGTGGGCGACTGAGGAGGAGAAGGAGTCGAAGGGAGGAAGAGGACAGGAAGAGAGGAGGGAGGAGCCCAGGCAGAGGGAGCAGAGGGAGCAGAGGCAGCTCCAAGGACAGCAGCCAGGATGGGGGCGTCAGGAGCCCGACCGTAGGCTGGGCTGGAGACCAGAGTGCAGGGGCAGGGGCCACAGAGGGGATACTACGGGAGAGGTCACTATCAGGGGAGGCAGGACCAGTTCCACCCACCCGGCTGGAGGCAGGGTCAGAGGCCGCGGCTCCCCGATCAGGAGGAGGCCATGGCCATAGCTCTAGGAGCAAGGAGAGGGGTCATGAGAAGGAGGAGAAGGGAGTTCAGGGTGGAACTGCCCTACTGCGACTTCCATCAGGAAGAGGGGCACGCAACGGCCACGTGCCCGGAATTCTTGGAGATGAGAGAGAACAGGGGGCGGCAGCAGCAGCAGGAGGAGGTGCGGCAGGAAGTGAGGATCGAGGAGGTCCTGCCTCGGACGGAGGAGGATCGCTGTGAATACCGGGTGGATGTGGGGACCCGAGGAATGATCGGAGTGATCCACGGGGGAGTGGGGATCGAGGCTTCCCGCAAGGCAAGTCTCCACACCATGTATCGGCGGAGCGTCGCCTCTACGTCCCAAACCCCGCCGCCAGAGGAGAGGATCACTTTCTCCAGAAGTGATATGTCGGACCACGAGGATCCGTTCTGTGATGCGCTGGTCATCAAGGCCGCCATCGAGAACTTCACTGTCTCTCGGATCCTAGTGGACAATGGGAGTTCCGTGAACGTCGTCTTCAAGAAGGCGTTTGACGCGATGCAGGTAGAAGCTAAGAGGGTGCTGGCCTCGGACGGGCGCTTGTTCGGGTTCTCGGGAGAAAGGAAGGAGGTAGAGGGAGGAGTCGGCCTCCATGTCACCCTGGGGGGGCAGTCCCGAAACTGCAAGTTCGTCATTGTGGACGCCCCCAGCAGCTACAGCGCAATCTTTGGGAGGCCCCTGATCAGCGCCTTCCGCTGCGTCCCCTCATCTTTCCATCAGTGCTTGAAGTTCAACGCTGAGGGGGCGCAGATCAGGGTTAGGGGAGACCCTAAGGTGGCACGGGAATGCTACGTCACCGCGGTGAACACCATCTCTTGGCAGGAAGGGGCCGAGGAGATGGGTCGGAGGATGGAGGAGGACGAGCAGGAAGCCGGAGAGGTGGAGCTGGAGGTGAAGGGCTGCGCAGAGAAGGCGGAAGGAGGGGGTTTGGAGGAAGTGGTCGAAGTAAGGGCCGTGGCAGAGGAGATGGAGGTAGAGGTCCCCGCTCAGGAGGAAGGGGATGCCGAGGGATGGGGGAAGCAGTCCAGGCTGGAGGCCGCAGAGGAGGTGGTGGAGCTGGAGGTGCTCACCCGCGGAGGCAGGGTGGAGAAGATCCGCGTCAGCGGGGGGCTGACCCCGGAGGACCTGGGCAGGATGCTGGAGTGCATCCAGAAGAACGTGGACATCTTCGCCTGGAGCGCCGCGGAGATGCCGGGGGTTGATGCGGATGTGGCTTGCCACCGCCTCAACCTGGACCCGGGAACACGCCCCGTCCAGCAGAAGAAGAGATCCACGGCGGACAAGCTAGCGGAACCCATCAGGGAGGAGGTGGCAAAACTTCTCAAAGCGGGCTTCGTGTCCGAAATTCAATACCCCGGCTGGGTCTCGAACGTTGTGATGGTCAAAAAGGGAGACGGCCGCTGGCGCTTATGTATCGATTTTTCCCTTCTTAATAAAGCTTGTCCTAAGGATTGTTACCCCTTGCCTCGGATCGACGCGCTGGTTGACTCAGCCGTCGATTTTTCTGTAATGAGTTTTTAGATGCATTTTCAGGTTACCATCAGATCAGGATGCACCCCCCAGACATAAAGGATGTCTCATTCATCACAGGGGACGGTTGCTACTGCTACAAGATGATGCCGTTCGGGTTGAAGAACGCCGGGGCCACCTACCAAAAGATGATGGATAGGGTCTTCAAGGAACAGAGGGGGAGGAACTTGGAGGTGTACGTGGACGACCTCATGATAAAGAGCCGGACGTGGACTCCCACCTTCGGGACCTAGAGGAGACGTTCGCCACCCTGCGCAGATACAAGATGCAGCTGAATCCCCTTAAGTGCGTTTTTGGGGCTGGCCGAGGGAAGTTCTTGGGGCACCTCCTCACCCCCGCAGGGGTCGAGCCGAACCCGGACAAGGTCAAGGCAATCTTGGAGTTGGGGTCCCCGCGGAATGCGAAGGAGGTCCAACGGTTGACAGGGAAGCTAGCAGGACTGAGCCGCTTCCTCTCTCGGGCAGGGGAGAAGTGCTCCCCCTTCTTCAAAACACTGAGGGGGGGCCAGAGGTTCGAGTGGACTAAGGAATGCGAGGAGGCGTTCCAGGCCCTCAAGGCGCAGCTGACACAGGCCTCGCTGCTCCAGGGGCCGAAAGAGGGTGAAGATTTGTTCTTATACCTCGGGGTCGGGGCAGAGGCCTTAAGCTCCGTCTTGGTGCGAGAAGAGGGGAAGAGGCAGCTCCCTATTTATTATGTCAGCCGGGTCCTGAGGAAGGCCGAGCTCCGATATCCAATCTTGGAGAAGCTTGCGTTCGCACTGATCATCTCGGCTCGGAGGCTACGACCATACTTCCAGGCACACTCGATCCAAGTGGTGACCGACCATCCTCTCTGCAACGTCTTCGAGGGGGTGGAGCATTCAGGCCGGCTGGTCAAGTGGTCGGTGGAGCTGAGCGAGTTCGACGTCTCCTTCGTTCCGCGGCTCTCGATCAAAGTTCAGGCGATGGCCGACTTCTTGGCCGACTACGTGGTGGAAGTAGCGGAGGAGGAGCTCACCCGCCCGACTCCTTGGAAGGTGAGGGTGGACGGAGCCTCAGGAAGGCATTCTCTCGGAGTAGGAGTGGTTTTGGAAAACCCTCAAGGGACTCGGATCGAACAGACGGTGGTGGTGCATTTTCTCATTACCAACAACCAGGCTGAGTACGAAGCAGTGATAGCGGGACTACGCCTAGCCAGAGAGTTGGGGGTGCTGGATGTGGAAGTTCTGACCGACTCCATGGTGGTGGCTTCCCAGATCAACGGGGAGTTCGAAGCAAGGGAGCCCACTTTGAAGTTATACTTGGCCAAAGTGAAGGGGGTCATAGGGACCTTCCAGACCTTCTCCATCCGACACGTGCCAAGGGAAAAGAATGAACAGGCCGACCAACTGGCGAAGCATGGCCCCCGGATGGGAGGCACCATCACCGACCTGTTCCGCCCCTCCATCGAAGAGGGGAGCTCATGGAGATCGATCAGCAGCCCTCGTGGATGGACCCAGTAGTAGTTTTCCTCTCCACGGGAGAGTATCCGGAGGGAGTAGACAAGAAGAAGCTGAGGCACAAGTCCGCCTACTACCTCCTCAAAGACGGGCAACTATACAGAAAGACCCTTTCCGGGATGCTGGCTCGCTGCGTGTCCGAGGGCGAGGCGCAGAGGATATTGGAATAAGTCCACTCCGGGGAGTGCGGGAGTCATTCCGGGAGTCGGACCTTGGAGGGGAGGATAGTCCGGCAGGGGTATTTCTGGCCCACCCTAGGCCGGGACGCCGCGGAGTTCGCAAGAAGATGTCATAAGTGCCAGCTATTTGCCCCCCTCCAGCTACAGCCGGCCCAACAACTCAAGATCATCACGGCCCCCTGGCCCTTTGCAATCTGGGGAATGGATTTGGTTGGGCCGTTCCCCCAGGCTAGCGGCCAGAGAAGATTCCTCCTAGTGATGATCGACTACTTCTCAAAGTGGATGGAGGTGAAGGCGTTGGCAAAGGTGACCTCCCAGGTGATCAGGAACTTTGTTTGGGGGGAGATCATCTGTCGCCATGGGCTGCCCCAAGCCATCGTCACAGACAACGGGCCTCAGTTCGCCAGCGCCGAGTTCACCAGTTTTTGCGAGCAGCTTGGGATCGACCTCAGATTCGCCTCGGTCCACCACCCCAGGAGAAACGGGCAGGTGGAGGCGGCGAACAAAATCATCGTCAATCTCCTCAAAAAGAAGGTGGAAAACCTGAGGGGGAGCTGGGTGGAGCAGCTCCCCACCGTCCTTTGGGCCCTTAGAACCACCCCGAACACGGCCACGGGGGAGACCCCCTTCAAGCTCTCCCATGGGTGCGAGGCGGTGCTCCCCATAGAATTTGAAGTCCAAACGCCGTGAGTCGGGACGGCCAGATAGGGCCGAGAGGAATGGCAGGCTGAGAACGGGGAGGAGCTGAGACTCACCCTCGACATGGTGGAAGAGTTGAGGGACCTTTCGGCCATCCGACAGGAGGAGGTCAAAAGGAGGATGGCAAAATACTTCGACAAGCATGTCAGGGTCAAGCAGTTCGTAGAAGGGGACCTGGTGCTGAAGAAGATAGACGCGGCAGGGAGGTCAGCATCCGTGGGAAAACTCAACCCCAGCTGGGAGGGGCCATTCATTGTGAAGGAAGCTTTGAAGTCGGGGGCTATCGGCTCCAAAATGTAGAGGGCAAGGCCCTGAGTCTCACCTGGAGTGGCGACGACTTGAAGAGATTTTTTCCCTAATTTCCTGTAAGCAACATGATTTATTATAATGAAGCTTTTCTTTTCCCTCCCCCCAGGATTGTCATACCTAGGCTTGCTCAGAGAGTTGGAATGAACTTGGACCCCGAGAAGATCCCGCTGCCAGGCTCCCACCTAGCTGGCAGGGTCGGAAGTCACTCGGTGCCATCCCTAGCCTCGAGAAGATCCCGCTGCCAGGCTCCCACCTAGCTGGCAGGGCCGGAAGTCACTCGATGGAATGAATTTGGACCCCGAGAAGATCCCGCTGCCAGGCTCCCACCTAGCTGGCAGAGCCGGAAGTCACTCGGTGTCATCCCTAGCCTCGAGAAGATCCCGCTGCCAGGCTCCCACCTAGCTGGCAGGGCCGGAAGTCACTCGATGGAATGAATTTGGACCCCGAGAAGATCCCGCTGCCAGGCTCCCACCTAGCTGGCAGGGCCGGAAGTCACTCGGTGCCATCCCTAGCCTCGAGAAGATCCCGCTGCCAGGCTCCCACCTAGCTGGCAGGGCCGGAAGTCACTCGATGGAATGAATTTGGACCCCGAGAAGATCCCGCTGCCAGGCTCCCACCTAGCTGGCAGGGCCGGAAGTCACTTGGTGTCATCCCTAGCCTCGAGAAGATCCCGCTGCCAGGCTCCCACCTAGCTGGCAGGGTTCGGAAGTCACTCGACGGAATGAATTCGGACCCCGAGAAGATCCCGCTGCCAGGCTCCCACCTAGCTGGCAGGGCCAGGAAGTCACTCGGTGGTCATCCCTAGCCTCGAGAAGATCCCGCTGCCAGGTTCCCACCTAGCTGGCAGGGCCGGATGTCACTCGATGGAATGACTCAGAAAGCAATGGCCCTGCGACCTAGAGCAAATCGCGTTGTCAGACTCCCACCTAGCCGGCAAGGCCGGGAACTACCCGAAAAGCGTGCGCAGCAGGACGGAATCGCAAGAGTTTAGCCAGAAAAGAAGGAAAGGGTCTAGCATAGCCCCACCTCTAAGCCCCGGGAAAGGTGGTCGAGTAAATGCAAAGGCCTGGGCGAGGAGTCCCCAGAAAATTAAGCGTGCGGCCCGAGGAGCGAGCCGGCTCGCCTCGCTCGGCGAACGAGTCAGCTCACCTCGCTCGGCGGGACGAGCCAGCTCGCCTCGCGCGGCGAACGGGCAGCAGCCTCGTCAGAGCCGACCGCAGGGGGGGGGGTCGCGCCGTCCGACAATGACATCGTTGGAAAAACAAGGCAGGCGAGAAAATATAAAAGGAACAATAGATAGAAATATAAAGTATAAGCGCAACTCGCGCATACATCTCAGACCAGATTGTTATACATAATGTTCATCTACAAAGTAAATTACAAAAAGGGGGGGGGGGGAAACGCGAGATCTAGAAACCCTAAAGCGGCTGGAAGGCCTTGTCCCCAGGAGCCGGCACGGGGAGGAAAAGCGCCGGCACAACGTCTTCCGCAGAAAGCCCGCCGCCTCGCTCGTAAGCAGGTCCGCGCGCCGCAGCATCTGCATCGTATACTTCGCCGCACTGGCCGCGTTCTTTTGCATGAGCACCTCTAGGTCGTAGTCGGACAGGTGCTCGCGCGGGCAGACCCCGCTGTCTGGTGGAGGGACAGCGGCAGCGGCCTCCAGCTCGCGTATCCGGGCCTCCAGCGCCGCCTTCTCCTGGCCAAGGGTGGCGACCTCGGCACCCATTCGACTCGCCGTCGCCGCATCCTGAAAAAGAAATAGGAATTGCCATGAGCTGTGTTCGCAAGGGAAGAGGGTAACTCAGGATGAGCGCGTACCACCCCCCCCCCCCCCAGATATTGCGCGAGGGTCTCCTCGGCAGCGGCGGCTCGCCCCCTCTGAAGGTCCGCGTCCACCCGAGCGAGCTTCCGGGCCTCTTCTTCTCTCCTCCTCGCCATCTTTGGATAGACGCGGCGTTCCGCTCCACCTGGGTGCAGCGTCGCCCCACCATGTGAGCCAGCTCCAGACCGCGCAGCTGGGCCCGTGCGCTCTCATGGATCAGCACCCGAGTCTCCTCCTTGTCGTATATGGCGGCGTCTTCGCGCGAGTACAGCCCAAAGGAGAAGCTGTACGCCTCCCCACCGATTGTATCCTGCTCCATCCAGCTCGGCAGCAGGGTCAAGATCGTTGCGCGATTCGACTCCTTGTCCCACGACAGGAGCGGGACGCCGAGCTCGTCCAAGTACTTCTCGCCGTAACCGAAGTTCTGATGCCCTCTCGGCACCGGCCCCGCAGCGGCTTCAGACCCGCCCGGCGGCGCGGAGGTGACCGCCGCCCCGACCGGGGAGTCGCTGGTCGAAGCAACCAGCGGGGGCGAGGGGGCCTCAGTCGGCAAGACCGCGGGGGCCTTGCCCTTTCTTTGGCTCGCGGAGGGTTGCTGATCCGCGGTCTTTGCCGACTTCGGCGGAGGCGCTGACTGTCCGCCGCCCGGTTGCTTCTTGGCCGGGATCGATGAGATGTCGTCGCGCTGGGCGGCATCCGCAGCCTGGGCGCGGGCGAGAACCCCGGGGGGAATCCGAGCGCTCTCATAAGGGGGGTGAAGAGGAATGTCGCGTTCACCTGCGAAGGAGGGAAGGTGAGATGAAAAAAGAGTGGGAAAGTAAGGACTAATGGAGACGAGTGGCAAACCTCCCCCCGGCGGGGACAGCCGCGAGATCGTCAAGGTGGCGGCGCAGGAACGCGACCTCAAAGTTCTTCCTGACGAAGAACGCGAACAGGTCGGCTTCATGGCCGCCTAGGCTGGGTGGCCGGTAGCTCGCCTCGCTGAGCTGCACCGGCGAGAAGGGCACGTTGCCGAAGTCCCCTTTGACGAACAGGAACTTCTTCAGCCAGTTGTGGCTCTTGTTGACGGTCTCCCGCACCTTGAGGTGGGCGCTGGAGAAGTAGGCCGTCCCGTCTCGGTTCGCCCTGAAGGAGAACAGCTTCTGGAATACTGCGAGGCTGAACTCCACCCGCTCCTCTCGCAGGAAGCAGGCGAACCCCATCATGACGGCGATGGAGTTCGGGGTCATCTGGCCCAGGACGACCCCGAAGTATTTTAGCACCTGGCGCACCTCGGGCCATAGGGGGAGTCGCAGGCCTACCTCGAAGTGAGCGAGAGGGATGGCGAGCTCATCCCTAGACAGGTCGTTGATCTTCTCCCCCTCTTCGGGTCGCCTCGCAGAGAACCCGGCTGGGATGTGGTCGCCAAGGGCTTCCAAGTATTCGCGCTCTGTGATGACGGCGCGAGGGAAATCATGATCGGAGAAGGTCCAAGCGCATTTGCTTCGGCCGTCCGCGTCGCCGCCGCCTCCGCCCATCCCCCCGTCGATTCGCCGCCGCGAGCGCGAGAGAAAAAGCCAGAAGGCGAACACAGACGACACTCCGCGGGAACGGGAAGCCAGAAAGTTTGGAAACGGTGGAGAAATTAGGGCCGGCAAGGCCTATTTATAGGGAAAGAAAAGGGCGGGAAACTTCCCGCCGAAAGGCGGGGTGCGGATAGCCAAAAAACAGCCCGACGGTTCGACTTCACGCGCGCGACCGCGCATCAAAGGTCGTCCGGCACGGTCCTCGCCCGGCTGCAACCGCGGGAGACCGGCGCGGGCGAGCCAACCCCAACCCGCACCCGCACGCCGTTCCGCGCGAGACGGGAGACTCCCGCCTGGCGAGCCCCTCGGCTCACCCTCGCCCCGATCAGCGCAAAAGGAAGAATGGACCTTTCCCTTAACCCGCACACAAAAAACAAAAGAAAAAGCAGCACGATAATTTCAATACATCTCAGCAACAAAATAGTTAGGCCCATAGGCGGGCTGAAAGAGTCGCGAGCAATTACAAATACGAGATAACTGTGAAATGACAATAACCCCGCGGTATCCCGCGAGCGAGGGGCAAACAACTGGGTCAGTACTCGACCCACTTCCACCTGTGCCGCCTCTTCGTTCCCGCCCGAGGCGGCACGCGGGGATCGTGGTAGTCGCGAACCGCCACCAGCTCCCGCTGAGCCAGGCCGACCTGCTCCACGGCGCTCTTAAGATGCCCCTTGGCTCGCGTTATATGCACGCCCGGCGAGGTGACATCGTCCTCTTCCGCTTCGCGCGGAGGGCCCTCCAAGGCCGCGAGTCGGGCCTCTGTCTCAGCCTTGTCGTCATCGATTCTCTTCATGATCTCCTGCAGCAGCAATGTGTGTTTCTGGAATAGCCGCGTCACCTGCCTCTTCATCCCCGCCGCATCGGCCGGGTCGCCCAGGTAGTCAGAAACGCTGTCCACGTCGGGCGGAGGCGAGTACCCTTCACTCATCTCGGTTTCAGGGGAGGCCCTATTAAAGCCTGCAAACGGGGAGGGGTCAGAACAAGCGAGCAAAAGAAAGCCAACGATAAAAAATCAGCTCACCAGGGGTTGGCACGTCGCCCGCACCGACAGATGGGCGAGAAGAGCTCGGCCGACCCTGAAAGTTTCCTCCCTCGAGGGTCTCGAGAGATTTCCCCAGCCCGTGGGGAGACCGCCGGACAGGGGGTTTCCGGAGGTGGGCGATCCCGATCCAAGGAACCAGCGACCTTCTCGGGCGACTCGCGGGAGGGGCGATCCTCTCCCCCATTCCCCGCCCCCTCACGGGGAATCGCCTGCAAAACAAAGGGTCAAAGGTACAGCAAAAACCCGTGGGAGGTCACGTCCACCGGGAATTACCTCGACACCCGCGCGCCGAGCTGGAGCCCGGACAGTCGCCCGCCAGAGACCGCCTGACGATCTTCCCCTTCGTCGGCCTGAAGACAGGGCCGGGAGACCCGCGTGATAACCAAGGGGGCGGCCTCGAGGGCCTCCTCCTGAGTCCTCAGGCTCGCTGCCGCCAGGCGAGCTCGCACCTCTTCGCTGACCGGCATCGAGAAATCAGGGCCTGCTCAAAGGAAATGAAGGGATCTGGGGAGCCCCCCTCCGGGGGTTAGCGGTGTGTATTTATAGCAGGACAGTGGGCCCCCACCAGAAGATTCCCTGCCAGCTCAGCACAGGGGCTCGCCGAACACGCGGGTTGGATGATTCTTTCCGAGCTTGATTCAAGCTCAAAAAGAGCGGGGATTGTGTACAACCCCGTGTCCGGCGAGCGGGTCCCGCCAGGAAGGATGAGTGGACCTGGACCCGCGACCCGCACCCGGGCGGCGAGACGGGCTATGCGGCAGAAGGCCTGACCCGCTCCCGCCCACCCGCGGCGAGCAGGCTGGCAACCCGCGGCGAGCGGGCTGGAAACCCGCGGCGAGCGAGCTGGACCCAAGGATGGCGACCCGCCGGCTGCCCCCCCCCCCCCCCCCCCCCCAGCATGCGACCTGACCGCCGATCCGCCCGGCAAAAGGCTGGCAGCTCGCCCATATCGGCTCGCACTCGCCCAATGATGGTAGGTGAGCCCCAGAGCCAGGTCGCGCCCGCCTCCCACGGACGGAATCGGAGGCGAGCTGACTCCCCATGGGTGCGAATAGCTATGCAGAACAGCGAGTTCGGCTGTTGGCAGACCAGGCCGGACTGCACATAGCTATCCAGAACAGCGGAGTTTGGTTGTTGGCAGGCCCAACCAGGGGCCTTTTGGTACTTTCCAGGTCAGTTCTTTTGGTTATTGGCAGGTCAGACTCTGAAAATCTATAAATAAGACCCAAGGGGTACCTCAGAGGGGACGCTTTCATTGCCTCCTTATTCTCATCTTCAAGTGTTCTCTGAGGGTACCTTAGCTCGGCTCTTGGCTAAGGAGGGGAAGCGCTCAGAGATCTTCCGGGTTTATGGTGGGACCTCCCTGCCGAGCCCTTGGGTCTGTTTCTTTCTTGTCTCTTCCGTTGTTTTTCTTGCAGGAGCGAAGTAGGCGCGAGACCACCCCTTCCCCAAGGGCAGAACTCCACAAGAGGCCGGATTCCGGTTTCAACACTTACTTGACTAAGTTTGCTGCCAAATCCCAAGAGGGGATCTTTGTTGGGTACAGCAACAATAGTAAGGTTTATAGAGTCTACAACTTGACTACTCGAGTTGTAGAAGAGTTAGCACATGTAGTATTTGATGAAGCTAGACTTATTAACAATGAGTTGTCTAGAAGTATTTGCAGCTCCACAGGTGTGACTAAGAAGATGGACAAGCTCACTATTGAAGAAGGATCTACTACAAGTCAGCATGTAGATGATAGTGGCTGTTGTCCAGGGGGAGTACTAGATGCACCTAATGCAGAAGAAGACCAAGGAGTGCAGCAAGTTGAAGAAGCTGAAGGAGTTCAACCTGAAGCCAGGATGCCTCCAGCTAATAGACATCTAAGAAATCATCCAGCAGATCAAATCATTGGTGATCTAAGACAAGGGGTACAAACAAGGAGCAGAAATCTAAATTCAGTACTCTACTCCAGTTTTCTATCTCAAGTTGAGCCAAAGAAATTTGAAGAAGCCATCCTAGACCCTCATTGGATTGAGGCAATACAAGAAGAGCTGAATCAGTTCAAGAGATGCAAAGTCTGGGAGCTTGTTCCTAAACCAAAAGACCACAACATAATTGGAACCAAGTGGATCTTTAGGAACAAGATGGATGAACATGGAGTGATTATTAAGAACAAAGCAAGACTGGTTGCTAAGGGATATAGGCAGGAAGAAGGTATTAACTTTGATCAAACCTTTGCTCCAGTAGCCAGACTGGAAGCCATAAAGATGTTCCTGGCCTATGCAACCTATCAAGGATTTAAAGTATTCCAAATGGATGTTAAGTCAGCCTTTCTGAATGGTAATCTGAAGGAAGAGGTCTATGTGGAACAGCCATCAGGTTTTGTTGATTCAACTCAACCTAATTATGTCTATAGACTTAGGAAGGCTTTGTATGGGTTAAAACAAGCCCCTAGGGCTTGGTATGAAACCCTGTCTAGTTTCCTCATTGAGAATAAATTCACAAGGGGGAAATAGACAAGACTCTATTCCTTAGGGAATCCAGAGGCAAGATCATACTAGTCCAAATATATGTAGATGACATCATATTTGGGTCTACTGAAAGTAGTCTTTGCAAAACGTTTGCAAAACTTATGCAAGGACAATTTGAGATGAGCAGTATGGGGGAACTTAAGTTCCTCTTGGGTCTCCAAGTTAGACAGACTGAGAATGGTTTATCCATATGCCAGTCTAAGTTCACCCTAGAATTAATAAGGAAGTATGGTATGGAATCATCCAGTACCATGAAGACTCCTATGGGGTCAAGTATGTCTCTTAGCAAAGATGATGCAGGGAAACCTGTAGATGAGACTTTGTATAGAGGGATAGTTGGCTCCCTATTGTATTTGACTACAAGTAGACCAGATATCATATATGCTACATGTGTCTGTGCTAGGTACCAAGCATGCCCTAAAGAGTCTCATTTGACAGCAGTCAAAAGAATACTGAGATATCTTAAGGGCACTCCTTATCTAGGCTTTTGGTACCCTAGGAATGGAGACTTTGAACTGACAGGTTATTCAGATGCAGATTTTGCAGGCTGCAAGGAAGATAGGAAAAGTACAACTGGTACCTGTCAATTACTAGGTGGAAGACTGATATCATGGAGTAGCAAGAAACAAACAAGTGTGGCTATCTCCACAGCAGAATCAGAGTATGTGGCTGCAGGAAGTTGTTGTGCTCAACTTCTATGGATACAACATCAGCTTGAAGATTATGGTATTCAAGTAAGTAGAACACCTCTATTTTGTGATTCTACAAGTGATATATCTATTGCAAACAATCCTCTTTCTCATAGTAGGGCTAAACACATAAAGATAAAATATCATTTTCTAAGGGAACATGTTGAAAAAGAAGATATTTCACTAGAGTATGTTAATACAGATAATCAACTAGCTGACATGTATACTAAGCCTTTAGAAGAAACCAAATTCAATAGGTTTAAAATTGAATTAGGTATGATAAACTTAGAATAAGTTTACAGAAATGGCTAAGTAAAATAGTGTCGACACACAGAGTTGTCTGTGTCGAGACAGAGAATTGGTGTCGACACTTCAGAGAAAAGGTGTCGACACATCTAGGAAGTTGGTGTCGACACTTCAGAGAATTAGTGTCGACACATACAGGGTAGGTGTCGACACATCCAAAGTGGTGTCGACACTTAGACTTTATGCAGAATTAGTGAAGTAAAGTCTCGACTAAGTGTCGAGCTAAGCGGTGTCGACATATAAACAAGTGTCGACACATATCTTCTGTCGACTATACTTGTGTCGACACATAGTTGTCGAGACATTATAATTCTATGTCGACACTTTTCAACAGTGTCGACACAATTTAAGTATTTTGACGCGCCCTTTCATCTTCGATTCTAGAAAGGTATAAATAGGATTTCGCCATTGTCTGTCGACACGCTCTCTAAAGTTTCGAGACCAAACTTGTGTGTCGACACCTCTCTTCTCTCAATTCAAATTTCTTCAACCCTAATGGCGCCCAAGCTCGAAGAGAACGTGAATGAAGGATATTAACTGGTGCGGCACGCGTTTGCTGACGGGGAACCAGAGATCAAAGGCGTAATAACCCTAATAGAAGAAACAGGGTTAGATTTTCTTGTTTCAGAACCAACCAAGATATGGAAGAAAGAAGTTCTGGAATTTCTGAATGGAGCAACCCTAGACGAATCTGGACTCAAGATAAAGTTTAGGGTACATGGGGCAAAGGTGAAGGTCTCACCTAAAAGTCTGAGAAAGATACTTCAGTTACCAAGGACTAAGGAAGAAGAGAATGTTTCTGCTTCTAAAACTAGGGAAGCATTAACTTGGTGTGGTTTGGATTCCAACATGAAAATCGGATCTGTGTTCAATAGGAAGGGGATGAACAGCCAAGGCAAATTTCTATCAGAAATTGTTGGGAAAGTTATCATGAGCAAGCCTGGAGGGCATGACAGAGTATCAGCTCATATGTTCAGCCTCATGACAAGGATAATTTACAAACTAGAAACTGATTGGTCTGTAGTAGTATTTGATAAGATCAAGGAGAGTATGAAGAAGCCCAATTTGGGTAGGATTCCAAGTCTTTACTTGGCTGGTAGTATACCAGAAGTAATGAGCCAAGCTGCTGGATCTAAGATCAATCACATGAGGAAGATGGACATGAGAATCTTCTCTAGATGGGATAGGGTCTTGACTAAGGAAATGCCAACTCCTGAGAAGGACACCCCACTAAAGAAGAAGAAGAAGACAGCCCCTGTGGCTCAAGATTCCTCTAGTAGCTCTGAAGAGCATGTTGTCTTTACACCAGATGATGAACAAGAAACTGGAACTGCTGGAAAGTCTCCAGATAGACAAGAAGCTGCAGACAGGCAGGGGAAGCTACCTCAAGCAAGCCCACTTCACAAGGATTCCATCCAGGGGGAGCCTCTACTAGTGGAAGAGCCAACTCCACTAGAAAGTGAACAAGCTACCCACACTATACTTGAGATAATCACTGAGATTAATGCATTAGATTTCCATATTGAGGATGTTTTCTTGTTTGATTTAATACATAATGTTAATCAGCAAACACAAACACATAGCCAATACCAAGATATTGCCATGGAGGACACATTTGTTGCAGATCAAGTAGTGATATCTGATCAAGTAGTTGATGAGATCAGGAATTCTCCACCCCAACCTCGATAAGAGTTTACATTGGAAGAACTGTTCCCTGACCTTCTTCAAACAGACATTGAGAAAGAAAGTGCTGCTGCTGAGGGGGAGAAAGTTAGTATTGAGGGGGAGCAAGTGAAGTATATAGAAGAAACTACAGGCAAAGAGACTGAGGTGCCACAAGATGCTGAGCAGGTACAAAGGACTAAGAAGGAGTTACCTTCAAGCCCAAAGGACGGAGTGACTATTGATAGAACATCTGCTTCTGAAGATGAAGAGGCTGCAAGAGCCAAAAAGAGAAAGTTTCAAGTCTTCAAAAGGAGGAGCCAAAATTATAAGAAAGCTCTGCAAACCATTGCACCACAGCCTACACCACAGCCAGCACCATCTGTAGATTACAGTTCTCTAATGGTTGCAATGCAGATAAAGCTTGATGAGCAAAGGAAAGCAATAAAAACGTATATGGATGAGGGGCATAAGTCTCTACAGTTTGATCTGGCTCAATACATAAAGTCAATCAGATTTGAGATGAATCTGAATAAGAAAGAGATGACTGACTGCTTCCATAAAGGAGGGAATGCAGTAGTCTATCTAGCTACTCATCAGGAGAAAATCAAAGCTCAAGTGGATGACATTGCACTGAAGCAAGGCTATGTTCTGGAGAACCAGCTCAGGATGAATGACAATTTGACTGCTTCACACAATGCAATTGTCACAGAAATGAAAAATATAGCTACTGGTCAGACTACAGCTAATGCTACAGCTAAGGCAGAATTTGACAAAGCACTGCAAGAGAGCCTAACTGCTATTACTTCTACAATTCAAGATTCTCAGAAGCTGATCACTGAAAAACTCCAAAGGTTGAAACCTTTCTACAGGGATGGAGTTAATTACCTAAATGCACAAATCAGATTTCAGAAGGATGATCGAAGAGATCACATTGAAAGAGAAGTCATAAAGGGGGAGAGGGTGTTAGTCAAAGCCAGTTCTGATCATGCAAAATGGATTTCCAATTCCATCAGAGCCACCCTTGGATATCCTCCATTATGTGATGATGACAATGTAGCAGAGTCTGGGATTAATCCTGCTTATCTTGGAGGGGAGCAAGCTGAAGTGGCTCAAGTAATTTATCCTCCACCAGACTTTGATATGATACAAGCAGATATACAGTCAATGTATAGCCCACCTGAGGGAAATCAGAAGATCATCATAGAAAAAGTGGTTCAGCCTGTGTCAGAGGCCATACTGAAAGAACAAGAAGCTTTGCTCAAAGAACAAGAGACTCAATTGTCTAAGAAGAGGTTCAGAGAGCAAGCTGAACAAAGGCCTGATTTTGAACAGTGGAGCCCCACTTCAAGGAATATTATCTTAACTGCATGGAAGGCTGCCAAGGATAATATTCAAGATAGAAATAAGTGGCATTCTGAACTTGAGTGGAGGAAGCATGAGAACAGACAAGAAGCCATTGTGCAGTATAGAAGAAAGGCAAAGATGGGAAAGCTACCTCCTACTGCCCAGGAGCCTAGCAAGTACTTTCCCAAGCCTTATCATTACTTTGAAAGGAAGAAGATCAAAGCTGAAGAGTTAAAGAAGAAGGATCTTAAAGGCAAGAAACCTGCTGCTGCTGAAGATGCTGAAGCCCCAGTCCAAGCAAAGATACAATCTGGAAAGGGCATAGTTATCAAGGAGGCTGAGCAGAAATAGAATAGAATTTTCTTTAGTTTACAGTTGTAATCACTTGTATTAAAACTTCTGTAAACTTGTGAATAATGAAAATAATGAAGTTCTTAGAACTATGAGATGTGTGTTAATTCTATTACATTATTGTTCTGAGATATATGTGTGTACATGTTTTGTTTAATACATGCTTATGTACTTTCCCTGATTACATAATCATGTTTTTCATCATACTGTAATTTTGTTATGTATGGTGTATATCATTGACTAAGGGTTATGACTTCTCCAAATAGGGGGAGATTGTTGGGTACATTGGAATGAATGTACCTGATTTGAAGAAGCCTCACCCTACTCAATGATATACATCAAAATGTATTTGATGTGTTTTGAGTTTCGTTGTGCAGGTTAAGTATTTGCAGGGAAAGCTGAAAAGTTTCTAAGTCCATGTGTCGACACCCAGAAGGAAAGTGTCGACACTTAAGAAGACTTGTGTCGACACCCAGAGAAGCAGTGTCGACACTTGGAGTAATTGTGTCGACACCATGGATACAGAGTCGACACTCAATGAAGAGATGTCCAGTAAAGTAGTGTCGACACTTAGAAGCTGTGTCGATACCCAGAGGAATTTTGTCTACATCAGAAAGTGTCGACACTTGGAGGCTGTGTCGACACTCAGCAAATTTCAGCAGAGTCTAAGTATAAGTGTCGACATAATGAAGAATGTGTCGACACTCAGCAGAAGACTCAATACATGAAGAAAGTGTCAACACTAGGAGGTTGTGTCGACACTCAGCAAAGTTCAATAAATTCTAAGTACAAGTGTCGACACAAAGGAGATGTGTCGACACTCAGCCAAAGTCTCAACAGAAGAAGAATGTGTCGACACAAGGAGCTGTGTCGACACTCAGCAAGTATCAACACAAAAGGCATGTGTTGACACCAAGAAGATGTGTCGACACTAAACAAGTTCAACACAAGAAGATGTGTCGACACAAAGGAGTTGTGTCGACACTTACAAGAATTCAACTAAGTACTGAAGAACAAGGAGTTGTGTCGACACACAATGTCAGTGTCGACACATGATGAAGAAGCTGTGTTGAGATATAAATTCTACAACACAAGGAGTTATGTCGACACCTTGAAGGCAAGTGTCGACACTTGGTCTACTTATGTCGACACTTAGTCTATAAGTGTCGACACTTAAAGACAGACTGTCTCGACACTTTCAGACAGTTACAGATATTTCAAGAAGTGATTGGATGACATGACAGCTGCCATTCCAGCCGGTCTACTGCAACTGTCAGAGTTGTCAGGAAGCTGTTAGGAACCGGATCAGCCGGTCTCCATGAAGAAGGCCTATATATAGGCTTATTCTATCAACAGAAGAAGATGATTCAACACAAATTAACACAAATCAGTTGAAGTGATCAGAAGATCTAAGTAGTTGGAGAGAGAGAGCTCCTTCCAAGAAGACAACTGTTGGAACCAGGTTGTGAAGAAAGTTTCAGACCTAGTTCTGATTCTTAAGTTACAGTGATTGAAGATCAGCTGCAGAGAGTATCAATCCTATTGTGTTCTACATTCAAGAAGCTTTGAAGAAAGCCAAGTGAGGTTGATATCAGCAGAGTTCTTCCAAGAACTCATCAAAAACCTGTCAACTCATCTCTATTTTTCTGAGTTGTAGGTATATACTTTGTATTCTTAATTTCTTGTAGGATCCTTAGGGATCTGAGTTGTAAGTCTGTAATTATAAAGGCTGAGTGGTAGGGCATGTGTGCCTGAGTGTAGGAGATCCATATCTCTGAGTATAGGCCTTGTGGCTGAGTGTAGGCCTTGTGGCTGAGTGTAGGTCTTTGGAGAAGACTGAGTTGTAGGGCCTTGGGCCTGAGCTGTAGGAACCATTTGGGGTTCTGAGTGTAAGATCTGAGGATCTGAGATATAGTGGAGGAGTTTGGTCGAATCTAGTACACTACTAGATAGGCGAAGGGGGAAAGTGGATGTACCCAAACCTTGGGGAACCACTATAAATCTGTGTGTTCACTGTGTGCATGTTTATTTTGTGATTGCTGATTGATTGCTGTGAAAAATTAGTTATAAATCTGTGATATAATCTGCCTAAAAGTTAAAAAAGATTAAGTCACCAATTCACCCCCCCCCCCCCCGCTAGGTGATTAGGTACAATTTCTTTCAAAGTGTCAAATACTCTAGGGTTATATCCAGTACAACAAGTAATAGTTTGAGAAATTTGATAGTAACCAATAATAGTAAGTGCCTTGTGAAAGAGTGCTTTGGGCGTAATCCCATCATAATTCCTAGTGCCTTCGAGAGCCCTTCAAGGGTAATACCTTGGGCAGTCCTAGGCTAACCTAAATAGTAAGGATAAAATATTACAAGAGCAACTAGTATAACTAGGGTTGCACATTCACACATCCCAGTAGCTCGGTAGGTTGTTTAGGTTGCTTTGATTGCCATCCGGATGGTTCATTCGGAAGGTAGATGCACGGACGGATAGTCCGGGGAGCCAGTGGCTAAAAAGGTTTTGGATACAAAATAAGGTGGTGGGTCTTTTGTATCGGATAGTCGTTCACACCGACGTCGATACGTTGACTCGGCGGTGTGGGACACTTAGCCAAAGAAAGTCTTGTGGATATGACCAGCATTAGTACGCGGATACTCTAGGTTGTGTTCTTCTAGGGGTGTACGAGAGGGCTAGGCCTGGTAGTGTGGATACCCGCCTAGGAGTGGGTGGCCCGACCCACTGTCTCCGTTTACCAATACAGAGGTTCCTGGGAGTGAAGCTAGCTGCCCAAAAAGGGGTAACTAAAGGTCTGTACGCATAGAGTCGTGTGCGTGGGTTGCACTTGCATGAATCATGGCATAACATACTTGCATACCACCAACACCCCAACATATAAATCGGTATGGAACTTTTTATATGGTGGGAGCCTTGCATAAGACCCCTTAACTTATATGTTCGTATGGGCATTCATATAAGTTAAGGTTACTTACTTCTTACCTTGTCTTTCTTACATATGCTGCTTACTATACTTGCTTACTCTACATGATTACCTTACTGTATACTATTATAGAACTGCTAGACTAGTTCCACTGTCACCTGCCACTTTGTACTCTCCACCTTTGTAGCTTCCCTTTCCTCCTCCTCGCTCGGTGCCTAAGAGCCATGGGGGAGGGGTAGGGGATGATAGGGCTTAGTCTTTATGACTAATGGTTTTCGGATCACAACATTACAGGGCTCCGGATGGGAGACAGGGATCAGCACCAGCGGAGTACGGTGCGCATGGAAGTGGTCCAGTCTAGTACCGGAGCACCAGCGACCAGCTCCGTGAGTGATAGTCTTTTTTATAGCTTCCGCGAGAGATTGTAGCGAGGATCTGATGTAACAGCCTTAAGCCCGTTTATATTTCCATTTTGTTACTTTGCAGTACTCTCTATTATATATGGACTCGATGTGATTTCATTTACATATATTACATGTGATGGTGGACTTAGTTTTATCGAAAACTATGTTATGTTTCTTTCTCTTTTGTAATCAAAAGGCCGGTAGAATCGGCGTTTTGTAGTGGCGGCTTTTCCGAGTGTCGGGGCCACCGCAAAATGGCGATTCTGGGCATAAGAACCAGGGGTTTTAAAAGGAAAAAAGGGGGTCTTATAGAACCACTATATATTATGTGTGTGCTTTTTGTATTGTTTTTTGTTGCATGTTGTGTGTGTCTTGAAAGAAGAAAACTACTCGCTCACATAGCACTCAAAAAAAGAAAATCAAAGATAGTCATAAGAGACTAAGAAACCTATTCACCCCCACCCCCCTCTAAGTTATTTAGCTATCCTTGAAATTAAAGACTTTCAAGTGGTATCAGATGGAGGTTACTCAAAAAGGACTTAATAGTCTGAGTAGACCTCAAAGGATAGCTAAAAGTTTTGCACTTATGGGTTCAGGAGTGAACCATACGGAGTGGATCTTAGTGAAGCTTCAAGTCTGCAGCAAGGAGAACTTTGGGACTTGGAAAGAGAGGGTCAGACAGATCATGAAATCCGCTGATCCTAGGGTCTTTGTAACAGCTCAAGAGGGACCTTTCATCCCCATGAAGGTCTCTGTCTTAGACGCAGAAGTACAAACTTCAAAGAGTTATGCTGAAATGACTGAAGATGAAATCATCTTGGCAACTATGGACAAGAGGGCACAACGCGTCATTATAAGTGTCATGGATGACTCCACCTTCTAAACTTGGTCCACTGCAAGACAGCTAAAGAAATGTGGGACACATTGACTTGTCTACATTAAAGGCATAGAGGAGGATGATAAGGAAGAAGATGCCCTCTGCCCATGAAATGGTGTCTATCTAGATGCAATAATAGAGATAAGGGCCCCTTCATCACATTCAGAAAGTGATTTAGAGGATGATGATAAAGAAGTATATAACTGCAGATGTTATGGGCTAATAGCCATAACAGAAGAAGAATTCTGCCAGGATCAGCCTGGTCCAGATCAGGTACAATCTCTATCTAGTTCTTATTGCTCAGGTCATGAGATCAGTCCAAATTCAGAAGCTTCTTCATTCAATGATGAAGGTGACTCTGAATCTGAGGAAGATATCAATCAAATGATTGATAAGTATGGTAAACTTCTGGAGGTTTTGAGGAGAAGTGGGAAGTTGGTCAAGAGGCAGGCTGAGGAGATTACCTCCCTTCAGTTAACTGCTTCCTAACAAGCTGAGACAATATCCTTGCTGGATCAGAAGACTGGGGAAGTGTGCTAACTAAAGGTCATCTCAGTCATCCAACTTGAGACCATTAACCAAAAGGACAAGATCATTTTGGATCTTGAAGAGAAACTCCTAAAAGAAAAAAGGTTGTAGGGGATTTCAATAAGCCCAAAGTTATGTTGCCACTGATCGACTCCTTTACCTCTCAAAAAGATGAGAGTTGTTTAGGGTCTAAGTTGTAACACCCCCTATCCGTCGCATAGCATATAGCAGTAGGTCCGGCCGGGGCTCGACGCCATATACCACAGACAGACCAGGTGGTTACTCAATGGAAACCATCCAACCAATCGTCACATCCTACACAGAGCATTCTAATGGAAGCAGTTTTATAAGTTGCAATTAAAAGAACCCAGCACAAGCATGAATCTCCACTAAAACACCAAATAGGAATGTAGTACATACACCAGTACTGTCCTTAAGGCCTTACAAATGGTTTACTTCATATTACATGTCTTACAAACCACGGCACGCAGGCCGGTCATACATGAACAAAAGCAAGTAAACACTCCAATTAGGCCTTCGAGGGCCGGCTTCGCAATTTGGGCTTTAGCCCGCTATTGACCGCTTGGTCCAGCAGCACCTGCAAGCAACAAACCACCGCACGGTGGCAAACAAAAGCAACGGTCAGCAATGCTGACTAAATTATAACGATCCCGCCCCCAACTCGGGGTGGTGATGCTCCTTCCCTGCATTTTATTAGCGCAACCAAGCAGTATATAAATACATTGCATCACAGGCGTTGGCACGCATGGCCACCCACCCCGTGCTCTCAGGGCACATTCTCGGTGATCGCGGTCTAAGCCCGCCGACTCACCACCAGCCCCAGGACGGCAATCTCTTGTGAGCAATTAAGGCAGTAGTCACGACACTTTAAAACGTTCGACAGCCTTGAGTCTTTGAGGTAGTAGTCACGACACTTTAAAATCATCGACAGCCTAAGACCCGACCTCTATGCCATCCGCAGGCCACTAACACCGAACCGCATAGAGCAGGAACGGTTCCACTCAACCCATTGCTCACTTGCCACGACACTTTAAAATCATCGGCACGAGTTAAGTTTCCCCGAAGCCCGTGAATCGAACGCACAATATTACATAACCCAGTTATGTACAAGTTGGCTCCCAGGCTCACAAGTTTGGCAGAATCACGCATCTGCCCAGTTTTCCGGGTTGAGTGGGCACATTCATGCATCACATCTGCCCAGTTAAACCGTACCTGTCACCACATCCGCCTGAAAGACACACATGCGGAGCATGTCTTCCATAGTCATATTGACCCTCTCGGTCTGCCCAGCTGTTTGCGGATGGAAGGTTGTGCTAAAACTCAGCTTTATTCCCAACATTTGCTGCACAAGCCTCCAATCATTGGACGTGAACCGCCCATCTCGATCACTCACGATGCTACGGGGCACACCATGAAGCCGTACAATATTATCCACATATAGTTTTGCCAACTTCTCCACCGGATCATCCTTCCTATACGGAATGAAATGCGACACCTTCGTTAGCCGATCTACGACCACCCAAATGGCGTCGTTCCCCTTTTGCGACCTTGGCAAACCGTGCACAAAGTCCATAGTGATGTCGTCGAATTTCCACTCCGGAATAGGCAAGGACTTCAAAAATCCTCCCGACTTTTGGCATTCCACCTTCACCAAGGCGCAAGTTTGACACTTTGCCACGTAGAGCGCCACATCCTTCTTCAAACCCGGCCACCAAAACAGTTTCTTGACATCGCGGTACATCTTCGTGCTCCGAGAATTAGCCAACACGCGAATGTGGTGACAGGTACCGTACCATTCGAGTCTTGGTTAGAAACGGGTCAGGAACTCCATCCATAAACAGTTTAATTGGTTAAACCGTACCTGTCACCACATCTGCCTGTTTGATGGCCTCCTGTTGGCCAAGGTTGTACACCCTCGGTTGGGCCGGAGCATAATGGGACGCGGTCGACTCCACCGCCTTTCCCTTCTCTTCAAAAGTTGCTCTCGGCTTCCTTTCGGACTTGGGACGTCCGCTCCGGCACTCACGGGCATAATGCCCCGGCTTCCCACAGTTGTAACATGCGCCCGGGGTCCGACCCGTAGTCGCCCCAGAAGCACCAACAGAGGGGGCTGGACCCAAAGTCCTAGCTTTCTTGTTCCACTCCCGGAACACAGACTTTGAGGAGTTCGGCACTTTGAACTCCGACTTCTTCTCACCAACGCTCTTCTTCGCTTGAACATTCTTCATGTACTTCTCCAAGTACCGGGCCGTGTTGACCAAGGTCAAGGAACCCTGCGTCATTGGCCCCGAGAGTAGTAGCCTCGAATCATCTCTCAGCCCTTTGTAGAATTGATTTGTCTTGCGCTCCTCATCCGCGATGGTGGAACTAGCATACCGACTCAATCGAGTATACTCATGGAAATATTCATCCACACTACTCTCTCCTTGAACCAACTTCAAGAACTCGTTCTCCAACGCTATCCTTTGAGCCGAAGGGAGGTACCTAGCCAGGAACAGTCTCGAGAACTCCTCCATCGAGACATCAATAAGTTGCCTACCTCTCAATAGGTGCAGCTCCAATCCTTCCAACCACAATCTCGCTTCACCGTCCAGAAGGAACGTAGCAATGGTGGTAATTTGCCACTCCTCTGTCTCCATTGCTGTCAAGACTCTCTTCACCCTAGAGAGCCAGTCTTCAGCTTGAGATGGGGTTCCCAACCCCGAGAATACCGGAGGATTAAAGCTCATGACATGTTTAAGCTGTCTCTCGGTTGCCCTCCTTGGCACCAACGGCTCCACTACCACCTGCTCAACTCTCCTCGGCTCAACCTCTAGAAGAGGTACCTGCTCCATCGCAGGAGCGGGCTGCTGCATTTGCCTTGCAGGCTGCGCATTAATCATAGCCAACACTACTTCGGCCACCAATCGTATGGTCTCAGCCGATGGAGGTGTTACAGGAGCATCATTAGGTGCACTGCTAGCCTCAGAAACTCGACATTCTGACGGCTCATCACCGCTTCTAGTCACCTATAGTGGTACAAAACACCGCTAAGCGACCAAATAAAATTACAAACAGCAACTATAGGAACACACAGGTTCCCCAAACACGTGTATTTTCATTCCTAAGTGGACATTCATGGGTTCTTTTGCTGTTATAACGATGACGCACACACATGTGCTCACCACCCATTAAAAAGAATTCGCGCACGAATTCAGTTTAAGCCTGACCGAAACCAGTAGTCTGATACCAAATTATAACGCCCCCTATCCGTCGCATAGCATATAGCAGTAGGTCCGGCCGGGGCCCGACGCCATATACCACTGACAGACCGGGTGGTTACTCAATGGAAAAAATCCAACTAATCGTCACGTCCTACACAGAGCATTCTAGCGGAAGCAGTTTTATAAGTTGCAATTAAAAGAACCCAGCACAAGCATGAATGTCCACTAAAACACCAAATAGGAATGTAGTACATACACCAGTACTGGCCTTAAGGCCTTACAAATGGCTTACTTCATATTACATGTCTTACAAACCACTGCACGCAGGCCGGTCATACATGAACAAAAGTAAGTAAACACTCCAATTAGGCCTTCGAGGGCCGGCTTCGCAATTTGGGCTTTAGCCCGCTATTGACCGCTTGGTCCAGCAGCACCTGCAAGCAACAAACAACCGCACGGTGGCAAACAAAAGCAACGGTCAGCAATGCTGACCAAATTATAACGATCCCGCCTCCAACTCGGGGCGGCGATGCTCCTTCCCTACATTTTATTAGCACAACCAAGCAGTATATAAATACATTGCATCACAAGCATTGGCACGCATGGCCACCCACCCAGTGCTCTCAGGGCACATTCTCGGTGATCGCGGTCTAAGCCCGCCGACTCACCACCATCCCCAGGACGACAATCTCTCGTGAGCAATTAAGGCAGTAGTCACGACACTTTAAAATCATCGACAGCCTTGAGTCTTTGAGGCAGTAGTCAGGACACTTTAAAATCATCGACAGCCTAAGACCCGACCTTTATGCCATCAGCAAGCCACTAACACCGAACCGCATAGAGCAGGAATGGTTCCACTCAACTCGTTGCTCACTTGCCATGACACTTTAAAATCATCGGCACGAGTTAAGTTTCTCCGAAGCCTGTGAATCGAACGCACAATATTATATAACCCAGTTATGTACAAGTTGGCTCCCAGGCGCACAAGTTTGGCAGAATTACGCATCTGCGCAGTTTTTCGGGTGCACCTTTGTGTTAATCCCCAAGGCTCCCTGTTGCAATCTACCGCGTAGAAAACCCGAAAAACAAACATTTGCGCGGAGTCTTCTCCGGCCATTATGCAATGCAACAACACTGATCCAGACCAACTTGTCCGGGTAGGCTTCACACATCATGCCTATGTCCGTTCTCGTTTACGGACTCTACACAACGGGGACTATTCATGTCTACCCGAAGGAACGCCTCAAACTCACCGCAAACTCGCGAGAGCGGGCTTCCCATGCAAAAGAAGGAGAGCTTCACATGGTCAAGAAGAGTATCGTTACCCTAGCGTTCTTCCTTGACGCCATGGAAAAGTAAGCGGATGAAAAGCACCACACTCTCTTTGCCTCCGTAGATCTGAAGCCGGTTCGCGATTTGGAGCTCTGAAGCTCCTCCAAAGACTGGATCTAAGCTTATTCTTCCTCCTTTGCTCTCCTCTCTCTATATACTTTAGAAAGAGAACCACTCAAGTAAAAATGAGGGTTTCAAAGGCCCAATCCCTGGTATATGCCAGTAGGAACAACCCCCAACCTTCGGATCCCAAAATAAGGAAACGAATGGCTACGATTCATAGCTGAAAAGTAAAACCTGGGCCGAACACGGCCTGCGACACGCCCGTGTCCAGGGTCGTGTCCCTCATTCGCCGTCAAAATCGATGCGTCTCGAAAAACACACGGGCATCCGACACGCCCGTGTTCGAGCTGACACGCCCGTGTTCCAACTGACACGGCTGTGTGGTCGGTCGTGTGCCCCCATCGACACAGGCACGAAAACAACCCGAGACTCACACGGGTCTTGGACACGCCCGTGTCCTATTTGACACGCCCGTGTAAAACCCGAACACGCCTGTGCTCCAGGGCGTGTTCACTGTCTCGACACTTTGTCGAGCGAAGTTCGTCGAACACACGACACGGCCTTGGACACGCCCGTGTCCTAGGCCGTGTGTCTTGTCTCGACACATCGTCGAGCGAAAATGTCGACTCCCCGTGCCGATCGTCGACACGAGCTCGACACACCCTGAGACACGCCCGTGTCTCAGGCCGTGTTCGCTGCTCGACGATCGTCGACTCCAAAAGTCGTTGACCTCACGGCCAAATCGTTGACTCGAGCCTGACACGCCATGGGACACGCCCGTGTCCCAGGCCGTGTGCCCCTTGCCAAATTCCAGATTTGGCCCAAAACGCCTCTCGTCGCTTTTTTGAGTTTTGGGGCGTTACATAAGTGGAATTCTAGAGTTGGTCATTCCAAAAGGAATGGCAAAGC
Organism: Platanthera guangdongensis; assembly: GCA_039583875.1. Lineage (NCBI taxonomy): Eukaryota > Viridiplantae > Streptophyta > Magnoliopsida > Asparagales > Orchidaceae > Platanthera > Platanthera guangdongensis. The sequence goes on along the minus strand of CM077158.1, from coordinate 99,915,606 downwards.
TCCTGTTGAGCCTCTGTCAACCTTTCATAAGGTAATCCTCCCTTCTAGCAGGCATGACCAGGACTGCATTTATGGTCACTATAAGAATGAGAATTCTTCTTGTAAGAATACAAGAGTAACTTCCAATGAAAGAAAAAAGGATAGGGGAATGAGTGCCTGTAAGGCTCCCCATGAAGAAATTCAAATGGCCCGTCCTGGACCATTTATATTTAGTGCACCAGCCCTCACACTCATGAGTAAGGCATCATCATTTTCTCAAGATCTCCCAGCACACACTCAGACCAAGGGCAAGTCCGTCAGCAAGCCAGACTTGGGCATTTCTGGAGCCATCAATAGTATGTCTTCCCCAAAGAATACCACTATTGGTAGACTTCAAGAAAAACCAAGATCTTTTACTGCCAGACCTACCATCAGTCAGATTGTGGCTGAGAGAAATAAGAATAAGGAAGCTTCTCTTCCTTTTATTCTGTCTACAATTAACCCAACTGCCTGACCTGCTCAGAAGAGAAGGTATAATACCCATAAGTGCTTGTGTTGTGGTAAAGTGGGCCACTTTGCCAAAGATTGTTGATACAACCCTAGTGTGCCAAGGGCAACGGTAAGTCTTCATGATAGAGCCAGTGTTAGTCTTCATGTCAGAAAATCTGCAGGAAGGAATATGTATTTTTATGCTAATCAGAACCTAGGGCCCAATGATTATTGGGTCCTAAGGTATGGTAAACTCTGTTTTGCAGGATAGCCCAAGTGCCCATACCCCCATGTGGTATTTGGACAGAGATTGCTCTGGGAATTGGACTGGATCAAGGTGCTATCTTGAGGATCATACTCCAGTGATAAATGGACTTGAGATCTTTAGTTGAGAAGTTGGACATGGATAACTTGACCATCAAGTTCCTCCTACAGCCCAAAAGGAAGAGGATGGTATGATGTTGTGTATATTCCTGAAAGTGGATAAAGCATATATATGTTGGGTAATGCCCTTCAAGTGGTATCTGACTGGATAATTAGACCAGCAGAATCCAGCCATTGAAGCCCTAAAATGTCTAATTGATGGGACATGGTTCTCCTGCCACTTCAGCAGAATAGTGAGGAGAAGGACAAGTCAGATGTACTCATCACTGAGGAAAGCACTAGAAGTAGCTCTTATGAGAGCAGCAAGGAAGGAGCACGTAATGCTCAGGTGAAAAGTTTCTCAAGAGGTATCCTCAACTGTCAGACTCTTCTAAAGAAACAAGAAGAGAAATGGATGCTCTGGTTTCAGTGTCTTTTGAACCTGCAACAAAGTATACCCAAGTTAGTGGCCTTTATGGGCAGGATTTGTGCAAATTCTAAGGGGAAGATTGTCAAGTTAGATGTTCCTATTTAGGGAGCATGTTCAGTCAAGGTTGTTGGACAAGCTTGAGTCTTACCTAAAGTACCTCCAACACTAAAAAGATCAGCACTACTGCTGAAGTTCAGCATGTCTCTATGGACTTTGTTGAGGTTGAGAGGAGTAGACTACTCAGATGGTTGCACCTAATGTGGGTGTGCAGGTACAATAAACTCAAGAACTATTGGATTGCTCCAGATATAGTTGATAGAAGTTCAGAAATGTCTCTAATGGATAATGCTAAGATTGAGGTGGAGATTCCATCAAATCTCCATGCTTAAGATAATGAGAGTGTCATTGAAATGGAAATAGATGCTTCAAAGGATAATGATCCATCTGGATGAAGAGATAGATCAGGCCAAGATCTCCCTGTCCTATTTGAAGTCTTAAAGTGGGAGAAGGAAATGGTAGATGGCCATGACCATGAGGGAGTATGCTGTGCAAGCAGAGATGGTATACAAAAGATACAAAACAGTCCAAGTGGTATATAGTCAACTCAAACATTCAAGTAGCTAGAGCCAGAGGCAAATCTGTTGCTGAAGAAGTGGAAGAAATCTGGCTCAACAAGAAGAGACTCTCAAGTGATTAGTCACTGAAAGACGTCTAGCTCAGCAAGAAGTGAAAGCAGTGGAAGAACAAATCTTCCACCTCTTCACATTACAAGAAAGAACACAACAAATCTGGGATGATGCTCTCCAAAGGAGACAGGTATGATCCTAAACCAAGAAAACATATTTCTCTAATATAATATGTTGTTGTTGTAGCAAGGCTAGGCATGTTAGAGATGACTGCCCAGTCAGATGAAAGGAGAACAGGTGAGAAGATGCACCTCCACCATAGATTGCAAGGTAGATAGGATAAGCAAGGATGGAACATGTCAAATCTTAAGAAAATGACTGACTACTTGGAGTAGCAAGAAAGAAACCAGTCTTGCAATCTCCGCTCCATGGTATCAGGACCATAACATCAAGATAAGTAGGATTCATTTATAATGATATTCTACTAGTATAATCTAAATTGATAGGAATCCTGTCTCTCATAGCAGGACTATGCATATGTAGATTAAGTATCAGTTAGTTAGGTAGCATGTGGAAAAGGAAAAACTCAGTCTTGAGTGTGTCCCCACTGTCATGATAGTGGCTAAATATCTTTACTAAGCCACTAGTTGAAGTCAAGTTCAACACCTACGAGGTTGAGTTGGGTATGTTAAACTTGGTATAGCTTCAGTAGCTCCCTGTTATACTTGTGTTGCAGGATTTACTTCTCTTGTAGGTAGACAAGTCTCCAATATGATATCAGGACTGTCAAGTCTGACATTTGATATCAAGACTCTTGAGTGATATCATGTGGCATCAAGACTAAGATGGACTCAAGTGTCCAGTAGAGGAATGACAACAGATGCTCCTATTGAGGGGGAGCAAATCCAGGAGTTGTAGGAACAAATATTCCTGTTTAGAGGAAGACAGCTAATGTAGTCGATCAAAGATCAACACAGCTGATGCAGGTCCTTAGGACTATGCATAGTCTGAGGGGGATATCTACCCTAATAGATGACTGATGTTGTGCAGTCACTGCTGCTGCTATAAAAACATGATGTTGCAGATCAAGAGGAAAAGTCAGCACATCCCTTACTACAGCTCCATTATGCAGAAGCTTTAAGTGGTATATGGAGTGACATTGGCTCAAGTGGAACTATGTTAGCAGCTAGCTCAAGTGATGCAGTGATGTGTTGTATCAATGTATCAACACAAAAGGTATGATTCCTAAACAAGTGGGTTGATCACTAGGCTAATTTCCTTAATGATATCAACAAGGGACCTTCGTTAGGATCAAAAGATAAATTTTTCCATGATCCTTTCACCTCCCTCAATATGCCTATAGAAGAAGCCAGAAAAGGGGGAGATATGTGGCAATATTGGAGAAAGGAGGAGAAGTGTGGCAACACTTGTCATGGGGAGATTGGAGATGTAGAGATTGGAGATGCAGAAGCAATACTTGGCATGACTAGGTCATGTTAAGTCATTTCATATTACTTGGAAAGATTCAGGTAGTATGAGGAATGCAATGACATGACTAGATCATGTTAAGTCAGTTCATATTACTTGGAAAGATTCAGGTAGTTTGAGTAATGCAATGACTACATGTTGAGTCATGATTGTGTCAGTGCATATTATGAGGTAAGTGCTTCTAGTGGTGCTCCATTTAAGTATTAAGTGGTATAAAGGAGAGTGCATATTACTTGAGCAATTTTTCAAGTGATATGAGGATGCATTGACTTGACATGTTGAGTCAATGCAGTTAAATGGAGTACATTGAATTGATATGCGGAAATTCATATAGTATAAGCTAGCAGATGTAGTAGACATTGCTAACAGCTTCATTGTATTAATATGATTTTTATGATAATACTTATGAGTATTGTTGGATGTTCTGCCTTCTTCAAATAGAGGAAGATTGTTGGGAATATTGCCCTCAATGTTCCCTAGACTTGATTTGAAGAGGCATCACCCACAACACTAAGAGAATAGTTGTATTTGATGTTGTTTAGGCTCATCATGTGCAGGATGTTCCTTGGAACAAGGTTAGACAAGTTGTCTAAGTGATGGTGATAGGTGGTCACAAGGTAGGCAGGTGGAGAGAGAAAATTTGTCTAAGTTCGTAGGTGTCAAGTGAAGCAAGCTCACTCAGTGCCAGATGTAGATAAATGTGGTCAAGTCCAAAGGCATTGAGTGGAACAAGCTCACTCAATGCCAGAGGCAAAGATGTGGTTTAAATCCACAAACATTGAGTGAAGCAAGCTCACTCAACGCTAGATGCAAAAAATCGCTGAAATAAGACAAGTCAGGCAACGCCTGACTATTTGCAAGATAGAAAAATGGCTATGTCCACAGGCGTTGAGTGAAGGCAGTTCACTCAACGCCATACTGCAAAAAGCATTGAGTAAATCTCAGATAGTCAAATCTTTGTCTTTGACAGTAATGAAATCCGGTCTAGTCCGGAGGCGTCAAGTGATGAAGGCTCACTCGACGCCAATACTGTTAAGACTACATCAGTCTAGATGGCGTTGAGTGATGAAGACACACTCAACGCCTAAGCTGACAGAAAATCTGTCTTAAGTACAGAAGCATTGAGTGAATGTTATTCACTCAACGACTCATCTATATAATAGGCTAAAGCAGAAAGCACTGAGTGAAGAAGCTACACTCAACGCTTTCATTCTGGAAGTCGACTAAGTGCTTTGGCGTTGAGTGATGAAGGCTCACTAAACGCCTAGTACCAGAAAATTGTCTAAGTACTTTGGCGTTGAGTGAACAAGGCTCACTCAATGCCTACTGATGCAGTAAGACTGACTATGGCAAAAAGCATTGAGTGAAGCTTGTTCACTCAACGCTCTCAATGCCTTAGATGCAAAAAGGTTGGATAAGGCCAAAAGCGTTGAGTGAAGCATGTTCACTCAAAGTAGAGAAATCTCTCTAAGTGTTTTGGTGTTGATTGAGCTTGTTCAAACGCATATACTAATGAAGACTAAGTCCACAAGTGCCGAATTGTTAAAAATTCAAAATGTTGCGGGATACAGGACGTCAAATGGCGCCGCATGCCTACCAAATTTTTGCATTAATGCAAGAAATGGACAACTCCTTACCCCACCACTCAAAGAGCCGTATGCCTAATAGAAAATGGAAGGTCGAGAAGGAGAATAGCAAAAGATAGCGGGACATCATTTCTTCCTCGCCACAAGCTAAAGTACAAAGTAAATCAGTGGGTTAGAAGAACACTTCTTCAACATCGCAGGTTCTTAATAAGAGAAGCAGAAGGTCTAACCCTATCTGCAGGATTTGATATGCTTAGACATTTTCGCCTACAAGTTTAGAAAGCTCTCTAAGGAGAAGAAGAAGCAAAAGTTCACACACAGAGCAGATATATCAATCTTCAACAGCTTCAGTCCTTGAAAAGAGAAGAGGCAGAGTCACTGGTTTCTACAGAAGAAGCTAGGCTAGTTTGTCTCATCAGGTTGCACAAAGGAGAAACCCTCTGTTCTTTTAAAAGCCTTCCGAAGATATAATGGCAGGTTTTGAAGAAGGAGATAGGGTTGCTTTGTTCTTTAGAAACAGGTGCAGAGAGTATATGGCAGCCTGTGTTACTTCCACACAACAAAGATCTACACGGTTGTTGTAGAAGATGGTTGAGACCTCTCAGTCAGGAAGAGAGCCCGCTCAACTATATCCCTCAAAGTTGGGCGAGTTTACTCAGTCTAGGGTGGAGACACAGACTCTTTTTCATAATTCATCACCCACATTCATCCAAGATCTTTTTAGAAGGTGCAACATATAAAGGCTTAGGTAGACTTGTACGATATGATAGGATAAGTTGGATCTGTGTGTAGGCTTTGGGTCTGAGGTAGATTCTTTGAAATCAGTGTAGGGCTTTGCTTTGTATTCAAGTTTGAATCTGAGCTGTAGATGACAGTTTGGATCTGAGGTAGGTGATCATTTGACTCACTAAGCTGTAGGACGGGTCTGAGGTAGGATCCTGTGAATCTGAGGTAGGGCTGTCCTCCTAGAAGAGGGGGTAGGTTGTCCTCCCAGCCTGAGTTGGGTCGGGCAGGTAGGTGATCTTTGATCAAGTTGTAAGCATTGCGCTGAGAGGTCTTGGAGAACTAAGGGTCCTGGGCTCTCCGATTGAGAAGTTGTCTAACTGGAAGTTAGAAAGGTGGGAAAGTACCCATAATCTGGGAACCACATATCTTTGTGTGTTTGTGTTATTTCTTTATCAGGTTGGTGTCTTGAAAGCAGATATCATCGCATACACAAGAAAGAAAATCAAAGATAGTCACAAGAGACAAAAACCTATTCACCCCCTCCCCCCTCTAGTGATTTAGCTATCCTTGAAATAAATTTCCTTGTGAACTTTTGAAACTATACCTTGCCAACATGTTCACCAAGATCACCAAATCACTCCAATTGGGTGATATTGGCCTTAATCCCCTATGGTCATCACAGTAGGAAAAATTTGCTGAGACCCACAGAAATTAAATTATTTCAAAAACTATAGGAAAATCTTCTCCATATCTGATAAAGTTGGGTTATTCCACAATGTCCTAGATTTGAGGAAGTCAATCAACATCAGTAGATGAAGTGGAGGGACAGGTACAAATGGCTAGTCAGGTAAACTCCCTAAGTGTGGGCTGATATCTGTCTTCCACAGGCGTGAGGAAGGTGCACCTCAATGTCTGACTTATAGCGCTGAGTGAAGATACAGTCAAAGGCCAAAGCTGACAAGAGAATGTGGTAAGGTCATAGGCATTGAGTGAAGGTCACTCCGCCATACCTTGAGTGAACGAAGAATAGGAAGAATCGTCGAACTCAGTCATAGTTCCGAGCTAAGCTTAGCATTCGTCAGCTATCTCAGAGAAAGCTCTGGCTAGAACTTAGTTAAAAATTTGCGACCAGTTCAGAATTCGGAGCTGAGACACTGGTTGTCAGGTTCGGAGAAGGGAAATTTAGAGGTGGAGGAAAAGGGAGTGAGACGCTCACTCAATGCTAGTGCCTAGATGCTAGAGGAGAAAACTAAGGCAATCGGAGGAGACGATCAACGAAGCTGGAGAAGGAGAAGTTCTTGCTAGGCAAAAGCATAGGAGGTTCTTCACTCAACACTGCATTAGAAGACAAAAATCTAGTGTTTCGCGTGAGTGGCTTACTCCTCAACATGCAATTTGCTTGAGCTAAGTCCAGCTGATCACGTCAGAAGTCACAAGTCAGTAGCATCAAGTGGAGAAGATGAAACGACAAAATGGAGAAGCTACTGGTTTCTTCCGGCCGCATGGAAGCCAGTGGGGGAATCGATCGTGATCGAACTACAAAAAGGAGAGGGCAAGGAGAAACAGCATTTTATCAACTTCAAAAGGAGCAGTCGTCTTCATCGCCATTGTGCGTGAGCGACATCCAGCAAGTATCAGGTTGTGCGTCTCCATTTTGTCATAAGAATAATAGTTTGATGAAGAACCCATTTTAAGCAGGTAGAGAAGTCAAGATCAACGATCTTTATTCTACGTTCAGAAGTTAACTTTGAGTTCCTCATCAAACTTTTTCTCTGTTGAGAGAGTAGAGAAATTTCTCTGTCTATTGTTGAAAAAGAGAAATTCTCTTTTAAAGAATAAAACATTTCGTAGGATCATCTGAGTTGTAGGGCCTTGGGCCGACCAATGGTAAAATTTGAGCTAGGAGAGGGCCCCTCTAGTGTAGGATCCTGTAGATCAGGTAAGGGTACTACGAAAGTAGCAGTTTGGAGGGAAGGAATCTCTCTGAGGGTGAAGCTTGCTCAAGGTAGGCTATCTCCACCTAGTGAGGGCGGAGGTGACTTTGACTGAGGTAGGCCTGTGGCAGAAGTCTGGAGAGAGAAGACCTGGGGATCTGGGTGTAGCTCCTTGGAGCGGAGAAGTGCATTGACTAATAGAAGTTAGCAGGTGGAGGAGAGTGGATGTTCCCAAAAGCACTACAAATGTTGCTCTATGGTTTTTCTCTTCTTAACAGTGTTAAGGACACTCTAGTCCCCTAGCAAAGTCCGGATCCTGAAAAGAACAAGAAATAAAAAGTTAAAAAGACGACACTATACCCCCCCCCTATTGCTTGATGAGTGTAAATATAATATTTTAATGTACATTATAAATCGTTTTACATTATTTTTGTTATTTTTGAATTTTCTTTAATAAAATGATTGAAATAGCTAACTTAACAATTTTCTTTTTTCAGAAAAAACACTGCCAAAAACAGTATGGCCCATGTCATTATGATTGACGGGCGTACACGCACAACAGTGATCAGCCATTTCTGAAACAACGTAGCACGCCCGGACACGCCCGTGAAGGGAGGAAGAAGAAACTGTTGGGGTCTCGAGTGGCACAAGCTTGGCACGCACGGAAAAATAAACACAAGAAAAACCAAAGGAGTGTCGGGCGACGTAATTAAGAAGAGAAAAACGGCAAAAAGGTGGCGGAGTCAAACAAGGAATGAAACTCTGCTGTGGCGAGCTACGGGAATAAAAGTCCACGTTTCTGCAGAAGCCACACGAGCGGGGAACCCGATCACACGGAAGCGGGGGAGAAGTCGCCACGGACTGCAGGCCGCGCCAGAACAGCAAGCAGAGTCGAGAAGAGGAGGTGACGGAGCGAACAAACTCTTCGCGGCGTCGGGAAGAAAGGGAACCTTCGTCGGGTCGATTCACAGGAGAAAATCGCGAGAGAGAAAACAAGTGTCATTTATACCGGATAAATAAACAGGAAGCTACCGCAGCCACTAGGGTTCAGCGGCGAGTATCAAGGAGACGGCGACACGGCGAAACACTGGCAGGTCGGCGACAATCAGAGCAGGAGGAGAAGAGAAACTCGACGATTCTCGCCGCGTCGGCAGACTTGAGATAACGACGAACCGCGCGTAGCCGCGGGACGATAATGTCAAGTCGCGATCGTCGAGAATCGCATGGATTCTCGAGACTCGTCCGCGAGACAACAGAGAGATTCGTCATCGGCGAATCAGAAAAAGACCGATTCTGACGAGATGTAGACCCTCGGACGAAAAACCAGAAGGAACAAACCGAATAAAACTTTGACATATTCATCGGTGATTGGTATTACCAACAAGAATAACTTCTACATATGTGCCCCTGCCTCATATCGCGTTGGAGGAGATACATGTTTGGATCTTCCAGAATCATTAACAACAGCTCCCACTTGACTCGTACAAAGCAAAAACCTCACAGGCCGCGCGGCATTAGCAATGCACTATTGCTCCCAACAATAAGAGATGCCTTTAGACCAATGTAAGCGTTGCTTTGTCCCTTTACAAGTCCGAGTCAAGAACTAGAGGCATGACCGTGTCTCTAATAGCCAATCCAAGATCAGACCGGACCCGAGTGGTGAGTCCAATTCACATGAAGCATGTTCACTCAACGCCTGAGATAGATAGAAATCTCTCTAAGTGTTTTGGTGTTGATTGAAGCTTGTTCACTCAACGCATATACTAATGTGTTTGAATCTGACTAAGTCCACAAGTGCTGACGTCGGCAATTGTTAGCAAAATTCAAAATGTTGCAGGAAGGCTACAGGACGTGACAAATGGCGCCGCATGCCTACCAAATGACTTTTGCAGTTAATGCAAGATTGCAATGGACAACTCCTTGTGTGGACCCCACCACTCAAAGAGCCGTTGATCAGCCTAATAGAAAAGGCAAGGTCGACGAAGGAGAAAGTAGCTTTTGGAAAAGATAGCGGGACATCATCTTCTTCCTCGCCATTGTTGCAGAGGCTAAAGTACAAAGTTCAAATCAGTGGGTCTAGAAGCTCAACAAAGTTAGTTGTTGTCTTCTTCATCGACATCAGCAGGTTCAGAGTTAATCTCTAAGAAAAATGAAGCAGCCAAGGTCTAACCCTATCTGCAGGATTTAGGATATAAAGCAAGTTAGTTGGTGACATTTTCACCTGCACTAGCAAGTTTAGAAAGCTTACTTTCTGAAGGAGAAGAAGAAGCAAAAGTTGTGTGAAGCACAACCAGAGCAGATATATCATTTATCTTCAACAGCAAGTTCAGCGAAGGTCCTTGAGAAAGAAGAAGAGGCAGAGTCATCTGGTTTCTACAGTCAAGAAGCTAGAGCTGAGTTTGTCTCAACTCAGGTTGCAGCAAAGGGAGAAACCCTGGCTGCAGTTACTTCACAATTCAAGTAAGCCTAATCCTGAAGATATAATCCTGGGGTTTTGAAGAAGGAGATAGGGTTGAGCTTCTGGTTCAGTTTAGAAAGGTGCAGAGCAGCAGATCTGTAAGTTACTTCCAACACAAGCAAAGATCTACACGTGTTGTTGTAAAGAAGATAGGGTTGAGACCTTCTCAGTTCAGGAAGCAGTAGGCTCAGGGACTATATCCCTGGAGTCAAAGTTGGGCTGAGTTTATCTCAGTCTAGGGTGGTAGACACAGAGATAATATCTCTGTTTCATAATTCATCAAACCCACATTCATCCTGTAAGATCTTTTTAGATCTGAGTTGTAAGCCTTAACATATAAAGGCTTAGTGTATGATCTGTGTACAGATATGAGGTAGGATCCAAGTGTGGATCTGTGTGTAGGAGCTTTGGGTCTGAGGTAGGATTCTGTTGAGAATCTGAGTGTAGGGCTTTGGCTTGAGTGTTTGATTCAAGTTTGAATCTGAGCTGTAGGATGCAGTTTGGATCTGAGGTAGGTGATCATTTGATCACTAAGCTGTAGGACCTTTGGGTCTGAGGTAGGATCCTTTGTGAATCTGAGGTAGGGCTGTCCTCCTAGACTGAGTTGTAGGGGGTAGGGTTGTCCTCCCAGCCTGAGTTGTAGGTCCCTTGGGCCTGAGGTAGGTGATCTTTGGATCACGGAGTTGTAAGGCATTGCGCTTGAGTTGTAGGTCTTGGATGAGACTAAGTGGTCCTGCGGGATTGTGTTGTAAGCTCTTAGGAGCCAAGATTGGAGAAGCGCCTTGTCTAACTGGAAGTTAGAAAGGTGGGAGGGAAAGTGGGCGTACCCATAATCTAGGGAACCACTATATATTCTTTGTGTGTTTTTTGTGTTATTTCTTTATTGCAGGTTGGGTGTCTTGAAAGCAGAAAACTACTCACTCGCATAGCACTCAAAGAAAGAAAATCAAAGATAGTCACAAGAGACTAAGAAACCTATTCACCCCCTCCCCCCTCTAGGTGATTTAGCTATCCTTGAAATTAAAGACTTTCACTTGTGAACTTTTGAAACTAGACATATAACCTATGACCAACTATGTTCACCAAGTTATCCTACCAAATCAACTCCAATTGGGTTGATATTTTTTTCTTGGCCTTATTATATCCCCTATGGTCATCCACTGGAGTATAGGAAAAATTTGAGGTCTATAGACCTTATTTTAATTACATACATGAATTATTAAATTATTTCAAAAACTATAGGAAAATCTTCTCCAAATATTCTGATAAATTCTTGTTGGGTTCATTGCCTACAATGTCCTAGATTTGAGGAAGTCAATCTTTTCAATGATATACATAATTCAGTAGATGACAGTGATGGGACAGGTAGCCTAAATGGCTAAGTCAGGTAAACTCTTACCTAAGGTGTGGGCTGATAAAAATCTGTCTAAGTCCACAGGCGTTGAGTGAAGGTGACACACTCAATGTCAGATGACTTATAGCGCTGAGTGAAGCCTATACAGTCAAAGCCAAAGCAATGACAAGCTGAGAATGTGGCTAAGGTCATAGGCATTGAGTGAAGGCAACTCACTCAACGCCATACAATAAAATGGCTGTGAGTTGAACTGAATTCTGAATTAGATGAACTAAATTCAGAATTCGTCGAACTCAGTTCATAGTTCGTCGAGCTAAGCTTAGCATTCGTCAAGCTAATCTCAGAGTTAAAGACTCTGAGCTAGTTGAACTTAGTTAAAAATTTGTCGACCTCAGTTCAGAATTCGTCGAGCTGAGCACACTGTTTGTTGAACTCAGTCCAGTTCGTCGAACGAAGCTCGGAAATTTAGCTAAGGCAAAAGGCATTGAGTGAGACATGCTCACTCAATGCTCTTAGTGCCTAAGATGCTTCAGAGGCAGAAAATTTGGCTAAGGCAAAAGTCGATGAGTGATGACGACACACTCAACGCTCTAAATGCTGGAGAAGGAGGAAGTTCTTGCTAAGGCAAAAAGCATTGAGTGAGGCTTCTTCACTCAACACTGTCATCGCCTAGATAGACAAAAATCTATCTAAGTGTTTTCGCGTTGAGTGATGCTTACTCACTCAACGTCTATGCTAATGTTGCTTGATTTTTTGCTAAGTCCACAGCTGATGACGTCAGCAAGTCAACAAGTCAACGTAGTTCAAATCAAGTGCAGAGAAGTTATAGAACACGACAAACTATGCCGAGAAGCTACTGTACGTCTTCTTCCGTTAAAGCAATACGCAGCTGGAAGCTGCAGGTGGGGCCCACCGATATCTAAGAGTCGTTGATCGGCGAACTACAAAAAGAAGAGATGGGCCAAGACAGAGATAACTTTTAGGGCATTTTATCAACTTCAAAAGAGAGCAGTCGTCTTCATCGCCATTGCTGCATGTGAAAAGCTTGAAGCACTCCAGCAAGAAATATTCAGATAGTTGTGCAGTCTCCATCTGTCATAGCAGATTTATAATTAGTTTTGAAGAATGAAGAACCTTCATCCTTAAGCAGGTTCAGTGAGCTGCTTGAAGACTCAAGATCAACGGATCTTTAGCCTTCTACAACAAGTTCAGAAGTTAACTTCTGAGTTCCTCCATCAAACTTTTTCTCTGTTGTGAGGAGAGTTGGAGCAGAAATTTCTCTGCTCTAGTTGTTGAAAAAGAGAAATTTCTCTGTTTCAAAGTTAATTAAAACATTTCTTATTGTAGGATCCTTCTGGATCTGAGTTGTAGGGCCTTGGGCCTGAGGTAGGGCAAATTTGCCTGAGCTGTAGGAGAGGGCTCCTCTCTAAGTGTAGGATCCTGCTAGTATCTGAGGTAAGTGGTTTTTACTCACTGAGAAGTAGGGCAGTATTGCTTGAGTTATAGGAGAGTGAATCTCTCTGAGGTGTAGAAGCAAGTTTGCTCTAAGGTAGGGCTATCCTCCATAGCCTAAGTGGTAGGGCTTAATTTCCTAAGGTAGGTGATACTTGTATGACTGAGTGTAGGCCTTTGTGGCTGAGGTGTAAGTCTTGGAGGAGATTGAGAGATCCTGAGGGATCTGAGGTGTAAGCTCCTTGGAGCATTATTTTGGAGAAGTGCATTGACTAATAGGAAGTTAGCAAGGTGGGAGGAGAGTGGATGTTCCCATAATTTTGGAGAATCACTACAAAATACTTGTGTGCTTTTCTATGTTTGTTTTTCTCTTCTTATTTACAGGTGTTAAGGACAAGCTCTAGATCACCCTAAGCTGAAAGTTAAAAGAAAACAACAAGAAATTAAAAAGATTATCAAAAGACCTAGACAAAGCTATTCACCCCCCCCCTAGGTTGCTAGCTGATGAGTTGTAAATATACATATTTTAATGTACATTAAATAAATCGTTTTACATTATTTTTGTTATTTTTGTTTAATTTTCTTTAATAAAATGCTCCTTTTATTGTAAATATTTTGCTAACTTAACAAATTTTCTTTTTTCAGAAAAAATACAAAATATCTGCCAAAAACAGTAATGTCACGCCCGATGTCATTACTGGTCATGCCCGTGACCTGGGCGTGACATGTCAACAACCAGTGATTCAGCCAATTTCTAAAGAAAAAATGTAGACACGCCCGGCCACACGCCCGTGTCTGTTGGGTTTCTCTATGAGGGTGGCACAACGCTTGTGCACGCAGCGGAAAAATAAACATCAAGAAAAACCCAAAGAGATGTGGATCGGGCCATGAACGTTGAATTAAGAAGTTAGTAAAAACTAGGCAAAAATTACCTCGGTGGCGTTGAGTCACAACTCAACGGAGATGCTCCAAACTTTGATTTCTGCTGGTGGCGAGTTCTACGTGGAATAATGTCCACGTTTCTGCAGAAGTCCACACGAGCGGGAGAACACCGGTCTTTCCGTCACACGGAAGATCGGGATGGAGAAGACCGCACCTCTGCTATTCCACGGACTGCTAGGTCCGCGCCAGGAAGAGCAGCACCAGCGACAGTCGCCGGAGAAGAGGAGGTCGACGGAGCGAACACGGCGGCGGAACTCTTCCGGCGGCGGGAATCGGGATCGGCGGAGCGAACGAGCGGAACTCTTCCGTCGGGTTCGATTCGCTACAGGAGAAAATCGCGAGAGATTTCCCGAAAACCCTAAGTGTCCTATTTATACCAAAGGTATAAATAAACCCAGGAAAATCGCTATCCGCAGACCACCCCGAAATAGGGTTCAGAATCGGCGAGTATCAATCGGTGAGAATCGGCGACAATCGGCGAGAATCACTGAGCAGGTTCGGCGAGAATCAATCATCGAGCATCATAATGGATCGGCGAGAATCAGAGTGCAATACTCGACGATTCTCGCCGATCGTCGAGCATGACTTGATGATACACGACGAACTCGTCGATCGTCGAGCCGCGGTCGACGATACATGTCGAAGTCGTCGATCGTCGAGAATCAGCATGTTGATTCTCGACGATTCTCGTCGATCGGCGAGAATCAAAGGGATGATTCTCGTCGATCGGCGGGAATCAGAAAGACGATTCTCGACGAATGCTATCGACCCTCGGACGACAATCTAACCAGCCTTCCAAGGCAACATTTGCCCAACCCGACGATCCTTTAAGGCAACACTTTGCCCACAACCCTATTCAGGTCGGTGATTGGTAACCTTTACCAACACAGTCAATCAACCAACTTCTCCACATCTCTTATGTGCGACCCTGCAGGCTCATATCGCGTTGGCAGTGAGATTACATGTTTGATCACTTCCAGATCATCATGGTAACTCCAACAGACTCCCACTTGATCTCGAAAGTATCAAAGCAAAAACCTCACAAACAATGAGCGGCATCTAGCAATGCATCATTGCTCCCCAAGCAATAAGAGTTTATAACTCATAAGCCTTTATGACCAATGTATCAGCGTTGTCTTTGTCCCTTTGTCCCTTACATCCGGAAAGAACTAGAGGCATGGACCGTGTCACCCTCGTAATAGCTCAATCCAAGTTTCTTGATCCAGGACGGACTTCCAGAGAATGGTGAGTCCAATATCACATATTGACTCAACCAAGCATGGTCATGCATTTCTCAGTCCAGTTCCATCAAGGGGCCCATGGATGCAACTCCTGTCATACAGGAGGACAAATCCCATATCTGCTCACACACAAACACCCAAATGATTCGTAACATGCCCAACAACCACCCTTATCATCAACCTTTCTCAAGGAAGACTTTAGATGGCATCAAAGCACGCTCTTCCTCACTTGATGAATGTTGTGACTTCAGGTCAAAGGATCACAACACCATTGTCAATTGAGACCTACTCGTGACACGATTGGATGACAATCCACAGAGCAGTCTCAGGTTGGGTCTGTCCAGTACAACTTGTTCACTAACAAGTACCCACGTGATGACTTGATATCACAATATCATGACCTGTGAGAACCGGTCATCAGTCAACACACGTGCTAGTCTCCATGTACCATCATCACCCTTAGCTTCTATGATGATACTCGACCAGGGACCTTTAAGAATGAAGCTTCAAATAAATCATGGGCTCTCACATTCAAGTCACGTACTTGATGTCCCATGGAAGCGAACATTCTCAGGGTATCTATTATGTTAACATTTAACTATCATATAGAAAAACATAATAAAAGAATTTGTCCATTAATTGTAAAAGGAAAATTAGGTACACAGTTCATCATATGAACAAACAGCCAACAAAATACAAGATTACATGCAACCCACAAGATTCTCGCTAGAGTTGATCATTTAGGTATCGTATACCCATCGATCTAGTATGACCATCATGCTTTCTCTGCGCGAGAGGCTTTGTCAGCGGATCCGCAATATTTTCCTCAGTCGGCACTCTGCAAATGTTTACATCTCCTCGTTCGACAATCTCACGAATAAGATGAAACCGCCGAAGTATGTGCTTAGGAGCGCTGATGAGATCTAGGTTCCTTAGATTGTGCAATTGCACCATTGTTATCACAGTAGAGAACTACGGGACCAACAATGCTAGGAACTACATCAAGCTCGCCGATGAATTTCCTAATCCATACAGCCTCCTTCGCCGCATTAGCTGCCGCGATATACTCGGCCTCTGTTGTAGAATCAGCAACTGTCTCTTGCTTGGAACTCTTCCAGCTCACAGCTCCTCCATTCAGGCAAAACACAAAACCTGACTGAGACTTGGAGTCGTCTCGATCAGTTTGGAAGCTAGCATCCGTGTAACCACTTACAACGAGCTCTTCCTCTCCACCATACACCAAGAACACGTCCTTAGTCCTTCTCAAGTACTTCAGGATATTCTTGACTGCAATCCAGTGACACTCACCGGGGTCTGACTGATACCTGCTAGTCATGCTCAAAGCAAAGGAGACATCGGGTCGAGTACATAACATCGCGTACATAATTGATCCAATTGCCGAAGCATATGGAATCAACTTCATGCGGTCCTTATCTTCACAAGACTTTGGACACTGGTCCTTAGAGAGATTCACACCATGAGACATGGGCAAAAATCCTTTCTTGGACTCAAGCATGTTGAACCGCTTCAACACCTTTTCGATGTACGTACTCTGGGTCAAACCCAGCAACTTCTTCGATCTATCTCTATAGATCTTAATACCGAGTATATAAGTCGCTTCACCCAAATCCTTCATTGAAAAGCAGTTCCCTAGGTTGTTCTTAACAACTTTCAGGGTAGGAATGTCATTCCCAATCAACAGTATGTCATCTACATACAATATCAGGAAGACAACAATGCTCCCACTGATTCGCTTGTAAACACAAGGCTCATCTTCATTCTTGATGAAACCAAACTCTTTGATTTTCTCATCAAAACGAAGATTCCAACTTCGAGAGGCCTGTTTCAGTCCATAAATGGACTTATTCAGCTTGCATATTTTAGTGGCTTCATCTGGGGATACAAAACCCTCGGGTTGTGTCATATACACTTCCTCAAGGAGGTTTCCATTAAGGAAAGCCGTTTTGACATCCATCTGCCAGATCTCGTAGTCATAATACGCAGCAATAGCAAGCAATATCCTTATGGACTTTACCATAGCAACAGGGAAAAGGTCTCATCATAGTCAATACCATGAATTTGCTTGAAACCCTTAGCCACCAGTCGCCCTTTGAATGTCTGTACATTCCCATCCATGTCGGTCTTCTTCTTGAAGACCCACTTGCACCCTATGGGTCGTACCCCTTCAGGTGGTTCCACCAAGTTCCAAACTTGGTTTGCATACATGGAGTCCATTTCGGATTTCATAGCCTCAAGCCATTTGTCGGAGTCCGGTCCATCCATAGCCTCTTGGTAGGTTGCTGGTTCATCATCATGATCCATAAGCAACACATTACCTATTTGAGACACGAGAAATCCATATCTCTCAGGCTCAAACCTCGGTCTACCAGATCTACGTAGGACTTGTGTTCCTTGAGCAGGTTCTCTAGCTACAACATCTTGTAGTCCTGTCTCAGAATCCAATTCCGGTTCATTCACTACATGTGGTTCTTGAACTTCTTCAAGCTCTACCTTTTCAGTCTTTCTTGATAAGAACTCTTTCTCCAAGAAGACACCAGTCCTTGCGACAAACACTTTGCCCTCAGACGGTAGGTAAAAGTAATACCCTTTCGTTTCCTTAGGATATCCCACCAGATAACATTTATCCGATTTGGGTTCCAGCTTGTCAGGCATTTGACGTCTCACGTATGCCTCACAGCCCCAAATTTTAATGAACGACATACTAGGACGCTTCCCAGTCCATATCTCATATGGTGTCTTCAGAACCGTTTTAGTTGGAGCGCGATTCAATGTCATTGCAGCAGTCTCTAAAGCAAAACCCCAAAAGGAAACAGGCAAGTCTGCATGACTCATCATCGAACGTACCATGTCTAACAGAGTACGATTTCTCCTCTCAGACACACCATTATGTTGTGGTGTTCTAGGTGGAGTGAGCTGTGATACAATACCACACTCTTTCAGATGATCACGGAACTCATGACTCAGGTATTCGCCACCTCGATCAGATCGGAGTGCTTTAACCCTTTTACCCAACTGGTTTTCTACTTCATTCTTGAACTCTTTGAACTTTTCAAAGGTCTCGGATTTGCACTTCATAAGATACACATATCCGTATCTACTGAAATCATCAGTAAATGTAACAAAGTAGAAATACCCACCTCTAGCCATGGAACTCATGGGTCCGCATACATCACTATGTACAACACCCAAGAGATCCTCAGCCCTCTCAGTATAACCAGTGAAAGGAGCTTTAGTCATCTTGCCTAACAAACAAGACTTCGCATCGCTCAAATGATTCATAATCAAATGAGTCCAAAAGTCCATCTCTATGGAGCTTGGATATGCGCTTCTCGTTGATATGGCCCAAACGACAATGCCAGAGATACGTAGGGTTTGAGTCATTTGTTCTTAGTCTTTTATTGTTTTCTACGTTACAGATCAGATGGTCCAAGTTCAAAACATAAAGACCATTAAACAATTGGGCTACAGCATAACAAACATCATTCTTAAATATAGAAAAACAATTGTTCTTAATTATAAAAGAAAATCCAATCATGTCCAAACATGAAATAGATATAATGTTTCTAGTTATGGCCGGAACGAAATAACAATTATCAAGTTCTATTACAAGCCCACTGGGCAAAGAAAGACGATAAACCCTACGGCTACAGCAGCAACTCTTGCTCCATTGCCGACGCGGAGGTCCACCTCCCCTTTACTCAGCAATCTTCTCCTTCCCAGTTCCTGCACATTTGTACAAATGTGAGAACCACATCCGGTATCCAATACCCAAGATGAAGGAGCAGAAAGGTTTATCTCTATGACGTAAACATTTGAAGCGGAAGTCATACCTCCCCTCAATTTCTGCAGACCCTCAATGTATGAAGGACAGTTCCTCCTCCAATGACCAGCCTTGCCACAGTGGTGGCATTTCCCTTCCTTCACCGTGCTTTTCTTTTTCATCAGTGCTGAAGACTTGGGCTCAAGATATGACTTAGGTCCCACCTTCGTCTTCTTGGAACCCTTGGCTTTGCCCTTGCCCTTATGCACCATCAGTATGGGGCTGGCAGGCTTGGCCTTCTTCATGTTGATTTCGGCAGTTCTCAACATGCCTAGGAGTTCGGGAAGTGTCTTGTCTATCTCATTCATGTTGTAGTTCAAGACGAACTGCTCATAACTGTCCGGCAACGATTGCAGGATCAGATCCGTGGCCAACTCTTGACCAAGAGGAAAACCCAGCCTTTCAAGGTTCTCGATATACCTAATCATCTTGAGTACGTGAGTCCCTACTGAGTCTCGAACTCCCATCTTGCACTGAAACAACGCTTTCGTGATGTCGAACCTCTCTTGACGAGCCTGCCCTTGAAACATTTTCTTGAGATGCTCGACAATCTCCTTGCACCCCATGTTCTCATGTTGCTTCTGAAGCTCAGAGTTCATGGTGGCAAGCATAAGGCATTCGACATCCAAAGCATCGTCAGTATACTTCTTATAAGTATCCTTCTCAGCACGGGAAGAGTTCCCGGTCGGCACCTCGGGGGCTTCTTCTTCCAAGACATAGAGCTTTCGCTCCTGCCTGAGAACAATTCTCAGGTTCCTGTACCAGTCCATGTAATTTGTCCCACTGAGCTTATCCTTCTCAAGGATGGCTCTCAGAGACAACGTGGATTGTGAAACACTTGCCATGGAATTCTACAAGAATTTATGCAGAATAAAATCAGTACCAAATTTCAAATACAATTTATTTTAATTTGGACTTCAATTAAAATACTCCCACTATTTTATTCGAAATGATAGCCCTCACTAACAATTCGGAGAGTTCATGCGAGCTACTCTCTTAGTGGACAAGATCCGTATTTCACCAACACTATGAGTCCGCTTTGGCGTTCCTCTCACGATGCGGTTGTTTAGGTAGGCAACGCTTGTCAATTGCATCCTCATGCAATTCTTGTATGGTTGATGAATAACTCCTTATTCGCATCCATCATATGGTGCATGCCAACCCTATGCCTCTAGGCACTCAACCTTTGAGGTCACCTAGTTAAGTATGACCCGATGTCGACAGTGGGATATCACAATTATCCGCTCGCACCCTTACCAAGATAGATTAATGCACCTTGCTTTGGCAAGCCCACACTTCATCGATCGAGGCAGGAAGAGTGTCATCCATCGGAAGGCATCCGAACACTTAATATTAGATGAAGGGATTTTTCAATTATAGGTTAACAATTAACCATGATCAACATTTGATCAATGTGCACATCCAAAGAAAAACAAAATTCTTCTAAAACCACATGCATCCCTTATGTGCACATCCTAACACCATCAACAATTGATAGAAGGAAGGGCTAAATCTGAACATCCGGAAATTTCCAAATCCTCAGATTTACATGCATTGGACAAAGGCAAAGACAACTCAACTTAAAGCAGTAGACAAGCTCATCTCTCTATGTTGGATTCACAATCCAAAACATACTCGAGGGATGGTTACTGCTAAGGAGACAACAATTTCTAACACTTAGAAATTCCCACAAAATCCCAGACGTTCTTGGAGGAGACCAAGACTAAATCTAGACATTTAGAACACTTCTAAATCCCTAGGTTTACACGCACTGGAATAACAAACTTCCAAAACAACGATCATGGCCGAAACCTCCCTCTGATACCACTGTTGGGTTTCTCTATGAGGGTGGCACAACGCTTGTGCACGCAGCGGAAAAATAAACATCAAGAAAAACCCAAAGAGATGTGGATCGGGTCATGAACGTTGAATTAAGAAGTTAGTAAAAACTAGGCAAAAATTACCTCGGTGGCGTTGAGTCACAACTCAACGGAGATGCTCCAAACTTTGATTTCTGCTGGTGGCGAGTTCTACGTGGAATAATGTCCACGTTTCTGCAGAAGTCCACACGAGCGGGAGAACACCGGTCTTTCCGTCACACGGAAGATCGGGATGGAGAAGACCTCACCTCTGCTATTCCACGGACTGCTAGGTCCGCGCCAGGAAGAGCAGCACCAGCGACAGTCGCCGGAGAAGAGGAGGTCGACGGAGCGAACACGGCGGCGGAACTCTTCCGGCGGCGGGAATCGGGATCGGCGGAGCGAACGAGCGGAACTCTTCCGTCGGGTTCGATTCGCTACAGGAGAAAATCGCGAGAGATTTCCCGAAAACCCTAAGTGTCCTATTTATACCAAAGGTATAAATAAACCCAGGAAAATCGCTATCCGCAGACCACCCCGAAATAGGGTTCAGAATCGGCGAGTATCAATCGGTGAGAATCGACGACAATCGGCGAGAATCACTGAGCAGGTTCGGCGAGAATCAATCATCGAGCATCATAATGGATCGGCGAGAATCAGAGTGCAATACTCGACGATTCTCGCCGATCGTCGAGCATGACTTGATGATACACGACGAACTCGTCGATCGTCGAGCCGCGGTCGACGATACATGTCGAAGTCGTCGATCGTCGAGAATTAGCATGTTGATTCTCGACGGTTCTCGTCGATCGGCGAGAATCAAAGAGATGATTCTCGTCGATCGGCAGGAATCAGAAAGACGATTCTCGACGAATGCTATCGACCCTCGGACGACAATCTAACCAGCCTTCCAAGGCAACATTTGCCCAACCCGACGATCCTTTAAGGCAACACTTTGCCCACAACCCTATTCAGGTCGGTGATTGGTAACCTTTACCAACACAGTCAATCAACCAACTTCTCCACATCTCTTATGTGCGACCCTGCAGGCTCATATCGCGTTGGCAGTGAGATTACATGTTTGATCACTTCCAGATCATCATGGTAACTCCAACAGTGTCAATCCGACACGGGGCGAGACCAAGCCCGTGTCCATCCCGCTCAATGATTTCAACTCGACGATCGTCGACTCCGTGCCACACCTAGAGTCACGCCCATGACCTAGGGCGTGACTCTTCCACCTGGCCCGACAAACCGCAGTCGGCGACCCCTGAAGTCAACAACGCCATTAATCGCCGAACGACACGCTCACTGTTACGCCCGTAACCTGGGGCGTGACTGCCGCGTTTGCAACCGCAAAGTCAAAATCTTCAGTCAATTCACGACCGTCATATGTACAGTGTCGACATGCCCCCTGACACGCCCGTATCGGAGGGTGTGTCCGATGATTTTTTTTGTTTATAAATTGCAGCCTTCTGTTTGAGCTGTTGTTCCACTTTTTGAACCACTTTGCTTATGTTAGGGCTGTTCTTGGGGGCTGTTTATGCATTGTAAGGGAATTTTCTCTCCCCCCCCCCTTTTTATGTATTTGTTTTATGTTTATTGTAACCTCTTTTTTTTACTTAATAGAAATGTTCATTTTCTCCTCTATGATGTATGAAAAATCTGCCCAAGCACCCTACCTTAAGTAATTTTTCGTTTCTTTTTTTGTGCTTTTTATGTTTTTTCTTAGCTTTTGTAACTAGTTTAACTTAGAAATTTATCAATTTTCTAGCCGTTGTAATCACAATTTTATTTTCATGCTCCGTACTTGTTTAGGTTTAGTTTGTTATTTTAACATAGTTTTCAATCCTATGGGTTTATAAAAATGTTTTAAAAGGTGGTTTTTAAATTTCTTTAACTTAGGCTCTTTAGGATCGTAAAACTTTTCGTTCTCTTTTAGTTTTATTTCCACATTTTATGCGTTTCTATAAAGGTATAAGAATGAAAACGTAGTCGTTTTCATTTTTCAAACATTTCATTTTTGCTTTTATTTTCAAAAAACACTTGCCCGTTTAAATTTTATTTCTTCATTTTATGCATTTCTACCGCATTCTGTCGGTAGAAATGTATTCATTTCAATTTTTCGAGCACTTGCACTTTTCGTTTATTTGCAAAAACTTTTGCTCCTTTAAATTTTATTTTCACTTTTTATTCATTTCTACCGCATTCTAGCGGTAGAAATGTAGTCGTTCTAATTTTTCAACAACTTAGTTTTTCTTAATTGTGTATGTGTGCATGCGTGTATGAGTTAGTTTTTATAGCTTTATTTCAATTCATGTAGAGTGTGTGCGTGTGTTGTTTTTAATTCCGCCTACTCGTTAAGAGTTAAATGGCAGGTATTTATTTATTTCCGCCTACTCGCTAGGAGTTAAATGGTAGGATTTTATTTTCCACCTACTCATTTGAGTCGGATTTGTGTGTGAGAGTTTTTAATTTCTGTAGAGTGTGAGCATTTATTTTCTCCTACTCATTTGAGTAGGACCCGCTTTAATTTTCTCCTACTCATTTGAGTAGGACTTGTGTGCGTATTTCAATTCAAGTAGAGTGGGTGTGTTTTACTTTCAAGTTGAGTGTGTGAGTGTTAGCCTTTATTTTCCGCCTGCTCGATAGGAGTTAAATGGCTGGATTTTATTTGTCGTGTACTCACTTGAGTTAAATGGTCGGTCTTTATTGTAATAATTGGAATGGACTTATAAATACATTTATTTTCTCCTACTTGTTTGAGTAGGACTTGCTTACTTTTTCCCGCCCACTCATTTGAGCCGGGACTTGCACTTTTACAGCTTTCATTTCAGTCCTACTCGTTTGAGTAGTACTTGCAATTTACTGCTTTCCATTTACTGCTTTCATTTTCCTGCTTTATTTTACTGCTTTAATTTTCTGCTTTTTCACCGCTGCCGTCTCCATTCCGATGAGTGGCTAACGTTCTTAGCCCTCAGTATTGAAGAGCATTGGGACAAATAAAATAGCTTTAAATAATTAAAGGTCTCATTTTTCTAATTAATTAAAAACACTTAAGGTTTGTGGTGGGTTTACGACGCGTAGGACCACATAATCGATGTGTGGGCCCTATTTCTGTAGTCCATATGCTAGCTAGCCGAGAGGCTGTGCGTATGGACCGATCACCCCTTGGTAAATGGAGTCTGCACTAACCCTCGAGAGAGGAGGCGCGCCAACTCTACCGGATTGGGTTCCCCACCCAATAGCGGGGTTCTTAGCGTAATGCGGGCATTAAGAGGAATCCTTCGTCGGACGAGAGCTCCGTCGAATAGTCTTAATGTTCAGGTAAGCGATAGTCCTAGAGATAGGTGAGCTCATTTTAGTTGAGCCTCCACGGCCAAGTCT
The DNA here is from genome assembly GCA_039583875.1 of Platanthera guangdongensis. Classification (NCBI taxonomy): domain Eukaryota; kingdom Viridiplantae; phylum Streptophyta; class Magnoliopsida; order Asparagales; family Orchidaceae; genus Platanthera; species Platanthera guangdongensis. The sequence goes on along the minus strand of CM077158.1, from coordinate 99,891,451 downwards.
CCGCCCTAATTATTTAGAAACTTAGGATCTCTTTTTATTAAAAATCTATTTTAGTTCGAATTTCATTCGGTGCCATCGAGCTAAGCTCTTCATCGGCTCCACCTTTATTATGCTTTTATTTTTTGCCTTTTTTTTATATAAATAATATCCCGACAAGACAAAATTATCAGTAAAATAATAGTCCCCTCCAGGAAAGTGTAAAAATAATCGAACCGACCCCGAGAACAATACGACCTCGATATTCCACCAGGAATATCCTGTACTACTCACGATAGGTGCACTTGCCTCCTTTCGTTAAAACTCGATCACACCTTTTTATATCCAAATAAATAAATACGCGCTCCCCGTTTTCTAAATAAAAACCAAATCCGCTTTTCTACTTAAATAAAACCGTCTGGGGCGCCGCGCTTCGTAAATCTTTTTGGAGTTTTAACCGCATTAAGTTTTCGGACTTGATGCGAAAAATATCAATCAAGGTTTTGGCGCCATTGCCGGGGAATTTTTTAGTCGTTATTTCGAACTCTGGAATACTATTAATTTTACCTATTATGTATACTTTTAAAAAAATAAAAAAATGGCCAACAAAAATTTAAATTAACGATAAGTATTATTAAAAAAACTTAAAAAAAATTTAAACAAAAAAAAACTACTTTGAAAAATAATAATACAAACAAACAAAAAAATTACAAAAAATTATGTTATTATTCTAAATAATAAAAAACAACAAAAAAACTTAAAATCTAAACAATGCAAAATTCTAAAAAACAAAAAAAAACAAAAAAAAACAAAAAAAAACAAAAAAAAATAATAAATAAATAAATAAATAAACATTTATATAAAACTTAAAAACTCGAAAACCTAAAAACTTCAAAAACCTACAAAAAAAATGCAACAATCTTCTATTATTAATAACACTTTTCTCTTATTAAATTTTATATATTTCTTTTGTCACTTCAGCGGACGTCACACACTTGTGCGCAATATGGGATCGCCATTCTGTCCACACTCATACGCTTCGACGTTAGCTATTCGAGTCTCGCACGATGTTGCCCTACCCTACCACCCTCAACCATTCGGCCGTGTTTATATGTTTTGTTGTTTTTGTTGTTCTGTTTTTACCATTTCTTCTAAATAATGCAGGGTATCAACAAGAGCCTCCCGCACTCGTATTAGGGAAGCTTCTACCCTCACTTTTTCCTTTTTGTCCATATTTTTTTGTATATTTATCGTTTTGCATACTTCGACTGCAACATTGGGGACAATGTTGGGTTTAAGTATGGGGGTGTTTTCCTATTCTGCATTTTTTTTTATTTTGTACTCATCAAAAATACAAAAAAATTACAAAACTTAAAACCCAAAAAAAATTTTCCTTGTTTTTTATAATAAAAAAACTCAAAAAAATAATAATAATAAAAAAATCTCTCTTTCCCCCTCTTCTTATTTGACAATGCTCGCTTTTTAGCATTCTCGCGGCGTTCGAATCATCGAACCAACCACCCAAAGAGTCTGTTCGCGGGTCATCCCAAAAAATGAGCATCTCTCTAAAAACAAAAACACAAAAAAAACTTAGAAAATCCAAAAAAAAACAACGAAAAAAAAAGAGAATAATTCAAAATCTAAAAAAAAAATCAAAATCCAAAAAAATAATAAAAACCCCAAAAAAATCCAAAAAATGTTTTGTAACGAATAAATCGAATAACTCATTCTTGACCTTTTTCGCTCTCCAACATTCTAGTTGCGAAATAATTTATAAGCGAATTTTTTTAATTCTTTGCTTATTATTCGTTTATTAATTGGAGATCGATAGATTTAGATATCTGGGGTTAAGTTTTAAAAATTTTCGTATGCTTTTTTTATTTATATAAGATACCTGTTTTCAGCACTACTTCTAACTTATCTAAATAGTTGCTTATTTATTTTGTTAGAAATAACAATCTTAGATTTCAAGTTATGATAACTCCAAGCTTTTTTTTGAAATTTAGGAATGTTTAATTTATAAAGGTTGCTCTCATAAGTTTTTTATTAAATCTAGTTTTATTTTTGAAAAAATCCTATCACTTTTTTTTTGCATGTCATACTTGACATGATTTTGATCTTAAAATATCCTATGTCAATGGGAATAAGATTTCGTTCTGTAAACATAGGCATCCAATATTTGAAAAGATTATATGTTATGGAGTAAGAGGATAAAATTCATTAATCCTACACATGTACATTGGATTATTATGAAGATTGTCAAAAAAAATTATGTTATGGAAAATAAGATTTTGTTTTTCTAACATCCACATTCAAACCAAAAAATTTTATTAGAGGTTCGAGCTAAAAAATATACCCTCGCCTCTAATTCAAAGCCTTCTTCATATACCACGATATCCTACTCCGCCAATTTCAAAAAGAATATATATTTAATTTTACAAACTTTTTGAGAGCATAATTTGTACATTAAATTATTTCCTGTAATTCTTACAAGCTTACGTTTTCATAAATCCAATCTATTTTTGTTAGCCTCGCAAATAAAATTTTTGCTATCTATTTGCTTATAACGAGAAGTCTTTTGCTGAAACTTTTCCTTTATTTAAATTTTTGGAATAATTTAGGATTTAACTCTAATACCCCGGATATTTATTTAGATCCTTCTTTCAATTAAGTCAAGCGGTAGATAAACATAGGATTTCCTTAAATCATTATAAGTTCATCTCCAACTTTTGCTTTGCAATAGCAAAAGCTTAAGTATGGGGGTATTTGATGAGTTGTAAATATACATATTTCAATGTATATTAAATAAATCGTTTTACATTATTTTTGTTAATTTTGTTTAATTTTCTTTAATAAAATGCTACTTTTATTGTAAATATTTTGCTAACTTAACATATTTTCTTTTTTCAGAAAAAATACAAAATATCTGCCAAAAACTGTAATGTCACGCCCGTGTCATTACTGGTCACGCCCGTGACCTAGGCGTGACACGTCAACAACCAGTGATTCAGCCAATTTCTGAAGAAAAAACGTTGACACGCCCGGCCACACGCCCGTGTCAATCTGACACAGGGCGTGACCAAGCCCGTGTCCATCCCGCTCGATGATTTCAACTCAACGATCGTCGACTCTACGCCACGCCCAGAGTCACGCCCGTGACCTAGGGCGTGACACTTCGACCTAGCCCGACAAACCACCGCCGGCGACCCCTGAAGTCAACAACGCCATCAATCGCCGAACGACACGCCCACTATCACGCCCGTGACCTGGGGCGTGACAGCCGCGTTTTCAGCCGCAAAGTCAAAATCTCCAGTCAATTCACGGCCGCCATATGTATAGTTTTGACACGCCCCCTGACACGCCCGTGTCGGAGGGCGTGTCCGATGAATTTTTTTGTCTATAAATTGCAGCCTTTTGTTTGAGCTGTTGTTCCACTTTTTGAACCACTTTGCTTATGTTAGGGCTGTTCTTGGGGGCCGTTTATGCATTGTAAGGGAATTTTCTCTCCCCCCTTTTTTATGTATTTGTTTTATGTTTATTGTAACCCCTTTTTTTACTTAATAGAAATGGTCATTTTCTCCTCTATGATGTATGAAAAATCTGCTCAAGCGCCCTACCTTAAGTAATTTTTCGTTTCCTTTTTTGTGCTTTTTATGTTTTTCCTTAACTTTTGTAACTAGTTTAACTTAGAAATTTATCAATTTTCTAGCCGTTGTAATCACAATTTTATTTTCATGCTCCGTACTTGTTTAGGTTTAGTTTGTTATTTCTACGTAGTTTTCATTCCTATGGGTTTATAAAAATGTTTTAAAAGGTGGTTTTTAAATTTCTTTAACTTAGGCTCTTTAGGATCGTAAAACTTTTCGTTCTATTTTAGTTTTATTTCCACATTTTATGCGTTTCTATAAAGGTATAAGAATGAAAACGTAGTCGTTTTAATTTTTCAAACATTTCATTTTTGCTTTTATTTTCAAAAAACACTTGCCCGTTTAAATTTTATTTCTTCATTTTATGCATTTCTACCGCATTCTATTGGTAGAAATATATTCATTTCAATTTTTCGAGCACTTGCACTTTTCGTTTATTTGCAAAAACTTTTGCTCCTTTAAATTTTATTTTCACTTTTTATTCATTTCTACCGCATTCTAGCAGTAGAAATGTAGTCGTTCTAATTTTTCAACAACTTAGTTTTTATTAATTGTGTACGTGTGCGTGCGTGTATGAGTTAGTTTTTATAGCTTTATTTCAATTCATGTAGAGTGTGTGCGTGTGCTATTTTTAATTCCGCCTACTCGTTAAGAGTTAAATGGCAGGTATTTATTTATTTCCGCCTACTCGCTAGTAGTTAAATGGCAGAATTTTATTTTCCACCTACTCATTTGAGTCGGATTTGTGTGTGTGAGTATTTAATTTTTGTAGAGTGTGAGCATTTATTTTCTCCTACTCGTTTGAGTAGGACCCGCTTTAATTTTCTCCTACTCATTTGAGTAGGACTTGTGTGCGTATTTCAATTCAAGTAGAGTGGGTGTGTTTTACTTTCAAGTCGAGTGCGTGAGTGTTAGCCTTTATTTTCCGCCTACTCGCTAGGAGTTAAATGACTGAATTTTATTTACCGCCTACTCACTTGAGTTAAATGGTCGGTCTTTATTGTAATAATTGGAATGGACTTATAAATACATTTATTTTCTCCTACTTGTTTGAGTAGGACTTGATTTCTTTTTCCCGCCCACTCATTTGAGCCGGGACTTGCACTTTTATAGCTTTCATTTCAATCCTACTCGTTTGAGTAGTACTTGCAATTTACTGCTTTTCATTTACTGCTTTCATTTTCCTGCTTTATTTTACTGCTTTAATTTTCTGCTTTTTCACCGCTGTCGTCCCCATTCCGATGAGTGGCTAACGTTCTTAGCCCTCAGTATCGAAGAGCATTGGGACAAATAAAATAGCTTTAGATAATTAAAGGTCTCATTTTTCTAATTAATTAAAAACACTTAAGGTTTGCTGTGGGTTTACGATGCATAGGACCACATAATCGATGTGTGGGCCCTATTTTCGTAGTCCATACGCTAGCTAGCCGAGAGGCCGTGCGTATGGACCGATCATCCCTTGGAAAATGGAGTTCCGCACTAACCCTCGAGAGAGGAGGCGCGCCAACTCTACCGGATTGGGTTCCCCACCCAATAGCGGGGTTCTTTGCGTAATGCGGGCATTAAGAGGAATCCTTTGTCGGACGAGAGCCCGGTCTAATAGTCTTAATGTTCAGGTGAGCTATAGTCCTAGAGATAGGTGAGCTCATTTTAGTGGAGCCTCCACGGCCAAGTCACCGCCCTAATTATTTAGAAACTTAGGATCTCTTTTTATTAAAAGTCTATTTTAGTTCGAATTTCATTCGGTGCCATCGAGCTAAGCTCTTCATCGGCCCCACCTTTATTATGCTTTTATTTTTTGCCTTTTGTTTATATAAATAATATCCCGACAAGACAAAATTATCGGTAAAATAATAGTCCCCTCCAGGGAAGTGTAGAAATAATCGAACCGACCCCGAGAACAATATGACCTTGATATTCCACCCGGAATATCCTGTACTTCCCACGATAGGTGCACTTGCCTCCTTTCGTTAAAACTCGATCATACCTTTTTATATCCAAATAAATAAATACGCGCACCCCGTTTTCTAAATAAAAACCAAATCCGCTTTTCTACTTAAATAAAACCGCCCGGGGCGCCGCGCTTCGTAAATCTTTTTAGAGTTTTAACCGCATTAAGTTTTCGGACTTGATGCGAAAAATATCAATCACTGTCTACCTTGAAAATAAGATATTTCAAGTGGTATCAGAGGGAGGTTACTCAAAAGGGATTTAATAATCTGAGTGATCTCCAAAGGTAGCTGCAGTTAAGTGATCATGGGCTCTAGAGAGAGCCAGAGAGCTGAGTTCCATGAAACTCCCCATCTGCAAGAAGAAGTATTTTGGAATATGGAAAGAGAGGGTGAGGCTATTTATGGTAGCCTATGATCCAAGGATCTTTGCAACAGTTAGGGAGGGACCTTTCATTCCTATGAAGGTCTCTGCTCTGTATGCCAACATCAAGACACCGAAGATATATTCTGAGATGATAAAGGATGAGATCATCTTACCTGGCTTGGATAAGAGTGCACAGAATATCATTGACAGTGTTGTAGATAATTCAACCTTTCAGAACTTGGTTCACTGCCAGACCTCCAAGGAGATGTGGGACACACTTGTGGTCTACATGGAGGGTACTCAAGAGGTAAGGGATGATAGGAAGTCTCTACTCAACCAAGAATATGAGGCTTTCAGGCAAAACCTGAAGGAGAACATAACTGCTTGTTATGAAAGATTCTTCATGATCATAAATGAGTTGAAGACCTATGGGAGGGTCTTCAATAATTATGAAATAAATGACAAGTTTCTCAAGTCTCTCACTAAAGATTGAGATACTAAGATCTGTGTCATAAGAGAGGTGGCTAAGCTTGCTGACACTCCTCCCCAAATATTATTTGGAAAGTAGCTCGCCTATGAGATGTAGCTAACTACCAGGAAGGAGGAGGAGACCACCATCAAATCCCTGGCAAAGGAAAAGTCCTTGGCCTTCAGAGTAGAAAGCACAAGGAAGGGCAAGGAGAGGATTCCTTCTCCACCAAGAAGACATGCTGAGTCAGATAGCTCAGACTCAGAGGCATCAGACAGCAGCATGTCTGATGAAGACTTTGTAGCCTTCTCCAAACAACTCCAGAGGCTGATGAAGAAGAAGCATTGGAAGAAGAGGACTTCTAATTCCACTCATCACAAGAAGAATCGGTCCAATACTGATAGGTATGGTTCCAAACTAAATAAATATAACTCTTCTAAAGTAGTTTGCTACTGTTGCAGCAAGCATGTGCACATTATAGCTAACTGCCCAGAGAAGAGGAAGGACGCTGAGGAGAAGAAACATCATCATCACAAAGGGAAGAAGGTGAAGTCCTTCATTGCTAAGAAGGAAAAGAGTTGGACAGACTCATCATCTTCTGAGTCTGAAGAAGAGGAAGCCTACATTGGGCTAGTTGTTGCTGTTGCTAAAGATAAAGTTGTTGTAGTAGGAGAAGTCAATCCTCTAGTGAGGATAGGAATTAGGGAGCCTCTGACACTATGAGACAGTGATTCAGAGGTGGATTAAGATGATGCCTACAGCTACAGAGGGCTGATGGCAATGATAGATGAAGAGGGCAGCCAGGATCAACCTAGTTAAAGCAAGGTACATAAATTAACTAATTCTACTTCTCTATCTGAGTATGAGACTATTCCTTGCTCAGAAGCCTCTTCACCCAGTGGTGAAGAAGACTCTGGATCTGAAGGAGATGTCAATCAACTGATTGACAAGTATGGAGAACTTCTGAATGTCTTCAAGAACGTCAAGAAGTTGTCTAAGAAGTAAGCCAAAGATATTTCATCTCTTAAGCTTGCAGTTGCCCAGCAGACTGTAACAGCTAATCTGCTGGACCAGAAAGCTAGGGAAATAAGCCAACTGAAGTCCCTCTTGGATATCCAGATAGCCTCCATCAAGCACAAGAACTGTCTCATCAGGAAGCTTGAAGATAATCTTGAGAAGGAGAAAAGAATAGTGGCTATCTATTCTAAGCCAAGTATAGTACTACCCTTGATAGACACCTTCTCCTCTCAAAATGGCAAGAAGGGGTTGGGATTCAAGGGAAGCACAAGAGTTACTCCTTCCAAAAGGAAGGGCAAAGCTCCGGCTCTAGCTCTGCCTATTGCTTACAAGCCTCATTTTTTTTAGAAAAGTTTTACTGCCTTCTAGCAGGTATGACCAGGAAATCTCATGTGGTCACTGTGAGAAGAGATGTTCCCCAGGAGTGAACAAAGATGTTCACTGCCATGATGAAAGTTATTGCAGGGTGAGTGCCATTGAGGCTGCCCATGAGAAATTTCAGATGGCCAAACCAGGGCCATTTATTTTTGGTGCTTCAGCACCAACACTCAAGAATGTTGTTGCAGCCAAGGCTCGGAGTCTGACAGCTAAGATTCAGACTAAGGGCAAATCTAAAATTCGGGCTGATCTGGGCATATCTGAAGCTATCAGAAGCATGCTCTCTGAAAAGAAGCTTGCTACTGCTGGCACTCAGGGCAGACCAAACCAGCCAACTAAAATACTTATCTTCAGTCAAGTTCTAATTGAAAAAATCAGAAAAAGGTTGCAGCACACCTTCCTTCTGTCAAAACTGCTGCTAACTAAGCTACAGGACCCACACAGAAGAGAAGATATAACATACATGACTGTTGGTATTGTGGTAAGATAGGGCATTTTGCCATTGACTGCTGGCACAATCCCAATGTGGCTAGAGCTAAGGTCTGTCCACCAGTCAGAAATTCTGCTGGTGGACAAGTTCAGTTTCATGCTAACATGCACCTAGGACCCAATAGATATTGGGGTCCTAAGGTTAAGTAAACTGTATATTGCAGGATAGTCCAAGATGTCATACCCCTATATAGTACTTGGATAGTAGTTGTTCCAGAAATATGACTGGGACAAGGAGCAACTTGAAGGAGTTTAATCCAGTAAAAGATGGAACCAAAGTCAAATTTGGTGGTTCAGATAGAGGTGTAACCAGAGGATATGGTAAGATTACCAATAGCATAGTCACCATCACCAAGGTGGCTTATGTTGAAGGGTTGCAACACAACCTTATAAGCATAAGCCAACTTTCTGACCTTGGCTATGTTATTGTCTTCCACAAAGATGAGTGCCTAATTAGGAGATCAAGTGACCAAGAGGTCATCTTGACAGGCATCAGGAGTGAAAATATTTATTGCTTAAACTTTCTATGTTTAGATACAGATTCTCTTATCTGTTTAGTGGCAAATGAGAAATTCTCATATTGTGTCCAGTGGCATAAGAGGCTAGCTCATTTGAATTATAAGACTATTGGCAAGCTCTTCAGTCAAGAGCTAGTTAGGAATGGCCCCAATGTGAAGTGCTCCAAGGAGGGCATTTGCTCAGCTTGCCGCAAGGGCAAGCAGACAAAAGTCTCCTTCAAGGGCATTGGGACCAAAGATTCTGTGAGGTGCTTATACCTCTTACACATGGACCTATTTGGTATTATGCCATTCACAGTCTTGGTAGGAAATTCTACACCTTTGTGGTTGTTGATGGCTATTCCAGGTTCACTTGGGTGTTCTTTCTAAGAAAAAGAATGAAAACCTTGATGTCTTCATGAGGTTTGTCAAGCAAATTCAGAATGAGCTTGGCAGTTCTGTGGTCAAAATCAGGAGTGACCATGGGACTGAATTCTAGTCTGATAGCATGACAAGGTTTTGTGAAGAGAAAGAGATTCATCAAGAATTCTCTTCTCTTAGAACACCCCAGCAAAATGGGATAGTTGAGAGGAAAAATAGGACTCTCATAGAGGCTAGTAAAACTCTGTTGAGTGATACATATCTCCCAGAATATTTCTGGGCTGAGATAGTAAATACTGCATGTCATGTCCTCAATAGGTCCTCTATCACCAAAAGCCACAAGAAGACTCTCTATGAGATCTTGAAGGGCAGAAAATCAAACCTGTGCTATCTCAGAATTTTTGGTAGTAAATGTTATATGCTTCATAATGGAAAGTCCTATGTGACTAAGTTTGTTGCCAAATCCTTTGATGGAATCTTTGTTGAGTACATCAATCATAGCAAAGCCTATAGGATCTACAACTTGAAAAGCCAAGGTGTAGAAGAATCAATTCATGTAGTATTTGATGAATATACTATGATTAACAGTGGGTTGCCTAGCTCCTCTTATAGTACTGCAGGTACATAACAGATGATGGATAAACTAACCATCAAGGAAGCATCACCAGTTGTCCAAGATGAAGTGGACACTTTAGAAAATCTACCAAGTACACTGGGAATGGATGAAGATCAACAAGAGGCTGCACCTGAAGCTGTAACTGTTGCTGAAAGAAGACTGCCACCGGCAGTTAGACAAATAAGAGATCATCCTGCACATCAGATTATTAGTGAGGCAAGCCATGGAATACTAATAAGGAGCAGAAGTCTGAACACAGCCATGTACTCAAGCTTTTTATCACAAGTAGAGCCCAAGAAGTTTGAAGAGGCCAACATAGATCATCATTGTATTGGAGCTATGCAGGAGGAACTGAATCAATTTAAGAGGTGCAAGGTCTGGAAACTGGTTCCCAGACCACAAGAACATAATGTTATTGGAGTCAAGTGGATCTACAGAAACAAGCTTGATGAAAGTAGCATTATAATCAAGAATAAAGTCAGACTAGTTGCAAAGGGGTACAGGTAAGAAGAAGGCATTGACTTTTATCAAACCTTTGCCCCTATAGCAAGATTGGAGACTATTAGACTGTTCCTTGCATATGTTTCACACAATGGATTCAAGATCTACCAAATGGATGTGAAGTCAGCCTTCCTGAATGGTGACTTAAAAGAAGAAGTCTATGTTGAACAGCCTCCAGGTTTTGTTGTTCCTAACTCACCTAATTATGTTTATAGACTTAGGAAATCTCTATATGAGCTGAAGCAAGCCCCTAGAGCATGGTATGAGACTTTGTCTAGTTTTTTCATAAAGAATAAATTCTCAAAGGGCAAAATAGACAATACCCTATTCCTCAGGGAATCAAAGGGTAAGATCATCCTAGTTCAGATATATGTAGATGACATCATCTTTGAATCTACTGATGACAACCTCTGCAAAAAGTTTGCTAAACTTATGCAGAAGAAGTTTGAGATGAGAAGTATGGGTAAACTTAAGTTCTTCTTAGGTCTCCAAGTAAGACAAACTGATGATGGCTTGTCCATATCCCAGTCTAAGTTCACTAGGGAGTTGATAAAGAAATTTGGCATGGAGAACTCCTCCACCATGAGAACTCACATGGGGTCAAGTATGCTTGTAGGGAAAGATGAGGCCGGGAAACCTGTTGATAAAACTTTGTATAGATGGATAATTGGCTCCATTCTATATCTGACTACAAGTAGGCCAGACATCATGTATGCTACATGTGTTTGTGCTAGGTATCAGGCATGTCCTAAAGAATCTCATTACTCTGCAGCTAAGAGAATTTTGAGATATCGTAAGGGCACTCCAAATCTTGGCCTGTGATACCCTAGGAATGGGGAGTTTGAACTAACAGGCTATTCAGATGCAGATTTTGTAGGCTGCAAAGAGGACAAGAAGAGCACATTTGGCACCTGTCAGTTCTTGGGATGGAGACTGGTATCTTGGAGCAGCAAGAAACAAACCAGTGTTGCAATATCAACTGCAGAGTCAAAGTACATCTTAGCAGGTAGCTGATGTGCTCAATTGTTGTGGATCCAGCACCAGCTTCAAGACTACAACCTCCAGATAAGTAAAACTCATCTATTCTGTGATTCTACTAGTGCAATCTCAATTGCTGGAAATCATGTCTCCCATAGCAGGACTAAGTACATAGAGATTAGATATCATTTCATTAAAGAGCATGTGGAATGTGAAGACATCACCCTTAAGTTTGTTCTAACAGACAAGCAAGCGGCTGACATCTTCACTAAGCCACTAGATGAAGCCAAGTTTAACACCTTCAAATTTGAGTTGGGTATGTTAAACTTAGTATAGCTTTAGTTGCTCCTCATCTGGTTGCAAGCTATTTGATATTTTGCAGATGGAACTGTTCCTTAAAGAAATGAAGATTCTACAACTAAGGGGGAGCATGTCCAGCATAATTCTAATAATTCATTGCTGCCAAATTGAGGGGGAGCAGATGAAAAGATGATCAGATGAATCCTACCAGCTATTTGCTGAAGTCAAAAAAGGGGAGGAAAAGATGATCAGATGATGATTTATGTTCAAGTGTGGTCACAACAATTCAGGGGAATCAGGTGCAGTGATGTTCCACTCTGTAGGCAGGGAAGTGTGGAAACTATAGATCACTTCTCAATTATACAGTCTTCTTTTATTATGCTTATTGCTGCATGGTTCTGTGTATGTCATTGACTCACTTGCTTAAGAGTTTTGACTTCCTCAAATAGGAGGAGATTGTTGGGTTCATTGTCCACAATGTCCTAGATTTGAGGAAGTCAATCTTTTCAATGATATACATATTTTAGTAGATGACAGTGATGGGACAGGTAGCCTAAATGGATAAGTCAGGTATACTCTTACCTAAAGTGTGTGCTGATAGAAATCTGTCTAAGTCCATAGGCGTTGAGTGAAGGTGACTCACTCAACGCTAGATGACTTATAGCGCTGAGTGAAGCCTATAAAGTCAAATCCAAAGCAATGGCAAGCTGAGAATGTGGCTAAGTCCACAGGCATTGAGTGAAGTCAACTCACTCAACGCCATATAGTAAAAAGGCTGTGAGTTGAACTGAATTATGAATTAGTTGAACTAAATTCAAAATTCGTCGAACTCAATACATAGTTCGTCGAGCTAAGCTCAGCGTTCGTCGAGCTACTCTCAGAGTTTGAGATTCTGAGCTAGTCGAACTTAGTTCAGAATTCGTCGACCTGAGTTCAGAATTTGTCGAGCTGAGCTCACCGTTCATCGAACTCAGTTTAGTTCGTCGAAAGAAGCTTAGAAATTTAGCTAAGGCAAAAAATGTTGAGTGAGGCATGCTCACTCAACGCTCTCAGTTCCTAAGATGCTTTAGAGGCAGAAAATTGGCTAAGGCAAAAAACGTTGAGTGATGAATACACACTCAACGCTCTCAACTCCAGAGAAGGAGGAAGTTCTTGCTAAGGCAAAAAGTGTTGAGTGAGGCTTCTTCACTCAACGCTCTCATCGCCTAGATAGACAGAAATCTTTCTAAGTGTTTTGGCGTTGAGTGATGCTTACTCACTCAACGCCTATGCTAATGTTGCTTAATTTTTTGGTAAGTTCACAACTGATGATGTCAGCAAGTCAACAAGTCAACATAGTTCAAATCAAGTGCGGAGAAGCTACAAAACACGACATACTTTGCCGAGAAGCTACTGTACGTCTTCTTCCGTTAAAGCAATATGCAGCTGGAAGCTGCAAGTGGGGCTCGCCGATCTCTAAAAGTCGTTGATCGGCGAACTACAAAAAGAAGAGATGGGCCAAGACAGAGATAACTTTTAGGGCATTTTATCAACGTCAAAAGAGAGCAGTCGTCTTCATCATCATTACTACATGTGAAAAGATTGAAGCTCTCCAGCAAGAAAAGTTTAGATAGTTGTGTAGTCTCCATCTGCCACAGCAAATTCAGAATTAGTTTTGAAGAAAGACGAACCTTCATCCTTAAGTAGGTTCAGTGAGCTGCTTGAAGACTCAAGATCAATAGATCTTTAGCCTTCTACAGCAAGTTTAGAAGTTAACTTCTAAGTTCCTCCAGCAAACGTTTTCTCTACTGTGAGGAGAGTTGGAGCAAAATTTTATGTGCTCTAGTTGTTGACATAGAGAAATTTTTTTGTGTCAAAGTTAATTAAAACATTTCTTATTGTAGGATCTTTCTGAATCTGAGCTGTAGGGCCTTGGGCCTGAGGTAGGACAAATTTGTCTGAGCTGTAGAAGAGGTCTCCCCTCTGAGTGTAGGATCCTGCTGGGATCTGAGGTAGGTGAGTTTTACTCACTAAAAAGTAGGGCAATATTCCCTGAGTTATAGGAGAGTGAATCTCTCTGAGGTGTGGGAGCAAGTTTGCTCTGAGGTAGGACTATCCTTCATAGCCTGAGGTAGGGCTATCCTCCATAGCCTGAGTGGTAGGGCTTAATTGACTGAGGTAGTTGATACATGTATCACTGAGTGTAGGCCTTTATGGCTGAGGTGTAAGTCTTGGAGGAGACTGAGATATCCTGAGGGATTTTAGGTGTAAGCTCCTTGGAGCATTGTTTTGGAGAAGTGCCTTGACTAACAGGAAGTTACCAAGGTGGGAGGAAAGTGGATGTACCCATAATTTTAGGGAACCACTATAAAATACTTGTGTGTGTTTCTGTGTTTATTTTTCTCTTCTTATTTGTAGGTGTTAAGTACAAGCTCTAGATCACCCTAAGCTGAAAGCTAAAAGAAAACAAGAAATTAAAAAGATTATCAAAAGACCTATACAAACCTATTCACCCCCCCCCCCCCCACTCTAGGTTGCTAGCTACCTTGAAAATAAGATCTTTCAATTCTGATTTTTGGATATGTTGTGGACCATAGCCAGATTAGCCTATGGTCAAATTTTCAGAAAATTTGACTAAGTGGTCCACTGGGGGCACTCATTTTAATTTCTGGTTAGCCTTTGGACACCTTGCACCAAAAAGTGTTTTGATGGAGATCTAGTGGTCCAAATGGGTTGATTCAAATTTTGTAATAAACTAGACATCAGGGGCTAGGTTTTCTATGTTGGACATATTCACAACAAATGTCTCTAAGTATTTTTAATAATTAATACAATGTGATTGATAAAGTGTGATAGTATGCATTAATATATATATAGAGAGAGAGAAAATCGGCCTGCGTATAACTGATCACGCCGATCCAACGGCCACGGGTCATCTTCCCTAATGAGACAAGGGTTGTGATCTCTTCATCCTGGAGCCATTCCAGCTCCATTTCCTAGCCACCCGACCACCTCCTTGGTCGACTACCACCACCACCACCTTCGTCGAGGCAGTGGTTATTGCCTAGCGGCGGCACAAATGCCGGAGGGGTCGTTCCCGACGAACACGAGGGGTTGATTTTTCACGGAAAACTCACATTTTCTCCTCACCGATCGGGCCCAATTGAGCCTGATTTCTCCACGTAATGATATAGAGATCTAGCACAGAGAAGAAGGAAGAGGATTAGACCTGCAGGCGGGCTTGACGGCAGGTGTGGTGGTGATGTGCCATGGTCGGCGATCTCAAGCTTCCTCCTTGCTGAATTATCTATTCTCCTCCTAGACCAGTGATGCAACCGTCCATTTTGATTGCTTGGAAGCTTTTAAAGGTGATGGAGGGATCGTTTTGGGGAGTGGGAGAGGCTACACTTGATTTGCCATTAATGGCCATGAAGGGGAGTGTTTGTCCATGGTGAACTAGTGCCCCTTCATGTGCTGGGCTGGCTGGAATTGATGGCAACTCTTCCCAAAGGTTAGGGTAGATGAATGCTGGCTTAGGGAAGTGGAGGGGAAGAGAATATTTGCATTTCACCATTAACTCCCCACTTTCTCTCTCCCCCCTTTAATGAAAAATCCACCCTCTCTCTCCTAGTCATCACTTCCAGAAATTGAGTGGCTCTTTAGGTAATTTTCACTTACTGGAGCTAGTGGGCCATCACATTTGGGTCTAGCCCAATTGGTTTGGAGTTGGGCCTAGTTTCCCTCCCCATTTGAGCTTGGTTTTGACCAAAATTGACTTGGTGGGTTTGACTTGATCAAACTAGTGGGTTGACTGGTCAACTAGGTGTCTTGATTCCCTTGTCACCACCCAAGTCCATTTGTGCTTGGTGTAACCCATTTAGGTCAATTTAGGGCACATTGACCTAACTAGGGTTAAGGTTGACCCTAGTTAGCTTGACCCCTTAGGTTGACCCCAAATGGGTTGTATGGGTTTTAGAGGGTCCCTATGGGGTTGAGAATGACATGGTGGGTTCAAGTAGTCATCTTGGGAGTCATTGGCCAAACCCTAGCTTAGGTGTCCAGGAACTACTATTTGCAGATCAAGGTGCTTTCACCTATTTTTCTTAGGCACACATGGTCCTCCTTGTCTTCTTAAAGCTTTGTCATGACCTAGTCATGACAAAAAGTCCTCCTAGGGGTCTGTCTGTTTGTGGGATGTTACACTCTGGGCAGGTGGCCGTCGCGTGACCTTCCTCCTGATTGAAGTCACAAAAGGGCAATGCTACTCAGCCCCCTTCTCTCCTTCCTCTTCTAGATCCTCTTCTCATGCCCCTCCCCCGGGCAATTGTCATCACTTGATGCTGCTGCGGGAGGGGAGCCCTTTGTCCCTGCCTCAATGTCGGTGGGTTGAATCGCCCCTGACCCCCGTGTAAATTTTCCCCTCCCTGAAATCCTCTCCCCTGCCCCTGGGAAGTTCCCTCCAGGGGCCTCCAATGCAACCAGTTGTTCGGCTCTCGATGCCCCCAAGCTTGATGCTTCCCCTACATCCCCTGGCCACGGGGCTCTTCTCTCCTCCTCTCTTCCTATTGCCTTCCTGCTCCTTGATCCTTCACCTCCTCCTCGGCCAACTTGGCTAGCTTCTTGGCAAATGCTGGGTTGGCCCTCTCATTTTCTATCTCCTTTGTCGCCCTCTCCATCAACTCTTCGAAGGAAAGGGGGCACCCTTTTCAACTCCATGCTAAAGAACCACTGCCTCAAGCCCAGGGTAAAGTCAAGCATTAGGGTATAACCAGGAACCTCCTAGACCAGAAGGATCTCCTCTTATAACCAATCGACATAGTTCCCCGACGTCTCCTAGTCTTCTGCTTGATTGCGAACAAACACTCAACTCCCTTCCTCCTCTTCTTCGACGTTGAGAACCTCAACAGGAACCCGCGCCTCAAGTCTTCAAAGCAGTAGATGGAACTTGTGGGAAGCTGATGAAACCAGTCCCTGGCCTTCTCCTTCAGAGTGATGTCGAAAAGTCGGCACTTGAAGGCGTCCGACATCTGCCTGATGGAAGCGACATCCTCGAACCATTGGACATGCTGCACCGGATCATCCCTGCCCGTGTAGTAGGAAATCTCCGGCTCTCTGAACCCATCTGGAACTGGGACCAATGTTGAAAATGAAGAATCAATCTTTGTGGAGTCCGACCCTTGGGGAAGGGGTGATCGTACACTTACTTCTCTCTCACAAGCTGAACGACCAAAGTACTTAGCACAAGGAACAAACCCAAAGCTCCAGCACGGAGGTCCCACCACACACCCGAAAGATCTTAGAGCGCTTCCCCTCCTTAGCCAAGTGTTGAGCTAAGGGTACCTCAAAAAATGCAAGAAGACCAGGGCACAAGTAAGCATGAGAGTATGGAAGCTGGCCTTCTGAGGTACCCCCTTGGGTCTTATTTATAGTTTTCTGAAAATGGTCTGCCAACAGCCAACCTCCGCTGTTCCACACAGCTATATACAGTCCATATTGGTCTGCCAACAGTGTAACTCCGTTGCTCTGAAAGGCTATGGGCAGGCCAATGAGAATAGAATGGAACAAACACATCACATAACACTGGGCGAGTGGCCCTCTGAAAACCTCCACTCGCATGGGGGTGAGTCCTCGATGGTGCTTAGCACTCGACACTTCATGCTGCCCTGGGTGAGTGTGGGCCCGGAACGCCCCACTCGCGAGCTGCCTACCGAGATACCTGAGCGAGTGCGAGTCTGCCACTCCACTCGCCAACTGTTCCACTTCACTCCAACTTGGTGAGCCGACAGATGCCGAGATGCCACTCAACGCCAAGGAAGAGGCGTTGAGTGTCTGGGCTTCACTCAATGCCAAGGAAGAAGCGTAGAGTGAGGTCGCCTCACTCGACGCCAGGGCAGAAGCGTTGAGTGAACTCGCCTCACTCGATGCCTCACTCAACGCCGGGGCAGATGGCGTCGAGTGGACTCGATGCGTAGGGATTGGCTTGCCTGGGCCTTGAACATGATTTGGCTGTTCTGGTTCTCGTCGATCTCCACTCGCTGGAGATGGGGTTCTACAACGACCACCTGCCTATAGTTCTTGGAAGTCAGGGAACAGAGAAGACATGATGAGGCAGCAACCCCAACAACAGCAACATCAAGGAGTGGGAGGAGGAGGAGTGGAGATGGAAGACCGATATGAATACCAGGTTGACGTAGGAACCCAAGGAGAGATCAGAGTGAACCATGGGGGTAAGGATCAATGTGTAAGACCCCCTCCCACAACCATTGCCTGGGTTAGGTTGGAGATGGGCCTTACTGCCCAAGACCTTTACCCAGTGCTTCCCAAGTGGCAACGACCAATTCTACCAAGCACTAGTGGGCCGCCTTGCCTAGCTTGAATCACAACATTCACATCACATCACAGATTTGAGGAAGCAATAACAGAAAGCCATACATATATATAATAATATATATATATATATATATATATATATATATATATATATATATATATATATATATATATATATATATATATATATATATATATATATATATATATATATATCAGAGTAAGCATCGGTCATAGCCATTATTTATACAAACGAGCCCGCGGGCTTCAAAAGTCTACTACCAACACTCTCTTTCTCTCAAGCCTGCGCACTAGGAACTCACATCTTGGAAATCTGGAGATGATGGGGGTGCCTCTGCTCTAGTTGTCATGTCAGTTGGCATACCATCCTACGGTGGCTAGACTTCACGTCGCTCTGTCTCCTGTGAATGATCATTAAAATAACTGTTAGTCACAGAGCTAAGTGGAAACACATCTCCTCTCCGGATCCATATCCTGGGGACGAGCCTACGCACCCAACAATAAGTAAATAGCTGAAGCACAAGAGAGTTAGTAGTAGCATTTTAATATAGTGCATTTTAATCTCTAAAGTTAGGAGCAAATATATGAAAGAGTGCAGCATAAAATAACTGGAAAGTAGCAGCATAAACATCAGTTATTTAAAAAGGCACTCAACTAACTATCACAACTAACATATACTCACAGCCTGTAATCACACCGCAGGTATTTAAAACCCGCCAACACACTACAGGTGTTTAAACCCGCGCACATCGCAGGTATTCAAACCCGCACACACCGCATGTATTCAAACCATGCACATCGTAGGTATTCTAACCCGCGCACACCGTAGGTATTCAAACCCGCGCACACCCACTATATCGACATAGATTAGGCCGCTTCTCTTCAAGCAGGGTAGCGAACCCCGCGAGCCTCACCAATATGGTCGTCGGTGATAGTGGTCAGTCCTACCACTTTTGGGTGTGGTCGTACTGCACTACCCAGACCCTATCGTACAACCAAGTGTACTTTTGGATGCGAGAGACATCCGACGAATTCTAAAAATTTAGGTCGATAGTGGAGGGAACCCAACGGGGAACATAAAACGATCGGTCACCTGTGGTGCATATCTCAATGTTGCCATGAGTCGTAGACCTTCTACACCGGTACGAACGGTTTGTGGAAGTGAATGACCCGCCACTTTTCACCGCAAATAATTTACAAGAATTTCAATTTAAATAATTTGTTGGCACAGGTCGGGTCTGCGGCGGCCTGCCCTACTTGACATCAAATAATTCGGGCAAGCAGACTTTTTAAAACAACATGCCACTCAATATTCGGCAAGAAGCGCTACGAGCGTGAGAACACATTATTTGGGGTAAACACTGGAGGAATATCTTGACTCTCGGTTATCCCCAACTAATGATCTTACCAAAACCAATTGCTCGTTAGAGCAAGACCCATGTTAATAATGCTGAAATAATAAATTGTAGTCATTATAAATGCGGTAATAAAATGCTACTAGAAATAAGCTACATAATTGAAATACTGAACTGAACATACTGAATAAAGTGCTGAAATAAACAAGACCAGTACGAAACTGGAATGATACTAAATAAAAAGAATTGTAAATAAAGTACTAAAATGAACTGGACCAATATGAGACTGGAGTAGTACTTGAAAGAAAAAATTAAACTGAATGTAAAAAAATAGGACAGTACAAGACTAGAGTACTGAAAGAAAAGTACTGAATCGAAAGTAATAAAATAGGACCAGTGAAAGACTGTAGTACTGAAAGGAAAGTATTGAACTGAAAGTAATAAAAAGAACTGGACCAGTGCAAGACTGAAATAAAGAAATAAAGAAAAATGTTAGTAGTCCAATCACTCCATTCTTAGGAGGCTTCAGTTCCATCTCCATTCATAGGAGGAATGTTCAGTTCTATCTTCATTCTCAGAAAAAAAGTTCAATTTCTTCTCTATTCTCAGGAGAAAAGTTCAGTTTCATCTCCGTTCTTAGGAGGAAAGTTCAGTTCCATGTCTGTTTTTAGAAAGCTTCTTTTGAGTTTCACTCCTTATTAGGGTTCAATATTAATTCAGTTATGCCTTTCAAAACACACCTTAATAGGACCGGAGAAGCATATTATGAGTTTCACAATTTATTATTCATTCAAGAATAATAGTCAACTTAGTTGCTCGTGTCGGACCAAATCGGAGCATCTTTTTAGAAAGCTTGTTTTTTCTCAAACTTTAACCTCGGAAATCATTTAAAAATACGGGGAAAATTCCACACCCAAGTCGAGGCTGGGCATTGCTCTACTCAAGGAACGTACTCCACATCTCTCAATTCGCTCAAAATGTCCGAGAATTATTTTAAAAACAAGGCGCTCGATAGTTTGCAAAAATCCTCAAAACACTCCAAGCTTGAAATCTCGTCTCAATAATTCTCATCGTTTATGTTCTTGAAACATAACACTCAAACCAAAACATGATCGCATGCCACAATTTTCTTTTTTCGAAGTATTTGAACGCATCAATTTCAAAGCGAAACCTTAGGCTTCGTAAAAATTTAAAATCTTCAATGTTTACCAACAAGTCCCCAAATTATTATACAACATCAACGAGGGCTTAATTTGAGCCTAGAAATTTTTCCAAAAAGTTTCGATCAATTTTGGGTCTATAATTTGACCAGATAAATCTCATTTAAGTTTTTTGAAGCATCAAATTAATTTATAAAAATTTCCAAAAAATTGTGTAGATAACCCTCATCAAGCGCAATAACTTTCATGTTCAAACATTTTTCCCTAGTAGTCTATATTTCTATAAAACAATAATCAATTTTCTATTAAAATTTTGGTCTACACAGATATTTATGTGGCTGAGATTGAGCCAGACGACGTGTTTTGTCCCTCTGTCCCCACAGCGGATCGGGAGCGGATCCGTTGTGGGGGCGTTGAATTCATTACGGGGCGGTGATTTTAGGGATTAACAGTCGTCTGATCTTCATCAAGAAGATCGAACGACAGTTGCATCGTGGCGGTGGAGCAGAGTAATGATGGGCTTTGCCATCGCCGGTTGGCAGATGTGTCACGCCCGCGCCGCCTCTGGTTGACTCATTGGGGGCCGGAAAACTTCTGGGCGGTGGTTCGACGGACCGGCGTCACCGGCCACCGTCGGATTTACTCATCCTGAGAGCGGGTGGTATGACTTGCTCTCCTCCTGATGGTGTTGCACCACCCCACCTCTCTGGTGACTCCCAGGACACATTATCACCCCTGGCCGGCATGTCGGGGTTCGGCCTTCCCCCTGACAGTGGTCTGGCGTCCTAGCGTCGCCGGCCATTGCCGAAAAAACAAAAAACTGGGGAAAAATAATTCTCGGGTGCCACCGGAGCGGCGAATTCCGGCGGCACCACAATTTTCCGTCGTCGGGGATGAACATCCCCGATAGTGTAGCACCCTCCTAGCGCTACCTCCGTCGCTAGGCAGGGCTTACCTTGTGCGGCCACCACCCGACCTGGAGCTAGGCTCGGGTGGCACCGGCAGGGCTCCGACCGACGGGAGGTGCATGCAGGTTGTCGGGGAAGTGGGGAAGGATGAGGAAGGAGGGTTCCACATGTCGGAGTTGAGCTCGAGAGGGGCCTGGCTGAGCTGCCATTAGAGTGTGGCGGAGGAGAGTAAGGTGGCAAAAGGTTTTTCGGTGAGGTGGGGCTCAGGAAGGTGTGGTCTTGGCTTGCCTGAGCTTTTGTGGGGTTAAGCAGAGGAGGGGTAGCTTTTATAGTCGGGGAGGTGTTCCTCCTTCACCAACAGCCGATGTGGGATTAATCCCCATAGGAGGAGGTGTTCTCCTTCTCACTCCAGCTATTCCGGCCAGATGACACAATTAGAGAACGGTATTATAGTGAGTTGTCAAGATCAGAGGGTAAGGGGGAAAGGGTTGGGCTTTGGGCTTGGGTTTGGGCTTTGAGAAAAGAGAAAAATGAGAGGGGAGTGGGTGGGCTCCTCTTGGCCCAATACTCAACTCAAACTTATGGGTTTTGCTGAAATCTAGAGTCCCGTAGTAGTTTAAGGTTGAAGCTCATGCCAATCCAAGATGGGGAGGTGCACCCCCTTTTTGTAAAATTCCAAAAAAATGGAAAAATGAGGGTTTGACCAAATTCAACCCTTGGGTGGGTCCCCCATCTTGGTCAAATTCAAAATAGGTCCAAGTCATAGGGCGTCGGGTCAAAGATGGGGTATCGTGTCATAATTGGTGTGCGCGCACTTTTTGGTGCACGGTTGTGCTTGGTTTGACCACAGATTGACCATGCGTCATCGAAATTGACTAGGGCGAACCTCGTTGACTTCGTATTGACCATACGAATCTAATGTCACTGACCGGGGTCAAACCGGGAGATCTCCTTGATCTTCTTGGTTTATGATGGGTCTTCTATGCATCAGATCGTGGGGTCTGTTATAAACTAACCACCACAGTGAGCGAGACTCTTTGCTCCAAGTGCCTAACACTGTGCTCTCATGAGCGAGAAGTAAGCACAAGCTACACCCAGTCGGTCTGAAATCCTCTTGAACCATGATTTCTAGGTTCAACATCTGTCACTGCATTATTTGACTCTAGCATGACGCATTCATTTATATCAGATGCAATAGTTAGTCAAATTGAATTAAAGAAACAAAAGCTAAAAAAATCTACGTGCATAAGCCATCTCAATGGTGAGAAATTTGAAGTAGGAGAGTACGTATGTGGAGACATAAGGATTAGACTTTAGAGAGCAAAGTTTTGAAGCTGATCTGCTAATCTTCTCCCTCAACAAGTTTGACATCATTTTGGGGATCGATTGGTTGACGAGGCATCAAGCTACGATTGACTGTGCTAAACAAGGAAATAGCTTTCCGACAATTAAGAAAACCCACTTTCAGATTACGTGATGAGGGCAGAATTGTTCCTACAATATATGATTTGTGTGCGCACAAGTTAATACATCATGGATGCATGTCATACCTGGCTAATATATCAGAAGTAGAGGAAGAAAAGTTAATAATCCATAATGTGCATGTTGTTGGCAACTAACCAAGCATATTCCCAGAAAACCTATCTGACCTCCACACGCAATGGGAGGAAGATTTTTCAATCACCCTAATCGTTGGGGCAGAGCCAATCTCTAAGGCCTCATATCATTTAGGATTACTTGAGATGCAAAAGCTGAAGAAGCAGATGCAAGATTTACTAGACAAAAGGATTCATCTACCCAAGCATCTCCCGATGGGGTGTTCCCATATTATTTACAAAGAAAAATGATGGGATTTCGCACATGTGCATTAACTATAGAGAATTTAATAAGATAACATTCAAAAATTGGTATCCTTTGTCGATGATTGGTGACTTATTTGATCAACTATAAGGCACGTCAGTCTTTTCAAAAATTGACTTGCAGTGAGGTTATCATTAGGTAAGAGTAAGAGATGAAGATGTCCAAATGACGGCATTTCGCACTAGATATGATCACTTCAAATTTCAAGTTATGGCATTCAGAGTCACGAATGCTCCAACAATATTTATGGATATGATGAACTGAGTCATGAAGCCTTTTCTTGATCAGTTCGTCATTCTCTTTATTGATGACATCCTGGAATACTCGAAGAGTAAGATAGACCATGAGAGACACTTAGAGCAAGTTCTGCAAATACTAATAGAACACCATCTATTTGCAAAATTCTCCCAGTGTCACTTCTGACCTAAAGGGGTAGCATTTCTTGGACATATTATCAACGGTGTAGGTATCTCTGTAGATTCTGCCAAAATAGGAGCAATAGTCAAGGGGCATCGCCCGACTAATGTACTAGAGATTTGAAGTTTCTTGAGTTTAGCTGGATACTATCGAAAGTTTGTTAAGAACTTTTTGAATATTGCTACTCTGCTAACCCACTTAATCAAAAAGGTTGTGGCGTTCGAATGGAGTAGTAAATATGAAGAGAGTTTTTAGAAGCTTAAGAAGTTGTTGGTGTCAGCACCAATATTAACCCTACCAGATGGTTTTGAAGAATTCTAAATTTATAATGATGCATCGTTTCAAGGGTTAGGATGCTGGCCTGAAGTTAGCCGTTGTAGTATTTGCCCTAAAGATTTGGAGACATTATCTATTAAGGACCAAGTGCCAAGTGTTTGCAGACCATAAATGTTTAAAGCATTTCTTAGACCAAAATGACTTAAATATGCGGTAGCGAAGATGGCTTGAGTTCATCAAAGATTGTGACTTAGAGATCATGTACCATCCCGACAAGGCAAAATAATGGCAGACGCTTTAATTCGTAGATCAGAGACCAAGTCGATGACATATGCCTTAATTGTAAATATAGAGAAATTAAAATTGAGCGCATGGACCTTAGCAAGTACGGCAAGTCTGACACAATTGGTCATCTCACACGATTTGTTACAAGTTATCCAAAAATGTCAACATGATGAAGAATGGGATAAATGTCAAATGACCTAATAGAAAAGTCGCAATCTAACTTTTGTATTGAAAATGGTGGTATTCTACAATGTGGTACTAGATATGGAGTTCCTAAGGTTGATAACCTTTGAGATCGACTGTTACGAGAAGCAAATCAGTAGAAACTCTCAATCCATCCGGAAGCGACAAAGATGTATCATGATTTGAAAATAAACTTATGATTGTCAGACATGAAATCAGATGTTGAAAAATTTGTTCAACACTGCTTGACATGCCAGCAAGTTAAGGTTGTGCATCGTTATCCAGATGGTTAATTGCAACCCCTACCAATCCCCAAGTGGAAATGGGAAGACATCTCGATGGATCTAGTGATAGGTCTACCAAAAACTCTATCAAGAAATGACGCAATTTGGGTAATCGTTGATCGATTAAACAAGTCAGCCTACTTCTTCAGGATAAGAGTTAAAGAGTCAATGTCAAGGTTAGCTCAAAAATACATCAATTGTATTGTAAACTTGCATAGAGTAGAGTCTCGATTGTGTCTGATCGCGATTCAAGATTTACTTCTTGGTTTTGGAATGTTTTCAAAAATCTCTTGGTACAAAACTTAACTTTAGTATTGTTTATCATCCTCAGACTGATGGGCAAACTGAAAGTACAAACCAAACACGAGAAGACCTGTTGAGAATGTGCATTCTTGAGTTTGGAGAAAGCTGGGAGCAACACCTTCCAATGGTGCAGTTTACCTACAATAATAGCTACCACACAAGCATCCAAATGACTCCATATAATACTCTATATGGAAGAAGGGGTCGTACTCTTTTATGTTGGTTTGAAGTTAGAGAAAAACCAGTACTTGAACCACAATTGGTTGAAGATTATAATAGGATAATTCAAATAGTCTGAGACCGACTATTGAACGCTCAAGATAGACAAAAAAATTGACTTAAAGCACCGTGACGTGGAGTTTCAAGTCGGAGACCATACATTTTTGAAGGTGAAATCGAGACCTGACATCAAAAGATTTAAAGGAAGCGGAAAGCTTAAGACACGATATATCGGTGTGTTCAAAGTTCTGGTTAAAATTGGTTTGATCGCATACCGACTTGCATTACAACCAGTCATGAGTGGGATGCATAATGTATTTCATGTATCGATGTTAAGACGATATATCTATGATCCCTCCCACGTCATCCAGTTTGATACATAAATGTTAGAGATACACCCGGATCTCGGCTATGAATCTATCCCTGACCAAATCATTGATCATAAGAATAAACAATTGATGAACAAGACTATTCCAATGATAAAAGTCATTTGGAAATGACGATATGAAGAACAACATGGGAACTAGAAGAAAAAATACTATAACTTATTTTGATGTAATAAATTTTGGGGACCAAAATTTTACATGGAGGAGAGACTTTAATATCCTATAATTACTTAACCATCATTAGCATTAAATGATATTAATTATGGATTAATAATCACGTTTGAGCATTCAATTATCAAACGGAGTAGAATCTTAGAAAATAGAGTCCACCGTTAGACTCAAAAGGTCAAAAAACCTATAGAACGACATATTGTTTGCTAAAATCTGAGATCACTAGGAAAACATGTTTTCCGACACAACCGACACGAATCTTGAGAAACAGTCCACCATTGGACTGAAAACGCCGAAAAACATAAGAACAAATATATTATTTGTCTAAATCATTGTTCATGAGAAAACATGCAGTTTTTGGTGCAACTGGTGCATATTTCGACCAACCAGCACGAATTTCAAGAAACAGAGCCTGTCAATGGATTTAAAACATCAAACTACATAGAAATCAGCCTATTATTTATCTAAATCGGAGTTGGTAAGAAAAAGTGCATTTTTCGGTGCAACTGATGCGAATTTCAAAAAACTGAGTACACAAATAAACTCAGAATATCAAAATCTATTAAAGAAGTATTTTATTTGTCAAAATCGGGGCACATATGAAAAAACTGTAATTTGGGCAATAATCGCTCTGAATTTGGCGAAACGGAGGCCATAATCAGGTCCGGAACGTCGAAAAAACATCGAGACGGTATTTTGTAATTTTCCAGGACCTAAAAAGGATCCAAAATGACCAAATAAGTAAGGCGACAGCATGTGGCGGACTCTGGAGCCACGTGGCAGCCACTAGGCGCCACATGGCGACCACTAGGTGCCATATGACGAGCCAGAAGCGCTCCACGCGCGGGCCCGTATAGTGCTCCGCCATTGGCCCAAGGGGCAGCAACGCGCGCCTGCCCGGGTGGGCACCACGTCACCCATTCGTGAGTCTGAAGGGACATTTTGTCCATTAAAAAAATATTTTCACATTTCTGGGAGCTCCAGAACTCGGATTGAGGCGATTTTAGTGGTGTTGCAAAGCTATATTATAAATACCTACCTCCTGAGATAGTTTTTTTTATTCCAGTTCCTTTCCAAACTCCGGGAATTTAAGAGAGAAGGTATGAAAGAGGAGAGAGAAAGTTTAGGATCGCTGCCAAACTTTTGAGGAAACTCTGGGAGGAACTTGAGAGCTAGTTTTTGGCCTTGTCTTTTGATAAAGCCTTTCTAGGTGCTACAAAAGGGGCGCCAAAATAATATTTTTCTGGCGGTGCGCAATTAATTGTCGAAGTGATGCAAGATTTTTGTCTATGTGCTGACCTTAATAAGAGCAGGTTCAAAGCTCAGATTTAGGAGCGTGAAAATTGAGGTTGGTAGAAAATACTACAGCATTTGTTTTGCTAGTTATTATTTTTTGTATCTTTTGCGGTTAATTTTTATACCTAAATGTTATCGAAATAATTACACAATAACTCGCTAGACATGATGAAGGGTTGAGTCCCCAAGTTGTAGATTGCATGCATTTTAATAATGTGAAAATGATATGTTAATTATCGTGCAAAAATATAATATTTAATAATTTATTTACGTAAGCTAAATTAACATGAGCTCGGACCAATGTTATTTCAGTTAAATGAGATCTTTTATGACTAGATTGATCTTTGGCGGTTGTGAACAATGTTGGATAATTTGAGAAGGGCTATGCATGATATTATGAGAAGGATATAATATTAATGGAAATAATTACATGCATAGAATTATTATGAAATAGGTCTGATATTATTATAAGATCAGTCCACTGTGATCTTTTATGACTGGAATGATCCCAGGGTAATAATTGACCAGTTTGAGGTAAGGATAATTCAAGATGTATTGTTGCAATATGATGACTATTATGAAAATTATTAAAATGTTGTGTGATGAAGTGCACGAGTATGTTAGCACAGTATTTGACTCGAGGGATATTGATACGATCTCAGATAAGAGGGTAATGTTCTCTAAAGACTGTTTTGTGGTCTTGTCCGCGAGCATGTAAATTGGAGGGATAGCACTCCCTAAAGACTATTTTGTGGTCTAGTCCCGGACGCATATTGTGAGTGGAACCCCTGTCGGCAGATTCGTTATCCATGGGATATGATGGGTCCCAACTGAGCCTGAAAAGGCAATGACCCTCCGGTTAAGTCAACCCGTGTCCTATAAGCACTAACTAATAAATGAGCAATTTTTTAAAAGAAAATATATTTGAAAAAATGACAAAATATATGTTGATATACTTATTTTGATTGCTTTTGCTCTTATAGGTGATCAGTATGCAAGGAATAGTTGGAGAGGTTTTGTTGGAGCAAGGAATGACTGGGAAGGGTCTGACACAGGTTTCCAATCAAAGGTGGGGCGGTTATGGTTGAAATCGGTTTAGGAGCTTTCGGCCAGGCATGCGGGAAGTAGGGGATGGCTCGGCTGGGTAGTGGGGGCAGTTTGATGACTACTGCCTGCTGGAAGAGATTTCCAGGAGGTCGATTACTAGATTTATGGTAGAGGGGAGGGGAAGAGATTTCCAGGAGGGCGATTACTAGATTTATGGTAGAGGGGAGGGGTGACAGTCTAAGAAATAAGGTAGAAAAATAAGGGAAAGATAATACCTACAAGTTGGCACCGCAGATTGGAAAATCAAGGAAGAAGACGCCAAAATCTGGGACGGAGTCAAAACCACCCAAACACTCACATAAATGGACAAATGACATTAGGGCAACCATCATGATCAGACTAGATTGCGCTATCATGTTGTCAAATATTTATAAAAACAGAAAAAAATAAAAATAATAATATATAGAAATATCTAAGTATCGCTCCAGACATGACTGCGATCTTGGATGATCTAGTGATGTCAAATATGACAGGAGACAGATCAACCCTGAACGGGCCTAGAAACCCGTACTCCGGAAAGTCCAATTGATCCCCATCGGATCTGACGCCACCTTGTTTTAGTGATCTCTAAACTCTTCCTTTCATATTTACTAATTACTAATTATGAGCGTGATTCTGACTTTGTCTAAATTAAGTGCAATCTGATTCACTAAATTAACTCATAAGTTAAATTCATCATTTATCTTTCAATTGTTTGGATAAAAAAAGGGCAGCACGGTGCACAATGCATCCCCGCGCAGCAAGGGTTCGGGGAAGGGTCCAACCATAAGGATGAAATGTAGACAAACCTTACCTTGCATTTTTGCAAGACTGTTTCCAGGTCACACGGCAGCATCTTAATAATTCCCGTAGATAAAATATTATTGAAATTTTGCATAATTTTGCAAGATTTTGAAACAATATCGGAAGCAATTAAAATTGCCAATACTATAAGCTACATCAACTCGCGACTAAAGTAGTTCAAGCATCATCTTAGGTACTCATAACACAAAAACAATGTGCACCATTCTATACATATCTTTCTGTTAAAGTTTTGATGATTCCATAACTACAGAAACAAACAAAAATGACATGTAATGAGAATTGCTTTAAATTTATGTAGTTAACTTAAAACATCATTTGATATCCAGTCTATAGTTGTTGCTTAATGATTGTTTTCATAAGATACATAAGGTAAATTGGTGAGGAAGGCTGACTATAACAAAAAATTACTAGAAACCTCATTAAATTTTATTCCAACTAGCAATATAACTAAATACACATCTCATAATTCATAACTAGCCATATAAACTATGTTGAAGAAGATGACATGAAAAACTAGAAGCACTTCTTTCATACGCATTTATTGGCGGCAAAAACCCCTTAGACTGTCATCATTCCTGCCATTAGGCAAAGAAGTTTCATGTTCTTCCATTAATTTACTCCTCAAATGTTTTTCTTCTAAATGTTCCTGCAAAGCAGTGGACCATTCAGAGAAGTTTAGATTCTTGGAAGATATTAAAATATATATACTAAATCAATTATGATACAAACTCACACACAATGTAAATAAAGAAAAACATGGGACCATCAAAACTATCTCAGTAGGTGGTCATGGTCCTCAATTAGGAACATTAAAATAATCTCAACACTTCGGTTTATCTAACGAAACACGCATGCATAGTGTGCTCTATGGCAGCAGTACATGGAACAGCCTGTGTAAAATGAATCAAATCCATGTGCCCACACAAAGACTGGGAATGGAAAACCTAGCTCGTGATAATAGCACGTGTGTTGGTATAGCAAGGGTGCACAAAAACAAAGGCACACTGTTAGGATCACAGATAAATTCCAGGAAGAATTTGGCAAGGGGAAGGGCCGGCGGGGGTGAGCGAGAAGTCAGAAAAGAGACGAAATTAGGGAGCAACCATAAAAAAACCTTCATACATTCCAAGATGCTGTAACACATAAACCCTTTCTCCTTATATAGATGAGGGAGGGCAACCAAACAAGGAAATACAAAAGGCACCCAAACAAGGGTCATGATAGTGACTAAAGGGATAAGATCGAAAAACGGAGAAAACCACCCACAAAAACCAGGGGCGGAGTCTGGCCTTCTTCTACATTGCTATGTAGGATTGACTATGTTGTTGCTTTGGTTGATTCTTCTGCTAGGGAACCTTCATCATCAGAAAGACATCAATATCTCTGGACAGTATTTAATGCGATTTCGTTCACAATGTTTTGTTAGCTTGTGATCTGTATCTTTGAAGCTAAAGGTCCTTGGGTAGAATAATTTTATATCTTCTTGATCTAGTCATACGCGAAAATCTCGCGTTTCTACTGCTAGAACTCTGGTGTATGGGAGGTCTACATCGTACGCCTTTTTATAACTTCAAAAGTCTCTGATTTGTTTAGGTAGGCTGCAAAGCTCTGGGCCGATGATATTTGAGTCATCTATATGATTAGCCTGGATAACTGGCTTTTCTGTAAACCGGAAGATGTATATTTCTCTTTTATTATTTTCTAGACAATTAGGCTCGTAGCATGGGGGGATTGCCCGTATATGGGTCTCTACTGCTCCTCCGTAAGACGTTACATCTAGTAACTGAAATATAACTTCTGTTATTTTTGTTTTTTTTATATGTCTAACATGTCCCTTTCTAGTGAATAGGAGGCGGGTGATTAATCTCAATTCCATTAGGTTTGGAATAGTAAATTCTACGTCCGATATAGTTATATCGGTCCATTTTGCTATGTCTATCTGTAATCTTAGATACGAAAAATGTAATTCATTACCCCTCGTTTCTGAGTAGATTATGCATTCTATCTTAGTTCCTTTGAGAACGTCTTCTTTTGAGGTAGCTAGTGTTCTAAGTATTTTTTTGGTAATTACACTGTCATTCTACTTGCCGTTGTAATACTTTGGCTAAAACATAATTCTTTACAGATGCTAGTGCTGATGGATATTATTGTCAATTTTCCTCAGCATCAACTAGTTCGTTAGTGTACTGGTTGGCTGCAGCTTGTAACTCTTTAATTTGGTCTTTTAGATCTGCTATCTTATTTTCTGCTATGCTTAGAGATGATCTTAGCATATGATAATTTGGGCTCTGATTCGGCCTCAGTTGAATGGTACTTGATGTGTTCTTTTCTGAGCTACTGTGACTAATCTGGCTATTTAGAAAGGTAAAGTGTCCGCAAACACACTCCACAATGTCTTTGTAATTTTTGAGTGTTTTGTCATTCCATAAGTTGTCTACCAGGCACTGTTGAAGCGGCGTGATTTGGTGGCTAGTTCGGAATCGGAGATTGCTATTTGCTGGGAAGGTAGGATGTTGGTATGGACCAAATGTAATTTGGTTGTTGAACGCCATCTGAAAAGAAAAAATAATGTATAGTTAGCAAATTATTAAGAGTATGTATAGTTAGCAAATTATTAAGAGTATGTATAGTTAGCAAATTATTAAGAGTATGTATAGTTAGCAAATCATTAAGAGTTAATTGGGCTACTCCTGGAGCTGTCTCCAGGGGTGAGATTTGTGATTTCTCTCGTGATCATGTCGCGCAGAGTATTAATAAATCGCTTAATGTATGTTACTTCTCTGGATAAATTTCTATATATTGGGTGCAAAATTTGTCGGTTTTGCTCTAAATATTCTAAAATTCTTAATTAACGTCTATTTTTTGCGTATAATATGTGAAGTCTTTCGTTCTCATGCATTAATTATTTTGGAGGATGCGAGACAGCTGGTCGGCGAGTTTGTTATTGATACCTTTAATGTGCTCAAATAATACTCTGTAATTTTGATTTAATATGTGGTACATAAAATTAGTCCATCGTTTGTAGCTAAATTTCTTTTTATTTCTATTAAGGTAAAATTTTACTATTGCTTCGCAATTCGTACTTACTAGTATCTCTTGTTTGTTTATGATGAACAGGCGGAATGCGTCTAATCTGTAGCAGACTGCTAGGATTTCTTGATCAATGCTACTGGCAGGGCCTTTTCTTTAAAATTTCCACTACTGTATCTACATATATATTCTTCATTTTTTCCCTGTATATTTATGGGGTTTGCATTTTAGGATGGCTCCCCACCCAATTTAGCATCCATATGTTTCTATTATTAGGTACTCATCGTCTAATGGTAATTTTAAGTCTGGCAGAGAATTAACAATTTCTTTTATTTTTTTCTATTTGTTTCTTATCTTCATTATTAAATGATTTTTGCGTGCTCTTCAATTTACTATATAATGGGTCTGCTAATTTTTCCAGATTTTTGATGAATGGTCTTGCATAATTTACCAACCCAAGAAATTGTTGTAAATGCTTAATAGTTGTGATGGGTGGAAAGTGCAGAACATTTTTACTTATATGTTCTTGGAGTTTTATTTTTCTATGCCCTAGAATTATTCCAAGGAATTCTATATTTTTTCTAAAGAATTGAGTCTTTTGGGTGCTAATAACTAATCTTTGTTTCATAAATTCTGATAACACTAGTTTTAAATGGCTTATATGTTTTTCATGTGTTTTTGAGTGTACTAAAATATCATCTATATAAACACTTGTAAAATTTCGATATTTATTGAATATATCATCTGTTTTTCTTTGGAAAATGCTAGGTGCATTCTTTAGTCCGAACGACATCACTAACCATTCAAAGTGTCTTAGTGGGCATGTGAATGTTGTCCATGAAATACTATTCGGATGCAAAAATTATATGTTTTCATGTGTTTTTGAGTGTACTAAAATATCATCCATATAAACACTTGTAAAATTTCGATATTTATTGAATATATCATCCGTTTTTCTTTGGAAAATGCTAGGTGCATTCTTTAGTCCGAACGACATCACTAACCATTCAAAGTGTCTTAGTGGGCATGTGAATGTTGTCCATGGAATACTACTCGGATGCATCCTTACTTGCCAAAATCCTGATTTTAAATCAAATTTGCTAAAGACGTAATGGTTTTGGATGTTATTGAGTAACTCATTTTTATCAGGAATATTGTAGACATCATCTATGATGTTATCATTTAATCAACGATAATCTATGATCATTCGTGATTTTCCACGAATTTATTCACTATGTTTATTGACTATGAATGTTGGGCTACGATGTGGACTATTACTGCGCTGAATGACCTTAAGGCAAAGCAAGCCATCAATCAATATGCATTCTAAATTCGTCTAGATTTTCGTTTGTAGCATCTATCTTTTGGGATATTATGCGGAAATTTGGGTCTTTAAGTTCTAATTTGCAAACTAGTTTGTTTCTATCTCAATGACGTTGTGGATGATTTTCAAATGTTTCATCTTTTTCTAATGTGCTAATAAGGTGGTCTATATCCGTATTTTCAGTCTCTAATAAAATGTATACCGGATTTAGAGGAATTGTAGAAAGGTGTGATGAAAGGTAGACTTCGAAATTATTTATATAAAATTCGGGATTATTGGCGTAGGTTTCTAGTTTGTCTTCGCCTTGGGGTAAGGGAAGAGGAAGAAGACATTCGCCTTAGCATTCGCATTTGGTCTTACAATGGCATGTAGGTGAGGTGGCGATGACATTGTTGGTTTCGACTCCACCACCCTTCCTAGGCAACTCTGATGTAAAACGGAGGGCGGGTTGCTGGAGGAGGTGCAGATCGGTACTTGTAATAAGAAGACCATGATACCAATTGATTAAGAGGTTAAGTCCTATGGCGCAATCGACATTGTTAAGTTGTAAATCGCACAGGGTGATACGGACCAGAAGAGCTTGGTCATTGGTTCATGTATTGTTGTCAAGTTTATAGCTAATTTTATAAGTGGTGTTTAATTGTTGGTCGTAATGAAATAGTTTGCCGTCCATTTGTTGGGCGTTGAATCGTTCTATGGTAGGGATCTGTTGGATATAAGCCTGCGGGACGAGTTTTATGTCAAGCAAAGTATTGCTACATCCCGTATCGACGAGTCCTAAGACGTCCAAAAGCTAGTCTCAAATTTTGAACCGTAGTTGGATTTTTAAACTATAGATACATCCCGTATCAACGAGGAACATGTCTTGACTCGGGTGGAAGTGGTTTAGCAGGTGTGTGTTTACTGCTAAGGAGTTGGAAGGGCTGGTCATATTGTTGGTGAATCAAATCTTTGGAATTGGAGCAAAGTAAGCGGAATTTATTCAGGACTTTGCGGGTCAAATATCGCTCTCTAATGGTCTGAATTCTTTTATGAGAGACCTGAGAACGTAATTTCCTAATAAATTTTGTAGCTGCTAGATATGGTTTAATGTTGCGCTCAATGGCTTGTGTCAGATAGATTTTATTACGTGGATGGTCGTGAGCCAGAAAGGCTTCGATTATATGAAGATCAAATTTTAGGTTATGAAACATGGACATGGTTATATATCTGTTCAAAAAGGGCAAATAAGTTTGCAACTTCTTTTTGTATGGTCGATACCTGTATGTGGAGATTGCTTAATTGGTTTTCTATGTCCAATATTCTTAATTCAATAATTTTCGTTCTAACTTGTCTTTGTGAGGAAACTTGTGTGATAGGTATTGTAGGGTATTTTTTTTCAAGGCAAAATTTACAAGTTTCGATTAAACATAGAGTACATTGATATCTTAATGCTATAGTGGGGATATTTAAAACAATAGACACATGGTTTATCATTACTACCACTATTATGCTTCCAACTATGCTCGCTTGTCATCATATCTGTTTTAAGTATTGATCAAGGAGATTTGGTTTGAATAAATTATCTTCGCAGGAATCGCGGAACTTCCTATCAAATTCAACTAGTTCTCTTGGTAATTCCTTTGTATCGCTATCAGAGCTAGGAAGATATCTATCATCTTGGTCATTAATACTAATGATGTTGTAAACACTTTTCGTGTCACTAATTGTTTTGTCAGTTTGTATTAAATCCTCAGTTGTGCAGACTATCAAGGCAGCTTTTTGTTATGTATATTATGTCTTTTATTACATTCTCTAACTAGATGCTCAGTAGAGACACAAGTAAAACATGCTAATGTTTTGTTATAATTTCTTCGTCGATCATATTTTTTAGCATGCCTATCTTTGTTTAGGTAGAGCTTCCTAGCATTACTTTTGCGTAGGAAATATTTTCTTTTAGGTTTGTATTTATAATTATTCTACGGTGGTTTGTAGTTAGTTTTCTCTTCTTTGTCATATCTTTGAGGTGTATATATGTTCCGGCAAAAACTATACTCGCCTTTGAGCTATCTATTGTTCAGTAGATCAATGCATTTTTCTACAAGATAATCTAGAATAAACTTTATTTTTGTACTGATATTGTCTACCTGGGGAAAATTACTTGTCGTTCTTTATATTTCTTATATATAACGGTTTCTAATGGATCTGGTAATTTTAGTAATAGTTTTTCTACTATAGTTTGATCATAAAAACATCCTGCAATACTACTATAATACATATATTCTTGAAGAAATGGTTTGATGTAATGTCATTTCCTGATTTGGAGTAGTTCTAATCTCCTAATGGCTTCTACCTGAGCTGTTGGGGTAATATTTGGTTGATACCCTAATAACAAGTATGTGATCTTATTTGTGAAGTTGTATGAATTTGCGCCTAAGGAAATATCTAGACTAAAGTCTTCGGGATATTCTTTCTTATAAGATTCTCAGATTGTTCTTGTTGTTTCTTCTAAAAACTTCTCAAGATAATTATACATTTCTTCAGGTGACTTAATGATCTCTAATTCATCATATTTTCTAACTATCATTTTGCTCCATATTTCTAATATTGTGGGTAATTTTTGGGGGTCATGTGTCGTGATATTTAATAATCTTTCGTCATCTATTAATAATTTTTTATCTATGGTTTCTAGTGGCATTCGTTTTCCTTTAGCTTTATTAGTATCTCGTTCTCCTTGATAGTCATTATATGTGGGTCTAGGCGACTGTCATATTCTGTTGTCAATCTATGTGTTAAATGTATATGTATTACTTGCTTGAGATGTCGATTCTCCATTGACCATTTCTATCTGCTGCTCGTATTCTGTCGTGGCGTATAACTCTGGTTCTTCTTGAAGCAGTAGGTCTCTATGCATTACTAAGTGTCTTGATTCATTGAGTTTGAGGCTATCGTATTTGTACATTAGTCCTTCAGTTTCCATTCTATTTTCTAGCCTGATCTGGTCGTCGTAAGTACCTTTGTAATTATATATAACTATATGACCGTCTTCGATTCTATTCATTTCGCAGAGATTCCACGTCGGAGTCTATCTCGTCTTGTTCAGAGATTGGTTTATGCACAAATCCTTGAAATCTTAGACTATAGGTGTTTTCCAAATTTTTGTATAACAGACTGTGTTGTTTGTTAAATTATCGTTAATATTCCAAGCTAGTCTTTCCAGTATGGCTGGGTCAATGTCCATGGGCTGGATCATTTTGACACCCGTGCTGTTTATGACATCTATAATATGCTCAATATTAAGCTTGTATTTTGTGGTACTATTGTTGTTAATTTTCCTAATAATCCGATATTTATTAGCAGGTTGTTGTGTCTGGTGAAATCTTCGTATCCTTTTGTTTGGATTCCTAATTCAATTTTTTCTATGTTTTTTATACTAACCAGGAAGTCTGGACTACAATAAAAAATTCCTTTGTTTCCTGTCAAATCCACTTCCATGGCGTCGATCATCGCTTTACGGGCGTCCGACTGTCATCTATTATCTAAGAGAGTAATTAGGACCTTTGTTCCTAATCTTTTCCTAGCTAGTCCTTTTAATCCGATGACTATTAATCCGAGATGAACTAATTTTTTTTCTGACTGTTTTATCTGGTTTATCGTATTCTGGCTGATTAGTTTATATTAGTAGGGAAGTTTGTAACTAGCAGTTCATCTTCTCTATTAATCCTTAATAATTGAGTGTTAAAATTAAACCGTCCTACGTGGTATAAAGTTTTTGGATTCAGGAGGTTGATTTGATGGTTATTGTATAACACTAAATCTTGTTCGACGTCTAATACTCCTTCTAAAACCGTTTATTTTTTCGGTTTTTGTCGTAATAATTGTCCTATAAAGGAGGGTGTGCATACTTGTTTATTTTCTGATGTTACGGTTTTACTGGTTGTTGCTATCGCTTGAGAACTCATCTTTTTATGATACCAAATTTATATGGCTCTCGTGGTTTTTCATGTCTTTCTTTTCCTATTTTTAAGTTATTTAATTGTCCTATTAATCCTTCGATTTGGGAGTTTTCTTTATATTCGTTTGCTTTTTTGATTGCACTCTCTATTTTATTATGTAACTGAATTAATAAGTGAATTATGATATTATTTTGTGAAATTAAAATTTTATTATTCTCAGCTTGTGCGTCGTGGTTACTAAATCCCATAGAATTTTTTAAATATATATTTATATATCTAATGGCTTCTTTATATGCTTCGGACTCCATTATGCTCTTTTTATTTCGTATAGCATTTTTCAATGTTATTATATTTTACCTATAAATCCTTATGATGTATTTCTAATTTTTGCAGAATTGTTGTCGTGACTACGGGAGTTTCTTTTTCATGCACTATTATTCTTAGGTTTTCGTACACATGAGTGAGTTGGTTCGTGATATACTGTTGATTGGCCGGAGGGAGCAGCAAGACAGGGGCCGGCGGAGTAAGAGCCAGTAGAGGAGGCGGCGGGCTTACTGGAGGTGGCGGAGCAGGTGGTCGGATAGGTGGCAGAAGCGGTGGAGAGACGACAACCGTGGAGTGATGTGGTACAGCCGCGACCGATACGCTTTTGACGGGAGGACCAACTGCAAGGCGGAGAGGCGGGTTGGTATCGTAGAGCAATGTTGGTGGCGGCATGACAGGGAAACTCTCGCATGGTGCCGGGGGCAATCGTGGAGGATACAGCTTATGGCAAGAAACCTCGTGGGGGTTCTAGAATTCCCTCTGTGGTACGCGAGGAGATGATCGATTTTGGCGTGAAGGGAGGCGCATGTGGCCTGAATTTGTGCAGCGAGGGCAGCAAAATCCAGCTGAGGGCTGGTGTCCGGCGACGGCAAGAACAGCGGCCCGGGAGCGTCCGGTTAGGTGGCAACCATGGTAATGGAGTCGTCGTACGGCGGTCGGTAAAGGCGGAGCTGGCACGGGTGGGCCCAGGTAGAGGTCTGGATACGACGGGACGGTGCAGAACTTGTCAGATCGGGGCCAGGAGAGGCTGGATCTGGTGAACGTCGGTGGAAGCAGCGTGTCGTGGCTTGCCTGCAACAGAACGTCGGAGCTCTGGTTGCCCAGAAGCCGGAACGGCTGACGGCCAGAAATAGGCTGCAGGCGGCGGATGGGGGAACTGTGCTGAGCAGTGGACAGCGTTGGCTGGAAGCCCGATTGGCGCAGTGGACGGCACAGGCAGGAGGAATGATGCAGGCGGTTGGGAAAAACCGCGCGTAGCAGCGAAACGGCGCAGCGGAAGAGGAAACAGACCCGATCGATTGGGGGAAAAGAGCATTGAAACGATCGATCAGGGGCTAAAAGCAGCCGGCTGGCGGGAAGTTGAAGATTGACGCGATCTGGACGAACGTCGCGATGCGGAGCGTGAGGCGGACCGGGCGTGCTGGACAGCGTGCTGCAGGGTCGAAACTGCGAGTAGGGTGAACCCGTAAGGCAGATTGCGGGCGGGCGCGAGATGTGATTTTGTGAACAGGAGCGCGAGCAGGGATCCCACGACCGGCGGCTTTCCAGCGGATGGCACGGCAGGTCAAACCAATTGTTAGGATCACAGATAAATTCCAGGAAGAATCCGGTAAGGGGAAGGGCCAGCGGGGGTGAGCGAGAAGGAAAAAGTAAGAAAAGAGACGAAATTAGGGAGCAACCCTAAAAAAAACTTCATACGTTCCAAGATGTCATCACACATAAACCCCTTCTCCTTATATAGATGAGGGAGGGCAACCAAATAAGGAAATACAAAATGCAACCCGACAAGGAAATACCAAATAATTAACTTAATTGATTGCGTTAATTAGTATGAATTAATAAATATCAATTAATTAATTCAAACAAATTAATTATAAGAAGGTCGATCATGACGGCTTCCATATGCGCGCTCTATAAATTATGATGATGGGGGTCCACTTGAGTGAATGTGTCTGCGACCATGGAAGCTTCCATATGCGTGCTCCATAAATTATGATGAGGGGGTCTACTTGAGTGAATGTGCCCGCGTAACACTATACCGCCCTTGGAAATCTACCTTGTCCTCAAGGTCGAAGCCCCACCCCTTGTCGGGATCTTGAAGAATTTTGATGGTGTGCGGGGAGCAGTGGGAAGTCCTCCGCACAGTCCCCGTAAGGGCTTTGTCACCGAGAGGATGGTAGAGGAACGGCGGGGCCGGTGCGAGTTTGACGGGAGGATCATCTGGTACCTTGACCTCCCGCCTGAATAAGGCCAGGAAGCGTGTAGCAACGACGGCGGTGTTGGCGAGTAGCCGCGGCGCCTCCGTAACGACGGGCGGCGCAAGTAGTGGCTTCTGCAAGGTCGACGGAGCGGTGGTGATCAGCAGCCATAAGGATGTCAGAGACGCGACGATCGGAAACAGGAACGGATCTGCCGGGGTCAGCGGAGCATGGGGCGGCATAAGAGGCAGCGATGCGGTCGGTGGAAGGGGCAGGGTAGGGTCCGGCAGAGCATGAGTCGGGAGAGGAGGCGGTAGAGTGGCCGGAGGGGGCGGCAAGACAGGGGCCGGCAGAGTAAGAGCCAGTAGAGGAGGCGGCGAGCTTACTGGAGGTGGCGGAGCGGGTGACCGGATAGGTGACGGAAGCGGTGGAGGGACGACAACCGTGGAGAGATGTGGTACAGCCGCGACCGATGCGCTTTTGACGGGAGGATCAACTGCAGGGCGGAGAGGCAGGTTGGTGTCGTAGAGCAATGTTGGTGGCGGCATGGCAGGGAAACTCTCGCATGGTGTCGGGGGCAGCCGTAGAGGATACGACTTCGGGCAAGAAACCTAGTGGGGGCTGTAGAATTCCCTCTGTGGTATACGAGGAGATGATCGATTTTGGCGTGGAGGGAGGCGCATGTGGTCTGGATTTGTGCAGCGAGCGCAGAAAAATCCAGCTGAGGGCTGGTGTCCGGTGACTGCAAGAATAGCGGCCCGGGAGCGGCCGATTGGGTGGCGACAATGGTACTGGAGTCGTCGAACGGCGTCCGATAAAGGCAGAGCTGGCACAGGTGGGCCCTGGTAGAGGTTTGGATACGGCGGGACGGTGCGGAACTTGTCAGATCGGGGCTAGGAGAGGCCGGATCTGGTGAAGGTCGGTGGAAACAGTGTGTCGTGGCCTGCCTGCGACAGAACGTCGGAGCTTTGGTTGCCCTGGAGCAGGAACGACTGACGGCCGGAATTAGGGTGCAGGCGGCGGACGGTGGAACTGTGTTGAGCAATGGACGACGTTGGCTGTAAGCCCGATCGGCGCAGTGGACGACACAAGCAGGAGGAATGATGCAGGCGGTTGGGCAAAACTGCGCGTAGCGGCGGAACGGCGGAGCGGAAGCGGAAACAGGCCCGATCGATCGGGGGAAAACAGCGCTGAATCGATCGATCGGGAGTTAAAAGCCATTGCGGTAAGCGGCGAGGCGTAGCAACGGACTGGCGAGAGGTTGACGATTGACGCGATCTGGACGAACGTGGTGATGTGGAGTGTGAGGCGGACGGGGCATGCTGGACAGCATGTTGCAGGGTCGAAACCGCGAATAGGGTGAACCTGCAATGCAGATTGCGGGCGGGCGTGAGATGTAATTTTGTGAACAGGAGCGCGAGCAGGGATCCCATGATAGGTGGCTTTCTAGCGGGTCGCACGGCAGGTCGGACCAATTGTTAGGATCACAGATAAATTCCAGAAAGAATCTGGTAAGAGGAAGGGTCAGTGGGGGTGAGCGAGAAGGAAGGAGTAAGAAAGGAGACGAAATTAGGGAGCAACCCTAAAAAAACTTTCATACATTCCAAGATGTCATCACACATAAACGCCTTCTCCTTATATAGATGGAGGGCAACCAAACATGAAAATACAAAAGGCGCTCAAACAAGAAAATACAAAAGACAACCCAACAAGAAAATACAAAATAATTAACTTAATCGATTGTTATTAATCAGTATGAATTAATAAAGATCAATAAATTAATTCATACAAATTAATTATAAGAAGGTCGATCATGACGGCTTCCATATGTTCGCTCCATAAATTATGATGATGGGGTCCACTTGAGTGAATGTGTCTGCGACCATGGCGGCTTCCATGTGCGCGCTCCATAAATTATGATGAGGGGGTCCACTTGAGTGAATGTACCCGCGTAACACACCCCCAAATTTGTTATTTCAAGAGATTCGGGCAACACATAGGAAAGCACGGTGTTGTATAAGTCAACCAGAGTAGGTCGAGGTCGTTGGATTTTTTGCCACAAGGGACAATAGTGAGTTGGCAGTTGGTTATGGAGTAGATTTTAGTATTTTAGAAGAAAAAGAGAGAAAATGCGAGGGGAGAAAAGTGACGCAAATGCACTCATGAGAACTTGCTTGGCAATGTAGGTCCCATCAATGGCGAGTAAATTTATCCCAACAGCAAAGTACTCCAAATGAGTACCCTCCCTAATATCTAGGGTCTTACTCTACATATTTTAGAACTTGTATTATTCATCTATTATTTATACCTATTGCGGGCCCCTACTAAGAAATATAAAAAAGAACATTGCACATGAGACGATATTCTGAAACCCTAATTTCGAGAATGGCTTTTGTATGTAATGGTTAGGTTTGAGATCCAGTTTGTGTGTGGATTGTTGGTCCATAGCTCGAATGTTCCTCGATGCCTCGGGTGGTATCAAAAGTTTAATGTAAATGGAACATGACTTTATGCAGTCTACTGTATTAAGGCCTCCCTTCAGAATCTAAATCTCAACATACGTTGATTGGAGTAGGAAAGGGAGCACTCAAGAACCTTCGAGCCAACTAGTTTAAGATCCAAAAAATGTGCCATGAGCAAACTTACCTCATGACCTCCAAAGGGAAGGCTAAGGATCGTCGCTCTTGCGACGCACAAAAACATCTCAACTAAATTTGTATGGTTTAAGTGACGAGGTTGATATTTTTACTAGATAGAGTTAAGATTAATTTTTCAATTGTAATAGGATTGTGGAGTACTGTAGAGATCGACGAAGAGGGTCGTCGGCTCTGATACCAAAGTTGTTAGGGGCCTACTTCCGTAACCGCGGTAACTTCGTCGGAGTGTTGATCGGAGGTGGAGATGATGGGTAGTGGCGGAGGATACCGTGGAGCCGGAACCGCGTCTGCCTACGCGGGGTTGCTCGTTGGAGGAGAGAGCCACCAAGATCTCACAACAAGGACAGAGAAACTAGAACTTAATTTCATAGATAGCAAACATACAATGCTCATATCTTTATATAGGCTACAAGATGACTCTTAAAACTAATCAGTCACCTAATAAGACAATAATAATAATAATAATAATAAGGATAAAATGGCTGAAAATTCCAATCTGATGTAGCATTGTACAATCGTGGTGTCGGGGTGCGCGAGGACTGACGGCGGCGGCTTGTGGACGGTCAGGGGCGGTGGGGCATTGCGGAGAAGTGATTGTGTCTGACTGCCGCTTGTATGATCGTGTGCTGGGGCGGTAGACAGAACATCGATGCGCTTGGAGTGCTGGGGGGAAAGATAAATAAAGTCGTTGGAGTCAATCCACCTGATTTAATCGGATTCCTGTATGCGAGCAGGAGCCGAACAAGGGAAATGACGCGGGGCTCGAAAAGACGGTGCTGTCCGTGGATCGATGAAGGTGATGCGTGCGGGGACAGGGCAGGGGCACGTGTGCAGAAAGTAGATGTTGCAGGCGGAGGATGGCTTGGCGGGTCGGCAGCTGGGAGGAAGACAAAGTTGCGCCGGAGTATGACCTGGCGGATGGTGCTTCCGTTGTAGAAAGCCAGAGCCCGAGAAGGCGCTGGAGGAGTTGATCGGAGGGGGTTGGGAACTGTGAGGAGTGTTGCTGGTGTCTCACCAGCTAGGCTTCGACGAAGGCAGAAGGAGCTTCTCGACAAAGCAGAGAGGCGCAGGTTGGACAACAGTGGTCCCGATCGTGGAGTACTGTAGAGATCGACGAAGAGGGTCGTCAGCTCAGATACCAAAGTTGTTAGGGACCTACTACCGTAACCGAGGTAACTTTGTCGGAGTGTTGATCGGAGGTGGAGATGATGGGTAGTGGCGGAGGATACCGTGGAGCCGAAACCCCGGCTACCTAGGCGGGATTGCTCGTTGGAGGAGAGAGCCACCAAGATCTCACAACAAGAGACAGAGAAACTAGAACTTCATTTCATAGATAGCCAGCATACAATGCTCATGCCTTTATATAGGCTATAAGATGACTCTTACAACTAATCACTCGCCTAATAAGACAATAATAATAAGAATAAGAATAAAAGGGCACGGTGCTCGAGACCCCATAACTTCTCATAACAACCCGTAACACATAACAACCCATAATATATAACAACCCATAACAAAGTTTCACACGGAAGGGGAGATGATTTCAAACTATGCGTGAATATCCCAATTATGCAACCCCTGGCATCAAAGAGTTTATGAATTGGTTCTTAAAGATGAACAAAATGTTCAACTACATTGAGAAACTTGCTTAAAAACTGGCTCATTTCATTTATCTGATCCTTCCATCATAACAAACTGGCTCATTTCATTGCATCAACTAACTAGGAGGACGAAAAATCCTTCGAACTCCCTCATTTCACCAGATAACACAAAAAGAAGCCCATCATTTGATTGCAGAGCATCTAGCTATAAACCCATCAGTGTGTTGAGTTGGCATGTCCTCTCCTGCTAGAGTACCTACTCACAGTAAGAATCCACTTTGCATGGCTACCTGGTAAACACAGTCAAGTTTACACTTCAGTGTATTGAGTTGGCCTTA
This sequence comes from Platanthera guangdongensis, assembly GCA_039583875.1. Taxonomy (NCBI): domain Eukaryota; kingdom Viridiplantae; phylum Streptophyta; class Magnoliopsida; order Asparagales; family Orchidaceae; genus Platanthera; species Platanthera guangdongensis. The sequence continues at coordinate 99,847,414 of CM077158.1, read as the reverse complement.
CTTGCTGAGAGGAAGTTGAGAAGACAATGATTCAAATAAGTTCCAAACTTCTCCAGAATATGCTCAAGGAGTATCTTTGCTAGAAGTGATCAACATAATGATAAGCAACATTATTAAAAATACTTATGGAAGAACATAAAAAACAATGGAAATTTTCAAAAAAAAACACCAAGTACATAATGGGTTAGTATATAACAACATGATTTAACTCATCCACAAGGAAGGCATTGTTGGACATCGTATGCTCTAAATCGTCCACAAATAGTCTAGATATGCAGGACTTGCAAAAAGAGACAATGAAGAGTGCGCCAACAACTAAGATGAGGAATCAAATCCAAGGAGTCCATGAAGAGGCACGTGAAAGTCTACAGAAGACCAACACAAGATACAAAATAATAGTGGACAAGCATCATAGATGTGCAATCTTCAAGGTCGGTGAGTATGTTATAGTTTACAAAAGGAAAGAAAAAATTTCAAGCAGACAGTGTGGGAAACTCCAAACAAGAAACCCTTCAATACTGACTACTGAGAGATTAATGTAATGCAAACATTGTTCATTTAATGTATTCAAAGTGGATCACTCCAGCCTTCAGCGTTGCTAACATATACCTCTGCTACTCAGATAATGAAGAATTATACCTTGACAACAAAACCAAACCTGGGACATGGGTTGAGTAAGTTTCTCTCAAACATTATCATGTGAACTCGTGTGGATATGAGTTTCTAAAGATGGAGAGTAAGTTGTTTCGTTAATGAGCAAGTTTCTCTCTCCTTTGGAGTACTCATGTCAAAAACTCCAGTTAAGTACACATACTGAGTACTCTCCTGGAGATTCTGGGATTTGCACTACATATTTGTGAGCATGCATTATTTATTCTTCTATTTGTTATTTAAGCATATATTAGCCTCACTTTGTAATATAAATATGAAAAAGTAGTATTGTACATGGGTACGATTTTTTCAACCTGAATTTTGAGTGTGGATGTAGCGTGTGGACTGTGTGTGAATAAACCGTTTGATCTAAACATCATGTATCCTAGTTGCATCAAAAAAGAGGAAAATTCTGATGAATGAGAGAATTTTTCAGGATTTGCAAAATTGTCTAATGTAATTTGGCTCTCAAACTAATAGAAAGATCACTGCATGGGGAGGTGGAGGTATGCGTTCTTCCCAAAACTATGAAAAACTTATCTCATATCTTATGCACTTTTGTAGATATCAACCGACATGGCCGACATGTCAACCGATGTAAAGGTTTTGCACCCAAGGCGACACATTTCCATTTATATTTTGTTCGTAATGTTTTGAATAAAACAACTAATATATCGACCGATTTCCAATATAAAGAGCATGAGAACGAGCATTATATAGCCAGTTTAAAAAAAAATTAGGCCGTCTCGACTTCTCTCATGTGCTTAACACTTTGAGCCCCTTCTCCATTCATTTCGTGCCCTAGCATTTCCCTCTTCAACTTGACTCTGACACTCTCTGGTTATTCCTCTCTCCGGCGAACATGAGCAATGATTCCTCTGTATCATTGTTCCTCTCACCAGTGAGTTGAGCCCTGGTTATTCCTCTCTCTGGATTCGATTCTATGGTTGTGAATGGATTTTGTGACTTCGATTTTTCTTTGGTTTCTACGGCTACTTCTGGTTCTTCTCCCTGCGTCTCTCATTTTGGCACCTGCACTGTAAATCTGGTTCTTCTCCCCAGTTTTTATGGCAGTAGGAGGAGACGCCGCGCGAGGTGGCGAGTTTGTGACGGTAGCCACGTTGGAAGAGTTTGCGAAGAGGATCGAGCAGACCATCCTCGTCGGGTTTGCTCATCGCCCAGAGGTCACAGCGACTTCTCCCCGTCGCCTGACACTGCTAGAAGAGGAAGCGCCGCCGAGGAGAGCTAGGAAGGAGCCCGCTTGGGCAAGGGAAGAGCGACCGATACAGTCGCGGCATTACCCGGCGAGCAGCCAAGGAGTTCGCTTTCGGGATCCGATGTCGCCGGCGAGAGGCAGAGATACTCGACACTACAGCGAGTACGACGTCTCCAGCGAGGATGAAACTCGCAACCGCCAGGGAGGGAGGAGCCCCTTCTGTGACGAGATCCTCGCTGCCCCAGTTCCAGAAGGGTTTAGGGAACCCGTTCTCACCTACAACTCCGGCAGAGACGACCCTGTCAGACACCTCTAGTGGTTTGAAGACGTCGTCACCATTCGCAACATGTCTGATGCCTTCAAGTGCAGGTTCTTCTCCATCACCCTCACGGGCAACGGCAGGGATTGGTTCCATCAACTGTCAGCAGGGTCTGTGTACTACTTCTCAGACCTGCGTCGGGGCCTCATGGCGAGATTCGCGACATCTAAGAAGAGGAAGAAGGAGGCGACGGCTCTCTCCAAAATCATCCAAGGGCAGCACGAGAGCTTGGGTCATTACATAGATCGTTTCCAGGAGGAGATTTTGGAAGTGGAAGAGGTGGACAGCTTTACCTTGATGGTGGCCCTGAAGTTCGGGTTGAAGCAAGGACTGTTCAGTCTGGAGATGGGGTCCAATCCCCCGAGATCTTTCGAAGACATGATAGAGAAGACGAACACTTTTGTTCGGGGAGAGGAGAAGAAAAAGGACTTCCTAGCAAGGCTGGATGGGGAGATTGCAACGGAGAGGGGGAGAGCAGGACCTTCGGGGTCGAAGTCAAGGAGGACGTCGGAAAGGCGAGAAGAAAGGAAGAAGGAAGAACCAAGGAGAGAGGAGAGGAAGAAGGAGGAACCCAGGAGGGTTGAAGAGAGGAGGCAGGAGAGGCCTCGAAGACAAGAAGAGATGAGGTCAGCGGAAGCTCGGGAAGGAGGAAGGGGGGAAAGACGATTCCAGTATCCGGAGAATCGCCCCCAATGGAGACCATCAAGGCAGCACTACCAAGAAGAGAGGAGGAATGGTAACCGGCAGGAGCGAGGCCGAGGAGGAGGAAGAAGGGAGACAATGGTCATCGCTCGTCAAGACAACAAACGGCGCCGGAGGGAGCAGCGGGCAATGTGTCAGGAGGCGGAGATTCCCCTCTACTGCGATATTCATCGGGTAGAGGGGCACGGGACCTTGGCTTGCCCCGAGTTCTGGGAAGCAAGGAGGAGGCTGGAGGCAGGAGCGGCAGAAAGAGAACAGTAGAGGCAGGAGGCCCCGGTGGGGCAGGTGGCATTCCAAGCTCCGGCAAGGAGGAGGAATGAAGACCGAGTCGACCTGGGAGGTCGCGAGTAAGTGATACATGGCCCCGGAGGTGGGCATGTAGGCGTGATCAATGGAGGGGTCGGGCTTGGAGCTTCTCGTAAGGGGAGTCTCCACCAGATCTATCAGAAGAACGTCGCCTCGACGTCACAGACCCCGCGGCCATTGGAGGAGATCACGTTCTCGAAGGAAGATATGCTAGGGAATGAAAACCCCTTCCATGACGCTTTGGTCATTCAAGCCGCCACCGAAGACTTCAACGTCGACCGAATCCTCGCAGACAACGGTATCTCGGTGAATGTCATTTTCAAGAGAACCTTCGTCGGGCTTCGGGTGGAAGCGTCTCGGGTCCAAGCTGCAGATGGACCGCTCTTTGGCTTCTCAGGAGAGAAGAAAGAGGTGGAAGGAGCAGTGGAGCTGCTGGTCACGCTCGGCGGGACGTCGATCTGATGCCGCTTCATCATCGCCGACGCGTCGAGCGGTTACAACGCCATCTTCGGGCGGCCCCTCATTAACTACTTCAGGGCCGTTCCGTCGTCTTACCACCAGTGCCTGAAGTACTGACGCGGAGATATTCAGATCAGGATCAGGGGAGATCCCAAGGCTTCCAGGGAATGCTACTTGAATGTCGTTAGCACCATCAGCTGGATGGGTGACGCGGAGAAGTTGGAAGAGTTGCTGGAGAAGGAGAAGGGACTGTGTGCTGCTGAGGAGGTAGAGGAGATAGAGGTGATCTCTCGAGGAGGAGAGCCAGGACTGCTGAAGGTTGGAGGATCCCTGCCGCTTGGAGGGAAAATAGAGATGGTTGCTTGCCTGCACGACAACGTTGATGTCTTTGCATGGAGCGCCGCCAAGATGCCAGGGGTGGACGCCGATGTTGCTTGTCATCGCCTCAATCTGGATCCCGCGGTGGCCCCAGTTCGGCAGAAGCAGAGGAAGAGCGCCGTCATGCTGGCCGAGCCGATCAGGGAGGAGGTAGAGAAGTTGTTGGAGGCAGGTTTTGTCTCGGAGATCCAGTATCCAGGCTGGGTCTCCAACGTTGTAATGGTGAAGAAGCCCGGAGGGGGCTGGCGTCTATGTATCGATTTTTCAATGTTGAATAAAGATTGCCCGAAGGATTGCTACCCCTTGCCTCAAATCGACGCGCTGGTTGATTCCGCCGTCAGATTTCCTGTGATGAGTTTTCTTGATGCTTTTTCAGGATATCACCAGATTCGGATGCATCCCCCCGACTGACGGGACGACTCCTTCATAACCAGCGATGGCTGCTACAGCTACAAGATGATGCCCTTCGGGCTCAAGAATGCAGGCGCGACTTACCAGAGGATGATGGATCAAATCTTCAAAGAGCAGAAGGGGCGGAACTTGGAGGTTTATGTGGATGACCTGCTCGTCAAGAGAAAAAGTGTCGCGGAGCACATAACGGATCTGGTGGAGACCTTCGCAACTCTGAGGAAGTACAAGATGCGACTCAACCCGGCTAAGTGCGTCTTCGGTGCAGGAAGAGGGAAGTTTTTAGGTCACCTCCTCACCCCCAGGGGGTGGAACCTAATTCAGACAAGGTGAGGGTCATTCTGGAGATGGAGTCACCAAGAGATCCCAAGGAAGTTCAAAGACTGACTGGAAGGCTGGCAGGGCTCAGTCGTTTCTTTTCCAAGGCAGAGGAGAAGTGCTCTCCGTTCTTCAAAACCCTTCGGGGGAATCAAAAGTTCGAGTGGACGGCGGAGTGCGAGGAGGTCTTCGGAAAGCTCAAGCAACAGCTAACCCAAGCTCCTATCCTCCAAGGCTCGCGGGGTAATGAAGATCTCTTCCTCTACCTGGGAGTCGGGGCGGAAGCAGTTAGCTCGGTGTTGGCCCGAGAGGAAGGCAAGAGGCAGCTTCCTATCTACTATGTTAGTAGAGTGCTGCGGCAGGCAGAGACGAGGTACCCTATTTTGGAGAAGCTGGTGTTCGATTTGGTGGTTTCGGCTCGTAGGCTCCGTCCGTATTTCCAAGCTCACTCCATCAGGGTCGTCTCTGATCATCCTCTACGGAGTATCCTGGATGGAGTGGAGCACTCTGGCAGGCTGACAAAGTGGGCGGTGGAGCTTAGCGAGTTCGACATTTCTTACTCTCCAAGGGTAGCAATCAAGGCTCAGGCGGTGGCAGATTTCCTTGCCGACTTCTCGGCCTAGGTGGAAGGAGAGGAATGCTCTTCTAGCACAGTGTCCTGGAAGATGTTCGTGGATGGGGCTTCAGGCAGATATTCTGTGGGAGCCGGAGTCGTGCTCGTAAGCCCTCAGGGAACCAGGATCGAGCAAGCAGTCAAGATCCTCTTCCCAGTTACCAACAATCAGGCGGAGTACGAAGCCATGGTGGCCGGCTTGCGTCTCGCCAAGGAGTTGGCGATTCGAGATATAAGGGCCTTCACCGACTCGATGGTAGTCGCGTCCCAGATCAGAGGAGAGTCCGAGATCTCTGTACGAGCTCCTCTCCTGTAGACCGACTACTTGCCTCCTCGAGTCGACTGATTCCCACCCCCAGTTGAGCTTGGCTCCTGCTAGGTGTCGATTGATTCCCACCCCCAGTTGAGCTTGACTTCTGCTGGGTGTCGACTTTTCCCAACCGCAAACCAAGCTCAGCTCCTCATAGGTTGTCGGCTATGGCCTTCGAGCCCGTCAGAATTAATTCAAGAAAAACAAAATAAATCGTGCAGGAGCGGGCAGACTCTGGCGAGTATGCGAGCAGGTATGGGCAGACTCTGGCGAGTATGCGAGTACGCTACAGCGAATATATGTGCAGGAAACAGGCGATTATTGGGATGCGAGCTATTAAGAGCGACCATGGTCGTGCGAGTACAAACTACGCGACTATGAATGATGCCAACGCACGGGTAAAGCGAGCCTATGAGCCTAGCGAGTATCATCAGCAAGCAAACATGAAAGCAGAAAACAACAGCACGGTAATTCAGACTTGTATATATATTTTTCAAAAATGTTACAAGTTACAAAAGTTATCTATTACAAAAATGTCGTTAACTGGTATACGCGAGTATGACAAATATCGGCGAGCAACTAGGACTCGTCGTCGCCAGTATCAGGCCGATATTTCTCATCTCCGATGTCAGCATCCTCTTCCTCGCCACTCTCCTCGCTCTCCTCCTCGCCGCTGCCACTGTCACCGCTGTCGCTGCCACCGCTACTGCTGCTACCGCTGCCGCTGCTGCTGGAGCCCGACGACGATGAAGGTATGCGATCTGGCGAGGTTTTTGCCTCGGCGAGCAGCTCGGGGATAAGCTCGTCCACGGTGAACTGCTTCTCCCCCTCGTCGAGTTTCCCGCTGATCCTCAGCCTCGCGAGCACGACATTGCCGGCCGCACGGGCTATCTCGCGGCGAACCGACGACCTCTCCTCCCACAGGACGCGAGATCTCTTGATAGCATAGTGAGGGTCGTCCTCCGGCCGCGGCTGAGGAGCAGAAGAACTCACGCCAACTTCTAGAACAGTCAGGCGAGATTCCATCTCGGCTGGGCGAATTTGGGTTGCCTCCAAGTCAGCCTGAGACTTGGCGAGTTTCGCCTCGTACTCAGAAAGTTTCTTGGCGGTTTCTATCTCGGCAGCCTGCGACAAAGAACGGAGAGTCAGCAAAAAGAATCCAAGTCTGGCAACGCCAACATCGCGTGCAGGAAGCGACTTACCTCATAATCTCGCCAGCGGACGGACACCATGCCGAGATCAATCGCCTTCTTGCTGACGATCTTCAGGGCCTTGGTCGTCTCCAGCAGCTTCCTCGCCGAGTAGTGGTTGAGCACGACGGCTCGCGCTAGCGAGCAAGACGCCTGCTGGGCGAGTTCCTCCTCGCTGAGGTCCAGCATCGACTCGGCGTCGCCTCGCCCATACAGCGCGTGGAGAACGTCGAAGGCCTCCCCCATGTCCTCCCAGTTCGCCGACCAGGAGGGGAGGTTGGTGCTCAGCATCACCAGGTGCTCGTCTGCCGACCAGGTCACCAGCGGGCGACCATAGACGTCAACTGCCCCTTGCCCCAAATTGAAGTTGGGGTGGAAGTGGGGAAGCCGAGCATCCAGCGGCGGCGATTCTTGGTCGTCAGGTTGCGGCGACGACACCTTCGGCTTTTTGGTCGCAGTGCCCGACGACCTGGCTTTCCCCTTGCCCTTGGCGAGCCTTTTCTTCTCGCCGACATCAGCCGGCGGGTTGGTCTCAGGAAGCGATGTTGCGACTTCCTTTGTCGGAGGAAGCGGCTTCTCCGGGAGCTCGAACGTCACTACAAAGAAATGGCGAGTAAATCAGTATCGAGCTTCTCATGTCGCGGCGAGTATATAAAAAAGTTATTCTCACCCAAGCTTACCCTCAGAATGAATTTCCAGCAAGGTGTAGACGTTTAGTCGCCAGAATATCACGTCGAACCGGCGACCACGGAACGGCTCCACCAGCTGCTCGCGGACGCCCTCCAATATCGGCGGGAGGAAAGCGACATCGGCTGGTTGGTGCGGCCTTCCCAAGACGCCATCAAAGTCGCCCTCGACGACGACTAATATCTCGCTCCAGCGGTGGACCTTGTTCGTCGTCCCCACCAGAGTGCAGACGTGGCTACTGAAGTAGACCACGCCATCGGCAGTCGCGGCGAAGGCGAATATCTTGCGGAAGACTGAAAGGTCGAAGGCGACCCTCTCCTCGCGCAAGTAGCAGAGGAACCCTATGATGATCGCAACGCCGTTGGGGTTGATCTGCGCTGGGACGATGCCCAAGTATCGCAATATCTCGCAATACTCCGACCACAATGGAAGTCGCAGGCCAGCGTCGAAATGGCGAAGGGGGAGGACCAGCGCGCCCTCTATGTATGTGTTTAGTCGCTCGCTGCGACTCGGGAGCCTGGCCGAGTATCCCTCAGGCAAGAGTCTTTCCCTGAAATTCTCTAAGTCGCGCTTTGTTGTGATCGATTTCTTGAAAGCCGCATCCGCAAAGTTGGCGGCATGGGCTTGGCGGCGAGCACTGGCATCGTCTCCAACCATTTTTGCGAAGTTTAACGAGAGGAAGAAGAGAGAAAGGCGAGGAACAAAGAAAGGTCGCAGCGCGCGAGCAGGAAAAGATACTCGCGAGCTATGGGTTGAAAAGCGCAACAACGTACTTATGTCCTACCTACCCCCTCTATTTATAGGCGCCAGGGGGGTATATCTTCATTACGGCGAGTATCGGCCCAAGTCGCGCTCTAAGCGAGCAAGAGGATTCCGTTGCGTAGGTCGCACGGCGCAGATAAAGCATGTCGCAACAATGATCGAAACCTACAAAACAAAGCCGACACATCACAGACAGGATATCGCAAAAACAACAACAAAGCAGAGAATATGAATAAAGTACGAGATGTAAAACTCGCTTATTACAATCAATAATTGTTCACAGGTCGCACTCGGCGAGCTTCAAATAAAAGAAAGAACAATTCGAAGGCCTAGGTCTCTTTGGAGGGTGGGGATGTCGCCCAGCCCAGCCCATCTCGCGCGCTCGCCGAAAGTGCTCTGTCGCCAGCGCCATCGCGTCATCGCCAAGCCGCAATTGCTCCTCCATCCTCTTCAACCGGCAAACGGAGCCCATACTCGCGCGAATACCGGTCAGCTCGTCGAGAACAAGCTGGAGGCGATGGTTGTTAATCGCCAGCTGGCGATCATTCTCCTTCACCATGTGGAAGCGGGCTTCATAGCTCTCCAGAGTATTCCGGAGCTCTTCCATCTTCGACATCCGCACTTCCAGGGATGATATTCGCCGATGAGGTTCGCAGATCGCCAGCTGGTCGAACTTGCTTGCCAGCTCCATGTAGGCGCGAGCAGCGGCATGGCGGTACTCGATGCCCGACAAGCCAATGGCGTCGATAAATGCCGCCCCCGGAGTCGCCGGCCGATCTGTCAGAACGAGAAAGTCACCACATTAGGGATTAGACACTTAGCCGACATATGCAACATTGGTGGCAGAACATACCGCGGCGAGGAGACCTAGATCGGCGAGGAGACCTAGATCGGCGAGGAGAAGATGCGCGAGTTGGCTCATCTCGCCGCCTCGAAGATGGCCCGCCAGCATGCTCGGCCGCCTTACCTCGCCCATGGCCTCCATGGCCGGGATCTCCCACCCTCGGCGGGAAGTAGCTCGGCCGCGACTTGACCGGCTTACTGCCCGCGGGCTACGATGAAGGAGGCAGGGGCAGCGACGAACTCGCCGGTTGTTGTGGGTTATTCAGCGGAGGAGGCAGAGGAAGCCGCGTCGCGGCAACTTGGGAGGGCGCGACAAGAGGCGGCGGCAGCGGTAAGGATGCAGTTACCGACGGGCTGGTTGCGACATTCGGAAGAGGCGGCGGCGGGGGTACCGCAGAGCTCGCCGCGGGCAGTGCAGAACTCGCCGCGGGCAGCGTAGAACTCACCGCGGGCAGCGCAGTATCTTTGGCGACAGACCCTTCACCGAAGGTTCCTTGCCCGCCGCAGGAACCAAGGACTCAAGTGTCCTCTTGGCTCCGACATGGATACGGACCGTGTGCGCGGTCCTGACTGATCTCCAGGCAGGAAGGGCGACCAGCGGCGCGGAGCTCAGCGGGGCGACATTCAGAACAGCGCCAGCACCCCCCGGTGGGGAATCTGCGAGTATCAAAGTAAAGTTAGCGAGAAGCAACGACCATCGATGTAGGAAAAAATATCTCGGCAACTTGGCGACCTGACAGGCTGACGACTTCGACTTGCCGCGCCGCCGGGGTGGAGACGGTTTCCGGGGCCAGGGTGGAGGCAAGTTCCGGGATGTCGAGCGAGCCGAGGAGGCTCGCGTCAGAGGCGGTGACATTGGGGATGTCGTCAAGCCCCAGGTCGCTGAGTAGCTGCTGCGTGCTAGCGGACCGCGTGGGAATGCTAGTGGAGGTCGCGACCTGCGCGGGAGATGACGACGGATTATCGTCACCGGATGCGGGTTTCTTCTTGGCCTTTTTGACCTTTTTCTTCTTGAGGGGGGGCAAATCAGCGGCGGCGTCTTCCTCGCGCGGCCTTTTAGGCTTAGCAACGTCGAGGGCACCGGTTAGCGCGGCGAGGCTGTCATGAAGAAATTTCTCAGCTTTCGACATTATGCGCGAGTTCTGAAAATCCGACTAAAAGACCACCCCCCCTATTTATAGAAATCGGCAGGCAGTTATCAAACGCGAGCAACCTATATACTCGGCACAGCAGCTCGCCGAATAAGTGTGGGATGATTCTTTTCAAGCTCCTACGTCGCTCGAGAAGAGCGGGGATTGTGAACAACCCGTATTCGTCGAGGATGGGCCCTACCACAGCCAGGTCAGCAGAAATCAAGGTACAACCCGTATTAATCGAGGATGGGCCCTACCACAGCCAGATCAGCAGAAATCAAATTCAACAAGTCAAGACACAAGTCAACATCAGCGCGCAAGAGCCTAGAAGGCCTGGGCAAGTATAGACGAGCTTCCCTCGCATACTCACCAGGTAGGCGACTAGGCACGATACTCGCCCAGCGGTGCGAGTTCCTCCAGGAAGTCTCCTAGTCGCCAGGGGGGTGGGGTATAAATATGACCCCCCCCCCCCCCTCCTTGGATTTGCCTATAAATAGGACCCCAGGGGTACGAGGTGAGGCACCTGAAAATCCTCGGCAGGATACTCGCGCGCTTCATTTTTGAGATACTAGCTAAGTCTTTGGATTCCTCTTCCTTATAGAGCAAGTCGTGACCTTGCGACTTTGTCAGCTAACTTTCCTCGTACTCAGTTCGATCATCTTTGGTTGAGAAGGGGTTGCTCCTTTCGAGCATCCGGGTACGTGGTGGGACCTTTCTGCCGCAACATTTGGGGTCCTGTTTGACCTGATTCTTCATCCTAGTCACCCTAGCCGTCTGATTTAGCTTCTGAGCCGGTAACCTTAGGCGGCTTTGGTCCGAATTATGAGGTTAGGCTTTTTCCTGGCTTCAACAGGTATAATACTGATGATGCAAAATATCATTGGATAAAGAGAATGTGGATTGAAAATCTTCAATGAATGATGACTAAAAATCTAACAATCTAATGAAGTTTAGGAGATACTTTTTTATTTGCCTTATCTTTTCTAACAATCTAATAAAATGTTGGTTTGTTAATTATTGTTATGGTATTTACTTTTTTGGTATGTGCTCTTACGTAAAATGTCTTCTTCTATTTAGATCAAGTGAGATTCCTCTTTTTGTGGTACCTACTGACAGCGATCAATTCTGGGTATTTGGTGAGAAGTTGGTTGCAAATGATACTAACCGCATCAAATGAACTACGACAAACAAATGGTGAATTAGGGTATTACTTGTTTCAAGCATCTTGTTGGGTGGAGGGCTTAGTTGTTAAAGGCGCTAGGCGCACCAAGGTGCAAATGGGTCTTGTAGCCTAGGCACAAGGCTCAAGGCGCGGGTGCGCGCCCGAAGAAGGCAAGGCGCAACAACATTCATTTTAAATAATCAACATCAAACATCAATTCATCTTCTTAAACAGATTTTTCATATATTTTGTTAATTAACCATTCATTTTTATCATTTATATATCTTAAAAATAAATTAATATGGTCGATTGGATTATATCTAAGTCTCAACAATCGATTATGTTTCAAAAGTACTAAATCATAAAAACATTATTGAGTTCTTGCATTATTTTTTCCATTGTTTGAAAAAAAAATGTTTACAACAAAAATCACACTCAGATGCGCATTTAATGTCCAAAGGCGCAAAAATGGAGCAGATCTTTGACCCTGGTGAGCCTGGAGCCTTAAGTGTGCCTGAGGCGCGCCTTTAACAACATGGGTAGATGGGTAATGCTAAGTCATGCCCTCAATTTCCAACGGAAGTGAAGGCAATGGTTGTTGGCTCTCAACTCAAATTTGGAGAGCAAGGGATTGTAAATACCAAGTTGCAAACCAGCTTGAATGTGGTAGTAGTTGAAGCACGGGATGATGAAATAGATGAATCTTCTACTTGCAAGAGTTTGCATTCAGGGGTAGAGTCCCCGGGACAAATGGACCAATTTGTCCATGTTGTAAAGTCAAGGGAAAAGATTAGCATCAGAGTATTATTGAAAGCAAGTACAAAAGTTAAGCTAGAGATGATGCAATAATGTACATTGCTAAATATGAAACAAGTATCCCGTTCAATGCCATATACATCCTATCTTTCTGGCAGATAGCACATGTTATTAGCTTACGTGGATTTGGATGAAGGTCCCTACTCCTTGTGAGATGAGGGAGAATTTTTTGCACATGGAGGAAGAGCGAACGAAGGAGATGTTGGGTACATTCATCCAGACTTACAAATTTAATGAGTGCAGTATCATAGCTGATGCATGAATTGATCGGAAGGAGATAAGTGTGATGAACATCATGGTGCATTGCAGTTCCGTAGTAGCATTCTGGTTTTCAAAGAATGTCTCCTCCATACACAACGGGAAGTTCATCTTTGACTTCTTGGATGAAGCAATTGATAGCCCCCCGGGCCCCAGAGATGACAACATATTGTAGATTGTGACGAATAATGCGTCAAAAAATATGGCTGCATCGAAGCATACGACTTTGAAGAGATCAGAGATATTTTGGACAGGTTATGCGTCAGAGATATTTTGGACAGGTTATGCGACAGCCGGCAGATACCATTTAATCTTTTGTTGTAGGATATAGCAAAGTTGAAACCTAGAAAGAGTGTTATCTCCATGGGCCACCAACTCTTTATCTTTATCTATGAGACTACGACTGTACTTCCCATGTTCGCCAAGTGTGTCCGCCAAGCTAGGCGAGCGGACCAAGGCACCCAGCCCGCACCAGAACAATATGCGGGTAGACAGCAGGTGGCCAGCTCGCTCCCGCCCAAGTCAGGCGAGCGAGCCGCGCGAGCTGGCCCCTTCCCCCTAGCTCGCTCGCCGTTCGTCGAGCAGAGTTTGGGTTAGCCGTTCGTCGAGCAGGGTTCGAAGTTGAGCTTGACGAGTCCAGATCGGCAAGCCTCCCTCCGGGGCTCCCATGGTTACAATTCTAAGCCTGGCCGCCAGCCCGCTCTCCTACAGGCGACCTGGCCGCCAGCCCGCCTCGGCACGGGCATTGGCGGGTCGCGGTGGCCTGGTTCGCGCTCGCGCAAGAGGAAAAGGCGAGCTGCGGGAGCCAGGTCGCACCCGCCCCATGCGAGAAGAGAGTAGTGGCGAGCTGACCTCCATATCCCTGGGACAGGCCCAGTGGGGCCCAGAGGTGAAATTACCTGGATGCCCTTCCCATGGGTGTAAATAGCTTGTTAGAACAGCGGAGTTACGATGTTGGCAGACCAAGTTGGGCTACACATAGCTGTTCAAAACAGCGGAGGTTGGCTATTTGCAGGACGTTTTCAGAATTCTATAAATAAGACTCAAGGGGCACCTCAGAAAGAAGGCTTTGATACTCACTTGCTCCTTAGTCTTTTAGCGCTTTCTGAGTTAGCCTTAGCTCGGCCTTTGGCTAAGTAGGGGAAGCGCTCTAAGATCTTTCGGGTGTGAGGTGGGTCCTCCTCGTCAAGCCCTTGGGTCCTGTTCACTTTGTTCCCTTTGTTGTTTCACTTGCAGGAGAGAAGTAGGTGCGCGATTACCCCTTTCCTCAAGAGTGAACTCCACGAGAGACCGAGTTCTCGGTTTGAACATTTTGGTGCGGTGAGCGTGGAGAGTGGTCAGCACAGAAAACCTTCAGCGAGCTCGATGACAGGACGACAAGGATCTGACAGGTCGGACTCGCCCCCCCCCCCCCCCCCACACACACACACACACCTCTGGCCACGGTGGGGATGTTTGAGGATTTCAGGAACGAGGTACTCAGCCTCGTCAAGTTCGCACTCGGCGCACGGGCCGAGTGCTCGACTCCAGCCATTCCAATTGTTGTCGCCCCGTCTCTGGGCGAGGAGGCTCCCGGCAGGCGAGCTGGGAAGGAGGTTGCAGAAGAAGGAAGGGGATGCGAGCTTCCCGGGAGCGTGCTTTTCCCCGACTCGGCAGGTGGAGGCCGGTTCGGCGACATGGGCGCGCGGGATGCTCCGGCTCGCCCGACAGGGGGAGGCAGCCCCTTCAGCGAGCTGTTCTCTTCCGCCCCAGTTCCGGAGGGGTTCAGGGAACCCGAAATGTCTTACTACATCGGGAAGGGGGACCCGGTCCAGCACGTCCAATGGTTCGAGGACGTGGCCTCGATCCGGCAGATGTCGGATGGCTTCAAATGTCGGCTCTTCGCTATCACCCTCAAGGAGAAGGCGAGGGAGTGGTTTCACCAGTTGCCGGCCAGCTCCATCTACTACTTCGAGGACCTGCGTTGAGGGTTCATGTCGAGGTTCACTACCTCGAAGAGGAGGAAGGAGTCGGAGTCCCTGTTCCACATCAAGCAGGGAGTGAATGAGACCCTGAGGAGCTATGTTGACCGGTTTCAAGAGGAGGTCACCCAGGTCCAGGAGATGTCGGGCCATAGCCTGATGATGGCCTTCACCATGGGGCTGCAGCAGGGATTCTTCAGGATGGAGTTGAATAGAGTGCCCCCCTCTCCTACGAGGAGCTGATGGAGAGGGCGGCGAGAGAAGTTGACGGGGAGGCGTCAAATCCGGAATTTGCCCGGAAGCTGGTCAGGTGGGTCACGGAGGAAGAGAAGGAGCCGAGAGGCGGCAGGGTGCAGGAAGAGAGGAGAGCCGAGCCTCGGCAGAGGGAGTAGAGGCAGCTCCAGGGGCAGCAGCAGCCCAGGTGGGGGCGACAGGAGCCGGACCGTCGGTTGAGCTGGAGGCCCGAGTGGCAAGACCAAGGGCCACGAAGAGGATATCAGGGCAGGGACCACCACCAGGGAGGCCAGGATCAATTCCACCCCCCCGGGTTGGAGGCAGGCACAAAGACCTCCCCTCCCCAATCAGGATCAGGCTATGGCCATAGCTATGGGGGAGAGGAGGAGAGCAGCGTGGGGGAGAGGAGGAGAGCAGCGTGGAGTTGCCCTACTGCGACTTCCATCAAGAGGAAGGGCATACCACAGCCACGTGCTCGGAGTTCCTCGAGATGAGGGGAAACAGGGAGCAGCAGCAGCAGCAGCAGCAGCAGCAGGGGCGACAGAAAGTGAGGATCGAGAGGTCCTGCCTCGGGTGGAGGAGGATCGATGCAAGGACTGGGTGGACGTCGAGACCCGAGGGGGGATCGGGGTGATCCATGGGGGGGTGCGGGTTGAGGCTTCCCGGAGGGCGAGCCTCCACGCCATGTATCGTCGGAGCGTTGGCTCCACATCCCAAACCCCACCCCCAGAAGAGAGGATTACCTTCTCGAGGAGCGATATGCCGGATCATGAGGATCCATTTTACGATGCGCTGGTCATCCAGACGGCCATCGAAAATTTTACCATTACCCGGATCCTCGTCGACAACGGAAGCTCCGTCAACGTCGTCTTTAAGAAGGCGTTTGACGCAATGAAGGTGGAGGCGAAGAGGGTGTTGGCCTCGGATGGGCTCTTGTTTGGATTTTCGGGGGAGAGGAAGGAGGTAGGAGGAGTGGGGCTCCATATCACCCTGGGGGGGCAGTCCCGGAACTGCAGGTTTGTCATTGTGGACGCCCCCAGCAGCTACAGCGCCATCTACGGGATGCCCCTCATCAGAGCTTTCCGCTGCGTCCCCTCGTCGTTACATCAATGCTTGAAGTTCAATGCCGAGGGGATCCAGGTCCGGGTCAGGGGGGACCCCAAAGTGGCGCGGGAGTGCTACGTCACCGTCGTGAACTCCATCTCTTGACAGGAGGGAGCCGAGGAGATGGAGCGGAAGATGGAGGAGGCGGAGCGGGAAGCTGGCAGAGAGGAGATGGAGGTGGAGAACTGCACCGAGGTTGAGGTGGCAGGGGGAGAGCGGGAGGAGTCGGCCGAGGCGATGGAAGTGGAGGAAGAGGTGGAGGCGGAGGTACTCGTCCCAGAGGAGAGGGATGTTGGAGAATGGGGGGAGCAATCCAGGCTGGAGGCTGCGGAAGAGATGGTGGAGCTGGAGGTCCTCACTCTTGGAGGCAGGGTGGAGAAGGTCCGCGTCAGCGGAGGGCTGACCCCGGAGGCTCAAGGCAGGATGATGGAGTGCATCCAGAAAAACGTGGACATCTTCGTATGGAGCGCCGCGGAGATGCCGGGGGTTGACGCATATGTGGCTTGTCACCGCCTCAATCTGGACCCGGGAGCACG
This sequence comes from Platanthera guangdongensis, assembly GCA_039583875.1. Taxonomy (NCBI): domain Eukaryota; kingdom Viridiplantae; phylum Streptophyta; class Magnoliopsida; order Asparagales; family Orchidaceae; genus Platanthera; species Platanthera guangdongensis. The sequence continues at coordinate 99,831,048 of CM077158.1, read as the reverse complement.
CTCCGTCCAGCAAAAGAAGAGGTCCACCGCGGACAAGCTGGCCGAGCCCATCCGGGAGGCGGTGGCAAAACTTCTCAAGGTCGGCTTCATATCCGAAATCCAATACGCCGGCTGGATCTCTAATGTAGTCATGGTTAAAAAAGGAGACGGTCGGTGGCGTATGTGTATCGACTTTTTTTTGCTTAATAAATCGTGTCCTAAGGATTGTTATCCCTTGCCTCGGATCGACGTATTGGTTGATTCAGCAGTCGGTTTTTCTGTAATGAGCTTTTTAGATGCGTTTTCAGGTTACCACCAAATCAGGATGCACCGCCCGGACGTCAAGGACGTCTCATTCATCACGGGGGATGGGTGCTACTGCTACAAAATGATGCCCTTCGGGCTGAAGAACGCAGGGGCAACCTACCAAAAGATGATGGATAGGGACTTCCTGGAACAGAAGGGGAGGAACCTGGAGGTGTACGTGGATGATCTCATGATCAAGAATCAGGATGTGGACTCTCACCTCCAGGACCTAGAAGAGACCTTCGCCACCCTACGCAAGTACAAAATGCGACTGAACCCCCTGAAGTGTGTCTTCGGGGCCAGCAGGGGGAAGTTCTTGGGGCATCTCCTCACCCCCGCGGGGGTCGAGCCAAATCCTGATAAGGTCAAAGCTATCATGGAGCTAAGGCCGTCGCGGAATGCTAAGGAGGTACAACGGTTGACGGGGAAGCTGGCAGGGTTAAGCAGGTTCCTCTCCCGAGCCGGGGAGAAGTGTTCCCCCTTCTTCAAAACGCTGAGGGGAGGTCAGAATTTCGAGTGGACCAAGGAGTGCGAGGAGGCATTCCAAGCTCTTAAGGTACAATTGGCGCAGGCTCCGTTGCTCCAAGGGACGAAGGAGGGATAGGACCAGCTTTTGTATCTCGGGGTCGGAGCAGAGGCTTTGAGCTCCGTCCTGGTGCGTGAAGAAGGGAAGAAGCAGCTCCCCATATACTACGTGAGTCGGGTCCTGAGAAAGGCCGAGCTCCGATATCCAATTTTGGAGAAGCTGGCATTCGCCCTGATCATCTCGGCCCGAAGGCTGCGGCCCTACTTCCAGGCACACTCCATCCGAGTGGTGACTGACCATCCCCTCCGCAACATCTTCGAGAGGGTGGAGCATTCAGGCAGGTTGGTCAAGTGGTCGGTAGAGTTGAGCGAGTTCGACATCTCCTTCGTCCCCCGCCTCTCGATCAAGGCCCAAACAATGGCCGACTTCTTGGCTGATTATGTTATCGAGGTGACGGAGGAAGAGCTCACTCGTCCGATTCCATGGAAGGTAAAAGTGGATGGCGCTTCGGGGAGACATTCCTTGGGGGTGGGGGTGATCTTGGAGAGCCCCCAGGGAACTAGAATTGAGCAAACGGTGGTGGTGCACTTTCTCATCACCAACAACAAGGCCGAGTAGGAGGCCGTGATAGCAGGGTTGCGCCTAGCCAGGGAGCTGGGGGTGTTGGACGTGGAGGTCCTCACTGACTCCATGGTGTTGGCTTCCCAGATTAACGGAGAATTTGAGGCAAGAGAGCCTACCCTTCGGTTGTGCTTGGCCAAAGTAAAGGGGGTCGTCGGCACGTTCCAAACTTTTTTCATCCGACACGTAGCCCGAGAAGAAAACGAGCAAGTCGATCAGTTGGTAAAACACGGCCCCCGGGTGGGAGGCACCATCACCGACCTAATCGACCTTCCATTGAAGAGGGAGAGCTCATGGAGATAGACCAGCGCACCTCGTAGATGGACTCGGTCACAACTTTCCTCTCCACAGGAGAGTATCCGGATGGGGTGGACAAGAAGAAGCTCAGGTACAAGTCGGCGTACTAACTCCTCCGGGACGGGCAGCTGTACAGGAAGACTCTCGGGGATGCTGGCTCGTTGCCTGGCCGAGAGGGAAGTGCAAAGAGTCTTGGAAGAAGTCCACTCGGGGGAGTGTGGGAGTCATTCCGGGAGTCGGACCCTGGAAGGGAGGATCGTTAGGCAAGGGTACTTCTGGCCAACCTGGGCCGCGATGCTGCGGAATTCACGATGAGGTGCCACAAGTGTTAGCTGTTTGCCCCCCTCCAGCTACAGCCGGCCCAGCGCCTCAAGAGCATCACAGCCCCCGGGCGCTTTGCAATTTGGGGAATGGATCTGATCGGGCCGTTCCCCCAGGCCAGTGGGCAGAGGAGGTTCCTGCTGGTGATGATTGATTATTTCTCCAAGTGGATAGAGGTGAAAGCACTGGCCAAGGTGACCTCCCAGGTCATCAGAAACATTGTTTGGGGGGAGATCATCTGCCGCTATGGGCTGCCCCAGGCCATTGTCACAGACAATGAGCCTCAGTTCGCCAGCGCGGAGTTCACTAGTTTCTGCGAGCAGCTCGGGATTGACCTCAGGTTTGCCTCGGTCCAACACCCCAGGAGCAACGGGCAGGTGGAGGCCGTCAATAAGATCATCGTAAATATCCTGAAGAAGAAGGTAGAGAACCTGAAAGGGAGCTGTGTGGAGCAGCTTCCCTTGGTTCTCTAGGCCCTGAGGACCACCCCCAACACAGCCACAGGGGAGACCCCCTTCAAGCTCTCTCACGGATGTGAAGCAGTGCTCCCCATAGAATTTGTAGTCCGAACGCCCCGGGTGGTAGCGGCGGAAGAAGGTCAGGAAGAATGACTGACCGAGAACGAGGAAGAGCTGCGGCTCTCCCTTGACATGGTGGAGGAGCTGCGGGACCTTTCCGCCATCCGACAAGAAGAGGTGGAGAGGAGAATGGCCAAGTACTTTGACAAGCACGTCAGAGTCAAGCAGTTTGCGGAGGGGGACCTGGTCCTGAAAAAGGTGGATGCAGCGGGAAGGTCGGCAACCGTAGGGAAGCTAAACCCCAGCTGGGAGGGTCCGTTTATTGTAAAAGAAACATTGAGATCAGGAGGGTATCGACTCCAAAATGTGGAGGGCGAGACCATAAGTCTCACCTGGAGCGGTGACGACTTGAAGCGCTTTTACCCATGAGACATGTAAGTGGTGTTTTGTCCTTAATAAAATCCCTTGATGTGCTAATTATGCTGCAATAACTCGTACGATAGGGTGAAGTACTCATTTGATAGACCCCGAGCAGATCCCGATGTCAGGCTCTCACTTAGTTGGCAGGGCTGGATGTCACTCGATGGTGTCACCCCCGGACACCGAGCAGATCCCAATGTCAGGCTCTCACTTAGCCGGCAGGGCTGGATGTCACTCGGTGTCAACCCCGGACCCCGAGCAGATCCCGCTGTCAGGCTCTCACTTAGCTGTCAGGGTTGGATGTCACTCGATGGTGTCACCCCCGGACCCCGAGCAGATCCCACTGTCAGGCTCTCACTTAGCTGGCAGGGATGGATGTCACTCGGTGTCAACCCCGGACCCTGAGCAGATCCCGCTGCCAAGACTCTCACTTAGCTGGCAGGGCTGGATGTCACTCGGTGTCAACCTCAGACCCCGAGCAGATCCCGCTGACAGGCTCTCACTTAGCTGGCAGGGCTGGATGTCACTCGATGGTGTCACCCCCGGACCCCGAGCAGATCCCGCTGTAAGGCTCTTACTTACCTGGCAGGGCTGGATGTCACTCGGTGTCAACCTCAAACCCCGAGCAGATCCTGTTGTCAGGCTCTCACTTAGCTGGCAGGGCTGCATGTCACTCGGTGTCAACCCCCGACCCAGAGCAGATCCCGCTGTCAGGCTCTCACTTAGCTGGCAGGGCTGGATGTCACTCGGTGTCAACCTCAGACCCCGAGCAGATCCCGCTGTCAGGCTCTCACTTAGCTGGATGTCACTCGGTGTCAGGACCCCGAGCAGATCCTGCTGCCAGGCTCTCACTTAGCTGGCAGGGCTGGATGTCACTCGGTGTCAACCTCAGACCCCGAGCAGATCCCGTTGTCAGGCTCTCACTTAGCTGACAGGGCTGGATGTCACTCGATGGTGTTAACCTCAGACCCCTAACAGATCCCGCTGTCAGTCTCTCAGTCCACTTAAAGACCCCGGCTTCTCACCAACGGACAGGGCAGGTCTTGATGAACAAAGCGATGGTAAGGTCGGGGACCAGACATAGCGGTTGGGGAAGAAGTCGCAAAGTTAACAAGGGCGTAATCGCGCACCCAGGATAACGGCCGACATCGCGTCGCAACACGGAACGAGCGGCTCGCCTCTCCTAGTGAGCGGGCAAGCGGCACGGCGGACCCGGGCTGCGGGTCGCCACTCGCAAATAAGAAAACTAAGTACCACCTCGCCGAGACGAGTGACGGAGCAGAAGTACCAAGACCGGCCGCGAATATAAAAAAGGAAGAGAACCTACATCGTGTAAACAATCGCAAGCAACAGTAACAAACATACACAAGGCAAGCAGAGAATCGTTCAATGGAAAAGTAAGATTACAAAGTCAGGGCGCAGCCCGCGCTTACATTTCAACAAATAAAAATGTATAAAAAATATATACAAGATGGGCGAGGCGCGAGAATGGGGGTGACGCGAGCTTCCGGGCGACAAACCCTAGAGGCGTTGATAGGACTTGTCCCCCGGATCCGGTACCGGAAGGAACAACGCCGGCACCACGTCGCTTGCCGAGAGACCCACGCCCTCGCACTTGATGAGGTCGGCTCGCAGCAGCGTCTGGATCGTGTACTTCGCGGCGCTGGCGGCGTTCTTCTGCATCAACACCTCCAGCTCGTAGTCGGAGTAGTGTTCGAGCGGGCAACTGCTACTGGTTGGCGGCGGGGCGACCGCGGCGGCCACCATCTCGCGCACCCGCGCCTCCAGCACCTGGTTCTTTTGACCGAGGGTGGCGATCTCGGCTCCCAGACGGCTGGTCGTCGCCGCGTCCTGCAAAGAGGAAGATGGCTAAAAGCAAGCTTGAGAAGGGAACAACGGTTAGAAGTAAATGCGGGCTGAGGGACATACCGCCCCTCCCACGTACTGGGCGAGGGTAGCCTCCGCCGCGTCGGCCCGCTTCCTCTGAAGGTCCGCCTCCTCCTGAGCGAGCTTGCGGGCCTCCTCCTTCTCGTCCGCCATCTTCTTGAGCGAGGTGGCGTTCCTCTCCAACTGAGTGCAGCGTCGGCCGACCATATGGGCCAGCTCCAGGCCGCGGAGCTGGGCCCACGCGCTTTCATGCACCAGGACCCGCGTCGCCTCCTCGTCATAGATGGCGGCATCCTCCCGCGAGTAGAGACCGAACGAGAAGTTGTACGCCACCCCGCTGATGGTCTCCTGCTCTAACCAGCTCGGCAGCAGGGTGGAAATCACCGCCCGATTCGACTCTCTGTCCCATGACAGGAGCGGGACGCCGAGCTCGTCCAGGAACTTCTCGCCGAAACCGAAGTTACGGTGCCCTCTCGGCACCGGCTTCGCGGCGTCCCGCGCCTCTTCCTGCGGCCCAGAAGTGTCAGCCGCTTCGCTGGGGGCGTCGTTGGTCGAAGCTGTCGCGAGGACGGGATCCTCGGCCGGTTCGACCGTCGGGGCCTTGCCTTTCCTTTGGTCGTCGGTGGGCGCCTCGCCCATGGTCTTCGCCTTCTTTGGCGGGGGCAGTGGAGGCTGTTCGCGGCTCGGCGGTTTCTTGGGGACAGACGTCGGAATCTCGCGTTGTGCGATGTCTGCGGCTTGAGCGTGGGCGAGCCCGCCGAGAGCGACCCGAGGCACTCCCATAAGGGGGGTGCAGGGGAATGTCTCGTTCGCCTGCAAGAAGAGAAAGTTAAAGCAGGAAGAAGCAGTAAAGTAAAAAGGAAAAGCGCGAGTAGCTTAGCTCCCTCGGGCGGGACGGCGGCGAGGTTGTCCAGGTTCCATCGCAGGTATGCGACCTCGAAGTTCTTCCCGGTGAAGAACCCGCACAGATCCTCTTCATGGCCCCCCAGGCAAGGGGGGCAGTAGCTCGCCTCGCTGAGCTGAACCGACAAGAACGGGACGTTGCCGAAGTCCCCCTTGACGAACATGAACTTCTTGAGCCAGTTGTGGCTCTTGTTGACGGTCTCCCGCACCTTGAGGTGGGCGCTGGAGAAGTAGGCGGTCTCATCCTTGTTCGCACGGAAAGAGAACAGCTTGCAGAAGACCGCGAGGCTGAACTCGACCCGCTCCTCCCGCAAGAAGCAGGCGAACCCGACCATGACCGCCACGGAGTTCGGGGTCATCTGGCCTAGAACGACCCCGAAGTACTTTAGAATTTGTCGAACCTCCGGCCATAGAGGGAGCCGGAGGCATGCCTCGAAATGCGCCCACGGAATGGCGAGTTCCCCCCCCCCCCCCGGAGAGGTCGTTTATCTTCTCCCCCTCCCCAGGCCGCCTCGCCGAGAAGCCATGCGGGACATGATCGCTGAGGGCGTCGAGATATTCGCTCTCAGAAATGACGGCATGGGGAAAGTCATGCTCGAAAAAGGTCCAAGCACACTTACCTCGCCCGTCCGCGTCGTCGCCGCCGCCGCCCATCTCGCCGAAGGTTCGCTAAGAGGGTGAGGAAGTCTCTGCAGGAAGTAGGCGAGCCGGGGCTCGCAAGGTGCAGGGAAGGAGGAGCTTAAATGTGATGGATAAGCAAGGGCCGGCAGGGCCTATTTATAGAGAGAAAAAAGGCGGGAAAATCTTCCGTCGGCGGGAAAAGTGTGGATAGCAAAAATCAGGCCTGACGATTCAACTTCCCGGCTCGCAATCGCGCCGCCAGGACCGTCCGGCAGCGGATCATGCCCACCCGCGTCCGCAGAAGAGGCGGGCGAGCTGCGGCTCGCACCCGCCCAGAACCCTGGGCGAGCCGGGGAGACTTGCAACCAGCGAGTTCCCGGCCCGCTCCCGCCAAGATCAGGGTGGCGGGCTGGGCAAGCGTGTCAAACGGCCTCGCACCCGCCTTAAAAAGCAATGGGCGAGCAAGACGGCTTCATCCATACCCCCCCCCCCCCAAGGAAAGCCAAACAGCAGCACAATGAAAATAACATGCATCAAGAATCAGAAATCAGGCCCGTGGACGGGCGAGGGAAGCCGCAGATTATTACAGACAATAAAAGAGTTTCATAGTGGGAAACCCCCCTAAGCTAGTCGGTTTGGAGTCCGGATGCGGCCTGACCCGGCGAACAGACCGCGGGGAGGGGGTAGGCGAGTCAGTACTGGATCCATTTCCACCTGCCCCGCCCCCGCGTCCCGGTCCGGGGCGGAACGCGAGGGTAATGGTAGTCGCGAACCGCCACCAGCTCCCGCTGGGCCAAGCCGACTTGCTCTGTGGCGTGCCTGAGCCGCTCCTCGGCCCGCGTGATATGCACGCCAGGTGAAGTAACCTCCTCCCCTTCAGCCGGGCGCCGCGCTCCCTCCAGAGCCGCGAGTCGAGTCTCCGTCGCGGTGTTGTCCCGGTCGACCCTATCAAGGAGCTCCTGGAGCAGCAGAGTGTGCTTCTGAAAAAGCCGCGTCACTTGTTTCTTCATCCCCATCGCATCCGCCGGGTCGCCTAGGTATCCCGAGATCCCCTCCACGTCAGGGGGAGGCGAATATCCCTCGCTCATCTCGGTTTCAAAGGAGATTGCATTGTAGCTTGCAAAGAAGAGATTCAGAGGGGACAGGCGAGAACCAAACAAGCGCCGAGTAGGAGCTTACCAGGGGTTGGCACGCCCTCCGCACCGGTGGATGATTGAGAAGAACCCGGCCGCCCCTGGAAGGGTTCCCCTTCAAAAGCAGCGAGGGATTTCCCTAGCCCAGGGGGAATCGGCGACCGAGAGGTATTCGGGGGGGGACGCCCCAGGCCCGAGGGGCTGGCGACCCGCTCAGTTGACAGCGGGAGGGAACGATCCTCCTCCCCACCACCTTCCTCTTCACGCGGCAGCACCTGCGAGGGAAAAAGTCAGAAATGAAGCGACAAGCCAGGAGGGAGGTGCGCATACCTCTGGCATAACCTCGGTGCCGGCTGCCGAGCTGGAGCCCAGGACGTCATTTGCCGGAGATCGCCTGACGATCTTTCCTTTTACCGGCCTAAATAAAGGGTCGGAAGACCCGCGCGCCAACCACGGTGCGGCCTCAAGGGCCTCCTCCCTGGTCTTTTGCCTCGCGGCTGCCAACCGGGCTCGCACTACCTCACTAACAGGCATGGTGCAGCTACAGTTCACTCAAAAAGTCAAAATAAGGTAGGGATTCACCTGAGGGCTCGGTGGTGTATTTATAGTCAGGGAGTGGGGCCCACCAGAAGATTCCATGACAGCTCAGCACAGCACTCACCGAACACGCGGGTTGGATGATTCTTTTCGAGCTTGGTCAAGCTCAAAAAGAGCGGGGATTGTGTACAACCCCGTGTTCGCCGAGTGTGTCCGTCAAGCCATGCGAGCGGACCAAGGCGCCCGGCCCGCACCAGAACAATATGCGGGTAGACAGCAGGTTGTCAGCACGCTCCCGCCCAAGTCAGGAGAGCGAGCCGCGCGAGCTGGCCCCTTCCCCCTAGCTCGCTCGCCGTTCGTCGAGCAGAGTTTGGGCTAGCCGTTCGTCGAGCAGAGTTCGAAGTTGAGCTTGACAAGTCCAGATCGGCAAACCTCCCTCCGGGGCTCCCATGGTTACAGTTCTAAGTCAGGCCGCCAGCCCGCTCTCCTACAGGCGACCTGGCCGCCAGCCCGCCTCGTCACGGGCATTGGCGGGTCGCGGTGGCCTGGCTCGCGCTCGCGCAAGAGGAAAAGGCGAGCTGCGGGAGCCAGGTCGCACCCGCCCCATGCGAGAAGAGAGTAGTGGTGAGTTGACCTCCATATCCCTGGGACAGGCCCAGTGGGGCCCAGAGGTGAAATTACTTGGATGTCCTTCCCATGGGTGTGAATAGCTTGTTAGAACAGCGGAGTTACACTGTTGGCAGACCAAGTTGGGTTGCACATAGCTGTTCAAAATAGCGGAGGTTGGCTATTTGCAGGCCGTTTTCAGAATTCTATAAATAATACCCAAGGGGCACCTGAGAAAGCAGACTTTGATACTCACTTGCTGCTTAGTCTTTTAGCGCTTTCTGAGGTAGCATTAGCTCGGCCTTTGGCTAAGGAGGGGAAGCGCTCTAAGATCTTCCGGGTGTGAGGTGGGTCCTGCTCGCCGAGCCCTTGGGTCCTGTTCACATTGTTCTCTTTGTTGTTTTGCTTGCAGGAGAGAAGTAGGTGCGCGATCACCCCTTTCCCCAAGGGTGAACTCCACGAGAGACCGAGTTCTCGGTTTCAACAATGACCATACTATCTCTCTCAACGTGTTTATAGCGTGAACCAAAGAACTAGACTCTCACGGACTTGTTTAGCCAGATGTGACGAGATTCGTTACAACATTTTTAGTATATTGGAGAACAAGAAGTAGTTGAGGAGTTTATTCACGTCTGTAAAGTGGGAAGCAATGAATTAATCAATATTGTTGTGGGAAAGTGATGTAGGGGTAAGCTACTGGTGCACAAATCCTACGACGCTAGGTGGTAGTGCAAGGGTGACACGCTAATCCAAACCTAAATGCAATGCGATTGTCAGTGATGACGACAAATAATTATGAGCAATGATAACTTATATTTAACACCACGCAAATATTTAGAATTGAAAAACAACTAATTTATTTGGCAATTTTATAATAGCTTTCCTCCACTCGGAGGGCCAAAACAAAGCGTGCGGCGAATAACTCCACCTGCAAATTATTAGCGTACCGAAACAATTTCTACTAGCAATAATCACAGCATATACATTTATTCACCAATGAAAATGTCAAATCAAATAAACCAATACCACAAGAAAACTCACGAATTAGCGGCCTGAACCGAGGCACTGAAGAATTAGGATCCGGATGTGTAGATCAGCGATCGAAGGTGGAATTGGCGGCGTGAAAATGATGGTGGTGGCTGTCCTCGGCGGTAAATGGTGAGATCGGACGTGAAATGGGTAGATCCTGCCACGTACAAGTAGATCCGAGCTGGGGAAGGGTGGATCCGCTATATAGGGTCGGATCTGGGTGGATGGGTGATGAACGAAAGGTGGAAATAACGGATCGGGGCTGAAATTCCTATATCTGAATTGATCCAAGAAATTAGGGCTAACGGAGGGTGGATCCACGGGAGGGAAGAAGTTGAGGGTCGGCGTGAACAGTATTTTGGTGGGTAGTATTTCGGCGAACAGTAATCGGTGAACAGTAATTACGGTGAACAGCTCCAGTGAACAGCATTTGATGGTAAGGGTTGGGATTTGGGGGCTGTAGGGGCTGCGAATGATGGTTGCGGAGGGGGAAGAAGAAGGCTATGCATGGGTAGTACCTTGGGAGGAAGTTTGAGCGTCTGGGAATCTTCACCTAGAGTTCCACGGCGTCGGCACCGGGGAGTGATCGCTGGAATTTGGGAATAGAAGTCTCCAAATTCTGCAATGTCTCAAATCAGCCCTCAAACCATCTATTTATAATAAAAGGAGGATTAGGGCATCCCACCATCGATAACTATGATTGGCCGAAGGTGGGGGACCTAAATACATCAAAATAAAATGCAAAATAGTGAAATAATATATCAAATCGATTCGCAACGCGAATCCGAACACATCTGCGGAGTCCGATCGTCGATCCGGGCCCGCCATATATGGAAAGTCGCCAAATCAGCCCCGAATGGGCCCAAAACTCGTCATCCACTGCAAGTGCTCGTCTATATTCCGCATCAATCTCCCGGGCTTGAAAGAATTCATCTCCCGATGAATATGGATCAGAATTCTCTCGCTGCATGCCAGGTAAAACTCGAAGAAGTCCACCAGAGGTTGCCCAAGTGTCGTCGTTGGAAAAGTGTCCTCACAAATCAACTCCACCTGACTGAAAAGTTGTCATCTCCGGTGAATAGAGACGGACGTGCTGAAGTCGAAGTCCAGGGACGAATCAATCAAGCTCTGCTGCAAGTATCCAAGAGTCACCAACGTCTGTAGTGGGAATGCACTAGTGGAGTCTGGTCTCCATAATGCTCTCAATGCTCAACTCACGAGTGGTGGATCCCGGTGCGATCGACGGTGCCGTCGGTAGAACCAAAGAAGATGAGTCCCCGGGTGGGTGGGTGTCAGAAGTAGGTGAGTAGTGGTGGTCATCAGACATAGGTGGGCTAGGAGGGTAGCAAGGCAACGAGAGTGGAGGTGTGGGCGGCTGAAAATCCCCACTGCTTTGGTCCACATACTCGCGAGGCTCGTAGTACGTCGTCATATCCTCAACACTAAATAACAGGTGGATACCCATACTTGAAAGGAAATCAAGATCATAGGTGTTTGCTTGGATCTGTCTCATGATTATATAGGGATCCATTCGTTTAACGCTCAAGCCTTTAGCAAGCCTCGGCGCCTCGCACGGAGCCTCACAATTCAGATTCTCACCATCCCCTGCCCGCCTTCATGAAGTACCTGCTCTTGCCAGTGAACATCCGTATGTGATTTATAAAATTTATTATCATTATGGATTCTCTGTCGGAATGACTCATGACACACATGCAAACGATGAACAGACAACATAACAGACTCATGCAAATGATGAAAAAACAACTCAACAGACTCATGCAAATGATGAAAAAAAACACGCCAGACACAACATGCTCTCTATGGGAATATCTAATAATGACTTGAAAAACTATCAAGGGAGGTGGCATATTAGGAGGCACTCTCGGTGGAGTGTAGAAAAACTCATCCTGTGTGAAACGTGTGCTCAAATGATCGTGAGAAACATCTACACTCAAGGGCGAGCTCATGAAGAGCAAAACGTCTCTCAGGGAGCGTAACACATCAGGCGGCTCACCAGGAGGTGTGTATGAAAATTCATTGCGAATGCGACGACCACCTAAGTGAAAGTCGGGTGTACAGACAAGAAGGTGTGACTATAGTGTGGGGAGTATCCCCAAAAATAAAGAACTCGTCTGGTGGGTCAACAGGTGGTGCGTCCCAAAACTCATCGAGGGTGCGATGTGATGCCAGATAGGTTCCCAAAATATCAGGAGTATGCTCAAGTTTACAAGGGGGAAGTCCTAGATACTTGATGCTCCAATTAATATCCAACCACTGGGGCAAGCTCAGGGATGAAAATGAAAGTGAAGTCAGTAAGTCAATACTCATATATGAGTGGCTTACTTGAATCTCATCCTCGCCAGGATGTGGCGGGTCATCCGGAGGATTAACAAGGGGGTCGTCGCAGAACTCGTCACTTGGCTCATGATCTTTCATTTGAGTACCATCATGAGAGGTAGTGTCCCCATGATTGAGTGACATAGCCACTACGTGATCAACACTAGGCTCGGGGCTCTCAGTCGTGATATGATTCAGAGCAATGACAATGAGAGGGGGACATAGACCTCTCAAGAACGGGTCTGTCAGTGCGGTGTCAAGATAAGAGTCTAGGGTAGGGATGTTAATCAACCCATGACACGTCAAAAGTGGAGGTATGGGTGAGGGACACAACACTACAGACTCAATAGGTCGCTCAAGCTCACGCATAGTCGGGGTCACAAGAGACGGGTCAGAAACAAAAGATAGGTCACTCACTGGGCTAAGCACCTCACTGGGGTGAGAGCAATCCGCATCAAGTATCACTTTTTTCGCGGCTGACAAGACAGTGGTATGCGTCATGGTGACCTCAGTATGAGGGAGACTCGTGTTGCGGAGGTCAAGGTGAGAATCCCATCGACCAGCTCTTCCGGATCTCAAAGACTGTTCGTAACGAAGGGCGAGCTTATATGTCGACTCGAGGGACTTCGAGCTATGATAAATCACTTTAGTACGAATGTCAGATCGAAGCCCAGACCGAAATCGAGAAGTGGTCATGGCTGGGTCCTCTCGGATATCGCTCATCACCACTAACTCATCAAAGCGATACTTGTACTCGGCGACAGGCATGGATCCTTGCTAAAGGGAAAATAATTCATCAAAGCGACTCTGATACGACGAAGGCAAATACCTCTGACACAATGTACGCTTCATGTCCACCCAATTGGTGATGCGATGTAGACGATCTCGCTCGCGGGTCCTCTCAACGCTAGCCCAATATGTCCTCGCCTGATCTAAAAGTCTAAGTTTCGCAAACTTGACGCGACACTCACCGAATACCACAAAATGATCAAGGTAATACTCCATATCCACGAGCCAATAAGTAAAAAACTCGGGACTCGATGAGCCGTCAAAGGAAGGCGCAGCAGTGCGAAACTGACTCTCAAGATCTCTCTCGAAACGACTATCCTCATAATAATCATTCCTAAGGTAACTGATTCGTGTCGAAGGATCAACACGGTCCGCTCGCGTGTACGGATAAGAACGACAATCATCATACTGATCGTCTTTAGCATAGTGGGGTCGTGTCGGTGGGTCAACACGATCTCTGAAAGTGGTGCACTGCGATCGAGAATGATTGTTGTAATAATGTGAGGATCTCCTCGACGGGGTTCTGTGAGAGTGGGTACAAGTGGGCTTGAGACCTCTAAATTGAGGAGGGGAATAATTATGACACCAGACATATTGAAAAACCTATAGACTTTACAACTGCGTATCAAAAGTGCGCGCAACCTGGCTGCGCGAAACCTGCTTTGATATCAATTGACGTAGGAGGGATCTATAGGTGGGGGGAAAATGGTGACCTAACCCTACATGCTATGCAAAGTCCGGCGGTTAGATCGTAATTGAATAATAAACTTTAACATCTCACGCATATAATTCAAGACAAGGAAAAATAATTTAATTAAGCGAAGCAAGCTTAGGCTTTTTTCCGAGTGGAGGGTCAAAGCAGGAGCGCGCGATGAATAGACCATGCAAATCACAATAATAATTTAACAAACAACTACCATGCAAGATATTCAAAATAAGTACAAAACCCAATCCAATATAAATATGTTGAAAAATAATAATCCAGTACAATAAAATCTCACCAAATAGTGGGCTGAACCGAGGCACTGAAGAATTAGGATCTGGATGTGTAGATCGGCGATCGAAGATGGAACCGGCGGCGTGAAAATGATGGCGGTGGCTGTCCTCGGCGGTAAATGGTGAGATCGGACGTGAAATGGGTAGATCCGACCACGTACAAGTAGATCCGGGCCGGGGAAGGGTGGATCCGCTATATAGGATCGGATCCGGGTGGAGGGGTGATGAACGAAAGGTGGAAATAACGGATCGGGACTGAAATTCCTAGATCTGAATTGATCCAAGAAATTAGGGCTAACGGAAGGTGGATCCACGGGAGGGAAGAAGTCGATGGTAGGCGTGAACAATATTTCGGTGAGCAGTATTTCGGCGAATAGTAATCGGTGAACAGTAATTACGGTGAACAGCTCCCGTGAACAGTGATTCGGCGGTAGGGGTTCGGATTTGGGCGTTGTAGGGGTTGCGGATGATGGTTTTGTCGGGGGAAGAAGAAAGCTATGGATGGGTAGCACCTTGTGGAGAAGTTTGAGCGCCTAAGAATCGTCACCTAGGGTTCCACGACTTCGGCACCGGGGAGTGATCGCTGGATCCGGGAATAGAAGTCTTCAAATTCTACAATGTCTCAAATCAGCCCACAAACCATCTATTTATAATAAAAGTAGAATTAGGGCATCCCACCATCGATGACTATGATCGGCCGAAGGTGGGGCCACCTAAATACATCAAAATAAAATGCAAAATAGTGAAATAATATATCAAATCGATTCGCAACGCAAATCCAAGCACATCTGCGGAGTAAGATCGTCGATCCGAGCCCGTCATATATGGAAAGTAGCAAAATCAGCCCCGAATGGGCCCAAAATTCGTCATCCACTGCAAGTGCTCGTCTATGCTCTGCATCAGAAAGTAGGTAAATGTATTCACTTTTCCATATTCCACTAATAATGTGATTTATGTTGAAATTTAATTTAGATATATTATTTGCAACTCACAAGTTCTATTATTTTGCACATATTAAGCTGCATTAATAGTGTTAAGCACAAGATTTTGGGTCAATGTGGATTGTGGAGTTAGTTGTCGTTATATTCAACTCATTGGTTATGGTTTTAAGAAAAAGTCAACAAAAATACACCTTTCATGTGATGGCTATACAGGGGCATAAAAAAGCTAGGGAGGGGGGTTGTTGTTGTTTTGATCACCAAGAGAACAAATATATTTCTATATGAAAGTTGATCGATAACAGATAAGAAAACAAGATGAGCAACACTTTGCACCTAGTGGGATATTATTTAAATCCAATCTTTATTATCCCAATCGAGTGTAGATTGAGGTCGACGGAAGGTTTATGAGTTGTTTGGTTGAATGACTCTTAAGGATATATAAGAAAAATCCTTCATTCGGGATCACATTAGTGTGGGGCTTGATATTTATCAGTATTAACAAAGATTATAGAGTAAAGACATGACAAAGTAGCAACTACAAAGTCGTAACTTAAATCTAGACATAAACTAATAATTTTTGTTGATTAACCCAATAATTAAAAATGATGTGTCATTAAAATAATTTGTTATTTTGTTTTTCATCAGTGCAATGGTTGAGGTTAAACGGATTGCTAATCCTCATCTTAAAATAATGGTAATGACAACTTTGAGCATAACTATTACTTCCTCTGGATTTGAGAGAAACTGAAGCACTTTTGAGATGATATGCATTATTTTAGTCTAAGAGAAATATCATATTTAGAGTGTATAAATGTATGCATTTTCAATTTTTGTATATTTTATAGATATATTCTATATTTAATAGATATATTCTAAGAAAAGGACTAGACTCGACAGCTAACGATTGAACGATCTAGTTTTGGTAAAGTTCAATACTTTGTTGAAGTCAAAGCATTCTGACGTATCTCAAGATTCTTTGGCAGCAAAGAGCTTAGATTCTGGGAAGGTACATGAGTGGATTGTGAATGTTGTTGATGATGAGAATGATAATGATGGTGGTGATGATGAAATCTTTCTTGGAGAGGAATTAGCATGGGAGCAACTTGGAGATATTGTCGACATCAATCTAGATATAAGGAGACATTCCAGAATAATGAAGAGCAAAGACTTGTCATCAATGAAAAAAGAAAGAGAAACGTGTCTGAGAGGGACGAGGCGGATCTTGAGTCGTCAAGTTTGTCGGATGATGATCGTATTTTGTCTACATTCCAGACTACTGATGATTACTAGACAAATCAAGAATAAGGTATGTTTGAAATCTATGTTTTAAAATTTTGATGTTATAATTGCAAACATCATATTTATTCAAAAACTCGAACATCTTAAGAACTGTTATTTTACAATGTATGTTTGTTCAGTGTTTTACTTATCATGCTATACCATTCGTATTTGTGTAACATAAATATATCATTGTGGTTTGCAAGATTTAGAAGTTCAATAGGTGTTAAAATGTTAATATATCAACATATATAAATTAAAAATGAGAATCTTTACATATAATTATATATATATAATTAAAACCAATATATGAAATATCTCAGATATACCCCGAGACCAACATGAAAAATCTAAGCCAACGTGTCCTTGCTATCAGACATCCACAACCTTAATCTTATGGTGCTTTTATTGCGGTTACTTTTCCCGCTTATTTGCTATATGTTAGGAGCAAAGCTTCAGACCCCAATGGCGGTGAGAAATGATGTGAGTACGACACATAGTTGAATGACTTAGCAAATCCATTGACCAAGTCACTGACACAATATCACGTAGCAATCGCAGGAGCTTGGTGGAACTTTCACGAAGCAGTACACGTGATCGTTCTCTATCAGTTTCATATGCCAAAAAATAGGCATTTAGCATCAAAGAGTGGTTTTGATATCCATTCGGCAAGGAAGTACAGCCAAGCTTTGGAGGAGCTCATGTGAGGAGGTAAAACTGCAACTTGGAGTTGAAGAGAAAAGCAGTTGATGGGAGAAACTAGAGTAAAAAGGCATGCAAGAAAGCAGGGAGAAGGTTCAAGTTGCTTGAGGAAGGTGCAAGCAAGATGCTGTCGGGGTGAAAAATTAGCAGAAGCCAATTGACAGAAGTAAGAAGAACTCGTCGAGACGAGTTGCTGCTAGACCTCGCCTAAAGATTAAAGAGTTTAGGAAATTCTGTGCGGAGTTTTTGCCGGGTTGGTTTAGAGCTCTTGTAAATTGTAATACCCCAAAAAAATGTAATGTCGTAGAGTGGTGTTGTAAAACATATGTATTTGTGAATTAGTTTTCATAAAAGAAGTTTTTCTTTTGTTTTTGATCCAATTTCGTGACACTGTTCACTTCCAACACTATTGTCATGGCTCAATCTAAGCACTCTTTACCAAACATTGGACACCCAACAATGATGCCACCTGCCACCCATTATTTCACTTTTCAGAAAAAACACCATTAGAAATTTGACTGAGGGGCGATAGCTGCCCCTTTGCTTCTTAAAATCAGGTGCATTCTCTTGAATGAAGCAAAAAAGGAGTTGATATTCACAGACCACAAATGATTACTCGCACCCCATTAGTACATACCTTTTATTCATGTTTTAACCTTTTTAAACCTAATAACCACAGACCCAACCGCCTGATTCCTGTGTTGTAGATTTCACCTCTTTCGCCAACCTCGAGATGCTCTAGAAGCCGCTCGATCAACGATTTGCTCAAGCCACTCATTTTGACGGACTTACATGCCCATTGGCCGACTATTCCTGCATCGGGAAGATCGCAAACGTCGATTGAAGGTTGAACAAGATGACGTATGTTGGCTTCCAGCTGACCATCTTCGTTCCATTCGGAAATGTATAAGCAGAAACGATGGTAATGTGAAGCAGGGGAGATTAAATAAGATACAGAGGCGGTACTTCACTACTATTAGTTTCTCCAAAGCTGCAAACCGATTCGACCCTCTCATCAGTTCCCTCTCCTTTTGGGGTTCACCTGTAGGGTTTTTCCTCCTCAATTGTGCTTTTTCTCAAGTACAGACCAACTTGTTTTGTTTTGCGGCTGATTTGATCGAGACAACTTCCCTTCTCATTTATTTGATCAATTTGGTAGGTTACATGCGAAGAAAATCGCCGCCTAGCTTTTTGTATGCATCGCTTACGATTTTCTTGTCAACCTTATTGATCTTTTATTCATGTTGATTGCTTTTTGATGGACCTTGGCTAGCCATGTTGGCCTTTGTATCATAAAAAAAGTTTGTTTCTTTTGTGGTTCTTGGGAAGGACCATCACATAATACATTAATGGAGGTTGTCATAGCAACTATGAAGACTAAATTATCTTATCTGCTTATCCGAGGAAATCGACCGCACGAAGGGCATCGAAGTCGCAGTGTCCTCGCCGCGGATTGGCTCGGTGGAACCAAACGAGGCCTAAATCTTCCTCTGACACTCAAAAAATGTATGTAATTAAATTATTTTAATGGTTCTTCACAATCTATATGAATCATTTGACCTTGTTTCTACCGCTACATTCAGCTCCATAAGATCTAATTGCTTCATACAAGAAAGGTCTATGCTTGTTTACTTTTTTTTCATATATTGTTCTACGAATAGTGTGTTTGGGGATAAATATAATTTCACGGTCTACAAATATCAAAGGATTACTAATAGCTAAAAATAGGGTTGTGAATATCAACTCTCCAAAAAAAACTTCACAACTCATTAAGCTGGTTTAATCAAGAAACTTGGCTTCGTTTGGCGCGGAAGTGGCAGTCATGAACGCGGTGGACATGAACGTCGTTCGTGAACGCCCAAACTTGCCTAAAAAAATCATGCATTTTATGCTCAAAACTACTTTATTTTCTTGGTAGTGGCCATGACCTTTGTCTTGCCAAACATACATTCTATGATAACCATGTTTTTGACCAAACTCACCAGAGCAAATAAGCGGCGCCAAATGAAGCCCTTGTCATTTGCTTGCAAAAAGAACACTCTCACATTGCCAAGGATTCGAGATATAATCAACCACAAAAAGGGAGAAAACCCTAAGAAAGAAGGATTACAAGCAGTGCATGCCTCGTGGTTTCACATCTAGAGTAAACCAAAAGGAGAACAAGTTTAAATGGTAAATGTATCAAATTAGAGAAATTAAGAGAAAATAAGAAGGGGGAACTCACCACGAGGCAAGCTCTGTATTTGTCCCACTCGTCGATGCACTCCTCCTTATCGCACTGGCCCTTGGAGAATCTCTCCGAAAACCACCTGCGAGTGAAAGATGAATCCATTATGAACGCCGGCAAGAGGCCCGGAGGAAGAATCGTCAGAAGGAATTATGGTTTGAGAGTGAAACCTATTAAAGCATTCGTGGTATGCAGAGCGAAGATCGGCGCAACGAGAAGCCGGAGAAGCCTTTGTCAACCCCATGGAGAGAGAGAGGCAGAGAGAGAGGAGAGAGGAGAGAGGAGAGAGGAGAGAATAGCGGCAAGAACAGGCTTTACCAAAGGATTATGGAATTTTGTTGGGTGCTTTTCTCCCAACGTGCAAATTTAATTCGATCAGGTTGCAGGGCCCGGGCCCGATTAGGCCTGGGTCGGTTAGGTTCGGATCAGGCCCATGTAAGGCTTAAGGGGTCTCACCAGACCTTTTTATTTGAACAGAGCTCAGCCTGATGCCCGGCCTGGGCCAGAGCTAGGCCCTGCCAGACCTGATGCCCTTTTTAATATGTTCCTGTTGGGGTCGATGCCCCGACAATTTTAATTTAATTGTTGGGGCATTTCCACACTCCAGCAATTAAATTAATTGATGGGGCGTGGCCACCGACGGACCTAGGTTAAGACACGGTCGGGCACGTACCCGATCTTAAAATTCGCTAAATCCCGCCAGGGACCCGGGCATCACGCATTTTTTCCCCTCTTCTAGCGGCCTACGCTGCACGCGACAAGGCGACAAGGCGACGGTCTACTCCCGATTGCCAACTGATGAGGCTCCGACTGACATTCGTCTTTGTTCCCTCTTCGACGCCTCGACCCCCGACATCTGCGATATCTGGTCCGCGCCGAAGCCCTAGTCCGAATCTGGCGGCGCCGAAGCCAATCACCAGTGGTGTATTCCGACAAGGCAGCATCCTCTCCAGTCCCCCCTCAGGTTTGGTCAATGCACCACTTAAGTTTAGCATCACCTAGGGCTTACAAGTTACTGGTAATGAGTTCTATTTGGTTATTGGTGAACTCCATCAAATGATTTGGAAATGCATGCTTCCCTATCGGTCATAGGCCCATAGTCCATAAATGATAGATGGATTCCGACTTTTCTGATACACTACTTGATCTAATTTCATCTACATGGATTCTGATACTTTTCATTTTCTGATTCTTTTAAGTTTTGACCTTCTGTTTTGGCTATATATATATATATATATATATATATATATATATATATATATATATATATATATATATATATATATATATATATATATATATATATATATACTAATTTTGTTGTTCATCTCCTGATGTTACTGTTCATCTCCTCCACCCGTGAAAAGCCCAGCTCGGGATTTGGACTCGCTCCTCCAAGATCCAATCGAGCTCCTCCCTCCTCCAATATCTGAGACATCCTTCCCTTCTCCAGCGCACATTACGGCAAGCTCTCACTCCGGCGTTCTCTCTCTCTCTCTGCACATACACCTTTCAATGGCCGAACTCAGATTCCACCAAGCTCCAACTCCGGCGAGCCCATCTTTACGGTCGAAAACTTACATTCTCTCTCCCAGTCCACTCTCTCGGCTCGGTGGCGGATTCGGCTAAAAAATTTTGAGGCGGATTCTCCCCTCTCTATCTTTCTCTTGTCTCTCCCCTCCCTCTCTCTCTCTCCTCCTTCACGCTGTGACGGGCAAGTTTCTCCCTCCCTTTACAGAGAGTGAGCTCTCGGGCAGCTGAAGAGCTCTGCTCTATGGCTGTGCAAGAGGGTCCTGGTTCCTCACGTTGTTGTTATCATTATGCTTTCATTGTTCTTGAAATTAGATTGGAGAAATTTTTTGGCAAGTAGATCTATAAACACTTGTAAGTTTATCATTTTTTTTGGCATGCAGATCAATTTTATATCTCCATTTGGCAAGCAGATCTATTCTTCTTTGTTCCCTCATCTCAAGGATATCTGACGGCTCGATTGGAGAAAATTTCTCAAGGTATAGATCTGTTGTATTACTATATTGAGATCAAAACCTATGCATTAAGGAGTGATCTTTTGTGTTATCAGGCAAGCATTCTCTAATTTAAATGTGTCCAAACCTATGCATTAAGCAGTGATATAGTTGTTCTTTTTCTCTGATCTAGGGTTTGGAATTGGCACTGTTAGATTTGCAATGGAAAAGTTTTTTTCAAAAGTTGGATTAGGTCAGAGTTCTACGGATTCACAGGAGTTGGTCTCAACTGGTAAGCAAAATTGAGTAGAAGAGCTCAAACGAGAAGAACTACTTGCAGATCCGGTTTAAAATATCCTATAAACTCTTATGATGCAAATCTTCAAGACTCAATAAGAAGATATTATTTGTAAAAGGATCATTGCCAACATCATTTAGAAAATTTCTCCAAATCAAAAATCTGAAACAGAACTCGTCGTTTCAATAAGAATTGATTTAATGAATTTAAAGGTTTGTTAAAGTACTGTAAAGAGAAAGATGGAGCATATTGCATATATTGTTATATTTCTCCCTAAAGAGCTTCTGAGACTACTTTTGTCACTAGAGGATTTAGATATTGGAAAGATAAAATAATATTGGACAAACATGTTGGAAATCACATGACTCCACACAATGTTTCTAGAAAGATGTGTGAGGCATCGATGAATCAAAAACAAGGTATTGAAATTGCATTTGCTAAACAAGAAGAGCAATAAACTTTAAAATATCGTGCTCGTTTATGTGCATCAATTGATTGTGTTAGATTTTTTTTACGTCAAGAATTGTTCTTTCATGGTCATGATGAGACTAAAGAGTTTATGTGCATCAATTGATTGTGTTAGATTTCTTTTACGTCAAGAATTATCTTTCATGGTCATGATGAGACTAAAGAGACTATCAATAGAGAAAAATTTCTTATTCTTTTGGACTTTCTTGCATCATATAATAATGACATCAAATCAATTGTGTTACAAAATTCTCCTCAAAACTATCAACTTATATCGCCAAAAATTCAAAAAGAAATAACATCAGCTATTGCAATGGAGACAACAACAAAATATTGTTCAAGAAATCAGAGAATATTGTTATTCAATTTTAGTGAGTGAATCACATCATGTATCTACAAAAGAGTAGATGTTTATTGTTTTATGATATGTGAATTCCAATAGCAAGATCACAGAACGTCTTCTTGGTTTTGTTTATGTATCTGATACTTGAAAGTCTTTGTTTTCAAGAGTAACTAAACACTTAGAGGGGGGTGAATAGGTTTTTATGTCTTTTATGACAATATGTTAGCTTTGGTGTGTTGTGACTTAGTTTTAAGTTTGTTTTCAAAAATACAAAACAACACACAAGTGTTTATAGTGGTTCCCCAAGATATGGGTACATCCACTATCCCTCCCACCTTTCTAACAGAGTGTTAGACAAGGCCAACTTCTCCAATCTCGTCTCCAAAAGCTTACAACATAGATCTCTTAGGATCTCTAAGACTCCTCCAAGTCTTACCTCAGGCCCATGTCCCTACAACTCAAAGTAAATGATGCTCCTACAGCTCAGTGATTCACATATCATCTACCTCAGAGTTTAATCAAAGTCCTATAACTTAGGCTAGGAGGATATCCCTACACTCGGATCCACCTCAGGATCTTACCACAGAGAATGAATCTCCTACAGCTCAGACATACATGCCCTACCTTAGATCCACAGAAGGATCCTACACTCACATCCATAAAAGGATCCTACACTCAGATCCATAGAAGGATCCTACCTCTGCCTTTATAATTCAGGCTTACAACTCAGATCAGAAATGATCCTACATAGAGAATAAGTTTGTTGGTGATGAATGACTCCAGAGAAATTATCTCTGAGTCAGCCTTCCTAGACTGAATGAACTCAGCCCAACTTTGACTCTAGAGATATAGTCCTCTGAGTTTTCTTCTTCCTGAACTAAGAAAGCTCATGCATATCTCCTTCACAGCACTAAGAATAGATCTTCAAGGTTGTTCTGCTTGTGCTTGTGAAATGACCTGCAGAGTACTGCTTCTTTAAGCCTTGAATGTAGTTGAGTTGAAAGCTGGACTTAAAAATGAACAGCAGCTTAGGCTTGCTCTGCTCCTTCTTCTAACTCAAAAAATGAATTTCCTCAACTTATTGTTGAAGATGTGACTTTCAATAGCTAACTATCTGAGCTTCTCAGACCAACTGCAAAAGCAAGTTCTTCAAGCTCTACTACTTTTGTCGAGAGGAAGAAGATGATGCTTTAAACTTTTTCCAAAAGTCAATCGATGATTTCTGTTTCATTGGAACTCTTCTTTTTTATCTCGTCGTCCAACGGCTCTTTGTGTAGTAGGACTGGCCGAAAATGGCAACTGCAATACCTCATTTTATATTAACAATTGTACTAAAGACATACGGTGCCTTTTGTCTTCTAGTGTGCAAAACCCGTGATTTTTGAATTTTTGCTGACGTCAACATGACTCAACGCTTCTAGACTTAGTAAATTCTAGACAAACTGCTTAGACGTTGAGTGAAACCTCGTCACTCAACGCAAAATGACTTAGTAAAATTCTGCATCTTCAGGCATTGAGTGCGTTGAGTGAGTCTTCCTCCCTCAACGCATATAGATCTTTTATAGTCTAACATCTTAGGTGTCGAGTGAGCCTTCATCATTCAACACTTCTTGACTTAGATAAATTTCTTCTCTATGAAGGCATTGAGTGAAGCTTATTCACTTGACGCTTCAATACTTTGCCTGGCTTCTTGATGAGGCATTGAGTGGCCTGTCTTCACTTAACACTTATGTACTTGTTGAATTATCTATTGAGTAAGGGTTGAGTGAAATGTTTTCACTCAACGCTTCTGGACTTAGACAGATTTTCTATCTGCTCCTTCTAAAGCTTTGACTGCTTGAGCTCCGGTCAACGTTTTTGCTCTCCTGGCATTAAGTGAAGTGAGTTCACACAATGCTTCTGGACTTAGTTGATTTTTTGTCTGTCCAACAACCAATCTTCTTGATTGAGGTGTTGAGTGAACTGCCTTCACTCAACACTTCTGTCCTTAGCCAGATATCTTATTGAGTTGGCGTTGAGTGAAATGCCTTCAGTCAATACTTTTGGACTTAATCAATTTCTAGTCAGCAACATTGCATCTTTGACTGTATGTAGTTCTCTCAATGCTTTTGCTCTTCTGGCATTGAGTGAACTGCCTTCACTCGACGCTTCTGGACTTAACCAGATTTCTGCTTTGGTAATACTGAGGCTTGACTGCTTCAACTTCTCTTAATGCTTTTAGCCTCTTGGCATTAAGTGAATTGTCTTCACTCAATGCTTCTGGACTTAACCAGATTTCTGCTTTGGCAATACTAAGGCTTTAACTACTTGAGCTTCTCTCAATGCTTGTAGCCTCTTGGCGTTGAGTGAACTGCCTTCACTCAACGCTTCTGGACTTAACCGGATTTTTGCTTTGCTAGCATCTTATCTTGAGTCCAACTAATATTGTGACCCTAACCACCTGTCTAATCATGGTATAGTAGACAACCTGCAAATACTGAACTTGAATATACATCAAATACAATTATGCACTTACCATTGATGATGATGCCTCTTTAAATTTAGGGAACATTGAAGGGAAATATTCCCAATAATCTCCCCCTATTTGAAGAAGGCAGAACATACAATAATACTAAGATGCATTAATACAGAAAACATATTAATGAATCAATTGTAAGCTTGTTCAATGTAGTGATTTGATATGTCAAGTCATTTCCCTCCTCATACAGCTTGCTCAAAGTTCGCCTCCCCCTATCTGGCTCAACATGTCAAGTTAATGCAGTGACTTGACATGTCAGGTCATTGCTCTCCTCCCCCATTACTCTCATTGTTCTCCTCTCCCTTTCTGGCTTCTTCAATAGGCATTCATCTATTGAGGGTGGAGAAAGGATCATGGGAGAACTTTTCTATTAGTCCTTTTGACCATCATGCTCAGGAAGAGTTGATTCCCCAGCTAATAGGATGGATGGAATGACCTCATCCTGAGAAGGAACATGTGAACGCCCTCCCTCAATAGCAGCATTATTTTTGGAGGATTATCATTCTTATCCAACAATATATATTACTCAGCTGATCTCACAGAATTTTAACCTAGGAAGTTAAAGTGATTAACTACTACCTATATATCAAACCTTGTTAAAGATATACTTTAACACTAAGGCAGATGGAATTACCTTGATTTTAGTTCTCTACCTAATATTGTATCCATAGAAGTTATGCGCAATAGCTCCAACTGTCTCTTGGTTCATAGACATCCTCATTTCTGCCCCAACTATCTCTTGGATAGAATGACCTCATCCTGAGAAGCTTGTTCTGAATATCAGACTGTGCTTGCTCCCCCTCACTTGGAGCATCCCTCTTCTCAGTCTATAACTCCTTTGTTATCCTGCAGGGATTAATACTACCTACAATATCAAAAATGCTTGAAGAGCAACTGAATCTATACTAAGTTCAGCATATCCAATTCAAATTTGAAGGTGTTGAACTTGACTTCATCTAGTGGCTTGGTGAAAATATCAGCCACTTGCTTGTTTGTATAGACAAACTGAAGACTAATATCCTTACATTCCACGTGCTCTATAATGAAATGATACCTATTCTCTATATGCTTAGTCCTGCTATTAGAAATAAGATTCCCAGCAATAGAAATTGCACTAATAGAATACAAAACATTAGAGTTCTACTTATCTTAAGATTATAGTCTTGGAGCTGATGTTGGATCTATAGTAGTTGTGCACAGCAACTTCTAGCTGAGATGTACTATGATCCAGCTATTGAGATGACAACACTTGTTTGTTTCTTGCTGCTCCAAGAGACCAATGTTCCACCTAAGAACTGATAGGTGCTAGAGTTGCTCTTCCTATCTTCTTTACAACCTGCAAAATTTGCATCTAAATACCCAATTAGTTCAAAGTCATTATTTCTAGGGTACCAACGACCAAGATTAGGTGTGCCCTTGAGATATCTCAAAATTCTTTTAGTTGTGGAATAATGAGATTCCATAGGGCTAACCTGGTACCTAGCACAAACGCATATAGCATACATAATGTCTGACCTACTAGTAGTAAGGTAGAGGAGGGAGACAATTATGCCTCTATACAAGGTTTCATCAACAAGTTTTTCTATCTCATTCTTGTCTATTAACACACTTGATTCCATGAGAGTTTTCATTGTGGAGGCACTCTCCATTCCAAATTTTCTAATCAACTCCTTGGTGAACTTAGATTGAGAGATGGATAGACCATTCTTTGACTGTCTAACTTGGAGGCCAAAGAAATACTTGAGTTGTAACACCCCAAATGCCAGGTTTGGGTTCCCGTAAGGTGACACGGCCTGGGACACGGGCGTGTCCCAGGGCATATACTGCTCGGTATAGATGAGCAGTCTGTCGAGTGGTCGACAAACTGCACTCGGTGAGTGCTCCAGAGGGAACACGCCCTGCGACACGGGCGTGTCAGGGGGCGTGTCCTCCTCTGGTCGACAAACTTCGCTCGACGAAAAAACGCGGCAAGGGCGTGTCACAGGTCGTGTCCTTTTCTGGATCTGGCCAGGGCAGTGCGGCCTGGTGAACACGGGCGGGACACGGGTGTGTCTCTAGGCACACGGCCTGTGACACGAGCGTGTCACATGACCGTGTCTTGCTCAGGTTGAGATGGGTGTATACCATCTGAGGTACACATCCACAGACACGGGCGTGTCTGAAGGCATGTCAAGTCACACAACCTATGACACGGGCATGTCAGATGGCCGTGTACTGGTCTGGATGAGTCGGTTGTGTGTCGTTTTAGGTGCATGGCTTGTGACACGGGCGTGTCACAGGCCGTATCAGCCAACAATTTGCCTTTTGTGGCAAAATCGTGGCCATCCATTTTCTTCAGCTGGGATCTAATGGCCCAGACTTCTTCCCCCTGCTTTAAGGCCGAGAATGAGAAGGAAAATCTCATTTTTATCTTGGCCATCCTCTTTCTAAGAAGCTAGAGAGAGAAAGGAAGGAGGAGGAGGAGGAAGGGAGCCGACCACCGGTGGAGCTACGGAGTTCCTATTCAAGATCCAAGGCTAGCGTTGTGGAGGCAAGGTCGCTGCGATGCTTTCCAGCCAGCTAGAATTCGATGGCTCCAAAGCGATCGTCAAGGATAACGATCTTTCTTCCTTGGACATGTGAAGTCCTTCCTTTTTGGCATGTGCGTGAGATTCCCCCACCAGAGGGTGGATTGTGAAGGGATTTCCCTTAGGTTGATTCTTGGAATCCCCAATTTGGCATATAGATCTGAAAATAGAGTACGGAATAGGCATGCTGTGTGAAGCCCATCTGGACAGGTTGGTCTGGATTGGTGATGTTGCATTTACACACCGGAGAAGACTCTGTGATGAAACGTGTAGTTTTTGAAATCGATGGGTTGGACCTGTGAAGGGCAGTAGCAGGAAGTACTGGCGTGCTTGTCTAGGAAAATACCCTTGATGCTTGTGATGCTTGCTGGGTTGTGCCTATGAAGGGTAGTAGCAGGAAGTACTGGCGTGGAAGCCCAGGAAAAGACCCGCAAATGCTTGTGCTGTATGCGATGAACGATAAGGTGAAAGCTAGGGACGGAAAATGTATTCTGTCGCTAATGTTGGGCGTGGCACCTAACTAACCTATGATTGTGAAGCCAGTCCCGTGGGGATAATATGGCTATTTGTGAGCTTGAAGAGCTCTGAAAAAGGCTTCGTACTGAACGAACAAGGGGATGCCAACCCGTGTTAGTCTGGTCATAGAACTAACGATTTGAGCAACGGGCAAAGGATGAACTGTATCCGCGTTATGGTTGTCCGCCATGAGTGTCTGGATGATTGGTATTCAGCAGAAACGCATTGCGAGAGTCTTAGGCCTGCGCGCCATTAAGATTAAAGTCTCTGGCTGAAAGTCATGGAGCAAAATGCTCAAGTTTGTCGTTGGGCTTCAGGCCTTGAATGGCGGTGGGCAACTGGTATATCCGGTACACCAAGAATGTGCCCTGAGTGTACGGATCGTCAGGTTGTGTGGCTGATGTTTGTGATGGCTTGCTTGTGCGTGAGAGCATAATGTGTGATGTATATATATCTGCCTGTAAATTACTATGCCTACAGGGAAGGAATACCACTGCCCCGGGAAAGGGGTAGGGTCGTTATAAATTGGTCAGCTGAATGTTGACCATTGCCTTGTTTGCCACCGTTGGGTGGACTATCCTTGTACAGGTGCTGGAGAGCCGAGCGGGACATTTAAAGGCTGAAATCCCTACTGCTGCTACCGCTGCTGCTATCCCCTCAAAGGCTATGTTGAAATATTATGTTTGTTCATGTGTGGCCGGCCTGCACGCCGATGTTTGGAAGCCACTTTTGTAAAGAGCAACTGTAAGGCCCTAAGGCCAAATGACATTGTATTTGGGGTACATTCCTATATAAATGTGGGTGTTTATATTCATGGACATTCATGGTTGGAGTTCAGTTTTTGTGTTAAAATATTCCGCTAGAATGCTATGAGGTAGGATACGCAACTATGATATCAACCTGTGACTTCCCTGCTTGTTTTGTGGCATATGATGTGGGTCCCCAGCCGGACCTTCTATTATATGCTACATGAACGGATGGAGTCGTTACATTTTTGGTATCAGCTGTCTCGGTGTTTCCCTTTCGAATTCGTGGTCGAATTCTTTTATGGGGTGGCGAGCACGTGTATGTGTGAATTGTGTTAATACTAATGAACTCTTGAATGTCCACTTAGGAATACAAATACACTTGTTTGGGGAACCTGTGCGTTCCTATCTTGTTGTTATTGTTTGTGCAAGTTCGCTAATGTGCGTCTTGTTCACCTATAGGTGACGCGTAGTGGTGCTGGGCAGTCGGAGCCCCAACGTTCTGATGAGAGTACGACATCAACTGAGGTGCCTACACCTCTCCCTCCTGCGGAAACTGTCCGCTTAGTTGCTGAGGCCCTGTTTGCAATGATTCAAGCACAACCTACTGGGCAGGCGCAAAGGCAAGCGCAGCCAGCAGTGGTGGCAGAACAGGTTGCAGCGATGCTAGAACCTGTTGCAGTTGTGGATCCTCGAGCAGCTGAAAGGCAGTTGAAGCAATTCATGAGTTTTAATCTGCCTACGTTTACAGGTGTGGGATCCCCTACGCAGGCAGAGGATTGGTTGTCACGCGTCAAACGAATAATGACGATGATCAGGATGGAGGAAGATCAGAAGGTCACCTTGGTCACCTTCTTATTGGAAGGAGAGGCTCGTTTATGGTGGGACGAGATGGAATTACTCCACTTAGCGTGCAGGCCGTTAACACAAGTGTCGATTGAGGAGTTCTCGCGACTCTTCCTGACAAAGCACCTACCAGCGACACAACGCATTGCCATGGAAAATGAGTTCCAAAGGCTGACGCAAGGAGAAAGTAGTGTGGAGACGTACCTGCATGAATTCACACAGTTGGGACGATATGCGGGCTCCATCTTCGCCGATGAGCAGCGGAAAACCAATAGGTTCTATGAGGGATTGTGGGACGAATTGCAATTCCTGCTTTCGAGTTCAGTGAACCAAGGGTTCCAGGCGTTGGTGGATACTGCATGCGCGCTGGAGAAGGGCATGAAGAGGGTGCAAGGGAAGAGGGCCTTGGCTGTGACACAGCCGGAGTTTAAGGCGCCCTGACCTGGAAAATCATACTATCAAAAGAAATAGGGTAAGAGAGCTAAGTCTTCTGGGCAAGCTCCGTCAACAGCTGTGTCGGGAGCAACTTCACGGCCCGAGACTCGTACCTGCTTTACATGTGGAAAAGTGGGGCATATAGCCTGTCACTATCGGAGTGGTACACCAAAGGGTGAGAAGAAGATGAGAGTGTCTTATGCTGAGAAGGGAAAGGCAGTGGTGGAGTCATCTGGATCCCAGGCGCAACCCCAAGTCTATAATCTTGGCCTGCAGGAGGCCATAAAAGCAAAGTGACGTCGTCACAGGTACGATTTAAGTTATTGAATTGCTTTGTATATTGCATGCCTTGTATGTGGCTTGTGTGTGATACACTTGCCACAGGCTTTGTTATGATTCAGAACATGCTGGCGCGAGCACTGTTTGATACGTGTGCTTCGCATTCATTTCTGTCTAAGGACTTCATAGCTCGAATTGGAGTACCTAGTCATGTGAAGACAGAGAGCGTCAGGGTGGTGTTACCGAATGGTTATTTGATTCTTGCGGATAGGGCTTGCATCGTGGTAGTTCATATTGGAAGTCAGGATTTCTGTTTGACTGCATATGTACTGCTGATATCAGAATTCGATGTGATCTTTAGTATGGACTGGCTCGCTGAGCAGCATGCCTTTATTCATTGTAATGCCAAAGAGGTCACACTGGGCCAGAATACCGAGCATGCGACTAAGTTCGCTGGTATGCGAGGAGTGGGTGGGACCTACTGTCTGCACTCCAAGTCATCAAGGCTATTTGGAAGGGCGTGAAGTTATACTTCACGCTGGATTCAGGCTATTGAGCCAAAGGCCAATGTGTGTGATGTTTCGGTTGTATCAGAGTTTGTAGATGTGTTCCCTAAGGATCTTCCTGGGCTCCCACCCCAGCGGGAGATCGACTTCACGATTGTGTTGGTGCTAGGTGCGAAACCTGTGGCTCGCTCACCATATCACGTCGCGCCAAAGGAAATGGCTGAGTTTAAAGTCCAGTTGCAAGAGTTGCT
The DNA here is from genome assembly GCA_039583875.1 of Platanthera guangdongensis. Taxonomy (NCBI): domain Eukaryota; kingdom Viridiplantae; phylum Streptophyta; class Magnoliopsida; order Asparagales; family Orchidaceae; genus Platanthera; species Platanthera guangdongensis. The sequence continues at coordinate 99,800,337 of CM077158.1, read as the reverse complement.
GGAGCAGGGATATATACGCCCAAGTATGTCACCTTGGAGCGCACCTGTTCTGTTTGTGAAAAAGAAGGACGGTGGTTTGCGGTTATGTATTGACTACCGTGAACTGAATAAGCTGACAGAGAAGAACAAGTATCCGATTCCACAGATAGATGAATTGTTCGATCAGCTAGTGGGATCAACCGTCTATTCCAAGTTGGACTTGAAGTCTGGATATTACCAGTTGAGGATACGGGAAGGTGATATTCCCAAGACCTCATTTGGCACACGTTACAGTCATTATGAATTCACGATAATGCCATTTGGGCTATGCAATGCACCATCGGTATTCATGGACCTGATGCACCGAACATTCCGAGAGTACTTGGACTTGTTCGTGATTGTATTCATTGATGATATTTTGGTGTACTCTCAATCCGAAACTGATCACGCAAACCACTTGCAGTTGGTGTTGCACACCATACGAAGGCAGAAGCTTTATGCCAAGTTCTCGAAGTGCGAGTTTTGGCTATCGTCGGTGGCTTTTCTTGGCCATATGGTAAGTGGAGAGGGCATATCTGTGGATCCGTCAAAGATAAGGGTCATTCAGGAGTGGCCGGTGTTATCTTAGGTGGCCGAAGTCAGGAGCTTACTTGGACTGGCGGGCTACTATAGACAGTTTGTTGAAAACTGCTCGTGGATTGCTTTGCCTCTGACCACACTGACGCGAAAGGATCAGAAGTTCATTTGGACGCCGGAGTGCGCGCGAGCTTTTGAAGAGCTAAAAAGTCGTTTGACCACGGCGCCTGTGTTGACATCGCCATGTGGTACCGACGAATATGAGATTTATAGTGATGCTTCAGGGAGCGGCTTAGGCTGCATTCTTCTACAGTTTGGAAAAGTGATTGCTTATGGCTTATGCCAGTTGAAAGTGCATGAGCGAAACTATCCCATCCACGATTTAGAGTTGGCGGAGGTGATCTTTGCACTAAAGTTATGGCGGCATTATCCGTATGGAGTAAAGCTGGATATCTTTACGGACCATAAGAGCCTAAAGTACTTGTTGGAGCAGAAGGATCTGAATATGCGATAACGAAGGTGGCTGGAAATCCTTGGGGACTACACCTTCGAGATTCATTATACTCCCGTGAAGGGAAATGTGGTCGCTGATACCTTGAGTCGGAGGGCTCCGACAAGGGCAAATTGATTGCAGAGGCATGATGAACGTCTAATCCAGGAGTTGGAAGCGTTAGAGATTTATTGTGTTGACAAGAATTCCACAGCCAATGCATGTCTGAACTGGACGGAGGTGCAATATGACCTTGCGGACAGGATTCGACGAGCAACGGAGCTGGATGAAAGTCTCCAACGCTATGCAAAGGACGGGCCAGAGGGCAAATTCTCCTGGGATGATGGCCTTTTGCGAAAGGAGGGCCGGTTGTGCGTCCCGAGTATGGGTAAATTACGAGAAGAGTTGAAGTACGAAGTGCACTTTACCAAGTACTCAATTCACCCTGGGAGCACAAAGATGTTCACGGACATGAAGAAGTTATTCTGGTGGTCAGGACTAAAGAAAGATATCACTCGTTATGTGGCCAAATGCCAAACATATGCTTTGGGGAAGGCGGAATGCCAGAAAGCTGGAGGGTTCTTGAAGTCGTTGCCGATTTCAGAATGGAAGTTCGATGATAATTCAATGGATTTCGTGCATGGGTTGTCAAGATCTCAACGCGAGAATGATTCAATCTGGGTGATTGTAGACCGGTTGATGAAAGTGGCGGACTTTCTTCCGAACAAATAGGATGATTCGGTGGAAAGTTTGGCAAAGCTCTATGTTGAACAGATTGTATGGCTACATGGTGTTCCTCGTAGCATTGTGAGCGATCGTGATGGGCGATTTACATCGAATGATTGGAGGTTAGTCCATCAACTGTTAGGCACGAAATTGAAGTTCAGTACGGCCTTTCATCCCCAAACGGATGGACAAACTGAAAGGACCAACAGAATGATGGAGGATATGCTACGCATGTGCGCCCTGGACTTTGGTAAGAGATGGGAAGATCATCTCTATATGGTGGAGTTTGCCTACAACAATAGCTACCAAATGAGCATCGGGATGGCACAGTTTGAAGCTCTGTATGGTCGGAAGTGCCGTACACCATTAGATTGGGCAGAAGCAGGCGAATCCAAAATATATAACCGTAAAGAAGTCGAGGAAGCTAACTTGATGATACACGCTATTCGGGAGTGGCTACTGATAACCCAGGATCGACAAGCAAAATACTATAACGCCAAGCACCAGAATGTGGAGTTCGCGGTGGGCGACTGGGTGTATTTGAAGATCAAACCCTTCAAAGGCGTGTCCAGGATTCGGCGTCTGAAAAAGTTAAGTCCGAGATATATTGGTCCATTTGAAGTGATAGAGCGAATTGGAGAAGCTGTATATCAGCTAGCTCTTTCGGCAGACTTGGGTGGATTACATGATGTGTTTCACATCTCTGTGCTTCGGAAAGGCATCAAAGATCCAGCTCAAGTGAGCGAGAATGATCGTGTGCCGGTTGAGTATGGGCTAATGATGAAGGTTAGCCCCATTCGGTCGAGGATCGTGTCGATAAATAGTTGTGGAATAAGGCAATCAGGATGGTCAAAGTCCGGTGGGACAATTACGACCGTGAGGAGCTAACATGAGAGCGAGAGCAGATCATGCGTGCTGAGTTTCCCAAGCTATTTGTGTAAACTGTTATGCAGTGCGTGTCAAGGTGTATTAAACTTTGATGAAGTTATAATATTTTGTTTCTGGTTTCCTTACTGTGCGCAAATTTCGGGGCGAAATTTATTATAAGGAGGGGAGGGTTGTAACACCCCAAATCCCAGTTTTGGGTTCCAGTAAGGTGATACGGCCTGGGACACGAGCGTGTCCCAGGGTGTGTCCTGCTCGGTATAGATGAGCAGTCTGTCGAGTGGTCGACAAACTGCACTCGGCGAGTGCTCGAGAGGGAACACGCCCTGCGACACGGGCATGTCAGGGGCGTGTCCTCCTCTGGTCGACGAACTTCACTCGACGAAAAAACCCGGCAGGGGCGTGTCACAGGCCGTGTCCTTTTCTGGATCTGGCCCGGGCAGTGCGACCTGGTGATACGGGCGGGACACGGGTGTGTCTCTGGTCACACAGCCTGTGACACGGCCATGTCACATGGTTGTGTCTTCCTCGGGTTGAGATGGGTGTATACCACCTGAGGTACACGGCCACAGACACGGGCGTGTCTGAAGGCGTGTCAGGTCACACGGCCTATGACACGGGCGTGTCAGATGGCCGTGTACTAGTCTGGATGAGTCGATTGTGTGTCGCTTAAGGTACACGGCCCGTGACAGGCCTCACAGGCCGTGTCAGCCAACAATTAGCCTTTTGCGGCAAAATCGTGGCCGTCCATTTTCTTCAGCTGAGATCTGATGGCCCAGAATTCTTCCCCCTTCTTTAAGGCCGAGAATGAGAAAGAAAATCTCATTTTTATCTTGGCCATCCTCTTTCCAAGAAGCTAGAGAGAGAGAGGAAGGAGGAGGAGGAGGAAGGGAGCCGGCCACCGGTGGAGCTGCGGAGTTCCAATTCAAGATCCGAGGCTAGCGTTGTGGAGGCAAAGCCGCTGTGGTGCTTTCCAGCAGGCTAGAATTCGATGGCTCGAAAGCGATCATCAAGGGTAACGATCTTTCTTCCTTGGACATGTGAAGTCCTTTCTTTTTGTCATGTGCATGGGATTCCCCCACTAGAGGGTGGATTGTGAAGGGATTTCCCTTAGGTTGATTCTTGGAATCCCTAATTTGACATATAGATCCGGAAATGGAGTACATAATAGGAATTCTGTGTGAAACCCATCTGGATAGGTTTGTCTGGATTGGTGATGTTGCATTTACACAACAGAGAAGACTTCGTGATGAAACGTGTAGTTTTTGGAATCGATGGGTTGGACCTATGAAGGGCAGTAGTAGGAAGTACTGACGTGGTAGTCCAGGAAAATACCCTTGACGCTTGTGATGCTTGCTGGGTTGTGCCTGTGAAGGGCAGTAGCAGGAAGTACTGACATGGAAGTCCAGGAAAAGACTCGCAAATGCTTGTGTTGTATGCGATGAACAATACGGTGAAAGCTAGGGAAGGAAAATGAGTTCTATCGCTAACGCTAGCTGTGTCACCTAGCTAACCTATGATTGTGAAGCCAGTCCCGCGGGGATAGTATGGCTATTTGTGAGCTTGAAGAGCTCTGAAAAAGGCTTCATGCTGAACGGACAAGGGGATGCCGATCTGTGCTAGTCTGGTCATAGAACTAACGATTTGAGCAATGGGCAAAGGCTGAACTATATCCGCGTTATGGTTGTCTGCCATGAGTGTCTGGATGATTGGAATTCGACAGAATCACATAAGGAGAGTCTTAGGACTTCTCTCCATTAAGACTAAAGTCTCCGGCTGAAAGCCATGGAGCAAAATGCTCAAGTTTGTCGTTGGGCTTCGGACCTTGAATGGTGGTGGGCAACTGGTATATTCAGTACACCAAGAATGTGCCCTGAGTGTTTGGATCGTCAGGCCGTGTGGCTGATGGTTGTGATGGATTTCTTGTGCGTGAGAGCACAATGTGTGATGTATATATATCTACCTGTAAATTGCTATGCCTATAGGGAAGGAATACCACTGCCCCGAGAAAGGGGTAGGGTTGTTATAAATTGGTCAGCTGAATGTTGACCGTTGCCTTGTTTGCCACCGTTGGGTGGACTATCCTTGTACAGGTGCTGGAGAGCCGAGCGGGTCATTTAAAGGCTAAAATCCTTGTTGCTGCTGCCGCTGCTGCTAGCCCTCGAAGGCTATGTTGAAATATTATGTTTGTTCATGTGCGGCCGGCCTGCGCGCCAATGTTTGGAAGCCACTTTTGTAAAGATCAACTGTAAGGCCCTAAGGCTAAATGACATTGTATTTGGTGTACATTCCTATATAAATGTGGGTGTTTATATTCATGGACATTCATGGTTGGAGTTTAGTTTTTGTGTTAAAAGCTTCCGCTAGAATGCTATGAGGTAGGATGCGCAACTCTGATATCAACTCGTGACTTCCCCGTCTGTTTTGTGGCATATGATGTGGGGCCCCAATCGGACCTTCTATTATATGCTACATAAACGGATGTAGTCGTTACATGAGTTCACCCATACTGCTCATCTCAAATTTTCCTTGCATAAGTTTAGCAAACTTTTTGCAGAGGTCATCAACAGTAGACCCAAATATTTTATCATCTACATAAATTTGGACTAGAATGATCTTACCATTGACTTCCCTTAGGAATAATGTCTTGTCTATCTTCCTCCTTGAAAATTTGTTCTCAATGAGAAAGCTAGACATGATTTCATTACCATGCCCTAGGGGCTTGCTTCAACCCATATAACGCTTTTCTAAGCCTAAAAACATAATCAGGAAAGTTAGAATTATTAAAACCTAAGAGTTGCTCAACATAGACCTCTTCTCTTAGGTCACCATTAAGGAAAGCTGACTTTACATCCATTTGATAGACCTTGAATCCTTTGTGTGCAAGATATACAAGAAATAATCTAATTGCTTCCAATCTAGCCACTAGAGCAAAGGTTTGATCAAAATCAATACCTTCTTCTTGTTGGGTCCATTGCCCACAATGTCTTAGATTTGAGTGAAGTCAATATTTTCAATGAATATACATATGTTTGTAGATTACTATGATAGGTCAGGTAGCCTAAGTGGCTAGGTCAGGTAAATACTTACCTATGGTGTGGGATGATAGAAAACCGTCTAAGTCTGCAAGCGTTGAGTGAATACCAGTCACTCAATGCTAGATGTCCTATATTGCTGAGTGAAGCCCATACAGTCAAAGCCAAGGCAGTGGCAAGCTGAAAAAATGGCTAAGTCAACAGTCGTTGAGTGAAGTCAACTCACTTAATGTCATACAATAAAAGGCTGTGAGACAGGCTACAACAGTAAAAGTCTGCTGTTGGAATGAGCTAAAATATGGCTAAGTCCACATGTATTGAGTGAAGTCAACTCACTCAACGCCATGCTACTGAATAAGTAGAAAATTGGCTAAGGCAGAAAGCGTTGAGTGAGGCATGTTCACTCAACGCTCTAAACGCTTATGTTGCTGGATAAGCAGAAATTTGGTTAAGGAAAAATGCATTGAGTGGAGGCTACTGACTCAACGTTGTCAACGCGTAAGTGTAGACAGATTTTTGTCGAAGGGGTTTTGTATTGAGTGATGCTTACTCACTCAACACCAAGCAGCTGAAAGCTGATAAAGCAAGATTGGCGTTGAGTGGAGCTGAATCTCTCAACGCCTAGAATCAGATTTATGTTCTAAGTAGTTTGACGTTGAGTGAAGGTTTCTCATTCAACACCAAGAGACAGTGAATCTATCTAGTGTTTTGGCGTTGAGTGATGCTTACTCACTCAACGCCTATTCTCTGATGCTCGATTTTGTCTAAGTCCACATGTGTTGACGTCAGCAAAATCCACAAAGTCAACTAAGGTCAAATCAGTCACGGGGAAGCTACACTACACGAAAAAACTTGTCGTGAAGCTACTATATGTCTTCTTCCGTTGCAACAAGGCGCAGCTGGATGTTGCATGGTGGGGCCCACCAATCTCTAAGAGTCGTTGATCGGCGAACTACAAAAGGAAGAGAAAGGGCCAGGACAAAGACAACTTTTAGGTCATACTTTATTAAAAAGAGGAGAGGTGCCGTCATCATCGGTTTCACCATTGCTGCAAGTGAAAAAGCATGAAGCTCTCCAGCAAGAAAAGTTATATTAGCTGTGCAAGCCTCCAACTGCCACAGCAGATTCAGAATCTGTTCTGAAGAAAGAATAACCTTCATCTTTTAAGCAGGTTCAGTGGGTTGTTTGAAGACTCAAGATCAAAAGATCTTTAGCCTTCAACAACAAGTTTTGAAGTTTTCTTCCGAGTTCCTCCAGCAAATCCGTTACTAGCTGTGAGGAGAGTAGGAGCAGAAAGTTTTCTGTTCTAGTGGTTGACACAGAGAAATTTCTATGTATCAAAGTTAATTAAACTATTTCTCTTCGTAGGATCCTTCTGGATCTGAGCTGTAGGACCCTTGGGTCTGAGATAGTGCATTATTGCCTGAACTGTAGGAGAGTGTATCTCTCTGAGCTATAGGAGCAAGTTTGCTCTGAGATAGGGCTATCCTCCATAGCCTGAGTGGTAGGGCATAAGTGCTTGAGGTAGGTGATACTTATATCACTGAGTGTAGGCCTTTTTGGCTGAGGTGTAAGTCTTGTAGGAGACTGAGAGATCCTGAGAGATCTGAGGTGTAAGCTCATTGGAGCATTGATTTGGAGAAGTGCCTTTACTAACATGAAGTTAGCAAGGTGGGAGGAGAGTGGATGTACCCAAATTTTTGGGGAATCACTATAAAATACTTGTGTGCTTTTTCCGTAGTTGCTGTTGTTTTCTTAATTACAGGTGCTAAGTATAAGCTCTAGATCACTAGAAGCTGAAAGCTTAAAGAAACAATCAAGTAATTCAAAAAAAGACTCTTAAAAGACCCAAGCAGACCTATTCCCCCTAGGTTGCTAGCTACCTTGAAATTAAAGACTTTCAAGTGGTATTAGAGGGAGGTTGCTCAAAAAGGATTTTACAATTTGAGTAATCCTCCAAGGTAGCTACTGCTAAGTGGTCATGGGCTCAAGAGAGAGCCAAAGAGAGCTGAGTTCAATAAAACTCCCCATCTGCAGAAAGGAGCAGTTTGGAATATAGAAGGAGAGGGTGAGGCTATTCATGGAAGCCTATGATCTAAGAATTTTTGCAACTGTAAGGGAGGGACCTATCATTCCTATGAAGGTCTCTATTCTGGATGCCAACATCCAGACACCAAAGACACTCTCTGAAATGACCAAAGATGAGGTCATACTAGCTGGCCTGGACAAAAGAGCACAGAACATCATTGCCAGTGCTGTAGATGATTCAACCTTACTGAACTTGGTTCACTGTCGGACCTCTAAAGAGATGTGGGGCACCCTTGTGGTCCTACATGGAGGGTACTGATGAAGTAAAAGATGATAGAAAGTCTCTGCTCAACCAAGAGTATGAGGATTTCAGGCAAATCCTAAAGGAGAACATAACTACCTCTTATGAAAGATTCTTCAGGATCATAAATCAGTTGAAGACCTATGGAAGGGTCTTCAATAATTATGAAATTAATGACAAGTTTCTCAGATCTCTCACTAGAGACTGGGATACTAAGATCTGTACCATAAGAGAGATGACCAAGCTTACTGACACTCCTGCCCAAATATTGTTTGGGAAGTTGCTCTCCTATGAGATACAACTGGCTGCCAGGAAGGAGGAGGATGCCTCCAACAAATCACTGGCCAAAGAAAAGTCCCTGGCCTTCAAAGCTGAAAGCTCAAGGAAAGGTAAGGAAAGGATTCCTTCTCCACCAAGGAGACCAGCTGAGTCAGACAGCTCTGACTCAGAGGCATCAAATAGCAGCATGTCTGATGAAGATTTTGTAGCCTTTTCTAGACAACTCCAGAGGTTATTGAAGAAGAAGCATTGGAAGAAAAGGCCTTCCAACTCCACCCATCACAGAAAGAACCAGTCTAAAACTAACAGGTATGGTTCTAAACATAATAAATATAAATCCTCTAAAATAATTTACTATTATTGCAGCAAGCCTGAGCATGTTATAGCTGACTGCCCAGAGAAGAGGAAAGAGACTGAGGAGAAGAAGTAGCACCAGCACAAAGGAAAGAAGGAAAAGTCCTTCATGGCCAAGAAGGAAAAGAGTTAGACAGTCTCATCTTCTTCTAAGTCCGAAGAAGAGGAAGCCTATATTGGGTTATTTGCTGCTGCTATTACAGATGAAGCTATTGCAGCAGGAGAAGTCAATCCTACAAGGAGGATTGAAATCAGGGCCCCTCTGACACTATCAGACAGTGAGTCAGAGGTGGATGAAGATGTCCACAGTTACAAAGGGCTGATGGCAATGACTAATGAGGAAAGCAACCAGGATCAGCCTAGTTAGAGCAAGGTACATCTTTCACCTGACTCTGCTTCTCTGTCTGAGTTTGAGACTAGTCCTTGCTCAGAAGCCTCTTCACCCTGTGGTGAATAAGATTCTGGATCTGAAGGAGATATCAATCAACTGATTGACAAGTATGGAGAACTTCTGAATGCCTTCAAGAAGGTGAATAAATTATCTAAGAAGCAAGCTAAAGAGATTTCATCTCTTAAGCTTGCAGTTTCCCAACAGACTGTAACAATAAATCTGCTGGACCAGAAAGCTAGGGAAATTAGCCAACTGAAGTCCCTCTTGGACATTCAGGTTGCCTCTGTCAAGCACAAGAACTGTCTCATCAGGGAGCTTGAAGATAAGCTTGAGAAGGAGAAAATAATAGTGGTTAGCTATTCTAAGCCAAGTACTGTCCTCCTCTTGATAGACTCCTTCTCCTCTCAAAAGGGCAAGAAGGGGTTGGGATTCAAGGAAAGCACAAGAGTTGCTCCTTCCAAAAGGAAGGGCAAAACTCCAGTTCCACCTCAGCCTATTGCTTCTAAGCCTCCCATTCTTTTCAGAAAGGTTTTGATTCCTTCTAACAGGTATGTACAAGAAAGTTCTTATGGTCACTGGGAGAGGGTTGTTCATCTGGAGTGAACAAAGATGTTCAGTGTCATGATGAAAGGTTTGGCAGGGTATGTGCAGTCAAGGCTGCCAATGAGAAATTTCAAATGGCCCAATCTGGACCATTTGTCTTTGGTGCTTTTGTACCAACTCTCAAGAATGTTGCTGCAGCCAAGGCTCAAAATTTGATAGCAAAGGCTCTGACTAAGGGCAAGTATAAGAATCAGGCTGATCTGGGCATATCTGAAGCCATCAAAAGCATGCTTTCTGAAAAGAGCTAGCTGATGCTGGCACTCAGGGCAGACCAAATCAGCCAGCTATAAGACTTACCTTTAGTCAAATTCTGGCTGAAAGAAATCAGAAAAAGGCTACAACACATCTTCCTCCTGTCATGGTTGCAGCTCATCAAGCTACAGGGCCTTCACAAAAAATAAGATATAACATACATGAGTGCTGGTGCTGTGATAAGATAGGGCACTTTGTCGTTGACTGCTGGCACAATCTCAATATGGCCAGAGCTAGGGTCAGTCAACCAGTCAGAAATTCTACGGGTGGACATGTTCAGTTTCATGATAACATACACCTAGGACCCAATAGATATTGGGGTCCTAAGGTTAAGTAATTTATATATTGCAGGATAATTCAAGGTACCATCCCCCTATATGGTACTTGGACAGTGGCTGTTTCAGGCACATGACTGGAGTAAGAAGCAACTTGAAGGAGTTTACTCCAGTAAAAGATGGACCCAACGTCATCTTTTGAGGTTCATATAGAGGTGTAACCAAAGGGTATGGTAAGATCACCAATGGCATAAGCACCATCACAAAGGTTGCTTATGTTGAAGGGTTGTAACACAACCTTATAAGCATAAGACAATAATCAGATCTTGGTTATGTAATTGTCTTCCACAAGGATGAGTACTGAATTAGGAGGTCAAGTGACCAAGAGTCATCTTGACAGGCACTAGGAGTGGAAATGTTTATTGCTTGAGCTTTCTTTGTCTAGACACAAATTCTTCTATCTGTTTGGTGGCAAATGAGAAAGTCCCCTACTGTGTCCAGTGGCATAAGAGACTAGCCCATTTGAATTACAAGACTATTAGCAAGCTCTTTAGTCAAGGGCTAGTTAGGAATGGCCCCAATGTGAAGCGCTCTAAGGAGGGCATTTGTTCTGCCTGCTAAAAGGGTAAGCAGAAAAAAGTCTCCTTCAAGGGTATTGGGACCAAAAACTCCGTGCAGTGCTTATACCTCTTGCACTTGGGCCTATTTGGTCCAATGCCAATTCACAGTCTTGGTAGGAAAGTCTACACTCTTATGGTAGTTGATGACTATTTCAAGTTTACTTGGGTGTTCTTTCTTAAGAAGAAGGATGAAACCCTTCATGTTTTCATGAGGTTTGTCAAGCAAATTCAGAATGACCTTGGCTGTTCTGTGGTCAAAATCAGAAGTGATCATGGGACAAAATTTCAGTCTGATAGCATGACAAAGTTCTGTGAAGAGCATGAGATTCATCAATAATTCTCTTCTCCTAGAACATCCCAGCAAAATGGGTTTGTTAATTGGAAAAATAGGACTCTCATAGAGACTGGTAGAACACTTTTGAGTGATACATCTCTCCCAGAATATTTTTGGGCTGAGGCAGTAAATACTGCATGTCATGTCCTCAATAGAGCATCTATCACCAAAGGCCTCAAGAAGACTCCCTATGAGATCTTGAAGGGCAGGAAACCAAATCTGGGCTATCTCAAAATCTTCAGTAGTAAATCCTTTGTGCTTCGCAATGGCAAGTCTTATGTGACTAAGTTTGCTGCCAAATCCTATGATGGAATATTTGTTGGGGACAACAATCATAACAAAGCCTATAAGATCTACAACTTGAAAAGCCAAGCTATAGAAGAATCGGTTTATGTAGTCTTTGATGAGTCTGCCATGATTAATAATGGACTGCCTAGTTCCTCCCATACTATTACATGTGCAGAACAGATGATGAACAAGCTGACCATCAAGGAAGCATCACCAGTCATTCAAGATGATATGGATACCTCAGAAGATCTTCCTAGCATACTGGGAGAGGATGAAGATCAACAAGAAGATGCCCCTGTTGTTGAAAGAAGACTGCCACCTGTAGTCAAGCATATGAGAGATCATCCAGCACACTAGATCATTGGGGAGGCGAGTCATGGAGTAATGACAAGGATCAGAAGTCAGAACACAACCATGTATTCAAACTTTCTATCCCAAGTGGAGCTCAAGAAGTTTGAAGAGGTCAACATAGACCAGCATTGGATTGGTGCCATGTAGGAGGAACTGAACCAGTTCAAGAGGTGCAGGGTCTGGAAGCTGGTTCCCAGACCACATGGTCATAATATCATTGGAGTCAAGTGAATCTATAGAAATAAACTTGATGAAAATGACATTATAATTAAGAACAAGGCTAGACTAGTAGTTAAGGGGTACATGCAAGAAGAAGGGATTGATTTTGATCAAACCTTTGCCCCTGTAGCAAGATTGGAGGCCATCAAATTATTCCTTGCATATGCAGCACACAAGGGATTCAAGGTCTACCAAATGGATGTGAAGTCAGCCTTTCTAAATGGTGACTTAAAATAAGAAGTCTATGTTGAGCAGACTCCAGGTTTTGTAGTTCCTATCTCACCTGATTTTGTTTATAGACTTAGGAAAGCTCTATATGCGCTGAAGCAAGCCTCTAGAGTATGGTATGAGACATTGTCTAGTTTCCTCATTGAGAACAAATTCTCAAGGGGGAAAATAGAAAAGACCCTATTCCTATGGGAATCTAAGGGTAAGATCATCCTAGTCCAGATATATATAGATGACATCATTTTTGGATCTACTGATGACAATCTCTGCAAAAAATTTGCTAAACTCATGCAGGGGAAGTTTGAGATGAGCAATATGGGTGAACTTAAGTTCTTCTTGGGCCTCCAAGTAAGACAGACTGATGATGACTTGTCCATATCCCAGTCTAAATTCATTAGGGAGTTAATCAAGAAATTTGGCATGAAGAATTCCTCCACCATGAGAACTCTCATGGGGTCAAGTATGCCTGTAGGAAAAGATGAAGTAGGGAAACTCGTTGATGAAACTTTGTATAGAAGGATAATTGGCCCTCTTCTATACTTGACTACAAGTAGACCAGATATCATGTATGCTACATGTGTTTGTGCTAGGTATCAGGCTTACCCTAAATAATCTCACTACTCTACAGCTAAGAGAATCTTGAGGTATCTTAAGGGAACTCCAGGTCTTGGCCTTTGGTACCCTAGGAATGGGGAGTTTGAACTAACAGGTTATTCAAATGCAGATTTTGAAGGTTACAAAGAGGACAGGAAGAGCAATTTTGGCACCTATCAGTTCTTGGGAGGTAGACTGGTATCTTGGAGTAGTAAGAAGCAAACCAGTGTGACAATATCAATTGCAGAATCAGAGTACATCTCAACAGGAAGCTGTTGTGCTCAGTTACTGTGGATCTAGCACCAGCTTCAAGACTACAACCTCTAGATAAGTAGAACTCCTTTATTCTGTGATTCTACTAGTATAATCTCTATTACTAGGTATCCTGTCTCCCATAGCAGGACTAAACACATAGAGATTTGATATCATTTCATTAGGGAACATGTGAAATGTGAAGACATCACCCTTGAGTTTATCCCAACAGACAAGCAAGTGGCTGACATCTTCACTAAGCCACTATATGAAGCTAAGTTTAACACCTTCAAATTTGAGTTGGGTATATTAAACTTAGTATAGCTTCAGTTGCTCCTCACCTCTAGTTGCAAACCATTTGACTTTATGAAGATAAGATGATCCTTTAAAGAAATGAAGATTCTCCTATTGAGGGAGAGCACGTCAAGCAATGCTGCCTAATTGAGGGGGAGCAGGTGATAACATTATCAGTTTATCAAGTGCATCCTTCCTGTTATTTGCTGTAGTCAAAAAGGGGGAGAGGATGAGATCATCAGATAAGCAAGACAACAACAATTCAGGGGAAGCTGATGGCAGATACAGTAATTTATTTTGCAAGTATGGAAGTGTGGTAACGATAGATCACTCTATAGTATTTAGTTTTCCTTTATCATACCATGTGTTGCTTGGTCCTGTGTATGTCATTATCTCTGCTTAAGAGTTTTTGACTTCCTAAAATACGGGGAGATTGTTGGGTCCATTGCCCGCAATGTCCTGGATTTGAGTGAAATCAATATTTTCAATATATATACATGTCTGTAGATGACTATGATAGGTCAGGTAGCCTAAGTGGCTAGGTCAGGTAAATACTTACCTATGGTGTGGGACAACAAAAAATTGTCTAAGTCCACATGCGTTGAGTGAAGACCAATCACTCAATGCCAGATGGATTATAGCACTGATTGAATCCTATACAGTCAAAGCCAAGGTAGTGGCAAGCTGAAAAAAAGGCTATGTCCACAGGCATTGAGTGAAGTCAACTCACTCAATGCCATACAATAAAAGACTGTGAGACAGGTTACAACAGTAAAAGTCTGTTGTTGGAATGAGCTAAAATATGACCAAGTCCACAGGCATTGAGTGAAGTCAACTCACTCAACACCATGCTACTGAATAAGCAAAAAATTGGCCATGACAGTAAGCGTTGAGTGAGACATATTCATTCAACGCTCTCAACGCTTATGTTGCTGGATAAGCAGAAATTTGGTTAAGGTAAAATGCGTTGTGTGGAGGTTACTGACTTAACACTGTCAACACCTAAGTGTAGACAGATTTTTGTTTAAGGGGTTTGGCGTTGAGTGATGCTTACTCACTCAATGTCAAGTACCTGATAGCTGATAAAGCAAGATTGGCGTTGAGTGGAGCTGAATCTCTCAACGCCTAGAATCAGATTTATGTTCTAAGTAGTTTGACGTTGAGTGAAGGTTACTCATTCAACGCCAAGAGATAGTGAATCTGTTTAAGTGTTTTGGCGTTGAGTGATGCTTACTCACTCAACGCCTATTCTATGATGCTCGATTTTACCCAAGTCCACAAGTGTTGATGTCAGCAAAATCCACAAAGTCAACTAAGGTCAAATCAATCACGGGGAAGCTACACTACACGACAAAACTTGTCGTGAAGCAATTGTAAGTCTTCTTCCGTTAAAGCAAGGCGCAGCTGGAAGTTGCAGGTGGGGCCCACCAATCTCTAAAAGTCGTTGATCGGCGAACTACAAAAGGAAGAGAAAGGGCCAGGACAAAGGCAACTTTTACGGCATACTTTATTCAAAATAGGAGAGTAGTCGTCATCATCGTTTTCGCCATTGCTGCAAGTGAAAAAGCTTGAAGCTCTCCCACAAGAAAAGTTCTGTTAGCTGTGCAAGCCTCCAACTGCCACAACAGATTCAAAATCTGTTCTGATGAAAGAAGAACGTTCATCTTTTAAGCAAGTTTAGTGGGCTATTTGAAGATTCATGATCAAAATATCTTTAGCCTTTAGCAGCAAGTTCTGAAGTTTTCTTCTGAGTTCCTCTAGCAAATTCATTACTAGCTGTGAGGAGAGTAGGAGCAGAAAGTTTTCTGTTCTAATGGTTGACACGGAGAAATTTCTCTATGTCAAAGTTAATTAAATTATTTCTCTTTGTAGGATCCTTCTGGATCTGAGCTGTAGGACCCTTGGGTCTGAGGTAGGGCATTATTGCTTGAACCGTAGGGTGTATCTCTCTGAGCTGTAGGAGCAAGCGTGCTCTGAGGTAGGGCTATCCTCCATAGCCTGAGTGGTGGGCTTAAGTGCCTGAGGTAGGTCATACTTATATCACTAAGTGTAGGCCTTTGTGGCTGAGGTGTAAGTCTTGGAGAATACTGAGAGATCCTGAGGGATCTGAGGTGTAAGCTCCTTGGAGGATTGATTTGGAGAAGTGCCTTGACTAACAGGAAGTTAGCAAGGTGGGAGGAGAGTGGATGTACCCAAAATTTTGGGGACCCACTATAAAATACTTATGTGCTTTTTCTATGGTTGATGTTGTTTTCTTAATTACAGGTGTTAAGGACAAGCTCTAGATCACTAGAAGCTGAAGGCTTAAAGAAATAATCAAGTAATTCAAAAAAAGACTCTCAAAAGACCCAAGCAGACCTATTCCTCCTAGGTTGCTAGCTACCTTGAAATTAAAGAATTTCACTTCTTGTCTATATCCCCTGGCCACCAGTCTAGCTTTATTCTGAATTATAACACCATTTTCATAAAGCTTATTCCTATAGATCCACTTAGTTCCAATGTTGTTATGTCCTTGAGGTCTGTGAAACAGCTTACAGACCTTGCATCTCTTGAACTAGTTCTATTCCTCTTACATAGTCATAATCTAAAATGGATCTATGTTATCATCTTCAAATCTTTTAGGTCAACCTGGAACAGGAAGTTGGAGTACATAGTAATGTTGAGGCTTCTGCTCCTTATTGTAACTCCTTGACTAGCATCTCCTATTATCTGATTTCTGGGATGATCCCTTAAATGCCTGATAGTAGGAGGCATTCTTTCTTCAGCTTAATGAACTTTAGTAGCTAGATCTTATTGGTCTTCAGCCATATCCAGTGTACTTTGTCCTTCTTCAGGAATGCACACCCCATCATCTTATTTTAGGGCGGTTAGAGAGGTGTCCTTGTTGGTTAGTCTATCCATCTTAAACTCTACACCTGCAGATCCAGAGGAGCTGGGCAGCTCAATGTTATCATTGATGATTCATCAAAGACTACATTGACTGACTATTTTACAACTTAATTTTTTAAGCTATAGACCATATATGCTTTTCTATGATTGTTGTACCCAATAAATATCCCTTCATAGTATTTGACAGCAAACTTAGTCAAGTAGAACTTCCCAGTATTAAGCACAAAGCACTTACTACCAAAGATCCTGAGATATGTTAGATTTGGTTTTTTGCCTTTCATAATCTTATAGGGAGTCTTCTGGTGATACTTGTTGATAGTGCCATGTTCAAGACATGACAAGCAGTGTTCACTGCCTCAGCCCAGAAGTATTTTGGGAAAGAAGTGACACTAAGTAGTGTTCTGCTAGCCTTTATGAGAGTTCTGTTTTTCCTCTCAGCTACCCCACTTTGCTGGGGTGTTCTTGGAGAAGAAAACTCCTGACAAATCTCTAGTTCTTCATAGAACTTTGTCATGCCCTCAGACTGAAATTCAGTACAATGTTCACTTCTGATTTTGACCACAAAACTACCCTTTTCATTCTAAACTTGTCTAAAAAAGGTCATAAAGATGTCTAGGATTTCAGACTTTTTCTTCAGAAAGAAAACCCAAGCATATCTGGAATAGTCATCAACTATCACTAGTATATAGACTTTCCTACCTAGACTATAAACTAGCATAGAACCAAATAAGTCCATATGAGGAGGTACACACACCTCACAAAATCCTTGGCCCTAATTCTCTTAAAAGAAGCTTTGGTCTGCTTGTGCTTTTGACAAACAGAGCAAATGCCCTCCTTGGTGCATCTTATGTTGGGTCCATTTCTGACAAGCTCTTCACTGAAGAGCTTGCTAATAGTCTTATAGTTCAAGTGGGCAAGCATCTCGTGCCATTGCACACAGTAAGAGACTTTCTCATTAGTAACTAGACATACTAGAGAATCTACACTTAAACATAAGAAATTTAAATAATAAATATTTCCACTCATAGTGCCTGTCAACATGACCTCCTAGTCACTTGATTTTTTGATCAGACACTCATCATTGTAGAAGACAATGACATAGCTAAAATCACAGAGTTGGCTTATGCTTATCAGGTTGTGTTGCAACCCTTCCACATAAGCCACTTTTGTGATTGAGACCATGCCATTGGTGATCATACCATAGCCCTTGGTGACTCCTCTATCTGAACCTTCAAAGATCACCTTAGGTCCATTCTTCAGTGGAGTGTATTCTTTTAGATGGCTTCTTGTTCCAGTCATGTGTCTGAAACATCCATTGTCCAAGTATCATATTGATGCATAACACTACAACAAAGTGCACCTGTCATAAGGATTGAAATATAACTAAAACACAGTTTATTACTAATAGCTATATTTACTAACAAAATTTTTGTATTGTTACCAAAAACTATTTTTTTGTAACGAATATTTTATATTTTGTTACAATAATAATTAATTTGTTATTATAAATGTAAGTATTTGTAATAACACTAATGTTACGTTATAAATAGTAAATTTTCCTCATAATATGTATCAATTGTAATCACACCATGAAAGTTTTTTATGACAAATAGATTTTCCTTACTATTAGTAATATTTTATTATTAAAGTTTTGTTACAATAAATATATCATATTTTATTATCAAATTTTGTATTATTTTATTATCAAAGTTTTCAATTAAATTTTTTTAGAAATTTTTTTTTGTATACTTGCAACAGTAGTACCCCGCCTTGATAGTGCTTTAACGCAATGACACTCCTATAGCTCGCAAACATCCATACGCGGCTATCACAGACATGTTGTGCTATTGCGACATGTGTATTTTTGCGCGTGCGGGGATGGTTTGCGAGCTGCGCAATGTCATCACACTGAGACACTATCAAGGTGAGGGTAATTAATGTTGCTCGGGGAACGAGCGGTTATATGTTTTGTTAGTATAACGAGTGTTCGATAGCTAGCATTTTTGGCCCGTGAGCAGTGGCGAAGCCAGGACTAGAGTATAAGGTGGGCAAATCTGAAACAACCGATAACCAAAGATGAGGGGGAGAGGAGAAAAGAGCGCGCTTTAGGCAAGACGGGCTTACCTTTCTGATCAAACTCATGCAAAAAGTTGGTTGTGGGAGAGGCGGTGAATACCCAGCAATGACATAGATCTGAGACGCAGAGAGCCGGGGTGCGAGAGGGGAATCGGGATTTTAGGGAGCGGAATCCGGATTTAGGGAGCGGCTGAGCGGGAATTGGGATTTAGGGCAAGCTGGAATCAGGATTTAGGGATAATAATTAAAAGAAAATTTACAGTCGTCCGATTAGATCAAATGGCTGAAAAAAAATAAAATTGATTGGATTTGAAATGGGTCAATCGAGCTTAATAAAAAACATCTTTACCAATAGGCCGCAAGAATACAAACAAAATAAATGAACAATTATTATATTTTTTTTCTAATCTAATTTTTTATAAAAAAAATGATTACTATTTTTTTTCAAAATGGTAAGGTGGGCATTTGCCCACCTTATCATCACTATAGCTTCGCCCCTGCCCGTGAGAGCATTTTTCTTCCGAGCACGTGCTTTTCACTCGGACGCACGTTTCTGTCCCCGAGCACATGTTTTTGCTTAGTCACGCATATTGCACTAGTTCTTTTTTGCTCGGGAGAATACAAAATTTTGCAAGTACGCATTTTTTGCTTGGGAGGAGCTAGCATTTTCTTTCGAAACACATTTAATTTTTTTGGGCTCGCTTTTTTCGTACCGGTGCTTTTTCGCAATTGTACCTGTGCGACAATACCACCCCCGCCTCGACAATGCACCAACGCGACGACGCTCTTACAGCTCCCAAACATCCACGCACGGCTGTCACAGACATATGGAACGTGCTTATACAAAATGAGTACATAGTTTCGCGCGCGGGTGGGGTTGCGACCTACATGAGCGTCATTGTGCTGGGATACTATTAAATTTTATACAAAACATTATATATTAAGTTTTTTTATATACAATTTTTATGAAAATTTATTAAAACGTGTAAATTATTTTTTATAAAACTTTAACTTTTTATAAAAGTTTTTCTTTCTCTCTCACTGTCTCCCACATCTATACTAATAGATTAAGCGAAGCGATTCGCACCCGTCCGAAACTTTCGCCCTTACCACTTTGCCCTCCTCCGTCCGCAGCGTGCCCTCTTCTCGCATGCCGCCTGATGCTGTTCCGCCGTTCCACCGCCGAAGCGACCCTCTTCTACGCCGTCCGTTACTTCTCAACTTCCGCTTCTGCCCTCCGACTCCCCGTTCCACCGCCGACGCTTCCTCCATGTGTCCGCCTGCTCCGTCTGCTCGGCGCGTGGAGCAGAGGACGCGTGCCCCTGCCTCCGCCTCATTCTCGCCCCGTGATTTCCACCGCTTATGTCCCGAAACGTTATAACGACCCCAATTTCCGCTTCCTTTCCTCACTGCCTTCTCTCCTGCTTATCGAGTTTCCTCGCTTCTGCTCCTGACGCCACCAGCATCCGGAACTCCTCCCGCGCTCCTCACGCCACCACCATCCGGAACTCCTCCCGCGCTCTAACACCAATAGTTTGCTGATTTCCAGATTTCTCCTCCTCAGCTTGCTCCCGCAGCAGGTAAGTGCTGCACATTTCAACGATTCATGCCCATTTCCACTCATCGGGCAGGACCTCCTTCCGCGATCTAACACCCTTCGTCTCCTCATCTTCAGATATCTCCTCCTCCTCAACTTGCTCCCGCACCAGGTATGTGTGATACATTCCTTCCTGTTTTCTGTGTTACACATTTGTACGATTCATGCCCACCCCCCTTTCTTTCTTTGCTTATGGTTTTACTGATTCCTATGGGTTTTACTGATTCGTATGGGTTGGGTTGGGTTAATTGATTTTCCACTGCTGACTTATGGTATGTGTCATACATTCCTTCCTGTTCTCTGTATTCTCCACATGCACTGATTTGCTGTAAATTCCACTGCCAGTTTGCTCCCTCTGCTCTACTCCAGTGCTCGGGCAGTAACTCCTTCCGCGATCTAAAATCCATCGTCTACTCATCTGCAGATATCTCCTCCTGCTCACCTTGGTATCGCAGCAGGTATGTCTGATACATGCGTTCCTGGTTTTACAGTACTATTAATTTTGTTTTCCCACACAAATGTGATACATGCGCTCCTGTTTTTGTAGTAGTATCAATTCTGCGCATGCCACACAAATGTGATACATGCGTTCCTGTTTTTTTAGTAGTACCAAATCTGTTTTCCCAAACAAATTTAGCACATGTACGCTAACTGCATGTACTCTTATGTTAAAATAATTTTTACTTCAATGTTATGCGAATCCCATACGCTTATTTTGTTCAAATAATTTGTAATTCACTGTTATGAGAGGCTCATACACTTAATTAAAAATGCATCGACAACCTTACCTACGTTGCTGTTCAGTTACTTTGTACTTCACTTTTACGAGAAGCCTATACACTTCATGAAAAATGCAGTCCCCAAATTCTCAGTTGCAACGCCAACTGTGCATCGACAACCTGCCGTAGGTTGCTAACCGAGACGAGATTGCTTGCCGCACACCTCTCTTCGCATGACTTATTTCTGCTATTCACTGCTCTTTGCGATGGTGTGTGAGTGAAAGCACAAGTAGTGATGGTGACAACTTCCCCTAAGCTGAGTTGTGAAAAGAAATAGCATGTTAATGCCATTCTTTGGTACGTAATTAACATTCAACAAAATATAAGTCAATGCACTATGTGGAACTGGATGTAAGCAGGAACTGAATTTAGGAAAAATTTGGCACATTTTGTTAACCAGCAATGATAAAGCCACTCAATTTTTTAGATGGGTCTGGAATTTGAATTTTTTTTAATAAAACTTATCAGTCGTGAATTCGATAAACCACTCAGTAAAATATTGGTATCACAAACATAAGAATCTTGAAAAGCTACACCAAATCATTCCAGTTAGGCATCAATCAATGCATAAAACTTTGTTGAAGAGCAGTTGCAGTCCGAGAAAGCAGTAATGGTGACAACCACTCTTATTTCCTTCGACACAAACCCGATTCATATTCACCAAGCACACCAAACCAAGTTAGGATGTAAAAAAAACTCTGATCAGCACTTCACCCAATAAAAATGACGGTTGAGAAATAAGAGGCCAGAGGAAGCTATGTGATTCTATATTAAGGGAGAGTGTCAGGCAGAAGTACTCTACATTACACAATTAATTAAAAAGGAACTGAATGGTAATATAAATATCATTATGCGCAATTGAGGATTTTTGTGCTTCGCATAGAACAACATAATATTTGTCCATATTTTCTTGGTACTTTCCTGTGAACAATGCATGACTTATTCCTGCTCCTCACTGCTCTTTGCGAGCCTCTCCTCTCCACTCTCAACGACCGCTACCAGCACCCTGTGCCTGGCCCCCTTCATTCCCTCCACCTCACCCCACTCCCCCTTTAACTATCACAATTGCCTCCACCACTACCTGACTCCAACAATAAACACCAGCCACGACCCGCTACCTCTACACTCCCAACCACACAACCACCTCCAATACCGTTGACTCCACTTCGCCAAATCCTCTCCTGCCTACATCAGTGATCACCCACTCCCCTACTCATTCGTAATGACCAAAGCCTCCACTATTTCTGCCAAGCCTGCAATCTCCGTCCCTCTCACAAATGCAGAAATGTTTTTGGTATGCATGATGGACCACCGTCGACATGCAAATTGTATGCGAGAGAAAATTTGGTGCGTGCAAAATTTTACCATGTACTTTGGCACTGACAGAAATATAAATATCACTATGGGCGATTGACTATGTTGCTACTTCTCATAGAACCACATAATATTTGTCCATATTATGTTGCTACTTTCCTGTGACAAATGCGGTTATTCTTTTGTATGCCAACAAGTTACAAATCAACCTATATGTTATGCTGTGAATTTTTGATGATGTTTTTGTGACCGCATTGTTATGATACGTATCATCATTGGAAAGTGAGTTATTGATTTTGTTCTCGCCACAAGTTGTCATCTGCCCCCATCGCTGCTTCTTCTCCAGTTTGATGCAGTTTCCCCTTCACCTTCCTACACAGCGCATTGGTTCTGCCCTGCAATTCGCAGTGCAACCCACTGCAGTTCTGCACGAAACTGCTATGCTTCACTACATTTGTGCATCACATGTTATGCTCATATGCTCCCAAAGTAGCTCCTGCTCAAGGTTACTGCCGTTCCCCCCGCACATTCCTGCACAGCGCATTGTTGCTACCTTGCAAGTTGCATTCCATCACACTTCATTTCTGCATGAATCTGCTATGCTTCAGCAACATGGTGCCGCCCATGAACATGAGTGTCATTAAATGGTGATTCATCAATGTCCACCTATGAAATTCCTTTACACTTTCATGTACAGACTGCTGAACTTTAATAATGGAGCTTTATCAGCTGTCGAGTGAATGTAGTGTATATGTGCCTATCTGAATTTGTAGGAGGATATTTTTACCTTAAATCAATGCCTACTTATAGAAATGCCACAAAAAAATTGTCTTACTAAAAACCATTTTACTATGTCGAATAATATATGAAATATATCCTCCTGCTTTGCTATGCTGTTGCTTTACTCATGATATGCTCCACTACGTCAGTATTGTACAGTACATTACTCTATTGTACTCCATCTCCTTTCTGAATATCTCTGTTTCAGTATTTTTGTATAATAATAACTGCTTATGTAATCTCTGCACTTTCACGTATTTTACTCTCACCTTGCTGTTTGTAACTAGATATATTAGTCACGCGCCCATCTGTGATGACTGGATACAATTCCTCAGAAAACATGACGCGTGAAAACAACATGTCAGCACCATCAGAGTCTGTTCCCTGCTACAACAATGTACCCCCACATATGCGCGATTACTACTACTTTGCTGTATTACTCAGCAACCTTAACCATGCTACGACCACTACTGTATTAAGATCACGTTTCCAAACTCTATCAGGCTTTCTGTATGCAATCGTAAGGAATACTGCTGAACACTGCAACATAACATACTACAGCCACTTTGTTTTAAAAATCAAACATGCTCACAGTTTATTTATTACTCAAGGCTGATGTGGACACAATGGGAAACCCCGCTGGGACAAGAGAGTTGATCTTTGCAGATGAGGCATCAATGGAGGCTGCTGTAGCTCTGATAAACAACCAAATAATTGACGGAAACACTATCTCAGCACACGAGCTCCGCCTATTTGATATTAACCCAGCATACTACCAGGAATATATGAACTATAACTCAATATGAGCTCATTTACATGTACATATATATGTTCTTTCAGATCTGGTTTATATTGAATACTTTGTTAATGTTGTAAATATATGAGCGAACTGACAGATTCAAAAAATCTACATGCTCACCTATATTCGAAAGTACTTATGTACAATACACCCAACTTTTGAGTGTATGCTCTCATCCATATCTTATGCGAATTTAATGAACGTTTCTCACATTTACATTTCCCTTACAATTACACATATTAGATGCAACCACGTCTGTCCATCCATGAGTTTGTAAATGCTATTGCCATTTCATTGTACCATTCACTTACGTCTTGCTCATACTCCAACTTAAACTACAGTTACCTCTATTTATCATTCTAATTTATTTGTTACTCTCAAAAAAAAATTTTATTTTACTTTTCAGCTACTTTCCTCGAAACCAACACTTCCACACACTGTATATACACAATGTCTTCAAGACGCGTTAGAGTATCTGAAATGTCCGAAGAAGAACGACAAATCCATCGAGAGCGAGCACGAGATCGTTTGCGACAATGGCGCTCACAGCTCACTGAAGATCAACGTGCCTCGCAACGAGCACGGAACAGAGTAAATGCACAAGCAAGAAGATCACGCATTTCCGCAGCACGTCATCATGTACCTACTACTAT
Source organism: Platanthera guangdongensis (assembly GCA_039583875.1). Classification (NCBI taxonomy): domain Eukaryota; kingdom Viridiplantae; phylum Streptophyta; class Magnoliopsida; order Asparagales; family Orchidaceae; genus Platanthera; species Platanthera guangdongensis. Next base: position 99,776,096 of record CM077158.1, on the reverse strand, counting down.
GTCGCTACAGCCACAAATTACACAACAAGAAGCTCATCCTCTGCAACTACAATCATCCAACATTTCTACTGCCCCTACACATCAACCTGCTATAGTAGAAGATCCACCGTTGCTACAGCTCAATCAATCGAGCTTCCTACAGGACCATCACAGTGGGAATGTTACATGGGGTAAAAACCTACGGTTTTCTACTTTTACATCTGCACATATTGTTTGCGCTCAAAACGTAATCATCTGAACCTTCCTTCTGTGATGTTTTCCTCATAAAGTCAGCCACGCGGAAAACGGTGTCATTCATAGATACTCTTTATGTGACACACCTTCACTACAACATCGACCGCACAATGTGTCATCATCACCTATAGGAGCTACATTATTAACAACAGATGTTACATCAACATCTCAGCAGTTCGACGCATTGCATACTGCAGATGAGCATGAACCAATCATTAGAGCAGGTACAATTGCTCTGTCTCCCATCTAATAACCTCTGCTTGACCTCTTATACTTCTGTACACTGCTTTATTTCACCATATGACTCTGTGTCGCGCAGATTTTAGTACACCCCAACTTCCTCATCCGCAAACAATCAACGAGCGAAGAACATACTATGACGTATCCATAAATGCACACAGAATGCTCAATAGAAGCTATCAGACCGAATGCCACAATATAGCTCAAATTTCTGGTTCACCGCAACAAATTACACATTTGCAACTAAAGCAACCATATCTGTGTCGTTACTGCGAAGCAAAATTGTTCGATGGCGAAACACAAACTATGTGCTGCAATAACGGAAGAACAGTCATGCCACCTACACCAATACCAACGGAACTACAGATTCTTTTCAGCGAGCACTCTGCCAATCACCAAAGATTCATAACAAATGTTCGCTCATACAACCATGTTTTCGCTTTTACCTCCATGGGTGTTAAACTGGATCGAAATGTCGCAGTCAATCATCAAGGAGTGTATACATTTCGCGCTCATGGTGTTATATATCACAAAATTGGAGCTTTACTGCCTGCTGCAAACACAAGACCAAGATATTTGCAATTATTTATTTATGATACTGATCATCAGACTGACTACCGATTGCAAGAAAATGAACAGTTGGACCGTGCATTACTTGACAAAATAACATCAATCTTAAATATGCACAACCCTTTTGTAACAATGTTTCGACAAATCGCGCAAAGACTTGATATTCCCAACTGCAAGTTGTTGATTAAAGAACGATCATCTGCAGAACTTCAATATACATTACCAATGGCATCACAAGTTGCTGCTATAATTGTGGGTGCTGAAGAATATATGGATTCAAACGACCGAAATATTATGGTGGAAAGCATGGACACAGGATTGGAAACTGTTCCAGAATACAGTGGCTATTATGATCCAATGCAATATCCATTATTTTTTCCTTGCGGAACATATGGTTGGCACGCTGAATATAAAGGACTTAATAACTGCCATGTTAGTTGTTGTGACTACTACTCCTATATTCTGCAGGTTCGATAGTTTATGCACTATTTCTAATCATGTATTATTTCCATTGTTATCATCCTATCCTAAATATTTGCTCTCTGAATGATACAGATTCGCTCGCCACTTCAATCATTACTTTTGCGTGGGTGTCGTCTGTTACAACAATATGTTGTTGATAATTACATTAAAGTTGAAACACAAAAATTATGTTGGATAAAAACAATCAGAAACATATTCGCGCTGAACTATACAACGGACTCCAAGACTGTTTAAATGCTGGAGAAAATAACACCGGTATGACGTTCTTCATACGCATAATTTCTTTAACGTACTAACTTAATACTTTGTTTTATATTGTTTTCTTATGCTACAGAAAATGTTGGTAGACGCGTTATACTACCATCATCATTTGTTGGAAGCCCCAGAGATATGTATCAACGATACCAAGATGCAATGGCGATTGTGTAACATTATGGAAGACCAGATATATTTTTAACAATGACATGTAATTCTGCGTGGCCAGAGATTACTAACAAACTTCTCCCAGGTCAGCGAGCACAAGACCGACCTGATTTAGTAACTCGAATTTTTCGTGCAAAATATGAGAAGTTAAAAAAAGATATATTCCATACACATGTCTTGGGAAAAACAATGAGTCATGTGCACGTTATTGAATTCCAGAAAAGAGGCTTGCCGCATGTACATATGTTGGTAATGTTCGATGAAAATGACAAGTTGAACACTCCAGATGACTACGACCGAATTGTTAGTGCCGAACTTCCTTCAGTTTCAAACGAACCGCAATTACACAATGCAGTTGTACAACATATGATACACAGACCATGTGGAAACATTAATTACAATGCTCCTTGCATGAAACATGGTGATTGTAAAAAATGATATCCAAAGTGTTATGCTGAGCATACAATTCAAGGAACAGACTCCTACCCAATATATCGCAGACATAATGACGGTAGATCTATTATGTTACGACGTTCTGGAGACTTTCCAATTGACAATCGTTGGATTGTTCCTTACAATCCCTGGCTTCTACTAAAATATGATTGCTACATTAATGTTGAAATTTGCAGCAGTATTAAAAGTATCAAATACTTATACAAATACATTCACAAAGGTACAGATTGTATTTCTTTTCAAATTCAACCAGGTCCACAGTATGATGAGCTCTCTAATTATGTTAACAGTCGCTGGATATGTCCCCATGAGGGCTGCTGGAAATTATTCAAATTTCATATGAATCAAATATATCCGTCAGTCGTTCGTTTACAGGTTATTTTTTCAACCTAACATTACCTTCTTACAAAATTCACATTACGCTATTATTACTCTCTTTTGAAAGTGCATCATGTCTTAACATTTTTTACAAACTACTGAAATTTCCTAACTGCCAGGTTCACCTTCCAAACAAACATCAAGTACAGTTCCGCATCAACGAATCTGTTCCTTCTGTTCTCTCAAACGAACGCAACTCAATGACAATGCTAACCGAATTCTTCACCGTGTACAATAACAACCAAGAACCCCAGCATTACTTATATAGAGACTTCCCAAAATACTACAGATGGAATTCAACTTCAAAAACGTGGAGTAAACGAAAAACAACACAACAAGTTATTGGCCGAATTTACTCCGTCCATCCTGGAGAAGGCGAGCGTTTCTATTTACGTCTTCTATTAAACCATGTTCCCGCACCAAAATCATTTGATTATCTTTTAACAGTACATGGTACTCATTACTCAACTTTCAAACAAGCTGCTGAACAGTACGGTCTGCTTGAAATAGACAATAGCCTCCATGATTGCTTACATGAAGCTCGCCAATTTAGAATGCCTTCAGCTCTACGTACTCTTTTCACAACTATTCTACTGTACTGCCAACCAACAAATGTCAGAAAACTGTGGAATGACAACTACTGTTCCATGACTGAAGATTACATCATGTCGCGTGCTATTAATGATGTCTATATGACAAATAAACTTCTTCATGAAATAAACTATATTCTTCAACAGCATAATAAGAGTACAGCTGATTTTGATCTGCCAAAAATCAACACTTTATTCGATACCATGATTGGTTATTCCAGCTTAATAGACTATGAACTATCAATTGCTATATCAGAATTTGACTTAAACTCTATTTCATTACTTAATGTTTATCAGCGTAATGCATATTGCGTTATTACTGAAGCAATACATCATAATGAATGCTCTCTTTTCTTTGTTGATGGACCTGGAGGCAGTGGTAAAACATTTTTATATCGTTGTTTGCTTGCAAATATGCGAGCCATTGGCCACATTATTATAGCTACAGCTTCATCTGGAATTGCTGCCACTCTTCTCCCAGGTGGTACAACTGCACATTTGCGCTTTAAAATTCCAATACCAGTAAGCGGTACATCATTCTGTAATTTTGGAAAACTATCTGATACGCATAAACTCCTTGACCGCTGCTCCGCCATCATTTGGGATGAAGCTCCAATGACACATCGCCATGCATTTGAAGCAGTCGATCGATCAATGAGAGATGTTCTTGGAATAAATAAACCCTTCGGTGGTAAAATAATGATAATGGGCGGAGATTTTCGTCAAATAGCACCGGTTGTTATTAATGGAACTAAGGCTCAAATTATCAGTGCAAGCATTGTCAAATCACCTTTGTGGTCAACCGTAAGAGTGCTTCCCTTAACAGAGAATATGAGATCTTCCTCTGATCATGAATTCTCTACTTTCTTACTCCGCGTTGGTGATGGTGAAGAAATGACTATTGTAGATGAAATGATCTGAATCCCAAATGCTATGACTACTCCTTGGGAGGGGGAACAATCAATAGATATATTAATTAACTCAGTATTATGTAACATCAACACACATATACACTGTTCAGATTATCTTGCAAATACAGTTTTGCTAACTCCACTAAATGAAGATGTCAATCATTTAAACAATAAATGTCTATCACTATTTTCAGGAGAAGAGATCACGTACTACTCATTTGACTCTGTGAATTCTGACAGCTATAATTTATATCCACAAGAGTTTTTGAACAGTTTATCACCCGGAAATCTCCCACCGCACAAACTGTCTTTAAAAAAGGGTGTGCCAATTATGCTACTACGCAATCTCAACGCCACAACAGGCCTGTGCAATGGGTCACGTCTTCTGTGTCGTCAGTTCAGCAAAAATATCATTGAGGCTGAAATTCTTACTGGTGAACATAAAGGGAAAACAGTATTTATTCCGCGTATACCTTTGAAGAATCCTGAAGATTCAAGGATGCCTTTTGAACTAACGCGCAAACAATTTCCAGTTCGCCTTAGTTTTGCACTGACAATCAATAAATCACAGGGACAAACTGTGAAGAAAATAGGAATTTACTTACCCGGTCATGTTTTTACTCATGGTCAACTATATGTAGCTCTATCAAGAGCAATGTCTTCAGCAAGTACTACAGTACTAATTAAACAAGGATCACTGCCTCCTCACGAGGGTATGTACACAAAAAATGTTGTGTTCAAAGAACTTCTTATTCAACCACACCTACAGGTACATAGCGTGTCATTAAACAAAATTCATTTTACTGTATACAAGTACTATTACTGTATTTTATATTTTACAAACTTTGTCTCAAAACAATTTCACTGTGTAGTGATGTGTAATGTCAATTAACATAGCAAGTACAACTACATCATCTCTCAGCAGCACCAACAACAATCTTGCCAACACATCTTACAAGTTAAATAGTATGATCAGAAAACGTACATTTCGTTATTATAATAAATATTCTTTGTTTACTCATTAACAAAAAAAACATCTCTCATACACATTATAAAATAGACATTCATTTCGCAGTTATTGATTACTTTTTTTATAACTGTCAACAATTCGCAGATGGAAAACACAAACTCCGCAGCTCAACATCTACAGTTATGCACTCCTTCTGCCACGCAACCAAGTAAGTGATTAGTAATATTCATATATATATTTTTACTAACAGACAAATTGCAAATTGATTCTACAAGAACTGTTTGGCAGATGACACTGACAACACCGCTACAGCTGCCTCAGATGACAACTACTATGATGAGCTCTACCCGCCAACCACAACACAGTGGTCAGATATGCCACGAAATGAAATTCCAGGTTTTCGACTATGTATCCCACCTGTACCACCAGGTCTAACACCACAGGAAGAGTGGAACTATGTTTTCACAATGATTAGAAGGTAACACATACAAAATAATATGCATTAGATAACGAACATTACTACGATAACTCCATCGTTGTTTGCTAATACCTGCTATCACTTTACATTTTTCACAACTGCAGGATCTCTGAAGGCCACTGAATAAAATATGACATCAACCACTGCTGTTACTGGTGCTCTCCTACAACTATATATGCACATACCCGAGTTCTACTATTTTGTATTCGTACATCTTTGTTTTCGTCCTCATGTGCTTATTTCTCTTCTTCATATTAACATTTCTGTATTATTCGAATATGCTATTAACATTATCTTTTATGCTTACTGGAAAAAAAATACATACTGTAATAACATTTCATTTTATATATCTCTCGCCGCCGGTACTTGCTTAACTATGATACATATGCTGCTTTATATGTTCATCAGTGAATTTGTTTTCACATTAAGGAACATATATTTTATGCACACATTTTCATTACTCATTTCCACATTCTGATATTGATTACACCTTATTACATTGCAACTTACAAAATATTTGAATATGCAAAATTAAATTCCTCACTCACTGTCAAGTCGACAGGGCCAGACTCAACTCCCCAACGGCGGCCACAGCCCAGCATCTGCGCTCCAATCCATAGAACAAGCGCCATACGTCGACCACGCCTCTACCTCCATCTGCTCAAAAAAAACATATATATGGGTGCGTCGTCTTCCGTCATCTTGCCATTTTGCGTCAAAGCCTTAGAATTGTGGTGAATCACTTACATTTTTTTCGGACCGCGGTTGCACGTACAATCAGATGCATGCACAGCCTACGTCCACGCACACGGATAACGTGTGCGTGCGAACTGCGCCAACTCTCAACACCTGTCTTTTGTAATGCACACACTTTCATTCACGTTGTAGCGCATGTCAATTCTTCCCCTGCAACGGCCGCCCGGAGTATCATACGCAGTTAAATCGTACGTACAAGCACGCACATATAATGTTGATGCAGGCTGCGCTGCGTGGCAGCAAGTTAATTTTATGGCACCGAGACTTTCAATTGTGTTGAATCGCATGACAACTTCTTCTGTTCTGAGGCCACCCAGAGTATCACGCGCAATCGAAGCGTTGTTGCAAGCAACCAACTGTCGTGTACAAACGCCGCCCAGAGTATCAGCCGCAGTGAAATCCTATATACAATCACTCGCATATCATCTGCATGCAAGCTGCACTGAATGCCAGCAATTCTTTTCGTTCTGATGCCACCCAGCTGACCATGCACAATCAGAGCGTTGGCACAAGCAATCGAATACCGTGTGCAGGCGGGCGAAGCCTGCCTGACGCTTCCGAATGCAGCCCGAGAGCATCGAGCACGGGCGTAGCCCGTGCGAAGATGCTCGTGAATGATATATATGGAGGGAAATTTCCCTACATAAAATTTTAAATAAAACTAAACTAAAAATTAAAATTATTTTAAATGTAAAACTGAATGCAAATATGACATTAATTTTTTAATATAATTTGGAATAAAAATAAAATCAAGCACGGACCCACGCACACGCAAATGCACTCTCGCGCGCACGCAAATGCACTCTCGCACGCACACCAATGCACTCTCACGCGCACGCAAATGCACTCTCGCGCGCACGCAAATGCACTCTCTTGTGCATGCAAATGCACTCTCGTGCGTGTAGTTTTCCTTTTTTTGCGCGAGTGCGCGTATTCTATCGCGGTGCATTTTCTCTAGGAAGCACCTTTTTAGCAATGCCACATGTTTTCGCACGCCCGTATTTTTGGTCATAAAATGTATTTTTTCGCTAACATGAAGCGCAAGCACACGCGCGCACGGGTGCTGCCAACGCGCTGGGGTTGCATAGCTAGCGTTTTCTTGCGAAGCACATTATATATTAAATTTCTTTATATAAAGTTTTTATTAAAATTTATTAAAACGTGTATAAAAAGTTTTTATAAAATTTTAACTTTTTATAAAAGTTTTTCTTCCTCTCTCCCTCTCTCTCAATGAATGAAATATATGGAGGGAAATTTCCCTACATAAAATTTTGAACAAAACTTAACTAAAAATTAACCCATTCATGCATTTTTTTTGAAATATGTGCACATTTTATCGATTGCTATATGAGATGTGGTTTAATGAAATTAGATGTAATGAAATTCATAAATACATGTCAATTCGATTGATAAATACAATGCGTGGTTAAATAAGAATTACTTTTTTTAAAAGATTTTTTTATTTTTAAATAAGAATTATCTCTGCCCGATTTCAATTCGTCGGCTAGTTCTTGGATATGATGCTCGATAACTGACAGTGCACATGAAGTTCCTCTTTCCCACGAGATATATAGTGACCACCACCACAAACACACAAACACACAAACACACAAACACATAGACACAAACACACAAACACAAACACACACACAGACACGGAACAGCCAAACACAGACACAAATACGTACGCAAACACAAACACACACACAAACACAAACACAAACACATAGACACATAAATACTGACACAGACATACAATATGCATAGACACGCACACGCACATGCATAGACAAACACAACTTCAAATAGAGACACAGACACAGATAGACACACATACACAAACACAAACACACACAGATATGGACACAGACCCAAAAACATATATAAAGACTGACACACGCAAACACTGACCGATAACAATACAAACACAGACACAGTGTAACACCCCCTATCCGTCGTATAACATATAGCAGTAGGTCCGGCCGGGGCCCGACGCCATATACTACAGACAGACCGGGTGGTTACTCATGGAAACCATCCAACCAATCATAACGTCCTACACAGAGCATTCTAGCAGAAGCAGTTTATAAAAGTTGCAATAAAGAACCCAGCACAAAAGCATGAATGTCCACTAATACCAAACTAGGAATGTTGTACATACACGAGTACAGGCCTTAAGGCCTTACAAAAATTGTTCACTTCATATTACATGTTTTACAAACCACGACACACAGGCCGGTCATACATGAATAAAAACAGTAAACACTCCGATTAGGCCTTCGAGGGCCGGCTTCGGAAATTGGGCTTTAGCCCGCTATTGACCGCTTGGTCCAGCAGCACCTGCAAGCAACAAACCACCGCATGGTGGCAAAACAAGGCAACGGTCAGCAATGCTGACCAAATTATAACGATCCCGCCCCCAACTCGGGGCGGCGATGCTCCTTCCCTGCATTTCATTAGCATAAGCGAGCAATATAAATATATTCATTTCATCACAGACGTTGGCTCGCACGACCACACGCCCCGTGCTCTCAGGGCACATTCTCGGTGAACCGGTCGATGTCACGTCAATTAAAGCCATAGACATTCCGGACTCACCACCGCCACTTTGACGGCCAAACACATGAGCAATTTGTCTTCCCGGCATGGGTCACGATAATTTAAGCCATAGACCGCCGAAGACCCTCATCTATGCCAACGACAAGTGCTACGTAACCTTAGGTCTCTTTAACCCGAATGACATAGATATGGGTACGGTTCCATCTAACCCGTGCTCACGTCGCAACGACAATTTCAGCCATATGCGCAGGTCAAACTTCTCCCGAGTCCCATTTTCGTCACACAATTTCACATAACTTGGTTATGTTCAAGTTGGCTCTTAGGCCTCCAAGTTGGCAAGATCACGTATCCGCCCAATTTTCCGGGTGCACCTTTGGGTTAATCCCCAAGGCTCCCTGTTGCAATCTACCGTGTAGAAAACCCGAAAAACAATCAATCGCACGGAGTCTTCTCCGACATTTATGCAATGCAACATCACCGATGCAGACCAACATGTCCGGGTAGGCTTCACACATCATGCATATGTCCGTTCTCGCTTACGGACTCTAAACAACAGGGACTTCACATATCTACCCGAAGGAACGCCTCCAACTCACCACAAACTCGCGAGAGCGGGCTTCCTATGCAAAGAAGGAGAGCTACACGTACTCAAGATGAGGATCGTTACCCTTGCGTTCTTCTTTGGCACCATGGAAAAAGTAAGCGGATGAAAAGCACCGCATTAGCTTTGCCTCCGTGGATCCGGAGTCGGCTCGCGATTTAGAGCTTCGAAGCTCCTCCAATGGCCGGATCTAGCTTCTTCTTCCTTCCTTGACTCTCCTCTCTCTCTAAGCTTTAGAAAGATAACACCTCATGAAAAGTGAGGGTTTCTAAGGCCCAATCCCGGGTATATCCCATCAGGAACAACCCCCAGCCGTTGGATCACCAATTAAAGAAACGAACGGCTTCGATTCGGGACTGAAATGTCCAATCTGGACCGAACACGGCCTGGCACACGCCCGTGTCCAGGGCCGTGTGTCTCATTCGCCGTCAAAATCGACTCGCCTGGAACAACACACGGGCATCGAACACGCCCGTGTTCGACCTGACACGCCCGTGTTCCACCTGACACGGCCGTGTGGCCGGCCGTGTACCCTCATCAATTTATCCCGAAAACAACCCGAGCACTGCACGGGTTCTAGGACACGCCCGTGTCCTTGCCCGTATCTACCTCAACACGCTTGGGCTCCAGGCCGTGTACACGGTCTCGACACTCGACACTTCGTCGAGCGAAGATCATCGACCAGACGATACGGCCTTGGACACGCCCGTGTCCTAGGCCGTGTGCCTTGTCTCGACACATCATCGAGCAAAATTCATCGACTCCACGGGACGAGTGTCGACACGGGTCGACACGCCCTGCGACACGCCCGTGTCGCACGCCGTGTTCTATGTCTCGACACTTTGTCGAGCGCAGAGTGTCGACTTCGCGGGCTGAGTGTCGACACGGGTCGACACGCCCTGGGACACGCCCGTGTCGCAGGCCGTGTGCCCAGTCTCGACACAATGTCGAGAGCAAAATGTCGACTTCGCCGGCTGAGTGTCGAAATAAGCCTGACACGCCCTGGGACACGCCCGTGTCCCAGGCCGTGTGCCTCCTGCCAGAACCCAAAACTGGCCCAAAACGTCCCCCGTCGCTCTTTTGAGTTTCGGGGCGTTACAACTCTCCCCCTCTTAAAAGAATTTCGTCCACGAAATTATATAAAGGAAAGACATGTACAAAACCAAAATTTGTACCTGAGCAGAACAACTCCGGATACTCGTCAAGCATAGTCTGTTCTCGCTCCCAAGAGAGCTCCTCACGACCGCAATTGTCCCATCGGACTTTGACCATCCTGATCTCTTTATTGCGTAGCCGCTTGACCTCCGAGTCCTCAATCCGCACGGGCTTAACCTTTGTCGTCAACCCACTAACCACCGGCACTTGATCAACCGCGATCACTTGCGTAGGCTCTTGTACCGCCTTCCGAAGAACCAAAATATGGAATACATCATGTAATCCACCAAGCTCCACTGAAAGCTTCAACCGATAGGCCGCTTCACCAACTCGCTCCAGAACCTCAAACGGCCCAAGGTACCTCGGGCTTAGCTTTTTTCAATCGCCGCACCCGCGAGACACCCTTGAACGGCTTGATCTTTAAGTACACATAGTCGCCCACAGCGAACTCCACGTTCCTGTGCTTGGCATTATAGTACTTCGCTTGCCGGTCCTGAGCGATAAGCAACCTCTCCCGAATGGTTCTCACCAAAGAAGTAGCATCCTCCACTTCTAATCACTTATACAACTTGACTCACCCGTTTCCAGCCAGTACAACGGCGTGCGACATCTTCTACCATATAAATATGGTCTTCCCATTGCTTTTCAAAGTCCAAGACACACATGCGGAGCATGCTTTCCATAGTTCTATTGACCCTCTCGGTCTGCCCATCCGTTTGTGGATGGAAGGCTGTGCTGAATTTCAACTTTGTCCCCAACATTTGTTGCACTAGCATCCAATCATTGGACGTGAACCGCCCATCTCGGTCACTCACGATGCTGCGGGGCACATCATGAAGCCGTACTATGTTATCCACATAACGTTTTGCCAACTTCTCCACCGGATCATCCTTTCTATGCGGAATAAAATGCGACACCTTCGTTAACCGATCCACGACCACCCAAATGGAGTCGCTCCCCTTTGGCGACCTTGGCAAACCGTGCACAAAGTTCATAGAGATGTCGTCAAATTTCCACTCCGGAATAGGTAAGGACTTCAGAAATCCTCCCGACTTTTGGCACTACGCCTTCACCAAGTCGCAAGTTTGGCACTTCGCTATGTAGAGCGCCACATCTTTCTTCAAACCCGGCCACCAAAATAGTTTCTTGACATCGCGGTACATCTTCGTGCTCCCCGGGTGAATTGAGTACTTGGTATAGTGCGCCTCGTACAACAATTCCACCCGTAAACTACCCACACTTGGGACGCACAGACGACCGTCTTTCCAAAGCAATCCGTCCTCCACAACAAATTGGGAATTTGACCCATCCAGAGCCTCTACCATGAACTGCTTCATGTGGACATTCATATCCAAAGCCTGCCGAATCCGATCAGCCAGGTCATATTGGACTTCAGTCCAATGCAGTACCGCTTCAGCACTTGATTGCCTATCCACACAAACAATCTCCAACGCCTCCAAATCCCACACCAACCGCTCATCATGCACCGATAGCCAATTGGCTTGAGCTGGGGCTCGGCGACTCAACGCGTCCGCAATCGCATTCCCTTTACCAGGTACGTAGTGGATCTTGAATGTATAGTCTCCCAAGAGCTCCATCCATCTACGCTGCCGCATATTCAGATCCTTCTGATCAATCAGATACTTTACGCTCTTGTGACCGGCGTAGATATCCATCTTCACACCGTACAAAATTATGCCTTCACAGCTTCAAGGCAAAACGCACAGCCGCTAACAACAAGTCATGGACCGGATAGTTTCTCTTGTGCACTTTTGGCTGTCTCGCGCCATAAGCTATTACACTTCCGTGTTACAGTAGCACGCAACCCAAACCACTGCCCGAAGCATCGCTATTAAATCTCATAGGCTTCGGTCCCACTCAGCGAAGTCAGCACAGGCACCGTGGTCAACCGACATTTCAACTCCTCAAAAGCTCGCGTGCACTCCGGCGTCCAAAAGAACTTCTGCTCCTTCCTCGTCAAAGTAGTGAGGGGTAACGCTATCCGCGAGAAGTTCTCCACGAAGCGCCTGCAATAGCCGGCAAGCCCAGAAAGCTCCAGACTCCCGCTACCATAGAAAGCTCAGGCCACTCCTGCATCGCAACAATCTTCACCGGATCCACTGCAATGCCTTCCTCACTCACTATAAGACCGAGGACGCCACTGAGGATGACCAAAACTCGCACTTCGAGAACTTGGCATACAACTGATTCCTCCTTAGCGTCTCCAAAACCAAAAGAAGATGCTTGAAGTGATCTTCCTTACTCTGCGAGTACACCAGAATATCGTCGACGAAGACGATCACAAAATGGTACAAGTACTCCCGGAAGGTCCTGTTGATCAAATCTATGAACACTGATGGCGCATTAGTGTAACAGTCCAAATTTCTGAAACAGGAATTTTTGGGTGACACGGCCTGGGACACGAGCATGTCCCAGGGCGTGTCAGAGGACACGGCCTACAACACGGGCGTGTCGCAGGGCGTGTCGAGGTTGTGTCGACGATCGGGCTTTGTGTCGATGATTTTTCGCTCGACGATGTGTCGAGAGGAGGCACACAGCCCAGGACACGGGCGTGTACAAGGCCGTGTCGTGTGCTCGACGACTTTTGCTCGACGATCGTCGAGTGTCGAGACGTGAGTGTTGAGTGTCGAGAGGTTTGAACACGGCCTGTGACACGGGCGTGTCACAGGGCGTGTCAAATCAGGTCGATGAACTCAGCTCGCCGAAGGTTTTTGACAGGGCGTGTCTTTGTGCCGTGTCTGGGCACACGGCCTGGGACACGGGCGTGTCACAGGCCGTGTGAAGTCTCGGGATGTTTTGGGATTTTTTCGCCCAGGCACACAGCCACAGACACGGGCGTGTCTGAAGGCGTGTTGGTGACACGACCGAGGACACGGGCGTGTTCCATGGGCATATCACTGGTTTGGATAAGTCGGTTGACCACCGCTTGAGGCACACGGCCTGGGACACGGCCGTGTCACAGGCCATGTCAGGTCAAATTTAGCATTTCTGGCAGTTTTGTGGCCGTCCATTCCTTCAGCTGAGATCCAAGGGCTGAAGCTTCTTTCCTCTTTTCCTAAAGGCCGAAATCTGAGAAGTTATTCTCATTTACTTGGCCTTTATCTTTCTTCAAGTTGGAGAGAAAGAGAGAGAGAAAGAAGGAGGAAGAAGGGGAAGGGCTGCTGCCGGCGGTACTACGGTTTACCGACGAGAGTTCTGAAGCCGGCGTTGCGGAGGAAACGCTCTTGCGAGTCTTTCAAGCAAGCTTTGCGGTCATGGCACCGAAGCGGTCGTCAAGGGTAATGACTTTTATTCCTAGCCATATGAAGGCTTCTTTTTGGCATATCTTGTGAGTTCCCCCACTAAGAGGTGGCTGATTTTGGGAATCTTTGGGTGGATGCTTGAAATCCCCTTTGTTAGCATATAGATCCGGAAATGAAGTACGGAATAGGCATGCTGTGTGAAGCCCATCTGAACAGGTTGGTCTGGATTGGTGATGTTGCATACGAACCGAAGAAGACTCCGTGATAACGTATAGTGTAAGGAGTCGATGGGTTATGTCTGCGAAAAGGAGTAGCAGGAAGTACTGGGGTGGTAGCCCAGGAAAAATAGCCATGTGATGTTTTTGGGTCCAACCTGTGAATGAGGCACAAGAAGTACTGGTGTGACTAGGAAAGGCCCTTTGTGCTGCTTGATGTCGTAGGGTGTCTGTAACGGTCCGGGCCCATCCCATGGGAACCCGCTCGACCGCCGGCCTACCAGAGTCCAGACCCGGGCCCACTCATGGTAGTCAGCCTATCACATTCAAGCCTGCAGGCCATGCACCCCAACCCCTCTCCGGCCTGTTTATCAGCACGGTAGGTTGTTGTCACTGGGTCTCGAACCCAGGACCTTGATAAGAGAGCTTTCCACCACTCCCTCATCACCAACTGAGCTGCAGCTCAATTGGTGATGAGGGAGTGGTGGAAAGCTCTCTTATCAAGGTCCTGGGTTCGAGACCCAGTGGCAACAACCTACCGTGCTGATAAACAGGCCGGAGAGGGGTTGGGGTGCATGGCCTGCAGGCTTGAATGTGAAAGGCTGACTACCAGTGGTGGGCCCGGGTCTGGACCCTAGTAGGCCGGCGGTGCCAGCGGGTTCCCATGGGATGGGCCTGGACCGTTACAAAAAGTGCACTTTTTATTGTAAGGCCCCTAGCCGATCCAACATGACAGCGTCACGGCTCCGCTCTAGGCGACCCTACCGGGCTGCAGCCCAAGCACCCCAACCCCTCTCCATCCACAGGCGGGTTGTTGGTGGCCACAGCCTCCCTTTCATGAGGTAAACTCGATAGTCAAGCCCGCACTACGGGGACTTCCCAGGAGGTCACCCATCCCAGTACTACTCCAGCCCGAGCACGCTTAACTATGGAGTTCTTTCAACTCTCATCACCAATTGAGCTGCAGCTCAGTTGGTGATGAGGAGTGGTTTGAAAACTCCTTATCAAGGAGGTCTAGGGTTCGATCCCCGGCCTCAACAACCCGCCTATTTATGGAGAGGGGTTGGGGTGCATGGCCTGCAGGCTTGAATGTGATAGGCTGACTACCAGGAGTGGGCCCGGGTCTGGACTCTGGTAGGCCGGCGGTCCAGCGGGTTCCCATGGATGGGCCCGGACCGTTACAAAAAGTGCACTTTTTGTAACGGTCCGGGCCCATCCCATGGGAACCCGCTGGACCGCCGGCCTACCAGAGTCCAGACCCGGGCCCACTCATGGTAGTCAGCCTATCACATTCAAGCCTGCAGGCCATGCACCCCAACCCCTCTCCGGCCTGTTTATCAGCACGGTAGGTTGTTGCCACTGGGTCTCGAACCCAGGACCTTGATAAGAGAGCTTTCCACCACTCCCTCATCACCAACTGAGCTGCAGCTCAGTTGGTGATGAGGGAGTGGAGGAAAGCTCTCTTATCAAGGTCCTGGGTTTGAGACCCAGTGGCAACAACCTACCGCTGCTGATAAACAGGCGCGGAGAGGGGTTGGGGTGCATGGCCTGCAGGCTTAAATGTGATAGGCTGACTACCAGGAGTGGGCCCGGGTCTGGACTCTGGTAGGCCGGCGGTCCAGCGGGTTCCCATGGGATGGGCCTGGACCGTTACAAAAAGTGCACTTTTTATTGTAACGTCCCTAGCCGATCCAACGTGACAGCGTCACGGCTCCGCTCTAGGCGACGCTATCGGGCTGCAGCCCAAGCACCCCAACCCCTCTCCCTCCACGGGCGGGTTGTTGGTGGCCACAGCCTCCCTTTGATGAGGTAAACTCGATAGTCAAGCCCGCACTACGGGGACTTCCCAGGAGGTCACCCATCCCAGTACTGCTCCAGCCCGAGCACGCTTAACTATGGAGTTCTTTCAACTCTCATCACCAATTGAGCTGCAGCTCAATTGGTGATGAGAGTTGAAAGAACTCCATAGTTAAGCGTGCCCAGGCTGGAGTAGTACTGGGATGGGTGACCTCCTGGGAAGTCCCCGTATTGCGGGCTTGACTATCGAGTTTACCTCATCAAAGGGAGGCTGCGGCCACCAACAACCCGCCTGTGGAGGGAGAGGGTTTGGGGTGCTTGGGCTGCAGCCCGGTAGCGTCGCCTAGAGCCGAGCCGTGACGCCGTCACGTTGGATCGGCTAGTGGCGTTACAATAAAAGTGCACTTTTTATAACGGTCCAGGCCCATCCCATGGGAACCCGCTGGCACCGCCGGCCTACCAGGGTCCAGACCCGGGCCCACCACTGGTAGTCAGCCTATCACATTCAAGCCTGCAGGCCATGCACCCCAACCCCTCTCCGGCCTGTTTATCAGCACGGTAGGTTGTTGCCACTGGGTCTCGAACCCAGGACCTTGATAAGAGAGCTTTCCGCCACTCCCTCATCACCAACTGAGCTGCAGCTCAGTTGGTGATGAGGGAGTGGCGAAAAGCTCTCTTATCAAGGTCCTGGGTTCGAGACCCAGTGGCAACAACCTACCGTGCTGATAAACAGGCCGGAGAGGGGTTGGGGTGCATGGCCTGCAGGCTTGAATGTGATAGGCTGACTACCAGTGGTGGGCCCGGGTATGGACCCTGGTAGGCCGGCGGTGCCAGCGGGTTCCCATGGGATGGGCCTGGACTGTTATAACTTGTACTTAGAATAATTTTGTTGATCTTTCTGATCTTTGCTAAGTGTCGATACAGCTTCTTGTGTCGACACTTTCTTCAAGTGTAGAGTCTTTAGCTGAGTGTCGACACATTGCTCTAGGTGTCGACACTTACTTCATGTGTTGACTCTTCTGTTGAGTGTCGACACTTTGTTTTTGGTGTCGACACTTTCTTCAAGTGCTGACTCTTCTTGTTGTGTCGACACATTGTTCTGGGTGTCGACACTTTAACTTAGTCTCTGCTGACTTTTACTGAGTGTCGACACAACTCCAAGTGTCGACACTTTCTGGTGTAGACTCAGCTTCACTAGGTGTCGACACAGCTCCTTGTGTCGACACTTTCTGTCTGCACCTTTCTTCACTGAGTGTCGACACAGCTCCAAGTGTCGACACTTACTGTCTGGTGTCGACTCTGCATCCCAGGTGTCGACACAATGACTCCAAGTGTCGACACTGCTTGTCTGGGTGTCGACACAAGTCTTCTTAAGTGTCGACACTTTCCCTCTGGGTGTCGACACATGGACTTAGAAACTTTTTGCTTCAGTCCAGTGATCACTTAACCTGCACAAGTAAACTCAACATACATCAAATACATTATGATGTATATCATTGAGTTGGGTGAGGCTTCTTCAAATCAGGTACATTTGACCAATGTACCCAACAGCAAGAATCAAGCAAGACACAGATGTCTGCTCTCCAAGTGGTCAAGGCGGTTCGGAAGGGTATGGAGTTATTCTTCACACTATTGGAGGTTGTAGAGTTGAGGTCCACTTTGAATGACGTCCCTATTATGTTGGAGTTTGCGGATGGTTTTCCTAAGGATTTCTCTGAGATTCCACCTCAGTGAGAGATTGACTTCGCTACTGAGTTGTTGTCAGGTGCGAAATCTGTGTCACGCTTACCGTATCATGTGACACCAAGAGAGATGGCAGAACTAAAGGTTTAGTTATAGGAGTTGCTAAAGCATGGCTATATACGACCAAATATATCACCCTGGAGTGCACTAGTCCTACTTGTGAAGAAGAAGGACGGAAGCTTGCGTCTATGCATTGACTACCATGAACTGAACAAGTTGACAGAGCAGAACAAGTATCTGATTCTGAGAATCGATGATCTCTTTGATCAGCTGGCTGCATAAACCATCTATTTGAAGTTGGATTAGAAGTCCGGCTATTATCAGTTGATGATCAAGGAAAGTGATATTCCCAAGATAGTGTTTGGCACACGCTATGAGCATTATGAATTTACTTGGATCCCTTTTATACTCACTAATACATCATCAGTGTTTATGGACTTGATGCACAAGAACTTTAGAGAGTAGTTGGACCTATTTATGATCGTATTTATTGACGACATACTGATATACTCTCATTCAGAAGAGGAACATGTGAATCATTTGAGATTGGTTCTGCAAACCCTGAGAAGAAATCAACGATACACCAAGTTCTCTACGTGTGAGTTTTGGCTATTGTTAGTGGCTTTTCTTGGTCATGTAGTTAGTGGAGAGGGTGTTGTTGTGGATCCGACAAAGATAATTGTGATATGAGAGTGGTATGTACTTGCTTCTGTAGCGGAAGTCAGGAGTTTCCTTGGACTTGCCGGCTATTATAAGCGCTTCGTAGAGAACTTTTCAAGGATTGCTTTAACGCTCACTACATTGACAAGGAAGAATTAGAAGTTTGTTTGGAAGCCAAAGTGTGCGCGGGCTTTTGAGGAGTTAAAGAGTTATCTGACCACGATTCCTGTATTGTGCTCGCCATGTGAAACAAAAGGCTTTGAAAAGTTCAAGGACTTGTCGTCTAGAACACCACAAGTAGCCCTCAGAAAGGCTGATAGGTCAAGGACTAGTAGATCAATCAATTGAGTAGTAAGGTTGGGTCAATTGGGTGGATGTTGATCACGAGTGGGGTTGCATTGTACTGGAGAATCATCCAGAGGTAGCTGATAAGAAAATTTTGAAGTGTATATTTTTCTCCAAACACTATCTATGATGAAAGCAATTGTATCTATCGTGTATAACATATGATATTAAAAGACATATCAAAGTCGTATAAATTCACTGGTCTGTCGAGTACTTCTACTTCGAGAAAACTAATTATTATTTTATCGGAATAAAAAAAGGAAGAAGGTAAAAACTAAATGCGAAAAAACAAAATAAAACAAAGACTTGAATAATCATACATAGAAAAAAGAAATGACGTCTTGAAATGAATGTTTAAAAATAATTTATAAACTTCTAATCCGAGCCTTGATTGTGAGATTTCAGAATTATGAGCGTACCTCTCTCAAGGATTACGCCCACCTGAGCTTAGAAATATTAACTGAATTCTCATTTTATAATTAATAACCTAAAACTCTCTTTTATAAGGTGCTATATAGAAGTTTTATGCCATCCTCTATCGAGAGTTGTGTGCAACTCTTTTTATTCCTGAGCAATTGATTCATACACACGAGTCTCTCGGCTAACTAGAGTACAAAAAATAACTATCAAAATTCAAAACTGATATATGAACTCGAATCATTATAAAACGGGAAAAATCAAAGGTAGAAAAAGAATGAAAATAAAAGAGAAGGATGTAAGACCTCTCCCCTTACCAAGGAGATAACCCGGTCTTATGCCCAGAACCGCCACATTACGGTGACACAACACACGGGCTAGCTGACACCGGAAGACGCCGATCCTGCCGGCAAGTACGATCATTTACCCGTAGGCCAATTGAGAATAGAAATACAACATAAATAAAACTAGCAAGTTCTTAAGTCACAGCAATAGCATCATATATACAATGAAAAGGTACAATAGTCCACAATGAGTACAAAA
This sequence comes from Platanthera guangdongensis, assembly GCA_039583875.1. NCBI lineage: Eukaryota > Viridiplantae > Streptophyta > Magnoliopsida > Asparagales > Orchidaceae > Platanthera > Platanthera guangdongensis. The sequence goes on along the minus strand of CM077158.1, from coordinate 99,756,312 downwards.
GGAGAGAAGGGCTTATGCCCGAACATGCCAAAAATGAATAGTAAAGCTCTCTCTATCTCTCACTATAACACTATATGGAAGCAAATTCTAAACAAGCACACTCGTCATCACCTGAAATTGGGCTGCAGTAGTAGTAGTAGGTGGTATCAGCTCCTCAAGTCCTGCCACCTCCTCCTGCTAGTCGTGCTAGTGCTCCATCTCCTCGAGCTCCTAAAATGATATGGTCACAACCGACCGTTAGTCAAAAAGACTAAGCCATTATCGTCCTCGCCTCACCCCCGCGACTCCTAGGTACCGAGCGGGAGGATGAAAGCGGAGGACAACAAAGCAGTATCAAAATGGAAGCAGGTGACGGTAGATCTATTCTATCATGGATATATTCTAACAGTTATGTCATTACATTAGCAGTTCTATATATATATAGCACATGTAAAGTAAGTAAGCAGTACTAATAGAAGAGTGCAGTAAGTAAAGTAAACAAAGAGCAGAAAGTAAACTATCTACTGCTACAATAACATCACAAGAGTACCTTAACTTATATGAATGCCCATAAAAACTTATAAGTTAAGGTTTCAGAAATATAACTTATCATATAAAAGAGTACATACTAATTTATATGATAAGGACCATGGTGCATATGACCTAAATATGTATGTATGTTATGTATGCAGGTTATGATTCATGCAAGTGCAACTCACACACACGACTCTGTGATCACATACCTTTAGTTCCCACTTTTTGGAGCTAGCATCACTCTCTGGTACCACCGTTGTGGCTACGACAGCAGTGGAGCGGGCGTCTCCACTCCTAGCCGGGTATACACACTACAAGATTTAGACCTCCCATGCGCCTCTATACACGTCTTAGGTGCACTCTAGAGTCTTTGCGTACTAATTGCTGGCCACCTACCAGTATTTTTGGTCGAGTGTGCGTTTTTGGGGATCGTCCTCCAGACCGCAGTGTAAAACAACCCACTGGCCCCTCAAACCCTCACACCTCGCCAGAGTCACCGTACTGCCATCGGTGTGACGATTGGCACATTACCGCATGACCCGCCACAAGTTTATGCACATGCAAGATATTCCAACCTGAGCCTCCAGCTCGCAGGACCAACCCGTCCTGAAACCCTCCAAACCATCACGGGTGTGATTGCACATCAAAGCCTTAGTTCTGAATCCCTCCAACCCTTCACGGGTGAGAATGCACTTCAATGTCTTAGTTCTGAATCCCTCCAACCCTTCACGGGTGAGAATGCACATCAATGCCTTAGTTCTGAATCCCTCCAACCATTCACGAGCGATAATGCACATCAATGTCTTAGTTTTGAATCCCTCCAACCCTTCATGGATGAGAATGCACATCAATGCCTTAGTTCTGAATCCCTCCAACCCTTCATGGGTGAGAATGCACATCAATGCCTTAGTTCTGAATCCCTCCAACCCTTCACGGGTGAGAATGTTACCATGTTCTCTTAGCCTATTAGACTACTCTTGTCTAATGTTTGATATACCTAGCAATTTAGGGTTAATCTCAGGACTGCCCAGGGCATGCCCGATGAAGGGCTCTCGGGGGAACTAGGAGCTACGGTGGGTTGAAACCCAAAGCTTCCTTTCGCAAGGATATTTATTTTTATTAATGTCTACCCATGATCCATACCCAGCTCTCGTTGTTACTCTGGAACGAACCTAATGAATTAAGTTATTATTGGAGAATCGGCGGTCTTCCGCCGGGATCCGTTCTATCTTCTGTCCTCGAGGTCTTGCACTCTATCGCTCGATACTATAAAGTGACCTACTAGACACCAATCAGGGTTTGTCTTCCAAATATAGTCACCAACTCAACCCTCTATCGTATCCCCTGTGGGTCTTAGTGACACAAGCTATATTTTGCTAAGCGCACCCATGACCTAATGTTAACTCGTATGATGTGTCATCCAAACTCTTGGGGTTAAATGTTCCTAATTACATATAATGATTGTTATGACGCATGATGATGATTGAACTGGGTTTCGTTTTTTTCCCATGGATTAAGGGGCCTAAATTAATCTCTTTAATTGTGAGACTCGGTCATCTTGAACATGAAGTACTACAGTTATTGGTTCAACCTGCCAAAGATTTTCACTAGGTGTTATAAAAGGTTAAATATTGCTGCCTATGAGATCTCTTAATATTTTCATGCAAATTCATATTTATTTCCTATTTATTAAATAAATTCCAATTCAACCATTTTTCAAATAAAGTACCTCAACCACTCACCCCCAAAATGTTAAGAAAATTAGTGGGTGATCATGTTGATATAATAAGGCTAATTACAGAATCCAAATTTCTAAAGAATGATCTGACCTATCTTATGCCCATATAAAGAATATTACCAAAATACCATTATTAGAGTTTTTAATGTGTATGACATCCAAAAATTCTCAAATAATTTATCAGGAACCAAAACACAATTATAAAGCCCTGTAAGAATTTTCATAATTTTTAATACAAAATTTCCCATATTTTCAATTAATTTCCAAAAGGGCAAAATGGTAAATTTTACTTAAAATCCAAGGAAACATTATTAAACAGTGCCATAAATTGTTTCAGAGGTGAACTTTACCCTACTAGAGCTTGTTTAAAAAATTCATAATTTAAGGAATTTGTTTGCCCTATTTTCCAAATTTATTTCCTAACTAGGCACTTTTTCCAATAATTCCAAATAATGGGATTTTGATCCCAAAAATCCCAAATTTCCCATGGGAGGTATATTCCATTCCATTGAGCCTCTGTCCAGATTTTCATGGACATGCAATGATCCAATTGGGCTAAATCCACATTTTTCTATTTTTACTATTGACACCCCAAACCTAAACCTACCTTTCTCATGCAAGTGGGATTACCCAACATGTAGGGGTCAACAGAGACTAAAATTTCTAACATGGCCTTATATTGACCCAGTGGACATGTCACCAAAATTTGGGGCCATTTGGAGTTGTATTTCTCCAAATATTCAATTAATTTAAATAAGTGTATTTTACCAAATACTATAGAAATTATTTTTCCAAAAATTCCCATTTTTGATCAGTACCTAAGTATGACATAGTCACATGCATGAACAAAATCTCAGGTCATGAGGACTTATGGTTTGGCCTGGGCACTCATTTAAAGATCTGCCCTAGCCTAGGACCAGTCTTGGTAGAATGGCACTACAGGGAGCCCTACTGCTCCAAATTACATTTTTAGGGTGTAAAAATAATGATAAGACATATATCTACAATTATTATGTTGGTGACCAGTTCTAAAAATGTCCCTAAGGGGCCTATAGTAAACATGCAAGTGTCTGAATAATGTGTGACAGAAATATTAATAAGACTATATTTTAATTCACATTTAATTCAACGGCATCCAATCATCTTCCTCCTCCAGCCAACGGTCCAGATGCATCCCGCCTGTAACAGCTTGATATAGTGTTTCTCGGTCATCCAGTCACCTCCCCGGCCGTCCACCACCACCACCACCACCACCTCCGTTGAGGTGTGGGCAACGTTTGGCGGCGACTTGGCCACCGGAGGCGACGGTTTCCGGCGAACCCGAGCTCCATTAAAAATCATGGATTTTCTGCCACACCTCACATGGATTCAAGCATAATTGAGCTCGAAATCTCTCCTAAATGATCTATGAAGCTAGAACAAGGGGAGAGGAGGAGAAACGGACCTTAATCGGAGCCCGACGGCGGCAGCGACGGTGGTTGGCCATGGAATTTCTCCTCTACGGTGAGCTTGCTCCCGAACTCGTTTCTCCACCAAAATCTTCGATCCATATATCGAATTCCACTCCTCTCGGCCTTCTGAAGCTAATGGTGAGGTCAAAATGGAGGTGAGGTGGCTGGTTATGGTGTTTTGAGTAGTGGGAATTGCAGCCACCACCTTGGATGCTCCTCCTTAGCTCCAAGTGGCACCTCCTTTGATAGAATTTGGCTGGGTGATTATTCCTAAGCTCAGAATTGAGTTTTGGGAGGGAGGAGGAGCGCCAAGTGGCCTCCATCCCCCCTTTCCCTCTCATCTCTCTCCTCTCTTTCCCCAAATTTCCAAAAGCACCCCCATGCATGCACCCTCTCTCCTATTTTAGAGGGGTAGGGGCTGTCATTAACCATTTAGGATGGTCATGGGCCTTGGCTCATGGGCTTTGCCCATTGGGAATGGGCTTGGCCTCCCTTTTTCTCTTTAGGCCTTATGTTGACCAAGTTGACTTTTATGGTTGACTTGGTCAACTTGATGAGTGGGCTGGCCCCACTTGATGGTCATGAACCCCATGTCATCACCCAACATGGGTTGGGCCATGGTGATGCCCCACTTGGGCTAATTGGGCTTATATGTGTGGATTTGACCAAATTTGTATTATGGTTGACTTGAGTCAACTTGGGTCAATGGTTGACCCAATTGAAAGTCCACCTAGTGTCAGCTATGTGCACCTATGGGGGGGGGGGGGGGGAATAGGTGACGTGTGATTCTTTTGCGGAATTTACGGATGCACCTGCACAATAAAAACAAAAACCACAGCACACAGAATACACAGCAAGTTTATAGTGGTTCCCCGACTTGGGTACATCCACTTTCCCCCTACGACCTATCTCCCCAACAAGGGACGACTCGGTCACTTCTCCAACGGGATTGAAATCCAATCCCTGCACTAACGGAAGGAGCCCTTCCACACGTGAGAGTCAACACTCCCACAAAACGGGTTGCACCCAACCCTTACAACACGGAACAAAAGTTCCTTTACAATAAAATAAATGTAGAATGTACACGTGATACAAACTTCTCTTGGAGACTACGGTGTTCCTCTTTGTTCGACGACGTGTTCTTGAAGTCGATGAAGAGTCTACGACCTTGGTCTCTCTTGGAGAGGATTTCCCCGGAACCGGCGGCGGCACACAAGCGGCGGCTAGCTTCGGGATCGGCGGCTACGGTGAAGAGCAGCTGCTGAACTTGGAGATCCAAACTTCGTTGCGAAGCAAGCTCGGTCTACCAACGGTCACACGAGGATCGGTCGTCTCGATCGATTCGGATGGGAAGTGTTTCCGATCAACAAATCGAGAGACAAAGGATCTCTGGATGGACGCGTGAGACTCAAGCCTTGCTAAGCTACTGTCGCCGGAGATCGGGAAGAAGATCGATCAGTGGCGGCGACGGACGTTCCCGAGCGCGACGGCGGCGGCGGAGATGAGTCGCTGATTTAGGGTTTTGTTGCGACTCGGTTCCTTTTCCCTTTTCTCCGTCCTTTACTGTTCAAAATACCCCTGTATTTATACCCTGTAGATACAGCACATTTGACCGTTGTGGGACCCACAAAAGAAATCCCCAAAATCCGGTTCAAACAAGTCCAGAAGCAGAATCCGGTCCAGCAGCATTCTGAGAAAACGCCAAGTCAAAATCGGCGAGAATCGCAGACGATTCTCGACGAATCGGCGAGAATCACCAAGTGATTCTCGACGATTCGTCGAGAATCGTTTGTGATTCTCGTCGAATCACTTGTCGATTCTCAACGAATTTTACTTTATACATGGGCTGCTTGACCACTGGTTCGGCGGGAATCACAAGTGATTCTCGCCGAATCTTACTCGGCACCATTTTGAGATGGCCAAAAGGAGTCGGCGAGAATCACTGATGATTCTCGTCGATTCGGCGAGAATCACTAGTGATTCTCGCCGATTCGGCGAGAATCACTTGGTGATTCTTGTCGAATTTGCCTTGGACGATTTTTCGTCTTCCACCTAGGAGCTGCTCCTTGATCCTCCATGCTCCTTGTCTTCTCTTGTATATGAACGACCCTGTACTTGAAAGTAAGTGCACTCCAATAGAGAGAGTACACATAGGCCAACACACTGATCTGCTCAACGAGGGATTACGTCGTGCAGACCCGTGTATATTGACCTACTGCACCCTGACATTGGTGTGCACTTAGCGTGGAGAAACTGCAAGTACAACTTGAAAAAGTTTATCAAATACATTGTGAATTCATCTTAGCTTGACAGGGCTCTTCCTCAAATCCAGGTAATCGTGGATACAATACCCAACAATCTCCCCCTATTTGACGAAGCCAAAACCCTACTAGCTAAGATGAATAACACCTATCAAATAATAATTATAGCATTTAAAAATTAAATATGCAACACAAGGGAATATATGCAATCAGAACAGGACTTGAGTCATTCACACATTCAAGAATATATATATATACCAAGAGAAATATATTCACATATAATTCAGAATTGTTCATATGACAGTAATAATCATTAAACGTTCTTAAGACACAGTGACCAGCTATAAAATAATGACTATTTGTCCTTAGCTACGTCACCCTTAAGAGTTTGAGCCAAGTACTTTTTGCTTTGCCTTTCCATGTATTCCTTGGGCTTCGGGTAGTACCTAGGAGGAGCAACTTTGTCAGGATCCTTGTTGTTTCTGAAGAAGATGTTGCGTTTCGCTTCAAATGCTTTGTGCGTTTCCCATTCATACTGGCTATATGCTTCATTTCGATTGATCTCTCCTCTTTCTTGCAGCCGGAAGGTGTCTAAGATGATGTTCCTTGAGACTGGACTCCACCTTTCATTTCGTACATCCTCCTCATTCATTCGAATTCTCTTTGCAGCCTGTGTCTCCTTGGATGTCCCTTCCTGAACTTTCCTCTTTCCCCTGGCTTTAGCTAAAGCCTCCTGGTCAAACATACTCCTCAGCTTGGATTTGGAGATGGCCCTAGCATCAGCTTCATCAGTGAAAATTTCTGCAGCACTTGTACTTACAGACTCAGCAATATTTACTTCCTCAGCAGCCTTAGAAGTCTCAGGAACCTGAATACCGGCAGGTTGGTCAGGTAGGACGACGCCCAACGTGCCCAGTGCTTGTTGTAGCATCCACCAGCAACTCTCATAGACGTATTTGCTTGATTGGGCAAAGTTTGCATCCATGCTTTCTTGGAGCTCGGCCAGCTTAGCTATATACTCTTTCTCCCCCTTTTTGGCTTCGTCAGCTATGCAGTTGGCATATGAGTGCAGGGAGGCATCAATATGCTTAGTTGTCTTGGTGAATTCAGTGATCAGGGCCTGCTGATTTGCATTTTAAATGACCATATTACCATCAAATTTCTGAATATTGTTGGCTACAACGTGTGCATTCTGATTTACAACAGCCAGAGTATCAGTATTCTTTTTCAAGCCGGCCATTAACAGTGTGACAGCTTCGCCGGCCGCGTTATACTTTTCTTCGAATTTCTTCTCCATCACGTCCAGCTTATGGTTGATTGCCACCATATTCTTCAGCATGAGATCTTCAGAAGTCTTAATCTCTTGCAGCATTGTTTTCTGAGCTTTATCAAAAGAGGTTTTAAGCTCATTCACGATGCCCTGAATTATATGTACAGTGTGAATGGCTAGGTCATCGCGTAATGGAATAGCTGGAGGCACTTCTTGGCCTTGCTCTTGCTCTGCAGCAGATGCATCGGTAGAGCTGGATACAATCACAGCCTCTATAGAAGGAATGTTGGCGGCCTCTTGAGGTTTATCAAACTCCCCCTCCACTGGTGCAGACTTATCAGATGGAGGTTCAACGGGATCCAGAGTCTCCAACACTTCATGGTCCTCATTCTCATCGTCCTCTCCGTCCTCATCCAAAAATTCATCCATATCAGCAGCTTCTTCCACTTCTTGATCAGCAGTGTCCAGTGCTTCAGCTTCAGTTCTTTGAGTGTTTCTGTTCAAGCCCTCCTCATCCTCCAACTCAGGTTCACTTACTTCATGAATTTCGGCCACCGCATCCTTGGCCACCTGGGAGATTTCAGATATTATATCCATATGAGTGGGTAGAGTCTCCCCTTCGATTCCTGCAGTCAGGGTATCAGGAATTTCACGGGGGGAGGCTGCGGGAGATACTTCCTCATGCTCTTCTACAGCAGGCTGCCCGATGCGCCGCTCCCATCGATCAAACACAGTAGCATCCATCTTTTTCAAGTAGTGGAGAGGAACTCCTTTGCTCATGTCGAACTTGTCTCCGTTGAGCTGGTTGAGATATAGACTGATGATGCGGCCGAAACTTGGAGTGCCCAGAGTGTCCTTGATCTTTTGGAACAGCAACTCCCCCCAGTTGAACCTCTTTCGGCAGACCACAGCTATGAGAATTTTGAACATATCTCCGGAGATATGATCATGGGAGCCTGGCTTGCAGATGAGTACTTTTCCTATGACGTCAGATAGGAGCTTCCCTTCTTCATTCATCTCTTTTCTCTTTACTGATCGAGTGCCTCTTGGAAGACCGCAGAACAAGAGGGTTCTGGCTTTGTCCTCGTCCTCCAGATAATCTTCCTGCTCCGAACTTGAGAGCTGCAGGTAGCGAGTTAGCTTACTGGCAGACATCTTTAATTTTGTCCCAGCCACCTTGCTCTTGATGATGGAGTCTCTATCTCGGAGTCTTGCGGTAGAGAAGAACTCCAGCACCTCTTTATCCAGGACTTTGCAAGGGTGCTCCAATATGAAGGTTAGCCCGGCCTCTTCCAGCATGAGAATGATATTCCGGAACTCGTCCGAGGCATGAGAGAATCCAGTGCGAACCAGCTCGCAGCCAGAAATCAAGCCTGCAGTAGTCCTTGGAGCCATTGAAGATCTAGAGAGAAGCCCTACTCTAAGCATTAGTGAACATTCAAAAAGAAAGCATCACTAGTGAGCGCGTCCAAGTGCGGTTGAGGAGAAGGTTACCTAAGGGCTTACACGGAAGAGAGTTGATGAGCTTCGGGAAGATCTTCGGTGGAAGGAAGAGTATCCCGTGGGGTGCGGCCTTGCTAGAACCTTGCGGTCACAGGGACACTTCGCGAGAACCTTGTGGGGTTCGGCCTTGCTAGAATCTCACGGGGAGAGGATGGTCACACAGCAGCGATTCGATGAGAACTCTCTTGGCGTCGACGAGATCGTCGGAGGGCTGCGAGTTTCAGCGAATCCGCGGAAGTGCACTTGCGCGAGTCGTCGGGAGTTCTCTTGCGCGAGGGTCGTCGAGTGTTCTCTTGCGCGAGTCGTGAGGAAGGCGAACAGGCGGAGATAGTCTTTCGGCGGGATTTATATAAGTCGTCGGGATACTTAAGGAAGCCGAGCGGTCGGCGAGCTCCTTCGGCGGGATTCGTCTAATTTGGTGAGATATAAAATGGGTGGCCGGGATTCGGAGTATATAATGATGTTTTTCTTGATAACTTTGGGAAGCATTGCACCATTTTCAAATTCTTCGAATGTCAAGTTAATACAAGATTAATAAATACATGTTTATTATAACGACAATCTATTCGGATTTGAGCGAGACTTCTCCAGACACTTCTTGATGTCAATTGTGATGTGTCGAAATTCGCAATGACATATCTTTGTTAACCTTTTATTATTGTGTAATGGTTTGCATGCCTCGTGATAAGCATAAGTATTCGTATACACAAGGATAGAAATATATATATATATATATTTACTTTGAATGAGGATGCATCATGACACAAGTCCTTGAACTGATCAAACTTACCTGGGATTTGGAGAGTCATCGTCTTAGTCCCACAGGTAGAACACATTAGTAGCTTAAAGTGAGTATGCTCAACAGATAGCACATCTGTTATTGCAGACGCTTGTTCCAAGTTAGCCTTGAGCCACCTACTGTCCAGATCCCATCGTATTTAAGGGGACCTAGACTACCCTGCAAAACAGAATTACTTTACCTTAGGAACCCAAATCATATTGGGTCCTAGGTTTCTATTAGCATAAGCACGCAACTGCCTTCCTTCAGAAAACCTGTCTGGAAGACTACCTCTGTCCCTAGAATGTGGATAAGCCCTTGCTGTGGGCACAGAGGGGTTGTGCCAACAGTCAATGGCAAAGTGCCCCACTTTGCCACAGCACCAACAAGGGTGAATGTTGTATCGCCTTTTTCGATTTGATCTAGTGACTGATGAAGTCACGGTCCTAGGTCTAAACGGGATAGGGCATGTTCTTGTCACACAAATTCCTCTTCCATCGTGACACGAGGAAGGGTGGAACGAATGCATGATGTGAGCGTTATGAGGCCGAGAAGGTGGTGCCATTCCTTCAGGCATCTCCCTTGCTGAGGCCCCATGAAGCCTGACATCATGACTTCTATCCTCCCTATCCCGTGTCCTCGAATGGTGAGAGGTCTCCTGTGAGCTGGGACATGCAGATCCACACTTTGTTGTGGCAGTGGCTGTGAATACAAAGGGCTCAGAATGAGCCTTAGGTATTCTCTCGTGGGTGGCCATGCCGGCCCTTGCACGCCGGGTGTCTCCACATGGGGACAGATCATCCTTGCAGTGACCACGACTATTCCTGTGGTCATACCTGAAGGCATGATGAGTTGCCTTCCTGCTTGGAGTGGGGGGTCGGAATACCGTTTCCCCATTTCTCCATCCCTGGATAATCCGGGAGATCCACCCGGTTTCTTGTTTTCTCTTTATAGCATCAACTTTGGAAAAGTTAGATACTATATGTTTCTCATTATCTAGACTATTCTCTAGAGCTGAGATCTTAGAGTCCTTGACCTTGTTGGACGCCAATTGGAGAACCAACAAGATCTTCAGTCGAGCAATCTCTCGAGCTTGCTCCTCAGCAAGTAGATTGCTTTCCTGAAGGGCTCTCTTCAGGGAATCAGTATTTTCTGGAGGAGAGCAGTTTCTGTCTTCAGAAAAGTCAAAAGATGTGGGACAGGATGAAGATGATACCTGCTCATCTGGGTTATTGTCATTAGAATCAGTGACCAATGTTTCGTCCTCGTCGGAGCTGCTTTCCTCACTATCTTCTTCAGTCTCTGACAAGGATACTGGAGCTCTGATGCAATCCGAAGGGTCCTTGCATTCATCTTCAGAAGTGAGGACCCCCACATACGCTTCATCCTCTGATTGGCAGCATATTTCAGCTTTCTCTGACCCCCCCATCAGCTCTGAGATCATCATCCACAGAGATTTAGCCGTTTTACATTTTTCCAACCTGGAGCGAGAGGCTCCAGACCAGACATCCATAATAATTTGTCGAATCCTCTGGTCCAGTTGGAAAAATGAGAGTTCCATCTCTGTCATCTCAGCAATGTACATGGGCACTTGGATCCCCGAGTCGGTGGTCTTCATGGGGATAAACGGACCCTCTTCCAGGATGAGGGATGCTCGTGGATCGATGGCATCCAGGTGAAATAACACTCTCATCCTCCAGATAGGATAATAATCCTTTGTGAATGCAGGGAGTTTGAGTGGCAATACGTCATAATCCAGATCCATGCTTCTGACACTGGTGGCAGGATTCACCTCAAGGTGTTAGCCTTTTTGTTGAGGAACCTGGCTTTGATATCACTTGAAAGTCCACCTAGTGTCAGCTATGTGCACCTATGGGGGGGGGGGGGAATAGGTGACGTGTGATTCTTTTGCGGAATTTACGGATGCACCTGCACAATAAAAACAAAAACCACAGCACACAGAATATACAGCAAGTTTATAGTGGTTCCCCGACTTGGGTACATCCACTTTCCCCCTACGACCTATCTCCCTAACAAGGGACGACTCGGTCACTTCTCCAACGGGATTGAAATCCAATCCCTGCACTAACGGAAGGAGCCCTTCCACACATGAGAGTCAACACTCCCACAAAACGGGTTGCACCCAACCCTTACAACACGGAACAAAAGTTCCTTTACAATAAAATAAATGTAGAATGTACACGTGATACAAACTTCTCTTGGAGACTACGGTGTTCCTCTTTGTTCGACGACGTGTTCTTGAAGTCGATGAAGAGTCTACGACCTTGGTCTCTCTTGGAGAGGATTTCCCCGGAACCGGCGGCGACACACAAGCGGCGGCTAGCTTCGGGATCGGCGGCTACGGTGAAGAGCAGCTGCTGAACTTGGAGATCCAAACTTCGTTGCGAAGCAAGCTCGGTCTACCAACGGTCACACGAGGATCGGTCGTCTCGATCGATTCGGATGGGAAGTGTTTCCGATCAACAAATCGAGAGACAAAGGATCTCTGGATGGACGCGTGAGACTCAAGCCTTGCTAAGCTACTGTCACCGGAGATCGGGAAGAAGATCGATCAGTGGCGGCGACGGACGTTCCCGAGCGCGACGGCGGCGGCGGAGATGAGTCGCTGATTTAGGGTTTTGTTGCGACTCGGTTCCTTTTCCCTTTTCTCCGTCCTTTACTGTTCAAAATACCCCTGTATTTATACCCTGTAGATACAGCACATTTGACCGTTGTGGGACCCACAAAAGAAATCCCCAAAATCCGGTTCAAACAAGTCCAGAAGCAGAATCCGGTCCAGCAGCATTCTGAGAAAACGCCAAGTCAAAATCGGCGAGAATCGCAGACGATTCTCGACGAATCAGCGAGAATCACCAAGTGATTCTCGACGATTCGTCGAGAATCGTTTGTGATTCTCGTCGAATCACTTGTCGATTCTCAACGAATTTTACTTTATACATGGGCTGCTTGACCACTGGTTCGGCGGGAATCACAAGTGATTCTCGCCAAATCTTACTCGACACCATTTTGAGATGGCCAAAAGGAGTCGGCGAGAATCACTGATGATTCTCGTCGATTCGGCGAGAATCACTTGGTGATTCTCGTCAAATTTGCCTTGGACGATTTTTCGTCTTCCACCTAGGAGCTGCTCCTTGATCCTCCATGCTCCTTGTCTTCTCTTGCATATGAACGACCCTGTACTTGAAAGTAAGTGCACTCCAATAGAGAGAGTACACATAGGCCAACACACCGATCTGCTCAACGAGGGATTACGTCGTGCAGACCCGTGTATATTGACATACTGCACCCTGACATTGGTGTGCACTTAGCGTGGAGAAACTGCAAGTACAACTTGAAAAAGTTTATCAAATACATTGTGAATTCATCTTAGCTTGACAGGGGGCTTCCTCAAATCCAGGTAATCGTGGATACAATACCCAACACCAATGATGTGGCTTTTGTTTCACATAGATTGCTTTTAGGGTTAGGGGCATAGTGGTGGGGTCAATGTGTACCTATGATTCCATTTTGGGCTAGTTTGACCTGATTTGACACGAACCCTATAGTGGGCCCTATGTAAATCCACCCTAACTCCTTGAGTCAAACCTAGCATAACCCTTTTCATCCATCACATATCCTAACCTAATCTAAGTTTAGGGGTCTAGTAGGAAATGGGATGTTACAAATCCCAATAAAAAAAATAATTTCGTCCCTGAAATTCAAGTTCGGGTTTACGGGGTTTCTGTGCACAAGAATTTTAAGAAACTTAAATATAATTAAAGTATACCTGAGGCGAAAAGCTCTGGGTATCGTTATCGCATCAGATCCATCGGCTCCCAGTTGTGCTCCTCCCGTTCGTGGTAGGACCACAATACCTTCACTAGGTGAACCTTCTTCTTCCACAACACTTGAACCGTTGTATCGTCGATCCGGATCGGTTCTAAACGAACTGATCTATCAGGAGCTATCGGGCCTGCTGTAGCGGTAATATGTTGCTCTGGCCGAAGGAGAGCTCTTTATAGCGAAGAGATGTGGAAGACGTCGTGCAACGTCCCCAACTCTGGTGGCAGCTCCAGCCTATAAGCCAAGGGGTCGATCCGCTCCAGTATCCAATATGGCCCCATATATCGAGGACTGAGCTTCTTGTGCCTCCGCACTCGAGAGACACCATGCACCGGAGGTATCTTCAAGAACACTCTGTCCCCTACCTGAAACTCTTCCTTCTGATGTCGTGCATCGTAGTACTTGGCCTGCCTACTCTGAGCATCTGTATCCTCTATAAATTCCGACCCGAGTGCCCTTTGGTCCTCATCCTGAACCCAAGATAGCGGCGTCCGACAATTCTTCTCATACAAAGCTCTATAAGGACTCATTCCAATACTTGTCTCGCAGTTGTTCTTTATAAGAAAACTCTTTCATAGGTAACCGTTCCTTCCAAATGTATTTTTGTTATACTTCGTGATATTCATAATCAAGGTTACATGGGCATATTTCCAAGTCTTCTGACACATTATCATTAAATAAACCTTAATCATAGGTTGGTTCAGAGTCCCTTACGAGCAAGGATCACCAAGTACGTGAGAATTAGCAATCTTATATGTAGAATTGAGCACATAAATCTCATATTCCTCTTCCAGAATCGCATCATGCCTTATGACTTATACCATATTGATTCTTCCAATACAAGTTATCATGATATTATTTATGACGAAGATCCAACCTATGCATAGTAATTAACCAACTTCCAAGATTATGATGTGATGAAGAGATCATCATCTTGTTTCTTCCAGATCCATGACTTATTACACCTCTATATAAATAGTAATACATAATTTATAGAGTTTTCACCTTTCAAGCGTACATCAAGCGCTCAGTATTGATATTGATGTTGATACAGATGACTCCCAATCGCTTTTCACATATAATCTAAATCATAAATTTATAAGCGTATCTTTTCAGAAATGGTGAGGTCTGACACAAATCATTTTCATCATAAAGAGAATCTTATAAACATTAATTACTTCTCGTGTAATTTCACTGTATACACCTTAGCAAACAAAAATTGATCTCTTCATAGTCATGAATTTCCTAAGGTGATCATGATGTTATCAACGTATGTGTCCCAGTTGTCGATGTTGTCATAATCAAGGGATCATACCTATGCGTATGTTTCAACTAATCATCCACCCCTTTTGAATTTGTTGAGTCGTTACATTTTCAACGTCATGCCATAGGAGATTAATCTTATTTATCATAATGTTATCTTATTTCAATTCTTAAGTTCCAATATAATGGCTTTTGCTTAATTGAGTCATTCAAGGTTATAGTTCACAATTATGATCAAGTGACTGGTTATATCATGTAAGCATGAACAGTAATGATATTTCATCATTGTGTTTAATTCTCCAAATCCCAGCCCCTTTTAGGATCAAACAAGGTAGTACTAAATCATACATAACCATAGCAAACTTAATCATTATATTCTAAACACAAGACGTTATGTTATCAAGATTTCTAATTATAACTTAAACTATCTCCCAAAGTATAAGGGTAAGTAAACCATTTAAATTTGAAAAGGATTGACTCTTTGAGAGAACACATCATCTGTAAATCATCATCGAACACTTTTGTTTTGGTTCTTGTGATCATCAGAGTCACATCCAAATGATCATACATATAATATATGTCTTCCAATTTAGATTTTTCACTTGACTTTAAGTTTTTCTAGGATCGTTATACCCACAGTGTTATAGACATAATTACTCAAATATTTGAATCCTTACTTGATGGGCTCCAATCACGTCATAGTTAAGACCCGTAATCACTCCTTCACATTACCATGATGTTACTCTATCTTGATCTATATGTTTCTAACATTGTGACCTGAGCATGCCAGGTAGGCGTGGATTGCAGTGATCCATCATCATTTCCACTTCCCCCAATTCTACACATTTAATATGTGAAAGTCAAAGTCACTTTCTAAGAGCCACGACTATGCAGAATTTCCAACTATCATTTCGACTTATACTGAATTCTCAATTCACATTGGTTTTCTCTTGCAATATATCTGAGTTCATTAATCAAATCCTTAACTGATGATATAATTATTAATCACGTGTCACGTCAATTTGGTTGAGGTGTTAGGGCATCTAGGAACGTGCTTTGCTGAGGTAACACATTCCTTTAATTATACATAAAACCTTTGTGTCGCCGTTACTACTTGATTTTAGTTTATCGAAAGGCCATTTGTTCGAATTCTTGTGGATTATACGCAACTTGTTTCGATCTTTAAGATATAGCATGTCATAATGCAATGATGAAATTACAATCTCTCTTAAAGTTGTGTCAAGTAATGATCTGATTCACGAGTACGCGAAAGTTTCTAACGTCTCATGGAGACTTTCCTTGTTCTAGGGTTGTAATATATCCAAGCGGGCAACCCTCTACGTATATCCCAAACTTCTAGGGAGGGTTGATTATCTTGCCGATTATGAGAATACAAAACCTCATCTTTACTTGAGCAACATTTGAATTAATCAAGTCTTCTAGATCACTATGTTTGTGACACATGTTTTATAAACCGGGTCTAGAGAAATTCAAGTCGTTACCAATTTAGCCCAATAAACAAAAAGATAAGCCCCCATACCTTTCGGGCTAAATTCCCTTAATATTTATACTGCATTCCTCTTATATGTGCACTCAATCCTTAGGTTTAACAATCTTAGACCTGGATTTCCACCTTAATTGATATGTTATATATCTTAGGCCTTTAAGGTTACTATACGACAATTTTTTCAAGATCAACATATGACCCAACCAAAATGGGTTTCTTCTGAGACTTGAATTCTTATTCTACCTTTGGTATTTGCCACTGTGGTTGTCTCAACGTAATCAAGTCATCAGTATGAGGGTTAAGTTTACGAGTACCCTACTATTCCACTAATATATTATATGCACCAATTCTCCTTAAGGCGGTCCTATCAGCTTGGGTAAGAAGTGATAATATCACTCGATAGGTGGAGTAGGGACATCGGAATTTAAGTCTTAATCATTGACTCTTGCATCAAATTCTTCCCTTGGTGAATTTGGGTATCCCCGTACCTTAACAAATCTATCACTGAAGTCGATTTTAGACTCGAATACACTACGAAATCCTCTTGGTAAGTCAAACTAAGGTGATGTCCTAATTGGATTGGCCTAACTCATTGTTTAAATGGACTATTTTCTGTGACTTTTTACACATGGGCACACCATTGCTTCCACTGCATAGTTTGTCCCCAAACTATTGCTCGAGCGGGGAGAGCCAGTGTTGTGGAATTCTTTCTCATATGATCGTTTGTTCAAGTGATACCAATTTGTAAGACCCCTCCCCTTACCAAGGAGATAACCCGGTCTTATGCCCAGAACTGCTGCCTTATGGTGACACTAACACATGGGCTAGCCGACACCGGAATACACCGATCCTGCCGGCAAGTACGATCATTTACCTATATCCAATTGAGAATAGAAGTACAACAGAAATAAAACTAGCAAGTCCACAAGTCACAGCAATAACATCATATATATAATGAAAAGGTACAATAGTCCACAATGAGTACAAAAAGAGAGAAGGGCTTATGCCCGTACATGCCAAAATGAATAGTAAAGCTCTCTCTCTCACTCTAACACTATGCGGAAGCAAATTCTAAACAAGCACACTCGTCATCACCTGAAACTGGGCTGCAGTAGTAGTAGTAGGTGGTATCAGCTCCTCAAGTCCTGCCACCTCCTCCTGCTGGTCGTGCAAGTGCTCCATCTCCTCGAGCTCCTAAAATAATACGGTCACAACCGACCGTTAGTCAAAAAGACTAAGCCATTATCATCCTCGCCTCACCCCCGCGACTCCTAGGCACCGAGCGGGAGGACGAAAGCGGAGGATAACAAAGCAGTATCAAAATGGAAGCAGGTGACGGTGGATCTATTATATTATGGTTATATTCTAATAGTTATGTCATTACATTAGCAGTTATATATATATATAGCACATGAAAAGTAAGTAAGCAGTATTAAAAGAAGAGTGCGGTAAGTAAAGTAAAGAAAGAGCAGAAAGTAAACTATCTACTGCTATACTAACATCACAAGAGTACCTTAACTTATATGAATGCACAGACAAACTTATAAGTTAAGGTTTCAGAAATATAACTTATCATATAAAAGAGCCCATACTAATTTATATGATAAGAATCCATGGTGCGTATGACCTAAATATGTATGTATGTTATGTATGCAGGTTATGATTCATGGAAGTGCAACTCACACACACGACTCTGTGATCACAGACCTTTAGTTCCCACTTTTTGGAGCTAGCATCACTCTCTGGGACCACCGTTGTGGCTACGACAGCAGTGGAGCAGGCGTCTCCACTCCTAGGCAGGTATACACACTACCAGGCCTAGACCTCCCATAAGCCTCTGTACACATCCTAGGTGCACTCTAGAGTCTCTGCGTACTAATTTCTGTCTACCTACCAGTATTTTTGGTCGAGTGTGTGTTTTTGGGGATCGTCCTCCAGACCGCAGTGTAAAACAACTCACTGACCCCTCAAACCCTCACACCTCGCCAGAGTCACTGTACTACTGTCATCGGTGTGACGATTGGCCCAGTACCGCATGACCCGCCACAAGTTTATGCACATGCAAGATATTCCAACCTGAGCCTACAGCTCGCAGGACCAACCCGTCCTGAAACCCTCCAACCCATCACGAGTGGGATTGCACATCAAAGCCTTAGTTCTGAATCCCTCCAACCCTTCACGGGTGAGAATGCACATCAATGTATTAGTTCTGAATCCCTCCAACCCTTCACGAATGAGAATGCATATCAATGCCTTAGTTCTGAAACCCTCCAACCCTTCACGGGTGATAATGCACATCAATGTCTTAGTTCTGAATCCCTCCAACCCTTCACGGGTGAGAATGCACATCAATGCCTTAGTTCTGAATCCCTCCAATCCTTCACGGGTGAGAATGCACATCAATGCCTTAGTTCTGAATCCCTCCAACCCTTCACAGGTGAGAATGTTACCATGTTCTCTTAGCCTATTAGACTACTCTTGTCTAATGTTTGATATACCTAGTAATTTAGGGTTAATCCCAGGACTGCCCAGGGCATGCCCGATGAAGGGCTCTCGGGGGGCACTAGGAGCTACGGTGGGTTGAAACCCAAAGCTTCCTTTCGCAAGGATATTTATTTTTATTAATGTCTACCCATGATGCATACCCAACTCTCGTTGTTACTCTGGAACGAACCTAATGAATTAAGTTATTATTGGAGAATCGGTGGTCTTCCGCCGGTCTCTGTTCTAACTTCTGTCCTCGAGGTCTTGCACTCTATCGCTCGATACTATAAAGTGACATATTAGACACCAATCAGGGTTTGTCTTCCAAATATAGTCACCAACTCAACCCTCTATCGTATCCCCTGTGGGTCCCAGTGACATGAGCTATATTTTGCTAAGCACACCAATGACCTAATGTTGACCCGTATGATGTGTCATCCAAACTCTTGGGTCAAATGTTCCTAATTATATATAATGATTATTATGACGCATGATGATGATTGAACTGGGTTTCGTTATTTTCCCATGGATTAAGGGGACTAAATTAATCTCTTTAATTGTGCGACCGGGTCACCTTGAACATGAAGTACTACAATTATTGGTTCAACCTGCCTAATATTTTCACTAGGTGTTATAAAAGGTTAAATATTGCTGCTTATGAGATCTCTTAATATTTTCATGCAAATTCTTATTTATTTTCTATTTATTAAACAAATTCCAATTCAACCATTTTTCAAATAAAGTCCCTCTACCACTCACCCCAAAATGTTAAGAAAATTAGTGGGTGATCATGTTGATATAATAATGCTAATTACAGAATCCCAAATTCCTAAACAATGATCTGACCTATCTATGCCCATATAAGGAATATTACCAAAATGTCATTATTAGAGTTTTTAATATGTATGACATCCAAAAATTCTCAAATAATTTATCAGGAAAAAAAACACAATTATAAAGCCCTGTAAAAATTTTCATAATTTTTAATACAAAATTTGCCATATTTTCAATTAATTTCCAAAAGGGCAAAATGGTAAATTTTACTTAAAATCCAAGGAAACATTATTAAACAGTGCCATAAATTATTCCAGAGGTAACTTTACCCTACTAGAGCTTGTGTCAAAAATTCATAATTTAAGGAATTTCTTGCCCTATTTTCCAAATTTATTTCCTAACTAGGCACTTTTTCCAATAATTCCAAATAATGGGATTTTGATCCCAAAAATCCCAAATTTCACATGGGAGGTATATTCCATTCCATTAAGCCTCTATCAAGAGTTTCATGGACATGCAATGTGTTGGAACACCCTATTACTAATTTGTGTCAGGATCACTGTGTCTCTAGGAACCTTTGCTTGACCTCCTGTATAGCTCAATAGGTCAATTAGAATTAAGTGTAAGGGTTAGAAGACTAGGTTTGGAAGCTGCCCTGAAGACCAGGATTCTCTGTCTGGAGACTAAGTCTGATCGTCGAGCTCAGCACGACGATTCGTCGAACTGCGATCGACGATCGTCTAGCTCAACTTCGACAAGATCGTCGAACTCCATTCGACGATCGCTGAGCTCAACATCATTATATCGTCGAACTCCATTCGACGATCGGTGAGCTCAGGTCGACGATTTTGACTCTGCTTTGGATCATTATCTCTGAGCTCAGTTCGACGATCTTTGAGCTCAGATCGACGATATTTTGCTGCTGTATATTTCCAGATCGCTGAGCTCAGCTCGACGGTAGCAGAGCTCAGTTCGACGATTTCAGATAACTTCCAGGATGTCTCTATATTCAAATTCAAATCAGTTAGGAGTTATTCTGCAATTAAATTCAGAGATTTCCTAGCCATTTTCATTCATTTCTGGACCAAGTTTCAAGGGTTTTTTCAAGGAATATATCTGTGGACTTTCCTCCAGAAGAGATTATGCAATTAAGGATGCAATTAATGCAGGCCGATGGCTATTCTTCTCAGAGAGAATGTTTTGTTCAGTACCAGAGAATAAAAGACAGAATTGTTTTTTTAATCTCTGATATAGCACACACAATACAGAGAGAGAATACAGATTACAGAGACACATTCAAAAATCTTCTGTCACAAAGAATTCTCAAGAACACTCATCCAAGGAGATCAAGCTTTCTCAAAATCTTCAGATCTCTGTAGTTTTCAAAGTGTTCAAGGCCAACATATTTCCAGACTCCAGACATTCAACATTTCAGCTATTGCTGAAATCATCTATTGCTGGAGTTCAATCTTTGAAGGCCTATCACCCTCAGCAAAGCTTTTCTTCCTGAAGATCTCAAGGATTCAGGGGGAGCTTTGACATCAACAATCCACATAGTCTTCTCAGTTGTTTGAGAAAGAGAAGATTTCCATCACTCTCTCACCCCCACTCTGTAAAGGGTTTCTCAAACTCCCTTCAAAAGTTTGAGCTTGGTTTTTGAGCACCTTGTCAAAAGCTTATTGGTGGCAAGACACCTGATCAAAAAATCTGCTTTGGTTTTTGAGCACCTTATCAAAAGCTCATTGGTGCCCAGGACACCTGATCAACTCATCCTGCAGTGGATTCCTACCTAGGGTGGTAGAAGAGTGGATGTACCCAAGTTTAGGGGAACCACTATATTTCCTTGTGTCTTCTGGTTTTGCTTTTGTTTATGTTTGTTTCTGGCCTTGATTTTTCTGTGCTTAGTTTTTGTTTAACTTAGTGCTGTGATTAGATTTATTATTGCTTCCCTGCTCACACATATTACAATAATAGTTGTAAAAGTTTTTAAAGCACCATATACTCTATTCACCCCCCTCTAGAGTATATCAGATCTAGTTGTACTTTCAATTGGTATCAGAGCCAGGTTGGTTAAACATACCATACCTGATTGGTTGTACAGGCTAACACCTGAACCCAAAGATCCCAAACTAGATCTGTTTTTCTTTGGTATTTTATTATTAGATTCTGTTTCACAAATCATGGCCCAAAACAAAGATTATGCTAGCACCAGACCTCCAGTGTACAATCTATCCAAGTTTGCACTTTGGAAAGCAAGGATCAGACTTTACATGAATTCTATTGACGAAGATATCTTTAATTCTGTTTTGACAGTATGTCCAAGACCTCCAGAGAACATAAGTACAAATGCTGTTCCACCTCCATCAGGAACAGATGCTGACATCAAGAGATGGAAGGTAGCTGATGCTAAGGCTATGAACATCCTAGCCCAGACAATGTCAGATGACATATTTCAAAAGGTAGCTGAATGTAATTCAGCCAAGGAAATTTGGGACAAACTCTCAGAAATAGTCTCAGGCTCAACTGATGAGAGAAAGGACAGAAGATCCCATCTCATCTCTCAATATGAGAATTTCAAGAAGGGAGAGACTGAGTCAGTGGGAGACATGTACAACAGACTAAGTCTAATTGTCAGTGAACTCAGGACATTGGACAAAGAGATCTCTCTAACAGAACTTAATGACAAGATCCTAATGTGCTTCCCCAGTACTTGGGATTCAAGAATCTGGCCAATTAAGGATGCCAGAAGTCTGAATGAGATCACCACTGAAGCTTTATTGGGTAAGCTCAAATCTTATAAGCTACTCATCAAAAATAGAGAGGAAGAACAGAAGGCTGCCTCACCAGCCACAAGAAAAGAGAAGACCATAGCATTCAAGGCAACTGAGGATCTGCCTGATGATAAAGCCACAGACAATGATGAACTACTCAGACTGCTGGCCAAAAGATTCTACAAGATGGCCAGAAAGGACTTCAGAAGAAGATCATACAAGGAGCAGGATAAGCCAAGGTATGACAAGTCCATTAGTAATAATAAAGACATTATTTGCTTTGGTTGCAGGAAATCAGGGCACATAATTCCTGACTGTCCAGAGAATAAGAACAAGTACAGAAGGGACAGGAAAGAAAGAAGAAAGGAGAAAGACCCCAAAAGGAATGGCAATGGCAAACCTTCTTCAAGCAAAAGCAAGCACACAAGAAAAGGGTTTGTTGCTGAATCATGGAGTGAGACTGAAGAGGAGTCAGAAGCCTCATCCAGCTCCAGTGATGATGAGGATGATGCAGAAGAAAAGGAGTTCTGCATGATGGCAATCAATGCCTCACAGCACAATTCAGAGGAAGAGAAGTCAGAGTCAGACTCAGAGACTCAACCTGAAGAAGATCAGGTAATTGGTTCTTTTGATTTTAGTTCAGAAGATTTTAAATCTGAATTTAAAGCACTGTGCTTAGACCTGCTAAAGTCTGAGAAAGAGATTATCTCTCTCAGAAATCAATTATCTGAACACAATACTTTAAAGTCAGAAAACCTCAAACTCTCTCAGGAGTTGGAGTGCTGTAGAGAACAGATAGCTTCACTGAAAAGTGAGCTCTCTGAGGCCAAGAAGCTTGAAGAATCCCTTAATGGGAGAAGCATCAAGCTGATGGACATCACAAGCACAGTGAACTCTAGATTTAACAGTACACTGGGCTTGGGTGCTTCATCCAGCCAACCTATAGTCCTAACAACTCCCATCAAATTCATTTCTGACAAAGGAAAGGGAGTTGTAGAGGTTGCTAGGAAAAATTCTGATCTGCCTCAGAAAACTAAGTCCCAACAGAAATCGTCGAACGTAGATCGACGATCGCCGAATGAAGATCGACGATCGCCGAACGCAGCTCGACGATCTCAGGAAAAATCGTCGAACGCAGAACGACGATCTCAGCCAAAGTCGTCGAACGCAGGTCGATGATCTCAAATACCTGACCTCAGCCATAGTCGACCGTCGAACGGAGCTCGACGATCTGACCCAAGATCGTCGAACGCAGCTCCAAGATCGTCGAACAGAGGTCAGAGCTCTGGAAAATTTTTCAAAGGCAAATCAAAATTGAATCCTAAGGGTCCTTCATCCCAAATCTTTAACCCTTATACTGAATGGATTATACCTCCAAGGAGATATCATCCTGAAGGATATAAGAGTCAACCAGGGATGTCCTTCATTTCAGAATTTAAAGGTTATCAACCTAGGCACAAGGTAAACTGGGTCAAAAACAAATGAATTGTCTTATGTGCAGGTGAAGACCTATCCAACATCTAACCAGCAATGGTATTTGGATAGTGGGTGCTCTAAGCACATGACAGGGAACAAGGACAACCTCACATCCTTTAGAGCCAAGCTTGGACCCAAAGTTATCTTTGGTGATTCAAACTTTGGACAAACTAAAGGATATGGTGCAGTCCAGATTGGTTCAGTAACTTTCAAGAAGGTAGCTTATATGGAAGGACTGAAGCACAACCTAATTAGCATCAGTCAGCTGTGTGATGAAGGCTACCAGGTGACCTTCAGCAAAGCCTTATGCAAAATCAAGTCAGAGGACAACACAACTGTGTTGACAGGTAAAAGAAAAGGTAACATCTATCTAGTAGATTTTCTTTCAACTGATGTAGATATCTGCTTGTTTAATTCTATCTGTAGACCCAATATTTTATGGCATAAGAGATTAGGACACCTAAACCTTAGAACTATTGCTAGGATATCCAAGGACAACCTTGTTAGAGGACTACCTTCTGGCCCTTACAAGAAGGAAGGACTCTGTAGGGCTTGTCAATTAGGCAAGCAAACTAAAAACAGCTTTAAGTCACTTAATAAGAGTGATTCACCTAGGATATTGTATCTGTTACACATGGATCTCTTTGGACCCATTACAGTACAAAGCCTAGGAGGGAAATCCTACACTTTAGTAGTTGTAGATGACTTCTCTAGATTCACTTGGGTGTTCTTTCTAAGGAAGAAGTCTGATAACTTTAAGTGTCTGACAGAGTTTCTCAAATGCATACAGATTGAGTTCAATGCTCACATTGCCCTGATCAGAAGTGATCATGAGACAGAGTTTGATTCTCTTCTTATGCAAGAGTTCTGTCAAAGTGAAGGGATCAGGCATACTGTCTCAGCTACTAGAACTCCTCAACAAAATGGGGTAGCTGAAAGGAAAAATAGAACTCTTGTTGAATCTGACACTACATTGTTGTCAGATGCTCATCTACCTCTATCCTTTTGGGCAGAGGCAGTGAACACCTCCAACTATGTGCTGAACAGAAGTCTGATACATAAACTAAAGGGAAAGACTCCCTATGAATTACTCAAAGGGAAGAAACCTAAAGTTGAATATTTTAGAGTCTTTGGTTGTATTTGCTTCATTCACAATAATGACAAGAAATATTTAGCAAAATTTCAAACCAAAGCTGATGAAGGAGTGTTTCTGGGATACTCCATGATCAGCAAGGCCTATAGGGTCTATAATAAATCATCTTTGAAAATTGAGGAATCTGTTCACATTTCATTTGATGAAACTAACATGTCTTTCAAGGAGAAGAACTCTTCTACCATAAAGCCTTTGCAGGAACATTCTCTAGTTGAAGACTTGAACAGGTTATAGGTTACTCAAGAGGATGAAAGCAGTGAAGATGAAGGGAATGCTCAACACATTGAAGCACAACTTGAAGAGCCAGTTGTTATACCACAAGAGGAAACAACAACACAGGTTGGTGAACAATCAACACCCCCTGTTGATTTAGTAACATCAAGAGACCATCCAATTTCCCAAATAATTGGAGAAATCTCAGCTGGTGTGCAAACCAGAAATCAGGTAAACCAAAACCTGTTGCACACCTCCTTCCTATCTCAAATAGAACCTCAGTCCATTCAAGATGCAGAGCAAGATCCACACTGGATCATTGCAATGTAAGAGGAGTTGCATCAATTTGAGAGGAACAAAGTATGGGAACTAGTGCCAAAGCCTAAGGATCACTCCATTGTTGGAACAAAATGGGTATTCAGAAACAAACTGGATGATCAAGGAGTAATTATAAGGAACAAGGCAAGACTAGTTGCTCAGGGATACTCTCAAGAAGAAGGAATCGACTACGACCAGACCTTTGCACCAGTTGCAAGATTAGAAGCCATCAGAATATTTCTAGCTTATACAGCTCATAAAGGCTTCAAAGTATATCCGATGGATGTCAAAAGTGCATTCTTGAATGGAGACATCAAAGAGGAAGTGTATGTCAGACAACCTCCAGGTTTTATCTCTCCAACTTTTCCTGATTATGTTTTTAGACTGAACAAAGCATTATATGGTCTCAAGCAAGCTCCTAGAGCATGGTATGAGACCCTAACATACTTTCTCTTGGAAAATGGTTTTATAAGGAGTAGAGTAGACCAAACTCTTTTCATTAGAACGCATAAGTCCCATACCCTACTAGTACAAATTTATGTAGACGACATTATTTTTGGCTCTACGGACTCCAAACTGTGCAGAAGGTTTTCTAACCTGATGCGTTCTAAATTTGAGATGAGTAGCATGGGTGAGCTATCCTTCTTCCTAGGATTGCAAGTCAAGCAACATGCTGAAGGCATCTTTATTTCTCAAACCAAATATGCAAATGAACTGGTTAAGAAATTTGGTATGTCTGAGGCATCTTGTATGAAGACACCCATGCCTACTAATGTTGTATTGGATGCTGATGAACATGAGAAACCTGTTGATCAGACAACATATAGAGCAATGATTGGCTCTTTACTGTATCTTACAGCCAGTAGACCAGATATAATGTTTGCTACATGTATATGTGCTAGGTTCCAAGTTAGCCCTAGAGAGTCACACCTAACATTAGTAAAGAGGATTCTCAGGTATGTTAAAAGTTGTCCAAATTTAGGTCTCTGGTATCCAAAAGATTCAGCATTTGAGTTAACTGGATTCTCTGATGCTGATTATGCTGGATGTAGAATTGACAGGAAGAGCACCAGTGGAACTTGTCAGTTCCTTGGTGACAGACTTGTCTCTTGGTTTTGTAAGAAACAAACATCTGTGTCAACTTCAACTGCTGAAGCTGAATATATGGCTGCAGGCAGTTGTTGTTCACAAATCTTGTGGATTCAAAACCAACTCCTAGACTACGGTTACAACTTAGAGAAGTATAAAATCTTTTGTGATAACACAAGTGCTATTTCCATAGCTCAAAATCCAGTCCTCCATAGTAGGACAAAACACATAGAGATTAGGCATCATTTCTTAAGGGATAATGTTGAAAAGAATAAAATTGAATTACAATATATCCCAACTGATCTACAAAGGGGAGATATTTTCACCAAGCCATTGGATGAAAAGAAACACACCTTCTTCCTAAATCACTTAGGAATATTAGATGGAGGAAGTCTTAAATAATATCCAAGATTTTGAAAGCTTAAAAATTGACCAAGACTAGGCAAACATTCTGATTTTTCTTAGTGTCTAGAATTTTTCTGATCTCTGAACTGCGCTCGACGATTTGCCCCAAGATCATCGAACGGAGATCGACGATTTCCAAAAATCATCGAACTGAGTTCAGCGTCTCCCAGATAGTATGAACTATCTCTTCCGGTCAACGATCGTCGAACGGCGCTCGACGATTATGTTCTCTGAACGATCGTCGAACGGAGATCGACGCTCTCCAATATCGTCGAACGGAGATCGACGATGTTGAAGACCCTTCAGATTCCTTTAGAAGCCTCGATCGTCGAACTGAGTTCAACGATCTTTCCAGTTTTGCATCGAACCCTTATATAAAACTCTTTTTTCGCCGTCGTTCTCATTTGCGCTTTCGATTTCTCTGCAAGAATTTTCTTTCCCTCCAAACAGTTCTACCTTTGTCGTTTTGTTTGTTGAATTTCTGCAGGTACCCATGGATGTGTCAGTTGCTGTTCTTGCTGCAATGAAGTTTGATGCCGGCTTTGACATTGATATAGAATCCTTCAGCACGACTGACCAGATTTTTCAAGATATACTGGGTTTGTTCAAGGACCAGAATCTGACTGTCATAATGACCACTAGGATCAAGCTGGCTTTTGATGAAATAAAGGAGTGGGTTTATACTGCCCATAATCAAGATAACAACACCATAGTTGGGTCTATAGCTGGAACTCAGGTACCCTTGACCCCAACCATTCTATCAGAAGTTTTTGAATTGAGAAATGGAGAAGATTCTGCTGAGTTATCTGGAGAAGAATATTCTGAACTGCTTGCCAGGATGGGTCATCCAGTGGGAAACCCTAGCAAGCTCTTCAAAAGGAACCTGTCTGTAGAGTACAGGTTTCTGGCAGATGTGGTTGGGAAAGTGCTACTGGCAAAACACTCTGCCCATGATACAATATCAAGATATCAGCTCTGCCTCATGGGAGCTCTTGTGGACAAGAAGAATCTGAATTGGGGAGAGGTTTTCTTTGACCTCATCAAAATGAAAATCAGCAAAAGTTTTGTTAATTTTGGGAGAATTATTGGAGTACTTCTGCAGCACAGGTGCCCTGCCTTGCTGGTCTCCTCTGGAGTTCATATCAATGCCTCCAAGAGATTGTCTTGTGCCCTCTTTGGAAAGTGGGACAGACAAATAAGCAAGCCTAGCAGGCCCTCCTCCAGTGCCCCTTCAGGCACAAGGACTCCAAGAGTCACTCCTCCACAGGTCTCTGCCCCTGCAGATGACCTGGCTGCTGTTGTTGCCTCTCCTCCTCCTTCTCCAACTCCATCCCTTCCCCTACCATCCACCATTCCAGCTCCCTCCACCATTATCATATAAAGCCCATCTCCAACATCAACACCTTCTCCAGAACCTATTCTACCTCCACCAGCAGACCAATTCCACCCATTATTCTCCTACCCTCCACCAAATGTCACCTCCTTACCCTCTTATCTATCCTTCACCCTACTTGATGATTCCTTTATGGATGATTCCCCATCATCTCCTCCTGAGTTACCTTCCTCCTCCACTTCATTTCAAGACCTCCTACACCAGATCATTGATCAACCAACATTCACCCCATCCATCTCCATTCCCCTATCCTCTATTTCCACCTTGCCAACACCTCAGCCATCCCTTCCACAATTCTCCAGCTCTCCACTTCCAGAACCTTCAGCTGTTTCCATCCCTTCTACCTCTGCTCCAGCTCTTGAGCAAGTAGACCTCTCAGCCCTTGCTGACAGGCTGTATGAGCTGCTTGCCCCCATGCTCTCTCTATTGTTGGAGACCTCCTTGGCTCCTCTACACCTGTCAGTGGCAGCCCTTTCTGCCAGGCTCTCTTCTCTCTTCCCTCAGGCAGCACCTACAGCAGTGTGCCTTGATCCAGACATGTCTGCATCTAGGCAGGGGGAGATGCCATATGAAGAGAATCTTCATGCTGCTGCTGCTGCTGCTTCTGTAAGCTCTCTGTCTGCTGCTGCTGTTAGTTCTGATTCTTCTGCTGCTCCTCTTGTTGCTATTGCTGTGCCTCCAGAAAGTTAGATTTCAACTGTAGTTCTTGCAATAGACCTCAGGTCTCTGCTATCAGTTTTTGATTCTACTTACTTTAGCTGTCTGCCAGAGGTCCATGCTGTCCAGCCTCCAGAAGATTTATCCAAGGCACTTGTGCCTTTTTCTGGCTGTGACCCTAGCATGATCACCTCCTTTGTAAATTCAGTCATTGCTGCTGCTGCTTCTTCTGAAGAAAGGATTGATGTTGCTTCTGAGAATATTGATACTGCTGCTGAAGTTTCTGCCACTTCTGATGAACCAATCTCCAAGGACATTCTTATGACAGAGGCCACTGAATTTGAGCCTTCTGCAGTCTTTGATGATGTTCCTTCTGTTTCTGTTGTTGTTAGTGAATCTGCTGTTTCTGCTGTTGCTAGTGAAGTTGCTGCTGTTGTTACCTGTCCAGAGCCTACTGCTGCTGTTGTTGTTTCTGCTTCACCTTCTCCATCTACTGCTGTCCCTGCTGTTACCATCTCAACACCTGCTGCTGTTGCTGTTTCAACTTCTGCCTCATCTGCCTCTGTTCAGCTTAAAAAGGACTTGATGAAGAAAATAGATGCTCTCTATGATGACCAGAGTTCTGAATCTGATGAATTTAAAACAGACTCTGATGACTCTTCTGCTACCATTGCCAGGAAAAGGAAGGCAAGGAGCAAAGCAATGAAAAGGGTACCTCCCGCTAAAGTTAAAGATAACAATGATATCCCATATTACATCCTACATAACTGCCCAATCACTGAACACTGGATGCAATACTCTAAAAATCAGCTGAAAGCAATGAAGAAAAAGAGAAAATATGAGAAGGGTTCATCCCAATTCCAGCACTCTGATCCTCCTCCACCACCTCCTCCTGATGCAGGTGCAGGTGGAAGCTCTGCAAGTCAACCCCTAGCCAGAAGTCAGGCTCCCTATCAACCTCATGCCAGATCTTACCACAGGGAAAGCCAATCCAGGGGTTCACATTCTAGGAGAGGAGGATATAGAGGTAATCAGAGAGATATTCAAGTATATTCCAAAGGTTATTCCAGGCAGCACCCATATTCTAGGGGAGGACAAATTTCTTCTGATACAACATCTGGTCCTTTCCCTTACAAGCTGAAAGAGACTGTGTCTGCCAGGCCTCCTCAAGACAATCCCTCCAACAGGTATGAGCCACCTGTACCTTTTGAGGACCCTGAAAATAATCCAGCTGCTTGGACTGCAAGATTAAAGGAATTAGCTGCACTGGACCAAATTAAGAAGGCCAGAGAACAAGGAATAGATTCTTCCAACATTTCTACTATGTCTGAACAGAGATAAAAAGAACTAGAGAGATATGTTTCAAGTAAATTCTTTGATGCTGACAGATACATGGAATTACACCCTGAAGCTGTGGTTCCCAGGCCTAAAAAGCAAACTTATTTGGGTGCAGCAGATGACACCAGATCCAACAAGGAAGCCCTCAATCCTAACAGAGAAATTAAACTTGTTAAAGGCAAAGAGAAGAAATGATATTGTAAGGTGACAGTTTCTGTGATTTCTGATTACTATCTGGATGATATATATCTCTGTGATTCTGCTTTGTCTAGCTATTGTTTTTATGCTTTACTGATTATATGTTGTTACTTAAATTTTTCCAAAGTCTGTAAATAGTAATCCTAACCCAAATAGGGGGAGATTGTTGGAACACCCTATTACTAATTTGGGTCAGGATCACTGTGTCTCTAGGAACCTTTGCTTGACCTCCTGTATAGCTCAATAGGTCAATTAGAATTAAGTGTAAGGGTTAGAAGACTAGGTTTGGAAGCTGCCCTGAAGACCAGGATTCTCTGTCTGGAGACTAAGTCTGATCGTCGAGCTCAGCACGACGATTCGTCGAACTGCGATCGACGATCGTCTAGCTCAACTTCGACAAGATCGTCGAACTCCATTCGACGATCGCTGAGCTCAACATCATTATATCGTCGAACTCCATTCGACGATCGGTGAGCTCAGGTCGACGATTTTGACTCTGCTTTGGATCTTTATCTCTGAGCTCAGTTCGACGATCTTTGAGCTCAGATCGACGATATTTTGCTGCTGTATATTTCCAGATCGCTGAGCTCAGCTCGACGATAGCAGAGCTCAGTTCGACAATTTTAGATAACTTCCAGGATGTCTCTACATTCAAATTCAAATCAGTTAGGAGTTATTCTGCAATTAAATTCAGAGATTTCCTAGCCGTTTTCATTCATTTCTGGACCAAGTTTCAAGGGATTTTTCAAGGAATATATCTGTGGACTTTCCTCCAGAAGAGATTATGCAATTAAGGATGCAATTAATGCAGGCCAACGACTATTCTTCTCAGAGAGAATGTTTTGTTCAGTACCAGAGAATAAAAGACAGAATTTTTTTTTAATCTCTGATATAGCACACACAATACAGAGAGAGAATACAGATTACAGAGACACATTCAAAAATCTTCTGTCACAAAGAATTCTCAAGAACACTCATCCAAGGAGATCAAGCTTTCTCAAAATCTTCAGATCTCTGTAGTTTTCAAAGTGTTCAAGGCCAACATATTTCCAGACTCCAGACATTCAACATTTCAGCTATTGCTGAAATCATCTATTGCTGGAGTTCAATCTTTGAAGGCCTATCACCCTCAGCAAAGCTTTTCTTCCTGAAGATCTCAAGGATTCAGGGGAAGCTTTGACATCAACAATCCACATAGTCTTCTCAGTTGTTTGAGAAAGAGAAGATTTCCATCACTCTCTCACCCCCACTCTGTAAAAGGTTTCTCAAACTCCCTTCAAAAGTTTGAGCTCGGTTTTTGAGCACCTTGTCAAAAGCTCATTGGTGGCAAGACACCTGATCAAAAAATCTGCTTTGGTTTTTGAGCACCTTATCAAAAGCTCATTAGTGCCCGGGACACCTAATCAACTCATCCTGAAGTGGATTCCTACCTAGGGTGGTAGAAGAGTGGATGTACCCAAGTTTAGGGGAACCACTATATTTCCTTGTGTCTTCTGGTTTTGCTTATGTTTATGTTTGTTTCTGGCCTTGATTTTTCTGTGCTTAGTTTTTGTTTAACTTAGTGCTGTGATTAGATTTATTATTGCTTCCCTGCTCACACATATTACAACAATAGTTGTAAAAGTTTTAAAAGCACCATATACTCTATTCACCCCCCTCTAGAGTATATCAGATCTAGTTGCACTTTCACAATGATCCAATTGGGCTAAATCCACATTTTTCTATTTTTACTATTGGCACCCCAAACCTAAACCTACCTTTCTCATGCAAGTGGGATTACCCAACATGTAGGGGTCAACTATTGGGTACATTAGAAAATGTGTACCAGATTTGAAGAAGCCTCACCCTACTCAATGATATGCATTAAGGTGTATTTGATGTGTTTTGAGTTTATATGTGCAGGTTAAGTAATTGCAGAAAATGCAGAAAAATTTCTAAGTCCATGTGTCGACACCTAGAGAAGCAGTGTCGACACTTAAAAAGGCTTGTGTCGACACTGGAGAAAAGCTGTGTGGACACTTGGAGTAAATTGTGTCGACACCAGGAAAGGCAGAGTCGACACCAGAAGAAATGTGTCGACACATACAGGCAGTGTCGACACACTGTGAAGAATTGTCAACATAAATTATGTCGACACTTAGAGACAGTGTCGACACCCAGGGAAGCTTAGTCGACATCAAATGTGTCGACACCAGGAGGCTGTGTCAACACTCAGCAAGCTTCAACAAAGTTAAAGTAAAAGAAGTACTTGTGTCGACACAAAGGAGATGTGTCGACACTCAGCAAGTATCAACAACAAAAGAAGTTGTGTCGACATAAAGGAGATGTGTCGACACACAACAGAATTCAACTAAGTGTTAAAGGAGAAGTATTTGTGTCGACACACAGAATCAGTGTCGACACATTCAACAGAAGGCTTGTTTCGACTCACAGAATCAGTGTCGACATATTCTGAAGAAGTAGTGTCAAGAAGCTGTTACAACAACAAAAGAAGTTGTGTCGACACCACCAAGGCATGTGTCGACACTAAGTCCACTTGTGTCGACACTTAGTCTATTTGTGTCGACACATAATGAAGATCAGTCTCGACACTTTCAGACAGAGACAGTATTTTCAAGAAGTGACTGGATGACTTTACAGCTGCCATTTCAAACCGGTCAACTACTACTGTCAGAGCTGTCAGAAGGTTGTTAGAAACCGGATCAGCCGGTTACCATGGAGGAAGACTATATAAAGGCTTTCTCCTTCAACAGAAAGAGATGATCAATCACAACCAACTAACAACAACTAAGAGAGAAGTAATTATACAGAAGATTTTCGACAAAAGATCTAGAAGAAGTTGGAGAGAGAGAGCTCCATCTAAGAAGAGCAGTTGCTGAACCAGGATGCAAAGAAAGATTCAGATTGAAATCTGGATCTTAAGTTAGAAGCTGATTGAATTTCAACTTCACAGAAGATTCAACCCTACTGAGTTCAGATTCAAGAAGCTTTGAAGAAAGCTAAGGGAGGTTGATCTCTGCAAAGTTCTTCTAAGAACTCATCAAGAAGCCAGCCAACCCTTCTCTCTCTATCTGGGTTGTGGTTAATTACTTTGTAAACATTATTTGCTATAGGATCTATACTAGATCTGAGTTATAAACCTATTATATAAAGGCTGAGTGTAGGAGAAGATTTTCTCTGAGTGGTAGGGCTGTGAGCCTGAGGTGTAGGAGATTGTGATCTCTGAGTGTAGGCCTTGTTGAAGGCTGAGGTAGGGCATTTGACCTGAGTTGTAGGAGTGTGGATACACTCTGAGTTGTAGGAACCTGGTTTGGGGTTCTGAGCTGTAAGATCTGAGGATCTGAGGTGAAGTGCAGAAGTTAGGCCGAATCTAGTACACTACTAGATAGGAGAAGGGGCAAAGTGGATGTACCCAGACCTTGGAGAACCACTATAAAATCTGTGTGCACTCTGTGAATGTTTATTTTTGTGATTGCTGTGCTGATAGCTGTAGAATTTGCAATTGCTGTTTCAATTTCAGAACAGATTGTCTGCCTTTAAAGCAAAAGAAAAAATACAGCTATTCACCCCCCCCTCTAGGTGTTTAGGCACTAATTCTTTCAAGTGGTATCAGAGCCAGGTTACTCAAAGAAGGACTTAACAGTCAGAGTGAGATCCTTAAGGCAGATTTAAAGAATCAAGAAAATGGGTTCAGGTGAAAATCACAAGGAATTAGATTCAATGAAACTCCACATATGCAGTAAGGAAATATTTGGTATCTGGAAAGAGAGGGTCAGACTCTTTATGGAAGCTTCTGACCCAAGGATATATATTACAGTCAAAGAAGGCCCATATGTGCCCATGAAGATATCCATTCTGGATGCAAATCAGAAAACTCCCAAGGACTTTTCTGAAATGACTAAAGATGAAATCATCCTGGCCACTATGGACAAGAGAGCCCAGAATATAATTGTTAGTGTCATTAATGATTCAACATTTCAGAACTTAATTCATTGTAAAACCTCTAAAAAAATGTGGGACACATTAATAGTCTATATGGAGGGATCAGAGGAAGTAGGACAAGATAGGAAGGCAATGTTAAATCAGGAATATGAAAGCTTCAGACAAGGAAAGTCTGATAGAATTACAGAATGTTATAAGAAGTTCTATAGGATAGTTAATGAGTTGATGTCCTATGGAAGAGACTTCAGTAACTATAAGCTGAATGACAAGTTCTTAAGATCCCTAACTAAGGACTGGGACACCAAGATTTATGTCATTAGGGAAGTGACCAAACTTGTTGATATACCTCCTCCAACTTTATTTGGAAAACTGCTATCTTATGAGACGCAGTTAATGGCTAGAAAGGAGGAAGAGAAGAATACTAGAGTGGAGCACAAGGAAAAGTCTGTGTCCTTCAAGACTGAAGCCACTAAGGAGTATAGAAGCAAGTCTCCATCTCCACCTAAAATAATTTCTGAGGCTATCACAGATAATTCAGATAGCAAGAGTTCTGATAGCAGTGAAAGTGATGAGACTTTGCTGCAATTACTAGGCACTTTCAAAGATTTCTAAATAAGAGGCAGTGAAGGTCTAAGCCTTCCACTTCTCAGCCAAAAGATGACTACTATCAGAAGAGAAAGTCATCCAGGAATGACATAAGCAGGCCCAACCCAAGAAAGCTACATCTTCAAAGATTGTGTGTTATTGCTGCAATAGACAGGGACATGTAGTGGCTGATGTCCTGAAAATAGGAAGAAGTCAGCTGACAAAAAGAAGACTCAGGTTAAGAGCAAAAAGGAAAACTCCCTTGTTGCTAAGAAATACAAGAGTCTGACAGACCAGTCATCTTCAGAAACAGAACCAGAAGCTAAAGCCTACATTGGATTTTTTGCTGAAGAGGAAGAAGATGAGTTCATGCAGCTAATGAACTCAATTTATGAGCATGAAGACCATCAGTGCAAGGGACTGATGGCTATATCTAAAGGAGACAAGAGCCAGGATCAGCCTGGACTAAGTAAGGTACAAAGTTATTCTTATAGTTCAATTTATAGTACTGAGTCAGAGTCAGATACATCTGCATCAACTGATATGGGTGGGTCTGAATCTGAAGGAGAGTTTCATCAGTTAATTGATAAATATAGGGACTTGTTGTAGGCCGTGAAGAAAAGCAAAACCTTGGCCAAAACTCAGGCAATGGAGATTGCTAGTCTTAAGTTGGATGCAGTAGATTCAGAGAAGTTGTTAGATCAAAAACTGAATGAGATTGCCAGATTGAAAAACATAACTGTTATTCAAATAGGCACAATCACATTCAAGAATGATCAGATTAGAAATCTGGAGGTTAGACTTCAGAAAGAGAAAGAGATTGTGGCTAGCTTTTCTAAACCTAAATCTGTTTTACCCTTGATAGATGAGTTTGTACCTCAAAAGGGTAAGGCTGGATTAGGGTTCAAAAAACCTGCCTGGACTGTTAGGTACAAATCTAAAGGCAAATCCCCAGCACAAAATAAGAAGCCTGCTGTAAATAATTCAGCTAGGTATGTACCTAAACAAAGGTACAACAGGTTTGAGTGCTGCTGTTGTGGCAAGGTAGGCCACTTTGCCTTAGATTGTTGGCACAATTCTAGTATCAAGGAGAGTAGCAATCTGCCTGCTAGAAGAGCTACAGGTAGATTTTTTAAAGTACAGACTAATTTGCACCAAGGACCCAAAAGTTATTTGGGTTCTAAGGTTAAGTAATCTGTGTTGCAGGCGAGTCCAAGCAGCCATGCCCCAATATGGTACTTGGACGGTGGATATTCCAGGCACATGACTGGAATAAGGGGGTTGCTGAAGGACTACACACCTATCAAGGATGGCCCTAAAGTAACCTTTGGTGGTTCAGAAAAAGGAATCATCAAAGGCTTTGGTAACATTTCTAGTAATCAGATTACTATCACTCAAGTGGCCTATGTGAAAGGTTTGAAACACAACCTTATAAGCATAAGTCAGCTGAGTGATTTAGGATATGATATTTCATTTATTAAGAATGGATGTCATATCAAAAGGTCAAGTGATCAAAAGATCATTTTGACTGGATAAAGGAAGAGAAATGTTTATTGTCTTAATTTTGAGTGTGAGAACAATATTTCTCCTATTTGTCTTGTAGCTGATGAGAGAGTCTCACATTGTGTTAAATGGCACAAGAGGCTGGCCCATCTTAACTACAAGACTATTGGCCAACTCTTTAGCAAAGAGTTAGTGAGGAATGGTCCTCAAGTTAAGTGTATAAAGGATGGGATATGCGTAGCTTGTCAAAAAGGCAAGCAGACCAAATCCACCTTTCATAGCCTTGAAAATAAGTATTCAGTGAGGTGTCTATACCTCTTGCATATGGATCTATTTGGTCCTATGCCAGTTCACAGTCTAGGTAGGAAGGTCTACACATTTGTGGTAGTAGATGACTATTCTAGATATTCCTGTGTGTTATTCCTAAGACAAAAATCTGAAACCCCAACTGTCTTATATAGTTTTGTTAAACAAATTCAGAATGAGTTGAACAGTACAGTGGTCAAAATCAGAAGTGACCATGGTACTGAATTTCATTCTGAAAGTATGACAAAACTATGCGAAGAATTTGGGATTTTTCAAGAATTTTCCTCACCTAGAACACCTCAGCAAAATAGTATTGGTGAAAGGAAGAATAGAATATTGATAGAGGCTGGTAGAACCCTATTGAGTGACACTTCTCTCCCAGAATATTTCTGGGCTGAAGCAGTAAATACTGCATGTCATGTGATCAATAAGGCTACTATCACCAAGTGTCACAAGAAGACTCCTTATGTGATTATGAAGGGTAGAAAACCAAATTTATCCTATTTCAGGATCTTTGATTGCAAGTGATATATACTTAACAATGGCAAGTCTTATCTAACTAAGTTTGCTGCCAAATCCCAAGAGATGGATCTTTGTTGGATACAACAACAATAGTAAGGCTTATAGGGTCTACAACTTGGTTACTCAAGTTGTAGAAGAGTCTGTACATGTAGTCTTTGATGAAACAAGACTCATTAACAGTGAATTGCCAAGTAGTGTTTGCAGTTCTACAGGTATAAATGAGAGAATGAACAAGCTTACCATTACAGAAGGTTCTACTACAGCTTAGCAAGTGGAAAATGGTGGCTGCTGTCCAGGGGGAGTACAAGACTCTCTAGAAGCTGAAGAAGACTAAGAGGTGCAGCTAAATGAAAAGGCCGGAGGTGTACAACCTGAAGATAAACTACCTCCAGCTAATAAACACTTAAAGGATCATCCAGCAAATCAGATAATTAGTGATCCAAGACAAGGAGTGCAAACAAGAAGCAGAAATCTGAGCACAGTTCTTTACTCCAGCTTTCTATCACAAGTGGAACCAAAGAAGTTTGAAGAAGCAGTTCTAGACCCACATTGGATTGATGCCATGTAAGAGGAGCTGAATCAGTTCAGAAGATGCAAGGTCTGGAAGCTTGTTCCTAAACCAAAAGACCACAATATCATTGGAACAAAGTGGATCTTTAGGAACAAATTAGATGAGAATGGGATTATTGTAAAGAATAAAGCAAGACTTGTTGCAAAAGGGTATAGGCAGGAAGAAGGTATTGATTTTGATCAAACCTTTGCCCCAGTAGCAAGACTGGAAGCAATCAGGATGTTCCTTGCTTATGCAACATTTCAAGGCTTTAAGGTATTTCAATTGGATGTAAAGTCAGCTTTCCTAAATGGAAATCTAAAGGAAGAAGTCTATGTAAAGCAGCACTCAGGTTTTGTTGATCCTCTCAAACATGATTATGTTTATAGACTTAGGAAAGCATTGTATGGGTTGAAACAAGCCCCAAGGGCTTGGCATGAAACCCTGTCTAGTTTCCTCATTGAGAACAAATTCTCAAGGGGGGGAAATAGACAAGACTTTATTCCTTAGGGAATCTGAAGGCAAGATTATCCTAGTCCAAATATATGTAGATGACATAATATTTGGGTCTACTGAAAGTAATCTTTGTAGAAAGTTTGCAAAACTTATGCAAGGAAAATTTGAAATGAGCAGTATGGGGGAACTTAAGTTCTTCTTGGGTCTCCAAGTAAGACAGACTGAAGATGGCCTATCCATATGACAGTCTAAGTTCACCCTAGAATTAATAAAGAAGTATGGTATGGAATCATCCACTACCATGAGAACTCCTATGGGGTCAAGTGTGTCTCTTAGCAAAGATGATGTAGGGAAACCTGTAGATGAAACTTTGTATAGAGGGATAGTTGGCTCCCTTCTATATTTGACTGCTAATAGACCAGATATCATGTATGCTACATGTTTCTGTGCTAGGTACCAAGCATGCCCTAAAGAATCTCATATGACTGTAGTCAAAAGGATTTTGAGATATCTTAAGGGCACACCTTATCTAGGCCTTTGGTACCCTAGGAATGGAGATTTTGTACTGACAGGTTATTCAGATGCAGATTTTACAGGTTGTAAAGAAGATAGGAAGAGTACTACAGGAACCTGTCAATTTCTAGGTGGAAGACTGGTGTCTTGGAGCAGTAAGAAGCAAACCAGTGTGACAATCTCCACAGCTGAGTCAGAATATGTTGCTGTAGGAAGCTGCTGTGTACAACTTTTATGGATTCAACACCAGCTAGAAGACTATGGTATTCAAGTAAGTAGAACACATTTACTTTGTGATTCTACAAGTGCAATTTCTATAGCTAATAATCCTGTCTCACATAGTAGGACCAAGCATATAGAAATTAGATACCATTTTCTTAGAGAACATGTAGAAAAAGAGGACATTTCCCTAGAATATGTTAAAACAGATAATCAGATTGCTGATATGTTTACTAAGCCTTTTGATGAAACTAAATTCAATAAGTTTAAAATTGAATTAGGAATGTTGAACTTAGAATAGTTTGATAAAAAATTGGCTAAGTAAAATAGTGTCGACACAAGGAGTTGTCTTTGTCGACACATAGAAGTGGTGTCGACATTTCAGAGAAATGGTGTCGACACATCTAGAAAGTCTGTGTCGACACTTCAGAGAAATAGTGTCGACACATCCAGAGTAGGTGTCGACACATCCAGGGTGGTGTCGACACTTAGGTTTAACACTAATTTCGTCGAGTGAAGTATCGACTAATCGTCGAGCGCAGATGTATTTGTGTCGACACTTCATAATTGGTGTCAACACATAATAGTCAACACCGTTGTCGAGACTTAAGTAGTCAGTGTCGACACTTTTCAATAGTGTCGACACATTCAGTAATTGTTGACGCGCCTTTTCACCTTCATTTTTAGAAAGGTATAAATAGGTCTTCAACATTGTTTGTCGACAAGCTTTCAATAGTTTCGAGACCAAAACTTTGTGTCGACATCTCTCTCTTCTAAATTCAAGATTTCTCAAAACCCTAATGGCGCCTAAGCTTGAAGAGAACGTCAATGAAGGATATGAGTTAGTACGGAATGCATTTGACCATGCGGAACAAGAAATTAAGGATGGTGTAACCCTAATTACTAAGAACGGGTTGGAGTATTTAGTTTTTGAGCCAACCAAGATTTGGAAGAAGGAAGTACTCGAATTCTTTGGTGCAGCTACACTTGATGATACTGGCCTCAAAATCAAGTCTGCAGTTCATGGAGTAAAAGTAAAACTCACCCAGAAGAGTCTAAGAAAAGTTCTACATTTACCAAGAACTAAAGAAGAGGAAGATTGTTGAAACCGGAACCCGGCTTCCTGTGGAGCTCGCCCTTGGGGAAAGGGGGTGGTCTCGCGCCTACTTCGCCCCTGCAAGAAAAAACAACAAGACAAGGAGAAACAGACCCAAGGGCTCGGCGGGGAGGTCCCACCACAAACCCGGAAGATCTCAGAGCGCTTCCCCTCCTTAGCCTGAAGCCGAGCTAAGGTACCCTCAGAAAGTACTTAGAGATTTTGGGGAGAGGAGCACAGGGAGAAAAAACCTGCCCTCTGGGGTACCCCTTGGGTCCTATTTATAGTTTTTGAAATCCGGACTGCCAATAACCAAAATAACTGACCTGAAATTACCAGGAAACCCTTGGCTGGGCCTGCCAACAGCCAAACTCCGCTGTTTTGAAGGGCTATGGGCAGACCAGCAGGGGTAAAACAGTAAAAAGTACCTCTGACCCCCAGGCGAGCTGGGACCCCTGGCCACCTCGGCATGCTTTGCTCGCCAGCCGCTACCGAGCTCCACTGCGGGGGCGCGAGCCTCAGCCCGCTCGGCGAATGCCGAGCTCGGGGTCGCCGATCGACGATCTCTGGCTGGCGGATGCCGAGCTCGGGCTCGCCCCTGTTGATGCCGAGCTCGCCTGCTGCTGCCGAGCTCCCCTATGACCTTGCTCTCCGGACACGGGGTTGTACATTGAGGCTCCCCCTAGAGTAGATCCAGGTGAATAGGGCTAGCAGATGGCTGCTCCCCCTGCCTTAGTGCATCTTCATTCCTTATTGGTGACGTTACAGTATTTCCAGCCTCTCCATCATCAGAATTAAAAACTACTTGCTCCTCTGAGCTATTGGATGATTCAGGAGCCATTATGGCTTTCTTCTTCTTCTTCTATGGAGGTGTTTCCTTCTCTGGAGTAGGCATGTACTTGGTTAACACCCTATCCCATCTTGAGATAATTCTGATATCCATCCTCCTCATATGGTTAATTTTAGAACCAACAGCTTGGTTCATGACTTCTGGAATTGTTCCAGCTAAGTACAAGCTCATTATCCTACCTAGATTAGGATTCTTCAGACTTTCCTTAATCTTGTCAAACATCACTGTTGACCAATCAGTTTTTATATTAAATATAATTCTTGTCATTAAGCTGAACATGTGAGCTGATATCCTATCATGCCCACCTGGCTTGCTCAGAATCACCTTTCCTACTACTTCAGACAAGAACTTGCCTTGCATATTCATTCCTCTTTTGTTAAAGACTGGGACAATCTTCATGGTGGAATCTAGTCCACACCATTGCAGTGCATCCCTCGTCTTAGATGTAGGTACATCTTTGTACAACCCCGTGTCCGGCGAGCAAGGTCACAGGGGAGCTCGGCAGCAGCAGGCGAGCTCGGCATCAACAGGGGCGAGCCCGAGCTCGGCATCCGCCAGCCAGAGATCGTCGATCGGCGACCCCGAGCTCGGCATTCGCCGAGCGGGCTGAGGCTCGCGCCCCCGCAGTGGAGCTCGGCAGCGGCTGGCGAGCAAAGCATGCCGAGGTGGCCAGGGGTCCCAGCTCGCCTGGGGGCCAGAGGTACTTTTTACTGTTTTACCCCTGCTGGTCTGCCCATAGCCCTTCAAAACAGCGGAGTTTGGCTGTTGGCAGGCCCAGCCAAGGGTTTCCTGGTAATTTCAGGTCAGTTATTTTGGTTATTGGCAGTCCGGATTTCAAAAACTATAAATAGGACCCAAGGGGTACCCCAGAGAGCAGGTTTTTTCTCCCTGTGCTCCTCTCCCCAAAATCTCTAAGTGCTTTCTGAGGGTACCTTAGCTCGGCTTCAGGCTAAGGAGGGGAAGCGCTCTGAGATCTTCCGGGTTTGTGGTGGGACCTCCCTGCCGAGCCCTTGGGTCTGTTTCTCCTTGTCTTGTTGTTTTTTCTTGCAGGGGCGAAGTAGGCTCGAGTCCACCCCCTTTCCCCAAGGGCGAGCTCCACAGAAGCCGGGTTCCGGTTTCAACATTTTGGTGCGGTGAGCGTGGACAGTGGTCAGCGCAGAAAAGTTTCCGCGAGCTCGATGACGGGGCAAGGATCCGACAGGCCGAGCTCGCGCCCCCCCGCCTCTCACAACGGTGGGAATGTTCGAAGACTTCAGAAATGAGGTGCTGAATCTGGTCAAGTTCGCACTCGGCACGCGGGCCGAGTGCTCGACTCCGGCAAACCAGATCGCGGCCGCCCCCTCATTGGGCGAGGACGCTCCCGGCAGGCGAGCTGGGAAGGAAGTGGCCGAGGAAGGCCGAGGGTGCGAGCTCCCCGGGCGCGAGCTCTTCCCCGGCTCGGCAGGCCGAGGTCGCTTCGGTGAGCTGGGCTCGCGAGACTCGCCAGCTCGCCCAGTAGGGGGAGGGAGCCCTTTCAGCGAGTTGGTCTCTTCAGCTCCGGTTCCAGACGGGTTCAGGGAGCCCGAGATGTCCTACTACACTGGGAAGGGAGACCCGGTACAGCATGTCCAATGGTTCGAGGACGTGGTCTCCATCCGTCAGATGTCGGACGGATTCAAGTGCCGGCTCTTCGCCATCACCCTCCGGGAGAAAGCGAGAGAATGGTTCCACCAGCTATCGGCCAGCTCCATCTATTGCTTCGAGGACTTGCGACGAGGATTCATGCTGAGATTCACCACTTCGAAGAAGAGGAAGAAGGAGTCCGAGTCCCTGTTTCACATCAAGCAGGGAGTAAACGAGACGTTGGGGAGCTATGTAGACCGATTCCAGGAGGAAGTTACTCAGGTCCAGGAGATGCCAGGCCATAGTCTGATGATGGCCTTCACCCTGGGCCTGCAGCAGGGATTCTTCCGGATGGAGCTGAAGAGAGTTCCCCCCCTCTCCTATGAGGAGTTGATGGAGAGGGCGGCGAGAGAGGTTGATGGGGAGGCGTCGAACCCGGAGTTTGCAAGGAAGCTGGCCAGGTGGGCCACAGAGGAGGAAAGGGAGTCGAAGGGAGGAAGAGGACAGGAGGAGAGAAGAGGGGAACCGAGGCAGAGGGAGCAGAGGCAGCTCCAAGGGCCACAGCAGCCAGGGTGGGGGCGTCAGGAGCCCGACCGTCGGCTAGGCTGGAGGCCTGAGTGGCAGGGGCAGGGGCCACAGAGGGGGAACTTCGGAAGGGGTCACTTTCAGGGGAGGCAAGACCAATTCCACCCCCCAGGCTGGAGGCAGGGCCAGAGGCCCCGGCTCCCTGATCAAGAGGAGGCCATGGCCATAGCCTTGGGGGCCAGGAGAGGAGTGTGGAGGAGAAGAAGGAGGGAGGTTAGGGTGGAGCTGCCCTATTGCGACTTCCATCAGGAAGAGGGCACGCAACAGCCACGTGCCCGGAATTCTTGGAGATGAGGGGGAACATGGAGCGGTAGCAGCAGGAGCAGGAGGCGCGACAGGAAGTAAGGATTGAGGAGGTCCTGCCTCTGGCGGAGGAGGATCGGTGTGAAGACCGGGTGGATGTAGGGACCCGAGGAGGGATCAGGATGATCCACGGGGGAGCAGGGATCGAGGCCTCCCGCAAGGCCAGTCTCCACACCATGTACCGGCGGAGCGTCGCCTCTACATCCCAAACCCCACCTCCGGAGGAGAGGATCACCTTCTCCAGGAGTGATCTACAAGACCACGAGGATCCGTTCTGTGATGCGCTGGTCATCAAGGCGGCCATTGAGAACTTCACCGTCTCTCGGATCCTCGTGGACAACGGGAGCTCCATCAACGTCGTCTTCAAAAGGGCGTTCGACGCGATGAATGTGGAGGCAAAGAGGGTGCTGGCCTCAGATGGCCCCTTATTCGGTTTTTCGGGAGAAAGGAAGGAAGTAGAGGGAGGAGTTGGACTCTATGTCACCTTGGGGGGCAGTCCCGAAACTGCAAGTTCGTCATTGTGGATGCCCCTAGTAGCTACAGCGCCATCTTTGGGAGGCCCCTGATCAGCGCCTTCCGCTGCGTCCCCTCATCTTTTCATCAATGCTTGAAGTTCAACGCTGAGGGGATCCAAGTCAGGGTTAAGGGAGATCCAAAGGTGGCGCGGGAGTGTTATGTCACTGCGGTGAACACCATCTCTTGGCAGGAGGGAGCCGAGGAGATGGGGCGAAGGATGGAGGAGGTCGAAGAGGAAGCAGAGAGGGAGGAGCTGGGAGAGAAGGGCTGTGCCGAGGAGGCGGCAGGAGGAAGTCTGGAGGAGGTGACCGAGGAGAGGGTCGAGAAGGAGGCGATGGAGGTAGAGGTCCCCGTTCCGGAGAAAAGGGATGCCGAAGGATGGACAGAGCAATCCAGGCTGGAGGCAGCAGAAGAAGTGGTGGAGCTGGAGGTGCTCACCCGGGGAGGAAGGATGGAGAAGGTTCGCGTCAGCGGAGGGCTGACCCCGGAGGATCGAGGCAGGATGCTGGAGTGCATCCGGAAGAACATGGACATCTTCGCCTGGAATGCCGCGGAGATGCCGGGGGTTGACGCGGATGTGGCTTGCCACCGCCTCAACCTGGA
Organism: Platanthera guangdongensis; assembly: GCA_039583875.1. NCBI lineage: Eukaryota > Viridiplantae > Streptophyta > Magnoliopsida > Asparagales > Orchidaceae > Platanthera > Platanthera guangdongensis. The sequence continues at coordinate 99,711,765 of CM077158.1, read as the reverse complement.
CCCGGGAACACGCCCCGTTCAGCAGAAGAAAAGATCCACGGCAGACAAGCTGGCGGAACCCATCCGGGAGGAGGTGGCGAAACTTCTCAAAGCTGGATTCGTGTCCGAAATTCAGTACCCCTGCTGGGTCTCCAACGTCGTGATGGTCAAAAAGGGGGATGGCTGATGGAGGATGTGTATCGACTTTTCCTTACTTAATAAAGCTTGTCCCAAGGATTGTTACCCCTTGCCTCGGATCGACGCGCTGGTTGACTCAGCCGTCGGTTTTTCTGTAATGAGTTTTTTGGATGCTTTTTCAGGTTACCATCAGATCAGGATGCACCCCCCAGACGTCAAGGATGTCTCGTTCATCACCGGGGATGGATGCTACTGCTACAAGATGATGCCCTTTGGGCTGAAGAATGCTGGGGCTACCTACCAGAAAATGATGGACAGGGTCTTCAAGGAGCAAAGGGGAAGGAATTTGGAGGTGTATGTAGATGACCTCATGATCAAGAGCCGGGATGTGGACTCCCACCTCCGGGACCTAGAGGAGACCTTCGCCACCCTGCGCAAGTACAAGATGCGATTGAATCCGCTAAAATGTGTCTTTGGGGCCAGCAGGGGAAAGTTCTTGGGGCATCTCCTCACCCCCGCAGGGGTTGAGCCGAACCCAGACAAGGTCAAGGCTATCCTTGAGCTGGGGTCCCCGCGGAATGCAAAGGAGATCCAACGGTTGACAGGGAAGCTAGCAGGGCTGAGTCGCTTCCTTTCTCGGGCAGGGGAGAAGTGCTCCCCCTTCTTCAAGGCACTAGGGGGGGGGGGGTCAGAGGTATGAATGGAGCAAGGAATGTGAAGAGGCTTTCCAGGCCCTCAAGGTGCAGTTGACACAGGCTCCGCTGCTCCAAGGGCCAAAGGAAGGGGAGGACCTGTTCTTGTATCTGGGGGTCGGGACGGAGGCCTTGAGCTCGGTCCTAGTTCGCGAAGAGGGGAAGAGACAACTCCCTATCTATTACGTGAGTCGGGTCTTGAGGAAGGCCGAGCTCCGGTATGTGATCTTGGAGAAGCTTGCGTTCTCCCTAATCATCTCGGCTCGGAGACTGCGGCCTTACTTCCAGGCGCACTCAATCCGAGTGGTGACCGACCATCCCCTCCGCAACATCTTCGAGGGGGTGGAGCTCTCAGGCAGGTTGGCTAAGTGGTCGGTGGAGCTGAGCGAGTTCGACGTCTCTTTCATTCCGCGGCTCTCGATCAAGGCTTAGGCGATGGCAGACTTCCTAGCCGACTACGTGGTTGAAGTGGCGGAGGAAGAACTCACTCACCCGGCTCCTTGGAAGGTGAAAGTGGATGGAGCCTCGGGAAGGCATTCCTTAGGAGTAGGGGTGATCCTAGAGAGCCCTCAAGGGACCCGGATCGAGCAGACGGTGGTGGTGCACTTTCCCATTACCAACAACCACGCCGAGTACGAGGCCGTGATAGCAGGGCTGCGCCTGGCCAGGGAGCTGGGGGTATCAGATGTGGAGGTCCTCACCGACTCCATGGTAGTGGCTTCCCAGATTAACGGGGAGTTTGAGGCAAGGGAGCCCACCCTGCGATCGTACCTGGCCAAGGTGAAGGGGGTCATTGGCACTTTTCAAACTTTCACCATCCGACACGTGCCCAGGGAAGAGAATGAACAAGCCGATCAATTGGCCAAGCATGGTCCCCGGGTGGGGGGCACCATCACCGACCTGTTTCGCCCCTCCATCGAAGAAGGAGAGCTCATGGAAGTTGATCAGAAAGCTTCATGGATGGATCCAGTGATTGTTTTTCTCTCCACGGGAGAGTATCCGGAGGGGCTAGACAAGAAGAAGCTGAGGCACAAGTCAGCATACTACCTCCTCCAGGACGGGCAGCTGTACAGAAAGACCCTCTCAGAGATGCTGGCCCGCTGCGTAACCGAGGGAGAAGCGCGAAGGATCTTGGAGGAGGTCCACTCCGGGGAATGTGGGAGTCACTCCGGGAGTCGGACCCTGGAAGGAAGCATAGTCAGGCAAGGTTACTTCTGGCCCACCCTGGGCCGGGACGCCGCAGAATTCGCAAGGAGATGTCACAAATGCCAACTGTTTGCCCCTCTCCAGCTGCAGCCGGCCCAACGGCTCTGTAGTATCATGGCCCCATGGCCCTTCGCAATCTGGGGAATGGATCTGGTTGGGCCGTTTCCCCAAGCCAGCGGCCAGAGAAGGTTCCTCCTAGTGATGATTGACTACTTCTCAAAGTGGATGGAGGTGAAAGCCTTGGCTAAGGTGACCTCCCAGGTGATCAGGAACTTTGTGTGGGGGGAGATCATCTGTCGCCATGGGCTGCCCCAGGCCATCGTCACAGACAATGGGCCCCAGTTCGCCAGTGCCGAGTTCACCAGCTTCTGCGAACAGCTTGGGATCGATCTCAGGTTCGCCTTGGTCCATCACCCCAGGAGTAACGGGCAGGTGGAGGCCGCAAACAAGATCATCGTCAACCTCCTCAAGAAAAAAAGTGGAGAACCTGAGAGGGAGCTGGGTGGAGCAGCTTCCCGCGGTTCTTTGGGCCCTGAGGACCACCCCCAACACCGCTACAGGAGAGACCCCCTTCAAACTCTCCCACGGGTGCGAGGCAGTGCTCCCCATCGAATTCGAAGTCCAAACGCCGCGAGTCGTGGCAACAAAGGAAGGCTGTGAGGAATGGCAAGCAGAGAATGAGGAGGAACTGAGGCTCTCCCTTGACATGGTGGAAGAAGTAAGAGACCTCTCCGCCATCCGACAGGAGGTAAAAAGAAGAATGGCCAAGTACTTTGACAAGCATATCAGGGTCAAGCAGTTCGTGGAGGGGGACTTGGTGCTGAAGAAAGTAGATGCAGCAGGGAGGTCAGCATCCGTGGGAAAGCTCAATCCCAGCTGGGAGGGACCGTTCATTATAAAGGTAGCTTTGGGGTCGGGGGGCTATCGACTCCAAAATGTAGAAGGCGAGACCCTGAGTCTCACCTGAAGTGGTGACAACCTCAAACGCTTTTTTCCCTGAAACATGTAAGCAACACTTTGATTATAATAAATTCCTTCAAGCCCTCTGATATCATTGTAATTGGCCAGCATGGTGGAATGTGATGTATTTTGGACCCCGAGCAGATCCCTCTGTCAGGCTCTCACCTAGCTGGCAGGGCTGGAAGTCACTCGGTGTCATCCTTGGCCTCGAGCAGATCCCGCTGCCAGGCTCTCACCTAGCTGGCAGGGCTGGAAGTCACTCGATGGTGGTGGTAGCGGACCACGAGCAGATCCCGCTGTCAGGCTCTCACCTAGCTGGCAGGGCTGGAAGTCACTCGGTGTCATCCTTGGCCTCGAGCAGATCCCGCTGTCAGGCTCTCACCTAGCTGGCAGGGCTGGAAGTCACTCGATGGTGATGGTAGCGGACCCCGAGCAGATCCCGATGTCAGGCTCTCACCTAGCTGGCAGGGCTGGAAGTCACTCGGTGTCATCCGTGGCCTCGAGCAGATCTCGCTGTCAGGCTCTCACCTAGCTGGCAGGGCTGGAAGTCACTCGATGGTGGTGGTAGCGGACCCCGAGCAGATCCCGCTGTCAGGCTCTCACCTAGCTGACAGGGCTGGAAGTCACTCGGTGTCATCCTTGGCCTCGAGCAGATCCCGCTGTCAGGCTCTCACCTAGCTGGCAGGGCTGGAAGTCACTCGATGGTGGTGGTAGCGGACCCCGAGCAGATCCAGCTGTCTGGCTCTCACCCAGCTGGCAAGGCTGGAAGTCACTCGGTGTCATCCTTGGCCTCGAGCAGATCCCGCTGTCAGGCTCTCACCTAGCTGGCAGGGCTGGAAGTCACTCGATGGTAGTGGTAGCGGACCCCGAGCAGATCCCGCTGTTAGGCTCTCACCTAGCTGGCAGGGCTGGAAGTCACTTGGTGTCATCCTCGGCCTCGAGAAGATCTCGCTGTCAGGATCTCATCTGGCTGACAGGGCTGGAGGTTACTCGATGGTGTCGGCCTTGAAGTCGTCAGGTGCAGGTCAAAGTCTGTGGCAGGAAACAAAGGGGAAGGGTTCTGTCGGGGCGAGCTCAGACTCGGCGAACTCAGCTCGGCATAATCAAGAAGACAGGCCGGGCTGAAGGGCTCTGCATGGGCGTGTTTGGGCTCGCCGTCTCCAGCTTGGCATTGGCGAGTAAGACGCAAGCCAGGGCCTCGCCAAAGGAAGGCAAGCCGGACCAAGGGACCTCGCCTCCCTGGCCCATTACACTTGAAAAGTTTCTTCTTCGACGGGCACAACCTGAATGGCTCGCGTGCGAGTAAGGGTAGGCGGATGGAAGGGTGGAGGCCGCGCGCGAGTAATAGTGGCGTGGTGAGGGCGAAAAGCAACTTGCCACGAAATCGTTTGGAGCTCGGCGAACACTCAAAACGCGTCTCGCTCGCGTGCGCGCTCTCATAACCACTCTACTCGCGGAACCTGTCTCTTCGAGGTCGCGGGAGGAAGCACTCGCATACATTCATAACACAAGCATAGTAAAGCACCGGTATGATCAAAAAACTTCCATTAATTATTCACAAATGTACAGGGAGCTCGCCACAGCGAGTAGTCAAAAAAGAAAAAAGAAAAGGAAAATACAGGGCTGTCAGCTGGCCTCGCCCCCTCCGCCGGACTGGTCCTCGCCGTCGCCCGAATGGTCCTGGAAGCTCTTCCCGAACATCGCGTCCAGGCTATATTCCTTCTCGCTGGGCGGCGTCGCCGGAAACAGACTCGGCATCAGGTCCCGAGCAGAGATCTCCCCGCATCCTTCCACCAGCACCCCAGAGTCCTTCATTATCGCGAGGGTGCACTCGGCGGTCTGGATTGAGTTGATCCGCAGTCTCTCAACGAGGTCGGCCTCGCCGAAGATGCGCGGGCTCTTGTAGGGGAGTGTGGGATCGATGTCGTGCGATGGGAAGAAGATCTCCGCCTGGCGACGCACCTCGCCGAGAAGGTGCTGGTTCTCCCCCTTCAGCTTAGCGTTCGCGCCCTCCAGCTCTCCAAGGCGCGCGCGCAGGCGGCCGTTCTCCTCCCCGAGCTCGGCATTGCGAGCCTGGAGCTCGCCAGCAGCGTCGGCATCCGCGGCCAGCTGCGCGCGCAGGCGGCCGTTCTCCTCCCCCAGCTCAGTGTTGCGAGCCTGGAGCTCGCCCGCCGCCTTGGCATCCTGAAGAGAAAAAAAAGAGAGAGAGCACATTTAACAACAGCACAAAGCTTCCTAAGTAAAAGAGAGCGGTGCGTAACACTTACCAGCCCGCTAGCAGTCTGGGCGAGAAGACTATCCGCGATGCCGAGCCGCCTCGCCTGATCGGCGACCTGCTCCTTGGCGAGGTCGCGAGCCTGCTCGGCCTTTTCGAGTTGGTGGCTGATGGCGAAGCTGCGGCACGCCAGCATGTGGTGCAGCTCCAGAGTCCGCAGGTGAGACTGCAGGCCCTCATGGCCGAGCTGCCGGAGGGTCGACCTCTTGTAGGCCTCGGCATCCTCCCGGCCATAGAGGCCGAAGCCGAGGGCGTAGGCGTGATCGGTGGCGGGCTCGCGGTCGTGCCAGGATGGGTGCAGAGTGGAGACGGAGACTCGATGAGCGAGCTCGTCCCACTGCAGCATGGGCTCGCCCGCGGAATCCTTCCAGCGCCCGCCGAAGTTGAAGAGGGGGTGCTTCTTCGGCGGCGCGCGCTCGCAGGCAGCCCTCTTCGCCGAAGGAGGAGGGGAGATCGCGGCCGAGGTAGAAGGGCCCTTGCCGCCCTTTCGGCCCTTGCTGGTCGTCTCCTTCAGCGGGCTCCCCGGTGACGCGTCGGGAGGAGTCACCGACGAGCTGATGTACTTGGGGCTGGGTTGATGTTGCTGTTGTCCCCGCGGAGCCAGCAGGGCCCTCCGCATCTTTTTCATCTGACGGGGGCCGGATGGCGGGTTCGACCCCGCGTCCTCAGATCGCCTCTTGCCGGAAGAGGGCTGCGAGAGGGCCGCCTCGTCTCGGCAGGCTGCTGCCGCCGCCCTCTCGCGAGCAAGAGGGTCAGTATCGAGCCCCGGGTCCGCGAACGGTGGGTTCGCAGGGATTATCCGCTCCCCTGCAGAAAAACACTTGCAAAGGTCAGAAAATTCAGATATGATGATGTGCCGAGCTCGGCGAGTAGGCGAGCTCGGCAAGATGAGGAAAGCATACCTTCGCCGGGCAGAACCGGGGGGAGCGCGTCGAGGCCCCTCCGCAGGAAGGCGACCTCGAAATCTTTGTGGAGGAAGAATTTGTGGAGCTCGGCGTCGTTGCCGGACACGGCCGGCGGGCGGTACACCTCCTCGCCTTTTTGTTGCGGCGAGTAAGGGATGTTGCCGAGATCGCCCTTGATGAAGGCGATCTTGGTCATCCAGGTATGGTGCTTGTTCGCGATCTCGCGAACTTTGATCAAGGAGCTGCCGAAGTAGGCGACCCCGTCCGTCGTCGCCTTATAGGAGAAGAGTTTCCTGAACACCGTCAGGTTGAACTCGATCCTCTCCCGCTGGAGGTAGCTCGCGAACGCCACCATCATGGCGATGGCGTTTGAGTTCAGCTGCGCGGGGACGGCCCCGTAGTATTTCAAAATCTGCCGGATCTCCGGCCATAAGGGAAGTCGCAGCCCCACCTCGAAGTGCGAGATGGGGAATGCGAGCTCGTTCTCATGGAACGTGTTGATGGCCTCGCCCGGCCCCGGCCTGCGCGCCTCAAAGCCCGGCGGCACATACAGGGCTATGAATTCTACGAGCTCCTCCTCGCTGGTGTGGCCGTCGAAGAAGCAGTAATCCGCGAAGTGCTGCGCGCATTTGGAGCGGCCATCGGCGTCCGGGTTGGTCTTGCCCATGATCGCAGAGAAGAAGCGAAGCGCTGCGCGAGCAGAAAAAGGAAAAAAGCAAGGAGGGGAAAGCAGAGCAATAAAGACAGTACGGGGGTAGGTGGGGGGGCTATTTATAGGAAAAGAAATCTGAGGCAGACTGTCACATCGCCCCAGCTCGCCACCCCATCTCGCCACCCCAGCTCGCCACCCCAGCTCGCTGACTTCCGGCGCATCCCAACTGAGGCTAAGTCAAACATTACAGCTTTTTATTTAAATAACATAATTAAGAATGTTCTAAGAGTTGTTTATCACAGAAGGTGAAAGTTCAGAACAGAAAAGGAGGCGCGCAAATAGGGAGGGCATCGGGACGCGAGCGACGGTCGGCTCGGCAGAGGAGCCCGCAAACTTACCTACCCTGGCCTCGCGACCCCCGCCCCCCAAGCTGCCGCGCGCGGAGTAGCTCGCGGATCCTTCCAGAATTCCTTTGCGCGACCAAAAGACCGTCGTCTATCTCATCCAGGAGTCGGGAGGGAGACATCAACTCGCCAGGTCGGCCGAGGCGCACCTCCTCAGCAAGACGCGCATAGTCGCGCTGCAGCGTCTCGTTGACTCCTTGCACCTCGCGCAGTCCGCACACCAGCTTCTTGAGGAGCTTGACCTCCCTCCTCGACAGCTCGCCCTGATCCACCTCCGGACCCAGGTAAGAGTCCAGCGAGCTCGGAGACGGGAGGGGAGAATGGTGGGCTGCCCGCGAAGACTCCTCGGCAGCCGATTGACTGGGAAAGGCTGTAAAGGTAGATGTCAGCAGAGCAAAAGTTTGTGAAGCACAGGTTTGAGCGAGGCGGACCTGAAGAGCTCGGCGGCTCAAAGGAGACGCGAGGAGGGATGAACCTCAGGTCCTTCCCGCGACCTGGGCCGCGAGCCCCCGGCGAGATGAGCTCGAAGCCCGGGACAGGAATGGACCCCAGGCCTCCCCCGGCGGCCGCATCAACTTGCCGAGGAGGGGAGCCAGGTGGTGAAGCTGGCCTCTGCGAGCTCACAGGCAAGATCCCGAAGAGGAGCGGCGGATCCCAGGGATGGCTGTCCGGCGCCGAGAGTCGCGAAGTGGCGAGCGCGACCTCGCCTCGCGGCGTAGGGACCCGTGGCGCGGTGCCCTCGTCATCTGGTAGGCCGCCCTGATCGTCGCCGACAACAACGACCTCCCTATCATTCTCCAGAATAGTTCGAGTAGAAGAGCCGGTCTCGCGAGCCAGAGTGGCCCTCAGGTCGTGGAAGATGGGCTCGGCCGCTTCGGGGAACGGTTTTGTCCTCTTGGAGCTCGGCTCGGCGGGGTCAATTTGAGGAACTTTCGCGGGGACCGCCGTCAGCGCGGCGACGCGAGCCGCGGAAGCCTGGCGGGCCCGGTCTATGCGCTCTTGAATCTTCTTGGGAAGGGGCATCTTGGCAAGGCAACAGGGGGAATGGCAAGAGCCAAGCAGCAGAGCAGGTGCATATATATAGCCGCAGGTGGCCCCCACCAGAAGATTCCCTTCAACTCGCCAGCCAGAGCTCGCCGCACACTTCGGGTTGGATGATTCTTTCCGAGCTAGTGCCAAGCTCGAAAAGAGAGGGGATTGTGTACAACCCCGTGTCCGGCGAGCAAGGTCACAGGGGAGCTCGACAGCAGCAGGCGAGCTCAGCATCAACAGGGGCGAGCCTGAGCTCGGCATCCGCCAGCCAGCGATCGTCGATCGGCGACCCCGAGCTCGGCATTCGCCGAGCGGGCTAAGGCTCGCGCCCCCGCAGTGGAGCTCGGCAGCGGCTGGCGAGCAAAGCATGCCGAGGTGGCCAGGGGTCCCAGCTCGCCTGGGGGTCAGAGGTACTTTTTACTGTTTTACCCATGCTGGTCTGCCCATAGCCCTTCAAAACAGCGGAGTTTGGCTGTTGGCAGGCCCAGCCAAGGGTTTCCTGGTAATTTCAGGTCAGTTATTTTAGTTATTGGCAGTCCGAATTTAAAAAACTATAAATAGGACCCAAGGGGTACCCCAGAGAGCAGGTTTTTTCTCCCTGTGCTCCTCTCCCCAAAATCTCTAAGTGCTTTCTGAGGGTACCTTAGCTCGGCTTCAGGCTAAGGAGGGGAAGCGCTCTGAGATCTTCCGGGTTTGTGGTAGGACCTCCCCGCCAAGCCCTTGGGTCTGTTTCTCCTTGTCTTGTTATTTTTTCTTGCAGGGGCGAAGTAGGCGCGAGACCACCCCCTTTCCCCAAGGGCGAGCTCCACAGGAAGCCGGGTTCCAGTTTCAACACTCAACATGTGGATGAGCCAACTCACTTGGACAGTGAAATGTCAACTCAAACAATTCTTGAGGTAATACATGAACTTAATCAATCAATTTTTCATATTGAGGATGAAGTATTAACTGAGTCTTTAATTGATGTTGATCAGCAAAATCAGTTAAATAGTCAACCACAAGATGTTGTCATGGAAGATACATCAGTTGCTGATTATGCTCCTGAGATAAGAGAATCTCAAATCCCTTCTCAACGGGAGTATACCCTAGAAGAGTTGTTCCCTGATTTGCTACAAACTGATTTTGAGGGAAAGAAAGCAGTTTTTGAGGGGGAGAAGGTAAATCTTGAGGGGGAGCATGTAAAGTTTCATGAGGAGACTGAAAGAAATGAGAATGAGGAGCAAAGGGTGCATGGGGAGCTACCTAAGACTACACAGGACTTGCATCCTAGTCCTAAAGATAGAGTTGACATTGCTAGTACTTCTGCTTCTAAGGATGAAGAAGCTGCTAGAGCCAAGAAAAGAAAGCTTATGGTCTTCAAAAGAAGGAGTCAAAGCTACAAGAAAGCTTTACAAACTGTTGCTCCGCAGCCTGCTCCAACAATTGATTATAGTTCTTTGTTAGTATCCTTGCAAGTGAAGTTGGATGAACAAAAGGTAGCAATGGAGAAGTATATAGATGAAACTCACAAAGATCTTCAATTCTCTTTGGCAACAGATATAAATTCAATAAGATTTGAAGTGAATCAATATAAGAAAGAAATGATTGATTGCTTCCACAAGGGTGGAAATGTTATTGTTTACCTAGCTACTCATCAGGAAAAGATAAAGACTCAAGTGGATGATATGGCTGTAAAACAAGAATATGTTCTTGAGAATCAGATTAGAATGAATGAAAATCTAACTGAATCACATAATATGATAGTAACTGAAATGAAGACTATTGCAGCTGCTCAGACTGAAGCAAGGACTACTGCCATGGCTGAGTTTGACAAGCAATTACAATAAGGAATAGATGCTGTAAAAACTGCTATTACAGATTCCCAAAAGATAATTTCTGGACAACTACTGAAATTAAAAGCATTCTACAAAGATGGAGTCAATTTTATGGATGAACAAGTCAGATTCCAAAAGGATGATCTCAGAGATCATGTAGCCAGAGAAGTCATAAAGGGGGAGAGGGTTTTAGTGAAAGCTGGATCTGACCATGCTAAATGGATTTCCAATAGAATCAGAGCCACACTTGGATATCCACCCCTATGTGATGATGACAATGTAGCTGAATCTGGAGTGCATCCTGCCGATTTTGGAGGTGAACAAGCTGAAGTTGCTCAAGTAATCTATCCTCCAGCAGATTTTGAAATGATACATCAAGAAGTACAGTTTATGTATAGCCATCCTGAAGGTAATCAAAATGTAATCATTGAGAAAGTAGACAAGCCTATGTCAGAGGCAGTTTTGAAAGAGCAAGAAGCTCAATTATCTAAGAAGAGATTCAGAGAACAGGCAGAGTTAAGGCCTGATTTTGAACAGTGGAGCCCAACTTCTAGAAATATTATACTGAATGCTTGGAAAGCTACAAAGGACAATATTCTAGAGAGGGGTAAATGGTATTCTGAACAAGAGTGGAGAAAGCATGAAGCCAGGCAAGAGGCTATAGTTCAGTACAGAAAAAAGGCTAAACTTGGGAAGCTACCTCCTAATGCACAGGAGCCTAGAAAATATTTCCCAAAGCCTTATCATTATTTTGAAAGACAAAAGATAAGGGCTGAAGAGCTAAAGAAGAAAGATCTAAAGGTAAAGAAGCCTGCTGATGACTCTGATGTTCCTGTGCAAGCCAAGATTCAATCAGGCAAGGGCATTGTCATCAAGGAGCCATAGCAGCCTTAGAATAGAATTACTTGAGTTTACATTTTGTAATCTTTAGTGTTAAACATCTATGTAAACTTTTGTTCATGAAACTATTGGAAGTTATAACAAAACAATGTTTAATGTTCAATCTGTTACATTATTATTCTGTGAAGATTGTTTATACATGTTTTGTTTAGTATTTACTCTGTCATATAATACTGTTATACATCATAATGTGTATTTGTTATGAATGGTGTATATCATTGACTAAGGGTTATGACTTCTCCAAATAGGGGGAGATTGTTGGGTACATTGGAAAATGTGTACCAGATTTGAAAAAGCCTCGCCCTACTCAATGATATGCATCAAGGTGTATTTGATGTGTTTTGAGTTTATATGTGCAGGTTAAGTAATTGCAGGAAATGCAGAAAAATTTCTAAGTCCATGTGTCGACACCTAGAGAAGCAGCGTCGACACTTAAGAAGGCTTGTGTCGACACTGGAGAAAAGCTGTGTCGACACTTGGAGTAAATTGTGTCGACACCAAGAATGGCAGAGTCGACACCAGAAGAAATGTGTCGACACATACAGGCAGTGTCGACACACTGTGAAGAATTGTCAACATAAATTGTGTCGACACTTAGAGGCAGTGTCGACACCCAGAGAAGCTTAGTCGACATCAAATGTGTCGACACCAGGAGGCTGTGTCGACACTCAGCAAGCTTCAACAAAGTTAAAGTAAAAGAAGTACTTGCGTCGACACAAAGGAGATGTGTCGACACTCAGCAAGTATCAACAACAAAAGAAGTTGTGTCGACACAAAGGAGATGTGTCGACACACAACAGAATTCAACTAAGTGTTAAATGAGAAGTATTTGTGTCGACACACAGAATCAGTGTCGACACATTCAACAGAAGGCTTGTGTCGACTCACAGAATCAGTGTCGACACATTCTGAAGAAGCAGTGTCGAGAAGCTGTTACAATAACAAAAGAAGTTGTGTCGACACCACCAAGGCATGTGTCGACACTTAGTCCACTTGTGTCGACACTTAGTCTATTTGTGTCGACACATAATGAAGATCAGTCTCGACACTTTCAGACAGAGACAGTATTTTCAAGAAGTGACTGGATGACTTGACAGCTGCCATTTCAAACCGGTCAACTACTACTGTCAGAGCTGTCATAAGGTTGTTAGAAACCGGATCAGCCGGTTACCATGGAGGAAGACTATATAAAGGCTTTCTCCTTCAACAGAAATAGATGATCAATCACAACCAACTAACAACAACTAAGAGAGAAGTAATTATACAGAAGATTTTCGACAGAAGATCTAGAAGAAGTTGGAGAGAGAGAGCTCCATCTAAGAAGAGCAGTTGCTGAACCAGGCTGCAAAGAAAGATTCAGATTGAAATCTGGATCTTAAGTCAGAAGCTGATTGAAGATCAACTTCATAGAAGATTCAACCCTACTGAGTTCAGATTCAAGAAGCTTTGAAGAAAGCTAAGGGAGGTTGATCTCTGCAAAGTTCTTCCAAGAACTCATCAAGAAGCCAGCCAACCCTTCTCTCTCTATATGGGTTGTGGTTAATTACTTTGTAAACATTATTTGTTGTAGGATCTATACTAGATCTGAGTTGTAAGCCTATTATATAAATGCTGAGTGTAGGAGAAGATTTTCTTTGAGTGGTAGGGCTGTGAGCCTGAGGTGTAGGAGATTGTGATCTCTGAGTGTAGGCCTTGTTGAAGGCTGAGGTAGGGCATTTGGCCTGAGTTGTAGGAGTGTGGATACACTCTGAGTTGTAGGAACCTGGTTTGGGGTTCTGAGCTGTAAGATCTGAGGATCTGAGGAGAAGTGTAGAAGTTATGCCGAATCTAGTACACTTCTATATATGCGAAGGGGGAAAGTGGATGTACCCAGACCTTGGGGAACCACTATAAAATCTGTGTGCACTCTGTGAATGTTTATTTCTGTGATTATTATGCTGATAGCTGTAGAATTTACAATTGTTGTTTCAATTTCAGAACAAATTGTCTGCCTTTAAAGCAAAAGAAAAAAATACACCTATTCACCCCTCGTCTAGGTCTTTAGGCACTAATTCTTTCATCAACAGAGACTGAAATTTCTACCATGGCCTTATATTGACCCAATGGACATGTCACCAAAATTTGGGGCCATTTGGAGTTGTATTTCTCCAAATATTTAATTAATTTTAATAAGTGTATTTTACCAAATACTATAGAAAATTTTTTTCCAAAAATTCTCATTTTTGGTCAGTACCTAAGTATGATATAGTCACATGCATGACCAAAATTGCAGGTCATGAGGACTTATGATTTGACCTGAGCACTCATTTAAAGATCTGCCCTAGCCTAGGACCAGTCTTGGTAGAATGGCCCTACAGGGAGCCCTACGGCTCCAAATTATATGTTTAGGGTGTCAAAACAAATTTAAGATATAGATCTACAATTTTTATGTTGGTGACCAATTCTGAAATTGCCTCTAAGTGGCTTATATTTAAAATGCAAGTGTCTGAATAATGTGTGATAGAAATATTAATAAGACTATAGTTTAATTCACATTTAATTCAACGGCATCCCATCATCTTCCTCCTCCAGCCGACGGTCCAGATGCATCCCGCTTGTAGCAGCTTGATTTGGTGTTTCCCGGTCATCCAGTCACCTCCCCGGCCATCCACCACCACCACCACCTCCGTTGAGGTGTGGGCTAACGTTTGGCGGCGACTTGGCCGCCTGAGGCGGCGGTTTCCGGCGAACCCGAGCTCCATTAAAAATCATGGATTTTCTCCCACACCTCACATGGATTCAAGCTCAATTGAGCTCGAAATCTCTCCTAAATGATCTAGGAAGCTAGCACAAGGGGAGAGGAGGAGAAACAGACCTTAATCGGAGCCCGACGGCGGAAGCGACGGTGGTTGGCCATGGAATTTCTCCTCTCCGGCGAGCTTGCTCCCGAACTCATTTCTCCACCAAAAGCTTCGATCCAGATATCGAATTCCACTCCTCTCGGCCTTCTAAAGCTAATGGTGAGGTCAAAATGGGGGTGGGGTGGCTGGGTATGGTGTTTTGAGTAGTGGGAATTTCGGCCACCACCGTGGATGCTCCTCCTTGGCTCCAAGTGGCACCTCCTTTGATAGAATTTGGCTGGGTGATTATTCCTAAGCTCAGAACTGAGCTTTGGGAGGGAGGAGGAGGGCCAAGTGGCCTCCATCCCCCCTTTCCCTCTCATCTCTCTCCTCTCTTTCCCCAAATTTCCAAAAACACCCCCATGCATGCACTCTCACTCCTATTTTAGAGGGGTAGGGGCTGTCATTAACCATTTAGGCTAGTCATGGGCCTTGGCTCATGGGATTTGCCCATTGGGAATGTGCTTGGCCTCCCTTTTTCTCTTTAGACCTTATGTTGACCAAGTTGACTTTTAGGGTTGACTTGGTCAACTTGATGAGTGGGCTGGCCCCACCTTATGGTCATGAACCCCATGTCATCACCCAACATGGGTTGTGATGCAGGCCACTCCCCAAAATGGGATTAGGATGCAAATTGGTAAAGGGATTCTAAAGGGGAATTTAAGCGAACACGTGGGGTGCGCGCAAAACTCAAAATTTCGCCAGAGTTTCATCGATAATATTGCGATCTCACAAGTGGGAAATTCCCATCCAAACCTACACGAACATTCACATACACTAATATCATTACCTAGCCACACATCTAATATCGCATCACAGCATTTCCATCCACATGAAGAGCGCTCCGGACTAAATATTTTCGATTCGGAAAGGAGTCCAAGTGCAGCCCTCAAAACAAAATAATACGAGGATATACCAAATCCTCTTGATCCGTTCGAAACCAAAGGCTAAACCAACCCCGGTTTGCAAACGTCCAAGGGGACCTACTCTTGCCAAAACCTTCGCAAAAATCGGACGAAAAAGCAATATAATTTCAGATTATATTAATGCAAATTGGAATCAAGCTTTAGGATAGAACATGATATCAAAGTTTCCACCATCCTCACAATCTAGGAAGAATCACTACACAAGTTTGAGAAGAGGAACTCATTACCCAAATCTGAAAATGAAGAGGAGGAAGAGGAGGATAACTATGGAAGAGTCGCACTTCCACGGGCCCACCGGAGTCGCACCGGATGGAGAGAACCGAGCAGCCTTCTTCGGAGTCACACCGGAGGAGGTAGGAGGTCGCCGGAGTAGTAGGAATGGACACCAAGAGGGGCGGCGGCAGCAACTAGGCGAGGCTTCCTGGAGGTTGGGTTTCGGCTTGGCTGAATAGGGGGTGGGCTTGCAACCGTGAGAATCGGTTTAGGGTTTCTTTTTTTTCTTCTTTTCAACATCCCCTCTCCAACACCACAATACATATATATATATATATATATATATATATATATATATATATATATATATATATATATATATATATATATATATATATATATATATATATATATATATATATATATATATATATATATATATATATATATATATATATATATATATATATATATCATACATCTTCATCCACCCTTCATCTAAATCTAAGATAATCCTAACCACTAATGCTTAACAAAAACAAAAACACCAACTAAGATTTATAAATTTATAAAATATAAATTTATAAATCTTAAGACAAAATTATTTATAATAAAATTATTATGATTATAATATTATTCCCAAAGTGAAATAACATTATAATCATAATGATGTGAAGTAACGGCGGCGGCGGCGGCGGTGACGACGATGTGAAGTAACGGCGTCGGCGGCGGCGGCAACGACAGTTGCGGCAACGACCATCAATGTCCATGAATATGTAGCGGCGGCGATCAAAAGCGAGATCCATGTCGGCACGAGCAAATGGCGGGGCATCCTCGCTATCAATCCTCCCCCGCTCAAAATCACTCATCCCCGATGAGTGGCCATGGAGAGAAGGGCAGGAGACAACAGCATTCACTGGTAGCATAGCATGAGCGGACATCCACAGGGCAGGACAAGCTGTGCAGGCATCCGCAATAGAATAGAACCTGTCATGAGCAAGAACAGCATGAAACCTCGTAGATGTGTCAGCATAAAGAAAAACAGTGCAGATCTTACCATCCAATGCGAGAACCAGGAAACTCAAATGGAAGAGCGACGTGAAAAGAATCTCACCTCTCAACCCAAGAGAATCTGAAGTGGAAGAGAGAAACTTCGGAGAAAACCACTCAGGTCGAAACCAGATATGCAAAATTAAATCCAAAAAATTGAAACGCGGCGAAACACCGATTGCATCATAAAAATCCAAAAAAAATTGCGTTAAATCCAAAATTATTGAAGATCATGAAAGGATCGGCGCTCCAACGTAATAATTTTGTTACGGAACCTGAAGGTATCCACTTGTGGGCTAACCAGACTAAATTGGAATCAACAATTCTGCAGTCAGAAGCTCTCGGAGGTGAACAGAAGTGAAAGTGACGCAACCCACAGACACTGGCATAAGGCGACGACATGTGCACGTGCAGATCGTACCAGGATGGATGAAAAATATGTGCAATTTGATTTGATGGGTAATAATATCGTGAGGACACCAAATCAAAAGGCACGGTCGCCGTGAAATCATACGCAGTCGCAGACAAAGACATGTCCGCATACGGACACTCACTAATACATAGCTCACAAGTCAAGTCAAACGTCATAGTTTTAAATTTTGATTTAAAAATGTCATAAATAAATGCCAGCGAAAAATGCTCATCTTCAACTATAGGGTTGGGCGCTCCCGGATCAGAAAAGATGTACGTGCGACTCAACTCAACATACCTAACTAGATTCACTAACGTGTGCATGCACGAATCATCAAAAGGCGGAGGATAAATGTGTGTGACCGGGCTTGGCAAATAAGTGTGTCTAGGGGACACCACATCAAAAAGCCTCATTGCCAAGGAATCACGAGCAGTCCAACATGAAGCCTTACCCAATACCAAGCGGTCAGATGAACGGTCCATCCGAGAAAAAGCATAGTCAGATCTACGAACTGGAGTGGAAAGATCGAACACGACAACTAACAACTCGCTCACACACATCCGGCTAGACAAGTCTAACGGGGAAGCTAGATAAGTAAGGATCTCCAAATTTCTCGGACTAGAAATGACAAGCTCGTGCCCTAACAAATCATCTAATCGAGTCAAGTGAGTCGGAGGGATAGTCGACACGATCAATTCCAGAGGAGGAGCTAAGTCATACTCACAGTCAAAACACGGATTTAACGTCAAAGAAAAGTCCTCTGATTGCAAGCCATCAAAATCAAAGGGAAGATCAAACAGTGGATTCTTCCTCACAAAAAACTCAACTGGTTCGTCATCACCTACCTCACTCTCAGATAAACATTCACCACAGGATGACTCTACCAACTCAGCCGAAATGTCTTCCAACCCACTAGATGTTTCATCCAAATCAGCTTCAGTGACGGTCTCAGAAGTAGGCAAAATCGAGCCCGACAAAATTTCTAATCCATATTGTGCTTCGGGCATTGGTGATAACAACAAGGAAATATCTTCCGGGTCCTCAGCTTTAAATTCATCCAAAAATAACCTTCCCTCGTAAGATAAATCCTCCAACACAGTAGGTACATCTGCTAACTCAGGGCCATCAGACGGTTCCTCAACTATCATAGGAGACGGACCTGAAATATGGTCGAGGGGAAGTGGGATAATCTCAGGGGGTGGCACCTCAGAGGAGACATCCTCATCCAGGTCACTAGGATATCCAAGATCCTGATCATCATTAAAGTCGTCAGTGAGGTCGTCATCGCCCTCAGTGGCGTGCTCAGACGTCGAGGCTAAAAGTGCTAAAGACCTAGGCTTTGTGGGGCACTCCACGGCATAGTGGCAAATCACACCACAAGCGTAACATGTAGCGTTCTCCTTGCAAATCTTAACGGTCTGCCGATGCTTAGCCCGCGGATTTATAACATCCCTAGTAGTGACAATGACAGGCGGCGGGACAGAAGACCTAACCTTCTCCTTCTCCCGAAAGGGTGGCGGACATGGGCTCGAAATAGTCAGATCTTGGCGAAGCAAGGATCTAGCGGGAGGCTTGGACTCACTCCTGTGATCAAAAACGGGTCTAGTGCCCTAGAGGGGCGAAATAAGATCGTGAGATGTCCGATTAAGGGAGTACGAGGGGACGTACTAGTTCCCAGATAATCAGAAATCTGGGAACGACGGTAGGGAGGGTAATACTCATCCGTTAATAGATTCTTCATAATCTGCCAACCTACAAGTGAGTCGTTGAGTGACATCCCAAAACATCTCTCCTCATTGAGCCAGAAGGTCAGAGCTCGACCAATTAATTGAAGTCTCGCAACGGGAATCTTGTGGGGGTCCACAATATGATATCGCTCAAAATAGCGTTCCATGTCCTTCACCCAACCTAAAAAGACTCGTGGTCCACCTATCCCATCATAGGTCGGAGCAAGAACTCTAACAGGCATATAGGTGTGCGGTGGTGGTGTCAAATACTGTGCTAACATAACGTTACGCTCAACGAATGATGGTGAGTGAGCGGAACTCCCAATGTGTGCCATGAAAGACTAACAGAAAACTCAAACTAAGTGAACATGAAAAACAAAATTTTTTTTTGAAATATTTTAGGAAACACAATTTTTTTATATATATATAACTAAAATAAAATTGAAGACCAACGAGCGTGCCTAAGTGCAAAAGGGGGGGGGGGAGCTCGAAGCGAGCGGATCGTTGCCAAGTTGAGAAATTGGCAAACCTGGCTCTGATACAAAATTGATGTAGGCCACTCCCCAAAATGGGATTAGGATGCAAATTGGTAAAGGGATTCCAAAGGGGAATTTAAGCGAACACGTGGGGTGCGCGCAAAACTCAAAATTTCGGCAGAGTTTCATCTATAATATTGTGATAGCACAAGTGGGAAATTCCGATCCAAACCTACACAAACATTCACATACACTAATATCATTACCTAGCCACACATCTATTATCGCATCACAACATTTCCATCCACATGAAGAGCGCTCTGGACTAAATATTTTTGATTCGGAAAGGAGTCCAAGTGCAGCCCTCAAAACAAAATAATACGAGGATATACCAAATCCTCTTGATCCGTTCGAAACCAAAGGCTAAACCAACCCCGGTTTGCAAACATCCAAGGGGACCAACCCTTGCCAAAACCTTCGCGAAAATCGGACGAAAAAGCAATATAATTTCAGATTATATTAATGCAAATTGGAATCAAGCTTTAGGATAGAACATGATATCAAAGTTTCCACCATCCTCACAATCTAGGAAGAATCACTACACAAGTTTGAGAAGAGGAACTCGTTACCCAAATCTGAAATGAAGAGGAGGAAGAGGAGGATAACTATGGAAGAGTCGCACTTCCACGGGTCCACCGGAGTCGCACCGGATGGAGAGAACCGAGCCGCCTTCTTCGGAGTCACACCGGAGGAGGTAGGAGGTCGCCGGAGTAGCAGGAATGGCCACCAAGAGGGGCGGCAGCAGCAGCTAGGCGAGGCTTCCTGGAGGTCGGGTTTCGGCTTGGCCGAATAGGGGGCGGGCTTGCAACCGTGAGAATCGGTTGAGGGTTTCTTTTTTTTTTCTTCTTTTCAACATCCCCTCTCCAACACCGCAATACATATATATATAAAATCATACATCTCCATCCACCCTTCATCTAAATCTAAGATAATCCTAACCACTAATGCTTAACAAAAACAAAAACACCAACTAAGATTTATAAATATATAAATTATAAATTTATAAATCTTAAGACAAAATTATTTATAATAAAATTATTATGATTATAATATTATTCCCAAAGTGAAATAACATTATAATCATAATGATGTGAAGTAACGGCGGCGGCGGCGGCGGTGACGACGATGTGAAGTAACGGCGTTGGCGGCGACGACGACGACAGTTGCGGCAACGACCATCAATGTCCACGAATATGTAGCGGCGGCGATCAAAAGCGAGATCCATGTCGGCACGAGCAAATGGCGGGGCATCCTCGCCATCAGGTTGGGCCATGGTGATGCCCCACTTGGGCTAATTGGGCTTATATGCGTGGATTTGACCAAATTTGGGTTATGGTTGACTTGAGTCAACTTGGGTCAATGGTTGACCCAATGATGTGGCTTTTGGTTCACATAGATTGTTTTTAAGGTTAGGGGCATAGTGGTGGGGTCAATGTGTACCTATGATTCCATTTTGGGCTAGTTTGACCTAATTTGACTTGAACCCTATAGTGGGCCCTATGTAAATCCACCCTAACTCCATGAGTCAAACCTAGCCTAACCATTTTCATCCACCACATGTCCTAACCTAATCTAAGTTTAGGGGTCTAGTAGGAAATGAGATGTTACAAAGGATGAGTCCATTCTAATTCTTCTAATAATCGAGAACTAATTATTAAATACTTGAAATTGAATAAAAAGTTGCATAGAAGGAAGTAGGAGGAGAAGACATTGCATAAATGAAAACTTCATTATAATTGTATAAAAGGGAGGAGTACAAGAAATAAAAACTAACTTACAATGCATAAAAGAAAATTCTAAACTACATTATATAAATTGAAAATACAAAAAATCAAACTAAGAAAATAACTTAATTTAAAAAAAACTCACCATAAAAAGATATTGCAGAAAAAATGTACACGGAATGCCCAAGGGGAGCTGACCTGGTAGGCAGAAACACTCAGGAGGGTGGCTTCTATTTATAGGAAAAAATTTGGGGTGCACGCCCTCCCTGTCATGCCCGTGACTGGGGGACATGTAATATTAAATGACGTGGTGGGGCAGAAATGTAGTGGGAAGGCATCGAGCTCGATGTTGAAGGAACATGCACCAAGGTCACGCTCGTGACTTGGGGGCGTGCTGTATACGGAAGCAGCGTTACTCGGCTTTGATCGCGCTGGGATCGCTGGGGAGCAGAATTGAGAAACACATCCCCCCATCACGCCCGTGACTATAGGGTATGATTTGCACAGAAGGCGACAACGTCGGTAGAGGCTGCTCTAGGTTTGCTGGGAGAGGATTCTGAGGGACGTGCCTACGGTACACGCTCGTGACCTGGGGGTCATGCCCGTGACAACTGGGCGTGCACTTGGATTTCTTCGAGATTTGGGCTCGGGATCACATCTGCCTTAGGATCGGGTTACACGCCCCATGTCATGCCCGTGATTAGGGGTCATGCCCGTGACATGGAGGCATGTACTTTGGAAAATTCTGCAAAAGTGCTCCAAAACCTGCAGAACACAAATAAAACATTATTAGAATACGATTATAAAAAAAACTATTTTAGAAATGAAATAAACAAAAATAAACCAAAGTTATATTAAATTGATACTAATTAATATATTTAAAATCACATTAAAACTATTTATCAAATACACTCATATTTAAGCTTTTGATATTCTAGAGCAAAAAATAAGAGAAATATTTATAAAACATTAATAAGATTTTTAAATTAAACTAAATTTTTTTAAATCAAAAATAACTTTAAAATAAAGTTTAGAGATTAGTGAATTAAGTCCTAAATTATGTAAATAAAATGATAAAATAAAAATACTTAGCCAAGAATTCTCGAATTACTTAAATAATCATCAAAATTGAGTAAATTGCAAACAAAAGTTAGATTTGAATTATAGAAAAAAAAACTCTAACTTTAAAAAGATTTAAGGAAAAATACAAACTACTATATATGCTCTCTAAATATTTAAATTTTAAATCTAGAAACAAATAATATTGGCTAAGGGGATTTAGAAAACATGAAGAGAGCACTATGATCGATAGTGATGAATTTTATTCTCTCACCTGACTCTTTTTCTTTCTTTTATATTTGTATATGTTTACGAGAAAAAAATTGAATTTTATCCTCTTATTTTTCATAACATGTAGACCAATATTTTATCTTCATAAACAAATAAATAATTATGTGCAATGAATTTTATCCTTTTACTGCATCTTTTTTTTACATTTTTTCCTTTTTGGTTGCATATGCTTATAAAAGAATAATGAATTTTATCCTTTTATTTCCATGACATATGATTTAACAATAATAAAAAGGGATTAAAAACAAACTTTGATGTAAAATAAAATATTTTTAGAGTAATTATACTAAACTTGAAATTTCCTAAGAATCAAAAAACAAGAAGTAAAAATAATTCAATTCCAACCGTGTTTAGCAAAAACTATAAAATTGACACTAGTTAAAATAAAAGAGAAACAATGTTGACTAAATTACTCTAATCGAATTAAAATCATAAATTGTTCCTTAAGACTAAATCACCTAAATATTAGATTTAACTAATGCTGATAAAATAAAAGATTAGAAAAATAAAAATAATAAAAAAAGCTTAAAAATAATCTAAAAAAACAAAATTTGAAAAAAAAACTAAGTATGAGCTTATTAAATTTTTGAAATCTCTTAAGTTTTTCAATTTCTTTTGAAATTTTAGGATTATAAATTTGTTTTTGATTTTTCTAAGTGCTAAAAGAAAAGAAAATAAAGCAAAACAATTTTTTAATTTTTAGGACTCTAAATTCTTTTTGTAATTTTCAAAGTTTTATAATTTTTAATACATTTTTTGAAATATTTTTAAACAAAAGGTAAAAACACTCGCATACTTAAAACTCAACATTGTCCCCCCTGTTCTTGAACCCTAAATATGAGGAAAATGTTTTAGAGTAAAAAAACAAAAAAAAACAAAAAAATCAAATGAGAAAAAAAAACTTGTAGAATTTTTTATGGTTTTAATTTTTTTATTTTAACATTTTTTTTAGATTTTGTAGTTTTAAAAAATTTCAAAAATAAAGAAAGATATTTTTTTGTGCTTTAATTAGTCTTGAATTTCTCAAGATCTACCTGGTGAAGGGCTCGCAAAGTACCAGGAGATGCGATGGGATCACACCCCAAATCTCCTTTTCCTATGAATTTAATTCTAACAATTTTTTTAGGGAGGAAAAAAAGAAAAGGAAACAAATAAGGATAAAAGTAATAACATTTTCTCTTTTCAAAATGTCGACAAAAATAATTCCTAACAAAGGCGCCAAAAGCTTAATTAGAACAATTTGAAGTGCATGTTTTTTCAAACAATATCTAAGATGAATATAAGCGTACCTATCGTGTATGACATAGGATATGAAAAGACATATCAAAGTCGTATAAATCCATGAGTCTGTCGAGTACTTCTACTTCAAAAAAAACTAAATACTATTTTATCGGAATAAAAAAAGGAAGAAGTTAAAAGCTAAATGTTAAAAATAAAAGAAAATTAAGATTTGAATAATCATACATAGACATATGAAATCGCATCTTAAAATGAAAGTTAAGAAAAAGAACTAAACTTGATTAAAGCGCGCCTTGAAATCCTAATATGAGCCTTGACTGTAGAAATTCCCAAATTATGAAGATACCTCGCTCGAGGATTACGGCCACCTGTGCTTAGGAATATTAACTGAATTCTCATTCTACAATTAATAATCTAAAACTTATTTTAACGAGATGATTTTGTTTTAGGATTTGACTCATATCCAGAAGATTTACGCCATCCTCTCTCGAGGGTTGCATGCAACTCTTTTTATTCCCGAGCGATCGATTCATACACTTGACCCTCTCAGCTAACTAGAGTACGAAATCAACTATCGAAATTCATAACTGATATATGAACTCGAATCGTTATAAATCGAGAATAAACCTAAGGCAAGAAAAAACGAAAATAAAAGAGAAGGGTGAGTCTATTCCAATGCTTCTAATAATCAAGAACTAATTACTATCAACTTGAAATTGAATAGAAGCTACGTAGAAGGATATAGGAGGAGGACACATTGCATAAATGAAACCTTCATTAAAATTGCATAAAAGAGAGGATTATAAAAAAATAAAAACTAACTTACATTGAATAAAAGAAAATTTTAAACCACATTGCATGCATTGAAAATACAAGAAATCAAACTAAGAAAATTACTTAAGTAAAAAAACTATACATAAAAAAGAAATTGCAGAAAAATGTACAAGGAGTGCCTAAGGGGGCTGACACAGGAGGCAGAAACACTCGGGGGGGGGGGGGGGGGTTCTATTTATCGAGGAAAATTCAGGGTACACGCACTCTGTCACGCCCGTGATAGGGGGCGTGTAATATTAAATGACGTGGCGGGGCAAAAATGTGGTGAAAAGGCATCATGCTCAAAGTTAAAGGAACACGCCCTAGGATCATGCTCGTGACTTGGGGTGTGTAGTGTACGGATGCGGCGTTGCTCAGTTATGATTGCACTGGGATTGCTGGGGAGCAGAAACTGAGGGACACACCCCTTATCATGCCAGTGACTAGGGCGTGACATGCACGGAACACGATGACGTCGACGGAGGCTGCATTGGGTTTGTCGGGAGGGGATTCGGAGGGTGAGGCCCGTGACCTGGGTGTATACTTGAATTTCTACGGGATTTGGGTTCGGGATCACATCTGCATCAGGATTGGGTTACACATTCCTAGTCACGCCCGTGACATGGGGGCATGTACGTGGTAAAATTCTGTAAAAGTTCTCCAAAACTAGCAAAACACTAATAAAACATTATTAAAATAAGATTTATAAATTGAAATTATTTTTTAACTGAAATAAACAAAAATAAACCAAAGTTATATTAAATTGATACTAATTATTGTACTTAAAATCTCATTAAAACTACTTATTAGTAGCCCACTAGAATATACCTAGTGCATAAGGGCGGATGACGCATCTTTAGGGCAAGATCGTCGAACATAATGTCGAGCATAGTTCTGAGGAGAAGCAAGGGGAAGAACCTAGACATGAAGGTCAGGAGACTGTGGGGATGACTCGGGAAGAGTAGGGGCATGAACTTTGACACGAAAGTCAGGAGGTTGTAGAGATGACTCAGGAAGGACATGAGATGAAGAACCTGGTTGAGACTGAGTGTGAGATAACTCAGAGGAAGGTGATAAAGGTGGTGGTATGGAGAGAAAGAGAACGCCATCAACTGCAATGGAAGTGTGAGTAAGGAAAGAATAATGAATTTTATCCTCTTTTTTTCATGGCATATAAATATTTTCTCTTTATAAGCAAATAAATAATTATGAGTAATGAATTTTATCCTCTTACTGTATTTTTTTACTTTTTTTTTCTTTTTGGTTGTCATGTTTACCAAAAAAATGAATTTTATCATTTTATTCTCATGACATATGATTTAAAAATAATAAAAAAAGAATTTTAAACAAACTCTAGAGTAAAATAAAATATTTCGAGAGCAATTATAGTAAACTTGAAATTTCCTGAGAATCAAAAAAACAAGAGGTAGAAATGATTCAAATCTAGTCGTTTTTAGCAAATACTAAAAAATTGACACTAGTTAAAATAAAAGAGAAAAAGTGTTGATTAAATTACTCTAATCGAATTAAAATCATAAAGTGATCCTTAAGACTAAATCACCTAAATATTAGATTTAACTAATGCTAATAAAATAAAAGATTAGAAAAATAAAAATAATAAAAATGCTAATAAATAATCTAAAAAACAAAATTTTAAATAACAAAAGCTAAGTATGAGCTTATTAAATTTTTTAAATTTTCTAAGTTTTTCAATTTCTATTGGAATTTTGGGATTATAAATTTGTTTTTGATTTTTCTAAGTGCTAAAAGAAAAGAAAATAAAGCAAAACATTTTTTTAATTTCTGGAATTTTATTTTTTTTGTAATTTTCTAAGTTCTATAATTTTTTATACATTTTTTTGAAATATTTTTAAACAAAAAGGGAAAATACCCACATACTTAAAAGTCAACATTGTCCCCCCAATGTTGAACCCTAAGTATGAGGAAAAAAGAAGAAGACTATGTACAAAGGAAATAAAGAAATTAAAAACGGGAAAATGACACATCTCTAATTTTTGGGATGAGGGTGGCGGCAGGAACACCTGCAAAATATTTGAGTAAAACAACAACAACAAAAACATAAAAAAACAAAGCAAAAAATCAAAAGAGAAAAAAAAATTTTGTAGAATTTTTTATGCTTTATAATTTTCGATTTTTTATATTTTAATAAACTTTTTTAGATTTTGAACTTTTTTAAATTTACAAAAGTAAATAAAGATGTATTTTTTATGTTTTAATTAGTCTTGGACTTCCCAAGATCTACCTGATGAAGGGTTCGCAAGGTACCAAGAGATGCGATGGAATGACACCTCAAATCTCTTTTTTCCAAGAATTTTATTTTAACAATTTTTTTAGGGAGGAAAATAGAAAAGGAAACAAATAAGGATAAAAGTAATAGTATTTTCTCTTTCAAAATGTTGACAAAAATAATTTCTAGCAACGACGTCAAAAACTTAATAAGAAAAATTTCAAGTGTTTTTTTCAAACACGATCTACGATGAATGCAAGCATATCCATCATGTATAACATAGGATATGAAAAGACATCAATGTCGTATAAATTCACAGGTTTGTCGAGTACTTCTACTTCAAAAAACTAAATATTATTTTATCAGAATAAAAATAGGTAGGAGAAGTTAAAAGCTAAATGCTAAATATAAAAGAAAATTAAGACTTAAATAATCATACATAGACATGTCAAATCACGTCTTGAAATGAATGTTAAAAAAGAGAACTAAACTTGATTAAAGCGCGTCTTGAAATGCCAATCCGAGTCTTGGCCGTAGAAATTCCCGAATTATGAACATACCTCGCTCGAGGATATGCCCACCCGAGCTTAGGAATATTAACTGAATTCTCATTCTATAATTAATAACCTAAAACTTACTTTAACGAGATGATCCTGCTATAAGATTTGACTCATATCCAAAAGATTTACGTCATCATCTCTCGAGGGTTGCGTGCAAATCTTTTTATTCCCGAACGATCGATTCATACACTTGAGCCTCTCGGCTAACTAGAGTACGAAAACAACTATCGAAATTCATAACTAATATATGAACTTGAATCGTTATAAATCGGGAATAAATCTAAGGCAGGAAAAGAACGAAATAAAAGGGAAGGACGAGTTCATTCAAATGCTTGTAATAATCAAGAACTAATTACTATCAACTTGAAATTGAATAAAAAGCTGCGTAGAAGGAAACATGAGGAGGAGACATTGTATAAATGAAACCTTCATTAAAATCACATAAAAAAGAGGATTTCAAGAAATAAAAACTAACTTACATTGCATAAAAGAAAATTCTAAATCACATTGCATGAATTGAAAATACAAGAAATCAAACTAAGAAAATTACTTAATAAAAAAACTATGCATGAAAAGAAATTGCAGAAAAAATGTACAAGGAGTGTCCAAGGGGGCGACCCAGGAGGCAGAAACACTCAGGGGGGTGGGGGGCAGGTTCTATTTATAGGGAAATATTTGGAGTACACGCCCCCTGTTATGCCCGTGACAGGGGGGCGTGTAATATTAAATGACGTGGTAGGGCAGAAATACGGTGGAAAGGCGTCAGTCTCAAATTTGAAGGAACACACCCCGGATCACACCCGTGACTTGGGGTATGTAGTGTACGGAAGCAGCGTTGCTCAACTGTGATCGCATCGGGATCGCTGGGGAGCAGAAACTGAGGGATATTCCCCCTATCACGCCCGTGATTAGGGGCGTGACATACACGGAAGGCATCGACATTGGCGAAGACTGTGCTGGATTTTTCGGGAGCAGATTCAGAGGGACACGCCCACGATATACGCCAGTGACCTGGGGGTCACGCTCGTGACAACTAGGTGTCACACCCGTGACAACTGGGCATATACTTGAATTTTTTCGGGATTTGGGCTCAAGATCACATCTGCATCGGGATCAGGTTACACGCCCCTGGTCACGCCCGTGCCATGGGGGCATGTACGTGGGAAAATTCTGTAAAAGTGCTCCAAAACCTGCAAAACACAAATAAAACATTATTAAAATAAGATTTATAAAAAGAAACTATTTTGCAACATAAATAAATAAAAGTTATATTAAATCGATACTAGTTATTATATTTAAAATCACATTAAAACTATTTATCAGTAGCTCACTAGAATAGACTTGGTGCATAGGGGCGGATGACGCATCTTTAGGGCAAGATCGTCAAACATAATGTCGAGCATAGTTCTGAGGAGAAGAAAGGGGAAGAACTTGAACAGGA
This sequence comes from Platanthera guangdongensis, assembly GCA_039583875.1. NCBI lineage: Eukaryota > Viridiplantae > Streptophyta > Magnoliopsida > Asparagales > Orchidaceae > Platanthera > Platanthera guangdongensis. The sequence continues at coordinate 99,683,690 of CM077158.1, read as the reverse complement.
AGGTCAGGAGGTTATGGAGATGACTCGGGAAGAAGGACAAGAGATGGTGAACCTAGTTGAGACTGAGTGTGAGATAACTCGGAGGAAGATGATACATGTGGTGGTATGGAGAGAAAGAGAACGTCATCAATTGTAATGTAAATGTGAGTAGAGGAAGAAGGAGACGAAGGCAGGGATGAAATATAAAGGGGCGGTCCTCAATAAAAGTAACGTCTCTGAGATACGAACACGATGAGTTATAGGTTCATAGCATCTATAACCATTGTGCTCAGGACTATAACATAGAAAAACACAAGCGGTGGACTGAGCAGATAGTTTGGTGCACTTACAAGGAGTAAGAACATAAGATAAATAACCAAACACACATAGGTAGTCATAATGAGGAGCACGACCAAACATATGCTCACCAGGACTGTTACCTTGTAGGAAATTGGATGGAATGAGCTTGATATGATAGACATCAGTGAATATTGCCTCAGCCAAGAAGTGTGGAGGCACATGGGAGACAATGAGGAGAATACAAACTGTCTCAATGACATGACATTACTTCCTTTCTGCAGTGTCATTCTAAAAATGAGCAACAAGACAGAAGAGATGAGGTAGAGTACCATGAGAGGCCAAAAGATCATGAAATGTGTGTGATAAGTATTCCCCTTTTATTTCAAAAGATGGTCATCATTATTATGTTATTTATGTTGATGATTTCTCTCATTATACATGCATGAATGTATTGGAGCTGCATCAAAGGTCATATTAAAGGATGCACGAGAATCAAGTAACCAGATTGTCATAGTAATACATACAGAAACAGATGTGGCCTCTACGTCAGTCTATGAACTGGAGACATGGCTGACAATGGACGTTGAGGATGAAGGGCCACGACTCTAAGAGTGTTGCTGAACAAGCTACATGATCTTTTCAGGAATATAGGTAAAAATGTCGGGAGCAAGTGGCAGGATAAGAACAGCTGGATGTGGTGCCCCTACTGGTTGGAACACACTATAACTTGCGACACTCTGAGCGAATGTGTCCCAAGTTATGACAATATTGACAGTGGGGAACACGACGCTAGGAGGTCCCAGAGCCCGATGGTGCACCTTGCAAGGTACTAGGTGAAGTAGTTGAAGACGGGCAATATAGAGTGGGTGCACTAAATCTAGGAGGAGGTATGACTGGCATATCAGGTGTCGAGAAACCGTACTAAGGCATAGCGAGAATTGAGTGTGGCAAGGAGGCTGGGCACATGCCCTCCAAGAGTGAAGGCGAGTCTCCTCAGCGATAACAGCAGCAAGACAGTCACGCAGGGATGGTGGAGTAACCCGGTGCATCAACAGAGCACGTATAGACTCGAACTCGGGTCAAAGGCACATGAGAAACTCATACATGCGCAGGTGATCCCTCTCCTCAGCAATGGTGGTGCAACAAGCACAAGTGGGGCAACCCGAAGTTGACATCCCATTCAGTTGACACCATAAATCACTAAGTTCTACAAAGAAGGTCTGAACGGAGCGGTCGTGCTGATAGGAAGAAGCAAGCGTCTACACCAAGGAATACTTTTGTGTGTGACTGGAAGGCAAATAGAGCTGACATAGATGATCTCAAATCTCCCTAGCAGTAGGAAAATCACATACATCCATACAAATGGATATCTCAATAGACTAACAAAGAATGGCAATGTTCTAGGCATCATCATCATGCCATTTCTTTCAATCTGTCCCACTAGTGGAAGAAGGAGAGTGTTTGGTACATTGGAATATATGTACCTGATTTGAAGAAGCCTCACCCTACTCAATGATATACATCAAGGTGTATTTGATGTGCTTTGAGTTTATGTATGCAGGTTAAGTAATTGCAGGAAAAGCATAAAAAGTTTCTAAGTCCATGTGTCGACACCTAGAGGTGAAGTGTCGACACTTATGAAGGCTAGTGTCAACACCCAGAGAAGCTGTGTCGACACTTGGAGTAATTGTGTCGACACCAGGAAGGCAGAGTCGACACTAGAAGAAAAGTGTCGACACATACAGGCTGTGTCGACACACTGTGAAGAATTGTCAACATTATCTGTGTCGACACTTAGAGGCAGTGTCGACACCAAGAGAAACTTTGTCGGCATTGAAAGATATTGTACCTAAACACCTAGAGGGGGGTGAATAGGTGACTTGAATCTTTTTAACTTTTTATGGCAGCAATCAGTTTCAAACACAGATTTATATCTACTTTTGCACAACAATCACACAGCAATCACAACAAATCACAACACACAGTAGACACACAGTTTTATAGTGGTTCCCCAAGGTTTGGGTACATCACTTTCCCCCTTCGCCTATCTAGCAGTGTACTAGATTCGGCCAAACTCCTCCACTATCTCAGAACCCAAACTGGTTCCTACACCTCAGGCCCAAGGCCCTACAACTCAGCTTCTTCACAAAGCCTACACTCAGCCACAAAGGCCTACACTCAGCCACCAAGGCCTACACTCAGAGATTCAATCTCCTACACTCAGGCTCTCAAGCCCTACACTCAGCCTTTATAATTACAGGCTTACAAGACTCAGATCCAAAGGATCCTACAAGATAAAATGAATACAATAATGTGACTCAACAACTCAGAGAAAAGAGAGAGAAGAGTTGTGAGTTTCTTGATGAGTTCTTGGAAGAACTCAGCTGAAATCAATCTGACTTAGCTTTCTTCAAAACTTCTTGAAAGTAGAACTCAATAAGATTGACTCCTTCTGCAGTTGATCCTTGATCTCTGCTACTTAAGGTTCAGAGTAGATCTGAACCCTTCTTCTCAGTCTGGTTCCAACAACTGAATTCTTGGATGGAGCTCTCTCTCTCCAACTTCTTAGATCTTCACTTGATAGCTAGATCTTCTTTAGACAATTACTTGATCTGAACTTTGACAACTTCAACAACAACTTCTGTAGACTGTATAAGCCTATTTATAGGCCTTCTTCATGGTAACCGGCTGGTCCGGTTCATAACTGAATTCTGACAACTCTGACAGGTGTTGTAGACCGGTTGAAATGGCAGCTGTCAAGTCATCCAGTCAGTTCTTGAAAATTCTGTAACTGTCTAGAAGTGTCGAGACTATCTGTCTTTAAGTGTCGACACTTATAGACCAAGTGTCAACACATGTTGTCTAAGTGTCGACACTAGCCTACAAGGTGTCGACACAATTCTTTGTGTTGTAGATTTTATATCTCGACACTGCTTCTTCTTCATGTGTCGACACTAAAATTGAGTGTTGACACAAGTACTTGTATTTCAGTATTTTGCTGAATTCTTGTAAGTGTCGACACTACTCCTTTGTGTCGACACATCTTCATGTGTTGAACTCGCTGAGTGTCGACACTTCTTCTTGGTGTCGACACATATCTTCAGTGTTGATACTTACTGAGTGTCGATACAGCTCCTTGTGTCGACACATCCTTCTTTTGTCGAGACTATGGCTGAGTGTCGACACATCTTCATAGTGTCGACACTTATACTTAGAATATTTTGTTGAACATTGTTGTTCTTTGCTAAGTGTCGACACAGCTCCTTGTGTCGACACTTTCTTCAAGTGTTGAGTCTTCAGCTGAGTGTCGACACATTCTTTCTTGTGTCGACACTTTCTTCAAGTGTTGACTCTTCTGTTATGTGTCGACACATTGCTTTGGGTGTCGATACTTATACTTAGACTCTGCTAGCTTTTGCTGAGTGTCGACACAGCCTCCAAGTGTCGACACTTTCTGATGTAGACACAGTTTCACTGGGTGTCGACACAACTGCTAAGTGTCGACACAACTTTACTGGCTTTTCTTCATTGAGTGTCGACACAGCTCCTTGTGTCGACACTTTCTGTCTGGTATCGACTCAGCATCCCTGGTGTCGACACAATGACTCCAAGTGTCGACACTGCTTGCCTGGGTGTCAACACAAGTCTTCTTAAGTGTCGACACTTTCCCTCTGGGTGTCGACACATGGACTTAGAAACTTTTTCTTCTTTCCTGTAAATACTTAGCCTGCACAAGTAAACTCAAAACACATCAAATACATTTTGATGTATATCATTGAGTTGGGTGAGACTTCTTCAAATCAGGTACATTAGAACCAATGTACCCAACAATCTCCCCCTATTTGGAGAAGTCATAACCCTTAGTCAATGATATACAACATTCATAATAAAATTACAAAATGATGTAAAGCAGGATTATATATAGCAGGACAATCATAAACATGTATCAACCAAACATGTATACATAGACATTATCACAGAACAAATATGAAAAAGATTTAACATATAACATATTGTTCTAATATCTGTCATATTCATTTTCAAAAGTTTACAGAATGTTTTACATCAAAAAGATTACATAGTAAACTTTAAGAAAATTCTAATTCTATTTCTGTTCAGGCTCTTTGATCACTATTCCTTTTCCAGCTTGTACTTTGGCTTGAACAGGAGCTTCAGCAACTTCAGCATCAGCATGCTTCTTGCCTTTCAAGTCCTTTTTCTTTTGTTCTTCTGCTTTGATCTTTTGCCTTTCAAAGTAGTGATAAGGCTTGGGAAAGTACTTTCTAGGCTCCTGGGCAGTAGGAGGTAGCTTTCCCATCTTGACCTTTCTTCTATATTGGACTATAGCCTCCTGCTTGGACTCATGTTTTCTCCATTTAGCCTCAGAAAACCTCTTGTTCCTGTCATGCACATTATCTTTTGCAGCTTTCTAGGCAGTCAAAATGATATTTCTTGAGGTAGGGCTCCACTGCTCAAAGTCTGGTCTTTGTTCAACTTGTTCCCTAAACATCTTCTTAGACAATCTAGTCTCTTCTTCTTTCTGCAGTGCTTCTTGCATAGCTTTAGAGATTGGCTGAACAACTTTCGCTATAATTACATTGTCCTTGCCCCCAGGTGGGCTATACATGGACTGTATGTCAGCATGAACCATATCAAAATCTGGAGGAGGGTAGATGACTTGAGCCACTTCAGGTTGCTCCCCTCCTAGATATGCAGGATGAATTCCAGATTCTGCAACATTATCATCATCACAAAGAGGAGGATATCCAAGAGTTGCTCTGATAGAATTTGATATCCACTTGGCATGATCAGAGCTGGCTTTGACTAAAACCCTCTCCCCCTTTATGACTTCTCTTTCTATATGATCTCTGACATCATCTTTCTGAAATCTCACCTGATTATCCAAATAATTAACTCCATCTTTAAAGAAAGGTTTTAACCTTTGGAGTTTGTCAGTTATCAACTTTTGAGAATCTTGGATGGCAGTCTTAACAACAGTTATTTCCTCTTGGAATACTTTGTCAAAATTTGCTTTTGCTGTAGCTGGAGTCTGCCCTGCAGCTAGATTCTTCAGCTCTATGACTATAGCATTGTGAGATGCAGTCAAATTATCATTCATCCTAATTTGATTTTCAAGTACATATCCTTGCTTGACTGCAAAGTCATCAACTTGTGCTTTAATCTTTTCTTGATGTGTAGCCAAGTACACCACTGCATTTCCTCCCTTGTGAAAGCAGTCTGTCATTTCCTTCTTGTTAAGATTCATCTCAAATCTTATTGACTTGATATCCTGTGCAAGATCAAATTGCAATGATTTCTGCCCTTCATCCACATATTTCTCAATGGCCTGCCTGTGCTCATCCAGTTTAATCTGCATAGCAACTATCAGTGCACTATAATCAACAGTTGGAGCTGGTTGTGATATAGGCTGAGGAGTAACAGTTTGCAAAGCCCTCTTATAACTCTGGCTTCTTCTTCTGAATACTTGAAATTTCTTTTGCTTAGCCCTTGTAGACTCCTCATCTTCAGATGCTGAGGAGCTAGCAATGTCTACCCTCTCCTTAGGGCTTGGGGGTTTCTCAGGCTCTTGCCTTGTAGGTTCTTCAACAAGTACTACTTGCTCCCCCTCAACTGGAGCATTCTCTCCTTCAGCAGTTGTTTCTTTGTCAAAATCAGTTTGATCCAGGTTAAGGAATAGATCTTCCATTGTGTATTCCTGTGGAGAATGGGTAGGAGAAATTCTTTGCTCATCTACCACTGGATCAGAAACAACTTCATGATCTACAACAGATGTGTCTTTCATTACAACATCTGGGACTTGACTATCAGTCTGTGGTTGCTGATAAACATCAGACAAATCAGTATCCTCTAAAGTAAAATCTAAAGCATTAAGCTCAGTGATTACCTCAAGGATGATGTTTGTAGCTTGCTCACTCTCTAGTGTAGTTGGTTCTTCTACAACTAGAGGCTCCCCCTGGATTTGATCCTTGTGTATGGGGCTAGCTTGAGGTAGCTCTCCCTGGAGTTCAGCAACATTTTGAGGAGCTGGAGACTTTACAGCAGTTCCTTCCTCATTCTCATCAGGTGTGAAGACCACTTATTCTTCACTTTCAGAGCTGCTAGTTGGAACCTGAGCCACTGGAGCAGACTTCTTCTTCTTCTTTAGTTGAATTTCCTTCTCAGAAGTGATCTTTTTAGGTGTTGGCATCTCTTTAGACAACACACTATCCCATCTAGAAAATATTCTCATATCCATTTTCCTCATATGATTTATTTTACTTCCAGCAGCTTGACCCATAACTTCTGGTATAACACCAGCAAGGTATAGACTTAAAATTCTGCCCAGGTTGGGCTTCTTCAGGCTTTCCTTGATTTTCTCAAATATCACTACAGACCAGTCAGTTTGCAAAGTGAAGATGATCCTTGTCATAATACCAAACATATAGGCAGACACTCTGTCATGCCCTCCTGGCTTGCTCAATATCACTTTCCCAACAATTTCAGACAGGAATTTCCCCTGACTGTTCATTCCTTTTCTATTGAAGACTGAACCAATATTCATCTTAGAATCTAGTCCACACCAGGTTAGAGCTTCCCTGGTCTTAGAAGCAGTAACTTCTTCTTCTTTGGTTCTTGGTAATTGTAGTACTTTTCTCAGACTTTTTGGAGAGACCTTTACTTTTTCACCATGAACCCTGGATTTGATCTTGAATCCAGATTCGTCCACTTCAGCTCCATTGAGGAATTCCAGTACTTCCTTCTTCCAGATCTTTGTCGGCTCAGAAACTAGGAATTCTAACCCTGAGTTTGCGACGAGGGTTATCACATTCTGGATCTCCGGGTCTGTATCATCAAAAGCATTGCACACCAGCTCGTAGCCTTCGTTGACGTTCTCCTCAAGCTTTGGCGCCATTAGGGTTTGAAGAATTTAAACTGAGAGAAGAGAGGTGTCGACACACAAGTTTTGGTCTCAAAACTTTTGAAAGCGTGTCGACAGACTAAGGCAAAACCCTATTTATACCTTTCTAGTTTTGAAGATGAAAAGGCGGGCAGCTAACTTAAATTGTGTCGACACTGCCGATAAGTGTCGAAACTGACTTATAATGTCTCGACACCTAAGTGTCGACACAAGTTTAGTCAACAGATTATATGTGTCGACACTTGTTTATGTGTCGACACCACTTAACTCGACATTTAGTCGAGACTTTACTTAGATAATTCTGAGTAAATACTAAGTGTCGACACCACCTTGGATGTGTCGACACCTACTGGTCATGTGTCGACACTAATATTCTAAAATGTCGACACCAACTTCCTAGATGTGTCGACACCTTTTCCCTGAAGTGTCGACACCACTTTTCTGTGTCGACACAGAGATCTCTGTGTGTCAACACCTTTTTACTTAGACATTTCCAATTCTATAAACTTACTCTAAGTTTATCATTGCTAGTTCAATTTTGAACCTATTGAACTTAGTTTCCTCTAAGGGCTTAGTGTACATATCAGCTAGTTGATCATCTGTTCTAACATATTCCAGTAAAATATCTTCTTTCTCTACATGCTCCCTAAGAAAATGATATTTTATCTCTATATGTTTAGTTCTACTATGGGAAACAGGATTATGTGCAATTGATATAACACTAGTAGAATCACAGAAGAGTGGAGTTCTACTTACCTGAAATCCATAGTCCTCTAGTTGATGTTGTATCCACAGAAGTTGAGCACAACAACTTCCTGCAGCAAAATATTCTGATTCTGCAGTGGAGATAGTCACACTTGTTTGCTTTTTGCTACTCCAAGAAATCAGTCTTCCACCTAGGAATTGACAGGTTCCAGTAGTGCTTTTTCTGTCTTCTTTACATCCTGCAAAGTCTGCATCTGAATAACCTGTTAGATCAAAATCCCCATTCCAAGGGTACCAGAGGCCTAGATAAGGAGTGCCCTTTAGATATCTCAAGATCCTTTTGACTGCTGTCAAATGAGACTCTTTAGGGCAGGCTTGATACCTTGCACAGACACATGTAGCATACATGATATATGGTCTACTTGCAGTCAAATACAATAGGGAGCCAACTATCCCTCTATACAAGGTTTCATCTACAGGTTTCCCTGCATCATCCTTGCTAAGAGATATACTTGACCCCATAGGAGTCTTCATGGTACTGGAGGAATCCATACCATACTTCCTTATGAGTTCTAGGGGGAACTTGGACTGGCAAATGGATAAACCATTCTCAGTCTGTCTTACTTGGAGACCCAAGAAGAACTTTAGCTCCCCCATACTACTCATCTCAAATTGACTTTGCATTAGTTTTGCAAACTTTTTGCAAAGACTACTTTCAGTAGACCCAAATATTATGTCATCTACATATATTTGGACTAGTATTACTTTGCCTCTGGATTCCCTAAGGAATAGAGTCTTGTCTATTTTCCCCCTTGTGAACTTATTCTCAATGAGGAAATTAGACAGGGTTTCATACCAAGCCCTAGGGGCTTGCTTTAACCCATATAAAGCTTTCCTAAGTCTATAAACATGATTAGGTAGAGTTGAATCAACAAAACCTGATGGCTGTTCCACATAGACTTTCTCTTTAAGATTACCATTCAGAAATGCTGACTTGACATCCATTTGGTAAACTTTGAATCCTTGAAAGGTTGCATAGGCCAGGAACATCCTTATGGCTTCTAGTCTGACTACTGGAGCAAAGGTTTGATCAAAATCAATACCTTCTTCCTGCCTATATCCTTTAGCAAGCAATCTAGCTTTGTTCTTAATGATGACTCCATGTTCATCCATCTTATTCCTGTAGATCCACTTTGTCCCAATTATATTGTGGTCTTTAGGTTTAGGAACAAGTTCCCAGACCTTGCACCTCTTGAACTGATTTAGCTCTTCCTGCATTGCTTCAATCTAATGTGGATCAAGGATGGCTTCTTCAAACTTCTTTGGTTCAACTTGGGATAGAAAACAAGAGTAGATTGCTGCATTCAGATTTCTGCTCCTTGTTTGTACCCCTTATCTTGGATCACCAATGATTTGTTCTACTGGATGATCTCTAAGATGCCTATTGGCTGGAGGCATCCTTACTTCAGGTTGAACTTCTTCAATTTCATCATCTTGTTGTACTCCTTGTACTCCTTCTGCATTTGGTACATGTATTACTCCCCCTGGACCACAGCCACTGTCTTCTACCTGCTGTCTTGCAGTAGGTTCTTCTTCTATAGTGAGCTTGTCAATCTTCTTTATTATACCTGTGGGGCTACAAAGACTACTAGACATCTCATTGTTAATAAGTCTAGTTTCATCAAATACTACATATACTGACTCCTCTACAACTTGAGTAGACAAGTTGTAGACTCTATAAGCCTTACTGTTGTTGCTGTACCCAACAAAAATTCCCTCTTGGGACTTGGCAGCAAACTTAGTCAAGTAAGACTTCCCATTGTTAAGTATGAAACACTTACAACCAAAGATCCTGAAATAGGATAGGTTTGGTTTTCTGCCTTTCACAACCTCATAGGGGGTCTTGTTGAGGCTTTTAGTATTGGTGGACCTATTAATAACATGGCATGCAGTATTAACTGCTTCAGCCCAGAAATATTCAGGTAGTGATGTATCACTTAATAGGGTCCTACCTGCCTCAATCAAGGTTCTATTCTTCCTCTCAGCAATGCCATTTTGCTGAGGTGTTCTTGGTGAAGAAAACTCTTGAAATATCCCAAAGTCTTCACATAGTTTTGTCATGCTGTCAGACTGAAATTCAGTACCATGGTCACTTCTTATTTTGACCACTGTACTGTCTAGTTCATTCTGAATCTGTTTGACAAAGCTATAGAAGACACTAGATGTTTCAGATTTCTGTCTTAAGAAGAACACCCAGGAAAACCTTGAGTAGTCATCTACAACTACAAAGGTATAGACCTTCCTACCTATGCTGTGAACTGGCATTGGACCAAAGAGATCCATATGCAAGAGGTATAAGCACCTCACAGCATCTTTGTTTTCAATGCTTCTAAAGGTGGATCTAGTATGCTTGCCCTTTTGACAAGCTGAGCCAATACCATCTTTAACACACTTAACTTGAGGACCATTCCTCACTAACTCTTTACTAAAGAGTTTGTCAATTGTCTTGTAGTTTAGATGAGCTAGCCTCTTGTGCCATTTGACACAATGAGAGACTTTCTCATCAGCTACAAGACACACTTGAGAACCATTGGTCTCACACATAATGTCTAGGCAGTAGATATTCCTCTTTCTATAACCTGTCAAAATGATCTCTTGATCAGTTGACCTCTTGATATGACAACCATTCTTAACAAATGAGATGTCATACCCTACATCACTTAATTGACTTATACTTATTAGGTTGTGTTTCAACCCTTTAACATAAGCCACTTGAGTAATGGTAACTAAGTTACTAGAAATGTTACCAAACCCTTTGATGATTCCTTTTTCAGAACCACCAAAGGTGACTTTTGGACCATCTTTGATTGGAATGTAATCCCTTAGTAATCCCTTTGTTCCAGTCATATGTCTGGAACATCCACTGTCCAAGTACCATATTGGGGTATGGCCACTTGGACTCTCTTGCAAAACAGATTAGTGAACCTTAGAACCCAAAGAATTCTTGGGTCCTTGGTACTCGTTAGTTTGCATCCTGACAAAGCTACCTGCTGGTTTTCCAATAGGCAGTTTGCTACTCACTTTGGCACTAGCATTGTGCCAACAATCCATGGCAAAGTGGCCAACCTTGCCACAGCACCAACACTCAAACTTATTATACCTTTGCTTAGGTACTGTCTTTGCTGTTTTATCTACAGCAGACTTGTTGAGAGTTGGGGCTTTGCCCTTGGGCTTGGACTTGGACTGAACAGTCCTTGCAGGTTTAGTAAAACTCAGTCCAGCTTTACCTTTGTGATGAACAAATTCATCAATTATGGGTAGAACTGACTTAGGTTTAGAAAACCTAGCAACTAAGTCCTTCTCCTTCTGAAGATTAATCTCCAGACTCTTGATTTGATCATTCTTAAATGATATAGTTCCCATATGAATCACAGTTATGTGCTTCAGTCTGGCTATCTCATTAAGCTTTTGATCAAATAACTTCTCAAACTCAGTTGCAGCAGCTTTTAGATTAGCAATTTCCTTTGCCTGACTTTTGGCTAGGGACTTGCTCTTCTTATAAGCTTGCAACAGAACTTTATATTCATCTATCAGCTGATGAATATCTTCTTCAGACTCAGATGCACTCTCATCATTTGATGATGATGAATCTGATTCTGTACTGGCACAAGAAATTGAACTTAAAGTTGAACTTTGTACCTTACTAGGTCCTGGATGCTCCAGGATTTTGTCATTTTCAGTCAATGCCATCAGTCCTTGGCACTGACTGTCCTCTTGTTCATATATAGAATCCATAATCTGCATGAACTCTTCTTCTTCTTCCTCAGCAAACAGTCCAATATATGCCTCAGCATCTGACTCAGTTTCTGATGAAGATAAATCTGACAGGCTCTTGTCCTTTTTGGCAACAAAAGACTTCTCCTTCTTGCCCTTGTATAGAGACCTTTTCTTGTCACTAGACTCCTTCCTTTTTTCTGGACAATCAGCAACAACATGACCTTGTCTATTACAGCAATAGCATACTATTTTTGAAAGAGTTGCCTTGCTAGACTTGGTCATTTTCCTGTCTTTCTTTGAAGGCTTTTTATTCTGATAAAAGTCTTCTTTTCCTTGTGAAGTTGATGGCCTTGTCCTCCATTGTTTCTTCTTCAAGAACTTCTGGAAATGTCTTGTAAAGGCAGCAAAGTCCTCATCACTTCCACTGCTTTCTGACTTTATACTTACTGACTCATCTGATTCTGTTTCAGCAACTTTAGGAGGTGGAGTTGGTGACTTACTCCTATACTTTCTGGGAGCTTCTGATTTGAAGGCAACTGTTCTTTCCTTGTGTTCACTTCTTGTTGATTTCTCCTCTTCCTTCCTCATCATTAACTGCATTTCATAAGACAGCAGTTTGCCAAATAGTGTTGGTGGAGGAATTTCTCCCAACTTTGTCATTTCCCTAATGACACAGATCTTGGTGTCCCAATCTTTTGTAAGGGACCTTAGAAACTTATCATTGAGTTCATAGTTACTGAACTCTCTGCCATAGGACATGAGTTCATTCATAATCCTGTAGAACTTCTTATAGCACTCAGTTATGCTATCAGCCTTACCTTGTCTAAAACTTTCATATTCTTGATTTAGCAAGGATTTTCTGTCTTGCCTAACTTCTTCAGAACCCTCCATGTACACAATAAGTGTATCCCACATCTCTTTAGCTGTCTTACAGTGTATCAGATTCTGAAAAGTTGCATCATCTATGACACTCACTATTATGTTCTGAGCTCTTTTGTCCATAGTGGCTAGAACAATTTCATCCTTAGTCATTTCAGAGAAATCCATTGGTGTTCTCTGATTTGCATCTAAGACTGATACCTTCATGGGCACATATGGCCCTTCTTTGACTGTGATATAAATCCTATGGTCTGAGGCTTCCATAAACAGCCTCACCCTTTCCTTCCATATGCCAAAGATTTCCTTCCTACATATGGGCAACTTCATGGATCCCAATTCCTTGTGATTCTCAGAGGAACCCATGGTTCTTGAATTTCTTGATTCTGTAATTTGACTTAGACTGAATCTGCCAACAGGATCTATTCAGATAGTTATGTCCCTTTTGAGTAACCTCGCTTTGATACCACTTGAAAGATATTGTACCTAAACACCTAGAGGGGGGGGGGTGAATAGGTGACTTGAATCTTTTTAACTTTTTATGGCAGCAATCAGTTTCAAACACAGATTTATATCTACTTTTGCACAACAATCACACAGCAATCACAGCAAATCACAACACACAGTAGACACACAGTTTTATAGTGGTTCCCCAAGGTTTGGGTACATCCACTTTCCCCCTTCGCCTATCTAACAGTGTACTAGATTTGGCCAAACTCCTCCACTATCTCAGAACCCAAACTGGTTCCTACACCTCAGGCCCAATGCCCTACAACTCAGCTTCTTCACAAAGCCTACACTCAGCCACAAAGGCCTACACTCAGCCACCAAGGCCTACACTCAGAGATTTCAATCTCCTACACTCAGGCTCTCAAGCCCTACACTCAGCCTTTATAATTACAGGCTTACAAGACTCAGATCCAAAGGATCCTACAAGATAAAATGAATACAATAATGTGACTCAACAACTCAGAGAAAAGAGAGAGAAGAGTTGTGAGTTTCTTGATGAGTTCTTGGAAGAACTCAGTTGAAATCAATCTGACTTAGCTTTCTTCAAAGCTTCTTGAAAGTAGAACTCAATAAGATTGACTCCTTCTGCAGTTGATCCTTGATCTTTGCTACTTAAGGTTCAGAGTAGATCTGAACCCTTCTTCTCAGTCTGGTTCCAACAACTGAATTCTTGGATGGAGCTCTCTCTCTCCAACTTCTTAGATCTTCACTTGATAGCTAGATCTTCTTTAGACAATTACTTAATCTGAACTTTGACAACTTCAACAACAACTTCTGTAGATTGTATAAGCCTATTTATAGGCCTTCTTCATGGTAACCGGCTGGTCCGGTTCATAACTGAATTCTGACAACTCTGACAGGTGCTGTAGACCGGGTGGAATGGCAGCTGTCAAGTCATCCAGTCAGTTCTTGGAAATTCTGTAACTGTCTAGAAGTGTCGAGACTATCTGTCTTTAAGTGTCGACACTTATAGACCAAGTGTCGACACATGTTGTCTAAGTGTCGACACTAGCCTACAAGGTGTCGACACAATTCTTTGTGTTGTAGATTTTATATCTCGACACTGCTTCTTCTTCATGTGTCGACACTAAAATTGAGTGTCGACACAAGTACTTGTATTTAAGTATTTTGCTGAATTCTTGTAAGTGTCGACACTACTCATTTGTGTCGACACATCTTCATGTGTTGAACTCGCTGAGTGTCGACACTTCTTCTTGTTGTCGACACATGTCTTCAGTGTTGATACTTGCTGAGTGTCGACACAGCTCCTTGTGTCGACACATCCTTCTTCTATCGAGACTCTGGCTGAGTGTCGACACATCTTCATAGTGTCGACACTTGTACTTAGAATATTTTGTTGAACTTTGCAGTTCTTTGCTAAGTGTCGACACAGCTCCTTGTGTCGACACTTTCTTCAAGTGTTGAGTCTTCAGCTGAGTGTCGACACATTCTTTCTTGTGTCGACACTTTCTTCAAGTGTTGACTCTTCTGTTATGTGTCGACACATTGCTTTGGGTGTCGACACTTGTACTTAGTCTCTGCTAGCTTTTGCTGAGTGTCGACACAACCTCCAAGTGTCGACACTTTCTGATGTAGACACAGTTTCACTAGGTGTCGACACAACTGCTAAGTGTCGACACAGCTTTACTGGCTTTTCTTCATTGAGTGTCGACACAGCTCCTTGTGTCGACACTTTCTGTCTGGTGTCGACTCAGCATCCCTGGTGTCGACACAATGACTCCAAGTGTCGACATTGCTTGCCTGGGTGTCGACACAAGTCTTCTTAAGTGTCGACACTTTCCCTCTGGGTGTCGACACATGGACTTAGAAACTTTTTCTTCTTTCCTGCAAATACTTAGCCTGCACAAGTAAACTCAAAACACATCAAATACATTTTGATGTATATCATTGAGTTGGGTGAGGCTTCTTCAAATCAGGTACATTAGAACCAATGTACCCAACAGACATTAAATGTGTCGACACCAGGAGGCTGTGTCGACACTCAGCAAACTTCAACAAAGTTAAAGTACATGGGTCGACACAAAGGAGATGTGTCGACACTCAGCAAGTTTTAACGCATGAAGGCATGTGTTGACACAAAGGAGATGTGTCGACACTCAGCAAGTATCTACAACAAAAGGAGATGTGTCGACACAAAGGACATGTGTCGACACATAGCAGATTTCAACTAAGTTTCAAAGAATAAGTACTTGTGTCGACACACTCAAACAGTGTCGACACATTCTACAGAAGGCTTGTGTCGACACACAGGATCAGTATCGACACATTCTGAAGAAGCAGTGTCGAGAAGCTATTACAACAACACAAGGAGTTGTGTCGACATCATCAAGGCTAGTGTCGACACTTAGTCTACTTGTGTCGACACTTGGTCTATTTGTGTCGACACATAATGACTATCTGTCTCGATACTTTTAGACAGTGACAGAGATTTCACGAAGTGACTGGATGACTTGGCAGCTGCCATTTCAACCGGTCAACTACAACTTTCAGAGCCGTCAGAAGGTTGTTAGAAACCGGATCAGCCGGTCACCATGGAGAAAGCTTATATAAAGGACTTTCTCCTTCAACAATCAGAAGTAGAATCAAGAGAAAGAATCTCGAGTGATTATAGATTGACAACAATCAATCAAGAGATCTAACAACACAAAAGAAGAAGACCTTCAACAGAAGATCTAAGAAGTAGGAGAGAGAGAGCTCCTTCTAAGAAGAGCAGCTGCTGAACTGGGCTGCTAAGTAAGATTCAGATTGAGATCTGAATCTCAAGATAGCTGTTGATTGATGATCATCTGCACAGGAGATTCAACCCTACTGTGTTCTAATTCAAGAAGCTTTGAAGAAAGCCAAGGGTGGTTGATCTCTGCCAAGTTCTTCCAAGAACTCATCAAGAAGCCAGTCAATTCATCTCTCTCAGTCAGAGTTGTGGTTAATTACCTTGTATTATTAAATTCTTGTAGAATCCTAAGGGATCTGAGTTGTAAGCCTAAACTATAAAGGCTGAGGTAGGGCTTTTGTACATGAGTGTAGGAGATTCTATTCTCTGAGTGTAGGCCTTGATTAAAGGCTGAGGTAGGGCTGTTTAGCCTGAGTGTAGGTCTTGGTGAAGACTGAGTGGTAAGGCTTTATGCCTGAGTTGTAGGAGTGGGAACACTCTGAGTTGTAGGAACCTGTTTGTGGTTCTGAGTTGTAAGATCCGAGGATCTGAAAAGAAGTGGAGAAGTTAGGCCTAATCTAGTACACTACTAGATAGTCGAAGGGGGAAAGTGGATGTACCCAGACCTTGGGAAACCACTATAAATCCTGTGTGCACTCTATGTATGTTAGATTGTATGGTTGCTGTGTTATGATAATTGTAGAATTGCATTTATTGTACAGTATTTCTGCTTTTAAAGTTAAAAAGATAAAGGTCACTTATTCACCCCCCCTAGGTGATTAGACACTATTTCTTTTGAAAGAAATTGTACCTAATCACCTAGAGGGGGGTGAATAGGTGACTAAATCTTTTTTTTAAAAACTTTTTAGGCAGATTGCAGATTATATCATAGATTTAAAACTAATTCTTCACAGCTATTAATCAGCAATCACAGAATACACATGCACACAATGAACACACAGATTTATAGTGGTTCCCCAAGGTTTGGGTACATCCACTTTCCCCCTTCGCCTATCTAGTAGTGTACTAGATTCGGCCAAACTCCTCCACT
Organism: Platanthera guangdongensis; assembly: GCA_039583875.1. Classification (NCBI taxonomy): domain Eukaryota; kingdom Viridiplantae; phylum Streptophyta; class Magnoliopsida; order Asparagales; family Orchidaceae; genus Platanthera; species Platanthera guangdongensis. The sequence continues at coordinate 99,666,902 of CM077158.1, read as the reverse complement.
ATCTCAGATCTTACACTCAGAACCCCAAACAGGTTCCTACAGCTCAGGCCCAAGGCCCTACAACTCAGTCTTCTCCAAAGACCTACACTCAGCCACAAGGCCTACACTCAGCCACAACAGGCCTACACTCAGAGAAATAGATCTCCTACACTCAGGCACACAGGCCCTACCACTCAGCCTTTATAATTACAGGCTTACAACTCAGATCCCTAAGGATCCTACAAGAAATTTAGAATACAAAAAATATACACCTACAACTCAGAGAAAAGAGAGATGAGTTGATAGGTTCTTGATGAGTTCTTGGAAGAACTCTGCTGAGATCAACCTCACTTGGCTTTCTTCAAAGAATCTTGAATGTAGAACACAATATGATTGATTCTCTGCAGCAGATCTTCAATCACTGCAACTTAAGATTCAGAACTAGGTCTGAACCCTTCTTCACAGCCTGATTCCAACGGCTGTCTTCTTGGATGGATTTCTCTCTCTCCAACTTCTTAGATCTTCACTTGATTCTTCAATGAATATCTAGATCTTCTTTTCTTTTTCAATCTCTTATTTTTCTTTATCTGTTAACAGTATAAGCCTATATATAGGCCTTCTTCATGGTGACCGGCTGATCCGGTTCCTAACAGCTTTCTGACAACTCTGACAGGTGCAGTAGATCGGCTGGAATGGCAGCTGTCAAGTCATCCAGTAAGTTCTTGAAATATCTGTAACTGTCTGAAAGTGTCGAGACAGTCTGTCTTTAAGTGTCGACACTTATAGACCAAGTGTCGACACAAGTTGACTAAGTGTCGACACTAGCCTTCAAGGTGTCGACACAACTCCTTGTGTTGTAGATTTTACTTCTCGACGCAGCTTCTTCAATATGTGTCGACACTGATATTGTGTGTCGACACAACTTCTTGTTCTTCAGTACTTTAGTTTATTTCTTGTAAGTGTCGACACAACTCCTTTGTGTCGACACATCTTCATGTGTTGAACTTGTTCAGTGTCGACATATCTTCTTGGTGTCGATACTTTCCTTCAGTGTTGATACCTGTTGAGTGTCGACACAGATCCTTGTGTCGACACATTATTCTTCTGTTGAGACTTTGGCTGAGTGTCGACACATCTCCTTTGTGTCGACACTTGTACTTAGAATTTTGTTGAACTTTGCTGAGTGTCGACACAGCTTCCTAGTGTCGACACTTTCTTCATATATTGAGTCTTCTGCTGAGTGTCGACACATTCTTTCTTGTGTCGACACTTTCTTCAAGTGCTGAGTCTTCTGCTGTGTGTCGACACATTCCTCATTATGTCGACACTTATACTTAGACTCTGCTGACTTTTGTTGAGTGTCGACACAGCCTCCAAGTGTCGACACTTTCTGATGTAGATACAATTCCTCTGGGTGTCGACACTGCTTCTAAGTGTCGACACTTCTTCACTGGACATTTATTCATTGAGTGTCGACACAGCCTTCATGTGTCGACACTTTCTGTCTGGTGTTGACTCTGCATCCCTGGTGTCGACACAATTACTCCAAGTGTCGACACTGCTTCTCTGGGTATCGACACAAGTCTTCTTAAGTGTCGTCACTTTCCTTCTGGGTGTCGACACATGGACTTAGAATCTTTTCTGCTTTCCCTGTAAATACTTGACCTGCACAACTAAACTCAAAATACATCAAATACATTTTGATGTATATCATTGAGTAGGGTGAGGCTTCTTCAAATCAGGTACATTTAAATCAATGTACCCAACAATCTCCCCCTATTTGGAGAAGTCATAACCCTTAGTCAATGATATACACCATACAGAATAAAATCATAGCATGATGTAAAGCAGGATTATATAACAGGACAAATTCATAAACATGTATTAATCAAAACATATAAGCACAGATATCTCAGAACAATTATGTAATAGATTTATCACACATCATATTGTTCTAACAACTTTGTCATATACATTATACAAAAGTTTACAGAGTGTTTTAATACAAGTGATTACATAGTAAACTTAAGATAATGCTATTCTATTTCTGCTCAGCCTCCTTAATAACTATGCCCTTCCCAGACTGTATCTTTGCTTGTACAGGGGCTTCAGCATCTTCAACAGCAGCAAGCTTCTTTCCTTTATGATCCTTCTTCTTCTGCTCTTCAGTCTTGATCTTTTGTCTTTCAAAGTAATGATATGGCTTTGGAAAGTACTTGCTAGGCTCCTGGGCATTAGGAGGTAGCTTTCCCATCTTAGCCTTTCTTCTGTATTGCACTATGGATTCTTGCCTGGACTCATGCTTTCTCCATTCTAGTTCAGAATACCACTTGTTTCTGTCTTGAATATTATCTTTGGCAGCCTTCCAAGCAGTCAAAATAATATTTCTTGAAGTGGGGCTCCATTGTTCAAAATCAGGCCTTTGTTCAGCTTGCTCTCTGAACCTCTTCTTAGATAACTGAGTCTCTTGTTCTTTCAGCAACAAAGCTTCTTGTTCTTTTAGTATAGCCTCAGATACTGGCTGAACCACTTTGTCTATGATGACCTTATCAATTCCCGCAGGAGGGTTATACATTGATTGTATATCTGCATGTATCATATCAAAATCTGGTGGAAGATAGATCACCTGAGCTACTTCAGCTTGCTCACCTCCAAGATAAGCAGGATTAATCCCAGATTCTGCCACATTGTCATCATCACATAAAGGAGGATAACCAAGAGTGGCTCTGATGGAATTGGAAATCCATTTTGCATGATCAGAGTCTGCTTTGACTAACACCCTCTCCCCCTTTATGACTTCTCTTTCCATGTGATCCCTTAGATCATCTTTCTGAAACCTTATTTGGGCATCCAAATAGTTTACTCCATCCTTAAAGTAAGGTTTCAACCTTTGGAGTTTTTCAGTGATCAACTTCTGAGAATCTTGAATTGCAGAAGTAACATCAGTTAAACTCTTTTGCAATGCTTTGTCAAATTCTTCTTTGGCAGTGGTCAGGGCTGCATTCTGGGCAGTTGCTATATTCTTAAGTACAGTTACAATAGCATTGTGGGAAGCTGTCAAATTATCATTCATTCTTATTTGATTCTCCAAAACATATCCTTGCTTCAGTGCAATGTCATCCACTTGAGCTTTGATTTTCTCCTGATGAGTAGCTAGATAGACTACTGCATTCCCTCCCTTGTGGAAGCAGTCAGTCATCTCCTTCTTATTTAGATTCATCTCAAATCTAATAGACTTAATGTCTTGTGCCAGATCAAACTGTAGAGATTTTTGCCCTTCATCTACATACTTTTCAATAGCTTGCCTTTGCTCATCAAGCTTTATTTGCATAGCAACCATCAGAGAACTATAATCTACAGATGGTGCTGGCTGTGGTGCAATAGTTTGTAAAGCCTTCTTATAATTCTGGCTCCTTCTTTTAAATACTTAGAATTTCCTTTTCTTTGCTCTTGCAGCCTCCTCATCTTCAGAAGCTGAAGTGCTTGCTATTTCTACCCTCTCCCTAGGTATCTCCTCAACATCCTTTGGCTTTTCAGGCTCTTTCCTTGCAGTTTATTCTAGAATGTCCACATGCTCCCCCTCAACTTGGGACTTCTCCCCCTCAGCAGCAGCACTTGCTTTCTCAAAGTCTGTTTGATCCAGATTAAGGAAGAGATCTTCCATTGTAAACTCTTATTGAGGTTGTGGTGGAGAAACTCTTGGCTCATCAACAAAATGATCAGATACTTCTTGAGCTGCAACAGATGTGTCCTCCATGACAACATCTAGGGGTTGACTATCAATCTGAGGGTGCTGATTAACATTATTTAATGAATCAGACAAAACAGTATCCTCTATAGGGAAAACTAAGTTATTGATTTCAGTGAGTACCTCAAGTATGGTGTGGGTTGCTTGTTCACTCTCTAGTGGAGTTGGTTCTTCCACTATTAGAGGCTCCCCCTGATAGAATCCTGGTGAAGAGGGCTAGCCTGTGGTAGCTCCCCCTGCCTCTCTGCATTATCTTGTATAGCTGGAGACTTTTCAGCAATTCCAGTGTCTTCTTCATCAGGGGTGAAGACAACTTGCTCCTCAGAGCTGCTAGATGAATCTTGAGCCACAGGGGCTATCTTCTTCTTCTTCTGCTGCTTTTGGGTGTTATCTTCTCAGGTGTTGGCAATTCCTTTGTCAAGACCCTATCCCATCTAGAGAAGAGTCTCATGTCCATCTTCCTCATGTGGTTGATTTTTGATCCAGCAGCTTGACTCATTACTTCTGGTATACTACCAGCCAAGTAAAGACTTAGTATCCTACCCAAATTGGGCTTCTTCAGGCTCTCCTTAATTTTCTCAAATACTACTACAGACCAATCAGTTTGTAGTGTGAAGATAATCCTTGTCATGAGACTGAACATGTGTGTTGAAACTCTGTCATGCCCTCCAGGCTTGCTCAAGATCACCTTGCCAACAATTTCTGAGAGAAATTTGCCTTGGCTGTTCATCCCCTTTCTATTGAATACTGATCCAATTTTCAGCTTGGAATCCAGTCCACACCATGTTAAAGCTTCTCTGGTCTTAGAAGCAGAAACTTCATCTTCTTCCTTAGTCCTTGGTAGGTTTAGTACCTTTCTCACACTCTTAGGTGAGACCTTCACCTTTTCTCCATGAACCCTTGACTTTATCTTGAGTCCAGAGTCGTCTAGGGTTGCTTCATTCAGAAATTCCAATACTTCTTTCTTCCATATTTTGGTTGGCTCTGAAACAAGAAAATCTAACCCTGAGTCTGCAACTAGGGTTACCACATCCTTGATCTCCGATTCTGCGTCATCAAATGCATGCCGCACCAGTTCATAGCCTTCATTTACGTTCTCTTCGAGCTTTGGCACCATTAGGGTTTGAAGAATTTGATACCAAGAATTTGAATTGAGAGAAGAGAGGTGTCGACACACAAGTTTGGTCTCGAAACTTTGGTGAGCGTGTCGACAGACAATGGCGAAATCCTATTTATACCTTTCTAGGATTGAAGATGAAAGGGCGCGTCAACAAACTTAAATTGTGTCGACACTGTTGAAAAGTGTCGACACAGACTTATAATGTCTCGACACCTATGTGTCGACACAAGTATAGTCGACAGAATATATGTGTCGACACTTGCTTATGTGTCGACACCGCTCAGCTCGACACTTGGTCGAGACTTTACTTCTCTAAGTCTGCATAAAGTCTAAGTGTCGACACCACCTTGGATGTGTCGACACCTACCCTGTATGTATCGACACTAATTCTCTGAAGTGTCGACACCAACTTCCTAGATGTGTCGACACCTTTTCCCTGAAGTGTCGACACCACTTTTCTGTCTCGACACAGACAACTCTGTGTGTCGACACTATTTTACTTAGCCATTTCTGTAAACTTATTCTAAGTTTATCATGCCTAATTCAATTTTGAACCTATTGAATTTGGTTTCTTCTAGGGGCTTTGTATACATGTCAGCTAGTTGATTATCTGTATTAACATATTCCAGTGAAATATCTTCTTTTTCTACATATTCCCTTAGAAAATGATATTTTATTTCAATGTGTTTAGTTCTACTATGGGAAACAGGATTGTTTGCAATAGATATAGCACTAGTAGAATCACAAAACAGTGGTGTTCTACTTACTTGAATATCATAATCCTCAAGCTGATGTTGTATCCATAGAAGTTGAGCACATCAACTTCCTGCAGCTACATACTCTGATTCTGCTGTGGAGATAGCCACACTTGTTTGTTTCTTGCTACTCCATGATATCAGTCTTCAACCTAGGAATTGACAGGTACCAGTTGTACTTTTCCTATCTTCCTTGCAGCCTGCAAAATTTGCATCTGAATAACCTGTCAGTTCAAAGTCTCCATTCCTAGGGTACCAAAGGCCTAGATAAGGAGTGCCCTTTAGATATCTCAGTATCCTTTTGACTGCTGTCAAATGAGACTCTTTAGGGCATGCTTGGTACCTAGCACAGACACATGTAACATACATGATATCTGGTCTACTTGCAGTCAAATATAGAAGGGAACCAACTATCCCTCTATACAAAGTCTCATCTATAGGTTTCACTGCATCATCTTTGCTAAGAGACATACTTGACCCCATAGGAGTTTTCATGGTACTGGATGAATCCATACCATACTTCCTTATCAGTTCTAGGGTGAACTTAGACTGGCATATGGATAAACCATTCTCAGTTTGTCTAACTTGGAGACCCAAGAAGAACTTAAGTTCCCCCATACTGCTCATCTCAAATTGTCCTTGCATAAGTTTTGCAAACTTTTTGCAAAGACTACTTTCAGTAGACCCAAATATTATGTCATCTACATATATTTGGACTAGTATGATCTTGCCTCTGGATTCCCTAAGGAATAGAGTCTTGTCTATTTTCCCCCTTGTGAATTTATTCTCAATGAGGAAACTAGACAGGGTTTCATACCAAGCCCTAGGGGCTTGTTTTAACCCATACAATGCCTTCCTAAGTCTATAGACATGATTAGGTTGAGTTGAATCAACAAAACCTGATGGCTGTTCCACATAGACCTCTTCTTTCAGATTACCATTCAAAAAGGCTGACTTAACATCCATTTGGTATACTTTAAAACCTTGATAGGTTGCATAGGCCAGGAACATTCTTATGGCTTCCAGTCTGGCTACTGGAGCAAAGGTTTGATCAAAGTCAATACCTTCTTCCTGCATATATCCTTTAACAACCAGTCTTGCTTTGTTCTTGACAATCACTCCATGTTCATCCATCTTGTTCCTAAAGATCCACTTGGTTCCAATTATGTTGTGGTCTTTTGGTTTAGGAACAAGCTCCCAGACTTTGCATCTCTTGAACTGATTTAGCTCTTCTTGCATTGCCTCAATCCAATGAGGGTCTAGGATGGCTTCTTCAAACTTCTTTGGCTCTACTTGGGATAGAAAACTGGAGTAGAGTACTGCATTCAGATTTCTGCTCCTTGTTTGTACCCCTTGTCTTAGATCACCAATGATTTGATCTGTTGGATGATCTCTTAGATGTCTATTAGCTGGAGGCATCCTGGCTTCAGGTTGAACTCCTTCAGCTTCTTTAACTTGCTGCACTCCTTGGTCTCCTTCTGCATTAGGTACATGTAGTACTCCCCCTGGATAGCAGCCACTATCATCTACATGCTGACTTGTAGTAGATCCTTCTTCAATAGTGAGCTTGTCCATCTTCTTAGTCACACCTGTGGAGCTGCAAATACTACTAGACACTTCATTGTTAATAAGTCTAGTTTCATCAAATACTACATGTACTGATTCTTCTACAACTTGAGTAGTCAAGTTGTAGACTCTATAAGCCTTACTATTGTTGTTGTACCCAACAAATATCCCCTCTTGGGATTTGGCAGCAAACTTAGTCAAGTAAGACTTTCCATTGTTAAGTATAAAGCACTTACAACCAAAGATCCTGAAATAGGATAGATTTGGTTTTCTGTCTTTCACAATCTCATAGGGGGGTCTTATTGTGGCTTTTAGTAATGATAGCCCTATTATTTACATGGCATGCAGTATTAACTGCCTCAGCCCAGAAATATTTTGGGAGAGATGTGTCACTTAATAGGGTTCTACCAGCCTCAATCAAGGTCCTGTTTTTCCTTTCAGCAATGCCATTTTGCTGAGGTGTTCTTGGTGAAGAAAATTCCTGAAATATCCCAAATTCTTCACATAGTTTTGTCATACTATCAGACTGGAATTCAGTACCATGGTCACTTCTTATTTTGACCATTGTACTGTCTAACTCATTCTGAATTGGTTTGACAAAGCTATAGAAGATACTAGGTGTTTTAGATTTCTGTCTAAGGAAGAACACCCAGGAAAACCTTGAGTAGTCATCTACAACCACAAAGGTATAGACCTTTCTACCTAGGCTGTGAACTGGCATAGGACCAAAGAGATCCATATGTAAGAGGTATAAACACCTCACAACATCTTTGTTTTCAATGCTATTAAAGGTGGATCTAGTCTGCTTGCCCTTTTGACAAGCTGAACATATCCCATCTTTAATACACTTAACTTGAGGACCATTCCTCACTAACTCTTTGCTAAAGAGTTGGCCAATTCTCTTGTAGTTGAGATGGGCTAGCCTCTTGTGCCATTTGACACAATGAGAAACTTTCTCATCAGCTACAAGACACACAGGAGAACCATTGTTCTCACACATAATGTCTAGGCAATAGACATTCCTCTTTCTATAACCTGTCAAAATGATCTCTTGATCATTTGATCTCCTGATATGACAACCATCTTTGACAAATGATATGTCATATCCTAAATCACTCAGTTGACTTATACTAATAAGGTTATGTTTCAAACCTTTAACATAAGCCACTTGAGTAATTGTAATATGGGTGCTAGAAATATTACCAAAACCCTTGATGATTCCTTTTTCAGAACCACAAAATGTGACTTTAGGACCATCCTTGATTGGTGTGTAGTACTTTAGCAAACCCCTAGTTCCAGTCATGTGTCTGGAACATCCACTGTCCAAGTACCATATTGGCGCATGACCACTTGGACTCACCTGCAAAACAGATTAGTTGACCTTAGAACCCAAAGAATTCTTGGGTCCTTAGTGCTGGTTAGTTTGCCTCTTAACAAAGCTACCTGCAGATCTTCCAACAGGCAGTTTGCTGCTCACTTTGGCATTAGTATTATGCCAACAGTCTATGGCAAAGTGGCTTACCTTGCCACAGCACCAGCACTCAAACCTATTGTACCTTTGCTTAGGTACATTCCTAGCTGTTTTATCTACAGCTGGCTTGTTGAGAGCTGGGGCTTTGCTCTTTGACTTGGAATGAACAGTCCTAGCAGGTTTAGTAAACCCCAGTCCAGCTTTACCCTTGTGAGGTATAAACTCATCAATCAAAGGTAGAACAGACTTTGGTTTAGAAAACCTAGCAACTATATCTCTCTCATTCTGAAGACTAGTCTCCAGACTTCTGATTTGATCATTCTTAAATGTTATAGTACCCATCTGAATAACAGTTATGTTTTTCAGTCTAGCTATTTCATTTAACTTTTGATCAATTAGCTTATCAAAATCAGTTGCAGCCACTTTGAGACTTGCAATCTCCTTAGCCTGACTCTTGGCCAAGGATTTGCTTTTCTTAAATGCTTGCAACAGAACTCTATATTAATCAATCAACTGATGAACATCCCCTTCAGATTCAGATCCACTGACATCACTTGATGCTGATGTAACTGAATCTGAACTAGCACTAGAAATTGAACTTAAAGAACAATTTTGTACCTTACTAGGTCCAGGCTGCTCCTGGATTTTGTCACCTTCTGACAAGGCCATCAGTCCTTGGCACTGAGTGTCCTCTTGCTCATATATAGAGTTCATTATCTAGATGAACTCCTCTTCCTCTTCTTCAGCAAACAATCCTATGTAAGCTTCAGCTTCAGACTCAGTTTCTGAAGAAGATATGTCTGACAGGCTTTTGTCCTTCTTGGCAACAAAGTACCTTTCCTTCTTGCCCTTGAATTGAGTCTTCTTCTTATCATTAGACTCTTTCCTTTTCTCTGGACAGTCTGCAACCACATGTCCTTGTTTGTTACAACAATAACAAATTATCCTTGAAGATGAAGTTCTATTTGACTTGGACTTTCTCCTGTCTTTCTTTGATGACTTCTTGTTCTGATAATAGTCATCTTTTTCCTGTGAAGTGGATGGCTTTGTACTCCACTGTTTCTTCTTTAGAAACTACTGAAAGTTTCTTGTGAATGCTGCAAAGTTCTCATCACTCTCACTGCTTTCAGACTTTCTGCTTTCTGAATCATCTAACTCAGTCTCAGCCACTTTTGGAGGTGGAGATGGAGACTTACTTTTGTATTTCTTGGTGGCTTCTGTTTTGAATGCTACTGCTCTTTCTTTGTGCTCACTTATTGTAGTCTTCTCCTCTTCCTTCCTTACCATCAACTACATTTCATAGGATAGCAGTTTTCCAAACAAAGTTGGAGGAGGAATATCTGCTAACTTGGCCATTTCCCTAATGGCACAGATCTTGGTGTCCCAGTCCTTTGTTAGGGACCTCAAGAACTTATCATTTAGCTCATAATTACTGAAATCTCTTCCATAGGACATTAACTCATTAACTATCCTATAGAATTTCTTATAGCATTCTGTTATGCTATCAGACCTACCTTGCCTGAAACTTTCATATTCTTGGTTTAACAAAGACTTTCTGTCCTGTCTCACTTCTTCTGAACCCTCCATGTACACTATAAGAGTATTTCACATCTCCTTAGATGTCTTACAGTGTATCAAGTTCTGAAAGGTAGCATCATCTATGGCACTCACAATGATATTCTGAGCCCTCTTGTCCATGGTGGCCAGAATTATCTCATCTTTTGTCATTTCAGAAAAGTCCTTAGGTATTCTCTGATTTGCATCCAGGACTGAAACCTTCATAGGCATATATGACCATTCTTTAACTGTGATATAAATTCTAGGGTCTGAGGCTTCCATAAACAGTCTCACCCTTTCTTTCCAGATGCCAAAAATCTCTTTTCTGCAAATGGGCAACTTCATGGATCCAAGTTCCTTATGATTCTCTGTTGAACCCATGTTTCTTGATTTTCTTGATTCTGTACTTTACTTATACTGAATCTACCAACAGGATCTACTCAGACAGTTAAGTCCTTTTTGAGTAACCTGGCTCTGATACCACTTGAAAGAAATTGTACCTAATCACCTAGAGGGGGGGGGGGGTGAATAGGTGACTAAATCTTTTTTTTTAACTTTTTAGACAGATTGCAGATTATATCATAGATTTAAAACTAATTCTTCACAGCTATTAATCATCAATCACAGAATACACATGCACACAATGAACACACAGATTTATAGTGGTTCCCCAAGGTTTGGGTACATCCACTTTCCCCCTTCGCCTATCTAGTAGCATACTAGATTCGGCCAAACTCCTCCACTATCTCAGATCCTCAGATCTTACACTCAGAACCCCAAACAGGTTCCTACAGCTCAGACCCAAGGCCCTATAACTCAGTCTTCTCCAAAGACCTACACTCATCCACAAGGTCTACACTCAGCCACAACAGGCCTACACTCAGAAAAATAGATCTCCTACACTCAAGCACACAGGCCCTACCACTCAGCCTTTATAATTACAAGCTTACAACTCAGATCCCTAAGGATCCTACAAGAAATTTAGAATACAAAAAATATATACCTATAACTCAGAGAAAAGAGAGATGAGTTGATAGGTTCTTGATGAGTTCTTGGAAGAACTCTGCTGAGATCAACCTCACTTGGCTTTCTTCAAAGCTTCTTGAATGTAGAACACAATAGGATTGATTCTCTGCAGCTGATCTTCAATCACTGTAACTTAAGATTCAGAACTAGGTCTGAACCCTTCTTCACAGCCTGGTTCCAACGGCTGTCTTCTTGGATGGAGCTCTCTCTCTCCAACTTCTTAGATCTTCACTTGATTCTTCAATGAATAGCTAGATCTTCTTTTCTTTTTCAATCTCTTAATTTTCTTTATCTGTTGACAGTATAAGCCTATATATAGGCCTTCTTCATGGTGACCGGCTGATCCGGTTCCTAACAGCTTTCTGACAACTCTGACAGGTGCAGTAGACCGGCTGGAATGGCAGCTGTCAAGTCATCCAGTCAGTTCTTAAAATATATATAACTATCTGAAAGTGTCGAGACAGTCTGTCTTTAAGTGTCGACACTTATAGACCAAGTGTCGACACAAGTTGACTAAGTGTCGACACTAGCCTTCAAGGTGTCGACACAACTCCTTGTGTTGTAGATTTTACTTCTCGACACATCTTCTTCAATATGTGTCGACACTGATATTGTGTGTCGACACAACTTCTTGTTCTTCAGTACTTTAGTTTATTTCTTGTAAGTGTCGACACAACTCCTTTGTGTCGACACATCTTCATGTGTTGAACTTGTTCAGTGTCGACACATCTTCTTGGTGTCGACACTTGCCTTCAGTGTTGATACTTGCTGAGTGTCGACACAGCTCCTTGTGTCGACACATTCTTCTTTTGTTGAGACTTTGGCTGAGTGTCGACACATCTCCTTTCTGTCGACACTTGTACTTAGAATTTTGTTGAACTTTGCTGAGTGTCGACACAGCTTCCTAGTGTCGACACTTTCTTCATATATTGAGTCTTCTGCTGAGTGTCGACACATTCTTTCTTGTGTCGACACTTTCTTCAAGTGCTGAGTCTTCTGCTGTGTGTCGACACATTCCTCATTATGTCGACACTTATACTTAGACTCTACTGACTTTTGCTGAGTGTCGACACAGCCTCCAAGTGTCGACACTTTCTGATGTAGATACAATTCCTCTGGGTGTCGACACTGCTTTTAAGTGTCGACACTTCTTCACTGGACATTTCTTCATTGAGTGTCGACACAGCCTTCATGTGTCGACACTTTCTGTCTGGTGTCGACTCTGCATCCCTGGTGTCGACACAATTACTCCAAGTGTCGACACTGCTTCTCTGGGTGTCGACACAAGTATTCTTAAGTGTCGACACTTTCCTTCTTGGTGTCGACACATGGACTTAGAATATTTTCTGCTTTCCCTCTAAATACTTGACCTGCACAACTAAACTCAAAACACATCAAATACATTTTGATGTATATCATTGAGTAGGGTGAGGCTTCTTCAAATCAGGTACATTTAAACCAATGTACCCAACATCTTTCAAGTGGTATCAGAGGGAGGTTTCTCAAAAAGGACATAACAGTCTGAGTAAGATCCTGTAGGCAGAATCAGAATAAACAAGATTCAAGAAAATGGGTTCTAGTGAGAATCACAAAGAGCTGGGGTCCATGAAATTTCCAATCTATAGAAAAGAGATATTTGGTATTTGGAAAGAGAGGGTTAGACTCTTTATGGAAGCATCAAACCCAAGAATATACATCACAGTCAAAGAAGGGCCACATGTGCCAATGAAGATATCCATTCTAGATGCAAATCAGAAAACTCCTAAGGACTATTCAGAAATGACCAAAGATGAAATCATTCTGGCCACTATGGACAAGAGGGCCCAGAATATTATTGTTAGTGCAATTGATGATGCAACATTTCAGAATTTAATTCATTGTAAAACTTCTAAAGAAATGTGGGACACATTAATAGTCTATATGGAGGGATCAGAAGAAATAAGACAAGACAGGAAGTCTTTGTTAAATCAGGAATATGAAAGCTTCAGATAAGGAAAGTCTGATAGCATTACAGAATGCTACAAGAAGTTCTATAGGATAGTAAATGAATTGATGTCCTATGGAAGAGAATTCAACAACTATGAGCTGAATGACAAGTTCTTAAGATCCCTGACTAAGGACTGGGACACCAAGATTTCTGTCATTAGGGAAATGGCCAAATTAGCTGATATACCTCCTCCAACTTTGTTTGGAAAACTGTTATCTTATGAGATGCAGTTATTGGCTAGAAAGGAGGAAGAGAAGACTACTAGAGTGGAGCACAAGGAAAGATCTGTGGCCTTCAAAACTGAAGCCACTAGGAAGTATAGAAGTAAGTCTCCATCTCTACCTCAAATAGTTGCTGAAGCTGTGACAGATAATTCAGAAAGCAAGAATTTAGATAGCAGTGAAAGTGATGAAGACTTTGCAGCTTTCACTAGGCATTTTCAAAAGTTTCTGAAGAAGAAGCAGTGGAGGTCTAAGTCTTCCACTTCTCAGCCAAAAGATGACTATTATTAGAAAAGAAAGTCATCAAGGAATGACAGAAGCAGATCCTGTTGGGTATTACATCCACATTAACCCAGATTTGATGAAGTCACCCTGGAACTAAGATGAATTAAGTTGTATTTGATGCTTGGTTTGAGCTATATGTTTGCAGGAATTTCACTGGGAAGTGTAGACCAATGTCAGCTCACAGTGGGTCACCAAACACAGGAACTGTGCAATGTAATCCCTCATTGCATATTCCAAGGTGTTGACTCATGTGTGGTCTCTCTATTGCGATACACTTCATATTCAAGCTATTGGACTATGGGAAAAGATTTGGAAGTTGAGTACATTAGAAGAAAAAGTTTTCCAGCAACAAAAATTTTCTAAGTCTTTTACTCGAGTAGGTCTATAACTACTCGAGTAGTTTGGGTATAATTTACTCGAGTAAAGGAATCTTGTACTCGAGTACTTAACTGTATCTCTCGTGTAGCTAAGTCACCTACTCGAGTAGATATAGTCATATACTCGAGTAGAATACTTATATACTCGAGTAGATTACTCCTTATACCCGAGTATCAAAGAGTTCACTCATCAAAATTTTTCCAAGTCATGGACTCGAGTAAGTATACTCACTTACTCGAGTAGTTCATTATACCTACTCGAGTAGATCATATTTCACTCGTGTATCTTGAATTTTTCCCACTCCAGAATTTTCTAAGTCGTTTACTCGAGTAGATCTTTTACCTACTCGAGTAGATTACTTCCTCTCGAGTAGTTTAGTTCAACTACTCGAGTAGCTGCTTGCTGACATCTTCAGAATTTATTCTAAGTATCCCACTCGAGTAGTACTTCATGTACTCGAGTAGTTTATATAATATACTCGAGTAGTTTTTCCAGTACTCGAGTAGATCATTTATGTACTCGAGTAAGTCACTCTACATACTCGAGTAGTTCTTTCTGCTTACTCGAGTAGTGGATTTCTACCTACTCTAGTAGTCTATCTTTATATACCCGAGTATATTCTCCTTCATGTACTCTAGTAGTTATTCAACTACTCGAGTAGCTGTTCACCTACTCGTGTATATGGCTGAACTTTTCTGAAATTTTGCTAATTCCTTTTTCTGACGGGATTTTGAAATCACGCGACATGATTGGTCCACGTGTACATCATTATGACCGATTATGACCGTTAGTCTCTTCTATATAAGGTCTTATCAGAAAATGACAAACCCTAAGTATTCTCCAAGCTTTCTTGTCATTCTATTTCGAGAAATATTCTTCAGCCGTCTCCTCTCTGATTTTCGCAAAACAGAAGCCGCCGCCGCCGCCTTCTTCTCCAGCCAAAGCTTCTACTTTCAGAGGACTATTCTGAAGAAAGTTACAGATCGAGATCGACTTCGCTGATTATATTCTCTCTCGATTTCTGTAAAAGCAAGGAAATCCAGATCGAAGCCGAGAACTTCTTCACCGATTTCTGAAAGTGCTACAAAGTTGAAAAGAAGAAGATCCTGGCCGTTTCATTCAGATCTGAGTGATTTACTGGTTGTATTCTTGTAAACCTCATTTTATTCTTGTAGGAGAAATCTTCTCCGAGTGTAGGAGTTTTTCACTCCGAGTTTGTAGGAAGTGTTATCTTTCGAGGTGTAGATCCCTTTGTTTGGATCGAGTTTGTAGGAACTTTGTTCCGAGGGTAAGATCGATTTTTGATCCGAGATAGTGGAGTAGCCGAGTCTAGTGGATTGCTAGATCAGTGAGGGAAAGTGGATGTACCCAAGGTTGGGGAACCACTATAAATCTTGTGTCGTCTGTGATATTGGTAGATAGTTCTGTGCTGTGCTCTAACAATTTTTTTTTATTCCGCAAAAGATGCACAACTCACCTATTCACCCCCCTCTAGGTGATTTAGGTTGACAACCGTTTTCTTTCAATTGGTATCAAAGCGAGGTTGATCGTCAAAAGGTTAACACCTTGATCAGATCCAAATCTGTTGTCTGAAAGATTCTACCATAAAATGGACAAGGACAAAGATTTCGTCAAGCTTCCACTGCGCAACAAAAATAACTTTCCCATGTGGAAAGAAAGGATAAAATTTTTCATGGAAGCTGTGGATCCCAGGATCTTCATGATCGTTGAAGAAGGTCCTTACGTTCCCATGACTGTGTCCACTATCGACCCTACCAAGAAAGTTCCAAAAAAACTAATGGATCTCGACAAAGACGAGATTGTACTTGTCTCTCTCGACAAGAAAGCTAAGAACATTATAGCAAGTGCAGTCGATGACTCGATGCTGCAGAATTTGATTCATTGTCAGTCAGCTAAGGAGATGTGGCATTCCTTAGTCACTTTGATGGAAGGAACTGAAGAAGTAAGGGATGATCGGAGATCCCTTGTCAATCAAAAATATGAAGCGTTCCGACAAGGGAACAAGGAAACAATTGCTGACACCTTTGAGAACTTCTTCAAAATTGTAAATGGCCTAAGGGTGTATGGCCGTGTCTTCACCAACGGAGAACTGAACGACAAATTCTTGAGATCCCTAACCAAGGAATGGGATAACAAGGTATGCGCCATCAGGGAGTTCGGGAAGCTAGCTGAAACGGACCCGCAAAATCTCTTTGGAAAGCTTATGTCTTATGAACTCCAAATCAATACAAAAAAAGCAGAAGAAGAGAAGGGCAGGTCTGCACTAAAGGAGAAATCTGTCGCTCTGAAGGCAGACACCTCCAGAAAGACCAAGGCAGCATCCCCCGCTCCAGCTCCAGAAGTTGATGAAGAAGAAGAAACATCAGAACCTAGCACCTCAGGGTCTGAACTATCTGAAGGAGAGTTCTCCTTGCTCTCAAGGCAATTCAAGAAGTTTCTTAATAAAAAGAAACAATGGAAAGGCAAGGATTCCTCATACAGAAGATTGCGGCGCGATGACGATCGACAAAGAAAAGGCTCAAGCAGCCACGAAAGGTATAATACTAAACAGAACAAATACATTTCAACTGACATCATTTGCTATTGCTGTAATAAGCCAGGTCACGTCATTGTTGACTGCCCTCACAAGAAGAAGGAGGGTGGTAGAAGAGAAGACAAGAAATCTTCACACAATAAGAAAAGGAAAGAGAAGAGCCTCATAGCCAAAAGGAGCAAGACTCTCAGCGACTCAGACTCATCTGAGTCAAGCGAAGAAGAAGAAGCTTACTTTGGGCTAATGGCTCAAACAGATGATGAACAAGAGCCCCAGTTCACTGGGAAGGTAAACTCTCACACCCCTCTCTCAGAGTCTGAAGTCTCTGAACATGATTGCGAGGGTAGCTCCTCTGACGATGAGTCAGAATTGATGGCCCAGTACAAGGAGTTAATCATGGCTTACGACAAATGTCGTCGAGTCGTGAAGACTCAGGCTAAAGAGATCAAATCTCTAAAAGCCAAAGAGAGCAACTTGAGAGAGAAAGTCGCAAAGACTGACTCGCTCGAGGAAAACTTCAATAATACTATTGAAGAATATAACAAGGCTCTTGAGCACCTTGAGCTGAAGGAGAAGATCATCAAAGGATTGGAAGCCGAACTTGCGGCTGAAAGGAAACTTGTTGAGAGTTTCTCGAAGCCCAAAACAGTTCTTCCATTCGTTGCTGAATTCTCAGCGAAGGCCAAGGGAGCTGGACTAGGCCATGAAGAAGCTCCTAGTAAATCCTCTAGGAGAAACAAGAATCAACGGAAAAATAAGGCCGCCAAAAAGGCATCAGCCGAAGAAAAGGGAAAAGCCCCTCAAAATCAAACCACATTCAAAAAGGTCATCTTTCTATCAAATGAGTTTGATTTTGACTCATCATACAGGCACTTTGCTAGGCCTACTTATGTAGAGACAAAGTCCCGCTATCAAGGATGGGCTCGACCCCGAAACTTTGGCGAAAGTGTCTTTAAGGCACCTTATGAAGAAGTTATTCTTCAGAGCTATGGCCCTTTCAATCATGGGCATAACTTCAAGAAGGCACCTAAGACAAAGCCTGTTGTAGAGAAGCCCATAAAGGAGAAGAAGTCATGTGATTGTCATCATCATGAGGCATCTTCCTCCAAGAATGCTACCACTGCTAGACCAAAGTTCCAAAAGGTCAAGCAGGAGATCTTGAGGCAAAGGTACAACAGAATTGACTGTTGGTGCTGTGGCAAGGTTGGTCACTTCGGCATAGATTGCTGGTTCAACTCCAGAAATGCTGCAACCCCTCATGTCAGCAATATGAGAAAGACCGCTCATAATGCTAACACTCGTAGGGGGAGCACTATAACCCGAGACCAAGGACCCAAACGTGTTTGGGTTCCTAAGGTAAATTGATTGTGATTGCAAGGATGTCCAAAGGCCAACAAAACGCCTATCTGGTACTTGGACAGCGGATGCTCTCGGCATATGACTGGGACTAGAAGCCTCATTCAGAACTTTACTCCAGTCGTGAACGGACCAAAGGTCATCTTTGGGGGTTCAGACCGTGGAATTACTAGAGGCTATGGCATGATTACTAACGGCAATGTATCCTTCTCGGATGTGGCCTATGTCGAAGGATTGGAACACAATCTCATTAGCATAGGCCAACTCTGCGATAAAGGATACATAGTTGAGTTCCATGCTGATAAGTGCTTGATAAAATCTGTTGACAATATGGAAACGATTCTATCCGGCACTCGAAGCAGGAATATTTTCTGTTTAAATTTCATCTGTATAGATTCCTCTACACCAGTGTGTCTTTTGGCAAAAGATAGTGCGTCTCTTGGTGACCAATGGCACAAGAGACTAGCACATATTAATTCCAAAACAATTAATAAACTATTTTCAATGAACTTAGTACGTGATGCCCCAAATTTCAAATGCGTCAAAGACAGACCTTGTCATGCATGCGTAAAAGGCAAGCAAACAAGGGCTACCTTTAAAAGCATTACTGGCAAAGACTCTAACAGATGTCTCCATCTATTGCACATGGACTTGTTTGGTCCACTGCAGATTAGAAGTTTGGGAGGTAAGGACTATACATTGGTAATTGTTGATGACTACTCGCGCTTTGCGTGGGTGTTCTTTCTGAAACACAATTCAGATACCTTCGACATCTTTACCAATTTTGTCAGGCAAGTCCAGAATGAATACAACTGCTCCATAGTCAAAATCAGAAGTGACAACGGAACAGAGTTCAAATCTGGGGCCATGACAGAATTCTGTGAAAGCTTAGGTATCTTTCATGAGTTTTCCTCTCCTCGTACTCCACAGCAAAATGGAGTGGCTGAGAGAAGGAACAGAACACTCATAGAGGCCTGCAGGACCATGTTGAGTGATGCTTCACTACCGGAGTACTTCTGGGCTGAGGCCGTCAACACTGCATGCCACGTGCAAAATCGAGCACTCATAAACAAAGACCACAATAAGACACCTTACGAGCTTCTGAAAGGCAGGAAACCAACAGTCTCTTACTTTAGAATCTTTGGCTGTAAATGCTTCGTACTTAACAATGGTAAGTATCATACCACCAAGTTCAGCGAAAAGAGCTTTGAAGGTATTTTTGTAGGATATAGTAGCCATAGTAAGGCATATAGG
This sequence comes from Platanthera guangdongensis, assembly GCA_039583875.1. Taxonomy (NCBI): domain Eukaryota; kingdom Viridiplantae; phylum Streptophyta; class Magnoliopsida; order Asparagales; family Orchidaceae; genus Platanthera; species Platanthera guangdongensis. The sequence continues at coordinate 99,647,645 of CM077158.1, read as the reverse complement.
ATATTTAATAGAAAAACCCTGGTGGTGGAAGAATCGATACATGTTGTATTTGATGAGACGAGCTTGCTGCAAAGCAATCCGTCTAGTGTGCTCATTGAAGATGCAGGTGAAAAGCTGAAAGAAACTAGCTTGGATGATCCATCCGAAAACAAAGGCGAGAAGTTCATTAAGATCACCACTCCAACTCCCATTGGAGAGGCTGATGATCAAAATGAAGAAGTCATCCAGGACGAAGAAATCACTCCGGTGCTTGAAGATAATCCAGATGCAAGAACTCTAGAGCTCAGACATCTGAAGGATCACCCCATGGACCAGATCATAGGAGATCCCCGGGATGGTGTCAGAACTCGGAGAGGTACAACTAATGAGAATCTTCATTTGAGTTTTCTCTCACAGGTTGAACCAAAGAAATTTGAGGAAGCAAACTCAGACGCATCATGGATAATGACAATGGAAGAAGAGCTAAATCAGTTCAAGCGCTGCAATGTGTGGATGTTGGTTCCAAGACCCAAAGGAAATAACATCATTGGAACAAAATGGGTCTACAGGAAGAAGATGGATGAAGACGGAACTATCATAAAGAACAAGGCCAGACTCGTCGCTAAAGGCTATCGTCAAGAAGAAGGAATCGACTTCGACCAGACATATGCTCCAGTGGCAAGACTGGAGGCAATAAGGTTGTTCCTAGCATATGCTGCTTTCAAAGGCTTCACCGTCTATCAGATGGACGTGAAGTCGGCCTTCCTGAATGGTAACATAAAGGAGGAAGTGTATGTGGAACAACCTCCAGGTTTCGTTGATCCTAACTTTCCTGATCATGTATATTTTCTGCACAAGGCCCTATATGGTCTGAAACAAGCTCCTAGAGCTTGGTATGAAACGATGTCTACCTTTCTGCTTGAGAACAAGTTCACAAGGGGAAAGATAGACAAAACATTATTTCTTAGGGAAATAAAAGGCAAGATTTTGCTAGTGCAAATCTATGTCGACGACATTATTTTTGGCTCTACTAATGACAACCTCTGCAAAAAGTTCTCAAAACTTATGCAAGGGAAGTTTGAAATGAGCAGTATGGGCGAGCTGAAGTATTTCTTAGGGCTTCAAGTGAAACAATCTGAAGATGGAATCTTCATCTCACAGACCAAATTCACCAAAGAGCTAATTAAGAAATTCGGAATGGAGAACGCAACCTCTATGAGGACTCCAATGGGCTCAACTATGTCTCTGGATAAGGATGAAAAAGGGAAACCTTTTGATGAAACCAAGTACAGAAGCATAATTGGATCCCTGCTCTACCTTACTGCCAGTAGGCCTGACATAATGTTCTCAACATGTGTCTGTGCTAGATTTCAGGTGAACTCTAATGAATCTCATTACGCTGCTGCAAAGCGGATCCTGAGATACCTTAAAGGCACACCAAATCTTGGCTTATGGTACCCAAGAAGTAATGACAACGAACTAATTGGATTTTCAGATGCAGATTTTGCAGGTAGCAAAGACGACCGAAAAAGCACCTCAGGGACTTGCCAATTCTTCGAAAGAAGGCTAATTTCCTAGAGTAGCAAGAAGCAGAACTGTGTCGCAATCTCAACGGCCGAGTCAGAGTATATCTCTGCAGGCAGTTGTTGCGCACAGTTGCTATGGATAAAGAATCAGTTCGAGGACTACAACCTGCATTTCAAGGATATTCCTTTGTACTGTGACTCTTCCAGCGCAATTGCAATACCAACAATCCAGTCTCCCACAGCCGAACAAAGCACATCGAGCTAAGGTACCACTTCATCCGGGAACATGTGGAGCATGGAGACATAGATCTCCAATATGTGCCTACAGATAGGCAAGTTGCAGATATCTTCACAAAGCTGCTGAACGAGACCAAGTTCTTGTTCTTCAAGACAGAGCTTGGGATGCTCAACAAAGAGGACTAAAGAAGGCTGGATGGCTAAGAAGCAAGAAATTGCAAGGGGTTAGTCAAAATCTACGTTCTCTCAATTTTTTCATACTTCAACTCGAGAAGCATAAGACATACTCGAGTATGCGACTTCACCTACTCGAGTCACGGCAGACCTACTCGAGTACCAACTAACATACTCGAGTACTTTTCTCTACTTACTCGAGTATAAGAATGTGCCTACTCGAGTATCTACTGACCTACTCGAGTAAGTCACTTACCTACTCGAGTAAGTCATCTATCTACCCGAGTACCTTTTCTCCACCTACTCGAGTACTCTCTGCAGACCTACTCGAGTACCTCCTAACGACCTACTCGAGTAGCTCCTTTACCTACTCGAGTAGTCTATCTCTTTCTCGTGTACTGTTTCCCAGATTTTGAAAATTGTTCTATTCGCCACCCAAGGCTATATGCCGCCTCTTTCTTTAAATTAATTAGCGGTAATTTAAGAGTTATATATATATATGAAATTCCAAAACATTAAACCTACTCGACATCATTTCTGTCTCTCGAGTACCCTCTATCTCTTCGCCTACCCTGCCGACTCGCCTCCGCCGCTGTTGCAGAGCCGCCTCTCTCAATTACTCCAGTCATTCGCATCCATGGCGACTTCTCACAAGATTGGCGTCGGCTCCGAACTAGTCACCGAGGGTATTGCAGAGCTCTCCGACAATTTCCACAACCTCCTCATCCTCCTCGACACTGCCGGCCTCTCCTTCATCCTCCAGGAACCCTGTCGCGTTCTCTTCCCCGAAGTTGCTGAATTCTTCTCCAATCTCAAAGTCAGAAGGAATGGGAAAGTCTTAAAATCCCAAGTAAAGGGTTTGAATCTAAAGTTCACCAAGACCTCTGTCTCTCACCTTCTCCGTTTGCCGCTTTTTGATGAAGAAGATCACCTAGTTTCTGAGGATTCCGACAGGACAGCCCTTTTCTGTGGTTTTTCCACTGATGCACAATATTTCAAAAGGTCAGATATGAATGCAGAAGGCAAATTCTTGGTCGATGTTATTGGTAAAATCTTACTGTGCAAGACTCACTCCATCCGAGACATTCCCTCATATTTCTTCGATATAATGCAAGCCATTGTATGCCGCAAGAAATACCAATTTGGCATGCTGATTTTGGACAAAATCAAGGACAGCATGAAATCCCCCAACTACGCAAGAATTATCTCTCTGCTCCTTCATGAAACAAATCATGAAGTCTTCAACCTCTCCAAAGGGACTCCATTTCACCATATGAAGAAGGTCTCCATCTCTTCAATTCAGAGATGGGATCTCAAACTCAAGAATTCTGCCCAAGCTGCCAAGCCTTCAGAGGTTCCAGCTGTAGAGGACAGGACTCCATCTCCCTCTCCTCATCATGTGGCCAGCTCCTCTGGTGCACCAAGTGAGGGGGAGCTTGCTCCTTCTAGCACAGTCAGGCAGCCCTCTCCTCAGCTAGACATTCCATCCCTACCTCATACTCCCCAGAGTCCAGCTACTCCTTCAGACCAAGTACCTCAAGACACTCTTCTGTCCACAGCTGCTGCTATAGATGCCATGATTGCAGAGCTTTCTGAAGATGTGCTTCTCCCTCCTCCTCTATCTCCTCCAGCTCCAACCACTGAACATCACAAGGACTTGTCTCCAGCCAGAACTCCAACACCTTCTCCAAATCCTCCAGAAGATAAGCCAGACACCATTTTTATTTCTGATGAGCCTTCTCCTGAGCCAGCTGAGGCCCCTCTCAGAACTCTAGACTTCTCTCTTCCTCAGGATACAGAAGAAGGAATTGCTCTCTCTCCTACCATCAGAGCTCACAGCTCTGTGATAATCGAAGAACTAGCTCCTTGGGTACCTCCCTCTCTCCCTACTGATGCTCTATCTACTGCTGCTGCTATAGTCTCCTCCTCCTCAAATTTGCTGCAACACATCACCATTCTTCTTCAAGAACAAAGACATCATTTTGACACCTCTCTAAAGGTGGTCACTGACAAGGTAACTGCTCTTGAGACTGAGATGAGCAGAGGCTTTGCTGAAATTCAGCATAACACTGACAAGCTCAAGTACCTATTCCAACTTGGTGGCAAAGCCCTTGACCATACTATCACTAGTGTGGGCAATGTTATGGAACAACGTGTCACCCTGGCAAACAATCAGATGGAACTAGACAAGAGGAATGAAGCCAACAAGATGAAGATCTGTGAAGAAGTGGGCCTTTTCAATGATGATGCTATATCCCAGCTATCTGTTGAAATCAGAAAGGGGGAGGGTTTGATAAAAGAACCCAAAGAACAGGTAGAAAAATCTATTGCTCAGAAGACAGATGAATGGCAAGCTCATGTGAAGACCATTCATGCTGATGTGCTAGCCCAAATACAGAGTGTCAAATTTCACACATATGACACTGCTGTCTGGATGCACAATCAGATCCTGCCAGATCTTGCAGTTGACCCAAACATCATTCCCCATCATCTCAACCCTCTAGCTACAGATATCACTGCCCCAGCTGTTCCTCAACAACCTACCTTCTCTCCCAAGCCTGGAGACTCAGTTGCTCCTCCAGATACTTATGTCCCAGGATGGGAAGAAGATCCTGCTGATATATTCCTTCAAGCTCCTCCAGAGATCAGAACCTCCAAGAAGAAAAGGAAGTATGGTGAAGGCCCCTCTGCTAGCAGGTCTGCTCCTTCCAAAGCCACTGAACATGCTGAAGCCTGGTCTCCAACCTCCAAGTCCCTAATTTTGGACACACTCAGGCTAGTTTTGGATCTAAATGAGAACAGGAACATTCATTATAGTTCCCAGGAATGGGAGTTATATGAGAAATCCATGCTAAAAAGGAGGATCCATGACAGAGAGTTTGGGAGAAATAACCCTGCTGCTCCTCCAAGGCCGCCTAAATATTTCCCTAAGCCTTTCAGCTACCTAAGGAGACAGCAAGAAAAGATGGATAAGCAGCAATCCCAAGCCTAAACCTAAAAGATGTTGAGAGATTGAAATGACAAGCTGTAGACTTGATGTTTTTGAAGATTTACATATATACAATTCTTCATTCCTGTCTAATTATCCTTTTCATTGTCTATTGCTTCCTGCTCATGTTTTTCTACTTAGTTTCTTTTATGTCCATAATTCACCTTAATGTAAAGGGTTCTGACTTCAACAAATAGGGGGAGATTGTTGGGTATTACATCCACATTAACCCAGATTTGATGAAGTCACCCTGGAACTAAGATGAATTAAGTTGTATTTGATGCTTGGTTTGAGCTATATGTTTGCAGGAATTTCACTGGGAATTGTAGACCAATGTCAGCTCACAGTGGGTCACCATACACAGGAACTGTGCAATGTAATCCCTCATTGCATATTCCAAGGTGTTGACTCATGTGTGGTCTCTCTATTGGGATACACTTCATATTCAAGCTATTGGACTATGGGAAAAGATTTGGAAGTTGAGTACATTAGAAGAAAAAGTTTTCCAACAACAAAAATTTTCTAAGTCTTTTACTCGAGTAGGTCTATAACTACTCGAGTAGTTTGGGTATAATTTACTCGAGTAAAGGAACCTTGTACTCGAGTACTTAACTGTATCTCTCATGTAGCTAAGTCACCTACTCGAGTAGATATAGTCATATACTCGAGTAGAATTCTTATATACTCGAGTAGATTACTCCTTATACCCGAGTATCAAAGAGTTCACTCATCAAAATTTTTCCAAGTCATGGACTCGAGTAAGTATACTTACTTACCCGAGTAGATGGAATCATACTCGAGTAGTTCATTATACCTACTCGAATAGATCATGTTTCACTCGTGTATCTTGAATTTTTCCCACTCCAGAATTTTCTAAGTCGTTTACTCGAGTAGATCTTTTACCTACTCGAGTAGATTACTTCCTCTCGAGTAGTTTAGTTCAACTACTCGAGTAGCTGCTTGCTGACATCTTCAGAATTTATTCTAAGTATCCCACTCGAGTAGTACTTCATGTACTCTAGTAGTTTATATAATATACTCGAGTAGTTTTTCCAGTACTCGAGTAGATCATTTATGTACTCGAGTAAGTCACTCTACATACTCGAGTAGTTCTTTCTGCTTACTCGATTAGTGGATTTCTACCTACTCAAGTAGTCTATCTTTATATACCCGAGTATATTCTCCTTCATGTACTCGAGTAGTTATTCAACTACTCGAGTAGCTGTTCACCTACTCGTGTATATGGCTGAACTTTTCTGAAATTTTGCTAAGTTTTTTTTCTGACGGGATTTTGAAATCACGCGACATGATTGGTCCACGTGTACATCATTATGACCGATTATGACTGTTAGTCTCTTCTATATAAGGTCTTATCAGAAAATGAAAAACCCTAAGTATTCTCCAAGATTTCTTGTCATTCTATTTCGAGAAATATTCTTCAGCCGTCTCCTCTCTGATTTTTGCAAAACGGAAGCCGCCGCTGCCGCCTTCTTCTCCAGCCAAAGCTTCTACTTTCAGAGGACTATTCTGAAGAAAGTTACAGATCGAGATCGACTTCGCTGATCATATTCTCTCTCGATTTCTGTAAAAGCAAGGAAATCCAGATCGAAGCCGAGAACTTCTTCACCGATTTCTGAAAGTGCTACAAAGTTGAAAAGAAGAAGATCCTGGTCGTTTCATTCAGATCTGAGTGATTTACTGGTTGTATTCTTGTAAACCTCATTTTATTCTTGTAGGAGAAATCTTCTCCGAGTGTAGGAGTTTTTCACTCCGAGTTTGTAGGAAGTGTTATCTTCCAAGGTGTAGATCCCTTTGTTTGGATCGAGTTTATAGGAATTTTGTTCCGAGGATAGGATCGATTTTTGATCCAAGATAGTGGAGTAGCCGAGTCTAGTGGATTGCTAGATCGGTGAGGGAAAGTGGATGTACCCAAGGTTAGGGAACCACTATAAATCTTGTGTCGTCTGTGATATTGGTAGATAGTTCTGTGCTGTGCTCTAACAAATTTTTTTTTATTCCGCAAAAGACACACAACTCACCTATTCACCCCCCTCTAGGTGATTTAGGTTGACAACCGTTTTCTTTCAGATACAAGCCAAGCAAAGCTACATCTTCAAAGATTATGTGCTATTGCTGCAATAGACAGGGACATGTAGTGGCTGACTGTCCTGAAAAGAGGAAGGATTCAACTGACAAAAAGAAGACTCGGTTTAAGGGCAAAAAGGAAAGGTCCTTTGTTGCTAAGAAGGACAAAAGTCTGACAGATCAGTCATCCTCAGAAACAGAATCAGAAGCTAAAGCCTATATAGGACTATTTGCTGAAGAGGAAGAAGATGAGTTCATGCAGTTAATGAATTCAATTTATGAGCATGAGGACAATCAGTGCAAAGGGCTGATGGCCTTATCTGAAAGAGACAAAATCCAGGATTAGCCTGGACCAAGTAAGGTACAAAGTTGTTATTCCAATTCAATTTCTAGTACTGAGTCAGAATCAGATACATCTGCATCAAGTGATGTGGGTGGGTCTGAATCTGAAGGAGATATTCATCAGTTAATTGATGAATATAGGGACTTGTTGCAGGCCTTGAAGAAAAGCAAAACCTTAGCCAAAACTCAGGCAAAGGAGATTGCTAGTCTTAAATTGGCTGCTGCTGATTCAGACAAGTTATTTGATCAGAAACTGAATGAAATAGCCAGGCTGAAGAACATTACTGTTATTCAAATGGGTACTATTACATTTAAGAATGATCAAATTAGAAATCTGGAGGCTAGACTTCAGAAGGAGAGAGAGATTGTAGCAAGTTTTTCTAAACCAAAATCTGTTTTACCTTTGATAGATGAGTTTGTACCTCATAAGGGTAAAACTGGATTGGGGTTTACAAAACCTGCCTGGACAGTTAAGTACAAATCTAAGGGCAAAGCCCCAGTACTAAACAAGAAGGCTGCAGTAGATAATCCAGTCAGGGTTGTACCCAAACAAAGGTACAACAGATTTGAGTGCTGGTGTTGTGGCAAGATAGACCACTTTGTCATAGATTGTTGGCACAATTCAAGTGTCAAGGAGAGTAGCAAACTACCTGCTAGAAGAGCTACAGGTAGTTTTGTTAAAAGTGAAACTAACCTGCACCAAGGACCCAAGAATTATTTGGGTTCTAAGGTTAAGTAATCTGTTTTGCAGGTGAGTCCAAGTGGTCATGCCCCTATATGGTACTTGGACAGTGGATGTTCCAGGCACATGACTGGAACTAGGGGGTTGTTGAAGGACTATACACCTATCAAGGATGGCCCTAAAGTTACCTTTGGTGGTTTAAAAAAAGGAATCATCAAAGGCTTTGGTAACATTTCTAGTAACTAAATTATAATTACTCAAGTGGCTTATGAAAAGGGTTTGAAACATAACCTCATTAGCATAAATCAGCTGAGTGATTTAGGATATGACATCTCATTTGTCAAGGATGGTTGTCATATTAAAAGGTCAAGTGATCAAAAGATCATTCTGACAGGATATAGGAAGAGAAATGTCTATTGTCTTGACTTTGCATGTGAGAACAATGTTTCTCCTATCTGTCTTGTAGCTGATGAGAAAGTCTCACATTGTGTTAAATGGCACAAGAGGCTGGCTCATCTTAACTATAAGACAATTGGTCAACTCTTTAGCAAAGAGTTAGTGAGGAATGGTCCTCAGGTTAAGTGTATAAAGGATGAGATATGCTCAGCTTGTCAAAAAGGCAAGCAGACCAAATCCATCTTTCATAGCCTTGAGAACAAAGATGTTGTGAGGTGTCTATACCTCTTGCATATGAATCTTTTTGGTCCTATGCCAGTTCACAACCTAGGTAGGAAGGTCTACACATTTGTGGTTGTAGATGACTATTCAAGGTATTCCTGGGTGTTCTTCCTTAGACAAAAATCTGAAACCCCAAGTATCTTATATAGTTTTGTTAAACAAATTCAGAATGAATTGGACAGTACAGTTGTCAAAATCAGAAGTGACCATGGTACTGAATTTCAGTCAGACATTATGACAAAACTGTGTGAAGAATTTGGAATTTTTCAGGAATTTTCCTCACCAAGAACACCTCAGCAAAATGGTATTGCTGAAAGGAAAAATAGAACCTTGATAGAGGTTGGAAGAACCCTATTGAGTGACACATCTCTCCCAGAAAATTTCTGGGCTGAGGCAGTAAACACTGCTTGTCATGTGATCAATAGGGCTACTATCACCAAGAGCCACAAGAAGACCCCCTATGAGATTGTGAAGGGCAAACAACCAAATTTATCCTATTTCAGGATCTTTGGTTGCAAGTGATATATCCTTAACAATGGTAAGTCTTATCTAACCAAGTTTGCTGCCAAATCCCAAGAGGGGATCTTTGTTGGGTACAACAATAATAGTAAGGCTTATAGGGTCTACAACTTGATTACTCAAGTTATAGAAGAGTCTGTTCATGTAGTTTTTGATGAACCTAGAATCATTAACAATGAATTGCCAAGAAGTGTTTGCAGCTCTACAGGTGTAATTGAGAAGATGGACAAGCTTACCTTAACAAAAGGTTCTTCTGCAAGTCAGCAAGTGGAATATGATGGTTGTTGTCCAGGGGGAGTACAAGATACTCCTGATGCTGAAGAAGACCAAGAGATGCAGCTAAATGAAGAGACTGAAGGTGTACAACCTAAAGACAGTCTGCCTCCAGCAAATAGGCACTTAAAGGATCATCCAGCTAATCAAATAATTGGAGATCCCAGACAAGGGGTGCAAATAAGGAGCAGGAATCTAAGTATAGTTCTTTACTCCAGTTTTCTATCCCAAGTAGAGCCAAAGAAGTTTGAAGAAGCAATCCTAGACCCTCATTGGATTGAGGCCATTCAAGAGGAGTCGAATCAATTCAAAAGATGCAAGGTCTGGGAGCTAGTTCCTAAACCCAAGGACCATAACATTATTGGAACTAAGTGGATCTTTAGGAACAAGTTGAATGAGAATGGAATCATCATAAAGAATAAAGCTAGACTTGTTGCAAATGGATATAGGCAGGAAGAAGGTATTGATTTTGATCAAACCTTTGCTCCAGTAGCAAGACTGGAAGCAATAAGGATGTTCCTTGCCAATGCAACATATCAAGGATTTAAGGTATATCAAATGGATATTAAGTCAGCTTTTCTGAATGGAAATCTGAAGGAAAAAGTCTATGTAGAGCAGCCATCAGGTTTTGTTGATTCTCTTAAACCTGATTATGTATATAGACTTAGGAAGGCTTTGTATGGGTTAAAACAAGCCCCAAGGGCTTGGTATGAAACTCTGTCTAGTTTCCTCATTGAGAATAAATTCTCAAGGGGTAAAATAGATAAGACTCTATTCCTTAGAGAATCTAGAGGCAATATTATCTTAGTCCAAATATATGTAGATGACATAATATTTGGGTCTACAGAAAGTAGTCTTTGCAGAAAGTTTGCAAAACTCATGCAAGGACAATTTTAAATGAGCAGTATGGGGGAACTTAAGTTCTTCTTGGGTCTCCAAGTTAGACAGACTGAAGATGGATTATCCATATGTCAGTCTAAGTTCACCCTAGAGTTGATAAGGAAGTATGGTATGGAATCTTCCACTACCATGAAAACTCCTATGGGGTCAAGCATGTCTCTAAGCAAAGATTATGCAGGGAAACCTGTAGATGAAACTTTGTATAGAGGGATAGTTGGCTCCCTACTGTATTTGACTGCTAGTAGACCAGATATCATGTATGCTACATGTGTCTGTGCTAGGTACCAAGCTTGCCCTAAAGAATCTCATCTGACAGCAGTCAAAAGGATTTTGAGATATCTTAAGGGCACACCTTATCTAGGCCTTTGGTACCCTAGGAATGGAGATTTTGTACTGACAGGTTATTCAGATGCAGATTTTGTAGGCTGCAAGGAAGATAGGAAGAGTACTACAGGAACCTGTCAATTTCTAGGTGGAAGGTTGGTGTCATGGAGTAGCAAGAAGCAGACCAGTGTGGCCATCTCCACAACAGAGTCAGAATATGTTGCTGCAGAAAGTTGCTGTGCACAACTCTTATGGATTCAACACCAGCTAGAAGATTATGGTATTCAAGTAAGTAGGACACCTTTATTTTGTGATTCTACTAGTGTCATTTCTATTGCAAATAATCCTGTCTCACATAGTAGGACTAAGCACATAGAAATTAAATACCATTTTCTAAGAGAACATGTAGAAAAAGAAGACATTTCCCTAGAGTATGTTAAGACAGATAATCAGTTAGCTAATATGTTTACTAAGCCCTTAGACGAAACCAAATTCAATAAGTTTAAAATTGAATTAGGAATGATAAACTTAGAATAGTTTACAAAAATTGGCTAAGTAAAATAGTGTCGACACACAGAGTTGTCTGTGTTGACACATAGAAGTGGTGTCGACATTTCAGAGAAATGGTGTCGACACATCTAGGAAGTCTGTGTCGACACTTCAGAGAATTAGTGTCGACACATTCAGAGTAGGTGTCGACACATCCAGGGTGGTGTCGACACTTAGGATTTACACAGAATTCGTCGAGTAGAGTCTCGACTAAGTGTCGAGCTAAGATATATAAGTGTCGACACATATATTCTGTCGACTATATTTGTGTCGACACATAGTTGTCGAGACATTAGAAGTAAGTGTCGACACTTTTCAACAGTGTCGACACATTTCAAGTATTTTGACGCGCCTTTTCACCTTCGATTTTAGAAAGGTATAAATAGGTCTTCACCATTGTTTGTCGACACGCTCACCATAGTTTCGCGACCAAACTTGTGTGTCGACATCTCTCTTCTCTAAATTCAAAATTTCTTCAAACCGTAATGACGCCCAAGCTAGAAGAGAACATTAATGAAGGTTATGAGCTCGTCCGACACGCCTTTGATGACGCGGAACCAGAAATCCAAGGTGTGGTAACCCTAATTGCCGAGACTGGATTAGAGTATCTTGTATCAGAATCAATCAAGATCTGGAAGAAGGAGGTCCTTGAATTCTTGAGTGCAGCTACTCTTGATGAATCTGGACTCAAGATTAAGTCCAAAGTTCATGGGACAAAAGTCAAGATTACCCTGAAAAGTCTAAGAAAGATTCTACATCTCCCTAGAACTAAAGAAGAGGAAGATGTACCTGCTTCAAAGACAAGGGAGGCACTGGCATGGTGTGGACTTGATTCAAGCCTGAAGATTGGATTAGTGTTCAACAGGAAAGGCATGAACATGTAGGGCAAGTTCTTGTCTGAAATAATTGGCAAGGTAATTCTGAGCAAGCCTGGTGGGCATGATAGAATATCAGCTCACAAGTTCAGTCTGATGACAAGGATAATTTTCCAGCTTAAAACTGATTGGTCAGCAGTAATGTTTGATAAGATAAAAGATAGTCTGAAGAAACCCAATCTGGGTAGAATTCTGAGTTTATACTTAGCTGGAAGTATCCCTGAAGTAATGAACCAAGCTATTGGTTCTAAGATAAACCACATGAGGAGAATGGATGTTAGAATTTTCTCAAGGTGGGATAGAGTATTGACAGAAGAAATGCCTACACCAGAGAAGGAAACACCTCAGAAGAAGAAGCAGAAGAAAGCCATTATGGCTTCTGAATCCTCAAGTAGCTCAGAAGAGCAAGTGATTTTTAGTTCTGATGATGAAGAGGGAAGAAATGTTGGACAGTCACCAACAAGACAAGAAATGCCCTGAGGCAGGGGGAGCTACCATCAGCTAGCCCTATTCACCTGGATTCACTCTAGGGGGAGCCTCTACATGTGGATGAGCCAACTCAATTAGAGAGTGAAAGGGCTACCCAAACCATTCTAGAGGTAATCACTGAAGTTAATCAATTAAATTTCAATATTGAAGATGAAGTTCTGACTGAATCATTACTTGATGTTGATCAGCATACACAGTCACATAGCCAACCACAAGATGTTGTCATGGAAGACACATCAGTTGCTGATAAAGTAGAATCAGTAGCTCCTGAGATTAGAGATTCTCCTATCACTACTCAACAAGAGTTTACTCTAGAAGAGCTATTCCCAGATTTACTACAGACAAATTTTGAGGGAGAGAAACCAGCTGTTGAGGGGGAGCAGGTAGACCTTGAGGAGGAGCATGAAAGATCACAGGAGGATACTGCTAGGAAAGAAACTGAAGAGCAAAGGACTGAGAGGGAGCTACCAAAGACTGCTCAGGACTTACCTCCAACTCCACAGGATAGAGTAGATATAGCTAGTACCTCAGATTCTGAAGAAGCTGCTGAGGTTCAGGCAAAGAAAAGAAAGCTAATGGTCTTCAAGAGAAGGAGTCAAAGCTACAAGAAAGCTTTACATAACAGTTGCTCCACAACAAGCTCCAACAACTGATTATAGTTCTCTGTTGGTGGCATTACAAATCAAGATGGATGAGCAAAGAAAAGCTTTAGAAACTTATATGGATGAGCATCATAAGGAATTACAATTGTCCTTAGCTCAAGACATCAAATCTATTAGATTTGAACTTAATCAACATAAAAAGGAAATGACTGATTGTTTCCATAAAGGAGGCAATGCAGTAGTATATCTGGCTATACATCAAGAGCAGATAAAGACACAAGTTGATGACATGGCTGTCAAACAAGGATATGTTCTGGAAAACCAGATCAGAATGAATGAAAATTTAACTGAATCACATAATGTGATAGTCACTGAAATGAAGAATCTTGCAGCTGCTCAGACTGCAGCAAGTGCTACTGCCAAGGAAGAGTTTGACATGCACTTACAGGAGAGCCTCACTGCTGTTAAAACTGCCATTGAAGCTTCACAAAAGGATATTTCTGCCCAGCTTCAGAAATTAAAACCTTTCTACAAAGATGGAGTTAACTATTTGAATGCTCAAATCAGATTCCAGAAAGATGATCTTAGGGATCATATAGAAAGAGAAGTCATAAAGGGGGAGAGGGTGTTAGTCAAAGCTGGCTCTGATCATGCAAAGTGGATTTCAAACTCCATCAGAGCTACCCTTGGATATCCACCCTTGTGTGATGATGATAATGTGGCAGAGTCTAGGAATAAATCCTGCTTATTTTGGAGGAGAGCAAGCTGAAGTAGCTCAGGTGATCTACCCTCCTGCAGATTTTGACATGATCCATCAAGAGATACAATCTATGTATAGTCCTCCTGAAGGTGCTCACAATGTGATCATTGAGAAATTTGTACAGCCTGTGCCATAGGCAGTACTAAAAGAGCAAGAGGCACTATTAAAGGAGCAAGAAGCCCAATTATCTAAGAAGAGGTTCAGAGAACAAGCTGAATTAAGGCCAGACTTTGAGCAATGGATCCCAACCTCTAGGAATATCATATTAACTGATTGGAAGGCTGCAAAAGAAAATTTTCTAGAGAGGGGCAAATGGTATTCTGACCAAGAGTGGAAAAAGCATGAAGCTAGGCAAGAGGCCATAGTACAATACAGAAGGAAAGCTAAATTAGGGAAGCTACCTCCTAATGCACAGGAGCCTAGCAAGTATTTCCCTAAGCCTTATCACTATTTTGAGAGACAGAATATAAGGACTGAAAAATAGAAAAAGAAAGATCTTAAAGGGAAGAAGCCTGCTGATGACAATGATGCTCCAGTCCAAGCAAAGATTCAATCTGGAAAGGGTATTGTTATCAAGGAGCCAGAGAAGCCATAGATTAGGATTTTCTTAAGTTTACAACTCTGTAATATTTCACATTAAAATCAATGTAAACTTTTGATTAATGAGACTATTGGAAGTTATAACAAAATAATGTTTGATATGTTACATTTGTATTCTGTAATGATTGTTTATACATGTTTTGTTACGTATTTACCCTATCATATAATATTGTTTTACATCATACTGAGAATTTGTTATGTATGGTGTATATCATTGACTAAGGGTTATGACTTCTCCAAATAGGGGGAGATTGTTGGGTACATTGGAATATATGTACCTGATTTGAAGAAGCCTCACCCTACTCAATGATATACATCAAGGTGTATTTGATGTGTTTTGAGTTTATGTGTGCAGGTTAAGTAATTACAGGAAAAGCATAAAAAGTTTCTAAGTCCATGTGTCGACACCTAGAGGTGAAGTGTCGACACTTATGAAGGCTAGTGTCGACACCCAGAGAAGCTGTGTCGACACTTGGAGTAATTGTGTCGACACCAGGAAGGCAGAGTCGACACTAGAAGAAAAGTGTCGACACATACAGGCTGTGTCGACACACTATGAATAATTGTCAACATTATTTGTGTCGACACTTAGAGGCAGTGTCGACACCCAGAGAAACTTTGTCGACATCAAATGTGTCGACACCAGGAGGCTGTGTCGGCACTCAGCAAACTTCAACAAAGTTAAAGTACATGTGTCGACACAAAGGAGATGTGTCGACACTCAGCACGTTTCAACACATGAAGTCATGTGTCGGTACAAAGGAGATGTGTCGACACTCAGCAAGTATCTACAACAAAAGGAGATGTGTCGACACAAAGGACATGTGTCGACACATAGCAGATTTCAACTAAGTTTCAAAGAAGAAGTACTTATGTCGACACACTCAATCAGTGTCGACACATTCTACAGAAGTCTTGTGTCGACACACAGGATCAGTGTCGACACATTCTGAAGAAGCAGTGTCGAGAAGCTGTTACAACAACACAAGGAGTTGTGTCGACACCATCAAGGCTAGTGTCGACACTTAGTCTACTTGTGTCGACACTTGGTCTATTTGTGTCGACACATAATGACTATCTGTCTCGACACTTTCAGACAGTGACAGAGATTTCAAGAAGTGACTGGATGACTTGACAGCTGCCATTTCAACCGATCAACTGCAACTGTCAGAGCCGTCAGAAGGTTGTTAGAAACCGAATCAACCGGTCACCATGGAGAAAGCTTATATAAAGGACTTTCTCCTTCAACAATCAGAAGTAGAATCAAGAGAAAGAATCTCGAGTGATTACAGATTGACAACAATCAATCAAGAGATCTAACAACACAAAAGAAGAAGACCTTAAACAGAAGATCTAAGAAGTAGGAGAGAGAGAGCTCCTTCTAAGAAGAGCAGCTGCTGAACCGGGCTGCTAAGTAAGATTCAGATTGAGATCTGAATCTCAAGACAGTAGTTGATTGAAGATCATCTACACAGGAGATTCAACCCTACTGTGTTCTAATTCAAGAAGCTTTGAAGAAAGCCAAGGGTGGTTGATCTCTGCCAAGTTCTTCCAAGAACTCATCAAGAAGCCAGTCAATTCATCTCTCTCAGTCAAAGTTGTGGTTAATTACCTTGTATTATTAAATTCTTGTAGGATCCTAAGGGATCTGAGTTGTAAGCCTAAACTATAAAGGCTAAGGTAGGGCTTTTGTGCCTGAGTGTAGGAGATTCTATTCTCTGAGTGTAGGCCTTGATTGAAGGCTGAGGTAGGGCTGTTTAGCCTGAGTGTAGGTCTTGGTGAAGACTGAGTGGTAAGGCTTTGTGCTTGAGTTGTAGGAGTGGGAACACTCTAAGTTGTAGGAACCTGTTTGGGGTTCTGAGTTGTAAGATCTGAGGATCTGATAAGAAGTGGAGAAGTTAGGCCGAATCTAGTACACTACTAGATAGGCTAAGGGGGAAAGTGGATGTACCCAGACCTTGGGGAACCACTATAAATCCTGTGTGCACTCTGTGTATGTTTGATTGTATGGTTGATGTGTTGTGATAATTGTAGAATTGCATTTACTGTACAGTATTTCTGCCTTTAGAGTTAAAAAGATAAAGGTCACCTATTCACCCCCCCCCCCCCCTCTAGGTGATTAGACACTATTTCTTTCAGAGAGGATGCACCCGTCCCACTATGGCGGAAGGAGAGGATGCATTATCAACGGGGATGGATGATGGAGGCAGAGTAAAGTCATCAAGATGACCCTAAAGCTGCAATCCACGAAGAAGCACTTGAACTGTGGAAGTTCATGCCTTGTACTTGGTCCCAATAAGGATAATGTTGGATTTGTAAGGTACGAAATGTGAGATGAGGTCATTTGGACAAGCAAGAAACCACAGTTTTGGCACAGGAGAGACATCAACAGTCGCAGTGTTGACAGGAGAAGCGCCTAGCAGTCGGCAAAAACAGGCGCAGGAGAGACAACAGCAGCCGAAGTGCTTGCAGAGATAGTGTAACGCCCCAAAACTTAAAAGAGCGACGGGAGGCATTCTGGGCCAAATTTGGAATTTGGCAGGGGGCACACGGCCTGGGACATGGGCGTGTCCCAAGGCGTGTCGTGTTTGGGTCGACGATTTTGCCGGGAGGTCGAAGAATTTTGGAGTCGACGATCGTCGAGCAGCGAACACGGCCTAGGACACGGGCGTGTCCCAGGGCGTGTCGAGCTCGTGTCGACGATCTGCTAGGGAAGTTGACGATTTTCGCTCGACGATGTGTCGATACAGGGAACACGGCCTAGGACACGGGCGTGTCCAAGGCCGTGTCGGGTGGTTGACAAACTGCGCTCGACGAAGTGTCGAGATAGTGAACACGGCCTGGAGCCCAGGCGTGTTCGGGTATGACACGGGCATGTCAAATAGGACAAGGGCGTGTCCCAGACTCGTGTGAGTCTCGGGTTGGTGTTGGTCCTGTGTTGATGGAGGAACACGCCCGGGAACACGAGCGTGTACTGGCTAACACGGGCGTGCCAGGTCGAACACGGGCGTGTCGGGTGCCTGTGTGTTTTTCGAGACGCGTCGATTTTGACAGTGAATGGGGGACACGGCCCTGGACACGGGCGTGTCACAGGCCTTGTTCGGCCCAAATTTTGCATTTCAGGTCTGGATCGTGGCCGTTCGTTTCTTTAATTTGGGATCTGACGGCTGGGGGCTGCTAGTGCTTGGATATACCCGGGATTGGGCCTTTGAAACCATCATTTCACTTGAGTGGTTCTATTTCTAAGTCTAGAGAGAGGGGAGAGCAAAGGGGGAAGAAGAAGCCTAGATCGGTCACCGGTGGAGCTTCGGAGCTCCAAATCGCGAGCCAACTTCGGATCTACGGAGGCAAGGAGAGTGCGGTGTTTTTCATCCGCGTATATTTTCATGGCGCCAAGGAAGAACGCTAGGGTAACGATTCTCTACTTGAACATGTGAAGCTCTTCTTTTCCCTTGCATAGGAAGCCCGCTCTCGCGAGTTTGCGGTGAGTTGCGTTCCTTCGGGTAGACATGAATAGTCCCCATTGTGTACATGTAGAGTGCATAATTGAGAACGGATATAGGCATGATGTGTGAAGTCCTACCCGGACAAGTTGGTCTGGATCGGTGATGTTGCATTGCATGAATGGCCGGAGAAGACTCCGCGCGAATGTTTGTTTTTCGGCTTTTCTACGCGGTAGATTGCAACAGGGAGCCTTGGGGATTAACTCCAAGGTGCACCCAGAAAACTGGGCAGATGCGTGATTCTGCCAACTTGGTGGCCTGGGTGCCCACCTGAACATAACTGGGTTATGTGATATGTGAAGGAGATACGGGACTCGGGGAAGTTTGACCCGCGCAGACGACTTAAATTGACGTTGCGGTGTGAGAAACGGGTCAGGAGGAACCGTACCCAATCTATGTGGTTCGGTTAGACAGACCTAAAGTACGTGGCACTCTCCGTTGGCATAGATGGAGGGTCTTAGGCAGTGGCCAGAAAGACTAGATGCTCACGAGATATTGTCGTCCTGGGGGCGGTGGTGAGTCGGCGGACTTTGACCGTGATCACCGAGAATGTGCCCTGAGAGCACGGGGCGTGTGGCCGTGCGTGCCAGAGCCTGTGATGTAGTGTTGTTACATTACTGCTTGGTTATGCTAATAAAGTGCAGGGAAGGAGCATCGCCGCCCCGAGTTCGGGGGCAGGATCATTATAATTTGGTCAGCATAGCTGACCATTGCTTTGTTTGCCACCGTACGGTGGATTGTGTGCTTGCAGGTGTTGCGGAGCCGAGCGGTAAATAGCGGGGTAAAGCCCAAGTTGCTGAGTCGGACCTCGAATGCCTAATTCTGAGTGTTTTTCTTTTATCCATGCATGGCCGGCCTGCGTGCCGAGGTTTGAAAAACATGTAATTTGATGAAAATAATTGTAAGGCCATAAGTCCAGTACTTGTGTATTTGTACCTTCATTCCTATTTATTTTGGGTAGTGGACATTCATGCTTATTTTTAGGTTCTCAATCTTGTAACCTTAAATTGCTTCCGCTAGAATGCTCTGTGTAGGGCATTGTCATTGGTTGGATGGTTTCCATTGAGTAACCGACCGGTCTATCTGTGGTATATGGCGTCGGGCCTCGGCCGGACCTACTGCTATATATTATGTGACATATAGGGGGTGTTACAATTTGGTATCAGACTACTGGTTTCAGTCAGGCTTAAAATGAATTTGTGGGCGAATTCTTTTTAAGGGGTGGTGAGCACATGTGTGCGCGTCATCGTTATAACATCAAAAGAACCCATGAATGTCCACTTAGGAATGAAAATACACATGTTTGAGGAACCTGCGTGTTCCTATAATTGCTTTTTGCAATTTCGTATGGTCGCTTAACGGTGTTTTGTACAACTATAGGTGACCAGAAGCAGAGCTGGGCCGTCTGAATGCCGAGTTTTTGAGGCTAGCAGTGCACCAAATGATGCTCCTGTAACACCTCCATCGGCTGAGACCATTCGATTGGTGGCCGAAGCAGTGTTTGCCATGATCAATGCGCAGCCTGCAAGGCAGATGCAGCAGCCCGCTCCTACGATGGAGCAGGTACCTCTTCCAGAGGTTGAGCCGAGAAGAGTGGAGCAGGTAGTAGTGGAACTGTTGGTGCCGAGGAGAGCATCTGAGAGACAGCTCAAACATGTCATAAGTTTTAATCCTCCGGTATTCTCGAGGTTGGGAACCCCATCTCAAGCTGAAGACTGGCTCTCACGTATGAAGAGAGTCTTGACAGCGACGGAGATGGAGGAGTGGCAGATGACCACTATAGCTACGTTCCTGTTGGATGGAGACGCTAAGCTGTGGTGGGAGGGTTTGGAGCTGTACCTCTTGAGAGGAAGGCAACTTGTGGACGTCTCGATGGAGGAGTTCTCGAGATTATTCTTGGCTAGGTACCTCCCTTCGACGTAAAGGATAGCATTGGAGAATGAGTTTCAGAGGTTGGTACAAGGAGAGAGTAGCGTGGATGAGTATCTCCACGAGTTTACTCGGTTGGGTCGGTATGCTAGCTCTACATTCGCAGATAAGGAGCGTAAGACCAACCGTTTCTATGAAGGTCTAAGAGATGACTTGAGGCTACTACTCTCGGGGCCGATGATGCAGGATTTCTTGACCCTAGTCAACACAGCTCGGTCTTTGGAGAAGGACATGAAGAATGTTCATGCAAAGAAAAGCTTGGGTGATAATAGGACTGAATTCAAGGTGCCGGCTAATTCAAGGTCTGGGTACCGTAAGTTCAACAAGAAGGCTGGAACTTCGGGTCCAACCCCCTCTTCTGGTGCTTCTGGGGCGACTACGGGTCGGACCCCGGGTGCATGTTTTACTTGTGGGAAGCCGGGGCACTTTGCCCGTGACTGCTGGAGTGGACGTCCCAAGTCCGAAAGGAAGTCGTGAGCAACTTGTCAAGAGAAGGGCAAGGCGGTGGAGTCAACCGCGTCCCATTATGCTCTGGCTTAACCAAGGGTTTATAATCTGGGCCAACAGGAGGCCATTAAACAAGCGGATGTGGTGACAGGTATGGTTTAAATTTATAGCAAGTTAAATTGTTTTATACTTGTTATGTGCGTGTTACCTTACCACTGCTTGTTTAGGATTTGTTTTGATTTCTGATTATCCGGCGAGAGCACTCTTTGATACGGGAGCTTCACACACCTTTTTTCCGAAGGGTTCATATCGCGCATCGGAGTACCTTCTTCGATGGAGAAGGACAAACTGGATGTGTTGTTGCCCAATGGGTGTTCGATGCGCGCGGAGAGAATCTGTGGCGTTCAGATTCGTATTGGGAGTCAGGAGTTCCATTTGCTAGCGTCGCTACTGCCACTGGTGGAGTTCGATGTAATATTTAGCATGAACTAGCTCTCGGAGCAGCAAGCCTATATTGACTGCGGTCGCAAGGAAGTCAAGTTGGGAACAAGTCGTGAGACGACTCTTTCGGGCTTAAAAGGGTCGAGCAAGACGTTGATGTCTGTTCTTCAGGTGGTGAAGGCAGTTCGTGCTGGAGCAGAGCTGTTCTTTATGCTAGTGGAGGTTGCAAAGATTAAGCCTACAATGGATAGTATTTCAGTGGTATCGGAGTACCTTGATGTGTTCCCTGCCGATCTTCCTGGAGCCCCGGCTCAATGGGAAATTGATTTCATGATTGAGCTAGTACCAGGTGCGAAGCCTGTGTCACGATATCCATATCGGCTAGCGCCAAAGGAAATGGCGGAGCTAAAGGTGCAACTTCAGGAGTTGTTGGAGCAAGGGTATGTGCGTCCAAGTTCGTCTCCTTGGAGCGCACCGGTCCTCTTTGTTAAGAAGAAGGACGGGAGCTTGAGACTCTGTATTGATTATCGGGAGTTGAACAAGCTAACGGAAAAGAACAAGTACCCGATCCCGAGGATTGATGATCTATTTGATCAGTTAGTCAGGTCGACGGTGTACTCGAAGTTGGATCTCAAGTCCGGTTACTATCAGCTGAGAATAAGGGAGAGTGATATCCCAAAGACAGCGTTCAGTACTAGATATGGGCATTACGAGTTTACGGTCATGCCATTTGGGCTGACCAATGCGCCGTCGGTGTTCATGGATTTGATGAACATGAATTTTCAGGAATACTTGGACCATTTTGTGATTGTCTTCATCGACGATATTTTGGTGTACTCGCAGAGTGAGGAGGATCACTTCAGGTATCTACATTTGGTTTTGGAGACGCTGAGAAGGAATCAGTTGTACGCCAAGTTCTATAAATGTGAGTTTTGGTTATCCTCAGTGGCATTCCTTGGTCATATAGTGAGTGGAGAGGGTATTGCAGTGGATCCGGCGAAGATTGTTGCTGTAACGCCTCGAAACTCAAAGGAGCAAAGGGGGACGTTTTGGGCCAGTTTGGGTTCTTGCTGCAGGCACACGGCCTGGGACACGGGCGTGTCACAGGGCGTGTCAAGCCTGTGTCGACACTGAGACGGGGTGTCGACACTTTGGTCTCGACATTGTGTTGAGACTGGGCACACGGCCTGCGACACGGGCGTGTCGCAGGGCGTGTCGACCCGTGTCGACACTTAGCCGCGAAGTCGACACTCTGCGTTCGACGAAGTGTCGAGACATGGCACACGGCCTGCGACACGGGCGTGTCGCAGGGCGTGTCGACCTGTCTCGACGATCGTCCCGAGGAGTCGACGAGATTTGCTCGACGATGCGTCGAGACAAGGCACACGGCCTAGGACACGGGCGTGTCCAAGGCCGTGTCATCAGGTCGACGATCTTCACTCGACGAAGTGTCGAGTGTCGAGACCGTGTACACGGCCTGGGGTCCAGGCGTGTTGAGGTAACACGGGTAAGGACACGGGCGTGTCCTAGAACCCGTGCAGTGCTCGGGTTGATTTTGGGGAAAAAATGATGGGGTACACGGTCGGCCACACGGCCGTGTCAGGTGGAACACGGGCGTGTCGGCTCGAACACGGGCGTGTTCGATACCCGTGTGAGGTTCCAGGTGATTCGATTTTGACGGCGAATGAGGCACACGGCCCTGGACACGGGCGTGTGCCAGGCCGTGTTCGGTCCAGATTGGGCATTTCAGTCACGAATCAAAGCCGTTCGTTTCCTTATTTTGAGATCCAACGGCTGGGGGTTGTTCCTGAAGGGATATACCCGGGATTGGACATAGAAACCCTCACTTTTTCTTAAGTGTTATCTTTCTAAAGCCTTAGAGAGAGAGAGGAGAGCCAAGGGAGGAAGAAGGAGCTAGATCTCGCCATTGGAGGAGCTTTGAAGCTCCTAATCGCAAGCCGACTCCGGATCCACGGAGGCAAAGCTAGTGCGGTGCTTTTCTTCCGACTACTTTTCAATGGCGCCAAAGAGGAACGCTAGGGTAACGATCCTCATCTTGAGCATGAGTAGCTCTCTTTCTTTGCATAGGAAGCCCGCTCTCGCGAGTTTGCGGAGAGTTGGAGGCGTTCCTTCGGGTAGATATGTGAAGTCCCCGTTGTTTAGAGTCCATAAGTGAGAACGGACATAGGCATGATGTGTGAAGCCTACCCGGACATATTGGTCTGGATCGGTGATGTTGCATTGCATAAGGCCGGAGAAGACTCCCTGCTATTGATTGTTTTTGGGTTTTCTACGCGGTAGATTGCAGCAGGGAGCCTTGGGGACTAACCCAAAGGTGCACCCGGAAAACTGGGCGAATACGAGATCTTGCCAACTTGGTGGCTTGAGAGCCAACTTGAACATAACCGTGTTATGTGACTTGTGATGGAAATGGGACTCGGCGGAAGTTTGACCCGCGCAAATGGCTTAAATTGTCGTTGCGATGTGAGCACGGGTTAGATGGAACCGTACCCGTTCTATGTCGTTCGGTTAAAGAGACCTAAAGGCACGTGGCATTTACCGTTGGCATAGATTAGGGTCTTCGGCGGTCAATGGCTTAAATTGTCGTGACGCAGGCCAGGAAGACAAATTGCTCATAGGTTTGGCCGTCCAAGTGGCGGTGGTGAGTCCGGAATGTCTATGGCTTTAATTGACGTGACATCGACCGGTTCACCGAGAATGTGCCCTGAGAGCACGGGGCGTGTGGTCGTGCGAGCCAACGTCTGTGATGAAATGGCTAGTTATATATTGCTCGCTTATGCTAATGAAATGCAGAAAAGGAGCATCGCCGCCCCGAGTTGGGGGCGGGATCGTTATAATTTGGTCAGCATTGCTGACCGTTGCCTTGTTTTGCCACCGTGCGGTGGTTTGTTGCTTGCAGGTGCAGCTGGACCAAGCGGTCAATAGCGGGCTAAAGCCCGAATGCGAAGCCGGCCCTTGAAGGCCTAAATTGGAAGTGTTTACTGCTTTATTCATGTGTGACCGGCCTGCGTGCCGTGGTTTGTAAAACATGTAATTGGAAGTGAAACATTTTGTAAGGCCTTAAGGCTTATTTTGGGTATTTTGTATAACGTTCCTATTCTGTACTAGTGGACATTCATGCTCTAATGCTGGGTTCTTTATTGTAACTTTTATAAACTGCTTCCGCTAGAATGCTCTGTGTAGGACGTTGAGATTGGTTGGATGGTTTCCATAAGTAACCACCCGGTCTGTCTGTGGCATACGGCATCGGGCCCCGGCCGGACCTACTGCTATATGCTATGTGACGGATAGGGGGTGTTACAATTTGGTATCAGACTACTGGTTTTGGTCGGACTTAAACTGAATTCGTGGGCGAATTCTTTTTAAGGGGTGGTGAGCACATTGTGTGCGTCATCGTAATAACAGTAAAAAGAACCCATGAATGTCCACTTAGGAATGAAAATACTCGTGTTTGAGGAACCTGCGTGTTCCTATATTTGTTGTTTGCAATTTATTTGGTCGCTTAACGGTGTTTTGTACCACTATAGGTGACCAGAAGTGGTGTTGGGCCGTCAGAACGCCGAGTTTCTGAGGCTAGTAGTGCACCGGATGTTGCTCCTGCAACACCTCTGTCGGCTGAGAATATACGATTGGTGGCTGAAGCGGTGTTGGCCGTGATAAATGCGCAGCCTGCAAGGCAAGCGCAGCAGCCCGCCCCTGCGATGGAGCAAGAACCTCTTCAAGAGGCTGAGCCGAGGAGAGTGGAGCAAGTGGTTGTGGAACCGGTGGTGCCAAGGAGGGCAACTGAGAGGCAGCTTAAGCATGTAATGAGCTTTAACCCTCCGTTATTCTCGGGGTTGGGAACCCCATCTCAGGCTGAAGACTGGCTCTCCAGGGTGAAGAGAGTCATGACAGCAACAGAGACGGAGGAGTGGCAAATGAACACCATCGCTACGTTCCTTCTGGACGGTGAAGCGAGGATGTGGTGGGAAGGTTTGGAGCTGCATCATTTGAGAGGTAGACAACTGATAGACGTTCCGATGGAAGAGTTCTCGGGATTGTTCTTGGCAAGATACCTCCCTTCTACTCAGAGGATTTCGATGGAGAACGAATTTCTGAAGTTGGTTCAGGGTGAGAAGAGCGTGGATGAATATCTCCATGAGTTCACTCGTTTGAGTCGATATGCTAGCTCCACCATCATGGATGAGGAGCGCAAGACTAATCGCTTTTATGAAGGCTTGAGGGATGAGTTGAGATTACTACTCTCGGGGCCGATGACGCAGGGTTTCTTAACCTTGGTCAATACTGCCCGGTCCTTGGAGAAGGACATGAAGAACGTGCAAGCGAAGAAAGGCTTGGGTGATAGAAAATCTAAATTTAAAGTGTCGACTACTTCAAAGTCCGGCTATCGGAGGGCTTTCAAGAAGCATAGGACTTCGGGTCCAGCTCCTTCTGGTGCTTCTGGGGCGACTACGAGTCGGACCCCGGGCGCGTGTTTTACTTGTGGAAAGACGGGGCACTTTGCCCGTGACTGTTGGAGCGGACGTCCTAAGTCCGAGAGAAGGTCGGGAGCTACTTATGAAGAGAAGGGAAAGGCGGTGGAGTCGACCGCATCCCATTATGCTCCGGCCCAACCAAGGGTCTACAATCTTGGCCAACAGGAGGCCATCAAACAAGCTGATGTGGTGACAGGTACGGTTTAATTTATAGCAAGTCAATTTCTTTAAATACTTGTTATGCACATGTTACCTTACCACTGCTTGTTTAGGATTTGTATTGATTTGTGAAAATCCGGCACGAGCACTCTTCGATACGGGAGCCTCACACTCCTTCTTGTCCGAAGGATTTATAGTACGCATCGGAGTCCCTTCTTCGATGGCGGAGGATAAGTTGGATGTGTTGTTGCCCAATGGGTGTTCGATGCGAGCGGATAGGATCTGCGATGTTAAGATTCGTATTGGGGAGCAGGAGTTCGACCTGCGGGCGTCTTTACTTCCGTTAGTGGAGTTCGACGTCATATTTGGCATGGACTGGCTCTCGGAGCAGCAGGCCCATATAGATTGCGGTAGCAAGGAAGTCAAGCTGGGAGCAAGTCGTGAGACGACTTTTACGGGCTTAAAGGGGTCGAGCAAGACGTTGATGTCTGCTCTTCAGGTGGTGAAGGCGGTTCGTGCCGGAGCAGAACTGTTCTTTACACTAGTAGAAGTTGCAAAGCCGAAGCCCGCGTTGGATTGTATTTCAGTGGTATCGGAATACCCTGCTGTGTTCCCCGCGGATCTTCCTGGAGCCCCGCCTCAGCGGGAGATAGATTTTACGATCGAGCTAGTGCCAGGTGCAAAGCCTGTGTCACGATCTCCGTATCGGCTAGCGCCTAAGGAAATGGCGGAGCTGAAAGCTCAACTGCAAGAGTTGTTGGAGCAAGGGTATGTGCGCCTGAGTTCTTCGCCTTGGAGCGCACCGGTCCTCTTTGTTAAGAAGAAGGACGGAAGCTTGAGGCTATGTATTGATTATCGGGAGCTCAACAAGCTGACGGAGAAGAACAAGTACCCGATCCCTCGGATTGATGATCTCTTTGATCAGTTAGTCGGGTCGACGGTGTACTCGAAGTTGGATCTCAAGGCTGGGTACTATCAGCTGCGGATAAGGGAGAGTGATATCCCGAAGACAGCGTTTAGTACGAGATATGGGCATTATGAGTTTACGGTCATGCCATTTGGGCTGACTAATGCGCCGTCAGTGTTCATGGATTTGATGAACAGGACGTTCAGGGAGTACTTGGACCATTTCGTGATCGTCTTCATCGACGATATTTTGGTGTACTCGCAAAGTGAGGAAGATCACTTCAAGCATCTTCATTTGGTGTTGGAAACGCTAAGGAGAAATCAGTTGTATGCCAAGTTCTCGAAGTGCGAGTTTTGGCTATCCTCAGTGGCGTTCCTCGGGCATATAGTAAGTGGAGAGGGTATTGATGTGGATCCGATGAAGATTGTTGTGATACGGGAGTGGCCTGAGCTCGCTACTGTAGCGGAAGTCCGGAGTTTTTTGGGGCTTGCCGGCTATTATAGGCGCTTCGTAGAGAACTTCTCGCGGATAGCGTTACCTCTCACTACATTGACGAGGAAGGAGCATAAGTTCGTTTGGACGCCGGAGTGCGCACGAGCTTTTGAGGAGTTGAAGTGTCGGTTGACCACGGCGCCTGTGTTGAGTTCGCCATGTGGAACCGAAGGCTATGAGATTTATAGCGATGCTTCGGGCAGCGGTTTGGGTTGCGTGCTACTGCAACACGGAAGTGTAATAGCTTATGGCTCGAGACAGCTAAAAGTGCACGAGAGGAATTATCCGGTCCATGACTTGGAGTTAGCGGCCGTGATTTTTGCCTTGAAGCTGTGGAGACACTACTTGTACGGTGTGAAGATTGATATCTACACCGATCACAAGAGCCTGAAGTATCTCATTGATCAGAAGGATCTGAATATGCAGCAGCGTAGATGGATGGAGTTCCTGGGGGACTATACATTCAAGATCCACTACGTGCCTGGCAAAGGGAATGCGGTTGCGGACGCATTGAGACGCCGAGCCCCAGCTCAAGACAATTGGCTATCGGTGCATGATGAGCGGTTGGTGCGAGAGTTGGAGGCGTTGGAGATTGTTTGCGTGGATAGACAATCAAGTGCTGAAGCAGTTCTGAATTGGACTGAAGTCCAATATGACCTGGCTGATCGTATTCGGCAGGCTTTGGATATGGATGCTCATATGAAGCAGTTCATGGTAGAGGCTCTGGATGGGTCAAATTCCCAATTCGTCGTGGAGGACGGATTACTTTGGAAAGACGGTCGTCTGTGCGTCCCAAGTGTGGGCAATTTACGGGTGGAGTTGTTGTACGAGGCACACCATACCAAGTACTCGATTCACCCGGGGAGCACGAAGATGTACTGTGATGTAAAGAAGCTGTTTTGGTGGCCGGGTTTGAAGAAGGATGTGGCGCTATACGTAGCGAAGTGCCAAACCTGCGCCTTGGTAAAGGCGGAGTGCCAAAAGCCGGGAGGATTTCTTAAGTCCTTGCCTATTCCGGAGTGGAAATTCGACGACATCTCTATGGACTTTGTGCACGGTTTGCCAAGGTCGCAAAAGGGGAACGACGCCATATGGGTGGTTGTTGATCGATTAACGAAGGTGTCGCACTTTATTCCGCATAGGAAGGATGATCCGGTGGAGAAGCTGGCAAAGCTTTATGTGGATAACATAGTACGGCTTCATGGTGTGCCCCGCAGCATCGTGAGTGACCGAGATGGGCGGTTCACGTCCAATGATTGGAGGCTTGTGCAGCAAATGTTGGGAATAAAGCTGAAATTCAGCACATCCTTCCATCCGCAAACGGATGGGCAGACCGAGAGGGTCAATAGAACTATGGAAGACATGCTCCGCATGTGTGTCTTGGATTTCGGAAAGCAATGGGAAGACCACCTTTATTTGGTGGAGTTCGCATACAACAATAGCTACCAAGCGAGTATTCAGATGGCGCCTTTCGAGGCCCTATATGGTAGAAAATGTCGCACGCCGTTGTCTTGGTTGGAAACGGGTGAGTCAGGGTTGTATAAGCGACGGAAGTGGAGGGTGCTACTTCTTTGGTGCGAACCATTCGGGAGAGGTTGCTTATCGCTCAGGACCGGCAAGCAAAGTACTATAATGCCAAGCA
The DNA here is from genome assembly GCA_039583875.1 of Platanthera guangdongensis. Taxonomy (NCBI): domain Eukaryota; kingdom Viridiplantae; phylum Streptophyta; class Magnoliopsida; order Asparagales; family Orchidaceae; genus Platanthera; species Platanthera guangdongensis. The sequence goes on along the minus strand of CM077158.1, from coordinate 99,619,046 downwards.
CAGGAACGTGGAGTTCGCTGTGGGCGATTATGTATACTTAAAGATCAAGCCGTTCAAGGGTGTCTCGCGGGTGCGGCGATTGAAAAAGCTAAGCCCGAGGTACCTTGGACCGTTCGAGGTTCTGGAGCGAGTTGGGGAAGCGGCCTATCGGTTGAAGCTTTCAGTGGAGCTTAGTGGATTACATGATGTATTCCACATTTCGGTACTTCGGAAGGCGGTGCAAGAGCCTACGCAAGTGATCGCGGTTGATCAAGTGCCGGTGGACAGTGGGCTAACGACAAAGGTCAAGCCCGTGCGGATTGAGGACTCGGAGGTCAAGCGGCTACGCAATAAAGAGATCAGGATGGTCAAGGTCCGGTGGGACAATTGCGGTCATGAGGAGCTCTCTTGGGAGCGAGAGCAGACTATGCTTGACGAGTATCCGGAGTTGTTCCGCTCAGGTACAAATTTTGGTTTTGTACATGTCTTTCCTTTATGTAATTTCGTGGGCGAAATTCTTTTAAGAGGGGGAGAGTTGTAACGCCCCGAAACTCAAAGGAGCGAAGGGGGACGTTTTGGGCCAGTTTGGGTTCTGGCTGCAGGCACACGGCCTGGGACACGGGCGTGTCCCAGGGCGTGTCAAGCCTGTGTCGACACTGAGACGGGGTGTCGACACTTTGGTCTCGACATTGTGTTGAGACTGGGCACACGGCCTGCGACACGGGCGTGTCGCAGGGCGTGTCGACCCATGTCGACACTTAGCCGCGAAGTCGACACTCTTCGTTCGACGAAGTGTCGAGACATGGCACACGGCCTGCGACACGGGCGTGTCGCAGGGCGTGTCGACCTGTCTCGACGATCGTCCCGGGGAGTCGACGAGATTTGCTCGACGATGCGTCGAGACAAGGCACACGGCCTAGGACACGGGCGTGTCCAAGGCCGTGTCATCAGGTCGACGATCTTCACTCGACGAAGTGTCGAGTGTCGAGACCGTGTACACGGCCTAGGGTCCAGGCGTGTTGAGGTGACACGGGTAAGGACACGGGCGTGTCCTAGAACCCGTGCAGTGCTCGGGTTGATTTTGGGGAAAAAATGATGGGGTACACGGCCGGCCACACGGCCGTGTCAGGTGGAACACGGGCGTGTCGACTCGAACACGGGCGTGTTCGATATCTGTGTGAGGTTCCAGGTGATTCGATTTTGACGGCGAATGAGGCACACGGCCCTGGACACGGGCGTGTGCCAGGCCGTGTTCGGTCCAGATTGGGCATTTCAGTCCCGAATCAAAGCCGTTCGTTTCCTTATTTTGAGATCCAACGGCTGTGGGTTGTTCCTGAAGGGATATACCCGGGATTGGACATAGAAACCCTCACTTTTTCTTAAGTGTTATCTTTCTAAAGCCTTAGAGAGAGAGGAGAGCCAAGGGAGGAAGAAGGAGCTAGATCTCGCCATTGGAGGAGCTTCGAAGCTCCGAATCGCAAGCCGACTCCGGATCCACGGAGGCAAAGCTAGTGCGGTGCTTTTCTTCCGATTACTTTTCAATGGCGCCAAAGAGGAACGCTAGGGTAACGATCCTCATCTTGAGCATGAGTAGCTCTCTTTCTTTGCATAGGAAGCCCGCTCTCACGAGTTTGCGGAGAGTTGGAGGCGTTCCTTCGGGTAGATATCTGAAGACTCCGTTGTTTAGAGTCCGTAAGCGAGAACGGACATAGGCATGATGTGTGAAGCCTACCCGGACATGTTGGTCTGGATCGGTGATGTTGCATTGCATAAGGCCGGAGAAGACTCCGTGCTATTGATTGTTTTCGGGTTTTCTACGCGGTAGATTGCAGCAGGGAGCCTTGGGGACTAACCCAAAGGTGCACCCGAAAAACTGGGCGGATACGAGATCTTGCCAACTTGGTGGCTTGAGAGCCAACTTGAACATAACCGGGTTATGTGACTTGTGATGGAAATGGGACTCGGCGGAAGTTTGACCCGCGCAAATGGCTTAAATTGTCGTTGCGATGTGAGCACGGGTTAGATGGAACCGTACCCGTTCTATGTCGTTCGGTTAAAGAGACCTAAAGGCACGTGGCACTTACCGTTGGCATAGATTAGGGTCTTCGGCGGTCAATGGCTTAAATTGTCGTGACCCAGGCCAGGAAGACAAATTGCTCATAGGTTTGGCCGTCCAAGTGGCGGTGGTGAGTCCGGAATGTCTATGGCTTTAATTGACGTGACATCGACCGGTTCACCGAGAATGTGCCCTGAGAGCACGGGGCGTGTGGCCGTGCGAGCCAACGTCTGTGATGAAATGGCTAGTTATATATTGCTCGCTTATGCAAATGAATTGCAGGGAAGGAGCATCGTCGCCCCGAGTTGGGGGCGAGATCATTATAATTTGGTCAGCATTGCTGACCGTTGCCTTGTTTTGCCACCGTGCGGTGGTTTGTTGCTTGCAGGTGCAGCTGGACCAAGCGGTCAATAGCGGGCTAAAGCCCGAATGCGAAGCCGGCCCTTGAAGGCCTAAATTGGAAGTGTTTACTGCTTTATTCATGTGTGACCGGCCTGCGTGCCGTGGTTTGTAAAACATGTAATTGGAAGTGAAACATTTTGTAAGGCCTTAAGGCTTATTTTGGGTATTTTGTATAACGTTCCTATTCTGTACTAGTGGACATTCATGCTCTAATGCTGGGTTCTTTATTGCAACTTTTATAAACTGCTTCCGCTAGAATGCTCTGTGTAGGACGTTGAGATTGGTTGGATGGTTTCCATAAGTAACCACCCGGTCTGTCTGTGGCATACGGCGTCGGGCCCCGGCCGGACCTACTGCTATATGCTATGTGACGGATAGGGGGTGTTACAATTGCGATACGAGAGTGGCCTGTGCTTTCTACGGTAGCGGAAGTCTGGAGCTTTCTGGGGCTTGCCGGCTATTACAGGCGCTTCGTGGAGAACTTCTTGCGGATAGCGTTACCTCTCACTACTTTGACGAGGAAGGAGCAGAAGTTTGTTTGGACGCCGGAGTGCGCACGAGCTTTTGAGGAGTTGAAGTGTCGGTTGACCACGGCGCCTGTGCTGAGTTCGCCGTGTGGGACCGAGGTCTTTGAGATTTATAGCGATGCTTCGGGCAGTGGTTTGGGTTGTGTGCTACTGCAGCACGGAAGTGTGATAGCGTATGGCTCGAGACAGCTGAAGGTGCACGGGAGGAATTATCTGGTCCATGACTTGGACTTAGCGGCCGTAATTTTTACCTTGAAACTGTGGAGACATTATTTGTACGGTGTGAAGATTGATATCTACACCGATCATAAGAGCTTGAAGTATTTGCTGGATCAGAAAGATCTGAACATGCGGCAGCGTAGATGGATGGAGTTCCTGGGGGACTATACATTCAAGATCCACTACGTGCCTGGTAAAGGCAATGCGGTTGCGGACACATTGAGTCGTTGGGCCCCAGCTCAAGCCAATTGGTTGTCGCTCCATGACGAGCGATTAGTTCGGGAGTTGGAGGCATTGGAGATCTTTTGCGTGGATAAGCAGTCAAGTGCTGAAGCATTATTAAATTGGACTGAAGTCCAGTATGACCTGGCTGATCGGATTCGGCAGGCTTTGGATTTGGATGGCCATATGAAGCAGATCATGGTTAAAGCTCTGGATGGGTCAAATTCCCAATTCGTCGTTGAGGATGGATTGCTTTGGAAGGACGGTCGTCTGTGCGTCCCAAACGTGGGCAATTTGCGGGTGGAATTGTTGTACGAGGCGCATCATACCAAGTACTTAATTCACTCCGGGGAGCACGAAGATGTACCGCGATGTTAAGAAATTGTTCTGGTGGCAAGGACTGAAAAAGGATGTGGCCCTCTACGTGGCGAAGTGTCAGACGTGCGCCTTGGTGAAGGCGGAATGCCAGAAGCCGGGAGAATTCTTGAAGTCCTTGCCTATTCCGGAATGGAAGTTTGACGACATTACCATGGACTTTGTGCACGGGTTGCCAAGGTCGCAAAATGGGAACGACGCCATTTGGGTGATCGTAGATTGTTTAACGAAGGTGTCGCATTTCATTCCGCATAGGAAGGATGATCCGGTTGAGAAATTGGCAAAGTTGTATGTGGATAACATAGTACGGCTTCACGGTGTGCCCCGCAGCATCGTAAGTGACCGTGATGGGCAGTTCACATCCAACGATTGGAGGTTGGTGCAGCAGATGTTGGGAACGAAGCTGAGTTTTAGCACAGCCTTCCATCCGCAGACGGATGGGCAAACCGAGAGGGTTAATAGGACAATGAAAGACATGCTTCGCATGTGTGTCCTGGAATTTGAAAAGCAGTGGGAAGATCATCTATACTTGGTGGAGTTCGCGTACAACAATAGCTACCAGGCGAGTATACAAATGGCGCCCTTTGAGGCCCTTTATGGTAGAAGATGTCGCACGCCGTTGTCTTGGTTGGAAACGGGTGAGTCAAAGTTGTACAAGCACAAAGAGGTGGATGATGCTACGTCTTTGGTTCGAACGATTCGAGAGAGGTTGCTAATCATTCAGGACCACCAGGCTAAGTACTATAATGTCAAGCACAGGAACGTGGAGTTCGCTGTTGGCGATTGGGTGTACTTGAAGATCAAGCCGTTCAAGGGTGTCTCGCAGGTGCGGCGCTTGAAGAAGCTAAGCCCGAGGTACCTTGGACCGTTTGAGGTTCTGGAGCGGATTGGTGAAGTAGTGTACCGGTTGAAGCTGTCAGTGCAGCTTAGTGGTCTACATGATGTATTTCATATATCGATGCTACGAAAGGCGGTGCAAGAGCCTACGCAAGTGATCGTGGTCGATCAAGTGCCGGTCGATAGTGCGGCTCGACGAAGTTCAAGTTGTACGTAGATAGCGCGGCTAACACAGGTCCATGGGAGCCCAGACGTGTTCCCGGGTATGACATCTTTCCTTTATGTAATTTCGTGGACAAATTCTTTTAAGTTGTAACGCCCCGAAATCAAAAGAGGGACGGGAGGCGTTCTGGCGGAATTTGGCAGGGGGCACACGGCCTGGGACACGGGCGTAGACGATTTGGCCGTCGGCGAATTTTGGAGTCGACGATTCGGGTGAACACGGCCTAGGACACGGGCGTGTCGAGCTGTGTTGGTCGACGATACTCGACTTGATGGAGGAACTGCGCTCGACGAAGTGTCGAGATAGCGAACACGGCCTGGAGCCCAGACGTGTTTGGGTATGACACGGGCATGTCAAATAGGACACGGGCGTGTCCCAGACCCGTGTGAGTTTCAGGTTGGTGTTGGTCCTATGTTGATGGAGGAACACGGGGAACACGGGCGTGTACTGGCAGACACGGGTGTGTCAGGTCGAACACAGGCGTGTCGGGTGCCCGTGTGTTTTTCGAGACGCGTAGATTTTGATAGCGAATGGGGGACACAGCCCTGGACACGGGCGTATCACAGGCCGTGTTCGGCCCAGATTTTGCATTTCAGTCCCGGATCGTGGCCGTTCGTTTCTTTAATTTGGGATCCGACGGCTGGGGGCTGCTAGTGCTTGGATATACCCGGAATTGGGCCTTTGAAACCCTCATTTCACTTGAGTGGTTCTCTTTCTAAGTCTAGAGAGAGGGGATAGCAAAGGAGGAAGAAGAAGCCTAGATCCGGTCACCGGCGGAGCTTCGGAGCTCCAAATCGCGAGCCGACTTCGGATCTACAGAGGCAAGGAGAGTACGGTGCTTTTCATCCACGTACATTTTCATGGCGTCAAGGAATAACGCTAGGGTAACGATTCTCTACTTGAGCATGTGAAGCTCTTCTTTTCCCTTGCATTGGAAGCCCGCTCTCGCGAGTTTGCGGTGAGTTGAGGCATTCCTTCGGGTAGACATGAATAGTCCTCGTTGTGTACATGTAGAGTCCGTAATCGAGAACGGATATAGGCATGATGTGTGAAGCCTACCCGGACAAGTTGGTCTGGATCGGTGATGTTGCATTGCATGAATGGCCGGAGAAGACTCCGCGCGAATGCTTGTTTTTCGGGTTTTCTACGCGGTAGATTGCAACAGGGAGCCTTGGGGATTAACTCCAAGGTACACCCGGAAAACTGGGCAGATGCGTGATTCTGCCAACTTGGTGGCCTGGGTGCCAACCTGAACATAACTGGGTTATGTGATATGTGAAGGAGATACGGGACTCGGGGAATTTTTACCCGCGCAGACGACTTAAATTGACGTTGCGGTGTGAGCAACGATCAGGCAGAACCGTACCCGATCAATGTGGTTCGGTTAGAGAGACCTAAAGTATGTGGCACTCGCCGTTGGCATAGATGGAGGGTCTTAGGCAGTGGCCAGAAAGACCAGATGCTCACGAGATATTGTCGACCTGGGGGCGGTGGTGAGTGTTGAAGTTGGTGACCGGGCGGTCTGGCGGTCTGTCTTGGCGGGTTGAAGACTGCGCGGTCTGGCGGTTTGTCTCAGCCGGCTTGGAGACCGGGCGGTCTAGCGGTCTACCCTGGCAATCTCTCTTTCTCTCTGGTGGTAGCCGTGCGGTTAGCCCTTCTGTCTAACCGCGCGGCTTGTGCGTTTTGTTTTGTATAGTCCGCTTAGTCCTGTAAATTTTTAGTCTCACATCTCTTATTTGTATTCTCTCATCTCTCCTCCATTCTATATAAGGGAGGGCATACCTTTGTAATAGATATCTTTTTGGATAATAAAACTTTCAATTATTCAAAACTCTGGCTTGTTTTTTGGTCGTTTGTTCGCTACTTTAACATGGTATCAGAGGACTCGATTTTCTCCTCCTGATTCTGTGCGCCCTCTCTGACCTCGCGATCTGTCCGCGCGGCTTGCTTCTTCTTCTCGCGGCCTGTCCCCGCGACTTGTTTCTTCCGCCTGCTTGCGCCCTATCCGCGCAGCTTCTTCTCTCCTTGTCGTTGCCCTTTGTGTGCGCGCCCTCTTTGTTTCTTCTTCTTGCTGCGACCTGTTTTCCTCCTAGCGGAATTTTCTCTGTTCGCGTGGTGTCTCTTTCTTCTGTTCGCGCGGGCTGATTTCTAGCCGCTCGACTTCTTTCCCTCTGCTTGCTTCTGCGGCTTGGTCGTGGTTTTTCTGGCCGCTGGTATCTATCATCGTGACCGCTGCAGATCTCTTTCTCTCTAACCGCTGCGTTTTCTCTCTGTTCGTGCGGGTTCTTCCTTGTTTCGGCGGCCTCTCTGCCTTTCTTCCTTTAACCGCTCCTGCCTGTTAGTCGACGCGACCTCCTGTTAAGTCGCGCGGCTTGTGCTTCCCTCTTATCCCCCTTATGGCTTTCATATCCTCCTCCAAGCCGTTCGCCTCGGTGGTCACGTCTTCTGGTAGTGCCCACGTTGTTACTCAAGGAAAATGGCTGATCGACACCGGTGCTACAAATCATATGATCGGCACTCTCCAGTGTTTTTCTCTCCTAGAAACACATGATCGGTTGCCCCCGGTTATTCTCGCTGACGGCTCTTCATCATCAGTCCATGGGATGGGGATAGTTCATGTCACTCCGTCTCTTCACTTGGCGGATACTCTATACGTGCCCAAGTTCCCATGCAACTTATTATCTGTTACCTCTCTATGCAAGCAATTACAGTGTTCCGTCACATTTACTTCTACTTCTTGCTCTTTTCAGGATCTGGACTCCCAACGGACGATTGCTACGGGGACTGAGAGTGACGGCTTATACTTCGTGGACAACATTTCTGCTTTCTCCACCTTCTCCTCCACATACACAGATATTCTCCAATGGCATCTCCGCCTTGGTCATGCTCCTCCACGACTTCTTCGTCAACTTCTGCCCCAACTACCTCCACACAGTACTCCTCTCAACTGTGAGGTCTGTCAGCTTGGCAAGCATCACCGCTCCTCCTTCCCTCCAAAGCACGTTCGTGGATCTACCCGTCCGTTTGATCTCATCCACTCCGATATTTGGGGTCCTTCACCTACTCTTACCATTGGTCGAGGTAGTTCATATTTTGTCACGTTCATTGATGATTTCTCTCGCTACGTGGGTGTACCTGTTAAAAGATCGCTCTGAATTATTCTCTGTATGGACGTCCTTCTATCTCATGATCAAAACTCAGTTTAATGTTTCTATCAAAGTTTTTCGATCTGATAATGCCAAAGAATATATCAGTCATGACTTCTCTACATTCTGCATGCAAAATGGGATTATTCATCAAACTAGTTGTGTATATACTTCATAGTAGAATGGTGTGGCAGAACGCAAAAACCGTCACTTCCTCGATGTCGCTCGCACCTTGATGACCCAGATGCATGTTCCTCGCTCCTATTGGGGCTATGCTGTTCTCCTTGCCTGCTACCTTATCAATCGCATTCCCTCCACGGTTCTCCACGGAAAAACCCCATTCTCCATTCTGTATCCGGGCAAGGAGCCGTTTCCTCTCCCTCTCCAAATCTTTGGATGCACTGCCTTTGTGCATGCCCCTTCGGCCACCAGTGATAAGCTCTCCCCTCGCTCCACCAAATGTGTCTTTCTGGGATACTCCACCACTCAGAAAGGCTATTGTTGCTTTGATCCCGTCCTTCGTAAGCAGTTCGTCTCTGCTGACGTCACCTTCTTCGAGAATACCTCCTACTTTTCGGATGACTCCTCTACTCTTCTCCCCGCTTCTGATTCTCCTGTCGTTCCCTTCGTTCCCTCGTCTCCTACTACGATCTCCACCCCTACACCGTCTCCACCCACTCCTCTTTCTCCACCACCGTCTCCCTCATCTCCGCCACCATCTCCCTCATCTCCGCCGTCGTCGCTCTCTACTCCCGGGCCAGCTTTCTCTGCCACGGATGCTCCGGATGCCGAGGGACCCGCTGACCTGGATCTTCCTATAGCTCTTCGCAAAGGGGTGCGGACGTGCACCCTACAGCCCCTTGCTGCTGTTGTTTCATATGATCGTCTTACCCCTTCTCGCAGGGCATTTGCACTGGCTATCTCTGCCACTGCCACACCCCGCTCCTACCAGGAGGCCCTTGCTATTCCTCATTGGAAGTTGGCCATGGATGAGGAAATGGCGACCCTAACTAAGCGGGGTACATGGACTCTTGTTCCTCCTCCCTTCGGTACTGATGTTGTTGGCTGTCGCTGGGTCTTTGTGGTCAAATTTGGCCTAGACGGCACTGTGGATCGGTATAAGGCTCGCCTTGTTGCTAAGGGCTTTACTCAGACCTATGGGGTTGATTACTTTGACACCTTCTCCCTCGTGGCTCGTCTCAGCACTATCCGGGTCCTTCTCTCTATAGCGGTAAATAGGGATTGGCTGATTTCTCAGCTGGATGTCAAGAATGCCTTCCTTTATGGTGATCTTCACGAGGCCGTTTACATGGAGAAACCTCCTGGGTATGTTGCTCAAGTGGAGACACGAGTATGCCGGCTGAAGAAGGCAATTTATGGCCTCAAGCAGAGCCCTCGAGCTTGGTTTGACAAGTTCAGCGGCATCGTGGAGACCGTTGGTTTTACGCGAAGCTCTGCCGATCACTCTCTATTTATTCGCAAAACTCCTTCGGGGCTGGTTGTTCTTGCTGTGTACGTCGATGATATTCTTCTCACTGGCGATGACCAGGAAGGGGTAGCCCTGACAAAGCGACATCTTCGCCAACATCTGATCACGAAAGATATGGGCTCTCCAAAGTACTTTCTGGGGATCGAAATCTCTCGGAAGCCCGACTCCTTAGTTCTCTCTCAGCGTAAGTATGCCCTTGATCTTTTAAAAGAGGCAGGATTGACTGGAGCAAAACCTGCCCGATGCCTCATGGCAACTGGAGAGGACAAAACCTGGATAGATTATTCGCCTCCTCTTTCAGATAGTTCGCGGTACAGGCGTCTGGTTGGTAAGCTCATATATCTCACAGTGACCAGGCCCGACATTTCCTATACTGTGGGCAAGGTGAGTCAATTCATGCAAGCACCTAGGGAGTGTCATCTACAGTCCGCCTTGCGGATCTTGGAGTATGTCAAAGCAGCGCCTGGGAAAGGATTACTTTTTCAGAAGAATGGCCATCTGAGGATTGAAGCATACTCAGATGCAAGTTATGCTGATGACAAAGGGGATCGCAAGTCAACCTCAGGTTTTTGCACCTTTGTTGGGGGAAATCTGGTGAGCTGGAAGAGCAAAAAGCAGTTTGTTATCTCCAGGTCCAGTGCAGAAGCTGAGTATCGCAGTATGGCGTCGACCACTTGTGAGTTAAAATGGCTGCGGGCTCTCATGCTAGATTTAGGAGAGGTCTACAACCATCCTCTACCTATGTTCTGTGATAACAAGGCCGTCATATACATCTCCAAAAATCCGGTCTTTCCTGAAAGAACAAAGCACATTGAGGTTGACTGTCATTTCATTCGTGAAGAGATCTTAAAGGAACAAATTTGCACTCCCTTTGTCACTTCTGATAAAGAGCTGGCTGACATCTTCACCAAGCCAGTTTCCGCCTCGTTTCTTCATGTTTGTGACAAGCTGGGCATGATCGATATATATGCTCTAGCTTGAGGGGGAGTGTTGAAGTTGGTGACCGGGCGGTCTGGCGGTCTGTCTTAGCGGGTTGAAGACCGTGCGGTCTGGCGGTTTGTCTCAGCCGGCTTGGAGACCGGGCGGTCTAGCGGTCTACCCTGGCAATCTCTCTTTCTCTCTGGTGGTAGCCGTGCGGTTAGCCCTTCTGTCTAACCGCGCGGCTTGTGCGGTTTGTTTTGTATAGTCCGCTTAGTCCTGTAAATTTTTAGTCTCACATCTCTTATTTGTATTCTCTCATCTCTCCTCCATTCTATATAAGGGAGGGCATACCTTTGTAATAGATATCTTTTTGGATAATAAAACTTTCAATTATTCAAAACTCTGGCTTGTTTTTTGGTCGTTTGTTCGCTACTTTAACAGTGAGTCGGCGGACTTTGACCGTGATCACCGAGAATGTGCCCTGAGAGCACGGGGCGTGTGGTCGTGCGTGCCTGCGCCTGTGATGTAGTGTTGTTACATTACTGCTTGGTTATGCTAATAAAGTGCAGGGAAGGAGCATCGCCGCCACGAGTTCGGAGGCGGGATCGTTATAATTTGGTCAACATAGCTGACTGTTGCTTTGTTTGCCACCGTGCTGTGGATTGTGTGCTTGCAGGTGCTGGGGCTAAAGCCCAAGTTGCTGAGCCGGCCCTCGAAGGCCTAATTCTGAGTGTTTTTCTTTTATCCATGTATGGTCGGCCTCCGTGCCGAGGTTTGAAAAACATCTAATTTGAGAAAAACAATTGTAAGGTCATAAGGCCAGTACTTGTGTATTTGTACCTTCATTCATATTTGTTTTGGGTAGTGGACATTCATGCTTATTGCTGGGTTCTTAATCTTGTAACCTTTAATTGCTTCCGCTAGAATGCTCTGTGTAGGGCGTTGTCATTGGTTGGATGGTTTCTATTGAGTAACCGCACGGTCTGTCTGTGGTATATGGCGTCGGGCCCCGGCCGGACCTACTGCTATATACTATGTGACGGATAGGGGGTGTTACAGGTAGCGCCCAACAGTCGGCAAAAACAGGAGCAGTCGATGAACACAACGGGATCGGCGGTAGCAGGCTTCAGTCGATGGAATCGGCAGCGACGAAAGCAGGCGCAACAGGCAATGTGCCTAACCTAGCGCTCTGATACCATGTTACCTTTTGAAACACCGATCCGTTCAGTTGCATGAGATCGCCAAGGCGGTTCCAAGCCTGAATTTATATAGAATGGCACACATCTAACATTTACATTTCGAAGCGGACGTTAGTTCTGCATAGTAGTATAATGTAATCAAGCAACTATCATTATAAACAATAGTTCAACTCCTACCTGCAAAAACAGAGAGGGAGTCCGGGTTTTGAGAAAAAGGGATGATGGAGGGGAGGAGAAGACCCGATTGTGATGAGCTTCGATGGCAATGTTGGATGAGACGAAAAATTATGGCAACACAGATGTTGATGTCAAATGGGATTCTTGAGAGCCTGAGTTGCGACCTCTGCACCTTCAAATGAGGTCCTTGGGAGCCCAAAGAAAATATAGGAAGATGTGGAATACCTAGCAAAGAATTAGCGGTTAAGATCATTTCAATGACTTTTATTCCACCTGATTATCCAGACTCAATATACTTTTTTAATATATCTCTATCATATATATCAATATACATATCTTCAAGCACATCAAACACTTCCCCTCAACTGTTTGATTGAAGTGCATATTAAATCTCATCATTTAGATGGAGAGAGAGAAATAAAGATTGAAGAGAGAGGGAGAAAGAAAAAGAATATTAATAGGCCTCTTAAAGTTATATAAGAGAGAAAGGGAGGGAGAGGGAAATTAAAATTTTTACGACAAAACATACATTCTAAAAAAAAATAAAAATTGTAATCTTGATTTATATTTTTTATGATCGTTTTGAGTACTCATATGTATATGTTGCGGGTGTAGCCCATTTTAATACGGGCTCAACCCGCAACGAGACATCAAGCACGGGCAAAGCCTGTGCGTAGATGGGTGAAACTCGCCTGGATGCGGCCGGAGGCCGCACGAGAGCATCAAGCACGGTCATAACCCGTGCGAAGATGCTCGTATGTGTGTGTGTATATATATATATATATATCATTTTTGTTTTTAAAAACTATATTATAATAAATTTGGAAAATATAACATCAATAAATTTCATCATGCATGACCATTTTATGTTATTAATTGATTACATGTTTATGATTTATTGCTTTTTGGCGAAGTTGCCCAATATTAATGTAACTTGACTGCATAAAATAATATAATGCATATTTTTTGTGCTTTTATATACATGAAAATATTTAGTATAAGATTAACAGGTTTGAGAGGTGCAATTTGTATTTTGTAGAGTAACAAAAAGATAAATTGTTGGTTGCAAAGAAGAAGCGGACAAGTTTAACGATGTTTTTAGAAGCTCTCTCAAACACCTTTTTACCAATCACCTAAGGCAGGGATAGAAGCAGTAATCTATTTGTATATGAATTAAGCTCACGCGTGTTCAATGAAATCCAAGAGCATAATCTCAAGAAGTTCAGAAGTAATATGGATGAAGGACTCACACTGTGATAATAAGAAGTGTAATGCCTACTTTCTCACAAATAATCCACAATTAAAGTGCACTTTGTGCCGAAGAAGGAAACCAGAAGAGGATTGTTGGAAATAAAAACAGAGTAAATATAGGGGAATAATCGATCTATTTCTAATGACGAGTTATTGACAAGGGTGAAAAAATTCGGAGGATTATCAACAATTTACTCAAAGAAAATCTCAAGTTAGAGAATTGCCGGTCCACTCTCGCTCCCGCCGCTTTAGCTTCGCTTGCATCCTGCTGAACTTCTCTTTGCCTTTCTCCAGCAGAGGATCATGTACTACATATTCATTTGGATCATTCTTCCGAGCCATTCCATCCTGGAATAAATTTTTTTTTTAATTTGATTAAAATGAAAACAAATAAATTTCATTATCCAAATCTCCCCTGTAAAATAACATAATTAGTGAGAGCACCCCTTATTTTCGAAATTACAAAAAACCTCCCCGTAAGTTTTCATTTCATTACCAAAATCTCTCCTGGTCTTTTCATTTCATTGCATACATGAAGAAAAATACCCCCTGGACACTGTTCACCGAGGGGGGTGTTTTGTGCATGAATGTTATGAAATTAAAACTTCAGGGGAGGTTTTTGCAAATGAAAATTTTATGGGAAGTTTTTGTAATTTCAAAAATAAGGGGTGATGTCAGTAATTTAGCAAAGTTAGAGGGGAGGTCCCGATAAATGGCCCTTCATTGAAATATATATATATATATAAGTACCTTCTCGTCCGGAGCAAACTTTAGCATCAACTGATTCGAGAGAAATCCCAATTCATCTGCATCTTCGCCCTTGTTGCTGCTTGTGGGTGGTGCAGAGAGCTTCTTGCTTAGAGATTTCTGGAATTTATCCATCATTGCTAATGCCTAACACGAATAAATCATCATAGGTGTTAGAAAAGCCCATGTAAATGGGCTCATATTGGGCCCTTGTTTTCTCCTTTTTCCTTTTTCTCCTTTTAGTCTCACATCATTGTATAGGATTTCTTCTCTCCTTTTCTCCCTTATATATTTGTATTCTCTCCTTGTATTTTGATATAGAAGCAATACATACAAGCTTTGAGCTTTTCCAACATGGTATCAGAGCCAGGTTATCCGACCTCGTGGTTTCCCCTTTTCTAACAGCTCGGCTTTGTTTCTTAGCCTATCCGCTCTCCCTCTGCGGCCTGCTCATCTACTCGCCCGGGTGGCGGCCTGTTCCTACCCATCTCTTCTCTCAACGACTTCTCCCTTGTTAAGCCGCTGACTCTCCTCTTCCTCTCTCCCTCCCGTGGATCCACCCCTCCGCCCTTTTTTATAACTTCTACTCTCCTCTTCCACTCTCCTCTTCTACTCTCTCCCGTGGGACCCACTTCTCTCTGCTTCTAACCGCTTGCGGTTTGTCTGCGTGCCGCTTGCGGTTTGTCTGCTTCTAGCCGTTCCGCCTCTCTCCTCTAGCCGCTCGAGTTCCTACTCGCGGGCTCTCTCCTCTAGCCGCTCGAGTTCCTACTCGCGGGCTCTCTCCTCTAGCCGCTCGAGTTCCTACTCGCGGCCTCTCTCCTCTAGCCGCTCGAGTTCCTACTCGCGGCCTCTCTCCTCTAGCCGCTCGAGTTCCTACTCGCGGACTCTCACTCCTAGCCGCTCGAGTTCCTACTCGCGGTCTCTCTCCTCCAGCCGCTCGAGTTCCTCCCGCGGTCTCTCTTCTGCTGGTCGCGCGATTTGTTCTCACCGCGGCAACTTCTTCTTCTACTTCTCTTTCTCGCGCGGTCTCTGCCCCTCCAATTCGCAGCGGTCTTCTCTGGCTCCATGGGCTCCTCCGTTGACTCTACTGGACAGGCGGTTACTCCTGCTGACCGCCCGGCCTCTCTTCCAGATCTTCGAGATGAGTTGCGGATCACCACTATATCCTTATCTGGGAAGAAAACCTTTGTTCCATGGGTCCACTCGGTTCGGCGTATTCTTCAGGCCAAGGGCCTTGTGCTTCACCTTACTAACGCTCCTCCTGTGCACAATACGGAGGAGTGGCTACGCAATGACGGCCGAGTTCAAACATGGCTCCTTAATTTTCTAGAGGGTGAGTCATACCAAATGGTCATGTACCATGAGACCGCCAAAGCCATGTGGGAGTAGCTTCACTCCTTATTCTCTGGAAAGGATAGTCTTCAACACCTCTATGACATTATTACAGACATTCAGTCTCTTGATGCTGGTGGGGCGGCTGACATGACCTCTTTTGTTGCTCGGGCCAAAACTCTGGCCGAGGCCTGGATCCAGCATCAGCCTTCTACCACCGATCTTGCTGCTCAGCGCGCGCAAAAGGAGGCCGTCTGCATTGCCATGATGATGGCTCGGGTCCCACCTCACCTTCAGAGCATTCGGGCTCAAGTATTGGCTTCGGCTTGTACTCCCTCTCTCTCTGATGTCTGCTCTATGCGCCTTCGCGTTTCACCACCTCTGGATCCTCCGGCACCCTCCTCTCCGGCTCTCCTTCAGCAGACCCTTCCCCCCTGACTTTCCCAACCGCCTTCTGCTCGCGATGGCCGTTCCGGCTCTCGCGGAAGGGGACGTGGGGGTCAGGCCCGCTCCAAGTGCTCCTACTGCAGCCGCGATGGCCACACGGATGCCGTTTGCTACAAGAAACATGGCTATCCTCCTCGCCCCACTGCGGCTGCTGCTGATGGCTCCTCCTCCACTGGTCCCGACCTTGCGTCTGTTCGCCTCCAGCTCCAGCAACTCCAGGGACTTCTTAGCCCTCCTCCTAACTCTGTTGTCTCCACCTCTACTACAGGTATTACTTGTCTTTCCTCCAGTCCGCGTTGGATCTTGGACTCCGGAGCTACTCATCACATCACCTCGCTGCGGCCTCTCCAGTACTCGGATGCTCCTCATCTGAAATATATCACAGTCGCTAATGGTGCGACTGCTCCGGTCTTCGGCCGTGCCAACATCTCTCTTGCCCCCTCCCTCTCTCTTCGCTCGGCTCTTTATGTTCCGAGCTCTCCGTTTAACTTACTTTATGTTGGCCGCCTCACTCATGATATGGATTGTTTCATCACATTTACTCTCTTCTTTTTTGATACAGGATCGGCAGACGCGTACTACCATTGGTAGAGGACGACTGCAGAACGGGCTCTACCTTCTGGATACCTCTCCGACTATTCTCTCCTCTGTCTCCGCTGTGGACTGACATCGTCGTCTTGGGGATGCCCCTCTTCCTGTTCTCCGAAAGGCCTTGCCTGATGTATCTTTACCTGTTTTTCACTGTGATTCTTGTATTTACGGCAAATAGCCGCGTACTTCTTTTCCTGCTCATTGTACTCGGAGCGCTGCTCCCTTTGATTTACTTCATTCCGATATATGGGGTCCTTTTAAAGTTACCAGTATCTCTGGTTACCGTTATTTTCTCACATTCAATGATGATTACTCTCGCACCACCTGGCTTTACCTCCTTCGTGACCGCTCCGAGCTCCCTCGCATATTTTGCGCCTTCATCCAATAAACTCGCACGCAATTCTCCACAACTATTAAAACTGTGCGCACCGATAACGCTCGCGAATACACTGGCCATGAATTCACCACCCTCTGTGCTGAATTTGGTATTATTCATCACACCTCTTGTCCATATACCCCCCAACAAAATGGGGTTGCCGAACGGAAGAACTGTCACCTTCTCGACGTTGTCCGCTCTCTCATGATCCAAATGCAGGTTCCAAAACATTACTGGAACTTTGCGGTTTCCACTGCATGCTTCCTCATCAACCGCCTCCCTTCCTCGGTTCTCAACTTTGGCACCCCCTTCAGTCTCCTCTTCCCCTCCACTCCGGCTTTCCCTCTTACACCACGGGTCTTTGGTTGTACCTATTTTGTTCACCTCCTGGGTCCCTCCTCATATAAGTTGGATCCCCGGGCCGCCAAATCCATTTTTGTCGGCTATTCTCGCACCCAAAAGGGTTACATATGCTACTCTCCGGTTACTCGGAAGGTCATCGTCTCCGCCGATGTTACTTTTGGGAAGATCAACCTTTCTTCTCCCCTCCTCCTCTTCCTTCCTCCACGCCGACATCTCCACCGCTCCCTCTACCCCGACCCGTCATCCCTACTACTGCGCCTGTTTCCCTACGTCCTTCTTCCTCTACACCCGCTCCCTCCCCTCCACCTGCTCCCTCCAGGCCGCCCGTTATCCAGGTTTACTCTCGTCACCTTCCCCCCTGTTCCGCTGCCCCTCTGTCGTCGGCTTTTTCCACGGCTACCCCGCGCTCTGCTGATCAGGTATCTCCCTCCACCGCTCATCCTCTGGCGAATTATGTCTCCTTGCATCGCCTTTCCCCCCACCTACACACCTTTGCCACTTCTTTTTCCTCTATTTCGGTTCCTAACACTGTGCAGGAGGCGCTACAACATCCCGGCTGGAAGGCTGCCATGGAGGAGGAAATGGCTGCCCTCTGAGCCAATCAGTCCCGGACTCTCGCACCACTTCCCCCGGGTCAGAAACCGGTTGGGTGTAAGTGGGTCTTCGTCATCAAACACGCCGTTGATGGGACGATTGACCGTCTCAAGGCTCGGTTAGTCGCCTGTGGCTTCACCCAACAACCCGGGCTGGACTATGAGGAAACTTTTTCCCCGGTGGCCAAACTCAACACCGTTCGTGTTCTTATCTCGGTGGTTGTCCATCGCCAGTGGCTCTTACTGCAACTGGATATTAAGAATGCTTTTCTGAATGGCGACTTGCAAGAAACTGTCTATATGCAACAACCTCCCGGGTTTGAGACCACGGGGGAGTCTCAGGTTTGTCGTCTTCAGAAAGCTCTGTATGGCCTCAAACAATCACCACGGGCATGGTTCGACAGGTTCAGCAAAGCTCTTCGGGAGGTTGGTTTTTCTCGCAGCACGACCGACTTCTCGATGTTCACTCGCCACCGTACAGTGGGGACGGTTCTTTTGTTAGTTTATGTTGATGACATCATCATTACGGGTGATGACTCACAGGGAATACAGGAGGTCAAACGACATCTCGGTACCGTTTTTCAAACAAAGGATCTGGGACCCCTCCGGTATTTTTTGGGCCTTGAGGTGGCTAGACGGCCAGATGGTCTCGTCCTCTCCCAGCGGAAGTATTGTCTCGACCTTCTTTATGATGCAGGTTACTCGAGGTGTAAGCCGATCAATACCCCAATGGATGTGAATCACAAGTTATGTGCTCAGGCTTCCGACTCAGATCTCTTACTTGAGAATCCTGAATACTATCGCCGTCTAGTTGAAAAATTGATCTACCTCACGGTAACTAGACCGGACATATCCTTCGCAGTTGGTATTGTCAGCCGGTATATGCATTCTCCCCGAAAATCTCATCTTCACGCCGTTGAACGCATTCTCAGATACCTCAAAACGGCCCCTGGTCAAGGATTAGTCTACAAGACCTCATATTCAGCTCCTACATTGATAGCTTACTCGGATGTTGATTACGCTGGTTCTTTTGATGATCGACGGTCAACCAGTGGGTTTTGCACATATTTTGGAGGACACTTGATTACGTGGCGGAGCAAGAAACAAGCCGTTGTAGCTCGATCATCTACTGAGGCTGAATACCGGGCAATGACGTCTGTAGTATCTGAACTAACATGGCTGGAGAGTCTTCTTACCGGTCTTGGTGTACGACTTCCTTCCCCATCTCTTCTCCTTTGTGATAGCCAAGCGGCAATACATATTGCCAAGAACCCGGTATTCCACGAGAGAACTAAACATATTGAAGTTGACTGCCACTTTATCAGAGAAAAAGTTCAAATGAAGAAGATTGACTTGAAGCATGTTCCCGGGACAGAACAAGTTGTGGATGTGCTCACTAAAGCTCTTCCCAGTACACTCTTCTATCAGTGCTTGTCCAAGCTTGGTGCATATGATTTGTACGCTCCAGCTTGCGGGGGAGTGTTAGAAAAGCCCATGTAAATGGGCCCATATTGGGCCCTTGTTTTCTCCTTTTTCCTTCTTCTCCTTTTAGTCCCACATCATTGTATAGGATTTCTTCTCTCTTTTTCTCCCCTATATATTTGTATTCTCTCCTTGTATTTTGATATAGAAGCAATACATACAAGCTTTGAGTTTTTCCAACAATAGGAACAGCAAGATTAATAATTAAAAAATCATCAACAAATCTCTATTTGGAGCCAGCTCGAAATAGAGATTCTCATTTTAATTCAAGCAATCTTAGGTCTGTCCCTTATAATTCCTAATACCATTACCTATCACAATTTCGATAGATATTACTGTCATTGTTCTTCTAATATACTCATTTATTGATTTATTTAAATTCCCCAACACTCAAATACAAACAACATCACTGATCTAATTATGATTAAATTAAAGTCTCCATTATACTTACCCACTGCATAGTAAACAAAAAAGGCGTTTGCTGTAAAAATAGCTAAAATGAAGCCCCCCCCCCCACCCCACCCTATCGCCCATTCAACGATCCTCGAGCAAGGGGCTCTAGTGTTTTTTTAGGTAGAATCAAAACAATTGAGTATTTATTTATTTAATAATTAACTACATTATACAAAATTTGAGTACTTTAACACAGTTCCGCATGCGATTATCGCGTGCCCCAGCTGGAACAAGAGACAGCACCTTTGTAGTTTGGGGGACAGCGAGCGCTGTGAGCAATATTGCTGCTAATGCACGGGAGAAGCCCATGCAGAACTGCTCATGATCTCAAAATGAACTTGTTTTAATGAAAGTAAATCTTGAGTCAAGATTATGGTGAAGAATAATAATCTAGAATTCTGAATTTATGAGAATTATGAGATGCAAAAAATCTCCATACATATTCATCGCGACCCTGATTTCGACGCTTCTTCTGCTTTTGGATCTGCCTTTGTTTCTCAGCTTGAGACAGCAGCTGCAAATCAGAGTCCGCTAGGACCATTTGTTCAGTCCTTGCTTCCGACCCAATGCCCCTTTTCTTTACAAAGAGCTTATCAACCTTGGCTTTTCGTTCAACATTGTTGTCATCATCATCATCTTGCTTATCTTTCCTGCTAAGAAAGAAGCAAATGAACTTCGATAATATCAATAAAGTATGTGAACAAGCATCTAAACCTATATAGGTTATGCAAAGAACAAAAAAAGTACATATACTGGGAATAAAATAACAAAGAAAAAATAAGGAATTGTGGTAGCCAAACAGAAAAACATATAAAAGATGCTTTTTAAAACGAATTAGATTATTAATCTCATAAGCTAGATTTTAAGAGTAAGGAGGAAAGTACAACCTAATATCACCATCTACAACTATAAGAGTAAAGATCAATCAATCCGGGGGGGGGATCATATAAAAGGAATGCATTTTTGTTTGCGGAACATTGCCAGAAACATTTTTTTACACCTGCATTAAAGAGGATATTGGATCTTGTAAGGAACCGTCGTTTCCATCTCAAAACTCCGAAGTGATAGGAGTGGGACGGGGCTTATAAGCACATGCGGTGATGCGAGCTACCTGATGTGGAACTAATCAACATACGGGCCGGGGATAATCCGCACATGGGCGGTCAACCAACAGATCTTATATATTCAGGATTTTGACAAATTTTTAATGATGAATGGAAATATGACATCATGATTTTAACAAATTTTCTTTTGCTTTAGTCTGGTCGGTTGTCCTCGTTCTTAAGAGCAAGTTTGGATGTTGCTATAACTACCAGTCTCCTCCATCCATCATCAGCATTGCACTCGTTTCGGTAAGAGCCCTATCTATTCTTGTGTTTTAAAACCATGCTCCGCTAGCATTTGCTAAGCTTAGGAACCCCTGGATGAGAAAGGAGAAAAAAGTTCTCAAGTGAGGCCTTCAATTCCGTCCTTCAACGATCTTGGACTTGTTCATACACGCGAAACCACAACAACCTGACATCAAAACCTTCTCTTGGACCTTATGTGCAAACCACCACCCACACTCACAACCGACCACTTCTGTCAACAATGATGACATTTCAAATGGACAAAGAAGGGCTGAGATTGGGGAAGTTTTGGGGGCCCTCCACAAAGTCATGGCAGACCAAACAGAAACCACAACCAATAACAAGACAATATAGAGGCGCAACAAGTCGTATCCTCGGCCAATGTCACCGTCTTTGAGGCTATCATGGGTCGCATTGATAGAATGGGTATACACAACAACACTATGGGGGGCTATGGACTCCCTCATGAGTTTCACTTAAGGATACTAACAACCTGGTCATCGTGGATCACCGTAGCGATGGATTTGATAGGGGCGCCGTGTAAAATTAGACTTTACCCTCTTTGATGGAAGGACAGCCCCTTGTGGTGTCTTTCAAGGTGTGAACAATTTTTTCTTCACCCACAGACAATGGGCGGAATGGATCGGCAATGGATCTTATCTCATGAGTGGAGCCCAAGTTTGGTATATTCAACTCGAGAAGGAGAAACCACACTTGACTAGGTTGGACTTTAGCACTATTGTAACATCTAACTCATCCCTCCCTCAATGAGCAACTCGTTGGGGGAACTCATACTGTTGAAACCTGGACAAATTGCAAAACCACCTCCCTCATGCGCTCATGCCTCGTCAATTCCCAGGAACTACAAGTACCATAGCTTACTGCCAGTCTTCATGAACATCTTGAGTTTGAACACTCCTTGGACTACAACGCGGTTATGAATACAACCATGATTTGCGAGCCCAGGTTGTTGTTGGACAGACTTTTGAATGATAAAAGAGCTTGGGAAACCCCAGAAGAAGGATCCATGATGACAACACATTGGCAAAGTAGCAACAAGACATAAATTGACAAACTTTATTTCAAGTGCTTCATCAGAGCGGGGATGGATGGTCGTCGTGCTCATGGCCACTGTTTCAATTGCGGCAACCGGGCCAAGCCCATGTAAGAAGCTCTTCTAACTTGAATTTGATGACCCGGGAGAGGATGGCGAACCCGTAAAAACAACAGATCCTGAAATATCACTGAATCCAATCATAGGAGGGAGAGGTCTACACTTCGGCACCTAGGTTCCATAGATTCGGCGCCGTGGGGATGACCGAAAAATCCTAAGAATCTGTACAAAATCCTTGACCACTCAAGTGAGCCCCTCCCTATATGCCCATGTATAGTTGTGAGCGGTCATTATAGACAATCATAACCTTTCGATCATAATGGTCGCGACATGTACATAAAAAAATAAAAAATACATAAAAATATCATGCAGCCTATGCAGACGCAATAACAGACTAATTGTCGAAAAAACAATCCTGCCCCTATCTTCTATGAGTGGAGACCCATAAGGATCTCGGCAAAGATGATATCCACACTGTTAGAGTTAATATATGCAATATTTTAATATTAGTGAGTTTAGTCTCACACCGCCTATCGGTGTTGGGTGTCATGTTGTAGTTCCTATTTATAGCCCCTTTGAGGAAGAATATATTGCACCTTCTGTTTCATTTCTCCTTTCTACATGGTATCAGAGCAACGGTTCTGAGATCTAAAATTTTTTTTTTCCGGATCAGCTCCTGTTCCCCCCCCCCTCCCCCCGCTCCCGTCCCGACCTAAATCCCGCACCCGGCCCGTGCTTCCGCCCCGCGCGCTGTTAGGGCTCACGCCCTCTGCTCCCGCTCCTGTCGACGGAGTCGATCTCTGATCCCGTCGACAGAAGCGGCTCAGATCTCCCTGTACAGCTTCTCCCGCCGGATGCTTCTCCCGACATCGTCGATGTCGCCATCTACTTCGTCTTCTCCCGACGCCTCTGCAACACCGATTGGCGTAGTTTCTCCTCGACGACGATCCCGACGGCTTCGTCGGCTCCCCTCTGCATCGTCGTCGCCCTGTGCTGCTTCCGCTCGCCGACATCGACGGATTCTTCTGCGACTTCGACGATCTGTCAGCTCTCTACTTCTTCTGCGACATCAACGGCCCGTCAGCCTCTACTTCTCTCTCCGGCTGCTCTGCCTGCCAGTGCTCCTCTTCTCCGGCCTGCTGCTGCTACAGCTGCTTCTTCTCCGGCTGCCAGGCGCTGCTTCCTCTCTGTGCTGCTGCTGCTCTGTTGCTGCTCTCTTCTTCTCCGACTGCTCTGCGTGCCGCTGCTGCTCGGCCGCCGCTCTTTATTTTAGGGTTTCAGTTTTAGGTGTTGTGTCGCTTTGCGGCTCGTTACGATTTCGGCCTTCCTCCACGTGATCTGGGTTCATGTACCCGACGAGGGTCCCACACGTGCACGTGGTCTACGTGAGGGGGAGTGTACGTCACGGCCTCCAGGCATAGTCTATGCCTTCATGCACGTATTCCACGTGAGGGGGAGTGTATTTGATAACAACGACTCGGATGCCTCTTTCCCGACTCCTGTCTTAGTCACACATGGCCCCCAGGTTGATTTTGTATGTTGTTTGTGTCTCCTTGTCATTTTCTTGAGGTTTGGTAGGGTTGGTGTGGTCTTTCGTGGTTGACCGGGTTTCCGCTCCGAGTGTATCCAACGTTGTCATGGTCGGTTTGCGGACCAACGTCGTGTGGCTCTTGCCCGGTTGAAGTATCCTCGGTGACACGCGGTTGGGCCTCGGTGGCTGTTGTTTTATCACACGTTGCCAACCTTCTTATACCTTCCGTTTTATGTTGTGTTCAAGCTGTAGGGTCCCCCTTCAGCTTGAGTGGGAGTGTTAGAGTTAATATATGCAATATTTTAATATTAGTGAGTTTAGTCCCACACCGCCTATCGGTGTTGGGAGTCATGTTGTAGTTCCTATTTATAGCCACTTTGAGGAAGAATATATTGCACCTTCTATTTCATTTCTCCTTTCTACACACACTAAACCTTAAACATCAGCTTTCACTAAATTTGAAGATTGCTTCCAACTAAACAGAGTGAACGTTTTCTTAGCATATTTAATGTTAAAGGTCCAAACAAAGAGGATTCCAAGGCCAAAACGAATACCTTCTTCAAGTTGAATTCACACTAAAATTATGAAAACTTTCCAAAACATATTCGTAAATTTTTTACCTGATCTATATATCTGTAAAAGAACATTAAGAATACCAACTCAAATTCTTAAAGATAAAGAGATTGTTGTAAACGAGAGAATGAGAACAGACCCAAATTACAAAACAAGTGATCAGAAGCTTTCAACATTGTTTGATAGCTTAGATGATAGATATTGCATGGATTATCATATATGTCTAGATGCTGACACCATCAGTAGCAACAATCAACGAGGCCCAATGCTAATGTAGAAACATGAATTACCAAACCAAAATGACTAAAACAAACAACATTAGAAACAGAAAAGACAGAAGAAATCATTACTTAGGCTTCATTTGGCGCAACTTTTTTGCTCTGGTGAGTTTGGTCAAAAACGCCACCATCATAGAATGTTTGGACCGCAATCAAGAAAAAAAACTAATTTTGAACATAAAAACGGATGAATTTCCTTAGGTGTGGTCGGGAGTTGATGAATGACAGTTCATAACCACCACGTTCATAATCACCACCACCATGCCAAACGGAGTCAAAATCATGTTTAAAAGCTGAAACAAAATGATCAGCTATACCTTGGAGACGGCACTCTATCTTTTTTGATCGATTTACCTGCCATAAAAATATTAAGTACATAGGTTAGTCAACATATTCAAGTACAAAGAGCAAGAATTAAAGAAAGCAGGGAAATATCAAAGAGTTAACAAAACAATCCAGCTGGGCAGGATATTCTAAGCAAATCCCTTGTGGAAACGTAAAATAAGAAAGAAGCTTCAACAACATTAAAGGGAAAAAAATTGTTAAAAACAATCAATAGTGAACAGACCAAGCCCATGCTTGTAGACCAAGGGAACAGGAACTGACAGTAGTTGCACAAAAAAGAAATACTGTGATGGCTAAAAGTACTAGGCAGTCAAAAACAGTAAAAGGAAACATTTTCTTCTTAAAGTTGAGGATCATAATCCGGTTTTCCCCGCAGGTTATATAGAAAAAGAAAAGTGCAGGACAAACTTCATTATGCATTGTCCACTTGTAAGCATAATGTACAATAAGAAAATTACTCAAACAACAAAAAATAGCACATACTTGCTTTCCCATCCATTATGAGCCACTATAAATATAGAATTTAAACTGTATTATGCATGGTTCACTTTATAAATCCACAAGATAATTCTTGGATTTTTTCCTTCTATTCCCAAAGCCCATTAAGTTTGAACCTAACAGCCTTAACGTAATGAAAAATTGAATAACCATAGCAAGAAACTCAGTTCTCCCTCTTTCAGACATTCAACTTTTCTCCTCTCCTTTCTGGCATTGGTGTCGCAGATGATGCGGATCACAAAAGGAAGCAGCTTGAGCTGTCACGTGGAGTGCAGAGCAGCAACATGTAGCAGCTTGGTCTACGGTAGCAGCAGCAAGCAGGTGCAAATACAACAGTGTAGGGACAACGAGATCATCAACGCAAAACAAGCAGTGATATAGTAGCACTAGCAGGCTGGAATTGCTATGAGAGTGGCAGAAGGTTGCAATTTCCTGAAGCAATGAAACTGAAGACATTCAGGTTCATTTCCCTTGTCACGTTTAATTCATCATATGATATGAAGGCATGTTCTACTAAAACAAAATCGTATCAGAGCACTTGATTCATTGATTATTTATATCATGGATTGTTGATGGAATTTGATGTTAATACATTTGATGAGAATGCCAGTTCTGGTTGTCACAAATTAATATAATTAAGGTTTGATACAACAAAGTTTGAAGAAAGCCTTGTGAAGGAGATCACCATGTGCGAGGAGATCGATGGCTCCGATAACCCTCTTACTTCCGCAGGGGGTGTTGATTTGTTTTCCATCCAAACGATCCGAGTCCATAAATGCGTTTGGATAGTTGTTTCGACATAGATGTTTCAAGTATCTGTTTATTTATTTTGTATTTTAGCATTGGTCACAATCAATATGAAATCACATTATGAGCCGTCCATATTGCATGCCCTAGTTAATTTTTTCTATTTATACACGAATATGCTAGATGCGGAGGCTATCGAGGATTTGGTTTAGCTTTTTTGAAACCGCCAGTCCTCTCACAATCCGACTCCGTGAGTCCACCCAGGTGATGAATCCTAGGGTCCTCCACTATCTCCCTACCTCCCCCTCTCTTACCTGATCATCCCCCTTCACTAGTAGTCACTGTCAGCCCTTCCCCTCCTTACTTGATAGTTCTTCAACAACAGTCGCAATCAGTTGCCAACTTATCCTAGTCCTCCCTCACCGCAATTAGCCCCACTCCCAATCTGTCTCTCTCACCCTCTGTGACATGCAGGCACTGAATCCCCTTCTGTTTCCTCTCCTTCATCCGCAACCACACTCAGCCACCACCTCTCAATCCCTCTCCTGAGCCAATCCATCACTCACTGCCACCCTACAGTTGTCGTCCCCTCTGAAATCCCCTACCTGACCCCCTCACTTGCAACCAGCCCCGCAATCGCCACCTCCCCTCCCCACCAGCCTGTCCCTGGTCATTAGAGGCTGCCAAGAAGAGGACAGTCCTTCCACCCACCCCAAACTTTCCCACCATCATGTTCCTGGTGTGCCACTGTTACCGGGACGCCATCACTACAAATCCACGCATTTACATGCACGCATAAGTCGTTATTTTGAGTTCTTGTTTTTTATTTGTTGAATGTCTTGACATGTTTGCTCACATGACGGCTTATGCCAATAGTATAACATCACCGAAGAATGGCAACAAGTTTGAACTCGGACATGACGTCCGCGAAATTTTAATGACTTATGTTAGATTGCTTCAAGGTTGCAGATGTCTGATGTCGGGTTCATGTCGATTTGAGTTTGAAATGTCGTATGACTGATAGCGGGGGATATATCAGAGATATTTTACAATGTCGGATTTTAATATTTAAATAAATTTATTCATATATATAAACACTTTTTGTAAATATATGCAGTTACAAACATAATGTATTTTTATAAATTACACAATAAACATATATACACATAATGTATGTTTATAAATTATACAATAAGCATATATACACATAATGTATATTTATAAATTATACAATAAACATACATACACATTGTATGTTTATAAATTACATAAAAAGAAACATTGCCGGCACTAAATGAGAGTGAGACAAGAAAGAAGTCAAAACTTGGCTCACAGAGATGCATGAAATATAGCACAAAACAAAAGATTACTGCTCGAGCGCTTAAAAGAAATGGAATATATATATATATATATATATATATATATATATATATATATATATATATATATATATATATATATATATATATATACTGCTCTCCATATATCATACGCGAGATATCGCTCAATATATCGGGTAAGACCGATATATCGGGAATATTTTCAAAACGACATTTTTACTTAAAATGTCAATGTCGTAGTGTTTTCTGCTCAAAACTTTTATGTTGGCCGACATGTCGGACATGTAGGCCGACATATACAACACTGGATCGCTTCGACCAAATGATTGTCAGGTTCAATGAACTCATGCATGACCTAACTCGGATGAATACTAGGATCGACTCATTAGAGAATACTAGAGGTCATGTTACTCTAGACAACGAAAGGTTCTCCCAGCATACGATGATCCTCTTGATGAAGCCCATGACACTCCCCCTCCACCCGAGCGTCATGTTGGACCTACCCCCCGCAGGAACCCATCCCACCCATGAGGCGGAATTGTTGGGTATTGTATGCACAACGTACCTAATTTGAAAAAGCCCCTGAACAAGCTAAGGTAAATAGACAATGTATTTGATGAAATCTTTTAAGTTGTGCTTGCAGTTATTCCACGCTAAGTACACACCAATGTCAGGGTGCAGTAGGTCAATATACACGAGTCTGCGCGACGTAATCCCTCGTTGAGCAGATCAGTGTGTTGGCCTACGTGTACTCTCTCTATTGGAGTGTACTTATTTTTAAGTACAGGGCTGTGATAATGCAAGAGCAGACAAGGAGCAAGGATGGGTCAAAGAGCAGCTCATGGGTGAAAAGACGAAAAATCGTCTGAGTAATAATCGACGAGAATCACCAAGTGATTCTCGCCGATTCGGCGAGAATCACTGGCTGATTCTCGCCGTCTCTATCCGGCTAAATCAGAGCGTGCAAATCTGTCGCTAAGTCAAAATCGTCGAGAATCACCAAGTGATTCGGCGAGAATCACTAGTGATTCTCGCCGAATCGTCGAGAATCACCTTCGATTCTCGCCGATTTTGCCTTAGGCGATTTTCTGGAACCCGCTGGACCGGACTCAGCCGCTGGCGCTGTTTTGAACCGGGCTTGGGGTTTCTTGTTGGTGGGCCCCACAACGGTCATCTTGAAGACCTAATGTATAAATACATCTGTATTATTGAACAGTAAAATAATAGAAGACAAAAAATAATACACGATTTTGAAAAAGGAAGAAGCCGAGCCGCCGACGTGACCTAGATCGGAAATCCTTCTCCGCCGCCGTCGTCGCCGCTCGTGCAGTTGATCGCCGTCTTGGATCGTGGTTTCTTCCAGATCTCCCGGCGACAGAAGCTCAGCCAAGCACAACATCTCACGCGTCTAACCAGAGATCCTTTGTCACTTGATTCGTTGATCGGGAAAACCTTCCCCCTCCGAATCGATCGAGACGATCGATCCTAGTGTGACCGTTTGAAGACCTTGCTAGCTTTGCTACGAAAGTTGAATCTTCAAAGTACAGCAGCAGCACTCCGTTGTCACCGCCGATCCCGAGAACCAAGCCGCCGCCCTTCTTGCCGCCGCCGGTTTCGGGAGAGATTCTCTCTAAGTGAGATTTAGGGTTGTGGACTCTTCGTTGACTTCAAGAACACGTCGTCGAACGAAGAGGGACACTTTATTCTCCATAAGTAGTTTGTATTTCTAATACACTCCAATTTCTATTTTGTTGTAAAGGAACGTTGGTTCCTAGTTGTAAGGGTTGGGTGCAACCCGTGTTGTGGGAGTGGTGACTCGTACGTGTGGAAGGGTTCCTTCCGTTAGTGCAAGAATTGCATTTCAATCCTGTTGGTGAAGTGACCGAGTCGTCCCTGGTTGGGAGATAGGTCGAATGGGGAAAGTGGACGTACCCAAATCGGGGAACCACTATAATTTGCTTGTGTCCTTTCTGTGTTGTGTTGTTTTCTTGTGCAGGTACGACTTTAATTCCGCAAAAACGCTGCAAGACACCTATTCCCCCCCCCCCATAGGTGAAGGTAGTTGACACTAAGTGGACTTTCAAGTGGTATCAGAGCGAGGTTACTCAACAAATAGGTTAACGCCTTGAGTAAGTTCCTGTCACTAGTGTCAAGAAGAAGGCAGACTTCTACTATGGACGGACTCAAGTACACAGGCAAGATCCCAGTGTGCACCAGGCTAAACTTTCCTATCTGGAAGGAAAGGATTAGGTTCTACATGGAAGCGGTCGATCCCCGACTCTTCATGATCGTGGAGGAGGGACCTTATGTCCCCACTAAGGCCTCCACCATTGATCCTACCAAGAAAGTGCCAAAGAAAATTTCTGAAATGGACAAGGACGAGATGGTGCTGGTGGGACTTGACAAAAAGGCGCAGAACATTCTGGTCAGCGCGGTCGATGACTCAATGATGCAGAACTTCTGCACCTGCAGGACAGCAAAGGAGATCTGGCACTGTCTGATTATCCTAATGGAGGGCACTGATGAAGTGAGGGATGATCGGAGATCCCTCCTGAACAGAAATATGAGGCCTTCAGACAAGGGCCTAAGGAAGAGATCGGAGTCACCTTCGAGAACTTCCTCAATAGTGTCAATGCACTCAAAGGATATGGAAAAGTGTTCACTGATGGTGAACTTAATGATAAATTCCTTAGGTCCCTTAATAAGGAATGAGACACAAAGATCTGCGTCATCCGAGAGTTTGGCAGACTTGCTGAAACAGACCCGCAAATTCTGTTTGGAAAGCTGATGTCCTATGAGCTTCAACTGAACACCAGGAAAGCAGAAGAAGCAGAGAAGGCTACAGCCAAGGAAAAGATTGTGGCCCTAAAAGCCATTCACTCCAGGAAGGGCAAGGGTGCGGTTTCATACCGTGCCGGGAAAAAGGATGAGAATGAGGACTCCGAGCCATGCTCCTCCAGCTCAGAGTTGTCTGAGGAAGATTTCTCCCTCATCACCCGAGAATTCAAGAAGTTCCTCAAGATGAGGAATCAAAGAAAGAGAGACGGCTCCTCCTCCAGGCATCAGAGGAAAAATTATTCTTCTGACAGGTATGCTTCTAAACCGAACAAACATCGCTCCTCTGGCATTATTTGTTTTGGATGCAATAAGCCAGGACACGTCGTGGCCGACTGCCACCAAGGCAAGAGAGAAAAGGGGAAGGGAGAGGAGCACAAGTCCTCTAGAGATAAGAAGAAAGAGAGGAGCTACATCGTGTTAGAAAGTAGCGAAAAAGAGAGAACAAGCGGATAAGCTTTTGAATAATTGAAATTTTATTATCCAAAAAAGATAACTATTACAAAGGTATGCCCTCCCTTATATAGAATGGAGGAGAGATGAGAGAATACAAATAAGAGATGTGGGACTAAAAATTTACAAGCTAAGCGGACTGTACAAAGTAAACCGCACAAGCCGCGCGGTTAGACAGAAGGACTAACCGCACGGCTACAACAAGAGAAGCAGAGAGGTCGCCTGTGAAGATCGCTAGACCGCCCGGTTTACAAGCCGGCGAGTCAAACCGCCAGACCGCGCGGTCTTCAACCCGCCAAGACAGACCGCCCGGTCACCAACTTCAACACTCCCCCTCAAGCTGGAGCATATATATCAATC
Organism: Platanthera guangdongensis; assembly: GCA_039583875.1. Classification (NCBI taxonomy): domain Eukaryota; kingdom Viridiplantae; phylum Streptophyta; class Magnoliopsida; order Asparagales; family Orchidaceae; genus Platanthera; species Platanthera guangdongensis. Next base: position 99,588,216 of record CM077158.1, on the reverse strand, counting down.
ATGCCCAGCTTGTCGCAAACATGCAGAAATGAGGCGGAAACTGGCTTGGTGAAGATGTCAGCTAGCTCTTTATCAGACGTGACAAACGGAGTGCAAATTTGTTATTTTAAAATCTCTTCACGAATGAAATGACAGTCAACCTCAATGTGCTTTGTTCTTTCATGGAATACCGGATTTTTGGAGATTTATATGGCGGCCTTGTTATCACAGAACATAGGTAGAGGATGGTTGTACACCTCTCCTAAATCTAGCATGAGAGCCCGCAACCATTTCAACTCACAAGTGGTTGACGTCATACTGCGATACTCAGCTTCTGCACTGAACCTGGAGACAACAGACTGCTTCTTGCTCTTCCAGCTCACCAGATTTCCCCAAACAAAAGTGCAAAAACCTGAGGTTGACTTGCGATCCTCTTTGTCATCAGCATAACTTGCATCTGAGTAGGCTTCAATCCTCAGATGACCATTCTTCTGAAAAAGTAATCCTTTCCCAGGCGCTGCTTTGACATACTCCAAGATCCGCAAGGCGGACTGTAGATGACACTCCCTAGGCGCTTGCATGAATTGACTCACCTTGCCCACAGCATAGGAAATGTCGGGTCTGGTCACTGTGAGATATATGAGCTTACCAACCAGACGCCTGTACCGCGAACTATCTGAAAGAGGAGGCGAATCATCTGTCCAGGTTTTGTCCTCCCCAGTAGCCATGGGGCATCGGGCAGGTTTACCTCCAGTTAATCCTGCCTCTTTTAAAAGATCAAGGGCATACTTACGCTGAGAGAGAACTAAGGAGTCGGGCTTCCGAGAGAGTTCGATCCGCAGAAAGTACTTTGGAGAGCCCATATCTTTAGTGATCAGATGTTGGCGAAGATGTCGCTTTGTCAGGGCTACCCCTTCCTAGTCATCGCCAGTGAGAAGAATATCATCGACGTACACAGCAAGAACAACCAGCCCAGAAGGAGTTTTGCGAATAAAGAGAGAGTGATCAGCAGAGCTTCGCACAAAACCAACAGCCGCCACAATGCCGCTGAACTTGTCAAACCAAGCTCGAGGACTCTGCTTGAGGCCATAAATTGCCTTCTGCAGCCGGCATACTCGTGTCTCCCCCTGAGCAACATACCCAGGACGTTGCTCCATGTAAACGGCCTCGTGAAGATCAAGATAAAGGAAGTCATTCTTGACGTCCAGCTGAGAAATCGGCCAATCCCGATTGACGGCCACAGAGAGAAGAACCCGGATAGTGCTGAGACGAGCCACAGGGGAGAAGGTGTCAAAGTAATCAACCTCATAGGTCTGAGTAAAGCCCTTAGCAACAAGGCGAGCCTTATACCGATTCACAGTGCCGTCTGGGCTAAATTTGACCACAAAGACCCAGCGACAGCCAACAACATCAGTACCGAAGGGAGGAGGAACAAGAGTCCAGGTACCCCGCTCAGTTAGGGTCGCCATTTCCTCATCCATGGCCATCTTCCAGTGAGGAATAGCAAGGGCCTCCTGATAGGAGCGGGGTGTGGCAGTGGCAGAGATAGCCAGTGCAAATGCCCTGCGAGAAGGAGTAAGACGATCATAGGAAACAACAGCAGCAAGGGGGTGTAAGGTACAAGTCCGCACCCATTTGCGAAGAGCTATAGGAAGATCCAGGTCAGCCGGGCCCGCGGCATCCGGAGCATCCGTGGTAGAGAAAGCTGGCCCGGGAGAAGAGAGCGACGGCAGCGGAGATGAGGGAGAGGGTGGTGGAGAAGGGAGAGAGAGAGGTGGAGGAAGAGGAGGGGGTGGAGACGGTGTAGGGGTGGAGAGTGTAGTAGGAGGCGAGGGAACGAAGGGAACGACAGGAGAATCAGAAGCTGGGAGAAGAGGAGAGGAGTCATCCGAGAAGTAGGAGGTATTCTCGAAGAAGGTGACGTCAGCAGAGACGAACTGCTTACGAAGGACGGGATCAAAGCAACAGTAGCCTTTCTGAGTGGTGGAGTACCCCAGAAAGACACATTTGGTGGAGCGAGGGGAGAACTTATCACGGGTGGCAGAAGGGGTATGCACAAAGGCAGTGCATCCAAAGATTTGGAGAGGAAGAGGAAACGGCTCCTTGCCCGGATACAAAATGGAGAACGGGGTTTGGCCGTGGAGAACCGTGGAGGGAATGCGATTGATGAGGTAGCAGGCAAGGAGAACAGCATAGCCCCAATAGGAGCGAGGAACATGCATCTGGGTCATCAAGGTGCGAGCGACATCGAGCAGGTGACGGTTTTTGCGTTCGGCCACACCATTTTGTTGTGAAGTATAGACACAACTAGTTTGATGAAGAATCTCATTTTGCATGCAGAATGTAGAGAAGTCGCGACTGAGATATTCTTGGGCATTATCAGATCGAAAAACTTGGATAGAAACACCAAACTGAGTTTTGATCATGAGATAGAAGGATGTCCATACAGAGAATAATTCGGAGCGATCTTTTAATAGATACACCCACGTACAGCGAGAGAAATCATCAATGAACGTGACAAAATAGGAACTACCCCGACCAATGGTAAGAGTAGGAGAAGGACCCCAGATATCGGAGTGGATAAGATCAAACGGACGGGTAGAGCTACGAACGTGCTTTGGAGGGAAGGAGGAGCGGTGATGCTTGCCAAGCTGACAGGCCTCACAGTTGAGCGGAGGACTTTGAGGAGGAAGGTGGGGCAGAAGTTGACGAAGAAGACGGGGAGGAGCATGACCAAGGCGGAGATGCCATTGGAGAAGATCTGTGGAGGTGGAGGAGAAGGTGGAAAAAGCAGAAATGTTGTCCAGGAAGTATAAGCCGCCACTCTCAGTCCCAGTAGCAATCGTCCGTTGGGAGTCCGGATCCTGAAAAGAGCAAGAATTAGAAGTAAATGTGACGGAACACTGTAATTGCTTGCAAAGAGAGGTAACAGATAATAAGTTGCACGGGAACTGGGGCACGTATAGAGTATCTGCCAAGTGAAGAGACGGAGTGACATGAACTATCCATGTTCCATGGACCGATGATGAAGAGCCGTCAGCGAGAATAACCGGGGGCAAGCGAGCATGTTTTTCTAGGAGAGAGAAACACGGGAGATGGCCGGTCATATGATTCGTAGCACCAGTGTCGATCAGCCATTTTCCCTGAGTAACAACGTGTGCACGACCAGAAGACGTGACAACCGAGACGAATGGCTTGGAGGAGGATATGAAAGCCATGAAGGGAGAAATAAGAAACTGCAGCGGTCTCGGTGACAGCACACCAGCGGCAAGAAGGGCCACGACCAAGGTGCAGAGCACAAGCCGCGCGACTGAACCAGGAGGTCGCGGCGACTAACAAGCAGGAGCGGCTAAAGGAAGAAAGGCAGAGAGGCCGCGCAAACAAGGAAGAATCTGCGCGAACAGAGAGAAAGCCGCGGGGAGAGGAAAAGAGAGCAACCCGCGTGAAACCGCAGCGGGTTAAAGGGAAGAAGCCGCGCGAACACGAGCGGCTAGGAAGCAGAACAAGGCACAGCGGGGAAGAGGTCGCGCGGACTGAAAAGGCCGAGCGAACAGAAGAGAGGTGAAGAGCAGGTGACCGCGACCAAGATGCAGGTGAGATAGGAACAACCCGCACGGTCAGGCAGATCACAGCAGCAAACCGCGAGTACAGAGACAAGCGGAAATGGGGAAAGCAGAAGCGGACAGGGAGAAGAAGTCCGCAGCGGGTAGAGACAAGGCCGCAACGACTAGGAAGTCGGAGAGGCAAGAAAGAACAAGGAGCGCGGCGACAAGGAAACAGGTCGCTGCGACGAATAGCAGTAGGAGAAGAGAACCAAGAAGAAGCAAGCCGCGCGAACAGGGCAGCGGACAGAAACAAGCCGCGCGAACAGGGCAGCGGACAGAAGAGAAGGCAAGTCGCGAAACAGGTCGCAGAAAGCGGAAAACAAGCCGCGAACAACAGAGAGCGCACAGAATCAGGAGGAAATGACCGTGTCCTCTGATACCATGTTAGAAAGTAGCGAAAAAGAGAGAACAAGCGGATAAGCTTTTGAATAATTGAAATTTTATTATCCAAAAAAGATAACTATTACAAAGGTATGCCCTCCCTTATATAGAATGGAGGAGAGATGAGAGAATACAAATAAGAGATGTGGGACTAAAAATTTACAAGCTAAGCGGACTGTACAAAGTAAACCGCACAAGCCGCGCGGTTAGACAGAAGGACTAACCGCACGGCTACAACAAGAGAAGCAGAGAGGTCGCATGTGAAGATCGCTAGACCGCCCGGTTTACAAGCCGGCGAGTCAAACCGCCAGACCGCGCGGTCTTCAACCCGCCAAGACAGACCGCCGGTCACCAACTTCAACACATCGCCAAAAAGTCAAAGACACTGAGTGAGTCTGATTCCTCAGACTCCAGTGATGATGAGGAAGCCTACTTCGGGCTGGTGGGTCGCTCCGACTCAGAAGGAGAATGCCCCCCATTTACTGGGAAGGTAAAATCACACACCCCTCTCTCCGACTCTGAATCTGATCCTGAGTCTCAGGATGATGATCCTGAGGATAGCTCTTCGGCCCGTGAAGCGGAGCTCCTCGAGAAGTATGAGCTTCTGCTCAACAGTTTCGAGGAGTGTCGTAAGAAATTGAAGGCTGAGAAAAAAGAAGTGAAATTCCTTAAGGGTGAGAGTGTCTCCCTAAGGGAAGAGATCACCAGTTTGATCTCTCTCCGACAGGAGCACCTAGACCTGACTTCAAAGCATTCAGAGTCTCTTAATCTCCTTGATCGTAAGCAGGAGGAAGTCGACAAGTTGGAAGAACAACTTGCGGCAGAAAGGAAGATCGTCAAGAGCTTCTCTATGCCAAAAACAGTTCTTCCATTAGTTGATACCTCATTTGCTCAGGCCAAAGGAGCTGGCTTGGGGCATGTAGGGGTATCTGGTTCCTCATCCAGGAGAAACAGGAACCAGAGAAAGAATAAGGCCGCCAAGAAGGCCTCTGCTGCTGAAAAGGGAAAGGCCCCACTCAGTCATGTTGCGTTCAGAAAGCCTAGCTTTCCCTGCAACCAACATGACTTTGAGTCAACCTTTGGTCATCATTTTGGGCCCTCGGTTGCAAAGCCAAAGAGTCGATATGATGGTTGGACTTTTCCCCGCAACTTCGGTGAGAGTGTCTTCAAGGCACCTTATGAGGAAATCCACATGGGAAATTATGGTAAATTCTCTAGCGGCCATAATAGAAAGCAGGCACCAAAAGCCAAGTCTGTTATACTGAAGGAACAGAGGGTGAAGAAGTCATGTGACTGCAATCACTATGATGCCTCCACCTCCAGATCCAAGGCCCCGGCTGTACCCACCATTCCCAGGGTAAAGCAGGAGCCTAGGAAGAGGTACAACAGATTTGACTGTTGGTGTTGTGGCAAAGTCGGTCACTTTGTCGTGGATTGTTGGTTTAATCCGAGGTATAACGAGACTCCTTATGTTAACAATGTGAGGCCGACCACTCGTAGGGTTAACCACCCGAGGGGGAGTATGCTAACCAAGAATCTAGGACCCAAGTTCGATTGGGTTCCTAAGGGAAATTAATTTTGTTTTGCAGGAATGTCCAAAGGCCACCAAAACTCCAATATGGTACTTGGACAGTGGATGCTCCCGACATATGACTGGGACAAGAAGCCTGCTGCGTGATTACACTCCAGTCGAGAATGGACCCAAAGTCATCTTTGGGGGGTCAGATCGAGGAGTCACCAGAGGTTACGGTATGATTTCCAACGGTATAATCTCTATCACCGACGTGGCTTATGTTGAAGGGTTAAACCATAACCTGATCAGTGTAAGTCAGTTATGTGATAAAGGTTATGACGTTAAGTTCTGCAAGGATAAATGTCTGATAATATCATGTGCCTATTCTGAGACGGTATTATCAGGCATTAGGAGCAGAAATATCTTCTGCTTAGATTTTCTTAGCTTAGATTCATCTACTCATGTATGCCTAGTAGCAAAAGGCAGTGCATCTCTTTGTGAACAATGACACAAGAGATTGGCACATATTAATTACAAGACAATTAATATGCTATTTTCCAAAGATTTAGTGAGGGATGCTCCCATTATTAAGTGTATCAAAGATAGTCCCTGTCCTGCATGCCAGATGGGCAAACAGACTCGGGCTACCTTTAAGGGCATCTCAGACAAAGACTGCTCCAGATGTCTTTATCTTCTGCACATGGACTTGTTTGGTCCAATTCAAGTTCATAGCTTAGGAGGGAAGTCTTATACGCTCGTGATTGTAGATGATCACTCTCGGTTTACCTGAGTGTTCTTTTTAAAACGCAAGTCTGATACGTTTGACATCTTCACCAGCTTTGTCAAGCAGATCCAGAACGAATTTAACTGCTCAGTGGTCAAAATCAGAAGTGACTATGGAACAGAGTTCGAGTCTGGTGCTATGATAGAGTTCTGTGAAGAACTTGGTATCTTTCATGAGTTTTCCTCCCCGCGCACTCCTCAACAAAACGGAGTCGCGGAGAGGAGAAATAGAACACTCATTGAAGCCTGCACGACAATGTTGAATGACGCTTCACTCCCAGAATACTTCTGGGCTGAGGCGGTCAATACGGCTTGTCATGTTCAAAACCGGGCATTGATCAACAAAAGTCATCGTAAGACGCCCTACGAACTACTGAAAGGCAGAAAACCAACCATGTCCTATTTGAGGATCTTTGGTTGCAGATGTTATGTACTGAATAATGGGAAGTACCCGCGTACTAAATTTGGTGAAAAATGCTTCGAAGGCATATTCATGGGCTATAGTACCCACAGTCGGGCATATAGGGTCTTCAATAAGAAAACCCTAGTGGTAGAAGAATCAATTAATGTTGTATTTGATGAATGAAGCTTGCTTAACAGCAATTCTTCCAGCGGTATTCTTGAAGATGTAGGTGCACGACTTGAACAGCTGAGTCTCGATGAGACCGCTAAAGATGAAACTCCTAAGTACGTCAAAGTTTCCACCTCAACGTCAACTGGGAATGTTGAAGATCAAAATGGAGAAAATCTCTTAGAAGAAGGAGAAGCCCAAGAAGTAGTCGAAGCTCCAGACGCCAGACTTCTAGAGCTCCGGCACGTGAGGGATCATCCTAGAGATCAGATCATCGGAGATCCTCGTGACGGTGTCAGAACTCGAAGAGGTACTATTAACGAGATTTTGCATCTTAGCTTCCTGTCACAGGTTGAGCCAAAGAAGTTCGACGAGGCGAACAAAGATGCGGCATGGATTTTGGCCATGCAAGATGAACTGCATCAATTCGAACGATGCAACGTTTGGACGCTGGTTCCCAGACCACAAAAGCAGAATGTGATTGGAACCAAGTGGATCTTCAGAAATAAACTGGATGAACATGGTGTCATCATAAAAAACAAGGCCAGGCTGGTGGCTCAAGGTTACAGACAGGAGGAGGGGATTGACTTCGACCAGACCTTTGCGCCAGTGGCAAGGCTCGAGGCAATCAGATTGTTCCTGGCATATGCTTCGCACAAAGGATTCACAGTCTATCAAATGGATGTGAAATCAGCATTCTTGAACGGAGATCTGAAAGAGGAAGTATACGTCGCTCAACCCCCAGGTTTTGTCAATCCTACTTATCCCAATCATGTATATTTTCTTAATAAAGCACTATATGGTTTAAAACAAGCTCCACGAGCTTGGTATGAGACTTTATCTAGTTTTCTTCTTGAGAACAAGTTCTCTAGAGGTAAAATAGATAAGACATTGTTTCTCAGGGAAGTCAAAGGCAAGATTTTGCTAGTGCAAATCTATGTCGATGACATTATATTCGGCTCAACGGACAACAATCTTTGCAAAAAGTTTTCTAAACTTATGCAAGAAAAGTTTGAAATGAGCAGTATGGGAGAGCTAAAGTATTTCTTGGGACTTCAAGTGAAACAGTCTGAGGATGGAATCTTCATCTCTCAGACGAAGTTCACAAATGAACTCCTCAAGAAATTCGGTATGGAGAATGCAACCTCTATGAGGACTCCAATGAGATCCACTATGTCTCTGGATAAGGATGAGAAAGGTAAACCTTTCGATGAAACCAAATACAGAAGCATCATTGGATCCCTGCTCTACCTTACTGCCAGTAGACCGGATATCATGTTCTCCACATGTGTCTGTGCCAGATATCAGGTGAACACTAAGGAATCTTACTATGTCGCTGGAAAGTGAATTCTAAGATACCTTAAAGGTACTCCCAATCTTGGCTTGTGGTACCCGAGAAACAATGATGTCGAGCTAATAGGTTTTTCAGATGCTGATTTTGCAGGGAGTAGGGATGACAAAAAAAGCACTTCCGGGACGTGTCAATTCCTCGGAAGAAGGCTTATCTCATGGAACAGCAAGAAACAGAATTGTGTAGCAACCTCCACAGCAGAGTCTGAGTACATCTCGGCAGGCAGCTGTTGCGCACAACTCCTATGGATCAGAAACCAGTTAGCCGACTACGACCTTCAGTTCAAGGAAGTACCAATGTACTGCGACTCCTCCAGTGCAATTGCAATTGCCAACAATCCGGTATCGCACAGCAGAACGAAGCATATTAAAGTGCGCTACCACTTCATTCGGGAGCACGTGGAGAACAAGGACATCTCTCTCTGTTATGTCCCCACGGACAAGCATATTGCAGATATTTTCACAAAGCCCTTAGACGAAACCAAATTCAGTCTTTTCAAAACTGAATTGGGGATGCTAAACTATGAGCAATGAAAACTACAGAAGCTCCAGGCTCGTGCATCTAGAGGGAGCCTCTGCCAGGAACTCAAGTGTGAGCACAGGTGCAAGAACTGAGGGGGAGCAAGGGGTCAAATGCAACAGACCCAGATTTGCAGAAGCCGAAAAGGGGGAGATTACCCTCTCGGCTAAGGCTAAGGTGGCTCCAAATTTAAGTTTGCTCTCAAGAAATTGGTATTGGTAATGAATATCTCTCTCAACTCAATTTTAAGTTTATGATTTTCATTCTCATACGTTCTATTCACCTTAGCTTGTAGGGTTTAGGCTTCTTCAAATAGGGGAAGATTGTTGGGTATTGTATCCACAACGTACCTGATTTGAAGAAGCCTCTGAACAAGCTAAGGTAAATAGACAATGTATTTGATGAAATCTTTTAAGTTGTGCTTGCAGTTATTCCACGCTAAGTACACACCAATGTCAGGGTGCAGTAGGTCAATATACACGGGTCTGCGCGACGTAATCCCTCGTTGAGCAGATCAGTGTGTTGGCCTACGTGTACTCTCTCTATTGGAGTGTACTTATTTTCAAGTACAGGGTTGTGATAATGCAAGAGCAGACAAGGAGCAAGTATGGGTCAAAGAGCAGCTCATGGGTGGAAAGATGAAAAATCGTCTGAGTAATAATCGACGAGAATCACCAAGTGATTCTCGCCGATTCGGCGAGAATCACCAAGTGATTCTCGCCGAATCGTCGAGAATCACTGGCTGATTCTCGCCGTCTCTATCCGGCTAAATCAGAGCGTGCAAATTTGTCGCTAAGTCAAAATCGTCGAGAATCACCAAGTGATTCGGCGAGAATCACTAGTGATTCTCGCCGAATCGTCGAGAATCACCTTCGATTCTCGCCGATTTTGCCTTAGGCGATTTTCTGGAACCCGCTGGACCGGACTCAGCCGCTGGCGCTGTTTTGAAACGGGCTTGGGGTTTCTTGTTGGTGAGGCCCACAACGGTCATCTTGAAGACCTAATGTATAAATACATCTGTATTATTGAACAGTAAAATAATAGAAGACAAAAAATAATACACGATTTTGAAAAAAGAAGAAGCCGAGCCGCCGACGTGACCTAGATCGGAAATCCTTCTCCGCCGCCGTCGTCGCCGCTCGTGCAGTTGATCGTCGTCTTGGATCGTGGTTTCTTCCAGATCTCCCGGCGACAGAAGCTCAGCCAAGCACAGCATCTCACGCGTCTAACCAGAGATCCTTTGTCTCTTGATTCGTTGATCGGGAAAACCTTCCCCCTCCGAATCGATCGAGACGATCGATCCTAGTGTGACCGTTTGAAGACCTTGCTATCTTTGCTACGAAAGTTGAATCTCCAAAATACAGCAGCAGCACTCCGTTGTCGCCGCCGATCCCGAGAACCAAGCCGCCGCCCTTCTTGCCGCCGCCGGTTTCGGGAGAGATTCTCTCTAAGTGAGATTTAGGGTTGGGGACTCTTCGTTGAGTTCAAGAACACGTCGTCGAACGAAGAGAGACACCTTATTCTCCATAAGTAGTTTGTATTTCTAATACACTCCAATTTCTATTTTGTTGTAAAGGAACGTTGCTTCCTAGTTGTAAGGGTTGGGTGCAACCCGTGTTGTGGGAGTGGTGACTCGTACGTGTGGAAGGGTTCCTTCCGTTAGTGCAAGGATTGGATTTCAATCCTGTTGGTGAAGTGACCGAGTCGTCCCTGGTTGGGAGATAGGTCGAAGGGGGAAAGTGGACGTAGCCAAATCGGGGAACCACTATAATTTGCTTGTGTCCTTTCTGTGCTGTGTTGTTTTGTTTTCTTGTGCAGGTACGACTTTAATTCCGCAAAAACGCTGCAAGACACATATTCCCCCCCCCCCCCATAGGTGAAGGTAGTTGACACTAAGTGGACTTTCAGTAATCCAGAGCAAGCATATGATTGGATTCATGGTCCCATCCCCGATAGACCCCTCCACCTCAGGAGGACTAGTGTCACCCACCGCAGCCTGTTCATAGAGACCGTGCTCCCCCACCAACATGATATAACTACAATCAAGATGATTACTACAGTGGCTATCACAAGCCTTGTTGAGGACGACGTCACACTTCATATTCGCATCGACTCCCCGTCATTTGATGGTCATCTATACTCAAAAGCCTTCAACAACTAACTTTTAGATATGTAACACTATTTTGAGTAGTATGAGATGAGCATCGAGGGTCAAGTTAGGTTTGCCAAAATGATATTATATGGGCATGCCAAGATTTATTAGATAAATCTGAAGAGATCCTTGAAGCAATACAACTAGTACCCCCATCACCCGATGAGCTGACATGAAATAGCGGTTGAAGGACAAGTACCTACCCGTTTTATATAAGGACCGACTTCTGGATCAATTGTATGCCCAAGATAAGGGACCCTATTTGTTGCTAAATATGTCTCATTTCGATGAGTTAGTTGTAAGAAGTAGGGGTGTGCAAAAGGAACCGAAGAACCGAGAACCGAACTAATTTAGGCGGTTCGGGTCGGTTCCAGTTTTATTTGGTTCGAGTCTGGATCCTGTTTTAGAGAACTGGTGGTTCGGGTCGATTCTCGGTTCCCATACTCGGGTACCCGAGAACCGAACCAATTTATTAAATTGAAGTTTACGCTCCGCCTCCGTGCGATTCTTTTCCCGAATTAATTTACGCTGCTCCACGGCTCCGTGTGATTATTAATTTGAACCGGCCCTCAGCAGTTCAGGCGTTCAACCGCTCTTTACTTGACTTTGTGGTTTGCCCTAGCAAGTAGAGACACAAGGAGCGGGTGACAGAAGACACTGATCCCGCGGCTTGCCTCCACGAAAACTCAAACCTCGCCGGCGTTGTTTGTTTGCGGCTCGGCAACATCAAAGACCCGGCGTCCCGCGCAATCGCGCACCCAAGCCCTGAAACTATTTCGGTCTATATCAAGAAGAACAACCTCCGGGTTTTTTTTCCTCTTGCTCTACCTTTGTTTAGCTTTGTCGGGGATAGTTATTGTTTCCTTTGCTCTACCCAAGTAGGTTCTACTTGTTCTCATTTAAGCTTGATAGTTATTGTTTTGTTCTTTCAATGATGCGTCGTGATCAGGTATGATCAACCTGTTTTGTTTAAATTGTCATCAAATTATTTTGCTTCTTCAATGATCATCTTCATCTCCGCCTCTAATTTCATTTGAGAAGAAAAAAATGTGACTTTACATAATATGGGTATAACCGAGAACCAAACCGGAACCGAACCGGAACCGAACCGAACCGAATTGGGCGGATCCGGTTCCATGATTTAGAACCGTGGGTTGGTTCTGGTTCCCAAATTTTGGAACCGAACATACATAGGTCGGTTCTTGGTTTTTGGTGGATGACTGTCGCGAGTTGCACCTCTAGTAAAAAGTGTCATTTTTGAGATGACTATCGCGACTGTGTCCCGCTTTTGGGTAGGTCTTAGAGCTGACATCCGTAGGGAACTGATTTCCTATCGGGTAGAGATAATTGAGCAAGTGTTCTAACTTGCTATAGAGTATGGGTATTTACACTTTGCCGGTCCAAGATAGGTTACCACACGATCCGACAACTCGATCTTTATGAAGCCCACCACAGGCACGATCGCTAATGATGCGCCTCCTCGTTCCCTGGTGGACATGAAAAGCAAAGTGGTCGTCCTTGGAGCTCACAAGCCAAGGGAATCCAGTGTTATAGATGCTCTAGTAGGGACCACATGGCCGCCTAGTGTACCACAAGAAACCTGTTGCATGAGGAAGAGGACTAGCCCAGTACAGAGACTGAGGATATAATTGTGGAGGAGATTGAAGCCACTATCGATGATTGTTGAAAGAGTGGCGTTGACAGATCGCTAGAGTTAGGGGTCATTATGCAACTTTTGCACACCCCGCGTGCGGAGGAAGACCGACGACAAACCACTTATCTACTGTACTTCGTTTTCTAGCGCAGGTGGCCCCTACAAGTTTGTTATTGATAGTAGTATTTGGGTAAACATTGTCACACAAAAGCGTCCCGGGCATATAAGATCACGGTTGAGCCTCATTCATATCCATATTGTGTCCAATGGGTGGACAAGACAGTCATTAAGGTCAACCAATGATGTTTAGTTCCTATATGTCTAACGCCATTGGAGGACAAGGTCTGGTGTGACGCCACTCTAATGGACGTTGAGTATAGTCTTTTAAGTCAACCTTGGTTGTATGATCTCCCCGCCATGTGTAATGGAAAATCTAACACGTGCATTTTCATCAATAAGGTTTGAAAGATTACTCCCCGACCCAACCCAAGGAGCTATCAAAGGGTAAGGTCAAATTAGCAATGGTTCATCTAATCCATTACATATATTAAAGAGTGACTTCACGAGAACAAATATTGACAAGGATGCTACTGACCCAGGTGTTTGTTGTATGTTGAATAATTATATAGACATCATGCTGATGAGTCCGATTTATATAGTATTTTTTGGACTCATTCGAGCTAGTTTTCACGCATTTGCACTACACTTAAAGCTAAATATTGCTTATATTTCATTTAATCTGTGTCCGTACACAAAGTGCACTTTTTACGCCCGTTGTAGTGTGCAATTGCACACTTCTTTGCTGGGGGTAAGCACTTGGTGCTCCCCATAATTTTCCTTTGCTTTTATGGTTTTTTGTGTGTGCTGGAGGCCTATGCCCAAGCTGTGGTTTACCAGTGCAGGTGGGCAGAGCCCCATTCTAGTCCAGATCATTACTGTAGGAATCGCACGGTCGTGCGTTTTTCTTCACGCACGGTTGATGCAACCGTGCGATGCCTACAAGTTTTTTGGTGCTCTGCCCCGGGCTGTGCGATTTGCTCTCACACGGGCTGTTTTTCTCGTGCGTGACCAAATCGCACGACCACCTCTTGTGTCAAAATATTTTATGAAATTATTGCCCGTGCGTTTTCTTCACACACGGTTGGATTCAACCGTATGCGAAGGAAATCGCACGATTTCTATCTTTGCCTAGAATTTCAGCGTTCTGTCCCTGGCCACGCGTTTTGTTCTCGCACGGGCTGTTTTGACTGTGCGTGTTCAAAATCGCACGGTTGGCTTTTCTTCCAGGATGGGTGATCCTGCGTTGTAAAAATCGCACGATGAATGCACGGTCGTGCATTCGACCGTGCGTTCCTTATTTTCTGACTGGGTACCATTTAAGCCGAAGGTTTGCCCTAATACGGGATCCGAATCTTCAACCCTGGAACCAGTCCGCCATTTATCACCGCCGGAGGAGCTCTGGCTCCATTTTCTTCCACCATTCGTGAGGGCTTTGCCCTAGGCCACTTCACATCATCCAAGAGCTTCAAGGAAGAGGATTTCGCACTCATCATCAACACCAAGCAAGGAGATCTTAGCCATGGACGTGGCCGGATTGTAGTTTACCGGAGAAGACGGGTCCATTGGGAGGTGGTGACAACGCTCCTCCACGCCGGACGATAGTTAGAACCGAGCTAGGATGCGAATTGACGACCCGGCAATTCCTACCGTTAATCTACAACAAGCCTCCAGATTCGGTCGTATTTTTATCCTTTTTCTTCTCTTGTTGTAGTTGTGCTAGTATAGTATTCTCTAATTTAATGATGTATGCCTTTTAAACCATGCTTTGTAAAGTTATTTCAGGTTTATGAAAATCATTGTTAGTTTTGTTTGTGCTTGAAGTGCACCAATTCTGCCACCACCCGCCATTCCATTTTGTTAGCCTACTCGTCCATTCCGCTTGACTACTCGCCCATTCCGCTTGACTACTCGCCCATTCCGTGAGACTACTCTTCCATTCCGCCGAGCGAAGCGGTGCATAGCGGCCCGTATAATCCCCCACATTACGAAGCGGTGTCAGCGACCCGCAACATTAATTTAGGTTTTCTTTTATTTTGTTATTTTTCTAAAAACCAAACCAAGCCTTCCGCAGCCCATCAGACCGCTAGAACTTCAATCTCAAGTCTTTTCTCTAAAGTAAACTCCATCTTACTGTGTTCCTTGAGAGATCGATACTTGGGGATTTACTCCCACATTTTATATTACTTGTGCGACCGATGCATTTGTCGTCTGCACATCAAGTTTTTGAAGTCGTTGTCGAGGAACACAGTCGTGTGAGTTTCTACAGAGGGAGTCGTGAGATAAAAGCCATTTCATTGTAATTAGCATTCCTTTTATTTTATTTCTTCGTATTCCTTTTTCTTGTTTTAATTATAGGTTGTCTTAATGATTTATTGTTGGATGTAGTAGTTTGCACAGTAGTTTTTTTTTGTTGAATCTCGATAATTTCACACGGTGTGGACTGCATTTAATACCCGTTGTTGTTGATGTGGAGTTACCTCCCATGCTAGTGATAGATGTCCAACGGGAGATAGTAGTTATAGTTCCCAAGGCTAAGTGTATCGGGCACCGACGTTATACGGTACCTCATACATTGTGCCCAAGTCCTATGGGTACTCTTCTACACCGCACATGTCGTTTTTGACTTCGTCTCCGGCGCTATTTGGACCAAAGAAGAATGCAAAACAGTGCCTGTTTTGTCGGAGCACTGATTATGCTCTGAAGGATTGTGTTGAGTACCTTTGCCAGTTGGATGAGGACGACGAGTCGGACATCCAGATAGTCCCAACTCCTATCTCTGGCAGCACACCTTCTAACTCTGGCTACATTTCTGTGTCACCTTCATGTTTTGAAGGGAATGATGTGGAAGTGCCCACAAGAGTTGTGGTTGATCTATGTCCCGACATGATTGTGTCTGTCTCCCCGGTTCATATATCACCGTGTATGGATCCGATTCTTTGTGAGGAATCAATGCTCGATTTTTATTCGAGTGCTACTCCTTCTCCTGTGCATATAATTACGTTTGTTTCTAATATTGTTTTTGAGGATGTTTTGCAGGAAGAAGCAGATACTTGTAGTGTTGTGCCCACTCCTATGGAGGAGGATGTTCTCAAAGGTGAGGAGGTGATTACCTCAGCACCATTTGAGGAAGTCCAAATTGTGGAGAAGGCCACTGTTGATCTCGCCGAACCTTGCGGCATTCTTGATGGTACCAACGATATTCTACTACGTCAACCTATCGGGAGTGAGACCGGGACCACTCCCCCGATTTTTTATTTTTTTGTCTTTCTTCACCTTTATTTCTTAATCCTCCTTTATCTGAGCATGTGTGTGTTGAGTCTTCACAGGTACTTCAGGAGGATTTGGACCATCGTGCCCAAGTCAATGATCAGAGCATCCTCTTGTGTGAGGAGGTTGATTCCCCCTCGGTAGAGGAAGCTCCATTCATTGCCTTCTCCTCATGTGTCCTCCCTGTTGACGACACCTTGCTGGGCAAGGATTATTTTGGTGAGATGAGTGAGGATTCCTCCTCCTTTTCTTACGTTCTCTTCCCTCTACCTGAGAGAAACAGGTATAATTATTTAGGTAGAGGGGTAACTGTTTTAAAGTTGTATCGGTGTCCGTTATCGACACGGATATTAGAACAGTTGTCAGTTCACTTTTCTTTTCATAGGCCCATTAGGTAGAACTGTTAGAAATTTGAGTAAGTCGTGCTGGGAGGACAATAACCACAGTAGTCATCTTAATTTTTCTTGCACTTTTATTTTTTCAAATCTAGTTTAGCTGAATTTCTTTTCGGTTTGTCAATTTGTTTCTGTTTTTGTAGGAGCACAGCCCTGCAGGTATTCATTGCACATGCTGGATGGCGGACGCTGCAATTCGTTGATTTTCACGTGTCTTCTGGTATGCTCACTTGTTGAGCATTTGGTACACTCTTCCTCAACTACTTTATTTATTTTTATTGCTCATCATTTGCTCGGTTAGTTTAGATTAAATCCCAGGGAGGGAGAGCCATTATGTCGTTACCCACTGCACGAGCACCTCTCATTTGCATACTAGAAGTACTTTTGTTTATGCTTTATAATTGTTGTTTCATATTCACGGCACATCACAACACCCACATGAGCGCGTGCATAACCGTTAGAGCATCACGAGTTTAATTTATTTCTTTTGTGTGATTGGAAAATGTTTGTGCTGGTTTAGGATTGTGAGACGGAGTAAAATGTTGACTCCTGTAGTGCTCCTAATCGAGTGCACGCGTCTCATATAGAAATCTGAGTAAAATTAATTTTTCTTTATGCTTATAGTTTTATACTTTTTCTAATTGCGTAAATATTATTTATTCTACTCAAAAATGGTGAATCAAGTGCGAATCTGATGGTAGCGTAAGGATGTGTGTAGGCGGTCGTTAGCCTCGTATTGCTCTAGTCGGGAGGAATGATGATTTTATTCGGTGGCTAAAAACTTGCCCCAAGCTACTCTCAAAACATGGGTACACGGTTAGTCAAGCGCGAGAGTGTGATGTAGGCCATCATTTTTGCCCGGTTGAGCTTTTGTACCCATTCCTATCATCTTATCCTCGCTAGCCCCTTTGTACCTACCCCATCCTTTTGATTTAGCTTCACTGTTATTTCACCAAAGCCTAAATGTCAATCCCAGTCGCACACCCAAATTTGAGCACTAGTTTGTATTTCATTTTTATGATTGGGGTGCTGATATGGGGACTATGTTGTGGATATGCGGATGTGCTTATTTGATAATATCTGCTGAATTTTTTGGAAAAAGGAAAGAAAGAAAAAAAAAGGAGAAAAAGAAAAAAAATTGTTTAAAAAATTGTGAAAAGTTAGATTGAAAATATTTATATGTGAAATTTTGTGGAGTAGGCGGTGTACACACCCAAGTAGTCAAGTCTAAATCTAGAGACGTGGTGCACCTGCGTCTTGTTTTGTGGTGCTCGAGGATAGATTTTGTGCTAGCTCATTTGGATTTTGTGCGTAGCCTTCTTGTTTATTTTTGTTTACCTCACCATAACTCAAGCCCCATCTTAAACCGAAAGCCCTACTGATTCGCGCTTTGAGTCAAACTAGTGTCGTGGAGAGAGTGTGAACGGGTGAGCTTATGGACACCGACATTGATGGATTTCTTTGTATGTTATCCCGAGCCCCAATCTTTGGCAATGCTCATCTCAGCGATCAATCTTCTTTCTCTCTACGCGTAACCGAACGATTCATCGTGATTCTATTTTTGAATAATAAAAATATATAGATACGCTTCTAGAAAATTATAAACTATCTTTCATAATTAAAAATTTATTCTACTACATTTTACGAGCGTGAGCATGCGATTTCGCATGATACTCCGCCCTCGCAATTTCTAAGCCAGCTATTTGTTTTTCTCGTCCACGTGAGGGGTGATTTGTTAGGGATGAGAAAATGGTTAAGTCTAAGGGTGTGATGAGTCTGATTTATATAGTATTTTTCGGACTCATTCGGGCTAGTTTTCACGCACGTGTACTACACTTTAGGCTCATTATTGCTTATATTTCATTTAATCTGTGTTCGCACACAAAGTGCACTTTTTAGGCATGTTGTGGTGTGCAATTGCACACTTCTTTGCTGGGGGATAAGCACTTGGTGCTCCCCATCGTTTTCCTTTGCTTTTATGGTTTTCAGTGTGCTGCAGTGCAGGCCTGTGCCCCAGCTGTGGTTTTCCTGTGCAGGTGGACAGAGCCTTATTATAGTCCAGATCTTTCCTGTAGGAATCACACGGTCGTGCGTTTTTCTTCACGCACGGTTGATGCAACCGTGCGATGCTTATAACTTTTTTGGTGCTCTGCCCCGGGCCGTGCGATTTGCTCTCAAACGGGCTGTTTTTCTCGTACGTGACCAAATCGCACGACCACCTCTTTTTGTCAAAATATTTTATGAAATTATTGTCTGTGTGTTTTCTTCACGCACGGTTGGATTCAACCGTGCGCGAAGGAAATTGCACGATTTCTAAATTTCCCTGGGTTTTCAACGTTCTGTCCCCACCCGTGCATTTTTTCTCGCACAGGTTGTTTTGCCCGTGCGTGTTCAAAATCGCATGGTTGGCTTTTCTTCCAGGCTGGGTGATTATGCGGTGTAAAAAACGCACGGTCGTGCGTTCGACCGTGCGTTACTTATTTTCTGACTGGGTACTATTTAAGTCGCAGGTTTGCCCTAATACAGGATCCAAATCTTCAACCCCGGAACCAGTCCTCCATTTCTCGCCGCAGGAGGAGCTCTGACTCTATTTTCTTCCACCATCCGTGAGAGCTTTGCCCTAGGCCACTTCACATCATCCAAGAGCTTCAAGGAAGAGGATTTTGCACTTATCATCAACACCAAGCAAAGAGATCTTAGCCATGGACGTGGCCAGATTGTAGTTTACCGGAGAAGATGGGTCCATTGGGAGGTGGTGACAGTCCTCCTCTACCCCGGATGATAGTTGGGACCGAGCTAAGACGCGAATTGACGGCCCGGCATTTCCTACCGTGAATCTACAACAAGCTCTAGATTCGGTCGTATCTTTAGCCTTTTTCTTCTCTTGTTGTAGTTGTGCTAGTGTAGCATTCTCTAATTTGATGATGTATGCCTTCTAAACCATGCTTTGTAATATTTTTTAATGTTTATGAAAATCATTATTAGTGTAATTTGTGCTTGAAGTGCACCGATTCTGCCACCACCCGTCATTTCATTCCGTTAGCATACTCGCTCATTCCGCTTGACTTCTCGCTCATTCCGTGAGACTACTCTTCCATCCCGCCAAGTGAAGCGGTGCATAGTGGCCCGTGTAATCCCCCACATTGTGAAGTGGTGTCGGCGACCCGCAGCGTTAATTTAGGTTTTCTTTTATTTTTGTTGTTTTTCTAAAAACCAAATCAAGCCTTCCGCAGCCCATCCGACCGCTAGTACTTCAATCTCAAGTCCTTCCTCGAAAATAAACTTCACCTTACTGTGTTTCTTGAGAGATCGATACTTGGGGATTTACTCTCATATTTTATATTACTTGTGTGACCGATGCGCTTGTCGTCTGCGCATCACATGCCCGGGGAGCTCCCGATAAGGCCCCCCAGCAGTATATTCAGCACGTATCTTGTAACGCCCCAAATCTCGGTTATCAGTGGGCTGTGTAGGCTGAGCAACACGGCCTGGGACACGGTCGTGTCCAAAGCCGTGTCCTGCTCTGTGTTAGCAACACGGCCGGGGACACGGGCGTGTCCAGGGCCGTGTCCTGAGTTTGACATGTTTCCCTAAAGTCGACGAAATGCATTCGACGATCCTTGGCGGTGTCGAGTGTGGCACACGGCCTGTGACACGGGCGTGTCCAGGGCCGTGCACTAAGTTCGTCGTATTTCCCTAAGGTCGACAAAATGCATTCGACGATCCTCGGAGTTGGGCACACGTCCTGTGACACGGGCGTGTCAAGGGTCGTGTCCTTCTCTGTGTTTGGCCGGTCTGTGAGGACTGATGAACACGGGTTGGACACGGGCGTGTCCGAAGCCGTGTCTGGCACACGGGCTGTGACACGGGCGTGTCACAGGGTCGTGTCCTGGTGGGGTCATGACGGTTTCCTTTGCCGCTTAAGGCACACGGTCTGTGACACGGGCGTGTCACACGCCGTGTTCGGCCCAGGAATGTGATTTTCAGGGCGATTCGTGGCCGTTCATTCCCTTTAAATAGGATCCAACGGTCCAGAAATCTCCCTGTTGTATTAAGGCCGGGAGTTGAAGGATAAACTCTGATTTATCTTAGGCCTTTCTCTTTCTAAAGAGTTAGATAGTGGGGAGAGCAAGGAAGGAGGAGGAGGTATCCGGCCGCCGGTGGAGCTTCAGAGCCCCGAATCGCGAGCCGAGTCCAGATCCGTGGAGTCAAGTCCGTTGCGGTGCTTTTCATCCGGCTAGTTTTTCATGCCTCCAAAGAGATCGTCAAGAGTAACGATCTTCCTTCTTGGACATGTGAAGTCCTTATTTTGCCATGTGCAAGGGTTTCCCCCACCAAAAGGTGGATTTTTGAGGGATTTCCCTTGTGTTGATTCTTGAAATCCCCAATAAGTCTTGCATATAGATCCGGAAATATGTAGTACAAAATAGGCATGTTGTGTGAAGCCCATCTGGACAGGTTGGTCTGTATTGGTGATGTTTTATTTTGCACACCGGAGTAGACTCCGCGTTTAAACGTGTAGTTTGTGGAGTCGGTGGGTTGTGCCTGTGAAATGGAGTAACAGGAAGTATTGGAATGGGGATTTCAGGAAAAATACCCTCGTAACTCTTGTGATGTATGCTATGGAAAGACCAGTTTTCTGGCACTGCAGGATGTTGCAGGGTTTGGGTTGAGTTTGGGTGCAGAAAGAGAGTTTCTGCTGAACCCGTCAAGCAATCGTGAGGAACGCTGGCACTAGCTCCCCTTTTGGATTGTGAAACCAGACCTTGGTGGACAGTATGGCTATTGTGAGTTGCGAGCTCTTAAAAGTCTTCGTGCCGAACTGACACGGGGATGCCGACCCATGTCAGTCTAGACATTGAACTGGAGATTTGAGCAACGGGCAAGGGCTGAACTGTATCCGCGTTATGGTTGTCTGACATGAGTGTCTGAGATATTGGCGTTCGTCAGGATCACATAATGAGAGTCTTAAGCCTGCGCGCCATTAAGACTAAAGTTTCCGGCTATAGGGTGCGGAGCATAATGCTCAAACTTTACCATTGGGTTTCGGACCTTGAACGGTGGTGAGACCCGGGTTTTCTGATACACCAAGAATGTGCCCTGAGTGCACGGAGCGTCGGGCCGCGTGGCTGACGTTTGTGATATATTGATTGTACGTGAGTGCACATCTTGTGATATATCTGCTTGTGAAATGCTATGCCGGCAGGGAAGGAATATCACTGCCACGGGAAAGGGGTAGGGTCGTTATAAATTGGTCAGCTGAATGCTGACCATTGCCTTGTTTGCCACCATTATGGTGGGCTGTCCTTGTGCAGGTGCTGGAGAGCCGAGCGGGAAATAGAGGGCTGAAGCCCCTGCTGCTGCTTCTGGCCCTCGAAAGCTGAGTGAAAAACTTTATTATGTTCATGTGTGGACGGCCTGCGCGCCGATGTCTGTAATTCACATTTGTGAAGCTTCACTGTTTGACCATAAGGCCAAACTTTTGTATATTTGGTGTACATTCCTTTCGGGTTATATGTAAATATGGTTGTTTATATATAATGGACATTCGTGGTTGTTGAATTCAATATTAATCTTAAGCTTCTGTTAGCATGCTCTGCGTTAGGATGCGAATATGTTTTGGTATTAACCTGTAACCTCGACCCCTGCTTTGCGGCATATAGTGTGGGGCCCCGGCCGGACCTTCTATTATATGTTATTTAACGAATGGGGTAGTTACAATTTGGTATCAGCTTGTCTCGGTCTTCCTCTTTCGAATTCGTGATCGAATTTTTTTGTGGGGTGGCGAGCACGTGTAAGTGCGACACGCTTTAACATTAATGAACTCTCGAATGTCCACTAAGGAATGCAAATACACCTGTTTGAGGAACCTGCACGTTCTTATATTGTTGTTATTGCTTGTGCAAGGTCGCTAATGTGTGTCTTATTCACCTATAGGTGACTCGTAGTGGTGCTGGGCAGTCTGAGCCCCAGTGTTCTGATGAGAGTGCGGCACCAGCTGAGGTCCCTACACCTCCTCCTTCTGCGGAAACAATACGCTTAGTTGCTGAGGCGCTGTTTGCAATGATTCATGCACATCCTACTGGGCAGGCGCAGCCGGCATTGGTGCCAGAACGGGTTGGTGTAAGGTCAGAACCTGTTGAGACTGTTGATCCTCGAGTAGCTGAACGGCAGTTGAAGCAGTTTATGAGCTTCAATCCTCCTACGTTTACGGGTGTGGGATCCCCGACGCAAGTGGAGGATTGGTTGTCGTGCGTCAAGCGAATATTGACGGCGATAAGGACGGAGGAAGATCAGAAGGTCACCTAGGCCACCTTCTTGTTGGAAGGAGAGACTCGGCTATGGTGGGACGAGATAGAGTTGCACCACTTAGCGGACAGGCAATTAACAGAAGTCTCGATTGAGGAGTTTTTGCGACTATTCTTGGCAAAGCACTTGCCAGCAACACAACGCATCGCCATGGAAAAGGAGTTTCAGCGTCTAACTCAGGGAGAAAGCAGTGTCGATACCTACTTACATGAGTTTACACGATTGGGACGCTATGCGGGATCTATCTTTGTTGATGAACAACGTAAAACCAATAGGTTCTACGAAGGGTTGCGGAATGAGTTGAGATTCCTGCTCTCAAGTTCGATGAACGAGGGGTTTCAGGCGTTGGTGGATACGGCTTGTGCGTTGGAGAAGGATATGAAGCGGGTGCAAGGAAAAAGAGACTTGGCTGTGACAAAGTCCGAGTTCAAAGCGCCCCGTTTTGGAAAATCGAATTACCAAAGGAAATGGAGCAAGAGATCCAAGTCTTCTGGACAGGCTCCTTCTACAGTTGCGTCGGGGGCAACTTCGAGACAAGAGTCTCATACCTGCTATACATGTGGTAGAGTGGGACTCTAGCTCGTGACTGTCGGGTTGGTCCGCCAAAGGTGGAAAAGAAGACAGAAGCGTCATATGCTGATAAGGAAAAGGCAGTGGTGGAGTCCTCTGCATCCCAGGCGCAGCCCCGAGTTTATAATCTTGGCTAGCAGGAGGTCATAAAGCAAAGTGACGTCGTCACAGGTACGATCTAAGATATTGATTGCTTACTTTTCATATTTCATACCATGTGTGTGGCTTGTGTATGATGTGTTTGTCACAGGCATTGTCCTGATTCGGAACAATCCAGCGAGAGCACTATTTGATACGGGTGCTTCGCATTCATTTCTGTCTAAGGACTTCGTAATACGAATCAGAGTACCTAGTCATGTGACGACAGATAGTGTAAAGGTGTTGTTACCAAACGGATGTGTGATGCATGCAGATAGGACTTGCTCTGTGGACGTACAAATAGGAAGTCGGGATTTCTGCTTGAACGCATTTGTGCTACCAATATCGGAATTTGATGTGATCTTTGCCATGGACTGACTCTCGGAGCATCGTGTCTTTATTGATTGCAATTCAAAGGAGATCACACTGGGCCAGAATACCGAGCTTGAGACTAAGTTCGTTGGTATGCGAGCAGCGAGCGGGATCTTGATGTCTGCTCTCCAAGTCGTCAATGTTGTTCGGAAGGGCGCGGAGTTATTATTCACGCTTATCCAGGCTGTTGAGCCAAGGGCTAGTGTGAATGACATTCCGATTGTATCGGAGTTTGCTGATGTGTTTCCTAAAGATCTTGCTGGGTTACCACCCCAACGGGAGATCGACTTCACTATTGAGCTGGTGTCATGTGCGAAACCTGTGGCCCGCTCGCCATATCGGGTAGCGCCAAAGGAAATGACAGAACTGAAAGTTCAACTGCAAGAGTTGTTGGAACATGGAAACATAAGCCCAAGTATGTCACCTTGGAGCGCACCTGTTCTTTTTGTGAAAAAGGACGGTAGTCTGCGGTTGTGTATCGATTATCGCGAATTGAATAAGCTGACAGAGAAAAATAAGTATCTGATTCCACGGATAGATGACTTGTTCGACCAGCTAGTGGGATCAACCGTCTATTCTAAACTGGACTTAAAAATTGGTTATTATCAGTTGAGAATTCGGGAAGGTGACATTCCCAAGACAGCATTTGGAACACGTTACGGTCATTATGAGTTCACTGTAATTTCGTTTGGGCTGTGTAATGCGCCATCGATGTTCATGAATCTAATGCACCGAACGTTCCGAGAATACTTGGACTTGTTTATGATCGTTTTCATTGATGATATCTTAGTGTACTCTCAATCTGAAGCTGATCATGCGAACAATTTACGGTTGGTGTTGCATACCCTGCGGAGAAATAAGTTTTATGTCAAGTTCTCAAAGTGTGAGTTTTGTCTGTCGTCAGTGGCTTTTCTTGGTCATATGGTAAGTGGAGAGGGCATTGCAGTGGATCCGTCAAAGATAAAAGCCATACATGTAACAACCCTAAATAATAATAATAATAATAATAATAATAAATAATAATAATAATAATAAAAGACTAAACACCTAAACCTACCCCCCCCCCACCCCGTTCCCTTAAAAGGAACCCGAGCCCCGGTTTCCCGTAACCCAAATCCCGCAACCCGCAGAAAAAAAAAATCCCGATCTCGCCTCCTTCGCCCCCGTCGATCCCGCCTCCGTCTTCCGAGCGCCCGGCGGCCCTCTCCTCCGCCTCCAGTGGCCGGCAAGTCCTTCCTCTAGGCCCGGCACCTCATCCTCTTGTTTCCCCGTCGTCTCCGAAGCTTCCCTTGGCCGGCATCTTCCGCAACTCCAACTCCTCTTGGCCGACCGTCCTCTTCTTCAAGGCAGCAACCATCTCTTTCTCTTCCAAGGGGTTGACAACCACTGTCTCTCCCTCCGGCGACCTCTCCCGCTCCGTTTGGGGTGGGTGCTTGCGAGAGTGACGACTAGGGTTTCCTCCCCTCTCCTCCTTGGGCCAGGATTCGGCTTCTCTTGGGTAAGAAACTCATCTTTCCTCCTAATTTCAGTTTTTCTCTCAATGTTTTAGGCTAATTTTCGCTCCCCAATCAATGTAATCACGTCAAGTCATCGTGTGTTCGTCGTTTATTCGACTAACCCAGATTTATTTGTGTTTTCCGGTGCATCTCCTCGGATTTAGGTGGTGGAATCGCTCCAAGACCTCTCTGAATTAGGGCTTTCCGCATCCAAACGCCGCCAAAATCCCCGATCCCTCGCGGTAGCCTCTTTTCCCCTCACTCTCGAGGGAGGTAAATTCCTAACTCCTTTCTTTTTGTGTAACGCTGTCACCAAATGCGTGTGCAAGTGTAGGAACCTTATTATTGCTTCGAAGTATAATTTTGATCTTGGAACAGGTTTAGCTAAAGCCGTTAACCTCGCTTGCACCTTTTAGCTGTCGCTAGCATTTTCGACGTCAGCTTAAGGCAAGTAGAGAACCCTCTCTCACTTGCAAAACTTTAGATTTAATCTGGATACCTGTCCTTTTACAATGCTTTTTCTACAAAGTTCTGAAATCTCATGATGTTGACATAACAAAAATATGATAAGTAACCACCTAAGCCTGAATCATAAAGACAAATCCGTAGTTGTAAGCAAATCTTTGAATTGTAGCGTCTAACAGGGCATCTGTCTGCTGGCATGGTCACGGCAAGCAGGATTACTTTTCTAATAAGACTTGCACCTAGATCTGAATGTGAGCCATGTGCGCCCGCTATAGCACCTACACTTCATCGATCACGACTTACAACATTTTTTTTTACATTAGGCTGTACTCCGGAGTAGGCTAATCTTTCAGAAATGTTTGTTTGACTTTTTTTTGATATGTTTGGTAGCTTCGTACAAGATAGATCAGTACTCGAATATATCTGTTTGTTTTTACTCGCATTTTAATTAATAAATTTGCTCCTGTTTAAATCTTAAGTTCTAAGGCATTTTTCTTCTGTCTTGAATTTGTCTTAGGTTTCGTGACTGTGCCGCCTGCCCCCTGAGCTACCTCTCGTTCAGTTGCAGTATTGCTTGGAGGTTTTTTTTTCCTTTGTAGCTTTCTTGTATCAGGTTTTATGAATCATTTACTGTCTATTCATTTATCATGTACTAGTTATGGTAAGACATTTTCCTTTGAATCATGGACAGCTCCTAGGATGTATCTGATGTACTAATCGTTTTATTTTATAACATTACATGTACTTCTAATTCACCACTGTGTGTAGCATTAAAGTTTTTTTTCAAGAAAATACATGTGCATTAATTTTCACTGTTTTAAAATCTTGAACGCTTTCGCATATATCTTTTTTGTAAAAATAAAAATCATAATATTTTTAAACAAAACAGCTATTTAAATTTCAGATTTTTCTCTGTATCCGCCTTAGCAGGCATGGTTTCTTTTCGCCCATGCCTGTGGCATCACGGCCCGCCCGAAGCGCACTCTGACTTTCGTCGAGACGGGTCGTGACAATACAGGAGTGGCCGGTGTTGTCCTCGGTGGCCGAAATCAGAAGTTTCCTTGGACTGGCAGGCTACTACAGACGTTTTGTAGAAAACTTCTCACGGATCGTTTTGCCTCTTACCACATTAACGAGGAAGGATCAGAAGTTCGTTTGGACGCCGTAGTGCGCGCGAGCTTTTGAAGAGCTAAAGATTCGTTTGACCACGGCGCCTGTTTTAACATCGTCATGTGGTACAGACGACTATGAGATTTATAGTGATGCATCAGGGAGAGGCTTAGGCTGCGTTCTTCTTCAGTTTGGAAAGTTGATCACTTATGGCTCACGCCAGTTGAAAGTGCATGAGCGAAATTATCCCGTCCACGACTTGAAATTGGCGGAGGTGATTTTTGCACTTAAATTGTGGCGTCACTATCTATATGGTGTAAAAGTGGATATATTTACCGACCATAAGAGCCTAAAGTACATATTGGATCAGAAAGATCTCAATATGCGACAACGAAGGTGGCTGGAGTTCCTCAGAGACTACACCTTTGATATTCACTATACTCCTGGGAAGGGAAACGTGCTCGCAGATGCCTTGAGTCGTCGGACTCCGTCAAGGGCAAATTGGTTGCAGATGCATGATGAGTGTCTAATCCAGGAGTTGGAAGCGTTAGAGATTTCTTGTGTTGACAAGAATTCCACAACAAATGCATGCTTGAACTGGACGAAGGTACAGTATGACCTTGCGGACAGAACTCGACGAGCAACAGAACTTGATGAAAGTCTACAACGCTATGCAGTGGATGGGTCACATGACCAATTCTCCTGGAATGACGGCCTTTTATGGAAAGAGGGTCGTTTGTGCGTCCCAAGTACGGGTAAGCTAAGAGAATAATTGATGTATGAGTCTCACTTTACGAAATATTTAATTCATCCAGGGAGCGCAAAAATGTACAAAGACATGAAAAAGTTGTTCTGGTGGCCCGGGTTAAAGAAAGATATATCATATTATGTAGTTAAATGTCAAACATGTGCCTTGGTGAAAGCAGAATGCCAGAAGCCCAGAGGTTTCTTGAAGTCGGTACCTATTTCAGAATGAAAGTTTGATGATATTTCGATGGATTTCGTGCACGATTTGCTGAGATCTCAACACGGTAATGATTCGGTTTGGGTGATCGTAGACCGGTTGACTAAAGTGGCTCACTTCCTTCCGAATAAAAGGGACGATTCAGTGGAAGTCTTGGCGAAACGTTATGTTGAGCAAATCGTACGATTGCACGGTGTTCCCCGTAGCATCGTAAGTGACCGTGACGGGCGATTCACATCGAATGATTGGAGGCTAATCCATCAATTGTTGGGAACAAAATTAACGTTCAG
The DNA here is from genome assembly GCA_039583875.1 of Platanthera guangdongensis. Lineage (NCBI taxonomy): Eukaryota > Viridiplantae > Streptophyta > Magnoliopsida > Asparagales > Orchidaceae > Platanthera > Platanthera guangdongensis. The sequence continues at coordinate 99,560,272 of CM077158.1, read as the reverse complement.
TACGACCTTTCATCCGCAAACTGATGGCCAGACTGAGAGGACCAACAGAACGATGGAGGACATGCTCCGAATATGCGCCTTGGATTTTGGAAAGAGGTGGGAAGATCATCTCTATATGGTAAAGTTTGCCTACAATAATAGCTACCAAGGTAGCATAAGTATGGTACCGTTTGAAGCTTTGTATGGTCGAAAATGTCGTACATCATTAGCTTGGGTGAAAGCAGACGAATCTAAATTATATAAGCGTAAGGAAGTCGAAGAAGCTAATTCGACGATACGCTCTATTCAGGAGAGGCTACTGATAGCCCAAGATAGACAAGTAAAGTATTACAACGCCAAGCACAGAAACGTTGAGTTTGCAATTGACGATTGGGTATATTTGAAAATTAAGCCATTCAAAGGCATGTCCAGGACTCGGCGCTTGAAAAAGTTAAGTCTGAGATATCTTGGTCCGTTTGAAGTGGTGGAGCGAATTGAGGACGCTGCCTATAGGCTAGCTCTTTCGGCAGAATTGAGTAGGTTGCATGATGTGTTCCACATATCAGTGCTTCGAAAAGCCGTAAAAGATCCAGCTCAAGTGAATGCGAATGATCGCGTACCGGTCGAATTTGGGCTAACGACGAAGATTAGGCTCATTCAGATCGAGGAGAAAGCCGATAAACAGTTGCGGAACAAGACAATCGGGATGGTCAAGTTCCGATGGGACAATTGCGACCGTGAGGAGCTAACATGGGAGCGCGAGCAGACCATGCGTGCTGAATTTCTCGAACTGTTTGTCCAAACTTGTATAGCAGTTTGTGTTTTATGTTGTACAGTTCTGTTATAACATCTTGATTGCTGTTTCCTGAGTACTGTATACAAATTTCGGGACGAAATTTCTTGTGAGGGGAGGATTGTAACACCCCAAATCTCGGATATCAGTGGGCTGTGTAGGCTGAGCAACACGGCCTGGGACGCGGGTGTGTCCAAAGCAGTGTCCTGCTCTGTGTTAGCAACACGGTCGGGGACACGGGCGTGTCCAGGGCCGTGTCCTGAGTTCGACGTGTTTCCCTAAGGTCGACGAAATGCATTCGACAATCCTGGGCGGTGTCGAGTGTGGCACATGACCTGTGACACGGGCGTATACAGGGCCGTGTCCTGAGTTCGTCTTATTTCCCTAAGGTCGACGAAATACATTCGACGATCCTCGGAGTTGGACACACGGCCTGTGACACGGGCGTGTCAAGGGTCGTGTCCTTCTCTGTGTTTGGTCGGTCTGTGAGGACTGATGAACACGGGCTGGACACGATCGTGTCCGAAGCCGTGTCTGGCACACGGCCTGTGACACGGGCGTGTCACAGGGCCGTGTCCTGGTCGGGTCATGACGGTTTCCTTTGCCGCTTAAGGCACACGACCTGTGACACGGACGTGTCACAAGCCGTGTTCGGCCCAGGAAAGTGATTTTCAGGGCGATTCGTGGCCGTTCATTCCCTTCAAATAGGATCCAACGGTCCAGAAATCCCCCTGTTGTATTAAGGCCGGGAGTTGAAGGATAAACTCTGATTTATCTTAGGTCTTTCTCTTTCTAAAGAGTTAGAGAGTGGGGAGAGCAAGGAAGGAGGAGGAGGTATCCGGCCGCCGCTGGAGCTTCAGAGCCCCGAATCGCGAGCCGAGTCCAGATCCGTGGAGGCAAGTCCGTTGCGGTGCTTTTCATCCGGCTAGTTTTCCATGGCTCCAAAGAGATCGTCAAGAGTAACGATCTTCCTTCTTGGACATGTGAAGTCCTTATTTTGGCATGTGCAAGGGTTTCCCCCACCAAAAGGTGGATTTTTGAGGAATTTCCCTTGGGTTGATTCTTGAAATCCCCAATAAGTCTTACATATAGATCCGGAAATATGTAGTACGGAATAGACATGTTGTGTGAAGCCCATCTGCACAGGTTGGTCTGGATTGGTGATGTTTTATTTTGCACACCGGAGAAGACTCCGCGTTTAAACGTGTAGTTTGTGGAATCGGTGAGTTGTGCCTGTGAAATGGAGTAACAGGAAGTACTGGAATGGGGATTTCAGGAAAATACCCTTGTAACTCTTGTGTTGTATGCTATGGAAAGACCGGTTTTCTGGCACTGCAGGATGTTGCAGGGTTTGGGTTGAGTTTGGGTGCAGAAAGAGAGTTTCTGCTGAACCCGTCAAGCGATCGCGAGGAACGCTGGCACTAGCTCCCCTTTTGGATTTTGAAGCCAGTCCTTGGTGGACAGTATGGCTATTGTGAGCTGCGAGCTCTTAAAAGGCTTCGTGTCGAACTGACAAGGGGATGCCGACCCGCGTCAGTCTAGACATTGAACTGGAGATTTGAGCAACGGGCAAGGGCTGAACTGTATCCGCGTTATGGTTGTTTGACATGAGTGCCTGAGATATTGGCATTCGTCAGGATCACATAATGAGAGTCTTAGGCATGCACGCCATTAAGACTAGTCTCCGGCTATAGGCTGCGGAGCATAATGCTCAAATTTTACCATTGAGTTTCAGACCTTGAACGGTGGTGAGACCCTGGTTTTCCGGTACACCAAGAATGTGCCCTGAGTGCACGGAGCGTCGGGCCGCGTGGCCGACGTTTGTGATATATTGATTGTGCGTGAGTGCACATCTTGTGATATATCTGCTTGTGAAATGCTATGCCGGCAGGGAAGGAATACCACTGCCCCGGGAAAGGGGTAGGGTCGTTATAAATTGGTCAACTGAATGCGGACCATTGCCTTGTTTGCCACCATTATGGTGGGCTGTCCTTGTGCAGGTGCTGGAAAGCCGAGCGGGAAATAGAGGGCTGAAGCCCCTGCTGCTGCTGGCCCTCGATGGCTGAGCGAAGAACTTTATTATGTTCATGTGTGGCCGGCCTGCGCGCCGATGTTTGTAATCCACATTTGTGAAGCTTCACTGTTAGACCTTAAAACCAAACTTTTGTGTACTTGGGGTACATTCCTTTCGGGTTATATGTAAATATGGTTGTTTATATATAGTGGACATTCGTGGTTGTTGAGTTCAATATTAATCTTAAGCTTCCGTTAGCATGTTCTGCGTTAGGATGCGAATATGTTTTGGTATTAACCTGTAACCTCGACGCCTGCTTTGTGGCATATAGTGTGGCGCCCCGGTCGGAACTTCTATTATATGTTATTTAACGGATGGGGTAGTTACAATTTGGTATCAGCTTGTTTCGGTTTTCCTCTTTGGAATTCGTAGTCGAATTCTTTTGTGTGGTGGCGAGCACGTGTAAGTGCGACCCGCTTTAACATTAATGAACTCTCGAATGTCCACTAAGGAATGTAAATACACCTGTTTGAGGAACTACACGTTTCTATATTGTTGTTATTGCTTGTGCAAGGTCGTTAATGTGTCTTATTCACATATAGGTGACTCGTAGTGGTGTTGGGCAGTCTGAGCCACAGCGTTCTGATGAGAGTGCGGCACCAGCTGAGGTGCCTACACCTCCTTCTGCGGAAACAATACGCTTAGTTGCTGAGGCGCTGTTTGAAATGATTCATGCACAACCTACTAGGCAGGCGCAACCGGCATTGGTGCCAGAACGAGTTGGTGTAAGGCCAGAACCTGTTGAGGCTGTTGATCCTCGAGTAGCTGAACGGCAGTTGAAGCAATTTATGAGCTGCAATCCTTCAACGTTTACGGGTGTGGGATCCCCGATGCAAGCGGAGGATTGGATGTCGTGCGTCAAGCGAATATTGATGGCGATAAGGACGGAGGAAGATTAGAAGGTCACCTTGGCCACCTTCTTGTTGGAAGGAGAGGCTCGCCTATGATGGGACGAGATAGAGTTGCACCACTTATCGGGCAAGCAATTAACAGAAGTCTCGATCGAGGAGTTTTCGCGACTATTCTTGGCAAAGCACTTGCCAGCAGCACAACGCATCGCCATGGAAAATGAGTTTCAGCGTCTAACTCAGGGAGAAAGCAGTGTCGATACCTACTTACATGAGTTTACACGATTGGTACGCTATGCAGGATCTATCTTCGTTGATGAACAACGTAAAACCAATAGGTTCTACGAAGGGTTGCGGGATGAGTTGAGATTCATGCTCTCAAGTTCGGTGAACCAGGGGTTTCAGGCGTTGGTGGACACGGCTTGTGCGTTGGAGAAGGATATGAAGCGGGTGCAAGGAAAAAGAGACTTGGCTGTGACAAAGTCCGAGTTCAAAGCGCCCCGTTTTGGAAAATCGAATTACCAAAGGAAATGGAGCAAGAGATCCAAGTCTTCTGGACAGGCTCCTTCTACAGTTGCGTCGGGGGCAACTTCGAGGCAAGAGTCTCATACCTGCTATACATGTGGTAAAGTGGGACTCTAGCCCGTGACTGTCGGGTTGGTCCGCCAAAGGTGGAAAAGAAGACGGGAGCGTCACATGCTAATAAGGGAAAGGCAGTGGTGGAGTCCTCTGCATCTCAGGCGCAGCCCCGAGTTTATAATCTTGGCCAGCAGGAGGGCATAAAGCAAAGTGTCGTCGTCACAGGTACGATCTAAGATATTGATTGCTTACTTTTCATATTTCATACCTTGTGTGTGTCTTGTGTATGATGTGTTTGTCACAGGCATTGTCCTGATTCGGAACAATCTAGCGAGAGCACTATTTGATACGGGGGCTTTGCATTCATTTCTGGCTAAGGACTTCATAACACGAATCAGAGTACCTAGTCATGTGACGACAGATAGTGTAAAGGTACTATTACCAAACGGATGTGTGATGCATACGGATAGGACTTGCTATGTGGACGTACAAATAGGAAGTCGGGATTTCTGCTTGAACGCATCTGTGCTACCGATATCGGAATTTGATCTGATCTTTGGCATGGACTAGCTCTCGGAGCAGCGTGCCTTTATTGATTGCAATTCAAAGGAGATCACACTGGGCCAGAATACCAAGCTTGAGACTAAGTTCGCTGGTATGCGAGAAGCGAGCGGGATCTTGATATCTGCTCTCCAAGTCGTCAATGTTGTTTGGAAGGGCGTGAAGTTATTATGCATGCTTATTCAGGCTGTTGAGTCAAGGGTCAGTGTGAATGACGTTCCGATTGTATCAGAGTTTGCTGATGTGTTTCCTAAAGATCTTCCTGGGTTATCACCCCAACGGGAGATCGACTTCACTATTGAGCTGGTGTCAGGTGCGAAACCTGTGGCCCGCTCGCCATATCGGGTAGCGCCAAAGGAAATGGCAGAACTGAAAGTTCAACTGCAAGAGTTGTTGGAACATGGATACATACGCTCAAGTATGTCACCTTGGAGCGCACCTGTTCTTTTTGTGAAAAAGGACGGTAGTCTGCGGTTGTGTATCGATTATCGCGAATTGAATAAGCTGACAGAGAAAAACAAGTATATGATTCCACGGATAGATGACTCGTTCGACCAGCTAGTGGGATCAACCGTCTATTCTAAACTGGACTTAAAAACTGGTTATTATCAGTTGAAAATTCGGGAAGGTGACATTCCCAAGACAGCATTTGGAACACGCTACGGTCATTATGAGTTCACTGTAATGTCGTTTGGGCTGTGTAATGCGTCATCGGTGTTCATGGATATAATGCACCGAACGTTCTGAGAGTACTTGAACTTGTTTGTGATCGTTTTCATTGATGATATCTTGGTGTACTCTCAATCTGAAGCTAATCATGCGAACCATTTACGGTTGGTGTTGCATACCCTGCGGAGAAATAAGCTTTATGTCAAGTTCTCAAAGTGTGAGTTTTGGCTGTCGTCAGTGGCTTTTCTTGGTCATGTGGTAAGTGGAGAGGGCATTGCAGTGGATCCGTCAAAGATAAGAGTCATACAGGAGTGGCCGCTGTTGTGCTCGGTGGCCAAATCAGAAGTTTCCATGGACTGGCGGGCTACTACAGACGTTTTGTAGAAAACTTCTCAAGGATCGTTTTGCCTCTTACCACATTAACGAGGAAGGATCAGAAGTTCGTTTGGACGCTGAAGTGTGCGCGAGCTTTTGAAGAGTTAAAGATTCGTTTGACCATGGCGCCTGTTTTAACATCGCCATGTGGTACAGACCACTATGAGATTTATAGTGATGCATCAGGGAGCGGCTTAGGCTGCGTTCTTCTTAAGTTTGTAAAGGTGATCGCTTATGGCTCACGCCAGTTGAAAGTGGATGAGCGAAATTATCTCGTCCACGACTTGGAGTTGGCGGAGGTGATTTTTGCACTTAAATTGTGTCGTCACTATCTATATGGCGTAAAAGTGGATATATTTACGGACCATAAGAGCCTAAGGTACCTATTAGATCAGAAAGATCTCAATATGCGACAACGAAGGTGGATGGAGTTCCTCAGAGACTATACCTTTGATATTCACTATACTCCTGGGAAGGGAAACGTGGTCGCAGATGGCTTGAGTCGTCGGACTTCGTCAAGGGCAAATTGGTTGCAGATGCATGATGTGCGTCTGATCCAGGAGTTGGAAGCGTTAGAGATTTTTTGTGTGGACAAGAATTCCACAGCAAATGCATGTTTGAACTGCACGGAGGTACCGTATGAACTTGCGGACAGAATTCGGCGAGCAACAGAACTTGATGAAAGTCTATAACGTTATGTAGTGGATGGGTCACATGACTAATTCTCCTGTGATGACAGCCTTTTATGGAAAGAGGGTCGTTTGTGCGTCCCAAGTACGGGTAAGCTAAGAGAATAATTGATGTATGAGTCTCACTTTACGAAATATTTAATTCATCCAGGGAGCGCAAAAATGTACAAAGACATGAAAAAGTTGTTCTGGTGGCCCGGGTTAAAGAAAGATATATCATATTATGTATTTAAATGTCAAACATGTGCCTTGGTGAAAGCAGAATGCCAGAAGCCCAGAGGTTTCTTGAAGTCGGTACCTATTTCGGAATGAAAGTTTGATGATATTTCGATGGATTTTGTGCACGATTTGCTGAGATCTCAACACGGTAATGATTCGGTTTGGGTGATCGTAGACCGGTTGACTAAAGTGGCTCACTTCCTTCCGAATAAAAGGGACGATTCAGTGGAAGTCTTGGCGAAACGTTATGTTGAGCAAATCGTACGATTGCACGGTGTTCCCCGTAGCATCGTAAGTGACCGTGACGGGCGATTCACATCGAATGATTGGAGGCTAATCCATCAATTGTTGGGAACAAAATTAACGTTCAGTACGACCTTTCATCCGCAAACTGATGGCCAGACTGAGAGGACCAACAGAACGATGGAGGACATGCTCCGAATATGCGCCTTGGATTTTGGAAAGAGGTGGGAAGATCATCTCTATATGGTAAAGTTTGCCTACAATAATAGATACCAAGCTAGCATAAGTATGACAGCGTTTGAAGCTTTGTATGGTCGAAAATGTCATACACCATTAGCTTGGGCGGAAGCAGGCGAATCTAAATTATATAAGCGTAAGGAAGTCGAATAAGCTAATTCGACGATACGCTCTATTCGGGAGAGGCTACTGATAACCCAAGATAGACAAGCAAAGTATTACAACGCAAAGCACCGAAGCGTTGAGTTTGCAATTGACGATTGGGTATATTTGAAAATTAAGCCATTCAAAGGCGTGTCCTGGATTCGGCGCTTGAAAAAGTTAAGTCCGAGATATCTTGGTCCGTTTGAAGTGGTGGAGCGAATCGGGGACGCTGCCTATCGGCTAGCTCTTTGGGCCGAATTGAGTGGATTGCATGATGTGTTCCACATATCAGTGCTTCGAAAAGCCGCAAAAGATCCAGCTCAAGTGATTGTGAATGATCGCGTACCGGTCGAATTTGGGCTAACGACGAAGGTTAGGCTCATTCAGATCGAGGATAAAGCTGATAAACAGTTGCGGAACAAGACAATAGGAATGGTCAAGTTCCGATGGGACAATTGCGACTGTGAGGAACTAACATGGGAGCGGGAGAAGACCATGCGTGGTGAATTTCCCGAACTGTTTGTCCAAACTTGTATAACAGTTTGTGTTTTATGTTGTACAGTTCTGTTATAACATCTTGATTGTTGTTTCCTGAGTACTGTATACAAATTTCGGGACAAAATTTCTTGTAAGGAGGGGAGGATTGTAACGCCCCAAATCTCGGTTATCAGTGGGCTGTCTAGGCTGAGCAACACGGCCTGGGACACGGGCGTGTCCAAAGCCGTGTCCTGCTCTGTGTTAGCAACACGGCCGGGGACACGGGCGCATCCAGGGTCGTGTCCTGAGTTCGACGTGTTTCCCTAAGGTCGACGAAATGCATTCGACGATCCTGGGCGGTGTCGAGTGTGGCACACGGCCTGTGAGACGGGCGTGTCCAGGGCCATGTCCTGAGTTCGTCGTATTTCCCTAAGGTCGACGAAATACATTCGACGATCCTCGGAAAAGGACACACGGCCTATGACACGGGCGTGTCAAGGGTCGTGTCCTTCTCTGTGTTTGGCCGGTCTAGGAGGACTGATGAACACGGGCTGGACACGGGCGTGTCCGAAGGCGTGTCTGGCACACGGCCTGTGACACGGGCGTGTCACAGGGCCGTGTCCTGGTCGGGTCATGACGGTTTCTTTTGCCGCTTAAGGCACACGGCCTGTGACACGCCCGTATCACAAGCCGTGTTCGGCCCAGGAAAGTGATTTTCAGGGCGATTCGTGGCGGTTCATTCCCTTCAAATAGGATCCAACGGTCCAGAAATCTCCCTGCTGTATTAAGGTCGGGAGTTGAAGGATAAACTCTCATTTATCTTAGGCCTCTTTTTATAAAGAGTTAGAGAGTGGGGAGAGCAAGGAAGGAGGAGGAATCCAGCCGCCAGTGGAGCTTCAGAGCCCCGAATCGCGAGCCGAGTCCAGATCCGTGGAGGCAAGTCCGTTGCGGTGCTTTTCATTCGGCTAGTTTTCCATGGCTCCAAAGAGATCGTCAAGGGTAACGATCTTCCTTCTTGGACATTTGAAGTCCTTATTTTGGCATGTACATGGGTTTCCCCCACCAAAAGGTGGATTTTTGAGTGATTTCCCTTGGGTTGATTCTTGAAATCCCCAATAAGTCTTGCATATATATACGGAAATGTGTAGTACGGAATAAGCATGATGTGTGAAGTCAATCTGGACAGGTTGGTCTGGATTGGCGATATTTTATTTTGCGCACCGGAGAAAACTCCGCGTTTAAACGTGTAGTTTGTGGAGTCGGTGGGTTGTGCCTGTGAAATGCAGTAAAATGAAGTACTGGAATGGGGATTCCAGGAAAATACCCTTGTAACTCTTGTGTTGTATGCTATGGAAAGACCAGTTTTCTGGCGCTGCAGGATGCTGCAGGGTTTGGGTTGAGTTTAGGTGCAGAAAGAGAGTTTCTGCTGAACCCGCCAATCGATCGCGAGGAACGCTGGCACTAGCTCTCCTTTTGGATTGTGAAGCTCAGTCCTTGGTGGACAGTATGACTATTGTGAGCTGCGAGCTCTTAGAAGGCTTCGTGCCGAACAGACAAGGGGATGCCGACCCGAGTCAGTCTAGACATTGAACTGGCGATTTGAGCAACGGGCAAGGGCTGAACTGTATCCGCGTTATGTTTGTCTGACATGAGTGTCTGGGATATTGACGTTCGTCAGGATCACATAATGAGAGTCTTAGGTCTGCGCGCCATTAAGACTAAAGTCTCCGGCTATAAGCTGCGGAGCATAATGCTCAAACTTTACCGTTGGGTTTCGGACCTTGAACGGTGGTGGGACCCTGGTTTTCCGGTACACCAAGAATGTGCCCTGAGTGCCCGGAGCGTCGGGTCGCGTGGCCGACGTTTGTGATATATTGATTGTGCGTGAGTGCACATATTGTGATATATCTGCTTGTGAAATGCTATGCCTGCAGGGAAGGAATATCACTGCCCCGGGAAAGGGGTAGGATCGTTATAAATTGGTCAGCTGAATGCTGACCGTTGTCTTGTTTGCAACCATTATGGTGGGTTATCCTTGTGCAGGTGCTGGAGAGCCGAGCGGGAAATAGAGGGTTGAATCCCCTGCTGCTCCTGCTGATGCTGGCCCTTGAAGGCTGAGCGAAGAACTTTATTATGTTCATGTGTGGCCGGCCTGCGCGCCGATGTTTGTAATCCACATTTGTGAAGCTTCACTATTAGGCCTTAAGTCCAAACGTTTGTGTATTGGGTGTACATTCCTTTGGGGTTATATGTAAATATGGTTGTTTATATATAGTGGACATTCGTGGTTGTTGAGTTCAATATTAATCTTAAGCTTCTGTTAGCATGCTCTGCGTTTGGATGCGAATATGTTTTGGTATTAACCTGTAACCTCGCCGCCTGTTTTGTGGCATATAGTGTGGGGTCCCGGCCGGACCTTCTATTATATGTTATTTAACGGATGGGGTAGTTACACGATAGATCTTCTTTCGAGGACATCTTTGCCCAACCTTCCCCACTAGCGTATGAAATTGATTGAGCATGTGCATTGATGCTCGTGCAATTAATAAGATAACGGTGAAATACAAATTTCCAATTCCTCACCTTACTGACCTCCTGGACACACGATGGTTGGTGCCCAAATCTTCTCGAAGATCAACCTTCGCAATGGGTGCCATCAAATTAGAGTTTGCAAGAGTGATGAGTGGAAGACAACCTTCAAGATGAAGGACGGTCTATCTGAGTGGTTGGTGATGTCATTTGAGATATTGAATGCCCCTAGTACGGTCATGAAAGTGATTTCTCGGGTATTGCGGCCCAATGTGAGTAAGTTCCTTGTGGTGTATTTTGACGACATCTTCATACATAGCCAGAGGCACTCGAGCACTTGATCCACATTCGATTAGTATATAATGCCCGCCTCCGATGTTTCAGTTGACCATGACAAAGTCAAGTCCATCGTGAGAAGCCTATTGGCCCATTCCCACGAATATCCACGAAGCCCGCAGCTTTCATGGACCATCCACCTTCTATCGAAGGTTTGTTAACTTAAGCTCAATTATAGCTCATTTTATGAGTTGCTTTAGTAAGAGTGATTTCACGTGGACTAAGACGTCCAGTCAAGTATTCGATGAGAACAAAGACGAGTTATCTTCCGCTCCAATCTTTCAATTACCTGATTTTAGAAAAGAATTTGAGATTGTGTGACACCTAGGATCTAGGTATTGGCAAAGTGCTCATCCAGGAGGGTTATCCAGTTGCTTACTTCATTGAGAAACTGAATGATACTCGACAGAAGTTCTCTAATTATGACTAGGAGTTCTATGACGTCGTCCAAGCAAGATTTTATTAGCGTCACTTGTTGACAGTGGCGGACCCAGGATATTTGCATGACCCGTGCACTAATAAAAATAATTAAAAATAAAAAAAATTAAATATGCAAAAATAAGTATAATAAGATTTCTAACATCAATTATAATTTATAACAGTACAAAATTATACTATTCATTACATAATACTTTACCAATATTATAAATAATGATTTCAAAAGAAACCTGTCAACAAATAACTTTCCCTAGAACGTACTCTAGTAGTAGTATTCTGACTTGACCCCACTTTGAAAAAAAATCTCTCCATATGATTCATTAAAAATTTAATTCAAACATATGAAATGAAATAATACACTATAACATATTAAATGAAGTATCCTACTACAAATTTACTTCAAATGGTGAACTAGAATGCAGAGTTAAAAAATTACATATTTACCTCTCATCTGGATTCTGAAATTGGAAGAACTCACATAGAATTGGGAAATTTACCACCAAAATTTCTCAGAACTCCAAGGAATTTAAGCTATGAGTGCAGCACAAGTTGTTAACAACAACTCCAGCCACAAAATCCCACAAAATAAATCTACATCTCACAGCAGAAATCACAAAACCGCTCCAATTAAGACCAAAAAGCAGCGACCAAAACTTTCAGAGCTCAGATTGGGAGAAGGGAGAAGAACGTCTCCTGTCATGGCTTCGTCGGGTGCAGCACAGGGAAGAAGAACGTCTAGGCCACCTCACATCGCAAAAGAAGATGATTCATGGTTGGTGCTCCACTGCTCCCGCCTCCCGTCGGCCGTCGCAGAAGAAGAAAGAAAAAAAACATCGGAGTCGGCTCTCACGATCACGTTGTAGCAGGAGAAAAACCTAAATTCCCTCTATTGATGCGGTCCTACCGAGCCAATCCCGTCGAGTGCGCCCAAAAATCCGGCATTCCCGCCGATACCGGTACCCTCCCCCTTTAACTTTGCGAAAACACACCCGGGCACGTGCCCGGGTGTGTCCAGGCATGGGTCCACCCCTGCTTGTTGAGAACGAGAGGGAGCGGTAGAGCGTACCTTAGAGTTTCTTTTGTAACCTTTCTGTCTGGTCCACCACGGCTTAAATAAAATCATCCATCCAAGTTGATATGGTCACCAACTGGTGAACCCAAGTTAGCTTGACACTTAACCCCCCCCCCCCCCCCCCTCAAGCTAACACCATAAGCATTTCGCATTCCGAGCTTGAGCGAGAAAGAATGAAGAGATTTCCCTGAAACAGCTTTGGTGAGAATGTCAGCAAGTTGATCCTCAGATGCCACAAACACCATGGTAACCGTCTTATCTTGAATTTTGTCCCGCACGAATTGGCAGTCGACTTCAATGTGTTTTGTTCTTTCATTCAATACAGGGTTGTTAGCTATATGACTTACATCTTGATTATTACAGCAAAAGTGCATAGCCTCAGATACAGGAAAGCCCATCTCTCCCAAGATAGACTTAACCCATATGAGTTAACAAGTAGTGGCAACAATGGCTCGATACTCTGCTTCAGTGGAGGAACGAGCAACAACATTTTGTTTTTTACTTCTCCGGAAAATAAGATTCTCACCAACAAAGATAGAGTATCCACTTGTAGATCTTCTGTCCACGGAAGAGCCCGCCCAATCAGCATCACAATAACCGTGGACCTTAAGATGACCATGATCTTGATAAATAATGCCTTTTTCGGGGTCCCTTTTTAAGTATTTGAGAATCTGCGGGACGACTTGATAGTGATGAACTTTATGGCTGTGCATGAATTGACTGACTAAGCCCACAACAAATGAAATATCAGGTCTAGTGATAGTCAGATAAATCAACTTTCTCATAATACGATGAAATTCTGACTTCCTCTCAAGATAAAAAGAATCCTCCTTATGAATAATTGGAATCCACTCGACTATCTACGGGTTTGACTCCCAGATACCCAATGTCACTGAATAGATCCAGGACATATTAACGCTGAGAGATCATAATCTTCCCCGCAGATCGAGCGATCTCAATTCCGAGAAAGTACCGAAGGAGACCCAAATCTTTGATTTCAAAGGCAGAAGTCAATTCCTTTTTTACCAAAGTAATGTGATCTTCATCGGTTCCGGTGATAATGATATAATCCACATAGACTATGAGAATTGTAGTACATTCCTCATTTCTGTAGACAAATACAGAGTGATCTGAGGTGTAACGAGTGAAACTTAGATGAACAAGTTTGTCTCTTAACGTGGCAAACCAGGCAAGAGGTGACTGTTTGAGGCCATAGAAGGCTTTCTTAAGGCGACACCCATGTCCTTTAGGAACATCCATACCAGGGGAGGCGTCATATAGATTTCTTTCTCCAGTTCATCATGGAGGAAAGCATTTTTTACATCAAACTGTTGTAAAGTCCAAGACTTATGAGCAACAATCGATAATAAAATTCTGATAGAATTCAGCTTAGCAACAGGAGCAAATGTCTCTTGGAAGTCAACTCCATCAATTTGAGTGAAGCTTTTAGCAACCAATCTCGCCTTATATCTTTCAAAAGTTTCATCTTGAAGAAATTTAGTACTGTATATTCATTTGCATCCGAAGGGTGACGCCCATGTGGGATAGGAACAATTTCTCAAGTTTTTTGACGTTGGAAGCATCCATCTCCTCCTTCATAGGCTTGGTCCAATGGGGACTCAAGATAGCTTCTGAAAAACTGTTAGGAATAGAATTAGAGGAAACAGAAGAAGATATGCTTGCAAAGAGTGAGAGATAGAGTTATACCCAACATACTTATCAATGGGATATCTAGTGCGACTACTATGAACTTGCAGCGCAGAAGTGGTCTCCGGAGTGGTGTTGTCGCTTGAATCTGGCGGAGTGGTGGTGGGTGTTGAAACACGAGTGAGACATTCTTGACCCAGATTTCAATGTTGTCTTCTCTGGTAAACTTGAAGATCCTTCCTCCTTCTGTACATACGAAGGTCATTGGTTGAAGCTTCCTCTCTAACAAGAATATCCACACATCCTGAAACAAGCACATCAACTGAAACAGGAAGACGTGGCAACGTATCATTCTCATCTTTGCTCTCCTCCTGAAATGTGACTTTTTTCCCTCAACGGAGTAATATGGAGTATTTTCAAAAAAGGTAACATCTTTTGATATAAATCTTCTCCTGAGAGTAGGTGAATAACACTTATACCCCTTTTTCTTAACAGCATATCCCACAAAGACACATTTTATTGCTTGTGGACTCAACTTATCCTTCTGGGGCCCCACAATATGAACTAAAGCAACACATCAGAAAATTTTGGGAGGAAGATTGAATAGAGGCACATTTGGGCAAAGAAGCTTTAGGGGGTACTTACCCTCCAAAGTACCAGTGACCATCTGATTAATAAGATATACGGAAGTGAGAACACCTTCATCCCATAGCCCCTTAGGAACATGCATCTCCTGCAACAGGCAACGAGTGGTCTCCAAGATATGGTGATTCTTCCTTTCAGCTACGTCATTCTGTTGAGAAGTTCTCGGACAGGAAGTTCGGAAAATAATGTCATGGTCTCCCAAGAACCTCTGAAGGTCACTGCATGTGTATTCGCCTCCATTATCACTTCTAAGGATTTTAATTTTAGTTTCAAATTGAGTCTGTACATATTAAAATAACTGAAATATTTTTGAAACCTCATTCTTCCATTTCATGAGATACGCTCAAGTAAAGCGTGAATGATCATCAATAAACGAGACAAAATACTAGGTTCGATCGGCGACTAATTGGACGTTTTGTTTCAAGTTGGGCCAACGGTGGCGACGACATGTGAAGTGTTGAGAACGAGAGCGAGCGGTAGAGCGTACCTTAGGGTTTCTTTTGTAACCTTTCCATCCGGTCCACCACGGCTTAAATAAAATCAGTCACCCATGTTGATATGGTCACCACCCGGTGAACTCAAGTTAGCTTGACACTTAACATCACTATCTCCTTTCCAAGAAGTTCATTTTGCATTCTGACCACCAGTCCCAACATTATCTAGACTTGTAGAAAACGTTAGGGCGTCGTCATGCGAAGTGGGTCGAGTTTATGCAGGAGTACAACTATGTGCTTAAACACAAGGTGAGTGTTGAGAACAAACCAACCAACACCCTGAGTCGTGTATATTAAATAAAATTATATGTTCTAAAAGAGAAAAATTAACATAACAAGTAAACAAACAATGAGTCATGTATATCCCAAAATAAATTCGAAAAATATCTAAAGTGAAATATTATAAAAAGTAGAAATCAGTACAATGCAAAATACATTTTATATTATATAAGAATTTATTTTGTTAGTATCAAGTTTTATAACAAATAAAGAATATTTAAAAGCTAAAATAGTTTTGAATGATTATAAGCCTTCTCATGTATAGTAAGTTTAGGTTAAAATCATATAAATATCAACTAATAATTATATTGAACTTTTTCACACTTTTTGTAATATAAAAACAACACTCAAGCATTTATCCCACTATAGTGGGGTCGGCTATATGGATCATTTGCCGTCATTGTGCCCTATCATTTGTCATAATCTCACTAATGTCTAAGTACATCATGTCTTTCATTATAGTTTCATTCCAAGTCTTTATTGGTCTACCCCTCCCTTGTCTAACATGTCTAGTAACTAGACTCTCACAACGTCTAATAGGTGCCTCTAATGATCTCCTTTGTACGTGTCCAAACCATCTTAGACGAGCTTCTTGCATCTTCTCTGAAATTGGTGGCACTCTTGTCGTATCCCTGATACTTTCATTCCTAATTTTATCCAATCTCGTGTGTCCGCACATCCACCTAAGCATTCTCATCTCCGCAACTCCCATTTTTTGCTCATGTACACAATTCACTGTCCAACACTCAAAACCATATAGCATCGCGGGTCTAATTGCAGTACGGTAAAATTTGCCCTTAAGTTTTAGTGGTACTTTACGATCACATAAGATCCCTGACGCGCCTCTCCACTTGAACCAACCCGTTTGGATTCTATGTGTCACATCTTTATCAATACCTCCATCTTTTTGAACTATCGATCCAAGATATTTAAAACACTCGTTACGGAAAATATCTTGATCAACCAACTTAATAATGAAGTCATCTGTCCTTCTTGTACTGCTAAATTTAAGCTCCATATACTCCGTCTTTGCTTTGCTCAACGTAAAACACTTCTTTTCTAAAGTATCTTGTCAAGATTCAAGTTTTGCATTTACACCCTCGCGCGACTCATCAACCAAAACGATATCATCCGCAAATAATAAACACCAAGGTATTGCTTGTTGGATATGTTTGGTGAGCTTATCTAAGATAAGGGTAAAAAGATAAGGGCTTAAAGCTGAACCTTGATGTAATCCAACAGTAATAGGGAAGTTCTGTGTTAATCCTCCAGATGTCCTCACCCTTGTCACTGAATTTGTATACATATCTTTGATTATGTCAATATACGATACATTTACACATTTCTTTTCTAAGACACTCCATAAGATCTCTCTTGGAACTCTATCATAAGTCTTCTCAAGATCAATAAACAGCATATGCAAATCTTGTTTTCTTTCTCGATAGTTGTCAATGAGTCTCCTCAAGAGATGTATAGATTCCATTGTCGACCTCTCTGACATGAATCCAAATTGATTCTCCGAGATGTTAGTCTCTCGTCTTAATCTTCTTTCTATTACTCGTTATCATAGTTTCATGGTATGACTCATCAATTTAATTCCTCTGTAATTAACACAATTTTGTATCTCATTTATTCTTATACAAAGGTACCAAGATACTCTCTCAATTGATCTGACATGCTCTTTGACTTCAGTATTTTATTGAAAAAATATGTAAGCCACAGAATTTATTCATTTCCTAGACATTTCTATACTTCGATGGGTATATCGTCTGGCTCAATCGCCTTTCCATTTTTCATCTTATTTAGAGCAAATTTTACCTCTGATACTTGAATTTTACGATAAAACGTTATGTTCTTATACTCATATGATTTACTTAACTCTTCCAAGTTCAATTCATTTTTCTTTGTTTCATTATAAAGTTGATTAAAGTATCTTTTTCATCGCTCTTTAATATCCACATCATCCGTCAAAACTGTATGTCTTATCCTTTATGCATTTTACTTGACTTAAAAATCTTGTCTTTCTTTTTCTACCTCGAGCAATTTTATATATGTCACGCTCTCCATCTTTGGTATCTAGTCGCTTACAAAATTTTTCAAAAACTTGACTTCTTCCTTTACTTACTGGTTGTTTAGCTTCTTTTTGGCGACTTTATACCTGGCTAAGTTTTCATCATTCCTACAAGCGTAGGAATAACACATTAAAAGAAAATTATAGTGTGAAATAATTATATAAATTTGATTATAAGAATAACACATTAAAAGAATGAAACAATAAGTCTAATTGATTTAACGGAAAAAATCATATATGTCGGTCTACAACAAGAACACTCAAGCCTTTATTCCACTATAGTGGGGTCAAATATATGGATCCTTTGTCGCCATTGTGCCTTATCTTTTGTCATAATCTCACTAATGCCTAAGTACATCATGTCTTTCTTTATAGTTTCATTCCAAGTCTTTATTGATCTACCTCTCCCTCATCTAACATGCCTAGTGACTAGACTCTCACAACGCCTAATAGGTGTCTTTAATGGTCTCCTTTGTACGTGTCCAAACCATTTTAGACGAGCTTCTCGCAGCTTCTCTGAAATTGGTGCTACTCCTGTCTTATCCCTGATATATGGAAAAAATCAGATATGTCGGTCTATATCGAAAAAATCAGATATGGAGACCAATATATCGGAAAAAATCGAATATGTCAACCTATAGTTTACAAGATGACAATCGATTTTTTTAGAAAAAAAAATGTTTTTACCCTCAAAAATGACATGTTTGCAAACATGTCAGAGGACATTTAAAATAGTGATTATTAGGAATAGAAGATCAAGGATTTTTGAAAAGAACAAACCCTTTCAGCCATGTGAAGTGTCGTACCCCAGAAAAAAGTGGGTGATTGATCTTTATCTCGCCCGAGGTAGGTCCCTGCCGCCTTCGCCCGTCATTGGCTCTCCCTCCACCTCTAGTTCTAGTCGCTTGACCCTCTAACAGTTCTAGTTGATGCCTCCCCTAGCATGCATTCTCATCCCTGATACTACCAACGCCACCTCATCCCATTGTTGCCTCTTAAGGCTCCCTTCGACCACCCCATTCCCCTCGGCACCGACGGTACTTCAAAAACAACTCCAAGAATTTCTTCATCTTCCCACAGCCACCACAATCCCCTCCACTTCCCCATATCAACCAACCACCTCCCCTCTAGTCCCTTACAACCACCACCAGACTCTATCAACCCCACAACCGGCCACCCGCACCCCCAACACACTTGATCCCCTCCCTTCTTCCACCACTTCAGCTATCATCCATAATATCCACGTTCCTCCAAACCCCCTCCTTCACAAAACTCTAAAATTTCTTATCTTCTTTCCTTGCAAACCGCAAACCTGAATCTATGTCACTCAGCCCCACCCAAGCCCATCGATAACATCCCTTCTGCATCATACCAAATTGCCTTGTCAGTTTTATTTATGTTTCATACTTCTTTACATTGTATATGTATTTATCTTTATTTCTAGTGAAATCCGACTCATTGTGTTGGCAACTTTACTTTCATTAGACTTGTATAAGTTTTTGTCAGGCATTTAATTTCTAGCATTTTAGAACGCATGAAATTATGATATTATAGCCTTCGTAGAATTAAATACAGTCCATTGCGGTCGTAGTTTAGTTTTTTGTTATTTAATTTATTGTGCCCTTTTGCATGTTCACTCATTTGGTTGCATGAAGGTAGTGTTAGAATAGCCGTTATCTTATTTGCATATGTTGTGTGTCTATCTGTACTCAAGTTAGACCGACATTGGTTCTTATAATCTCGTTCAGAATTAATGGGTGTGTTCAGAATATGCTTATCTTCAGTAATTTTTTCTAGGAAAATTTACTTTTTTTTTTGAAAGACAAGAATGATGTGTTTGTCACTTTGAATTTTTTCAAGACTTTGCTTGAGAAGGCTGAGAAAAAATATAAGATTCATGACAAATAATAGTCTTGAATTATGTGAGGATAATTTAAATGAGTTCTGAAAGAATGCTGATATTGAATGATACATCCACATGTAAGAAATTCATGGAAAAATGTTCTAGAACTAGACAAAAACATTCTAATAGATATCATGATACCATTTAAGAATATAATTAGTGTTATAAACAAAATAAATAATCTTTAGCTCAGAATATATGGGTAAGAAGACTAGACGAGACCAGAAATTACTTCCACTAGATGTAGAAAGTTTCTCATAAGAAACAATGTCTCCTAGCACTCTGCGCTTCTTTAGAATTTGTGAGCGCATTCTTGCATCAAAGTTCACCTCATCATCATCGTCGTCATCATCATTAGTATGACCGAATGAATCAGACACGTCATATTTCTGTTCTTTATTAGGATCATTTCTCTTTGAGTTTAATGCCTCCCTAACTGATCTCTGCATTTCCTTCTTCCTTTCCATTTCTGCAGAATTCTACATGAAAAACATCAATCTCCTTAATTTATACTAGGAAGTAAACCACATAATAGGACCAAATTAGTACAGACTTTGGACAAAAACAATGAAGAGAATTCTCCACGAAAAATAAAAACAATCTACTCAATTAGAAGAAAAGCATATCAAAGAGAAGTAGAGAACAAAAGAATTCTACCGGTATGTTTATTAAACTTTAAGAGGGACGCAAGAAATAAAAATAAATGAATTTTACCAATACATGAGTGTAGAAACTTAATCATTTTGCATGTCTACTGCAAAATGTATCTCTGGAAAGGAGATCACCATATGTCCAAGTTTTGCAATCATAACATGTATTCCAATAATAAACAATAGAAAACAATTCCCAATACCAGACATGTAAAGAATGCACCCATACATAAGATAATTATGACTGAAACTCTCATAAAATTGCATTCATTATGAATATGATGGCGCGCCGCAACCGACACGCGTATATTCCCGCAAGAGACGGTGATCCGCTACCCAATCGGATGATCCAAGTCCGTAATTGTGTCCAAACGGTCGATCCGAGTCGATTTTGTATTTTATATTTTTTGTTTTAAGTTGTATTTGGCGCTCGATCGACCCGGACATTTTGAGTCGTCCGATACGAGCGTTTATGTTGGATTTATGATTATCTTTATAGTGCGGATCAAGGTTATGATGCTCGGGCTTTAAATAAGGTTGATGCCGGTCGTGGGAGGGGATCGTGAGTTCAGTTAAAATTTCTAAATTGTCGGTCCTTCCTCCCTTGGTGCGACGCCGGGGTTGTTTCGCTGGTGCGACGTCAGATCTCCCGCCCTCTCCGCCTCCTCGCCTCCGGTGCGATGCCGAGAAATCTTTCCTCCACCTCCCTCTTCTTACCTGGTAAGCTTTCCCCGGCCTAAGCCGCCTCTTCCCCGTACGCCACCAGCAGATACCCCCTTTCGCCTCCTCTTCCCTGTGCACCCGACTCCACCACCACCGGAACTCCCTACAGCCACCCTAGCCGCCTCCCCTAGGGCTGAATCCTTCCCTTTCTGCCCGAACCTTCCTCCACGGCCCACTCCCCACCCAAGCCCTCTCCTCACCCGAGCCCACTCCTCACCTGAGCCCACTCTCCACCCGAGCCCCCCTCCACTATATTAATTTCCCTCCTGTTGACCTCCTTCCAGGATTAAACCCAACCACCCGCAGCATCCTCTTCCCCTCCCCAGTACCCCACTAACTGTAGCATTTCTTCCATCCACTAAACCATTCAGATTATTATCCGAGCCCCTCTACCAGCCCGGGATTCATTCCCGCCCCACCCACGTCGCCACAACCTTGGATGTCTACTAACTACTGCCTTTGCCGCCGCCTGCACGTGCGAATTGTAGTATACAGTCTTATCTTTTGTAGTTGTTTATTTTGCACCTGTACTTGTAATGGATATCTATTTAAATGTGTTATTAGTTCAACTGTAGTGCTACTTGCGGAGTTTATTCTGCGCTTGCATAAAATTATTGTTGCTCGTTCGTTTGCAAAATTAATATTTCATTCTCCTTAACTAATTAATTACGACTGCATGTGCCCCTGCTGATAATCATATAATAATTAATTAGTTGCTGCAATTTTGGAGCGGACCACTTTGCACTTGCATTACACCGCATTGCATTTAGGGTTGCTCTTAGAAACCCCTTTCGAGTGGACCTGCCACTACATCAAATTGGTATCAGAGCCCAAGGTTTGGGTCACATTTTTATGCGCAGAGGTAAGTTCGGGTTTTATGTTAGCACGCAATTATTGAGTCTATAAGTTTTGTCATATGTCGAGCTATTATTGTCATCCTTCGCCCTCATTTGAGCGGCATTCTTATTACTACAAGGATTATCCTTCTGCAAAGCACAACACTCACCGGGATCGTGTCGACCCTTCGAGACGATACCATTATTCTACAGATGACTACCACGATGAAAGGTCATCACATTATCGTCGATACACTTCTCCACAACCTTATGATGGTAGAGTTGAGTACCAATCAGTTCATCATTGTCACACATCTCCTTTATTTGAGGAACCCGAGTCTATATATGTGCATCCACCACTGCACGTTTGTAGGGTCCACGTCCACCCACGAGCACAATCTGATTATGTTAGGAACTACCGTCTAGATGATACTTCGGAACCCTATAGAGTTCACCATCGCCAGGATCACAATATATGTCAAGACCCTCCTAGTGTTCCACAAATAGAGTTACCTGACGCTAAATTTCAGCGATTAGTTCTTGATTGCTTTGATCTATTAGATGCTCAATTTGATCATAAAGATCTACATTAGGAAGAAAATCTAGGGATTTGGGTCAAGCTACCGATGCGTCTGGTGGTACTCCCACCGAGATTAGAGACTCTACGTCTGATTTTGATCCTTCTCATTTTAATGAGACTCAGTACCCATGTGAACTTCTTGTGGAATCTGATCATGATCTTATGATACAGATGGAGAGTGATACTGGTATGACTAGTGAGCGTGGTCGCGTGAGTGAGGACGAGCGGCCCAGTGACACTGTGATAGTATATTCATCCTTAACAGCCCACTTAGACCTAGTGCCCCCTTTGGGCAGGAGTCCAGTTCTCGACACTATACCGATTGACCCACATTTGAGTCTAGGCACTCTCTACTCTTCTCTTTGTACAATCTCAAGTCACATCACTACTAAGAGCCGAGAGCATAATGTTGACTTCAGAGTGACTGTCTCACTCACTTTTGAGAACACTACCTCTATCAGCGATACTCATCTGGAGAATCATCCCACTATTAATGATGTCATTGTTGAACCTCCGGATAAGCCTCCTAATGAGCCACTACTCCCTTGGGAGATTCATGAGGATATCAATGATTTTTTTGTGGGTGACCTACTTGTTCCCATGGACACTACCGTTATTAGTGTTTTCTTCTGGGAGGACCATCATGCCATTATTGACCTCCCCAGGATTAAGTCCTTAAGTGGCTCATTTGACAAGCTTCTCTACTTGCACTTTAGTGATGGGTCGTATCTCCGTACTAGTGATCATCACGTAGGCGATGACTTTTGGCTTACACTCCCTAGTGAGCCACCTGACGGGCTTTATCATTTAAAAGATACCTATTACACTCGTGCATTGCACTATTTTGTCACCTTCTACGACATCCCTATGGGCGATGACGTCAGTCACGTCAGATTTTTCCATCGACCGTCTGGTGAGCCTCCTGATAAGCCACCCCATGTTAGAGATATCCAAGTCATTGACAGGCTTTCCCTTAGGAAGTGTGTCGAGTATGTTGTGCTCCATTTGCATTATTCGCTTCATTTTTATGAGCCGGTTGAGTCACTTGTTCATCATTTGCATGCACTACATAAGTCGGTCCATAACAAAATTGCAGCTTGTAATGATAATTATAAGGATCGTGCAGACCAGCACAGACGGAAACAAATCTTTGAAGTGATTGAACAAGTATTGATTCGCATTCGATCTGAGAGGGTCCCGCAAGGACTAGCAAAAAAATTAAGCGCACACAAAATGGGCTCATATACAGTCGTATGACGGTGTTGAAACTGGAAGACGGTCCCAACGAGAGTTCGGATCCAAGGGGGAGCTTAAACCTACTTCTCCCGAACTAGAACACCTGACCGGACACTAGAAAATTGAGAGCAGACCCCGAGCTTCAGCGCGGAGGTCCCACCATACACCTGAAAGATCTTAGAGCGCTTCTCCTCCCAAACCAAAAGCTGAGTTGGGCACCTTGGAAGGCACTCAAGGCCAACCAAAAATAGCCTGAGGAGGAAGTAACCAAAAGAACTGAATCCCCTCCAAAGGTGCCCATAGGGTCTATTTATAATTTTCCAAGTCTGGCATGCACATAACGAAATCCCGTCTTCTAATTTTACCAAACGCACCCCAAATTGGTCTATCAATAGTCAAACTCCGCTATTTGGAGTAGCTATTAGCAGGCCAAAACATATTATTCCATGGATAATCTCTTTAGGACAGGTAGACCATGATGTCATACCCCCTGGAGTGGCGAGTGCCTAGATGGGGACGGCCACTGCCCACTCGCTCCTAGCTAAGAGCGAGTGTCTGATGAAGCCTACACTCGCCTACCTCATACCCGATAACTGGGGCGAGTGCGGACCGACTACCCCACTCGCCCAACTATCGCATATCTGCTTCTTTGGGCGAGTGCGGGCCTGTTTACCCCACTCGCCCACTCGATGGTAGCCTTGGGCGAGTACGGGCCTGCTTGCCCCACTCGCCACTCACCGGGTCCCGAGGGCCCATTTGCACCTTGGACTTCCCTGGCGAACTCACTCAGCGAACACGGGGTTATGCATATGTATTAGTACAAACGAATATGAGATAAAAATAACCCATGGTATGAGCATCGGCCGAATATACAACGTAGAGGATTTGACTCCTTAGTATGAAGAACATGTGTATGTGGAGCCCTTTTCCACACCTCTACCCGAGCCTTCATCTACCACAGCCCCTCTACCTGAGCCTTCACCTCTTATTGCCTCCACCAATCCCTCTTTGTTGTCACCCATAGAGTCGCGCCAAGCAAATCGCATTGCACCATCGACGGTTTTACCGACACAACAGTCAGATGAAGATACATCAATGTCAGAAGGAGATACATTACTGCCAGATGGAGATACTTTTCTGTCAGACGGAGATACATTAGTGTCATCAACTTCTACAGACGACGTGCTTCAGATCATCAGTAACGACTTCTTCACCGCGGGCAGGGGAGATATTGTGCGTTATCTTGTCCATTTGAGCGGTCGGCCACACATGATGCTACATGGATTTCTTCAGAGAAGCTTGAGTGCCTCACCCCGCAGCTACACAGCGAGCACGACCATCTTCACTAACTGGAGATGAGTGATTTTAAGCCGGGGGGAGTTGATGGCGCGCCACGATCGACACGCGTATATTCCGGCAAGAGGCGGTGATCCGCTACCCAGTCGGACGATCTGAGTCCGTAATTGTGTCAAGACGGCTGATCCGAGTCGATTTCGTTTTTTATATTTTTTGTTTTGAGTTGTATTTGGCGCTCGATCGACCCAGACATTTTGAGCCATCCGATACGAGCGTTTATGTTGGATTTATGATTATGTTTATAGTGCAAGTCACGGTTATGATGCCCATGCTTTAAATAGGGTTGATGCCGGTCGTGGGAGGGTATCGTGAGTTCAGTCAAAATTTCTAAACCGTCGGTCCTTCCGCCCTTGGTGGGACGCCGGGGTTGTTTCGCTGGTGCAACGCCAGATCTTCCGCCATCTTCACCTCCTCACCATTGGTGCGACGCCGGGAAGTCCTTTCTCCGCCTCCCTCTTCCTATCTGTAAGCCTTCCCCCGCCTAAGCTGCCTCTTGTCCTCTTCTTCCCTGTACGCCACCAGCAGAAACCCCCTTCTCCTCCTTTTCCCTGTGCAGCCAACTCCACCACCGGAACTCCCTACAGCCACCCTACCTGCCTCCCCCAGGGCTGATTCCTTCCCTTTCAGCTCGAGCCTCCCTCCACGGCCCACTCCCCACCCGAACCCTCTCCTCACCTGAGCCCACTCCTCACCCGAGTCCACTCTCCACCCGAGTCCACTCTCCACCCGAGCCCCCCTCCACTATATTAATTTCCCTCCCGTTGACCTCCTTCCAGGATTAAACCCAACCACCACCAGCATCCTCTTCCCCTCCCCACCACTTCAATTTTCATCTAATTAACCTCCTGCTAGACTTAACCCCAGTACCCCACTACCTGTAGCATTTTCTCCCATCCACTAAACTATTCAGATTATTACCTAAGCCCCTCTACCATCCTCGGGTTCATTCCCGCCCCACCCACGTCGCCACAACCTTGGATGTCCATTAACTACCGCCTTTGCCGCCACCTGCACGTGCGAATTGTGGTATACAGTCTTATCTTTTTTTGTTGTTTATTTGACACTTGTACTTGTAGTGGATATCTATTTAAATGTGTTATTAGTTCAAGTGTGGTGCTACTTGCGGAGTTTATTTTGCACTCGCTTAAAATTATTGCGCCTCGTTCGCTTGCAAAATTAATATTTTGTTCTCCTTAACAAATTAATTACGACTGCACGTGCCCCTGCTGATAATCATATAATAACTAATTAGTTGCTGCAATTTTGGAGCGGATCACTTTGCACTTGCATTACACCGCATTGCATTTAGGATTTTGCATTTAGAAACCCCTTTCGAATCGACCTGCCACTGCATTAGAATATACAAAAAAAACAAGTTGATTTGAGTTTAATACATCTTGAACAAACTAATAGTATTAAATAAGAGATATGACAGAATTTGGTTAGTAGAAAAGTCTCCTCTAAAACGACAAGGAGCGATGCATTAAAAAATTAAACTCAAAGATATAACTTAATTGCTGGCAAAAAAACATGTAAAATGAACAACAGAAACATATAGAACATAGAGTGTACACAAAAGAACTTACCACCCGAGCTTCTGTTGGTTCTGCTTTAAGAAAAAGGGGATCGTCCAACACATCATGAATGCTCTTAATCTTTTCCTTAATGTTTTCGAATTCTCTTTCATCCTCCTCAACCTCATCTCCAAAGGATAATACATTTAGCTTCCTATGAAAATGAGTTTCATGAGAGTAAACAGAGTGTTACAGGAGGACCTAAGGCCAACCTGCACTGCCTTTTCCTGAATATCATCTATAATATGAAACTAAAGCATGCAAAATAATACTCACTTGATAGCTTTTTGTTTTTTCTCAGTTCGACCATCATCAAACTCTGTCGGACGAACAAGCTTCTCAGGCACCTGCCTTGGGACTATATCATCAAAAGGATTCCACAACACCTAAAAAGATACAAATGTTGTAGTCAAATAAACTAGTGTCTCAAAATAAAAATCCACTTCTAAATGACTCCAAAACTTTTTCAAATACTAGTCCATTCTAGGTATAGTTACGGCTCAAGATTATTACAAGTAAAGATCAAGATAGCACAATTAAAAGAAGATCCAAGAAAAATCTTTGACGGTATTTATTGAAGAGCCTTTTAAGAAGACTATTTAAAAGGTTATTGAATAAACCATTTCCAGGGTGAAGATTAGATAAATAAAAGTCGATTAAGAAAGTTCAATTCAGTATATCCAAAATAGACAATCACTCATTGATATCAAAGTAGAACTTAGGAGCCTGCAAAAACAACCAAAGAATTAAGAACTGACCTGGAATCAAATAGATCATTTTGTGTCAGTTCTAAGGGTTCTCAATTAGGGTATGCTTTAGAAAAATCAATAAACGACCTTCTGAGTTGGCTCTCTGTCCTTGGGGTCTGATACCCGAGCACTGAATGTCTAATACTCATTGTGTAGATATAAAGCTAAACAATGATAACCTAATTTCAATTTCATTACACAATGCAAAAAAAATAAAGTTATAGCAATGTGTTAGAGATATGAAATTAAAACATGTATTTAATTACCCCTCTTGTATTGTTTTCACCTATATAATGAGTCAAGGTATTGAATACAAGCTAGTTATGATTTACAATCTAATGTAGGGTAGGCTAAGGGGTGTGCAAAACCTACGAATCTAGGTGTAAATGCAAAGGCGACTTTCAAGTATGATCCTAAATGCAATGCGGCTGTCAGTTACGGCGACAAATAAATTGGAGCAATAAAATTGTCTAACACCACGCAAATATTCGAAATTGAAAGCAATTAATTAATTCGGCAATTTTATAACGGCTTTCCTCCGCTTGGAGGGCCAAAGCTAAGCGCACAGCGAATAGCTCCTCCTGCAAATTAATAGCGTATCGAAAACAATTTTCTATTAGCAAGAATCACAGCACATATATTAATCCACCAATGAAAATGTCAAATTAAATAAGCAAATACCACAAGAAACTCACAAAGGAGCAGGCTAAACCGAGACACTGAAGAATTTGAGTCTGGATGTGTAGATCGGCGATCGGAGGTGAATCCGGCGGCGTGAAAATGAAGGCGGTGGCTGTCCTCAGCGGTAAATGATGCGATCGGGCGGGAAATGGGTAGATCCGACCTCGTATGAGTAGATCTGTGGCGGAGAGGGGTGAATCCGCTATTTAGGATCGGATCCGGGCAAAAATAGAAAGTATGACTGGTAGAAATAACGGATCGGGAGGCTATACCCTAGATCTGGGCTGATCTAGAATTTTAGGGTTGTTAGGACGGTGGATCCACGAAGGGGAAGTTGGCGGATTGGGGAGGAGGGGGGAGGTGGAAGCCCGTGGGCTGTTAGATCAGTTTTAGGAGGTGGTCGGCGGTGGGGAGGGGTGAGGACTGGCCGGCGGGGTAGTGGAGAGAGGACAAGGGGGCCGGAGGCCCTGTAGTGGCGGTGGAGGGGCGGCAGACTAGAGAGGAGGTGGAGGGTTGGGCGGCTGCAAGAGGGCAGCAGGCCGGCGGCTTCAGGGGCTGGAATGGAGGGCTGCAGCGGGTGGATCTGAGATTTGAGAGGTGGATAATGATGGCAAGGGTTATGGGAAGGATAGGGGGGAAGAAAACCAACCTAGGAATCGACACCTAGGGCTCCACGGCGTCGGTATCGAGGGGTGATCGCTGGAATCCGAGAATGCTTCTCAAAAATTCTGCAATGTCTTGGTTCAGCCTCTTAGACCAATATTTATAATAAAACAAGACACTAGGGCATCTCTATCAACGGCTATGATTGGTTGGTGGGAGAGGCCACTAAAATACATGAAAATAAACCAATAAAAATAAACTAATATATGATCTCGACTCGCGACGCGGATCCGGACACATCTGCGGAGTCTGATCGTCGATCTGGGCACATTACATATGGTAAGTCGTCAAATCATCCCCGAATGGGCCCAAAGCTCGTGTTCGTCTCTGCTCCGCATCAATCTCCCAGGCTTGAAAGAATTCATCTCCCGATGAATTGAGATCGGAATTCTCTCGATGAATGCCAGGTACAACTCGAAAAGGTCCACCGGAAGTCGTCAAAGTGTCGTCGGTGGAAGAGTGTCCTCGCCAATCAACTCCCCCTAACTAAAAAGTTGTCATCTCTGGCGAATGGAGATGGTCGTGCTGAAGTCGAAGTCCAGAGACGAATCGATCAAGCTCAGCTGCAGGTATCCAAGTGTCAACTGCGTCGGGCCGGCCCGGTCAATGTACCAAGTAGCAACAGCGCGGCCCATCTGAAGTAGGAACAAGCTGGTGGAATCTGAACTTTGTGATGCTCTCATCGCTCATCTCTCGAGTGGTGGATCCCAGTGCGATCGGCGGTGTCGTCAATGAAACTAGAGAAAACGAATCCCCAGGTGGGTGGGTGTCAATAATGGGTGGGATGTAGTGGCTATCAGACGTAGGTGGAGTATGAGAGTGGTAGGGCAACGAAAGCGGGGGTGGTGACAACTGAGCATCTTCACTGATCGGGTCCACATACTCGTGAGGCTCATAGTACGGCGTCATATCCTCAACATTAAATATCGGATGAATTCTCATAATAGCCGGGATATCGAGCCGGCAGGCATTTGTCCCAATACGACTAATAATAGAGTACGGACTCTCATTCGCCTGGCGCTTAACTTTTTGGCAGGCCCCGAGGGGAGCCTCTCTGGGCGGACTCGCACCATTACTTTCTCGCCTTCATTAAATATTTGTTCTCGCCTTCGTTTATCCACATGGGTTTTATAACTTTCATTGCTCAATATTATTCGTCGGCGAACCGACTCATGTAATGCATGTAAATGATGAACAAGTCACCAAACTGACTCATGCAAATGAAACGAATGATGCACATAGAGAACAACATACTCGGCACACTTCCTAAGGGAAGACCTGACAATGACTTGGATATTACTAATATGGGGTGGCCTATCAGGAGGCTTACCGGGTGGTCGATGGAAAAATCCGGGGTGACCGACGTCATCGCCCGTGGGAACGACGTAGATGGTGACAAAATAGTGCGGAACTCTGGTGTGATGAGTACCTCTCTAAATGATATAGCTCATCAAGTGGCTCACCAGGGGATGTATACCAAAATTCATCACGTGTGAGATGATCACTAGTGCGGCTACACGATTCATCACTAAAGTGTAGGAGGAAAGGCTTGTTAAATGAGCTTCTCGGGGACTTGATCCCGAAGAGGTCGATAATGATAGGATAGTCCACCACGAGAAGGGCACCAATAACAGTAGTGTCTGTGAGAGCAAGTAGGACACCCACAACAAAGTCAACGCTAGCCTCATGAACTTCCCAAGGAAGTAGTGGCTCATCAGGAGGCTTATCTGGAGGTTCAACAATGAATTCATTAATAACGGGAAGATCCCTCATATGAGTATCGTTGATAGAGGTAGCGTCCTCGTAAGTGGATGAGGTAGCCACTATGAAGTCAACACCATACTCTCGACACTCAGTAGTGAAGTTGACTCGAGATAGTCCTAAGGGAAGAGCAGGGGTGACCAGACTCAATTATGGATCAATCGATATAGCTATGAGAACCGTGTCTCTGTTCAAAGGGGACACTAGGTCTAGATGTAGGTCTAAGTAAGGTGAAAAGAATGTGTATACCATCACAGCGTCACTAGCTCGCTCGTCCTCACCCACGTGACCATGCTCACTAGTCATGTTTGTATCACTCTCCACCTGTATCAAAAGGTCATGATCAGATTCAATCTCAATGTTGATGCGCGAAAACGGCACCGGGGAAGCTAACACGGAGGGAGTGTTCGATCTCAAAAGCTAGGAGAGGAAGAGGATGAAGGTTGCGGGGATAGAGGAGAAGAGGGAAGCTTCTGAGTGCTCGAGAGTGGAGCAAGCGCTTGTCAAGGAGTTTGCGGGGATAGAGGAGAAGGTGCTGAGAGCAGAGGAGAAGCTTGATCAACAGAGAAGGTTGATCAAGAGAGGAGGAGGTTGATCAGGAGTTGTCGAGCAGACGGTTAATATGACGGTTGTGCTTGCAGGTTGCTTGCCGAGAGAGCTGAGCTGAGCTAGGAAGAAGGGAGAGAGAAGGGGCCGCTAGCAGCGGCAACAGCAGACTTCGCTCGCCGCGGCTTAAACGTCACTCTTGCGACGGGCTTTCCTTTTATTAATAGCGAGAGTTACAACTTGCTAATACACTTTTACAACAAATCAATAAAGGGTACAAGAAGGAAGCTGACGGCTAAAGAAGAATGTCAGACGAGGCTGCGCGGACTGAAGAGCAAAGCTGGCAGGCCGCGCGGTTAAGGGAAGCGGGAGACCGCGCGGACTGGAGAACCACAGGCTGGCAGACCGCGCGACTAAAGGCGCTGAGATGGGCGCGGTCTGAGAAACGGAGTCCGCAGGAGTTGGGTTGGCTGGCTGACTTCGGACGTGGGCACCTTGGCGATGACGAGACCTCCAGCCTCCTCCCTCCATGAGAGACATGGGGGGCTATTTATAGACCCGAGGAGGTAACGGCTTGCGGTGACGTTACCCCCGGTGAGACGGTAACTTGAGCGAGATGGAGACGGAGTCCGCCGGGTCCGCAACAGGCCGCGCGGACAGGGACTTGGTACTGAAGCCGGAGCTGATGTCGGCAAAATGGGAGACTCAGTGGCGGACTGCGATGCGGGTTCGCGGAGTCCGTCACTGCTGAGCTGGGACTGTCTGCCTACTGCTGGGGTGGCGGATGCTGGAAGCTATGTGGCGGACTGCGAGGAGAATCCGCGGAGTCCACCACTGCTGAACTGATCGAGCTGCAAGGGGTGCGGGCAGTAGAGTGCCCGCTGAGTTTGGCGAGTCCGCACTAGGTTATGCAGACTGGGACTGTTCTGGAGGATCTGCTGCCTGGCGGGCTGGAAGGAGTCCGCCACTACTGACTGAGTCCGCGCCAAGATTGCGGACTGAGGAGGAGTTGACCCTGCTGCTGCCGAGAAGCTGATGCTGGCTAAAGAAAGGGTGGACTGCATAGAGAGTCCGTCAAGTCCGTCGAGTCCGCGGCTGCTGCGAAGCTGAGTCCGCTTGCGTTGGAGAGGGAGCCTGGCTGTTGCGGCAGTTGGGGTTCACCAATGAAGGCGAACTGGAAGTCTTGATCGCACTTCGAGTCTGCCCAGCTCGCGAGGAACTTGGACGCTGCTGGTCTTAGCGGGTAGCCGGAGCTGGAAACCGCGCTCTGTATGCGAGCTGGAGGGGTCGGTTGCCCGTGTTGCCGGGCGAAGGGATATGCGACCTGTTGCCGGCCTGGGCGGATATACTTCTGAGTCCGCCAATATTGGATGTCTCCCGTCAATTGCGAGCTAAGTTGCGGGTTGTTGCCGGCCTGAGCGGACAGGAGTCCGAATCTGGCAAAGGAGCATCTGTTGAGACAGATGCGGTTAAGCTGAAAAAGGGGGGGGCGGCCTGCAGAGACAGACTGCGGAAGCAGTCCGCGGACCCTACCGATCAAGGGAAGGCGCGCGGCCTGATCGGTCAAACCGCTGAGACCGCGCAAGCCGTGCGGCCTGAGCAGACAGAGAATTCTATCCGCCCTCCTAGGGAATTACGACCTCCAGGAGAAACCGGGGGAGGCCGCGACGAGCGAGCTGGCTCCCTTGGGAAGGATCGCCGATTTCAGGGTTAACACAATCCCCGCACTTTTTTAAGTTCCGAATAGAACTTCGAAAAAGTTGGAGACCCACGAAAATCGTGATCCACCCCAACGGAAAGAGAAGGGGGCAAGGAGAGATAGGACCTGAAGCCTCTCCTTAGGAGTTTGGTGTTGCCTGTCTATTTTCCTGCAAGAGAAAAGTTAGGGTAGGCATGTATGGGTGGTACATTGAGTGTGTACCTGAGTTTGTTTTTGCAAAATGAAGAAGATGTGTCTTCCACTAAGTTCTGCAAAATGAAAGTGAGTGGAAAACATAGAAACACAATAACTTGCAAGTACCTGATGGAGGCTTGCAAGCACTTGTTATCCTCTGCAAAAAGAGGAAGGATGAAGAGTATACAAGAAAGAAAAATGGGCTGCAAGTACCTGGAAGGAACTTGCAAGCCTTTGCTGGTTTCTGCAAAAGAAGAGTTAAAGGTATGCACAGTATATGAAGGTAACTTGCAAGTACCTGTGAATAAACTTTCAAGTATCGGATGATCTCTGCAAAATGAGAGTTAGGAACAAACATGATATATGTGAGTAGCTTGCAAGTATCTCTGAAGAAACTTGCAAGGGTCTGCTGATCTCTGCAAGAAGAGAGTTAGGAGCAGGTATTGTATACAAAAAATAAGCTGCAAGTACCTGGATATGACTTGCAGGTGTCTGTTGATCTCAACAAAGAGAAGAGTTAGAAGCAAATATATAAATGAAAGAAGCTTGCAAGTACCTGGGAGAGGGCTTGCAAGTGTTTGCTAATCTCTGCAAAGAGAAGAGTTAGAAGCAAACATGTAAATGAAAGAACCTTGCAAGTACCTAGGAGAGGGTTTGCAAGTGTTTGCTAATCTCTGCAAAGAGAAGAGTTAGAAGCAAACATGTAAATGAAAGAAGCTTGCAGGTACCTGGGAGAGGGCTTGCAAGTGTTTGCTAATATCTGCAAAGAGAAGAGTTAGAAGCAAACATGATATGAAAATAGCTTGCAAGTACCTGTGAAGAGAAGGCTTGCAAGTGTTTGCTAGTCTCTGCAAGAAAAGAGTTAAAAGCAGACATATATATATGAAAAAAGCTTGCAAGTACCTGAGAGAAGTCTTGCAAGTGTGCTAGTCTCTGCAAGAAAAGAGTTAGGAGCAGACATGTATATATGAAAGGAGCTTGCAAGTACCTGGGAGAAGGCTTGCAAGTGTCTGCTAGTCTCTGCAAGAAAAGAGTTAAAAGCAGACATATATATATATGAAAAGAGCTTGCAAGTACCAGAGAGAAGGCTTGCAAATGTTTACTGTTGATGAGATAAGGTGGACATGACCAAATAGCAAGGAAAATGACTGATGAACTCTTTATCACGAAGCCCAGATCAATAAATCGAGTGTTAACTGTTGATATGGCTGGATGGACATGATCAGATTAACAGAGAAGAAACTTGACGAATTCTGCCAATCTTAACCAGATTGCAATAGCATGGCTTGATGATCGAGGAGAGTAAGATTCTTTGATCAATGCTTGATACCATTAGATTTTGATAAGAGTAATGAATAGCTCTGTGAATCTTCATCTGATAGCGCTTAAGCGGGCAGTGAATAAAAGATGAGAGTAATAGAGCTTGTACAAGTAGAGAGCTTGTAAGTCATCATCCGATGGAGCTTTGAGCAAGCAATGTATATAAATGAGCATAAGCAAAATGAATGCAGGAAATGCCTTTGGTAGGTCAGATTAACTTGTTCACCTGTGAAAGAAGGCAGTTGACAAAAAGAGGTTTATACTCGGAAGTGACCAAAGAAGGCTGGATGCTGTCACAGGTGTTCCCCGTGGGCCTTATGCATCGCTTGCCTAAGAAAATCATCCCGAGTATAGTCCCACTCAAAACAGGCTGACCGCGCATCCTCTAGGAGGGCACAAAGGAGAAAAGCAAGGGAAAATCCTGAGAAGGATCGTCAGATGCACTGTTCTCTTGCCTCGGGTGCAATCATCACTGATCAATGAGACTAGTTGTGTCAAGTGGCTTATTGCTTGTCTGTGGATTGATCAGTGGAATTGTGGGATCCCGCGAAGGCACGGATCAAGAGTACCAGAGAGTGTTCGGTCATCACAGTTGTGAGATGATCAAAGAGACAAGGCTACGCTTGATCGTCATTGCTTGTCAAGCAAAGATCACCGTAACTGTAATGTATCCTTTGCGAAGCACAGCAGAGCTAACACATGGGGCTCCCCTAGCACACACTCTGTGTCAGATGTCGGCTAGGATCCTAAGTCTGAAGCCCAACATCGTAGCTTGAACGGCTCCCACTACACATATGGGTATACTCCCGCCATATGTGGTCGAAGAGGTCGTGCCAGAGAACGATCTACGGAGGGAGCATTTCGGACTTGGTGATATCTCATTGGCGTAGTGATCTCTTTGGCAAAGAGAAAAGATAGAAGAGGAAGCATCACAAGAGGGGAACTGTGTCAGTATAAGATCTCAGATAAAAGCTTTGTTGAAAAACAGCAATGAACACTTAGAAGTGTTTTGAAATGAAAGTGTCTGAAAAGAGTAAGGGCAAGAGTTGAGATAACCCATCAAAGTTGTGAGAGAATTTGGAGGACTATGAAGTCCTTTGCTGGCTTAGAATAGCCTTCCAAGCACACCCTCGTCGTCGGCATCGAAGCATTCGACAGTTTTGTTAACAACGAGGAGAGGAGGCTCTTCGACTAGGTTCACTCCTTTTGAGGAGCAAGGAACATCCGCAACTTCTTTGCCCTTTGAGGTTGTTGGATCAGGGCGATCTTCTTTGGAAAGCAGGTCACGCATCTTACCCTGCCGGAGCATCCTTTGCACAAGCTGGCGGAGTGCTCGGCAGTTCTCAGTTAGGTGACCTGGCTCTTTGTGGAATTCGCAGTAAGGCTCTGAATCTCTAGACCTTTGATCGGTTGGTCGATAGGGCTTCTTGTAGTTGGCCCTATCTTTCATAATTTGGATTACTTCTTGCATGGCCTCGTCGAGATCAGACTCATGCAAGTCATTGTCTTGCTGCTGATAAACTGCTGCTGTTTGCGAAGACGAAGCTAGTGGCAGTAATGGGTCTTGAGCACGTTCACGACTCGGGAAGGAGTATCGAAGACGTTGAAACCTTCTCTCCTTTCTTGAGTGAGATGGGAAATGATTGTGAGGAGACCTTGGAGGATGCTTGTGAAAAGGATCTATCTCTGATATGAGCTTGGAGACGAAGCCTGGGTTGCTTTTTTCGCCTCGGATGTATGAGTTGGCTAAGGCAATCAACTCTTGGTATGTTCTTGGCGCACGGACATTGACTTCAAACTTGAGAGGTCCTTCACGGAGACCGTGGACAAGAGCCACTCTGTACATTTCTTGATCAGCAATCTCGATATCCAAAATCTCTCTTTGGAATCGATCAACAAACTGAGACCAAGTTTCATCGCTGCGCTGCTTGATCTCAAAGAGGGCTTCAGGACCGCCCTTTCTCTTGGTGGAGGTAGAGAATCTGAGAAGAAACTCCCTTCGTAGATCAACGAAGGAAGTGATGGAGTGAGGACGGAGGCCATAGAACCAGTCCCTCACTTTCCCATCAAAAGTTGTGACAAGGAGCTTGCATTTGGTTGCATCTGAAAGGGTTTTGAGAGCAACAGCCGATTCGAAGGCTTGAAGATGCTTCACTGGATCAGTCTCTCCGGTGTAGATTGGTAACCGGGGCTCTCTGAAGTTAGCTGGAGTTGGCTCATGGCGAACATTCTCTGTGAATGGTGAAGGTTCTTCTTGTTCTCCTACAGCATAAGGAAAGAAGGGGGCATAAGCTGCAGCTGCAAAAGAAGCAGGAGGATAAAAAGGAAAAGTTGCTGCAGGAGCAAATGCAGGAGCTGCGGGGTAAGGATGACTTCCCTGAAAGTTGAGAAATCTAGCAGGACTTCCCCGGGCTGCTTCCCGGAAGATGTTTTGGCGAGCAGCAAATTCTTCATCTTGAGATCGCAGGGGGGCTGCAGGACCTTGCGGGTAGGTTGTTGACTTGTTGTGTAAGGAGGATAGACCGGCGGGCAAGCTGGAGGACAAGCTTGTTGATGCTCCAAAGTTGGTGTTGGGTTGGCTGGAGCAGCTGAAGCAACTGGAGCTGTTACTGGTTGAGAGTCTAGTCGTTGCGTGATTATAGCGAGCATTTGGTTGATTGCTTGGAACTACTGAGCATTCTCACGGCGCGATTGCTCAAAGGCCTCCCAGAGAGGATCATCTCTGGGACTTGACTAAGCAAGGTTCTCGGCTGAGTGATGATCTGACATGGGTAACTGTCGTTGTTCACCGTCTGATCGGATTTGAAGGTCGCGTGTTAACTGTTGATGCGCGAAAACGGCACCGGGGCAGCTAACACGGAGGGAGTGTTCGATCTCACAAGCTAGGAGAGGAAGAGGATGAAGGTTGCGGGGATAGAGGAGAAGAGGGAAGCTTCTGAGTGCTCGAGAATGAAGCAAGCGCTTGTCAAAGAGTTTGCGGGGATAGAGGAGAGGGTGCTGAGAGCAGAGGAGAAGCTTGATCAACAGAGAAGGTTGATCAAGATAGGAGGAGGTTGATCAGGAGCGGTCGAGCAGACGGTTAATATGACGGTTGTGCTTGCAGGTTGCTTGCCGAGAGAGCTGAGCTGAGCTAGGAAGAAGGGAGAGAGAGGGGGCCGCTAGCAGCGGCAACAGCAGACTTCGCCCTCCGCGGCTTAAACGTCACTCTTGCGACGGGCTTTCCTTTTATTAATAGTGAGAGTTACAACTTGCTAAAACACCTTTACAACAAATCAATAAAGGGTACAATAAGGAAGCTGGCGGCTAAAGAAGAATGTCAGAGGAGGCCGTGCGGACTGAAGAGCAAAGCTGGCAGGCCGCGCGGTTAAGGGAAGCGGGAGACCGCGCGGACTGGAGAACCACAGGCTGGCAGACCGCGCGACTAAAGGCGCTGAGACGGGCGCGGTCTGATAAACGGAGTCCGCAGGAGTTGGGTTGGCTGGCTGACTTCGGACGTCGGCACCTTGGCGATGACGAGACCTCCAGCCTCCTCCCTCCATGAGAGGCATGGGGGGCTATTTATAGGCCCGAGGAGGTAATGGCTTGCGGTGACATTACCCCCGGTGAGACGGTAACTTGAGCGAGATGGAGACGGAGTCAGCCGGGTCCGCAATAGGCCGCGCGGACTGGGACTTGGTACTGAAGCCGGAGCTGATGTCGGCAAAATGGGAGACTCAGTGGCGTGCTGCGATGCGGGTTCGCGGAGTCCGTCACTGCTGAGCTGGGACTGTCTGCCTACTGTTGGGGTGGTGGATGCTGGAAGCTATGTGGCGGACTGCGAGGAGAATCCGCGGAGTCCGCCACTGCTGAACTGATCGAGCTGCAATGGGTGCGGACAGCAGAGTGCCCGCTGAGTCTGGCGAGTCCGCACTAGGTTATGCGGACTGGGACTGTTCTGGAGGATCTGCTGCCTGGCGGGTTGGAAGGAGTCCGCCACTACTGACTGAGTCCGCGCCAAGATTGCGGACTGAGGAGGAGTTGACCCTGCTGCTGCCGAGAAGCTGGTGGTGGCTAAAGAAAGGGCGGACTGCATAGAGAGTCCGCCAAGTCCGTCGAGTCCGCGGCTGCTGCGAAGCTGAGTCTGCTTGCGTTGGAGAGGGAGCCTGGCTGTTGCGGTTGTTGGGGTTCACCAATGAAGGCGGACTGGAATTCTTGATCGCACTTCGAGTCCGCCCAGCTCGCGAGGAACTTGGACGTTGCTGGTCTTGGCGGGTAGCCGGAGCTGGAAACTGCGTTCTATAGGCGAGCTGGAGGAGTCGGATGCCCGTGTTGCCGGGCGAAGGGATATGAGACCTGTTGCCGGCCTGGGCGGATAATCTTCTGAGTCCTCCAATATTGGATGTCTCTCGTCAATTGCGAGCTAAGTTGCGGGTTGCTGCCGGCCTGAGCGGACAGAGACCGAATCCGGCAAAGGAGCATCTGTTGAGACAGATGCGGTTAAGCTGAAAAAGGGGGGGCGGCCTGCAGAGGCGGACTGCGGAAGCAGTCCGCGGACCCTACCGACCAAGGGAAGGCGCGCGGCCTGGTCGGTCAGACCGCTGAGACCGCGCAAGCCGCGCGGCCTGAGCGGACAGAGAATTCTATCCGCCCTCCTAGGGAATTACGACCTCCAGGAGAAACCCGGGGGAGACCGCGACGAGCGAGCTGGCTCCCTTGGGAAGGATCGCCGATTTCGGGGTTAACACTCAAGATCACATGAGCACTGAATCTCATCAAACTGAGAAGGATCAAAACCAAGTGTCGGGTCTCTTATCTCGATGGGATCACTACTCGCCGCATCGGTGGCTTGACCCAAATCCCATAGATTTTTTTCGTAATGTAGATCTTAGGTGATAAATTGAGCTTCTAAGAGATCAAAGCGGTCAAGAACTAATCGCAGAAATTCAGCCTCAGGTAACTCTATTGGTGGAACACTAGGAGGGTCTTGACATGTATTATGATCTTGCCGATGGTGACCTCTATAGGGTTTTTGAGTGTCGTCTAGACGGTAGTTCCTAACATAATCAAATTGTGCTTGTGGGTGCGTATGAGCCCTGTGAACGTGCAGTGGAGGTCGCTCATATCCAAACTCAGGTTCCTCTTTTAGAGGAGATGTGTAGCGGTGATGACCTGAACGATATTCAATTCTATCATCATGAAGTCGCGGAGAGCTGCAATGACGAAGACATGAGGACCTCTCGCCGTGGTGATCGCCTCTAGCATAATGGGATTATGTCGAGGGGTCGACACGATCTCTAGGAATGGTGTGCGGGAACGATGATAATCATAATGATAGCATGAAGGTTTCTCTAAAGGGGTTCTATGAGGTCGGATATAAGTAGACTCGGGATACCTAGATAGGGAAGAGTGTTGTCAGTGAAAACTAAACATAAATGAACTCAAAGACTATTTAAAACCTACCACTACGAAGCATGCACATGGCAAAACCTTGCCTCTGATACCAAAATGATGTAGGGGTAGGCTACGAGTGCACAAAACCTACGACGCTAGGTGGTAGTTCAAGGGTGACACGCTAATCTGTCCTAAATGCAATGTAATCGTCGATATCTCGAGAAATAAATTTGAGCAATGAGAATTGTCTAACATCACGCAAATATTCGAAATTGAAAGCAATTAATTAATTCGGCAATTTTAAAATGGCTTTCCTCCTCTTGTAGGGCCAAAGCTAAGTGTGCGGCGAATAGCTTCTGCAAATTAATAGCGTATCGAAAATAATTTTCTACTAGCAAGAATCACAGCACATATATTAATCCACCAATGAAAATGTCAAATCAAATAAGCAAATACCACAAGAAACTCACAAAGTAGCGGGCTGAACCGAGACACTGAAGAATTTGGGTCCGGATGTGTTGATCGACGATCGGAGGTGGAACCGGTGGCGTGAAAATGAAGGCGGTGTCTGTCTTTAGCAGTAAATGATGTGATCGGGCGGGAAATGAGTAGATCCAGCCTCGTATGAGAAGATCTGGGCCGGAGAGGGGTGGATCCGCTATTTAGGGTCGGATCCGGGCAAAAATGGAAAGTATGAGTGGTGGAAATAACAGATCGGGAGGCTATAACCCTAGATCTGGGCTGATCTAGAATTTTAGGGTTGTTAGGACAGTGGATCCACGAAGGGGAAGTTGGCAGATTGGGGAGGAGGGGGGAGGTAGAGGCCGGAGGGCTGCTAGGTCAGATTTAGGAGGTGGTCGGCGGTGGGGAGGGGTGAGGGCTGGTCGATTGGGTAGTGGGGAAAGGACAAGGGGGCCGACGGCCCTGTAACGGCGGTGGAGGGGCGGCGGACTGGAGAGGAGGTAGCGGGTTGGGCGGCTGCAAGAGGGCAGCAGGCCGGCGGCTTCGGGGGCTGGAATGGAGGGCTGCAACGGGTGGATCTGAGGTTTGAGAGGTGGAAAACGATGGCAAGGGTTAAGGGAAGGATACGGGGAAGAAAACCAACCTGGGAACCGTCACCTAGGGCTCCACGGCGTCAGCACCGAGGGGTGATCGCTGGAATCCGAGAATGCTTCTCCAAAATTCTGCAATGCCTTGGTTCAGCCTCTTAGAGCAATTTTTATAATAAAACAAGACACTGGGGCATCCATATCAACGACTATGATTGGCCGGTGGGAGAAGCCACTAAAATACATGAAAAAAACCAATAAAAATAAACTAATATATGATTTCGACTCGCGACGCGGATCCGAACACATTTGCGGAGTCCGATCGTCGATCCGGGCACGCTATATATGGTAAGTAGTCAAATCAGCCCCGAATGGACCCAAAGCTCGTGCTCGTCTCTTCTCCGCATCACAACTAATTTCAACTATCTCTCGTTGGCTCATTCCATCACTCTTGCCCTAAAGAGTCGTTGAATGTTTAAATATGTCAGTGGCACCACAAGGGAACCCGCACCAGCATCATTTGATTCATTGCTATGGGAGTCTAAGAACTCCTTGATGATGTCATGACATCTCAACTCTATGATGAAACGCATCGCCCAAAATTATTTGTTGTTGGATACTACTGCTGACATCTGGAAGCATGCTGAGGCCACCTATTCTTGCCAGGAGAATGTCGCTCGGATTTTTCAATTGCGGATATTTCTTCTGAGACAGG
This sequence comes from Platanthera guangdongensis, assembly GCA_039583875.1. NCBI lineage: Eukaryota > Viridiplantae > Streptophyta > Magnoliopsida > Asparagales > Orchidaceae > Platanthera > Platanthera guangdongensis. Next base: position 99,519,268 of record CM077158.1, on the reverse strand, counting down.
GTGATCGCCCTCCCTCAACCTACTACTTTGAAATTACTCAACTTTATCAAGAATATGATCATTTTGATTCGTTTACTCGTGTGTCTCTCAAAAATGAAGTGCTAGTTCGGGCTAGGGAAGTGTAATATTAAGGTTAGTCTAACCACCTAGAGGGGGGTGAGTAGGTGTTTCTAATTTTTAGGTCTCTTTGCAATTTGCTAACCAATCCAGTAATGTAAGAGAAAAGTAAAGCACAACACAAAGAGCACACAGAGATTTATAATGGTACCTCAACTATGGGTGCATCCACTTTCTCCCTCCATCTATCTAGCAGTGTGCTAGACCAACTTCCTCATTATCTCAGATCAAATAGATCTTACGAATCAGATCCACTCCTTGGATCCTACAACTAAGAGTGTGCTCACTCCTACAACTCAGATTCAAAAGAATCCTACCTCAGGCTCACCTCCTGAACCTTACCTCAGGCTTCTAGCACAAGCTCTACTCTCAAATCCAACAACAGATCCTACCTCAGGTCCCCAGCAGGATCCTACCTCAGACCTGAATAAGCCCTACTCTCAGACCCTAGAGGGATCTTACAACAATAGTAAAAAGAGAGAAGTCTGCTACATCAACCATTAAACTCAAAGTAGATGTTTCTTTGGAGCTTGGAGTCTTCTTAGGATTTGTGAAGAGAAAGCCTTCTTCAGGTTCATCAACAAGTCTTTGGAAATGTCTTCGTTGTATATTTGATTTTTTTCATAATATTGAGATTGACAGGCTTCTTCTTTTAGATCAGAGAACTTAATCACTTGTGGATTAGCCTTCTTCTTAATGAACTTTGTGTATAGATGTGTTGCTGAGATTACTGTTGTATTGAGTATTGACTGCAGGCTTGCACAGGTTGTGAGATTGGCAAGATTAGGGTTTGACTCCCTTCTGTTATCCTTTTATATGTCCAACATCCTTAACGGTCGAATGATTAGAAAAATCGTGTCGGCCCACTTTCCAATAAGGATTGATCTGACATTTATTGCATGCGTTATCGTCTAGCTGAAATTCCGTCTTTTGAAATTGATACAGCGACAATTCTTCATGACTCAACGATGTCGTTGTGTGATAGTTGTTAACACAACGGTAAATGACTTGCAGCCATCTTCGTACCTCTCACTGATATCATTGTGATTTTCCTATCAACACAATGACAAATACTTTGACTCAGCTTCTTTAGAAGAACCCACTCAACGATATCGTTGTGTCCAGTCCTTCAACACAACGATACTGAACTTAAACCATTCTGCAATTCTGATTTTGTGTACACTTGGTTTAAGACAAATCTTCTGACTTATAATGATTGACTGATAAGAAAAGACACATTAACCATATTGAGGGATCTCAAAAACTTATCATTTAATTCATCATTAGTGAAGATTCTTCAATAATCCTTCAATCCATTCACAATCTTAAAGAATTTCTCATAGCAGTCCGATATAGAGTCCTTCTTTCTTTGGTTGAAGGTTTTATATTCTTGGTTTAACAGTGATTTTTTATCATCCCTTTTTTTGAGTCTTCTATATATACTATCAGAGTATACTATATTTCCTTGGCTGTTTGGCAGTTAATAAGATTTTGAAATGTGAAATCATCAATGACACTAACTATTATGTTTTATCAATTGTAGCTAGAACCAGTGGCGGAACTAGGATTTTGAAGTCGCACGGGCACAATCTAAATACTGTCAATTAGGGGGGTTCGGGGGCAGCGCCCCTGAGTGGGGGTTCGGGGGCAGCGGCCCCGAAAAATTTTTTTTTTGCAAAAAAAATTATGTAAGGATCACACCATCCCCATAATGTCTTAGGATTAGCAACATACCGCAAATATAGAAAACCAACCTAAAAAAAATTACCAGGTATCAATCTCCATCATGAAACAATTTGATAAGAACAAGGGAAAAATGAAAACAAGAGATCAAAAAGCTTACAGTTTCAATTGAAAGTGGCCTGTATAAACAGTCATATATCTAAAATGGAACCTGTTCAAAATTATAACAAAAACATGTGATGTTCAATGGAATCCATACAACAAAGTTGACCTGGTTGAGAAGAACGGATAAAAAAGAAGTTTGAAGAAACGAATGCTAGAAAAAATTTGGACCCTGAGCCGTTGGTGTTCCTCCAATCTCTTAGAGCTTTTTTTCCACTTATTTTGATAGCACTAGCACATTGAAGAAGAAGAAGAAGTACCGCAGTCCGCCGGAGCAGGGAGCGGCGACGAGCAGGGAACATCGACGAGCAGGGAGCGGCGACGGGATCGGGTCCTGGGAAGCAGGAGGAGCAGGATCCACCGGAGCAGGGAGCGGCGACGGGCACGGTAGGGCACAGTAGGGAGCGGGCCGAGCGACGACGGGATCGGGTCCTGGGAAGCAGGAGCAGCAGGATGGAGCGGGATGGAACTGACCTAGGTTAGCGATAAAATCCGCTCGGGCACGTGCCCGAGCGTGCCCAGACTTGGTTCCGCCTCTGGCTAGAACCACCCCATCCTTAGTCATTTTTGAGAACTTCTTTGAGTACTCTGATTTTCATCAAGTGTTGAGACCTTCATGGGGGATGAAGGGTCCCTCCTCAATGGTTGTAAAAACCCTGGGGTTAGAGGCCTCCATAAACAGCTTAACTTTTTTGCTTCTATCTTCCAAAATTTTCTTTTCTACATATTGCCAGTTTCATTGAACGCAGCTCTATATAGCTCTCACCAGAAGTCATGGTGTGTAGAATTTTAACACCCTTGAGGAACTTGTTCAACTGTTAAGATTTTTTGAACAACCTAGCTTTGATGTCACTTGTAATATTAAGGGTAGTCTAACCACCTAGAGGGAGGTGAATAGGTGCTTCTAATTTTTAAATCTCTTTGGAATTTGTTAACCAATCCAACAATGTAAGAGAAAAGTAAAGCACAACACAAAGAGCACACAGAAATTTATAATGATTCCCCAACTATAGGTACATCAACTTCCCCCACCACTTATCTAGTAGTGTGTTAACCTAGGCCAACTTCGTTACTATCTCAGATCAAATAGATCTTATAACTCAGATCCACTCCTTTGATCCTACAACTCATAGTGTGTCCACTCCTGCAACTCAGATTCAAATGAATCCTACCTCGGGTTAACCTCAGGAACCCTTACCTCAGGCTTCTAGCACAAACCCTACCTCAGGCTTCTAGCACAAGCCCTACTCTCAAATCCAACAACAGATCCTATCTCAGGTCCCCAACAGGACCCTAACTCAGGCCTGAACAAGCCCTACTCTCAGACCTCGGAGGGATCTTACAACAACAGTAAAAAGAGAGAAGTTTGTTACATCCACCAGTAAACTCAAAGTAGATGTTTCTTTGGATCTTGGAGACTTCTTAGGCTTTGTGAATAGAAAGCCTTCTTCAGGTTCAGCAACAAGACGTTGGAAATGTCTTCTTTGTGGATTTGCTTTATTCAGATTATTGAGATTGACGGGCCTCTTTTATTAGATCAGAGAACTTAAGCACTTGTGGATTAGCCTTCTTCTCAATGAGCTTTGTGTATAGATGTGTTGCTGAGATTATTGTTGTATTGACGGCAGGCTTGCACAGGTTGTGAGAATGGCAAGATTAGGGTTTGACTCCCTTCTGTTATCCTTTTATATGTCCAACATCCTTAATGGTCGAATGATTAGAAAAATCGTATAGGCCCACTTTCCAATAAGGATTGATGTGACATTTATTGTTTGCATTGTCGTCTAGCTGAAATCCCGTCCTTTGAAATTGATGCAACGACAATTTTTCATGACTCAACGATGTCGTTGTGTGATAGTTGTTAACACAACGGTAAATGACTTGCATCCTTCTTCATACCTCTCACCGATATCATTGTGACTTTCCTATCAACACAACGACAAATACTTTGACTTAGCTTCTTTAGAAGAACCCAATCAACGATATCGTTGTCTTCAGTCCTTCAACACAACGATATTGAACTTAAACCATTTTGCAATTCTAATTGTGTGCGCATTTGGTTTAAGACAAATCTCCTGACTTATAATGATTGACTGATATGAAAATACACATTAACCCTACACATATCACATCAAATACAATATGTACATATCATTGAGTAGAAGACTTCTTCAAATCATGGAACATTGAGGGCAATGTTCCCAACAGGAAGAACGCAAACGGATTTTTGAATTCTTTCATGGCTTGCATCGTAATTTTGATCCAATTGTCCATCGTAGGATGGGGCATCAATGCGAATATGACGGGTGATATCATCCTCACCTACATGACCCCTTCGGGGCTTATGATAGTATATATAGTCATCTCTACCATGGTCGAACCGTGTGGTGAACAGGGCAATCTCTATGCAAAGGATATCAAGGTTAAGGTTGCTCTTCTGTAGATAGTAGTGTCGTCCAATAGCAGGATCTCTACCACGCTCGTAAGCTAGCTTCGGTCCCTCGAGCAATGGTGGAGAAGCCTGTGCTAGTGCATTAATAAACATACGGTCAGGAAGTCACTCAATATTTAGCTGAACCTTGTGGTGGACAAGTTGTAGCCTAATGGATTCTAATTGACGTGGATTCCTAACGAGATCTACCCCATCTACCCTAATGGTAAGGACTATAAATTGCTCTCTAAGGTCATGAAACATTGCATCTATTTGATCGAATTGATTTGCCAATTTTTTTCGAAAATTGAACATTGACAAGTCAGTGTTAGAACTGGCGGTGGCTTGGATATCTAAAGGAAGAGACCCTGTCATGATATGCCTAACCTTACCGATGTGAAGCATGCAAAGGGCCCTCACCTGGGGCTCTAATAAGAAACTGACGCAAAGTAAGGTCCTAGAAAGGCTAAGGGTATGTTATATGTGCATACACACTTCCAATAATTTACTTTACTAGCATTAGTTTTTCTTTATAAATCAAAATACTAGAAGAGTCAAGTAGATAAAGCGAACGAGCAAGAAAACATGGGACGTCGTATATAGGTAAGAGTACTCAAAACTAAATAGCTAAGTAAATGAAAACTCACAAAGATTAGAATGTTTGGATCAACGATTACAAATAATATATCCCTTAAGTAAGAAACTAATACTTAATTCAATAATCAAATATTGACTTCAAACTAAAAACTCACACAAATATGAAATGGGGGAGGCTTGCATAGGTATTTGGAGGAATTTCGGAAGCCAGAAATAAGCCATGGGTTGAGATTTCACTCCGGGTGTAGCCCAGGTTGCAGGACAACACAGGTGGATGTTGTAATGAGCTCCTCGGGTAGGTGGTAGAGGCAGGTTGCTGCTAAATGATGGCTTCCTGAAGGTAGAAGGGTTGTGGCGGCAACAAGTAACTTTTGGAATGTAGATTCCAGCTGCGGGGATTGTAATCCATCCCCTGGGCAGATTTCCTGAGGGATGTATGTGGGTTGTCGGGTGTTGTTTTGATGTATTCCGAAATCTAGTTTTTATTTTTAAGTGATAAAATTTGTGGTCTTTTTAAAATTATGCAATGTAAATAAGACTTCTCGGGTAAGGACATGCGATAATTCAATCACGGATCTGTAAACCTGCATAAGCAAGTGTCACTCATCCGTATTAGACAATATAAATAACTCATCCACAAGCTTCTCAGAGAGAGGGAACAACGATAGAGCAAGCAAACTAACGACAAATAAGGACGTAGGTTAATGTTGTGCAAGTAAGCTATGAAAATTATTAATCATTCATGAAAAGTGGACTAAGAATAGTCGAGGTGCAAAATGTTGTAAGAGTCATACCAACATCAAGTGAAAAGGATGATGCCCAGCTGTGTGGAAGTGGAGTAGAGGGGTGAGGCCTCTTGGTCTGGATCTGCACAGAGGTGGGAAACTCAAAGGGGAGGGTTGGTCTGGTAAAACCTCAGTCGTGTATGGAGATGACAGGGGGACTGATTGCAGGAAGCCGGGATATGTGCTCTGGCCAGGGAAAATAGGAGGAGTTAGATCTGGAGACAATCGCTAGGTAGGTTGCAAGCTTCCAACGGCAGTTGGCGTTCAAGCTGGAGTGGGACGAGTCTGACCTCGTTGAAAGATCAGCGAATAGCGGAGATGTGGACGCCGAGAACGGAGGAGTACTATGGTGGCGGCACGAGTAGGCCGATCTTCAGGTGACGGGAGGAAGTGGCGGCGAGAGAAGTTGCGAGTATTACCGAGCAAAGGAGAAGAAATTTCTCTGCTCGATTCTACCCCACTGCTTTGTTCTTGGACCGGGTGAATTTTAAAGAGATTAGGGAAGGGGGTTTCTTTTCTAAAGGATTTAAGGGATTTAATGGTGTTAAATGAGGGGGTTATCAAATTGCAAATAAAATAAAGGGGAGACATGAATGGACCAATAAAATAAAGAAGAGACATGAATGGACCAATAAAATAAAGGGGAGATATGGATGTACCGGGTGTTAAGCTTTAGAAAGGTTTAAATGGGCTTAAGTCACAAAATGGGAATAACGTGAAGAGATTGATCTACTTAAAAATGTTAATTTCAAGACTAATAATAATTAATAATTTATTTGCTTGTTTGCCCAAAGTAACCCTAGCCTTAATTTGACGGAGCAATTTATTCGGGGACTTATTGGTCGGTCACACTAATAAGACGCACGAACATTTGTGCAAGCACGGTGCAAAACACACAAATACATGGGAAATAAAGGATAAACTTGCGCGCCAACATGTGCTACAAAATATTTAATAAAGTGCAGTAAAATAAATAACGATACAATTCAGGTTGCATCATGTTTTCAGGGAGGGTAACTATTGAAGGGTGGTTCCACGAGAGAGGGTGAGGGTGGTTAGAAGGGACAGAGGGGCTCGGTTTTGGAGTGAGGAGGCCGGGAGAAGTGGTTCCACGTGAAAGGAGAGTGGGGTAGGTTATTGGGTAGAGGAAGGGGGCACAGTTTTGGAGTGGGAGTGTGGGAAGGTGGCTCCATGGTGCTATTCAGAGAGTAGGTGGGGAGTAAAGATAGTGGAGGAAATTTAAAGGAGATACTAAATTTTAGGAGGTGGAGTTAGTGGGGTAGTGGAGAGGCAGTTAAGGTGGTTATGAGGTGGTGGTGCCTAGCCGGAGGTGGCCAGTGGTGGTCGCCGGAGGTGGCCAAAGGTGGCCGCTAGAGGTGGTGGCAGTGGTCGAAGGTGTTTCTGGCGATCGCCAGAAAACTTGAAGGGTGGTGGTGGAGGCTTACCGGAAGTGGAGGGAGAAGATTTTTTGGTGATTGTCGAAAACTAAAAATGAGGGCAATGGAGTGTGGTCGGACGGTGGTTTGAAGGTGGTGGTTTGGGCTACCGATTGGTGGATGTGGGAGGGAAAAGGTGTTGTCGGTTGTAGGAGGTAGGGGCTGGATTGGGGAGGCCGTCGGAGGTATAATGGTGGGGTTCAGTTTTGAGGGAAGGGGGAGGGAATGTGGATCGGATGTAGGAAAGAGATGTGAGGTCCAAGCTTTACGATTGGAGGTTCCGTCTTCGGCACTGGATGATCAAAATCAATGTTTTTTTTTTGCTTCAACTTTCAATAGCAATCTAAGGAACCCTCTACCCCTATATATAGACTAGAGAGGGGCAACAAACAGTCAAGATTCTTTGTTCATTGTATCCCTCAAAATAAACAAAAATTCAATGAAAACAAAGAAAATGCAAAGAATGATTAATGTTATGATCGGCGATCCGCTCGAGATGAGTGGCCCCGATCATCATTGGGTCAGAGGTCGGCGTGAATAGACCCTAACGGGTCGTGTGGCAAGATCCTCATCAAGACCATTGTATATGCTACTCCTTTTTGTACTTAGTCTCACATTTCTAAATGGAGATTCTTGCTCATCATGTACTCTATATAGAGAGGGAAATTCCTATGTAATAGAGATAATTTTATGAAATAATAATTATTTTATATTTCAAATTTCCATGCTTCTTAAATACATATACTGATTTGATTGGTTTTTCTTTCATTGATCACATAAATGAGAGTAAAATTTAATAGTTATGGTATCTTTATGTGATTCATCTATACTGAAATTCTTTCTATAACTATAATTTTAATTAATCTTATGTTCTTGATATTTGTCTCTGAAAAATATTAAACAGCTTTTCATTGTTGATTTTTAATTATATTATTCTGATTATGTTATATTTTTATATATATTATTAGTAATTGTTGATTAAATATGTTTGTTTAAGCTTGATTACTCATCTACATCTTCACAATCCCCTAGCGTGAATAAGAAGGTTGAGGATAAATACAAAGTTGACAGTTAAATGTAAATCTACGTCAAAGGCAGCCACAAATAATTGGGATAAGGCTACTAATAATGATCTAAGATACAATTACTTTTTTGTGAAGTGTAAATTGCATATGCTTCTGCAATTTTTGTGCCTCTCATGGTAGTTATGTATAAGAAATCCAAAACCTTAAAACATAATGTGTAAGTTGTTAAAAGAGATGATAGAAGAGCATAAAAAAATCTAATATATATGAGAGGAAGGGGAAAATATTGATGCAAGCTTCAAATTTCAATGTAGAGGAAAAAAGAAAAGCCTGGTCATTGGCACGCTGAAATAACAAGTAAATTTGAAGTTAAATAACAAAATGTGCAAAAATTGATCGTGAGTTTTCATATTAACCAACTTGATGTCAACTCCTCATTGTGAGGGAGCCATGGCTAGAAAAGAGGCAGAAAATAAAGGTAATAGGAAAAAAAATCACATAAGATTTTTTGCAAGCAAGAAAGGCGGTAATTTACAAAACAGCTGATAGAAGAAAAGGGCAAAAAGGAAGTTCTCCGCAGCAACATTATTTCGTAAAAAAGGAGAAGTTGGTAAATTATCTGCCTACCTCAACAGAAAGAATTTTTGGAGCTGGAGAAATTGGCCTATCATCTTTATCAGTTTCAACATCACCCAACCTTAGAAGATTATAGATAGAATCTCCAGTTACCTAAAAATATTGAAGTAAGCGAGCTAAATTTCCACGGAATAAATAATAATAATAATACCTTGCCAAAAATAGTGTTCTTGCGATAAAGCCAATCACATCTGTCCAAAGTCATAAAAAATTGGCTTCCATTGGAATGAGGAGAACCGGCATTAGCGCATGCCACTAAGCCCCTATGGTTAAATTTAATGCGGGAATGGAATTCATCACCAAAGGTACCTCCAAAGACGCTTTCACCACCTAATGAGTAAAGGAGTTAAAACAAATGGGTCTATCGAAGAATAACTGTACATAAAAGCATGAATCTAAAATAAGAATAACAATAAACATAAGTACATGAAGAATTAGGAAAATGAAATTTTGCCCATTTGATGAAAGAAGAAGAATAAAGCAAAAAAAAACATTCTCAAAACCAAATAAAAAACAAATACAAAAGAACTTAATTGAACCGGATCATGATAGCAGAATATGATATGACCTAAATTGCAAACATATTCAAAGAAAAAACAAAGAATCGTCCTCTATGAAAAGGCGCTTCAATTTTCCACACATTTCTCTAGAAATAAGGAATTCCCTGGAGCCTTGCCTCACGCGAGCACGTGAGGTGCAATTGCATTCATAAACAAGTAATAAACCTTTCTAGGGATGTATAACACTATAAAGCCATTGAATGAAAATTTATAATTTGCAAGGCCTATAACGCTTATATGTATTCAGAATCAAATGATAAGCTAGGAAGCACCGGTACGGGTACGGATACGGGTACCGGGCATGATACGTACCCGGTAAGACGGTGCGACAAAATTTAAAAACAAGGATACAGGTACGGCATGATATGCTATAACAAATATATATATATATATATATATATATATATATATATATATATATATATATATCACAAGTGCAATAAATAGTTCTCAAAACATCGAAACAACAAATATAAATCATAACTTGAAGTACAACGTCACAAATCAATGCAACATAACTTGAAGTTTTCAAACATTAATTATTTGTAAATATTACAAAATTTAACATCTTATATGTTTAACCAAAAGGGATAAAATTAAACTTGAGTCTGTTCATCAGTCTCTTTTTTCATCTTCTTCATTGTTGGAGATCAACATAATTTTTGGAGATCAACATCTTCAATCTTCGGATTGTCTCGAGACAAGTTAGTCATTTTGTTAATATCTTGTGTCGTATCAACATGTTCAATACACGTACTTGTAATAGAAACGTAGCAGTGCCAGAAACAAACTCGGTACAAATACACAACATAATTGGGCGTACCAACGCTTCCTAGCATAGAACGAAATTTTGTTTACTCTAGAAAAACAGACTCCTATGAAAATATGCAGAATGATGAAATACGTCCAAGTGTGTCCACATAGGTATATCCGTCGAGTATCGAGTACGTACCGGTACCAGATACGTATCCGGTACAATTACGCTACCTTTGGGGAAGTATCCGTGCTTCATAGATGATTAGTTGTTACAAGGCAGATACATCGGCGGTTGCGAGTGAGAGAATGAAGACAAGGACAGATTGCATTAACTGAGAATAAATGAACATACAGTTACAATTCGGAGAAAGCTCCGGCCAAGCTCCTAGAGGTTGGGTCCTCCAAAGAACCTTCTCTCAAATGAGAGCGCAAAACCTAGAACATCCAAAACTCCTCCACACATAAACCTCTCCCCCTTATATAGATGAGGGAGAGCAACCATACAAGCAAAAATACAAAATGATTTAATTAATTAATCTAATTAATATTCGTTAATTAATATCAATCAATTAATTCATACAAATTAATTACAAGAGAAACAATCATGGCAGCTTCCAATTGCGGGCTCCGGTGGTTCTGAAGAGGAGTGACCCCTCCGGCATATGCATGAGGATAACATTATACCAGCCTTGAAAATCGACGTTGCCCTCAAGGTCGAGTTTTAATTTTTTGTCGAGGTCTTTGAGAATTTTTGTGGAGTACATCGATGAAATGAGAGTTGAGGGGTGCAGGCTCAACAAGGAACACAAATGAAGATTTTCATAACATGTGAGAAGAAAGTTGGGTGGAGCTTTGGGTAGCACGGGTTGATGGTGGAAATAGGTGGCAACTAGAGTGGGTGGGTAAATGGGGGGAAAATGTGGGGACAACGAATTTTGGGGACCAACATTAAATATTGGTCGGCTTGGCAGCTAATGAGAATGGGAATACAATGGTTAGTGTGGAAAGGTGTGGATGTGTGGGGGGCTTGAAATTAATGAGGGCATGGGAATAGAAACCTGGCAAGGACTGTTGTACCTTGCCACACACCATAAGGCTGGAAGGAAAAATGTTGGGGAGGGGCTTGAAAACTATTTTGGGGTAGTCCCAAAGCAGGGCAGTGGAGAGGAAGGACAGGGACAGCTTGGCAGCCGTTTAAAATAAGGTGTGGCCTCTGTGATGGCAGCGGAAGACCCAAGGAGACAGACGCCTCTCAGCGACGACCTGGTATAGCGTGAAACAGATGCTTAGAGAGGAGCGACGTGGTGAACATCGAAGAAGCAGGAAGATATGATGGCTACTAGGGGCAGTGATCGTGCAAGGATGGTAGATCGGAGCAATCCACATGGTCGAATTGACGCGCGAAGGCTCGAGATCCGCCTATGTGGGGTGACCTGTCTGGAGAAGAGCTAAAGGCAGCGACCTTGGGGAAGAGTCTTGAAGGAGTTATCGGGCGGCGCTGAGAGCAGCGGGGTGATGTTATCCATGCCAGCTGACCAGTCGTTGTTTGCCACAGAAGAGGGTGCCGCCAGATGGGGAGTCGTTTGGAAGCCCGAACTGTCCCAGATGCAATGAAGGACGAGCATGATGCTTTGAAACTGGGTCGTGGTCCGATCGAAATGGGCGTTGAGGGGGCGCTAGTACCCGGCGTCCGACGGGTGAAAAAACAGCGGGCGGGGGCGACAGATCGGACCATTAGTACAAGGAGAAAACTTCGGTGGTTGTGAGCGAGAGATTGAAGACAAGGATAGATTGCATTAACTGAAAATAAACGAACATATAGATACAATCTGAAGCAAGTTCTGGCCAAGCTTCCGGTGGCTCGATCCTCTGCAGAACCTTCTCAAATGAGATCCTGAAACCTAGAACATCCAAAACTCCACACATAAACCCCTCCCCTTATATAAACGAGGGAAAACAACCATACAAGGAAAATAAAACATGATTTACTTAATTAATTAATCTAATTAATATTCATTAATTAATATATGTTAGAAAATGATGATATAAAGGCACATATTGTGGCCCATTATAGGCATTCTTCCTCTTTATGTAATAGTCTTACATCTTGAAATTGGGACTTCTCTCTCTCTCTTCTCTCCCTATATATATGTATTCATACTTGAAATTGTACATTGAAGAAGTATATATAAGGTTTCAGATTTTTCTCTACATGGTATCAAAGCCTCAAGATCCGACTATGCGGCATGTTGTTTTCTAACCTCCCCACCCCTTTCGGTCTCCTGTGTTCCGCGGTTAGCAGTATTGGCTGACCGCATCTCTCCAGCGATCTTCCACTACTCGGTTTCACGCGGATTGCTTGCTTGAGTCCGCAGGCTTCTCAACAAGCTGCCCCCTCCATTCTCTTGGCTCTCTCCTCTTGGTTTTACAGTTTTTGGCTGCTGGGTCCCACCATCCTGTCTGGTTGCGGCATGTGTCTCACAGCGGTCTGCCTGGTCCGGCGTCCCTCCTACTTGCGCGATCAAGTCACGTGATCAGCTTTTTGCCCGCAACAGACTGCTTCCCCTGCTTGGCGGTTTTGCTCTTGCCACCGCGGTTATCCTCTCTAGCCACTACTCTTTCTATGTGTGGTATGCTCTTTTCTCGCAGCGATCTGCTCTTCTTGCTTGGTGTGGTTTTGCTCTTACCGCCGCGGTTATTCTCTCTAGCCACTACTCTCTCCCCGTGCAGTCCACTCTTTGCTCACAGCGGTCTGCTCTCCCTGCTTGGTGCATTTTTGCTCTTGCTTCCGTGTTGCAGCATGTTTCGTTTGTCTGTGTTGTTTTTCCCTTGCGATATCTTGCGGTCTATCCGCTCTTGTGGTCTGCCGACCTTTTCATCTAGCCGCCGCATCCTGTCCATCGACTGTCTGCCGTGGTTAGCTTGCTTTTCTCCTTATCTAGTCCGCAACTTGCTCTTGTTGCTCCTGCTGCCGGTCTCTGCTCTTACCGTGCGATCTACTCCTGCATGCTCTGTTGCTGGTTCGCTTCTCTTGACCGCGCGGTCTGCTCACTGTGTTCGCCCAGACTGTTCTACTTGCCGGTTTTTCTTCTGCTTTGCGGTCTGCTTCCTTAACCGCCTGTCCGCTTGCTGATGGATTCATCTACTGCCTCTTCTCTTCCAGCTGGGGTGGTTGTCCCTGCTCCTGAATTCCGCGACGAGTTGAGAATCACCACCATTTCTCTTACTGGGAAGAAGAACTTTGTTGAGTGAATCCATTCTATTCGCCGCATTTTCAATCCAATGGACTCTTGCATCATTTAACTCAGGTGGTGCCCTCTGCTCCTACTAATGACTGGTTTTGTAACGATGGTCGTGTTCAGACGTGGCTCCTAAACTCTCTTGACGGAGAACCTTACTGCATGACCATGTACCACGAGACAGTCAAGGCGATGTGGGATGAGCTTCATTCCCTTTAGTCCGGCAATGACAGTCACCAACACCAGTATAACATCATCATTGATCTTCAGTCCCTTAACTCTAGCAGCGCTGCTGACTTAACTTTCTTTGTTGCTCGGTCCAAGACATTGGTTGAAGCATGGATTCAGCATCAGCCCCCGACCACCGATCTAGCTACCCAACAAGCTCAAAAGGAAGCTGATGGTATTGTCATGATGATGACTCGTGTTCCGCCTCATCTTCATAGTATTCGGGCACAGGTCCTCTCCTCTCCTACTATTCCCCCATTCTCTGATGTGTGCTCCATGTGGTTAAAGGATTCACCGCCTCTGGATTTTATCGGCCCTCCATCACCGACCCTTCTCCAGCAAACTCCTGCACCTTTGCTACCTAGCCTACTCGTGGAGGACGTACAGGCTCCCGGGGGAGAGATCGCGGTGGCTGGTCCCTCGAGGCGACCTGCTATCGTAAATATGGTCTTCCTCCTCGTCCAACTGCTGCTGCTACCCACAGCCCCTCCGCCACTCGTGTTGATCTTGATGAAGTCGGTCTCCAGCTCTAACAACTTCAAGGGTTGCTCCAAAACTCGCCTACCTCTGTTGCCTCCGTCTCTAATAAAGGTATCGTTGGTCTATCCACTAGTCCGCGCTGATAGTGGATTCCGGTGCTACTCACCATATTACCTCCCTAAAGCCACCCCGAAACTAGGATTCTCCGCATCCAAAGTTTATCACCGTAGCCAATGGAAACACTGCTCCTGTCTCCGGCTCTGCTGATATGCCTCTCAATCCCTCAATTTCTCTTCGCTCGACTCTCCATGTCTCGAGCTCTCCTTTTAATTTACTCTTTGTTAGTCGCCTCACTGCTGATTTTGATTGCTCTATCACAGGCACCCATTCTTCTTTTTGGTGCAGGATCGCAGGACACAGAGTATCATTGGTAAAGGACGACTGCACAACAGGCTCTACCTTCTTGATGTCTCTCCTACCATTCTCTTCTCTGTATCCTCGGTTGACTGACATCGGCGTCTTGGGCATGCTCCTCTTCCAGTTCTCCAGAAGGCTCTTCCTGATGCTCCGCTTCCTGCTTTTACCTGTGATTCTTGTATTTTGAGGAAACAACATTGTTCCTTTTTTTCTTCTCATTGTACCCGGAGCTCTGCACCATTTCTGTTAATTCATTATGATGTTTGGGGCCCGTATAAAATAACAAGTGTGTCTGGTTATCGTTATTTTATCACGTTTATTGATGATTATTCTCGAATGACCTGGTTGTACTTCGTGATCGCTCTGAGCTTCCTCGGGTATTCTGTGCTTTCATTATGGAGACTCGCACACAGTTTGTCGATAAAATCAAAACGCTCCGGACGGATAATGCTCGTGAATACACGAGGGATGAGTTCGATAATCTCTGCTCTGAATTTGGAATTATTCATCAGACTTCGTGTGCTTACACTACTCAACAAAATGGTGTGCCTGAGAGCAAAAATAGATATCGTCTTGATATTGCTCGCTGTCTCATGATTCAGATCCATGTTCCTAAGACGTATTGGCATTTTTTGGTTTCGATGGCATCATATCTCATTAACCGTCTCCCCTCCTTCGTCCTCAATCACGCCACCCCGTTCAGTGTTCTCTTTCCTTCTACACCACCATTCCCCCTCACCTCTCACATATTTGGTTGTACGTGCTATATCCATCATCTTGGTTCCTCCATTGACAAGCTAAATCCTTGGGCAGCCAAACATATGTTCGTTGGTATTCTCATACTCAAAAAGGGTATGTTTGCTACTCTCCCACTACTCGCAAGGTGACTGTTTTGGCTGATGCTACATTTCTGGAAGATCAACTGTTTTTCCCTGCTCCATCACCACCACTTCCACAACCATCATTAACATGGCTTGTCGTCCCCGTTACGTCCCCCTTGCCACCACCGCTTCTCACCAATGCTCTTGTTCTCCAACAACCTCTACGTCTTCGTGTCTATGCTCGTCAACCTTCTCGTTCTGTCGCCCTACTGCAGTCGGCTTTCACCTTTGGCACTCTGAGACCTGTTGATCCAACTCCATCAGATCCACTCGGGCACCCTTACATCGCTTGTCCCCGGCGCTTCAGAAATTTACCACTACATTATCCTCTGTTTTTGTCCCTAACTCTGTGCAGGAGGTTCTTCAGCATCCGGGTTGGCGGGCGGCCATGGACGAAGAAATGACAGCTCTCTGTGCTAATCATACGTGAGATCTGGTCTCTCTTCATCCAGGGCAGACTCCTGTTGGCTGTAAATGAGTCTTTGTCATCAAGCATGCTCCTGATGGGACAATTGACCGTCTTAAAGTCCTCCTTGTGGCTCGCAGCTTTACTCAACAACAAGACCTTGATTATGAGGAAATGTTCTCTCCGGTGGCCAAGCTCAATACGGTTCGTGTGTTTCTCTCCGTAGCTATGAATCTCCAGTGACCCCTACATCAGTTGGATATAAAGAATGTTTTTTAAATGGAGATATGCAAGAGACTGTCTATATGCAACAGCCTCCTAGGTTTGAGACCACGGGGGAGTCCCAAGTTTGTCACCTCAAGAAATCGATTTATGGTATCAAAAAATCTCCTCGGGCATGGTTCGATAAGTTCAGTAGAGTTGTTCAGGAAGTTGGCTTTACTCGGAGTTCGGCAGATTTCTCTTTGTTCACTCTACATAAGATAACAGGAACGGTTCTCCTTCTAGTATATGTTGATAACATCCTAATCACAAGAGATGATGAAAAGGGAATACAAGCGGTCAAACAGCATCTTTGTTCTGTGTTTCAAACAAAAGATCTGGGGAACCATTGATACTTTCTTGGCCTTGAGATTGCAAGACGGCCTGATGGTTTTGTCATATCCCAACGGAAGTACTGTCTTTACCTTCTTTAGGATGCGGGCTACTCTAGATGCAAGCCGATTAATACTCTTATGGATGGCAATCACAAGCTTTGTGCCCATGCCTCTGACGAAGATCTTCTCCTTCCAAATCCAGAATACTATCGACGTCTGGTTAGAAAACGGATTTATCTAACAGTCACAAGATCAGACATATCCTTTGTTGTTGGGGTTGTCAGCTGTTTTATGCATTCTCCTCGGATGTCTCATCTATAAGCTGTCGAACGAATTCTAAGATACCTAAAAACAGCCTCTGGTCAAGGACTGGCTATGTTGCACCGACACCGACACGTGACACGCGACACGACGCGGCACGACACGCGACTCGTCAATTCTCAAAAAATATCATATTCCGACACGTTGAGACACATATATTAAATCTTTATTTTTTATAATTATGAAAATTCTAAAACATTTAACAAAAAATTAAAAAAAATGAACTTTTCTTTTTCAAGACTTTATCCCACTCTAGTGGGGTCGACTATATGGATCCTTTGTTGTCATTGTGCCCTATCTTTTGTCATAATCTCACTAATGTTTAAGTACATCATGTCTTTTTTTATAGTTTCATTCCAAATCTTTATTGGTCTACCCCTCCCTCGTTTAACATGCCTATTGGTCTCCCCTCCCTCATTTAAAAAATAAAAAATTAACAATTAACAAATATTCAAATAAACTAAGTTATGTTTGAATATTACTCATTAAATATTCAAATGTTTTCCGGCTCACCATGAGTAGCTAGCTTAGAGACACGCGTGTTCGATTAAACGGAACACGAGAGTCCCGCGTGAACCAGCATGTCGGACTTCCGGCACGAGTGTCGGAGAGTCGGATGAGTGTCGAAGAGTCCGACACTGACACGTTGGGCATTTTGAAGTGTCGGTGCTTCATAGAGGACTGGTATACAAAACTTCTTCTACTCCTACATTAATTGCATATTCGGGTGCTGATTATGCTGGTTCCATAAATGATCGACGATCCACCAGCGTATTTTGTACATACTTCGTAGGTCACCTTGTTACCTGGCGCAATAAGAAATAGTCTGTGGTTGCTCGATTGTCACCCGAAGCTGAGTACCGTTTGATGGCTTCTGTTGTTTCTGAGCTCACATGGCTTGAATGTCTTCCACGAGATATGGGAGTAAAATTTTCCTCTCGAGCTACCTTACTCTGTGATTGTCAAGCTGCTATATACATAACAAAAAATCATATCTTCCATGAAAGGACGAAACACATTGAAGTTGACTGTCATTTCATTCGGGAAAAAGTTCAAATGAAGAAGTTGTTTCAGTTACTGAACAAGTTGTTGATATTCTCACTAAGGCACTACAGAGTACTTTGTTTTAGCAGTTCTTGTCCAAGCTGGGTGCCTACGACTTGTACGCTCCAGCTTGAGGGGGAGTGTTAGAAAATGATGATGTAAATGCCCATATTGTGGCTCATTATAGGCATTCCTCCTCTTTATGTAATAGTCCCAAATCTTGAAATTGGAACTTCTCACTCTCTTCTCTCCCTATATATATATATATATATATATATATATATGTATTCATACTTGAAATTGTACATTGAAGAAGTATATACAAGGTTTCAGATTTTTTCTCTACAATATCAATCAATTAATTCATACAAATTAATTACGAGAGAAATAATCAAGGCAGCCTCCTATTGCGCGCTCTGGTGGTCCTGGCGAGGAGTGACCCCTCCGGCAAATGCGTGAGGGTAAAATAAACATGGAGAAATAGTACTCATTTACGTGAGTGGAAACGGTGTATGGTAGCGTGAATCTCTTCATGAGAAGGCAGATTTACTAGTGAATGCTCGCAGCTAGTAGTTTTTACTGACAAAGAAGGCAAAATGTTGAAGCTTCTTAAGAACAGAGGATCAGTGGAGGTGCATTTAGGGAATCTCAACTATACAATCTACTTAGGATGGCTAGGATTGAATTCATTTTCTTTTCAAAACTATTGTGGTTGGTTTCAATGGATTAAATAATATAAGATCTCGGAACAGTAATTTTTTAGTTACCACGGTTTCTGCAAAGTATCTGTATCCCACTTCCTAAGAGAATGGATTGGAGAGTTCAACTACTTTTCACCTAAAAAGGAGGTTTTGCTGGTAGTAGAACCTAGCATTCTCCTACATTGTACAAGTCTTCAGTGCCTAACGGCTAACAGTAAATCAAACTCTAACTTCTGACATTCATGCAGGTCAGATAACATCCACCGATGCACCAGAAGTACTTATGTGCACCAAATTAGAATCGCTAAAACATGGTTTGTGCCAATGAAGTACTCTATCTAGAAAAACATAAAGGCTCCTTAACTCCATTAGACTGCAATTAAAAAAGATAATTTTTTCATAACCCTCACCCTCGGACAATAAAAAGGAACATTTTCCTATTTTGATCATAAATAATGGGTAGACAAAAGATAAACAAGTCACTTTTTTTTCTTACTGGGGGGTTCATCTCAGTAGCCTCTGAAACATTCAGCTCGTTGATGGAGATCGCGACATATATCGGCATACACAACAATCGGAGCCATTCAATTTATGTGGATCAACGAACCGAGATTTTTTGTTATTTTTTCGTAACTTTTTGAATTTTTAATTCATGTATTTTGAGGGTCATCATGATCGGAGAATCATGACCGTCCATGATGATCTCGTAGTCTATAAATGGGGATAGATGATTCATATTTCAAGTATTGAAAGTTGAGTGAAAGAAGCCCTCCTTTTGATCACCCAATGCTGAAGTCGGAACCCAAGTGTCAAAGCTTGGATTTATCTCCTCCCCTCCACTTGGCCGGCCGCCACTTTCCCTCCACAACCATTTTTCGGCAGCCCTCCCTCCTACAATCCCATGTCGTGGAACCAACTCCTCCACATATCTGACCACCTCCACAATCCCCCTCCAAATACCACCCAAAACAGCCCTAAACACCTTCATAATTCCCTCTCATCCACCTCCAACGATCATCGGAAAACCACTTCTAGTGACCTCTGGTGATCCCACACCAATCCCTTTATCATTACATCCATATGCAATTTTTCGGCGATTGCTGGAAAACACCTCCGACCACCTCTACCACCACTGGTCGCCACGTCGGCGACCCCCTCCGGACAACTGTCAATGTTCATGCCCGAATTTTTTTATGTTTATAAAAAGAGGCGTTTTTGTTTCCAAATCAAGGCAATTGTCAATTGGTGCACCCTAGAAGTTTTGAGAGTATTGTGGATGAAAATTCTACAACCTTTTGGTGTTATCCTTCAAGAAATGTGGTGATCTTTTTTCAGTGATCTCTTGCAATTTTTCTCCTTCAACACAAACTTGAAGAAAGTTAGCGGAGATGTTCGGATTTTTATCCTTGAAGTTTAGGAGATCTTCCCTAGTCCAAAGCACTTCAAAGACGAAACCTTGACGCCATACATCTTGCTGAAGCCCGAATACCGGTTCAACTGAGTTCGGACTAAGATGGTACAATTCAGGTTACTTGACTCGTCGTCGGATACACAAGATTGGGGTGTGCGAGTTCGGGGCCGGCCCTCCCTTGGTAGAATGTAGTTGCCAACACACAAACCCGGTGAGCTGCAGCGAGGAGGTCCCGCCACTCACCCGGAAGCGTGACTCGCGTCTTCCCCTCCCAAAGCCAAAGGCTGAGCTCGGCACCTTGGATAGCACAGAGCAAGAGCTTTTAAATTCGGAGCTTAAGGAGGCTGGATTTGCCTCTCCAAGGTGCTTTGAAGGTCTATTTATAGGCAAACTCCACCCAGGGGCAAAACAGTGCTTTTCGCTAGCTAATAGCGCCATCCGCCTTTCTGTTTCTGTTATCGGCATCCCTGATTGGTCTGCGGATAGCGGAATCCCTTTGTTTGAGGTGGATACGGGCAGACCTTCATCGTCAGTAAATAGCAGGATAGCCGAAACTGTAGATTCTTCTTTTCTGGGCGAGTACCTCGACCTCCAGAGTCTAGGACTCGCCGAGTTGGGGCTCGCTGCTCCCTGGATGCGCCTCGGCACGAGGCCAGCTAGGCTGGCTTTGTTTAGGGATCGTTGGGCGCGCGGCTGCCTGGTATGCAGGGGTGTGCATAAAAAATAGAAACTGACCAAACCGTACCGAACCGATCCAACAAAACCGATTTTCAAACTGAACCGACCGGTTTGGTTTGATTTTGGTTTCAAGTGGCTGAAAACCGATCACATTTCAGTTCGGTTTGGTTTGCACATGGTGCAAACCGAAAAAAATTGAACCGAAGTAACGACATTTACTATGAGCTACTTCTATAGAATGTTTCACTTTCAATCCGCGACCTCGGTGGTAAGAGAGCCTACCCCTTCTCGCATCGCGGGTAACACTGATTATGCCATAATCCGCCCTTTCTGATCCTATAGGTCGTTGATGACTCCTCCATCGTGGTTGCTCTGGCGACTTTGAAGGATGGCGAGGGTGCATAGACCAAGAAGATAAAACTTTCCAAGGCAAAGAGGTTGTCTCGCCCACTCATACCTGGTGAGGCTTCCAATCCTTCTGAACTTCGCGAGGCTAATGTTGACGCCCCTTTCCACCCCGCAGTACCTTCCTTTTGGGATTCTCGAGGCAAGCCTGACAGGATGTTGCGAACGTTCAGGCTGATCTTGCCCACCCAGGAATCCAGTTGCCACCGCCTCCGCCTATAGTTCGAGAGCCCGCGGCCTCTTCTCGCCACCCTAAAGTCGGCGAGTCGAGTCGACTTCGCTCTGGTTGGAAGTCGCTGGTGATGATGTCGCCCCGCCTATCAGGGGTGGATGCCGAGTCTGCCCATGGTGCGCCCCCGATGATCACTGACCACTTCATCTTTGCGGACTTCTTGAATTCGCTCTAATTACTTTGTTGCGGGCACCAGGTCCCCCTACCGCGCGAGCTTTCCTCGCTGGAAATCCCTCCCGAACCGCCTCCTCCCCGGGTGTCCAGCCCTCTTCACAAGCTAATGGCTGATCCGCTGGTGGAGAGCGTCGATTTCAGTACTCGCTTACTCTGGGTACTCTCGCCCTATGACTCCGCTCTCACTGTCGCGCCTCCTTGGAAAACTAGACAAGAGCTCGGCCAGCTCCGGAATCGCATGGAAGCGGTGGAGAACTATAATGCGCAGTAGGAGGGCAAAAGCGGGCTCTTCCTGCGGATGCTAGACGCCTAGGAGAGAATATACGAGTTGGAGACATGCCAGTTCGCTACTGAAGACCATCTCCACAAATTTGCGCAAGTCGCAGGCACCGTTGGCAAGGCGAGCAGCCTGAAAGGACATATGCGCAAGGGCGAGGAGTTACTCTGTCGAGCCCAAGAACAATTCCACGAAGTCATGGGTATAACTTGGACAGCCCGCCACCCTGCTCGTTCGCGCGTGCGGGGGAAAGGTGTACTGCGACGACGCGAGTAAGAGTCAAGGGCTCTTACTTTTTTTGTCCTTGCCTTTCCTTTGTTTTTTTTTATTTTTACCACATTTTGTGCCTGTCATTCTTTTTGGGCTCGCTTTCTCATACTCGCGCAAATCTGTATTTGTTTTTTCATTATAACGCTCGAGATTTTTGCACTTGCACACAAACACCGAGTAACGGATATATATGAAAAAATAGAAAAAAAAATTCCTTCTGTATCCGGGTCCATGGATTGATTCCGAGTTAGTCTGAGTGTAGAGATCCGCGCAAGCATGATATTAGCGAGCTTGCGTTCGCGCAAGGACGATTCCGGCGAGTTGAAGCTCGGCGCATATCAGCGCCTCCAATATTTCGCTAAACTTGCATACAGATGGGGGATGGCCTTGCCTGACGCAAAACCTATAAAAAGTCGGGCGGGGGGGTGAGGTCGAGGGCACATCCTCACACTCTTAAGACTTTTTGCCTCTCCCCCCTAAAGAGCCTTTCTACTCACCTCGCTAGAAAAGATGGTTCGTGCGAAGGGCGAGGAGAGTCGTGCGCACTGCGTTGTGAATTTTGTTGATCGTTATTTTCCAAAAGCAAAGACAACCTCCATTGAGCTTAAGGCTTTCGAGGCGCGGTATCTCCCCACAGGCTTTACGGCAAGGCAACCCGTACCAAACGAGGGCATCAACACCTTGCCGATGAGCTCGCCTTTCCCCTAGCCCACTTCGAGGCGGGTTTGCAGCCTCCCCTATGGCCTGAGGTAAACCAGGTGCTCAAGTATTTCGGGTTAGTTCCAGCCCAAATGAACTCCAATGACATCAGTGCTCTGGTCGCCTTCGCAAGCTACATGCGCGAGGAAGGGATGATCGAGTTCAACCTCACCGCCTTCCGCAAGTTTCTGAACCTGAAGGCGACCCACAACGGTGTTGTCTTCTTCTCCAGCGCTTGCGTCAAGTTAGTGGAGACACTGAACAAAGTCCACCATTGGTCTAACAAGTTCGTCTTCGTGTGAGGCGCGTTCGGGACGTTGTCGCTCGCACCAATCCAGCGGAGCGAAAGCATATTCAAGACGCCTCGCGTGGAAGGTGACGCCCTTGCCCTTTACGAAATGTTGAAGGGTGAGGAGTTCGACATCCTGTACTTGCGGCAGCAATAGGACCCGCTCGCCTTCGCCATGCACTCATGCCTGGGACTGGTACATGCTTGCCAACTGTCTGTTCATACAAACACGCTTCAAGCGCCACTTAACTTGTACTCGCGGGTTTGCGAACATTGCCCGTGAATCCGTCGTCCGTAGCAGCGAGGACCCTTCCCAGTAAAGCCCCCGCCTCGCAACCCGCCGTGATTACCACGGCACGTGTCGGTGCCTCCCCCTCGGTACCCTGCAAAGAAAAAGAAAAGGCACCTCTCACAGATGCTCCCTCCACCGAACCCAAGCAGAAAAAACTTAAAATGGGCGAGGCGAGCACCACCTCAACCAAGAAGAAATCGGAAGCAGTTCCTAACCCCCTGCGTGAGGCGAATACCAAGGCCGTGAAGAAGTCGAAGGAAGACCCCAATGCCCATCTCAACTATGGGCTGGGGTCGCGCACTAAAGACGTGGAGGGTGATGCCCTCCTTCAGTAGCACAAGGGAATGCATCGGGGGAGCCTGAGCTCGCAGCTCCCTTCCTGGATGGAGGATAAGGATCCTGATGATGACGCGTACAACGTTTTGTTCGGCCTCTACGCGCGGGAAGACACAGCAGTGCTGGCGAGCACCTACATCCGCGAGTTGGCCAATCGGGGCAGCCGCTCCGTCCGTCGCTCTGCTGAAATTTTCCACCAAACGGCGAGGTGGGCCATCGGCATGAACCGTAAGCTGGCGGCAACCTTGGACGCTCTCAGCTCCACCCAGGATGAACTGGAGAAGACCAAAGCCGAGCTCGCCGCCGCTTGCAATACCGTCATTGTAGACTAACCTTTTTCAGGACGTCGAGCTCGTGTGGGCCGAGCGAATCACCAAAGTGGAGGAGCTGTGGGGCGCACGAAGCAATAATGACGGCCTCGCCAATCGGTTGGGCGAGGCAGAATCAAATCTGCTAGGGTACCACAGACAACTCGCCGAGAAGTCCGCCAGCGCCGTCGTTCCTGGGCCTATTGTTGTGGAGGTGGAGGTTCGCAGAGCTCTCGTCGTGACCTCCACCAGGCTCGCAGTGAAGCGCTTCTAGCAGCGGCGTGGCCTGATCGATGTGGGCCTAGCCCTTACTCCGGAGCTGCTGGTTCCGAAAATCTTACCTACACCGGCGAGCTCTCCTGAGGTGAGTTCGAACGATGGCGAAGAGAAGTGAACAAGTCTCACAGCGCTTCGCGTTCTTTCCATCAGTTTATATATGTATATTACTTTATTTGATGTAATTGGACATTTAGCCCGAGTGAGCTCGCTCACATCTTATTTATTTCTTTATTACGCTCGATGTTTATCATTCATGTAAGTTCGCTCTTCTTTGTTTGCGCGAACATTGCCATGACATCCTTCTTGTTTCGTTCCTTACTAGGGTCTCCTGAACTCGTGTTCACCATTCTTATCACGACGTCAAGACGAACCAAGGCGAGCGTCGGGCGCCTGAACGCTTATGCGATAAGGCGCATGTTAAGGAGACAATAAGGCGAGCAAGTTGCAAGGCGACAACTAGACATTTTAAAAATAAACTAAGTTAGACATTAGACTGCGGTGTTTACAGACTTTCAAATGCAGTTTTTATAAAAACCGCGGTGTATAGTAAAAAAGACAGCGGTTTTTACAAAAACCGCGCTCTAAAGTATGCTCTACCGCAGTCTAAGGCAAACTTTAGACTGTGGTTTTTATAAAAAGCGTAGTGTATAGTATAAACACAGTGGTTTTAATAAAAACCGCAATCTATCCCATAATAAAAACCGCAGCCTAAACATTCAAAATAGGGTACCACGCTTTTTATAAAAACCGTATTCTATATATACGTTAGACTGCGATTTTTATAAAAACTGCAGTGTATTTTTGTTTTCTCATAAAATGGTCAAGGCATCCAAGGCTGTGTACACATTCGGGCGCCTGGACGCCAAGGCGACGACATGACAAGAATTGTGTCCACCTCGCGTTAGGTCAGGCTTTGTTAGGTTTTCTTGCAACTCCGGCGAGTGCTCAACTGCGAGATGGTACCTGGTGGCAAACCCCTCTCAGCTCGCACTATTACGGACATTTACTCCCGGCGCCTCGCAGGCCTCTACACCTTCCCTCATCGGGCGAGGCGAGCACAACAATCCTTCTAGTTTTTTCATTGCTTACCCCTTACTCCCCAAATCCCGTGGCTCCGGGGGGATTCCTTGGACTCACTTGAGGGGGCAAGTAGCTGGTATGCGGGAGAGGAGCTCTCGCAGGGACCTGGACTATGTCAACAACTCAGCTCGAGAACTTGGACTCGCTCGAGGGGGCAAGTAGTCGGCATGCGGGAGAGGAGCTCTCGTAGGGACCCGGACTACGGCAACAACTCACCTTGAGGACTTCAACTCTTCCAGTTTGCGTTCCCGCTCAGGGGGCATTTGGCGAACATTTCATTTTATTTTACCAACACAGAAAGGGTCATAAATATAATCAAAACAATTATCTTGGCTTAAAAAATACAAAGCATAGTACAAATGCATTGAAAGTCGATGAGGGTTCAAGGAAAAAAAACGCTTCAAGTCGTCATTGTTCTATGTGTTGTTAAGGAGCTCCCCTTCACAATCTTGGAGTCAGTACCCCCCGTATTTCAATGCTTCTGCCACCACGAAAGGCCCCTCCCAATTGGGATGGAGCTTTCCTACCGCCGCGCCCCTTCTGGCGGCGTCCGCCTTCTTGAGAACTAGGTCACCTTTGCTGATTGTTTGATGTTCTTGTCGAAATACTTTGTCATCCTGCGCTTGACTTCCTCTTGACGGATTGTCGCGAGGCCTCGGAGCTCTTCTATCAAGTCGAGTGAGAGCCTTTGCTCCTCACCATTCTCCACTCTCCATGCCTCTTCCCCGTCTTTTGCGGCTACCACCCTCTGACTCCTAGCGTCGAACTCTACCGGGATCACCGCTTCAGAGCCATGAGATAGATTGAATGGAGTCTCTCCCGTGGCAGTGTTCGGGGTAGTCCTAAGGGCCCAGAGTGTTGGGTTTTGTTATACGTCGCAACACTTGTGCGCAGCGGAATAAGGAACAAGAAAACCCAAAAGAAATGTAGATCTTACGATGAACATTGATCAAGAAGTAATATTGCTATAAATAAAATTATACCTTTGCGGGATTGAGTCACGACTCAACCAAGGTGCTCCGAAGAAAACCAACGAATGTTAACGGCCGGAGTTCCAAGCGTAGAATAGTGTCCACGCCTCTACGGAAGTCCACACGAGGACGGAGAACCCTTAGACTCTTGTCACACAAGATCTAGGTTGGAAGAAGGAATGTCTTCAACGTCTCCACGGATTACTAGATCTGTTAAAGGAGAGGAGGCGGTAACGAAGACGATGCTTAGGAAACTATTTTCGGCGACGGCAACAAGTCGGGTGGTCGGCGGGAAGGAACGGTGTCTGCAACTTCTTCGGTGCGGAACAGTTCCGTCGGGAAGAAATAAGACGATGCCCTCGAACTCGCACGATTAGGTCAAGAAAAACAGTACAGTCTCGGTTTACTGTACATATTATACATATACAGGATACCGAAACAACTGATACCCGCAGACCACACCGAACCGGACTTAAAGGAATTAAATCGAAGGAAACAGAATTTGTCAAGTATATACGTCGATATTCGATGAATCAAATCCATTCGTCAAAATAACACGTAAATACTCGACGAATCGAGACAGAGCAAACTGTCAAGCATCAAGGCGATATACGACGAATCGGAGTCTGATTCGTCGAAACTGTCATTACGATACTTGACGGGAAGGATAACATTACGATACTCGACGGGAAGGCCAACACAAACCTTTACAACTTCTCCAATGCACTTATGTGCGACCCCATAGGCTCATATTGTGTTGGCAGTGAGACCACATGCTTGATCACTTCCAGATCACCATGGTAACACCAACACAGAGGACGGAGGGAAGTTGCTCGTCCCAGTTTCCCTTTAAGTTTTCCACATTCTTTCTTAGCAGTTGACGATGACTTTGTTGGCGGCCTCGACCTGGTCGTTGCTCCGAGGGTGGTGAACGGATGCGAAACGGAGATCAATCCCCAGCTAACCGCAGAAGTTGATGAGCTTCGTTCTTGCAAATTGCGGTCCGTTGTCTGTGATAATTGCGAGTGACAGCTCGTGCCTGCAAATGATCTCCCCTCATATGAAGTTCTTCAAAATTTGGGAGGTAGTCTTTGCCAACGCCTTCAACTTGATCCACTTGGAAAAATAGTCGATCAACACGAGAATGACCTTCTTTGCCAACTTGCTTGAGGGAACGGCCCGACGAGATCCATTCCCCAGATTGCAAAGGGCCATGGAGCCATGATTGATCTGAGCCGCTGCGCGGACTGCAGCTGGAGGGATGCATGAAGTTGGCATCTCGAGCATATTTTTGTGAGCTGCTCTGCGTCCTTCCAGATGGTCGCCCAAAAGTAACCCGACCTTAGCACCCTTTTCTCTAGAGTTCTTCCAGCAGAATGGCTTCCGCACTCTCCTAAATGAATTTCATCCAGCACCCAAGGAACTTATGCCTCGGCGCCGCGCCAAGGGACCCGACAAGGTTTTTTTGTAGAGGCTTCCTTCGTGGAGGGGATAGTAGGCTGACTTGTATCTGAACCGCCTATTGTCCTGAACCCCAGGAGGAAACCTTCCCGTGGTCAAAAATTTGACAAACGGGTCCAGCCATGACGTTTGTCGGTCGATCTTCATGAGTTCTCCCTCTTCGACGGAAGGCCAAAACAATTCCGTTGTCAATCCTACTGGGGGACCATACTTGGCAAAACAATCTGTCGTCGTGTTTTCCTCCCTTAGCACATGCTAAACGGTGAATGAGCAGAAAGGCTCTTATCAACCCCTTCACCTTCAATAAGTACTGCGGCAACACCGGCTCCCGAGTCTCGAACTCCCCTCGGATTTGTGAGGCCATTAATAAAGAATCTGAATGAGTCCAGACCCTGAATTCCCAATTCGCACGCGAGGCGGAGGCTGGCGATCATATCTTCATACTCGGCTTGTTTGTTTGTGACCGGAAAATGAATGTAAATAGCTTGCTCGATCCTGACACCCTGTGGACTCGTCAGGATGACTCCAGCTCCTACCGAGTGCCTTCTGATGCCCCATCCACGAACATCTCCCAAGACTTCCATTCCTCTGGCTCCTGCTCGCCTGTTTCCGCCGTGTAGTCGGCCACTGCCTGAGCCTTCATCGCCACCCAGGGAGCGAAAGAAATATCAAATTCGCTGACTTCTTCCACCCACTAGGCCAGCCTTCCAGAATGTTTGAACCCATCCATAATGCTGCGAAGTGGATGATCCGTAACAACCTTGATTGAATGGGCCTGTAAGCAGGGCCGAAGCTTTCGAGCTGAGATGACGAGTGCAAAAGCCAACTTCTCCAAGATGGGATAACGCAGCTCGACCTTCCGGAAGACTCTACTCACATAATAAATCGGGACATGCTTTCTTCCCTCTTCTCTAACCAGAATCGAGCTCACCGCCTTGGCCACTACCCCCAAGTAAAGGTGGATATCCTCCCCTTCCCGGGTCCCTTGTAGCAAGGGAGACTGTGTTAACAAGAGCTTCGAGCTTTGGAATGTTTTTCACACTCTGCCGACCAATTGAGCTTTTTGTTGTCTACCTGATTGCGCAATGCTCGGAAGAAGGGAGAACATTTCTCCCCAGCCCTTGATAGGAATCTGCTCAATCCTGCAAGCTGACCAGTCAAACGTTGGATTTCCTTCACAATCTTTGAAGCTTCCATCTCCATGATTGCTTTGACTTTGTCTGGATTCGACTCTACTCTTGTCGGGGTCAAGAGGTGGCCCAAGAACTTCCCCTTCCCTGTGCCGAAGATACATTTGGTGGGGTTAAGGATATATTTGGTTTGGCGGTGGCGGGTGCAGCTGTCGGGTCGAAATGAGACTTTGGAATCGGAGGGGGAGAGGCGGGGTCGAAACGGAGTGAATCGGGATCGTTTCCTCCTTGCTGCAGGTTGAAACGGAGCAAACACCGTCGGAGGGTGTTTGTTTACACACCTCCGGCGGCGTTTGCCCCAAACGGTCGGTGAAAACGCTGTGTCAAACGAAGCCTAAGCCTCATCTTATACTTCCGGAGCGTGGCAAAGGTTTCCACCAGGTCCACGAGATGTTTCGACACTCTTGCTCTTTATCAATAGGTCATCTACATATACTTCTAGGTTGCGCCCTTTTTGCTCCCTGAACATCATATCCATCATCTGTTGATACGTTGCTCCTGCGTTTTTGAGCACGAATGACATCATTTTATAACAATAGCATTCATCGCTTGTGATAAAAGAAATGCTTTTTATGTCAAGTGGGTGCATACATATTTGGTGATAACCGGAGAAAACGTCTAAAAACTCATAACAAGAAATCCGATGGTCGAATCTACGAGCGCGTCGATTCTAGGCAAAGGGTAGCAATCCTTGGGACAATATTTATTAAGCATTTAAAAGTCGATACGCATCCTCCACTTCCTTTCTCCTTTTTTTACCATTACAACATTGGAGACCCGACCTGCATACTGGATCTCCAACAAAAAACTCTGCATCTAACAGCTTCTGCACTTCTACGCGAATGGGTTCGGCTAGGGTGGTGGTCGTCTTCCACTTCTTCTGGCGAATTGGGCGGGTCTCCGGATCAAGGTTGAGATGATGACATGCGACGTCCGCATCGACGCCCGGCATGTCCTCCGCGCTCCCTGTGAAGATGTTTGCGTTCTCCCGGATGCATGCCAGGATCTTCTCCTTGTCCTCTTCTGAAAGCTCCCAGCCGACCTTTACACGTTCGGGTCTCCCACCCTTGGCCTCGATCTCCTTCCCCTCTACTTCCTTTGTTGCCTCCAGCCTTTCCATCTCTTCCATCACTTTGTCGACTATCTCGGCTTCCTTCTCCCAACTGATAGTGTTGACTGTATTGAGGTAATACTCCCCCGCCACCATCGGGTCGCTCTTGATCCGGAACTGCAACCCCCCCCCCCCATATTGTATTTCAACATTGGTGGAACAACGATGGCACATATTGAAAGACATTGATGAGGGGCCTCCAAAAGATAGCATTGTAATTGTTGGGCGCGTCCACTATCACGAAGCGGCAGTTCTTTGAGGTCCCTCCTAGGTGACGAGGAGTTCCGCTCCTCCTTCGACTTCCTTCCACTCTCCCGCAAAACCAAAGAGGGGACCGTCGGTTGAGGTCACCCTCCTCTCCTCCACCGCCATGACGTCGAATGCTTTTTTGAATACAACATTAACAGAGCTTCTGTTATCAACTAGAATGTGGGAAACCGTGAAACTCTCCACCGCCGCCAGAATCACCAAGGCATCGTGAAAGGGATTCTCGTTCCAGAACATGTCCTCCGCGGAGAAGGTGATTTCTCCGATCGGGGGTGGGACTTGAGAGGTAGAAGCAACACTCCTGCAGTAAACCGCATGTAGGCTTCCCTTCCGGATTGCCTCCACCGCGGCCCCTCCATGGATAGCGTCGATCCCACCGCGGGCCCCTGATCTACTCGGTCCTCGCACCCTCTCGGTGCCCATCCTCCGGCTCATTCATTTCTTCCTTCTTCTCCTGCTCCTTGCTCTCGTCGCCCCTCCTGGGCTCCTCTCTCTGCTCCTCTTCTCAGCTCCAAAAATTCTGGGCAAGTTGCAGTGGCGTGGCCCTCCAACTGGTGAAAGTCACAATAGAGGACCACCCTCCGCTCTTCTCCCCGCCTCTGTTGTCGGTGTCTCCTCCCCCCCCCCCCCCCCGTCCTAGACCCCTTCTGACTGCGTAAGATTCCTGTTGGGGCGCTTGGTTCTGCATTCATTGTCGTTGCTCTCTCTTGGGTGAATACCGTCGTTGCCGCCTCTCGGGCGAGAACCTTCTCCCTGGTCGGTCATGATGTCGTCCCCCGACCATCCTTCGTATTGGCCTGACGGGAGGTCCCCAGAACCTCTTCTCTTAATCCCTTCGATTCGTGTTCTCTTGCGCCCTTCTTTCCTCTCGCCTCTTCGGCTCCTCCTTCCTCTTGGTTTTTTTTCACTCTCTTTCGTCGTCCCTTGCACCTCCTCTCAGGTTAACTTAACTAGCTTGGTCATGAACACTTTGCTCGTCGACAGTCAATCAGCTCCTCAAATGACACAGGAGAGATACGAGTTAGCTTCATCTTGAAGAACCCTCCTTGCAACCCCAAACTAAAGTCTAGCATGAGGGTATGGTTGGGCACTTCTTGGACCAAGAGAATCTTTTCTTAAAACCGATCAGCATACGACCCCAACGACTCTTGTGGTCCCTGCTTGATGAGGAAAAGGCTTCGGGTCCCTTCTTCCTTTTCTTCAACGTAGAGAAGCGGAGCAGGAAACTTCTGCTAAGGTCTTCAAAGCTGTAAATGGAACCTGCTGGTAGCTGATGGAACCAACCCTCATATTTCCATTGAAGGTGATGGCAAACAGTCGACACTTACAAGAATCTGACATCGGCCTAATCGACGCCATGTTCTCAAACCATTGCAAGTGTGGGACAGAGTCGTCTCTTTCGGAAAAGAAATTCCTCGCCGGTTCTGCAAATCCCGTTGGGACGGAAGCCATCAGTGCCAACTCGTAGAATGGGCTCGAGGGTATGGTTATCGAGGCGAGCAGGCTCTTGTCGTCCTCCGAACCGCGAGTCGCTGGAGTATTCGCGAAGAGCACTCGCGGCTGCAGTGCTTGATCGTTAATTTCCTGTCCTATCTCTTTGTCCGGTTGCTGGCCGCGACTCGACTCGCCCTGCGAGGCGGTGCCTTAGCTTGGTGTCTCCATCTCGTCGTGCTGCGCGACCAGGGCTTCCACCATCCCTTCCATGGACCACATGAACTCGGCGAATTGGTTTTGCGTGACGAACCCGCCTGATAGATGCGAGTTTTCCTAGCCATCTCCTTGCTCTCCCTATCCCACCATGGCACCGTCGGTCAAGAATTGTTAGCACACGCTCACCGCACCAAAAATATTGAAGCCCGGATACCGGTTCAACTGAGTTCGGACTAGATGGGAACAGTTCAGGTTACTTGACTCGTCGCCGGACAAACAAGACTGGGGTGTTCGAGCTCGTGGTCGGCCCTCACTTGATAGAAGGTGGTTGCCTACACACAGACCCTGTGAGCTGCGGCGAGGAGGTTCTGCCACTCACTTGGAAACACGACTCACGTCTTCCCCTCCCAAAGCCAAAGGTTGAGCTTGGCACCTTGGATGGCACAGAGTAAGAGCTTTTGAAAATTCGTTGCTCAAGGAGGCCGGGTCTGCCTCTCCAAGACGCTTTGAGGGTCTATTTATAGGCAAACTCCACCCAGGAGCAAAACAGTCCTTTTGTCCTGCTAATAGCGGTCTCCGCCTTTCTGTTTTTGTTATCGACACCACTGATTGGTCTGCGGATAGCGGAATACTGCTGTTTGAGGTGGATACGGGCAGACCTTAATGGTCTGTAAATAGCAGGATAGCCGAAACTGTAGATTCTTCTTGTCTGGGCGAGTACCCCGGCCACCAGAGTCTAGGACTTGCCGGGCTGGGGCTCCCTGCTCCCTGGATGTGCCTTGGTGTGAGGTCGGCTAGGCTGGCATCGTCTAAAGCTTGTCAGTCACGCGGCTTCTTGGCATGGGGAGGTCTCCTCGCGGCTGGTATAGCGAGGTCGCCCCGCGGCCTCCTGGAGCGGCAAGGCGCGGGGCTGCCTTGCTGGAGCCTACTCGCCTGACCGGGTCGAGCTTGGCTTAACCCCTTCCTTTTCCCATGCAGGGTTCGCCTGGCTTTTCTTGGGTGTGAATTGGGTTGGGGTCGCTAAATTAGGGTTGTACACATCTCATTTGTCAAAGGATCCATTTTTGGGAGTCTTCTTTATCTTGTCTCTATTTATGATTTCATCTTTGCACATTGTGTTTGGACTTCTTTATTGTGTTTGCGAACGTGGAAAATAGTCTTTTTGGAGACGTCAAGGTTGGGGTAGACCTTGCAGAAAATAAATTGTCTTTATGGAGACGTCGGGGTTGGGGCAGACCTTGTGAGAAATTGTTTTGCATAGGCGGCAGGGTAGATCTAGGAATAAAAATAGTAATTGCGGAGACATCAAGAATGGGGAAGATCTTGTGAGATCTCTGGTATGAGTGGGCTTGTGGTCATTTGTTGGTGCATTGACGGGAGCCAACACTCTTGTGGTGGGAACCTTCCCTGGACCCTTGCTATGCGGGGATGCATTGTGCATCAGGTTGCCCACTCTTTTATTAATTTCTTGTGTAATCTATGTTTTTGATTGATTGCATTATTCCATTGTGCATAACTCTGAAAAAAGAACTATTTTAAAACATTTTATTCACCCCCGAAGGTTGTCACAAGATCCAACAGCAGCTCCTATCCTAGCATATGACGTATTTCTCCAAGACATTTGTTATCGGATATGATGCTTCTAGCTCCACAATTGGAATGGTTCCCATGCAGAAACGTAGGCCTATATTGCCTACTTTAATTGTGTTTTCTCAAATAAATTCTGATCCTGCCCCACTTACAAAAATAAGGTGATGGTTCTTGTTTTGGAAGTTCAACAGTAGTGAACATACTTGTTTGGGTGTTGCTTCACGGTTCACATGGGCCACCAGAGCTTGAGGTATATTATGAACCAAAAGATCTTCACACCGGCACAACAAGTCTTGGTAGTCCAACTACTAGGCTATGAGTTCACCGTGCAGTTCAAGACAGGGAAGGCTAGGCGTGGAGCGGTTGAAGACGAATGTCTCTTGTAGCCATCTCATAGTCGGTGTGGGAAAAGACTGAGTAGATCTAGTAGGAGGCATCTACGAACCTCTGCCTCCATCTCATTCTAGTGGTCTCATGTCGACCCTCTGCACATCCCTCATTCTTCCTAATTGCTGGGAGATTGCACCATCATGGTCTCCTCGTTCTCTCTACTATCTCCTCCTGTATTCCCAAAATCCTCACAAAATTCCATGACATAACATCAGCGGGTCATATCGGGGTTTTCAGGGCAATACCATCGCCTCACAACATCCATTTATTGGCCAAGTATGCTTTGTGTGGAGCAATTCGTGATAGCCCGCCTCACCTGCCATTTTGTCACACCCCGACCTAAATTATTGAATTAACAATACAGATACGAGTCGTGAGATGAGAGGATCATTATCACAGAAACATTTCTCAAGAACCAAACGTTATTCTTATAAAGGATCATTAATATCATTTTTTTGTTTATTCAAAATAAAAAATACAATGATAAAGTATATATCATACTTTCGTTTTATCAACTAAACTTTGGGGTAGTTCTTTCTAGGCAGCTAAAAATAAAAGTATATGGTTAGTCACCTAACCCATCTCTGCAAGATATGATTTCACACAAATATATAATTACAGAATAAATGGTATTAAAACACATCATCATCTAAAAGGCATAAATATTATTTCTTTTAATTTTTGCTAACCCCTCAGTATAATGGCCATGATTAGTTATATTATGCAGCTAGGTACTAGATCACTCTTACTTGGATTTCATCAACAGTCCTAAATCATTTATTTTATATCACAATTCAAGGGCAGCTTCAGTACCAACATCTAACTTGATTTGAATATCAACATCTCGGTTCACCTTCCACTAAGTTTACTTAGGTTTCAAACTTAACCCTATCTGATTTTGAATGTCAATAAGTTAATTTAGGTTTCAACCTTGGCCTACCTCTAGAATGAGTGTTACTAATATACTTAGGTTTCAACCTCAATCCTAGCTTAAGTATGAATGTTACTAATGCACTTAGGTTTCAACCTCAACTATAACTTGGCTTTGAGTGCCACTAATGTACTTAGGTCTCATCCTCAGTCCTAAGTCAACTTATTATTACCTCAATTCAAGTGCCACTAAGTCTACTTAAGTTTCAACCTCCACCTAAATCTAGATTGAGTGCCACTAAATTCACTTATGTACTTATGTTTCAACTTCAACCATAACTTGGCGTTGAGTGTCACTAATACACTTAGGTTTCCTCATCAGTCCTAAGTCAACGTATATTATTACCTTGATTCTAGTGTCACTAAATCTACTGAAGGCCCCATTTGGGCTGTCTGTAGAGGAGCTGCATGCTGTGACATTTATGAAATTTACGTCAGAAGGGAATTTGCAAAGTGCAGTGAAATAGCGATTTTTTTAATAAAAGATGCACTCATTTCTCCAACGTGGAAGGAGGACCACGGTGGCAATGGGAATACAGATTTTTAGCACCTTATAACATTATCTCAATTAAAGTTTCAAAGCTGCATAGTCCTGCAATCATTTAAAAATTATTAATAACATAAATTTAAAAAGCGTAGTAACGTAAGAAGTAATATTAATAATAATTAAAATATTATTAATAATATCTTCTTTAGTAAATATAATGTTTTAAAATTTAAATATCATTAAAAACGTAACTTTACTAGCCAATTTTTATTTTATATTTCAAATATAAATTACATTTTATTATATTAATTTCAATAAATTAATTAAAAGTATTTAATTAATAAGTTATATGATATAAATAAGAATATACAATTATAAAATAATATTAATAATAAATTAGGCAATTATTAACTAAAATATATTATTCTACTCAAAAATATTTATTAAAATGTATTTTACTAAAATTTACTAATTATCCTTAATGTTGAAACCGGAATCTGGTCTCCTGTGGAGTTCGACCCTTGGGGAAGGGGTGGTCTCGCGCCTACTTCGCTCCTGCAAAAAAACAACAGAGAAGGCAAGGAAAAACAGACCCAAGGTCTCGGCAGGGAGGTCCCACCACAAACCCGGAAGATCTCAGAGCGCTTCCCCTCCTTAGCAAGAAGCCGAGCTAAGGTACACTCAGAAAGCACTTGAAGGTTGGGGCAGAAAAGCACAGGGAAGAACCTGCTTTCTGGGGTACCCCTTGGGTCCTATTTATAGCTTTTGAAATCCGGACTGCCAATAACCAAAAGAACTGACCTGAAATTACCAGAAAACCCTTGGTTGGGTCTGCCAACAGCCAAACTCCGCTGTTTTGAAGGGCTATGGGCAGACCAACGGGGGCAAAACAGTAAAAAGTACCTCATACATCCAGGCGAGCTTGGGAGCTTTGGCCACCTCGGCATGTTCTGCTCGCCTACTGTTGCCGAGCTCCACTGCGAGTACGCGAGCTGTGTCTCGCTCGGCATATGCCGAACTCGGGGTCGCTGATGGCCGATCTCTGGTCGACGGATGCCGAGCTCAGGCTCGCCCCCTTTACTGCCGAACTCGCCCCCTTTACTGCCGAGCTCGCCTACTGTTTTTCAGCCCGATTTGTCTGGCCCCTGGTGACCTTGCTCGCCGGACACGGGGTTGTACACAATCCCCGCTCTTTTCGAGCTTGTTAAAGCTCGGAAAGAAACATCCAACCACAAGTGTGCGGCGAGCATTGGTCGGCGAGTTGGAGGGAATCTTCTGGTGGGGGCCACCTGCGGCTATATATATGTGCACCTGTCCAGCTGTCTGGCTCTTGCCATTCCTT
This sequence comes from Platanthera guangdongensis, assembly GCA_039583875.1. Taxonomy (NCBI): domain Eukaryota; kingdom Viridiplantae; phylum Streptophyta; class Magnoliopsida; order Asparagales; family Orchidaceae; genus Platanthera; species Platanthera guangdongensis. The sequence continues at coordinate 99,482,648 of CM077158.1, read as the reverse complement.
CTGTTGTCTTGCCAAGATGCCTCTTCCTAAGGAGATCCAAGAGCGCATAAACCGAGCCCGCCGGGCCTCCGCGGCTCGCGTTGCCGCTCTGACAGCGGTCCCTGCGAAAGCTCCCCAAACCAATTCTGCCGAGCCCAGTTCCAAGAAGTCAAAGTCATTCCCTGAAGCGGCTGAGCCCATTTTCAACGACTTGAGGGCCACCCTGGCTTGCGAGACCGGCTCTTCCACCCGAACTATTCTGGAGAAGGATAGGGAGGTCGTCGTGGTCGGCGACGACCTGGACGGCCAACCAGATGGCGAGGGCGTCGCGCCGCGAGACCCCACGCGGCGAGGCGAGGCCACGCTCGCCACCTCGCGATTCGCGGCACCGGACAGCCATCCCCGGGATCCGCCGCTTCTCTTTGGGATCCTGCCTGTGAGCTCGCAGAGGCCGAATTCGCCTGCGGGCTCCCCCCCTCCTCGCCAAATTGACGCGGCCGCGGGGGAGGGTCTGGGGACTATTCCCACCCCGGGATTCGAGCTCATCTCGCCGGGGGCTCGCGGCCCAGGTCGCGGGAAGGATCTGAGGTTCATTCCTCCCCGCATCTCCTTTGAACCGCCGAGCTCTTCAGGTCAGTCTTGCTTGACCCTGTGCTTCATAAGCTTTTGCTCTTTTTGCTAATACCTGTCTTCACAGCTCTTCCCAGTCAATCGGCTGCCGAGGAATCCTCGCGGGCAGCCCACTACTCTCCCCTCCCCTCCCCGAGCTCGCTGGACTCTTACCTGGGTCCTGATGTGGATCAAGGCGAGTTGACGAGGAGGGAGGTCAAGCTCCTCAAAAAGCTGGTGTGCGGACTGCGCGAGGTGCAGGGGGTCAACGAGACGCTGCAGCGCGACTACGCGCGTCTTGCGGACGAGGTTCGTCGCGGCCAAGCTGGCGAGCTGATGTCCCTCTCCCGGCTCCTGGACGAGATAGACGACGGTCTCTCGGTAGCGCAGAGGAATTCCGGAAGGATCCGCGAGCTGCTCCGCGCGCGGCAGCCTGGGGGGCGGGGGTCGCAAGGCCGGGGTAGGTAAGTCAGCGGCTCCTTGGCCGAGCCGACCGGCACTCGCATCCCGATGCCCTCCCTGCTTGCGCGCCCTGCTTCTTTAAATCCCGAACTTTATTTCTGTAATAAATAAATCTTAGAATATTCTTGATCATGTTAAATAAAATGCTGCAATGTTTGACTTAGCCTTGGATGGGATGCGCCGGAAGTCGGCGAGCTGGGGTAGCGAGCTGGGGTGGCGAGCTGGGGCGGCGAGCTGCGCTGATTGGACAGCCTGCCTCAGATTTTATTTCATATAAATAGCCCCCCCCCCCCCCAGCTCTCACCTTGCATTTATTGCTCTGCTTCCCTCTCTCTGTGTTCTCTTCTTCCCCTGCTCGCGTAGTGCTTCTTTCCTGCGAATATGGGCAAGACCAACCTCGATGTTGATGGCCGCTCTAAGTGCGCGCTGCACTTCACGGAGTACTGCTTCTTCGAAGGGCATACCAGCGAGGAGGAGCTCGCCGAATTCGTGGCGGAGCGCGTGCCGCCGGGCTTTGAGGCACGCAGGCCGAGGCCGGGCGAGGCCATCAACACCTTTTATGAAGATGAGCTCGCCTTCCCCATCTCGCACTTCGAGGTGGGGTTGCGCCTTCCCTTGTGGCCGGAGATCCGGCAGATTTTGAAGTACTACGGGGCCGTCCCGCGCAGCTGAACTCCAACGCCATCGCGATGATGGTGGCGTTCGCGAGTTACCTCCGGCGGGAGAAGATCGAGTTCAACCTGACGGTGTTCAGGAAACTCTTCTCCTACAAGGCGACGTCGGACGGGGTCGCCTACTTTGGCGGCTCGCTGATCAAAGTTCGCCAGATCGCGAACAAGCACCATACCTGGATGACCAAGATCGCCTTCATCAAGGGCGATCTCAGCAACATCCCCTACTCGCCGCAACAAAAAGGCGAGGAGGTGTATCGCCCGCCGGCCGTGTCGGGCAACGACGCCGAACTCGACAAATACTTCCTCCATAAAGACTTTGAGGTCGCCTTCCTGCGGAGGGGCCTCGACGCGCTTCCCCCCGTTCTGCCCGGCGAAGGTATGCTTCCCTCCTCATCTTGCCGAACTCGCCTACCCGCCGAACTCGGCGCATCATCTCTGAATTCCTAACTTTTTAAGTGTTTTCCTGCAGGGGAGCGAATAATCCCCGTGAACCCGCCGTTCGAGGATCCGGGGCTCCATACCGACCCTCTTGCTCGCGAGAGGGCGGCGGCATTGGCCTGCCGAGATGAGGAGGCCCTCTCGCAGCCCTCTTCCAGCAAGAGGCGACCTGAGGACGCATGGTCGAACCCGCCATTCGGCCACCGACAGATAAAGAAGATGCGGAGGGCCCTGCTGGCTCCGCGGGGGCAACAACAACAACAACAGCAGCCCAGCCCCAAATATATCAGCTCGTCGGAGACCCCTCCCGACGCGTCGCCGGAGAGCCCGCTGAAGGAGACAACCAGCAAGGGCCGGAAAGGTGGCGAGGGCCCCTCTTCCACGGCGGCGATCTCCCCTCCTCCAGCGGCGAAGAGGACTGCCCGCGAGCGCGCGCCGCCAAAGCAACACCCCCTCTTCAACTTCGGCGCGCGCTGTAAGGATTCGGCGGGCGAGCCCATGCTGCAGTGGGACGAGCTCGCTCATCGAGTCTCTGTCTCCACCCTGCACCCCTCCTGGCACGACCGCGAGCCTGCCACCGATCACGCCTACGCCCTCGGCTTCGGCCTATATGGTCGGGAGGATGCCGAGGCCTACAAGAGGATGACCCTGCGGCAGCTCGGCCATGAGGGCCTGCAGTCTCACCTGCGGACCCTGGAGCTGCATCACATGCTGGCACGCCGCAGCTTTGCCCTCAGCCACCAACTCGAAAAGGCCGAGCAGGCTCGCGACCTCGCCAAGGACAAGGTCACCGACCAGGCGAGGCGGCTCGGCATAGCGGAGGGTCTACTCGCCCAAGCCGTCGGCGGGCTGGTAAGTGTCAAGCGCTGCTCCTCTCTTTTACTTAGAAAATTTTGTGTTGCTGCTAAATGGACTCTTTTCCAGGATGCCAAGGCGGCGGGCGAGCTTCAGGCTCGCAACACTGAGCTGGGGGAGGAGGTCAGCCGGCTGCGCGCACTACTGGCCGTGGATGCCGACACTGCAGGGGAGCTCCAGGCTCGCAACGCTGAGCAGGGGGAGGAGATCGGCCGGCTGCGCGCACGCCTTGCCGAGCTGGAGGGCGCGAACACAAAGCTAAAGGGGGAGAACCAGCACCTCCTCGGCGAGGTGCGTCGCCAGGCGGAGATCTTCTTCCCGCCTCACGACATCGACCCTACCCTCCCCTACAAAAGCCCGCGGATCTTTGGCGAGGCCGACCTCGTCGAGAGATTGCGGATCAACTCCATCCAAGCCACCGAGTGCACCCTCCAGATGATGAAGGATTCTGGGGTGCTGGTGGAGGGGTGCGAGGGGATCTCGGCTCGGGACCTGATGCCGAGCCTGTTTCCGGCGACGCCGCCCAGCGAGAAGGAAGACAGCCTGGACGCAATGTTCGGGAAGAGCTTCCAAGATCCTTCGGGTGACGGCGAGGACCAGTCCGGCGGAGGGGGCGAGGCCTGAGGGTAGCCTGTACTTTTGTTTTCTTTTTTCTTTTTTCTTTGTTCCCTCGCCGAGGCGAGCCCCCCATGTAATTACTTTTTTGTAAACAGCTAATGAAAGTTCTTGATCATACCGGTGTCATTTCCTTTTTTGTTCTTTCTTTACTATGTTTGTCGTGCTCTGAATTTATGCGAGTGCTTCTCCCCGCGACCTCGCCGAGACAGGTTCCGCGAGTAGAGTGGTTATGAGAGCACGCCCGCGAGTGGACGCGTTTTGAATGTTCGCCGAGCCCCAAACGATTTGGGGGTGAGTTGCTCTCCGCCCTTATCACGCCACCATGACTCGCACGCGAGCCATCCAGGTTGAGCCCGAAAAAGGAGAAATTTTTTCAAGTCTAATGGGCAAAGGGGGCGAGGTGCCCTGGTCTGGTTTGCTTTCCTTTGGCGAGGCCCGGGCTCGCGTTCCACTCGCCAATGCCGAGCCGGGAATGACGAGTCCATACTTGCTCATGCAGAGTCCTCCAGCTTGGCTTGCCTTCTTGATCATGCCGAGCTGGGTTTGCCGAGCCCGAGCTCGCCCAGACAGAACCTTTTCCCCTTTGCCCCCTGGCACTGAGACTTTGACCCGTATCTGACGATTTCAAGGCCGACACCATCGAGTGACCTCCGGCACTGTCAGCTAGGTGAGTCTGACGGCGGGATCTGCTCGGGGCTAAGGATGACACCGAGTGACTTCCAGCCCTGCCAGCTAGGTGAGAGCCTGACAGCGGGATCTGCTCGGGGTCCATTACTACCACCATCGAGTGACTTCCAGCCCTGCCAGCTAGGTGAGAGCCTGACAGCGGGATCTGCTCGAGGCCAAGGATGACACCGAGTGACTTCCAGCCCTGCCAGCTAGGTGAGAGCCTGACAGCGGGATCTGCTCGGGGTCCGCTACTACCACCATCGAGTGACTTCCAGCCCTGCCAGCTAGGTGAGAGCCTGACAGCGGGATCTGCTCGAGGCCAAGGATGACACCGAGTGACTTCCAGCCCTGTCAGCTAGGTGAGAGCCTGACAGCGGGATCTGCTCGGGGTCCTCTACTACCACCATCGAGTGACTTCCAGCCCTGCCAGCTAGGTGAGAGCCTGACAGCGGGATCTGCTCGAGGCCAAAGATGACACCGAGTGACTTCCAGCCCTGCCAGCTAGGTGAGAGCCTGACAGTGAGATCTGCTCGGGGTCAAGGATGACACCGAGTGACTTCCAGCCCTGCCAGGTAGGTGAGAGCCTGACAGCGGGATCTGTTCGGGGTCCAAAATACATTACATTCCTCTATGCAGGCTAGCTATGATAATATAAGAGAGTTGAAGGGATTTATTATAATCAAAGTGTTGCTTACATGCTTCAGGGGAAAAATCGTTTTAGGTCGTCACCACTCCAAGTGAGACTCAGGGTCTCGCCCTCTACATTTTGGAGTCGATAACCTCCTGACTTCAAAGCTTCCTTTGCAATAAATGGTCCCTCCCAGCTGGGATTGAGCTTCCCCACGGATGATGATCTCCCGGCTGCATCCACTTTCTTCAGCACCAAGTCCCCTTCCACGAACTGCTTGACCCTGACATGCTTGTCAAAGTACTTGGCCATTCTTCTTTTCACCTCCTCCTGTCGGATAGCGGAAAGGTCTCTCACCTCTTCCACCATGTCAAGGGAGAGCCTCAGTTCCTCCTCATTCTCTGCTTGCCATTCCTCACGGCCTTCTTTTGCTGCCACGACTCGCGGTGTTTGGACTTCGAATTCTATGGGGAGCACTGTCTCGCACCCGTGGGAGAGTTTGAAGGGGGTCTCTCCCGTAGCTGTTTTGGGGGTGGTCCTTAGGGCCCAAAGAACCGCAGGAAGCTGCTCCACCCAGCTCCCTTTCAAATTCTCCACCTTCTTCTTGAGGAGGTTGACGATGATCTTGTTTGCGGCCTCCACCTGCCCGTTACTCGTGGGGTGATGGACCGAGGCGAACCTGAGATCGATTTCAAGCTGCTCGCAGAAGCTGGTGAACTCGGCACTGGCGAACTGGGGCCCGTTGTCCGTGACGATGGCCTGGGGCAGCCCATGGCGACAGATGATCTCCCCCCAAACAAAGTTCCTGATCACCTGGGAGGTCACCTTGGCCAACGCCTTCACCTCCATCCACTTTGAGAAGTAATCAATCATCACTAGGAGGAACCTTCTCTGACCGCTGGCTTGGGGGAATGGTCCAACCAAATCCATTCCCCAAATTGTGAAGGGCCATGGGGCCGTGATACTCCTGAGTCGTTGGGCCGGCTGTAGCTGAAGGGGGGCAAACAGCTGGCACTTATGACATCTTCTTGCGAACTCTGCGGCGTCTCGGCCCAGGGTGGGCCAGAAATACCCTTGCCTGATTATCCTCCCCTCCAGGGTCCGACTCCCGGAGTGACTCCCACGTTCCCCGGAGTGGACTTCCTCCATGATCCTCCGCACTTCGCCCTCGGTCACGCAGCGAGCCAGCATTCCTGAGAGGGTCTTCCTGTATAGCTGCCCGTCCTGGAGGAGGTAATATGCTGACTTGTGCCTCAGTTTCTTCTTATCTACCCCCTCCGGATACTCTCCCGTGGAAAGGAAAACCACCACTGGATCCATCCACGAAGCTTGTTGATCGATTTCCATGAGCTCTCCTTCCTCAATGGAGGGGCGGAACAGGTCGGTGATGGTACCCCCCACCTGGGGACCATGCTTCGCTAGTTGATCTGCTTGTTCATTCTCTTCCCTTGGCACGTGTCGGATGGCGAAGGTTTGAAAAGTGTCAATGACCCCCTTCACCTTGGCCAAGTACGATCGCAGGGTGGGCTCCCTTGCCTCGAACTCCCCGTTAATCTGAGAAGCCAAAACCATGGAGTAAGTAAGGACCTCCACATCTGATACCCCCAGCTCCCTGGCCAGGCGCAGCCCCGCTATCACGGCCTCGTACTCGGCCTGGTTGTTGGTAATGGGAAAGTGCACCACCACCGTTTGCTCAATGCGAGTCCCCTGAGGGCTCTCCAGGATCACCCCTACTCCTAGGGAATGTCTTCCCGAGGCACCATCCACCCTCACCTTCCAAGGAGTCGGGCGGGTGAGCTCTTCCTCCGCCACTTCAACCACGTAGTCGGCCAGGAAGTCGGCCATCGCCTGAGCTTTGATTGAGAGCCGCGGAACGAAGGAGACGTCGAACTCGCTCAGCTCCACCGACCACTTAGCCAACCTGCCTGAATACTCCACCCCCTCGAAGATGTTGCGGAGGGGATGGTCGGCCACCACCCGGATGGAGTGTGCTTGGAAGTAAGGTCGCAGCCTCCTGGCCGAGATAATCAGGGCAAAAGCCAGCTTCTCCAAAATCGGATACCTGAGCTCGGCCTTCCTCAGGACCCGGCTCACGTAATAAATAGGGAGCTGTCTCTTCCCTTCTTCACGAACCAAGACGGAGCTCACAGCCTCCGCCCCGACCCCGAGATATAAGAACAGGTCCTCCCCCTCCTTCGGCCCTTGGAGCAGCGAAGCCCGTGTCAACTGCACTTTGAGGGCCTGGAACGCCTCCTCGCACTCCTTGGTCCATTCAAACTTCTGACCACCCCTTAGCGTTTTGAAGAAGGGGGAGCACTTCTCCCCTGCCCGCGAAAGGAAGCGACTCAGCCCTGCTAGTTTCCTCGTCAGCCGTTGGACCTCCTTTGAATTCCGCGGGGACCCCAGCTCCAAGATAGCCTTGACCTTATCTGGATTCGGCTCGACCCCCGCGGGGGTAAGGAGGTGCCCCAAGAACTTTCCCCTGCGGGCCCCAAAGACACATTTTAGGGGATTCAATCGCATCTTGTACTTGCGCAGGGTGGCGAAGGTCTCCTCCAGGTCCCGGAGGTGGGAGTCCACATCCCGGCTTTTGATCATGAGGTCATCTACATACACCTCCAAATTCCTCCCCTTTTGCTCCTTAAAGACCCTATCCATCATTTTCTGGTAGCTTGCCCCGGCATTCTTCAGCCCGAATGGCATCATCCTGTAGCAGTAGCATCCATCCCCTGTGATGAACGAGACATCCTTGATGTCTGGGGGGTGCATCCTGATCTGATGATAACCTGAAAAAGCATCTAAAAAACTCATTACAGAAAAAACGACGGCTGAGTCAACCAGCGCGTCGATCCGAGGCAAAGGATAACAGCCCTTAGGACAAGCTTTATTAAGTAAGGAAAAGTCGATACACATTCTCCATCGGTCGTCCCCTTTTTTAACCATAACCACGTTGGAGACCCAGCCGGGGTACTGGATCTCAGACACGAAGCCGGCCTTGAGGAGTTTCGCCACCTCCTTCCTGATGGGCTCCGCCAGCTTGTCCGCAGTGGACCTCTTCTTCTGCTGAACGGGGCGTGTTCCCGGGTCCAGGTTGAGGCGGTGGCAAGCCACATCCGCGTCAACCCCTGGCATCTCTGCGACGTTCCAGGCGAAGATGTCCACGTTCTTCTGGATGCACTCCAGCATCCTCCCTAGGTCCTCCGGGGTCAGCCCCCCGCTGACGCGGATCTTCTCCATCCTTCCTCCTCGGGTGAGCACCTCCAGCTCCACCACTTCCTCTGCTGCCTCCAGCCTGGATTGCTCCCCCCATCCCTCGGCATCCCCTTCCTCCGGAACGGGGACCTCTACCTCCATCTCTCCTCCCACGGCCCTCACTTCGGCCACCTCCTCCAGATCTCCTCCTGTCGCCTCCTCTGCGCAGTCCTTCACTCCCAGCTTCTCCCCTCCTGCTTCCTGCTCGACCTCCTACATCCTTCGCCCCATCTCCTCGGCTCCCTCCTGCCAGGAGATGGTGTTCACCGCAGTGTCATAACACTCCCGCGCCACCTTTGGGTCCCCCCTAACCCTGACCTGGACCCCCTCAGCGTTGAACTTCAAGCACTGATGGAAAGATGAGGGGACGCAGCGGAAGGCGCTGATAAGGGGCCTCCCGAAGATGGCGCTGTAGCTGCTGGGGGCGTCCACAATGACGAACTTGCAGTTTCGGGACTGCCCCCCCAAGGTGACATGGAGACCAACTCCTCCCTCTACTTCCTTTCTTTCTCCTGAAAACCCGAACAGGGGCCCGTCCGAGGCCAGCACCCTCTTTGCCTCCACCTTCATCGCGTCGAACGCCTTTTTGAAGACGACGTTGACGGAACTCCCGTTGTCCACGAGGATCCGAGAGACGGTGAAGTTCTCGATGGCTGCCTTAATGACCAGCGCATCGCAGAATGGGTCCTCGTGGTCCGGCATATCACTCCTGGAGAAAGTGATCCTCTCCTCCGGGGGTGGGGTTTGGGACGTGGAGGCGACGCTTCGCTGGTACATGGTGTGGAGACTTGTCTTGCGGGAAGCCTCGATCCCCACTCCCCCGTGGATCACTCTGATCCCTCCTCGGGTCCTCACATCCACCCGGTCTTCGCAACGATCCTCCTCTGTCCGGGGCAGGACCTCCTCAATCCTCACTTCCTGTCGCCCCTGCTGCTGCTGCTGCTCCCTATTCCCCCTCATCTCGAGGAACTCCGGACAGGTGGCCGTGGCATGCCCCTCTTCCTGATGGAAGTCGCAATAGGGCAGCTCCACCCTGACCTCTCTTCTTCTCCTCCTCCACGCTCCTCTCCTGGCTCCCAAGGCTATGGCCATGGCCTCTTCTTGATCGGAGAGCCGGGGCCTCTGGCCCTGCCTCCAGCCCGGGGGGTGGAACTGATCTTGCCTCCCCTGGTAGTGATCCCTTTCGAAGTACCCTCTCTGCGGCCCCTGCCCCTGCCACTCGGGCCTCCATCCTAGCCGTCGGTCGGGCTCTTGACGCCCCCACCTCGGCTGCTGCTGCCCCTGGAGCTGCCTCTGCTCCCTCTGCCTGGGGTCTCCTCTCCTATCCTCCTTCCCTCTTCCTCCCTTCGACTCCTTTTCCTCTTCAGTCGCCCACCTGGCCAGCTTCCTTGCAAATTCTGGGTTCGACGCCTCCCCGTCGACTTCTCTTGCCGCCCTCTCCATCAACTCCTCGTAGGAGAGGGGGGGAACTCTCTTCAGCTCCATTCGGAAGAAACCCTGTTGCAGGCCCAGGGTAAAAGCCATCATCAGGCTATGGCCCGGCATCTCCTGTACTTGAGTAACTTCCTCCTGGAATCGGTCCACATAGCTCCCCAACGTCTCGTTCACCCCCCTGCTTTATATGGAACAAAGACTCGGACTCCTTCTTCCTCTGTTTCGAGGTGGTGAATCTCAGCATGAACCTTCGGCGCAGGTCCTCGAAGCAGTAGATGGAGCTGGCCGGGAGCTGGTGGAACCACTCCCTTGCTTTCTCCCGGAGGGTGATAGCGAAGAGTCGGCATTTGAATCCGTCCGACATCTGACGGATGGAGACCACATCCTCGAACCATTGGACATGCTGGACCGGGTCTCCCTTCCCGGTATAGTAAGACATCTTGGGTTCCCTGAACCCATCTGGGACTGGAGCTGAGGAGACCAGCTCGCTGAAAGGACTGCTTCCCCCCATTGGGCAAGCTGGCGAGTCTCGCGAGCCCAGCTCGCCGAACCGGCCTCGACCTGTCGAGCCTGGGAAGAGCTCGCGCCCTGGGAGCTCGCACCCTCGACCTTCCTCGGCCACTTCCTTCCCAGCTCGCCGGTCGGGAGCGTCCTCGCCCAAAGAGGGGGCGGCCGCGATCTGGGCTGCCGGAGTCGAGCACTCGGCACGCGCGCCGAGTGCGAACTTGACGAGGCCCAGCACCTCGTTCCTGAAGTCTTCCAACATCCCCACCGTTGCGAGAGGCGGGGGGGCGGCGAGTTCTGCCTGTCAGATCCTTGTCCTCTCCTCATTGAGCTCGCCGAAGCTTTTCTGCGCTGACCACAGTCCACGCTCACCGCACCAAAATGTTGAAACCGGAATCCGATCTCCTGTGGAGTTCGACCCTTGGAGAAGGGGTGGTCTCGCGCCTACTTCGCTCCTGCAAGAAAAACAACAGAGAAGGCAAGGAAAAACAGACACAAGGGCTCGGCAGGGAGGTCCCACCACAAACCCGGAAGATCTCAGAGTGCTTCCCCTCCTTAGCCAGAAGCCGAGCTAAGGTACCCTCAGAAAGCACTTGAAGGTTGGGGCAGGAAAGCACAGGGAAGAACCTGCTTTCTGGGGTACCCATTGGGTCCTATTTATAGCTTTTGAAATCCGGACTGCCAATAACCAAAAGAACTGACCTGAAATTACCAGAAAACCCTTGATTGGGTCTGTCAACAGCCAAACTCCGCTGTTTTGAAGGGCTATGGGCAGACCAGCGGGGGCACAACAGTAAAAAGTACCTCATACATCCAGGCGAGCTTGGGAGCTTTGGCCACCTCGGCATGTTCTGCTCGCCTACTGTTGCCGAGCTCCACTGCGAGGACGCGAGCTGTGTCTCGCTCGGCATATGCCGAACTCGGGGTCGCCGATCGCCGATCTCTGGTCGACGGATGCCGAGCTCAGGCTCGCCCCCTTTACTGCCGAACTCACCCCTTTTACTGCCGAGCTCGCCTACTGTTCTTCAGCCCGATTTGCCTGACCCCTGGTGACCTTGCTCGCCGGACACGGGGTTGTACACTTAATTTGTAATTATTTATACAATTTACTAATTATTGCATAACATTATGATTATTGTAATTTTATATGAAAAATATTTTTAAAATCTACATGTAAGATTAACCGTCAATTCAGTCTTTTAATTAAAGAGTCACCACATAGTTGTACTCTCAAACAGATAAAATAATTTGATATTCCAGATAGCACTTCAAATGAAATTCCGCCAAACTGTTTCATTAATTTTCTAATCGATATACCCAAGAGCTCATTTTTCTACAACAATTTCACACCATGATTCTCTCAGTGTTGCAGGAGAGCCAAATAGAGACCGAGTTTCAACCACAATCTCAGTATAGATTGAGTACCACTAAATTGATTTTATGTTCCATCCTCTTGTATATATAACTTCGATTATGTTACGTCAACCATTATGGTTCAGAAGCTCATATGGATGACATTGCAATGGATTGCATGACGGGGCCACTAAAGTCTGATTGGATCAGTTGCATCTTGTTGGTAGTCGATTGGTTATCGAAGTATAGGTACTTCATGGCCCTGCAACACAATCACGACTCCATCAGAGGCTTTCAACCGTGAGTTGGTCCACTTACATGAGTTATCACATTCTATCATCAGCGACTAGAATCAAATTTTCATGAGCATGTTTTTGCATTCACTTTTCAAGCTTTAATGAACATATCCTTGAGTGAGCACTGCTTCTATTCTGTAGACAGACAAGTAAATGGAGGTCCTCGATAGGAGCTTGGAGACTTATATTTGTGGGTTCACCTCAAAACAATCTTGTTAATTTGCAAATGGATCATTTGGGCAGAATTTTCTTGCAATACGCCCTTACATGTTGCAGAAGGCATCGGGCCCTTCCAAGTCATCAACAGACGCCCGGCTCCCACCATGTCATGACATTTAATAGAAGCATGCCAAATTGACACACTAGTTATCCAACTCCAAGAGCGCGATGAGATATTGCATCAGTTAAAGCTTCATCTAGGAAACACCAGTACGAGTACGGGTACGGGTACCGTATCCGGTACGGCAGTACGTCAAAAATTAAAAAACAAAAATACGGGTGCGGCGGGATACGTTGTATTAAATCAGAGATCATACAAAAATCTCCTGATTTCTGTATACAGAAATCCGTTATCACAGATTTTTGTACATAGAAATCTGAGATTTCTATAGGCAAAAATCAGGAAAACCTACACTGTTACAGCAACAGGGAAAAAAAGAAGAGAAGGAAGAAGAGAAAGAAGAAGAAGAGGAATAAGAAGAGGAGGAAGAAGATGAAGAGGAAGAAGATGAAGAGGAAGAAGAATAAGAAGAAGAAGAAGAATAAGAAGAGGAAGAAGAAGAAGAAGAGGAAGAAGAAGAGAAAGAAGAAGAAGAGGAAGAAGAAGAACTTACGAGCAGGGCCTTCGATTGACGAAGGGTGTTGCTGGCAGTCGGCAGGCCTTTGATCGACGAACAGCTTTGACAGTAACAATGGAAGAAGGGAGCGGGAGCGGGCGAGCAACAAGCAGCGGCGTCGACAGAAATGGCCGAAGAAAGGGTTTGGGAGCAGCAGCGGGATAACGCGAGTGTACGCACATCAGGTACGTGTATCCGTACCGAAGAAAGGGTTTGGGAGCGGCAGCGGGATAACGCGAGTGTACGCACATCTGGTACGTGTATCCGTACCGAAAACGTACCTGGTACAGGTACGGGCCTAAAATAGGCGTGTTCGTGATTCCTAGAGTTTCATGAACATTGGACCCAACAACAAAGGAAACATCATGGGACAAGCGCCACCGTGTGATCCAATTCAACATAGGGAGCCCCATGTTCATCAAACTCTGTCCACACCACAAGAATTCGGTGGCCTCACATGCACACCTCAAACTCTCGGTTCAATATTGTGGGTTGTTCAACATAGAAGCTCATGTTAGCGAGGTGGACTATTACCTTCAACTTCAAAGTTGTATTCGTCCAATTTCCACATCTCCCAGATGAAGAAAGTGGTGTGTAACCATCCAATGGAAAGGACAATTTCGGCAGACTTCATGATCAATTTTTCCACTTCTACGAATCGACCACCAATTTAAGGACACCAAAAAACAGTACAAGGAGAACTTTATCAACAAGTCTTGGAGGCTTGGGCACGCCGCCCATCGTCAAAAGCCACTTTGGTGGATCGGATTAAATTCCACAACCATTTCCAAAAAACAATTCCTTGAGGGCAAGGCATTTTTAAAGGCAGGTATTGTTACGAAGGAATTAACAAGCACATTGGACGAGGGCATCCGCACATGGATAGTCTACTACTGAAGAGCGGCGTTGAACACCTTGGAGATAGATTAAGACGAACATTTATATGGAGGGTCCCCCTCATGTATCATAATTGCTACATTGTTATTTGATTTAGATTCTTGTGGAATGAAGACTACATATAGCCTTGTAACAATTGAACACGGTATCCTTAGATCATCTATGTTAGAGAGCATATGGCTGATCTATTGGAAGAGCATTTCACGGTAGTTTCTGATGGCGACTGATGGCACACGCGCGTTTTATTCCCGCAGGAGGCGGTGATCGGCGACCCGTTTGGGCGATCAGAGTCCGCGGATGCCCCCGGATGGTCGTTCCGAGTCAAATTCATATTTTACATTTTATTTTTCATGTTGTATTTAGCCCTGATCGGACCGAACATTAATAGCCGTCCGATCGAGTGCCCTAATTTTATGTTTCCCACTCTCCCTATATATAGTTACATGTGTGGCTGAAATGAGGGATCGATGGTTGCCTCCCTGCAGCCGGTCGGTCTACTCGGTGGATTCTGAGCCCAGCTGTTGTCGTGCGCCCCTGCCTAGCCTGGTTCGAGCCTCTCCCAGCCCGACCTCCTCCCCCCTGCCCCTTCTGGCCCCATCCAGTCCCTCTCCGGCCATTTCGCCACCTACCTGCTGATTTCCCTAGCCCCGACGACTGCCAACAACCGCCTACTCTGCCCTGCCGTCCCTTCCACCCCGTTTCCAGCCTACTGCCACCACACCTGCTAACCCTCCTACACCGGCAGCCCGTCCCTAACCAAGTCGCCACCTCTACAACACCCCTCTACCCAAAACTGCTAATCCCCAACCCGATTCCCTCATTTGCCTTACCCACCCCCCCCCCCCATACACAAACACCTGATCTGCTCCGCCTAACACACCCCGCTGTCCATCAGTGGATCCGATCAAGCGCCAAGGCCAACAACATCGTCACCTTCCCCATCCCTATTTTCTCCACATGCATGAGCAAATTGAGGTTTGGTTATTTTATTGTCTGTGTTGTTTACTTTGGTGATGAACTATTGCATTGGGAATTAATTTTCTTAAGTGTTTGTAATCATTATTCGTCGCTTAACTTGCGGGACGCATTCGGTGCACTTGAACGGATTTGCGCCTCACCTCGTTGGTTAATCTTAATTGTTCTTTACTTTTCATGGCTTGTTATCCAATTATGCAATTGGTTGTTTAGATGAGTTATAAATTTTAATTACTTGCTTGACGATCTTAATTTGGACCGTTGTCTCATGATCGCACGTACACTGTATTTAGATCGCATTCTCATTTGTTGAGTACAAGCTTTTGTGTGTCATCCACCATCGGTAGACTCGTACTGCATCAAATTGGTATCAGAGGGAGGTTTCGTTAGCGTCGCATTTAAACGCAGTAGTGGAGTCTACTAGTAGTATCTCATGGCATATCATTTCGACAATCATCCTTAATCGCATTCCGCTCCACCTACATATCGTGTCTACCCATCGTCACAACTTGCTAGAGACGATCGATATGACTCTAGAAATTCACGTTATCGCACTACGGCACGACACGACGCGATGTTGGTAGAGTTGCGTATCTTCGTAGAACCCCTCCGGAGAGATCTTCATATTATGTTGATGATCACCCCCGCTCATCACCATCCGTCATAGGGATCACAGTCACCCTCTGACACACCGTGAGTCTATTAGGGACGAGCATTTTGATGACTATCCGGATCCCTATAGGGGTCACAACAATGTGGATAACCTCACGCGTGTGGATCCCCCTATTACTCCACCAATAGAGATACCTAAGCCGAATTTCAGCGATTGATTCTTGAACAATTTGATCTCGTACATGCTCAAATGGATCGCCTGAAATCTGCCCTTGGGGAAACCTATAGTGTGTCATATCCGGATTCAAGTCAAACCACTGAGGCGTGCAGTACTCCCATTGTTATGGGCGATTTGTCACCTGATTTTAGTACTCTTCCCCTTGATGAGCCCCCATGCCCACACAATTTTGAGGTAGAGTATGACCCTGACTGTGTAGCACAAGGGTAGAGCGTCATTAGCACGTCTAGTGAGTTTGGTTGCAATAGTAAGGCCGAGCTACCCAGTGACACTGTGATGACCTATCCATCGTCTGCACCTTATGTTGGCCTCATTACCCCCTTGGTTACAGACCTTTTTCTTGACACCTCGCTGACTAACCCTCACTTGAGTATGAATTCATCACACTCTCCCTTTAGCTTTATTTTGAGTCATGTCATGACTGAGAACTTCAAGCCTAGTGTCGATGTCATGGGGGTCGTCTCACCCATTTTTGGGGACACTACCCTAACTAGTAGCATTCACTTGGAGGATCATGACCCTACTGACGGGTTCGTTAATGACCCCCCTCACAAGCCGCCTAATGAACAACCACTTCCCTGTGATATTGACATCCCGCTGAGTGAGCCATCTGTGAGCGCCCACTTATTGGCACCTCTCCAATGCACGTCCCTTACTTTGCTTTGGAGAGCATGTCATGAGGGTGGCACTGAGTATGTCAGGATTTTCTTAGATACGCTTGAGCATCCTCCCGATGTATTGAGGATTAAGCGTACGATCTACCACGCTCGTGATGAGTCCGTAGACATACAGCCTGCTGACCCACCTGATGAGTTCGTGCTTACTTGCGGCACTCACCTCACTCGAGTGTTTCATCCTATTATAGGTGTCTCTGCTACGCACTCAGGTGACCGTCACATTCACAACGAATTTTCATACGTACCTCCTGGTGAGCCACCTAATGCGTCACGTTCATTGAGAGATATTTGGGTCCAAGAGAGTTCGTATTGGAGTGTTGGCGTCTCACACGGTCATTCTGACTCTCATCGCACACTCACTAAGTTTTCTACACTCCTCCCGACGAACCTCTCGATAAATCACCTATTTCAAGGAACCATCGCCACATAAAGCGGGATGAATGTCAGCACATCGCGTTTGTCGTGTTTTTCATGCATCACTCATGCGAGCATGTCATCTTTTGGGTTCATCATCTGCATAAGTCTGTCGAGTCGTTCATTCAGCTCATGCATGCACTTCATGTCATCATTTGGGTTCATCATTTACACCATTGGCCGGTCGAGTCGTCCGTTTTCATATACACGCACTACATGAGAGCCATGAGAATGATCGTGGCCAGTAATAAAATTTATAAAGCTCAGGCTGATCTTCACTTGAGGGAACAAGCTTTTGACGTTGGAGAGCGAGATATGATCCGCCATCGACCTGAGAGGCTCCCCCTGGGGGCAGCGAAGAAGTTAAATGCTCGCCGAATGGACCCCTATACAGTCACTCGACGGATTGTTGTGAACGCTTATAAGGTTGATATCCCACCGGCAATGGGAATTCACCGGGTGTTCAATGTGGAGGATTTAACCCCATGCTGCGAGGAGCGAGTGCATGTGGACCCATAGTCTCTAGCTACCCCTGAGCCACTGCTTGTCCCACCCTTCCTTAGCACCTCTCCACCTACCATGCACGGGTAGTCGTGGACGACAGAGCACTGCTCGGAAGACCACACCACCCTGCCGGCTGTTCCACCAGTACCACTTTCAGACGAGGATACATTACAGCGACAGTCACCTACACGTCCCAAGGATGCACTACAGATCGTTGGTCATGACTTCAATACGACGGGCGGCCAGATGTCCTGTGATACTTGGCTCATTGGCTCGCTCGCCCGATTTCTGATGATTCTTGAATTTTTACTGAGGTGCTCGAGAAATTCGCCCCGGACTTATGTCGAGAGTACGATCGTCTTCACTCACTGGAGATGAGTGCTTTCAAGTCGGGGGAGTTGATGGCTACTGACGGCACGCACGAATTTTATTCCCGCAGGATGCGGTGATCGGCGACCCGTTTGGGCGATCCGAGCCCGCGGATGCACCCGGATGGTCGTTCCGAGTCAAATTCATATTTTACATTTTATTTTTCATGTTGTATTTAGCCTCGATCGGCCCGAACATTAATAGTCGTCCGATCGAGTGCCCTAGTTTTATATTTCCCCCTCTCCCTATATATAGTTACATGTGTGGCTAAAATGAGGGATCGAGGGTTGCCTCCCTGCAGTCGATCAGTCTACTCGGTGGATTTCATGCCCAGCTGTTGTTGTGCGCCCCTGCCTAGCCTGGTTTGAGCCTCTCCCAGCCCGACCGCCTCCCCCCCTGCCCCTTCTGGCCCCATCCAGTCCCTCTCCGGCCATTCCGCCACCTACCTGCTGATTTCCCTAGCCCCGACGACTGCCAACAGTCGCCTACTCTGTCATGTCGTCCCTTCCACCCCGTTTCCAGCCTACTGCCGCCACACCTGCTAACCCTGCTACACCGGCAGCTCGTCCCTAACCCAGTCGCCACCTCTACAACACCCATCTACCCAAAACTGATAATCCCCTACCCGATTCCTTCATTTGCCTTACCCGCAACCCTCCCCGCCCCCTATACACAAACACCTGATCTGCTCCCCCTAACACACCCCGCTCTCCATCAGTGGATCCAATCAAGCGCCAAGGCCAACAACACCGTCGCCTTCCCCATCCTCATTTCCTCCACCACATGCACGAGCAAATTGAGGTTTGGTTATTTTATTGTCTGCGTTGTTTACTTTGGTGATGAACTATTGCATTGAGAATTAATTTTCATAATTGTTTGTAATCATTATTCGTCGCTTAACTTGCAGGAGGCATTCGGTGCACTTGAACGGATTTGTGTCTCACCTCGTTGGTTAATCTTAATTGTTCTTTACTCTTCATGGCTTGTTATCCAATTATGCAATTGGTTGTTTAGATGCGTTATAAATTTTAATTACTTGCTTGACGATCTTAATTTGGACCGTTGTCTCATGATCACACGTGCACTGTATTTAGATCGCATTCTCATTTGTTGAGTACAAGCTTTTGTGTGTCATCCGCCATCGGTAGACTCGTATTGCATCAGTTTCTCTCTTCTCCACCACTCTTCCTCTCACCTCATTGACTCTCTGCACCCTATGAGGTAACAGATACTCAAGCTATTCGGTTGAAGAAATTGATTTAAGTACTATGAATTGTTAATTGCATTGCTAATCTAGTGATACTCGACTATAACAATAAATCTGCATGATCAATTGTGATAAGACTGTGATATATAGATAGCTATATAGGCACGGATTTTCTAATTATTACTCTTATTATTATTCCGTACACAATTTCATTCTATTTTAGAAATTAGACAACAAAATAAGGTTTTGTGAATTTCTTTTTGAACATTAGATTGTGTGTGCTGAAAAAGAAAGAAATTATTTTCTACGAATAACAAAAGTTCTTGTAGTTTTCAAGATATTAAAATGAAGTTTCTTGACTGAAAGACTTAGCTTGAGCTTGCAATATTAAATTAGTTCATGTATGTTGGTCCACTCATTAGATGCTTCAAAAGATATGCTGATAATATGGGAATTGTTGCATTTTTAGTGTACTTATGTAACAGCTGTAGAGCGCCCGTTACAACTTACCTAGATAATGTTGTGGACATTTTAATAATAAGTATTCGCTGATCATTTTACCTTGATATATATTATTATTGTGGATTATTATTTTTGGTGTCATTTGAGTAATTATTTATTGTTATGAGTAGTCTCTTGGTTGACATCATATTACGTAGTTTTTTGGAACATGAGGGCTAATTGGTGGATTCATTTAATTTCTTAACTATTATAATAGTATTGATGCAAAGGAAAAGATTTAATGAATTTTCTCTAGTCATGTTGTTAAGGCAGACTGCATTTGAGAAAAAAAAATTGACAATAAAAATACATGTTGAGAAAGATTTTTTAATGTTATTTTCTTTCTACGATGTCATGTGAAATTTTTAGGTCCAATGGGCTATGAAAACAACATGCGAGTTCATTTGAATTTATAACTATGGATTGTTCAATGTCAATATGTGCATGATAACTATCATGATTCAATGTTTAATACTAATGTTATGATTAATTTTGTCCTGGTGGGACAATGTTAAACTAGTTCCCTTTTTGTAGACAATCACTAATTATAATTTCATTTGTCTACATATTTGGTTCATAGTATAAGTTGTAAGCTCATTATGTTATCACAATTATTGCAAGCTTGTAACATTATTAGGTCAAGTGGTTCGCAATTAGTGTAGGCTTGGCCATGTTATTAACCCATAATGGATTGGTCTAACAAGCTATACAAATAAAAGGGCTATGACTCATCTCATGCTACTATTTTATTTTATTTTTCCTCTAATTGCATCAAAAGACTGCATGTTGTGAAGTACAAAGAAAAAGGGGAATATCATGCATCCCAATTTCTACAATTTGGATCATAGATATGTGAACTTTTGAAATCATTGCAGATATTAGATCAATAGGCTCCGTTTGACACGGCATTTTTTCGCCGGTGAGTTTGGACAAAAACGCCACCATCATAGAATATATGTTTGGCATGACAACACTTATGACCGCCACTAAGAAAAGAAAACTAGTTTTGAAAACAAAAGTGGATGAAGTTTCTTAGGTGAGGTCGGTCGTTCATGAACGACACCATGACAAACAGAGGCATTTTGTATGTCAAGACCCCTAGTCGCCGGAGCGACCTCCCTAGACATTTTTCTTACAAAGTTTAATTATAAAAATAATAATCCATTGTCCGCAACTAGGGTCAAGACCCTAGTCGCTGGAGCGAGCTTCCTCCTTTCTTCCTCCATTGTTTGATCTCTGCATAAGGCACTATCGGTGATCATCAAGGGAACCATGGGAAGTTCTTTTTCCAAGCTTTGATCCATCCATACCAAGGGAGGTGACACAATCCATCTCTAGGGAACACAACATATCATGTATGCATTTTTATCCACTTGTAATTCTTACAATCTAAAGTAAAACTCTGGAGACAAGTGATAAAGAATATCCAGAAAAACAAAACACCTAGCGAAAGTAAGGAACACTGAATATTCCACCAAGAAAGCACTTCAAATAGGATTTACACAGGAATTATTAACATAGAACAAAATCAATTGCTAATAGGCATCGGGCGATATGTATTACCAGTTCCGGTGCCGGTGGCATCTCCTCCCTGAACGAGGAAGGACTTTATGATCCGATGGAAGCTGGTGTTGTCGTAGTATCCCTCGAGGCAGAGCTGAACGAAGTTACGGGCGGCCTTTGGGGCCTCCTTCGGCCACAGCTCGATGTCGAGAGGACCCATTGACGTGTTTATCACCACCTTGCCCTTCGTTGGCGGTTCCAACACGTACACAGACGACATGGGGAGAGCCGGAGCACCGCCGCGAAACCGACTTTCCGACGCCCTCCTACCCTTTCCCTTGCTTCGCTGCTGATCTCGGCACGAACACTTCCGGGGGGAAATCTATTCCTCAATGGTTTTAATCTGAAATCGATCATCAAAAAACAAGGCCCTATTATGTCCACACCACTTTTGACTATGTGCACATCAAACTCTTAAAATAAAGGGAAATATTACGGGCACATCAATTTTGGCTATGTGTACACCGAGCTTTTAAAATAAATAATACTATTACTTTTTTTCCAATCTCACCCATATTAAACCTCAGTGCACACCTCACTCCTATTTTCTCCCGAAAGCCGAAACTCTGCCCTCGCCCTCGCTTCAACCTCGCTTCACATGACATACAAGTAGAGTTGGATAGGATACTCCAAAAATACAATACATCATCGGCAATTCAAAAAAATGAATTGAAAAGAAAACTACAGAAACAATTGGATCTACAGCAAGCCAAACTGTAGATTCTTTGGTTCCGGGTCGCTTAAAGGGACGACCAAAAGGAAGCTTGAATAAACAAAATGACAGTGCATGTACTAATATTTAATTTAAAGTGGCTTGCAAATATTATATTTATTTTAGACAACTAATATTCATATCTTTATGTTCGTGCATATTTACATGGACTTAAAAATAGACCGTGCAAATTTTTAGTTATATCGGTAAAAATGATTTGAGATTTTGGTTTTTCTTATTTTGTTTGTTTTTTGTTGCTTTGAAATATAAAAGACAAGAAATCGTTTGTATATGAAGTAAAAAAACTCAAACTTTATTTTGCTGTTTATTTAACAGTTTGACATGCAAATACAATTTATGGTGTTTAATTGACATTTTGGTCTGCAAATAAAATTTATGATGTGCACATATTAAAGGTGTGCACATAGCCAAAAGTGATGTACATGTAACAACGCCCAAAACGAAAATTAAAGCAAACCTACTGTGAAAAAAATTCATGTTGGTAAATAAATTCAATGATTTTATTCCCTTTGCGCTCAACTTTTATTCATTCATTATGTTATAGGATTTAAAGAGGGAGGGCTTCAATATTTTGGTTGCTTAAGATGATTTAAATGCTATTTGGCTCTATGAAATCATATATTAGTTATTGCAAGTGTGTATAATTTTTCTTTTAGATACCATATGAAGAAACATTTGCTCTAGATCAGTGAGATACTATCATAAATGATTGTAATTTAATAGCATTTGTTCAATGCATAACATTTAACTTTTTCATATTACGGGTCAAAACATTTATCTTTTTATTATTATTGTTGCTGGCAACAAAATATTCCTGGTAGATCGGACTAAATTAGATCGCCTTAGCTCATGGAGCGGTTGAGCGCGCACACAGTTACAGCATAAGCAGAAGCACGCAAGGCAATTTTAACGTGAAAAACCCACTTAAATGGGTAAAAAATCACGTGACCGGTTCGGTGTCTGTCAAAATTCAATATTGGCGGATGTTTACAGATTGCGCGGAGAATTGAGGGTGACAAGCCCCTACTGGTTACAACACTGAGATGAAAGATTGAGAGTGCTCGGTGGGCGATAGGCCGCCACACGAAGCTTGTACTTCTCTATGATTTGATGGGGCGTTCCCGGATGCTGCTTGGCGAACTTCGCGACAGAGCACACAGAGATACGGGGCGATGACTTGAGTGGCGTTGCTCACGTATGATGCTTTGCGGGATGTCGCACAGAACGTCTTTTTCTAGGGAGCGTCGTGAACTTAGGCGGATTTTTGGGCGGCCCGGCTGGTGGAGGAGGTTCGCTCGTAGAAGGATTTTAGCAAAGATCCGGCCTGAGGATGAAGAAGACTCAGAGAGGAAAAGTTAGAAATGAAGTTGGTCTTGGGGCCTTTTTATAGGCTCCAAGAGGTGATTACGATGGTTAAGCAACTATTCGCACACCATAATCACCCATAATTATTATTTGTAGATCACATTTAATATAGTTTTGGGTGTATACAATATGTGTGATATTTACTAAATTTAGACCGATTTTTAATTAATGATAACCCTCCGACTAATCAGGGCGGTTAGTGGGTGGTTACCCACGAAATCGACGGCGGAGATCGCGGTGGAATGATCAGATGGTGGGAAGGTCTGCTACGATAGAGCGGCCACCTCACTGGCAGACGGTCACCGACGAGGGGAGAAGAGGAGCCGCGGTCGGCGGGCCGGCCGGCCGCGGCGGGAGAAACCTCGGGGAGGGGAGGTTGGGCGCGACCGCCCCTCACGGGCGGCACCCCGCGGTCGCGGGTGGTGGCCACAGGGTGCTTGCGGGCGGTGTAACACCTCCATCCATCACGTAGAATATAACAGAAGGTCCGGTCGGGGCCCCACGCCATATTACACAGACAGTCAGTGGAGTTACTCATTGAAACCATTTTATTCACGCATCTAAACTCAGGGTGCATTCTAGTGGAAGCAATTAATTTAGTTGTAGAACCCACATGACAGGAATGTCCACTATAAACAAAGGAATATTATTTCATATATAACATGTTTTGGCCTTAAGGCCTTACAATTGTTCCATTTACAAAATGTGTCTTTCATACATCAGCTCACAGGCCAAACACACATGAAAACTGTAAACGTTCGCCTTTGGGCCTTCCAGGGCCATCCAATCGCAGCATAAGGGACTTCAGCCCGCTACTTCCCACTTGGCTCGCCAACACCTGCATAGCAGGACCCACCAAAATGTGTTAAAATCATGCAACAGTCAGCATTAGCTGACCAATTTATAACGACCTCACCCCTTACTTGGGGTGGCGGTTCTCCTTCCCTGCAAGCAGCAACATATTTACAAATGTGCAATTTAAGCACCATTTACCACAGGCGTTGGCACGATCGGCCACACACCCTGTGCACTCAGATCACATATCAGTGTGCTATAATTCAAGCCTCACCACCATTGTTAAAATGATACTTATGAGCATTTCTACTTTTCTTCCTATGCTACGACAAAGTCAAAGGCGTTCTATTACTTTAAGATTTATGCAGTGACTCACTCCAAGTCAATCGCAATAAGGTGGGTGCATGTTAGCCATATCCCGTCACTCAAACCGTCAGACTCTCAAGCCATGACGCAGGTCAGCATTGTACAACCCCATATTCGCTGAGAGGGATCTAACGTCCTAAGACCCCAGCTTTGAGTGGGCTTTAAGCTAATCAGGTCAGACGAGTAGAATAGGCGGAAGGGTTCCCGCCCGAGGCATGCGGGAAGGCTTACGCCCGGGTAAGCGGGAGGCCCTCAGGGTTGGCGTTGAGTGATGCTTCTCCACTCAACGCCTTAGTTTCTGGCATTGAGTGAAGCTTCTCCGCTCAATGACTTAGTTTTTGGCGTTGAGTGATGCTTCTCTACTCGACGTCTTAGTTTCTGGCATTGAGTGATGCTTCTCCACTCGCCGCCTTAGTTTTTGGCATTGAGTGATGCTTCTCCTCTCCACGCCTTAGTATCTGGTGTTGAGCGATGCTTCTCTACTCAACGCCTTAGTTTCTGGCATTGAGTGATTTGTACCTGGGTCTGCTGTATGAGCAGATGAAGGGGGGGGGGTAATCTTGCCCTCGGTCAGATAATGGCCTCCCGCCCAAGGCATGCGGGAAGGCTTGCGCCCAGGATAAGCTGAAAGCCCACAGAGATTAGCGGAAGGGTTTTCGCCTAGTAGGGCCTAGAGGTAAATTACCTGGATGCCCTTAGAGGTTTGCGTTTAGCTTCTCAGAATATCAGAGTTTGGTTGTAGGCAGACCTAGTTGTGCTACAAATAGCCCTTTGGGATAGCGGAGTTATGCTGTTGGCAGACCAACTTTTTGGATTCTATAAATAGACCCATAGGGTACCTCAGAAGGCAAGCTTTCTCATTTTCTGAAGCATTGCAGCGCTTTCTGAGGTATCCTTAGCTTGCCATTTATCCAAGGAGGGGAAGCACTCTGAGATCTTTCGGGTTAGTGGAGGGACCTCCGTATTATAGCCTAGGGTCAGTTCCTTTTTCCTTGTAGCTGGTTAGGGGTCTGGGCTTGGGAGAAGTAGGTGTTAGCTGCACCCCAGGGTCCGAACTCTTGTTGGGGCTAGTTTTTGGTTCCAACAATTCTAGTGCTGTGAGCATGGACCGTAGCTGATATAAGAAAATCCTAGGGCTAAGCCTCATGGCCAGAGGCGAGGAGTAGGGAGCAGGCTCGGGAGGTTCTCCACCTCTGGCGAGTGGGGTGACGATGGGGATGCTGGAATACTTCAGGAGGGAAGTTTTGCAGACTATCTATTTGGCATTCTCGGTGAGAAGCGAATGGGTGATGCCTCATGTTCCAGTAGTTGCATCTCCGTCTTTGGGCGAGAATGCTCCCGGACAACGTCCCGGTAAGGAGTTCCCGACAGAGGTTGGCGAGATAGATGTCGCCGGGCGGGAGCTCTTCCCCGGGCAGGCTAGTGCTGACAGGGTCAGCGATCCGAGATCGCGAGACGTGCCTTCTCGCCAGGTGGTGGGCGGAAGCCCTTTTAACAAGCGGATCATCTTGGCCCCGGTTCCAGACGGGTTTCGAGAGCCCAATATATACCACTATACGGGAAGAGACGACCCCGTGCAGCATGTGCAATGGTTCGAGGTGTAACACCCCCATCTGTCGCATGACATATAACAGAAGGTCCAGCTGGAACCCGACGCCATATACCACAGACAGCCGGAAGGGATACTAAATGAATAATCAAACCAACCAATTAAGACTACTCGTCCTAATCACAGAGCATTCTAGCGGAAGATTTTAAAGTTGAAAGAACCCAAAATTAAATCCATCAATATGAATGTCCACAGCTACATCAACAGGAAAGAAATCCAAAATACACAGAAACGGGTACATGGCCTTATGGCCTTACACAAGTTCACTTAATAAAGAGTGTTTTACATACATCAGCTCGCAGGCCGGCCACACATGAAATATATATAAATATAACTATTCTACGGCCTTCTAGGGCCAGCACAGCAACATGGGCTCCAGCCCGCTATTTGGCGCTCGGCTCCGCAGCACCTGCAAGCACATACCACCGCACGGTGGCAAATAAAGCAACGGTCAGCTAAAAGCCGACCAAATTATAACGACCCCGCCCCTGACTCGGGACGGCGGTGCTCTTTCCCTGCATAACATTAGCCCAACAATATATATAGCGCAATTATAATTCGCCACAGGTGTAGGCTCGCACGGCCAAACACCCCGTGCACTCAGGGCACATTCATGATGAACCCTGACCCATCAGTGCATTCACCACCACCCCCAGGATGGCAACAACATGTGAGCATTTAGCCTTTCTGACCACCGTCTAAGGCTCCGACTATGCCAACGGCCAGTCACCGTCTTCGGGTCTCTCGCACCGAACCACATAGCCTAGGTCCAATTCCACTTGCCTGTTGCTCACGCCGCATGTCCAATTTAAGTCCTTTGCGCGGGCCAAGCTTCTCTCGGATCCCAAATTTTCCAAAACAATCTCATAACCCAGTTATGATCAAGGCTGGTTCCCAGACCGCCAAGTTAGCAGAACACGTTTCCGCTCAATTTTCCGGGTGCGCCTTGAAGCTAACCTCCAAGGATCCCTGCTGCAATCTACCGCGTAGAAACCCGAAAAATCCAAAGCACGGAGTCTTCTCCGGCAAAACCACATCAAATGCAACATCACCGATCCAGACAAAACACGTCCGGGTAGGCTTCACACACAATGCCTATGCCCGTACTTGCGATTCCGGGCTCTATATGCAACACAAGGGGGACTATTCCCGTCAACCCCAAGGAACACCACACACTCACTGCATACTCGCGGGAGCGGGATTCCCTATGCAGAAAGAAAGAGCTTCAAGCGCTCAAGTTGAGAATCGTTACCCTTGTAGTCCGTTTTGGCGCCATGGAAAAACTACGCGGTTAGAACTCTTCGCAATGACCTTCCCTCCACGGATCCGCTCTCCGATTTCGAAACGGTGCTCCGATGCTCCGTCGGCGGCCGGAAACCTCCTTCTTCTTCCTCTTCTCTCTCACTTTGGAAAAGGAGAACTTTGGAGAGAAAATGAGGAAATAACCCCTATTCCCGGCCTTAACAGAGCAGAATTTCTTCTGGGCCGTCGGATCCTAATTAAAGAAAATGAACGGCTCGGATCTGCACAAAATTCTCCAGACCTGGGCCGAACACGGCTTGGAACACGGCCGTGTCCCAGGCCGTGTGCCTCGATCCAGGCACGATCGTCGAACTGAGAAACACACACGAGCCAAGACACGCCCGTGTCTGACCTGACACGCCCGTGTCAGGTTCCCTGACATGCCCGTGTTCGTGGGCGTGTCACGCATAACCGCCACGGCTACCTGAGTGGAACAACTCGGGGTATTCCTCCAACATAGCTTGCTCTCGCTCCCAAGAAAGCTCCTCACGTCCACAATTATCCCAACGGACTTTAACCATTCTGACCTCCTTGTTGCGGAGTCGTTTGACTGTAACATCTTCAATTCGTACTGGCTTGACCCTTGTTGTTAACTCATAATCAACCGGTACCTGATTGTCCGCAACGATCTGCGAAGGGTCTTGCACTGCCTTACGCAACACCGATACGTGGAATACGTCATGCAGCCCACTCAACTCCGTCGATAGCTTTAATCTATACGCCGCCTCGCCAACACGCTCCAGGATTTCAAATGGTCCAAGGTATCTCGGACTCAGCTTCTTCAAGCGTCGAACCCGCGATACACCCTTGAACGGCTTGATCTTTAAATATACCATGTCGCCAACGTTGAATTCCACATTTCTATGTTTGGCATTGTAATACTTTGAATGTCTATCCTGAGCAATCTTCAGCCTTTCCTGAATTGTCCGTATTATTGAAGTGGCATCTTCCACCGCTTGACGTTTATACAACTTTGATTCGCCTGCCTCCAACCAAGACAACGGCGTGCGACACTTCCTTCCGTACAAGGCTTCGAAAGGCGCCATTCCAATGCTTGCCTGAAAGCTGTTGTTGTAAGCAAACTCCACCATGTACAGGTGATCCTCCCAATGCTTCCCGAAATCTAGGACGCACATGCGAAGCATGTCCTCCATAGTCCTGTTGACTCTCTCGGTTTGGCCATCTGTCTGCGGGTGAAAGGCTGTGCTGAACTTTAGCTTAGTACCCAACAGACCATGCACCAACCTCCAGTCATTTGACGTGAAGCGTCCATCACGATCACTAACAATACTTCGAGGCACACCGTGCATTCGTACAATATTATCCACGTAGAGTTTGACTAACTTTTCTACTGGATCTTCCTTTCTCACTGGGATAAAGTGCGACACCTTTGTCAATCTATCTACGACCACCCAAATGACGTCATTTCCCTTCTGCGACTTCGGCAAACCGTGCACAAAATCCATATATATATCGTCAAACTTCCATTCTGGGATAGGAAGGGATTTCAAGAAACCTCCGGGCTTCTGGCATTCCGCCTTCACTAATGCACAAGTACGACACTTGGCCACATAAAGTGTCACATCCTTCTTCAAACCCGGCCACCAGAATAATTTCTTCATGTCTCTATACATCTTCGTGCTTCCCGGGTGGATTGAGTACTTGGTATGATGAGCCTCATACATCAACTCCTCCCGAATATTATCCGCACTAGGAACGCATAGACGACTGTCCTTCCTTAGCAACCCATCTTCAACCACAAACTGGGAATTTGACCCATCCAAAGCTTCATCCAAGATTTCCTTCATGCTGCTATCCAGAACCAAAGCCCGCCGAACTCTATCCGCTAAGTCACATTGCACCTCTGTCCACAACAGTTTTGCCTCGGCACTAGACTGCTTATCGACACAAGATATCTCCAATGCCTCCAACTCTTGGACCAATCTCTCATCATGTACTGATAACCAATTGGCTTGTGTGGGAATCTTACGACTCAACGCATCCGCCACTGCATTTCCCTTCCCAGGCACATAGTGTATCTTGAAGGTGTAGTCCCCTAAGAACTCCATCCACCTCCGCTGCCTCATGTTCAGATCCTTTTGGTCCAATAGGTACTTCAAAATCTTATGATCGGTGTAAATATCGACCTTCACACCGTACAAATAGTGCCTCCAAAGCTTTAGAGCAAAAATCACGGCCGCTAACTCTAAGTCGTGGACCGGATAATTCCTCTCGTGAACCTTCAATTGTCGTGAACCATAAGCTATCACTCTCCCATGCTGTAGCAGGACACAGCCCAAACCACTGCTCGAAGCATCACTATAGATCTCGAACCCTTCGGTTCCACTTGGCGAACATAAAATGGGCGCCGTGGTCAACCGCCTCTTCAATTCTTCAAAAGCCTGTTCGCACTCCGGAGACCACACAAACTTCTGATCCTTTCTTGTCAACGTCGTAAGTGGTAGTGCTATCCGCGAGAAGTTCTCTACGAAGCGCCTATAGTAGCCAGCAAGCCCCAGAAAACTCCGGACCTCTGCCACCGTAGTCAAAGAAGGCCACTCTCGTATCGCTACTATCTTCGCCGGATCTATAGCTATTCCTTCTCCACTGACAACATGACCAAGGAACGCTATCGAGGATAATCAGAACTCACACTTGGAGAACTTTGCATATAACTGACTTTTCCTCAATGTCTCCAACACCATGTGTAAATGCTTGTAATGATCCTCCTCGCACCGCGAATACACCAGGATATCATCGATAAATACTATCACAAACTGATCCAAGTATTCTCTGAACGTCCTATTCATCAGATCCATAAATACGGATGGCGCATTCGTCAACCCAAACGGCATAACCGTGAACTCGTAATGCCCAAACCGCGTACTGAATGCTGTCTTTGGGATGTCGCTCTCTCTTATCCTCAACTGATAGTAACCGGACTTCAAATCTAACTTCGAATATACAGTTGATCCAACCAGCTGATCAAATAGATCGTCAATCCTCGGGATTGGATATTTGTTCTTCTCCGTAAGTTTGTTCAATTCCCGATAATCGATACAAAGCCGCAAGCTCCCATCTTTCTTCTTGACAAAGAGAACTGGTGCGCTCCAAGGCGACGAACTTGGACGCACATAACCTTGCTCTAGCAACTCTTGCAGTTGCACCTTCAACTCTGCCATTTCTCTTGGGGCTATCCGATAGGGGGAGTGTGACACCGGTTTGGCACCCGGTACCAGCTCTATAGTAAAGTCTATCTCCCGCTGAGGAGGGGCTCCTGGGAGATCATCTGGAAACACATCAGGATACTCGGACACAACTGGGATATTGCCCAAACTAGGTTTAGGCGTCGCAGTCTGCACTAGAGTGACATACAGTTCTGCCCCAGACCGAACTTCCTTGAACACCTGAAGGGCCGATATCAGAACTTTCCCTGACCCCTTCATGCCCGCAAAAGTAGCCTCTACACCAGTGTCC
The DNA here is from genome assembly GCA_039583875.1 of Platanthera guangdongensis. Classification (NCBI taxonomy): domain Eukaryota; kingdom Viridiplantae; phylum Streptophyta; class Magnoliopsida; order Asparagales; family Orchidaceae; genus Platanthera; species Platanthera guangdongensis. The sequence goes on along the minus strand of CM077158.1, from coordinate 99,452,437 downwards.
AGACCCAACTTGACTTCTTTACGGTGGCAATCAATGCATGCACTCTGCTCCGAGAGCCAATCCATACCGAAGATTACGTCGAACTCCACTAATGGTAGAACCAATGCTCGCAAATCAAACTCCCGGTCTCCAATCCGAATCTTTACAACACAGATCCTATCCACACGCATTGAGCACCCATTAGGCAACAACACATCCAACTTGTTTTCTGCCATCGAGAACGGAACTCCGATGCGCGATAAAAACTTTTCAGACAAGAAGGAATGTGATGCCCCAGTATCAAAAAGGGCTCTCGCCGGAAACCCAAAGATCAACACAAAGCCTAGCACTAACAAACGTAAGCTAACAAATACAAAGGTAACAACTATAAAAGTTAAACCACTGTAATTTAACTCATACCTGTCACCACGTCTGCTTGCTTAATGGCCTCCTGTAGACCAAGGTTGTAGACTCTAGGCTGGGCTGGAGCATGATGGGATGCGGTTGACTCCACCGCCTTCCCTTTCTCCTCATAAGTCGCTCCAGGTCTCCTCTCGGACTTTGAACGTCCGCTCCAACACTCCCGAGCAAAATGCCCCATCTTCCCGCAGTTGTAGCAAGCTCCGGGGACTCGACTTGTAGTTGCCCCCGATGCATCAGCCGAAGGGGCTGAGTTTGAAGTCCTCTGCTTCTTGTTCCATCTGCGGAAACCTGTCTTGTTACTTGGCACCTTGAACTCGGTCTTCCTTTCTCTTGGGTCCCTCTTCTCTTGAACTTTCTTCGCAACCTTTTCCAACGATCGGGCTGAATTGACCAAGGCTAGGAAGCCCTGCGCCTTAGGCCAAGCAAGGAGTAACTGTAAATCGCCGCGAAGACCCTCATAGAATCGGTTGGTCTTCCTCTCTTCTTCTGAAAACATAGCACCAGGATAACGACCCAACCGTGTGAACTCATGCAGATATTAGTCCACGCTTCTGGATCCCTGAGACAATCCAAGAAATTGATTCTCCATCTCCAACTTCTGAGCAGAAGGTACAAATCTGTCTAGGAACAATCTTGAAAATTCCTCCATCGGCACATCCGCAAGTTGCCTTCCCACTAGAAGATGAAACTCCAACTCGTCCCACCACATCCTCGCTTCTCCTTCCAAAAGAAAAGTCGCTATGGTGGTCTTCTGCCACTCCTCAGTCATTGTGGCCGTCAACACCCTCTTTATGGAAGAGAGCCAGTCCTCAGCTTGAGTTGGCGTTCCAACCCCATTAAACCTCGGAGGATTAAAGCCCATCACATGCTTTAGCTGTCTCTCCGTAGTTCTCCTCGGCTCTACTAACTCAACTGCCGCGCGTTCCACCACTCTCGGCTCTGCCGCCCTAACCGGTTCTTGCTTATTTGCTGGAGGTGCGCGATGCATTTGCCCTGCAGGTTGGGCATTTATCATTGCGAACACAGCTTCAGCCACCATCCTGATGGTTTCCGCTGAAGGAGGTGTAGCAGGCACGTCCCTTGGTGCACTACTTTCCGCTGATTGCGGACGCTCTGACTGACCAACACCGCTCCCAGCTGCCTATAGTAGCAAAGACACACGATTAGACGACAAACAAATTGCTAAAAGCAATCATTGGAACACTCAGGTTCCACCAAACAAGTGTATTTTTCATTCCTAAGTGGACATTCATGGGTTCTTTTTGATGTTATAACGATGACGCACACATGTGCTCACCACCCCTTAAAAGAATTCGCCCACGAATTCATTTAAGCCTGATCGAAACCAGAAGTCTGATACCAAATTGTAACACCCCCATCTATCGCATGGTATATAACAGAAGGTCCAGCTGGAACCCGACGCCATATACCACAGACAGCCGGAAGGGATACTAAATGAATAATCAAACCAACCAATTAAGACTACTCGTCCTAATCACAGAGCATTCTAGCGGAAGACTTTAAAGTTGAAAGAACCCAAAATTAAATCCATCAATATGAATGTCCACAGCTACATCAACAGGAAAGAAATCCCAAATACACAGAAACGGGTACATGGCCTTATGGCCTTACACAGATTCACTTAATAAAGAGTGTTTTACATACATCAGCTCGCAGGCCGGCCACACATGAAATATATATAAATATAACTATTCTACGGCCTTCTAGGGCCAGCACAGCAACATGGGCTCCAGCCCGCTATTTGGCGCTCGGCTCCGCAGCACCTGCAAGCACATACCACCGCACGGTGGCAAATAAAGCAACGGTCAGCTAAAAGCCGACCAAATTATAACGACCCCGCCCCTGACTCGGGACGGCGGTGCTCTTTCCCTGCATAACATTAGCCCAACAATATATATAGCGCAATTATAATTCGCCACAGGTGTAGGCTCGCACGGCCAAACACCCCGTGCACTCAGGGCACATTCATGGTGAACCCTGACCCATCAGTGCATTCACCACCACCCCCAGGATGGCAACAACATGTGAGCATTTAGCCTTTCTGACCACCGTCTAAGGCTCCGACTATGCCAACGGCCAGTCCCCGTCTTCGGGTCTCTCGCACCGAACCACATAGCCTAGGTCCAATTCCACTTGCCCGTTGCTCACGCCGCATGTCCAATTTAAGTCCTTTGTGCGGGCCAAGCTTCTCTCGGATCCCAAATTTTCCAAAACAATCTCATAACCCAGTTATGATCAAGGCTGGTTCCCAGACCGCCAAGTTAGCAGAACACGTTTTCGCTCAATTTTCCGGGTGCGCCTTGAAGCAAACCTCTAAGGATCTCTGCTGCAATCTACCGCGTAGAAACCCGAAAAATCCAAAGCACGGAGTCTTCTCCGGCAAAACCACATCAAATGCAACATCACCGATCTAGACAAAACACGTCCGGGTAGGCTTCACACACAATGCCTATGCCCGTACTTGCGATTCCGGGCTCTATATGCAACACAAGGGGGACTATTCCCGTCAACCCCAAGGAACACCACACACTCACCGCATACTCGCGGGAGCGGGATTCCCTATGCAGAAAGAAAGAGCTTCAAGCGCTCAAGTTGAGAATCGTTACCCTTGTAGTCCGTTTTAGCGCCATGGAAAAACTACGCGGTTAGAACTCTTCGCAATGACCTTCCCTCCACGGATCCGCTCTCCGATTTCGAAACGGTGCTCCGATGCTCCGCCGGCGGCCGGAAACCTCCTTCTTCTTCCTCTTCTCTCTCACTTTGGAAAAGGAGAACTTTGGAGAGAAAATGAGGAAATAACCCCCTATTCCCGGCCTTAACAGAGCAGAATTTCTTCTGGGCCGTCGGATCCTAATTAAAGAAAATGAACGGCTCGGATCTGCACAAAATTCTCCAGACCTGGGCCGAACACGGCTTGGAACACGGCCGTGTCCCAGGCCGTGTGCCTCGATCCAGGCACGATCGTCGAACTGAGAAACTCACACGGGCCAAGACACGCCCGTGTCTGACTTGACACGCCCGTGTCGGGTTCCCCGACACGCCTGTGTTCGTGGGCGTGTCACGCATAACCGCCATGGCAACGGACACGACCCATCAGGACACGGGTAGGGACACGGGTTGGCACACGCCCGTGTCGGATGACACGCCCGTGTCATCCGGCCGTGTTTCTGGCCGTGTCCTTCTCGGGTTGAAAACGGCCAAAAAATCACCAGCCAGACACGGCCTTGGACACGCCCGTGTCCTAGGCCGTGTACCCCTACATGCACCAAAAACTCTTTTTTCGCGACCGACTCGCACACAAAATTCTGGGCGTTACACGAGGATGCTGTTTCCATAAGACAGATGTCAGACGCCTTCAAATGCAGGCTTTTTGCCATCACTTTGAAGGAGAAGGCTAGGGATTGGTTTCACCAGTTGCCCGCAAGATCTATCTACTGCTTTGAGGATTTACGCCGAGGGTTCTTGTTGAGGTTCTCGAAGTATAAGAAGAGGAAGAATGTAACACCCTGATCCGTCGCATGGCATATAACAGAAGGTCCAGCTGGAACCCGACGCCATATACCACAGACAGTCGAAAGGGTTACATAAGAATATACAAACTGTCCAATTAAGACTACACGTCAAGCTTTTAAAATTGAAAGAACCCAAATCTTAAATCCATATCCAAGAATGTCCACATCCACACAACAGGAATGAAACCCCAAATACACTAAAAGGGTGCATGGCCTTATGGCCTTACAAATGTTCACTTAATAAAAACATGTCTTACATACATCGGCTCGCAGGCCGGCCACACATGATAATAATAAAATGACTATTCGCTTTGGCCTTCTAGGGTCAGCACAGCAACATGGGCTCCAGCCCGCTATTTGGTACGCGGCTCTACAGCACCTGCAAGCACATTCCACCGCACAGTGGCAAACAAAGCAACGGTCAGCCAAAAGCCGACCAAATTATAACGACCCCACCCCTTACTCGTGACGGCGGTGCTCTTTCCCTGCATAACATTAGCCCAATGAAATAATAAAGCGCAATTATACTACGTCACAGGTGTAGGCTCGCATGGCCAAACACCTCGTGCACTCAGGGCACATTCACGGTGAATCCGGTCAATACCGTGGCTTCACCACCATCCCAAAGATGGCAACCAAGTGAGCATTTAGCCTTTCTGACCACCGTCTAAGGCTCTCAACTATGCCAACGGCCAGTCCCCTTTTTGGGTCTCTCGCACCGAACTAAATAGCCTAGGTCTGATTCCACTTGCCCGTTGCTCACGCCGCCTAGTCATATTAAGTCCTACGCGCGGGCCAAGCTTCTCTCGGATCCCAAAGTTTTCCAAACAATCTCATAACCCAGTTATGATCAAGGCCGGTTCCCAGACCGCCAAGTTAGCAGAACACGTTTCCGCTCAGTTTTTTGGGTGCGCCTTGAAGCTAACCTCCAAGGATCCCTGCTGCAATCTACCGCGTAGAAACCTGAAAAACCCAAAGCACGGAGTCTTCTCCGGCAAAACATATCAAATGCAACATCACCGATCCAGACAATACACGTCCGGTTAGGCTTCACACACAATGTCTATGCCCGTACTTGCGATTTCGGACTCTATATGCAACACAAGGGGGACTATTCACATCAACCCCAAGGAACACCACGCATTCACCGCACACTCGCGGGAGCGGGTGTAACGACCCGGCCCTTTAGACCAAGGTCGCCCGGCCCACCAGTAGCCCATGGACCTTTAGACCACGGACCACGGTGGTACAGCCGAAATATACCAAGGCCTGCAGGCCGTACACCCCAACGCCTCTCTGGCATGTTTCTCAGCAAACAGCGTGTTGTTGGCGCAGGGATTCGAACCCGCAACCCTTGATAAGAAACCATGTGCAGCTCAGTTGGTGATGAGAACTGTTGAAGGTTTCTTATCAAGGGTTGCGGGTTCGAATCCCTGCGCCAACAACGCGTTGTTTGCTGAGAAACAGGCCAGAGAGGCGTTGGGGTGTATGACCCGCAGGCCTTGGTATATTCCGGTTGTACCACCGTGGTCCGTGGTCTAAAGGTCCATGGGCTACTGGTGGGCCGGGCGGCCTTGGTCTAAAGGGCCGGGTCGTTACAAAAAAGTGCACTTTTTATGTAACGGCCCGGCCTAGAGCTCAGAGGCTACCGTACCCCCCATGGGCCGAATAGCTTGTCTCACCCGTAGGCCCGCTACAGGGCTGCAGCCCAATACGCCCCAACGCCTCTCCCGTCTGTTTTTCAGCAAGGCACGTTGTTGGCTCTAGGTATCGAACCAGCAACCCTTGATAACACTCTCTTCCAACAGAGCTCATCACCAACTGAGCTCAGTTGGTGATGAGCTCTGTTGGAAGAGAGTGTTATCAAGGGTTGCTGGTTCGATACCTAGATCCAACAACGTGCCTTGCTGAAAAACAGACGGGAGAGGCGTTGGGGTGTATTGGGCTGCAGCCCTGTAGCGGGCCTATGGGTGAGACAAGCTATTCAGCCCATGTGGGGTACGGTAGCCTCTGAGCTCTAGGTCGGGCCGTTACAGCGGGATTCCTTATGCAGAAAGAAAGAGATTCACATGTTCAAGTAGAGAATCGTTACCCTTGTAGTCCGCTTTGGCGCCATGGAAAAACTACACTGATGGAAATCTTCGCAACGAACTTTCCTCCACAGATCCGCTCTCAGATTTCGAAACGGTGCTCTGATGCTCCATCGACGGCCGGAATCCCTTCCTTCTTCCTCCTCTTTCCAACTCCTTGAGAGAGAGAATGGTTGGAGAGAAATGAAGGATTAACTCCCCTATTCCCGGCCTTAACAGAGCAGGAAACCATCTGGGCCGTTGGATCTTAATTAAAGAAAACGAACGGCTCAGATCCATTCAAAAATCTCCAGACTTGGGCCGAACACGGCTTGGCACACGGCCGTGTCCCAGGCCGTGTGCCTCGCTCCAGGCACGATCGTCGAATGGAGGAAAGACACACGGGCAGAGACACGCCTGTGTCTCACCTGACACGCTCGTGTCGGGTTCCTCGATACGCCTGTGTTCGGGGGCGTGTCACACATAACCGCCATGGCAATGGACACGACCCAAAAGAACACGGGTAGGGACACGGGTTGGCACACGCCCGTGTCACATGATACGCCCGTGTCACTTAGCCGTGTTTCTAGCCGTGTCCTTCTCGGGATGAAAACGGCCAAAAACACCAGCCAGACACGGCCTTGGACACGCCCGTGTCCTAGACCGTGTACCCCTATACTGGCACCAAAAATTCCCTTTTTCACGACCGACTCAAATACAATTTTCGGGGCGTTACAAATCTCCCCCACTTAAGGAATTTCGTCCCGAAATTAAGTAAAGGTACACAAATCTAAATAATACCTAAGTGGAATAACTCGGGGTATTCCTCCAACATAGCTTGCTCTCGCTCCCAAGAAAGCTCCTCACGTCCTCAATTATCCCATCGGACTTTAACCATACGGATATCCTTGTTGCGGAGTCGCTTGACTGCAACATCTTCAACATGTACTGGCTTGACCCTTGTGGTCAACTCATAATCAACTGCTACTTGATTATCCGCAATGATCTGCGAAGGTTCTTGCACTGCCTTACGCAACACCGATACGTGGAACACGTCATGCAGCCCACTCAATTCCGCCGACAGCTTCAATCTATACGCCGCCTCGCCAACACGCTCCAGGATTTCAAATGGTTCAAGGTATCTCGGACTCAACTTCTTCAAGCGTCGAACCCGCGATACACCCTTGAACAGCTTGATTTTTAGATACATCATGTCGCCAACATTGAACTCCACGTTCCTATGCTTGGCGTTATAGTACTTTGACTGTCTATCCTGAGCGATTTTCAACCTTTCCTGAATTGTACACACCATTGAAGTGGCGTCTTCCACCGCTTGACGTTTATACAACTTCAATTCGCCTGCCTCCAACCAAGACAACGGTGTACGACACTTCCTCCCGTACAAGGCCTCGAAAGGCGCAATTCCAATACTTGCCTGAAAGTTGTTGTTGTACGTAAACTCCACCATGTACAGGTGATCTTCCCACTACTTTCCAAAATCTAGGACGCACATGCGAAGCATGTCCTCCATAGTCCTGTTGACCCTCTCGGTCTGGCCATCCGTCTGTGGGTGAAAGGTTGTGCTGAACTTTAGCTTAGTACCCAACAGACTATGCACCAACCACCAGTCATTCGACGTGAAGCGTCCATCTCGATCACTAACAATACTGCGGGGCACACCATGCAATCGAACAATATTCTCCACATAGAGTTTGGCTAACTTTTCCACCGGATCTTCTTTCCTGACCGGGATAAAGTGCGACACCTTTGTCAACCTATCTACGACCACCCAAATGACATCGTTTCCCTTCTGTGACTTCGACAGACCATGCACAAAATCCATAGATATGTCATCGAATTTCCATTCTGGGATAGGTAGGGGCTTCAAGAAACCTCCGGGATTCTGGCATTCCGCCTTCACCAATGCACAAGTACGACACTTGGCCACATATAGTGCGACATCCTTCTTCAAACCCGGCCACCAGAATAATTTCTTCATGTCCCTATACATTTTCGTGCTTCCGGGGTGGATTGAGTACTTGGTATGATGAGCCTCATACATCAATTCCTCCCGAAGATTATCCGCACTAGGAACGCATAGGCGACCGTCCTTCCTTAGCAAACTATCTTCAACAACAAACTGGGAATTTGACCCATCCAAAGATTCATCCAAGATCTGCTTCATGTTGTTATCCTAAACCAAAGCCCGCCGAACTCTATCCGCTAGGTCACAACGTGTAACACCCCAGTTTTGCAAGAGGGTCAGTCTGCAGTTCTGGAAATTTTTGGGTTTCTGGCAGGAGGCACACGGCCTGCGACACGGGCGTGTCGCAGGGCGTGTCGAGGCCGTGTCGACACTCGGCCCAAGTGTCGACACTTTCGCTCGACAATGTGTCGAGAGTAGGGCATACGGCCTGCGACACGGGCGTGTCGTAGGGCGTGTCGAGGCCGTGTCGACACTCGGCCCAAGTGTCGACACTTTCGCTCGACAGTGTGTCGAGAGTAGAGCATACGGCCTGCGACACGGGCGTGTCGTAGGGCGTGTCGAGTCCATGTCGACACTCGGCCCAGGTGTCGACACTTTCGCTCGACGAGTGTCGAGACTGGGGTACACGGCCTGTGACACGGGCGTGTCACAGGGCGTGTCCCGCTTGGTCGACGATCTTCGCTCGACGTTTTTCCGCGGTGTCGACACAAAGCCTGTCGATGGGTGTCGAGACTTGGCACACGGCTTGGGACACGGGCGTGTCCAAGGCCGTGTCACCTCTCGGGTTGGTTTCGGGGCCGTGTCGTTGGAGGCACACGGCTGGCCACACGGCCGTGTCACTGGGGACACAGGCGTGTCAGGTTGAACACGGGCGTGTCGGATGCCCGTGTGCTGTTCCAGGCACGTCGATTTGAGACGGCGAATGAGGCACACGGCCCTGGACACGGGCGTGTGCCAGGCCGTGTTCGGCCCAGGTCTTTTATTTTCTAGGCGAATCGTGGCCATTCGTTCCCAGATTTTAGGATCTGACAGTTCAGGACTGTTCTTGGGGAGTTAAGTCCGAGAATAGGGTTGAAAACCCTCATTCTTCTCCAAGCTTTCTCTTACTAAAGATCTAGAGAGAAGTGAGAACAAGGAAGAAGGAGAAGGAGAGTTTGGGTTGTAGGAGGAGTTTCGGTGCTCCAAATCGCGAGCCGAGTCCGGATCCGTGAAGCTTAGATCGTTGCGAAGATTTTCATCCGACCATTTTGCCATGACAAGGAAGAGGAGTCGGAAGGTAACGACACCTCTCCTCTCGGTCTTAGGATGCATGTCTTAGCATCATTTATTTTCTTTCTTTCTAGTTTTTGGGCACCAAACTCTCAAATGCGAGGGGTTTTGGTTTGCCAAGGTTCAAGAGGAACCTCCGGGTTGATTGAGTCCGTCCTCGACATATTTTTGCATTAGAGATCCGCTCCGTTAGTGGATTAGGCATGGTGGGTGAAGCCGTTGTCGCGACCGTTAGTCCGACTCGGTGATGTTGCATAAAAACGCTAAGGATTCGTGGAGATTCCGTTGCGGCAAGATGCCGTTTGTGATGTGGTGATGTTTTCCCCTTTTTCTCAAGTGGGTACGTGTAGTCAGAACCAGACAAGGTTAGCTCCTCGCGGCGGTAGATGTTTTCCTTGGTGGACAAGGTTAGCTCCGCGCGAGTTGGATATATTTTCCTTGGTGCGCGGAAACGCTGCAGTACAAATGAGGGACTAGGGTGGATTTGTCTTGGTTTGTGTTGTGCCAAGGCGTGGCTAGGTCTCCGTGGTCGGCTGGCTATCCCGTGACGTTCACGTCATGTGTGGAGAGTGTCCCGGTGAGACTAGTCCCCTTCTGTGTGACTGACGAGAATGCCAAGCATGAGGACAAACCCGGGCAATGAGGCCATGAGCGGGTGGGGTCCGGCAAGGCTTCTTAGAATCGGTCAGTTTTGTGTTTGTTGGAATCCTGACATGAGACGTCAGAGCTTATAGGCAAGCCCGGGGTTTGAGACCTTGAGCGGGTGGGGCCTTGACAAGAATTCCATGAGGCGGCCTGTGAGCCGTTGGGGGAAATGGTGACCCCTTTGTTTGCGGCTTTATGCCAATGGGGAATCAATGAGAACCCATATGATGTGATGATGTGCTAGATGCATACGAGTTAGGGTGCCTTGGGTGAAACCCGGGTTATTGCATACATGATTGCATAAGTAGGCCCTTTTTTATATTATGCTCAACCAGTAGAGAACATGTATGATGTATGTGACATCCAAGCCTGTTTTCCATAGTTGCTTTTCTTGCTTATGATTATTGCCTACGAAGTGCTAACTTACAGGTTGGAGGGGTACCCCGGGGTCCGTTAGGGGCGGCCGGGAGGAGATGTGTTGTTGCACAGTTTGAGGTCAGCCTTTGCTGACCCACGTTACTAATAAATTTTTCAGGACAAGGATCGCATGTAGGAGCTAGCTCGCCGGCCAGAAAGGCCTAAGCCTCATGAAGTGTTTTCTCTTTTTGTAGCCCAACTTATGAGTTGTTATGTTTGAGACTCTTATTGTCCGGCTTGCATGCCGAGGTAGACTAGGAGTGCTGAGCACATTCATGATTGATGTATTATTTGTTTTTGGACACTTGATGTAAGGCCTTAAGGCCATTTGTTTTACTCTTTAGTGGTGGATAACTTCAAGTCCTGTTCTGTTTCCGCTGTGTTGTGCAAAGAGTTTTGAGTGTGGGTAGCTATATCAACTTTTAATACTAAAGCTGTGGCGTCCGTATGTTGTGGGGCCCCGGCCGGACCCATATTATACGTTCATTACAGGGGAGGTGTTATAATTTGGTATCAGAGCTAGGTTGGGTTCAAGGTCAAAGCGTAGAGAAGTTATCCACATAAGAGTAACGCGGGACCATGAGTGTCCTTATGTTTAAGTCTTGAGATTTGAGACTGAATCCTTGTTTCTTGTTTCTGGAAGAGTGCAAGCAACGAGGCGGGAACGTCGAGAGCAAGAGAAGAGCTTTCGGCGAGCAGTGCTACTGCTCCAGGTCTTTTGGGCACGGGCGTAAACCCGGCCGACTTCTGCCGCATGCTTGCAGAAGCGATGGTGGCAGCTCAGGCTCCAGCAGCAGCTCAGGTGGCAACCCCTGCCACACCGGACACGGCGACTGCCGTGCCAGGCGGAGAGGCCAGGCGAGTGGAGCCTTTGGCGGAAAGGGCGGTGGTCGAACATGGAGACCGACACATGAAGTACTTCCTGAGTTTCCATCCCCCGTCATTCAAGGGAATGGGTACGCCAACAGATGCGGAGGACTGGTGGGTTCGCATTCAAGAGCTTCTAAGGGCGGCAGGGACGCCAGAGGAAAAGAAAGCTGAGTATGCGGCTTTCATGTTGGAAGGAGATGCCAAGTTTGTTGGATCTTGTAGCCAACCTTAGAGGGGGGGGGGGGGTGAATAAGGTTCGACGCGTTTCTTGAAATTTAAGCGTTAATTTGTCCACAGAACCAGAGCATAGGAAACTACTGCAGAGCGTTGGGTAACCAATGTTCTGCGGTACGTTATTCACTCTTTTCTTGTACAAATTAGCTTGTGCGCACACACGTGAAACTAGACTTATCATTCACAAGTAAACATAAGAGGCAATGATATGAAGACAATATCTCATATGAATCATTTAGTCACACACAATGTTACACTTGTAATTAGGATTGATTTAAAACATGTTTACACACAATACATACAACATGGATCTCCATGACGCCGGAGATCAGAGGCGGTGAATAAAACTCTTGGGTTTTCTATACCGACCCAAAACCCGGACCGGTTGGCTCTTCACTTTCTCCCCGAAAGGTCTTAGAGCCGCTCTTCACCTCCACACCCGGAAGGGTCTTAGAGCCGCTCTTCACTTTCTCCCCGAAAGGTCTTAGAGCCGCTCTTCACCTCCACAACCGGAAGGGTCTTAGAGCACCGCTAGATCCCCGATCTAGACGCCCCAAATCCCGGGACGATTTTCCACGGAATCCAACCCGGATCCGACGACCTTCCCCGGTCGATTTCCCTTACCATTCACAACAATAGAAGAAGCAAAAGATACAAAAAGAGATTACAAAATATATTCGTTAAAGTTTAGGTTCTCCCTCTTGAGAAGTTCTCCGGATAGATCTACGGCCGGTGCTTGTGATCTTCGATGGAAAGCACCCGGTCGCTAGACGTAGACGATGCGAAGCCTTGATCGCCGAAGTTCTTCGATCTCGAACGGGAGGAAGAAGCCTTGCTTTTTCTTTGACGAAGACGAGTAGAACGGACGTAGGAAGACGGCCGAATTTAGTATTCCTGGAGCACTTCGTCAATAATCTCTGGAGGCTTAGGTCTTGAGGAAACGGCGCTGCTTTTTATACGTCTTGGAGAAAATAGACTACCGCCTGCGATAACTCTATCGCCGGGCGGTAGGTTCGCGCGTAACGCCTGCCAGCTGTCTCCACACGTCTCCCGAAACGACAACTATAACTACTCATTAAGGAAACTGCCGTTTCAAGAGAGCTATCGCCGGGCGGTAAAGGTTACCGCGCCCAGTCAGAGCGATAGCGCCATTTCGCCAAATAATTCTACCGCCTGCGATAAGACTATCGCCTGAGCGGTAGGTACCATCGTCGACGATCGTCCCCTCGATGCACGTCGACCGGATACCGCCGGCGGTAGCGTCCTGTCGCCGGGCGGTAGCTTTTGATTGTCGACGATCCTTCCTTAGCTGATAAATGGGCTGTCGACCATCGAACCGATATGCGTCGATCGAGATGGTTACCGCGCTGCGATAAGGTTGTCGCCGGGCGGTAGTAACCTTTTGAAGCTCTTCTCCTTTCCTTTCACCTATCAGCCTGCACACTCTATCACACAACCAATCTCATCAAATACAAGCAGGGAGTTGATATTCTCAAACCTAAGGAGTGTGAAACCATGTTCCAACAAACTCCCCCTTTTGATAATATCAATCCCGTTCATGATAAACCAAAATCAAGTAGATAGAGTGCCAGAATAGATGTATGTAGCAACGTAGAACAGTATAAAGTAGAGTATCAGAGTAAAATGAACGTAGAACAGTATAAAGTAGAGTATCAGAGTAAAATGATATTGAACAAATAAGCAATACACACATATATCGATCCCGTTCAATCCTGTTCTATCCTACTACATACTCCCCCTATCGGTGGGACGCTCCCCCTATCTATGAGCACACACACACCTCAATACGCGCCCCCTATCATGAACACTACCTCCAATACCTTCTCCCCCTTTGATAATATCAAAAGAATGGGCGAGGCCAACCGACCAAGGAGGATGAAAATTGTAGGCGAGAGATAACGTAATATAGACCTACAAAGCACTTGAAATCAGAGAATTGTAAAACAGGGTCAAAATCAGGAGCAAACGCTAATCAGAGTGAAGAAAATGGACTATATGCACGAGACATAGCACACATCAAGTATGACATGAATGTTTGCAGGGTTTAGATAAATAGAGAGAAAAATAGGCAAACACAAATATCGTCATGAGAGAAAAAAAATGTGCCAGTACGTATTGTGCGAAAAGCATCGAATGTAGTTGAGGTCCAATTCTTATGCGCGGAAGATTTAAATAAGATAATGACATGTGCACGTGTAGCACCAAGAGACAAAACATTCAATAGAGATATCAGGCAGACATGTTTATATCAAGCAAACTAACGATGCTAACACCAAAGAGATATAGTGAAAAATCACGTCACATGACATAGTGCGGCATAAAAAAATTAAATCAAGGGCACAAATCATAAAGTGTAGTCCATGCACAAGATCGAAACGACTTTGTAATCCAAGATGCTCACCCTCACAACGCTTATGAAGACTTATCAGGAGGGATGAGTAGTGCTTGGGGGGTTTGTAAGCGGGATTTGATGGCCATCATTTTATTTTGGAGTTAGGCCATCAACTTTATACATAATCAAAGCAGAACAAGACCCCAAGTCAATCGAAATCTACCCACATAGGTAGATCCACTTTAACTTGTTTACATTGGACATATGCCTTTCTAGTTTTGGCCCAAAAATTTAATTAGCATAGACACGCGCAATTTGATTTCATGACATTGATTGTTCAAGATATATCAGATATGTTAAAGTTAGTGTCACGATTTATAGCATGTCAGCTTATTATCTCAGGTTGAGTGCATGATCAAGTGGTGTGTGAGAGGTGTAATCATTATCATAAATAAATCCTCACACATACTTAGAGGCATAGACAACGTACACCCACATTAATTTTCGCACTCAATAGCTAGACAAAAATTTAACTTCGCTCATCATGACAGGATACCAATGTGCCGTACAAATTGACAAAAAGATTAGCAAACATTGTATATACTTGAAAATATACCACGACTCGGTCATATGAGCCCCCATGAGATAAAAAAAACGCACTTTGGCCCTAAAACGACCACCATTTGTCTACTATATGGACACCTTAAGATATTCCCTAGCCTTGTCAAAACAGGTTGGATAAGCATGATTTTCGTGTGTACTTATATGCGAGTCAGAGTACTATCGCCTGTCGGTAGTACTACTGCGCCGCGGTAACTCCGGAATAAATATGCTGTAGGTTATTTCAGATCCGCCCACACTCATTCTCACCTTGCATCCCCTTTTGGAAAGAAGCTTCTCCAGCCCTACAGATCTCCTTTGATTCCAGGTAATGCTCTATCCTTTCTCATTTTTGCTTGATTTCTTGTTTTTAGGATCCATATGAGATGTCTTTGTGGAGTAGATGTGTTCTCTCATGGCATTTTTATATCCACTTCTTCACGGATCTCCTCTCACATATCCCCCTTTTTGAAACATATTGCCATTGTTTTAGTCTATTTCGGATCTACGCTTTAAGAGGTGAAAAATATTGCCATTGTATGTAAAGGATCCGAAATGCGGAGGAGTAAAAAGAGATACTTTCACATGTTTCATTTTTAGATGTTTATTGTCGGATCTCATCTCCTCTTTCAAGATCTACGAAGTTCATATATAGATCTATGAAAAACATGGAGATTGGAGTGGTTTTTACAAAAGAAATCGATTTTTAGCTCAAAACGGCGGAAAGAGGTGAAGTGCAGTCCGTCGAGCTACCGCCGGTGATAGCTAATTATCGCCTGCGATAGCTCCCAGATTTCACTCAATTTTTGTGAATTTTCAGTTTTGGATCCCAGTTCCTGATTTGAGTTTTTGAATGTTGTTTCATGCAGGAAATGGCCTCCTCGAGCGCACACTCTGGACGTCGAAGTATTTCAAAACGAAACCGTGGAGAGACTACGCACCCCGCTATAGACAACGCCACTGTGAGCATTCCTATGCTCATAGAAATTGATGATCGGTATACTCATATCTATGAGTATCTCGAAGAATCGGGCGTGTTGGCGGTGATATCAGATGGGTGTTCCTTTTCCTCCGCTCTCGTTCGAGAGTTCTACAACAACTTGAGGGATCCATCTCTAATGCGTCTGGGAGGAGGAGTTCAGTCTTGCATCGGGGATGAGATAGTTACTATCACCCATGCCGACCTGGAGACGAAGTACGTGTGGCCATCCAACCTTCCATACTTGGATGTTGTAGAATCCTTCAGGACAGCACGGGATTGGAGAGTGATGAACGAGGTTCTCCATGGAGCGGAGGGGCGTCCTGAATTTTTCACTTCGGTGGACACACTCACACCAGTTGCTCGGATAATTCAGGATATCCTCCGCCATTCGCTGATGTTCAAGGCAGGAGATACTCGAAAGATCATGGCTCAGCTATCCATGGTGACCTATCACATTATAGCGCAGAAGCCATTCAGCGTTTCAGATCTCATCCTGTCTATCATGAGGTATACTTTTCGCCTCAAGTCCCCCGATCGTCAGCGGGTAAATACACTCCCTTTGGGAGGAGTCATCCAGACCATCCTGAAGATCAAGTACCCGACCATCGACTGGACCTCCTATCCCATTGACATCTTTCCGCAGGTCTATCATGTAGGAGAGATACCGGCTGCTTCACGGGTGCGACCACAGGTGCCACCTCCGGAGCCATCGGTACCTCGGTCGGGATCTCTTCGCGAGGCAAGTCGTGGAATTCATAGCCTCATGGAGGAGCAGGGAAAGGAGATCAAAGGCATGAAGAAGATGCTTAAGCAGATCATGAGGAAGCTCAGCATTTCTTCAACATCCTCTGATGAACAGGCGTGATCCCATTTTTTCTTTGTACCCTTTCGAGTTTTTAGATTTATGAACAATTAAAAATTGATGTAATAATACAGGTACCGGCCCGAACATTTTTCTTGAATGTTTTTGGTTTCATTTTATGTGGGCAATTTAATCTCTATTTTGTTATCACTTGATTATGCATGAAAAGTGGATTTTGATCAGTATTAATTTGCTCCTAAGCTCTTTGAGTCCCGCACAACTAAATCAGACGTACGATGTGAAGTAGGAGATAGTCATGACGTGATCAAGTGTGTCATTCTACTTCACTAACGGGACATACTTAGGAGTTGAGAGGTTTGGGTATCCAGAAGGAGCCGAAAATGACTTTCCTTTTGGGAACCCAACGATGTTGTGATACAGTTGAACCCGGTGAAGGAGGGTTCGCCCGGTCCGTCGGACTGGGCGTGCTACGTCGCGTGACTGGTCTCCATTCATACCTTGGTTTGATGTTTTTCTTATGTTGCAGATTCTCTTTTGGATGTCTAGGAGTCCTTACGTGAGAGATTGTGGTTGGGCACAATTGTCTTTGTGAATTAATCATGTTGAGATTACTTTCTGACATGAAATACTTCTTGTTACCATACTGACTCATAGCATAAAGACTTTTTGAAGGATATCTGCGTTCAATTGGTTTTGTAAATGGAGTAGTTGGTTTTCGCCAGTGGATATGATTTTCATATTTGAGGTTTTCACTCGCGTTTGCTTGAAGTTTACTGCTCCCTTTGATTTTCCTAACTGACGTGAGTGAGCTTGTGTTCAACGTGCGTTTGGAATTTTCTTGATATTGCACGTTTATGTGTTGAGAATTTTTCTTTAAAATTTCCTTAAGCACGTTGATTTTCGTTTCCAAATCTTCATTTCTCTGTTTGAGATTTGTTCTCGCTTTGGTGTAGGCAGTTGTGCTATTCTTGAGTATTGCGACTATTGAGTTAATGTGGGCTTCATACTTATTTCTATATTCTTCGAAGACCTCACTCATCTCAGTGATTTCAACTCTATAGTCCACACACTTAGCACACTCCCCCTTTGACGCTAAGTTTTCTAGAAACAGTTTCTCATTTTGTTCTCTTAGAGAAATGCACTCTTTCTCTTCCTCCTCACGTTTCTCTTTTAACTTCTCACAATTTATACAAAGTGTAGAGTTGTCCTCTAAAGAGTATACAGGAGAACTAGACACGACAGTGGAAGATTCTACACTAACATTTGCTTTTAAAAGGTTATTTTCCAAGCGTAGTTTTGAATTAATATTTTTCAGTTTCTTAAGTCTACGCCTATTCATATTCAGCATATTCAGTGTATAAACAGACTTGTATACATGGAGAGAGTTTGAGTTTCTTACAGCGCTCTTGGACGAGGCAAGATTTGAACACAAGGTTCCTTTATCATCTTCCCCTTGGCTCTTCTCGTCCAGTGACAGATGTTCATCTCCCCTCTTGCTTGACGTGTCTGTCTTGACTTCCTCCAAGAGTGCATCTCCATTTGACTCGTCACTTGGATCTATAAGAAACTGCTCGAAGTCATTATCTACAGGATGAGAACTATAAGTAGACTCAAGATATTCCCATATCTCATATGCAGTGGAACACATGTGAATGCGTTTAAAAATTTCTTGACTAAGCCCACAAAACAAACTGTTCATAGCCTTGGCATTTAAATAACACTCGTGCTTATTTAGGCTATAAGGGGGCTTGGTACAAGTAATGTTCCAAACTTCTACATCCGTTAGCATAAGGAATTTTCTCATTAGAGTTCTCCATTCGTTATAGTTCACTCCTATAAAGAGAGGTGGTGCAAACACATTTTCGGTGTACAATTTTTCATCCCCACTCATCAGTCCATGATGGAGGTTGGCCATTATTCCCGGTGGTGAAACCGTTTTGGAATAACCTGCCTCTGATACCACTTGTTGGATCTTGTAGCCAACCTTAGAGGGGGGGTGAATAAGGTTCGACGCGTTTCTTGAAATTTAAGCGTTAATTTGTCCACAGAACCAGAGCATAGGAAACTACTGCAGAGCGTTGGGTAACCAATGTTCTGCGGTACGTTATTCACTCTTTTCCTGTACAAATTAGCTTGTGCGCACACACGTGAAACTAGACTTATCATTCACAAGTAAACATAAGAGGCAATGATATGAAGACAATATCTCATATGAATCATTTAGTCACACACAATGTTACACTTGTAATTAGGATTGATTTAAAACATGTTTACACACAATACATACAACATGGATCTCCATGATGCCGGAGATCAGAGGCGGTGAATAAAACTCTTGGGTTTTCTATACCGACCCAAAACCCGGACCGGTTGGCTCTTCACTTTCTCCCCGAAAGGTCTTAGAGCCGCTCTTCACCTCCACACCCGGAAGGGTCTTAGAGCCGCTCTTCACTTTCTCCCCGAAAGGTCTTAGAGCCGCTCTTCACCTCCACAACCGGAAGGGTCTTAGAGCACCGCTAGATCCCCGATCTAGATGCCCCAAATCCCGGGACGATTTTCCACGGAATCCAACCCGGATCCCGACGACCTTCCCCGGTCGATTTCCCTTACCATTCACAACAATAGAAGAAGCAAAAGATACAAAAAGAGATTACAAAATATATTCGTTAAAGTTTAGGTTCTCCCTCTTGAGAAGTTCTCCGGATAGATCTACGGCCGGTGCTTGTGATCTTCGATGGAAAGCACCCGGTCGCTAGACGTAGACGATGCGAAGCCTTGATCGCCGGAGTTCTTCGATCTCGAACGGGAGGAAGAAGCCTTGCTTTTTCTTTGACGAAGACGAGTAGAACGGACGTAGGAAGACGACCGAACTTAGTATTCCTGGAGCACTTCGTCAATAATCTCTGGAGGCTTAGGTCTTGAGGAAACGGCGCTGCTTTTTATACGTCTTGGAGAAAATAGACTACCGCCTGTGATAACTCTATCTCCGGGCGGTAGGTTCGCGCGTAACGCCTGCCAGCTGTCTCCACACGTCTCCCGAAACGGCAACTATAACTACTCATTAAGGAAACTGCCGTTTCAAGAGAGCTATTGCCGGGCGGTAAAGGTTACCGCGCCCAGTCAGAGCGATAGCGCCATTTCGCCAAATAATTCTACCGCCTGCGATAAGACTATCGCCTGAGCGGTAGGTACCATCGTCGACGATCGTCCCCTCGATGCACGTCGACCGGATACCGCCGGCGGTAGCGTCCTGTCGCCGGGCGGTAGCTTTTGATTGTCGACGATCCTTCCTTAGCTGATAAATGGGCTGTCGACCATCGAACCGATATGCGTCGATCGAGATGGTTACCGCGCTGCGATAAGGTTGTCGCCGGGCGGTAGTAACCTTTTGAAGCTCTTCTCCTTTCCTTTCACCTATCAGCCTGCACACTCTATCACACAACCAATCTCATCAAATACAAGCAGGGAGTTGATATTCTCAAACCTAAGGAGTGTGAAACCATGTTCCAACAAAGTTATGGTGGGTGAGCCATAGCGACCGCCAGTTCCCGGGACGCACTCCGTCAGTGAAAGAGTTTGGGGATGCTTTCCTAAAGAGGTATATTCCAGTTTCTACACGTTTGGCCCTTCAGAGGCAGTTTCTGCATTTAATGCAACGAGACAAGACAGTAGATGAGTACGTGCAGGAGTTCACCCGGTTGGGTCGTTATGCGGGAATGACTATGGCAGATGATGTAGAGAGGGATAACCTCTTCTACCAGGGGCTGAGGGAGAATTTGAGACAACCCCTCATCTCCATGAAGAGAGCCGGATTCAATGAACTAGTTGAGGCTGCCAGGATTTTGGAAAGTGATTTGGAGCGAACCCAACGCCGTAAGGGTTTTACTCCCAAGCAAGGGGAAGGGAAGCCTTCCCAATCTCATGGAAAGTCTGAAGGGAGTAGATGGAGGAAGAAGCCTCACACTTCCAAATCTGGTGAGAAGAGCAATTGGACGCCTGGGGGTTCTCACTCTAGGGGACCGCCGACGTGCTACAACTGCGGTAAGGTGGGGCACATAGCTCGTGTTTGTCCCCAAGGAGGAGCGGGGCAAGAGGCAAAGCAGGAGCAGACTGTGCGCTCCGGCCCCAGTGCTGCAGAGAAAGGAAAGATGGCGGAGTCGAGCGCTTCTCGGTTCCAACCGGTGCAACCAAGGGCCTACAACCTTGGACAGCAAGAAGCGATCCGCCAGACTGATGTGGTGACAGGTATGAAGAAAATTTAAGTTTAAATTTTGTGCTTCATCCTTTTAGACTTTTGTGTGATGTCTATGTTGTAGGCTTCGTGTTAGTTTCCGGATACCCCGCTAGGGTATTGTTTGATACGGGAGCATCGCACTCCTTTCTTGCGGAGAGCTTCATCCGGAGAATAGGAGTTGAGTCTTTCTCGGCGGACGCGGAGTTGAAAGTGTGTATGCCCAATGGGTCATCCATGACCACCAGGGTCAAAGGGCGCATCTGTTGGGAGCTAGACGGAGTTGACTTTGTTTTGGTAGCGGCGATTTTGCCATTGGTGGAGTTCGATGTCATCTTGGGCATGGACTGGCTCGCAGAGCAGCGCACCAGTATTGATTGCCTTTCTAAGGTGGTGACCTTAAGGAGGAAAGGGCAGACAGAAGTCAAATTTGAGGGCCTTTGTGGAGTGGCCTGTTCCCTGATTTCGGCCATGCAGTTGGTGCGGGCGGTTAACCAGGGTGGTGTAGCGCTTGTAGTGTTATTGGAGGTTCATCTCTCCCAGCTGTCTATTGATGAAGTGCCCATATTGGCAGAGTTCAAGGATGTGTTTCCGGAAGAACTTCCTGGAGCGCCTCCTCGGAGGGAGATCGATTTCTCGATCGAGTTAGTGCCGGAGGCTAGGCCGGTGTCACGTCCTCCGTTTAGGATGGCACCAAAGGAGTTGGCTGAACTTAAAGTACAGTTGCAGGAATTGTTGGAGCAAGGGTATATCAGACCCAGTTCTTCACCGTGGAGTGCGCCGGTGTTGTTTGTAAAGAAGAAAGACGGTAGCATGCGGCTATGCATTGACTACCGAGAGCTGAATAAATTGACCGTCAAGAATAAATATCCGATTCCTCGGATAGATGACTTGTTCGACCAATTGGTAGGGTCAGTGGTGTATTCAAAATTGGACTTGAAGTCAGGCTATTATCAGTTGCGAATTCGGGATGAGGACATACCCAAGACTGCCTTTGGTACAAGGTATGGACACTTTGAGTTTACGGTGATGCCGTTCGGGCTGACGAACGCACCATCTGTGTTCATGGATCTTATGAATCGGGTATTTTGGGAATACTTGGATTCTTTTGTGGTTGTCTTCATTGATGACATTTTGGTGTATTGCAAATCACAAGTGGAGCATGAGACCCACTTGAGAGTGGTTCTGCAAGTGTTGAGGGAGAATGAGTTGTATGCAAAATTCTCCAAATGCGAGTTCTGGTTGGAGAAGGTGACATTTTTGGGTCACGTGATTAGTGTGGAAGGGGTGGAAGTGGACCCAACAAAAGTTGAAGCCATTAGAGATTGGCCGGCTTTGAGGACCGTGACGGAGGTCCGAAGTTTTCTTGGACTAGCCGGGTATTACAGAAGGTTCGTGGAGAATTTTTCGCGGATAGCTCTACCCCTCACCTCACTCACACGTAAAGATCATAAGTTTGTGTGGACTCAAGAGTGTAGCCAAGCATTTGAGGCACTGAAGGAGAGACTAATGGCGGCTCCAATCCTAAGTCTACCGCAAGGGACCGAGGGATTTCAGATCTTCAGTGACGCATCGGGATGCGGCTTGGGTTGCGTTTTGGTGCAACATGGGAAGGTGATAGCTTTTGGGTCTAGACAGTTGAAGCCTCATGAGAGGAATTACCCCGTCCACGACTTGGAGTTAGTGGCGGTAATTTTTGCGTTGAAAATATGGCGGCATTATGTTTATGGTGCAAAGGTGGAGATCTTCATGGATCACAAAAGCTTGAAGTATCTCTTGGATCAAAAGGACTTGAACATGCGGCAACGCAGGTGGGTTGAGTTTCTTGGAGACTATGAAGTGGCAATTCAGTATACGCCAGGTAAAGCCAATGTGGTGGCTGATGCCTTGAGTAGGAAGTACTCGGGACAAGGGAATTGGATCGAAGCTCATGATGAGCGGTTGGTGCGGGAATGGGAGTCCCTTGGTTTGGAATGTGTTGCAAGAGGCGAGTCCAGCGAGGCTCGGTTGAACTGGATTGAGGTGCAGAACGACTTGTCCGATCGCATTCGGGAAGCGACTCGGTTGGATGTGGAGTTTCAACCTTTTGTGTTGGAGGCTCAAATGGGCGAGAGCAGCGTCTGGGAGATGATTGATGGGATTCTGAGGAAGGATGGAAGGGTTTGTATACCGCAGTTCGGCAAACTCCGTGAGGAGTTGATGTTTGAGGCTCACTTCACAAAGTACTCCATTCACCCGGGCAGTACAAAGATGCACTTGGATATGAAGAAATCCTTTTGGTGGCCGGGGCTGAAGCGGGACGTAGCTTTGTACGTGAATCGTTGCCAAACTTGTGCCTTGGTGAAGGCCGAATGTCAGAAGCCGGGCGGGTTCCTGAAGTCCCTTCCAATCCCTGAATGGAAATTTGATGACATCTCCATGGACTTTGTGCATGGTTTGCCTAGATCGCAGCAGGGTAATGATGCTATTTGGGTGATCGTAGATCGCCTAACCAAGGTGTCTCACTTTATCCCAAACCAGAAAGAGGACAGCGTGGAGAAGCTGGTGGAGTTGTATGTTCGCAACATTGTGTGATTGCACGGAATTCCTAAGAGCATAGTCAGTGATCGAGATGGACGGTTTACGTCCAAGGACTGGAGATTGGTTCAGAAGAGCTTGGGCACGAAGCTAAAGTTCAGTACGACGTTCCATCCTCAAACTGATGGGCAAACGGAAAGAACGAACCGTACCATGGAGGATATGCTGAGAATGTGTGTTCTTGACTTCGGCAAAAAGTGGGAGGATCACCTCTTCATGGTGGAATTCGCGTACAACAACGGTTTTCAAGCAAGTATAAAAATGGCGCCATACGAAGCTTTGTATGGGAGGCGGTGTCGAACATCAATGTCTTGGGCAGAGGCGGGAGACACCAAAATTTTGGGTAAAGAGGTGGTAGTGGACGCTTGTGAGTTGGTACGGACCATTCAAGAGCGTATGAAGGTGGCGCAAGACCGACAAGCAAAATACTTTAATGCTCCTCACCGGAAGTTGGAGTTTGCGGTAGGTGATTAGGTCTATTTGAAGATCAAACCGTTCAAAGGCGTCTCACGGATTCGCCGACTCAAGAAGTTGAGTCCAAGGTTTTTGGGGCCTTTTGAAGTTATTGAACGGGTGGGAGAAGCAGCCTATCGATTGGCTTTGTCCGCGGAGC
This sequence comes from Platanthera guangdongensis, assembly GCA_039583875.1. Lineage (NCBI taxonomy): Eukaryota > Viridiplantae > Streptophyta > Magnoliopsida > Asparagales > Orchidaceae > Platanthera > Platanthera guangdongensis. Next base: position 99,428,832 of record CM077158.1, on the reverse strand, counting down.
TGAGTGGGTTGCATGACGTATTCCACATCTCCGTTTTGAGGAAAGCCTTGGTGGAGGCTAGCGTGGTGATTGAGCCGGCATCGGTGCCGATTGAGGAAGACTTGAGGATGCGAGTCCTCCCAATTGCTATATAGGATTCGGAGACTCGGCAGTTGTGGAGTAAAGAAGTTAAACTCGTGAAAGTTCATTGGGACAACTGCGGTCGTGAGGAGTTCTCTTGGGAGCGAGAACATGCCATGCTAGAAGATTATCTGGAACTCTTCATGTCAGGTACAATTTAAGTTTTGTACCCTTTTGATTAGAAATTTCGGGACGAAATTCTGTTAAGTGGGGGAGAGTTGTAACACCCCAGTTTTGCAAGAGGGTCAGTCTGCAGTTCTGGAAATTTTTGGGTTTCTGGCAGGAGGCACACGGCCTGCGACACAGGCGTGTCGCAGGGCGTGTCGAGGCCGTGTCGACACTTTCGCTCGACAATGTGTCGAGAGTAGGGCACACGGCCTGCGACATGGGCCTGTCGCAGGGCGTGTCGAGGCCGTGTCGACACTCGGCCCAAGTGTCGACACTTTCGCTCGACAGTATGTCGAGAGTAGAGCACACGGCCTGCGACACGGGCGTGTCGTAGGGCGTGTCGAGTCCGTGTCGACACTCGGCCCAGGTGTCGACACTTTCGCTCGACGAGTGTCGAGACTGGGGTACACGGCCTGTGACACGGGCGTGTCATAGGGTGTGTCTCGCTTGGTCGACGATCTTCGCTCGACGTTTTTCCGCGGTGTCGACACAAAGCCTGTCGACGGGTGTCGAGACTTGGCACACAGCTTGGGACACGGGCGTGTCCAAGGCCGTGTCACCTCTCGGGTTGGTTTCGGGGCCGTGTCGTTGGAGGCACACGGCTGGCCACACGACCGTGTCACTGGGGACACGGGCGTGTCAGGTTGAACACGGGCGTGTCGGATGCCCGTGTGCTGTTCCAGGCGCGTCGATTTGAGACGGCGAATGAGGCACACGACCCTGGACATGGGCGTGTGTCAGGCCGTGTTCGGCGCAGGTCTTTTATTTTCCAGGCGGATCGTGGCCATTCTTTCCCAGATTTTAGGATCTGACGGTTCAGGACTGTTCTTGGGGAGTTAAGTCCGAGAATAGGGTTGAAAACCCTCATTCTTCTCCAAACTTTCTCTTACTAAAGATCTAGAGAGAAGTGAGAACAAGGAAGAAGGTGAAGGAGAGTTTGGGTTGTAGGAGGAGTTTCGGTGCTCCAAATCGCGAGCCGAGTCCGGATCCGTGAAGCTTAGATCGTTGCGAAGATTTCCATCCGACCATTTTGCCATGGCAAGGAAGAGGAGTCGGAAGGTAACGACACCTCTCCTCTCGGTCTTAGGATGCATGTCTTAGCATCATTTATTTTCTTTCTTTCTAGTTTTGGGCACCAAACTCTCAAATGAGAGGGGTTTTGGTTTGCCAAGGTTCAAGAGGAACCTCCGGGTTGATTGAGTCCGTCCCCGGCATATTTTTGCATTAGAGATCCGCTCCGTTAGTGGATTAGGCATGGTGGGTGAAGCCGTTGTCGCGACCGTTAGTCCGACTCGGTGATGTTGCATAAAAACGCTAAGGATTCGTAGAGATTCCGTTGCGGCAAGATGCCGTTTGTGATGTGGTGATGTTTTCCCCTTTTTCTCAAGTGGGTACGTGTAGTCGGAACCGGACAAGGTTAGCTCCTCGCGGCGGTAGATGTTTTCCTTGGTGGAAAAGGTTAGCTCCGCGCGAGTTGGAGATGTTTTCCTTGGTGCGCGGAAACGCTGCAGTACAAATGAGGGACTAGGGTGGATTTGTCTTGGTTTGTCTTGTGCCAAGGCGTGGCTAGGTCTCCATGGTCGGCAACAAGCATGAATGTCCACTAATACACCAAATAGGAATGTAGTACATACACAAGTACTGGCCTTAAGGCCTTACAAAGGAACTGAGGATGATGGAACATGCTCCCCATCAATAACTGAATCAGTTATTTGATGTGAAGGAGGAGATGGGGTCATGTACACATCTTCCATATCCTTTGGAGTTAAGTCAGTCTTCTTTAACTTGACTTCCCATCTCTGGATGGAGTGTATTGACAACTTCTTCATGTGATGGATGGTTGTGGCCTTTTTCATGGGAAAGGCAGTGGGATTCATCTGATTGAGATACAAAGAGATAATCCTTCCATAATTGGGGCTCTTAATGCAAGCCTTAATCTTTTCAAATAACATCATTCCCCATTGAAATTTCCTTCTACATATAACAACAGTCATAAGATCAAAGAAATCTGTAGAAATGTAACTGATAGAACTTGTCTTACACAGCAGAACTTTTCCTAAAATGTCAGCCAAAAGCATGCTCTCTGCATTCATATATTGCCTTCTGATGGTATTATAGGACTGAGGAATACCACAGAAGCTATAGGCTCTCTCATAATCACTGCCTATAATATCATCTTCTATATCTATAACTGGAAGTTTGAGAAACTGAGAAATAGACTATGCAGACATCTTTACCTTGAAATTCTGTATTTTAGACTAATGTTTTTTTCCATTTCTCTTAACCTTGGCATTCTGGAAAAATTCCTCAACTTCAGAAGTGAAAATTCTGCAAGGGTGTTCAAGAATGAATTGTCGAGTAAAAGAAGAATATTTCGGCAATCGTCTGATATTTCGGCCATCCCAGAATAACATAGTTCACTCCTGATCCCTAGCTTAGAGGATAAAGCCATTGATGAAGAGAAATCGATCTAGGGCTGGCCGGCGAATGGTAGAAATGAACTGGCAGCAGACGACGGAGACGGGGAAGACAAAACGGCTTTTTCTCGATAAGGGTTTTGAAATCGAGACTAAAATTCTCTTGGACTTACTTCTATTTATATTTACCGCTAATTATGATGATTAAACATATAAATAAGCATTAAAAGTACCTGGAAAGAGGCGGCTAAGCGCCTGTGTACCGATATGAAAATTTGACCTTGAAGAGGAAAAAGACACCACATTTCTCGAGAGAATAGATTGTTCTCGAGAAGAAATCCCGTAGCACTCGAGTATAAGAAGCCTTTGTCTTGAGTAGAAATAAGTCTTGGTCTCGAGTAGAAAACACCTTGTTCTCGAGTAGAGTTAAGTTGTTCTCGAGTAAAACAACTTCTTCTCGAGAAATAGTTTCCTTGTACTCGAGAAGTCTTCTAGCAGTTCTCGAGTAAAATACTTGTACTCGAGAAATGAAGTCCAGAATCTGATTTTTTCTGATATTAGAAATAAAACCAGATCTTGACCTTGCCTGATGTCTTTGTCTTCATTCTCCTTCATCCTTGTTGAGCATGTCAAGTTCTGTTTTGAAAAATGAGAACTTAGCCTCATCCAGCGGCTTCGTGAAGATATCTGCAATTTGACTATCTGTTGGGACATATTGTAGATCTATGTCCCCATGCTCCACTTGCACCCGGATGAAATGATATCGCAGCTCCATGTGCTTTGTCCAGCTGTGAGACACTGGATTGTTGGCTATTGCAATTGCATTGCAGGAGTCGTAAAATAAAGGGATATCTTGGAATTTGAGTTTGTAATCTTCCAGCTGATTCTTTATCCAAAGAGAATTGTGCACAACAACTACCGACAAAAATATATTCTGACTCGTCCATTGAGATTGCGACACAATTCTGCTTTTTGCTGCTCCAAGAAATGAGCCTCCTTCCAACGAACTGACAAGTCCCGGAAGTGCTCTTTCTATCATCTTTGCTACCTGTAAAGTCTGTATCTGAAAAACCAATTAGTTTGTTATCATTACTTCTTGGGTACCATAAGCCAAGATTTGGTACACGTTTAAGGTATCTCAATATCCGCTTTGCAGCAGCATAGGGAGATTCCATAAAGTTCACTTGATATCTAGCACACAAACACATGTTGAAAACATTATATCCGTTCTACTAGCAATAATTTAAAGCAAGGATCCAATTATGCTTCTGTACTTGGTTTCATCGAAAGGTTTCCCTTTCTAATCCTTGTCAAGAGACATAGTTGAACCCATTGGAGTCCTCAAAGAGGCTGTGTTCTCTATTCTGAATTTTTTAATAAACTCCTTTGTGAATTTCGTCTAAGAGATGAAAATTTTATCATGAGATTGTTTCACTTGAAGTCCTAAGAAATACTTCAGCTCTCTCATACTGCTCATTTCGAACTTCCCTTGCATAAGTTTGGAAAACTTGCAGAGGTTGTCGTCGGCAGAGCCAAATATAATATCATCGACATAGATTTGCACTAGCAAAATCTTGCCTTTTATTTCCCTAAGAAATAATGTCTTATCTATCTTTCCTCTTGTGAACTTATTTTCAAGAAGAAAATTAGATAGCGTCTCATACCAAGCTCGAGGAGCTTGTTTCAGACAATATAATGCTTTAAATAAAAGATAGAAATGATCAGGAAAGTTAGAATCAACAAAACCTAGAGGTTGTTCCACATACACTTCTTCCTTTATGTCACCATTAAGGAAAGCAGACTTCACGTCCATCTGATAGACGGTGAAGCCCATAAGTGCAGCATATGCTAGGAACAACCTAATTGCCTCCAGCCTTACCACTGGAGAAAATGTCTGGTCGAAGTCGATTCCTTCATCTTGTCGGTATCTATTACCGACGAGTCTGGCCTTATTCTTTATGATAGTTTCATCCTCGTCCATCTTGTTCCTGTAGACCCATTTTATCCCGATGATATTTTTACCTTTGGGTCTTGGAACAAGCTTCCAGACTTGGCAATGCTTGAACTAATTCAATTCTTCTTTCATTGCTATTATCCATGATGCATCTGAGTTTGCTTCCTCAAACTTCTTCTGTTCAACCTGTGATAGGAAGCTCAAAAATAAATTCTCATTAGCTGTACCTCTACAAGTTCTGACACCATCCCGGGGATCTCCTATGATTTGGTCCATCGGGTGATCCTTCATGTGTCTGTGCTCTAAGGTTCTTGCATCTGGAGCTTCTTCAACCACATGAGTGACTTCATCAACTTGAATGGTCTCCTCATGTTGATCATCAACCTCTCCAATTGGTGTTGGAGTGGTGATCTTGATGAAATTTTCTCCTTTTTCTTCAATTGGGTCATCCAAGATTAATTCGTTCAGCTTTGAACCTGTACCTTCAACAAACACATTAGAAGAGTTGCCTTGCAGCAAGCTTATCTCATCAAATACAACATGAATAGATTCCTCTACAACCAGAGTTTTTCTATTAAATATCTTATATGCCTTACTATGGCTACTATACCCTACAAAAAATACCTTCAAAACTCTTTTCACTAAATTTGATAGTGTGATACTTACCATTATTAAGGACGAAGCACTTACATCCAAAGATTCTAAAATATGCAACAGTCAGTTTCCTGCCCTTTAGAAGTTCATAAAGTGTCTTATTATGGTTCTTGTTTACGAGTGCTCGATTTTGCATGTGGCATGCAGTGTTGACGGCTTCAGCCCAGAAGTATTCCGGTAGTGAGACATCACTTAACATGGTCCTGCAGGCCTCTATGAGTGTTCTATTCCTTCTCTCAACTACTCTGTTCTGTTGAGGAGTACAAGGAGAGGAAAAGTCATGAAAGATACCTAAGCTTTGACAAAATTCTGTCATGCCCCTTGACTTGAACTCTGTTCCATTGTCACTTCGGATTTTGACTACAGAAATGTTGTATTCATTCTGAACTTGCCTGATAAAATTAGTAAATGTGTCAAAGGTATCTGACTTGTGTTTTAGAAAGAACACCCACGCAAAATGCTAGTAATCATTAACAATGACCAATGTATAATCCTTACCTCCCAAACTTCTAAGCTTCAGTGAACCAAACATGTTCATAGGAAGTAGATGTAAACATCTATTAGAGTCTTTGCCAATAACGCATTTAAAGGTAGCCTATGTTTGCTTGCCTTTTATACATGCGTGACAAGGTCTATCTTTGACGTACTTGATATTTGGGGCATCACGTACTAAATTGAGTGAAAATAATTTATTAATAGTTTTGAAATTAATATGTGCTAGTCTCTTGTTCCATTGGTCACCAAGAGATGCACTATCTTTAGCCAAAAATCACACTGGTGTAGAAGAGTCTATACAGATAAAATTCAAACAAAATATATTTCTGCTTCGAGTGCGTAATAGAATCATTTCTATATTGTCAACTGATTTTATCAAGCACTTATCTGCATGAAATTCAACAACGTATCCTTTATCACAGAGCTGGCTTATGCTTATGAGATTGTGTTCCAATACTTTAACATAAGCCACATTTGAAAAGGATACACTACTGTTAGTGATCATACCATAGCCTTTTGTAATTCCTCAGTCTGAACCTCCAAAGATGACCTTTGGTGCATTCATTACTGGAGAATAGTTCTGAAGAAGGCTTTTTATCTTGGTCATATACTGAGAGCATCCACTGTCCAAGTACCAGATAGGAGTTTTGGTGGCCTTAGGAGAAACCTGCAATTACAAATCAATTTGTCTTAGGAACCCAAACAATTTCTGTCCTTGGTCTCTAGTTAGAACACTCTCCCTACGAGTATTAGCATTATGAGTGGTCATTCTCACATTGTTAACTTGAGGAGTTACAAAATTTCTGGAATTAAACCTGCAATCAATATCAAAGTGACCAATTCTACCACATCACCAACAGTCAAACATGTTGTATCTTTGCCTTAAATTCTCCTGCTTGACCGTTTGAGATGGTGGTCTAGCAGGGGCATCAGTCTTGGAGGAAGAAGCTTCATTGTCATTGCAATCACATGTCTTCTTTTCTTTGGGAGGCTTTTCTACAATAGGCTTTACATTTGGTACCTTCTTGATTTTATGACCATGATTATAAGGGTCATAGCTCTAAAGAGTAATTTCTTCTTAAGGTGCCTTAAATGAACTCTCGCCAAAGTTCTGGGGACACGTCCATCCTTGGTAACGATACTTGGGCTCAATATAAGTAGGCCAAATAAAGTGACTGTAGGACGAGTCAAGATCAAACTCGTTCGTTAGAAATATAACTTTCTTAAAAGAGGTCTGATCTTGAGGAGCTTTCCCTTTTTCTTTGGCCAAAGACTTCTTGGTCGCCTTATTCTTTCACTGAGCCTTATTCCTCCTTGATGATTTATTAGGAGCTTCAACATGGCCTAGGTCAGCACCTTTGGCCTTAGCTGAGAATTCAGCAACGAAAGGAAGGACAGTTTTTGGCATTGAGGAACTTTCAACAAGTTTCTTTTCCACAGTAAGTTGTTCATCCAACTCTTTGATGATCTTCTCTTTCAGGTCTAGGTGCTCGAGAATCTTGTTGTATTCTTCAATGGCAGTATTGAAGTTCTCTCTGAGTGAGTCCGTCTTGGCGACTTCCTCTCTCAAAGTGCTCTCTTTAGCCTTGAGAGACTTTATCTCTTTGGCTTGAGTTTTCACGACTTTTCGACATTTGTCGTAAGCCTTGATCAACTCCTTATACTGGGCCATGAGTTCAGACTCATCGTCAGAAGAGCTGTCCTCATGATCATGATTAGAAACATCAGATTCAGAAAGAGGAGTATGAGCAGTTACCTTACCAGTGAACTGGGGTTCTTATTCATCATCAGTTTGAGCCATTAGCCCGAAGTAGGCTTCCTGTTCTTTACTTGACTCAGATGAGTCTGAGTCGCTAAGAGTGCTTCTATTCTTGGCTACGAGGCTCCATTCTGTCCTCTCCTTATTATATGAGGATTTCTTTTCCTCTCTCTTTCCACCCTCCTTCTTATGAGGGCAATCAGCGATTACATGACCTGACTTATTGCAATAGTAGAAAACGATGTCAGTAGAAATATGTTTATTTTGTTTAGATTGATAATTATCATTACTTCTTGAGCATTTTCTGTGTCGATCACCATCATGTTGTGATCTTTTGTGCGAGGCATCCTTGCCTCTCAATTGCTTCTTTTTCTTCAAGAATTTCTTGAACTGCCACGAGAATAGAGAAAACTCTCCTTCATATAATTTTAAGCCTGAAGTGCTTAGTGTACAACCCCGTATCCGGCGAGTAGGGTCCACAGGAACCAGACCCAGCGGTGCAGATCGCTCAGAGGCCAGGCGAGCTCGACAGGGAAATCAGAAGCCCGAGCTCGGCACCCTCCGACCCCGAGCTCGACATTTGTCGAGCTCATTCCAGGTTTCGTCGAGCTGAGATCGACTAATGATATCCGACCGATGGGCGAGCTCTCCATCCCATCTCGGGCTCACGTAAAGGAGCTTGACAAAAACAGGCGAGCCGGATCTTCAGGGGTGGCCGGTCTCCCCAGCTCGCCCAAATCTACGAGGTACTTTTTATTATTTTTCCCCCGCTGGTTTATCCATAGCTCTTCAAAACAGCGAAGTTTGGCTGTTGACAGACCCAACCAAGGGTATTTTGGTAATTTAAGGTTAGTTTAGTTTGTTTATTGGCAGTTCAAATTCTGAAATCTATAAATATGACCCAAGGGATAACTCAGAAAGAAGGCTTCTTGTGCTCTCTTGCTCCAGCCTTCAAGTGCTTTTTGAGGGTACCTTAGCTCGGCCATTGGCTAAGGAGGGAAAGCGCTCTCAGATCTTCTGGGAGTGTGGTGGGTCCTCCCTGCCGAGCCCTTGGGTCAGTTCTCCCTTGTTTCTTTTGTTGTTTTGCTTGCAGGAGCGAAGTAGGTGCGCGATCACCCCTTCCCCACGGGTTAACTCCATAGGAGACCGAGGAATCAGTTTCAACATTTTGGTGCTGTGAGCTTGGAGCGTGGTCAGTACAGAAAAGATTTAGCGAGCTCGATGATAGGAGGACAGGGATCTGACAGGTCGGGCTCACCGCCCCGCCCCCCCCACCTCTGGCCACGGTCTGCATATTTGAATATTTCAGGAACGAGGTGCTGGGACTTGTCAAGTTCGCACGCAGCACACGGGCCGAGTGCTCGACTCCAGCAGTCCAGATCGCAACCGCCCCCTCTCTAGGCGAGGACGCCCCCGACAGGCGAGCTAGGAAGGAAGTTGCCGAGGAGGGCCGGGGGTGCGAGCTCCCCGGGCACGAGCTCTTACCCGACTCGGCAGGTAGAGGCCGGGTCGGCGAGCTGAGCCCACGAGATGTGCTAGCTCGCCCAGTAGGGGGAGGCAGCCCCTTCAGCGAGTTGGTATCTTTTGCTCCAGATCCAGAGGTGTTCAGTGAACCCGAGATGTCCTACTATATCGGTAAGGGAGACCCGGTCCAACACGTCTAGTGGTTTGAGTACGTGGTCTCGATCGGGCATCGTATGGGTTCAAGTGTCGACTCTTCGTTATCACCCTCAAAGAGAAGGCGAGGGATTGGTTTTACCAGCTGCCAGCCAGCTCCATCTACTGCTTCGAGGACCTACACCGGGGGTTCATGCTAAGGTTCACTACCTCGAAGAGGAGGAAGAAGGAGTCAGAGTGTAACATCCCATTTTCGACTAGACCCCCAAGAGTGGTTTTGGCCATGTCAAAACCCTAAGAAGCCCAAGGGACCAAGTGAAGAAGGCCAAGGTGAAAATCACCTTGGTCTGCCTAGAGCTCAGCCTTATATCAGCAAGGTGAGATCTGAACCGTCAGATCCTCTAGGAAGAAATAAACAACCACACAAATTCCCTGAAAACAACTCTTCCGGGTCTGACATGCCCGTGTCGGCCCAGACACGCCCGTGTCGCCATGCGTGTCGTCAGCCCGACGATCGTCGAGCTCATTTCGTCGAGCTCAGATCGACGATCATCGAGTTCATTTCGTAGAACAGGGGGAACACTCCCCCGACACGCCCGTGTTGCCAGGCGTGTCGTCAGACCGACGATCGTCGAGCTCATTTCGTCGAGCCCAGCTCGACGATCGTCGAGTTTATTTCGCAGAACAGGGGGGAACACGCCCTCGAAATGCCCGTGTCGCTAGGCGTGTCGTCAGCCCGACGATCGTCGAGCTCATTTCATCGAGCTCAGCTCGACGATCGTCGATTTCATTTCGTAGAACAGGGGGGAACACGCCCCCGACACGCCCGTGTCGCCAGGCGTGTCATCAGCAGCTCATTTCGTCGAGCTCAGCTCATTTTGTCGAACAGAAGGGAATACGCTCACCCGACACGCCCGTGTCGGATGATACACGCCCGTGTCGGATGATACACGCCCGTGTCACAGCCGTGTCACCAGGCGTGACACGACAGTTCTGGGCAGAATTGCCGTGAGGAGGAGAGAGAAATGAGGAAGGAGAGGGAAGGAAACGGATAACCAAAAGCCACATTTATGGCTGAATTCAATTTCCCGGGGAAGGGGAGAAGTTTCCAGTCATTTCCCCTGGCCGTCGGACTTGGTTCAGCCCCCCCCCCCCCCCCTCATCCATGGGCGAGCCTAGCCATTAATGGCTTTGAAGGACATTAATGATCCAGCCCCTCCTCTCCCCATCTGAAGCTTTAAACACCACCAGTGAGTTGAGAGGAGGCTTTCCCAATCCTTACCCGACGAAACCGAGCCTCCCCACCTTGCTGTTGCAGAAGCCGAGCGACACAACTTTCAGAAATGGCTTCCCGGCGATCTTCCTAACTTCAGGCTGCCGACAAGGTCCAATCCTTGTCCTCTCTATGTGTGCTAGATCTAGACTTGTTTAGGTTGACAAGTCGGGCTCAAACGAACCGGATCAGAGAGAAACTTTCCTTGAAATTCCATGAAAATTAGTGGTGAGAGTTCGCCGGAAACCGCCACCTCCGGCGGCATGGTCGCCGCCAAACGCTAGCCACCACCTCAACGGATGTGGTGGTGGTGGTGGCCTGCCAGAGACGTGGTCAGGGTGGCCAGAAAGTTGGCTGGAAGAGGCTCCAGGTCGGGCCAATCTTGGCCCTTGGCTGGAGGTTGATGATGAACGGATGCCATCCGTTTTGATCAAGGCGATTCAAATGATATTAATGTTTTTTGATTTTTCTGGAGATTATTAGCATTAGATATGTTTAATTATTAAAAGTACTTAGATGCCTCTACTGTAAAAGTGGTCAACATAGAATATGTAACCCTTGTTTTCTAGTGTAATTTAAAATTGATTTCACTCAATTTGGAGTCCAGGTTAGACCACAACACTCATTTTGGTGAGGTCTATCCATAGGGCTGTCCAGAGCTTAATTTAAGTGCCCACTCCAAACCATACATCCAAATAATCTGAAATTTGGGAGAGGGGCTATTCTTAACTATATAGGACATATCCAAAAAGTAGAATTTTTGGAAAAAAATTTTCTATAGTTTTTTGAAAATTTAATAAACCAATTATAAATTATTTAGGTGTCATAAACACCTCAAAATCCCCCCAAATTTGGGTGGGTGGTCTTAGAGAGCATGTTAGGGCTCTGGTAAAATTTTCATCTCATTTGGAGATGTTTTGATTATGTTTTATCCAACCCTAGGTTGACCCTTATATGGTTAATTAGGTCAAAGCCCCCCTTTGGGTTTTGAGTGGTCAAATCACCTCAATAGAGGCTGATAATTTGGCCATTGACTTTATATGTCATGTAACACCCTCCAATGGAATTTGGGGTGGTTAAGAGCAGAGTAACCCTAGAACCCTAGGGAAGGTCCCTTGATGTGGATTTTTAGGGTTTGAAGGTCATGGGGTCAAATGACCTTGGAATGGCTTGAAAATTGGTGGAGAGGACCATATGGTTAGTATAGTCCTCTGGTTAAAATGTTAGGGAATTTGGAATTCTTAAACCCCCTCAAAACCCTAACCCTAGTTTAGGGCACCAAACCTAATTTGGAGTATTAGGCTATCAAATCACTTTAAAATCACTTGAAATTTGGGTAGAGTGGTGTTTAAAGTTAGTACAAGCTCTGGAGATTTTGTTATGAATTTAGGAATATTATTTTGGATACTTCATTAACAATATAGCAATTTGTATTATTTACTTAGAAATTTATTATGAAGTAACTACTTGCTGGAAATTGATGATCATGAGCAGAAGGACTCCTTATTAAGTTTTAAAGCTCTGTGAATATTTATGGGATTTTTGGAAGACTGTTTCTAAAATATGCTTCATTAAGTGTTGTTTCCCATGAAAACTCAATTTAATTTATTTTGGAGTCTAGCAAGCCTCTAAAATTATGATTTTTGTACAATGATCTTTTCTGAATCATATTAAGATTTTGTAATTTTTACATAATTTTTTGATGAGTAATTTTGGTACTTCCTCTTTACATATGATTAATGGAATTATATTGGATAAATTAATTAGAGGTCACATATTTTCTGAAAAATTATGGAAATTAATATCTAGTCATATATCTATGCTATTTAGTGTTCAAAATATTTGGGTGGCCATTACTTGAGTAGATCTTATAGTTCATGTTCAAAATTGCCCATGGCCAGACATTTGGGAAAATTCAATAAATATCAAATTAATTAGAAAAATTATAATTCTCTGATTTTAGACTAAACTTGTTATGATATACCTCTGGTAAATTTTATAGGAGATTTGGAAGACAAACCGGAGTACCTCCTTTATACATCTCATATTGTATAGGGTGATCTGCATATAGTAACTGCGGAAACTGAACAAGAGTGGGTAATGAATTGAAGAGTTGAATCCTTAGTAGGTTGCTGGTTTGGGTAAATAAATGAGAGATCTGATCAAGGGTAGAAATCAATAATATTAAGTGCCTTGCGAAAGGGAGCTTTGGGCGTAATCCCATCATAGTTCCTAGTGCCTTCGAGAGCCCTTCACGGGGAATACCTTGGGCAAGAGTAACCCTAATGATAGTTCCTAGGCTAACGTAAACCTTAGGAATAATTTGGGCAAGAGTAACCCTAATAATAGTTTCACCTTACACTCACACCTTAACACGTAGGGAGATGAATTGGTAGAGAAAGGATAGCGTAGGCCCGTGGCCTAAGGGCTTACTGGTAGAGTTAAATGGACTCGGTATTGATTTGGAAGTCCGGGGAGCTGGATTCTTGGGGACTTGAAAAAAAAGGAGACTTGATTAGTCCAGGGCGTCGTGGGCTCGGGAACATGGTGAACTAGTAGGATCAGAAGTCTAACGAACTGGAGGCTCGGTACTATAATTAGATACAAACTATCATGGTTGCATGCGCATAATAGTGGTGGGTCCTCGGTATTGGACGATCGATCACACCGTCGTCGGTACGTTGACTCGGGAGATTAGCTGGTTTGCTAGGAATAGTACGGAAATGTAAGTGAGGGGCTAGACGGGGTAGTGTGATTACCATTCTAGGAGTGGAGAGGCCCAACCCACTATCTCCGTTTTTCCACGGCGGAGGCTCCTGAAAGTTTAGCTAACTCCAAAAAGGGGAACTAAAGGTCTGTGCGCATAGAGTCGTGTGTGTGAGTTGCACTTGCATGTGCATACCATAACATACTTGTATGTCATAGCATAATCATTGCATTTAACCCCTGACACCTATCGTATAATATGGTACGAGACGTTTTATACGATAGGCCCCGCAGAACGACCCCTTGGTCTATAGGGGTAATCCCTATAAATCAACAGTTATATTTCTCGTTGCTCTTACTTACTCTTCTTACTATTTTTGCTTACTTTCTACTCCTTACTATTTACTTTTGTTATATACTTGTTTACTCATGTTTACTTATTGTGATACCCCTGTCATACCTTATTATTCTATTCCTTAGTGTAGATGTCACCTGCATGATTACGCCCTGCTCTTGGTCCTCCTTTTCACTCCTTTCCGCCCGGTGCCTAGGAGCCACGGGTAGAGGGGTGGGGGATTGTTGAATGAGTCTAGTTTGACTGACGGTCGTTTGACCACCATATTTTAGGTGCTCCGGATGGGAGACAGGGAACAGCCGCAGGAGACGCAACACCAGTAGAGTACGGTGAAGATTGAGATGGGCCAGTATAGCTCGGGTGGACAGGCATCCGGATCAGTGAGTGGAGCCGAGTATTAGTAGTTTTACTTTTATGAGTGAATTGTAGTGAGGTTATCATATACCGGGCTTAAGCCCGTATTCACTTTATCGCGATGTGGACTATTTATTTGTCATGTGATTTCGTCTTTCTAATGTGGACTTGGATGCTTACACTTTCATTCATTATACATTCTGTCGATGGTGATCGATTTGGCCGGCAGGATCGGCGTTTTGTAGTGATGACCTTCCCGGGTGCGAAGGTGTCACCGCAAAGCGGCGGTCCTGGGCCTACGACCCCGATGGTTGTTGCAAAAAATGGGGTTTTACAAGTGGTATCAGAGGGGAAACTTCGATCCGACAGAATGTAGTCCACAAAACAATGGGACACCCCGCACGGGCTTAGTTTGAGGACAAACTAGCAGTGGAAGCAATGGTGTGCCCATGGGAGGAATCACGTGCAATGCTCACCAGTAACAAAGAGTTTTAGGTCAATTTACTGAACTTAAGACCATCTTTTGTAGGGTGCGACGAATCCTCCCCTGCCGTAGGGGACACCGCCAGCCCCGAATGTGATTCCACCCCCGACGGCTCCGACCCCATTGCAGCAGACGAAGCTGGGATAAACTTTGACGGCCATCTTGGAGGCCTTTAGGGCACAGCAGGCTCCGGCTCCTCAGCCGAACTCCGGAGCAAACTGGTTGAGTGCATTCCGGGGCCTTGCCCCACCATCCTACTTGGTGACAGAGACGACAGTGCGCACGTAGGAGTGGCTAGACATTATGTACGAGATGTTGGTTGGAATACATTGCCCGGTGGACCTGGCAATATCGTTGGTGGTTTCTTGTCTGGAGTCGCATGTGAAGAGGTGGTGGAAGTCGGTGATGGACACCACTTATGCGGGAGTGGAGATCGCAGACATTACTTGTGAGGAGTTTAGGGCGGCACTACTGGAGCATTTTGTGCCGCAGTCTGCAAGGGATGAATTGGTGGATAGATTCTTGCAGTCGAAGCAAGGGAACATGACAGTTCTGGAATATCACCGGGAGTTTACTTATTTGACCCGGTTTGCGGATTCTTACAAGCTGGATGACATGGGTTACTCCAAGAGGTTCTACAAGGGCCTCTGTGATGACCTAAGGCAGGCCCTCTTGTTTGCGTCTGATGGTACCATGGCCAGGATCTTGGAGATGGCCAAGAAGCTGGAGGCGGACCAGCTTGTAGTCCGGGGTACGAAGAGACATGGGTATGATGCAGTGCTAGGAGGGAGAAGGGACCCGCAGAGGGGCCGGGTCATGGGAGAGAGAAGGAACGGGGATCAACCCCGCCAGGAGGAAATGCAGGAACCAAGGGAGCAGGCAGTGTTGGCTCCGCAACCGCTACAGATGAGGGAGGTGCCCAGGATAGGGCAGGGACCACCCCCACCACAGCTGTGCTATCACTGCCATCAGCCAGGGCACATTCAGAGTAATTGCCCTATAAGGAATGGGGCCACCCCTGCTGCACAGGGTGGCCCACCGGCTCACCAGATGGGAGGTCGTGGATGTGGTCGCTGACGCAGATTCAGGGCAGTGAACACAGGCAGGATGGGGAGCAGGTCTATGCTCTGGACATAGTGCAGCCCCGGAACCCGAACAGGGTTATTGCAGGAATGAGAGTAATTTATAGTATTCATGTAGAATAATTACACAACCTAGGTTAGAAAACTTAAAACCTAAGCTGTTTTTCTTTTAACTAATTTAGGAATAGTGATGGCGTGCGGCAAACCTGCCCGTACCCTATTCGACACGGGGGCATCACACAACTTTGTGTCGGAGGATTTCATCAAGGATCTGGGCCAGATTCTATATTATACGGGAGATGCCAGGAGGGTGAGTCTTCCCAATGGGATGGAGATCTAGTCCATAGAGAAGTGCCTCCTGACGGTTACCATAGACGCCTTAACACTCGAGGCCCTGACGACGATCCTGAGAATGCCGGACTTCGACCTTATCTTGGGCATGACATGGCTTGTCTGGAACCATGCCCAAATTGACTGCCCGGCGAGGAGGGTCATGCTGAGACACGGCGACACTTATGCAACATTCGAAGGTACTACTTCGGTTTCCCGCTGCCTCCTTTCATCTATTCAGGCCGTCAAGGCCCACATGTAGGGAGACGAGGCATATCAGGTGCTGTTTGAGATGACTGAGGAGAAGGACCCGATTGTTAGCATTCCGGTGGTCTGTGACTATGCCGATGTATTTCCAGAGAAGCTTCCAGGACTGCCTCCGTAGAAGGAGAAGGACTTTCAGATTCAGTTGGTTCCAGGGGCTAAGCCGGTATCCAAGGCCCCTTATCGGATCTCCTCAAGAGAGCTGGCAGAATTTCAGACATAGTTGCAGGATTTGGTGGAAGCAGGATTCGTTAGACCGAATTCCTCACCATAGGGAGCTCTGGTCCTATTCGTGAAGAAGAAGAATGGCACTCTTCTCCTGTGCATCGACTATCGAGCACTAAACAGGCTAACCATCCGAAATACCTATCCGCTCCCAAGGATAGACAAGTTGTTCGATCAGCTGGAGGGAGCCCATTATTTCTTGAAGCTGGACTTGAGGTCAGGTTACTACCAGCTGCGGATCCAGGAGGAGGATATTCCGAAGACGACCTTCAGTAGCAGATATGGACTGTATGAGTTCATCGTGATGCCCTTCGGGCTCACGAATGCTCCATCAGCGTTTATGAGCCTCATGAACCGGGTCTTCGAGACTTATTTGGATGTGTTTGTCATAGTATTCTTAGACGACATCCTTATCTACTCTAGGACGGAAGAGGACCATGCACGGCACCTGGCACTGACTTTGGAGAGATTGCGGGAGCATCGTCTCTATGTAAAGTTCAGAAAGTGTCAGTTCTGGTTGAAGGAGGTGGCTTTCCTGGGCCACATTATCAGCGGAGCTGGGTTAGCGGTGGACCCTGTAAAGGTACAGGCAGTCAGGGATTGGCCATCACTGAAGATGGCCACGGACGTGCGGAGTTTCTTGGGGCTTGCCGATTATTACAGGAAATTTGTGGAGGGGTTTTCTCGGATCGCCCTTCCACTCACTTCGTTGACGAAGAAGGACGTGCCCTTTGTATGGACGCCACAGTGTGAGGCAGCCTTCCAGGAGTTGAAGAACCGACTCATCTCAGCCCCTATTCTGCCCTTCCATATGGGAAGGAAGGATTCCAGGTGTATACCGACGCATCATATCAGGGGATTTGAGCGGTGCTGATGCAGAACAGACACGTCATAGCATATGCCTCCATCCAGTTGAAGACCCATGAGAAGAACTATCCTGTACACGACCTGGATATGGGAGCAGTGGTATTCGCACTTAAGATATGGCGACATAACCTCTATGGAGTCCACTGTGATATATACTCAGATCATAAGAACCTTTAGTACGTAGACACACAGAAGGAACTGAACATCAGGCAGAGGCGGTGGGTGGAGTTTCTATCTGAATATCAGTACGAGATGCATTACCACACGGGGAAGGCGAACGTGGTAGCGGATACACTGAGTAGGAGAGCCGCCACAACGGGAGCAGAGCCTCAGCTGATGTCTATGGAACTGTTGTAGAGACTAGAGGACATGCATATTACTTTGGTGTCGTCTGACGACCCTGAGCTCTATGAGGAGTACTTGGCCGCGATTGGCGTCATCGATGACATCAGAGACCGAGTCAGAGAGGGACAGAGGCAGGATGCCAAGTTAGAGCCCATCTTCCAGGCCATAGAGGCAGACACTACAGGAGACTACACACTAAGGGATGTCCTGGTGTGCTTCAGAGGACGGGTGTATATACCGGAGGGTGGTCAGATCCGGGAGGACATTATGATGGAGGCGCACTGCAGCCGGTACTCTGTACACCCGAGGATCACAAAGATGACGGCTGATTTGAAGAAGACTATGTTATGGCGGGGCATGAAGAAGGATGTCACTTACTTCGTGACCCATTGTGAGACATGTCAGCTAGTGAAGGCAGAGTGCAGGAACCCCGCAGGATTATTGCAGCCACTCCCGGTGCCAGAGTGGAAGTTTGATGACGTAGCCATGGACTTCATACATGGGCATCCCCGGTCTCTGACAGGGAACAACTCGATCTGGGTGATCGTTGATCGGTTGACGAAGGTGGCTCGATTTATACTGATCAGGAAGGACGATTCAGTGGGAGTTCTGGTGTGGAAGTTTGTGGAGCAGTTCATTCGCTACCATGACGTGCCTAGGTCAATAGTTTCAGATCGTGATGGGCGGTTTACATCCAGGGAGTTGCAGTCAGTTCAGGCATACTTGGGCACCCGACTGACCTTTAGTACAGCCTTCTACCCTCAGACAGACGGGCAGACAGAGCGCACAAATCAGACATTGACAGACCTGCTACGTCTGTGTATTCTATACCGAGGAGATCCATGGGAGAAGATGCTGCCACTGGTAGAGTTCTCAAACAACAACAATCATCAAGCCAGTATAGGTATGGCCCCCTACGAGGCTTTATATGGACAGAGGTGCAGGACTCCCCTGTCATGGATACAGGATGAGGACCCAAAGGTCCTGGGCTCGGAATTTGTGGAGGACACCGAGGCCCAAGTGAGACTGATACGGGATCGGATGTTGGAGGCGCAGAGCAGACAGGCCAAATATTACGACGCGGGGCATCGACAAGTGGAGTTTCAGGTAGGAGACAGAGTGTTTTTGAAGATACGGCCGATGGACGGAGTCTCTCGAGTTCGCGGGCGGAGGAAGAAGCTCAGCCCGAGATACATGGGGCCCTACAGGATCTTGGAGCGGATCGTCCCCTTAGCATACAGGCTGGAGCTGCCGCCAGAGCTGGAAGGCCTACATGATGTTTTCCATGTCTTTTCCCTCAGGAGGGCCCTATTACGTCCAGAGCAGCAGATAGACACCACAGATGGTCCAGTAGCATCTTACCGGTCAGTGCACATGGAGCCGGTCCGGATTGATGACACGGGAATGCGTGTCTTACGCCACAAGAAGGTCCCACTGGTCAAGGTTCTTTGGAGAAATCATGGCCAGGAGGAGCACACTTGGGAGCCCCAGGACTTGATGCAGCAGCGGTACCCGGAACTCTTCCGTCAGGTATTACTCTCAGCCTTTCAGGATGTTACAATTTTTCTTGCATACTTAAAACCCCGTAGGCCTAACTAAAATTTCGAGGACGAAATATTTTGTTATATATTGGGATTTGTAACATCCCATTTCCGACTAGACCCCCAAGAGTGGTTTTGGCCATGTCAAAACCCTAGGAAGCCCAAGGGACCAAGTGAAGAAGGCCAAGGTGAAAATCACCTTGGTCTGCCTATAACTCAGCCTTATATCAGCAAGGGGAGATATGAACCGTCAGATCCTCTAGGAAGAAATAAACAGCCACACAAATTCCCTGAAAATAACTCTTCCGGGTCTGACATGCCCGTGTCGGCCCATACACACCCGTATCGTCAGTCGTGTCGTCAGCCCAACGATTGTCGAGCTCATTTCGTCGAGCTCAGATCGATGACCGTCGAGTTCAGTTCGTAGAACAGGGGGAACACGCCCCCGACACGCCCGTATCACCGGGCGTGTCGTCAGCCCGACGATCGTCGAGCTCATTTCGTCGAGCCCAGCTCGACGATCGTCGAGTTCATTTCGCAGAATAGGGGGGAACACGCCCCCGACACGCCCGTGTCGCCAGGCGTATCGTCAGCCCGACGATCGTCGAGCTCATTTCGTCGAGCTCAGCTCGACGATCGTCGATTTCATTTCATAGAACAGGGGGGAACACGCCCCAACACGCCCGTGTCGCCAGACATGTCGTCAGCAGCTCATTTCGTCAAGCTCATTTCGTCGAGCTCAGCTCATTTCATCGAACAGAAGGGAACACGCTCACCCGACGCGCCCGTATCGGATGATACACGCCCGTATCACAGCCGTGTCACCAGGCGTGACACAGCGGTTCTGGGCAGAATCGCCGTGAGGAGGAGAGAGAAATGAGGAAGGAGGGGGAAGGAAACGGTTCGCCAAAAGCCACATTTAATGGCTGAATTCAATTTCCCAGGGAAGGGGAGAAGTTTCCAGCCGTTTCCCCTGGCCGTCGGACTTGGTTCAGCCCCCCCTCCCCCCTCCTCCATGGCCGAGCCTAGCCATTAATGGCTTTGAAGGACATTAATGATCCAGCACCTCCTCTCACCATCTAAAGCTTTAAAACCACCAGTGAGTTGAGAGGAAGCTTTCCCAATCCTTACCCGAAGAAACAGAGCCTCCCCACCTTGCTGTTGCAGAAGCCGAGTGACAAAACTTTCAGAAATGGCTTCCCGGCGATCTTCCCGACTTCAGGCCGTCGGCAAGGTCCAATCCTTCTCCTCTCTATGCGTGCTAGATCTAGAATTGTTTAGGTTGAGAAGTTGGGCTCAAACGAGCTGGATCGGAGAAAACATTTCCTTGAAATTCCATGAAAAATGGTGGCGAGAGTTCGCCGGAAACCGCCACCTTCGGCGGCATGGTCGCCGCCAAACGCTAGCCACCACCTCAATGGAGGTGGTGGTGGTGGACGACCAGGGAGGTGGTCGGGGTGGCCAGAAAGTTGGCTGGAAGAGGCTCCAGGTTGGGCCAATCTTGGCCGTTGGCTGGAGGTTGAGGATGAACGGATGCCATCCGTTTTGATCAAGGCGATTCAAATGATATTAATGTTTTTGATTTTTTTGGAGATTATTAGCAGTAGATATGTTTAATTATTAAAAGTACTTAGATGCCTCTACTGTAAAAGTGGTCAACATAGAATATGTAACCCTTGTTGTCTAGTGTAATTTAAAATTGATTTCACTCAATTTGGAGTCCTGGTTACACCACAACATTCATTTTGGTGAGGTCTATCCATAGGGCTGTCCAGAGCTTAATTTAAGTGCCCACTCCAAACCATACATCCAAATAATCTGAAATTTGGGGGAGGAGCTATTCTTAACTATATCTAAGACATATCCAAAATTAGAATTTTTGGAAAAAATTTTCTATAGTTTTTGTGAAAAATTTAATAAACCAATTATAAATTATTTAAGTGCCATAAACACCTCAAAATCCCCCCAAATTTGGGTGGGTGGTCTTAGAGAGCATTTAGGCCTCTGGTAAAATTTTCATCTCATTTGGAGATGTTTTGATTAGGTTTTATCCAACCCTAGGTTGAACCTTATAGGGTTAATTAGGTCAAAGCCCCCTTTGGGTTTTGAGTGGTCAAATCACCTCAACAGAGGCTGATAATTTGGCCACTGACTTTATATGACATGTAACACCCTCCAATGGAATTTGGGGTGGTTAAGAGCAGGGTAACCCTAGAACCCTAGGGAAGGTCCCTTGATGGGGATTTTTAGGGTTTGAAGGTCATGGGGTCAAATGACCTTGGAATGGCTTGCAAAATTGGTGGAGAGGACCATAGGGTTAGTATAGTCCTCTGGTTAAAATGTTAGGGAATTTGGAAGTCTTAAACCCCCTAAAAACCCTAACCCTAGTTTAGGGCACCAAACCTAATTTGGAGTATTAGGCTATCAAATCACTTTAAAATCACTTGAAATTTGGGTAGAGTAGTGTTTAAAGTTAGTACAAGCTCTGGAGATTTTGTTATGAATTTAGGAATATTATTTTGTATACTTCATTAACAATTTAGCAATTTGTATTATTTACTTAGAAATTTATTATGAAGTAACTACTTGCTGGAAATTGATGAACATGAGCAGAAGGACTACTTATTAAATTTTAAAGCTCTGTGAATATTTATGGGATTTTTGGAAGATTGTTTTTAAGGGTTGCTTCATTAAGTGTTGTTTCCCATGAAAAATCAATTTAATTTATTTTGGAGTCTAGCAAGCCTCTAAAATTATGATTTTTGTACAATGATCTTTTCTGAGCCATATTAAGATTCTGTAATTTTTACATAATTTTCTAATGAGTAATTTTGGTACTTCCTTCTTTACATATGATTAAGATAATTATATTGGATAAATTAATTATAGGTCACATATTTTCTGAAAAATTATGGAAATTAATATCTAGTCATATATCTCTGCCATTTAGTGTTCAAAAGTTTTGGGTGGCCATTACTAAAGTAGATCATATAGTTCATGTTTAAAATTGCCCATGGCCAAATATTTGGGAAAATTCAATAAATATCAAATTAATTAGAAAAATTATGATTCACTGATTTTAGACTAAACTTGTTATGATATACCTCTGGTAAATTTTATAGGAGATTTGGAAGACAAACCAGAGTACCTCCTTTATACATCTCATATAGTATAGGGTGGTCTGCATATAGTAACTGCGGAAACTGAACTAGAGTGGGTAATGAATTGAAGAGTTGAATCCTTAGTAGGTTGCTGGTTTGGGTAAATAAATGAGAGATCTGGTCAAGGGTAGAAATCAATAATATTAAGTGTCTTGCGAAAGGGAGCTTTGGGCATAATCCCATCATAGTTCCTAGTGCCTTCGAGAGCCCTTCACGGGGAATACCTTGGGCAGTCCTGGGCTAACGTAAACTTTAGGAATAATTTGGGCAAGAGTAACCCTAATAATAGTTTCACCTTACACTCACACCTGAACACGTAGGGAGATGAATTGATAGAGAAAGGATAGCGTAGGCCTGTGGCCTAAGGGCTTACTGGTAGAGTTAAATGGACTCGGTATTGATTTGAAAGTCCGGGGAGCTGGATGCTCGGGGACTTGAAAAAAAAAGGATACTTGATTAGTCCAGGGAGCCGTGGGCTCGGGAACATGGTGAACTAGTGGCTCGGTAGTCTAAAGAGTTGGAGGCACGATACTATAATTAGATATAAACTATCACGGTTGCTTGTGCATAATAGTGGTGGGTCCTCGGTATTGGACGATCGATCACACCATCGTCGGTACGTTGACTCGGGAGACTAGCTGGTTTGCTAGGAATAGTACGAAAACGTACGTGAGGGGCTAGATGGGGTAGTGTGATTTCCAGTCTAGGAGTGGAGAGGCCCAACCCACTGTCTCCGTTTTGCCACGACAGAGGCTCCTGAAAGTTTAGCTAACTCCAAAAAGGGGAAATAAAGGTATGTGCGCATAGAGTCGTGTATGTGAGTTGCACTTGCATGTACATACCATAACATACTTGTATGTCATAACATAATCATTGCATTTAACCCCTGCCACATATCGTATAAAATGGTATGGGATGTTTTATACGATAGGCCCCGCAAAACGACCCCTTGGTCTATAGGGGTAATCCTAATAAATCAACGGTTATATTTCTCGTTGCTCTTACTTACTCTTCTTATTGCTTTTACTTACTTGCTACTCCTTACTGTTTACTTTTGTTACATACTTGTTTACTCATGTTTAATTATTGTGATACCCCTGCCATACATTATTATTCTATTACTTAGGGTAGATGTCACCTACTTTATTACGCCCTGCTTTTGGTCCTCCTTTTCACTCCTTTCCACCCGGTGCCTAGGAGCCACGAGTAGAGGGGTGGGGGATTGTTGACTGAGTCTAGTTTGACTGACGGTCGTTTGACCACCATATTTTAGGTGCTCTGGATGGGAGACAGGGAACGGCCGCAGGAGACGCAACACTAGCAGGGTACGTGGCAGATGGAGATGGACCAGTGTAGCTCGGGTGAACAGGCATCCGGATCAGTGAGTGGAGCCGAGTATTAGTAGTTTTACTTTTATGAGTGAATTGTAGTGAGGTTATTATGTACCGGGCTTAAGCCCGTATTCACTTTCTCCCGATGTGGACTATTTATTTCTCATGTGATTTCCTCTTTCTAATGTGGACTTGGATGCTTACACTTTCATTCATTATACATTCTATTGATGGTGATCGATTTGGCCGGCAGGATCGGCATTTTGTAGTGATGACCTTCCCGGGTATGAAGGTGTCACCGCAAAGCGGCGGTTCTAGGCCTAAGACCCTGGTGGTTGTTGCAAAAAAATGGGGTCTTACACAGAGTCCCTGTTACACATCAAGTGGGGGGTGAATGAGACGCTGGGATGCTACGTGGACCGGTTCGAGGAGGAGGTCATACAGGTCCAGGAGATGCCAGACCATAGCTTGATGATGGCCTTCACATTAGGGCTGCAACAGGGATTCTTCAGGATGGAGCTGAAGAGAGTGCCCCCTCTCCTACGAGGAGCTGATGGAGAGGGCAGTGAGATAAGTTGACGGGGAGGCATCAAATCCAGAGTTCGCCCGGAAGCTGGCCAGGTGGGCCACAGAGGAAGAGAAGGAGCCAAGAGGCGGAAGAGGTCAGGAGGAGAGGAGAGTTGAGCCCTGGTAGAGGGAGCAGAGGCAGCTCTAGGGGCAGTAGCATCCCAGGAGGGGGCGTCAGGAGCCCGACCGTCAGCTGGGCTGGAGGCCCGAATGGCAAGGGAAGGGGCCGCAGAGAGGGTACCAAGGAAGGGACCGCCACCGAGGGGGGAAGATCAATTCCACCCCCCGGGTTGGAGGCGGGAGCAGAGGCGTCGACTCCCAGATCAAGAACAGGCTATGGTCATAGCCATAAGGGAGAGGAGGAGAGTAGCAAGGAGGAGGAGTGAAGTTAAGGTGGAGTTTCCCTACTGCGACTTCCATCAGGAGGAAAGGGCACGCCACAGCCACATGCCCGGAGTTCCTCGAAATAAGGGGAAACAGGGAGCAACATCAGCAGCAGGGGAGTCAGGAAGTGAGGATCGAGGAGGTCCGGCCTCGGGCGGAGGAGGACCGTTGTGAAGACCGAGTGGATGTTGGGACTCGAGTAGGGATCGGAGTGATCCACGGGCGGTGGGGGTAGAGGCATCCCGGAGGGCAAGCCTCCATACCATGTATCGCTGGAGCGTTGGCTCCACATCCCAAACCCCACCCCCATAAGAGAGGATCACCTTCTCCAGGAGCGATATGCCGGATCATGAGGATCCATTTTGTGATACGCTGGTCATCCAGAAAACCATCAAAAATTTTACCGTCTTCAGGATCCTTGTTGATAACGGAACCTCCGTCAATGTCGTCTTTAAGAAGGCGTTTGATGCAATGAAGGTGGAGGCAAAGAGGGTGTTTGCCTCAGATGGTCCCTTGTTTGGCTTTTCAGGGGAGAGGAAGGAGGTAGAAGGAGGAGTGGGGCTCTATGTCACCCAAAGCATGCTGACTCGTGCCCTGGACCGCAGCTGTTATATGTTATGCGACAGATAGGGGGTGTTACACCCTAACCAATAAATAGGGTGAAGCGGTGCACCCAAAGCACGCTGACTCGTGCCCTGGAGCCTACCTATTAAAGGCTGCGGACTCGAATTTCAGGCTTTGCGGTCTCCAACTTTCCCTGCACTTGTTCTTTTCCTTCAATCAACTCTGTAATCAAACTTATTTGGAATCAAAGGAAAGCTCATCGCAAGGGAGCCATTCAGGCCGCGACAGGAGAAGTCTGGTGTTGTCATGGCTTACGGGCCTGCAGTTCTTTTTCTCTCGTCCGCTCAGTAGATTGCTACTTGTAGTTGTATTTTTTCCCTTCCATTATCCGGTGCTCGAACCATTAGCTGTGGTTCTCGTCCCTCTGCATTTTCGTGCATCAACAATTAACAGGTGACCTTCAGATCAGGTAGTTTTTTAAAATCAGCGAACAAAATGTTAGACCGCCAAGCCCGCCGTACAGATCGCTCCAGTTTGCTAGAGGACTCGCTGTGGGAAGCAATCGAACAGTCTCGCTGGGAGCCTGAGCGATCTCGTAGGGAGACCGATCAGTGCCTTGATACCATCAGTTAGTATTTGCTTGCGCTGACATAACAGCTTACGCCCCAGGCCACAGCTGATCTTGCGGATATACCAGTCTGCCAGACTCAAGTCCGCCAAACTCTGGTCCGCCGGACACCAGCTCACTGAATTCCTCTTCGGCAATCTCCTGTAGTCACTCCATCTCCTCAACCCCGTCATCCAGCTTAGCTTGCAGCTCATCTGCGGCCTCAAGGTGACCAGTTCGCCGCTCTGATGGATTTCTTTAAGGAGGCGGCCAGGGGCACTCCTGCCCGCCAGCTTGATTTTGCAGACCGCCAGTCCGCTGAGCGCACGGGCCCTCTTACTCCAGTCCGCCTTTCCTACCCCGTTGAGTTTGAAAATCCCTCTCCCTTCGTTGATCGAATCCGATGGGAGTCAGTTCCAAATAATTTCAGAGAACGTCGTCTTCCTCTCAACTCAGGGTAGACTGATCTTGTTGCCCATCTGCAGGCATTTGAAGGGGTTGTTGTATTCAGATGCTTCTACAATGCCCTAAAATGCAAACTTTTAGTCACCACACTTGATGGACAGGCGAGAGAGTGGTTCTATGAGCTGCATTCAGGAACAATCTCTTCTTTTGCTGAGTTCCGCATCGAGCTCTTGCTGAGGTTTGCTACCTCTAAAAAGAGAAAGGATTGACCAACTCCTCTTTTTGATATCAAGCAAAGGGATAACGAGTCGGTTGCTCGATTCGTTGATCGTTTTCAAAAAGAGATCCAGGGGGTAAGGAATGTGAACCCTGACTATTATAAAGTTGCCTTAATTCACAGCCTCCGGGAAAGCCCCTTGAAGTTCAAAGCAATAATCAAAGCGACAGCAACTTATCAAGAGTTGATTGCCATGGTCAACCGCTTCATCGAAGGCGAGAACGCCAATTCAACATATATTTCATCCCTAACATCGAAGGCTGAAGGAAGGGATGTCACCAGTTCTTCCTCTACTGCTCATCGTCACAATAAGCCTCCTCGACTCGACTTCCAGCCTCCTTCTCAAAGGGGGCAAAACTTCTAACATAATAAACCTTTCATCGGCCATCAACAGTTTCACGATCAGATGCTACCGTTGGCCGCCACTCCCGCCTTACCACTACAAGCTCTTCCTATTCCTCAAAATGCCTTGCCTGCTCCAAGGCAGCATGATAGTAACTCCGTGGAGGAGCTTGCAGATCTGGGACTTGACATTGATGAGGTCATCCAGATCCTGCAAAGGAGGTCAGATGAAAAGAAGCAAGGACCTCAAAGGGAGTAAAGGCCAAGGAATAATGCTCAGTTTTATGAATTCCATAGAGAGAAGGGTCACTTGACTGAAGACTGCAAAGCCCTTCGTCAACAGGTGGAGAGACTGCTTGTCGAGGGCAAGATCAAGGACCTGGGCAAGAAAGACAATTCTTCAAAGCCATCCACCTCCAAGGGCAAGGAGGTGGTTGAAGTCCACATAGAATGTGAAGAGATTGGCGATGTTGGCCGTCTAGGGCCTATCAATATTCAGACTGAATGCTGCGATGCTCATGATGAGTGAGCCTTGGGGCGGCTCTTCTGCATACATGGTGGAGCAGGGACCGAGTCAACTCGGAAGTCTTTAATCACGAGGGTCTCTCGAGCAGAGGTCTCCTCTTCCTCTTCCTCTGCTCCATTAAGAGGAGATGTTACTTTTGGTTAGGCCGATCTCCCTCAAGCTGCCAATCCATTCGATGATGCTGTTGTGATCCAGGCAGCTGTTGAAGAGTATACTGCAGACAAAATTCTCATCGATACCGGCAGTTCAGTCAATCTTCTGTTCAAGACAACTTTTGAGGCCTTGAGAACTGGAAAGCCTCTGCTTTCCACCGAATGGCCGCTCTATGGTTTTCTAGTTTAAGGAAAGAAGTCGAGGGGTGCGTTACTCTGCTAGTGAAGCATGGAGGAGTTACAAAACTGATCCAGTTCATAATGGTCGATGCTCCTAGCAGTTATCATGTGATCTTTGGAAGGCCTCTGCTCAACAAATATCAAGCGGTGGTCTCAACTTACCACCTGGCTATAAAGTTTAATAATGATGGCAAACAATGCAGTGTCATGAGTGACCCAAGACAAGCACAGGAGTGTTATCTTCGAACAGTCAACTTGACTGAAATTCCCCCTCCCATTTTTCCAGCAGCAGCAACAGAAACGTCTTCCAGATCAGAAGCAACTGATGATAGAAAAGGAGCTCACCTGGAACCTGCCGAGGTGACTCAAGGAGTCCCAATTACTGAGGGAGAGGAGAGAAAATTCTCCAACAACTCGGAGTTACCAGAAGATCAAAAGGCCGAGTTGATCTCATGTCTGCTAGAGAACCTGGATGTGTTCGCTTGGTCAGCAGAGGACATGCCAGGCATTGATCCAGATGTCACCTGCTGATGCGCCCGCGAACAGACTCTTACTCTGGTTGGTTTGGTGAGTCGATCACCGCGGGCGTGCTACAGGAGGCAAGTGCACCTATCGCAAGTAGTACTTGATATTCAGGGGAATACCGAGGTCGTATTGTTCTCGGGGTCATGTTGACTATTCTTACTCCTCCGGGAGGACTATTATTTTACTGAAAGAAAGGTGGAGATTCTAATTAAGTAAAGATGGAAAAAGAAAAAGGGCGAAAAAATGATTTAGAGAAATTCGATGAAGGGTTAACGCTCGACATCAAATCTGATTAAGACAAATAATTTTTAATAATTATAGGACTTAGTTTTCAAATTAATAAAAGGCAACTTGGCCGTGGAGGTTCCACAAATGTGAGCTCACCTAGCTATAGGGATATCGCTCACCTGAACGTTAAGACTATTCGACCGAACGTTAGTCCGACGAAGGATTCCTCTTAACGCCCGCTTTACGCTAAGAACCCCTCTATTGGGTGGGGAACCCAATCCGGAAGAATTACGCTTGTCCTCTCTCGAGGGTATGCACGCAACTCTCTTTACCCAAGGGTGATCTGTCCATACGCACGGCCTCTCGGCTAGCTAGCGTATGGATAACGGAAATAGGGCCAACACATCGATTTGTGGCCTACGCGTTGTTAACACGGGGTAAACCTTAACTGCTTAAATTAAAGTGAAAATAAAGAGCTTTAATTATTTCAAATCATTTTAAATGCCCCAATGCTCTTCAATGTTGAGGCTAATAGCGATTAGCCACACATCGGTATGGGGACGGCTTTATAATTTAATGAGGCACGAGTTCGAAATTAAATGCTAAATGATTATAAGAAGAGGACATAAAAAATCACAAACATTTAGAAAGATGAAAAGTTAGCTAAAACAAGAACTCACGCACACTCCAAATTATAAATAAAACAGAAACTAAGTTACGAAAAAGGAAAATTACAAGTCCTACTCAAACGAGTAGGCGGGAAATAAAGGGGACGTCATTTAACTCTTAACGAGTAGGCGGAAATAAATACAATTACAAGTCCTAATAAAATAATTACAGAAAAATAAAAGACCAGCCATTTAACTCAAATGAGCAGGCGGTAAACAAAATCTGTCCATTTAACTCCTAGCGAGTAAGCGGAAATAAACGCTAACACACACACTCTACATAATTGAAAGAAAGCAATAAAACTATCTCCTACACACACGCACTCTACGTAATTGAAGAAAGCGATAAAATAAAGCATGAAAATTTATCTCCTACACACACGCACTCTACATAATTAAGGAAAGCAATAAAATAAAGCATGAAAATTTAACACCTACACTCACACACTCTTCATAAATTAAAGAAAGTATAAAGATTATTCTCATACACTCACACACACATTTGAAAACAAAATGAAAGTAACCTAAAAATTAAAACTACTACTTTTCTATACTTAGGTTTTACCAAAAACAAATAAATAGAACAAAATAAAATTTTAAGAGAACAAATTTTTTTTCAAAACAAATCAAAAACCAAAGTTCTTGGAAAATTAAAATAACAAGATTTTCATTCTTATGTTTTCATAAAAGTGATAAAAAAGTGAAAAAGAAAATGAAAAGAACAATAAAGGTTTTACAATCCTACAAAAAAAGCTAAGTAAAAAAAAATCAAAATCACTTTCAATACTCTTTTATAAATACATAAGAATGAAAGCATAAGACTCTTAAGTAAAAGACATGATGAAAAAAGAGGAAAACTTATCATACCATATTTGATTTGGAAATGAAATTTACTACATAACCTACCATGAAGACAAGTTAAAAACATGAATAATAAACATATTACACTCATATACACACACACACACTTTTCATAAAGCGAAAAAACAAAGGAAATACTAAGGATAAAATGAGAAGAAAAGTGGGCACATGAGTTCATTCCAAAGTCATTTAAGAAGAGGAAAACTAACATTTTTTATTGATTAAAGAAGACTATTACAAAGCTATTACAAGGCTAAAGCTAAAGCAAAAACAAACACAAAAGAAAAGGGGGAGAAATCTCCTTACATAGCAAGGGAATCCACGGATGCAGCCCACAAAACACACTAAAGTGGCTCAAAAATATGAACCCTTGGTCATTACAGAAGTGGGGAATTTATAGGGAAAAAAAAGCTAAGTACACGCCCTCCGACACGGGCGTGTCGGTGGGCGTGTCACCACTGTTTGTGAAGGAGGCCAGCGATTTGATGACAAAGTTGACTTCAGGCTGGACACGTGTCGGTCATGCCGAGGTCACGCCCTAGGTCATGGGCATGACGGTGGGCGTGTCGGCGAGGTATAACTGGGCGCGGGTTGCGCCGAAAGTTGCCGCGCGGGTCTTATCGAGCCAGGTGGAATGGTCACGCCCCAGGTCACGACATGACGTTGGGCGTGTCGGTGGGCGTGTCACCACTCGACAATCGTCGAGCGAAAAGTGTTGAGTTGAAATCGTCGAGCTGAGTTTGAGTCACGCCTTAGGTCACGGGCGTGACTCTGGTCGTGTCGCGTGTTCGACGATCGTTGAACTGAAATCGTCGAGTGGTATGGACACGGGCTTATTTTTGACGTGTCATGCCCCTAGTCACGGGCGTGACCAATTTGTCACGGGCGTGACATGGCAATTTTTTTGCAGATTTTAATTTTTTCCTGAAAAATAAAATAAAACAAGTTAGTAAAATATTTACAAAAATAGGAGTATTTTATTGAATAAAAACAAGTTAAAATGACAAAAATAAATGAAAACGACTAAATTAATGTACACAAAAATATGTATATTTACAATTCATCAAATACCCCCATGCTTAAGCTTTTGTTATTCCAGAGCAAAAGTTTGAGGTGAACTTATAAGGAATAGGAAAAACTCTAAGTTTAGCTACCGCCTAATCAATTATAAAAGAGATCTAAATAAATATACGGAGAGTAAGAGTTAAGTCCTAAAATTATGTAGATGATTTAAATAGCGCAAAAGTTTTGGCCAAAAGACTTCTTGATGTAATCAAATAGAAGGCAATATTTGCAATGGTTAGATTAATGAAAATAGTTTGGAATTATATGAACTCTAGCTTATAGGAGTGTTACTGGAAATAATACAATTTACTAATTATGCTCTCAAATAGATTTTTGAATCAATTCTAGAATCGTGTAATTGACTATAAGGGGGTAGTGGGTTTATGGAGTGGGTTTTGATTTTGAGGTGAGGTAATTTTTTCTCGAACCTCCATTTTTTTTCTTTTGGATTATTAGGAAAATGAAATCTTACTTTCCTAATATGATTTTTGTTTTTCAACTTCATAAGAATAAAATTAACCCAATGTATATGTGTAGGTGTAATGAATTTTATCCTCTTACTCCATAACATATAATCTTTTTAAATTATTGGGTGCCTATGTTTACGGAACGAAATCTTATTCCCATTGACATAGGATCTTTTAAGGATAAAAATTTTATCATGCCGAGTAGGTCATGATAAGTTAGGGGAGAAAAGAAAACTAGATTTTTAATCCTAAAAATGTTTGAGATCAACCTTAATAAATTGTACGTTCCAATTTTTCAGAAAGCTAAATGTATGTATAGTTGAATTCTATAGTCGTTATTTCCTAACATAATACACGTGCTCCTATCAATGAAAAATTAGAAGTAGTGTCTAAAATGAGTTCGTTATTTTTAACAAAGCATAATGAATTCTTTAAAAGTTAACCCCGACTATTTAAAATTTTCAATCAATAATTAACAAACGGGTAGTGAACAAAGAATTAATCAAATTTACATATAAATGAACTCAAAACAGAATTTTTGGATAGCAGGAAAGTTAAGAATGAAATATTTGATTTATTTTTTCAAAACAATTTTTTTTATTTTTATAGTTTTTATCATCATTTTTTTGTTTTTCATTTATTATCTTTTTTTGTGTTTTGTTTTCCTCAATTCAAAGTTTATGTCATTAATATATACATAAAAAGTTTTTTTTTGTATTTTTTAAGAAAATTTTCATTCTATTTACAAAGATTGGGAGAAAAAGAAAAGTTATTTACAAGAATAAGAGGGAAAAGGAAGGGGGAGAGAGAAGATTATTTACATAAAAATATTTACAAAGAAAAAAGAATATTTACAAAGTGAAACTAAATATTTTTGGAATTTTTGTTTTATATTTTTTTTCAGTTTTTGGAAAAGAGAAAGAAAACCAAAAAATTTTTGGATTTTTCATTTAAATTTTTTTTGTGTTTTTTTTTTCATATTAAGATTTTTTGTTTTGTTGTTATATATTTTTTGGGTTTTTGAAATGCAGGAAATATAAGTGCGGAAAGTAAAGCACGAAAATATCCTCATTCTTAAGTGCAATATTGTCCCCAATGTTGTAACGTAAGTATGCAGAACAAAAATTAAATAAAATGATATATGTACAAAAGTAAAGAGAGGGTAGGGGGTAGAAACGTCCCTGATGCGCGTTCGGGGAAGTCCATTAGAAACCCTGCATTTATTAGAAAAAGCAGCAACGATAATAAGGAAAGTGCGATGAAGATAAGCGAGAGGTGCCTCCCAGGAGCGCTTTGTTTAGTCGTGTAGCTTGACTATTTTGACGGAGTTATAGATCGAGGAGGGTTATGGTTTCGTAATGCTCGATCACTGGGTCGCCCGCTATGTATAACTTAAGCCGATGACCGTTTACTTTAAACGAACCTCTTTCCGGGTGGGAGACGAGTATAGTCCCATATAGAAAGACTTCTTCAACAAAGAAGGGACCAGACCATCTAGATTTTAGTTTACCCGAAAAAAGCTTAAGGCGTGAATTATAAAGAAGGACAAGATTGCCCAGAGAAAATATTTTTGGGGACTTTAAATTTCGATCGTGATATAACTTAGAACGCTCCTTATAGAATTTATTGCTCTCGTAAGCATTCGCACGCCATTCATCGAGCTCGTTTAGTTGCAGTTTTCTATTCTGAGCGGCTAAGTTGGCGTCGAGGTTTAAGAGTTTTAAAGCCCAAAGAGCGCGATGCTCTAGTTCTACGGGTAAATGGCACGCTTTGTCGTAGACTAACCGGAACGGCGTACAACCAATTGTGGTTTTGTATGCCGTTCGATACGCCCACAACGCATCGTCGAGTTTAACAGACCAATCTTTCCTATTTAGTGAAACGGTTTTTTCTAAAATTCGTTTAATCTCTCGATTTACTACCTCAACTTGGCCACTTGTTTGCGGGTGGTAGGGGGTGGCAAGCTTGTGCGTGACTCCGTATTTAGCTAACGTCTTAGCCATAAGAGCGTTACAGAAATGCGTTCCCCTATCACTAACAATTGCGCGAGGCGTGCCGAAGTTAGAAAATAGTCTTTTAAGAAATGTAACGACGACTCGCGCATCGTTGGTGGGGAGAGCTTGCGCTTCCGCCCACCTCGATACGTAGTCGACCGCCACTAAAATATACATATTTTTGAAAGACGGAGGTAGGGGGCCAACAAAATCTATGCCCCACAAATCGAAGACTTCGCACTCTAAAAACATGTTTTGTGGCATCTCGTTGCGACGAGAGATGTTACCCGATCGCTGACAGCTATTGCATGCGCGCACAAAAGTATGCACGTCTTTGAAGAGAGTGGGCCAAAAGTAGCCTGCCTCTAGCGCCTTCCGAGCGGTCCGGTTGGCTTGATAATGCCCATCGGCTGGACCCTCGTGGCAGTGCTTAAGAATTTACAAGCACTCCACACCCATAACGCATCTTCGGACCGCTTGGTCCGCGCAGATACGAAAAAGAAATGGGTCCTCCCAAAAGAAAGTTTTCAAGTCAGAAAAGAATTTCTTCTTTTGATGACTTGAAAACTCTTTTGGAAGCACCCGCGCTACTAAGTAATTTGCAAAATCTGCGAACCAAGGTGAAGATGACGAAGAATTATGAATGGCTAGGAGGCATTCCTCGGGGAATCTATCATTTATTTCAGATTCGACGAGCGCTTCCGCACCCGGATTTTCTAAACGGGAGAGGTGGCCTGCCGCTAGATTTTCCGCTCCCTGCTTATCTCGGATCTCCAAATCAAACTCTTATAGGAGGAGAATCCATCGAAGAAGGCGGGGCTTCGCATCATTTTTAGCTAATAAATATTTAAGCGCTGAGTGACCGGTAAATACGATAACTTTAGAAAGCGTTATATACCAGCAAAACTTATCAAAAGCGAAGACGACGACTAAGAGTTCCTTTTCCATTGTCGTGTAATTTATTTGTGCGGAAGTGAGCGTCTTACTAGCGTAATAAATAGGATGAAAATGTTTTTCTACGTGTTGGCCAAGAACGGCACCTAAGGCAATATCACTAGCGTCGCACATAATTTCGAACGGAAGGGACCAATTAGGGGCCACTAAAATTGGTGAAGTGATAAGTTTTTTGTTTTATTAAATTAAAGGCG
Organism: Platanthera guangdongensis; assembly: GCA_039583875.1. Classification (NCBI taxonomy): domain Eukaryota; kingdom Viridiplantae; phylum Streptophyta; class Magnoliopsida; order Asparagales; family Orchidaceae; genus Platanthera; species Platanthera guangdongensis. The sequence continues at coordinate 99,394,370 of CM077158.1, read as the reverse complement.
GACTCGCATTCGCTACTAAAGATGAAACGTGATTCCTTTTCCAAGAGGTGAGTAAGCGGCTTTTTTATTTTTGAAAAATCTTGAATGAAGCGTCGATAAAAGCCCGCATGGCCTATGAAACTCCTAATAGATTTTACGTTTGTTGGTTGCGGAAGTTTTTCTATGACTTCTATCTTGGCCTTATCCACCTCTATCCCCTTAGACGAAATCATATGGCTGAGGACCAAACCTCCTCGAACCATAAAGTTGCATTTTTCCCAATTTAATACAAGGCTTGTGTCCTCGCACCGTTGAAGGACACGATCTAAATTGTGAAGGCAATCGGGAAAAGAGCGTCCGAAAACAGAAAAGTCATCCATAAAGACTTCCATAATGTCTTCTACTAGCTTGCCAAAGATCGCTAGCATACATCTTTGGAATGTAGCCGGCACATTGTAGAGTCCAAATGGCATTCTTCGATATGCGAAGGTGCCAAACAGGCAAGTAAAAGTTGTTTTCTCTTGATCATCGGGGGAAATGGGGATTTGGAAAAACCCCGATAAACCGTCAAGAAAACAATAATATGGATGACCAGATAAACGCTCTAAAATCTGGTGCAGAAAAGGTAGAGGGAAATGGTCCTTGCCGGTGGCATCATTAAGTTTTCTATAATCGATGTACACTCGCCAACCCGTAACAGTACGAGTTGGGACGACCTCGTTATGATCACTCGCCACTACGGTTAGACCGCCCTTCTTGGGCACGACATGCATGTGACTAACCCATGCACTGTCCGAAATAGGGTAGATAATCCCCGCATCTAATAACTTAATAATCTCGGCTTTAACGACATCTTTCATGTTTGGGTTAAGACGACGCTGCGGCTGAATCGTTTTGCGACAATTATCGTTAAGAAAGATCTTATGGGTGCATAGGGAGGGGCTAATCCCCTTTAAGTCAGAGATTTGCCACGCAATTGCGTGGCGATGTTTAAATAAAACTTCCAATAAATTGGAAGTCTCTGAATCACTCAAGTCCGAGGAAATAATAACGAGAAGCGTATCGCCTTTTCCCAAAAATGCGTATTTGAGTGATGCGGGTAAGGGTTTGAGGTCTAGGATGGGCGGTTCTTCTAGGGAGGTTTTAATGCCTATGTATTTCTTACCAATTTGTTCGAAAGGCAAATCTAAAGAGGTATCCTCATCGCATTTAAAATTTTTGAGCGCATAAATATCGTCGTTTAAAAATACGGACTCGAAAACGGGAGAAGAACGATCTCCAAAAAAGGTATCTAAAGAATAGCAGAAATCGTCGCTCGATGACAAATTGTCCATCGAGGGATTAATAGAGAAAGTAACTTGATCATCTCCTACTCGGAGGAGAAGACTACCATTAATAACATCTATTAGTGCGCGGGAGGTGGCAAGAAAATGGCGACCGAGTATTATTGGTACCTCGGCGTCCTCCTCGATGTCTAAGATGACAAAGTCTACCGGGAAGGTAAACTTGTCTACTCGGACAAGGTCGTCCTCCACTACCCCGATAGGGAACTTAACCGAGCGATCCGCTAATTGGATGCGCATATTCGTAGTACTAGGAGTACTCAAACCTAAACGCGAAAAGAGCGAGAACGGCATCAGATTAATGCTAGCCCCTAAATCAGCTAAGGCGCACTTTACTAATATATCGCCAAAAAGGCACGAGATGGAAAACCGTCCCGGGTCGTTTTGTTTTGTGGGCAATTTATTAGTAAGGGCCGCCGATCAGACGGTGTTGAGAGATACATGCGAAATATCCTCTAATTTACGTTTATTAGAAAGTAAGTCTTTTAAAATTTTCGCATATTTGGGCATTTGCGAGATAGCCTCGCAAAAAGGAACATTAATGTGAATTTGTTTTAATAATAAAATAAATTTTTCATATTGCGCGTCCTTACGCTCGTTATCATATTTTTGCGGATAAAGTAAAGCCTTGTTTAAAATAATTTTTTCTTTTAAAATTGATAATGGCGGCGTAATCGAAGAAAGGGGAAGAGGGGTCGGAGGTGAAATATATACCTGAGGGTCGGTCCATTTTGGATCGACCTCCTCCTTTCCGCTACGGAGGGTTATAGCGTTGGCGTTCTCCCGCGGACTGGGCTCCGTGTTTCCCGGCAGTGCCCCGAGCGTGCGCTCGGACATCATCCTCGCTAGTTGTCCAACCTGTTGTTCGAGAGTTTTTAGCGATCCGGTGATGTTCCGGATATTTGACTCATTGGACGCAATATACTTAGAAAAAGTTTCCTCCATCGGGGAGGGTTTTGGAAGAGGAGAAGGCGGCAGAAATTCGTGCGGATAAGAAATAGGGGGATGCTGAGCATTGTTCGGGTTGCTCCAAGAGAAATTGGGGTGATTCCTCCAACCCGGATTATAGTTATTACTATAAGGGTTGTTGTTGGGGTTGAAGGAAGGACGATCCGAATTTCTCATGAAATCCACGAACTCTTCAGCCATGCAGATGTCAGGGGGAATAAAATAAGGCGGAGTGGAGGAGGCAGCAGACATCCCCGCCACCTGCTTTGTTAACCTTTCAACTTGAAGGGTTAAGAGAGAAGTGGCATCCACTTCAAAAAGACCAGCCGCCGGCTTTGGGCATCCCCGCGGGACGTTCCATTGATAGGAGTTCGCATCCATCTCTTCGAATAAAGCCTGGGCGGCGTCGAGGGTTTTGTTGTTTAGTGTGCCCCCGGCAGCCGCGTCAATCATTTGACGCGTCTGAAAATTAAGCCCATTATAAAAAATGTGTACCTGCAACCACGTTGGCAGCGCGTGGTGCGGGCACCGGCGGAGGAATTCCTTAAACCGTTCCCAAGTCTCATATAGAGACTCAGGATCATTTTGAACAAACGAAGAAATGTCCGCCCGCAACTTTGCAGTTTTTGTGGGCGGAAAGTACTTTGTTGGGAACCGCTCCGTCAACTCAGCCCACGTGGTGATACATACTCGCGGGAGGGCATTCAACCATGCCTTGGCTTTGGACTTAAGGGAAAAAGGAAATAGGCGCAAGTGAATGGCGTCATCACTGACGCCATTAATCTTGATGGTGTCGCATATTTCCAAAAAGTTGGACAAGTGGACATTCGGGTCCTCATCCGGCAGTCCATCGAACTGCATGGCGTTTTGGACCATTTGAATGACACTCGATTTTATTTCAAAATTATTATTCTCCACCACAGGGCGAACAATACTAGACCCAGTATCGTCCAGGTTAGGTCGGGCGTAATAAGACATAGTACGCTTGGCCGTCGGGGCAGGGTTAGGGGCGACCATAACTACAATACAGGGTTCTCCGATAGATTCTTCGGGGTCTAAAGAAGGAATTCGGCGTTGAGATCGAATACGCGCAAGGGAGCGTTTGATCTCAGGGTCGAAGTCAAAATCTTCAGACTCGGAGGGTTGTCCACGGGTCATATACCCAAAGAGAAAAACAAATAAAACAAAATAAACTCTTTTTTTTATTTTATTTAAAATAAAGTTTTTAGTTTTTTTTTTAGTTCTTTTTTTTAGTTTATAGAAAATAAGTAAAAGTAATAGACCCCGGAATTTGAAATAGCAACTCGAAGAACTCCCCGGCAATGGCGCCAAAAACTTGATGCGTCCGCGAACAGACTCTTACTGTGGTTGGTTCGGTGAGTCGATCGCCGCGGGCATGCTACAGGAGGCAAGTGCACCTATCGCAAGTAGTACTCGATATTCGGGGGAATACCGAGGTCGTATTGTTCTCGGGGTCGTGTTGACTATTCTTACTCCTCCGGGAGGACTATTATTTTACTGAAAGAAAGGTGGAGATTTGATGCTCAAGATCACGGTAGTGAACCGGTCGCACAAGTAATATAAAATGGGGGTTTTCCCAAGCATCGATCTCTCAAGGAACACAGTAAGGTGGAGTTAATTTCGAGGAGGACTTGAGATTGAAGTCCTTAGGTCGGAGGTAACGGTGGGGGCTTTGATATTGCGGAAACAGAAAATAAAAGGCTATCAACTACTCCTATGCAACGCCGCTATGCGATGCTTCGCCAGGCGGGATGGAAGACTAGTCGGGCCGCTATGCACCGAATCACTAGGCAGATGGGCGAGTAGGCTTACGGATGAGGTGATGAGAATGGCAGAACGAGGGGCGTGAGCACCTCTTCACTACGCACGCCACTAGCAATTGCTAGTGCGGCAAGGGTGGATGGTGGTGGATGGAATATGGCGCAACTCAAGCAACTTACGCAGTAAAATGAAATAGGAATCACATAGACATGAAACACATAACATATACAACCACAGTGCACTTCATCAATATAAATAGATTTAAAACACCAATATTCAACAATAAAGGAAGAACAAGTCAAGAGATCGACCGAATTCGAAGTCTTACTGAGGATTCACGGTTGGAATCATCGGGTTGTCATTCCGCGTCCAAGCTCGGTCCTCAACTGCGTCCGGGGTAGAGAAGGGCTGTCACCACCTTCCAATGGCCCGTCTTCTTCGTCTCACGATAGCGGACGAAGTTTGCTAGCTTTCCTTTGCTTGATGGCTATGGCGTCAAACCCTACTTGAAGCTTACGAATGAAGGAGAAGGCCGAGAGGAAGCTCTGGCTTGGATTTGGCGGTGAAAGCTTGTCCGGAGCACCTCCCTAGGGTGGAAGATGAAGGGGAACGATGGAGAAGGCGGAAAACGGCGGAGAAATGTCGAGCTCCGGATCCTCTCCCGAATTAGGGCGAGACCTGCACTATTTATACAAAGTAGAAATGAACAATGCACAAGGTCACAGGCGCACGACCAGTGGTCGTGCGCACTATGTCCAGTGCTCGTGCGCACTGGCATGGAAGATCAGGAAGAAGAACTGGGATAATGCGCACGATTAGTGGCGCACGACCAGTGGTAGTGCGCACTAAGTCCAATGATCGTGCGATTACCCCAGACAGGACTCCAGAAAAGAGGAATCAATGCACACGATCAGTGGCGCACGACCGGTGGTCGTGCGCATTATGTCCAGTGGTCGTGCGCTTACCCCAGGCTGATTCTGGAAATCGTAGAGTAGTGCGCATGATCAGGGGCGCACGACCAGTGGTCGTGAGCATTAGATCCCATGATCGTGCGCAGTATTCCTATTTCACAACCATCCCGGAACACGCACACGACCACTGTACCGAAAGGAAAAACCAATCACTGATATGTGCAGACATTCTAGGCAATCACAAAAAGGAGTACAGACTATAAGAATAACAAAATACACAACCACGGGCATAAATGTGCACTTCCTATGGAAATAATAATTAGATGAAATAGGAACGATAAAGAACTAAAAGTGAAGTGCAAACGCGTGAAAACTAGCCCAGATGAGTCCGAAAATAGGTATATAAAGTGGACTCATCACACCCCCAGACTTAACTATTTGCGCGTCCCGAGCAAACAAAATCTAAGCAGATAGGGAAAAATACTAGCTAACAAAGAAATTGCGATACGAAGTACCATGCGAAGTCGCATGCTCACGCGCGTAAAAATATAATAGAAGAAATTTGTAAGTATACAAAATAGTTTATACTTTTCACAATGTGTCAAAAATTTATTATTACTCAAAAATGGAATCACGGTGAATCATCCGGTCATGCGTAGGGAGAAAGTAGACTAATCGCTAGGCGAGCAGTGCCAAAGATCGGGGCTTCGGATATCCTCCAAAGGAATCCACCAATGTCGGTGACCATATGCTTGCCCTTTCGCATTCTCTCCACGACACTGGTTTGGTTCACACACGAATCAGTAGGACTGTAGGTGAAGAGATGGGGCTTGGGTTTTGGTGAGGTAAACAAGGATAAACAAGAAGGCTATGCACCTAACCCAAATGAGCTAGTATGAAAGGAATCCCTCTACTAAGCAAAATACATGCGGGTACACCACACCCCCAAACTTAACTTTTAACATATGGGTGTGTGCACCGCCTACTCCAAATATAATCACATTTCCAAAATGATTTTCTATTAAAACTTTTTCTTTTCATTCATATTTTTTTTCTTTACAAATATATATATATTTTTTCTTTTTCTTCATTTTATTTTCACAATTCAGCCGATATAAACTTGGGAGCAATTCCACATTTTCACAAATAAAATCACCACATCATAGCCCAACATTAAAATGTAAAACTCTGAAGCTTAACTTAGGTGTGCGACTAGGATTGGATATGAGGCTTTGGTGAAATCATGGTGGAGCCGAATCAAAAAAGGGTAGGCACAATGGGGCTAGCGAGGATATGATGTTAGGAACGGTACAAAGCTCAATCGGTCCAAAATGATGGCCTACATCACGCTCATGCGAGTGAACTAACCTATACCCATGCTTCAAGAATAGCTTGGGGCAAGTTCTTAGCCAACGAGAAAGACTATCCATCCTCCCGACTCGAGCAATACGAACCTAACGACCGTCTACACACATCCCTAAGCTATCGTTTGATTCATACCGGATTCACCAACTTTTGAGTAGAATAAAAAGTCTTTACGCAAATAGAAAGATATAAAACTATAAGCATACAAAAAAAATTAAATCTACTCGAATTTCTACACAAGACGAGAGCAGTTGACTAGGAGCACATCAAGGTCAACATTTTACTCCGTCTCATAATCCTATGTCAGCACCATAATTTTCCCAAATCTAACGAAGAAATGAGTTTAACTTGCGGCACACTAATAGCTAAGCACGCGCTCATGTGGGTGTAGTGGTGTGTGATGCAACGAACTAATCAAAATAAAATTATAAAAGCTTCTAGTATGCACATGAAATGTGCACGTGCAAAAGGTAACAACACTGGCTCTCCCCCAGACTTAAACTAAACTACATAGCATATGATAGAGAAATTAAAATCATAAAGAGCTCAGGGAAGAGGTTACCCAATGCTCAGCTAGTGAGCATACCAGAAGACACATGGAAACCTGAAGCAGGCCCGCCATACGAAGAATCACAACCCTGCCAATGCAATTTTCCAAGAATACCTGCAGGGGTGAGCTCCGCAAAAACAAAACAAAATATACAAAAAGAAATGCTAAAACTAAAATAGACAAGAAAATAAAATGCAGAAAATGAAAGATAAGTATTGGGGTTATTGTCATCCCAGCACGACTTATTACATTCTAAACAGTTCTAGCTAATGGGCCTATGAAAAGAAAAGCGCACAGGTAACTGTTCCAATATCCGTTTCGGTAATGGATACCGATACGGTGATAGAACAGTTACCCCTCTACCTAAATAGTAATACCTGCCCAACACAGGTAGAGGAAATAGGAAATAAGAAGAGGGGGAGCACTGGTCCTCGCTCATCTTATCACAAAATAAATCCTTGCCTAGCAAGGTATCATCTATCACAGACCCGCATGAGGCGATGGCAACGATATGAGCACAAAGCTCATCGTCATCCCAACATACCTGTGGATACTCATCCTGCACAGGCTCAGATAATGAAGGGGGATCAAGTAATAAAAGAGAAGAAGAACTAAAAGAATCAGAAAATGGGAGAGTGATCCCGGTCTCACTCTCAGCAGGATCCAAGCAGAGATCATCGTCGGTATCATACGAGTCGTACTGAGGGGAATCCGAGAAGTCAAGGTCCACGGTGGTAAGCAGAACAACCTCATCCAATAAGGAGGTGCAAACCTCCACATCAGAAAGGGGATATTCCTCATCCCACCGGGGTGCGTAAAAGTGTTCTGAAGATCCACCTTCTCCGTCGGAGATAGAGGAATCATCATCCCACTTCGACGCAACCTCGGGCACCGAATCATCCACAATCACGGCATCATCAACCGACCGACAAGAAAGTGGAATAGCACAATCTGACAAAAATTGCGGAGGGGCAAGGCTGCTCTCAAAATCAAGCACTGAATGAGCAGGCCCCATCGCAAAATCATTCGCTGACGCCACCCCGTCGACGACCAGAACAATCTCATCGTCCCATACAGGAGCGTCCATGAGTTCTTGCTCCTCTTTTTGTTGGCCAACACCAGAGTGATCATCATCACTCAAGGAAAGCTCGTAAAAAGGGATCGAGGGACCCATGAAAGAGCTGTATACGGCCAGAGATTCTTCAGTAATCTCAACGGGTAAAGAATGAGCAAAGTACGTTATATCAGTGTATGGGCCAGGTAACACCCTGGTAGGCCTGTCCACAACAGTCTTCCGCGAACGGGAGGTTGTTGTGCACACGCCCTCAGAGGGAGAAGGCTTGCAAAAACGAGGGCAATCCTTCAATATGTGGCCCACACCTTGACATAACAAACACCGAATGCAATGCTCGGCATTCATAACAGCAATCGCATCGATGGATCAGCGCAAAGTGTCAAGGATACGACACTCAGCATCAGGATCCATCACGAACAAAAATAATTGTTGAAAAAGTGCGACACACCTAAAATGAAAATAGCACGGATCTGCTAGCTAAATCAAAAATCAGAAAAGGGTAAAAAGAAATAAGCAAAATAAAAATTCTAATAACCAAAGCAAATAAAAAAAATGATATGCACAAATGGAAAAGGGATTCAATATATTATCTCCCTCTCCACAAACTCACACGACTGTGTTCCCCGGCAACGGTGCCAAAAACTTGATGCTCAAGATCACGGCAGTGAACCGGTCGCACAAGTAATATAAAATGGGGGTTTTCCCAAGTATCGATCTCTCAAGGAACACAGTAAGGTGAAGTTAATTTCGAGGAGGACTTGAGATTGAAGTCCTTAGGTCGGAGGTAACGATGGAGTCTTTGATATTGCGGAAATAGAAAATAAAAGGCTATCAACTACTCCTATGCAACGCCGCTATGCGATGCTTCGCCAGGCGTGATGGAAGACTAGTCGGGCTGCTATGCACCGAATCACTAGGCGGATGGGCGAGTAGGCTTGTGGATGAGGTGATGAGAATGGCAGAATGAGGGTCGTGAGCACCTCTTCACTACGCACGCCACTAGCAATTGCTAGTGCGGTAAGGGTGGATGGTGGTGGATGGAATATGGCGCAACTCAAGCAACTTAGGCAGTAAAATGAAATAGGAATCACATAGACATGAAACACATAACATATACAACCACAGTGCACTTCATCAATATAAATAGATTTAAAACACCAATATTCAACAATAAAGCAAGAATAAGTCAATAGATCGACCGAATCCGAAGTCTTGCTGAGGATTCACAGTTGGAATCGTCGGGTTGTCATTTCGCGTCCAAGCTCGGTCCTCAACTGCGTCCGGGTTAGATAAGGGCCGTCCCCACCTTCCAATGGCCCGTCTTCTTCGTCTCACGATAGCGGACGAAGTTTGCTAGCTTTCCTTTGCTTGATGGCTATGGCGTCAAACCCTACTTGAAGCTCACAGATGAAGGAGAAGGCCGAGAGGAAGCTCCGGCTTGGATTTGGCGGTGAAAGCTTGTCCGGAGCACCTCCCTAGGGTGGAAGATGAAGGGGAATGGTGGAGAAGGCGGAAAACGACGGAGAAATGTCGAGCTGCGGATCCTCTCCCGAATTAGGGCGAGACCTGCACAATTTATACAAAGTAGAAATGAACAATGCGCACGGTCACAGGCGCACGACCAGTGGTCATGCACACTATGTCCGGTGCTCGTGCGCACTGGCATGGAAGATCAGGAAGAACTGGGATAATGCGTACGAGTAGTGGCACACGACCAGTGGTCATGTGCACTAAGTCCAATGATCGTGCGATTACCCCAGACAGGACTCCATAAAAGAGGAATCAATGCACACGATCAGTGGCGCACGACCGGTGGTCGTGCGCATTATGTCCAGTGGTCGTGCGCTTACCCCAGGCTGATTCTGGAAATCGTAGAGTAGTGCGCACGATCAGGGGTGCATGACCAGTGGTTGTGCGCATTAGATCCCATGATCGTGTGTCGTATTCCTGTTTCACAACCATCCCGAAACACGCACACGACCCCTGTACCGAAAGGAAAAGCCAATCACTGACATGTGCAGACATTCCAGGCAATCACAAAAAGGAGTACAGACTATAAGAATAACAAAATACACAACCACGGGCATAAATGTGCACTTCCTATGGAAATAATGATTAGATGAAATAGGAATGATAAAGAACTAAAAGTGAAGTGCAAACACGTGAAAACTAGCACAGATGAGTCCGAAAATAGGTATATAAAGTGGACTCATCAAGATTCTAATTAAGTAAAGACGGAAAAAGTAAAAGAGCGAAAAAATGATTTAGAGAAATTCGATGAAGGGTTAACTCTCGGCATCGAATCAAATTAAGAATAAAATAATTTTTAATAATTATAGGACTTAGTTTTCAAATTAATAAAAGGCAACTTGGCCGTGGAGGTTTCACAAATGTGAGCTCACCTAGCTATAGGGATATCGCTCCCCTGAACGTTAAGACTATTCGACCGAACGTTAGTCCGACGAAGGATTCCTCTTAACGCCCGCTTTACGCTAAGAACCCCGATATTGGGTGGGGAACCCAATCCGGAAGAATTACGCTTGTCCTCTCTCGAGGGTTTGCATGCAACTCTCTTTACCCAAGGGTGATCTATCCATACGCACGGCCTCTCGGCTAGCTAGCATATGAATAACGGAAATAGGGCCCACACATCGATTTGTGGTCCTACACGTCGTTAACCCGGGGTAAACCTTAAGTGCTTAAATTAAAGTGAAAATAAAGAGCTTTAATTATTTCAAATCATTTTAAATGTCCCAATGCTCTTCGATGTCGAGGTTAATAGCGATTAACCACACATCGGTATGGGGACGACTTTATAATATAATGAGCCGCGAGTTCGAAATTAAACGCTAAATGATTATAAGAAGAGGACATAAAAAATAACAAATATTTAGAAAACTGAAAAGTTAGCTAAAACAAGAACTCACGCATACTCCAAATTATAAATAAAACAGAAACTAAGTTACAAAAAAGAAAAATTACAAGTCCTACTCAAACGAGTAGGCAGGAAATAAAGGGGACGCCATTTAACTCTTAACGAGTAGGCGAAAATAAATACAATTACAAGTCCTAATAAAATAATTACACAAAAATAAAAGACCAGCCATTTAACTCAAATGAGCAGGCGGTAAACAAAATCCGGCCATTTAACTCCTAGCGAGTAGGCGGAAATAAACGCTAACACACACACTCTACATAATTGAAAGAAAGCAATAAAACTATCTCCTACACATACACACTCTACGTAATTGAAGAAAGCGATAAAATAAAGCATGAAAATTTATCTCCTACACACACGCACTCTACATAATTGAGGAAAGCAATAAAATAAAGCATGAAAATTTAACACCTACACTCACATACTCTTAATAAATTAAAGAAAGCATAAAGATTATTCTCATACACTCACACACACATTTGAAAACAAAATGAAAGTAACCTAAAAATTAAAACTACTACTTTTCTATACTTAGGTTTTACCAAAAATAAATAAAAAGAACAAAATAAAATTTTAAGAGAACAAAAGTTTTTTCAAAACAAATCAAAAACCAAAGTTCTTGGAAAATTAAAATAACAAGATTTTCATTCTTATGTTTTCATAAAAGTGATAAAAAAGTGAAAAAAAAAATGAAAAGAACAAAAAAGGTTTTACAATCGTACAAAAAAAAAGTTAAGTAAAAAAAAATCAAAATCACTTTCAATACTCTTTTATAAATACATAAGAATGAAAGCATAAGACTCTTAAGTAAAAGACATGATGAAAAAAGAGGAAAACTTATCATACCACATTTGATTTGGAAATGAAATTTACTACAAAACCTACCATGAAGACAAGTTAAAAACATGAATAGTAAACATGTTACACTCATACACACACACACACACACACTTTTCATAAACAGAAAAAACAAAGGAAATACTAAGGATAAAATGAGAAGAAAAGTGGACACATGAGTTCATTCCAAAGCCATTTAAGAAGAGGAAAACTAACATTTTTATTGATTAAAGAAGTCTATTACAAAGCTATTACAAGGCTAAAGCTAAAGCAAAAAAACAAACATGAAAGAAAAGGGTGAGAAATCTCCTTACATAGCAAGAGAATCCACGGATGCAGCCCACAAAACACACTAAAGTGGCTCAAAAATGTGAACCCTTGGTCATTACAGAAGTGTGGAATTTATAGGAAAAAAAGCTAAGTACACGCCCTCCGACACGGGCGTGTCGGTGGGCGTGTCACCACTGTTTGTGAAGGCGGTCGGCGATTTGACGGCAAAGTTGACTTCGGGCTGGACACGTCTCGGTCACGCCGAGGTCATGCCCCAGGTCATGGGCATGACGGTGGGCGTGTCGGCGAGGTAGAACTGGGCGCGGGTTGCGCCGAAAGTCACCGCACGGGTCTTGTCGAGCCAGGTGGATTGGTCACGCCCCATGTCACGGCGTGACGCTGGGCGAGTCAGTGGGCGTGTCACCACTCGACAATCGTCGAGCGGAAAGTGTTGAGTTGAAATCGTCGAGCTGAGTTTGAGTCACGCCCTAGGTCACGGGCGTGACTCTGGGAATGTCGCGTGTTCGACGATCGTTGAACTGAAATCGTCGAGCGGTATGGATACGGGCTTGTTTTTGACGTGTCACGCCCCTAGTCACGGGCATGACCAATTTGTCACGGGCATGACATGGCAATTTTTTTTGCAGATTTTAATTTTTTCCTGATAAATAAAATAAAACAAGTTAGTAAAATATTTACAAAATATGAGTATTTTATTGAATAAAAACAAGTAAAAATGACAAAAATAAATGAAAACGACTAAATTAATGTACACAAAAATACGTATATTTACAATTCATCACCTACCACCACCTCAATATTGATCCCAGCATCAAGCCGGTACAACAAAAGAAGGGAGATGTGGCGGCAAAGCTTGCTGATCCAATCAAGGAGGAGGTCTCAAAGCTCCTCAAAGTAAAGTTCATACGTGAATTCCAATATCCCTCCTGGATATCAAATGTTGTATTGGTTAAAAAGCTAGGAGGGAAATGGCGAATGTCTGTAGATTTCTGATGAATTGTAAATATACGTATTTTTACGTACGTTTAATAAGTTATTTTAGTTTATTTTCGTCATTTTTACTTATATTTCATTAATAAATTGCTCTTATTTTGTAAATATTTTGCTAACTTACTTTATTTTGATTTTCTGAAAAATTTCAGGAAAAGTCAAATTTTTGCATAGTACACGCCCGTGTACTTTGGGTCACGCCCGTAACCTCGGAGTGACAACTCAATTTCCCGTGAAATCAGCGTTTTTTGAAGAAAAAACATGTGACACGCCCAACGTCATGCCTGTGTCCCATGACACGCCCCGTGACATTTGCCTGTGTCACTCCCGCTTGACGAAAACGCGCTCAATGATCATCGACCAACTCGACACGCCCCGCATCATGCCCGTGACCGCGGGAGTGACGCCTCCACCTGGCCGACAAACCACCGCCGGCGAATTTTCGACGTAAACGACGCCCAGTTCAACCTCCCCGACACGCCCACCGTCACGCCCGTGATAGGGGGCGTGACGTCCACGTGGACCTCCAAAGTCAACAATGCCATCAAATCGCCAAAATAAGATGATGAATAGTCCCCGACACGCCCAAAGTCACGCCCGTGACACGGGGCATGACCTCCGCATTTTCAGCTGCAAAGTCAAATCTCCAGTAAAATCACCGGCCACCATTTGAATAGTAGTGACACGCCCCCTGACACGCCCGTGTTAGAGGGCGTGTACTTGGAAAATTTTACCTATAAATAAGCAGGTGTTGTATGTCTTCCTGTTCCCTTTTCTTGAACCATTTTGCATGGGGAGGTGCTGCCGAGTTGTATTTCCAAGCCTTATAATGGGATTTTCTCCCTCTCTCTCTCTTTTATTTTCAACTTTGTAATCATCTTTCATCGTTAATGCAATGTAGTTTTTTTCCCACTATAATGTTTTAGATTTCAGCTATGTGCCCATCTTATGCAATCCTATTTTTATTTTGTTTTAACTTTGTTTTTGTTCTTTTAAAATGTGTGTGTGTGTGTATATGCGAGTAGTTTTCATGCTTTTATACTTCGTTAATTTTCACTTAGATTTGTTAGACTTAGGATTTTTATAGCTTTTATGCATTCCTATAAACCCATAGAAACTGTCTTCAAAGTGTTTTTCATTTTTTACTAACTTAGATTTTCCTCTTTATGTCGTAAAATTTTTCGTTCTTTTCACTTTATTTTCACTTTTTAACCACTTTTACGGAGTTTTAGGAATAATAATATAGTCATTTTAATTTTTCAAACACTTCATTTTTGCTTTTATTTTCAAAAACTTTTTGCCCGTTTAAATTTTATTTCTACTTTTTATGCATTTCTACCGCATTCTAACGGTAGAAATGTATTCGTTTTAATTTTTCGAGTACTTGCATTTTGCGTTTATTTGCAAACTTTTTTGATCCTTTAAATTTTATTTTTCGCTTTTTATGCATTTCTACCGCATTCTAGCGGTAGAAATGTAGTTGTTTTAATTTTTCAGTCACTTCGTTTTTCCTATTTTTTGTACGTGTGTGTGCGTGTATGAGATAGATGCTATAGCTTTCTTTCAATTCTGAAGAGTGCGTCCGTGTGTTGCATTTGTTTTCGCCTACACGTTAAGAGTTAAATGACGTGCTTTTATTTCCCGCCTACTCATTTGAGTAGCACTTGTACGTGTGCGTTTTAATTTCTACAGAGTGTGTGCGTATTTCAATTCCAGTAGAGCGTGTTTACTTTTTGTTGTGTGCGTGTGTTTTACTTTCAAGTAGAGTCCGTAACTGTTAGCATTTATTTCCGCCTACTCGCTAGGAGTTTAATGGTAGGACTTTATTTACCGCCTACTCATTTGAGTTAAATGGCATGTACTTATTTCCCGCCTACTTGTTTGAGTAGGACTCGCACTTACTGTTTTCATTTCAGTCCTACTCGTTTGAGTGGGACTTGCAATTTTAATGCTTTCTTTACTGCTTTATTTACTGCTTTCATTTTCTGCTTTCCATTTACTGTTTTATTTTATGCTTTTTCCCGCAAGCCGTCCCCATTCCGATTAGTGGCTAACTGTTCTTAGCCCTCAGTATCGAAGAGCATTGAGACAGATAAAATAGCTTAAAATAATTAAAGGTCATGTTTTTCTAATTAATTAAAATTAACTTAAGGTTTGCCCGGAGTTTACGACGCGTAGGACCACATATCGATGTGTGGGCCCTATTTCCGTAGTCCATACGCTTGCTAGCCGAGAGGCCGTGCGTATGGACCGATCACCCCATGGTAAATTGAGTTCCGCACTAACCCTCGAGAGAGGAGGCGCGCAAACTCTACCGGATTGGGTTCCCCACCCAATAGCGGGGTTCTTAGCGTAATGTGGGCGTTAAGAGGAATCCTTCGTCAGACTATCGTTCGGTCAAATAGTCTTAGCGTTCAGGTGAGCGATATTCCTATAGCTAGGTGAGCTCATTTTAGTGGAACCTCCACGGCCAAGTCTCCGCCTTAATTAATTTGAAACTTAGGATGTCTTTTTATTAAAAGTTTATTTTAGTTCTAATATAATTCGATGCTATCGCACTAAGCTTTTCATCGGCTCCACCTTTTATGCTTTCATTTTCTGTCATTTTTATTATATATAAAAAATACCCGACAAGTAATTATCGGTAAAATAATAGTCACCTCCAGGGAAGAGTAGAAATAAACAACCCGACCCTGAGAACAATACGACCTCGATATTCTACACCGGAATATCATGTACTACTCACGATAGGTGCACTTGCCTCCTTTCGTTAAAACTCGATTTCACCTGTTTTATATCCAAATAATAAATCTGCGCGCCCCGTTTTCTAAATATAACCAAATACGCCCTTCTTAAATTAACCCCCCCGGTCGTCGTGTGACCTTTATAATTTTTGGAGTTTTAATCCGCATCAAGTTTTTGGCGACGTTGCCGGAGAGTTTTCGAGTCGTTATTTTGAACTATGGAGCACTATTAATTTTACGTATTTATATATCTATATAACCAAAATAAAAAAATGGCCAACAAAGAAATACTACTACTACTAATAATAATAATAACAATAATAATAATAAAATTACAAAAATAAAAAAAAAACTTAAAACAAAAAAGGAGTTTATTTTATACTAATTATTTCATATACATTTAGATATTAAAAACAAAAAAAACAAAACAAAAAAAATGAATGAAACAGCGCTGTTTCCAAAAAAGTTTTAAAACTAAAAAGTCAAAAAACCTCTAAAACCAAAACAAATCGAAAAAATGAAAAAACTTACAAAAAAAAATTTCATTTTTATTATGAAAAAAATTTATATACAAAAAAACCCTAAAAACTAGAAAACTAGAAACTCTAAAAATATAAAAACTCCAAAAAAATAAAAAAAACTATAAAACCACAAAAAATCTAAATACTAAGAAAAAAATGAAAAAAAAACTATAAAATCTGACAAAAAAATTCTCATTATTTTTTTTCTGAAAACACTAAAAACTACAAAAACATCTAAAAACAAAAAAACAACAAAATATAAAAAATCAAAAAAACCCAAAACCCAAAAAAATCTATAACAAAAATATATATTTTGTTTTTAAAAATGTATATATTTTGTTCTAACTTATTTTAACTTATTTTATTTCATTTTGCTTCGACACGTTTCACACTCGTGTGCGCGCTAGGGGATCGCTTATCTGTCACACTCAACAGCTAAAACGTTAGCTTCGAGTCACACAAACACTTGCCCCCTACCACCCACAACTTTTTGGCCGAATTTCTCTTTTTCACCTTTTTGTTATGCTTTTTGCTTCTTGCTTCTTTTTCTAAATAATACAGGGTTCCATATGGGGCTCCCTGAACTCGTCTAAGGGAAGCTTCTACCCTCTCTTTTAATTTTTGTGCATATTTTATTTTGTAAATTATTCGTTCCGCATACTTAGATAACAACATTGGGGACAATTTTGGATTTAAATATGGGGGTGTTTTCTTATTGTTCTATTTCTGCACTTTTATATTCTGCAATAATAATAAAAAAAATCATCAAAAATACAAAAAATGCATAAAAATTTAAACCTCCAAAAAAGTTTTCTTGTTTTTATAATCAAAAACCTAAAAAAATCCATAAAACAAAACAAAAATTCAAGTTTTTTTTACTTTGTAAATATTGTTTTTGTAAAAAACAATCTTTCTCTTTCCTCCCCCTCTCTTCTTATTTGTAAAATCTCGCTTTTTAACAAGCCGACAGCGTTCGACTCATCGAACCAACTACTGAAATAAGAGTCTGTTCGCGGGTCATCGAGTTTTTACTTTGTAGATTTTTGTAAAAATCTCTTTTCCCCCTCTCTACTTCATAAATAACACTTTTTTTCCTCTTTCTTGTAAATAACTTATCAAAATAAACTAAAAACTCTAAAAAAATACTTAGAAAATCAAAAATCCAAAAAAAAGATAATCAAAAATCCAAAAAAGAGAATAACTCTAAAAATATAAAAAAAAATAAGATAATAACTTAAAATATAAAAAAAAGATAAAAATACCTTTAAAAATGCACAAAAAAGATAATAGTCAAAAAAAAATCAAAAAAATGATAAAAACCCTAAAAAATCCAAAAATATGTTGTTAATTATGTAACGAATAAATCGAATATCTCATCCTTAACCGTTTTCGCTGTTCAAAAATCTAGTTGCAAGTTAATTTATAAGCGAATTCATTTAATTTTTTGCTTACTATTCGTTTATTAATTAAAGTCTGATAGATTTAAGTGTTTGGGGTTAAGTTTTAAAAAAAAATTTATGTCTTTTCCTTATAATAGAGAACTTGTTTTTCACCACCACTTCTAATTTTCATAAATAGAAGCTCGTCTTTTAAGTTAGAAAATAACAAACATGGATTTCAATTATTTCTACTTCATGCTTTTAAAAACATATGAACGTTCATTTTAAAAAGGTTGCTCTCAAAATGTTTTTATTAAAATCTAGTTTTCTTTTTGAAAAAATAAACCCACCTCCATTTTTTTCATGTCTTACTTGGCATGCTTACCCCTATTTTATCTCTTAAAAAGATCCTATGTCAATGAGAATAAAATTTTGTTCCGTAAACATAGGCACCCAATATTTAAAAAGATTATATGTTACAGATTAAGAGGATAAAATTCATTACTCATATACATACACATTGGGTTATTTATTATTTATGAAGAAAGAAAAAATTTATATATTAGGAAAATAAGATTTCATTTTCCTAATTATTCAAAAGAAAAAAATATATATAGAGGTTCGAGAAAAAATTATCTCGCCTCTAAATCCAAGCCCTCTTCATATACCACCAAACCATTTATCCATTTCAACGATTCTAGAATTAATTTAAAATTTTTGAGAGCATAATTTTTAAATTGCATTATTTCCTTTAACTTCTTTTAAGCTAAAGTTTTTATATAATTTCAATCCATCTTTGTTAAACTAATAAAAATAAATTTTTGATATCTATTTTTTTTATCTAGAAGTCTTTTTGAAACTCTTCCTCTATTTATAATATTTTCATAATTTATGACTTAACTCTTATACCCCAAATGTTTATTTTGATCTTACTTTTAATTAAGTCAAGCGGTAGTTAAACTTAGGATTTCTTTAATTCTTTATAAGTTCATCTCCAACTTTTGCTCTGTAATAGCAAAAGCTAAAGTATGGGGGTACTTGATGAATTGTAAATATACGTATTTTTACGTACGTTTAATAAGTTATTTTAGTTTATTTTCGTCATTTTTACTTATATTTCTTTAATAAATTGATCCTATTTTGTAAATATTTTGCTAAATTATTTTATTTTAATTTTCTGAAAAATTTCAGGAAAAGTCAAATTTTTGCATAGTACACGCCCGTGTACTTTAGGTCACGTCCGTGACCTGGGCGTGACAACTCAATTTGCCGTGAAATCAGCATTTTTTGAAGAAACATCATGTGACACGCCAAACGTCACGCCCGTGTCCCATGACACGCCCCATGACATTGGCCCGTGTCACTCCCGCTCGATAAAAATGCGCTCAACGATCGTCGACCAACTCGATACGCCCCGCGTCACGCCCGTGACTGCGGGCGTGACGCCTCCACCTGGCCGACAAAATGCTGTCGGCGACTTTTTGACGCAAACGACGCCCAGTTCAACCTCCCCGACACGCCCACCGTCATGCCCGTGACATGGGGCGTGACATCCACGAGGACCTCCCGAAGTCAGCAACGCCATCAAATCGCCGAAATCAGATGATGAATAGTCCCTGACATGCCCAAAGTCATGCCCATGACACGGGGCGTGACCGCTGCATTTTCAGCCGCAAAGTCAAATCTCCAGTCAAATCACCGGCCGCCATTTGAATAGTAGTGACACGCCCCCTGACATGCCCATGTCAGCGGGCGTGTACTTGTAGAATTTTGCCTATAAATAAGCAGCTGCTGTATGCCTTCCTGTTCCCTTTTCTTGAACCATTTTGCATGGGGATGTGTTGCCGAGTTGTATTTCCACACCTTATAATGGGATTTTCTCCCCCTCTCTCTCTTTTATTTTAAACTTTGTAATCATCTTTCATCGTTAATGCAATGTAGTTTTTTTCCACTATAAGGTTTTGGATTTCAGCTATGTGTCCGTCTTATGCAATCTTATTTTTATTTTGTTTTAACTTTGTTTTTGTTCTTTTAAAATGTGTGTGTGTATGAGAGTAGTTTTCATGCTTTTATACTTTGTTAATTTTCACTTAGATTTGTTAGACATAGGATTTTTATAGCTTTTATGCATTCCTATAAACTCGTAAAAACTGTCTTCAAAGTGTTTTTTATTTTTTACTAACTTAGATTTTCTTTTTTATGTCGTAAAATTTCTCATTCTATTCACTTTATTTTCACTTTTTAACCACTTTTACGGAGTTTTAGGAATGATAATATAGTCGTTTTAATTTTTCAAACACTTCATTTTTGCTTTTATTTTCAAAAAAACGTTTTGCCCGTTTAAATTTTATTTCTTCTTTTTATGCATTTCTACCACATTCTAGCGGTAGAAATATATTCGTTTTAATTTTTCGAGCACTTGCATTTTGCGTTTATTTGAAAAATTTTTTTGCTCCATTAAATTTTATTTTCACTTTTTATGCATTTCTATCGCATTGTAGCGGTAGAAATATAGTTGTTTTAATTTTCAGTCATTTCGTTTTTCATATTTTTTTTATACGTGTGCGTGCGTGTATGAGATAATTCTATAGCTTTCTTTCAATTCTGAGGAGTGCGTGCGTGTGTTGCATTTATTTTCGCCTACTCGTTAAGAGTTAAATATCGTGCTGTTATTTTCTGCCTACTCGTTTGAGTAGGACTTGCACTTGTGCGTTTTAATTTCTGCAAAGTGTGTGCGTATTTCAATTCCAGTAGAGCGTGTTTACTTTCTGTTGTGTGCGTGTGTTTTACTTTCAAGTAGAGTGTGTGAGTGTTAGCATTTATTTCCGCCTACTCGCTAGGAGTTAAATGGCAGGACTTTATTTATCGCTTACTCATTTGAGTTAAAGGACATTTCCTTATTTCCCGCCTACTCGTTTGAGTAGGACTCGCACTTTACTGCTTTCATTTCAGTCCTACTCATTTGAGTAGGACTTGCAATTTTAATGCTTTCTTCACTACTTTATTTACTGCTTTCATTTTCTGCTTTCCATTTACTGATTTATTTTATTCTTTTTCCCGCAAGCCGTCCTCATTTCGATTATTGGCTAACCGTTCTTAGCCCTCAGTATCGAAGAGCATTGTGACAGATAAAATAGCTTAAAATAATTAAAGTTCCTGTTTTTCTAATTAATTAAAATTAACTTAAGGTTTGCCCGGGGTTTACGACGCGTAGGACCACATATCGATGTGTCTATTTTCGTAGTCCATACGCTAACTAGCGGAGAGGCCGTGTGTATAGACCGATCACCCCTTGGTAAATAGAGTCGTGCACTAACCCTAGAGAGAGGAGGCGCGCAAACTCTACTGGATTGGGTTCCCCACCCAATAACGAGGTTCTTAGCGTAATGCGGGAATTAATAGGAATCCTTCGTCGGACTAACGTTCGGTCGAATGTCTTAGCGTTCAGATGGGCGATATTCCTATAGCTAGGTGAGCTCATTTTAGTGGAACCTCCACGACCAAGTCTCCTCCTTAATTAATTTGAAATTTAGGATCTCTTTTTATTAAAAATTTATTTTAGTTCTAATTTAATTCGATGCTGTCGCACTAAGCTTTCATCAGCTCCAACTTTTATGCTTTCATTTTCTGTCATTTTTATTATATATAAAAAATACCCGACAAGTAATTATCGGTAAAATAATAGTCCCCTCCAGGGAAGAGTAGAAATAATCAACCCGACCCCGAGAACAATACAACCTCGATATTCCACACCGGAATATCATGTACTACTCACGATATGTGCACTTTCCTCCTTTCATTAAAACTCGATTTCACCTGTTTTGTATCCAAATAATAAATCTGCGCGCCCCATTTTCTAAAAAACCAAATCCGTCCTTCTTAAATAAACCGCCCGGGTCGCCGCGTGACCTTCATAATTTTTGGAGTTTTAACCCACATCAATTTGCAAGTTAAATAAAGCATGAACTAAAGATTTTTACCCCTTGCCTTCGATAGATTCATTACTTGATTCTGCGGTAGGGTATTCTTTTATGAGTTTCTTAGATGCATTCTCTAGTTATCATCAAATAAGAATGCATAAACCCGACATTCCTCATACGTCTTTTATTACAAACGATGGTTGTTATTATTATCTTATGATTCCCTTCAGGCTTAAGAATGTTGGTGCCACTTATCAACACATAATGGATCATGTGTTTAAGGAGCAAAAAGGCAGAAACCTTGAGGTGTATGTTGATGATCTTTTGATCAAAACCAAATCCTTCTCACTACACCTGCAAGATTTAGCAGAGACGTTCACTACTCTGCGGAGATATAAGATGAAAGTCAATCCAACAAAATCTACATTTGGGGAGAGTAAGGGGAAATTCCTTGGTCATCTCCTTAATCAAGAATGGCTTGCCCCCAATCCTGATAAAGTTAAATCCATTCTTGATATGGTACCTCCCAATTCACCTAAAGAGGTTCAGTAGTTAGGAGGGAGATTTGCAGGTCTCAGGAGAATCATCTCTCGAGTTGGAGATAAGAGTGCTTCAATATTAAAGAATCTTCGAGGATCATCCAAGTTTGAATGGACAGAAGAGTGCTCGCAAGCTTTTAAGCAGTTAAAGAAACAACTGACTACAACGCCCTTGCTACCAAGCCCTCGGTCAGGGGAAGTGTTATTCTTGTACATGGGAGTTTGCCCTGAGGCGGTCAGCTCAGTTCTTGTTCGGGAAGAGAACATGAGACAATTCCTGGTTTACTCTGTCAGCCACATTCTCAAAGATGCAGAAACGAGATACATAATTTTGGAGAAGTTGGCCTTGGCATTAGTAATGTCTGCTGGTAGACTTCGCCCCTACTTCCAGGCGCACTCAGTTCAAATAGTCACTGATCAACCTCTGAAAAGCATGCTGGAGAAACCAGAACATTTAGGCAGGTTGGCCAAATGGGCAATTGAGTTAAGTGAATTTGAGATCTCTTATATGCCCAGGACAGCCATCAAAGCTCAGGTGCTTGCAGATTTCTTGGTTGATACAAGAAAATCAAGTTCTGATCAAGAAGAAAGATCCCCTTTGGCTTGGACCATCTATGTTGATGGGGCCTCAGGTAGAAATTCATCTGGATCAGGAGTGGTTCTAATTAATCCTAATGGCATCAAGCTTGAGAAAGAAATCAAATTCTTCTTTCCAGTTACCAACAATCAAGCAGAGCATGAGGTCTTGCTAGTAAACTTAAGGCTTGAAAGAGAACTGGGGATTGTCCATGTTAATATCAAGAGTGATTCTCTGGTAATGGCTTCGCAAGTCCTCGACAACTTTGAAACCAGAGAACCGATTTTAAAGAAATAGCTTGCTCTTGTCGAGATCGAAATTGGCAAGTTCAAAAGTTTCACCATTGAGCATATTCCAAGATCAGAAAATGAAGAAGCAGATGTTCTTGTGAAATATGGACTTCCTTCAGGTGGAACAACTTATGAACTCTTCCGCCCGGCAGTGTATGAAGAAGAGTTGATGTAGATCAATAAGCGCTCCTCCTGGATGGATCCACTCATTCTTTATCTGTCAATTGGAAATTTTCATCAGTCAATCAAGGATATGAAAAAATTCAAAATAAATGCAGCTTACTACTACTTGGTATTGGGTGTTTTATATAGAAAGACCTTCTTGTCAACCATGGCAAGATGTGTCTCTTAAGAGGAAGCTCCTACTATTCTTCGTGAAGTTCATTCTGGTGAGTGTGGAAGTCACTCAGGAGCAAGGACTCTAGAAAGAAGGATCCTGCGGCAAGGTTATTTCTGGCCTACAATGAGGAAAGATTCTGAGACTTGTGCAAAGAAATGTGTTCAGTGCCAAAAGTTTGCTCCACTTCAACATCAGTCAGCTTAGTCGCTCAGATCGATCACAACACCTTGGCCCTTTGCCATTTGGGGAATGGATCTCCTTGGTCCTTTTCCTACGGCAAGTGGGCAATGATGCTTCATCATAGTGATGATTGACTATTTAAGCAAGTGGATCGAGGCTAAAGCATTGGAAAAAACAACAACTCAAGTTGTAATGAACTTCATCTGGGGCGAGATAGTCTCCCGACATGGTATTCCGATGGCCATAATCACTGAAAACGGACCATAGTTCAACAATGCTGAGATGGTTGATTTTTGCAAGTAGATCAGAGCAGAGCTGCGCTTTGCATCAGTCCATCATCCCAGAAGCAATGGCCAGGTTGAAGCAACTAACAAGCAGATTCTCAGTTGCTGAAAAAGAAAGTGCAGAATCTCAAAGGCAGTTGGGCTGATCAACTTCCTTCAGTCCTCTGGACCTTAAGAACAACACCTTCATCTGCAACTGGACAAACTCCATTTAAGCTTTCTCATGGTTCAGAAGTGTTTATTCCAGTGGAGTTTGAAGTCCCATCACCTAGAGTTCTTCTTGCAAGACAAGGCTGGGAGGATTGGCTTGAACTGAATAATGAAGAGATGAAATTTAGTTTTGAGCATATTGAAGAGGTCAGAGATAAGGCAACAATAAGGCAAGAAGAAATAAATAGGAGAATGGACTGGTACTTTGATAAGAATGTAAGGATCAAACACTGTCAAGTGGGAGATCTAGTTCATAAAAACGTTGACGTTGCTGCAAGAGCCGGCTCAGTGGGGAAGCTTAATCCAAATTGGGATGTCCCATTCATTGTCAAAGAGATGCTAAAGAACGAGGCTTACCGGTTGCAAATTTATCAAGGAGAAGATGTATCTTACACATGGAGCGGAGATGATCTAAAGCGGTTCTATTCCTAAACCTCCTCCCTTTTCCTTCGTTTGTAAACTTTTCAAAAGTTATTATTGATCAAGGGCTCCTTACTAACACCTTTTCAAGAGCCTTCTATCTCCTCACAACAACAAATAATACATCGAGCAAGGATGATTTCAAACAGTTCTATCCCTGAAACTTCTCATTTCTTTTCCTTGTATAAGGTTTTTCAAAAGATATTATTGATCAAAGAATCCATACTGACACTTTTTCAAGTGCATTCTCTCTATTGTCTCTTGAACAAATACAACGGTTTCTTGACACCAGGAGATATCACCGAGTTCAGCTGAGGACCTCCCCTTGAACTGTTGTCATTAGCATAACACTACAAAGACCACAAGTTACGGGGAGATTTCACACTGTGTAGTGGGAGATTTCATGTTCTAGCGCGGCAGGCTACTGAATTTCGGATCCCGGCCGGTATCTAGCCCCAACTATGCATTATGGAGGGACAGGGTGGGTGTTAGCTCTACCTTTACTTAAAGGGATATTATTACAAAATTGATGATCGCGTGAGGAAAGTAATGCCACTCCGGCCGCACCTGCCCACAGATCATCTTAGCTTATGACCCTCGAATACTCTTTGGTACCCTCAAGCATTGCCTGCAGGAGACCCATAGCCCTGTTGATCTCAGAGGAAAGCAATGCCGCTCCGGCCTCACCTACCTAAAAGATCAATTTGGGCTGTACTGCAGGCAAGAGGGTTGTAAACCACTCCGTTGAGTGTACAACTTTTGAAACCATGTGAGGAAAGCAATGCCGCTGCGGCCGCACCTGCCCACTTGGTCACACAAGTTTGTAGCTCATTCTTCACATGAAACTGACAAGGCGCAGACTGCTTATTGTATCTGCACAGTCCGTCGGTATTCATTGGGTTGATTTTATAGTTTTCGTGACCCTACGAGAAAAGCAATGCCGCTCCAGCCGCACCTGCCCTCTTGGTCACTTGAACTATGAAACATTTCTATTCAATTAAGTGCGGACTGTAAATTGGCATCCGCCCAGTCCGCAAATTTTCTTGATCCAGCTTCATGAATCTTCGAGGAAAGTAATGGGATCAGGCGCACCTACCTGCTTGGTCACCTTAGCAGTGGATCACATGTTAAATCGGACTCAATTCTAGTAATCTATTTAGTCCGTTCTGCTTGATTAGACAGGCCGCCAAAGCTATTTGGGTGATGTGACTTACAGTTTTCGTGACCCTGCGAGTAAAGTAATGGGCTCCGTGCGCACCTGCCCGCTTGGTCACTTAAGTCTGTAAACCATCTTTCTCATATCGCAAGATTAATCCATAATTCTCAGTTCACAATCTATCAATAATCCTTTATCTGAGTCCGCAACATTTATTATCAATGTTTTCTTAAGCTCGCAAAGGTTTATTGATAGTTTTGATAAATGGTATTATGGACTGCAAATGGTACTCGCCAGAGTCCGCCGTCATGTTCTATTATTTTGGCAAGCTAGCAAATAACTTTAATCTTGTTCATGTTGCGAGCTAAAGTTGAATTATTTTTCAAGGTTATCTTCTAATTATCAAGTTGAAAAATTATATGGGGCAGATAGTTTCTACAATACGCGAAATGATCCACTGAGTTTGCCTATTAATTACACACCAGACTGCATTCAAACAAGAAATAAGCAAAGAACTTTATAGAAGACGCGGGTTGATACAAGAATATCCTTTTATATTTCATCAATATCATATTACAACTTTCATGAGATTGACGACCTCTAAATTTGAGTCCACAACCTCCTTTACACAATAATACAAACAAAATACATCTTATGTCGATGACTTTTTCCGCTTCTTTTTCACAGGAGCATCAGGGATTGAATCTTTAATGTTAACTTCGGGAGAGTAGCCCTCCGTGCCGCTTCCTCTGCTGATATCTGAACTTTTGCTGACAGCAGATTCGTCGGGCGAGCTCTCATCAGCAGAGCTAGACAGAGAGGAATCGGTCTCAGCGGACTGATCTCCACCTCGCTGGCTTGAACCAGCATCATCAGCAACAACCTCGGCCTCACCGCCACCTTCTTCTTCTTCTTCTTCCTCAACCTCATCAATTGATTCTTTCCCTTTGGCAGTCCGCTCCATGGCTGCGACCTGCTCCTCTAACTCAGGGAAGAGTTGGAGAAATGACACGCCATCCACGCCCTCCTTAGCGAAGCCGCCGTCAACGAACCACTCAATGGCGATCTCGACGCTCTCCTTCACAAAAGGGAGCGCAGCGGTCTTGAAGTTTTCATTCCCCAGGTCGTATGCAACATGCAGAAAGGCAAAAAACATAACTGTCAGGTCGTTGCGCACTTCAAAGGGAGACCGCTACGAATAAAAAGCTTACCGCTAACTCTTCCTTCTACAAAGCGAATCTTTTCTCTAACCTCTTATTTCTTTCCATAAGCGCCTTCATCTTCTACTAAAGTTGTTCGTTTTCTTTCAACAGGTCCCTGGTAAAGCAACAAAAGAAATGGTTGGTGACGACACTATACGCGTTAGCTTGCGCGGCTAGGAGGGGGAGCTCGGCAGGAGGCACTTATTTCATGTCGCGCAGATTGCGCTTCCCATAAAGCGCGGAGATCGTGATATGTGCATGGCGGGATATCCTCGGGCTTCTCCATGATGGCAGTGCAGTAGATAGGCGGACATGTTTATTTTTGCTGTGCAGAGGATCATTGGGTTGCCCCGCAAATCCTTTTGGCGGTTTCCAAAACCTTGCATCCCGAAGCTTTCTGATGAAGAGTAGTCCGCAGAGGGTGTAAGACCCCCCCTCCCCGGATCCCAAAACACGGCACGAAGGGGGAGTCTTATGCCCGGAACAGCCGCCTTGCGGTAGCATTAGCACACGGGCTAACCTGTACCACAAGACGCCTATCCCGCCGGCTACAACAATATCAATAAATCATGCCAACCCAACCAAATAAATAAACATGAGAAGTCAAAATCCACACTAAGTATGTAATGTCCAAAAACATCAATAAAGAGAAGCTAAAACATGCTTCTACAATATATCAGAGTACAGCTAAACATTGCCCAAACGGGCTACATCAGAGTATCAAAAACTAACATCAGTAACAGACGGTATCGACGGCACCGTCACATCAGGCCCTGTCTCCCTGGCCTGGCTGTCCTGCTGCGTAGTCTGCGGCTGCTCCACCTGCGGCGTGACCTCCTAAAAAGGAAGACGTAGCAACCGTTAGTCGAAACGACTAAGTGGTTTCACATCCGCTCCCCCGGCGACTCCTCGGCACCGGGCGGAGAAAGGAACAAGAGTATAGTATATGTAACAAGTAAGCAAGTAAAGGAAGTGCAAACAGGTGGCAGTAGTGTAAGAGAAACAATATCATAATCAGCATTTATATAAGAGCTACAACTAGACTAGCAAGTATAAGAGCTACAACTAGACTAGCAAGTATAAGAGCTACAACAGGAAAGTAACTTAACTTATAAGAATGCCCATACAAACTTATAAGTTAAGGATCGGGTTACATAAAAGTAACTCATCGTATAAGAGTGCCCATACAAACTTATACGATGAGGATCTTGTTGTGCAATGATATGAAATGCTATGAATGCTATGCAATGACTCACCCATGCACACCCATGCAATTGCTATGTTCACACAGACTATAGTTCCCACTTTTCGAGCAGGTAGCTAACCTCTCAGGCATCAGCCGCCGTGGCCAGGCGGTGACAGTAGAACGGGCACTTCTACTACTAGGCGGGTATCACACTACTTCACCTAGGCCTCCGTACGCCTCAACGCTAAGAACACAACAGCGGAGCCCATGCGTACTATGGCCCAGCGGGGTCTTGGGTAGATGTGCACCAAGAACACAGCCCGAACTGGCCTTGTGTGACCCGGAAGGGGCCTCGGAAGAAAGCACGAGGACACAGCCCAACCGTCCACATGGACGGAGGGGCCTCGGGAAGTGAACACCGAGGACACAGCCCAAACCGACCAAGTCTAACTGCCAACTCCCGTCGGTGTGACGACTGGCGAGCCCGTAGACCTGCCACACTATCCTTAACCCGGGATTACGACACCGCGTGTCGACTCACACCACATGCAATCTCACACCAACATCACATGGAAGGGGCCTCGGAAGCAAGCACGAGGACACAGCCCAACCATCCATCCACACCTCATCTCAACACAACCAAAACAAGTGGCGGTCAACACCGCACTCACAAACTTACACAATACTACCCATAGGAAGATGACTCTCTAAGTATTGGACTACCAAATTCAATCCACTAATCAACACACACATGGCCATAGTTTAATCTTCTATATGTCATTCCATATGAACTCTACATAAGACTTATATGATGCGCATATGTTATAGTTTAACAACATCTTATCAATTCGATTCGATTAAACATAAAGGAAACCTTCCAAACCTCAAGATAACTTGCAATAATAAATCAGTTGTATGCATTCTAAATAATAAACTCCATCATTCAAAGTTCTTCGGTGATTAGCATCAATTATTTAATCTTGACAGAATTCCACCGACTCTTGTTGCACTTTATATAAAACCAGAATTCTAAGTGTATCACTAATCTGGACAGCAATTTCGACCGAAGATTCCCGAGGCTACAGAAATCCGGTGAAGTCGTGTAACCCCTCGTTGGAAAGATCTTTTCATGATCTACAACTTTCATATTCAGGTCACAACCCAGATCTGACAATAACTTACTCGAAATCGGCTTCAAAGTTCACTGCGCACAGAACACAATTTCTGTGTACAGGAATTGCCGGACAGCAAACTCGATTTGGTTTTCCCGGGGCCACAGACATCACCTGAGGTCGTGCAACCACTCGTTGGAAAGGATTTCCAAGGGCCACAACTTTCGTGTTTAGTCGAAAGCCCAGATCTGCCATTATCCTACATAAAAAGGGCCTAGAAGATCGCTGCGCGCAGAATACAGATTCTGCGCGCATCTTAAAGAAAATGAACGGCATCGGTTCGTCTTCCTCGTCAAGGCGATCGTTCCTAAATTTTCCAGAAATATTCTCCTCCCTTATTCAACCTCAAAGGCCATAAACTCCTCACGAGGCCATCCACCCATCGTCATATTGAAGAAAAGGGGAAGGGTTGAAGAGATCTAAAATCTAGGATTCAAATCCTAGCATGGCCTAACCTAGAAATCTTCTCCTCACCATCAAGACTCTCTTGAGTCGATGTCTCTCCTAAGGCATAACTATAGATCTAGCACCAAGGGAGGGGGTAGGAAACTCACGTTGGCTCCAGCGGTACCACCATTTCTCGCCATGGATCACGTAGTTCTCCTCGGCGGCATCTTCTCTTTCACGGCGATGGCGGATCTCCTTCGGTAGGACTTGCTCCTGCAGTTTTCCCTCTCACAGGAGTTCTCACTGGAAATAGGGGATGGAAAAGAGAATGAAAAACGGCTAGGGTTTCTCTGCCCCTTATAAGCAAAATGTGACACGGGTAGGGACACGGCCGTGTCCGTACCCGTGTCCTGCTTCCGCGAAACGGCCGTGGCGGTTTCCATGTCGGTTCACTGTTTGACACGGGTAGGGACACGACCGTGTCCCAACCCGTGTTCACATGACACGGCCGTGTGCCTGGCCGTGTCATTGGCCGTGTGCATCTTCAGTTACATCTCGCTACTTCTCGTCGAGCCCAACTCGGCGCACACGGGTAGGGACACGGCCGTGTCACTACCCGTGTTCCCCACTCGACGATTCTCGACGACTCTCGACGATTTCGACACGGCTCGTCGAGCTCAACTCGATGCACACGGGTAGGGACACGGCCGTGTCACTACCCGTGTTCCCCACTCGACGATTCTCGACGACTCTCGACGATTTCGACACGGCTCGTCGAGCTCAACTCGATGCACACGGGTAGGGACACGGCCGTGTCACTACCCGTGTCACTTCTCTCTACACTGATTTCTCCACTTCTCCACAAGTGCAGCCCAACTCCCTGCACTTCTCAGGACTTGAGTCAACCCTCCTGACTCAAAAACTCACACACTAGGGGCCTAGAGCGATTCGGGTCGTTACAAATCCTATAAACAAAATAAAAGATTTCGTCCCCGAAATCAGGCTTAAGCTGTGTGGAGAAAACTTAACAGGAAGTTTATCACATGTTTTTAAATAAGGTTACCTTGGGCAAACAGCTCCGGGTAGCGTTGCTGCATCAAATCCATTGGCTCCCAAGTGTACTCCTCCTTCCCATGATTCAACCATAGCACCTTTACTAAGGGAACACTTTTGCGGCGCAAAGTCCTTGTCTCGCTGTCAACAATCCGTACCGGCTCTAGTCGCACAGACCTATCTGACACCACCGCACCATCAGTAGTGGGAATATACTGGTCGGGCCGCAACAATGCTTTTCGAAGCGACGACACATGGAACACGTCGTGGAGATTTTCTAGTTCTGGTGGTAACTCCAACCGATAGGCCAACGGGCCGATCCTTTCTAGTATAGTATAAGGCCCAACATACCTTGGGCTGAGCTTTTTCACTCCACGCACCCGCGACACTCCATGCATCGGCCGAATTTTGAGGAACACTTTTTCGCCCACCTGGAACTCCACCATCCGATGCTTTTTATTATAATATTTCGCCTGTCGACTTTGAGCCTCCAACATGCGATCCCGTATCAATCTGACCGCCGCATCAGTATCATCTATGTATTCGTTTCCCAATGCCTTCGGATCTTCATCTTGCACCCAAGACAAGGGAGTCCTGCACCTTCTTCCGTAAAGGGCTTCATGGGGCGCCATACCGATGCTTGCTTGATGACTATTGTTGTAGGAGAATTCCACCAGGGGCAAGAGTCTTTCCCATGGCTCTCCTCTGTCCAACACACATAGCCTCAACAAATCCTCCAGCGTTCTGATGGTCCGCTCTGACTGTCCGTCAGTCTGAGGATGAAAAGCGGTACTAAAGGTTAGGCGTGAGCCCAAATACGCCTGCACCGCCTTCCACTCATTTGATGTAAACCGACCATCCCTATCCGAAACAATCGTCTTGGGCACGCCATGATACCGTACAAATTGCTCCACAAAAAGGCGTACCAAAACATCCACGTGTGCTTCCTTCTTCATTGGAATGAACCGGGCTACCTTTGTTAGTCGATCCACAATAACCCACACCGAATCATTCCCGGAGCGGGAACGAGGTAGCCCATGAACAAAATCCATGGAGATATCCTCGAACTTCCATTCGGGGATGGGCAGCGACTGCAACAAACCACCGGGACTCCTGCATTCAGCCTTCACTCTTTGACAAGCTTCGCAATGTGTAACATAGTAGCGAACATCCTTCTTCATTCCCGGCCAACACATGGTCTTCCGCAGTCCGGCGTACATCTTAGCAATACCCGGGTGCACTGAATATTGAGAGGAATGCGCCTCTCTCAATATATCCTCCCGAATTTTGCCGCCCTTGGGAATATAAAGTCGGCCACGAAAATAAACGAGGCCGTCTTTGAGTGTGTACTCATTGGTGGTCCTATCTTCAATTGCCTTGATTACCGGGGCCAAGGCCGCATCCATACCTTGCTCCACCCGAATCCGATCTCGGATATCACAAACTATGCTCACGTTGGCCAAATACTCCGCATACTCTGTCGAAGGATCCTTGAATACTAGAGTAATTTCCATCTCCTCGATCATCCGAGCCAACTCCATGCTCATCAGCCGAGACTCTGGGCTAGAGCCTGGCACTTTTCTACTCAAGGCATCGGCTACCGAGTTCGCTTTCCCGGGGTGGTAGTTCATGGTGAACTCATAGTCGCATAGAAATTCCAACCACCGCCGTTGTCTCAGGTTCAACTCCTTCTGAGTGTGAACATACTTCAAGTTTTTGTGATCGGAAAAGATCTCGCAGTGGACGCCATATAAATAATGCCTCCAGACCTTCAAAGCGAACACCACTGCTCCTAACTCCAAATCATGAACCGGGTAATTGATTTCATGTTTCTTTAACTGCCTTGAAGCATAAGCGATCACATGCCCGTGCTGCATCAGCACCGCTCCCATCCCTTGATATGATGCGTCTGTGTAAACCTGAAATCCTTCCTTCCCAGACGGAAGTGCAAGGATGGGGGCGGAGGTAAGCCTATCCTTCAACTCTTGAAATGCTGCTTCACATTTAGGTGTCCACTCAAATGGCACACCCTTCTTCGTCAAGGAGGTAAGAGGAAGGGCAATCTTGGAGAATCCTTTCACGAACTTGCGGTAGTAGCCAGCAAGTCCAAGAAAGCTTCGTACCTCGGCCGCCGACTTCAAGGGCGACCACTCCTTCACGGCCCGCACCTTAGCTGGGTCCACAGCTAATCCTGCTCCACTGATCACATGCCCTAAGAAGGCAACCTCCTTAAGCCAGAATTCACACTTGCTAAACTTGGCATACAAGGCGTGCTCCTTCAATTTCTTCAAAACTAAGGTCAGGTGCTCGACATGCTCCTCCTCCGTCTTTGAATAGACTAAGATGTCGTCGATGAAAACGATGACGAAGATGTCCAAGTATGGTTCAAACACCTTGTTCATCAGGCTCATGAAGGCCGAAGGTGCATTCGTGAGCCCAAACGGCATTACTGTGAACTCATACAAACCATATCTCGAACTGAAGGCTGTTTTCTGAATGTCCCCCTCTTGTATCCTCAACTGATAGTATCCAGAGCGCAAGTCTAATTTAGAGAACCAATGCGCTCCCACTAATTGATCGAACAACTCGTCGATCCGAGGTAGCGGATAAGTGTTCCGCACCGTCAATCGATTGAGTTCCCGATAATCTATGCACAATCGCAGGGTTCCATCCTTCTTCTTTACGAACAATACGGGGGCACCCCACGGTGACGAACTGGGGCGAACGAACCCTGAATCTACTAGTTCTTGCAGTTGAACTCTAAACTCCGCGAGTTCTTTCGGGGCCATTCTGTACGGAGCCTTAGATACAGGCTTGGCACCTGGTACTAAATTAATCTGGAAATCGACCTCCCTATGCGGCGGTAATCCTGGTAGCTTCTCAGGAAATACCTCGGGAAAGTCCCGCACAACCCGTACATCCTTTAATTCCAACGCTTCCTCCTTTAACTCGAACCAGATCATGAAGACCTCGTCCCCCTTCATATGAGCTTTTACAACCTGGATAGAAGATAATATCATACGTGGCGCGAAGCCAATACCTTGGAAGATGACGTCAGAGTCTCCATGCCTCAAATAGATCCGCTTCTCCGCGCAGTCGATCCTCGCGAAGTGCCAGTCCAGCCATGCCATGCCCAAAATGATGTCAAACTCCGGCATTCTCAGAACCGTGGCCGGTGTATCAAAGGCCTTCCCATCAATAAATAACTCCAACTCGCACTTGGCGGTCGCGATCATCTCCGAGCCGTCCGGAAGGCGTACACGTCGGGCTATTCCCGTGAAGTAATGAACATCACCCACGTCTTTTATGAAATCTTCGGACACAAAAGAGTGTGAGGCACCGGTATCGAACAGCGCATAGGCCGTCTTCCCGCCAATAATCACGGTGCCTAAGTGCCAACGACCAAAACTTATTGCTAGTGTCTAATAAGTTCTAAGCAATTCATGTTAAACCATGCAAGTATGTAAACTAATTAAATCATACCTGCAATCACATCTTGTGGGTTCCGTTCCTGCGCCATATCAAGCGCGTACACTTGATCCCGGACCGGTCCGGGGTTTCCTCTTGGCGGTCCTCGTCCTCGACCACGCATATATCCCCGTCCTCGTGGAGCTGGTGGAGGGAGAGCAGGAGGGAGAGCAAGAGGGGCGTTCCCATATAGCTGCGGGCAGAAACGCCGGATGTGGCCCGGCTGGTTGCATTCGAAGCACACCAGACCACGACGCCCTTCAGGTTGTTGAAATCGCTGAGGCTGTGGGGGTGGAGGCAACGCAGGCGGCTGCGGAACTGGATGCTCCACCCTATAGTTTCGGTGGACACGCCCTCCACCTCTTTGATAACCTCTTCCTCCTCTGAAGTCCCGTCTCCTTCTATTACTTGGGCCGGCTTCCATTACGTCCTCCGCAGGCCTCTTACTACATCCCATGTGGTCCGCCTCCAATCTTTTCGCCATATCAATGATCTCCGCCAAGCTACCATCCGCTATAAACAAAAGGGACTGCCTTAGGGGATCTCGCAGCCCTTTATAGAAGCGCTTGGCATAACCTCTGTCATCCAACTCATAAGAGTCCGCAAACCTTGCGAGATGCTGGAATTCCCGCTGGTATTCTGTAACCGACTTTGATCCCTGCTTTAGTAGAAGGAACCTCTGCTCAAGCTCATCTCGGGCCGATGTAGGGATAAAGTGCTCCAAGAAAACATCCGAGAATTCACTCCAACTTATCTCTGTGTAGATCCGGCCTTGGAAGGTAGAGCCCATGAGGGACTTCCACCACCTCTTCGCATGTAAGTCCAAGACAGACACTGCCAATGTTACTGCCATGTTGGCCGGGCAACGGATTCCAGCCAACAACTCTTGTATCGTGTCTAGCCATTCCTCTGTACGTACGGCTGACTCCGTCCCAAGGTAGACGGGAGGGGAGAGAGCCCGAAAGGTGCTCAGCCAGTTGGAGCTCGGGGCCTGTTGTTGCACCGGAGCCTGCTGTGCCTTAAAAGCATCAAGAATGGCGGTGAGTGTTTGCCCCAACTCAGACTGTTGGAACTGAGTGGGTATGGGAGGGGTAGGAGTACCCCTCATCGGCTCAACATGCAGCGGAACCTACACGTACACGACAAATTTGTGGTCAGGTTGGCTAAACTTAAGGTCAAAGTTGGACAAACTTAATGTGAATTACATATGGGCACACCACTGCTTCCGCTAAGTCAGTTTGTCCCCAAACTGACTAACCAAACGGGGGTGGCACCATTGTTGAATGACTTCGTAGTTGAGGATCGTGGCAAACTGATACCATTTGTAAGACCCCCCCTCCCCGGATCCCAAAACACGGCACGAAGGGGGAGTCTTATGCCCGGAACAGCCGCCTTGCGGTAGCATTAGCACACGGGCTAACCTGTACCACAAGACGCCTATCCCGCCGGCTACAACAATATCAATAAATCATGCCAACCCAACCAAATAAATAAACATGAGAAGTCAAAATCCACACTAAGTATGTAATGTCCAAAAACATCAATAAAGAGAAGCTAAAACATGCTTCTACAATATATCAGAGTACAGCTAAACATTGCCCAAACGGGCTACATCAGAGTATCAAAAACTAACATCAGTAACAGACGGTATCGACGGCACCGTCACATCAGGCCCTGTCTCCCTGGCCTGGCTGTCCTGCTGCGTAGTCTGCGGCTGCTCCACCTGCGGCGTGACCTCCTAAAAAGGAAGACGTAGCAACCGTTAGTCGAAACGACTAAGTGGTTTCACATCCGCTCCCCCGGCGACTCCTCGGCACCGGGCGGAGAAAGGAACAAGAGTATAGTATATGTAACAAGTAAGCAAGTAAAGGAAGTGCAAACAGGTGGCAGTAGTGTAAGAGAAACAATATCATAATCAGCATTTATATAAGAGCTACAACTAGACTAGCAAGTATAAGAGCTACAACTAGACTAGCAAGTATAAGAGCTACAACAGGAAAGTAACTTAACTTATAAGAATGCCCATACAAACTTATAAGTTAAGGATCGGGTTACATAAAAGTAACTCATCGTATAAGAGTGCCCATACAAACTTATACGATGAGGATCTTGTTGTGCAATGATATGAAATGCTATGAATGCTATGCAATGACTCACCCATGCACACCCATGCAATTGCTATGTTCACACAGACTATAGTTCCCACTTTTCGAGCAGGTAGCTAACCTCTCAGGCATCAGCCGCCGTGGCCAGGCGGTGACAGTAGAACGGGCACTTCTACTACTAGGCGGGTATCACACTACTTCACCTAGGCCTCCGTACGCCTCAACGCTAAGAACACAACAGCGGAGCCCATGCGTACTATGGCCCAGCGGGGTCTTGGGTAGATGTGCACCAAGAACACAGCCCGAACTGGCCTTGTGTGACCCGGAAGGGGCCTCGGAAGAAAGCACGAGGACACAGCCCAACCGTCCACATGGTCGGAGGGGCCTCGGGAAGTGAACACCGAGGACACAGCCCAAACCGACCAAGTCTAACTGCCAACTCCCGTCGGTGTGACGACTGGCGAGCCCGTAGACCTGCCACACTATCCTTAACCCGGGATTACGACACCGCGTGTCGACTCACACCACATGCAATCTCACACCAACATCACATGGAAGGGGCCTCGGAAGCAAGCACGAGGACACAGCCCAACCATCCATCCACACCTCATCTCAACACAACCAAAACAAGTGGCGGTCAACACCGCACTCACAAACTTACACAATACTACCCATAGGAAGATGACTCTCTAAGTATTGGACTACCAAATTCAATCCACTAATCAACACACACATGGCCATAGTTTAATCTTCTATATGTCATTCCATATGAACTCTACATAAGACTTATATGATGCGCATATGTTATAGTTTAACAACATCTTATCAATTCGATTCGATTAAACATAAAGGAAACCTTCCAAACCTCAAGATAACTTGCAATAATAAATCAGTTGTATGCATTCTAAATAATAAACTCCATCATTCAAAGTTCTTCGGTGATTAGCATCAATTATTTAATCTTGACAGAATTCCACCGACTCTTGTTGCACTTTATATAAAACCAGAATTCTAAGTGTATCACTAATCTGGACAGCAATTTCGACCGAAGATTCCCGAGGCTACAGAAATCCGGTGAAGTCGTGTAACCCCTCGTTGGAAAGATCTTTTCATGATCTACAACTTTCATATTCAGGTCACAACCCAGATCTGAAATAACTTACTCGAAATCGGCTTCAAAGTTCACTGCGCACAGAACACAATTTCTGTGTACAGGAATTGCCGGACAGCAAACTCGATTTGGTTTTCCCGGGGCCACAGACATCACCGGAGGTCGTGCAACCACTCGTTGGAAAGGTATTTCCAAGGGCTACAACTTTCGTGTTTAGTCGAAAGCCCAGATCTGCCATTATCCTACATAAAAAGGGCCTAGAAGATCGCTGCGCGCAGAATACAGATTCTGCGCGCATCTTAAAGAAAATGAACGGCATCGGTTCGTCTTCCTCGTCAAGGCGATCGTTCCTAAATTTTCCAGAAATATTCTCCTCCCTTATTCAACCTCAAAGGCCATAAACTCCTCACGAGGCCATCCACCCATCGTCATATTGAAGAAAAGGGGAAGGGTTGAAGAGATCTAAAATCTAGGATTCAAATCCTAGCATGGCCTAACCTAGAAATCTTCTCCTCACCATCAAGACTCTCTTGAGTCGATGTCTCTCCTAAGGCATAACTATAGATCTAGCACCAAGGGAGGGGGTAGGAAACTCACGTTGGCTCCAGCGGTACCACCATTTCTCGCCATGGATCGCGTAGTTCTCCTCGGCGGCATCTTCTCTTTCACGGCGATGGCGGATCTCCTTCGGTAGGACTTGCTCCTGCAGTTTTCCCTCTCACAGGAGTTCTCACTGGAAATAGGGGATGGAAAAGAGAATGAAAAACGGCTAGGGTTTCTCTGCCCCTTATAAGCAAAATGTGACACGGGTAGGGACACGGCCGTGTCCGTACCCGTGTCCTGCTTCCGCGAAACGGCCGTGGCGGTTTCCATGTCGGTTCACTGTTTGACACGGGTAGGGACACGGCCGTGTCCCAACCCGTGTTCACATGACACGGCCGTGTGCCTGGCCGTGTCATTGGCCGTGTGCATCTTCAGTTACATCTCGCTACTTCTCGTCGAGCCCAACTCGGCGCACACGGGTAGGGACACGGCCGTGTCACTACCCGTGTTCCCCACTCGACGATTCTCGACGACTCTCGACGATTTCGACACGGCTCGTCGAGCTCAACTCGATGCACACGGGTAGGGACACGGCCGTGTCACTACCCGTGTTCCCCACTCGACGATTCTCGACGACTCTCGACGATTTCGACACGGCTCGTCGAGCTCAACTCGATGCACACGGGTAGGGACACGGCCGTGTCACTACCCGTGTCACTTCTCTCTACACTGATTTCTCCACTTCTCCACAAGTGCAGCCCAACTCCCTGCACTTCTCAGGACTTGAGTCAACCCTCCTGACTCAAAAACTCACACACTAGGGGCCTAGAGCGATTCGGGTCGTTACAGAGGGATCACCCTCTTCCCGCCTCTTCCTCGCGAGCTCCAGTTTCCTTTCGGGTTTTGGTTGGGGTCTAGCTGCCAGGAGTTTGCGGCGGATTCGCGGGCACAGCCAAGACCGCTGCAAGAAAAGAAGAACAGAATGTCAGCAAACTATAGGTCGCGATGGACATAAATATCAGTCTGCAGAGCTTACTGTTTTTGCGAGTTACGCCGTCTAGGCTCGATAGGAGCGGGATGTAATGTTCAATATCCAACCTGGCTCTTAATGGGATTAAAACTCAAGAAATTATTTAGGACACGCGGCGCCCCGCGCTGTTTATTTAGAAAAGGAGTAGATGGTTTTATTCAGGAAGATAAGGCGTGCAGATTTATTATTTGGATATAAAACAGTTGAAATAGAGTTTTAATGAAAGGAGGCAAGTGCACCTATCGCGTGTAGTACAGGATATTCCGGTGAGGAATATCGGGGTCGTATTGTTCTTGGGGTCGGGTTGACTATTTCTACTCTTCCCTGGAGCGGACTATTATTTTACTAAAAATTTATCTTGTCGGGATAGTATTTATATATATATAAGAGCGGAAAATAAAAGCATTAAAGATGGAGCTGATGAATAACTTAGTGCGACAGTATCTAAAAGAATTTGAACTAAAATAAACTTTTAATAAAAAGAGATCCTAAATTTCAGATTAATTAAGACGAAGACTTAGTCGTGGAGGTTCCACTAAAATGTGCTCACCTATCTCTAGGACTATCGCTCACCTGAACATTAAGACTATTCAACCGGTCTCTCGTCCGACGAAGGACTCCTCTTAATGATCGCATTACGCTAAGAACCCAGCTATTCAGTGGGGAACCCAATCAGGTAGAATTCCGCGCCTCCTCTCTCGAGGGTTAGTGCGAAACTCCATTTACCAAGGGGTGATCGGTCCAACGCACGGCCTCTCGTCTAGCTAGTGTATGGACTACGGGAATAGAGCCCACACATCGATATATGGTTCTATGCGTCGTAAACCCGGGGCAAACATTAAGTAATTTAATTAATTAGAAAAATAGGACCTTTAATTATTTAAAGCGATTTTATCTGTCCCAATGGTCTTCGATACTGAGGGCTAAGAGCGGTTAGCCACTCATCGGAATGGGGACAGCTTGCGGAAAGAAAGCGATAAAATCAAAGCAGAAAATGAAAGCTGAAAATGAAAGCAGTAAAATAAAGCAAGAAAGAAAGCGATAAATTGCGAGTCCTACTCAAACGAGTAGGGGAAATGAAAGCGAGTCCTTCTCAAACGAGTAGGCTGAAATAAATGCACACACGCACGCACTCTTCAGAAATGAAAACACACACACTATACAGAAATTAAAAACACACACTCACTCTACTGAAAGTAAAACACACACTCACTCTGCTGCAATAAAAATACACTCACGCTACAGAAAATAAAAACTCCACTCTACAGAAATAAAACGCACACACACACTCTACAGAAAATAAAACATACCCACAGACTCTACTGAAAATAAAAACACACGCACACACTCGACAAAAATGAAAAAAAAAACTATAAAAATTATCTCATACATGCACGCACACATACGAAAAAAGTGAAAAATAAAGTTGTCTAAAAATTAAAACAACTACATTTCTACCTCTAGAATGTGGTAGAAATGCATAAAAAGATCAAATAAAAATTAAAGTAGCAAAAAGTTTTGCAAACAAAAGCGAAAAACAAAGTTACTGGAAAATTAAAACAAATACATGCCTACCGCTAAAATATGGTAGAAATGCATAAAAAGAAGACAAAAAAATTAAACAAGCAAAACAGTTTTTGAAATAAAATCAATATAAAGGTGTTTGAAAAATTAGCACGATAACTTTTTCATTCTTATGATTTTATAAAATAGCTTAAAAAGTGAAAATAACGTAGAAAAAGTACAAAAAGTTTTAAAACCTAAAAAAACCTAAGTTAAAGAAAAATCAAAACCACTTTTAAAATACCTTTATAAACTCATAAAAATGAAATAAAAAGAGCGGAAAAATCCTAACACTAAACGAATCTAAGTAAAAGAAATAACAAAAACCTAAAAGCATAAATTTATACTCATACACGCACACACCCATTTTAAAAGAACTAAAATAAAGATATAAAAAAATAAAAATAAGATTACTTAGGGTCGAAACATAGATGAAGTAGATAACAACGTATGTACAACCCCGTATCCGGTGAGTGAGGTCGTCAGAAACTAGATCGGCCGGTTCATATCGTACAAGCAGCAAGCGAGCTCAGCAGAGGAACCTGAAGGCAGTAAGCGAACTGGGCAGGAAAAGGCCGAACCCGAGCTCGGCATTCGTCGTGACCCCGGGCTCGGCATTCGCCGAGCCAGGCCCAGGCTTCGTCTAGCTGAGCTCGACTAATGGAGGCCAATCGAAGGGCAAGCACAGTAGCCAGCTCGCACTCACCCTATAGAGCTTGGCAGACAGCAAGCGAGCAGGATCTTCAGGGGTGGCCGAGCTCGCCCAAGTTTATGAGGTACTTTTTACTATTTGCCCATGCTGGCCTGCCCATAGCCTTTCAGAACAGCGGAGCAACGCTGTTGGCAGGACAACCTAGACAGCACATAGCCATTGAGGACAACGGGAATTGGCTATTTGCAGGCCATTTTCAGAAATCTATAAATAGGACCCAAGGGTTACCTCAGAAAGCAGGCATCCTGTGCTTTCTCACTCCGTCTCTCAAGCGCTTTCTGAGGATACCTTAGCTCGGCTTCTGGCTAAGCAGGGGAAGCGCTCTAAGATCTTTCGGGTGTGTGGTGGGTCCTCCCCGCCGAGCCCTTGTATCAATTTTTTCTTATTTCCCTTGTTGTTTTGCTTGCAGGAGCGAAGTAGGTGCGCGATCACCCCTTCCCCAAGGGTGAACTCCACATGAGACCGAATTTCGGTTTCAAAATTTTTATGCGGTGAGCGCGGACCGTGGTCAGTACAGAAAACCTCCAGAGAGCTCGATGACAGGAGGGCAAAGATCTGACAGGCCGGACTCGCCGCCCTCCCCACCTCTGGCCATAGTGGGTATGTTTGAAGATTTTAGGAATGAGGTGTTGGGCCTCGTCAAGTTCGCACTCGGCGCGCGGGCTGAGTGCTCGACTCCATTTGTCCATATCGCAGCTGCACCCTCTCTGGGCGAGGACGCCCCCGGCAGGCGAGCTGGGAAGGAAGTTGCCAAGGAGGGCTGGGGGTGCGAGCTCCCCGGGCGCGTGCTATTCCCCAACACGGCAGGTGGAGGTCGGATCAGCGAGCTTAGCCCGCGAGACGCGACAGCTCGTTTAGTAGGGGGAGGCAGCCCCTTCAGCGAGTTGGTCTCTTCAGCTCCATTTTTAGAGGGGTTCAGGGAACCCGAGATGTCCTACTACACCGGGAATGGAGACCCGGTCCAACACGTCCAATGGTTTGAGGACGTGGTCTCGATCCAGTAGATGTCAGATGGGTTCAAGTGCCGGCTCTTCAGCATCACCCTTAAGGAGAAGGCAATGGAGTGGTTCCACCAGCTGCCGGCCAGCTCGATCTACTGCATCGATGACCTACGCCGGGGGTTCATGCTGAGGTTCACCACCTCGAAGAGGAGGAAGAAGGAGTCAGAGTCCCTATTCCACATCAAGCAGGGGGTGAATGAGACGTTGGGGAGCTATGTGGACCGGTTCCAGGAGGAGGTCACCTAGGTCCAGGAGATGCCGGGCCATAGTCTGATGATGGCATTCACCCTGGGCCTGCAACAGAGTTTCTTCAGGATGGAGTTAAAGAGAATCCCCCCTCTCCTACGAGGA
The DNA here is from genome assembly GCA_039583875.1 of Platanthera guangdongensis. NCBI lineage: Eukaryota > Viridiplantae > Streptophyta > Magnoliopsida > Asparagales > Orchidaceae > Platanthera > Platanthera guangdongensis. The sequence continues at coordinate 99,351,917 of CM077158.1, read as the reverse complement.
GCTGATGGAGAGGGGGCGAGAGAAGTTGACGGGGAGGCATCAAATTCGGAGTTCGCCCGGAAGCTGGCCAGGTGAGCCACGGAGGAAGAGAAGGAGCCAAGGGGAGGAAGAGGACATGAGGATAGGAGAGTCGAGCCCCGACAGAGGGAGCAGAGACAACTATAGGGGCAGCATCAGCCCATGTGGGGGCGTTAGGAGCCTGACATTCGGCTGGGCTGGAGGCCCGAGTGGCAAGGGTAGGGGCCACAGAGAGGGTACCAAGGAAGGGAGCGTAATAATTCATTTGATGCATAGAGTATTGTATACATTTCATTTATATATATTTTGGAAAGTTCTTTTATTCTATAAATTTATTTCTATTGTGATAGAGTAATTTAATATAATAAATGCCCGTAGAATGTTTGCTTCCATAGGAGTCAAGTGGTGACTTCAATATGAGAGCTTATGTTTTAGAAGCTTCATTCTCAAATGGTCCCTGGTCGAGTGTTATCTTAGAAGCTAAGGGCGATGATGGCACATTAAGACGAACAAGTGCGTTGACTGATGACATGTTCTTACAGATCATGATATTGTCATATAAAGTCATCACATTTGTAATTATTAGTGAACAAGTTATACTACATAGACCCACCATGAGAATACTTTGTGGATTGTTATATGAACGTGTCACAAGTATGACTCAAGTGGTAATGGTGTTTGTGGTCATTTTACCTGAAGTAACATCATTCATCGAGTGAGGAAGAGCATGCTTTGATCCTATCAAAAGTCCAGTCTTGAGAAAGTTGGATGATAAAGGTGCTTATTGGGTACGTTACGAATCATTTGACTGTTTATGTGTCAGCAGAGATGAGATTTGTCCTCCAATATGACAGGAGTTGCATCCATGGGCCCCTTGATGAAATAGGACTGAGAAATGCATTGCCATGTTTGGTTGAGTTAATATATGATATTGGGCTCACCAATTTCTGGAAGTCCATTCTAGATCAGGAAAGTAGGATTGAACGATTATGAGGGTGACACAGTCTATACCTCTAGTTCTATCCAAATGTATGGGACGAAGGGACATGAAAACACCGATACATTTGACATAATTGCTTTAGAGTTTTAAACTCTTATTTCCTGAGAAACAATGATGCATTGCTAGATGCCTCTCATTGTTTATGAAGCTTTTGTTTGATATTTTCAAGATCATGTGGGAGATTGTTGGTATTACCATGGTGATCTAGAAGTGATCAAACATGTGGTCTCACTGCCAACACAATATGAGTCTATGGGGTCGCACAAAAGAGCATTGGGTAAGTTGGAAAGGTTTGTGTTGGTCTTACTCATATGTGATATGAGTGAAGGACAAAGCCTATGATGTTCTGGATGTGAAGGATTTTCATTCCGGGACATGTATTGTGAATATGAGGCATCAGGAAAGTGATCGGAAGATTCTAAGGGAAATTTATCGAGTATAGCTGAGAGGATTCGACGAATGGTTTGAATTTGTTGAGTACCGCGTGACATATCAATGCTTCTGTCTCAGATTCATCGAGTATCATCATGACAGTTTTGACGAATTAGACTCATTCGTCGAGTATCGTCGATTCATCGAATATCCTATTAATACGTGGACGATTTACTCTATATCGATTCGTCGAGTATATCCATGTTATCTCGATGAATATCCTTGTATTCGTCGAATATCGACATGATACACGATGAATTCTGTTTCGTCTGGTTTATTACATTTAAGTTCGGTTCGGCTGGTCTGCGAGTATCTGTTGGTTCGACTTTCTGATTGAAACCTATTTGCAGAATGAAATATACCAAAAAATCGATGTGTGATTCTATATGCCAGGATCCATATATATAAAGAAGAATGAACAACCACAGATATACCTGTAGATTGAAATATACTCGTGGATCTGAAATAGAGAGGAGATGCTGTGTAAAGGCCCAAAATTCCAAAATCAGAAAACGAAATAGGAATTTCTTGGATCTGAAAATACAGAGGAGAGGAGAATGAAAATCGAGAACAAATATTGGTTGTGAAAGTAGAAATAGAGAATGAAAGTCAGATTGAAATATACCCAAAAATTGAGGTTTGCTTCTATATGCCAGGATCCATAGGTGCTGTCTAGATTGAGTGTCCGGAGGACAGCCAGTTTCCTAACATTTTTATTGCCCTCACCATCCTGGAATTATAAGACGGCAGGGGGGAAAAAGCATGAAGAAAAAAATAATCAATCATGCAAGCTACTTTAAAACTCAGATCCCAAATCATTAGGCTGCTGGTTCTGAAACATAGAGGAATACTCCGGCAGGTTTTCCGCGGGAGAAGGGTCGATTACCTTTCCATTTGGAACTGCGACGGGAGGAACTGTCGAAGCATGTGGCGGTAATAAAGGATGGGAAATATACCGGTAGATTGAAATATACTCTTGGATCTGAAACAGAGAGGAGATGCTGTGTAGAGCCAGAAAATGGCGAAATCAGAAAACGAAATCAGAATTCGTTGGATCTGAAAATACAGAGGAGAGGAAAATGAAAATCATGAAAAAATCTTGGTTCTGAAAGTAAAAATAGAGAATGAAAGTCAGATCCGAAAAAAAAGTAGAGAACGAACCTCAGTTAATGGAAATGTGAAGCTCAGATGAAGACGAAGATGAACCTCCGTTTGTGTCACAACCCGCATTTTCACTGCATAAAAGGTTTATCAAAGTAAGGAAAAATGCGCGTCATGATGCCACGTCAGCAGGGGATAACTGCGGACGCTCGGGAAGACACCAAACTAATCATGAATAAAGGTTCCTTTTTAAGTTATTTTAGGGAAAATCAATTAAGTGCAGAAGTGAGCCATATCCCTCGGCTTAGTGGCTCATCTAGTCCACGAATCAAAATATATTATACTCTGTGGAAAAATACTTGATTAGATTAACTCAAACATCCTACATGAACAAAACGTGCCAAAAGGACAATTCATGCTATGCAAGACTCTAAATTTATTATAGTAGGGAAGGTAGTTTTTACGGTCACTAAAAATAACAAGTTAGAGTTTCAAATTATGCAGTGCATGAGGTAATAGTAGTAGGTTTTATAGTTAAAAATACCTAACATGCATTCCTAGCATAAATCCTCCCAGAAAACAAGTAATCCACATCCACATTTAAAGAAATGAGCACCTAGCAAGTATCAAACAACTAACACAATCAGTGAGCGCCAACAAACTGACATGAACCCACGAACAAAAGTATGTCTGAACAAACAACAAACTACCTCGCTAAGACGAGGCAACAAACACGGCCAACGCTGCCGACTAGAAAACTCCAAAACCAGCACTGCTAACTGCTAATGCTCTGAACCTGAGGCATTCAAAAAACAGAACACCTCAGCAAGAAAGTACAAATAGTGGCAGGAAAAGTAATAAGCCAAAATAAACAAAGGTCAACAGGGGTACCAACCCAAGACCAAAAGCACTGAGGTAAAGTACAAAAGAAAACAGGGCATCAACAGGAAAAGAAATCCTACGTGCCTTATCACGTTCCACAAGGGCACACCAGACGCACAAGGCTATAAGGTGGCTACATGATTATTTCACTAGAAAGAAAAATACAAAACCTTTATTAGGAACCTGTAGTCGACTCTACCTGAAAATACGGGCGAAGTGGTCACTCTTGGACACACCACCCAAAAAAATGTTGAATTTTGTGAAGTGGAAGTGGTTGACCGGACAGGCTGGGCGGCCTGGGCGGATAGTTTTGGCGGACGAGGCGGACTGGGCGGACTGTGATGTGCGGCCTGGTGGAAAGTCTAGTGAAAGCCGACTGTCTTCTGAGCAGGTTGTTTGCATGGAGTCCGCGGACTATGCGGCCTGGTATCTGCGGTTAAGCCGTTGGCTGTGGTTTTACCAAGGAGCGGCCTGAGCGGATAGAGGCTTGCGGACTGGTGCATTGCTCAGTGGCCGTGGTGCAAGCTTGTGCTGATATGCGGTTTGGCTCGTGTCCGCGGGAAGCTTGCGGACTGATGTGTTCGTGGTGTGGGCTGTTGCAGACTGAGCTTAGAGCTTGGCTGAAGCCTTGTCGAGCTCTGGTGGTACAGCTGGTGCTTTGCTGTAGAGGTCATTGGCGGACTGGTTTTGGAGTCCGGGGATGGTTGCTGCATTGGACAGGAGTGCGAGGAGCTTGCGGACTGCTGGCGGTCTGTGTGCTTGTTGTTTGGAGGACGAGAGTTTATGTCCGCCATGCTCGCATTGGCCTTTGATGGTTTTGGACTTGGTCACACTTTGTGCCAAGACCATGGTGTCCGCTGTATCCGCGAAGTCCGCTGTGACCGGGCGGACTTGATATTTTCCTTTGGTCGTGTACTTGTGGCGGATTGAGGTGTGAGTCTTGCGGACTGCCTCGGGTTTGGACGGACTGCCATTAAAGGGGGATTGCTATCCTGCAGTGATTGGAGCTTTGCGGGCTGATTCCTTGTCCACATAGCTTGGGCGGACTGGAGAGGGTTCGCCAATGTTGTCTTGCTCCTGGCAGTTTTCCTTGGTATCCGGCTAAGTCCTTGCGGACTCAGCGGACGGTGTTTTGCTATCGCGCGGGCTGGGGTGATGTCTCTATCTCTAGGGCGGTGACCACACTCCTCACCTCGCCTATAAATAGGCCCCCCCTGGCAGGTCTACAGTAACTTGAGTGAACAGTAATTTGGGTTGGGCAACGAGCTGCGGTCTCAGTTTGTCTGTCCGCGCGGATTATTTCAGTGCTGACGTTTGCTGTGTGCAGGTCGCCCGGGTAGCTTCAAGGAGCCAGGAGTTTAGCTGTGACTTCGGTCAAGTACTTGGAAGTGTGCGGTCTCTGCGGATTCAGCAGGAGGTCGCTCTGCGGCTTGTCAGTTCTGTTTCATCTTTGCTAGCTTCAACAACCTGTCCGCCGGCTTCAGGCAGATAGGGGGTGTTCCTCAGTTCAGCTTCAGCAGGAGACGAATAACGGTGTGTCCGCGTGGCCTCGCATCTTTGGCGGACTCCGTGGCTATTCGGCGGTTTGCAGCTTAAGTTCGGGCAATCTCAACGGACTCGGCGACCTCGGCGACCTCGGCGGTCTCGGCGGACTCCGGTGTTATCCGCCTGGCTTGGTTTTTTGGTACTTTCTGTTTACAGCTGTTATACTAGCGAAATCATGTCTCGCTATGTATGTCTCGTGTTGTAAAGAAGTGAATGAATAAATGACCTACTTGTGCTTCCATTGTTTGTTGGGATTAACCTTTATTCCTTGGTTTTTCGCTGGTTCAACGTGAGAACTGGGTAGTTCCGAAGATATTAATTTGGCGTTTGTGCTATCTTGCTGACCACGTTGAGAAAATTTAACATGGTATCAGAGGGAGGTTCAGTTGCGTGAGCGGAAGTCAACCAGGGTTGTTACTCAGTGATTGAGTGGTGCTCAACCTGTGTTGTTGCTCGGAGCTTCTGAAAGGTTGCCAACAGGTGTTGCAATGGAAGGGAGTTTTGCAAGAGGTCTGGGCATTGAACTCTTAATGCCGACTAACTTCAAGAAGTGGAAGTTGTGCATGAAGAGTTATCTTCTTGGCGAGGAGCTGTGGGAAGTCGTCGGTGGTGACGACAGACAGGAAGTCACTGCTGCGTTCGGTACTGCTGAGCAGATTAGGCTCTGGAGAAGAACAAATGCTAAGGCGGAGTTCATTCTGAAGAGGGTCGTGTCTCCGAAACTGTTTGATCACATTGTTGGATGTGAGTCGGCTGCTGATATTTGGACAACCATTGATGAGTTGTTCAATAGGAAGAATGTGGCGCGGCTTCAGTTCCTGGAGAATGAGTTGGCCAGGGCAACTCAGGGAGACCTTTCCATCTCGAGGTACTTCTTAAAGATGAAGAGCTTGTGTGCTGAGTTGTCAGCACTGGATCCTGATGAGCCTATCTCTGAGGCTAAGATGAAAAGGCAAATTATCCGCGGCTTGCGGAAGGAGTATGTGGCCTTTGTAATATCTATTCAAGGGTGGGCTACTCAGCCCTCTTTGCTGGAGCTGGAGAATCTGCTTGCATCGCAGGAGAGCTTGGCAAGGTAGATGGCTGGAGTGAACTTGAATCAGGAAGGCATCGAAGCTCTCTTCTCAGGCAAGAAGAAAGGATGGGAAGGGAAGAAGAAGAAGAAGGTGCAGGTCATTGGTGAGAAGGAGACTTCAACTTCATATCAGCTGGAGAGGAGCAATGCTCCTAAGGACTGGAAGAAGAACTTGAAGTGCTACCGATGTCATCAGCAAGGGCACTTCAAGCGGGACTGCAAGGTCAAACTACAGCCTGGGCATGCTAAGGGAAAGGAGGAAGCTTGCTCGAGAAGTGAAGAAGCAGAATGGGGCGGAGCTTTTATGACGGGCACTTGTGTCCGGGCCTTGTCTGCTGAGGACTTCAACGGCGAGTGGATCGTGGACTCCGGGTGTGGTCATCACCTCACCGGAGATAAATCGAAGTTCACCTCCATGCATGCTTACTCAGGTAATGAAGCTATTATCACTGCTGATGATACTGTTTATTCAGTAGAGAAAGAGGGGGTCGTGTCTTTGGGTAGTGATCAGGGGCCACTCACGTTATGGAGTGTGTATCACGTGTCGGGCATGAAGAAGAACCTCTTCTCGGTGACCAATGCGGTGGATGCTGGGTATCACGTTCTGTTTGGGCCAACAGACGTGAGGTTCCTTCACAATGTATCAGCGGTAAAGGCTGATGTTGCTCATGTTGGGAGGAGGGTGAAGAACTTGTTTGTTCTAGCCACCAATTCTTATGTTGATAGAATGAGGGCCAATGATAGCGCTGCTATCTGGCATGAGAGGCTGGGGCATGTTGGAATGGACAAGCTGAAGGCGATGGCGAGTAGAAGTCTGGTGAAGGGGTTGCCGAAGTTGTCCTCCTTTGGTGATGTGCATATTTGCGCAGGCTGTCAATACGGTAAGGCACATCGCCTTCCGTTTGATAAATCACAAACAAGGAGCAATAAACCATTGGAGTGTATTCATGGCGACCTGATGGGACCGACGGTTACTGCCAGCCTTGGTGGAAGCAGATACATGCTTGTCTTGGTTGATGACTACTCAAGGTATACTTGGGTGTACTTATTAAAGGAGAAGTCGGAAGCCTTCCGTTTATTTATGGAGTTTAAGGAGTTGGTAGAAGGCCGGCTTGGCTTGCAGATTAAGAAGCTTAGAACTGATAACGGAGGTGAGTTTGTCTCCTCCGAGTTTTCTAACTTCTGCAGGAAGCACGGGATCCAACGGGAGCTTACTTGTGCTCACACTCCACAACAAAATAGGGTAGCGGAGCGGAAGATCCGTCATTTGACGGAGACCTGCAAATGCTGGCTTCATGGAAAGATATCCCAAGGTCCTTTTGGGCGGAGGGGATGTCTTGTGCAGCTTATGTTATCAACCGGATGCCACTCAGCCCTATCAACATGAAGACTCCTATTGAGCTGTTGCTGAAGGAGAAGCCGAGTGTTGGACACCTTAGGGTGTTCGGTTCAACTTGCTACGTGCATGTCCCGGATGTTTCACGGACTAAGCTGGATGCGAAGGCAAGGAAGCTTTTCTTTGTTGGCTACGATGAGCAAAAGAAGGGATGGAAATGCATGGATCCTGTGACGAAGAAGTTCGTGGTATCAAGAGACGTTGTCTTTGACGAGCTGACGTCATATGGAGGTGGCTTGGTTGAGCTAACCGGAAGTAGCAAGGTTTATGAAGCACCGGTGGTGGCTGCTGAAGGCTTGGAAGAGGAGCTTGCTGTTTCACCAGCAGCTCCTGTTGCTTCTAACTCCGAGGCTGAGCCTTCTGGCTCAGGAAGCAGGGGGAGCACTGTTCAATGCTTGCCCCAGGTAGGAGTGGAGCTTGAAGAAGCAACGGAAGCAGTGAGTAAGGAGCCGACCCTTCGGAGATCGAAGAGGGTGGTTAAGCCACCGGCTCGGTACTGTGATGGGAATGCAGTGAGCTTTGTCTCCCGCTTCTTTGCAGGTCCTCTGGATGAGCGAGAGCCTGCAAACTTCAACGAGGCCACTGGAGTGAAGGAGTGGGAAGGTGCCATGAAAGTAGAGATTGATGCTCTGAAGAAGAATGAAACCTGGGACCTTGTGCCCAAGGTTGATGGCATTACTCTGGTTACTTGCAAGTGGGTGTATAAGTTGAAGAAGAAGGCTGATGGGAGCATTGATCGGTTCAAAGCTCGTCTGGTCGCTAGAGGATTCTCACAGCAGTATGGAGAAGACTATGAGGAGACATTTAGTCCAGTTGCGAAGATGACTTCAGTAAGAGTGGTGATCGCTTTGGCTGCTAGCAAGGGATGGAGGTTGTGGCAACTCGATGTGAAGAATACCTTTCTTTACGGAGAGATTGACAAGGACATCTTCATGGATTAACCGCTTGGTTTTGTCTCTGAAAAGCATCCGGACTATGTCTGTAAACTCAGGAAGGCTCTCTATGGGTTGAAGCAAGCTCCTAGAGCGTGGTATGGGAAGATTGTAAAGTACTTGCAATTCTGTGGATACCTTGCTTCTAACTCGGATTCAAGCTTATTCGTCAAGAAGAAGGGAGAGATACGAGTCTTGGTCCTGCTGTATGTGGATGACATGATCATCACAGGGAATTCGGAGGGGGAAGTAGCAAGGCTCAGGGCTGAGCTTGCTATACGCTTTGAGATGAAGGACTTGGGAGAGTTGCATCACTTTCTCGGTCTGGAAGTGGAGAGGAAGGAGTGCGGGGTTCTCATTTGCCAGAAAGGGTATGCTGATCGCATTGTGAAGCAGTTCGGCATGGGCGAAGGGAAGAAGTGCTCTACTCCACTGGAACCTGGGCAAAATCTTCGACGAGATGAGGGAAGGGTTCTTCATGATCCCTTGGTGTTCAGGGCTCTTGTTGGGAGCTTGATTTACCTGACTATTACAAGGCCGGATATTTCTTATGCTGTTGGCCGAGTAAGTCGGTATATGGCTGAACCAAGGCAATCTCATCTAGTGGCGGTAAAGGGAATTCTGAAGTATGTCAAGGCTTCTTCTGACATGGGACTCCTCTATGGAAGGGACTCGGAGTTTGCGTTGCTCTGGTACACGGATGCTGACTATGGCGGTGATTCAGATGATCGAAGGTCCACTTTAGGTTATGTGTTCAATTGCGGTTTAGCTAGCATCTCGTGGTGTAGCAAGAAGCAGGACTCGGTGTCAGTTTCAACTACGGAGGCAGAGTATATGGCTTCGGCCTTGGCTGCTCGGGAAGCCGTTTGGTTGAGGAGGCTTATAGAGGATGTTCATGAATAAGTGCAAGGGCCTACTTTACTCCGGGGTTACAATGAGAGTGCTCTCAAACTGGTTAACAATCCAGTGTGTCACGCCAGGACCAAGCATATAGAGATTGATCACCATTTCATCAGGGAGAAGGTGTTAGAAGGATCTCTGCTGGTCGGGCATATTCGGAGTGAAGATAATCTTGCTGACATCTTCACGAAGCCACTGTCGAAGGGGCCCTTTGAACGCTTGCGCAGCTTGCTGGGCTTGGTCACCACTTCCCACTTCAAGGGGGAGTGTTGAATTTTGTGAAGTGGAAGTGGTTGACGGGACATGCCGGGCGGCCTGGGCGGACAGCTTTGGCGGACTAGGCGGACTGGGCGGACTGTGATGTGCGGCCTGGTGGAAAGTCTAGTGAAATCCGGCTGTCTTCTGAGCGGGTTGTTTGCCTGGAGTCCGCGGACTATGCGGCCTGATATCTGTGGTTAAGGCGTTGGCTGTGGTTTTACCAAGGAGCGGCCTGAGCGGATAGAGGCTTGCGGACTGGTGCATTGCTCAGTGGCCGTGGTGCAAGCTTGTGCTGATAGGCGGTTTGGCTCGTGTCCGCGGGAAGCTTGCGGACTGATGTGTCCGCGGTGTGGGCTGTTGCGGACTGAGCTTAGAGCTTGGCTGAAGCCTTGTCGAGCTCTGGTGGTACAGCAGGTGCTTTGCTGTAGAGGTCATTGGCGGACTGGTTTTGGAGTCCGGGGATGGTTGCTGCGTTGGACAGGAGTACGAGGAGCTTGCGGACTGCTGGCTGTCTGTGTGCTTGTTGTTTGGCGGACGGGAGTTTATGTCTGCCATGCTCGCATTGGCCTTTGATGGTTTTGGACTTAGTCACACTCTGTGCCAAGACCATGGTGTCCGCTGTATCCGCCAAGTCCGCTGTGACCGGGCGGACTTGATATTTGCCTTTGGTCGTGGACTTATGGCGGATTGAGGTGTGAGTCTTGCGGACTGCCTCGGGTTTGGGCGTACTGCAATTAAAGGGGGATTGCTGTCCTGCAGTGATTGGAGCTTTGCGGGCTGATGCCTTGTCCGCATAGCTTGGGCGGACTGGAGAGGGTTCACCAATGTTGTCTTGCTCCTGGCGGTTTTCCTTGGTATCCGGCTAAGTCCTTGCGGACTCGGCAGACGGTGTTTTGCTATCGCGCGGGCTGGGGTGGTGTCTCTATCTCTAGGGCGGTGACCACACTCCTCACCTCGCCTATAAATAGGACCCCCCTGGCAGGTCTACAGTAACTTGAGTGAACAGTAAGCTGGGTTGGGCAAGGAGCTGCGGTCTCAGTTTGTCTGTCCGCGCGGATTGTTTTAGTGCTGACGTTTACTGTGTGCAGGTCGCGTGGGTAGCTTCAAGGAGCCAGGAGTTTGGCTGTGACTTCGGTCAAGTACTTGGAAGTGTGCGGTCTCTGTGGATTCAGCAGGAGGTCGCTCTACGGCTTGTCAGTTCTGTTTCATCTTTGCCAGCTTCAATAACCTGTCCGCCGGCTTCAGGAGGGTAGGGGGTGTTCCTCAGTTCAGCTTCAGCAGGAGACGAATAACGGTGTGTCCGCGCGGACTCGCGGCTTTGGCGGACTCCGTGGCTATTCGGCGGTTTGCAGCTTAAGTTCAGGCGATCTCAGCGGACTCGGCAACCTCGGCGACCTCGGCGGTCTCGGCGGACTCCGGTGCTGTCCGCCCGGCTTGGTTTTTTGGTTCTTTCTGTTTACATCTGTTATACTAGTGAAATCATGTCTCGCTATGTATGCCTCGTGTTGTAAAGAAGTGAATGAATAAAAGACCTGCTTGTGCTTCCATTGTTTGTTAGGATTAACCTTTGTTCCTTGGTTTTCCGCTGGTTCAACGTGAAAACTGGGTAGTTCCGAAGATATTAATTTGGCGTTTGGGCTATCTTGCTGACCACGTTGAGAAAATTTAACAAAAAACATGGGCGAAGTGGTCGCTCTTGGACACGCCACCCAAAAATACGGGCGAAGTGGTCACTCTTGGACACACCACCCAAAAACACGGGCGAAGTGGTCGCTCTTGGACACACCACCCAAAAACACGGCGAAGTGGTCACACTTGGACACGCCCCCCAAAAACAAAACAGATATATAATCCATCTAACTGCGAGGGAGTCTCATACTCTCCACCATACACTGCAGACATCCAAAAAACCCGATAGACTTCCACAGGGCACTAATGAAGGTAACAAACACTGCGGAGGTGGAATCATCCACTAACTCCCACATTCAAGAACCCAAAGAAACCACAACACAAATATCTCGAGATTTGGCTCGATAGATTCTATTTGACATTACCGAACTCAAGACGCGGTTGATCAACCTCTAGGAGCAATTATAGTCCTAGATAAATTCTAACGCGCTAAATAACAAAAACTAAAACATGCATAGCCATCATTAAGACACACCAGGAACGATTAACCAAAACCAGACAAAATTGGGCTTTCCAAGGCAACACTGTACAATGACAAAGGAATGGTTAAACGATTAATAAAAATAATGACTTGGAAGAATAAGCGCAAAAAATTTAAAGAACATGAAAGTATAGTCATTACCATCAAATCGGACAAAGAGAAATGAGGGGAAACCACCACTTGCCTTGGTTTTACTGGAAAAGTCCTCTGAATCGCTCCACGTCGTAGATCGGGGAAAAAGACTACGAGAGAAGTTGAAATCTAGACAAAAAGGGTCGAAAAGGAGATTAGGGCCGAAAAACCCTAACGAGAAAATCTCAAGGAACGGGGAAGAAATTACCATGAGGGCGAAGCTCTCGACGAGAGCTTTCCAGATCTACGATCGGTTTGAAATTCCGAGCACCGGAGCACCGTCAACGGCCACCGGAAGGAATAAGGATGGACCACCTCTTTCTCGCTCACGCCGCTCTGGATCGGGAGGAAAAGAAACAGAGAGGATGAACGAGATGGAGAAGGTTTTTATACCAAAGGTGATAACAGAAAAAAAAAACAGCAAAAATAAACCGGGTTCAGCAGAACCGGTTTTCCCGAAACAGACGGAAAGGGGTGCTCGAGTATCGGACAAAGAAATCTACTCGGGTAGTTCAATACTACCACACGAGTACAGAAGACCTACTAGAGTAGCTCATCACAACTACTCGAGTAACAGAAACCTACTCGTGTAGCTCATCACAGCTACTCGAGTAATAGAGACCTACTCGAGTAGTTCATTACAACTACTCGAGTAACAGAGGAGGGGTACTCGAGCACCAAAGGAATCACACGAGTACAGCATAAGGGCTACTCGAGTACTAAGGAACATACTCGGGTACAGCATGGGGAAACGAGGGCGCACAGAATCAGGACAAGAAACAAGCCGCGCGGATAGAAACAAGCCGCGCGGATAGAAGAGAGGGCAAGCCGCGAATCAAGTCGCAGAACGCCGAAAAGAAGCCGCGAACAACAGAGGGCGCACAGAATCAGGAGGAAATGACCGTGTCCTCTGATACCATGTTAGAAAGTAGAGACAAGAAGCGAAAAGACTAGAACAAGAGAATAAACTTTTGAATAATTGAAATTTTATTATCCAAAAAAGATATCATTTACAAAGGTATGGCCTCCCTTATATAGAATGGAGGAGATAAGAAAGAGAGTATACAAACAATGTGGGACTAAACATTTACAGGCTGAGCGGCTAGAATAATGGAGACCGATCAGGCCGCGCGTTAGACAGATGGGATAACCGCTCGGCAACTCCAGCAGGATAGAACAAGCCGTAGAGTGAGACCGCCAGACCGCCCGGTCTACAAACCGCTGGATCAGACCGCTAAGCTGCTCGGTCTACAAACCGATGGATCAGACCGCTAAGCCGCCGGTCTAATACTTCAACACTACTCAAGTACAAGGCAGTTACTCGTTTAATGCTAGGGGAATACTTACGAATTCGGTTCGAAAATCATCGAACACAGAGAGCTGGGCCCGATCGTCAAACTCAGTTCGAAAATTGCCGAACTAAATTCGAAAATCGTCGAACACAGAACACATGGCCTGATCGTTGAACTCAACACGCGTGGCCAGAACTACAGCAAGCCCCGCTCGACGATTCGTCGAGCTCAGTACGACAATCGTCGAGCTCCAGCCAGCGCCCAGAAAAGAAGTTACAATCGTCGAGCTCCGCTCGACCATCGTCGACCTCAGACAACGACCAAAAAAGAGAACAATCGTCGAGCTCTGCTCGACGATCGTTGAACTGGACACAGCGCCCAAAAAGGATAACAATCGTAGAGCTCCGCTCGACGATCGTCGAACTTGAAACAACGCTCAGGAAAAACCGAAAAAAACTCGGTTCGACGAAAACCCACACCTTCGAAGGGCTTCCCGAGAAATCAACACAAGCCCAAGGCATTAAAATAGAAATTAACATGTTCAGATAGTTGAACAGGGAACTATGAGATCAAAACAAAGGCTCAAACGTGTCGGATTAAACGAAACTCACGCCGTAGGAGAAAACTGATACTACGGACACAACGACGAGGTCAAAGCCAAAATCCTACGAGCCATTCCCGAGATATTAACCTCCAAAACATGCGGAGAACAAAAAACAAAACCCAAAACTTCGATTGCGCGCCGAGACTCCAAAAACGCTCGGGTTGCGATGAAACTGGATGAGCACGTCCAAAACTACTCAAATCCAACACTCGACGTTAAAAGTAACGCCACGATGTCATAAATCTGACGTTGCCCAAACTAATAAAACCATCGAAAAATCGGGTGCGTTACAGTCACTCCCCCTAAAAAGAAGTTTCGTACCGAAACTTAACACAACTCCAAAACCAAACCAAACACGATAAAATCCAACATAACTGAAAACATAACGACATACCTGAAACTAAGAGAAGAGGTGCAGATGAGATTCTCTCATGCCTGATTCCAATTCCCACGTCGCGCTCTCGACGTCTTGATTTCTCCAGAGAATCTTGACCATATGGATGGTCTTTCTCCGCAACACACGCTCTTGAGAATCCAGAACACGAATAGGTTCTTCCACATATGTAAGGTTGGGATGAATCTGGGGTATCTAGTCGAGGACTTGACGATCACTACGAACACACTTCCACAACTGGCTCACATGGAACACATCATGGACACCAGGGAAGGTCGCAGGAAAATCCAGCCTATAAGCTGACACTCCGATGCGCTCAAGAATCTGGAAAGGTCCCACATACTGGGGGTCTAACTTGTGGTTCCTTCCAAACCTTTTAACACCAGATATCAGAAAACCTTCAGAAAAACCAAGTCTCCAACCGCAAACTCCAGATCGACCCTTCGTAGATTAGCATACTTCTCATAGAGCTCTTGAGCCACACGAAGCTTTTCCCGATTGTGGGTCACAACACAATTCATCTCTTCAAGGGATTCTAGACCTAACAACGGTCTCTCACCAACTTCAGCCCAAAATAATGGAGTTCTACAACGCCTCCCATACAAGGCCTCAAACGGAGCCATCTGCAGACTCTCTTGATAACTATTATTGTATGCAAATTCCATGAGTCTGAGACTCTCATCCCAAGCACCGCCATGATCCAAAATATAACATCTGATCATATCCTCTACGATCTGATTTACTCTTTCCGTCTGACCATTCGTCTGTGGATGATAGGGGGTGGAATACCTTAAATCAGTACCCAACCCCTCCTGTAAACTCTTCCAAAAGCGAGAGGTAAATCTAGAGTCCCGATCTGATACGATGCTAACAGGCACACCATGTAACCTAATAACCTCTTCAAGATATAACTCAGCTATCTTCTTCATCGAATACCCAATCTTAAACGGAACAAAGTGATCACACTTTGTCAATCTGTCGACTATCACCCAAACAGAGTCGTGCCCACTGGGAGATTTTGGCAGACCGGTGATGAAATCCATTGAAATACTTTCCCATTTCCAACTTGGAATATCAAGCGGTGTCAATTTACCACCAGGCCTTCTATGATCAGCCTAACACGCTGACATGTATAACATTCCGATACAAACTTTGCGATGTCATTCTTCATCCCTGACCACGAAACAATTTGCTTTAGATCTTTATACATCTTAGTGGAACCAGGGTGGTAGGCTACACTGGAACCATGAGCTTCAGCATAGATCTTGGCTTGAATATCGTCAAAGGCAGGGACGCAAAATCTACCCCGCTACTTCAAGGTGTCCAACTCGTCCACAGAGAAATCAGGCAGCTCTCCCTTCACAGTTCTATTCCGGAGGTGCAACAAATCAGGATCATCTTTCTGATGTGCTCGAGTAAGGTAAATCCAAGAGGGTTCTTCTGCTTCTAGACTAGCAGACACAGTACTACTCCCAACCTCAATATCCATCAACAAAAAAATTCTTCTATCGAAGACTGCACCGACAGATTAAAAATTTTAGCGGTCTTTCTACTCAAGGCATCGGCTACCACATTAGCCTTCCCTGGATGATAAAGAATTTCCACTTCATAATCCGCCACATATTCTAACCACCGACGCTGGCGCAGATTTAGTAGTTACTTCTGAGTGAAGACGTACTTCAAACTCTTATGATTCCCATAGATCTTGCACAACGCGCCATATAATAAGTGTCTCCAAAGCTTCAGCTCATAAATTACGGCAGCAAACTCCAAATCATGCGTAGGATAGTTTCTCTCGTGGTTCTTTAGTTGTCTCGATCCATATGCGATCACCTTACCATCTTGCATTAACACACAACCAAGTCCGATATGTGATGCATCAACATACACAGCATACTCAACTCCCTCAGTAGGTAAGGTTAAAATCGAAGCGGTATATAATCTCTTCTTCAGCTCTTGGAAAGCCTCTTCACACTTATCACTCCAAATGAATGCAGTATTCTTCTGAGTAAGTCTAGTTAGAGGAGCAGACAACACCGAAAATCCTTCCACGAATTTTCTATAATAGCCGACTAGGCCTAAGAAACTCCTAATCTCCTTAGGTGTAGCAGGTCTCTCCCATTCCATCACCGCGGAAATCTTGGTCTGATTTAACGAAACACAGTCCTTGCTTACAACATGACCAAGAAAGGACACCTGAGGTAGCCAGAACTCACACTTGCTCAACTTCACATATAACTTATGCTCCCCCAGGTTCGACAAAATCAAACGCAAATGCTTGGTATGATCCTCAGCATAGCGGGAATACATCAAGACATCATCATCTATAAATACTATCACAAAACGGTCCAGACCTAGGACGAACTCTATGTCCCTCATAGGAGGAAGACAAGGAAGACTAGCTAGGAAACATCCGAACACTCACGCACCATACAGATCTCCTCTAAACACGGTAAACCTACCTTGGTTTCCAGAACTGAAACCAAGTAAGAAAAACACCCAGAAGCTAAAAGCTTCTGAGCATATACTGCAGAAATAACTGGAGAAGCCTGACGCGGATAACCGTAACCACTCCTGGGTTGACCGTCGTCCATCTTGAAGTCCAAGCGCTTAACCTTACACTGGGTAACAGAGTCATGCCTAGACAACCAGTACATGCCCAAGACTACACAAAACCCTCCAGGTCTATCACCTTTAAATCAGCAACCACTAGAAAAACAAATAACCGAATCGGACAACACTGAATATCTTCGTCCGATACCACAGAATCACCAGAAGGAAACTTGACACAAAACACGTCACCAACCTGATCGAGGGTCAAACCATGATGCTCTATGAAGGGCCTAGCCACGAACGGGTGGGTAGCGACACAACCAAAAAGAACACACACCCAACGGTTCTTTACCTTAATTTACTTATAAGGTCGTATACATAACTTATTCAATCAATAACAATACCAGATAGAACCTAACCTGAGATCACTTGGGTTGAAGACTGAGTTTATTCTTCGGTCGTCATGATCAGTTTACCTTTTCCTTTGCCCTGGTTTCATGGCAGCGGTAGAGCCCGAGGCAGGGAAGGCTGCAGCGGGGACTGAGCCTGGGGGCACGAAGACTTCTGGTGTCCCTTCTGCCCACACTGGAAGCAAATCCTTTCTTTCATCCAGCAGCGAGTCGCGTCATGACCCTTCCTTGCACAGAATTAGCACACAAGCTCTCCCTTGGGTACTCCTTGGATGGTGAGCACCCGCTGCTTCTTTTGAGTGGCACTTCTCTTGAAACACCTTTCGAAAGGGTGGCCAGGTCGACCACAGAAACTACATATTTCTCCACTTTTCTTTTTCGAAGAAGGTACGGATGCCCTAGAGCTTCCATGCTCAACACCCTTCCGCTTCTCTTTCCTCGGTATCATACCACGGTCCTTAGCATATCCAATGGTCTCAACTTCAAGAGCAACTTCTACTGTCCTCGCATTAGTCTCGGACTGGTAAGTATTGGCAAACTATTGAATGTCATTTTGGAGACCGCCCAAGAAACCTTTAACCCTGCGCTCCTCAGCAGCTCTCAACTCAGAAGCAAACTTATTAAATTTACTGATCTCACTCTCATACCCAATCACTACGGGGGTTTGCTCACCAGGATGCTGTCCTAAGGTGGCAGCCAACAATGCATGCAATTGTGCTTACATTGACACGATCTGACCTGCCAGGGTCTCCATACTCTTGCGCAGTTCAACATTCATCGCCTCACCCCACGCACCTAACGACTCGCCCTCAGACTGGGGAGTCGACCTGGTCGTAACACGCTCATGCAACATTCTAAAAAAAATACATAACACCTCATTAAAACTCTAGCTTAAACTAGGACTACACCACTTAGTTTAGACCATACTTAAAAGACACTTGCTTACGCTGCAACTTGCTCTGGGATTTTATAATGATGTTATGTCCTACTAAGGATGATATCCTCTCATCCTATTGACTCTTGTGCCTATGACATGAATGCATGTATTCTTTATTCTTTTTCTGATTTAAACCATGTGTGTACCTATGTTATCAAGCAGATCTTTAGCTTGGCACGTTGTGCTTATGCAATGTTATGCTATGCATGATGGTGCTATGCATTCTAAAAAGGCCCTAATGCATGTCATGAGTGGCGTACGCATGAAAATGTTATGCATCACATACTACATGACATTCTCATGCAACGAAGAAGAAACGTGCTAGTCACATTCATGTGGTGAGGTTATGCATCCTATACTACATAACCCTCACATGTTGCCCCTATGGTGGATCCATATACAGACACATATTATGCATCTCATACTACATAATATGCCCTGTATACTTCATGTTATGCTATGAGTGTAGTGTTCGTGCGTCAGCCAAGATGTGTTGATCACATATCGGTGTGTGTATGGTATGACGCTAACCACGTAATACCAACAAGGAAAGGTTGCCCGACAAATTGTCAAGAAACCTCCCTCTGATACCAACTGTCACAACCCGCATTTTCACCGCATAAAAGGTTTATCAGAGTAAGGGGAAAATGCACGTCATGATGCCACGTCAGTAGGGGATAACTTCGGACGCTCAGGCAGACACCAAACTAATCTTGAAGAAAGGTTCCTTTTTAAGTTATTTTAGGGAAAATCAATTAAGTGCAGAAGTGAGACGTATCTCTCAGCTTAGTGGCTCATCTAGTCCACGAACCAAAATATATTATACGCTGCGGAAAAATACTTGATTAGATTAACTCAAACATCCTACATGAGCAAAACGTGCCAAAAGGACAACTCATGCTATGCAAGACTCTAAATTTATTATAGTAGGAAAGGTAGTTTTTACGGTCACTAAAAATAACAAGTTAGAGTTTCAAATTATGCAGTGCATGAGGTAATAGTAGTAGGTTTTATAGTTGAAAATACCTAACATGCATTCCTAGCATAAATCCTCCCAAAGAACAAGTAATCCACATCCACATTTAAAGAAATGAGCAGCTAGCAAGTATCAAACAACTAACACAATGAGTGGGCACCAACAAACTGACACGAACCCACGAACAAAAGTATGTCTGAACTAGTAAAACTAAACAAACAACAAACTACCTCGCTAAGACGAGGCAACAAACACGACCAACGCTGCCGCCCAGAAAACTCCAAAACCAGCACTGCTAACTGCTACTGCTCTGAACCTGAGGCATTCCAAAAACAGAACACCTCAGCAAGAAAGTACAAATGGTGGCAGGAAAAGTAATAAGCCAAAATAAACAAAGGTCAACAGGGGTACTAACCCAAGACCAAAAGCACTGAGGTACAGTACAAAAGAAAACAGGACATCAACAGGAAAAGAACTCCTACGTGACTTGTCACGTTCCACAAGGGCACACCAGACGCACAAGGCTATAAGGTGGCTACATGATTATTTCACCAGAAAGAAAAATACAAAATCTTTATTTGGCACCTATGGTCTACTCTACCCGAAAACACAGGCGAAGTGGTCACTCTTGGACACACCACCCAAAAAAACACGGGCGAAGTGGTCGCTCTTGCACACGCCACCCAAAAATACAGGCGAAGTGGTCACTCTTGGACACACCACCCAAAAACACGGGCGAGGTGGTCGCTCTTGGACGCACCACCCAAAAATACGGCGAAGTGGTCACTCTTGGACACGCCCCCCAAAAACAAAACAGATATATAATCCGTCTAACTGCAAGGGAGTCTCATACTCTCCACCATATAATGCAGACATCCAAAAAATCCGATAGACTTCCACAGGGAACTAATGAAGGTAACAAACACTGCGGAGGTGGAATCATCCACTAACTCCCGCATTCAAGAACCCAAAGAAACCACAACACAAATATCTCGAGATTTGGCTCGACAGATTCTACTTGACATTACCGAACTCAAGATGCGGTTGATCAACCTCTAGGAGCAATTACAGTCCTAGATAAATTCTAACACGCTAAATAACAAAAACTAAAACATGCATAGCCATCATTAGGACACACCAGGAACGATTAACCAAAACTAGACAAAATCGGGCTTTCCAAGACAACACTGTACAATGACAAAGGAACGTTGAAACGATTAATCAACACAATGACTTGGAAGAATAAGCGTAGAAAATTTAAAGAACATGAAAGTATAGTCGTTACCATCAGATCGGACAAAGAGAAACGAGGGGAAACCACCACTTGCCTTGGTTTTACTGGAAAAGTCCTCTGAATCGCTCCACGTCGTAGATCGGGGAAAAAGACTACGGAAGGAGTTGAAATCTAGACAAAAAGGGTCGAAAAGGGGATTAGGGCCGAAAAACCTTAACGAGAAAATCTCAAGGAATGGGAAGAAATTACCACGAGGGCGAAGCTCTCGACGAGAGCTTTCCAGATCTACGATCGGTTTGAAATTCCGAGCACCGGAGCACCGTCAACGGCCACCAGAAGGAATAAGGATGGACCACCTCTTTTTCGCTCACGCCGTTCTGGATCGGGAGGAAAAGAATCGGAGAGGATGAACGAGATGGAGAAGGTTTTTATACCAAAGGTGATAACAGAAAAAAAAACAGCAAAAATAAACCGGGTTCAGCAGAACCGGTTTTCCCGAAACAGACGGAAAGGGGTGCTCGAGTATCGGACAAAGACATCTACTCGGGTAGTTCAATAGTACCACACGAGTACAGAAGACCTACTCGAGTAGTTCATCACAACTACCCGAGTAACAGAAACCTACTCGTGTAGCTCATCACAACTAATCGAGTAACAGAGACCTACTCGAGTAGTTCATTACAACTACTCGAGTAACAGAGAAGGGGTACTCGAGCACCAAAGGAATCACACGAGTACAGCACAAGGGCTACTCGAGTACTAAGGCACATAGTCGGGTACAGCACGGGGAAACTACTCGAGTATAAGACAGTTACTCGGGTACTGCTAGGGGAATACTCACGAATTCTGTTCGAAAATCGTCGAACACAGAGAGCAGGGCCCGATCGTCGAACTCAGTTCGAAAATTGCCGAACTAAATTCGAAAATCATCAAACGCAGAACACAGGGCCTGATCGTTGAACTCAACACGCAGGGCAAGACCTACAACAAGCCCCGCTCGATGATTTGCTCGACGATCGTCAACCTCCAGCCAGCGCCCAAAAAAGAAGTTACAATCGTCGAGCTCCGCTCGACAATCGTCGACCTCAGACAACGACCAGAAAAGAGAACAATCGTCGAGCTCCGATCGACGATCGTCGAACTCGACACAACGCCCAAAAAGAACAACAATCGTCGAGCTCCACTCGACGATTGTCGAACTCGACACAACGCTCAGGAAAAACCGAAAAAAACTCGGTTCGACGAAAACCCACACCTTCGGAGGGCTTCCAGAGAAATCAACACAAGCCCAAGGCATTAAAATAGAAATTAACGTGTTCAGATAGTTGAACAGGGAACTATGAGATCAAAACAAAGGCTCAAACGTGCCGGATTAAACTAAACTCACGTCGTAGGCGAAAACTGATACTACAGACACAACGACGAGGTCAAAGCCAAAATCCTACGAGCCATTCCAGAGATATTAACCGCCAAAACATTCGGCGAACAAAAAACAAAACACAAAACTTCGATCGTGCGCCGAGACTCCAAAAACGCTCGGGTTGCGACAAAACTGGACGCGCACGTCCAAAACTACTCAAATCCAACACTCGACGTTAAAAGTAACGCCACGACGTCATAAATCTGACATTGCCCAAACAAATAAAACCATCGAAAAATCGGGGGCGTTACAGTTTGCGACAGAGCGTGAGCGAAGGCAGAGTTGTAGGACTTGCGCACCACAGGGTGGGAAGAAGTCGTTGTGGAGGACGTCAGCTGCGGGGAGTTCGCGGGAGAAGTCGGAGAAAATGAGCAGCGATGAGAGCGCCGTCGTGTGGTAAATGAGGAGAGCGCGGGGTTTTTTTTGCGTGCGCGGGTAGACAACGGATTAGGGTTCGTGTTTTTGTTTATTATAGAGGAGCAGTAAATGATCGGAGGGTAGAGATAAAATCAAGTCATATTGAACGGTGAGAATTATTTGGTTGATTTATGAACTCATGCTATTTGCAGGTTTTACTATATCTTTTTAAGATAGTATAAATATATATATTATATAAAACAAAAAGTATATTTGGAGCACACCATGAAACTCATCTGCACCGTTCGATCTCCAAAAAATCGCTTCTGGCCATTGGATCTTAAAAATAGGCCTGCAAATATCCAGATTTCCAAAAGCCACCACTGTTCACAGCTTCCAAAATCCCGATACCAATTTTCGCACTCCCGCCCCCACACGGCCTCACACCTGCCACCGCCGGCGGCCTGCCCGGCGCCCACCGGCTGGCTCGCCGGCGTCCGGCGAACCCATCGAGGGTTGTCCGGTGGCGAGCGGGCAGGGCCACCGATATATATATATATATATATATATATATATATATATATATATATATATATATATATATATATATATATATATATATACTAGCATCTTCGAACGGGTTTCGACCGTTCTCGACGCGTCGCTGCGGGCTTCGCCCGTAATCAATCGGGCTTCGCCCGCTTGACTCCCCAGCGGGCTTCGCCCGCCCCCCGGCGGGCTTCCCCGTCCCCCGACGGGCTTCCCCCGCCCCCCGCCGGGCTTCCCCCGCCCCCCGGCGGGCTTCCCCCGCCCCCCGGCGGGCTTCGGCCGCCCCCCGGCGGGCGAAGCCTAATTATAAAAGTATTTAAATGGATTTTAATAAATTTATTAATTATAAAAATATATAAAATATTTAATTAATTATTGAATAAAAAAAGAAAAATCCAGATCCATTTTCGCACTCCCGCCCATCACGGCCTCACAACCACCGGCGGGTTCGCCGGAGGCCGACGAACACCCCGGTGCGCGCCGGGCAGGTCGCCGGCGGTGGTGAGGCTGTGAGAGGCGGGAGTGCGAAAATGGATCTGGATTTTGTTTTATTATTTAATAATTATTTAAATATTTTATATGTTTTTATAATTAATAAATTTATTCAAATCCATTTAAATACTTTTATAATTAGGTTTCACCCACCGAGGGGGGGGGGGGGGGGTCGGGGGGGGGGGGGAGGGGGGCGCCCGAAGCTCTCTTGATTGCGTGCGAAGCCCGCAGCGACGCATCGAGAACGGGCAAATCCCGTTCGAAGATGTTAATATATATATATATATATGTATATATATATAGATACATATATATATACATATGTACATATATATATATACATATATATACATATGTTACATATATATACATATACATATATATATACATCTATACATTAATTATATATATATATGTATGTATATTATATACATACATATATATATATATATGTATGTTATATATATGTTGTATGTATATATATGTTATATTATATATATATATATATATATATATATATATATTTAATATGTATATTATGTATATATACATACATATATAGATATATATACATATATATATATATATATATATATATATATATATATATATATATATTACATATATATAGAGTGACAGGTTAGGGCCTCGGCCCGATGGCCACGCGCCACAGTACCGAACGGCGACAGCTGGGCTTTGCCCGCACCCCGGCGGCGACGGCGGGCTTCGCGCGCCACTGGCCCGCGGCGACGGCGGGCTTCGCCGCGCCTCCCGGCCGGCGACGGGGGCTTTGTTAAAATTCAACAAACCGCAGACGCCCCCTTGGATACCCTGTTGAAAACTCAACAAACGAAGGAGAATACACCCACTTATAATGTTGAAAGTTTTCCCGGATCGTGGAGTTAGCAGGGGTTATCTCAACAAAGCAGTAACAACCAGCAACACATGCAGCACAAGCTTCTTTATTGATCAAGAGCAAACTTCTTTACAAGGCGAGACATACATGGCGAGACATGCTTCACCAAAACCCAACACCGGGAGAGCAGAGACAGTTACAAAGACATGAACAAAAAAACAAGCCGCGCGGACTCAATCAACAAGCCGCCGACCTAATGCTGTGGAGTCCGCCAGGTCGCCAGACTACAACCCAAGCCGCGCGGACTCACCCTTATTCCAATGCTTAGCTCTTCACCGCCGATCTGCACGCCGCCAGACCGCACAAGCTGCGTCACCGAATGGAACAGTCCGCCTGAAGCAGGCGACTTCCTGAACCCCGAACCAAGTCGCCAAAGAGAAGACCGCCTGGTCGCTATCTGCGACCTACTGTTTACCGCCTGTTGCATACCGCAGAGTCCACACTGTCCCTGACCGCAATCAGAGCCAAGTCCTGGCTTTCCAGCGCTATCCGCACAACCTGCACAGCACAACCGGGTCAACTCTCAATCCGCGCGGACAACAAAGTCCAGACCGCAGCAACTTACGCGAGCTCAATTACTGTTCACTTACTTTGGTCTAGGTTCCTCTTCTTTTTGATGTGACATGGGTCCTATTTATAGGCACGACGATGAGTATGGTCACCGCCCTAGCCGATAGGATCACCGCCACAACCCGCAGCTAGAACAAGTGTGTCCGCCAGCCCGCGGACACACATTCCAGCTCGCCGCTCCTGTGCAGATAGCCAGTCCGCCCCAGCTTCTCCAAGGCCGGACTCCAATATCCAGCCCGCCTTGCCGCCAGAGACCAAGCCAGGACCACCACAGCCGGACTCCACAACAGCCGTGTCCGCCATTCTGCGGACAAGGCATCAGCCCGCAAAACCCGAGCCCGCAGCCTCGCCATCAAGGCACCTGCCGAACTCAGCGGACACCCGGCTTCCGTCCGCATATCCCAAGTCCATTGCCTTATTGCCAAGGCACCTCCGGACTTAGCGGACACGCCAAACCAGTCCGCTAACAGCAGACTCCAGTCCGCAACTCCTGAGTCCATAACCTCGTCACAAGGCTAAATCGGACTCAGCGGACTTCGGCTCCAGTCCGCACGCTCCTGCACAAGCAATTCTCCAGTCCGCATTTCCCCAAGCTAGCAAACAAGGCAACTGCACTTCTACTACGCTTGGTGGACTGAGAAACCAGCCCGCGCTCCACTGCGCGATCTCCCCGGACTGAGCCATCCTGGACTTGGTTCAATTCCCACCAAGTCCAGTCCACTGGCCACAAGGGACAGTCCGCACTTACTGGCGGACACTGGATCTAGCTAGCCATACCGGGCGACCTCCAGTTTCTGTCCGCGCTGACCGGCGGTCTCCGCGGCTTCCACTTGCCGCTTCACTAGAGCAAGACCAAGACAACTGCCAAACCGGTCTGCCGAGCTCCAGTTCGTCAGTCCGCTTCATGCCGGACTCCGCGGATAACATTCATATCCGCCCAGTTACTTCCTGGGAGTCAACCGCCTGCTGAGCATACACTGGCCTGTCAGACCGCCGCTGCTGTCCGCGTAGTCCGCGCGAACAGACCGCCCAGGCGGCCATAGAACAAACCGCCTGCAACACCCCTGCCGACCTAGCAGTCCGCCAACCCTGTCCGCGTAGTCCGCGCGGATAGGTTTCCCAAGCCTTCCATTCACCCACTTTCACTTCACAAAATTCAACACTCCCCCTTGAAGTGAGAAGTGGTGAATAACTCCAGCAGCTCCCGTAACCTTGCACCTGGTCCTTCCGATAGCATCTACGAAGAGATGTCCAAGACAAAGTCCTTGCCCCGCATATCATGGACCATGAGGGAGCCCTCCAGCATCTCCAAAAAGGAGTCATGCTTCCCTCTGCCTTCTTCAGCTTCAAACTCCACTCTTGCATCACAGGAGTATCACCAACTTCCTTGGACACTGAAGTCCAAGCCTCGTTGCCTCTGAGAGAAGTCACCTCTTCAGACTTGGTGTCAACCACCTCCTTGATTCTAGTGGGGTCATCACAGCCAGAAGAACCTTGCTCGACCTGAGGGCTAACAAGGAAACACGGAACCAAGTCCGCCATGTTCCCTTCACAATATCGAGCTGGTGGCTTACTGATCCTCTTCGATCTCCGAAGAACCTGATCATGGCTAACCACCTCCGCTGCTATTGAACCAGCTCCGTTCCCGGGCAAACCCGGAACAATGCTCCCTTTGCTCCCTGAACAAGACGCCTCCTTACTGGAACCAAAAGCATCTGGAGCAATGCTCCCCCTGCTACCTGAACCAGAAGACTCCCCTCTTGAACAAGAACTGCCTGGAACATCGCTCCCCTTGCTCCCTGAACCGGAAGCCTCCGCCTTCGAGCCAGAAGATCCTGGAGCATCGCTCCCCCTTCTTCCCGACTCTGACGCCTTTGCCCCGGAGCTAGAACAACCTGGAGCACCTGGTGACTCAGGCAACTCCACTTCCTTAGCAGCAGCCTCCTTCAGCCCACCATCTGACCTGCTTATCTCTATCTCCACATAAGAGCTACCCCAATACGGCGTCAACTCATCAAAAACAATGTCTCTCGACACTATGAGTTTCTTCGTCGCAGGATCCATACACCTCCATCTTCTTCTCTGCTCATCATACCCAACAAAGACTAGCTTTGTCTTGAGAGCACCCGGAGAGTGTATATAGCAGGTAGATCCAAACACCCGAAGGTGCTTCACTGAGGGCTTCACTCCGAACATCAGCTCATAAGGAGTCTTCATTATGATCGGACTAAGAGGCATCCGGTTGATGACATGAGCAGCACAGGCTATTCCTTCCGCCCAAAGAGCCTTTTGAACGCCTTTACTCTGAAGCCAACACTTGCAGGTCTCCGTTAACCAACGGATCATCCGAGCTGCAAAACTACCTTGTTGTGAAGTATGTCCACAAGAAAGCTCCATCCGGATCCCTTGCTTCCTACAAAAGCGTGAGAACTCGGTTGAGCCAAACTCACCACCGATACTTGTCCTCAACACCTTGATCCTCCGGCCAAGCTGGCCTTCCACAAGCTTCTTGAACTCCACAAACAAGCGTACCATGTTGGACTTCTTCTTCATAAAGTATACCCAAGTATACCCAGAATAGTCATCAACCAATATCAGCATGAACCTGCTGCCTCCAAGACTGGCCATGACGGTCGGTCCCACTAGAGCACAATGGACAACCGCCAATGGTGCATTACATCTGGATTGTGCTTTGTCAACCATGAAGCGATAGGCTCCACTTTCCTGACATCCCGCACACCCCCGACCATCGCCATAGGATGACAATCTAGGCAAGCCTCTTACGAGTCTTCTTTCCGCCATTGCTTTCAGCTTGTTCATCCCTACATGCCCCAGTATTTCATGCCAGATAGCAGCACTATCACTGATATTCATCCGATCAACTCCAGAACTAGTTGATATCCCAACTACGTTCTTCTCCTTCCTCCCTACCTGAGCAACGTTCGCCGAGAGCAAGACAACCTTGCACTCCTTCTGAAGATGACCTTGCTGCTTGTATTTATAGCACCGTGGTCCTTCCTTCCTCTTCCTATCACGCCTAGGAGAAACACTCCTTTCTTCCTGATACGAAGTAGAGGGACCATCTTCAGCAGCAACCTTCACCTCCTTCCTAAACAACCCATCAAGGGAAGTCCAAACCTCCGCAGCTGACCGACATCCACTGATGTGGTCCAAGAGCTCCGATGAGATCACCTGCTTGAGAATAGACTCCGCTTTCGCATTTGCCTCCTTCCAAGCTCTCATCGCCTTAGCATTGCCAGCAGTATCCTCTTATCTTCCTGCTCCGCATACAACCTCCCAAAGGTCCTCGCCAAGAAGAAAGCTCTTCATACAGGACTTCCACCGTTCACAGTTCATCTCTGTAAGGAGATCAATTCCAAGACAGCTTGCATCCTCCACTGCCATGGTTCTACCACTGGTTTCCTCTACAGACGAGCAACTACTTCCATTGAGCACTGCTTGACCACTCCAACAACCTCGCTTTGATACCATGTTAAAATTCAACAAACCGCAGACGCCCCCTTGGATACCCTGTTGAAAACTCAACAAACCGAAGGAGAATACGCCCACTTATAATGTTGAAAGTTTTCCCGGATCGTGGAGTTAGCAGGGGTTATCTCAACAAAGCAGTAACAACCAGCAACACATGCAGCACAAGCTTCTTTATTGATCAAGAGCAAACTTCTTTACAAGGCGAGACATACATGGCGAAACATGCTTCACCAAAACCCAACACCGGGAGAGCAGAGACAGTTACAAAGACAAGAACAAAAAAACAAGCCGCGCGGACTCAATCAACAAGCCGCCGACCTACTGCTGTGGAGTCCGCTCAGTCCGCCAGGTCGCCAGACCGCAACCCAAGCTGCGCGGACTCACCCTTATTCCAATGCTTAGCTCTTCACCGCCGATCTGCACGCCGCCAGACCGCACAAGCTGCGTCACCGAATGGAACAGTCCGCCTGAAGCAGGCGACTTCCTGAACCCCGAACCAAGTCACCAAAGAGAAGACCGCTTGGTCGCTATCCGCGACCTGCTGTTTACCGCCTGTTGCTTAACCGCAGAGTCCGCACTGTCCCTAACCGCAATCAGAGCCAAGTCCTGGCTTTCCAGCGCTATCCGCACAACCTGCACAGCACAACCGGGTCAACTCTCAATCCGCGCGGACACCAAAGTCCAGACCGCAGCAACTTACGCGAGCTCAATTACTGTTCACTTACTTCGGTCTAGGTTCCTCTTCTTTTTGATGTGACATGGGTCCTATTTATAGGCACGACGATGAGTATGGTCACCTCCCTAGCCGATAGGATCACCGCCACAACCCGCAGCTAGAACAAGTGTGTCCGCCAGCCCGCGGACACACATTCCAGTTCGCCGCTCCTGTGCAGATAGCCAGTCCGCCCCAGCTTCTCCAAGGCCGGACTCCAATATCCAGCCCGCCTTGCCGCCAGAGACCAAGCCAGGACCACCACAGCCGGACTCCACAACAGCCGTGTCCGCCATTCTGCGGACAAGGCATCAGCCCACAAAACCCGAGCCCGCAGCCTCGCCATCAAGGCACCTGCCGGACTCAGCGGACACCCGGCTTCCGTCCGCATATCCCAAGTCCATTGCCTTATTGCCAAGGCACCTCCGGACTTAGCGGACACGCCAAACCAGTCCGCTAACAGCAGACTCCAGTCCGCAACTCCTGAGTCCATAACCTCGTCACAAGGCTAAACCGGACTCAGCGGACTCCGGCTCCAGTCCGCACGCTCCTGCACAAGCAATTCTCCAGTCCGCATTTCCCCAAGCTAGCAAACAAGGCAACTGCACTTCTACTACGCTTGGTGGACTGAGAAACCAGCCCGCGCTCCACTGCGCGATCTCCCCGGACTGAGCCATCCTGGACTTGGTTCAATTCCCACCAAGTCCAGTCCGCTGGCCACAAGGGCCAGTCCGCACTTACTGGCGGACACTGGATCTAGCCCGCCATAACGGGCGACCTCCAGTTTCTGTCCGCGCTGACCGGCGGTCTCCGCGGCTTCCACTTGCCGCTTCACTAGAGCAAGACCAAGGCAACTGCCAAACCGGTCTGCCGAGCTCCAGTTCTTCAGTCCGCTTCATGCCGGACTCCGCGGATAACATTCCTATCCGCCCGGTTACTTCCTGGGAGTCAACCGCCTGCTGAGCATACACTGACCTGTCAGACCGCCGCTGCTGTCCGCGTAGTCCGCGCGAACAGACCGCCCAGGCCGCCACAGAACAAACTGCCTGCAACACCCCTGCCGACCTAGCAGTCCGCCAACCCTGTCCGCGTAGTCCGCGCGGATAGTTTTCCCAAGCCTTCCATTCACCCACTTTCACTTCACAGAATTCAACAGGCTTCGCCTGCTCCCCGGTGGGCTTCTCCCGCCCCCCCGCGGGCTTAAAAAAAACATGGACACGCGCCACAGTAGCCGAACGGCGACAGCGGGCTTCGCCCGCACCTCGGCGGCGATGGCGGGCTTCGCCCGCCCCCGGGCCGACGACGGAGGGCTTCGCCCGCCCCCCCCCCCCCCCGGCCGGCGACGGCGGGCTTGGCTCGCGCCCCCCGGCCGGCGACGGCGGGCATCGCCCGCGCCCCCCGGCCGGCGACGGCGGGCTTCGCCCGCCCCCCGGCGGGGCTAAAAAACATTTCATTGCTTTTATTTTAATTATAAACTTTTCTTTACTTATAATATATTATAATTATATAAATATATAATCATAATATAACAGGCGGGTGAAAGTGGCATGATCACTGTTCACCTGCCTGCCACTTAAATTATCGTTATATTATAATATAAAATCAGAGTTTTTATAGTCTCACACTGCCGGTAGGTTTGAAGCTTTTGTGTTTAAATATAGAATTCCATAATGAATGTTTGAAGTTAGGCGGGCTTGTGGGCTTGCGTGCTGCCAGACTTATCTTTAATTCTATGAACAGGCGGGTTTGTAGGCTGGTTTTAAATCAGAGCTTTTAACGAGTGTTGTTTTTTAAGTCCTTTTTTATGTTATCTACCTAACTTTAAGATCCCCTATTGGTAGGTTTAGGACCCCTAGTAAAATGTGAAGAGAGAGGGTTGGTTTGATCCAACGGTTCATGATCAAAACTCTGAAATCCGACGGCCATCTAATTTTCTTCAAATTTCGAACTCATGCTATTTGCATAATAACGAGTGTAATATTAGACTTTTATAGTGAGCTTCTCGTTTTTTTATCATTTTGAGCCTAAAAGCATCTTATTTGAAAATGTGATCAACCAAAAAATTGTACATCTGATGGAGACGTATACGGACAACAAAATGTGGTGCTTCCGTGATCCAAGAGCCGCAGTTGATGCAGCCTCAAATCCCACGATTGAGATTACTTCTAACATAATCAATAAACATCAACAGAATGAGACAAAAAGAGAAGAAAACGGGTTTCAGGTTACTTGATAGCCGTAAAATGCACATTATAATAATAAGAATAAACGTTGAAGTTTCTATAACAAGTGGAAAGAGATTGTAAAAAGGGGAAAATTAGAACCATTATCTCCTCTCTCTCTCTCTCTAGGTTTTTCTTTCTTTCGGTGTGCTAATCTATAAGGACTATTTCCATAATCTATATATATATATCTTTATTATATAATACAATATACATATTTGGATCACACCATGAAAGTCATCTGGACCGTCAGATCAAGCTCCATCAAACACGGGTCGTTGGATTCAAAAGAGAAGGCTTGCCAATAACGAAATCCCCTGTTAAAGCACTGTTCACATGGGATAAAATCCCGATACCCAGATGATCTCCCACCCGCCTTCACTGCCTCACCCCACCGCCGGCGGCGGAGCCGCCGGAGGCCTGCCCGGCGCCCACCAGAGGGTTCGCCGGCCTCCGGCCAACCCGCCGGGGGTTGTCCGGCGGCGATCGGGCAGGGCCACCGCCACCGGCGATGGCCCTGCCCGTGAGACCCAAATCTGGGTCTCACGGGTAGGGCCACCGCCGGCGGTGGCCCTGCCCGCTCGCCGCCGGACAACCCCCGGCGGGTTCGCCGGAGGCCAGCGAACCCGGCGGTGGGCGCCAGGCAGGCCGCCGTCGGCTCCGCCGTCGGCCGCCGGGAATGCCCCCGCATGAGCATGCGGAAGCCGGGGGGGGGGGGGGGGCGATTTTTGGTATTTTTTCAGTTTTTTCTCATTTTTTATAATTATTTATTATATTATAATTTAATTTAAAAATAATTATTATTTTATTTCAGTTTTTTTTCATTTTTTATAATTATTTATTATATTATAATTTAATTTAAAAATAGTCATTATTTATTAAATTATTTAATTATTTAAATTTTGTCCGGGGCGGGCGAAGCCCGCCGGGTGGGACGGGCCTCGCGTGCCGAGGGGCGGGCGAATCCCGCCGGGGGGTCAAGCGGGCGAAGCCCGCATCGACGCATCGAGAACGGGCGGAGCCCGTTCGAAGATGCTTTCGCCCGCCGGGGGGTCAAGCGGGCGAAGCCCGCAGCGACGCATCGAGAACGGGCGGAGCCCGTTCGAAAATTCTAGTATATCTTTATCATATAAAACAATAAGCATATCTCAAAGCACACCATGAAACTCATCTGGACCGTCCGATCTCCACAAAATCATTTCTGGCCATTGGATTCATGGATATTGGCCTGCACGTAAAAATTTCTCAAAACCCTCTACTGTTCATTCAGCAATTTTTCCCGATAGCACCCCCTTCCACCCTCCCGTCCCGAGCCACTCCTCTGTCACCGGTGGCGGAGCCGCCGGCGGCCTGCCCGGCGCCCCCCGGCGGGTTCGCCGGAGGCCGGCGAACCCGCCGGTGGGCGCCGGGCAGGCCGCCGGCGGCTTGACGGTGGCGGCAGGCGGAGGCGGAGACGTCGCTGCGGGTTTTCGTTTTTTTTTCGATTTTTTATTTTTTAATATTTAAATAATTTATATTATTAATAAATATTTAAATAATTATTTTAAAAATCAGAAAATTAAAATTTTTAACTTTAAATTTTTCAAATTTTATGCCGGGCGGGCGAAACCCGCCGGGGTGGGGCGGACGAACCCCGCCGGAATGTCAAGCGGGCGAAGCCCGCAGCGACGCATCGAGAACGGGCGGAGCCCGTTCGAAGATGCTAGTATATATATATATATATATATATATATATATATATATATATATATATATATATATATATATATATATATATATATATATATATATATATATATATATATATATATATATATATATATATATATATATATATATATATATATATATATATATATATATATATATATATACACGAGTCGCCGGCACGGTCCTCCGGCCCGATGGCTACGCGCCACATTACCCAGCCGGCAACGGCGGGCTTCGCCCTCCCCCCTGACGACAGCACCCCCTGAAAGACGCAGAGTGCGATGTTTGGAGAGTCGATTTCCCGGATCGGGTTTTAGGAGAGAGAAGAAGTGAGTTTTTTTTGGTTTTTTGTTTATTTGCAGACAAATTACGCTTTTTGCAGCCCCAGATCTGACGGCTCAGGAATAAAACAGTCAAATCTGATGGATTTTATAATTCGCCTATTTTTGAACCCATTTTTATTGCCAGACTATGATATATCTTTTTAGAATAGTAATGGATGTAGAAAGGGGTGTGCAATACCGGAATATATGAGCAAGGTCCCCCCATGGTGGAGATAGAGAATGATTCCATTAATCTCTCTTAGATTTGAAGCATTAAGTTCTTTCTTCCTGCATTGCATTCTCATTTTCGGTTTAAATGGGCACTGCTAATCATTAAAAATGGCAATCCTAATATCATGGCTATCACTCTTTTGCTTCTCATTATTTATAATTATATTTATCCATCTATCAATCTCTCGTATATTTAAATAGATTCAACCCGAAGTGACATTTAGGTTCCGTTTGGTGGGACTTATTTTTACTGGTCAACGATTAAGGTCCAGTTTATGCATAACTGTTTGACTAGTGAAAATAAATCCCCCAAATAAAACCTAAGGCTAATCTTATCTAGCGTGGACCCATCCAACACTAATTGACCAGCCACAAATTAAGGAATGATTATTGTACACGGGTCCTGTTCTTTGTCGAGGACCAATGAAATTACATCTCTTGTCAGTCCCCGTTGTGCACTTGTGCAAAGGTTTACTAGAAGAACCACCCAAGTAAATACAACAATTGGTCGTTGATACTTGTGTAACATCCCTACTTTTATTGCGCCACCGAAATCCTAATGGGCCCAGTAAAAGTGACCCGAAACTCTACCCGTGAACCGGTAGAAGGCAACCCATTCTGTTGAACTCTGAGGTCATATGATAGATATGACTGTTCCTCGTAGAATGTCGCGAAAACGAGATTTTTGAATATTGACCTAGAGAACTCCAATTCGAGTTCTGTCAGTTCCTATGACTTTATATAGTCAATACGAACGCATTGTAACTTGTTGCGTCGTGATTTGAAGCTTAACGATGATTATGAGCGTTTTGACCATTTTAGCGCGCCGCGATGCGCAGATTTTGAATACCTAGCAAACAAACTCTGATTCGACCCCGGTCAGTTGTATTAGATTCGTATGGTCAGTACAATGTCAACAGAATTGGTCCCGATCAGTTTTGATGATGGGTGGTCAAACCGTGTTCAAATCAAGCATAATTGTGCACTGAAAAGCATACGCACATCAGTCGTGCATGACACCCAAACTTTGATCCGATCCCCGATGACTTGGACCTATTTTCACTTTGAACAACATGGTGGAACCACCCTATGGTTGACTTTTGGTCAAACTTCCAAAAAATCTAATTTTCCTTAAAGGGTTCTAATTTCCAAGCTACCATCACTTGATGTCATCACCCTTGGGCCAATATTAAACCCTATATGGGCCTTAAACTTCGGCAAGAAGGATGGGATTGGGCCTAAATAAAACAAAGACCATACTCTCTCTTTCTCTTCCTCTCTTATTGGCCAAAAACCACATGTCAAAAAACCCCTACTCTAGTTATAGGGAGTACTAACAGCCAACCCATTGCTGCCATCTGGTTGCAAAGGTAAGGAGACCCAAGCCTCTCCTCCAACCCTCTCTCTTTCTCTCTCCTTCCCCAAACCAAAATACAAACCACCATACAGCTAGGGGTGAGGAACGAAAATCGAAAACCGACTAAACTGACCGAACCAACCGAACCGCACCGACTTTGAAACCGAGCCGCCCAGTCCGGTGTCGGTTCGGTTTGGTGCTTTTGAAAACCGAAGGCTTATCGGTTCGGGTCGGTTTTCAAGTTGTGAAATCCGACTAAACCGAACCGAACCGAGCACTTCACCACTGTTTTGGGGTGTATTTGATCGAGCAACTTTCAGATTATCTTTGCTTACAACCAGCTTCAATCACTCTCCCAATTTTCAAATCCTAAACAAGTAATATGAGGAAATAAAAAGTGTTACATAATAATTTGGATTAACAAAAATCTTCATAATAGATATTAAACAAGATGGAAGATAGGAATTTGAAGAATATATTTAAGATGTATTGTGAATGTGAGATCAAATCTGTAAGATCAGTCTATGTCTTGAAAATAGACAAGGAGCACTGTACAAACTAAAGATGTTGTGTTCTGAAGCCCTAAATCAATGATCCATTGGTGATATGAGACACAATGTCATAGGTATTTGGACAATATTACCAAAAGTCAGAAAGCAAATTATGAAAAGTAGTTTACTTAGCAACAGTAAGGATACAAGATGATGCTGAACTAGTTTATCAAGCAAATGTAGAAGTGCAGAATAAATCGCAATAGAATCCAGGTGCAAAAAAGAAGGATGATAAATATGATTCAAGCATATCTAAGATGTGGTTTATGCCAAACAGTAAGTGCAGCACTTGGTGTGGCGGTCATGATTAGTGTTATGGGAAAATAAAGTATGAACATGATACTGATAGATCCGGTAACCACAACCATGAAATGATGGGGAGTCACAACCCTGAGTTGCATACTTAATGTCATTATGAAGTTGTCCTAGCCCATTTTGATGGCATTTGCCATTTGTTATTTTGTTTTTTCTTAACCTATAAGTGCCTGAGAATGTGTCAGTTTGCAGTCCAGGTATCATTGCACAAGAAATTTTATATCATTTAACACATGATTTGGCGCATGATTTGACACATGATTTGACAAATGTTCTTCGGTGTAGTAGCAAGTTTTCAGTTAGTCATCTTGCATCTCATCGAGAGAAAAATGTGATGTCATTCTCCTCCTAAGTAATTTAGGAGTTGCCTTACATTGTGTAGGTTACCCTCATCCTAGATACAATTATCGTTCATGCCTCACATTGAACATGATACTTATAATCAAAAAAATTGTATGTTATTTATTTAATATAAACCTTTAGTTGATAAAGATTTTGAAATTATTAAAGGGAAGATGACCAATCCAAAAAAATAGCACTTGATTATGTTTGTTCGCAGAAAACCGACACAGAACCGCAAAAAACCGACTAAAAACCGAACCGACTTTGAACCGAACCGAATGGGTTCGGTTTGGGTTGGTTTGGACAAACCAAAAACCGAGGCATGTTGGTTCGGTTTCGATTTGGGTCCAAACCGCCCCAAACCGAACCGCTCGCACCCGTACGTACACCCCAACCTCCATGATTTAAACAGCTGGCTGTACTTGTCTACCTAGATGAAGACCAGCTCTCCCATACCTCTATATTAGGAACATTATCCCTCAAGTGGACTTGAATCCTCTTCCCCAACTCAAACATACCATAACCATACCTTCTGTCGGAGCTCAACCTCGCCGGAGAAGTAAACCGAGCTCCACCGCCACCTCCGCCACCTCTCATGACAACTTTGCCGAGAGCCCCTGAATGCCCCGAAATCAGGTAGAAACTTATCCCCTCACCTTACCCTCCTTCTGGACGTTCTGGATGTGGCTTCCGGCGGCCGGAGCGCCGCAGGCACCACCAGATCCATGCTACAGGTCGGGTGGTGGTAGCAGGAAGGCTAGCCCCTCCCCGCGCTGGTGGTGGCGCTGGAGAAGGGTTGACCTACTGGGATGACTTTTCCCAGTGGGGGAAAGACGGGGTGCCAC
Organism: Platanthera guangdongensis; assembly: GCA_039583875.1. NCBI lineage: Eukaryota > Viridiplantae > Streptophyta > Magnoliopsida > Asparagales > Orchidaceae > Platanthera > Platanthera guangdongensis. The sequence goes on along the minus strand of CM077158.1, from coordinate 99,315,272 downwards.
AGGAAAACTCTGCTCCGGCGGCAACCGAGAAGCAAAGAGCTTGCTCTATTTTGCCTCCAACGGCGGTCGGCGGCGGATGGTCTCCGGACCACCACCGGAGAAGAGCCCTACCCCCGGCGTGCCGGCCGGGGTTGGTTTCGGGGCTGGTGTAAGACCCCCCTTTTTTCTCTTCAAACACCGGGGTCTTATGCCCAGAACCGCCGCTTTGCGGTGACACCTTCGCGCCCGGGATGATCGTCACTACAAAATGCCGATTCTACCGTCCTTATTGATCACAAAAGTAGCAGTACAAGAGTATGGACATATAAGTCCACAACAAATCACATATATATAAAATCTCCAGGAAGGGAGTGTCCACATAATAGTAAAAGAGTACTGAAATGAAGGGCTTAAGCCCGGTACATTAATATCCTCACTACAGATCTCTCATGCGGAAGTAAAATAAAACAATTACTAGAAGTCAGGACTCACGATCCCAGCTGGCTGTACTCCTGAGCTAGATTGCCCTGTCTCTAGTCGCACCGATCTCCTGGGCTTCTCCTCCATGCTGGGCTCCACGATCCCCTAATATGATGTGGTTCGAAAACCGTTAGTCTATAATACTAAACCCTATCGTCCCCCACCCCTTCCCCCATGCTCCTAGGCACCGAGTGGGGAGGAAGAAAGGAAAGGACGTGAAAGTGGAGAGTAAAACAAACAGGTGACAAGGGAACCTAACAAGCAATTCATAATCATGTTGTAATAGGTAAAGTAAGAAAAGAATTTAACCTTCACTTATGTGAGTACACGTAAGCCAAGGGATCTTCTACAGGGCTCCCATCGTATAAAAAGTCTCATACACATTTAAACGTTGGGGTGTCGGTTATTAACAGCAATATATATTTATAAAGAATTTAACCTTAATTTATAAACTTGCCCATACAAGCTTATAGACCAAGGGGTCGTTTTGCAGGGACTAATGTATAAGCGTCCCATTCCACTTATACTTTATGTGTCAGGGTTAAATGAATCGATTATGCTATGACATGCAAGTGGGTATAATGGAACATGCAAGTGCAACACACACACCCGACTCTGTGCACACAGACCTTTAGTTCCCCCTTTCGGAACCGTTACCTCTCAGGATACCTCCGTAGTGGCAGACGGAAGCGGTGGGTTGAGCCTCGCCCACCTCAAAACCAATAATAGCACTACCGGTCTGACCTATCGTTCGCCTCAACGCTTGGTGCACTAGGCGGACTACCGCGTACTCTTGCCGACTGGACCGCCGGACTTAAGTTTGGCGAAGTGTTAAACCACACTTGCCGAGTCATCGGATTAGCGTCGGTGCAATGACTAACCCATACCGAAGACCCACCACCTTAACTTTCTTTCTTTTCATGCACATGCAAATTTATCGTATCATTACCGAGCCAAAGCTCCCCGGACCATCCCGTCCATCTCAAATATCAACCAAGCCAAAGCTCGCCGGACCAAAATGTCTGTCTCTTAACCATCCAAGCCGAAGCTTCCAAATCATCTTCCTGTGCTATCTGTGTTCGTGAAATGTGCAATCCCTAATTACTAAGTTTCACTTTTCAGCTTGTTAGTTCAGTTTACGTTAACCCAGGACTGCCCCCGGTATTCCCTATGAAGGGCTCTCAAGGGGCACTAGGAACTATATTGGGATTACGGCCAGCGTTCCCTTTCGCAAGGTACTTATTATTATTAGTTGATTCTCATACCCATTACCTTACCATATTACAACAGACTAATCCTAGGGTGATTTGACTCTACCTCACCTCGGGAAGGACGATCTTTCGTCGAACCCGAGCACCTCTAAACTCTAGCCAAACCAATTCCTCACCACACTTCATATTCTTCTATGGTGAACTCATCCTCATCTATCCAAAATGACTAACTCTACACTATTCCAACTCTTATCCTAATACAAATTTTTCCCAAATTACTATTTGCAGACCAATCTATACTAAGCGATGTTCATGATAGGATGTCCTTCAAGTTTTCATCCAAATCACCTAGGTTATTACTGGAGTCCTATCATGACATAAATGATTTAATTCCAGAATATTGTATTTTGCTCAATTAATCTTCTATTTAAATAATTTCTTAAAAGAGCCAATTATTGTCAAGTTAATCATGAAGTATACATTTTAGACATGATTAATGTTTCATAAATTCGTGATAATATTCCATATATCTAAAAGTGACAATTTCCAAATTTGACATTTTCTACAAACATTTAAGGGTCCTAAAATTATTTTAGCAGTAATTCACATATTCCAAGATTTGTAAATCAACTACTTGAAATTATCATCCAAATAATTTGAGTTAAATAAATTACACTACTATAGTCCTAGAATTATCACTGACCAACTTTCGTGATTTTTCACAGAATATTTAATTCTAAATAAATTCAATACAAAAATCTACAAAGGGCATAATTGTGAATCAAGTACTATGAATATACTTCAAATATTCCGAATTAAATTCCTAATATTAGATATCATCCTAAAATCATCAGTGGCCAAAATTCACATTTTTACAAGTTATATTATTCTTTAAATGATTTATTTACCCAGTATGGACTTTACAAAATTTATGAAGGAAGCAATATATAAAATCCTTTAAAAATTATAATAAAATTCAGAGATCTCTATTTAGGTCGAAAACCTCTACTGACAAATTTTTACTAGATTCCATTTAAACCAAATGATCAAATTAAATCAAATACTAAATTGGACACTTTGATATTTAAAAAAGGAACTACCATGAATATAATCTATAAAATTCCACTAAAAATATCTAGGGGTTCAACTCACCCTAAGATTCATTCTACCGCATTCTCACAATTTTTAGATGATGTTAAGTTACTGTTTTGACCTATTAGTGCTTCTACCCTAAAGCTAGGGTTTGACATTTGAGGTACTTAACTACTTCTAAATTCCCTAACATTTCAACCAGAGGCTTAAATATACATAAGCTATCTCCCTACTAAATTACAAGGCCATACAAGGGCATTTGCCCCTATGTCCTTCACAACCCCCAAAGATCCCTCCTTAGGGTGTTAACTTGGGTCCAAGGGTAAATCAACCCTAATTCATCCATCTTCCCCAAAGAGGGGAGGGTACTTAAGGTAATACTAAGTCAGTGGTCCAAAGGGCTGTGCCTTCAATATTTCATTTTTTTGGCTATAAGCACACCAAGCCCTTTACAAGCCAACACATGCAAGGGGGTTTACCTAACTTGTTGTGGTCCATATGGGCTGAACTTTAACCATGCCTTAATAATGTCCCAATGGACATGCCACCAAAAATTGGGGCCTTTTGGAGTTGAACTACTCCAAAAATCACCTAAACAAGCCTAGGGGTATTTTAGTAATTTTCCCCTAATTTTAATTCCAATAAATCCCATTTTTGGGCAGGGCCTACCTATGCCCTAAACCAGTTACTTCCCAAAATCCCAGGTCATTTGGTCATCTGGATGGGCTTGGGCATCTCTTCCAATTTCTGCAGTTTTGTTATTTGCAGCCCAAGGCCATTCACCTTTTCAGATCTTGCAAGTGAGATATCTCAACATGCAAAGGGCCAAATTGACTAAATTTTCTACCATAGGTCTAATAGTACCATAAGGTCAGGCCACCAAAATTTGGGGCATATTAGAGTTGGTATGCTCCAAAAATCAACAAAATTTGGTTTATCATATTCTGACTAAAACTATAGAATTATTTTCCCCAAAAAATTCCCATTTTTGGGGAGGGCCTAGATATGCCTAATTAAGCCAGATACACAAAATGTCAGTTCATTTGGACTTAGGGTTTGGACATGGCACTCATTTTAGTTTCTGACCTACCCTAGGACCAGCCCTAGGAAAATTTCTCTATAGGGCAGTAGACGTAACCAAAATTTATGTGTAACATATCAAATTAAAGGTAACTGTAAGACCTACAATTTTTATGTTGAGTACATTTTATGACAAAGGATGTAAGTGCCCTAATTATTGGCATGAAAAAGTTGGTTAAAAAAAGCAGAAAATAGCACTATTCATGTGATAAAATAATTCCAGGATTAAAATTAATGCATGGCACGAATCTTAAAGCCATCAGACGGCTGCTGCTTTTCTTCTCCAAGTCGCCTGGAATCCATCCTGAACTTCACAGGGGCTTTCCCGACGGCTACCGGCGGCGCCTCCACCGGCAAACTTCACCTCCCCCCTCACGGTGGTGGGGGCAACCTTTTGCCGGCGGCTAGGGCGGCGGGAGGTGGCGGTGCCACCTCTCCCGAGAGCTTCCCTTGATGCCATTATTGGAGCATGAAGAACTGGATTCGGGCTCATTCGATCCCAAACCTTACCCTAATCATTCCTAAGATCTAGGCATGAAGAGAGAGGTGAGGGAGGACCTTCCCGGCGGCCTTGCGACGTGAGGAGAGGCGGAGAACCATTGCGGTGGCGGCGGCGTTGATCCTTGGTTTCACAGCTCCAGCTTGGGTTCAGCTCCAAGGCTTGGTTTCTCTCTCTCTCTCTGCTGCTCTCCTTGTCCTGAGGGTGATGAAGTGAGGGGGGGGGGAATGGGGAGATGAAGTATAGGGGGGGTGATAATTCCTAAGTGAGAGGTGGCGGGCTAGCCTTGTTCTTCTCACCATGCATGCATGGGTGGGCCCCACTCCATCCACCTCCTTCTCAGTGACACCAAGTGTCGGCCAGCCCAAGTGGGGCTGATGGCATGGGCCCAAGTGGCTTAATCCACTAACACCCTTGAATATACCCCTTTCTCTCTCCCAATTACTCTTCATTTTGAGATTCTCTCTCTCTCCTAGTCACTAAGTTGGCTAGTCAATCCTCTAGTCTATTGGCAGCCCACTCATGCATACAATATTAAATGGGGGGGGGGGGAAATGATATCATGGCTTGATGGTGGAGAGAGAGACCCTTGGTCATGAATACTCTTCCTCCAAAATTTTCTCTCTCCTAGTCCCCCATGTTGACTGGTCAACTCCATAAGATATGTGCAGCCCACTTAATCATAATAATTATGAAAAGTGAGGTTAGCCTAACGGAAAAATGGCTTGAGCTTGGGTTAGCCCATTTGGGCTAGGTTTGACTTGGCTCAATTTGATCATTTGGGTTGACCCCAATGGGTCCTTGGTGACCCATTGGCCTCCCCTAAGGTCTATAAAGGGTTATGCAGGGTTACCTTACACTTTGGAGGTCACCTACCCTTAGTAAGGGCACTTTGACCAGATTAGGGGCTTGAGTTGACTTGGGTCAACATGACCACTATGATTGACCCCAAGGGGTCCTTGGTGACTCATTCACCTCACTTTAGGTTTAGGAAGCCTGAGTAAGGTTGGTTGGGCACATTAGAGGTCAACTGCCCTTGATTAGGGCACCTTGCCCTATTTAGGCCTATGGTGGTCCTAGGTCAAATTGGCCATTTGGGGTTAACTCCAATGGACCCTTAAGGCTCTAGTGGACCATCTAATGGGTTAGTGATGTCGTGGTGGGGTCATGGAGTCATGGTGAAGCCCTAAGGTCAAACCCCAGGTTTGGTGATGAGGTTGTGCCATAGGCAGACCAAGGTGATTCTCACCTTGGCCTTCTATCACTTGGCACTTTTTAGCTCCCTAGGGTTTTGTCATGACCTAGTCATGGCCAAAAACCACTCATAGGGGTCTAGTTGGAAATGGGATGCTACAGCTGGGCTCAACGCCGAAGAGGCGGGGTCGTGCGGTGGAGCTGGGAGCAAAATCATCGCCACGCCGGAGAGGCGGTCTGGTTTCCCCGAGCTCAGCTCGGCGTTTTTCGTCAAACTCCACGCGACGACTTTCGTCGAGCTCCGCGCGATGACTTTCGCCGAGCTCCGCGCGACTACTTTCGCCGAGCTCCGCGCGACGACTTTCGCCGAGCTCCGCGCGACGACTTTCGAAGAGCTCCGCGCGACGACTTTCGCCGAGCTCCGCGCGACGACTTTCGCCGAGCTCCGCGCGACGACTTTTGCCGAGCTCCGCGCGATGACTTTCACCGAGCTCTGCTCGACGACTTTCACTGAGCTCCACAGGATATCTTGATTGGAACATACCAAGGGCTTCCTCCACAAAAATTTTGAGAATTTTTGGAGTTGAGTTGGTATTTTTAAAAGCCCAAATTAAATTTGTTTGACCAAATTAAAGGACCAAAACTCATCGTAAAATTATGAAAATTTTTATGGGATCATTGTAGACCCCCTTAAAGGTTGTATCAAAATTTAGGAACCTTGTGGTAAAAATTGAAGATTTTCCAAATTCTTGGAGGCTTGGGTCGCGCTCGGAAATTTACGAGCTCAAATTATTTGAAAATGAAAATCGAAGCGCGCGTCCCCTTTATATTTAAAATTAAGTTCAATTTATTAAGCGACAAGAGTTATCGAGGCAAGATTTCCTGCTCGAGTATTTCGAGATTTTTGCCAAAACAATCGAACGCCTCGTTCTTAAAATAACTATTGGGTATTTTGGGTAGACTTGGAAGATAAAAGTATGAGCTTCGAGTAATATATTCCCCAATCTCGTTTCAGGTAAAGAATTTCCCTCATGTGTTCAGAACGATTTTCGAGATTGAAATTCGAGGAAGAATGTTCCCTCTGACGAGATTCTCGGATTTGATTCGACGCGGGAAATCGAATTGATATTTATTCTCTGATGAATAATAAAAATATAACTCATGATCAGCTTCACCTGATCTGATTAAGCAGTGATTAAAAAGGGCACAACTGAATTGTTATCGGATTTTAATAATGGGTATAACCCAAGGAAAGCTTGAAAACTGAAAAGGGACTGAATACACCTCCTGAGAACGAAGAGGAAATTGTGAATACACCTCCTGAGAACGGAGATGGAACTAAAGCCTCCTAAATGGAGTGATTGGACTACCAACTATTTTCTTTATGATTATTCCAGTCTTGCACTGGTCCAGTTCCTTTATTTATTTCAGTTCAGTGCTTTCAATTCAATCCTACTCCAGTCCCGTACTGGTCAAGTTCATTTCAGTTCAGTACTTTCAATTCAGTACTACTCCAGTCTCGTACTGGTCAAGTTTATTTTAGTTCAGTACTTTCAAGTCAGTACTACTCCAGTCTCATACTGGTCATGTTCATTTCAGTTTAGTACTTTCAATTCAGTACTACTTCAGTCTCGAACTGGTCATGTAGTTCAGTACTTTTAATTCAGCACTACTCCAGTCTTGTACTGGTCAAGTTTATTTCAGTTCAGTACTTAAAATTAAGTATTACTCTAGTCTTGTACTGGTCAAGTTCATTTCTGTTCAGTACTTTCAATTCAGTACTACTCCAGTTCGTACTGGTCACATCTCATTATGTAACATTTATTATCAGCAACTTTAATTACTGCATTTTCATTACTGAAATTTACTATTATAAGCATATGTCCTGCTTTGACAAGTGGTTGTTAAGGTTGAGCCTTAGTTGGGGATAACCGAAGTTGAGGTGTTCCTCCGAGTTTAGCCTCAAATAAAGTGCTCCCATACTCCTTAACGAAGTTGAGCTGAGCGTCGCTGCTTGAAGGTTAACATATAGTAGGGCAGACCGCCGCAAACCTGGTGCGTATTAGCATGATTGTTTGATTGATTGCTTGTAAATTGCTTGTGGTAAATTATGGCGGGTCAGTCCCCTTCGAAGACCGTTTGTACCGATGTAGGAAGGTCAACGACTCGAGGTGATATGGAGATGGGTACCATGTGTGGCCGACCGTTATTTTGTCCCCGTCGGGTTTCCTCCACTGGTCGGCCAAAATGTTGAATCGCTGGATGTCACTCGCATCCAAGAGTCACATGGTTGTATGTTAGGGCCTGTGCTGTGCGGTACGACCACCCCCATAAGTGACAGGACTGGCCACTGTCACCGACGTACACATCGGTGAGGCCTGCGGGGCTCGCTACCTTGCTTGAAAAGAAGCGGTCCTTACTATATCGACATAGGGTGTTATGAGCGGCTGTGAATGGCTGTGATGTGTATGCGGCTGTGAATGCCTGCGATGTCTAAGAGGTTGTGAATGCCTGCGTTGTTTGTATGGGTTATGAATACCTGCTATGCTGCTGTACTAGTGGAGCATAAATTATAACTGACGTATATTACTGCTGCTGGTCTAATTATATCATGCTACAACTCTTTTTGGTTGCTCCTAGCTATTTATGAAATATTGTACTAACCCTCTCATGCTTCGGCTATCTACTTTTGTTGGGTGTGTGAGCTCGTCCCCAGGGTATGAATCCGGGGAGGAGATTTGTTTCCACTTAGCTCTATGACTAACGGTTATTTAAATAACCATTCACATGAAATGGAGCACCGTAGTGACTTGCTGCCGTAAGAGGATGCGCCAGTAGTTAGAACTACTCGAACAGAAGCACCCCTGACATCTTTAGAGTTTCGAGACGTGCATACTGATGAGGTAGTTAGGGAGAGAGAGTGAGAAGTTATATCTAGTACTTGTACAACCCATGGGATTATATAAATACTTAGACTACGGCCTTTGTACTCATGTAAATATATAAAAGGTTATATGTATTTTTCTCTAGTTTCCTGTTAATGCTTCCGTAATTTTCTGGTGTATTGTGAATGTTGTGATTTTAGCCGAGCAATGAGGCCACCTAGTGCTTAGATAAGGTGGGTCGTTACCCCTAAGGAGCACATGGTGGACGTCTTGGGCAGTAAGATCCCCTCCGGCCCGACCTGGGTAAAAGTTGGGGGAAGGTGTCTTACAAATGGATCAGAGCGATCACGATTCGTCCTTGTAGATTTGTCTCTGGATCCCTCCGTCCCTCGATTTGTTCTTTTTTCGGGACGAACCTCGCAGCGGAAGCCTGGTGGACACTAGATAAGAGGCTTAGGGATTCTAGACTGAACGTTAGTATGATCTTACACCATTATTTCCGCTTCGTCAATCATTTTTGCAAATTTACCCTACTTTTGCAAAGTACTGACACTTTTCCTGTTACTTCTCTAGATACCTGAGTACAGTAACAGGGGAACCTCTTCCAGAATGTTGGGTGTTGCATCCACAATAACCCAGATTTGTATGAAGTCACCCTTGAACTAAGATGAATTAAGTTTGTATTTGATGTCTTTTCTAGTTCAGTGTTTGCAGGATATATTTGCCAAGTGTAGACCAATGTCAGTCTACAATGAGTCACCAAACACAGGACCATACAATGTAATCCCTCATTGTGTGATCCATAGTGTTGACTCATGTGTAGCCTCTCTATTGGGATACACTTCTTATTCAAGCACTAAAGCCATGAGAGAAAAGCTGATTGGTGAATTTCTTGAAAAAAATAAGTTTTCGGACTTACATAAAATTTCTAAGTATTTTTCTCGAGTATGACCTTTTATACTCGAGTATTACTAAAGTTTATACTCGAGCGAGATCAGTCATGTATTCGAGTTGCAGAAGCAGTTCTCGAGAAAGCATAGTGTTGTTCTCGAGAAAGCCATATGTAATTGAGTAGTCTGTGATTCTCCTTCTCGAGTTACCTCATTTTCAGCCAAAATTGTTTCTAAGTCTTTTTCTCAAGAAGACAAAGTTATTTCTCGAGAAGGCCAGTATTACTTCTCAAGAAACAGAAGTCATTTCTCGAGTAACAGATTCTCTTCTCGAGTAACAAATATATTTTCTCGGGATTCATTATTCCTCTCGAGTAACAGAATAATTTTTCTCGAGAACAGAAGTTCATTTTTCTCGAGTACTTCATCTCATTCTCGAGATACCTAAATTCCACCTTTACATTGTTATTAAGTCTTTTTCTCAATAAGTAAAAGACTTTTCTCGAGAAGGCCATGTATAGTTCTCGAGAACCAGAAACCTTTTCTTGAGACCTTGAATACTCTTCTCGAGAGTCAGAAATCTTTTCTCGAGATACTTCCGTGTTCTCGAGTACCAGGATACTTGTTCTCGAGAACAAAAATCTATTCTTCTCGAGCACTTACTCTCATTCTCGAGATAGCTGGATTCCACCTCTACATGTTTTCCTAAGTATTTTTCTCGAGAACTTCATAATTCTTCTCGAGAAACAAAAAACTTCATCTCGAGTACAATTGACTCTCTCGAGAAATGCAGTACCGATTTCTGAATTTTCTTAAGTCCCGACAGAAGTAATTTCAAATATGATTAGCACTTGATTGGTCCACGTGACATGCATTTAATGTGATTATGACTGTTAGGCAAGTCTTATAAAAGGTCTTATCATAATCGACCAACCCTAAGAAGAAAAACCTAAGTATTCTGAATCACAATTCTCATTCTAAATTGGGAAGCCGCCGCTGTTCATTCTCTTCATCGTCGATATGCTTTTGATCCAAGAGATTCAGAACAAGAGATTCAACAGATCAAGATTTTCTACATCGATAGATATTTTCCTTGATCGTGCTGAGTCCAAAGTTTTCAGATCCAGAGTTTTTGCCTTTGTCTTCCTCGATCTATTTCTGACAGAGTTTTGAAAGTTTAAGAAGGAAGAAGGGCTGAATATTCAGATCTGAGATATTACTGTTTGTATATTTCTCTATAAATCATTTTATTCATGTAGGAGATTCTTCTCTGAGTTGCAGGAGCTTTGTTCTCCGAGACTTTTGTAGGGATTTTCTCTTCTGAGTGTAGATCCTATTTTGGGGGATCTAGTTATAAGAACCTTATTCCAAGTTGTAGGATTGTTTTCAATCCGAGAGAATAATGGAGTAGCCGAGTCTAGTGCGTTGCTAGATCGGTGAGTTGGAAAGTGGATGTACCCAAGGTTGGGGAACCACTATATTTCTTGGTGTCCATTGTGTATGCTTCTTTAGTTTTCTATGCATCGCTCTTACAAATTTTTATTCCGCAAAAAGTCGCAGAACTCGCCTATTCACCCCCTCTAGGTGATTAAGTTAGTCAACTTAAAAATTTTCAATTGGTATCAGAGGGAGGTTATTCATCAAAAGGTTAACACCTTGAACAGATCTGCCCCTAGTTTTCTAAAGAGGACACAAGCATTAATAGAGCCAAGGATTTTGCTAAGCTTCTTTTATGCACAAAGACTAACTTTCCCATGTGGAAGGAAAGAATAAACTTTGTCATGGATGTTGTGGATCCAAGGATCTTTATGATTGTCGAAGAAGGACCCTATGTTCCCATGACAGTCTCCACTATTGATCCAACAAAGCAAGTTCCAAAGAAGCTTATCGATCTTGACAAAGATGAGATTGCACTTGTCTCATTTGACAAGAAAGCCAAAAATATCATCGTAAGTGCAGTCGATGACTCTATATTGTAGAACCTGATTCACTACCAATCCACCAAGGAAATGTGGCAGTCTCACATCGTACTAATGTAAGGTACTGAAGAGGTAAGGGATGACAGAAGATACCTCCTGAATTAGAAATATGAAGCAATCAAACAATGTCCCAAGGATTCTATTACTATTACTTTTGAAAGCTTCTTCTAGATTGTCAACGGCCTAAGAGTCTATGGTCGGGTCTTCACTAATGGAGAACTGAATGACAAATTTCTGAGATCCTTAACTAAGGAATGGAGCAACAAAGTCTGTGCAATCCGGGAGTTTGGTAAGCTGGCAGAGACTGACCCTCAAAATCTCTTTTAAAAGCTTATGTCATATGAGCTACAAATAAATTCAAGAAAACCTGAAGAAGAGAAGAGCCGGTCTTCATCCAAGGAGAAGTCTGTCGCTCTAAAGGCAGACATCTCAAGGAAGTCAAAAGCTGCGTCTCCTACCCCCTCATAGGAAGAGAGTGAAGAAGAAGCTTCAGATCCAAGTACCTCAGGCTCAGAGCTATCTGAAGGAGTGTTTTCTCTTCTTTCAAGGAAGTTCAAGAAGTTCTTGAACAAGAAGAAACAGTGGAGAGGCAAAGGTGCCTCGTCCAGAAGATCACGTCATGATGGTGATCATAACAAGAAAGGATCAAGTAGCCAAGACAGGTATCAATCTAAACCGAACAAATCTATTTCATCTGACATAGTTTGTTATTATTGCAATAAGTCAGGACACATCATAGCTGATTGCTCTTGCAAGAAGAAGGAGGGTGGAAGAAGAGAGGATAAAAATATTCTTATAATAAGAAGAAAACAGAAAGAAGCCTGGTATCCAAGAAGGCCAAGACTCTCAGTGACTCTGACTCATCCGAGTCAAGTGAGGAAGACGAAGCCTAATTTGGGCTAATGGCACAGACAGAAAAGGAAGAAGAGACCCAGTACACTGGGAAGGTAAATTCTCAAACTCCTCTCTCGAAATCAGATGATTCTGACCATGATCATGAGGACTGCTCTGCTGATGATGAGTCTGAACTCATGACTCAATACAAAAGTTAATCAAAGCTTACGATAAATGTCAAAAAGTTGTGAAAAATTAGGCCAAGGAGATCAAATCTCTCAAAGCTGAGGAGAGCACTCTGAGAGAGGATGTCTCTAAGACAGACTCACTTAGAGAGGATTTCAATGCTGCAATTGAGGAATATAATAAAGATCTCGAGCACCTAAATCTGAAGGAGAAAATCATCAAGGAATTGGAAGAACAACTTGCGGCTGAAAAGAAACTTGTTGAAAGTTTCTCCAAGCCCAAGACAGTCCTACCATTTGTTGGTGAATTCTCTGCTCAGGCCAAAGGTGCTGTCTTAGGCCATGTGGATGCTCCTACTAAATCCTATAGGAGAATTAAAGCTCAATGGAAAAATAAGGCTGACAAGAAAGCTCTAGCCAAGGAGAAGGGGAAGGGTCCTTAAGACCTCACTTCATTTTAAAAGGTTATCTTTCCAACTAACGAGTTTGATCTTGATTCATCCTACAGTCACTTTGCTAGGCCTACTTATGTAGTGCCCAAGTCTCGGTACTAAGGATGGACCCGTCTTCGGAACTTTGGTGAAAGTATCTTCAAGGCACCTTATGAGGAGATCACTCTTCAGAGCTATTGCCCTTATTGTCATGGTCATAACATCAGGAAAGCTCCAAAAGTTAGACCCATTGTTGAAAAGCCTCTTAGGTAGAAGAAGTCATGTGTGTGTTATCACCACAAATCTTCTACCTCCAAGTCTACTGCCCATGCTAGACCACACTCTCAAAAGGTCAAGCAGGATAAATTTAGGCAAAGATACAACAGGTTTGACTGTTGGTGTTGCGGCAAAGTTGGTCACTTTGCTATAGATTGCTGGTTTAACCCAAGATATTTTGTAACTCCTCAAGTTAATAATGTGAGAAAGACCACTCACAATGTTAACACACGTAGTGGGAGTGTGCTAACTAGAGATCAAGGACCCAAACGAGTTTGGGTTCCTAAGGCAAACTAATTTGTGAATGCAGGTATGTCCAAAGACTGCCAAAAATCTTATCTGGTATTTGGACAGTGGATGCTCTCGACACATGACCGGGACTAGAAGCCTTTTGCAGAATTACCCTCCATTCATGAACGGGCAAAAGCTCATCTTTGGAGGTTCTGACAGAGGAATTACTAAAGGCTATGGTATGATTACTAATGGTAGTGTATCCTTATCAGATGTGGCTTATGCTAAAGGATTGGAACACAATCTTATAAGCATAAGCCAGATCTGTGATAAAGGATACATAGTAGAATTTCATGCAGATAAGTGCTTGATAAAATCAGTAGATAACTTGGAAATGATTCTATCACGCACTCGTAGTAGGAATATATTTTGTTTAAATTTTATTTGCATAGACTCTTCTACACTAGTGTGTTTTTTGGGAAAAGATAGTGCATCTCTTGGTGACCAATGTCACAAGAGATTAGCACATATAAACTTCAAAACAATTAATAAATTATTTTATATTAATTTATTATGTGATGCCCCAAATGTCAAGTGCATTAAAGATAGACTTTGTCACGCATGTGTAAACGGCAAGCAGACAAGTGCTACCTTCAAAAGCATGATTGGCAAAACTTTAATAGGTGTTTACACCTACTTCATAAGGACTTGTTTGGTGCACTGCAAGTTAGAAGTTTGGGAGGTAAAGATTATACATTGGTTATTATTGATAATTACTCTCGCTTTACGCGGGTGTTCTTTCTAAAACACAAGTCAAATACTTTTGATATCTTTACTAATTTTGTCATGCAGGCCCAGAATGAATACAACTGCTCCATAATCAAAATCAGAAGTGACAATAGAACAGAATTCAAGTCTGGGGCCATGACAGAATTCTGTGAAATCCTAGGTATCTTTCATGAGTTTTCCTCTCCTCGTACTCCTCAACAAAATAGAGTAGCAGAGAGAAGGAATAGAACACTCATAGAGGCCTGCAGAACCATGTTGAGTGATGCCTCACTACCAGAATATTTCTGGGCTGAAGCCGTCAACACTACATGCCATGTGCAAAATCGAGCACTCATAAACAAGATCATAATAAGACACCTTACGAACTACTAAAGGGCATGAAACCGACTATTTCATACTTTAGAATCTTTGGTAGTAAATGCTTCATCCTTAACAATGGTAAGTATCACACCACTAAATTTATTGAAAAGAGCTTTGAAGGTATTTTCATATGTTATAGTAGCCATAGTAAAGCATATAGGATTTTTAATAAGAAAACCCTGGTTTTAAAAGAATGTATTCACGTTGTATTTGATGAGAAAAGCTTGCTACAAGGCAACTCTTCTAGTGTGTTTATTGAAGATGCAGGTTCAAGGATAAATGAATTAAACTTGGATGAGACGACTGAAGAAAAAGATCAAAAGTTCATCAAGATCACCACTCCAACCCCAATTAGAGAAGTTGATGACCATGATGAAGATATCATTCAAGTTGATAAAGTCACTCCAGTGGTTGAAGAAGCTCCATATGCAAGGACTCTAGGGCTCAGACACTTGAAGGATCACCCAATGGATCAAATTATAGGAGATCCCCGTAATGATGTCAGAACTCGTAGAGGTACAGCTAATGAAAATCTATATTTAAGTTTCCTCTCACAGGTTGAACCAAAGAAGTTTGAGGAAGCAAACTCAGACGCATCTTGGATAATGGTAATGAAAGAAGAATTGAATCAATTCAAGCATTGCCAAGTCTGGAATCTTGTCCTAAGACTAAAAGGTAAGAACTTTATCGGAACAAAGTGGGTCTATAGGAATAAGATGGGCGAGGATGGGACAATTATAAATAATAAGGACAGAATCATCGCCAAGGGACCAGACAAGAAGAAGGAATCGACTTCGATCAGACGTATGCACCAGTGGCAAGGTTGGAGGTAATCAGGTTGTTTCTATCATATGAAACACTTAAGGGCTTCACTGTTTATTAGATGGACGTGAAGTCGGCCTTCCTTAATGGTTACATAAAGGAAGAGGTGTATGTGGAACAACCTTCAGGTTTCGTTGATTCTAATTATCCTGAGCATATTTTTATTTTGTGTAAAGATTTATATGTTTTGAAACAAGCTCCTCGAGCTTGGTATGAGACGCTATCTAACTTTCTTCTTGAGAACAAGTTCGCACGAAGAAAGATAGATAAAATATTATTTTTAGGGAAATAAAAGGCAAGATTTTGCTTGTACAAATCTATATCGATGACATCATATTTGGCTCTACTGACGACAATATTTGCAAAACGTTTTCCAAACTTATGCAAGAGAAGTTCAAAATGAGCAGTATGGGAGAGCTGAAGTATTTCTTAGGACTTCAGGTGAAACAATCAGAAGATGGAATTTTCATCTCTCAGATGAAATTCATCAAGGAGTTAATTAAGAAATTTGGAATAGAGAACGCAACCTCTATGAGGACTCCAATGGGTTCAACTATATCTCTAGACAAGAATGAGAAAGGGAAACATTTTGATGAAACCAAGTACAAAAGCATAATTGGATCCTTGCTCTATCTTACTGCTAGTAGACCGGACATAATGTTTTCAATGTGTGTGTGTGTGTGTTAGATATCAAGTGAACTCTAAGGAATCTCACTACACTGCTGCAAAGAGGATTATGAGATACCTTAAAGGTATACCCAATCTTGGCTTATGGTACACAAGAAGTAATGATAGCGAACTAATTGGTTTTTTAGATGAAGATTTTGCAAGAATAAAAGATGATAGAAAGAGCACTTCAGGGACTAGCCAATTCCTTGGAAGGAGGCTCATTTGATGGAGCAGCAAGAAGCAAAATTGTGTCGCAATTTCAACGGCCGAGTCAGAATACATTTCTCTTCAGGTTCAAAATTTTGATATTAGCACCCGGGCACTTCACCGCCATACTCTAGGTATTTTTGCTTTATTTATGTCATTTATCATAAAGATTAAAGGAATATATAAATAGATTTAGGTCCAAGAATTTTCTATTCCCGATTTCAAAATCCCTTTATCTCTTGAAAAACTCTTCAACTTCTCTGTCTCCGCCGAACTACCGCAAGCAACCCCACTTCTCCATTCGCCGACCATCAAACGTTAATTTCTTCAAATCAATGGCATCTTCATCCAAGTTAGTAATCGACAGTGAACTCATCTCAACAGGAATCGGCGAAATTTCTGACGATTTCAGAAATGTTCTCATCTTGCTTGATACCGCCAGATTATCCTTCGTCCTGGAACACCCTTGCCGAGTTTTAATTTCTAATGTAGAGGAATTCTACCAACATGCCAAGATCAAGTGCAATGGAAATGTGCTGAAATGCAGGGTTCAGGACTTCAAAATCAAGATGACTTCTAGCTCTGTTTCACAATTCCTGCGGCTACCAGTGACCGACGAAGAGGAGTACCTAGAAGAGACTGATTATGAAAGGGCTTTCAGTTTATGTGTCCTTCTCCAGTCAGCTCACATAGTTCGCAGACAACATATGAATGCAGAAAGCAAATTTCTTGCAAACATTCTTGGCAAAGTCCTCCTCTGCAGGACCAGTTCTATCAGCTACATCACCCCAAACTTCTTTGATATGATAACTGCTATTATCTGCAGAAAGAAATTTCAATGGGGCATGATGATTTTTGATAAGATTAAGACAAGTATCAAGAGCCCTAACTATGGTAGAATCCCATCTCTTTACATAAACCAGATGAAGCCAGATGTCTTCCTTATGAATAAGGGTATGTCCCTTCACCACATGAAGAAAGTCTCCATCTCCTCCATCCAAAGATGGGAGATTAATCTTCAGAAATCTAACCAAGAACCAAAGAAAAAGGAAGATGAAGTCAGGACTCCATCTCCTCCTTCTCATCAAATAACTGATCCAATTATTAAGGGGGAGCCTACTCCATCTGTTCTAGTTCAGCCTTCTCAAACTCCAACTGCTGCCCTAGTTTCTATAGAAATTCCAGCCCAAGTAACTTCACTTGCTACTGCTACTGTACATTCAGTTACTTCCACCTCCACTCATGCTGCTGCAAATATAGTTTTAGAAGATAGTTCAACTCCACCAATTGCTGCCCAGGCTGTTGGATCCCTAGTTGGATTTAGGCTAGGTTCATTAAACTAGGATTATTGACCCAACATGTATAGTCAGGGTCATGACTATATCCTAGAGTTTAGGCTATGTCCTTAGAGTCAACATTGCTTGGACCAGCCAAGAACAGACCGCAGAAGACTCCAGACTTAGAGAAATTTCAAAGATTTAGGAAAGTGAGTTCAACTTTCGTCGAACTCAGCTCGACGAAAGTCGTGCTCAGCTCGACGAACTCAGAGAAAATTCTCTGAGTTGAGCTCGACGAACTTGGTTCTCAGGTCGACGATTTCTGGATGATCTACTTCAACATTCTAAGTAGAGAATCATTTCTCTGAACTCCAGTCGACGAATCTATGTTATCAGCTCGACGATCTTGGAGCACAGAATTGGCAAGTTTTATCAGTTTGTAGTTAGCAGTTCTCTGGTCGACGATCTTGGATCTCAGGTCGACGAACAATAATTCTCTGGTCGACGAACATGACTTCTCAGCTCGACGAACTCTGGACTAAGGTCGACGAAATCTGTTCTTTGCTCGACGATTTCTGTGCAGATCCAGACTTGGATTTTACCTTCCCTCTGTCCTTATTTTATTGCAGTAATTCCTAAATAATCAATTCTTAATATTCTTTGAATATTACCATTAGAAGCAGTATTGATTATGACATTCATCAGGATTATTACTTGCCGCTTTTCAATGGGACAGTTGGAGAAATCCAATTAATGCAGATATTCTATCCAGCCGTATTACATTCTCCAGGTCATCAGCAATAAATGCAGGAAGGAATTCAAAAATTCAAAGGAGAAATTCCATTGAGAATATAAAAAGTAATTTTCTTCCTTCTTCTGGAAATACAGCAAGAACACGACAAGCAATAGAGGAAAGCGACAAGATAGCCAAGACCAGAGAAATAATACAAGGCCTACAGAGAAGATTAACAACAACATCATTCTAATACTTCTCTGTATTGAAAACAATCTTGACTCTGCTGAAGAAGTAGAAGAAGAACATCCATCCAAATCAAGAGCCGTCTTCATTCTTCATTCCAGGATTCTTCAAGGACAACAAATCTTTATCAGTCAAGAAGTTCCTGGATCTCTTCTGATCAAGGCTAAAGATAGAAGACCTACTCACCCTGAAGCAAAGCTCCAATCTTCCTGAACAACTCAATAACTTAGGGGAAGCTTTGATAACATCAAAGATCGACTAGTCTTCTCAGTTGTATTTGAGAAAGAGAAGACACCATAACTCTCTCACCCCCTCACTGTACAAAGGGTTCTTTAACTCTCTTCAAAAGTTATTCCTTGATTGCAAGTCTCCTGATAAAAAGACATGGGTTAGTTTTTGAGCACCTGATCAAAACCTCATTGGGGCAGTCACCTGATCAAAATCTGTTAGTGGATTCCTACCAGTGTGGTAGAAGAGTGGATGTACCCAGATTGGGGAACCACTATAAAAGTTCTTGTGTTGCCTGGTTTCCCTCTTTCCTTTTTGTTCTTGATGTGCTTGTGTTAGTTAGATTTTGCTGTGCCTGTGGTAGATTAGTTTATTTTAGTTTACTATTTTACTTACAACAAACATTGGTATCTATTAGCTGCTCTACTCTATAGTTTTTTATAAACTGAAAAAGTTCTAAAGATACTCTATTCATCCCCCTCTAGAGTATATCAGGTCTAACACTCACTTTCAATTAGTATCAGAGCAGTGTTTCTTTGGTTGTACAAGTTAACTCTTGAAACAAAATATCCTGTGTTAGATCTGACCTTTTATTTCTCTTAGGATTATATTCATAGCAGGGCGCAGAACAAGGATTATGCAAGCACCAGACCTCCAGTGTGCAACTTAAATAAGTTTGTCATCTGGAAGGCAAAAATAAAACTTTATATGAATTCCATTGATGAGGACATCTATAATTCTATCTTGAAAGGTCCTCCTCAACCATCTACATCTACTTCATCATCAAGCACACATGCTGTTCCACCACCTGAGTGGACAGATGCATAGAAGAAGGCCAAGATTGCTGATGCAAATGCCATGAATATTCTAGCTCAGACTATGTCTGATGACATTTTCCAGAAGGTGGCTGAATGCACATCAGCCAAAGCTATTTGGGACTCTCTTAACCAGATGGTGGCTGGTTCTGCTGATGAGAGGAAAGACAGAAGATCAAATCTCATATCCCAGTATGAGAACTTCAAGAAGGATGAGTCAGAATCTATTGCTGACATGTACAATAGACTGAGCTCAATAATCAATGAGTTGAAGACTTTGGATAAGGACATCACCCTTACTGAAGTAAATAATAAAATCCTCATGTGCTTCCCAAACTCATGGGATTCCAGGATATGGCCAATCAAGGATACCATGAGCTTAAATGAGATTTCCATAGAATCTCTATTGGGAAAGCTCAAGTCTTATGAGCAACTAATAAAGTCCAGAGATGCAGCTGAATAAAGGACTCCTCCACCAGCAAGAAAGGAGCACAACATAGCATTCAAGGATGTAGAAGAGACAGAAGCTTCAACAATCAATGAGGAACTAATGAGTCTCTTTGCCAAGAGATTTTACAAAATGGCAAGAAAGGACTTCAGAAGAAAATCATCCAAGCAGGATGATAAGACAAGGTATGATAAAACTCATACTAAAGAAGTAGCATGTTTTGGCTGCAGGAAACCTGGACACTTTATCTCAGAGTGTCCAGAGAATTAGAAGAAAAAAAGAAGAGAGAAGGACTCCAGAAGACAAGAAAGTAGCAGGCCTTCCTCCAGCAAATACCAAAAAGAAGGAGAAGGGATTTGTTGCTGAAACCTGGAGTGACATAGAAGTTGAATCCACATCTTCCAGTTCCAGTGAAGAGGAAGAAGAGGCAAGGTGCAAGGAAGTCTGCCTCATGGCCATCAATGCCTCTAATAACCAATCAGATGATGAGGAAGAATTTGATAATGAAGGAGTTTCAGAATATGAAGCTGATCAGGTACTTTCATCTTTTGATTACAGTTCTGATAGTTTCAAAATTGAATTTAAAACCATGTGTATTGACCTAATCAACTCTGAAAAGGAAATTACAATACTTAGGGAAAGACTATCTAATCAAGAAAATCTGATTTCTGAAAATACTAAGTTAAAAGATGAACTAACTCTAGCTAATGAACAAACCATTTCTTTAAAAACAGAGCTATGTAAGGCTAAGCAACTTGAGGAATCTCTCAATGGGAGAAGCCTTAAAATGATGGACATTACAAGCACAGTCAATGCCAGACTGATTGGCAAACTGGGCTTGGGTGCATCATAAGGTTTACCCCCCATACTTAAGAAGAACATATTATCAACCCCTATTAGATTTGTTTCAGCTAAGGGTAAAGAGATAATAAACAATAAACAAACCACAGAAGAATTACCTAACTCTAAAAATCAAAATAATAGAAACCCGAAAACTTTAAGTAAAAACAAAGTTCAACAGATTTCGTCGAACTCAGGTCGACGAAATGTGGCTAGTTCGTCGAACTCCAATCGACGATCTATGAATGCCAATATTAGCTATAAAAATTCATCTTACTGCAATCAACGAACTGTGTATGGTTCGTCGAGCAGAGATCGACGAACTTGGGGCACAGAAAATGAATATGTTCATTCTCTGAGCAGAGATCGACGATCTCATCCCACTTCGTCAAACTTTGGTCGACGAACTTATAATTTTTCGTCGAACCCAGTCATACTTAATAAAAATCATAATTTTGACAGTGTAACGCCCCGAAACTCAAAGGAGCAAAGGGGGACGTTTTGGGCCAGTTTGGGTTTTGGCTGTAGGCACACGGCCTGGGACACGGGCATGTCCCAGGGCGTGTCAAGCGTGTGCCGAAACTTAGCCGCGAAGTCATCGAGGTTTTCTCGACGATTCGCTGAGAATGGGCACACGGCCTGCGACACGGGCATGTCGCAGGGCGTGTCGACCCGTGTCGACACTTAGCCGCGGAGTCGTCGAGTTATACTCGACGAATCATCGAGCATGGGCACACGGCCCGCGACACGGGCGTGTTGCCGGGCGTGTCGACCCGTGTCGACGATCGTCCCGGGGAAGTCGTCGAGATTCGCTCGACGATCGTCGAGACAAGGCACACGGCCTAGGACACGGGCGTGTCCAAGGCCGTGTCATCGAGTCGTCGAACTGCACGCGACGAAATGTCGAGACCATGTACACGGCCTGGGGCCCAGGCGTGTCAAGGTGACACGGGCAAGGACACGGGCGTGTCCTAGAACCCGTGCAGTGCTCGGGTTGAAAATGGGGAAAAATCATAGGGTACACGGCCGGCTACACGGCCGTGTCAGCTGGAACACGGGCGTGTCAGCTCGAACACGGGCGTGTTCAATACCCGTGTGAGGGTCCAGGAGATTCGATTTTGACGGCGAATGCGGCACACGGCCCTGGACACGGGCGTGTGCCAGGCCGTGTTCGGTCCAGATTGGGCATTTCAGCCCCGAATCAAAGCCGTTCGTTTCCTTAGGTTGAGATCCAACGGCTGAGGGTTGTTCCTGAGAGGATATACCCGTGAGTTGACTTGGAAAACCTCACTTTTCATACCTTATCATCTCTCCAAGTCCTTGGAGAAAGAGGAGAGCCATTGGAGGAAGAAGAACTAGATCCCGCCATTGGAGGAGCTTCAGAGCTCCGAATCGCGAGCCGACTCCGGATCCACGGAGGCAACGCAAGTGCGGTAATTTCCATCCGATTACTTTTCAATGGCGCCAAAGAGGAACTCAAGAGTAACGATCCTCATCTTGAGCACGAATAGCTCTCTTTCCTAGCATAGGAAGCCCGCTCTCGCGAGTTTGCAGAGAGTTGGAGGCGTTCCTTCGGGTAGATATGTGAAGTCCCCATTGTTTAGAGTCCGTATGCGAGAACGGACATAGGCATGATGTGTGAAGCCTACCCGGACATTTTAGTCTGGATCGGTGATGTTGCATTGCATAAGGCCGGAGAAGAATCCGTGCTATTGGTTGTTTTCGGGTTTTCTACGCGGTAGATTGCAGCAGGGAGCCTTGGGGACTAACCCAAAGGTGCACCCGGAAAACTGGGCGGATACGAGATCTTGCCAACTTGGTGGCCTGAGAGCCAACTTGAACATAACCGAGTTATGTGACTTGTGATAGAATGGGACTCGACGAAAGTTTGACCCGCGCAAATGGCTTAAATTATCATTGCGATCTGAGCACGGGTTAGATGGAACCGTACCCGCTCTATGTCGTTCGGGTTAGAGAGACCTAAGGTTACGTGGCACTCGCCGTTGGCATAGATGTGAGTCTTCGGCGGTCAATGGCTTAAACTGACGTGACCCATGCCAAGAAGACAAATTGCTCATAGGTTTGGCCGTCTTAGTGGCGGTGGTGAGTCCGGAATGTTAATGGCTTTAATTGACGTGACATCGACCGGTTCACCGAGAATGTGCCCTGAGTGCACGGGGCGCGTGGCCGTACGAGCCAACGTCTGTGATATTATGACTATGGTTTTAAATTACTCGCTTATGCTAATGAAATGCAGGGAAGGAGCATCGCCGCCCCGAGTTGGGGGCGGTATCGTTATAATTTGGTCAGCATTGCTGACCGTTGCCTTGTTTTGCCACCTTGCGGTGGTTTATTGCTTGCAGGTGCAGCTGGACCAAGCGGTCAATAGCGGGCTAAAGCCCTTTTTGCGAAGCTGGCCCTCGAAGGCCCAAGTAGAAGTGCTTACTGCTTTATTCATGTATGACCGGCCTGCGTGCCGTGGTTTGTAAAACATGTAATTTTCAAGTGAAACACTTTGTAAGGCCTTAAGGCCGGTTTTGGGTATTTTTGTATAACATTCCTTTTGGTATTAGTGGACATTCATGCTCCTATGCTGGGTTCTTGTTTACAACTCTTATAAACTGCTTCCGCTAGAATGCTCTGTGTAGGACGTTGAGATTGGTTGGATAGTTTCCATACGTAACCACCCGGTCTGTCTGTGGTATATGGCGTCGGGCCCCGGCCGGACCTACTGCTATATACTATGCGACGGATAGGGGGTGTTACAATTTGGTATCAGACTACTGGTTTTGGTCGGCCTTAAGCTGAATTCGTGGACGAATTCTTTTTAAGGGGTGGTGAGCACATTGTGTGCGTCATCGTTATAACGGTAAAACAACCCATGAATGTCCACTTAGGAATGAAAATACTCGTGTTTGAGGAACCTGCGTGTTCCTATAATTGCTGTTCGCAATTTTATTTGGTCGCTTGACGGTGTTTTGTACCACTATAGGTGACCGGAAGCGGTGCTGGACAGCCAGAATGTCCGGTTTCTGAGGAGCATAGTGCACCCGGTGAGGTGTTTGAGCCTCCTCCTTCGTATGAAACCGTTAGAAGGATTGTAGAAGCGGTGTTCGCTGTGTCGGGTGCACAGCTAGGAGGAAATGTACAACCCTACGCCCCTATTGTGGCTTCAACGCCGGTGGGCGCGACGCAGCAGATGACCTTTGGTAGACCTTTGGGGCAGCAGCTGAATATGCATTTAGTGCAGGGAGCGCACACGGTTGAGGAATATTTGCAAGAATTTCTTCTGATAAGTCGCTACCCATGCTTCGAGTTGGATAACGAGCAAACTACAATCGATAGATTTTATAATGGCCTGCGTGCCGAGTTACGAGTTCTACTACTAGGACCAAAGTTATTGGGGTTCCGAGCCTTGGTGGAATCAGCTAGATCATTGGAGGCAGAGTTGAAGAAGACCCTCCCGATGCCAGCGACCATGGTATCGAACTATACAAACCCCATAAGGGCTGCATCCAGCAGAATGCTGGAGAAAGGGGTTATGAAATCGACTAGTAAAGCTACTTACACTTGTTATACTTGTGGAAAGAAAGGGCACTTTGCCCGAGACTGTTGGAATGGTGCTCGGAAGGGTAAGAAACCTATGTCAGGAGCAGTCAAGGATGTTAGTGTAAAGGAAACGACATTCAAAGTGTCGAACACCTCAAAGTCGACATATCGAAAATGGTATAAGAAGCATAGGACTTCGGGTCCAGCTCCTTCTGGTACTTCTGGGGCGACTACGGGTCAGACCCCGGGCACATGTTTCAGCTGTGGCGAGCCGGGGCATTATGCTCGTGAGTGCCTAAAACCCTGGTGGAAGCACGTCGTCGTGACGACAGGTATGGTTTAAAGATAGTTTTGCCTTAAACACTTGTCGCCCTTGTGCATGTTAGCGTAAAACTACTGGTGTTAAGCCTTGTTATGACTTTCTTTATCTGCGAGAGCACCGTTCGTTTAGGGAGCTTCACATTCCTTGGTTAGGAATTATACTGTGCGTCGGAGTACCTCCTTCGATGCTAAGAGACAAATTGGATGCGTCATAGTCCAATGGTGCTCATTGTGCGCGGGTAGAATTGGTTGCGCTTAGTTTTGGATCGGGAATCAGGAGTTCGATCTGCAAGCGTCGTTACTACCGCTAGGGGAGTTCGACGTAATATTTGGCATGGACTGGCTCTCGGAGCAGCAAGCCTATATTGATTGCGGTAGCAAGGAAGCCAAGCTGGGAGCTAGTCGTGAGACGACCTTTACGGGCTTGAAGAGGTCGAGCAAGATGTTGGCATCTGCTCTTCGGGTGGTGTAGGCGGTTTGTGCTAGTGTAGAGCTGTTCTGTACGCTAGTGGAGGTTGCAAAGCCGAAACCCGCGTTGGTTAGTATTTCAGTGGTATCGAAGTACCCTGATGTGTTCCCTAGAGATCTTCCTGGAGCCCCGCCTTGATAGGAGATAGATTCCATGTTTGAGCTTGTACCAGGTGCAAAGCCTGTGTCACGCTCTCCTTGTCGGCTAGAGCCAACGGAAATGGTGGAGCTGAAGGTGCAACTTCTAAAAGTTGTTGGAGCAAGGGTATGTGCGTCCAAGTCCTTCGCCTTGGAGCGCACCGACCCTCTTTCGTGAGAAGAAGAACGGAAGCTTGGGGCTATGTATTAATTATCGGGAGCTCAACAAGGTGACGACAAAGAACAAGTACCCAATCCCAAGGATCGATGATCTTTGTGATCAGTTGGTCGGGCCAACGCCGTACTCTAAAGTAGTTAAGGGAGAGAGATATCCCTAAGATAACATTCAGTACAGGATACGGACGCTACGAGTTTAGGTCATGCCATTTGGGCTGACAAATATGCCGTCAGTGTTCATGGATTTGATGAACAAGACTTTCAGGGAGTACTTGGACCATTTCGTGATAGTCTTTATCGACGATATTTTGGTGTACTCGCATAGTGAGGAAGATCACTGCAGGCATCTTCATTTGATGTTGGGGACGCTAAGGAGAATTCAGTACTATACCAAGTTCTCGAAGTGCGGGTTTTGGCTATCCTCAATGGTGTTCCTCGGGCATATAGTAAGTGGAGAGTGTATTGCTGTGAATCCGGCGAAGATTGTTGCGCTATGGGAGTGGCCTGAGCTTGCTACGGTAGCGGAAGTCCGGAGTTTTCTGGAGCTTGCCGGCTACTATAGGCGCTTCGTGGAGAACTTCTCGCGGATAGTGTTACCTCTCACTACGTTTACGAGGAAGGAGCATAAGTTCTTTTGGACGCCGGAGTGCGCGCGAGCTTTTGAGGAGTTGTAATGTCGGTTGACTACGGCGCCTGTGCTGACTTCGCCGAGTGGAACCGAAGGCAATGAGATTTATAATGATGCTTAGGGCAGCGGTTTGGGTTGCGTGCTACTGCAACACGGAAGCGTAATAGCGTATGGCCCTGAGTTTTGCCTTGAAGCTATGGAGGCATAATTGTATACGGTGTGAAAATGGATCTCTACGCCGGTCACAAGAGCGTGAAGTATCTGATTGATCAGAAGGATCCGAATTTACGGCAGCATAGATGGATGGAGTTCTTGGGAGACTATACATTCAAGATCCACTACGCGCCTGATAAAGGGAATGCGGTTGCTGACGCGGTGAGTCGCCAAGCCCCAGCTCGAGCCAATTGGCTATCGGTGCATGATGAGCGGTTGGTGCGAGAGTTGGAGGCATTGGGGATCGTTTGTGTGGACCAGCAATCAAGTGCTGAAGCAGTTCTGAATTGGACTGAAGTCCAATATGACCTGGCTGATCGTTTTCGGCGGGCTTAGGATATGGATGCTCATATGAAGCAGTTCATGGTAGAGGCTCTGGATGGGTCAAATTCCCAATTCGTCGTGGCGGACGAATTGCTTCGGAGAGACGGTCGTTTGTGCGTCCCAAGTGTGGGTAATTTGCGGGTGGAGTTGTTGTATGAGGCACACCATACCAAGTACTCGATTCACCCGGGGAGCACGAAGTTGTACCGTGATGTGAAGAAACTGTGTTGGTGGCCGGGTTTGAAAAAGGATGTGGCGCTATACGCAGCGAAGTGCCAAACCCGCGCCTTGGAAAAGGCGGAGTGCCAAAAGCCGGGAGGATTTCTTAAGTCCTTGCCTATTCCGGAGTGGAAATTCGACGACATTCTATGGACTTTGTGCACGGTTTGCCAAGGTCGAAAAGGGGAACGACGCCATTTGGGTGATCGTGGATCGATTAACGAAGGTGATACATTTTATTCCGCATAGGAAGGATGATCCGGTGGAGAAGTGAGCAAAGCTTTATGTGGATAACATAGTACGGCTTCATGGTGTGCCCCGCAGCATCGTGAGTGACCGAGATGGACGGTTCACGTCCAATGATTGGAGGCTGGTGCAACAAATGTTGGGAACAAAGCTGAAATTCAGCACAGCCACCCATCCGCAAACGGATGGGCAGACCGAGAGGGTCAATAGAACCATGGAAGACATGCTCCGCATGTGTGTCCTGGATTTTGGGAAGCAAAGGGATGACCACCTTTATTTGGTGGAGTTCGAATACAACAACAGCTACCAAGCGAGTATTCAGATGGCGCCCTTCGAGGCCCTATATGGTAGAAGATGTCGCACGTCGTTGTCTTGGTTAGAAACGGGTGAGTCAAAGTTGTATAAGTGATCGGAAGTGGAGGAGGCTACTTCTTTGGGGAGAACCATTCGGGAGAGGTTGCTTATCGCTCAGGACCGACAAGCAAAGTACTATAATGCCAAGCACAGGAATTTGGAGTTCGCTGTGGGCGATTAGGTATTCATAAAGATCAAGCCGTTCAAGGGTGTCTCACGGGTGCGACGAGTGAAAAAGCTAAGCCCGAGATACCTTGGGCCGTTTGAGGTTCTGGAGCGAGTTGGCTAAGCGGCCTATAGGTTGGAGCTAAGTGGTTTACACGATGTATTCCACATTTCGGTGCTTCGGAAGGCGGTGCAAGAGCCTACGCAAGTGATCGCGGTCAATCAAGTGCCGGTGGATAGTGGGCTAACGACAAAGGTCAAGCCCGTGCGGATTGAAGACTCGGAGGTCAAGCGACTACGCAATAAAGAGATCAGGATGGTCAAGGTCCGGTGGGACAATTGCGGTCGTGAGGAGCTCTCTTGGGAGCGAGAGAAGACTATGCTTGACGAGTATCCGGAGTTGTTCTGCTCAGGTATAAATTTTGTTTTTGTATGTCTTTCCTTTATGTAATTTCGTAGGCGAAATTCTTTTAAGAGGGGGAGAGTTATAACGCCCCGAAACTCAAAGGAGCAAAGGGGGACGTTTTGGGCCAGTTTGGGTTTTGGCTGTAGGCACACGGCCTGGGACACGAGCGTGTCCCAGGGCGTGTCAAGCGTGTGCCGACACTTAACCGCGAAGTCGTCGAGGTTTTCTCGACGATTCGCTGAGAATGGGCACACGGCCTGCGACACGGGCGTGTCGCAGGGCGTGTCGACCCGTATCGACACTTAGCCGCGGAGTCGTCGAGTTATACTCGACGAATCGTCGAGCATGGGCACACGGCCCGCGACACGGGCGTGTTGCCGGGCGTGTCGACCCGTGTCGACGATCGTCCCGGGGAAGTCGTCGAGATTCGCTCGACGATCGTCGAGACAAGGCACACGGCCTAGGACACGGGCGTGTCCAAGGCCATGTCATCGAGTCGTCGAACTGCACGCGACGAAATGTCGAGACCATGTACACGGCCTGGGGCCCAGGCGTGTCAAGGTGACACGGGCAAGGACACGGGCGTGCCCTAGAACCCGTGCAGTGCTCGGGTTGAAAATGGGGAAAAATCATGGGGTACACGGCCGGCTACACGGCCGTGTCAGCTGGAACACGGGCGTGTCAGCTCGAACACGGGCGTGTTCAATACCCATGTGAGGGTCCAGTAGATTCGATTTTGACGGCGAATGCGACACACGGCCCTGGACACGGGCGTGTGCCAGGCCGTGTTTGGTCCAGATTGGGCATTTCAGCCCCGAATCAAAGCCGTTCGTTTCCTTAGGTTGAGATCCAACGGCTGGGGGTTGTTCCTGAGAGGATATACCCGTGAGTTGACTTGGAAAACCTCACTTTTCATACCTTATCATCTCTCCAAGTCCTTGGAGAAAGAGGAGAGCCATTGGAGGAAGAAGAACTAGATCCCGCCATTGGAGGAGCTTCGGAGCTCCGAATCACGAGCCGACTCCGGATCCACGGATGCAACGCAAGTGCGGTGATTTCCATCCGATTACTTTTCAATGGCGCCAAAGAGGAACTCAAGAGTAACGATCCTCATCTTGAGCACGAATAGCTCTCTTTCCTAGCATAGGAAGCCCACTCTCGCGAGTTTGCGGAGAGTTGGAGGCGTTCCTTCGGGTAGATATGTGAAGTCCCCGCTGTTTAGAGTCCGTATGCGAGAACGGACATAGGCATGATGTGTGAAGCCTACCCGGACATTTTTGTCTGGATCGGTGATGTTGTATTGCATAAGGCCGGAGAAGAATCCGTGCTATTGGTTGTTTTCGGGTTTTCTACGCGGTAGATTGCAGCAGGGTGCCTTGGGGACTAACCCAAAGGTGCACCCGGAAAACTGAGCGGATACGAGATCTTGCCAACTTGGTGGCCTGAGAGCCAACTTGAACATAACCGAGTTATGTGACTTGCGATAGAATGGGACTCGGCGAAAGTTTGACCCGCGCAAATGGCTTAAATTGTCGTTGCGATGTGAGCACGGGTTAGATGGAACCGTACCCGCTCTATGTCGTTCGGGTTAGAGAGACCTAAGGTTACGTGGCACTCGCCGTTGGCATAGATGTGAGTCTTCGGCAGTCAATGACTTAAACTGACGTGACCCATGCCAAGAAGATAAATTGCTCATAGGTTTGGCCGTGTTAGTGGCGGTGGTGAGTCCGGAATGTTAATGGCTTTAATTGACGTGACATCGACCGGTTCACCGAGAATGTGCCCTGAGTACACGGGGCGCGTGGCCGTACGAGCCAACGTCTATGATATTATGACTATGGTTTTAAATTACTCGCTTATGCTAATGAAATGCAGGGAAGGAGCATCGCCGCCCCGAGTTGGGGGCGGGATCGTTATAATTTGGTCAGCATTGCTGACCGTTTCCTTGTTTTGCCACCGTGCGGTGGTTTATTGCTTGCAGGTGCAGCTGGACCAAGCGGTCAATAGCGGGCTAAAGCCATTTTTGCGAAGCTGGCCCTCGAAGGCCCAAGTAGAAGTGTTTACTGCTTTATTCATGTATGACCGGCCTGCGTGCCGTGGTTTGTAAAACATGTAATTTTCAAGTGAAACACTTTGTAAGGCCTTAAGGCCGATTTTGAGTATTTTTGTATAACATTCCTTTTGGTATTAGTGGACATTCATGCTCCTATGCTGGGTTCTTGTTTACAACTCTTATAAACTGCTTCCGCTAGAATGCTCTGTGTAGGACGTTGAGATTGGTTGGATGGTTTCCATACGTAACCACCCGGTCTGTCTGTGGTATATGGCATCGGGCCCCGGCCGAACCTACTGCTATATACTATGCGACGGATAAGGGGTGTTACAGACAGAAACTCCAATCAACCTAGAAAACCTATTAATCCACTTGCTGATTGGGTAATTCCTCCAAGAAGATATCATCCCTTAGGCTATAAATCCCAACCTGAATTTTCAGGTATATCAAGCTTTTCTTATCAGCAAAAAAAAGGACCCAAGGTAATCTGGGTCAAGAACAACTAACTGTTATCTTTGCAGGTAAAGAGATGTCTAGCTGTTAATCAATAATGGTATCTGGACAGTGGGTGCTCTAAGTATATGACTGGAAACAAGGATAACTTAAATAACTACAAGTCCAAGCTGGGACCAAAGATGATCTTTGGTGATTCAAATTGTGGCCAGTCTAAGGGTTTTGGAGAAGTAAAGATTGGAGCAGTCATTTTCAAGAAAGTGACATATGTAAGTGGACTCAAGCATAACCTCATCTCCATAAGTCAACTATGTGATGAAGGTTATCAGGTATATTTTAACTCAAGTTCTTGTATTATTTCTAATAAAGAAAACCAAACTGTGTTAATTGGAAATAGACAAGGTAATATATATGTAGTTGATTTTCATTCTGCAACTTCAGATATCTGTTTACTTAATATTGCCTGCAATCCAAATGATCTATGACATAAAATACCAGGACATGTTAATATGAAAAACACTGCTAGGATATCTAAAGACAACCTTGTGAGAGCATTGCCTTCTAGTCCATACAAGAAGGAAGGCTTCTGCAGGGCTTGTCAACTAGGCAAGCAAACTAAATCTAGTTTTAAATCATTTAATAAGAGTGATTCACCTAGGATCTTGTACTTGCTACATATGGACCTTTTTGGACGTATTGCTGTACAAAGCCTACGAGGGAAATCTTATACTCTAGTTGTTGTAGATGACTTCTCAAGATTCACTTGGGTGTTCTTTCTGAGATCTAAGTCAGATACATTCAAGGTTCTTACAGATTTTCTCAGGACCATATAGATTGAGTACTCTACTCCAGCTGTATTGATCAGAAGTGATCATGGTACTGAGTTTGAGTCTCTTCTTATGCACGAGTTCTGTGAGAAGGAAGGTATCCAACATTGCTTCTTAGCTCCTAGAACTCCTCAACAAAACGGGGTAGCTGAAAGGAAGAACAGAACCTTAATTGAAGCTGCATGCACATTACTTGTAGATGCTTACATGCCCCTATCCTTTTGGGCATAGGCTGTAAGCAAAGCAAACTATGTACTGAACAGGAGTTTAATATATAAAATTAAGAATAAGACTCCCTAAGAATTGCTTAAAGAGAAGAAACCTAAAATCACATATTTTAAAGTATTTGGTTGCATATGTTATGTTAATAATAATAACAAGAAATACATTAGAAAGTTTGAAGCTAAGGCTGAAGAGGGAATTTTTCTAGGATATTCCCAAGTCAGCAAAGCTTATAGGGTATTTAATAAATCTTCCTTAAAAATTGAGGAATCAATTCATGTAACTTTTGATGAGGCTAACATGTCTTATAAGGAGAAAGAAATTTCTACCAATAGCACTTTGTAGGTACCTCACTTGTGTGAGAAATTGGAAGAATTAAACCTTACTGAAAAGGTCATATCTCATTCTCCTCCACAAGCTGATGAAGATAATGAAGATGAATTTTTGGAAGTGGATGAACCTTCTCCAACAGCAGACATTATTCCACAAGAGGAATTAATTCCAAATGCTGTTGTTGAACCAACTCCACCCACTGACTTTGTCACACTAAGGGATCACCCTAGATCTCAAGTGATTGGAGACATGTCAGTAGGTGTACAGACAAGGCATCAACTCAACCAAGATGTGATGCATGCCTGTTTCCTCTCTCAAGTTGAGCCTCAATCCATAAATGATGCTGAGCAAGATCCCCACTGGATCAATACAATGCAAGAGGAACTCAACCAATTTGAGAGATGCAGAGTTTGAGATTTAGTTCCAAGACCCAAAGATTACCCAGTCATTGGAACTAAATGGGTATATAGAAACAAGCTAGATGCCCAAGGTGTAATTGTGAGAAACAAGGCTAGGCTTGTTGCTCAAGGTTATATGCAAGAAGAAGTAATATACTATGACTAAACTTTTCCACCAGTTGCAAGGTTAGAAGCAATCAGGATCTTCCTAACTTATGCTGCCTACAAGAAGTTTAAAGTCTATCAGATGGATGTCAAGAGTGCCTTTCTCAATAGAGTACTTAAAGAAGAGGTTTATGTTGAGCAACCTCCAGGTTTTATCTCTCCAACTTATCCTTCATATGTCTTTAGATTGCATAAAGGTCTTTATGTTTTAAAGCAAGCTTCAAGAGCTTAGTATGAGACCTTAGCTAGCTTCTTGATAGAGCATAAATTTACTAGAGGCATTGTAGATAGAACATTATTCACTACGCACCATAAGGATCAAATATTGTTAGTACAAATTTATGTAGATGACATTATATTTGGGTCTACGGATTAAAAACTATGCAAGAGGTTTGCTGACCTCATGCATTCAAAGTTTAAAATGAGTAGCATGGGTGAGCTCTCCTACTTCCTTGGTCTCCAAGTGAAGCATCTACCTGATGGCATCTTCATATCCCAGGCTAAGTATACTAAAGAGCTCATTAAGAAGTTTGGGATGGCTGATGCCTCAGCAAAGAGAACACCCTTGGCCATTAATGATATAATAGACTCTGATGAACATGGGAAACCTGTTGATTAGAAATTATATAGGGGCATTGTTGGGTCCCTACTATACCTTACAGCTAGCAGACCTGTCATAATGTTTGCTACATATCTTTGTGCTAGGTTCCAAGTGAAACCTAAAGAATCTCACCTAGTTTTCCTAAAAAGAATTTTGAGATATATAAAGAGTTGCCCAAGTCTAGGACTCTAGTATCCTACTGAGTCAGAATTTGAGTTAATTGGATACTCAGATGCTGACTTTGCTGGATGCAGGGTAGACAAAAAAAGTACCTCAGGGACATTCCAGTTCCTTGGTATGAGATTAATGTCCTGGTTTTGTAAGAAATAGTCATCTGTGTCTACATACACTGCTGAAGTAGAATATATTGCAGCTGACAGTTGCTGTTCCCAGATGCTGTGGATTCAAAATCAACTCCTGGACTATGGGTTCAACTTAAATAATTCAACTCTCTTATGTGACAACACAAGTGCTATATCCATAGCATAAAATCCAGCCCATCACAGTAGGACTAAATATATAGACATTGTGCATCATTTCATTAGAGAATGTGTAGATAAAAATAAAATTAATTTTGTCTATATCTACACTGATTTACAAAGAGCGGATATTTTCACCAAACCCCTGGATGAAAGAAATCACTTGTTCTTTATAAATAGCTTAGAATGATAAATGGAGAAGCTTTAATATAATTTCTGTCTGTGGTCGATGATTTGTAGACAGTTTGTCGAATGGAGATCGACTATCTGTGAACCCATCGGGAAGAGTTCGTCGAACAGAGTTCGACGATCACTTCTTAGTGAAACAGTTTTCGACGAACGGAGATTGGCGATCCCTGCTTCAGTGAATTTTTCGTCGAATGGAGATCAACGATTTATTCGTCATCTTCAAACTGAGATCGACGAACCCATTTTCTAATAAAATAATTTGTCAAACTCAGATCGAAGATCTTTTTATTTTTCGCTAGACGGAGCTTGACGGTTCATATTCTAAAAACCTTATATCTAGGTTTTCTTCGACCTCCGTCCCGCGCTTTCAGTTCCATCGCACTTGATCTCTGTTTTCTCTTGCAGGTGCACCATGGCGATTCCGGCAACTGTTTACTCTTCAATGAAATTTGACATGGGATTTGACATAGATTTCAATTAATTCCAGTTTTTCGATGCAATTTTCGTGGAGATCTTGAAGTTGTTTGAAGAACAACAACTGGAACAGTTCATGATAGTCAGGATAAATATTGCAATGACTGAGATTAAAGAATGGGTTTATACCTCTACAACAACAGAAGATTCCATGACAGGCATAATTTCGGGTAACTCAGTCTCTCTTTCTTCAAATGCACTAACCGACATTATCGGTCTACTGAATGGCGAAGAAGAAATCGAATTGGATACTAAAGAGTATAATAATATGTTGAATAAAATGGGTCATTGTGGCGATAACCCTAATAAACTGCTCAAGAACAACTTGTCTGCTGAATACAAGTTCTTGGCTGATGTGGTCGGAAAAGTACTGTTATGAAAACATACATCACATATATAACCAGGCAGCAATTCTTGGTGATGGCTGCTTTGGTGGACAAGAAAGGAATTAACTGGGGACAATTACTGTTTGATTTGATTAAGAAGAAAAACAACACGAAAGAAGTTTGCTTCGGTCGGGTACTGGGGATTTTTCTACAGGAAAAGGCATCTAAACACTTGGTGTCAACAACAGTGTTCATCAATGCCTCCAAGAGGCTCACCTTTGCCCTCTTTGGCAGATGGGAAAGGAGGATCACCAAGCCAACCAAGGCTTCTTCGTCCTCCAGGCCTTCTAAAAGCACAAGGGCAGTCATAGCCGCTCCCATAACCCCAGAAGAAGCTCCCCCCTCTTCCAACATTCCGTTTTCCCCTCAACAACAATAACAACAACTTCACATCTCTACTCCAGTTCCATGTCCTGCACATTCTTCACCTCTATCCTCTTCTCAAATAAATATCACTGAAATCCCATGTTCACCCATTCAGGAATCCATACAACACTCTCCTCCCCAATCACCACAACCATCCCCACATCAACAACACTCTCCTCTTCCACCTTATTTAACTACCACAGATCCTTACAACTTTATTTCCTATCACACATTCAATCTAGTGCTTCCTCCATCCTGTCCACATCAAGAACCCATCCCCACAACAACAATTCCACCTTCTACAACTGCTACTCCTTCTCTCCCCTTCCTTCTACTAGTCCAAACTGACCTTCCATCTTCTGCACCTGACTACACACACACAGATATGTCTAGTGCATTTTCTATCTGTTCAAATTATGGTCATAACAATCCCTACTCCTCCACTGCTCCAGAATCCCTCTATTTAAATTTTTCTGATATTGCTAAGGCTTTGCTTGCATTCATCTCTCCTACTCTTCAAAACCTTTTAAATAATGCTCTAGCTCCTCTCACTGCTTCCATCCAAACTCTCTCTGCCACAGTTGATGCTCTATCCCCTGTCCCTTCTTTTGGGGTACTGGCTCCAAGATCCTCTGCAGCCAATCAGGGGAAGATGCTTCATGATGAAGAAGTTCCAATGAAAGCAGCAGCATCAGAAGCAGTAGAAGTAGCAGCAGTAGCAGAAGCAGCAGAAGTAGCAGTAGCAGCAGAATTTGATTCTTTCATGACTGACTCTTCAGAAGATATAGCAGATCCTTCTGAAATAATAGATTTAATAGACTCAGATACTGATATGAATGAGCCTATTTTGGCTGAGATAGAAACTGTTGGGGATTATATTCTAAATCCCAGAGTTAATTTGACTTCCTTATTGGATTTATTTAATGTTGTGTACAGTAATATACTACCCAACTATTCTCATCATCATTCTTTGGGCATTGTAACATACACTGCACCACTCAGCCCAACAGTTGCCATGAAACTTAAGGCTAGTCTTGCAGCTGCAGAACCTATTACTTCCAAGAACAGTGCTTCTCCTAAAGTAATTTCTCTGCCAACTTATATTATGGATGACACTCCCATGCCTGATCTGGATGAGGTGATCATGACTGATATTGAAGAAGAAAATAAATCAGTTGCTGAAAGAACTGATGTATATAGTTCTCCTTCTCCAGCTCCAGCTCTTCCTCCAGCTCCTCCCCAGGCAGAAAAACTGTTGATATCTGGAGAAGCATTGAAAGAAATTAATGCTTTATACGATAATCCACAAGACTCTTCAGATGATGATGATGAAGAGGATTCAGATGATAGTCCCTCTGCTAAGAAAAAGAAAGTCACTAAGAAAAGAAAAGCCCCACCAGCTCCTACTCCAAAACATAATCCAACTCATGACACCCCTAACTATATTCTCTAGAATATCACTCCATACAAGGGCATGCCAGCTTGGATGTGGCTATCCAAAAATCAGCAGAAGGACAGGAAGAAACGTAGAAAGTATTCTCCTCCTCAGAGGTACAGAAAAGATCCTCCTCTTCCTCCTCCACCTGCTGCTGGTGCTTCAAGTAGTTCCACTCAGAGATCTACCCAATTTCAAACCTATCAGAGACATCAGGGTAGATCCTCCTCATATGCTGGAAGCAGCCAGCACAGGTACTCCGCAGGCAAGCAGCACAAACATCAATAACATTAACAACAACATCAACATCTACAAAAAACTCATGAATCTCAAAAATCTTAAAGTCCAAAGAGACCTGCATCCCCTCCTGTTCCATTTGAGGACCCAGAAATAGCTACTACTGCAAGGATGGTCAGGTTCCAAGAATTGGTTGGCCTATCTATGATCGACAAGGCAAAAGCTGAAGGCAAGGATCTCTCTAAATATACAATAATGTTCAAATACAGGAAGGAGGAAATAAACAGGTTTGCAAAAGCTAATAAATTCTTTAATGTAGATGATTACATGAAATTACATCCAGAAGCTGTGGTGCCAAGGGCTACTTCCCTAAACATTATTGGAGCTGCTGATATGATAATGATAAAGACTCAAGCAGCCAATCCAAATAGGGAAATTAAATTCACTCAGCCTGGTGATAGAGCTAAAGAGGATAAGCAAAAGGAACCAAAGCAGAAGAAATGATTTTAAACTATCTTAGTCTTTTTGTATGTCTTAAAACTACTTATTTATTTCATGATATAAAGCTCATTGTATATATATATCTGCTGCATCTTTTAAAGTTTTCTGCCAGATATATCTTTATCTTGCTTTGTAAATATTTTGCGTCTGTAATTAGTGACCTCACCCAAATTTGGGGAGATTGTTGGATCCGTAGTTGGATCCCTAGTTGGATTTGGGCTAGGTTCACTAAACTAGGATTATTGACCCAACATGTATAGCCAGGGTCATGTCTATGTCCTATAGTTTAGGTCATGTCCTTAGAGTCAACATTGCTTGGACCAGCCAACAACAGACTGTAGAAGACTCCAGACTTAGAGAAATTTCAAAGATTCAGGAAAGTGAGTTCGACGTTCATCGAACTCAGCTCGACGAAAGTCGTGCTCAGCTCGACGAACTCAGAGAAAATTCTCTGAGTTGAGCTCGACGAACTTGGTTCTCAGGTCGACGATTTCTGGATGATATACTTCAACATTCTAAGTCCATAATAAATTATCTGGACTCCAGTCAACGAATCTATGTTATCAGCTCGACGATCTTGGAGCACAGAATTGGCAAGTTTTATCAGTTTGCATTTAGCAGTTCTCTGGTCGACGATCTTGGATCTCAGGTCGACGAACAATAATTCTCTGGTCGATGAACATGACTTTTCAGCTCGACGAACTCTGGACTCAAGTCGACGAAATCTATTCTTTGCTCAACGATTTCTCTACAGATCCAGACTTGGATTTTTCCTTCCCTCTGTCCTTATTTTATTGCAGTAATTCCTGAATAATCAATGCTTAATATTCTCTGAATATTACCGTTAGAAGCAGCAATGATTATGACATTCATTAGGATTATTACTTGCCACTTTTCAATGGGACAGTTGGATAAATCCAATTAATGCAGATATTCTATCCAGTTGTATTACATTCTCCAGGCCGTCAGCAATTAATGCAGGAAGGAATTCAAAAATTCAAAGGAGAAATTCCATTGAGAATATAAAAAGTAATTTTCTTCCTTATTTTGGAAAGACAGCAAGAACATGGCAAGCAATAGAGGCAAGCAACAAGATAATAAAGACCAGAGAAATAATACAAGGCCTACAAAGAAGATTAACAACAACATCATTCTAATACTTCTCTGTATTGAAAAAAAAATCTTGTTTTCATCTTGACACTGCTGAAGAAGAAGAAGAACATCCATCCAAATTAAGAGTCGTCTTCATTATTCATTCCAGGATTCTTCAAGTACAACAAATCTTTATCAGTCAAGAAGTTCCTGGATCTCTTCTGATCAAGGCTAAAGATAGAAGACCTACTCACCCTGAAGCAAAGCTCCAATCTTCCTAAACAACTCAATAACTCAGGGTAAGATTTGATAACATCAAAGATCCACTAGTCTTCTCAGTTCTATTTGAGAAAGAGAAGACACCATAACTCTCTCACCCCCTCACTGTACAAAGGGTTCTTTAACTTTCTTCAAAGTTATTCCTTGGTTGCAAGTCTCTTGATCAAAAGACTTGGGCTGGTTTTTGAGCACCTGATCAAAAGCTCATTGGTGGCAGTCACCTGATCAAAACCTGTTAGTGGATTCCTACCAGGGTGGTAGAAGAGTGGATGTACCTAGGTTGGGGAACCACTATAAAAGTTCTTGTGTTGTCTGGTTGCCCTCTTTCCTTTTTGTTCTTGATGTGCCTGTGTTAGTTAGATTTTGCTGTGCCTGTGGTAGATTAGTTTATTTTAGTTTACTCTTTTACTTACAGCAAACATTGTTATCTATTAGCTGCTCTACTCTATAGTTTTTTATAAACTGAAAAAGTTCTAAAGATACTCTATTCACCCCCTTAGAGTATATAGGTCTAACCCTCACTTTCACAGGCCACCTCTGTCCAAGCAGAAAATTTAGATTTCATTGCTGAAGATCTACTTGATGCAGAAACCCTGACTGATGCTCAGGTAACTGAACATATTTTGTCTACAGATGATGATATAAACAAGATGATAGAGGAACTCTCTTCTAAAGTGCATTTATTCACTGTACCTGAAGATCATCCTTCTTCACCAGCAAAGTCTCCTCAAGGAAAGTCTCCTCAATAAGAACATTCTTCTGAAACAGAACCAGAAAATCTCCACTTTAGGATGTATATTATGAAGTGTTCATCTCAATTTCTAATACTGAAGGATAAACACCTGCTTAAGATGCCGACCCTCCTCTTCCCAGTCTCCATTTCAACATTCCCTCCATATTAGCCAAAGATGCTGAAGATGAAGTAAGTATAGTCAGAAGAAAACAAATTTCTACCTCTTCTCTACAAATTAAAGAGATAGTTCCATGGAAAGCCCCAGCTCAAACTCCTCCTCCTCCTCAAACTGAAGTATTTCCTGAAGGTAATATCTTGAGAAAGATTGAAGCAATGCTAGCTGAACAGAGAAATTATATTGATACTTCTATTAAAGGTGTAACTGATAAATTAACTGCTCTGGAGAAAGAAATAAGCGGAGGATTTGCTGAAATCCAAAACAACACGGATGAGTTTAAAAGACTTTTACAAATTGGAGGAAAATCAATAGATCACACCTTTACCAGTATTGGTGAGGTAATTGAACAGTCTGTTACTCTTGCAAATAATCAGATACAGTTAGAAAAGAAAGCTCAAGAATGCAACTTCAAGACTTGTGAAGAAGTTGGGATGTTCAAAGAAAGTGTCATTAGCACCCTATTTGTAAAAGTCAGAAAGGGGGAGGATTTAGTGAAAGAACAGCTTGAGAAGAAAGTTCAAACAATGAAAAATCAATGGGATGATCAAATGAAAGAAATTCAAGCATCAGTGCTCAAAGAAGTTAAGAGTACAAAGCTTTACACATATGATACTGCAATATGGATGTACAATCAGCTCTTCCCTAATCTATCAATTGACCCTTCTGCACTCCCTCCTGCATGTCTGGATGTAAATAGACCTACATTCTCTCCAGGGCCTGAATATTTTGAAGGATCACCTCCTGAAACCTATGAACAAGTATGGGAGCCTGAACAAACAAATATGCCTCCTCATGTACCTCCTAAGTTACAAAAAGATAAAAGAAGAAAATATGGTGAATGTTCCTCTGCGAGAAGATCCACTCCTTATCCTCAAGCTGAAAGAAGAAGAACTCAAGAATTTTCTGAAGTATGGAGTCCAACCTCCAAATCCCTAATCCTTGAAACACTTAAACTTGTCGTTGATTTCAATGAAGATAGAAATATTCATTATAGCTCCTATGAATAGGACTTATATGAGAAATCTCTTACCAAGAGGAGATTGTATGATAGAGAGTATGGAAAGAACTATCCCAAGGCTCCACCCAAACCTCCCAAATACTTTCATAAACCTTACAGTTATCAGAAGAGACAACAAGAGAAGCAGGACAGGCAGGAACAACAGCAGAACTTGTAGAAATTGAAGATGATCAGAAAATTCATTTTTGAGATCTTATGGAATTGATTTTTTTTCTTGCAATATCTATTAATATAAACCTT
The DNA here is from genome assembly GCA_039583875.1 of Platanthera guangdongensis. Classification (NCBI taxonomy): domain Eukaryota; kingdom Viridiplantae; phylum Streptophyta; class Magnoliopsida; order Asparagales; family Orchidaceae; genus Platanthera; species Platanthera guangdongensis. The sequence continues at coordinate 99,274,725 of CM077158.1, read as the reverse complement.
TAGTTTTGATGATCTGATTTTTCTATATCACGCATTTCTTCTATTTATTATGGTTATTGGTTTCTTTATTTGTTTATCTTGATGTAATTCACCTTAGTGCAAAGGGATCTAACTTCTACAAATAGGGGAGATTGTTGGATATTGCATCCACAATAACCTAGATTTGTATGAAGTCACCCTTGAAATAAGATGAATTAAGTTTGTATTTGATGTCTTTTCTAGTTGAGTGTTTGCAGGATATATTTGCCAAGTGTATACCAATGTCAGTCTACAATGAGTCATCAAACCCAAGACATACAATGTAATCCCTCATTCTGTGATCTATGATGTTAACTCATGTGTAGCCTCTCCATTGGGGCACACTTCTTTTCAAGCACTAAAGCCATGAGAGAAAAGCTGGTTGCTAAATTTCTTGAAGAAAATAAGTTTTCAGACTTATAGAAAATTTCTAAGTATTTTTCTCGAGTAGGACCTTTTATACTCGAGTAGAACTAAAGTTTATACTCGAGTGAGATCAGTCATGTATTTGAGTTACAAAAGCAGTTCTCAAGAAAGCTTAGTATTGTTCTCAAGAAATCCATGTATACTCGAGTAGTTCATGATTCTCCTTCTCGAGTTACTTCATTTCCAGTCAAAATTTTTTCTAAGTCTTTTTCTTGAAAAGCCAAAGTTATTTCTCGAGAATGCTAGTATTACTTCTCGAGAACCAGAAGTCATTTCTCGAGTAACACATCCTCATCTCGAGTAACAAATATATTTTCTCGAGATGAATTATTCCTCTCGAGTAACAAAATAATTTTTCTCGAGAACAGAAGTTCATTTTTCTCGAGTACTACTCATTCTCGAGATACCCAAATTCCACCTTTACATTGTTATTAAGTCTTTTTCTCGAGAAGCAAAAGATTTTTCTCGAGAAGGCCATGTATAGTTCTCGAGAACCAGAAAACTTTTCTCGAGACCTTGAATACTCTTCTCGAGAGTCAGAAATCTTTTCTCAAGATACTTCCTTGTTCTCGAGTACCAGGATACTTGTTCTCGAGAATAAAAATTTATTCTTTTAGAGTACTTACTCTCATTCTTGAGATAGAAGGATTCCACCTCTACATTTTTCCTAATTATTTTCTAGAGAACTTCATAATTCTTCTCGAGAAACAAAAAACTTCTTCTCAAGTACAATTGACTCTCATGAGAAATGCAGTATCGATTTCTGAATTTTCTTAAGTCCCGATAGACGTAATTTCAAATATGATTAGCACTTGATTGGTCTACGTGACATGCATTTAATGTGATTATGACCGTTAGGCAAGTCCTATAAAAGGTCTTACCATAATCGACCAACCCTAAGAAGAAAAACCTAAGTATTTTGACAGAGCTTCAAAGTTTAAGATGGAAGAGGAGCTGAAGATTCAGATCTGAGATATTACTGTTTGTATATTTCTCTATAAATCATTTTATTCTTGTAGGAGATTTTTCTCCGAGTTGTAGGAGATTTGTTCTCCGAAATTTTTGAAGGAAGTTTCTCTTCCGAGTGTAGATCCTGTTTGGGGGATCGAGTTGTAGGAACATTGTTCCGAGTTGTAGGATTGTTTTCAATCCGAGAGAATAGTGGAGTAGCCGAGTCTTGTGCGTTGCTAGATCAGTGAGATTGAAAGTGGATGTACTAATGGTGACCTTGTTAGAGGGATATGCTAGATACTGGTGGAGAGCTGCCAGCTACTCGACGTTCAGAGGATGACCACTGAGCACAATCCTGTGAGGGGAAGTTTGCGAAGGCTTTCCTGGAGCACTTCATCTCGGACTCCGATCGAGCGGCACTACATGAGAGGTTCCTGCGCATCTGTCAGGGTGAATGGATGATGTCATATATGAGAGAAAGTTAACAACCTGACACGTTTTATTGGGAACCCAGCAACCACGAACAGAGATAGAGCTGCTCACTTCTATGAGGTTTGCAAGGTGACTTGAGACCGGTCTTGATGATGATCACTCAGTCCACCTTCCACACTATAGCAACTCATGCTGCTACGTTGGAGTTAGACTAGAGGATGGTGGCCTAGTAGTGCCGGGGAAGGTCGAGGTCCCAAGAGGTCAGGGACGAGATAGATGAGCTGCTCCCCATCGACATGATAGAGGGCGCAGGCAGAGGCACTGCAGGCAGCCTTATAGGAGCCCACGAGCACTCCCAGTACCCCCAACCCCGCAATAGGAAATTAGACCAGCTCCAGCACCATAGCCCGCGCTAGTGGCCCGACGTGATGTTCTCTTCGTAGGGAACTGCTTCTTATGTCACCAGCCAGGGAATATGAGGGTTTTCTGCCCACATGCAACAGGAAGGCCATGACTAGTATCAGTATAAGGTGGGCAGCCAACACGGGGACAAGGCCAGAGGGGTCGCAGAGGTAGAGCTAGCAGGAGAGGCCAACAGGGCCGAGCAGCACCCTTGGAGACCTACACACTAGACTTGCAGCATGAACCGACCCCCAATGTAGTGATTGGTATATATCTTAGATGCTAGAGCTACATCAGATATTGATACCTATGTTATATATTATATTCATATGTATGCCTACATCAGATGCATGTTTTGTTCTATGATATGTATCTACTCCTCATCTACTTCAAAATTAAGAATAAAGTTCGAGTGCTCACCAAAGTTCTAGTAGTGCGATACTTTTCAGATGTTTTTCTTGAGTCCCTCTCGGGTTTGCCACCGTAGTGAGAGGTTGACCTTCAGATTAAGCTTTTGTCCGGAGCTCGACTAGTGTCCCGAGCACCCTATCAAATGGACCCTAAGTAATTGGCCGAGTTGAAGATTCAGCTTCCGGAAGTAATAGATGCTGGATTCGTTCACCCAAGTTCCTCTCCCTATGGAGCCTCCATACTAACGACAAAGAAGAAAAACAAGACATTGCGTTTGTACTAAACAAATCACTATACGAAATACGTATCCACTTCCTAGAATTGATGAGTTGTTTGATCAATTGCAAGGTGTACCCGTATTCTCCAAGATGGACCTAAGATCCGGCTACTATCAGCTTCGGGTCCGGGAGGATGATATCCCCAAGAATGCCTTTAGCTCTTGCTATGGTCTGTACTAGTTTATTGTGATGCCTTTTGGGCTCTCTAACTCCCCCTGCCTTTATAACTCTGATGAATTGTGTATTTTAGCCCTTTCGTGATCACTTTTTTATTATTTTTATTGATGACATTTTGATCTACTCAAAGACCAAGATAGATCATTCTAGACATCTGCAGTTGGTGATACTTAAACTTCGAGAACACTCTCTCTTCACCAAATTCAGCAAGTGTGAATTCTGGTTAGAAGGGATCGGATTTTTGGACCACACCATCAACAAAAGTGATGTAGCAATGGATCAGGCCAAAATCCAGGCAGGTCATGGCTGGCCGCCACTGTAAACGACAGCAGATATACAAAGTTTTCTTGGTCTTGCTAGGTATTACAGGAAATTCATTGAAATTTTTACCCCATACATCTCTTACGAGAAGGGATTTTGCATTTAGATGGATGCCGGATGTGAGACTGCATTCATTGAGTTAAAGAGGCGCCTAACTTCTGCCCTCTTGCAATCCCCTCGGGAGTCGAAGGGTTCCAAATTAATACAGATACATCGCTGAAGGGATTGGGAGTCGTTCTGATGCAGCAAGACAAGGTAGTAGCATGTGTGTCGTGCCAGCTAAAGCCGCACGAGCTGAATTATGCAACCCACGATCTAGAGTTATGCACCGATGTTTTTGCCCTCAAGATCTGGAGACATTATTTGTACGAAGTAAAGATGCGAGATCTTCTCCGACCATAAGAGCCCCAAAAAGAGTTGAACCTTGGGCAACTTCGATGGCTAGAATTTCAGTGTGATTATAATTTCGCTCTCCAGTACCACCCCTAGGAGGCTAATAAAGTTGATGATGTGTTGAGCCGACAACCCTCGATAGACGGTAGCTGGATGGAGCAGATTCCAAGGGAATGGTTTCAAACTTTGATAGACTTGCAGATGACTCTTGTTGCTTGTAGGGATCCGGAAGAATACCAGTCCTAGTTATATTAGATGGAAATATAGTGAGACATCCAGAATTGAATACGCGAGGCCCAACTGGTCGATCTGGAAGTGGTCCCGATCATTCGGTCCCTACAAGATGGAGCACAAGAGGAGTTCAACTTGCACGATGGAATCTTGCAGTTCAGGCACCACATTTTTATTCCCTCCACAGAAAGAATCCGAGATGAGATTCTTCGAGAAGCATGTCAGTTGAGGTATTTTATTCACCCTGCTTTGGTTAACATGTATATTGATCTACGCATGACCATTTTCTGGCCAAGAATGAAAAGAGATGTAAGACCCCCCTCCCGGATCCCAAAACACGGCACGAAGGGGGGTCTTATGCCCGGAACAACCGCCTTGCGGTAGCATTAACACACGGGCTAACCTATACCACGAGATGCCTATTCTGCCGACTATAATCAATATCAACATACATATGCCAACCCAACCAATCTATAATATAAAAGAGAGAAGTCAAAACCACACTAAGCATATATATCCAAATTATATAACATAAGAGAAGCTAAACATGCTTCTACAATATCAGAGTACAACTATAAAATTGCCCAAACGGGCTACATCAGAGTCGCTCAACACTCACATCCGTAACCGATGGTAGCGACAGCACTGTCACATCAAGCCCTGTCATCCTGGCCTGACTATCCTACTGCATAGTCTATGGCTGCCCTACCTATGGGGTGACCTCCTAAAAAGGAAGATGTAGCAACCGTTAGTCGAAAAGACTAAGTGGCTTCACATCCGCTCCCCCGGCGACTCCTCGGCACCGGGCAGAGAAAAGAATAAGGGTAATATATACAAATAGTAAAACAGGTACAAGCAGGTGGTAATAGTACATAAATAATAATATTATAAACTAGCAGTTCTAATTGAGCAATAGTAATTCACAAGTACAAGTAACTACAGCAGGAAAGTAACTTAACTTATAAGGATGCCCATACAAGCTTATAAGTTAAGGATCGGTTTACATAAAGTAACTCATCGTATAGGAGTGCCCATTCAAACTCATACGATGAGGATCTTGTTTTGCAATGTAATGTAATGGTATGTATGCTATGCAATGACTCACCCATGATCACACCATGTAATTGCAATGTCGACACAGACTATAGTTCCCACTATTCGAGCAGGTAGCTTACCTCTAAGGCATCAACCGCCGTGGCCAGGCGGTGATAATAGAGCGGGCATCTCTACTATTAAGCAGGTATCCACACTCCTTTAACTAGGCGTCTGTATGCCTCAACGCTAAGAACACAACAGCGGAGCCCATGCATACTATGGCCCAGCGGGGTCTCGGGTAGATATGCACCGAGAACACAGCCCGAACTGGCCTGGGGTGACCCGGAAGGGGCCTCGGAAGTAAGCACGAGGACACAGCCAAACCGTTCACTTTGCACGAAAGGGGCCCAGGACCTGAACACCGAGGACACAACCCAACCGTCCAAAGTCTAACTGTCAACTCTCGTCGGTGTGATGATCAGCGAGCCCATAGACCTGCCACACTATCCTTAACCCAGGATTATGACACCGCGTGTCGACTCACACCGCATGCAAATTCCACATCACTGTGGCATGGAAGGGGCCTCGTGAGTAAGCACAAGGACACAGGCCAACCATCCACTTTGCACGGAAGGGGCCTCGGGATGTGAACACCGAGTACCAAGCCCAACCGTCCGTCTATGTCTTATCTCAACACTAACCCATCTAGTGATGGTCAACACCGCACTTACCGCCTTCCGCAATGCTACCCGTAGGGAGACGACACTCTAAGCATTAGACTGCTAAATTTCATTCCATTAATCAAACATACTCATGGCCATAGTTTATCCTTCTATATGTCATTCCAAATGATTTCAACATATTATAAACATGAAGCGCATATGTAATTGTCTACCAATTTCTATCAAGTCATTTCGTTTAAGTAAGCTTGCTCCACAATTCAGATATATGGAATCTAATTAATAAACTTCATTATTCATAGCACTACGGTGGTTAACATAAAAGAGTTCACCCAAGCCTCGAGATAATTTGCTATATTGATTCCACCGATTCCAAATTCATGTTATACAAAACCCAGAATTTAAGTGCAGAATAAAACTGGACAGCAAATTCAACCGGAGATTCCCAAAGCTACAGGAATTCGGTGATGACTTGTAACCGCTCGATGGAAAGGTTTTTACATGGGTTACAACTTTCATATTCAGACCACAACCCAGATTTGACAGCATCCTTTTTGAAATCGACTTCAAAATCCGCTGCGTGCAGAACACAATTTCTGCATGCATGATTTGTCGGACGTCAACTTCGTTCAGACTTTCCCTGGGCTACACACTTCTCCTGAAGTCGTGCAACCACTCGTTGGAAAGGAATTTTCTAGGACTTCAATGTTTGTGTTTAGTCGGAGGCCCAGATCTGGCCATATCTCACCTAAACATGGCCAAGAATATCACTGCGCGCAGAACACAGATTCTGCACGCATCTTAAAGTGGAATGAACGACATCGGCTCAACTTCCTCCTCAAGTCGATCCTCCAAAATCACCTCCAGAAGTTCCTCCACCCTTATTCACCCTCATGAGGCCTTTACTCTTCATGAAACCATCCCCCATCTTCGCATATAAGGTTGGAGAGGTTGAAGAAACCACTAACCAAGAGCACAAGCCCTAGATCAGCCTCATCCTAGAGAAATCACCATCTCACAAGTCTAGACTCTTTTGAGTCGACATCTTACCTGGATATCTACAGATCTAGGACAAGGGGAGAGGGGAGGAAGATCACCTCATTTCCAACATTTCCACTATTCTCGACCATGGATCTTGTGACCCTTCTCGACGACATCTCCTCTTTCTCGATGGCGGCGGATCTCCTCCTCCAAAACTTGCTCCAGCAACTGCCTTCTCTCAATAGGTGTTTCTCTCAGAAAATAGGGGATGAAATGAGCATGGAAACGGCTAGGGTTTGCACTTCTCCTTTTATATAAAAAGTGACACGGGTAGGGACACGCCCGTGTCTCTACCCGTGTCATACACCATTGTGTCGACACCGGTGTGTCGACACCGGTGTGTCGAAACCGGTGTGTCGACACCGGTGTGTCGAAACCGGTGTGTCGACATAGGTCTGTCGACACCGGTGTGTTGACACCGGTGTGTGGACACACCGGTGTGTGGACACACCGGTGTGTCAACACCGGTTTGTCGACACTGGTGTGTCGACACCGGTGTGTCGAAACCGGTGTGTCGAAACCGGTGTGTCAACACCGGTGTGTCGACACCATTGTGTCAACCAAAGACACGGGTGTTACAAGTCCTATTCACATGTGCTTCCCAGTTGTCAGCACTCCCTTGAACCCCAGTCAGCTCTCCTGACTCAAAGAAACACGCACGAGGGGCCTAGGGCAATTTGGGACGTTACAAATCCTATAAATGTTGGAAACAACTTTCTGATCCCTCCTAACATTCGAAACAGGATGCAGCCCACACTTACTCCCCCTGCGCTATCCTCCTGACAAGAGTCAGAGACATGAAATCAGACCGAGGGGGCTCAGCTTGGAGGTCCCACTGTAACGCCCCGAATTTTGTGTACGAGTCGGTCGCGGAAAAAGAGTTTTTGGTGCCTGTAGGGGTACACGGCCTAGGACACGGGCGTGTCCAAGGCCGTGTCTGGCTGGTGATTTTTTGGCCATTTTCAACCCGAGCAGGACACGGCCAGAAACACGGCCGGATGACACGGGCGTGTCATCCGACACGGGCGTGTGCCAACCCGTGTCCCTACCCGTGTCTTGATGGGTCATGTCCGTTGCCGTGGCGGTTATGCGTGACATGCCCACGAACACGGGCGTGTCGAGGAACCCGACACGGGCGTGTCAGGTCAGACACGGGCGTGTCTTGGCCCGTGTGCGTTTCTCAGTTCGACGATCGTGCCTGGATCGAGGCATACGGCCTGGGACACGGCCGTGTGCGAAGCCGTGTTCGGCCCAGGTCTGGGGAATTTTGTGCAGATCCGAGCCGTTCATTTCCTTTAATTTAGATCCGACGGTCCAGATGAAATTCTGCTCTGTTAAGGCCGGGAATAGGGGTTATTTCCTAATTTTCTCTCCAAAGTTCTCCCCTTCCAAAGTGAGAGAGAAGAGGAAGAAGAAGGAGGTTTCCGGCCGCCGGTGGAGCATCGGAGCACCGTTTCGAAATCAGAGAGCGGATCCGTGGAGGGAAGGTCATTGCGAAGAGTTCTAACCGCGTAGTTTTTCAATGGCGCCAAAACGGACTACAAGGGTAACGATTCTCAACTTGAGCGTTTGAAGCTCTTTCTTTCTGCATAGGGAATCCCGCTCCCACGAGTGTGCGGTGAGTGCGTGGTGTTCCTTGGGGTTGATGTGAATAGTCCCCCTTGTGTTGCATATAGAGCCCATAATCGTAAGTACGGGCATAGGCATTGTGTGTGAAGCCTACCCGGACGTGTTTTGTCTGGATCGGTGATGTTGCATTTGATGTGGTTTTGCCGGAGAAGACTCCGTGCTTTGGATTTTTCGGGTTTCTACACGGTAGATTGCAGCAGGGATCCTTGGAGATTAGCTTCAAGGCGCACCCGGAAAATTGAGCGGAAACGTGTTCTGCTAACTTGGCGGTCTGGGAACCGGCCTTGATCATAACTGGGTTATGAGATTGTTTTGGAAAATTTGGGATCCGAGAGAAGCTTGGCCCGTGCAAAGGACTTAAATTGGACATGCGGCGTGAGCAACGGGCAAGTGGAATTGGACCTAGGCTATGTGGTTCAGTGCGAGAGACCCGAAGACGGGGACTGGCCGTTGGCATAGTCGGAGACTTAGACGGTGGTCAGAAAGGCTAAATGCTCACATGTTGTTGCCATCCTGGGGGTGGTGGTGAATGCACTGATGGGTCAGGGTTCACCATGAATGTGCCCTGAGTGCACGGGATGTTTGGCCGTGCGAGCCTACACCTGTGGCGAATTATAATTGCGCTATATATATTGTTGGGCAAATGTTATGCAGGGAAAGAGCACCGCCGTCCCGAGTCAGGGGCAGAGTCGTTATAATTTGGTCGGCTTTTAGCTGACCGTTGCTTTATTTGCCACCGTGCGGTGGTATGTGCTTGCAGGTGCTGCGGAGCCGAGCGCAAAATAGCGGGCTAGAGCCCATGTTGCTGTGCTGGCCCTAGAAGGCCGTAGAATAGCTGTTCTTTTATATTTATCATGTGTGGCCGGCCTGCGAGCCGATGTATATAAAACACTCTTTATTAAGTGAACATTTGTAAGGCCTTAAGGCCATGTACCTGTTTCTGTGTATTTGGGGTTTCATTCCTGTTGTTGTAGCTGTGGACATTCATATTGATGGATTTAATTTTGGGTTCTTTCAACTTTAAAATCTTCCGCTAGAATGCTCTGTGATTAGGACGAGTAGTCTTAATTGGTTGGTTTGATTATTCATTTAGTATCCCTTCCGACTGTCTGTGGTATATGGCGTCGGGTTCTAGCTGGACCTTCTGTTATATGCCATGCGACAGATGTGGGTGTTACACCCACCTCTTACCCGGAAGAACTGAAGGTCTTCCCCTCCCTAGCTAGTGCTGAGCTAGGTGCCTGTGAGGAAGATAGTGGAAAGGTTCAAAAACCTCTCTCAGGCAACTTTACCGGTCTATTTATAGGCCTCTGAATCTGATCTGCAAATAACACTTCTGAATCATCCTGAAAGGACCAAAACACCCTGGGCTGGGTCTGCCAACAGCCAAACTCCGCTGTCCTGGAGAGCTATATGTAGACCTCCAGGGGTAAAAATGTAAAATAACCTGGGGCATAAATGTAAAAACCCCCCTTGGGGGTAAAAAGGTAAAGACACCCCTTTTCACATGTGGCGAGTGGGGAAAGATCCGTCAGGCCTAAAGAGGTCTCGCCTGCTGGGCCATCTCCCCCCACTAGGAGGTCTCGCCTAAAGAGGTCTCGCCTATCTCCGTGGGCTGTCCATACCTCTCGCCTCTTGCAGGTGGGCCTCCTCCCATCTCGCCAGTCCTCCTTCCTTGCTTGCTTCGTCACCTCTCGCGAGGCCAAGGTTGTACACAATCCCCGCTCTTTTCTAGGTTGCCCTAACCTCGGAAAGATAGTCCAACTGTGGCTCGCGATGCTAGGATTCCTTTATGAGAATCCTTGGTGGGTCCCCCCTATGGGGCCTATAAATATGAGACCCGAATCCAGCCTCGCACCCGAATTATAATATTGGGCCTGTGACGGATGATGACGTCGGCGAGCTGGTTCTCATATGGGACCAAGACACCAACCGCGTGTCGGTGTCTACCCTTCTCCCTTCCTGGAAGGAGCAGGACCCTCCTACCAGTCATGCCTTCTCCTTAGGGTTTGGGCTGTATGGCGGCCTTGGCTCCGAGCCCGCAGATAATGAGGCATCACGGGATCTCATTCTAAAAAGTGCCCACTCTCAGTTTCGCTCCCTGGAGCTAGCGCACCGAGTCTCGCGCCGCCTCATTTTCAACAACAGGAAATGGAAGGAGGCGGAGGCCGGTCTTGCCGCGGAGCGGGAGAAATCCCTCTTCCTGGAGAAGCGATTGCTTGTTGCCGACAACCTCCTCGCGTAGAGCCAGGGCAGTGTGATAAGTTTTCTCACTGTTGCCTTGCTAGTCTTACTCTTGCTTTTTATAGTCCCTTACTCGCTCTCTTCCTGTAGGATGCCGAGACGGCCAACAGAATACGCTCGCGTATTAAGGAGCTGGAGGGGGAGAACAAGAAGTTGAAAGCCGAAAATCTCCGCCTCCGGAACAGCGCGACATCCCCCTTGGACCAATTTCCCGTTCCTTCCCGCTACTCAGTAGACGAGGTGGACGCCATCTGCCGGGACTCCAATATCAAGACGTTCGAGGTTGTTCTTCAGATGATGAAGGAGCTGGGAGTGGTGCGCGAGGATGTAGAGACGGTAACTGTCCGCGACCTGGTCCCCCGCTTGTACGACGAGACGGAGGACAACTCTTCTTCTGACAGCGAGTAGCGTACCATCAACTGCAGTGGATTCCCTTCCCCTCTTTCTTTTGTCTAGCACTTGTATTTCTGGTAGACACTTCCTTGAAAAAGGAAAGCGAGGTGTTCCTGCTCTACGGATATTTTGTTTAAAACTTTTTACACATTAAATGTTGCTTCCCTCTTCGGGCGTCTTGCGTAATAATTATTCAGAAACGCGGGACAACTTTTTAGGTGCTATTTAATTGCTGCTTTTATCTTCTGCCATCTCGCTTAGTAGCTAGCCAAAAGCGCGAGACAATTTTTTAGATGGTGTTTAATCGCTGCTTTTATCGTCTGCCATCTCGCTTAATAGCTAGCCAAAAGCGCGAGACAATTCTTTATCTCTCTTCGCCCCTACTACGCGCGAGATTCGCCCACTGTTAGCGCTCAACTCGCCGCAAGACTATCATGCGCCGAAATCCCTGGAGACCAGCCATCTCGCTCGGCAGGCTCCGCCTTCTAAGGCTTACTTATGCCTGGAATAAGGAAGGTCCCCCCGCCAGGCGCGAGACCACTAATGGCGAGTGCCGGCCAGGGACCCTCTTCCCTGGCCCGATTCCTGGCCCCTCTCTGTTTTAGGGATTTTCCGCCATCCTTCTGATGAATATGGACCCTTCCACTCACGAGCCCTTACCCTTAGACTTGCCTTCAAGCGAGCCTGCTGCCCTGCTAGCTTGATGAGAGCCTGGTCAGCGGGTCTGCTCGGGGTCTCCTCTCCAAACCATCTCCAACCACCGAGTGAGCCTACAACCCTGCCAGCTAGGTGAGAGCACGGTCAGCGGGTCTGCTCGGGGTCTCCTCTCCAAAACACCTCCAACCGCCGAGTGAGCCTATAGCCCTGCCAGCTTGATGGGAGCCTGCTCACCGGGTCTGCTCGGGGTCTCATCTCCAAACAGCTCCAACCACTGAGTGAGCCTACAGCCCTGCCAGCTAGATGGGAGCCTGGTCAACGGGTCTGCTCGGTGTCTCCTCTTCCAAAACACCTCCAAACACCGAGTGAGCCTACAGCCCTGCCAGCTAGGTGGGAGCCTAGTCAGAGGGTCTGCTCGGGGTCTCCTCTCCAAAACACCTCCAACCACCGAGTGAGCCTACAGCCCTGCCAGCTAGATGGGAGCCTGGTCAGCGGGTCTGCTCGGGGTCTACTCTCCAAAACACCTCCAACCACTGAGTGAGCCTTCAGCCCTGCCAGCTAGATGGGAGCCTGGTCAGTGGGTCTGCTCGAGGTCTCCTCTTCCAAAACACCTCCAACCACCGAGTGAGCCCACAGCCCTGCCAGCTAGGTGGGATCCTGGTCAGCGGGTCTGCTCGGGGTCTCCTCTCCAAAACACCTCCAACCAGCGAGTGAGTCTACAACCCTGACAACTAGGTGGGAGCCTGGTCAGTGGGTCTGCTCGGGGTCTCCTCTCCAAAAGACCTCCAAGCATCGAGTGAGCCTACAGCCCTGCCAGCTAGATGGGAGCCTGGTCAGCGGGTCTGTTCGGGGTCTCCTCTCCAAAACACCTCCAACCACCGAGTGAGCCTTCAGCCCTGCCAGCTAGGAGGGAGCCTGGTCAGCGGGTCTGCTCGGGGTCTCCTCTCCAAACTATCTCCAACCACCGAGTGAGCCTACAGCCCTGCCAGCTAGGTGAGAGCCTGGTCAGCGGGTCTGCTCGGGGTCTCCTCTCCAAAACACCTCCAACCGCTGAGTGAGCCTACAACCCTGCCAGCTAGATGGGAGCCTGGTCAGCGGGTCTGCTCGGGGTCTCCTCTCCAAAACACCTCCAACCACCGAGTGAGCCTTCAGCCCTGCCAGCTAGATGGGAGCCTGGTCAGCGGGTCTGCTCGGGGTCTCCTCTTCCAAAACACCTCCAACCACCGAGTGAGCCTACAGCCCTGCCAGCTAGGTGGGAGCCTAGTCAGCGGGTCTGCTCGGGGTCTCCTCTCCAAAACACCTCCAACCACCGAGTGAGCCTACAACCCTGCCAGCTAGGTGGGAGCCTGGTCAGCGGGTCTGCTCGGGGTCTCCTCTCCAAAACACCTCCAACAACTGAGTGAGCCTACAACCCTGCCAGCTAGATGGGAGCGTGGTCAGCGGGTCTGCTCGGGGTCTCCTCTCCAAAACACCTCCAACCACCGAGTGAGCCTTCAGGCCTGCCAGCTAGGTGGGAGCCTGGTCAACGTGTCTGCTCGGGGTCTCCTCTCCAAACCATCTCCAACCACCGAGTGAGCCTACAGCCCTGCCAGCTAGGTGGGAGCCTGGTCAGCGGGTCTGCTCGGGGTCTCCTCTCCAAAACACCTCCAACCTCCGAGTGAGCCTACAGCCCTGCCAGCTTGATGGGAGCCTGGTCAGCGGGTCTGCTCGGGGTCTCATCTCCAAACACCTCCAGCCACCGAGTGAGCCTACAACCCTACTAGTTAGGTGGGAGCCTGGTCAGCGGGTCTGCTCGGGGTCTCCTCTCCAAAACACCTCCAACCACCGAGTGAGCCTACAAACCTACCAGCTAGATGGGAGCTTGGTCAGCGGGTCTGCTCGGGGTCTCCTCTCCAAAACATCTCGCCCTTGGTGCCCTAAAAAGGTCTCTCATGCTTTCATCACATCAAAAGAGCACATCCTAATGGTAAGCATTGTACAATAAAAAAAAGGAGAGGTGCAATGGATAGAATGCTATGGGTAAAATCTCTTTAAATCATCACCACTTCGGGCTCGCTCGAGGGATACCCCGTCCACATCCTGGAGGTGGTACCCTCCTGACTTTAAGACTTCTTTTACTACAAAAGGACCCTCCCAATTGGGGTTGAGCTTCCCTACGGAGGCCCCTCTACCTGCTGCATCTACCTTTTTCAGGACCAAATCTCCTTTCTCAAACTGCTTGATCCTTATATGTTTATCGAAGTACCTTGCCATCCGGCGCTTAACCTCCTCCTGCCGGACCATCGCCAAATCCCGGAGCTCCTCCACGAGATCCAATGAGAGTCTTTGTTCTTCTTCGTTCGCTGCTCTCCATCCTTCGGCTCCTTCCCTTGCAACTGCCACTCTCGGTGATGCGACCTCAAACTCGATAGGTATGACAGCCTCTGAGCCATGAGAGAGCTTAAACGGGGTTTCCCCCGTGGCTGTGTTTGGTGTGGTCCTCAAGGCCCACAGTACTGAAGGTAGCTGCTCCACCCAGCTCCCTCTCAAATTCTCCACTTTTTTTTTTCAATAGATTGACAATGACCTTATTAGCCGCTTCGACCTGTCCATTACTCTATGGATGATGAACAGAGGCAAAGCGGAGATCTATTCCCAAACGAATGCAGAAATCCACGAATTCTCTACTTGCAAATTGTGGTCCGTTATCTGTCACAATGGCTGGGGGTAACCCATGTCGGCATATGATCTCCCCCCATGCGAAATTCTTGACCACCTGCGAGGTTACCTTATCCAACGCCTTCACCTCCAGCCATTTCGAAAAGTAGTCCACCATGACTAGCAGGAATTTCCTTTGGCCACTTGCTTGGGGAAAGGGGCCCACCAGATCTATCCCCCATATTGCGAATGACCAGGGAGCTGTGATGGTCCGTAACCTCTGGGCTGGAAGGAGCTGAAGGGGGGCGAACTCCTGGCATTTTTGACACTTTTTCGCGGATTCCTCCGCATCTCTCTTGAGGGTAGGCCAGAAGTAACCCTGTCTCAGCACCCTCCCTTCTAATGTCCGGCTCCCCGAGTGACTTCCACATTCTCCCGAGTGAATATCCTGCAGAACCTTGGGAACCTCCTCCTCTGACACACATCTGGCCAGCAAACCTGACAGGGTCTTGCGATACAAAACCCCATCCTTCAGCAGGTAGTACGCCGATTTGTATCTAGTATGCTTCTTGTCGAGTTCCGCTGCGGGTAACTGTCTTGATGCTAAAAAGCTGATGAAGGGGTCCATCCACGACCTCTGCTGGCATACTTCCATGAGTTCCCCTTCCTCTATATACGGTCTGAAGAGTTTCGTCAGTGTTCCCCGGCTCGAGGGCCATACTTGGCGAGTTGGTCCGCCTGAGTGCTCTCCTCCCTCGGGACGTGCTGAATTGTGAAGCTTCGAAACTACCCTATGATGTCCTTGACCTTTCCTAGATACAACTTGAGGGTGGGCTCCCTTGCCTCGAACTCCCCTTTGATCAGGCCTGCCACCACCATGGAGTCTGTTGAGGCCTTAATGTCTTGTATGCCCAGCTCCTGGGCTAACCTGAGTCCCGTAATGACCGCCTCATATTCCGCTTGGTTGTTGGTGATTGCGAAATGAATCTTCAAATCCTGCTCAAACTGGGTCCCCTCCGGGCTGATCAAGACCATCCCTCCCCCAAAGGAATTTCTTCCCGACGCTCCATCCACTAACATCTTCCAGGTTGCCCGAGGGGACACCTCCGTCTCCTGGACCTCAACTACATAGTCCACCAGGAAATTGGCCACTGCCTGTGTCTTTATGGAGAGCCGAGGAACGAAGACGAGGTCGAATTCACTGAGCTCTATTGACCATTTTGCTAGCCTCCCGGAATTCTCTACCCCCTCCAAGATGCGACGGAGGGGGTGATATGTTACCACCTGTATGGAGTGAGCCTGAAAATACGGCCTGAGCTTTCGGGCCGAGATGATGAGGGCAAATGCTAACTTCTCAAGAATGGGGTACCCGAGCTCTGCTTTCTTCAGGACCCTGCTGACGTAATAGATCGGAAATTGTTTCTTCCCTTCTTCTCGCACAAGAACCGAGCTCACTGCCCCAGTCCCTACCCCCAAATATAAAAACAAGATCTCCGCTTCCCTCGGTCCCTGGAGTAAGGGCGTCTGGGTAAGCTGTTGTTTTATAGCCTGGAAAGCCTTCTCACATTCCGAGGTCCACTCGAACCTCTTGCTCCTCTCAGCGTTCGAAAGAAGGGCGAGCTCCTCTCTCTGGCTTGAGAGAGGAACCTGCTTAGCCCTACCAACTTGCCTGTGAGACGCTGAACTTCCTTAGCATTCCTAGGGGATTCCAATTCTAGGATTGCTCTCACTTTCTCACGGTTGGGTTCCACTCCAGATGGAGTAAGAAGATGTCCTAGGAACCTTCCCCTGCTGGCACCAAAAACGCATTTCAGGGGGTTGGGTCTCATTTTATATTCCCTTAGGGTTTCAAAGGTCTCCTCCAGATTTAGGACATGAGCTTCGAGGTTCTTGCTCTCTATCATCAAGTCATCCACGTACACCTCGAGGTTCCTCCCTCTCTGCTCTCGGAAGATCCGATCCATCATTCTTTGATAGGTTGCTCCCGCATTTTTCAAACCGAAAGGCATCATATTAAAATATAAGCATCCATCCTCCGTGACGAAGGTGACGTCCTTAACGTCCGGGGGATGCATGCGTATTTGATGATATCCAGAAAATGCATCCAAGAAACTCATAAAAGGGAAACCGACGACTGAGTCAACCAGCGCGTCAATTCGGGGCAGCGGGTAACAATCCTTGGGGCATGCTTTATTTAAAAGAGAAAAATCCACACACAATCTCCACCTACCCTCCTCTTTTTTGACCATTACAACATTAGTCACCCACCCCGGATACTTGCAGGCGGACACAAACCCCGTCTTGAGTAATTTTTCCACTTCCTCTCTAATAGGTCCGACCATCTTTTAGGCGGTGGCCCTCTTCTTCTGTTGTATGGGGCGAGTGTTGGGGTCGAGATTGAGGCGGTGACAGACGACGTCTGCATCGACCCCTGGCATGTCCACGACGCTCCACGCGAAGACGTCAATATTTTTCTGCACGCAGGTCCTGATCTTCTCACGGTCTTCCGGGCTGAGCTCGCCGCTGATTTTTTATCTTTTCCTCTCTGCCTTCCTTGGTATGGATCTCCACCTCGAGAACCTCCACGGCCGCTTTCAGCCTCGATGGCTCTTCCTCCCCTTCCTACTCTGCCTGCGCGTCCTGCTCCTTGGCTTCGCCTTCCACATTGGCCACCATCACCTCTTCCCCCAGCTGCTCCATCTCCCACTTGCTTGCGTCCTCCTCTTCCTGTCGTGAGGCCCTTCTCTTTTCCGGCCGGGCCCCCTCCCTGGGCGACCCCCCGCTTCTTCCCTCTGCCTTTTCTCTCTCCTCCCCTCCTTTTCTTTTGGCTCCTTTTCCTCTGCCGCCTCCGTCTCTTCGCCTTCCTTTCCAGCCACTTCCAGCTTCTCCACCATGTCCCCGTCCCTCACCATTTCTCCATCTCCCTCAGCTCCTTCCTTCTCCTTTTCTTCTACCATCCCCATCTCCCCGAATTCCCCTCCCGCCATTTCTGGCTCCCCTGCAATGCCTCCAACCACCACTACTCCTCCCTCTCTTCCGGTACCTTCCCCTCCTCGCTCTTCTCCTCCTCCCTATTCTTGCTGTAATTACTCCATCCTATTTCCCCGCTCTTCCGCATCTCCCTGCCAGGAGATGGTGTTTATTGCCGTCACGTAGCATTCCCTAGCATCTTTTGGATCTCCCCGTACCCTGATTTGGGTACCTCCTGAATTCAGCTTCAAGCACTGGTGAAACGATGATGGAATGCATCTGAAAGCGCTGATCAAGGGGCGTCCAAAGATAGCGTTGTAACTACTGGGGGCATCCACTATGACAAAGCGGCAATTCCGGGACAGCCCTCCCAGGGTCACCTGAAGTCCTACTCCCCTCTCGACTTCTTTCCTCTCCCCTGAGAACCCAAATAGTGGTCCATCCGCCGCCAGCACCCTCCGGGCCTATACCCTCATCGCATTGAATGCTTTTTTGAAAATCACGTTCACCGAACTCCCATTGTCTACCAGGATCCATGACACCGTGAAGTTCTCGATGGCGGTCCGTATCACCAGTGCATCACAAAAGGGATCCTCATGGTCCCGCAAGTCTTTCCTGGAAAAGGTAATCTTTTCATCTGGGGGAGGGGATTGTGACGTCGAGGCGACGCTTCGGCGGTACATAATGTGAAGGCTCGCCTTTCGGGCCGCCTCTATCCCCACCCCCCATTGATCACTCCAATTCCACCGCGTTCCCCTTCATCCGTTCGATCCACACATCGATCCTCTTCCCCTGTAACTGTTACTTCCTCTATCCGTACTGGCCTTTGTTGTTACCCTGCCCCTCGAGTTCTCCTTATTTCCAAGAAATCTGGGTAGGTAGCCATTACGTGACCTTCCTCCTCGTGGAAGTCACAATATGGCAACGCCACCTCCCCCCTTGCCTTCCTTCCTGAGGGTTCCTCCTTCTCCCTGCTCCTGCTCCCCTTCCTCTCTCCAGCCTCTTCCTCTGTCTCGGCCGATGGCCATTTCCTGTTGCGGAGGGGGCATGGGCGGTCTATGACCATATCCCCACCCTTGCTGATGAAACCTTCCCGGTCCTCCCTGTTGATTCCTCCCCCCTTGGGGAAATCCTCTACCTTACCCTAGGGGCGGGCCTGTCTGTTGCCTCCAAGCCAGCTCCTGATACGTCGGCGCCCTTGGCTCCTCTCTTCTCCTTACCTCCTATTGCCTCCCACCTGACTCCCTCGACTCCATCTCGGTAAGCCTTGCCAATTTATTTGCAAAAGCTGGGTTCGCCGCCTCCATCTCTATTTCCTTCGCCGCCTTCTCCATCAAGCCCTCAAAAGACAGCGGCGCCTTCCGGGTGAGGCTCATCTTAAAGAACCCTTCCCGTAGTTCCACAGTAAAGGCCATCTGGAGGGCAAACCCTGGCACCTCCTGTATATCCAAAATCTCTTATTGAAACCTATCTACATACTGAGCCAGCGACTCATCCGCCTTCTGCTTAATAAAAAAGATCGACTCCGGGTTCCTTTTCCTCTTCTTATATGTGTAGAACCGGAGCTGGAAGCTCCTACTTAGGTCCTCGAAGCAGTATATCGAGCCTGTCGGGAGCTGATGGAAACAGTCCCTAGCTTTATCCTTTAGAGTGATCGCAAAAAGGCGGCACTTAAACGTGCCCGTCATGGGCCTGATCGAAACAGCGTCATCGAACCACTGCAAGTGATGGAGGGGATCATCCTTCCCAACATAGTAGTTCATCTCGGGTTCTCGGAAGCCCTCCAGGACGGGAGCTGACAGGATTAGCTCGCAAAAAGGGGACCCTCTCGCCGCCGGTCTCGCCGCCCCTACTCGCGCGACGACCTCTCCTGGAGAGATGGTACTCGCCGGACTTGGGAACAGCTCCCTTCCCGCCATGTCTCTCCCGCTCCCTTCCACCATCACCTCCTTTCCCGGTCTTCTCCACGGGGCATATTCTCCTACTCGTGCCGAGATGAGTTCTTCCTGAGTTGCGAGAGCCGGCACTTGAGGCAGTGGGGTTGAACAATCTCCCGGTCGCGAGATCCCTTGCAGCAAATCCATGATCCCCTTGATTGAAGCCATGAACTCTTCTCTTCTGACAAATCATTATTCATAGGGATAAACCGGGGCACTTTCGTCAGGCGATCAACTATCACTCACACTGAATCATTCCCGGAGCGTGAGCGATGTCTGCAACCCATCATCCTGTATGAAGTCCATGGGGGCATAAATGACATCCCCCTTTTCGAACTTCCACTCGGGGATGGGCAACGAAAGAGGTTGTAACAAACCACCGGGACTCTTGCATTCTGCCTTCACCCTTTGACAAGCTTCACAATGTGTAACAAAATATCGGGCATCCTTCTTCATTCCCGCCCAACACATGGTCTTCTGTAAGCCGGCGTACATGTTAGCAACACTCGGGTGCTTTGAATATTGAGAGTAATGAGCCTCTCTCAAGATATCATCCCGGATTTTACCACCCTTGGGAATGTAGAGCCGGCCACGAAAATAAACGAGGCCGTCTTTTAGCGTATACTCATCTGTAGTCCCATCTTCGATTGACTTGATTGCCGGGGCCAGGGCCACATCCATTCATTGTTCCACTCTGATTCGGTCTCGGATATCACAAACTATGCTCATGCTTGTCAGGTACTCCGTATATTCTGCTGAAGGAGCCTTAAATATCAATGTAATATACATCTCCTCAATCATCCGAGTCAACTCCATACTCATCAACCGAGACTCTGGGCTAGAGCCGGGTACTTTTCTACTCAACGCATCGGCTACCGAGTTCGCTTTTTCGGGGTGGTAGTTCATGGTGAACTCATAGTCGCATAAAAAGTCTAACCACCGCTGTTGTCTCAAGTTCAACTCCTTATGAGTATGAACGTACTTCAAGTTTTTGTGGTCTGAAAAGATCTCGCAGTGGACGCCGTATAGATAATGCCTCCAAACCTTCAAGGCGAACACCACTGCTCCCAATTCCAAATCATGAACCAGGTAATTGATTTCATGCTTCTTCAGTTGTCTTGAAGCATAAGCAATCACGTGCCCGTGCTACATCAATACCGCTCCCATCCCTTGATATGATGCGTCAGTGTAAACTTGAAATCCTTCCTTCCTAGGCGAAAGTGCAAGGATGGGGGCGGAGGTGTAACAACCCAAATTCGAGAAACGGGAAAATATTAGGTGACACGGCCTAGGACACGGGCGTGTCCCAGGGCATGTCCTGCTCGGGTTGCACAGCTGGGCGCATGGTCGACGAAATTCGTTCAATGAATTTTCGGGAGGTACACGCCCGTGACACGAGCGTGTCAGGTGGCGTGACTTAGGGCGTGTCCTCACCTAGTCGACGATTCTCTCTCGAGTAGTTGAGGTCGACGGATACTTGAGAAAGAGGGTACACGGCCTGTGACACGGGCATGTCACAGGGCGTGCCCCGCTCATACTCGAGTATCTCTCATATAGGTCAAAATGTACGCGAGTAGGTGGAAAAGTACTCGAGTAAGAGTGGGGGGGGGGTGACACAGGCGTGTCCTCCCTGTGACACGGGCATGTCTTATCTGGGTACTCGAGTAATTAGTTTTCTCTCAAGTAAGTACTTTTAAGTAGGTCTCGAGTGGGTTACACACCCCATGTCACGGGCGTGACTAGGCTGACACGGGCATGACATGGGCTAATTGCAGGTGACTTCCATCTCATTTCAAGAGAGAGAAAGAGAAAGGGAGAGCAAGGGAAGAAAAGGAGAAAGCAAGCCAACTGCTGGAGGAGCTGCGGAGTGCGGATTGAAAATCTGAGAATGGATTCGTGAAGGCAAAGCCGAGGCGGTGACTTCCATCCGGCTACTTCATAGCGACGAAGCGATCTTCAAGGGTAACAATCTCCTTCTTGGACATCGAAGTCCTCTCTTTATGCATGTGCGTGGAATCCTCCACCAAGAGGTGGATTTCAGAAGTGATTCCTTGGTTGAGTCTGCATCTAGAGCCGGAAGTGTGGAGTATGATATAGGCATGCTGTGTGAAGCCCATCTGGACGGGTAGTCTGGATTGGTAATGATCATGGGTAAACCGGAGAAGACTCCGTGGATTTGATGCTGTGAAAGGTTTATGATTTGATGGAATGATTGTGTATGGATGAATGAATATTGGTTATGGATGTATGGAGGCTATGGTTGAGCTCCTGGTTATGTTTAGAGATCAATGGGTAGCATGGCTGGGGGAAACGTGGAGTGAACCTGGCATGTTACACCACATAGTGTGCGTTGATCTGTATTAGTGAGGATCGATGGGTGGCAATGTTTGGGAGGAAGTGAGGTGGACCCTACTTGCTGCACCACATAGTGTGGGTCGATCGGATATAGGTGAGGGGTCAATGGGTGGCAATGCTAGGGGAGCCTCGATAGACCTGGCTGCCACACCACATGGTGCGGTTGATCTGCTCTAGTTGTTTGTGAATGCTGCGAGGTAGTACCTCTGAGTCGTATAGACGAGATGTCGCCAATAGTAAGATTGGTGGACTAGGATTGAACCGCCCAACCAACAAGCGAAGAGCCTCGATCGGCGGTGTATGACTGGTATATATGGTACATCCAGAAGGTGCCCTGAGTGCACGGAGCGTCCGGTGGAGACCGGCATTTGTGATATGGACTGTGATTAATTGATTGATAGAAATGATGATGGCTATGCCTACAGGGAAGGAACCACTGCCCCGGGTAAGGGGTAGGGTCGTTATAAGTGGTCAGCGAATGTTGACCGTTACTTTGTTTTCTGTTTGGATTGGATGGCTAATTGCAGGTACTGCTGCTTGAATTGAAATGAGCGAAATAGAGGCTTGCTGCTACAGGCCCTTGAAGGCCTTGTGAAGAAACGTGGTTGGATTTCATGTGTGGCCGACCTGCGTGCCGATGTACGAAAATATATTTGTGCAAAGAAAAATCTGTAAGGCCTTAAGGACAGTGTGTGTGAGTTGTATACATTCCTGATTTGGATATATAACTGTGGAGTTTATATAGTAGTGGACATTCTCTGAGTTGAGTTCATGTTAACGTAAAATGCTGCGCTAGAATGGATTGAGTTAGGATGCGAGTAGATTTTCATTTCCACAAGTAATTTCGCCGCTTGTCTGTGACATATGGCGTGGGGCCCCGACCGGACCCACCGTTATATGCCATGTGACGAGTGGGGGCGTTACAAAGTGGTATCAGAGCCCGGTTGAGATTGTTTGGGAGGAGAGAACATAATTGAACTCACGAATGTCCACTAGGAATGTATTTCATGCATGTGATGTAAGACCCCCCCCTTTTCCATTAAAACACCGGGGTCTTAGGACCAGAACCGCCGCCTTGCTGGGACTCCTTCGTACCCGGGAAGATCATCACTACAAAACGCCGATCTTGTCGGCCAAATCGATCACAACTGTAGCAAAATAATAAAGGCAAGTCCACAGAAATCACATAAATAGTAAATAAACACCACGATGGGAGTGTCAACAGATACAATGAAATACTGAAATCTTGGGCTCATGCCCAGTACATCAATGTCTCACTACAAATCTCTCATCGCGGAAGCAAAACTAAAATAACTAGTAGCGAATAGGACTCACAGTCCCTGCCGTCTGGACTCCGGTACTAGACTGCCCCATCTCCAAGCGTGTCGAACTCCATGGCTACTCCTCTATGCTGGGCTCTACGGTCCCCTAAAATGATGTGGTTCGAAAATTGTTAGTCTAAAAGACTAAGTCCTATTATCCCCCGCCCCTTCCCCCATGATTCCTAGGCACCGAGCGGGGAGAAGGAAAGGAGAGGACATGAAAGTGGAGAATAACAAATAAGCAGATGGCAGCAGAACTAACCTAGCAGTTCTATATTATATATGGCAGTAATAGAGGTATGAAAAACTGAACAAGAAAAACAACCTTAACTTATATGAAAACACATAAGCCAAGAGATCTTTTGCAGGGCTCCTATCATATAAAAAGTCTCAAACGAATTTATACGATAGGGTGTCGGTTTTCTAACAAGGATATATATATATATATATATTTACTAAATAAAAACCTTAACTTATAAGCACCCTCGTGCGAACTTATAAAGCAAGGGGTCGTTTTGCAGGGCTCCTATCGTATAAAAAGTCTCATACCAATTTATACGATAAGGTGTCAGGGTTATATGCAATGATTATGCTATGAAACACATTTATGTCATGATGTGAGCATGCAAGTGCAACTCACACACTCGACTCTGTGTACACAGACCTTTAGTTCCCCGTTTCTGGAGCCGAACCTCCCAGGATACCTCCGTAGTGGCAAACGGAAGTGGTGGGTTGGGCCTCTCCCACCTCTAAACCGGTAATAGCACTACCAGTCAAACCAATCATATGCCTCAACGCTGGTGCACTAAGTGGAGCTCCTGCGTACTCTTGCCGGTTGGTGCACCGGACTTTATTTGGCCAAGTGCTAACCACACTCGCCGAGTCAACATATTGGCGTCGGTGTATCGACTCACCAATACCGAACACCCACCACCTTATACCTTATGCACATGCTCGGGATCAAGTGTACGCGCTGGACATGGCGCAAGAACGGAATCCCCAAGATGTGATTGCAGGTATTATTTAAGTAATTATCATGTTTTCATTGTTTAACTTAAAGTTGCTTGAGACATACTAGACACCTAGCAATAAGTTTTGGTTATTGGTACTTAGGCACCGTGATAGTTGGCGGGAAGACGGCCTATGCGATGTTCTATACCTGTGCCTCACACTTCTTTGTGTCTGAGGACTTCATTAAGGACATGGAGGGCATACAATACTTTACTTGTATTGCCCGACGAGTGCACCTACAGGACGGCTCGGAGATGATTGCAACCGCTAAGTGCGAGTTCGAGATATTCATTGGGGGAAAAGCCTTTGATATGCCTACCACGGTCTTAAGAATGACGGAGTTTGACATCATTTTGGGCATGGCGTGGTTGGACTGGCACTTTGCAAGGATTGACTGTGCAGAGAAACGAATCTACTTGAGACATGGGGACTCGGATGTCATCTTCCTAGGTATTAGCTTCGCACCTCGTACGTTGTTATCTTCAGTTCAGATAGTAAAATCCCATATGAAGTGGAATGAAGTCTTCATGATCTGGTTCGAGTTGAAGGAGATGATGTTGGATATGAAATATGTACGGGTAGTGCGTGATTTCCCCGAGGTATTTCCTGAGAAACTGTCAGGATTACCCCCGCATTGAGAAGTTGATTTTCAAATTAATCTAGTACCAGGTGCCAAGCCTGTATCCAAGGCCCCTTACCGAATGACACCGAAGGAACTCGCATAGTTTAGAGTCTAACTGCAAGAACTGGTGGAGTCAGGGTTTGTTCGCCCCAGTTTGTCACCATGGGGAGCCCCTGTATTGTTCGTGAAGAAGAAGGATGGAACCCTGCGTTTGTGCATAGACTATCAGGAACTCAATCGACTAACAGTGTGGAACACTTATCCGCTGCCTCAGATCGACGAGTTGTTCGATCAACTAGTGGGAGCGTATTGGTTTTCTAAGCTGGACTTGCGCTCAGCGTATTATCAGTTGAGAATACAAGAAGGGGACATCCAGAAAACGGCCTTTAGTTTAAGATATGGGTTGTACGAGTTCACTGTAATGTCGTTTGGGCTCACAAATTCCCATTCAGCTTTCATGAGCCTGATGAACAAGGTATTTGAACCGTATTTGGACATCTTCGTTATTATTTCCATCGAAAACATCTTGGTCTACTCCAAGACGGAGGAGGAGCATGTCAAGCACCTGACTTTGGTGTTGAAGAAATTGAAGGAGCACGCCTTGTACGCCAAATTTAGCAAGTGCGAATTCTGGCTTAAGGAGGTTTCTTTCTTGGGTCACGTGATCAGTGGAGCTGGGCTAGCAGTGTATCCGGCCAAGGTGTGTCCCGTGAAGGAGTGGTCTCACTTGAAGTCGGCGGCTGATGTGCGGAGCTTCCTTGGACTTGACGGGTACTACCACAAGTTCATGAAAGGATTTTCCAAGATTGCCCTAACTCTCACATCATTGACGAAGAAAGGTGTGCCATTTGAGTGGACACCACAATATGAAGCGGCGTTCCAGGAGCTGAAGGATAGACTTACCTCCTGTAACGCCCCCACTCATCACATGGCGTATAACGGTGGGTCCGACTGGGGCCCCACCCCATATATCGCATATAAGCGGCGGAATTACTTGTGGAAATCAAAATCTACTCGCATCTTAACTCAATCTATTCTAGCGCAGCGTTTTACATTGACATGAACTCAACTCAGAGAATGTCCACTACTATATAAACTTCACATTTATATATCCAAATCAGGAATGTATACAATTCACACACACTGGCCTTAAGGCCATACGCATTTCTCTTTGCACAAATACATTTTCGTACATTGGTAAGAAGGTCGGCCACACATGAAATCCAACCACGTTTCTTCGCACAGCCTTCAAGGGCCTATAGCAGCAAGCCTCCATTCCGCTCATTTCAATTCAAGCAGTGGCACATGCAATTAGCTATCCAATCCAAACAGAAAACAAAGTAATGGTCAGCATTCGCTGACCACTTATAACGACCCTACCCCTTACCCTGTGCAGTGGTTCCTTCCCTGTAGGCATAGCCATCATAATTTCTATCAATCTATCAATCACAGTCCATATCATAAACGTCGGTCTCCACCGGACGCTCCATGCACTCAGGGCACCTTCTGGATGTACCGGATATACCAGTCATACTCCGCCGATCGAGGCTCTTCACTTATTGGTTGGGCGGTTCAATCCTAGTCCACCAATCTCACTATTGGTGACATCCCATCCATACCACTCAGAGGTACTACCTCGCAGCATTCACAAATAACTAGAGCAGATCGACCCACACCATGTGGTGTGGTAGCCAGGTCTATCGAGGCTCCCCTGGCATTGCCACCCATCGACCCCTCACCTATATCCGATCGACCCACACTATGTGGTGCAACAAGTAGGGTCCACCTCACTTCCTCCCAAACATTATCACCCATCGATCCTCACTAATACAGATCAACCCACACCATGTGGTGTAACATGCCAGGTTCATTCCACGTTTCCCCCAACCATGCTACCCATTGATCTCTCAACATAACCAGGAGCTTAACCAAAGCCTCCATACATCCATAACCAATATTCATTCATCCATACACAGCCATTCCACCAAAGCATAAATCTTTCACAGCATCGAATCCACGGAGTCTTCTCCGGTTTACCCATGATCATCACCAATCCAGACTACCCGTCCAGATGGGCTTCACACAGCATGTCTATTTCGTACTCCATACTTCCGGCTCTAGATGCAGACTCAACCAAGGAATCACTTCCGAAATCCACTGATGATTTTTTTTGCTAACAAGTAATAATTCAATGTGATTTCATTCTACATTCTAATACAATTATGTAGATAGACTTAACTAGATTGAATTAGCATTCAGGCAAGCGCACCTATCAATCGTAATATATGAGAAATCTACATCTCGTGTCGTATTCCACAGGGTCGTTTCAACTATTCGTACTCACCCTCCCTTTATTTTCATACCTCTAAACAAAAGTGATATTTAAACTACATTAACCTAAGTATGACCAATGTGATGATTCAGTATTGGAGAAATAAAAACGATAACAACATGAAGCTTTTAAATAATTACATGAACAAATCCATTTATCAATTCAATTCTAAGCGATCATGACATGAAAAGAGTGTTACATTTGTGCAATGTAAAGGTTAATTTTTCATCAAAATTCTCTCTCGAGCAATTCCAAATCTAAACCTAAGATAGTAAATTTTCTCTCGAACAATTCACAACACTCAAGTTCGCATTAAGTAAAATACCTTTATTACTACATAAATTCATGGATTCTATCTCTAAATTAACATGAATCCTTTTATTCGTGTTCTAATTTTCCAAACAAAATATCTCTCGATCATAAAGTTTGAATTACAAAGGGAATTATCATCACAATATGAACATACCAAAAGCATTGCAAATAACCAATTTCTCAATCTAGCCAATTGCAAATTGTGTAAAACAAATAAGTAATTCAAAGGGATGATTAAACTCTTTGTTTGATTGCATAAACACAAATAAAATACTACAAATATAACATAAACAAGGTGATACATGATTACTAGAATGTTCAAAGAGAAATTCATGCAAATTGAAACATAAATTGAAGATGGATCATCAAGATAAGGGAAGGATTAAAAGGGTTAATGATTAAATAAAATTACATATGAATACCCTTCAATCCTCCTTGTCTTGGATGCTCCCCTTCGGCCTCCAGCAGTTCTCTAATGCAGAAATGATCCAAAAGTTTTCAACAAATTTTTCTACAGGAAATTTATAGTTCCCTTGCAAACAGGTCGGACACGGGGTCGCACACGGCCGTGTGCCAGGCCGTGTGGACGGTTCCTAGGCGGTTCCTGGGCGGTTCCCCACGAGAAGGCGTGTCTGGTAGTGGGCCGTGTCAGATAACACGGGTATATACATGGCCGTGTGTGCGGCCGTGTTACTCAGACACGGGTTGATCAGCAGTCGTGTGCAAAGATGACACGGGTCTGCACACGTGCGTGTTCCATACCCGTGTGAGGCTCCATTGTCTGCGCCCAAACTCTTCAGCTCCAGGTGCATAGGACACGGGTAGTCACACGACCGTGTGTCTAGCTGTGTGCACCAAAGTTTTGTCCTGTCATCAGCCATGTAGACTCCGTGAACTCCTCTGTTTGCTCCGAAACTTTTAGGTCCATTGGTTGGCATTACCTGCAATAGAAAAATGATAGACTCAGTAAATGGTTTAAAACAAGAACTGACAAGGACTTCTAATTACGCTCTTCTATCTATGATACGACAATTTCTTTGATATTATCATGAAATCAACACAAAAGGGGCAGGAAATGGTAGACATGATTTCAATTATGATAGTAAAAAAAACCTATCATAATCGTACTCATCATCCACCTCTTGGTGGAGGATTCTACGCACATGCATAAAGAGAGGACTTCGATGTCCAAGAAGGAGATCATTACCCTTGAAGATCGCTTCGGCTCCATGAAGCCCGGGATGACACGCCCGTGTCACCCCCCCACTCTTACTCGATTACTTTTCCACCTACTCGAGTACATTTCGACCTATAAGAGAGCTACTCGAGTATGAGCGGGACACGCCCTGTGACACGCCTGTGTCACAGGCCGTGTACACTCTTCCTCGAGTATTCGTCAACCTCAACTACTCGAGAGAGAATCGTCGACCAGGGGGGATACGCCGTAGGTCACGCCCCCTGACACGCCCGTGTCACGGGCGTGTACCTCCCGAAAATTTGTCGAACAAATTTCGTCGACCACGCGCCCAGCTGCGCAACCAGAGCAGGACATGCCCTGGGACATACCCGTGTCCCATGCCGTGTCACCCAATATTTTCCCGTATCTCGAATTTGGGCTATTACAACCCTCCCCTCCTTCAAGAAATTTTGTCAACGAAATTGCACAGAAAACAGCAACCAAACTGTTATGACATCAATAACATATGTTACACCAATCCAATCTCCACATGTGCACATTGATCCACAGTTTTAGCTAGTGATCTCTAGCCACACACATTCTATAGACCCTCAAACAACATCGATCAATCACTGCCATTGTAGCAACATTTCAACATGTAACACGACATATTCACATCATCTTATATACATATATCCTGGCCTTATATATAACATTATTCACATCACTAAAGTGATACAAGTCACTATCCTTACTTTCGCTCAGCCTTCTGATTTTGCATCTCTCGCATAAGAGCCAAATTAAACACTCGAGGCTGAATTTCACCAATTGCGCTTTGCGTCTCTTGCACTTACAAAATTATGCAATCAAGGTTGCGTCCGGGATGCAGATGACTCGGCCACTGCTTTACTGTTAGAAAGTAGCGAAAAAGAGAGAACAAGCGGATAAACTTTTGAATAATCGAAATTTTATTATCCAAAAAAGATATCATTTACAAAGGTATGGCCTCCCTTATATAGAATGGAGGAGATAAGAAAGAGAGTATACAAACAATGTGGGACTAAACATTGACAGTACTGAGCGGCTAGAATAAAGGTGATCGCACAGGCCGTGCGGTTAGACAGATGGGTTAACCGCTCGGCAACTCCAGCAGGATAGAACAGGCCGCAATGGTAGACCGCCAGACCGCTCGGTCAACAAACCACTGGATCAGACCGCTAAGCCTCCCGGTCAACAAACCGCTGGATCAGACCGCTAAGCCGCCCGGTCTAATACTTCAACACTCCCCCTCAAGCTGGAGCATAGATATCAATCATGCCCAGCTTGTCACAAATGCGGAAGAAGGAAGTAGAAACCGGCTTGGTGAAGATATCTGCCAATTACTTGTCAGAGGTGACAAAAGGAGTACAAATCTGTTTCTTCAAAATCTCTTCCCGAATGAAGTGACAGTCAACCTCTATATGCTTTGTTCTCTCATGGAAGACCGGATTTCTGGATATGTGTATAGCGGCCTTGTTGTCACAGAACATAGGGAGAGGACAGTCATATACCTCGCCCAGGTCAAGCATGAGAGCCCGCAACCACTTTAACTCACACGTGGTTGACGCCATACTCCGGTATTCAGCTTCGGCACTGGATCTGGAGACAACAGACTGTTTCTTGCTCTTCCAACTCACGAGATTACCTCCAACAAAGGTACAAAAACCTGATGTGGATTTACGATCGCCTTTGTCATCCGCGTAATTTGAATCTGAGTAGGCCTCAACCCTCATATGACCATTCTTCTGAAAGAGTAACCCTCTGCCTGGTGCTGCTTTGATATACTCTAAAATCTTCAGGGCGGACTGAAGATGGCACTCCCTGGGAGCTTGCATAAACTGACTGACCTTGCCTACATCATAGGCGATGTCGGGTCTAGTCACCGTGAGATAGATGAGTTTGCCTACCAAACGTCTGTACCTTGTGACATCAGATAGAAGAGGCGAGTCATCCGTCCACGTTTTGTCTTCTCCAACAGCCATGGGAAAACGAGCTGGATTGGCACCTGTCAATCCTGCTTCTCGTAGAAGATCAAGGGCATACTTCCGTTGAGAGAGAACCAAGGAGTCAAGTTTCCGAGAGATTTCTATCCCCAAAAAGTATTTCGGGGAGCCCATATCCTTCGTGACCAAGTGCTGACGGAGGTGCTTATTCGTCAAGTCCACCCCATCTCGGTCATCGCCGGTAAGGAGAATATCATCCACATATACGACCAAAACCACCAGTCCCGAGGCCATTTTGCGAATGAATAAGGAGTGATCGGCCGAACTCCTTTGAAAGCTGATGGTAGCCACAATACCACTGAATTTGTCGAACCATGCCCGAGGGCTCTGCTTTAGGCCATAAATGTCCTTCTTGAAATGACATACACGTGTCTCCCCCTGAGCAACATACCCAGGAGGTTGCTCCATATAGACGTCCTCCTGAAGATCGCCATAAAGAAAGGCATTCTTCACATCAAGCTGGGAAATAGCCCAAGCCCGGTTAACAGCCACGGAAAAGAGAACCCGGATGGTGCTGAGGCGAGCAACCGGAGAGAAGGTATCAAAGTAATCAACGCCGTAAGTCTGAGTGAAGCCCTTGGCCACCAGCCGGGCTTTGTAGCGATCCACAGTGCCGTCGGGGCGAAACTTCACAACGAAGACCCAGCGACAGCCAACCACATCAGTGCCCACGGGAGGAGGAACCAGGGTCCAGGTACCCCGTTCAGTAAGAGTAGCCATCTCCTCATCCATGGCAGACTTCCAATGGGGGAGAGCAAGAGCCTCCTGGTAGGTACGGGGAGTAGAAGTAGTAGAGATAGCCAAGGCAAAACACCTGCGAGAAGGAGAAAGCTGATCATAGGAAACAACAGCTGTGAGCGGGTGTTGAGTACACGCCCGCACCCCTTTGCGAAGGGCAATGAGAACATCCAGGTCAACGGGAGCATCAGCGACGGGAGCGTCAGCGACCGGAGCGTCCGTGGCGGAGAAGGCTGGCCCGGGACTAGAGAGAGACGGCAGCGGAGAGGAGGGTGGAGGGGTGGGTGGGGAGACGGACTGGGAAGGAGTCGGTGGAGGAGGAGAAGAAGGTGGGAAAACGTCGAGAGGTGTGGAAGGAACGGAGATATCAGAAGGAAGAGAAGAGGGAGGAGAGAAATAGGAAGCATTTTCGAAAAAAGTCACATCCGCGGAGACAAACTGCTTGCGGAGAAGGGGGTCAAAGCAGCAATAGCCTTTTTGAGTGGTAGAGTACCCCAAAAAGACACACTTGGTGGAACGGGGGGAAAGCTTGTCGCGGGTAGTGGAGGGAGCGTGAACAAAGGCCGTACAGCCAAAGACACGGAGAGGAAGAGGAAAAGGTTCCTGGTGGGGGTAGAGAAGGGAGAAGGGAGTCTGGCCGTGGAGAACCGTGGAGGGAAGACGATTGATGAGATAGCAGGCGAGGAGCACAGCGTAGCCCCAGTAGGAGCGAGGGACGTGCATCTGCGTCATGAGAGTACGAGCAACATCAAGCAGGTGATGGTTTTTACGCTCCGCCACCCCATTCTGCTGGGAGGTGTAAACACAAGTCGTTTGATGAAGGAGGCCATGTTGGTGAAAGAACGCGGAGAACTCATGAGTCAGATATTCCTTGACATTATCAGAACGTAAGACTTTAATAGAAATAGCAAATTGAGTCTTAATCATAAAGTAAAATGATTGCCAAACAGAAAATAGTTCAGAGCGATCTTTTAACAGATACACCCAGGTACATCGAGAAAAATCATCGATAAAAGTGACAAAATAGGAACTGCCCCGACTAACTGTGAGGGTAGGAGCAGCACCCCATACATCAGAATGAATAAGATCAAATATGCGAGAGGAGCCACGGCCTTGCTTCGGTGGGAAGGAGGAGCGATGATGTTTGCCAAGCTGACACGCATCACAGTTGAGCGGAGAACTGGTAGGAGGTAAGTGGGGCAGAAGCTGGCGAAGAAGCCGAGGAGGAGGATGTCCAAGACGAAGATGCCACTGAAGGAGATCGGTGGAGGAGGAGTAGGCAGATAGAGTGGAAACATCGTCGAGGAAGTAGAGGCCGCCGCTCTCAGTCCCAGTAGCAATCGTCCACTGGGTCCTCTGGTCCTGAAAAGAACAAGTAGTGGGAGTGAATAAGACGGAGCACTGAAGTTGCCGGCATAAAGTAGTAACTGATAACAAATTGCACGGGAACTTCGGGACATAGAGGGTATCCTCCAAGCAAAGCGACGGGGTGAGTTGAACCATGCCCGTCCCATGAACCGGGGACAGGGAACCATCCGCCACACGAACCGGGGGTAAGCGGTCATGGGTATCAAGACAGGTGAAGCAATGAGGGTTGCCCGTCATATCATTTGTGGCACCGGAGTCAATCAGCCATTTACCTTGGGTAACGACGTGGGCACTACCTGACGTCGTGGCCACAGAGGTAGACGGCCGAGAAGAGGCGGAGGCCGAAGAAGGAGCAGCAGGAGTAGTGGTGAGACCGGAGGTAGTCATAGAACCCGGCGAGGAGACCGTAGCGGTTAGAAAACAGAAGAAGCCGCGTGAACAGTAGCGGCTAGAAAGAGGTCAAAGGCACAGTGGGGAAGAGGTCGCGCGGACTAAAAAGGCCGAGCGAACAGAAGAGAGGAGAAGAGCAGGTGACCGCGACCAAGATGCGGGAGAGAAAGGAACGACCCGCACGGTCAGGCAGATCACAGCAGCAAACCGCGAGTATAGGGACAAGAGGATATGGGAAAAGCAGAAGCGGACAGGGAGAAGAAGTCCGCAGCGGGTAGAGACAAGTCACGCGGACAGAGACAGGCCGCAAAGACTAGGAAGGCGGAGAGGCAAGAAAGAGCAAGGAGCGCGGCGACAAGGAAACAGGTCGCTGCGACGAATAGCAGTAGGAGAAGAGAACCAAGAAGAAGCAAGCCGCGCGAACATGGCAGCGGACAGAAGAGAACCAAGAAGAAGCAAGCCGCGCGAACAGGGCAGCGGACTGAAACAAGCCGCTCGAACAGGGCAGCGGACTGAAACAAGCCGCTCGAACAGGGTAGCGGACAGAAGAGAAGGCAAGCCGCGAGACAGGTTGCAGAAAGCGGAAAACAAGCCGCGAACAATAGAGAGCGCACAGAATCAGGAGGAAATGACCGTGCCCTCTGATACCATGTTAGAAAGTAGCGAAAAAGAGAGAACAAGCGGATAAACTTTTGAATAATCGAAATTTTATTATCCAAAAAAGATATCATTTACAAAGGTATGACCTCCCTTATATAGAATGGAGGAGATAAGAAAGAGAGTATACAAACAATGTGGGACTAAACATTTACAGTACTGAGCGGCTAGAATAAAGGTGACCGCACAGGCCGCGCGGTTAGACAGATGGGTTAACCACTCGGCAACTCCAGCAGGATAGAACAGACCGCAATGGTAGACCGCCAGACCGCTCGGTCAACAAACCGCTGGATCAGACTGCTAAGCCGCCCGGTCAACAAACCGCTGGATCAGACCGCTAAGCCACCCGGTCTAATACTTCAACATTTACCTTTTTCTTCATAAGATGCACCTGTCATTTTCTCACATCCTGCAGGGGCATTCCAACAAAATTTCGCTATGTGTCCTTGCCTCCCGCAGTTATAACATATACGTGTATCAACACGTCCTGGCCCATAAGTCACCCCCGAAAAAACAGTTGATGGAGCTAATTCCGTAGGCCTAAACTTTTTCTTTTCTCATCTTCTAAACTCCGACTGCTCCGATTGTGGCACTTTAAACTCTGGCTTTCCCACTGCCAGTCTCTTCTTCTCTTGTACCTTCTTCAAATTTTTTTCCAAAGCACGGGTCGTATCAACCAATGCTTGGAAGCCTTGGTTCACCGAACTCGGGAGGACCAACCTTAACTCATCCAGCAGTTGGTGTAGGGATGTTTGTGAGATGGACGTGCTTACGCTAACGACGGATTACCCATCACAGAACATAGAAAAATAAGAGAGTGCTCCGACCAAAAGCGAACGAAAAGGGGTCGGTTGGCTCTCAAAAATATGGGACTCGGTACAATGTCCTTAGGACCTACTCTCCAACAAGCACACAACTCGCGCCTAGCCGGACTCGATACCACGACCTTAGGACCTACCTCTCCAACAAGCACACGTCTCACCGCACCTACACAAGCATCTATTCTTTTCACAATAAGCCGTCAATCGCAGTAAAAATACATTTAGGAGCGGCGGTAAACGATAAGGAGGGATCAAGAACAAGTTGAGATTAACTCCCTTGTTAGCACCAAAGCGTGCCCCATCTTGGAGAACAAGTCAAGGCTAGGCCTAGTTTGTACTCCAGCGGATCTTCCAATCCGAAAAACAAGAGGGTCAATAACAACGTTCGATTCAGATTTGCAAGAGAAAAACACTTTAAAATCGCGGAAAAAGACGGTTGAATAACCTCCACAAAAATCTCACAGCAAGAAGCACAAAGATAGGGAAGAGATTACCCAACCAAGAAGAAGATCACACAATATTTGTGGGAGAATCACTCTCTCCACGGTTCCACCGGTTTCACACCGAAGGGGCTGCTTCCTTCTTCCACGGAGTCGCACCGAGAGAAGCCACGCCGGAGTCGCACCGAACGGGGATGGAGGAGGCAAGGCTAGGCTTCACACCCAAAGGGGAGGGGGGCGGCTAGTGGAATCTCTCCATGGCCGAAATTCTCTAGGGGAGAGTTTAGGTTTTCTTCTTCCAATGCATAACTCATCATAATATCCTCCTTTAAATAGGAGTTACAAAAGAGATCCAACCATCCAAGATGGAGATGAAATCTCATCCATCCGGGCGGTTACTTACACACCAAGGGTTTAATAGCACACCAACATAAAAATAAAAATAATACAAGCCAAATGTTTTAAGCAATTAAAATAAAACTAAGTAAAAGTATTAAGCAAGCTTTGCGCGCCGCAGACGGAGGTTGTACCGCAGCTTTCCGTTAGCGTCCGTGGCGTTGTCATGACGCCGCAAATCTTTAACTTGTTGCGCCGCAGCAACCGGGTCATCATCAGGAAGTGTTGGAGGGGCCACAGCAACCGGGTCATCATCAGGAAGTGTTGGAGGGGCCGCGCCATCAATCCTCCCCCACTCAAAATCTCGCATCTCCGATGCGTGGGCTGATAGAAAGCGGCGGAGAAGCTCGACATCCAAATGTTGAAGCTCTGTCGCGAGGACCCATGAGTCGTCCGACGGTGGGCGGTCACGCCAACAGATGAGGAAGCGGTAGGTAGCACCGTCAGGAGTAGTAAGTGGCTCAACAGCGAGTATCATATCTGGATGGAGAAACGTCTTGGGAAACCTGGGAAACATGTCAGTAGTAGGAATAAAAGAAGGAAACGTACCATCCGATGTTATACCTGCGGGGACCGAAGGAGAGAGATCATCCAAACTACCACTCCCCAACCCATTAGAAATTTCAGTGGAGGGAGAAGACGACAAAGAAACCAACTCTTGTGGAGGCGCAACAAACAACGTCAAATCCGAGACATTAAAAATAGGGGAGATACCCCATTCAGCAGGCAAATCCAATACGAAAGCGTTGTCACCTAGCTTCTTTATAATCCGAAAAGGACCGGCGCGTTTTGGAGCTAACTTTTTAACGGTGCCAGTTGGCATTCGTTCGGGAACTAACCGTACTAAAACCAGATCGCCGACCTTAAAGTGTGACACCTTCCTATGTAGATTAGCGTGCGCTTGATAAGACTCATATTGAGCAGTCAAGGTAGCTCGTATACGTGCATGTAAGTCGTGAATATGTTGGGTGAAGGATTGTGCAAACTGACTTGTTTTGTATGTGGGAGGTAAGGGGACCAAGTCAAGTGGCACAGGGGCCTTATACCCGTGAACAATTTCATTCGGAGACATACCCGTGGACCGATTTTTAGAATTATTGTAAGCCAATTGTGCATGTGGAAGTAGTAAATCCCAAGTGCCTTTATGGTCGCTCACGAGACATCGAAGAAGATTTCCTAGGCTCCGATTGACTACTTCCGTCTGGCCATCAGTTTGTGGGTGATAAGCCGCGGAGAATAATAATTTTGTGCCCATAAGAACCCACAAGGTTTTCCAAAAGTAGCTAGTGAACTTGACGTCCCTATCTGAGACAATAGTCTTCGGAACGCCACGGTGACTAACGACGTCTTTAAAATACAGTTTCGCAATGTGAGAGGCGTCGTTGGTCTTACTACAGGGGAGGAAGTACGCCATCTTGGAGAACCTATCCACAACAACGAGTATAGAATCATGACGTCGCAGGGTGGGGGGAAGGCCTAATACAAAGTCCATGCTCACGTCTTCCCACGGTACGGACAGAATAGGTAGCGGAGTGTATAAACCTACATTGGACTTAGTACCTTTAGAAACTTGGCACGTACGGCAACTGCTCACAACTTTCCCAACCATCGCCTTTAGTTTAGGCCAAAAGAATTTCTCCTCTACGAGCGTTATCGTTTTGTCTCTGCCAAAGTGGCCACTCAAGCCACCACTATGTAACTCCCAAATGATGTGGAGTCGCAAAGAGGAGTGGGGGATACACAATTTTCCGTGTTTGAATAAGTATCCGTCTCTAAGTGAATAGGCCGTGATGGTCGTGGGAGAGCTATCCTGGGCAGATAAGTATGGCTCCTGAAAATCAGGGCATGTGGCGTATTCATCCTTTATGCGCTCGAACCCTACCACGTGGACTTGCATGGAGGAAAGTAAGAGGGTGAGGCGACTGAGTGCATCGGCAACTCGATTGTCGGTCCCCTTAAGATGCTTGAGAGTAAATGTGTATTCTTGCAAGAAGGATACCCATTTAGCGTGGCGCGGGCTGATTTTGTGCTGACCATTGATGAATCGCAACGCTTCATGATCAGAGAGGATCACGAACTCCTTATGAAGGAGGTAGTGCCTCCAATGATGCAAACATCTAATGACCGCATAAAACTCCCTATCGTAATTGGAATAATTTAATTTAGCACCCGCTAACTTCTCACTAAAATAACTAACCGGGTGACCCTCTTGACTCAAGACACCTCCAATCCCTACGCCAGATGCATCACAAGTAAGCTCGAAGACCTTGGTGAAGTCTGGGAGACGTAACACCGGTGCTTCGGTCATAAGCTCCTTAATACGATGGAATGCAAACGTGGCGGATTTGGACCATGTGAATTCTCCTTTCTTCATGCAGTCCGTAATGGGTGCCATAATGCTACTAAAATCACGTATGAAACGATGATAAAAGGTAGCTAACCCGTGGAAACTACGCACCTCACGAAGGCTAGTGGGCTCGGGCCAGTCTCTAATCACCTGAACCTTTCCTGGGTCAACACGAATTCCTTCAGAGCCAACTATATAACCTAAGAATTCAACCTCCGAAACATAAAACATGCATTTCTTTAGATTTAGATATAAGGTTTCAGTCCTTAAGGTGGAGAGGACTACTTTGATGTGAGAGAGGTGTTCGGCGGGGGAGGTACTAAACACTAGGATGTCATCAAAATACACTACAACAAACTTCCCCATATATGGCCTAAAGATGTGCATCATCATCCGGGAGAAGGTGCTGGGGGCATTGGATAGCCCAAAGGGCATCACAAGCCATTCATACAACCCGTCCTTAGACTTGAACGCCGTCTTCCACTCATCCCCCTCTCGGATCCTGATTTGGTGGTAACCACTCCGTAAGTCCAGTTTAGAGAAGATAGTGGCACCCGATAGGACATCCAAGAGATCATCTAGTTGCGGAATTAGAAACCTATATTTTATAGTAATTTTGTTGAGAGCTCGGCTATCAACACACATGCGCCAGGTGCCATCCTTCTTAGGGGCAAGAAGAGCGGGGACAGCACATGGGCTCATACTCGTCCTAATAAATCCCTTATTTAACAACTCCTCTATCTGGGTTTGTAACTCTATGTGGGCAGTTGGATTAAGCCTATAGTGTGGTTGGTTGGGTAAGGACGATCCGGGGATAAGGTCTATTGCGTGTTGTATATCTCTAAGCGGTGGTAACGACGAAGGCAACTCCTCCGGGTATACATCCCTAAACTCATCCAACAATACCCGTAGCTCTCGGGGTAAATCTTCCAACACGCCACCATCAGTTTTTTCACTCAGAAGTACAAGAGCGTACATTATTCCCCCAATGAAGGGATCCTTCACAAATTCCTTCCTACCAACTAAACTCAAGGCTTTCCTCTCAACTGGGATGGTGGTATCCTTAGCCAACACTACCGACTCTTTTGGCACAGTCGGTCTCAAGGTGACGATCTTGCCATTGAATTTAAACTCATAAGTGTTGGCACGACCATAGTGCGTCACATCACGGTCGTATAGCCAAGGGCGGCCTAATAACACATGACAAACGTCCATTGGTAGGACGTCGCACCAAACCTCATCCGTGTAGGATTTGAAAGACAGGGGGACTAGGCATCGTTGGGTAACCTTAATAGTAACCTTACTAATCCAAGCGACCTGGTAGGGGGTCGGGTGCGGCTCGACAGTCAAGGACATACGCTTAACGGCATTCTCAGAAACGGCGTTTATGCAACTACCACCATCAATAACTAATTTGCAAAGTTTTTCTCCACTCTTAAAGATCAGGGAAAAAATGCTCGTCCTCTTCCAGTCGTCTACAGGACGAGGAGTGGTCATAATGCAACGCATCACCATAAGGCGGTGATCGTCCTCCAAGTCACTAGGGACTCCGTCAGGGTCGCTCTCCTCTTCGGCCTCATGGACATAGTCGTCAGGGTCGGTAGTGGACTCTAGTAAGGCTATGGCCTTCGTCTTGGTGGGGCATTCGTAGGCATAGTGGCCTTGAACACCGCATGAGTAACAAGTGGTGTTAGCCTTGCTAACCTTTCCAATGGGGATACGCTCACTAGCGGGGTTCTTGGTATTTCTCGCGGTAATCACAACGGATTTCGACTCGGAGGATCTAAATTTTCCTTTATCAGGAAAAGTGGAAGAAGATGCCCCCGCGGTGGACTTATTCTTCGCATTAGAATAACGGGAGTGAGCTTTAGATGCTAGGTTCTTTTCAATGTCCAAGGCGGCATTGAAAGTCGTATTCAAGTCCGTGTGACCATAACGCAAGAGTTTCCGCTGAATGTCGGGGTGAAGTCCCTTTCGAAATCTAGATAAAGTTACTTCGGGGATCTCTCGAAGGTCACATCGTACCATACGGTCCTTAAGTTCTCCCATATATTCAGCAACAGACATTGAGCCTTGCCGAAGGGTGGCAAGCTCATCGAACATTTGCGTCCGATGGTACGCGGGAACGTACTGATCGGTTAGCAGGTTCTTCATAACAGCCCATCCAATGAGTGGGACCCCGTGCCCAGCTCCTAACCTACGTTCTTCATTCAGCCAATAGGTTTTGGCACGTCCCATTAATTTCATCCTGGCAACTTGAACCTTTTGGGGGTCCGTGAGGTTGTGCCATTCGAAATAGCACTCCATGTCTATAGCCCAATGGAGGAAGATCTGGGGATCTCCCATGCCATCATAGGTGGGGGCATTTATCTTGATAGCCCTCGTGATATCAAAGCCTCGCTCGGGGCGGGGTTCTCGAGGGGGCATACGGGGAGAGTTTCCCTCAGAATCCGAATCAAAGTTCGGTTGGTGCCGGTTGGGCTGCCCAACATTAACGGGAGGTGGGGTTGGCCTTGCTTGATTTTGTAGGATCTGGGCTAAGGCGTTCCTAAGCTCTGTCATTTCGGCACGAAGACCTGCTATAGCCTCGGTGTTGGGATCACCATGCTCGTTCGCAGCCATCCTAGACGTAGACGGGATTGCATACTCCGTTCCTAGCCTAGTGCGCATTCAGGTTTGGGAGGCCCCGGGCAAGATGAATTTTCCTAGGACTGAAGCTATATTGAAAATAAGATATTTTTATATACTCCCGATGAGAATAACACGTAGATCGTTAAAAAATTTTTTCTTTGAAATTTTGCTGAAAAATAAAGATTTCAGCCCGCTATTTGCAGACCACAGAAAATTTTTTTTTGAGTTCTAACGATCGGATCTCTAACAAGGAACGCAGAGAGTATGTTTGCAACGTGAAAGTTGAAACGACCGCCTCTGATACCAAATTGGTGTAGGGATGTTTGTGAGATGGACGTGCTTACGCTAACGGCGGATTACCCATCACAGAACATAGAAAAATAAGAGAGTGCTCCGACCAAAAGCGAACGAAAAGGGGTCGGTTGGCTCTCAAAAATACGGGACTCGGTACAACGTCCTTAGGACCTACTCTCCAACAAACACACAACTCGCGCCTAGCCGGACTCGATACCACGACCTTAGGACCTACCTCTCCAACAAGCACACGTCTCACCGCACCTACACAAGCATCTATTCTTTTCACAATAAGCCGTCAATCGCAGCAAAAATACATTTAGGAGCGGCGGTAAACGATAAGGAGGGATCAAGAACAAGTTGAGATTAACTCCCTTGTTAGCACCAAAGCGTGCCCCATCTTGGAGAACAAGTCAAGGCTAGGCCTAGTTTGTACTCCAGCGGATCTTCCAATCCGAAAAACAAGAGGGTCAATAACAACGTTCGATTCAGATTTGCAAGCGAAAAACACTTTAAAATCGCGAAAAAGACGGTTGAATAACCTCCACAAAAATCTCACAGCAAGAAGCACAAAGATAGG
Organism: Platanthera guangdongensis; assembly: GCA_039583875.1. NCBI lineage: Eukaryota > Viridiplantae > Streptophyta > Magnoliopsida > Asparagales > Orchidaceae > Platanthera > Platanthera guangdongensis. Next base: position 99,233,627 of record CM077158.1, on the reverse strand, counting down.
GAAGAGATTACCCAACCAAGAAGAAGATCACACAATATTTGTGGGAGAATCACTCTCTCCACGGTTCCACCGGTTTCACACCGAAGGGGCTGCTTCCTTCTTCCACGGAGTCGCACCGAGAGAAGCCACGCCGGAGTCGCACCGAACGGGGATGGAGGAGGCAAGGCTAGGCTTCACACCCAAAGGGGAGGGGGGGGGGGGGGGGGGCGGCTAGTGGAATCTCTCCATGGCCGAAATTCTCTAGGGGAGAGTTTAGGTTTTCTTCTTCCAATGCATAACTCATCATAATATCCTCCTTTAAATAGGAGTTACAAAAGAGATCCAACCATCCAAGATGGAGATGAAATCTCATCCATCCGGGCGGTTACTTACACACCAAGGGTTTAATAGCACACCAACATAAAAATAAAAATAATACAAGCCAAATGTTTTAAGCAATTAAAATAAAACTAAGTAAAAGTATTAAGCAAGCTTTGCGCGCCGCAGACGGAGGTTGTATCGCAGCTTTCCGTTAGCGTCCGTGGCGTTGTCATGACGCCACAAATCTTTAACTTGTTGCGCCGCAGCAACCGGGTCATCATCAGGAAGTGTTGGAGGGGCCGCAGCAACCGGGTCATCATCAGGAAGTGTTGGAGGGGCCGCGCCATCAGCAGTCCCTCATAAAATCGATTCGTCTTTCGCGCTTCCTCCGCAAAGGTAGACCCCGCATATCTCCCCAGTCTGGTAAACTCATGCCGGTATGTATCAATATCTTCCTCACGCTGAACCAGGCATTGAAACTCATTTTCCATCGCAATCCGCTGCGACACTGACAATACTTGGCTAAAAAATCAAGAGAATTCATCCATTGAAACCTCCACTAATCCACGACCTGCCAAGTGATGCACCTCCATCTTGTCCCACAACAGTCTCGCATCTCCTTCCAACAGAAAAGTGGCTAACATCACTTTCTGCTCCTCTGTCATCCTAATTGCAGTCAGGATCATCTTTACTCGAGCCAACCAATCTTCCGCCTACGTTGGAGAACGTGCTCCACCAAACGTAGGTGGATGAAACTCCATAAAGCTTTTCAATGTCTGGTCTATTGCTTGCGCCTCCACCACAGCTGCAGCATGCTCTTGTCGTGCACCAGTCTGTACTAGTACTCCTGCAGTCCTTGCATGTCCAGTGAGTTGTGCCTGTAACACCACAAGAACTGTCTCCGTCACCACCCATATGGTCTCCTACGAAGGAGGCGTAGGCGCTTCAATGGGTGCTGCACTCTCATCATATCGTTGGGGCTCCGACTGCCCAGCACCACTCTCGCCACCTAACAATGTACAAAACACCAGTAAGTATCCATTTCATAACAGTAATTATACATTGCCTACACACTCACGCACTTCATGTGTAACATCCCTCAAACACCTAGACCCCTAGGAGTGGTTTTGTCATGACTAGGTCATGACAAAACCCTAGGAAGCCCAAGAAGGCCAAGTGAACCTAGGAATGTAGGTGAGACCACTATGGTCTGCAAATAGTATATTTCTGAACCCTTGTTTAAGATGATCATAGGGCTTCACCAAGACTCCAAGACCCCACCATGGTCTCACCAATCCATTATGAAGTTCATTAGAGCTCAAAGGGTCCATTAGAGTCAACCTAGGGTGGCCTAGTTGACCTAGAACCACCACATGCCTGAAATTGGCAAGGTTCCCTAACTAAGGGTAGTGTGCCCTAGTAAAGCTCAATTAACCATACCAGGGCCTTTCTAGACCTAAAGTGGGATCAATGGGTCACTAAGGACCCATGGAGGGCAGTCCAAAGGGTTAAGTTGACCAAAGTCAACTCTAACCCTAAATGAGTCAAACCTAACCTACATAGGGTCAACTGACCATCCCCTAGCCAAGTGGACCCCACCCAAGCCCACCTAACACTAGAGTGAGGTCAATAGGTCACCTAGGACCCATTGGGGTCCACCCAAGGGGCTAGGTTGACCAAAGTCAACTCTAACCCTAAATGAGTCAAACTGACCTACATAGGGCCAACTGAAGTTCCCTTAGCCAAGTGGACCTCACATATACCTTCCTAGCCCTAGTGAGAGTCCAATGGATCACCAAGGACCCATTGGCATCAACCAAAAATGCTAAGTTGACCAAAGTCAACTCTAGCCCTAAAGTTGTCAAAGTGCCCTACATAAGGGTCAAGTGACCTCCAAAGGGCCAAGTCAACCCCACCTAGACCTTAGGGGAGGCCAATGGGTCACCAAGGACCAATTTGGGGCAACCTCGATGACCAAATTGACCAAGGTCAACCCTAGTCAAGGTTTAGGTCAAGCTAGCCCTAATGGGCTAACTTAAGCTCAAGCCCAACTCACTTGGGCTAACCTTGTTTTGGTGGATGAAATGGATATGTGGGATTCCATTTGGTTAGGTAGGAGCCAAATTTCAGCTTAGTGTGTAGGAGAGAGAAAAAGCCACCTATGTAAGAGAGAGAAAGTGAAAGAAAGTAATGGAGGAAGACTTTGGGCTCCTCCTTCCCCTTCCCCAACCTCCCATTCATTGCTCTAGGACAAGGAAGGCAGCCCCAATTCAACCAGCTAGTTTTTTACTGGTTTGAACCAAGTTTCACGCCCCCTACCTACCATGGCCGCCAACCTTGACTAAGGCCAATAATGGCAATGAAGCCTATAACCACCTAACACCCCAATTCTCCCCCTTAAAAGCTTCACTGTACTCCAGGGATTCATTTCCACCACTTACCTGAAGGAGCCAAGCAGTTCCACTGTACAGTTGCAGAATTCAAGCGGCGCCACCTTAAAAATGGCTTCCCGGTGATCTTCCAGACTTCAGGCCGCTAGCAAGGTCCTCCCCCACTCCTTCTTCCTTGGGTAGTTCATAGGAATCATTAGGGCCAAGGTTCGGGGTCAATTGAACCCGATCCAAGTTCAAATTTTCCTGGTTTTCCATGGAATTCCACTTCACGGGATCGCCAGAATAGGGCTTTCCGGCGGCTGTGTCGCCGCTTGGCGACAGCCACCACCTCAACGGAGGTGGTGGCGGTGGTGGCCGGCCGGGGAGGTTGCCGGATTGCCGGCGGCATCATCTGGAAGAGGCTCCAGGATGGTGGAATTGGGACCGTCGGCTGGAGCTTGAAGATGATGGGATGCCGTCCAAGGCGCGCCAAGATTCGTGCAGGGAATGATAATATACTATAGGATATAAATTTCTGATTATTTGATTGTGTCACACATTTTGTATTTAATGGTTTTAATTTTTAAAAATACTTAGGGGCTATTTTATAAAATGTGGTCAACATCAAACCTGTAGCCTGGAGAATCTAGTGTACAGCAAAATTGGTTTGAATATTTGGGTGCCTGGTTTGACCAGGGCACCCATTTTGGTGGGGTTTATACATAAGGCCAGATAGAAATTAAAATGAGTGCCCACTTCATCTTTGGTCCAAATGATTTGAAATTAGAATTTTTGGGGATACTATTTCTATAGTTTTGGTAAAAATGTAATAATATTAATATGAATTAATTAATGGGTCTAATGGCCTCCAAATTCTCCCAAATTTTGGTGAGAGGTTCTTGGGGTCATTATTGGACTCTGTATACAATTTCATCCCATTTGGTGATGATTTGATTGGGGATTTAGTAAACCCTAGATTTGGCTAAAAGGGGGTAAATAAGTCAAAATGCCCTTGTGGGTTTAAGTGGCCAAATCACCTCAACAGAGGCTGAAATTTGGGCCACTGGCTTGTTATGACAGTAAGCACCCCTCACGTGGATTATGGGGTGGATTGGGGTGGGTTTGCCTTAGGACTCAAGTTCAAACCCTAAGGTTGAACTTTGGGGGTTTGTGAAGGACATAGGGTGATATATTCTTGAATGGACTTGGGGTTTATTACATGTAATCCTAGGAGGTTGAAATGCCCTAGGAAGGGATTGGCCAAAGCTCCCCGGACCATCCCGTACATCACAAACAAAAACCGAGCCAAAGCTCGCCGGGCCAACCTGCCCATCACAAACAATAACCGAGCCAAAGCTCGCCGGACCAACCTGCCCATCACAAAACATTATCGAGCCAAAGCTCGTTAGGCTAATCTGCCCATCACCAAACCACTTGGCCTACTGCCCCAGTGACCGAACCTATCTCCCCGAGACATCGAGGTGTGTGAAGGTGAAACCCTAGATTTAATATTTACAATTGCATTCCAATTTTGCCTGTAGTTTAGGTTTAGCCCAGGACTGCCCAAGGTATTCCCCGTGAAGGGCTCTCGAGGGCACTAGGAACTATGATGAGATTATGCCCAAAGCTCCCTTTCACAAAGCACTTACTATTATTGGTTAATACCCAACTCCTAGTCCCTTAAACATTATACTGGATATAACCCTAGTGTATTTGACACTTCCTCTTCTACGGGGAAGACGATGTTTCGCCGACCCCGAGTACACTTAACACTACCCAATTCAACACTCAACTGATCCCAACTTCTAATGATGAACTCATTACTATTCATCCAAACCAACAAAACACTAATCCAAAATCATGTGCTCAAATTATACTCCAACATAGTTTCTGTAGTTTTTACTATATGTAGACCACTTAAGCTATATGACCCGTAACATGGGAGGTACTCAAAATATTCATCCAGTACCCCTATAATAATTATTAGAGGGCTGTCATGACAGTTTTAGCCTAACACCAGAATTTCACAATTTTCCATATTTATCTGATATTTTATTTAATTATTCTAGTCATCCAAAAATCCCAAGTTTGAACATGAAGTACCAATTTCAGACAGGTAAATGCTCTACCAAATTATGATAAATTCAAAATGGTTATTAAACAAAGAATCCAAAGTATCCCAATTTTCCAGTAAGGTTAAGCCTCTAAATCAATTTTTGAATATAAACTATTTTTATTAATTTTAAGAGGCAAGTGCAGCAAACCTATTTCCAAAAATTCTGAGAACATTCAAGGATGATTGCAAGGACATATAAATGTTCTAAGTAAAGTTTCATAATTTATTTGCAAGTAATGATCTCTAAACAAATTATTTCACGATTTTTCAAGTTATTGAGCTTGTGAAGTAGGTACTGCAAATATGTATTAACAACTTCTATAAAAATTTACAGAGCTTTATAATCACATCAAAGGTCCTCTGACCAAATTTTACCAAATTCCAATGAGTGTTTAATTCAAAATAAATTCCTAAGTAGATAGTGCAATTTGAAGGGTTGTGAATGAAGTACTGTTTTTATTGATCTAAAATTCCTAACAAAATTTCCAGAGATGATTAACACTCTAAAAATACTTTTACCAAAATTTCATGAATCATGGTCATATGACCCACTAATTAATTCCTATGGTGTAAAGACCTAAATATTTATTTAGTGATTTAAGTGGGGTGTATGTGTCCAACTACTACCCAATCCCTTCCTAGGGCATTTCAACCTCCTAGGATTACGTATACTAAACCCCAAGTCCATTCAAGAACATATCACCCTATGTTGGGTCTGGCGTTCCTTCACTTGACCCGTGGATCTCTTCTACTTATTTAAAGAATTAAGTAGAACCCTTTCCAACAGTCCGGGCTTTTGGAACAGTTGGTTATGCGCTTGATCCTTCAATTGGTATCAAATCGAGGTTACGCGTTCAAGACTGAGGGGGCGCTATTAAATCCTGATTTTTCCCTTCTACCTGTGTGGGTCCGGCGGGTCAGGAAACCGTGGACATGTGGTAACCTCACCTCTGAGCCGTGCAACCGTGGACATGTGGTAACCCCACCTCTGAGCTGTGTGGGCCATGTGGTAACCCTACCTCTGAGCCATGTGGGCCATGTGGTAACTCCACCTCTGAGCCGACAGGTTGTGCTGGACGCCGGGGGGGGGGGGATTGTTGGGTCCGGCGTTCCTTCACTTGACCCGTGGGGCTCTTCTACTTATTTAAGAAATTAAGTAGCACCCTTTCCAACAGTCCGGGCTTTTGGAACAGTTGGTTATGCGCTTGATCCTTCACCCTATGTCCTTCACAAACCCCCAAAGTTCAACCTTAGGGTTTGACTTGAGTCCTAGGGCAAACCCACCCCAATCCACACCATAATCCATGTGGGGGAGCTTACTGTCATAACAAGCCAGTGGCCCAAATTTCAGCCTCTGTTGAGGTGATTTGGCCACTTAAACCCACAAGGGCATTTTGACATATTTACCCACTTTTAGCCAAATCTAGAGTTTACTAAATCCCCCAAAAAATCATCACCAAATGGGATGAAATTGTACACAGAGTCCAATAATGACCCCAAGAACCTCTCACCAAAATTTGGGAGAATTTGGAGGCCATTAGACCCATTAATTAATTCATATTAATATTATTACATTTTTTACTAAAACTGAAGAAAAATTGTCCCCAGAAATTCTCATTTTTAGGCAGGACTAGATATGGTCTATGGTGACACCCTGCCAAAATTTCAAATCATTTGGACCAAAGATGAGTGTGGTCACTCATTTTAATGTCTGTCTAGCCTTATGTATAGACCCCACCCAAATAGGTGCCCTGGTCAAACCAGGCACCCAAATTGGTTCAAACCAATTTTGCTGTACACTAGATTCTCCAGGCTACAAGTTTGATGTTGACAACATTTTATGAAATAGCCCCTAAGTATTTTTAAAAATTAAAACTATTAAATACAAAATGTGTGACATAATTAAATAATCAAAAATTTATATCCTATAGTATATTATCATTCCCTGCACGAATCTTGGCGCGCCTTGGATGGCATCCCATCAACTTCAAGCTCCAGCTGACGGTCCCGATTCGACCATCCTGGAGCCTCTTCCAGACGCCGCCGCCGGCGATCCGGACACCTCCACGGCCGGCCACCGCCACCACCACCTCCGTTGAGGTGGTGGCTGTGGCCAGGCGGCGGCAAAGCCGCCGGAGAGCCCTATTCCGGCGATCCCGAGAAGTGGAATTCCATGGAAAACTAGGAAAATTTGAACTTGGATCGGGTTCAATTGAGCCCGAACCTTGGCCCTAATGATTCATATGAACTACCCAAGTTAGAAGGAGTGGGGGAGGACCTTGTTAGCAGCCTGAAGTCGGGAAAATCGCCAGGAAGCCATTTTGAAGGTGGCGCCGCTCGGTTTCTGCAACTGTATAGTGGAATTACTTGGCTCCTTCAGGTAAGTGGTGGAAATGAATCCCTGGAGTCCAGTGAAGCTTTTAAGGGGGAGAATTAGGTTGTTAGGTGGTTGTAGGCTTCATTGCCAGTATTGGCCTTAGTCAAGGTTGGCGGCCATGGTAGGTAGGGGGGGTGAAACTTGGTTCAAACCAGTCAAAAACTAGCTGGTTGAATTGGGGCTGCCTTCCTTGTCCTAGAGCAATGAATGGGAGGTTGGGGAAGGGGAAGGAGGAGCCCAAGGTTTTCCTCCATTACTTTCTTTCACTTTCTCTCTCTTACATAGGTGGCTTTTTCTCTCTCCTACACACCAAGCTGAAATTTGGCTCCTACGTAACCCAATGGCAGCCCACATATCCATTTCATCCATCAAAACAAGGTTAGCCCAAGTGAGTTGGGCTTGAGCTTGAGTTACCCATTAGGGCTAGCTTGACCTAAACCTTGACTAGGGTTGAACTTGGTCAATTTGGTCTTCTAGGTTGCCCCTAATGGGTCCTCGGTGACCCATTGACCTCCCCTAAGGTCTAGGTGGGGTTGACTTGGCCCTTTAGAGGTCACTTGACCCTTATGCAGGGCACTTTGACCACTTTAGGGCTAGAGTTGACTTTGGTAAATTTAGCATTTTTGGTTTACCCCAATGGGTCCTTGGTGACCCATTGGCCTCTCACTAGGGTTAGGAAGGTATATGTGAGGTCCACATGGCTAAGGGAACTTCAGTTGGCCCTATGTTGGTCAGTTTGACTCATTTAGGGTTAGAGTTGACTTTGGTCAACCTAGCCCCTTGGGTGGACCCCAATGGGTCCTAGGTGACCTATTGACCTCACTCTAGGGTTAGGTGGGCTTGGGTGGGGTCCACTTGGCTAGGGGATGGTCAGTTGGCCCTATGTAGGTCAGGTTTGACCCATTTAGGGTTAGAGTTGACTTTGGTCAACTTAACCCTTTGGACTGCCCTCCATGGGTCCTTAGTGACCCATTGATCCCACTTTAGGTCTATAAAGTCCCTGGTATGGTTAATTGGGCTTTACTAGGGCACACTGCCCTTTGTTAGGGCACCTTGCCCATTTTAGGCATGTGGTGGTTCTAGGTCAACTAGGCCACCCTGGGTTGACTCCAATGGACCCTTTGGGCTCTAATGAACTTCACAATGGATTGGTGAGACCATGGTGGGGTCTGGGAGTATTGGTGAAGCCATATGATCATCTTAAACAAGGGTTCAGAAATTTACTATTTGCAGACCATAATGGTCTCACCTACATTCCTAGGTTCACTTGCCCTTCTTGGGCTTCCTAGGGTTTTGTCATGACCTAGTCATGACAAAACCACTCCTAGGGGTCTAGGTGTTTGAGGGATGTTACAAATCCCAATATATAAACAAAAAATTTCTTCCCCGAAATTCTAGTTAGTCCTACGGGGTTTCAAATATGAAAGGTAAATTGAACATCCCGAGAGGTTGTGAGTAGTACATGACTGAAAAGCTCCGGGTACCTCTGTTGCATTAGGTCCTGAGGCTCCCATATGTGCTCCTCTCGCCCATGATTCCTCCACATGACCTTAACCAATGGAACCTTCTTGTGGCGCAAGACTCGTATCCCCTTATCGTCGATCCGGACCGGTACCAGGTGAACTGACCGATCAGATGCTACCAGCCCATCCGTGGCCGTAGTCTGCTGCTCCGGGAGTAGTATAGCCCTCCTAAGAGAGGATACATGGAACACGTCGTGCAGACTCGCCAGCTACGGTGGTATCTCCAGCCTATATGCCAAGGAACCGATCCGCTCCCGGATCCTATAAGGCCCCATATATCTTGGGCTGAGCTTATTCTTCCGACCGCATATCCGTGAAACCCCATGCATTGGTCGGATCTTCAAGAACACCTGGTCCCCCACCCGAAACTCCACCTGACAATGCCGAGCGTCGTAATACCTAGCTTGTCGGCTCTATGCCTCTAGCATCCTGTCCCGTATCAATCTCACCTGAGCCTCGGTGTCCTCAACAAACTCCGAATCCAAAGCCTTCAGATCCTCATCCTGTATCCATGACAACGGAGTCCTACACCTTCATCCGTACAGGGCCTCATAAGGAGCCATCCTTATGCTGGATTGGTAACTGTTATTATATGAGAACTCGATCAGTGGCAACAACTTCTCCCAAGGCTCACGACGATCCAATATGCAAAGTCGCAGTAGATCTTCTAGTGTCTAATTGGTGTGTTCTGTCTGCCCATTGGTCTGGGGATGAAACGATATACTGAATGTTAGCCGAGTGCCCAAGTAAGTCTGCACTGATCTCCACTCCATGGACGTAAATCATGCATCCCGGTCCGATACAATCGACCTGGGTATGCCATGATAACGGACAAACTGCTCCACGAACTTCTGAACCAATACACCAACTGAGTCATCCTTCCTGATCGGGATAAATCTGGCTACCTTCGTGAGCCGGTCAATGATCACCCAGATCGAATTGTTCCCCGTCCGTGATCGGGGAAGCCCATGGATAAATTCCATCGTGATGTCGTCAAATTTCCACTCCGACACTAGGAGTGGCTGCAACAATCCTGCGGGGTTTCTGCACTCCGCCTTCACCAGCTGGCATTCCTCGCAGTGGGTCACAAAGTAGGTGATATCCTTCTTCATGCCTGGCCAGTATATGTTATTCTTCAGATCCGCAGTCATCTTTGTAATCCCTGGGTGTACCGAATACCGACTATAGTGGGTGTAACGCCCCAAAAATTATATTTGAGTCGGTCGCGTAAAAAAGGATTTTTGGTGCCTGTATAGGGGTACACGGCCTAGGACACGGGCGTGTCCAAGACCGTGTCTGGCTGGTGTTTTGGCTGTTTTCATCCCGAGAAGGACACGTCCATGAACACGGCTAAATGACACGAGCGTGTCATTTGACACGGGCGTGTGCCTACCCGTGTCAGTACCCGTGTTCAGTTGGGTCGTGTCGGTTGGCGTGGCGGTTATACGTGACACGCCCCCGGTCACGGGCGTGTCGACAGACCCGACACGGGCGTGTCAGTTGGGATACGTGCATGTCTGAGCCCGTGTGAGTCTCTGTGTTCGACGATCGTGCCTGGATCGAGGCACACGACCTGGGACACGGCTGTGTGCCAAGCCGTGTTTGGCCTAGGTTTGGGGATTTTTGAGCGGATCTGAGCCGTTCGTTTTCTTTAAATAAGATCCAACGGCCCAGATGGTTTCCTGATATGTTAAGGCCGGGAATATGGGAGTTAATCCTTCATTTCTCTCCAAGGCTTTTTCTTTCCAAGGTGTTAGGGAGAGGAGGAAGAAGAAGGAGGATTCCGGCCGTGATTAATTGTAAATATACGTATTTTTGTGCACATTAATTTAGTCATTTTCATTTATTTTCGTCGTTTTTACTTATTTTTGTTCAATAAAATGCTCCTATTCTTGTAAATTTTCTTCTAACTTGTTTTATTTTATTTTGCAGAAAAATTTCAAAATCTGCCAAAATTGGGCAGTACACGCCCGTGACACTTTGGTCACGCCCGTGACCGGGCCGTGACATTGCATTTCCCGTGAAATCAGACGATTTCTAAAGTACAAGCTTGACACGCCTGGCGACACGCCCGTGTCACCCGACACGGGGCGTGACCCAAGCCCGTGTTCACTCCACTCGACGAATTCATCTCGACGATTGTCGAGTGTCGACACCAACAGTCACGCCCAGAGTCATGCCCGTGACCTGGGGCGTGACTCAATTTCCGCTCGACGATTTCGACTCGACACTTTCCGCTCGACATTCGTCGAGTGTCGACACCAACTGACACGCACAGCGTCACGCCCGTGACCTGGGGCCTGACCTTTCCAGCTAGCCCGACAAGATGCTGCCAAAGACTTTCGGCGCAACCCGCGCCCGGTCCTACCTCCCCGACACGCCCCGAGTCACGCCCGTGACCTGGGGCGTGACTGCCGCGAACTCAGCCCGAAGTCAACTTTCCTGTCCAATCGCCGGCCGCCTTCATGAATAGTACTGTCACGCCCCCCTACACGCCCGTGACCTAGGGCGTGTACTTAGATTTTTTTGCCTATAAATTGCCCAGTTCTGTAAGGTCCAAGGGTTCAGATTTTTGGGCCATTTTAGTGTCTTTTTGTGGGCTTAATCCGTGGATACTAGTGCTATGTAAGGAGATTTCTCTCTTCTTATTTCATGTTTTGTTTTTGTTTATCTTTTAGCTTTGTAATAGCTTGATAATTTTAATAAAAATGTTAGATTTTCTCTCTCTATATAGCATGAAAATTCATTTGGATGGCTCACTTCTTCTCCTTTTTTATCCTTAGTTTCATCCTTGTTCTTCATTTATGAAATGTGCGTGTGTGTGTGTGTATGAGTGTAATTTATTTACTTTACATGTCTTTAACTTGTCTTCATGCTTAGGCATGATAGTTTTCTTTTTTTTTCTCACCATGTCTTTTTCCTTTAACTTGTCTTCATGCTTAGAATTTTGATTTCATTCTCATGAATTTATAAAAGAGATTCAAAAAGTGATTTTGTTCCTTTTTTTACTTAGTTTTCTTTTAGGATTGTAAAACCTCTTTTTCTTCTTTTCATCTTCTTTTTCATTTTTTTTATCACTTTCATAAAATCATAAGAATGAAAATGTTGGCACTTTTATTTTCCAAAAACTTTGGTTTTTAAATTTGATTTGAAAACCTTTTGTCTTCTAAAAATTGTAATTTCCTCTTTTTATTTGTTTTTGGCAAAACCTAAGTATGAAAAAGTAAAAGTTTTAATTTTTAGGTAACTTTCATTTTGCTTTCAATTAGTGTGTGTGAGTGTATGAGCATAAATTTTCTTTTTGTTCTTCTTAATTTTCATGTAGAGTGTGTGAGTGTAGGTGTATAATTTTTAATGCTTTGTTCAAATTATGTAGAGTGTGTGAGTGTAGGTGTTAGCTTTATTGCTTTCTTGAAATTCATATGGAGTGTGTGTGTCTGTGTGTATTTATTTCCGCCTACTCGTTAAGAGTTAAATGACGCATCGTTTTCATTTTCAGTCCTACTCGTTCGAGTAGGACTTGTAATTTTCTTCCTTTATTTTTCCGCCTACTCATTTGAGTTAAATGGACGGATCTTTATAGCCCTGTAATCGCATTTATTTTCTCCTACTCATTTGAGTAGGACTCGCTTTCATTTCAGTCTTACTCGTTTGAGTAGGACTTGCAAATTTTCAGCTTTTATTTACCGCCCCCACTCGTTTGAGTGGGACTCGCAAATTTTGAATATGCAAATTTCTTTCATGTGTAACTTAATTCCTTTTTAATTTATAATTTGGAGTGTGCGTGAGTTCTTGTTTTAGCTAGTTTTTCAGTTTTCTAAATGTTGTTATTTTTCTTGTGTCCCTTTCTTATAATCGTTTAGTGTTTAATTTCGAACTCGCGCCTCACTAAATTATAAGCCGTCCCCATATCGATGTGTGGCTAATCGCTATTAGCCTCGGCATCGAAGAGCATTGGGACATTTAAAATGATTTCTAATAATTGAAGCTCTTTATCTTCATTTTAATTTAAGGACTTAAGGTTTACCCCAGGTTTACGACGCGTAGGACCACATATCGATGTGTGGGCCCTATTTCCGTAGTCCATATGCTAGCTAGCCGAGAGGCCGTGCATATGGACCGATCACCCCTGGGTAAATAGAGTTGCGTGCATACCCTCGAGAGAGGACAAGCGTAATTCTACCGGATTGGGTTCCCCACCCAATAGCGGGGTTCTTAGCGTAAAGCGGGCGTTAAGAGGAATCCTTTGTCGGACTAACGTTCGGTAGAATAGTCATAACGTTTAGGTGAGCGATATCCCTATAGCTAGGTGAGCTCACATTTGTGGAACCTCCACGGCCAAGTTTCCTTATTATTAATTTGAAAACTAAGTCCTATAATTATTAAAAATTGTTTTAGTCTTAATCCGATTCGATGCCGAGCGTTAACCCTTCATCGAATATTTTCTGAATCGTTTTTTTGCTCCTTTGCTTTTCCGTCTTTTATTAAGTAAAACAATCCACCTTACTTTCAATAAAATAATAGTCCTCCCGGAGGAGTAAGAATAGTCAACGCGACCCCGAGAACAATACGACCTCGGTATTCCCCCGAATATCGAGTACTACTTGCGATAGGTGCACTTGCCTCCTGTAGCACGCCCGCGGCGATCGACTCACCGAACCAACCACAGTAAGAGTATGTTCGCGGGCGCATCAAGTTTTTGGCGCCGTTGCCGGGGACTCTCTTTTCGAGTTGCTATTTCGAATTCCGGAGTCTATTACTTTTACTTATTTTCTATAAAAAAAAAACTAAAAACTTTATTTTTAAAAAAAACAAAAAAAAAGAAATTTATTTTGTTTTATTTTTGTTTGGGTGTATGACCCGTGGACAACCCTCCGAGTCTGAAGATTTTGACTTCGACCCTGAGATCGAACGCTCTCTTGCGCGTATCCGATCTCAACGCCTAAATCCTTCTTTAGATCCCGAGGAATCTATCGGAGAACCCACTGTTGTAGTTATGGCCGCGCCTAACCTTCCCCCGACGGCCGAGCGTACTATGTCTTATTACGCCCGGCCTAACCTGGATGATTCTGGGTCGAGTATTGTTCGCCCTGCGGTGGCCAATAATAATTTTGAAATAAAGTCAAGTGTCATTCAAATGGTCCAAAACGCCATGCAGTTCGATGGACTGCCGGATGAGAACCCGAATGTCCACTTGTCCAATTTCTTGGAGATATGCGACACCTTCAAGATTAATGGCGTCACTGATGACGCCATTCGTTTGCGCTTATTTCCTTTTTCCCTTAAGTCCAAAGCCAAGGCGTGGTTGAATGCCCTCCCGCGAGGATGTATCACCACGTGGGCTGAGTTGACGGAACGGTTCCTAACGAAGTACTTTCCGCCCGCAAAAACTGCAAAGTTGCGGGCGAACATTTCTTCATTTGTGCAAAACGATCCTGAGTCTCTATACGAGACTTGGGAACAGTTTAAGGAATTCCTCCGCCGTTGCCCGCACCACGCGCTGCCAACGTGGTTGCAAGTTCAAATTTTTTATAATGGGCTGAATTTTCAGACGCGTCAAATGATTGACGCGGCTGCCGGGGGTACGCTTAACAACAAAACCCCCGAGGCCGCCCAGGCTTTATTCGAAGAGATGGATATGAATGCCTATCAATGGAACGTCCCGCGGGGACGGCCAAAGCCGGCGGCTGGTCTTTTTGAAGTGGATGCCATTGCTCTCTTGACCCTTCAAGTTGAAAGGTTAACAAAGCAGGTGGCGGAGATGTCTGCTGCCTCCTCCACTCCGCCTTGTTTTATTCCCCCTAACGTCTGCGTAGCTGAAGAGTTCGTGGACTTCATGGGAAATTTGGGTCGTCCTCCCTTCAACCCCAACAACAACCCTTATAGTAATAACTATAATCCGGGTTGGAGGAATCACCCCAACTTCTCGTGGAGCAACCCGAATAATGCTCAGCGTCCCCCTATTTCTTATGCGCCCGGATTTCTTCCTCCTCCTCCTCTTCCGAAACCCTCCCCGATGGAGGAAAATTTTTCGAAGTATATTGCGTCCAACGAGTCAAATATCCGGAACATCACCGGATCGCTAAAAACACTCGAACAACAGGTTGGACAGCTGGCGAGGATGATGTCCGAGCGCGCGCTCGGGGCACTGCCGGGAAACACGGAGCCCAATCCGCGGGAGAACGCCAATGCTATAACCCTCCGTAGTGGAAAGGAGGTGGTCGATCCAAAACGGACCGACCCTCAGGTACATATTTCACCTCCGACCCCTCTTCCCCTTTCTTTGCTTACGCCGCCTTTACCTATTATAAAAGAAAAAATTATTTTAAACAAGGCTCTTCCGTATCCGCATAAGTTAGAAAACGAGCGTCAGGACGCCCAATATGAAAAATTTATTTTATTATTAAAACAAATTCACATTAATGTTCCTATTTGCGAGGCTATCTCGCAAATGCCCAAATATGCGAAATTTTTAAAAGAACTACTTTCTAATAAACGTAAATTAGAGGATATTTCGCATGTATCTCTCAACGCTGTCTGCTCGGCAGCCCTTACTAATAAATTGCCCACAAAACAAAATGACCCGGGATGGTTTTCCATCCCGTGCCTTTTTGGCGATATATTAGTAAAGTACGCCTTAGCTGATTTAGGGGCTAGCATTAATCTGATGCCGTTCTCGCTCTTTTCACGTTTAGGTTTGGTTACTCCTAGTCCTACGAATATGCGCATCCAATTAGCGGATCGCTCGGTTAAGTTCCCTATCGGGGTAGTGGAGGACGTCCTTGTCCGAGTTGACAAGTTTACCTTCCCGGTAGACTTCGTCATCTTAGATATCGAGGAGGACGCCGAGGTACCAATAATACTCGGTCGCCCTTTTCTCGCCACCTCCCGTGCACTAATAGATGTTAGTAATGGTAGTCTTCTCCTCCGAGTAGGCGATGACCAAGTTACTTTCTCTATTAATCCCTCGATGGACAATTTGTCATCGAGCGACGATTTCTGCTACTCTTTAGATCCCTTTTTCGGAGATCGTTCTTCTCCCGTTTTCGAGTCCGTATTTTTAAACGACGATGTTTATGCGCTCGAAAATTTTAAATGCGATGAGGATACTTCTTTAGACTTGTCTTTCGAACCAATTGGTAAGAAAGACATAGGCATTAAAACCTCCCTAGAAGAACCGCCCATCCTAGACCTCAAATCCTTACCCGCATCGCTCAAATACGCTTTTTTGGGAAAAGGCGATACGCTTCCCGTTATTATTTCTTCGGACTTGAGTGATTCGGAGACTTCCGATTTATTGGAAGTTTTATTTAAACATCGCCACGCAATCGCGTGGCAAATCTCTGACTTAAAGGGGATTAGCCCCTCCTTTTGCACCCATAATATTTTTCTTAACGATAATTGCCGCAAAACGATTCAGCCGCAGCGTCGTCTTAACCCAAACATGAAAGATGTCGTTAAAGCCGAAATCATTAAGTTATTAGATGCGGGGATTATCTACCCTATTTCGGATAGTGCATGGGTTAGTCCCGTGCATGTCGTGCCCAAGAAGGACAGTCTTACCGTAGTGGCGAATGAGCATAACGAGCTCGTCCCAACTCGTACTGTTACGGGTTGGCGAGTGTGCATCGACTATAGGAAACTTAATGACGCCACCCGCAATGACCATTTCCCTCTGCCATTTCTAGACCAGATTTTAGAGCGTTTATCCGGTCATCCGTATTATTGTTTTCTTGATGGTTTATCGGGGTTTTTCCAAATCCCCATTTCCCCCGATGATCACGAGAAAACAACTTTTACTTGCCCGTTTGGCACCTTCGCCTATCGAAGAATGCCATTTGGACTCTGCAATGCGCAGGCTACATTCCAAAGATGTATGCTAGCGATCTTTGGCGAGCTAGTAGAAGACATTATAGAAGTCTTTATGGATGACTTTTCTGTTTTCGGACGCTCTTTTCCCGATTGCCTTCACAATTTAGATCGTGTCCTTCAACGGTGCGAGGACACAAGCCTTGTTTTAAATTGGGAAAAATGCAACTTTATGGTTCGAGGAGGTTTGGTCCTCGGCCATATGATTTCGTCTAAGGGGATAGAGGTGGATAAGGCCAAGATAGAAATTATAGAAAAACTTCCGCATCCAACAAACGTAAAATCTATTAGGAGTTTCTTAGGCCATGCGGACTTTTATCGACGCTTCATTCAAGACTTTTCAAAAATAACAAAGCCGCTAACTCACCTCTTGGAAAAGGAATCATGTTTCATCTTTAGTAGCGAATGCGAGTCCGCCTTTAATTTAATAAAACAAAAACTTATCACTTCACCAATTTTAGTGGCCCCTAATTGGTCCCTTCCGTTCGAAATAATGTGCGACGCTAGTGATATTGCCTTAGGTGCCGTTCTTGGCCAACGAGTAGAAAAACATTTTCATCCTATTTATTACGCTAGCAAGACGCTCACTTCCGCACAAGTAAATTACACGACAACGGAAAAGGAACTCTTAGCCGTCGTTTTCGCTTTCGATAAGTTTCGCTCGTACATAACGCTATCTAAAGTTATCGTTTTTACCGATCACTCCGCGCTTAAATATTTATTAGCTAAAAATGATGCGAAGCCCCGCCTTCTTCGATGGATTCTCCTCCTACAAGAGTTTGATTTGGAGATCCGAGATAAGCGGGGAGCGGAAAATCTAGCGGCGGACCATCTCTCCCGTTTAGATAATCCGGGTGCGGAAGCGCTCGTCGAATCTGAAATAAATGACAGATTCCCCGAGGAACGCCTTCTTGCCATTAATAAATCTTCGTCATCTTCGCCTTGGTTCGCAGATTTTGCAAATGTTTTAGTAGCGCGGGTACTTCCAAAAGAGTTTTCAGGTCATCAAAAGAAGAAATTCTTTTCTGACTTGAAAAATTTCTTTTGGGAGGACCCATTTCTTTTTCGTATCTGCGCGGACCAAGCGGTCCGAAGATGCGTTGCGGGTGTGGAGTGCTTGCAAATTCTTAAGCACTGCCACAAGGGTCCAGCCGGTGGGCATTATCAAGCCAACCGGACCGCTCGGAAGGCGCTCGAGGCGGGCTACTTTTGGCCCGCTCTCTTCAAAGACGCGCATAATTTTGTGCGCGCATGCGATAGCTGTCAGCGGTCGGGTAACATCTCTCGTCGCGACGAGATGCCCCAAAATATATTTTTAGAGTGCGAAGTCTTCGATTTATGGGGCATAGATTTTGTTGACCCCCTACCTCCTTCTTTCAAAAATATGTATATTTTAGTGGCGGTCGACTACGTATCGAGGTGGGCGGAAGCGCAAGCTCTCCCCACCAACGATGCGCGAGTCGTCGTTACATTTCTTAAAAAACTATTTTCTCACTTCGGCACGCCTCGCGCAATTGTTAGTGATATGGGAACGCATTTCTGTAACGCTCTTATGGCTAAGACGTTAGCTAAATACGGAGTCACGCACAAGCTTGCCACCCCCTACCACTCGCAAACAAGTGGCCAAGTCGAGGTAGTAAATCGAGAGATTAAGCGAATTTTAGAAAAAATCGTTTCGCTAAATAGGAAAGATTGGTCCGTTAAACTCGACGATGCGTTGTGGGCGTATCGGACGGCATACAAAACCGCAATTGGATGTACGCCGTTCTGGTTAGTCTACGACAAAGCGTGCCATTTACCCGTAGAATTAGAGCATCGCGCTCTTTGGGCTTTAAAACTCTTAAACCTCGATGTTGGGTACATTGGTCAAATGTACCTGATTTGAAGAAGCCTCACCCAACTCAATGATATACATCATAATGTATTTGATGTATGTTGAGTTTACTTGTGCAGGTTAAGAAATCACTGGACTGAAGCAAAAAGTTTCTAAGTCCATGTGTCGACACCCAGAGGGAAAGTGTCGACACTTAAGAAGACGATGTGTCGACACCCAGACAAGTAGTGTCGACACTTGGAGTCATTGTGTCGACACCTGGGATGCAGAGTCGACACCAGACAGAAAGTGTCGACACTTGGAGCTGTGTCGACACTCAGTGAAGAAAAGTGCAGACAGAAAGTGTCGACACTTGGAGCTGTGTCGACACTCAGTGAAGAAAAGTGCAGACAGAAAGTGTCGACACAAGGAGCTGTGTCGACACCCAGTGAAGCTGTTTCTACACCAGAAAGTGTCGACACTTGGAGCTGTGTCGACACTCAACAAAAGTCTGCAGAGACTAAGTTAAAGTGTCGACACTCAGAACAATATGTCGACACTCAACAGAAGAGTCAGCACTTGAAGTATGTGTCGACACCCAGCACAATGTGTCGACACTTAGCTAAAGACTCTACACTTGAAGAAAGTGTCGACACAAGGAGCTGTGTCGACACTTAGCAAAGATCAGAAAGATCAACAAAATTATTCTAAGTACAAGTGTCGACACTAAGGGAATGTGTCGACACTCAGCTGAAGTCACAACAAGAAGAAGGTGTGTCGACACAAGGAGCTGTGTCGACACTCAGCAAGTATCAACATAGAAGACTATGTGTCGACACCAAGAAGTAGTGTCGACACTTGACAGATTCAACACAAGAAGTTGTGTCGACACAAAGGTGATGTGTCGACACTTAGAAGAATTCAGCAAAAGCTAGAAGATCAAGTACTTGTGTCGACACTCAATTTCAGTGTCGACACCTGAAGAAGAATCTGTGTCGAGACATACAAGGAGTTGTGTCAACACCTTGTAGACTTGTGTCGACACTTACACATCATGTGTCGACACTTGGTCTATAAGTGTCGACACTTAAAGACAGAAAGTCTCGACACTTTCAGACAGTTAGAGATTTTCAAGAAATGACTGGATGACTTGACAGCTGCCATTCCAGTCGGTCTACAGCACCTGTCAGAGATATCAGAAGTCAGTTATGGACCGGACCAGCCGGTTACCATGAAGAAGGCCTATAAATAGGCACCTACAGTTTACAGAAACAGTAGTTCAAGAGTGGTTCAGATTGATCACATTGTTGAAGAACAAGTTATCAAAGTGATACCAAGAGTATCAACACAAGAAGATCTTGCAGTCCAAGTGCAGATCTAAGAAGTTGGAGAGAGAGGGCTCCATCCAAGAAATCAACCTTTGGAACTAGGCTGAGAAGAAGGATTCAGATTCATTCTGGATCTTAAGTGGCAGAGGTCAAGGAACAACTGCAGGAGGATTCAGTCTTATTCAGTTCTACTCAAGAAGCTTTGAAGAAAGCTAAGTCAGAGTGAATCCAGCTCAGTTCTTCCAAGAACTCATCAAGAAACTCTTAACTCCCCTCTTTCATTTCTGAGTTGTTGAGTTAATATTTGTAATACATTTTTAACTTGTAGGATCTTTTGGATCTGAGTGAATTGTAAGCCTATAATTATAAAGGCTGAGGGTAGGGCTTGAGAGCCTGAGAGTAGGAGATTGAGATCTCTGAGTGTAGGCCTTGTTGGCTGAGTGTAGGCCTTGGTTGGCTGAGTGTAGGCCTTGATTGGCTGAGTGTAGGCTTTGGGATAAAGCTGAGTTGTAAGGCTTTGGGCCTGAGGTGTAGGAACCATTTTGGGTTCTGAGACAGTGGAGGAGTTTGGCCGAATCTAGTACACTGCTAGATAGGCGAAGGGGGAAAGTGGATGTACCCATATCTTGGGGAACCACTATAAACCACTGTGTATACTGTGCTGTGCTGTGATTGTTGCTGTGTATGTTGTGTGTATGCTGTGATAGAATAGTTAGAAATCTGTGTTATAAACTGTTGGCTGCCATTAAAGTTCAAAAAGGATTAGGTCACCTATTCACCCCCCTCTAGGTGTTTAGGTACCATATCTTTCAAGTGGTATCAAAGCGAGGTTCCTCAAAAAGGACTAACAGTCTGAGGAGATTCTGTTTGGCAGATTCAGTGTAATGCAAAACACAGATTCAAGAAATTCAAGAAAATCAAGAAATATGGGTTCCTCTGAGAATCACAAGGAATTGGGTTCCATGAAATTACCCATATGCAGGAAAGAGATCTTTGGGATCTGGAAGGAAAGGGTAAGGCTATTTATGGAGGCCTTAGACCCTAGAATCTACATCACAATAAAGGAAGGGCCTTATGTGCCCATGAATATTTCAGTTTTAGATGCAAATCAGAGAACTCCAAAGGATTTCTCTGAGATGACTAAGGATGAGATTGTCCTAGCCACAATGGATAAGAGGGCACAAAACATTATAGTGAGTGCCATAGATGATGCAACATTTCAGAATCTTATACACTGTAAGACAGCCAAGGAGATGTGAGACACTCTTATAGTGTATATGGAAGGATCTGAAGAAGTAAGACAAGATAGAAAATCCTTGCTAAATCAGGAGTATGAGAGTTTTAGACAAGGAAAAGGTGATAGCATAACTGAGTGCTACAAGAAGTTCTACAGAATAGTTAATGAACTCATGTCTTATGGAAGAGAGTTCAGTAACTATGAACTAAATGACAAGTTCCTAAGGTCCCTAACCAAAGATTGGGACACAAAGATCTGTGCCATTAGAGAAATGGCTAAGTTGGGGGAAATTCCTCCTCCTACACTGTTTGGCAAGTTGTTGTCATATGAAATGCAGTTGACAGTAAGGAAAGAGGAGGAGAAATCAACAAGGACTGAGCACAAGGAAAGAACTGTTGCTTTCAAGACAGAAGTTCCCAGAAAGTGCAGGAATAAGTCATCAACTCCACCTCTAGAGGTAGTTGAATCAGAATCAGATGAGTCAGTCAGCACAAAGACTGAGAGCAGTGAAAGTGATGAAGACTTTGCTGCCTTCACTAGACACTTTCAGAAATTGTTGAAGAAGAAACAGTGGAGGTCAAGACCTTCTACTTCAAAGGGAAAGGAAGTCTTTTATCAGGAGAAAAAGCTTTCAAAGAAAGACAGGAAGAGAACAAAGTCAAGCAAAGCAACTGGTTCAAAGATAGTGTGCTATTGCTGCAATAGACAGGGTCATGTTATTGCAGATTGTCCAGAGAAGAGAAAGGAATCTGGTGACAGGAAAAAGGCTCACTTCAAAGGCAAGAAAGAGAAGTCTTTTGTTGCCAAGAAGGAGAAGACTCTATCAGATATCTCTTCTTCAGAAACTGAGTCTGAGGCTGAAGCCTACATAGGGCTGTTTGCTGAAGAAGAAGAGGAAGAATTCATGCAGATCATGGAGTCTATTTATGAACAAGAAGACAGTCAATGCCAAGGGCTAATGACTTTGACAGAGAGTGCCAAAATTCAGTTTCTTGTTCTAGTTCAGATTCAGATTCTTCTTCATCAAGTGATGAGAATGTATCTGAGTCTGAGGATGATATTCATCAGCTTATAGATGAATATAAGGTGCTGTTGCAAGCTTATAAGAAAAGCAAGTCCCTAGCCAAAAGTCAGGCAAAGGAAATTGCTGATCTTAAAGCTGCTGCAACAGATTTTGAGAAGCAATTTGATCAAAAGCTGAATGAGATAGCTAGGCTGAAACACATAACAGTGATTCAGATGGGTACTATGTCATTTAAGAATGATCAAATTAAGAGTCTGGAGATAAATCTTCAGAAAGAGAGAGAGCTTGTTGCTAGGTTTCCTAAACCTAAGTCAGTGCTACCTTTAATTGATGAATTTGTTCATCATAAAGGCAAGGCTGGACTGGGCTTTATTAGACCTGCAGAGACTGAGCAGTCCAAGTCTAAGTCCAAGGGCAAAGCCCCAACATTCAACAAGGCTGCTGTAGACAAGACAGCCAAGGCTGTACCTAAGCAAAGGTAGAATAAGTTTGAATGTTGGTGCTGTGGCAAAGTTGGCCATTTTGCAGTGGACTGTTGGCACAATGCTAGTGCCAAAGTGAGTACCAAAATACCTGTTGGAAAGCCAGTGGGTAGCTTTGTCAGATTGCAGACTAACAAGTACCAAGGACCCAAGAATTCTTTGGGTTCTAAGGTTCATTAATCTGTTTTGCAGATGAGTCCAAGTGGCCATACCCCAACATGGTACTTGGACAGTGGATGTTCCAGACATATGAATGGAACTACAAGATTACTAAAGGACTACATTCCAGTAAAAGATGGTCCAAAAGTCACCTTTGGTGGTTCTGAAAAAGGAATCATCAAAGGGTTTGGTAACATTTCTACAAACTTGGTTACCATTACTCAAGTGGCTTATGTTAAAGGGTTGAAACACAACCTAATAAGTATAAGTCAATTAAGTGATGTAGGGTATGACATCTCATTTGTTAAAAATGGTTGTCATATCAAGAGGTCAAGTGATCAAGAGATCATTTTGACAGGTTATAGGAAGAGGAATGTCTACTGCCTAGACATTATGGTTGAGAATAATGGTTCTCCAGTTTGTCTTGTAGCTGATGAGACAGTCTCTCATTGTGTCAAATGGCACAAGAGGCTTGCCCATCTTAACTACAAGACTATTAGCAAACTCTTTAGCAAAGAGTTAGTGAGGAATGGTCCTCAAGTTAAGTGTGTTAAAGATGGTATTTGCTCAGCTTGTCAAAAGGGCAAGCAGACTAAATCCACCTTTAGAAGCATAGAAAACAAAGATGCTGTGAGGTGTTTATACCTCTTGCATATGGATCTCTTTGGTCCAATGCCAGTTCACAGCTTAGGTAGGAAGGTCTATACCTTTGTAGTTGTAGATGACTACTCAAGGTTTTCCTGGGTGTTCTTCTTAAGACAGAAATCTGAAACACCTAGTGTCTTCTATAGCTTTGTCAAGCAAATTCAAAATAAACTAAATAGTACAGTGGTCAAAATTAGAAGTGACCATGGTACTGAATTTCAGTCTGATAGCATGACAAAACTGTGTGAAGACTTTGGGATATTTCAAGAATTCTCTTCACCTAGAACACCTCAGCAAAATGGCATTGCTGAGAGGAAGAATAGAACCTTGATAGAGGCTGGTAGGACCCTACTAAGTGATACATCACTGCCAGAATATTTTTGGGCTGAAGCAGTTAATACTGCATGCCATGTTATAAATAGGGCTACCATCACTAAAAGGCTAAATAAGACCCCCTATGAAGTTGTGAAAGGCAGGAAACCAAACCTATCCTATTTTAGGATCT
Organism: Platanthera guangdongensis; assembly: GCA_039583875.1. Lineage (NCBI taxonomy): Eukaryota > Viridiplantae > Streptophyta > Magnoliopsida > Asparagales > Orchidaceae > Platanthera > Platanthera guangdongensis. Next base: position 99,209,877 of record CM077158.1, on the reverse strand, counting down.
TTGGTTGTAAATGCTTCATACTTAACAATGGGAAGTCTTACTTAACTAAGTTTGCTGCCAAGTCCCAAGAGGGAATTTTTGTTGGGTACAACAATAATAGTAAGGCTTATAGAGTCTACAACTTGACTACACAAGTTGTAGAAGAATCAGTGCATGTAGTTTTTGATGAGACTAAACTTATTAATAATGAGTTGTCTAGTAGTGTATGCAGCCCCACAGGTTTGACAAAGAAAATGGACAAGCTTACTATAGAAGAAGTGCCTGCTGCAAGACAGCAAGTAGAAGAAAGTAGCTGTTATCCAGGGGGAGAACTACATGTGCCAATTACTGAAGAAATACAAGGAATACAGCATGATGCAGATGCTGAAGTGGTTCAACCAGAAGTTAGGATGCCTCCAGCCCACAGACATCTTAGAGATCATCCAGTAGAGCTGATTATTGGAGATCCAAGACAAGGAGTTCAAACTAGGAGTAGAAACATGAATGCAGCAATCTATTCCAGCTTTCTGTCACAAGTTGAACGTAAGAAGTTTGAAGAAGCAATACAAGATCCACAATGGACTGAAGCAATGAAAGAAGAGCTTAATCAGTTCAAGAGGTGCAAGGTCTGGGAATTTGTTCCTAAACCTAAAGACCACAATGTAATAGGAACTAAGTGGATCTACAGGAATAAGATGGATGAACAAGGGGTCATCATTAAGAATAAGGCTAGACTGGTTACTAAAGGATATAGGCAAGAAGAAGGTATTGATTTTGATTAAACCTTTGCTCCAGTAGCCAGACTGGAAGCCATAAGAATGTTCTTGGCCTATGCAACCTATCAAGGATTCAAGGTATACCAAATGGATGTCAAGTCAGCATTCCTAAATGGTAATCTTAAGGAAGAAGTCTATGTGGAACAGCCTTCAGGTTTTGTTGATCAAACTCTACTTCATCATGTCTATAGACTTAGGAAAGCTTTATATGGGTTAAAGCAAGCCCCTAGGGCTTGGTATGAAACCCTATCTAGTTTCCTCATTGAGAACAAGTTCTCAAGGGGGAAAATAGATAAGACTCTATTCCTTAGGAAATCTAGAGGCAAAGTTATACTAGTCCAAATATATGTAGTTGACATTATATTTAGGTCTACTGAAAGCAGCCTTTGCAAAAAGTTTGCAAAACTTATGCAAGGTCAGTTTGAGATGAGTAGTATGGGAGAGCTGAAGTTTTTCTTGGGTCTCCAAGTTAAACAGACTGAGAGTGGTTTGTCTATTTGTCAGTCAAAGTTCACCCTAGAACTCATAAGGAAGTATGGTATGGATTCATCCAGTACCATGAAGACTCCTATGGGGTCAAGTATGTCTCTTAGCAAGGATGATGCAGGGAAAACTGTAGATGAAACCTTGTATAGAGGTATAGTTGGCTCCCTATTATGCTTGACTGCTAGTAGACCTGACATCATGTATGCTACATGTGTTTGTGCCAGGTATCAAGCCTGCCCTAAACAGTCTCATTTGACAGCAGTCAAAAGAATATTGAGATATCTAAAGGGCACTCCCTATCTAGGCCTCTGGTACCCTAGGAATGAAGATTTTGATCTAACAGGTTATTCAGATGCAGACTTTGCAGGATGCAAAGAAGATAGAAAGAGCACTACTGGAACCTGTCAATTCCTAGGTGGGAGACTAATTTCATGGAGTAGCAAAAAGCAAACCAGTGTGGCTATCTCCACAGCAGAGTCAGAGTATGTAGCTGCAGGAAGTTGCTGTGCTCAACTTCTGTGGATACAACATCAGCTAGAGGACTATGGATTTCAGGTAAGTAGAACTCCACTTTTCTGTGATTCTACAAGTGCTATTTCAATAGCTAATAACCCTGTATCACATAGTAGAACTAAATATATTGAAATTAAATATCATTTTCTTAGGGAGCATGTAGAAAGAGAAGATATTTTACTTGAATATGTTAAAAATGATAATCAAATAGCTGATATGTTTACTAAGCCCCTAGAAGAAGCTAAGTTCAATAGATTCAAAATTGAACTAAGAGTGTTAAACTTAGAGTAAGTTTACAGAATTAAAATTGGCTAAGTAAAAAGGTGTCGACACATAGACAAGTCTATGTCGACACAGAATAGTGGTGTCGACACTTCAGGAAAAAGGTGTCGACACATCCAGGATGTTGGTGTCGACACTTCAGAATGTTAGTGTCGACACATGACAAGTCGCTGTCGACACATCCAATATGGTGTCGACACTTATGTTTTACTCAGAATTTTTTAAGTAAAGTCTCGACAATGTGTCGAGTTATGTTGTGTTGACACATAATCAAGTGTCGACACATAAAATCTGTTGACTAAACTTGTGTCGACACATATGTGTCGAGACATTATAAGTCAGTGTCGACACTTATTGCCAGTGTCGACACATTTTAAGTTAGCTGTCCCGCCTGTTCATCTTCAAAATTCGAAAGGTATAAATAGGGTTCTGTCTTTGTTTGTCGACACGCTTTCAAAGTTTCGAGACCAAAACTACTGTGTCGACACCTCTCTTTTCTAAAGACAACTTCTACAAACCCTAATGGCACCTAAGCTTGAGGAGAACGTTAACGAAGGATATGAGCTTGTGCGCGGCGCGTTCGACGATGCTGATCAAGAAATCAGGGCCGTAGTAACCCTAGTCGCCGATTCAGGGTTAGAGTACTTAGTTTCAGAACCTACTAAGATTTGGAAGAAAGAGGTTCTTGAATTCCTTAATGGAGCTGCAGTAGATGAATTTGGATTCAGAATCAAATCCAGAGTTCATGGAACTAAGGTCAAGGTTTCACCTAAAAATCTGCGGAAGGTGCTCCAGCTACCAAAAACTCAAGATGAAGAAGAAATTACTGCATCCAAGACCAGGGAAGCTCTAACCTGGTGTGGACTTGATCCAAAGATGAAGCTGGGTTCTGTATTTAACAGGAAAGGCATGAATACTCAAGGAAAATTCATGTCTGAAATTGTTGGAAAGGTTTTACTCAGTAAGCCAGGAGGGCATGACAGAGTGTATGCCTCCATGTTCCATATAATGACAAGAATTATCTTTACTCTAAAAACTGATTGGTCAGTGATAGTCTTTGAGAAAATTAAAGAAAGTCTGAAGAAGCCCAATTTGGGCAGAATCTTAAGTCTCTACCTAGCTGGTACCATACCAGAGGTAATGAATACTGCTGCAGGCACTAAGATAAACCACATAAGGAAGATGGATCAAAGGATCTTTTCAAGATGGGATAGGGTGTTGTCCAAGGAAATGCCAACCCTAGAGAAGACAGTTACTGAGAAGGAGCTTCCCCCAAAGAAAAAGAGAAAAACTGCTCCAATGGCACAAGAGTCCTCCAGCAGTTCAGGGAGTGAAGAACATGTTGTTTTCACTCCTGATGATCAAGAGGAAGAGGCTGTAGTGAAATCTCCTACTGCTCAAGAGATTGCTGAGATCCAGGGGGAGCTGCCTGAAGCTAGCCCCATCCACAAGGATCACAGCCAGGGGGAGCCTCCAGTTGTAGAAGAACCATCTACACTGGACAGTGAGCAAGACACCATCATCATCCAAGAGGTACTCACTGATCTAAATACTTTAGAATATCTTATAGAAGATGCTGATTTGTCTGATGTTCCTCAGCAAACTCAGCTGCATAGTCAAGAACCAGATGTTGTTCTAGAAGACACATCTGCTGTTCCAGTTATTCCTGATCCTGTGGTTGAAGAACCAAGAACTTCTCCAGCTTCTTCCCCACCAGAATATACAATGGAAGACTTATTACCTTAATCTAGACCAACAAGATTTTGACATGGACAAGGATGCTGATACAAGAGATAATGCTGCTGCTGAGGGGGAGAAGGTACAAGATCTGGAAGAGCCTTTTAGGCAGGAAACTGAGAAAGCACCTGAAGTGCAGAAAGAGAAGCCTCAAAGCCCTAAGGATAGGGTTGACATAGCCAGCACTTCTGCCTCTGAAGATGAGGAGAGTGCTAGGGCAAAGAAGAAGAAATTGTATGTTTTTAAAAGGAGAAGTCAGAGTTATAAGAAAGCTCTGCAATCTATAGCCCCACAGCCTATAGTTCAACAAGCTCCAACTGTTGATTATAGTGCATTAATGATTGCAATGCAGATAAAACTGGATGAACAGAGAAAAGCTATAGAGGCTTATGTAGATGAAGGGCACAAAGCTTTGCAGTTTGATCTGGCCCAAGATATAAAGTCTATAAGGTTTGAAATGAACCTTAACAAAAAGGAAATGACTGATTGCTTCCACAAAGGTGGAAATGCAGTGGTGTATTTGGCAACACACCAAGAGAAGATCAAAGAACAAGTGGATGACATAGCATTGAAACAAGGATATGTTCTTGAGAATCAATTAAGAATGAATGACAATTTGACTGCCTCCCATAATGCTATAGTCACTGAGTTGAAGAACAAGGCTGCTGAACCTTCTACATCTACTGCTGCTGCTAAAGCTGATTTTGATAAAGTATTTCAAGAAGAAATTTCTGCTGTAAAGACTGCAATCCAAGCCTCCCAGAAAGCTATATCTGATCAACTTCAAAAGCTTAAACCTTTCTTTAAAGATGGCATCAGATACTTGGATAGTCAAATCAGATTTCACAAGGATGATGTCAGAGATCACATGGCTAGAGAAGTCATAAAGGGGGAGAGAGTGTTAGTAAAGGCAAGTTCTGATCATGCAAAATGGTTATCAAATTCAATCAGGGCTACACTTGGATATCCTCCTCTATGTGATGACCAAGATATTGCTGAATCAGACATTAACCCTGCCTATCTTGGAGGTGAGCAACCAGAAGTAGCTCAGGTCATTTATCCACCTGCAGACTTTGAAATGATTCATGCTGAGGTAGAGACCATGTACAACCCATCTGGGGGTAAGGACAATGTCCATATTGAAAAGGTTGTTCAACCTATATCTGAAGCCATGCAAGAGGCTCTACAGAAAGAAGAAGAGACAAGGTTGTCCAAAAAGAGGTTTAGGGAACAAGCAGAACAAAGGCCAGACTTTGAACAGTGGAGCCCTACCTCTAGGAATATAATTTTAACTGCCTGGAAAGCTGCCAAGGACAATACTCATGACAGGAACAAATGGTTTTCTGAAGCAGAATGGAGAAAACATGAGATCAGGCAGGAAGCAATAGTTCAGTATAGAAGGAAGGCTAAGATGGGAAAGCTACCTCCTACTGCAGTGGAGCCTAGCAAGTGCTTCCCTAAGCCATATCATTATTTTGAGAGGCAGAAGATCAAGGCAGAAGAACTTAAAAAGAAAGATCTAAAAGGCAAGAAGCCTGCTGTTGCTGAAACTGCTGATACCCCTGTCAAAGCTCAAGTTCAAGCTGGCAAGGGAATAGTTATCAAGGAACCTGATCAGAAATAGATTAAGATTTTACTTGAAGATTATTTTGTAATCTTTTAAATGTAAAACATTTTTGTAAACCACTGAAGATGTATAAGAAAAATGTTAGAACAATATATGATAAATATATTTCATGATTGTTCTGTGAATGTGTCTATTTCTTGTTTGTTCTGAAATGATGAATGTGTATACATGTGTGAATTAATACATGTTTATGTTTACCCTGCTGAATATAACCTACTTTACATCATTTTATAATTTTTAATTATGAATGGTGTATATCATTGACTAAGGGTTATGACTTCTCCAAATAGGGGGAGATTGTTGGGTACATTGGTCAAATGTACCTGATTTGAAGAAGCCTCACCCAACTCAATGATATACATCATAATGTATTTGATGTATGTTGAGTTTACTTGTGCAGGTTAAGAAATCACTGGACTGAAGCAAAAAGTTTCTAAGTCCATGTGTCGACACCCAGAGGGAAAGTGTCGACACTTAAGAAGACGATGTGTCGACACCCAGACAAGCAGTGTCGACACTTGGAGTCATTGTGTCGACACCTGGGATGCAGAGTCGACACCAGACAGAAAGTGTCGACACTTGGAGCTGTGTCGACACTCAGTGAAGAAAAGTGCAGACAGAAAGTGTCGACACTTGGAGCTGTGTCGACACTCAGTGAAGAAAAGTGCAGACAGAAAGTGTCGACACAAGGAGCTGTGTCGACACCCAGTGAAGCTGTGTCTAGACCAGAAAGTGTCGACACTTGGAGCTGTGTCGACACTCAGCAAAAGTCTGCAGAGACTAAGTTAAAGTGTCGACACTCAGAACAATGTGTCGACACTCAACAGAAGAGTCAGCACTTGAAGTGTGTGTCGACACCCAGCACAATGTGTCGACACTTAGCTAAAGACTCTACACTTGAATAAAGTGTCGACACAAGGAGCTGTGTCGACACTTAGCAAAAATCAGAAAGATCAACAAAATTATTCTAAGTACAAGTGTCGACACTAAGGGAATGTGTCGACACTCAGCTGAAGTCACAACAAGAAGAAGGTATGTCGACACAAGGAGCTGTGTCGACACTCAGCAAGTATCAACATAGAAGACTATGTGTCGACACCAAGAAGTAGTGTCGACACTTGACAGATTCAACACAAGAAGTTGTGTCGACACAAAGGTGATGTGTCGACACTTAGAAGAATTCAGGAAAAGCTAGAAGATCAAGTACTTGTGTCGACACTCAATTTCAGTGTCGAAACCTGAAGAAGAATCTGTGTCGAGACATACAAGGAGTTGTGTCAACACCTTGTAGACTTGTGTCAACACTTACACATCATGTGTCGACACTTGGTCTATAAGTGTCGACACTTAAAGACAGAAAGTCTCGACACTTTCAGACAGTTAGAGATTTTCAAGAAATGACTGGATGACTTGACAGCTGCCATTCCAGCCGGTCTATAACACCTGTCAGAGATATCAGAAGTCAGTTATGGACCGGACCAGCCGGTTACCATGAAGAAGGCCTATAAATAGGCACCTACAGTTTACAGAAACAGTATTTCAAGAGTGGTTCAGATTGATCACATTGTTGAAGAACAAGTTATCAAAGTGATACCAAGAGTATCAACACAAGAAGATTTTGCAGTCCAAGTGCAGATCTCAGAAGTTGGAGAGAGAGGGCTCCATCCAAGAAATCAGCCTTTGGAACTAGGCTGAGAAGAAGGATTCAGATTCATTCTGGATCTGAAGTGGCAGAGGTCAAGGAACAACTGCAGGAGGATTCAGTCTTATTCAGTTCTACTCAAGAAGCTTTGAAGAAAGCTAAGTCAGAGTGAATCCAGCTGAGTTCTTCCAAGAACTCATCAAGAAACTCTCAACTCCCCTCTTTTATTTCTGAGTTGTTGAGTTAATATTTGTAATACATTTTTAACTTGTAGGATCTTTTGGATCTGAGTGAATTGTAAGCCTATAATTATAAAGGCTGAGGGTAGGGCTTGAGAGCCTGAGAGTAGGAGATTGAGATCTCTGAGTGTAGGCCTTGTTGGCTGAGTGTAGGCCTTAGTTGGCTGAGTGTAGGCCTTGATTGGCTGAGTGTAGGCTTTGGGATAAAGTTGAGTTATAAGGCTTTGGGCCTGAGGTGTAGGAACCATTTTGGGTTCTGAGACAGTGGAGGAGTTTGGCCGAATCTAGTACACTGCTAGATATGCGAAGGGGGAAAGTGGATGTACCCATATCTTGGGGAACCACTATAAACCACTATGTATACTGTGCTGTGCTGTGATTGTTGTTGTGTATGTTGTGTGTTTGCTGTGATAGAATAGTTAGAAATCTATGTTATAAACTGTTGGCTGCCATTAAAGTTCAAAAAGGATTATGTCACCTATTCACCCCCCCTCTAGGTGTTTAGGTACCATATCTTTCACTCGACTCCAACTTAGCCGCTCAGAATAGAAAACTGCAACTAAACGAGCTCGATGAATGGCGTGCGAACGCTTACGAGAGCATTAAATTCTATAAGGAGCGCTCTAAGTTATATCACGATCGAAAAATCAAGTACCAAAAATTATTTTCTCCGGGCGATCTTGTCCTTCTTTACAATTCACGTCTTAGACTTTTTCCAGGTAAATTAAAATCTAGATGGTTCGGTCCCTTCCTAGTTGAAGAATTTTTTCCATATGGAACCGTACTCGTCTCCCACCCGGACAAAGGTTCTTTTAAAGTAAACGGTCATTAGTTAAAGTCTTATATAGCAGGCGACCCAGTGATCGGTTTTAGTGAAACCATAACTTTCCTCCACATTATAAACCCGCCGAAATAGTCAAGCTACACGACTATAAACAAAGCGCTCCTGGGAGGCACCCCTCGCTTATCTTTTTCGCTCTTTGCTCATTATCTTTGCTGTTTTTTCTAATAAACGCAGGGTTTCTGATCGGCCTCCCCCTACGCGTTTCAGGGAAGCTTCTACCCCCTTCCCTTTCTTTTCTTTGTATATATTGTCTTTCCTTTTTTGTTCCGCATACTTACGATACAACATTGGGGACAATGTTGGACTTAAGTATGGGGGTGTTTTCGTACTTTACTTTCTGCACTTCAATTTTTCTGCATTTCAAAAATACAAAAAAATTACATATAACAACAAAACAAAAAAATTTAATTAAAAAACATCTTAAAATGAAAAAAAGTTTAAATGAAAAATCCACAAAAAAATTTCTTTTGTTCTCTTTCTTTCTTTTTTTTCCAAAAAAAAAACTCCAAAAAAAAAAAAAAAATTTATTTAGTTTCACTTTGTAAATATTTTTTGTACATACTCTTTTCTCTCTCCTTCTTGTACAAACCTTTTTTCCCATTTTGTTGTACATATAATGAAAATTCTCTTAAAACAAAAATACAAAAAATATAATAAATTCAAAAATTTAAAAAAAATTAAGTAAAACAAAACAAAAATAATAAAAAAAAGATAATAAATGAAAAAAATAATAATAAAAACTATAAAAATAAAAAAAAATGTTTTGCAACAAATAAATCAAATATTCCATCCTTAAACTTTCCTGCTATCCAAAAATTCCGTTTTGAGTTTATTTATATGCGAATTTAATTAATTCTTTGTTCACTACCCGTTTGTTAATTATTGACTGAAAAATTTAAATACCCGGGGTTAATCTTTAAAGAATTCTTTATGCTTTGTTAAAAATAACGAACTCGTTTTAGGCAGTACTTCTAATTTTTCATTGATATTAGCACGTATATTATGTTAGGAATTAACGACTATAGAATTCAATTATACTTACTTTTTAGCTTTCTGAAAAAAATTGGAACGTACAAATTATTAAGGTTGCTCTCAAAAATTTTTAGGATTACAATCTAGTTTTCCTTTCTGCCCTTACTTTTCATGACCTACTTGGCATGAAAAATTTTATCCTTAAAAGATTCTATGTCAATGAGAATAAGATTTCGTTCCGTAAACATAGGCACCCAATAATTTAAAAAGATTATATATGGAGTAAGAGGATAAATTTCATTACTCCTACAAATATACATTGGGTTAATTTTATGAAGTTGAAAAACAAAAATCATATTAGGAAAATAAGATTTCATTTTCCTAATAATCCAAAAGAAAAAAAAATGGAGGTTCGAGAAAAAATTACCTCACCTCAAATATCAAAACCCTCTTCATAAACCCACTACACCCTTAGCCAATTACACGATTCTAGAATTAATTCAAAAATCTTTTTCAGAGCATAATTAGTAAATTATATTATTTCCAGTAGCACTCGTACAAGCTAGAGTTCTTATAATTCCAAACTATTTTCGTTAATCTAACCATTACAAATGTTGCCTTCTATTTGATTACATCAAGAAGTCTTTTGGCCAAAACTTTTGCGCTATTTAAATCATCAACATAATTTTAGGACTTAACTCTTACACCCCGTATATTTATTTCGATCTCTCTTATAATTGATTAAGCGATAGCTAAAACTTAGAGTTTTTTTATTCCTTATAGATTCACCTCAAACTTTTGCTCTGGAATGGCAAAAGCCTAAGTATGGGGGTATTTGATGAATTGTAAATATACGTATTTTTGTGCACATTAATTTAGTCATTTTCATCTATTTTCGTCGTTTTTATTTATTTTTGTTCAATAAAATGCTCCTATTCTTGTAAATTTTCTTCTAACTTGTTTTATTTTATTTTGCAGAAAAATTTCAAAATCTGCCAAAATTGGGCAGTACACGCCCGTGACACTTTGGTCACGCCCGTGACCGGGCCGTGACATTGCATTTCCAGTGAAATCAGACGATTTCTGAAGTACAAGCTTGACACGCCTGGCGACACGCCCGTGTCACCCGACACGGGGCGTGACCCAAGCCCGTGTTCACTCCACTCGACGAATTCATCTCGACGATTGTCGAGTGTCGACACCAACAGTCACGCCCAGAGTCACGCCGTGACCTGGGGCGTGACTCAATTTCCGCTCGACGATTTCGACTCGACACTTTCCGCTCGACATTCGTCGAGTGTCGACACCAACTGACACGCCCAGCGTCACGCCCGTGACCTGGGGTGTGACCTTTCCAGCTAGCCCGACAAGATGCTGCCAAAGACTTTCGGCGCAACCCGCGCCCGGTTCTACCTCCCCGACACGCCCCGAGTCACGCCCGTGACCTGGGGCGTGACTACCGCGAACTCAGCCCGAAGTCAACTTTCCTGTCCAATCGCCGGCCGCCTTCATGAATAGTACTGTCACGCCCCCCCTACACGCCCGTGACCTAGGGCGTGTACTTAGATTTTTTTGCCTATAAATTGCCCAGTTCTGTAAGGTCCAAGGGTTCAGATTTTTGGGCCATTTTAGTGACTTTTTGTGGGCTTAATCCGTGGATACTAGTGCTATGTAAGGAGATTTCTCCCTTCTTATTTCATGTTTTGTTTTTCTTTATCTTTTAGCTTTGTAATAGCTTGATAATTTTAATAAAAATGTTAGATTTTCTCTCTCTATATAGCATAAAAATTCATTTGGATGGCTCACTTCTTCTCCTTTTTTATCCTTGGTTTCATCCTTGTTCTTCATTTATGAAATGTGTGTGTGTGTGTATGAGTGTAATTTATTTACTTTACATGTCTTTAACTTGTCTTCATGCTTAGGCATGATAGTTTTCTTTTTTTTTTCTCACCATGTCTTTTTCCTTTAACTTGTCTTCATGCTTAGAATTTTGATTTCATTGTCATGAATTTATAAAAGAGATTCAAAAAGTGATTTTGTTCCTTTTTTTTACTTAGTTTTCTTTTAGGATTGTAAAACCTCTTTTTGTTCTTTTCATCTTCTTTTTCTTTTTTTTATCACTTTCATAAAATCATAAGAATGAAAATGTTGGCACTTTTATTTTCCAAAAACTTTGGTTTTTAAATTTGATTTGAAAAACTTTTGTCTTCTAAAAATTGTAATTTCCTCTTTTTATTTGTTTTTGGCAAAACCTAAGTATGAAAAAGTAAAAGTTTTAATTTTTAGGTAACTTTCATTTTGCTTTCAATTAGTGTGTGTGAGTGTATGAGCATAAATTTTCTTTTTGTTCTTCTTAATTTTCATGTAGAGTGTGTGAGTGTAGGTGTATAATTTTTAATGCTTTGTTCAAATTATGTAGAGTGTGTGAGTGTAGGTGTTAGCTTTATTGCTTTCTTGAAATTCATATGGAGTATGTGTGTCTGTGTGTATTTATTTCCGCCTACTCGTTAAGAGTTAAATGGCGCATCGTTTTCATTTTCAGTCCTACTCGTTCGAGTAGGACTTGTAATTTTCTTCCTTTATTTTTCCGCCTACTCATTTGAGTTAAATGGACAGATCTTTATAGCCCTGTAATCGCATTTATTTTCTCCTACTCATTTGAGTAGGACTCGCTTTCATTTCAGTCTTACTCATTTGCGTAGGACTTGCAAATTTTCAGCTTTTATTTACCGCCCCCACTCGTTTGAGTGGGACTCGCAAATTTTGAATATGCAAATTTCTTTCATGTGTAACTTAATTCCTTTTTAATTTATAATTTGGAGTGTGCGTGAGTTCTTGTTTTAGCTAGTTTTTCAGTTTTCTAAATGTTGTTATTTTTCTTGTGTCCCTTTCTTATAATCGTTTAGTGTTTAATTTCGAACTCGCGCCTCACTAAATTATAAGCCATCCCAATACCGATGTGTGGCTAATCGCTATTAGCCTCGGCATCGAAGAGCATTGGGACATTTAAAATGATTTCTAATAATTGAAGCTCTTTATCTTCATTTTAATTTAAGGACTTAAGGTTTACCCCGGGTTTACGACGCGTAGGACCACATATCGATGTGTGGGCCCTATTTCCGTAGTCCATATGCTAGCTAGCCGAGAGGCTGTGCATATGGACCGATCACCCCTGGGTAAATAGAGTTGCGTGCATACCCTCGAGAGAGGACAAGCGTAATTCTACCGGATTGGGTTCCCCACCCAATAGCGGAATTCTTAGCGTAAAGCGGGCGTTAAGAGGAATCCTTCGTCGGACTAACGTTCGGTCGAATAGTCTTAACGTTTAGGTGAGCGATATCCCTATAGCTAGGTGAGCTCACATTTGTGGAACCTCCACGGCCAAGTTGCCTTATTATTAATTTGAAAACTAAGTCCTATAATTATTAAAAATTGGTTTAGTCTTAATCCGATTCGATGCCGAGCGTTAACCCTTCATCGAATATTTTCTAAATCGTTTTTTCGCTCCTTTGCTTTTCCGTCTTTTATTAAGTAAAAAAATCCACCTTACTTTCAGTAAAATAATAGTCCTCCCGGAGGAGTAAGAATAGTCAACGCGACCCCGAGAACAATACGACCTCGGTATTCCCCCGAATATCGAGTACTACTTGCGATAGGTGCACTTGCCTCCTGTAGCACGCCCGCGGCGATCGACTCACCGAACCAACCACAGTTAGAGTCTGTTCGCGGGCACATCAGGCCGCAAGCGGAGCATCGACACACCATTTTGAGATCTGAGAGCGGATCTATGGAGGAAAGTTCGTTACAAAGAGTTCTGTCCGTGTAGTTTTTCCATGGCGCCAAAGCGGACTACAAGGGTAATGATTCTCTACATGAGCATGTGAAGCTCTTCCTTTCTGCATACGGAATCCCGCTCCCGCGAGTGTGCGGTGAGTGCGTGGTGTTCCTTGGGGTTGATGTGAATAGTCCCCCTTGTGTTGCATATATAGTCCGGAATAAAAGTATGGGCATAGGCATTATGTGTGAAGCCTACCCGGACGTGTATTGTCTGGATCGGTGATGTTGCATTTGATATATTTTGCCGGAGAAGACTCCGTGCTTTGGGTTTTCTGGTTTCTACGCGGTAGATTGCAGCAGGGATCCTTGGAGGTTAGCTTCAAGGCGCACCCGGAAAACTGAGCGGAATCGTTGTTCTGCTAACTTGGCTGTCTGGGAACCGGCCTTGAACATAACTGGGTTATGTGATTGTTTGGAAAATGTTGGGATCCGAGAGAAGCTTGGCTCGTGCGTACGTCTTAATGTGAACTATGCGGTTGAGCAACGGGCAAGTGGAATTGGACCTGGGCTATGTGGTTCAGTGCGAGAACCCGAAAAGTGGACTGGCCATTGGCATAGTCGGGAGCCTTAGACTAGACAGGGTCAGAAAGGCTAAAATGCTCATGTTGTTGCCATCTTGGGGGTTGTGGTGAATACGCTGAAGTGTCAGGATTCACCGTTAATGTGCCCTGAGTGCAAGGGGTGTTTGGCCGTGCGAGCCTACACCTGTGGCAAAATATATAGTTACACTTTATTGTTTAGCTGGGCTAATGAAATGCAGGGAAGGAGCACCGCCGTCCCGACCTAGGGACAGGGTCGTTATAATTTGGTCGGCTTTTGGCTGACCGTTGCTTTGTTTGCCACCGTGTGGTGGAATGTGCTTGCAGGTGCTGCGGAGCCGAGTACCAAATAGTGGGCTGGAGCCCATGTTGCTGTGCTGGCCCTAGAAGGCCGTAAAGAATAGTTGTACATTACTTTTGTCATGTGTGGCCAGCCTGCGAGTCGATGTATGGAAAAAACTATTTATTAAGTGAACTATTGTAAGGCCATAAGTTCATGTACCCTTTCAGTGTTTTTTTGGGTTTCATTCCAGTAGTGTGGTTGTGGACATTCATGTTTATTGTATTTAAGTTTTGGGTTCTTTCAACTTTAAAAGCTTCCGCTAGAATGCTCTGTGTAGGACGAGTAGTCATAATTGGATAGCTTGAATATTCTTATGTAACCCTTCCGACTATCTGTGGTATATGACGTCGGGTTCTAGCTGGACCTTCTATTATATGCCATACGACGGATGGGGGTGTTACAATTTGGTATCAGACTTTTGGTTACGGTCAGGCTTAAATGAATTCATGGGTGAATTCTTTTAAGGGGTGGTGAGCACATGTGTGTGTCATCGTTATAACATCGAAAAGAACACATGAATGTCCACTTTGGAATGAAAAATACACTTGTTTTGAGGAACCTGCGTGTTCCTATAGTTGCTTTCTGCAATTTTGTTTAGTCACTTATTGGTGTTTTGTACGACTATAGGGGACCATGAGTGGCGTAGGGCCGTCCGGACATCTGATTTCTGAGGATTATAGTGCACCTAGCGATGTGCTTGAGACCCCTCCATCATGTGAAACCATAAGAAGAATCGTTGAAGTGGTGCTCGCTGTGACCAGTGCACAGAAGGGAAGCAGCGTGAAACCTTTTGTCCCTGAGCTGACTTCAATGCCGGGTGGTGTGTTGGATCAAGTGACATTTAGAAGGCCATCAGGTCAGCCGTTGAACATGTGCTTGGTGCATGGTACGCACTCAGTTGATGAGTATTTGCAGGCGTTTCTTTTGATAAGCCGCTACCCATGCTTTGAGTTGGAGAAAGATCGGTCTATAGTTGATAGATTCTATAGTGGTCTGCGTGACGAACTGCGAATTCTACTTCTAGGACCAAAACTAATGGGATTCCGAGCCTTGGTGGAGTCGGCTAGATCTTTGGAAGTGGATATGGGAAAAATTCACCAGATACCAGTGAGTAGGGTATCGAACACTGCAAGTCCTATGAGGGTTGCATCTCGCAGAACGCTGAAGAAGAAGGTTAGATCATCGACTAGCAAGGTTACTTACAACTGTCATACTTGTGACAAGAAGGGGCACTTTTTCCAAGCTTGTCGAGATGGTGCTCAGAAGACTAAGGAATCTACGTCAGGAGCGGTTGAGGACTCTAGTGCCAAGAAAATAGAGTTCAAAATGCCGGCTACCTCAAAGTCTGGATATCGTAGGTGGTATAAGAAGGATAGGACTTCGGGCCAACCCCCCCTTTTGGTGCTTCAGGGGAAACTGCAGGCCGAACCTTGGGTGCTTGCTATAACTGCGGGAAGACGGGGCATTTTGCTCGTGAGTGTTGGAGTGGACGTGCAAAGTCTAAGAGGAAGTCTGAAGTGTACAATCGGGGCAAGTAGGAGGCCAGGAAGCTCGCTGTCATGGTGACAGGTACGGTTTAAAGTTATAGCAGTTAACTATAAATACATGTCGTCCTTGTGCATGTTAGATTAGAACTATTTGTGTTGAGATTTGTCCTGACTTTCGTTTATTTGGCGAGAGCACCGTTCGTTTAGGGGGCTTCGCGTCCCTGTTTACCCAAAGGAATTGTATTGCTTGACAGAGTACATCTTCCGATGGCAGAAGAAATAATGGATGTGTTGTTGACTAGTAGTGCTCAATGCACGCAGATAGAATCTATTGCGTTTAGGTCTGGATTGTGAGTCAATAGTTTGATTTGCAAACGTTGTTACTACCGCTAGGAGAGTTCGACGTGATATTTAGTATGGTCAGGCTCTCAGAGCAGCAGGCATACATTGATCGAAGTTGCTAGTGGGTCAGTTGAGAGCTAGTCATGAGACGACATTTGTGAGCATGAAATGGGTCGAGTAAGACGTTGATGTCTGCCCCTCATGTGGTTAAGGTGGTTCAGGGTAGTGCCAAATCGGTGTCACGCTCTCCATATCGTATAGCGCCAAAAGAGATGGCGGAGTTAAAGGGGCAACTGCAAGAGTTGTTGAAGCAAGGATATGTGAGTCCAAGTTCGTCACCTTGGAGCGCACTAGTTTCTCTTTGTTAAGAAGATAGATGGGAGCTTGCAGATTTGTATCGACTACCGGGAATTGAACTAGCTTACGGAAAAGAATAAGCATCCGATTCCGAGGATTGACGATCTGTTTGATCAGTTGGTTGGGTCAACAGTGTATTCGAAGTTGGATCTGAAATCCGGTTACTACCAGTTGAGGTTAAGGGAGAGAGACATCCCAAAGACAGCATTTAGTACGCGGTTTGGGCATTATGAGTTCACGGTCATGCCGTTTGGGTTGACGAATGCACCATCCGTGTTTATGGATCTGATGAATAGGACGTTCAGGGAGTACCTGGATCGTTTCGTGATAATATTTATCGGTGATATTCTAGTGTACTCGCAGTGCGAGGAGGATCACTACAATCATCTACACATGGTGTTGGAGACGTTGAGGAGGAATCAGTTGTATGCTAAGTTCTCCAAGTGTGAATTTTGGTTATCCTCGATAGCGTTCCTTGGTCATGTTGTCAGTGGAGAAGGGATAGCTGTGGATCTGGCGAAGATAGTGGCGATACGAGAGTGGCCTGCTTTGACTACAGTAGCAGAGGTCCGGTGTTTTTTGGGGCTTGCTGGCTACTACAGGTGCTTCATAGAGAACTTCTCGCGGATAGAGCTACCACTCACGACATTGACTAGGAAGGATTAGAAGTTTGTGTGGTCTCCGGAGTGCGAACATGCTTTTGAAGAATTGAAGAGGCGGTTGACCACAGAGCCTATTTTATGTTCGCCAGTTGGGACCGAAGGGTTCAACATCTATAGTGATGCTTCGGGCAGTGGTTTGGGCTGTGTCCTGCTATAACATGGGAGAGTGATAGCCTATGGTTCACGACAACTGAAGGTTCATGAGAGGAATTATCCGGTTCACGACTTAGAGTTAGCGGCCGTGATATTTGCTCTAAAGCTTTGGAGGCATTACATGTACGGTGTGAAGGTCGATATTTACACCGACCATAAGAGCTTGAAGTACCTGTTGGACCAAAAGGATCTGAATATGAGGCAGCGGAGGTGGATGGAGTTCTTAGGGGACTACACCTTCAAGATATATTATGTGCCTGGGAAGGGAAATGCAGTGGCAGATGCGTTGAGTCGCAGGACTCCGGCGCAAACCAACTGGTTATCGGTACATGATGAGAGATTGGTCCATGAGTTGGAGGCTTTGGAGATATCTTGTATCGACAAGCAGTCTAGTGCTGAGGCGAAACTATTTTGGACAGAGGTGCAGTGTGACCTAGCTGATAGAGTTCGGCGGGCTTTGGTTCAGGATAACAGCATGAAGCAGATCTTGGATGAATCATTGGATGTGTCAATTCCCAGTTTGCGGTTGAGGATGGGTTGCTAAGGAAGGACGGTCGCCTATACATTCCTGGTGCAGATAATCTTCGGGAGGAGTTGATGTATGAGGCTCATCATACTAGGTACTCAATCCACCCTGGAAGCACGAAGATGTATAGAGACATGAAGAAATTATTCTGGTGGCTAGGATTGAAGAAGGATGTAGCACTTTATGTAGCCAAGTGTCGTACTTGTGCATTGGTGAAGGCGGAATGCCAGAAGCCCGGAGGTTTCTTGAAGCCCCTACCTATCACAGAATGGAAATTCGATGACATATCTATGGATTTTGTGCATAGTTTGTCGAAGTCACAGAAGGGAAACGATGCCATTTTGGTGGTTGTAGATATGTTGACAAAGGTGTCACACTTTATCCCGGTCAGGAAGGAAGATCCGGTGGAAAAGTTAGCCAAACTCTATGTGGAGAATATTGTACGATTGCATGGTGTGCCCCGCGGTATTGTTAGTGACCGAGATGGGCGCTTTACGTCGAAGGATTGGAGGTTGGTGCATAGTATGTTGGGAACTAAGCTGAGTTTCAACACAGCCTTTCATCCACAGACGGATGGTCAGACCGAGAGTGTCAACAGGACTATGGAGGACATGCTTTGCATGTGCGTCCTAGATTTTGGAAAGCAGTGGGAAGATCACCTGTACATGATGTAGTTTGCGTATAACAATAGCTTTCAGGCAAGTATTGGAATGGCGCCTTTCGAGGCTTGTACGGGAGAAAGTGTCGCACGCCGTTGTCTTGGTTGGAGACGGGCGAGTCGAAGCTTTACAAATGTCAAACAGTGGAAGATGCCACCTCAGTGATACAGACAATTCAAGAACGGTTGAAGATCGCTCAGGATAGACATTCAAAGTACTATAACGCCAAACATAGGAATGTAGAGTTCAATGTTGGTGACTGAGTGTACTTAAAAATTAAGCCGTTCAAGGGTGTCTCGCGGGTTCGACGCTTGAAGAAGTTGAGTCCGAGATACCTTGGACCATTTGAAATCCTGGAGCGTGTTGGCGAGGCGGAATATAGATTGAAGATGTCGGCGGAATTGAGTGGGCTACATGATGTGTTCCACGTGTCGGTGTTGCGTAAGGCGGTGCAAGAGCCTTCGCAGATCATTGCGGACAATCAAGTACCAGTTGATTATGAGTTGATAACAAGGGTCAAGCCTAATGTAGGGATGTCGGATCGAAGATCTCCATGGATCTAACGCTCTATCTTCGCTCAACACGTCGTAGATCTACCACACCTACACAGCACCTATCGCCCACAATAGTTCCTCGTCACAAAACGCAGCACAAACAACAAAGGAGGAATGGTCGACTCGAAAACAACGATCGGAAATTTGAGTCGGAATATTCCCCAAGAAAACACAAAGGTTGCCACTCCTTTTTGAGAATAAGACCAAGGCTATAGGCCAAGATCCGCTCAGGCAAATAGGATCCACCCGATCCAGAAGTAAAAAGCCTTGCAACGGCGATTTCGATTCAAAACTTGCAGCGATTAAATTAACGATCCGGAGAAAATGATTTGCGAAAACCTCCACAACTAAAAAGAAGAAATCACACAAGGGAGGGGGAAGAGATTACCCAACCGGAAAGCTTTCACACAAGATAACTGTGGCAGAATCACTCTCTCCACAGATCCACCGGCGTCACACTGAATGGTTTGCAACCTTCTTCCAAGGAGTCGCACCGAAGGAAGCCGTGCCAGAGTCACACCGAACGGATGGAGGGAGCAAGGGGGCGCCGGCTTCACACCACAAGCTAGGGGGGGCGGCGGCTAGGAGAAGGCTCCTCTTGGCCGAAATTTCTCAAAGGAGATTAGATTTTCAATTCTTTCTAATGATCTCATAACAAAGCCTCCTTATATAGGAGTTACAAACAAGCCTTAGCCCTTCATGATGGAGATGTAATCTCATCCATCTGAATGGCTAAAGGCACACCAACATGAAAAATGTTCTAAATTAAAAATAATAAAACATGCAATGAATATAAAATTATCACTTAAACATAGGATAATTTTATATTCCAAATATAAAATAGAGTGCAAGAAGGAAATAAATAAGGCTAATGTGTTGCAGTGGCGGTAGCACGTCGTGGGCGGA
The DNA here is from genome assembly GCA_039583875.1 of Platanthera guangdongensis. NCBI lineage: Eukaryota > Viridiplantae > Streptophyta > Magnoliopsida > Asparagales > Orchidaceae > Platanthera > Platanthera guangdongensis. The sequence continues at coordinate 99,190,415 of CM077158.1, read as the reverse complement.
GGTTGTAGCGTAGCCTTCCGTTAGCGTCATCATGCCGCCTCACATCCTTGAGTTGTATTGCCTTATTAACCGGATCATCATCAACATCGCCAGCATCGTATTCAAATGGTGGAGGAGGGGGCACGCCATCAATCCTCCCCCGCTCAAATGCACGCATCTCCGTTGCGTGGTCCAAGAGATAACGGTGAAGGAGAGCGACATCCAAACTCTGCAGCTCCGTCTCGAGTACCCAAGAGTCATCCGAAGGGGGACGATCACGCCAACGGATGAGAAAGCAGTGGGTGTCGCCATCAGCAGTGGTAACGGGCTCAGCATCAAGTATCATCTCTGGAGTGGAAAACGTCCGTGGAAACCTGGGGAACATATTAGCAGTAGGCATGAAAGAAGACAACTTACCATCTGATGATATACCTGTGGGGACCGAAAGAGAGAGGTCATCCGTACTACCACTCCCTAACCCATGAGAATTTTCAGTGGGAGAAGAAGACGACAAAGAAATCAACTCTTGTGGTGGTGACACAAACATCGTTAAATCCGAAACATTAAAAATGGGGGAGATACCCCAATCAGCAGACAAGTCCAAAACGAAAGCGTTGTCACCTAACTTCTTAATAATCCGAAAAGGGCCGGTGCGCTTTGGTGCTAACTTTTTAACGGTGCCAGTTGGCAAGCGTTCGGGACCAAACGGACTAAAACTAGATCGCCAATTTTGAAGTCCGATACTCTCCTATGCAAATTATCGTGCTCTTGATAAGAGTCATATTGCGTAGTCAAGGTGGCCCGTATACGTGCGTGTAAATCATGGATGTGCTGGGCGAAGGATTGTGCAAACTGACTTGCCTTGTACGTTGGGGGCAACGACACCAAGTCAAGCGGCATAGGAGCCTTATACCCGTGTACAATCTCATTCAGAGACAGACCCGTAGACCTATTCTTGGAATTATTGTAGGCTAACTGGGCATGGGGAAGGAGAAGATCCCAAGTGCTCTTGTGATCACTCACAAGGCATCGTAACAAATTTCCTAAGCTCCGATTAACCACTTCCGTCTGCCCATCAGTTTGGGGATAATAGGCAGAGGAAAACAATAATTTCATTCCCATTAATATCCAAAGAGTCTTCCAAAAATAACTAGTGAATTTTACGTCCCTATCCGATACTATGGTCTTTGGCACTCCATGGTGACTAACGACTTCTTTAAAATAAAGTTTAGCGACGTGAGACGCATCATTCGTCCTATTGCACGGGATGAAATAAGCCATCTTTGAAAACCTATCCACAACTACAAAAATTGAGTCGTGACGGCGTAGGGTAACAGGGAGGCCTAATACAAAATCCATACTAACGTCTACCCAAGGCATGGAGGGAATAGGCAAGGGTGTATATAATCCTACGTTGGTTTTACTACCCTTAGACACCTGGCATGTGCGGCAGCTACTCACTACCTGTCCCACCATAACCTTAAGTTTTGGCCCATAGAATTTGTCCTCGACTAACGTAATGGTCTTATCTCTACCGAAGTGGCCACTCAACCCTCCGCTATGCAACTCCCATATGATATGTAGTCGTAACGATGACTGTGGAATACATAGTTTCCCGTTCCTAAACAAGTAACCGTCCTTGATGACGTAGGCAGATATCGTCATGGGAGAGCTATCCTGGGCGGAAAGATAGAAGTCCTGGAAGTCAGGACACATGGCGTACTCATCCTTAATCCGCTCAAATACTACAACATGTACTTCCATCGAGGTGAGTAAAAGATTAAGACGACTAAGGGCGTCCGCGACTCGGTTATCAGCTCCCTTAAGGTGCTTGAGTTTAAACGTGTAACCTTGTAAGAAGCAACCCACTTAGTGTGTTGTGGACTGATCTTATGCTGGCCGTTGATGAAACGTAAAGCCTCATGATCGGAGAGGATCCCAAACTCCTTGGAGAGGATATAGTGCCTCCAATGGTGTAGACATCAGACTACAGCATAAAATTCCCTATCGTAATTAGAATAGTTCAGCTTAGGGCCGGACAACTTCTTGCTAAAATAACTAACGGGATGGCCCTCCTGGCTCAAGACACCTCCAATCCCTACCCTAGACGCATCACATGTGAGTTCAAAGACCTTAGCAAAGTCAGGTAGACGTAAGACAGTTGCCTCAGTCATAAGATCCTTTATTCGTTCAAAAGCATGGGTGGCGGACTTCGTCCACGTAAACTCTCCCTTCTTCATACAGTCTGTGATAGGCTCCATAATACTACTGAAGTTTTGTATAAAACGACGATAAAACGTGGCTAACCCATGGAAACTACGCACCTCGCGTAGGGTGGTTGGTACGGGCCAGTCCTTAATGACCTGAACCTTGCCTGGATCGACTCGGATACCCTCAGAGCAGACTATATAGCCTAAGAACTCTACCTCAGAGACATAGAAAGTGCATTTCTTAAGATTGAGAAATAACGTCTCCTTCCGCAGGGTGGAAAGGATCACTCTCATGTGGGAGATGTGCTCGGTAGTAGAGGTGCTATAAATCAGGATATCGTCAAAGTAGACGACAACGAACTTTCCCATGAATGGCTGAAAGACATGTGTCATCATCCGGGAGAAGGTACTAGGGGCATTGGACAACCCAAAGGGCATCACAAGCCATTCGTACAAACCATCCTTCGACTTAAATGCCGTCTTCCACTCATCGCCCTCTCGTATCCTAATATGGTGATAGCCACTCCGAAGATCTAATTTGGAGAATACGGTGTCTCCAGACAAGACATCCAACAAATCGTCTAGGCGGGGAATGAGAAACCTATACTTGATGGCGATTTTTTTGATAGCCCGGCTATCAACGCACATCCTCCTTGTACCATCCTTCTTGGGGGCAAGTAGGGCTGGTACAACACATGGACTCATACTAGTCCTAATAAAACCTTTCACTAGCAAGCCCTCTATCTGAGACTGCAACTCCAGGTGAGCTGCGGGGTGGAGTCGGTAATGGGGCTGATTTGGCAAGGAAGACCCCGGGATGAGATCTATCGCATGTTGGATATTCCTAAGCGGGGGTAACGTGGGCAGCAACTCATCCGGGTACACGTCCCTATACTCCTCCAACAGTACCCGTAACTTATTAGGTAACTCATCCAAAATGCTAGAATCGGGCTTCGCACTTAAGAGGACTAGCACATACATGATTCCATCAGAGAACGGATCCCTCTCAAACTCTTTCCTACCAACTAGATTCAACGTTTTCCATTCTACCGGAATAGTGGTGTCCTTAGCCAAGACTACGGGCTCCTTTGGGATGGTCGGCCTCAAAGTGATGGTTTTGCCATTGAATTTGAATTCATAAGTGTTGGCTCTACCAAAATGTGTAACATCACGGTCGTATAGCCAAGGGCGGCCTAACAACACATGACAAGCGTCCATCGGAAGGACATCACACCACACCTCATCAATATAGGATTTGAATGAGAGTGGGACCAGGCATCGTTTGGTAACGGGTGCAGAGAGCTTGTTGATCCAAGCGACCTGATATGGGGTCGGGTGCGGTTCCGTGACCAAGGACATACGTGTAACGGCGTTCTCAGATACGACATTCACGCAGCTACCACTATCAATAATCAGCTTGCAAAGCTTCTCGCCACTCTTAAAAATCAGAGAAAATATGCTCGTCCTCTTCCAATCATCTAATGGACACGGAGTGGTCAAGATACAACACATCACCATAAGGGGGTGATCGTCCTCTAAGTCACTAGGGACTCCTTCGGGGTCACTCTCCTCTGCGGCCTCGTATACGTATTCGTCACGGTCGGTAGTTGGCTCTAACAAGGCTAGTGTTTTTGTCTTTGTTGGGCATTCGTAGGCATAGTGGCCTTGAATGCCGCAAGAGTAACAAGTGATGTTAGCCTTGCTAACCTTCCCGATAGGGACACGCTCACTCGTAGGGTTCTTGGAGTTCCTAGCGGTGATCACGATTGACTTCGACTCGGTAGATTTGAACTTTCCCTTATCAGGGTATGTGGAAGAGGATGCCCCAGGGGTGGACTTATTCTTCGTACTATAATAACGGGAGTGAGCCTTAGATGCTAGGTGCTTTTCAATGTCCAAGGCGGCATTGAAAGTCGTATTCAAGTCCGTATGACCGTAATGCAAGAGTTTCCGTTGAATGTCGGGATGAAGTCCCTTTCGAAATCTAGATAAAGTGACTTCGGGGAGCTCTCGAAGGTCACATCGTACCATACGGTCCTTAAGTTCTCCCATATATTCAGCAACAGACATTGAGCCTTGCCGAAGGGTGGCAAGCTCATCAAACATCTGCGTCCGATGGTACGCGGGAACGTATTGATCGGTTAGCAGGTTCTTCATCACAGCCCATCCAATGAGTGGGACCCCGTGCCCAGCTCCTAACCTACGTTCTTCATTCAGCCAATAATTTTTGGCACGTCCCGTTAATTTCATCCTGGCAACTTGAACCTTTTGGGGGTCCGTAAGGTTGTGCCATTCGAAATAGCACTCCATGTCTATAGCCCAATGGAGGAAGATCTGGGGATCTCCCATGCCATCATAGGTGGGGGCATTTATCTTGATGGCCCTCGTGATATCAAATCCTAGCTCGGGGCGGGGTTCTCAAGGGGGCACACGGGGAGAGTTTCCCTCAGAATCCGAGTCAAAGTTCGGTTGGTGTCGGTTGGGCTGCCCAACATTAACGGGAGGTGGGGGTGGCCTTTCCTGATTTTGTAGCATCTGGGTTAAGACGTTCCTAAGCTCAGCCATTTCGGCACGAAGACCCGCTATAGCCTCGGTGTTGGTATCACCATGCTCATTCGAAGCCATCCTAGACGTAGACGGGGTTGTGTACTCCGTTCCTAGCCTAGTGCGCATTCAGGTTTGGGAGGCCCCGGGCAAGATGAATTTTCCTAGGGTTGAAGCTATGTTGAAAATAAGATATTTTTATATATTCTCAATGTGAATAACACGTAGATCATTAAAAAATTTGTTTTTGAAATTTTACTAAAAAATAAAAATTTCAGCCCGCTATTTGCAGACCACATAAAATAATTTTTTTTGATTTTCTAATGATCCGATCTCCAACAAGGAACGTAGAGAGGATGTTTGCAACGTGAAAGTTGAAACGACCACCTCTGATACCAAATTGATGTAGGGATGTCGGATCGGAGATCTCCACGGATCTAACGCTCTATCTCCGCTCTACACGTCGTAGATCTACCGCACCTACACAACACATATCGCCCACAATAGTTCCTCGTCACAAAACGTAGCACAAACAACAAAGGAGGAAAGGTCGACTCGAAAACAACGATCGGAAATTTGAGTCGGAATATTCCCCAAGAAAACACAAAGGTTGCCACTCCTTTTTGAGAACAAGACCAAGGCTATAGGCCAAGATCTGCTCAGGCAAATAGGATCCACCCGATCCGGAAGTAAAAAGCCTTGCAACGGCGATTTCGATTCAAAACTTGCAGCGATTAAATTAACGATCCGGAGAAAACGATTTGCGAAAACCTCCACAACTAAAGAGAAGAAATCACACAAGGGAGGGGGATGAGATTACCCAACCGGAAAGCTTTCACACAAGATAACTGTGGGAGAATCACCCTCTCCACGGATCCACCGGCGTCACACTGAATGGTTTGAAACATTCTTCCAAGGAGTTGCACCGAAGGAAGCCACGCCGGAGTCGCACCGAATGGATGGAGGGAGCAAGGGGGCGGCGGCTTCACACCACAAGCTAGGGAGGCGGCGGCTAGGAGAAGGCTCCTCTTGGCCGAAATTTCTCAAAGGAGATTAGGTTTTCAATTCTTTCTAATGATCTCATAACAAAGCCTCCTTATATAGGAGTTACAAACAAGCCTTAGCCATTCATGATGGAGATGTAATCTCATCCATCCGAATGGCTAAAGGCACACCAACATGAAAAATGTTCTAAATTAAAAATAATAAAACATGCAATGAATATAAAATTATCACTTAAACATAGGATAATTTTATATTCCAAATATAAAATAGAGTGCAAGAAGGAAATAAATAAGGCTAATGTGTTGCGGTGGCGGTAGCACGCCGCGGGCGGAGGTTGTAGCGTAGCCTTCCGTTAGCGTCATCGTGCCGCCTCACATCCTTGAGTTGTATTGCCTTATCAACCGGATCATCATCAGCATCGTCAGCATCGTATTCAAATGGTGGAGGAGGGGGCACGCCATCAAAGCCAGCACGTATTGAAAATGTTGCAGTCAAACGACTCCGCAACAAGGAGGTCCGAATGGTTAAAGTCCGTTGGGATAATTGCGGACGTGAGGAGCTTTCATGATAGCGAGAGCAAGCTATGTTTTAGGAATACCCCGAGTTATTCCATTCAGGTAACATTTAAGTTTGTGTATCTTTTACTTAATTTCGGGAAGAAATTCCTTAAGTGGGGGAGATTTGTAATGCCCCGAAAATTATATTTGAGTCGGTCGCGTAAAAATGGATTTTTGGTGCCTGTATAGGGGTACACGGCCTAGGACACGGGCGTGTCCAAGGCCGTGTCTGGCTGGTGTTTTGGCCGTTTTCATCCCGAGAAGGACACGACCATGAACATGGCTGAATGACACATGCGTGTAATTTGATACGGCCGTGTTCCTACCCGTGTCAGTACCCATGTTCAGTTGGGTCGTGTCGGTTGGCGTGGCGGTTATGCGTGACACGCCCCCGATCACGGGCGTGTCGAGAGACCCGACACGGGCATGTCAGTTGGGACACGGGCGTGTCTGAGTCCGTGTGATTCTCTGTGTTCGACGATCATGCCTGGGTCGATGCACACGGCCTGGGACACGGCCGTGTGCCAAGCCGTGTTCGGCCCAGGTTTGGGGATTTTTGAGCGGATCTGAGCCGTTCGTTTTCTTTAAATAAGATCCAATGACCCAGATGGTTTCGTGCTCTGTTAAGGCCGGGAATAGGGGAGTTAATCCTTCATTTCTCTCCAAGGCTTTCTCTTTTTAAGGTGTTAGGGAGAGAAGGAAGAAGAAGGAGGATTCCGGTCGCCAGTGGAGCATCGGAGCACCGTTTTGAGATCTGAGAGCGGATCCGTGGAGGAAAGTTCGTTACGAAGAGTTATGTCCATGTAGTTTATCCATGGCGCCAAAGCGGACTACAAGGGTAATGATTCTCTACTTGAGCATGTGAAGCTCTTCCTTTCTGCATAGGGATTCCCACTCCCGCGAGTGTACGGTGAGTGCGTGGTGTTCCTTGGGGTTGATGTGGATAGTCCCCCTTGTGTTGCATATAGAGTCCGGAATCGAAGTACGGGCATAGGCATTGTGTGTGAAGCCTACCCGGATGTTTATTGTCTGGATCGGTGATGTTGCATTTGATATGTTTTGCCGGAGAAGACTCCGTGCTTTGGGTTTTCGGGTTTCTACACGGTAGATTGCAACAGGGATCATTGGAGGTTAGCTCCAAGGCGCACCCGGAAAACTGAGCGGAATCGTTGTTCTGCTAACTTAGCGGTCTGAGAACCGGCCTTGAACATAACTGGGTTATGTGATTGTTTGGAAAATGTTGGGATCCGAGAGAAACTTGGCTCGTGCATACATCTTAATGTGAACTACGTGGTTGAGCAACAGGCAAGTGGAATTGGACCTGGGCTATGTGGTTCGGTGCGAGAGACCCGAAAAGGGGACTGGCCGTTGATATAGTCAGGAGCCTTAGAATAGACATGGTCAGAAAGGCTAAAATGCTCATGTTGTTGCCATCCTGGGGGTGGTGGTGAAGATGCTGAAGTGTCAGGATTCACCGTTAATGTGCCCTGAGTGTACGGGGTGTTTGGCCATGCGAGCCAACACCTGTGGCGAAATATATAGTTGCACTTTATTATTTAGCTGAGCTAATGAAATGTAGGGAAGGAGCACCGCCGTCCCGACCTAGGGGCGGGGTCGTTATAATTTGGTCGGCTTTTGGCTGACCGTTGCTTTGTTTGCCACCGTGCGGTGGAATGTGCTTGCAGGTGCTGCGGAGCTGAGTACCAAATAGCGGGCTGGATCCCAAGTTACTGTGCTGGCCCTAGAAGGCCATAAAGAATAGTTGTACTTTACTTTTGTCATGTGTGGCCGGTCTGCGAGCCGATGTATGGAAAACACTATTTATTAAGTGAACTATTGTAAGCCCATAAGACCATGTACCCTTTCAGTGTTTATTTGGGTTTCATTCCAGTAGTGTGGTTGTGGACATTCATGTTTATTGGATTTAAGTTTTTGGTTCTTTCAACTTTAAAAGCTTCCGCTAGAATGCTCTGTGTAGGACGAGTAATCTTAATTGGATAGTTTGAATATTCTTATGTAACCCTTCCGACTGTCTGTGATATATGACGTCGGGTTCCAGCTGGACCTTCTTTTATATGTCATGTGGCGGATGGGGGTATTACAGTGGGCCTCCATCATAATATCCTCCCGGACCTGCCCTCCCTCTGGTATGTACACTCGTCCTCTGAAACACACTAAACCATCCCTCAATGTGTAATCCGAAGCAGTGCCTGCTTCTAAAGCCTGGAATATCGGCTCTAGCTGGGCATCCTGCCTCTGCCCATCTCTGACTCGGTCTCTAATGTAATCTGGGGCAATCAACGACGCTAGGTACTCCCGGTATAGCTCAGGGTGATCCTCGAACACAAAGGATATCTACATCTTTTCTAACATCTGGACCAACTCCAAGGCCATCAACTGTGGCCCTGCTCTAGAGGTTGTGGCCTTTCGGCTCAGCGCATCTGCCACCACATTCGCCTTCCCGGGATGGTAGTGCATCTCGTACCGATAATCTGCTAGAAACTCCACCCACCGTCTCTGCCTGATATTCAGCTCTTTTTGCGTGTCCACATACCTCAAGTTTTTGTGATCGGAGTATATGTCGCAGTGGACACCGTATAGATAGTGTCGCCAGATTTTCAGAGCAAATATGACCGCTCCCATCTCCAAGTCATGAACTGGGTAGTTCTGCTCATGCTTCTTCAATTGCCAAGAAGCGTATGCTATCACATGACCATTCTGTATCAGCACCGCACCCATGCCCTGGTAGGAAGTGTCGGTGTAGACCTGAAATCCTTCTTTCCCCGAAGGAAGGGCTAGTATAAGAGCCGAGGTGAGCCGCCCCTTCAGCTCCTGAAAAGCCACCTCGCACTGCGTGGTCCAAACAAATGGCACATCCTTCCTCGTCAGGGATGTGAGCGGAAGGGCAATACGAGAAAATCCCTCCATGAACTTCCGGTAGTAACCGGTAAGTCCTAGAAACCTCCGCACATCTGTGGCCGACTTCAGCTGAGGCCAATCCTTAACTGCCTGAATCTTGGCCAAGTCCACTGCCAATCCAGCTCCACTAATGATATGGCCTAGGAAAGCCACCTCCCTCAACCAGAACTGACATTTGCTGATCTTCGCATAAAGCTGGTGCTCCAGCAGTCTCTCTAAGGTCAGCGTTAGATGTCGTGTGTGCTCCTCCTCTGTCCTTGAGTAGATGAGGATGTCATCAATAAATACAATAACGAACACATCCAGATATTCCTCGAACACTCGATTCATGATGCTCATGAATGCCGACGGTGCATTCGTGAGCCCGAAAGGCATCATGGTGAACTCGAATATCCAATATCTGCTACTGAAAGCAGTCTTCGGTATGTCCTCCTCCTGGATCAGCAGCTGATAGTAGACCGACCTCAAATCCAATTTTGAAAAGAAATATGGCCCTCCAGCTGGTCAAACAACTCATCTATTCTTGGCAATGGATAGGTATTCCGGACCGTCAGTCAGTTCAGTGCTCGGTAGTCGATGCACAACCTAAGTGTCCCGTCCTTCTTCTTGACGAACAACACTGGGTTTCCCCATGGTGAAGAGCTTGGTCGGACAAATCCGGCTTCCACTAGTTCCTGGAGCTGGCTTCGAAACTCTGTCAACTCCTTCGGGGCCATCCGGTAAGGGGCTCTAGATGCCGGCTTAGCCCCCGACACTAGCTGTATCCGGAAATCCTGCTCCCGATGCGGGGGTAGCCCTGGCAGCTTCTCTGGGAATACGTCAGCAAAATCTCGTACCACCGGGATATCCGAGATGGAACCCTTGGCCTTAGCCATTTCAAATAGCACTTCATAGACTTCCTCCCACTGCAAGTGGGCCTTGACGGCCTGCACGGATGACAACAAGAGAGGGCGAATAGATCTAATAACTTCGATGTTGATGTAGGAATCCCCATGCCTCACGGTAATCCTCTTCGACATGCAGTCAATCTGAGCATGGTTCCAATGCAACCATGTCATTCCCAGGATCAAATCAAAGACTGGCATCTTCATGATCATCGCTGGTGCTTCAAATATCTTTTTGTCGATATCCGCCTCCATGTTGGAGCGGGTGGTGGTGAATATCTCTGATCAGTCTAGTAGCTGTATGCTCATCATCAAGCCAGTGAACCGCTCCATGCCTTCCAGCCCTTCCACGAAGGCTTCCGACACGAACGGGTGCTTCGCACCCGTATCGAACAGCGTATAGGCGGGCTTGTCACTGATGAAGGCTATGTCTGGGGTAGTTTAAAGTCTTAGAACTCTAATTGTGGTTTTCATTCCTAGTTTATCAGTTCTATATCCATAACTCTAATTATCTAGGAAAGAGAAAACTTAAAATAAACTGGAGTACCTGTGATCACTTACTTCGAATTCTGTTGTTGAGTAAGATCTAGTGCATACACTTGCTCCCTCTCTTGCCTGTCGTCTCTGCCCTGGTATCCATGACCTCGGCCACGTCCTCGACCTCCAAAATACTGAGCTGGCGGGGCAGCCGGTGGTGCTGGTGGTGGTGCCCCCTCATGGGGCAGTTCCTCCAAATATGTCCCACCTGATGACAGTTGAAGCACTCTGGCGGGGGATGTCAAACCCCCGGGTCTCTGCACCTCCCGCATCTGGGGTGGCTGAGGGGCCACCACAACTGGTTCCCTCTGCTCCCGTCTCACCTCCTGACGAGGCTGGTCTTCTACTCTCCTCCCATCTGCGATGCGGCCCCGCCGCTGATCATTACGGGCTCCCTGGCCCTGATCCCAGTTGGCCGCTTCAGGCCTCGGGTAGTATGCCAATCTGTCTCGATCCATTTTGCCATCTCCAATATCCGAGGAATAGGCCCGTCGGACACGAACAGCAGAGCCTCCCGCAGATCCTCTCGCAGGCCCTTATAGAACCTCTTAGTGTAACCTGCCTCATCCAAATGATAAGAGTCTGCAAACCGGGCTAGGTGGTTGAATTCCCGATGATACTCCACCACTGTCTTGTTGCTCTGTCTCAACTATAGAAATCTATCCTCTAGCTCGTCTCTGGACGACTGCGGAACAAAATGCTCCAATAGTGTGGCCCTGAATTCCCCCAAGCTATCTCAGCAACCTCTCTGTTAGCAAACATCGTGTCCAACGATGTCTTCCACCATCTCTTGACATGGGAATCCAAGCAAGAGACTATTAAAAGCACCCTCTCCTCCCATGGGCACCGGATCCCAGTCAGCATCTCATACATAATGTCCGCCCACACCTCCGTCCGAACGGCCGACTCTATCCCCATATAGGATGGGGGGAGAAAGTCCTCGGAAAATACTCATCCAGTTGGCCCCCGGGTTTGGCTGCGGAGCCGGAACCTGTTGGGCCCTAAAAGCCTCCAAGATAGCTGTCATAGTCTGCCCCATCTCTGACTGTAGGAACGGTGTGGGAACCGGGAGAGATGGTGCAACATCCAAAGTCTCCTGGACTCCACCCTATGGTGTAGGCTATGTTGGGGCTGCGTAACAAAATCCATTAGTAAGTAATGGACTCAAACCCAATTAAAGTGGAAAATTTACAAGTGATCCACCATATGGGAACACTACTGCTTCTGCTGCTTAGTTTGTCCCCAAACTAAACTCGCGCGGGGGTGACCCAGGGTTTGTGGACTGCTACTTTTCGATCGAGATTCCTCTGATACCACTTGTAAGACCCCCCTTTTTCCTTTAAAACACCGGGGTCTTAGGCCCAGAACCGCCACCTTGCGGTGACGCCTTCGAACCCGGGAAGATCATCACTACAAAACGCCGATCCTGCCGGCCAAATCGATCATAACTGTAGCAAAATAATAAAGGTAAGTCCATAGAAATCACATAAATAGTAAATAAACTCCACGATGGGAGTGTCCACAGATATAATGAAATACAAAAATCTTGGGCGCATGCCCAGTACATCAATGTCTCACTACAAATCTCTCATCACGGAAGCAAAACTAAAATAACTAGTAGCGAATAGGACTCACAGTCCCTGCCATCTGGACTACGGTACTAGACTGCCCCATCTCCAAGCGTGCTGACCTCTGGGGCTGCTCCTCTATGCTGGGCTCTACGGTCCCCTAAAATGATGTAGTTCGAAAAGCGTTAGTCTAAAAGACTAAGTCCTATCATCCCCCGCCCCTTCCCTCATGGCTCCTAGGCACCGAGCGGGGAGAAGGAAAGGAGAGGACATGAAAGTGGAGAATAACAAATAAGCAGATGGCAGGGGAACTAACCTAGTAGTTTTATATTATATATGACAGTAATAGAGGTATGAAAAACTGAACAAGAAAAATAACCTTAACTTATATGAAAACACATAAGTCAAGGGATCTTTTTGCAGGGCTCCTATCGTATAAAAAGTCCCGTAACAATTTATACGATAGGGTGTCGGTTTTCTAACAAGCATATACATATATATTTACTAAATAAAAACCTTAACTTATAAGCATGCTCGTGCGAACTTATAAACTGTGGGGTCGTTTTGCAGGGCTCCTATCGTATAAAAAGTCCCATAACAATTTATACAATAAGGTGTCGGGGTTATATGAATGATTATGCTATGAAACACAATTATGCCATTATGTGAGCATGCAAGTGCAACTCACCCACTCGACTCTGTGTACATAGACCTTTAGTTCCCCCTTTCAGGAGCCAAACCTCCCAGGATACCTCCGTAGTGGCAAATGGAAGCGGTGGGTTAGGCCTCGCCCACCTCTAAACTGGTAATAGCACTACCAGTCAGACCTATCATACACCTCAATGCTGGTGCACTAAGCGGAGCTCCTGCATACTCTTGCCGGCTGGCGCACCGGACTTTATTTGGCCAAGTGCTAACCACACTCGCCGAGTCAACGTATTGGCGTTGATGCATCGACTCACCAATACCGAAGACCCACCAACTTATACCTTATGCACATGCAACCTTATGTATCAGCTACCGAGCCAAAGCTCCCCAAACCATCCCATCCATCAGAAACAACAACCAAGCCAAAGCTCACCGGGCCAACCTGCCCATCACAAACAACAACCGAGCCAAAGCTCGCCGAGCCAACCTGCCCATCACAAAACATTACCGAGCCAAAGCTCGTCAGACTAATCTTCCCATCACCAAACCACTGGGCCTACTGCCCGAGTGACCGAACCTATCTCCCCGAGACATCGAGGTGTGTGAAGGTGAAACCCTAGATTTACTATTTAATCTTGTATTCCAATTTTGCCTGTAGTTTAGGTTTAGCCCAGGACTGCCCAAGGTATTCCCCGTGAAGGGCTCTCGAGAGCACTAGGAACTATGATGAGATTATGCCCAAAGCTCCCTTTCATAAAGCACTTACTATTATTGGTTAATACCCAACTCCTAGTCCCTTAAACATCATACTAGATATAACCCTAGTGTATTTGACACTTCCTCTTCTACGGGGAAGACGATGTTTCGTCGACCCCGAGTACACTTAACACTACCCAATTCAACACTCTACTGATCCCAACTTACAATGATGAACTCATTTCTATTCATCCAAACCAGCCAAACACTAATCCAAAATCATGTGCTCAAATTATACTCCAACATAGTTTCTGCAGTTTTTACTATATGCAGACCACTTAAGCTATATGACCCGTAACATGAGAGGTAGTCAAAATATTCATCCAGTACCCCTATAATAATAATTATTAGAGGGCTTTCATGATAGTTTTAGCCTAACACCAGAAATTCACAATTTTCCCTATTTATCTGATATTTTATTTAATTATTCTAGTCATCCAAAAATCCCAAGTTTGAACATGAAGTACCAATTTCAGACAGGTAAATGATCTACCAAATTTATGATGAATTCAAAATGGTTATTAAACACAGAATCCAAAGTATCCCAATTTTCCAGTAAGGTTAAGCCTCTAAATTAATTTTTGAATATAAATTATTTTTATCAATTTTAAGAGGCAAGTGCAGCAAACCTATTTCCAAAAATTCTGAGAACATTCAAGGATGATTGCAAGGACATATAAATGTTCTAAGTAAAGTTTCATAATTTATTTGCAAGTAATGATCTCTAAACAAATTATTTCACGATTTTCCAAGTTATTGAGCTTGTGAAGTAGGTACTACAAATATGTTTTAAAAACTTCTATAAATATTTACAGAGCTTTATAATCACATCAAAGGTCCTCTGACCAAATTTCACCAGATTCCAATGAGTGGTTAATTCAAAATAAATTCCTAAGTAGATAGTGCAATTTGAAGGGTTGTGAATGAAGTACTGTTTTTATTGATCTAAAATTCATAACAAAATTTCAAGAGATGATTAACACTATAAAAATACTTTTACCAAAATTCCATCATGAATCATGGTAATATGGCCCACTAATTAATTCCTAGGGTGTAAAGACCTAAATATTTATTTAGTGGTTTAAGTGGGGTGTATGTGTCCAACTACTGCCCAATCCCTTCCTAGGGCATTTCAACCTCCTATGATTACATGTACTAAACCCCAAGTCCATTCAAGAATATATCATCCTATGTCCTTCACAAACCCCCAAAGTTCAACCTTAGGGTTTGAACTTGAGTCCTAAGGCAAACCCACCCCAATCCACCCCATAATCCATGTGGGGGTGCTTACTGTCATAACAAGCCCGTGGCCCAAATTTCAGCCTCTGTTGAGGTGATTTGGCCACTTAAACCCACAAGGGCATTTTGACCTATTTACCCCCTTTTAGCCAAATCTAGGGTTTACTAAATCCCCAATCAAATCATCAACAAATGGGATGAAATTGTATACAGAGTCCAATAATGACCCCAAGAACCTCTCACCAAAATTTGGGAGAATTTGGAGGCCATTAGACCCATTAATTAATTCGTATTAATATTATTACATTTTTACCAACACTATAGAAATAGTATCCCCAAAAATTCTAATTTCAAATCATTTGGACCAAAGATGAAGTGTGGGCACTCATTTTAATTTCTGTCTGGACTTTTGTATAACCCCTGTTGGGTACATTGGTCAAATGTACCTGATTTGAAGAAGCCTCACCTAACTCAATGATATACATCATAATGTATTTGATGTTTGTTTGAGTTACTTGTGCAGGATAGGTATTCACTAGACTGAAGATAAAAGTTTCTAAGTCCATGTGTCGACACCCAGAGGGAAAGTGTCGACACTTGAGAAAGCTTGTGTCAACACCCAGACAAGCAGTGTCGACACTTGGAGTCATTGTGTCGACACCCAGACAAGCAGTGTCGACACTTGGAGTCATTGTGTCGACACCTGGGATGAAGAGTCGACACCAGACAGAAAGTGTCGACACTTGGAGCTATGTCGACACTCAGTGAAGAAGTATGCAGAAAAGCTGTGTCGACACTTAGCAGAAGTGTCGACACCCAGAAAAGCTGTGTCGACACTTAGCAGAAGTGTCGACACCTAGAAGAGCTGAGTCTACATCAGAAAGTGTCGACACTTGGAGTTGTGTCGACACTCAGCAAAATTCTGCAGAGACTAAGGACAAGTGCCGACACTCAACACAATGTGTCGACACTCAATCAGCAGAGTCAACATATGAAGAATGTGTCGACACTCAGCACAATGTGTCGACACACAGACAGAAGAATCAGTAATTGAAGTAAGTGTCGACACTCAACACAATGTGTCGACACTAGGCAGAAGAGTCAACACTTGAAGAAAGTGTCGACACCCAGCACAATGTGTCGACACTTAGTTAAAGAGTCTACACTTGAAGAAAGTGTCGACACAAGGAGCTGTGTCGACACCTAGCAAAGAACAAAAAAGTTTACAAAATATTCTAAGTACAAGTGTCGACACTAAGGGAATGTGTCGACACTCAGCTGAAGAATAAAAATTGAAGACTTGTGTCGACACCAAGAAGCAGTGTCGACACTTGACAGTTTCAACACATGAAGATGTGTCGACACAAAAGAGATGTGTCGACACTTAGAAGAATACAGTTAAAGAATGAAGATCAAGTACTTGTGTCGACACTTAATTTCAGTGTCGACACTTGAAGAAGTATCTGTGTCGAGACATACAAGGAATTGTGTCGACACCTTGTAGACTTGTGTCGACACTTACACAACATGTGTCGACACTTGGTCTATAAGTGTCGACACTTAAGAACAGAAAGTCTCGACACTATCTGACAGTTAGAGAATTTCAAGAAGTGACTGGTTGACATGACAGCTGCCGATCCAGCCGGTCTACAGCAACTGTCAGAGAAATCAGAAGTCTGTTATGAACCGGACCAGCCGGTTACCATGAAGGAAGCCTATAAATAGGCACCCATAGTTTACAGAAACAGATTGATTGTTGTTATTACAAGTAGTGAGAATAATTGAAGTGTTTGATCAGATTAAATCAAAAAAGTGATACACAGAGGATCAACACAAGAAGATCTGACAGTCCAACTGCAGATCTAAGAAGTTGGAGAGAGAGAGCTCCAATCAAGAATTCAGTCTTTGGAACTAAGGCTGAGAAGAAGGATTCAGAATCATCTGGATCTCAAGAAGCAGAGGTCAAGGATTAACTGCAGAGGATTCAGACTAATTCAGTTCTAACTCAAGAAGCTTTGAAGGAAGCTAAGTCAGTTTGGATCTAGCTGAGTTCTTCCAAGAACTCTTCAAGAAACTCTCAACTCCTCTCTTATTTTCTGAGTTGTAGAGTTAGTTATTGTAATTCAATCTTAACTTGTAGGATCCATTGGATCTGAGAGAATTGTAAGCCTATATTATAAAGGCTGAGGGTAGGGCTTGGTTGCCTGAGTGTAGGAGTTGAAGAACTCTGAGTGTAGGCCTTAATTGGCTGAGTGTAGGCCTGGGTGGCTGAGTGTAGGCCTTTGTGGCTGAGTGTAAGGCTTTGGGCCTGAGGTGTAGGAACCTTGTTGGGTTCTGAGATAGTGGAGAAGATTGGCCGAATCTAGTACACTGCTAGATAGGCGAAGGGGGAAAGTGGATGTACCCAAAGATTGGGGAACCACTATAAATTAGTGTGTCTGCTGTGCTGTGCTGTGCTGTGGATTAACTGTTTATATTCTGTAATTGTTGTTAGCTGTAGAAATCTGTGAAATAATTGTTGTGCTGAAAACAAAGTCTTAAAAAGGTTTAGGTCACCTATTCACCCCCCCCTCTAGGTGTTTAGGTACCATATCTTTCAAGTGGTATCAGAGCCAGGTTCCTCAAAAAGGACTAACTGTCTGAGGAGATCCAGTTTGGCAGATTCAGTGTAAGTCAGAACACAGAGGGGCCATATGTGCCCATGAAGATCTCAGTATTGGATGCAAATCAGAGGACTCCAAAGGATTTCTCTGACCCTAGAATCTACATCACAGTCAAAGAGGGGCCATATGTGCCCATGAAGATCTCAGTATTGGATGCAAATCAGAGGACTCCAAAGGATTTCTCTGAGATGACCAAGGATGAAATTGTCCTAGCCACTATGGACAAAAGGGCACAAAACATAATAGTAAGTGCCATTGATGATGCAACTTTTCAGAACCTAATTCACTGTAAAACAGCAAAAGAAATGTGGGATACCCTCATTGTCTACATGGAAGGTTCTGAAGAAGTTAGGCAAGATAGAAAGTCCTTGCTTAATCAAGAGTATGAGAGCTTTAGGCAAGGAAGAGGAGATAGCATCACTGAATGCTACAAGAAGTTCTATAGAATTGTTAATGAACTCATGTCCTATGGAAGAGAGTTCACTAACTATGAATTGAATGATAAGTTCTTGAGGTCCCTAACCAAAGATTGGGACACTAAGATCTGTGCCATCAGAGAAATGGCAAAGTTGGGAGAAATTCCTCCTCCCACACTATTTGGCAAGTTGCTGTCTTATGAGATGCAGCTGTCTGTGAGAAAAGAGGAGGAAAAATCAACAAGGACTGAGCACAGGGAAAGGACTGTTGCCTTCAAGTCAGAAGTACCTAGAAAGGGCAGGACTAAGTCATCAACTCCTCCTCCAGAGGTAGTTGAATCAGAATCTGATGAGTCTGTTAGCACAAAGTCTACAAGCAGTGAAAGTGATGAAGACTTTGCTGCATTCACCAGACATTTTCAGAAATTCCTGAAGAAGAAACAGTGGAGGTCCAGACCTTCATTTTCCAAAGGGAAAGAAGTTCAGTATCAGGAGAAGAAGCCTTCAAAGAAGGACAAGAAAAAGACAAAGACTAGCAAGGCAACTGGGTCTAGGATAGTGTGTTACTGCTGCAATAGACAGGGTCATGTTATTGCAGATTGTCCTGAGAGAAGGAAAGAATCCAGTGACAAAAAGAAGACTCACTTCAAAGGAAAGAAGGAGAAGTCCTTTGTTGCAAAGAATGAGAAGACTCTTTCAGACATTTCTTCTTCAGACACTGAGACAGATGCTGAAGCCTACATAGGGCTATTTGCTGAAGAAGAAGAGGAGTTTATGCAGATCATGGAATCAATCTATGAACAAGAAGAGTGTCAGTGCCAAGGACTGATGGCATTGACTGAAAGTACCAAAATCCTGGAGCAGCCAGGACCTAGTCAGGTACAAAGTCCAACTCAAAGTTCAGATTTCAGTTCTAGTTCAGAGTCAGATTCATCTTCATCAAGTGATGGAAGTGTTTCTGAATCTGAGGGAGATATTCATCAGCTCTTAGATGAATATAAAGTACTGTTGCAAGCCTATAAGAACAGCAAGTCCCTTGCCAAAAGTCAGGCAAAGGAAATTGATGATCTAATGGCAGCTGCAACAAACTTTGAGAAGGAATTTGATCAAAAGCTCAATGAGGTAGCCAGGCTGAAACACATTACTGTGATTCAGATGGGAACTATCACTTATAAAAATGATCAAATTAAGTTACTGGAGATCAATCTCCAGAAGGAAAGAGAGCTAGTTGCTAGGTTTTCAAAACCTAAATCAGTGTTACCCTTGATTGATGAATTTGTTCATCATAAAGGAAAGGCTGGATTGGGTTTTATTAAACCAGCTAGGACTGTTAAGGATCAGTCCAAGTCCAAGGGCAAAGCCCCAACATTCAATAAGCCTGCTGTAGTCAAGACAGCCAAGTCTGTACCTAAGCAAAGGTACAACAAGTTTGAATGTTGGTGTTGTGGCAAGGTTGGCCACTTTGCCTTGGATTGTTGGCACAATGCCAGTGCCAAGTTGAGTAGCAAGTTACCTGGTGGAAAGCTAGCAGATAGCTATGTCAAGTTGCAAACTAACAATCACCAAGGACCCAAGTTTACTTTGGGTTCTAAGGTTCATTAATTTATTTTGCAGGTGAATCCAAGTGGCCATACCCCAACATGGTACTTGGATAGTGGATGTTCCAGACATATGACTGGAACAAGGGGACTGCTGAAGGACTACATTCCAATCAAAAATGGTCCTAAAGTGACCTTTGGTGGTTCTGAAAAAGGAATCATCAAAGGGTTTGGTAACATCTCTTCAAACCTTGTTACCATTACTCAAGTGGCTTATGTTAAAAGGTTGAAACACAACCTCATTAGTATAAGTCAGTTAAGTGATGTAGGGTATGACATCTCATTTGTTAAAAATGGTTGTCATATCAAGAGGTCAAGTGATCAAGAGATCATTTTGACAGGATATAGAAAGAGGAATGTCTACTGTTTAGACATTATGATTGAGAACAATGGTTCTCCTGTTTGTCTTGTAGCTGATGAGACAATCTCTCATTGTGTCAAGTGGCACAAGAGGCTAGCTCATCTTAACTACAAGACTATTAGCAAACTCTTTAGCAAAGAGTTAGTGAGGAATGGTCCTCAAGTTAAGTGTGTCAAAGATGGCATTTGCTCAGCTTGTCAAAAGGGCAAGCAGACTAAATCCACCTTTAGAAGCTTAGACAACAAAGATGCTGTGAGGTGTTTATACCTCTTGCATATGGATCTATTTGGTCCAATGAAAGTTCACAGCTTAGGTAGGAAGGTCTATACCTTTGTAGTTGTTGATGACTACTCAAGGTTTTCCTGGGTGTTCTTCTTAAGGCAGAAATCTGAAACACCTAGTGTCTTCTATAGCTTTGTTAAGCAAATTCAGAATGAATTGAACTGTACAGTGGTCAAAATTAGAAGTGACCATGGTACTGAGTTTCAGTCTGAAAGCATGACAAAGCTGTGTGAAGACTATGTGATATTTCAAGAATTCTCTTCACCTAGAACACCTCAACAAAATGGCATTGCTGAAAGGAAAAATAGGACCTTGATAGAGGCTGGTAGAACCCTATTAAGTGATTCATCACTGCCAGAATATTTCTGGGCTGAAGCAGTTAACACTGCATGCCATGTGATAAATAGGGCTACCATCACTAAAAGGTTAGACAAGACCCCCTATGAAGTTGTGAAAGGCAGGAAACCAAACCTATCCTATTTCAGGATTTTTGGTTGCAAATGCTTCATACTTAACAATGGAAAGTCTTACTTAACTAAGTTTGCTGCCAAGTCCCAAGAGGGAGTGTTTGTTGGGTACAACAATAATAGTAAGGCTTATAGAGTCTACAACTTGACTACACAAGTTGTAGAGGAGTCTGTGCATGTAGTTTTTGATGAGACAAAACTAATTAACAATGAGTTGTCTAGCAATGTATGCAGCCCCACAGGTCTTACTAAGAAGATGGACAAGCTAACCATAGAAGATGTACCTGCTGCAAGACAGCAAGTAGAAGAAAATGGCTTAAGTCCAGGGGGAGAACTACATGTACCAGGAGATGAAGAAGTACAAGGAACTCAGCTTGATGAAGATGCTGAAGAAGTTCAACCAGAAGTAAGGATGCCTCCAGCCAACAGGCATCTAAGAGATCATCCAGTAGAGCTGATTATTGGAGATCCAAGACAAGGTGTTCAGACAAGGAGCAGAAATCAGAATGCTGTAGTATATTCAAGTTTTCTGTCTCAAATAGAACCAAAGAAATTTGAAGAAGCTATACAAGATCCACAGTGGACTGAAGCAATGCAGGAAGAACTTAATCAGTTCAAAAGGTGCAAGGTTTGGGACTTGGTTCCTAAACCTAAAGATCACAATGTGATAGGAACAAAGTGGATCTATAGGAATAAGTTAGATGAACAAGGAGTCATCATTAAGAACAAAGCAAGACTGGTTGCAAAAGGATATAGGCAAGAAGAAGGTATTGATTTTGATCAAACCTTTGCTCCAGTAGCCAGACTGGAAGTCATAAGGATGTTCTTGGCCTATGCAACCTATCAAGGATTCAAGGTATACCAAATGGATGTGAAGTCAGCATTCCTAAATGGTAATTTGAAAGAAGAAGTCTATGTGGAGCAGCCTGCAGGTTTTGTTGATCCAACTCTACCTCATTATGTCTATAGACTTAAGAAAGCATTGTATGGGTTAAAACAAGCAGCTAGAGCTTGGTATGAAACCATATCTAGTTTCCTCATTGAGAACAAGTTCTCAAGGGGGAAAATAGATAAGACTCTATTCCTTAGGAAATCTAGAGGCAAAGTCATACTTGTCCAAATATATGTAGATGACATTATATTTGGGTCTACTGAAAGTAGCCTTTGCAAAAAGTTTGCAAAGCTTATGCAAAGTAAATTTGAGATGAGTAGTATGGGAGAACTAAAGTTTTTCTTGGGTCTCCAAGTTAAACAGACTGGAAGTGGTCTATCCATATGTCAGTCCAAGTTCACCCTAGAACTCATAAGGAAGTATGGTATGGATTCATCCAGTACCATGAAGACTCCTATGGGGTCAAGTATGTCTCTGAGCAAGGATGATGCAGGGAAACCTGTAGATGAAACCTTGTATAGAGGGATAGTTGGCTCCCTGCTATACTTGACTGCAAGTAGGCCTGACATTATGTATGCTACATGTGTTTGTGCCAGGTATCAAGCCTGCCCTAAAGAGTCTCACTTGACTGCAGTCAAGAGAATCTTGAGATATCTAAAGGGCACACCTTATCTAGGCCTCTGGTACCCTAGGAATGGAGATTTTGATCTAACAGGCTATTCAGATGCAGACTTTGCAGGATGCAAAGAAGATAGAAAGAGCACTACTGGATCCTGTCAATTCCTAGGTGGAAGACTCATTTCATGGAGTAGCAAGAAGCAAACCAGTGTGGCTATTTCCACAGCTGAGTCAGAATATGTAGCTGCAGGAAGTTGCTGTGCTCAACTTCTGTGGATTCAACATCAGCTAGAAGACTATGGATTTCAGGTAAGTAGAACTCCACTTTACTGTGATTCTACAAGTGCTATTTCAATAGCTAACAACCCTGTATCTCATAGTAGAACTAAACATATTGAGATTAAATATCACTTTCTTAGGGAGCATGTAGAAAGAAATGATATTGCACTTGAATATGTTAAAACTGATAATCAGATAGCTGATATGTTTACTAAGCCCTTAGAAGAAGCTAAGTTTAATATGTTCAAAATTGAACTAGGTATGATAAACTTAGACTAAGTTTACAGAACTAAAAATTGGCTAAGTAAAAAGGTGTCGACACATAGACAAGTCTATGTCGACACAGAATGGTAAGTGTCGACACTTCAGGAAAATGGTGTCGACACATCTAGGAAGTTGGTGTCGACACTTCAGAATGTTAGTGTCGACACATGTCGAGTAGGTGTCGACACTTCAGAATGTTAGTGTCGACACATGACAAGTTGGTGTCGACACATTCAATGGTGTGTCGACACTTAAGTTTTACTCAGAATTTTCTAAGTAACGTCTCGACTACATGTCGAGTAGTGTGGTGTAGACACATAACCATGTGTCGAGACATTATAAGTCAGTGTCGACACTTATTGCCAGTGTCGACATATCTTTAGTAATCCATCCCGCCTGTTCGTCTTCAAACCAGAAAGGTATAAATAGGATTCTGTCTTTGTTTGTCGACACGCTTTCAGAGTTTCGAGACCAAAACTGCTGTGTCGACATTTCTCTTTTCTCAAGACTAAATATCTAAACCCTAATGGCTCCCAAGCTCGAGGAGAATGTCAATGAAGGCTATGAGCTGGTTCGTGGCGCATTCGACGATGGCGATCAAGAAATCAAATTGGTGATAACCCTAGTCACCGATTCTGGATTGGAGTATTTGGTTTCAGAACCAACAAAAATATGGAAGAAGGAAGTTCTCGAATTCCTTACTGGAGCTTCAGTAGATGACTCAGGTTACAAAATCAAATCAAAAGTGCATGGCACCAGGGTCAAGATTTCACCAAAATCTCTGAGAAAGGTACTTCAGCTACCTAAAATTCAAGAAGAAGAGGAAGTGACTACATCTAAGACCAAAGAAGCACTTACCTGGTGTGGTCTAGATCCTAAGCTGAAGATTGGATCTGTATTCAACAGGAGAGGTATGAATACTCAAGGAAAATTCCTGTCAGAAATTGTGGGTAAAGTAATACTCAGTAAGACTGGAGGACATGACAGGGTGTCAGCCTCCATGTTCAGTGTTATGACCAGAATCATCTTCAACCTAAAAACAGACTGGTCAATGGTTGTGTTTGACAAAATTAAGGAGAGTCTGAAGAAGCCCAATCTGGGCAGAATACTAAGTCTCTACCTGGCTGGTACAATACCAGAGGTAATGAGTAATGCTGCTGCTACTAAAATCAATCACATGAGAAGGATGGACCAAAGGATATTTTCCAGGTGGGAAAGAGTACTATCTCAGGAAGTTCCTACCCCAGAGAAGCAAATTTCTAAGAAAGATTTCCCTCCAAAGAAGAAGAGGAAGATAGCTCCTGTGACTCAGGAGTCCTCCAGCAGTTCAGGTAGTGAAGAACATGTTGTTTTCACTCCTGATAGTCATGAGAATGTGGCTGCAGAGAAGTCACCTGCTCCTCAAGAGCCAGCTGAAATCCAGGGGGAGCTGCCTACAGCTAGCCCCATGAATAAGGATCCAAGACAGGGGGAGCCTCCAGTTGTAGAACAACCCTCTACACTGGAGAGTGAGCAAGCTACTCTCATTATCCAAGAGGTACTTTCTGACCTCAATACTTTAGATTTTTCTATAATAGATTCTGATTTGTCTGATGTCCATCAGCAAACTCAGCAAGCAACTCAAGAACCAGATGTTGTTCTCCAAGACACATCTGTTGTTGTGCAAGTAGTTCATGATAAAGAAGTTGAAGAACCAAGTACATCTCATGCACAGTCACCCCCAGAATATACAATGGAAGATCTATTTCTTAATTTAGATCAAGAAGATTTTGACATAGAAAAGAATGCTGCTGCTGAAGAGATAGGTGCTGCTGTTGAGGGGGAGAACTTGAATGTTCAGGAAGAGCCTATAAGGCAGGACAGTGAGAAAGCACTTGATGTGCAAGCTGACAAATCCTCAAGCCCTAAGGATAGGGTAAATATAGCCAGTACTTCAGAGTCTGAGGATGATGAGACTGAACAAGCTAAAAAGAAGAAATTCTTTGTATTCAAAAGAAGGAGTCAGAGCTACAAGAAGGCTCTACAAACTGTTGCTCAACACTCCTTAGTCCAACAAGCTCCATCAACTGATTATAGTGGGTTAATGGTGGCAATGCAAGTTAAGCTGGATGAGCACAGGAGGGCTATAGAGAAATATATTGATGAAGGCCACAAGTCTTTACAGTTTGATTTAGCTCAAGATATCAAGTCAATCAGGTTTGAGATGAACCAGAACAAGAAAGAAATGACTGAATGTTTCTACAAGGGTGGCAATGCTGTAGTATTTCTGGCAACTCATCAGGAAAAGATCAAAACTCAAGTAGATGATATAGCATTGAAGCAGGGCTATGTACTGGAAAATCAATTAAGAATGAATGATAATTTGACTGCCTCCCACAATGCTATAGTCACTGAACTAAAGAACAAGTCTGCTGAACCTTCAACATCATCTGCTGCTGCAAAGGCTGAATTTGATAAGGCTTTTCAAGATGAAATTGCTGCTGTCAAGACTGCAATCAAAGCTTCACAAAAGGTCATTTCTGAACAACTTACCAAGCTTAGACCTTACTTTAAGGATGGCATCAGGTACTTGGACAGCCAAATCAGGTTCCAGAAGGATGATGTAAGAGACCATGTAGCCCAAGAAGTCATAAAGGGGGAGAGAGTGTTAGTCAAGGCCAGTTCTGAGCATGCAAAATGGATTTCAAATTCAATCAGGGCTACACTTGGATATCCTCCCCTGTGTGATGACAATGAAGTTGCTGAATCTGGACTGAACCCTGCCTATTTTGGAGGTGAGCCACAAGAAGTAGCTCAAGTTATTTATCCACCTCCAGATTTTGAAATGATTCATGCAGAGGTGAGCACTATGTATAGCCCATCTGGGGGCAAGGACAATGTCTATTTAGAAAAGGTTACTCAACCTATAACAGCAGCTATGCAAGAGGCTTTGGACAAAGAAGAAGAGACAAGGCTGTCAAAGAAGAGGTTTAGGGAATTAGCAGAACAAAAGCCAGATTTTGAACAGTGGAGCTCTACCTCTAGAAATATCATTCTCACTGCCTGGAAAGCTGCTAAAGCCAATACTACTGATAGAAACAAGTGGTTCTCAGAAGCTGAATGGAGGAAGCATGAGATCAGGCAGGAAGCCATTGTCCAGTATAGAAGGAAGGCTAAGTTAGGAAAGCTACCTCCTACAGCTGTGGAGCCTAGCAAGTACTTTCCTAAGCCCTATCATTACTTTGAGAGGCAGAAAATCAAGGCTGAAGAACAAAAGAAGAAAGACTCAAAAGGCAAGAAGCCTGCTGATGCCGAGCCTGCTGCTGCTGCTGCTGTCAAAGCTCAAGTTAAAGCTGGAAAAGGAATTGTTATCAAAGAATCTGATCAGAAATAGATTAGGAATTAAACTTGAAGCTTGTTGTAATCTTTTAAATGTAAAACATTTTTGTACAACATTGAAAATGTATAAGAAACAATGTTAGAACAATATGTGATAAATATAGTATGATTGTTCTAAAATGTGTTTGTTTCTTATTTGTTCTGGAATGTTGAATGTGTATATGTGTGAAGTTTTACATGTTCATGTTAACCCTGTTGATTATAATCTGCTTTTCATCATTTTGTAATTTTTTAATTATGAATGGTGTATATCATTGACTAAGGGTTATGACTTCTCCAAATAGGGGGAGATTGTTGGGTACATTGGTCAAATGTACCTGATTTGAAGAAGCCTCACCTAACTCAATGATATACATCATAATGTATTTGATGTTTGTTTGAGTTACTTGTGCAGGATAGGTATTCACTAGACTGAAGCTAAAAGTTTCTAAGTCCATGTGTCGACACCTAGAGGGAAAGTGTCGACACTTGAGAAAGCGTGTGTCGACACCCAGACAAGCAGTGTCGACACTTGGAGTCATTGTGTCGACACCCAGACAAGTAGTGTCGACACTTGGAGTCATTGTGTCGACACCTGGGATGAAGAGTCGACACCAGACAGAAAGTGTCGACACTTGGAGCTGTGTCGACACTCAGTGAAGAAGTATGCAGAAAAGCTGTGTCGACACTTAGCAGAAGTGTCGACACCTAGAAAAGCTGTGTCGACACTTAGCAGAAGTGTCGACACCTAGAAGAGCTGAGTCTACATCAGAAAGTGTCGACACTTGGAGTTGTGTTGACACTCAGCAAAATTCTGCAGAGACTAAGGACAAGTGCCGACACTCAACACAATGTGTCGACACTCAATCAGCAGAGTCAACATATGAAGAATGTGTCGACACTCAGCACAATGTGTCGACACACAAACAGAAGAATCAGTAATTGAAGTAAGTGTCGACACTCAACACAATGTGTCGACACTAGGCAGAAGAGTCAACACTTGAAGAAAGTGTCGACACCCAGCACAATGTGTCGACACTTAGTTAAAGAGTCTACACTTGAAGAAAGTGTCGACACAAGGAGCTGTGTCGACACCTAGCAAAGAACAGAAAAGTTTACAAAATATTCTAAGTACAAGTGTCGACACTAAGGGAATGTGTCGACACTCAGCTGAAGAAAAAAAATTGAAGACTTGTGTCGACACCAAGAAGCAGTGTCGACACTTGACAGTTTCAACACATGAAGATGTGTCGACACAAAGGAGATGTGTCGACACTTAGAAGAATACAGTTAAAGAATGAAGATCAAGTACTTGTGTCGACACTTAATTTCAGTGTCGACACTTGAAGAAGTATCTGTGTCGAGACATATAAGGAATTGTGTCGACACCTTGTAGACTTGTGTCGACACTTACACAACATGTGTCGACACTTGGTCTATAAGTGTCGACACTTAAGAACAGAAAGTCTCGACACTATCTGACAGTTAGAGAATTTCAAGAAGTGACTGGTTGACATGACAGCTGCCGATCCAGCCGGTCTACAGCAACTGTCAGAGAAATCAGAAGTCTGTTATGAACCGGACCAGCCGGTTACCATGAAGGAAGCCTATAAATAGGCACCCATAGTTTACAGAAACAGATTGATTGTTGTTATTACAAGTAGTGAGAATAATTGAAGTGTTTGATCAGATTAAATCAAAAAAGTGATACACAGAGGATCAACACAAGAAGATCTGACAGTCCAACTGCAGATCTAAGAAGTTGGAGAGAGAGAGCTCCAATCAAGAATTCAGTCTTCGGAACTAAGGCTGAGAAGAAGGATTCAGAATCATCTGGATCTCAAGAAGCAGAGGTCAAGGATTAACTGCAGAGGATTCAGACTAATTCAGTTCTAACTCAAGAAGCTTTGAAGGAAGCTAAGTCAGTTTGGATCTAGCTGAGTTCTTCCAAGAACTCTTCAAGAAACTCTCAACTCCTCTCTTATTTTCTGAGTTGTAGAGTTAGTTATTGTAATTCAATCTTAACTTGTAGGATCCATTGGATCTGAGAGAATTATAAGCCTATATTATAAAGGCTGAGGGTAGGGCTTGGTTGCCTGAGTGTAGGAGTTGAAGAACTCTGAGTGTAGGCCTTAATTGGCTGAGTGTAGGCCTGGGTGGCTGAGTGTAGGCCTTTGTGGCTGAGTGTAAGGCTTTGGGCCTGAGGTGTAGGAACCTTGTTGGGTTCTGAGATAGTGGAGAAGATTGGCCGAATCTAGTACACTGCTAGATAGGCGAAGGGGGAAAGTGGATGTACCCAAAGATTGGGGAACCACTATAAATTAGTGTGTCTGCTGTGCTGTGCTGTGGATTAACTGTTTATATTCTGTAATTGCTGTTAGCTGTAGAAATCTGTGAAATAATTGTTGTGCTGACAACAAAGTCTTAAAAAGGTTTATGTCACCTATTCACCCCCCCCCTCTAGGTGTTTAGGTACCATATCTTTCAACCCCACCAAAATGGGTGCCCTGGTCAAACCAGGCACCCAAATATTCAAACCAATTTTGCTGTACACTAGATTCTCCAGGCTACAGGTTTAATGTTGACCACATTTTATAAAATAGCCCCTAAGTATTTTTAAAAATTAAAACCATTAAATACAAAATGTGTGACACAATCAAATAATCAGAAATTTATATCCTATAGTATATTATCATTCCCTGCACGAATCTTGGCGCGCCTTGGACGGCATCCCATCATCTTCAAGCTCCAGCCGACGGTCCCGATTCCACCATCCTGGAGCCTCTTCCAGATGCTGCCGCCGGCAATCCGGCAACCTCCACGGCCGGCCACCACCGCCACCACCTCCATTGAGGTGGTGGTTGTCGCTAGGCGGCGGCACAGCCGCTGGAAAGCCCTATTCTGGCGATCCCGAGAAGTGGAATTCCATGGAAAACCAGGAAAATTTGAACTTGGATCGGGTACAATTGACCCCGAACCTTGGCCCTAATGATTCCTATGAACTACCCAAGGAAGAAGGAGTGGGGGAGGATCTTGCTAGTGGCCTGAAGTCTGGAAGATCACCGGGATGCCATTTTTAAGGTGGCGCCGCTCGAATTTTACAACTGTACAGTGGAACTGCTTGGCTCCTTCAGGTAAGTGGTGGAAATGAATCCCTGGAGTCCAGTGAAGCTTTTAAGGGGGAGAATTGGGGTGTTAGGTGGCTATAGGCTTCATTGTCATTATTGGCCTTAGTCAAGGTTGGCGGCCATGGTAGGTAGGGGGGTGAAACATGGTTCAAACCAGTAAAAAACTAGCTGGTTGAATTGGGGCTGCCTTCCTTGTCCTAGAGCAATGAATGGGAGGTTGGGGAAGGGGAAGGAGGAGCCCAAAGTCTTCCTCCATTACTTTCTTTCACTTTCTCTCTCTTACATAGGTGGCTTTTTCTCTCTCCTACACACCAAGCTGAAATTTGGCTCCAACCTAACCAAATGGAATCCCACATATCCATTTCATCTACCAAAACAAGGTTAGCCCAAGTGAGTTGGGCTTGAGCTTAAGTTAGCCCATTAGGGCTAGCTTGACCTAAACCTTGACTAGGGTTGACCTTGGTCAATTTAGTCTTCGAGGTTGCCCCAAATGGGTACTTGGTGACCCATTGGCCTCCCCTAAGGTCTAGGTGGGGTTGACTTGGCCCTTTGGAGGTCACTTGACCCTTATGTAGGGCACTTTGATAACTTTAGGGCTAGAGTTGACTTTGGTCAACTTAGCCTTTTTGGTTGATGCCAATGGGTCCTTGGTGATCCATTGGACTCTCACTAGGGTTAGGAAGGTATATGTGAGGTCCACTTGGCTAAGGGAACTTCAGTTGGCCCTATGCAGGTCAGTTTGACTCATTTAGGGTTAGAGTTGACTTTGATCAACCTAGCCCCTTGGGTGGACCCCAATGGCTCCTAGGTGACCTATTGACCTCACTCTAGGGTTAGGTGGGCTTGGGTGGGGTCCACTTGGCTAGGGGATGGTCAGTTGACCCTATGTAGGTCAGGTTTGACTCATTTAAGGTTAGAGTTGACTTTGGTCAACTTAACCCTTTGGACTGCCCTCCATGGGTCCTTAGTGACCCATTGATCCCACTTTAGGCCTAGAAAGGCCCTGGTAGGGTTAATTGAGCTTTACTATAGCACACTGCCCTTAGTTAGGGAACCTTGCCCATTTCAGGCATGTGGTGGTTCTAGGTCAACTGGGCCACCCTAGGTTGACTCCAATGGACCCTTTGAGCTCTAATGAACTTCATAATGGATTGGTGATACCATGGTGGGGTCTTGGAGTCTTGGTGAAGCCCTATGATCATCTTAAACAAGGGTTCAGGAATGTACTATTTGCAGACCATAGTGGTCTCACCTACATTCCTAGGTTCACTTGGCCTTCTTGGGCTTCCTAGGGTTTTGTCATGACCTAGTCATGACAAAACCACTCCTAGGGGTCTAGGTGTTTGAGGGATGTTACACATGGAGTGCGTGAGTGTGTAGGCAATGTATAATTACCGTTATGAAATGGATACTTACTGGTGTTTTGTACATTGTTAGGTGGCGAGAGTGGTGCTGGGCAGTAGGAGCCCCAACGATATGATGAGAGTGCAACACCCATTGAAGTGCCTACGCCTCCTTCGTAGGAGACCATATGGATGGTGACAGAGACAGTGCTTGTGGTGTTACACGCACAGCTCACTGGACAGGCAAGGACTGCAGGAGTACTAGTACAGACTGGTGCACGACAAGAGCGTGCTGCAGTTGTGGTGGAGGCGCAAGCAATAGACCAGTCATTGAAAAGCTTTATGGAGTTTCATACACCTACATTTGGTGGAGCACGTTCTCCAACGTAGGCGGAAGATTGGTTGGCTCGAGTAAAGAGGATCCTGACTGCAATTAGGACGACAGAGGAGCAGAAAGTGACGTTAGCCACTTTTCTATTGGAAGGAGATGCGAGACTGTTGTGGGACGAGATGGAGGTGCATCACTTGGCAGGTCGTGGATTAGCGGAGGTTTCAATGGATGAATTCTCTCGATTTTTTAGCCAAGTATTTGTCAGTGTCGCAGCGGATTGCGATGGAAAATGAGTTTCAACGCCTGGTGCAGCGTGAGGCAGATATTGATACATACCTGCATGAGTTTACCAGACTGGGGAGATATGCGGGGTCTACCTTTGCGGAGGAAGCGCGAAAGATGAATCGATTTTATGAGGGACTGCTGGATGAGTTAAGGTTGGTCCTCCCGAGTTCGGTGAACCAAGGCTTCCAAGCATTCGTTGATACGGCCCGTGCTTTGGAAAAAGATTTGAAGAAGGTACAAGAGAAGAAGAGACTGGCAGTGGGAAAGCCAGAGTTTAAAGTGCCACAATCGGAGCAGTCAGAGTTTAGAAGATGAGAAAAGAAAAAGTTTAGGCCTACGGAATCAGCTCCGTCAACTGTTTTTTCGGGGGTGACTTATGGGACAGGACGTGTTGATACACGTATATGTTATAACTACGGGAGGCAAGGACACATAGAGAAATTTTGTTGGAATGCCCCTGCAGGAAGTGAGAAAAAGATAGGTGCATATTATGAAGAAAAAGGTAAAGCAGTGGCCGAGTCATCTGCATCCCGGACGCAACCTTGATTGCATAATTTTGAAGTGCAAGAGACGCAAAGCGCAATTGGTGAAATTCAGCCTCGAGTGTTTAATTTGGCTCTTATGCGAGAGATGCAAAATCAAGAGGCTGAGCGAAAGTAAGGATAGTGACATGTATCACTTTAGTGATGTGAATATTGTTATATATAAGGACAGGATATATGTATATAAGATGATGTGAATATGTCGTGTTACATGTTGAAATGTTGCTACAATGGCAGTGATTGATCGATGTTGTTTGAGGGTCTATAAAATGTGTGTGGCTAGAGATCACTAGCTAAAACTATGGATCAATGTGCACATGTGGAGATTATATTGGTGTAACATATGTTATTGATGTCATAACAGTTTGGTTGCTGTTTTCTGTGCAATTTCGTTAACAAAATTTCTTGAAGGAGGGGAGGGTTGTAATAGCCCAAATTCGAGATATGGGAAAATATTGGGTGACACGGCCTGGGACACGGGCATGTCCCAGGGCGTGTCCTGCTCTGGTTGTACAGTTGGGCGCGTGGTCGACGAAATTTGTTCGACAAATTTTCGGGAGGTACACGCCCGTGACACGGGCGTATCAGGGGGCGTGACCTACGACGTGTCCCCCCTGGTCGACGATTCTCTCTCGAGTAGTTGAGGTCGACGAATACTCGAGAAAGAGTGTACATGGCCTGTGACACGGGCGTGTCACAGGGCGTGTCCCGCTCATACTCGAGTAGCTCTCGTATTGGTCGAAATGTACTCGAGTAGGTGGAAAAGTAATCGAGTAAGAGTGGGGGGGGGGGGGTGACACGGGCGTGTCATCCCGGGCTTCATGGAGCCGAAGCGATCTTTAAGGGTAATGATCTCCTTCTTGGACATCGAAGTCCTCTATTTATGCATGTGCGTGGAATCCTCCACCAAGAGGTGGATTTAAGAAGTGATTCCTTGGTTGAGTCTGCATCTAGAGCCGGAAGTGTGGAGTACGAAATAGACATGCTGTGTGAAGCCCATCTGGACGGGTAGTCTGGATTGGTGATGATCATGGGTAAACCGGAGAAGACTCCATGGATTTGATGCTGTGAAAGATTTATGCTTTGGTGGAATGGTTGTGTATGGATGAATGAATATTGGTTATGGATGTATGGAGGCTTTGTTTAAGCTCCTGGTTATGTTGAGAGATCAATGGGTAACATGCTTGGGGGAAACGTGGAATGAACCTGGCATGTTACACCACATGGTGTGGGTTGATCTGTATTAGTGAGGATCGATGGGTGGCAATGTTTGGGAGGAAGTGAGGTGGACCATACTTGCTACACCACATAGTGTGGGTCGATCATATATATGTGAGGGGTCGATGGGTGGCAATGCCAGGGGAGCCTCGATAGACCTGGCTGCCACACCACATGGTGTGGGTCGATCTGCTCTGGTTGTTTGTGAATGCTGCGAGATAGTACCTCTGAGTGGTATGGATGGGATGTCACCAATAGTGAGATTGGTGGACTAGGATTGAACCGCCCAACCAACAAGTGAAGAGCCTCGATCGGCGGAGTATGACTGGTATATCCGGTACATCCAGAAGGTGCCCCGAGTGCATGGAGCATCCGGTGGAGACCGACATTTGTGATATGGACTATGATTGATAGATTGATAGAAATGATGATGGCTATGACTACAGGGAAGGAACCACTGCACAGGATATGGGGTAGGGTCGTTATAAGTGGTCAGCGAATGCTGACCATTACTTTGTTTTTTGTTTGGATTGGATGGCTAATTGCATGTTCCGCTGCTTGAATTGAAATGAGAGGAATGGAGGCTTGCTGCTATAGGCCCTTGAAGGCTGTGCGAAGAAACGTGGTTGGATTTCATGTGTGGCCGACCTTCGTGCCGATGTACGAAAATGTATTTGTGCAAAGAGAAATCTGTAAGGCCTTAAGGCCAGTGTGTATGAGTTGTATACATTCCTGATTTGGATATATAAATATGGAGTTTATATAGTAGTGGACATTCTCTGAGTTGAGTTCATGTTAACGTAAAACGCTGCGCTAGAATAGATTGAGTTAGGATGCGAGTAGATTTTGATTTCCACAAGTAATTTTGCTGCTTATATGTGACATATGGGGTGGGGCCCCAGCCGGACCCACCGTTATACGCCATGTGACGAGTGGGGGCGTTACAGGAGGTAAGTCTATCCTTCAGCTCCTGGAATGCTGCTTCATATTGTGGTGTCCACTCAAATGGCACACCTTTCTTCATCAATGATGTAAGAGTTAGGGAAATCTTGGAAAATCCTTTCATGAACTTGTGGTAGTACCCGGCAAGTCCAAGGAAGCTCCGCACATCGGCCGCCGACTTCAAGGGAGACCACTCCTTCACAGGACACACCTTGGCCGGATCCACCACTAGCCCAGCTCCACTGATCACGTGACCCAAGAAAGCAACCTCCTTAAGCCAGAATTCGCACTTGCTAAATTTGGCGTACAAGGCGTGCTCCTTCAATTTCTTCAACATCAAAGTCAGGTGCTTGACATGCTCCTCCTCCGTCTTGGAGTAGACCAAGATGTTTTCGATGAAAATAATAACGAAGATGTCCAAATACGGTTCAAATACCTCGTTCATCAGGCTCATGAAAGCTGAAGGGGAATTTGTGAGCCCAAACGACATTACAGTGAACTCGTACAACCCATATCTTAAACTAAAGTCCGTTTTCTGGATGTCCCCTTCTTGTATTCTCAACTGATAATATGCTGAGCGCAAGTCCAGCTTAGAAAACCAATGCGCTCCCACTAGTTGATCGAATAACTCGTCGATCCGAGGCAGCGGATAAGTGTTCCACACCGTTAGTCGATTGAGTTCCTGATAGTCTATGCATAAACGCAGGGTTCCATCCTTCTTCTTCACGAACAATACAGGGGCTCCCCATGGTGACAAACTGGGGCGAACGAACCCTGACTCCACCAGTTCTTGCAGTTGGACTCTAAACTCCGCGAGTTCCTTCGGGGCCATTCGGTAAGGGGCCTTGGATACAGGCTTGGCACCTGGTACTAGATTAATTTGAAAATCAACTTCTCAATGCGGGGGTAATCCTGACAGTTTCTCAGGAAATACCTCGGGGAAATCACGCACTACCCGTACATATTTCATATCCAACGTCATCTCCTTCAACTCGAACTAGATCATGAAGACTTCATTCCACTTCATATGGGATTTTACTGTCTGAACTGAAGATAACAACGTACGAGGTGCGAAGCTAATACCTAGGAAGATGACATCCGAGTCCCCATGTCTCAAGTATATTCGTTTCTCTGCACAGTCAATCCTTGCAAAGTGCCAGTCCAACCACGCCATGCCCAAAATGATGTCAAACTCCGTCATTCTCAAGACCGTGGTAGGCATATCAAAGGCTTTTCCCCCAATGAATATCTCGAACTCGCACTTAGCGGTTGCAATCATCTCCGAGCCGTCCGGTAGGCGCACTCGTCTGGCTATACCAGTAAAGTATTGTACGCTCTCCGTGTCCTTAATGAAGTCCTCAGACACAAAGGAGTGTGAGCACAGGTATAGAACAGTGCATAGGCCGTCTTCCCGCCAACTATCACGGTGCCTAAGTACCAATAACCAAAACTTATTGCTAGGTGTCTAGTATGTCTCAAGCAACTTTAAGTTAAACAATGAAAACGTGATAATTACTTAAATCATACCTGCAATCACATCTTGGGGATTCCGTTCTTGCGCCATGTCCAGCGCGTACACTTGATCCCGAGCAGGGTCGGGGTTTCCTCCTCGTGGCCCTCGTCCTCGACCACGCATGAAACCCCGCCCCCACAGAGCTGTCGGAGGGAGAGCAGGAGGGACATTCCCAAACAACCGCGGGCAGAAATGCCGAATGTGGCCCGGCTGGTTGCATTCGAAACACACCAACCCACGACGCCCTTCAGGTTGCTGAAATTGTTGAGGCTGAGGCGGTGTAGGCAACGCAGGCGGCTGCGTAACCGGATGCTCCACTCTAAAATCTCGGTGGAAACGTCCTCCACCTCCTTGATGACCCCTTCCTCTCCTAAAGTCCTGCCTCCTTCTATTTCTTGGGCCATCTTCCATCACGCCTCCGCAGGTTTCTTACCACTACTCAAGTGGTCCGCCTCCAATCTCTTTACCATGTTGATAATCTCCGCCAAGCTAGCGTCCGCTGTAAACAAAAGGGCCTGCCTTAGGGGATCTCGTGTAATGGCCTCCCCAGCCTACGCTCGCAAGGACGGCCGCCGACACCCCCGGCACCACGCTCGAAAGGGTTCAGCCTAAACAGGTCTGCAGACCATGCACCCCAACCTCTCTCCGGCCTGTTTATCAGCACGGTAGGTTGTTGCCACTGGGTCTCGAACCCAGGACCTTGATAAGGGAGCTTTTTGCCACTCCCTCATCACTAACTGAGCCACTCCCTCATCACTACTATCAAGGAGGTCTCGGTTTCGATCCCTGACCTCAACAACCCGCCTGTGGATTTAGAGGGGTTGGGGTGCATGGTCTACAGACCTAGTTAGGCTGAACCCTTTCGAGCGTGGTGCTGGGGGTGCCGGCGGCCATCCTTGTGATCATGGAGCTAGGGAGGTCGTTATATCTCGCAGCCCTTTGTAGAAGCATTTGGCGTATCCTCTATCATCCAGGTCAAATGAGTCCGCGAACCTTACAAGATGCTGGAACTCTTGCTAGTATTCCGTAACCGATTTTGATCCCTGCTTCAGTAGTAGAAACCTCTGTTGGAGCTCATCTCAAGCCGATGTAGGAATGAAGTGCTACAAGAAGACACTCGAGAACTCGCTCCAACTTATCTCGGTATACACTCGTCCTTGGAACGTGGAGCCCATGAGTGACTTCCACCACCTCTTAGCATGTAGATCCAAGACGGACACTGCCAATGTTACAGCCATGTTGGTCGGGCAACGGATCGCTGCCAATAGCTCTTGCACCATGTCAAGACATTCCTCCATGCGTACGATCGACTCCGTCCCGAGGTATGCGTGAGGGGAGAGAGCCCGAAAGGTGCTCAGCCAGCTAGAGCCCGGAGCCTATTGTTGAACCAGAGGTTGCTGCGCCCTAATGGCATCCATGATGGCGGTGAGCGTTCGCCCCAACTCGGATTGTTGAAAATGAGTGTGTATGGAAGGGGTAGGAGTGCCCCCATCAGCTCAGCGTGCACTGGAATCTACACGTAAAACACAAATGTATGGTCAGGTTGGATAATCTTAAGGTCAAAATTAGACAAACTTAGTGTGAATTACATATGAGCACACCACTGCTTCCGCTAAGTCAGTTTGTCCCCAAACTGACTAATCGAACAGGGGTGGTACCATTGTTGAATGACTTCTTTAGTTGAGGGTCATGGCAAACTGATACCATTTGTAAGACACCCCCTCCCGGATCCCAAAACACGACATGAAGGGGGGTCTTATGCCCGAAACAGCCGCCTTGCGGTAGCATTAGCACACGGGCTAACCTATACCACGAGACGCCTATTCCGCCGGCTACAATCAATATCAACATACATATGCCAACCCAACCAATCTATAATATAAAAGAGAGAAGTCAAAACCACACTAAGCATATATGTCCAAATTACATCAAATAAGAGAAGCTAAACATGCTTCTTCAATATCAGAGTACAGCTATAAAATTGCCCAAACGGGCTACATCAGAGTCGCTCAACACTCACATCCGTAACCGACAGTAGCGACGACACCGTCATATCAGGCCCTGTCGTCCTGACCTGGCTGTCCTGCTACATAGTCTGCGGCTGCCCTACCTGTGGGGTGAGCTCCTAAAAAGGAAGATGTAGCTACCGTTAGTCGAAAAGACTAAGTGGCTTCACATCCGCTCCCCTGGCGACTCCTCGGCACCGGGCGGAGAAAAGAACAAGGGTAATATATACAAATAGTAAAACATGTACAAGCAGGTGGTAATAGTACATGAATAACAATATTATAAACTAACAGTTCTAATTGAGCAATAGTAATTCAACAAGTACAAGT
Organism: Platanthera guangdongensis; assembly: GCA_039583875.1. Lineage (NCBI taxonomy): Eukaryota > Viridiplantae > Streptophyta > Magnoliopsida > Asparagales > Orchidaceae > Platanthera > Platanthera guangdongensis. The sequence continues at coordinate 99,152,734 of CM077158.1, read as the reverse complement.
AACTACAGCAGGAAAGTAACTTAACTTATAAGGATGACCATACAAGCTTATAAGTTAAGGATCGGTTTACATAATGTAACTCATCGTATAGGAGTGCCCATTCAAACTTATATGATGAGGATCTTGTTGTGCAATGTAATGTAATGGTATGTATGATATGCAATGACTCACCCATGATCACACCATGCAATTACCATGTCGACAAAGACTATAGTTCCCACTATTTGAGCAAGTAGCTAACCTCTCGGACATCAACCACTGTGGCTAGGCGGTGATAGTAGAGCAGGCATCTCTACTACTAGGCGGGTATCCACACTACTTCAGCTAGGCCTCCGTACGTCTCAACTCTAAGAACACAACAGCAGAGCCCATGCGTACTATGGCCAATCGGGGTCTCGGGTAGATGTGCACCGCGAACACAACATGAACTGTCCTGGTGTGACCCGGAAGGGGCGTCAGAAGTAAGCACGATGACACAGCCAAATAGTTCACTTGGCACGGAAGGGGCCCCGGGACATGAACACTGAGGACACAACCCAACCGCCCAAAGTCTAACTGTCAACTCCCGTCAGTGTGACGATCGGCGAGCCCATAGACCTGCCACACTATCCTTAACCCAGGATTATGACACCGCGTGTCGACTCACACAGCATGCAAATTCCACACCACCGTGGCATGGAATGGGCCTCAAGAGTAGGCACAAGGACACACGCCAACCATCCACTTGGCCCGGAAGGGGCCCCGGGACGTGAACACAGAGGACCAAGTGTCACAACCCGCATTTTCTCTATGATAAAATCATATCAGAGCAAGAGAAAACACGTGCCGTGATGCCACGTCGTGCAGGGGATAACTGCACACGCTCAGGCAAAACTGCAGACCTTTGATTTTTTTTAAGGAAGTTCGCAAGAAAACTGGTTATGTTGAAAGGCCGAATCCCTCGGCACGGTGGATCAGCTAGTCCACAATAAAAGTATATTTATACGCAGCAGAAAGTACTTTGGTTCAATTAAGTTGACATCCTAAATGAGCATAAGTGTCCCCGAGGGACAACTCATGGTATGCACGACTCTAAGGTGAATATAATATATATAGGAAAGATAGTCTTTTTACGCTAAGGAAATATAGTGTCTTCATTTTATAAATATGTTATGCATGATGTACATATAATAATGCTTTTAGGGTTTAAAATATCTAACATGAAACCTAGCATAAATCCTTCCCAGAAGCAAGTAAACAACCACAAATAGGCAAAGACAGCAGTTTAAGTTCATACCCAGCATCGCAAGAAGCCACCAGTGGGCGCCAACAATCTGACACGAACCCACTGGTGAGTATGTATGTCTATACAGAAAGGTAAAGAACTACCTCACAAAATTGGGGATCCGCTAGCTCAGCTACCCAAGAGGCCACAAACTAGCCCCTCCAAAAGAACTAGCCGCTGAACCGGCTACAACCTGGACCTGAGGCATTCAAGAAAAGAACACCTCAGCAAGAAAATAAACAAAAGGTAAATAGAGCATTAGATTAATGAGCAAACAAAAGAAAGGGTTTACCAACCCGGCAACAAACTGCTTAAGCAAAATAAAGGGCATGACAGTAAGAAAAGAGTACTGTCTAAAGCACAACAAATCACACCAAGTGCGAGCAACAAAAGCAATAAGCCCTAAAAAGAGGCTGCAACAACAACAAGATATGCACATATATGCCCAAAGAAAGAGTAAACAAAAACAGGGAAGGGACTAACAGTCCTAGCACGTGGGTAAGTGGTAGTTGTTAAAACATGGATCTGAATACATAACCAAAATCAGATCCAAAAAGGGCTAAGGGGTCAAACAGTGGCAGTACTAGGGTCCCACACACGCCAACCCAAACCGGGGCAAAAGGCGGTGGCCACAGCTCACCACATAAAACCACCCCTCCAGAGGCCACCAAAACTCCACCACATGCCACAACCCAAGAGTCGGCAAGCAAAAGAAATTAGCCGAACACCCAATACCACCCCCTAGAGAAAGGGAAAAGTCATACTAACAAACCTAAGGAAACACACGAACCCAAGATAGAATTATCGAGCCCACTCGACGCGGCGTTGAGTAAGCTCCGCTCACTTGACACCGAAAATACTGAGCCGCAAATCCTACGCTAGGTGACGGCGTTGAGCGAACTCGGCTCACTCGACGCTGTCAGCGCCATTCCATCCTAACTACTCGGGGCTACCGCAACTAAACCTAAATTGTAACTAACCGCAGCCTCACCCTAACTCTAGCTACCCATTGCACACCAAGACCTCAGACAACGAGAGAACATTGATTTAAATGTAAAAAGGACAATGAAACAACCCATGGATGAAATGAATGAAGAAGACATCCTACTGTTCTAATTTCTAAGGAGGAAAACAAATAATGAAAACAAAAATATTGCACAGGAAAAGAGAACAGGGCAAGAGTTAGAATAATTTAGCAAGGGCAAAGAAGCCACTTGCCTCTACCTCCAGGAAAAACAACAGCTAACACCACCGCTTAGCACCGGAGGCAAGATCGGCCACCTAGAAGACCAAAACTAAAACTTGAGGAAAAGAAAAGAAATCAGATATTTACAATCCCTGGAATCAAACCCTAAATCAAGAAAAACATACATGAAAGGGAAGATCTAGACGAGAGCAAGCCAAATCTGCTATCTCACGAGAAAAACGAGCTCTAACCCTCCAGAAATCGCCGACCAAAACAACCACCGCCTCCTCTCAAACCCCTTCAGCTGGGAGCTCTCCAGACTCGGGAACGATGAAAATGAGGAGGAAAAACGGTTCACGACAACAAAAGATGATTTCAGGAGAAAAAGTACGGAACACGCCCAAGACACGCCCGTGACACGCTCCGACACGCCCGTATCACGGGGCGTGTACTAACTCGACGAACGTCGACCTCCACTCGACGAAACACGGGACACGCCCCCGACACGCCCGTGATACGGCCCGACACGCCCGTGTCACGGGGCGTGTACTCACACACCTACCCACTCGACGAAGGTCGATCTCCGCTCGACGAAACAGGTGACACGCCCTGTGACACGCCCGTGTCACAGGCCGTGTACCAACTCAAACACCACTCGACGATCGTGGAGCGCCGATCGTCGAACAAAGAGACATGCCCCGTGTCACGCCCGTGTCCGATATGACACGCCCGTGACACGGCCGTGTTCTCACTAAAACTCCGCCTGACGATCATCGAGCGCAGCTCGACGAAGGGGGACACGCCCTGTGACACGCCCGTGTTCCTACAAAAACCCCGTCGACCAAAAATTCGTCGACCAGAGAAACGGGAGCTCTACCCGAGCATGACACGCCCAGGGTCACGGGCGTGACCCAGGCCGTGTCACCACAGAAAAAGAAACATGCTAACTCATAGCAAACAAGAGACAAGACACCAGCCTACTAGCTCGGCCACATCAGGCACGCACAGCACAACAAACATCACAAACTTTACAGCTAACTGAACAAACGCCGAAACGACGTGAAAGCGAACGATCCCGGATTTCGACCAAAACTCGCACCGTAGCTAAACTCCAAAGCTACGAAAACAACGGTGAGGTCGAAAACAACATCCGACGATCGCACACTCGGGCCAACACCTCCCGAAGCCAAAACAAAGGCATTTCCCTAAGAGGCCCAACCGAGTCACCAAAAGAGACTGCGGCTAGCTGGGGAAATTTGGCAACAGGCTACAACCAGGCTACCCCAGGAACCTAAAGAGCTAAGACCACGCTCTACAACGGTGAAGGGACAGAAATGCGTCATCGTAACGCCAATCCAAGATCAAACAAAACCAAGAAAAACCGGGGGCGTTACAGCCACTCCCCCTAAAAGAAAGTTTCGCCTCGAAACTTTACTTACCACACTCCTGTAAAGAAGGAGAGAGAAAGAGCCAGGGAAAAAGGGCTACATATATAAATAAAACAGAACATACCCGACACAAAATCAGGGAAAAAGATGAGGGTGAGCCTCCCTCATAGCCGACTCCAATTCCCAGGTCGCGCTTTCTACACCATGATTCCTCCATAAAACTTTAACCATAGGAATAGCCTTCTTCCGCAATGCACGAACCTGAGAATCCAGAATGCGGACAGGAACTTCCACATAAGAAAGATTCGGCTCCAACTGTGGCACAGAATCCAAAACCTGCCTGTCATTCATCACACATTTCCGCAGCTGACTGACGTGAAAGACATCATGCACGCCAGGGAAATTTGCGGGCAAAGCCAGCCTATAAGCTGATATCCCAATCCGCTCAACAATCGGAAATGGCCCCACGAACCTCGGGTCCAACTTCCTGTTCTTGCCAAAACGCTTGACTCCGATCAACGGGGAGACCTTTAAGAACACTGAGTCCCCCACCAAAAATTCCAAGTCCGATCTACGCCGATTGGCATTTTTCTCATATCTCTCCTGGGCTATCCGAAGCTTTTCCCGTATAAGCTTCACAGCAGTTTCCATCTCCTCGAGTGCTTCTGGACCCAACAAAGGTCTCTCGCCCACCTCAGCCCAAAACAAGGGAGTCCTGCAGCGCCTCCCATACAAGGCTTCAAAAGGAGCCATTTGCAAGCTTTCTTGATAGCTGTTGTTATACGCAAATTCCATAAGCCGCAAGCGCTCATCCCACGCTCCTCCGTGGTCCAGAATATAGCATCGGATCGTATCTTCCACAATCTGATTTACTCGCTCCGTCTGACCGTTGGTCTGCGGATGATAAGCTGTGGAATATCTCAAATCTGTACCCAACCCTTCTTGAAGGCTCCTCCAAAAACGAGACGTAAACCTGGAGTCTCGATCTGATATGATACTCACGGGTACACCATGCAATCTAATAACCTCATCCAAATACAGCTTGGCTATCTTCCTCATCGGATAATCGATCTTAAATGGTACGAAGTGAGCACACTTCATCAATCTGTCTACAATCACCCAAACTGAATCATGCCCTTTAGGAGATCTCGGTAAGCCTGTAATGAAATCCATCGAGATACTCTCCCACTTCCACATCGGAATCTCTAAGGGAGTCAGCTTGCCACCAAGCCTCCCATGGTCGGCTTTCACTCGCCTGCAGGTGCAACACTCTGAAACAAATCTGGCTATGTCATTCTTCATCCCATACCACCAGGCAATCTCCTTTAAATCATGATACATCTTGGTAGACCCTGGATGGTAGGCAACACTAGATCCGTGGGCTTCTCTGCACACCATACCCCGAATATCTCCAACTGCGGGAATGCAAAACCTACCACGATACTTCAAGGTACCCGCATCATCTATAAAGAAATCTGGTAGTTCACCTTTTTTAGCTCGAAGATACAAATACAGAAGATCGGGATCATCCTTCTGATACAGTCTCGTAAGCACAATCCACGAAGGTTCTGCCACTGCCAAGCTACTCTGCGAATCGCAGCTTCCCACAAAAATGTCCATCAAAAGAAACTCTTCCACTAGACGCTCGACGAAGAGATTGAAAATCTTACCTGACTTCCGACTCAGGGCATCAGCCACCACATTCGCTTTACCGGATGGTACTGAATTTCAACATCATAGTCGGCCACGTACTCCAACCACCGCCGCTGTTGCAGATTCAATTCTTTCTGAGTGAAGACATACTTAAGACTCTTATGATCCGTGAAAATCTTGCACTGTGCGTCGTATAACAAATGCCTCCACAATTTCAGCGCATAGATCACAGCTGCAAACTCCAGGTCATGCGTAGGGTAATTCCTCTCGTGAGTCTTTAGCTGTCTCGACCCGTACGCAATCACCTTCCCGCCCTGCATCAATACACAACCCAGTCCGACATGCGACACATCCACATATATATCATACTCACTATCTTCAGTAGGCAAAGACAAAACTGGAGCTGAACATAACCTTCTTTTTAATTCTTCAAAAGCCTCCTCACACTTGCCATCCCATATGAAGGCTGCATTCTTCTGCGTCAACCTGGTCAACGGCGCAGACAAAGTGGAGAATCCCTCTACAAATCTTCTATAATATCCAGCCAAGCCCAAGAAGCTTCTGATCTCTTTGGGAGTAACAGGCCTTGCCCACTCCATAACAGCAGCGACCTTTTCTGGGTCCACCGATATTCCCTCCTTATTAACCACGTGGCCGAGAAAAGAAACTAGAGGCAACCAAAATTCGCATTTGCTCAGCTTGGCGTACAGCTTATGGTCTCTCAGAGTCGTCAAGACCTGTCGCAAATGTCGATCATGCTCCTCCGCATCTCTAGAGTACACCAAAACATTGTCTATAAAGACAATCACGAACTTATCTAAGAAATCCTTGAAAACCCTGTTCATCAGATCCATAAAAGCTGAGGGCGCATTAGTCAAACCAAATGACATAACCAAAAACTCAAAATGCCCATGACGAGAGCGGAACGCTGTCCGCGGAACATCTGACTCCCGAATCCTCAACTGGTGATAGCCCGAACGAAGATCTATCTTGGAAAACACGGCACTACCACGCAGTTGGTCAAACAAATCGTCGATTCACGGCAAAGGGTACCTGTTCTTAATAGTAACCTTGTTCAGCTCTCTATAGTCGATGCATAGCCTCATCGACCCATCTTTATTTTTAACGAACAGCACTGGTGCACCCCAAGGTGAAGAACTCGGCCTTATGAAACCTTTTGCCAACATCTCATCCAGCTGAATTCGCAACTCTTCCAGCTCTCGCGGGGCCATCCGGTACAATGCCTTTGCAATAGGACGCGTGCCTGGCTCCAAATCTATAACAAACTCGACATCTCGATCGGGTGGAAGACCGGGGAGATCATCAGGAAACACATCAGAGAAGTCACATACCACAGGAATCTATTCCAAACGCGACACTCTAACAACTGTACCTACCAGAGAGACCATACAGGCAGAACAACCAGAATCAAGCAACTTCCGAGCACGCACCGCAGAAATGACTGGAGACTCCTGGAGAGAATACCCATAAACGCTCCCTGGCTGACCGTTGTCCTTGACGAAGTCCAAGCGCTTACCCTTGCACTGGATCACAGCATCGTATCTTGACAACCAGTCCATGCCCAAGATAACATCGAAGTCCTCCAGGTCAATCACCTTCAGGTCTGCCTTGGCTAGAAAATCCCCCAACAAAATCGGACAATCAAGGACACCCAGGTCCGTAACCACAGAGTCACCGGAGGGGAACTTAACGCAAAAGGCACCACCAACACGATCTAGGCCCAAACTGAACCGCTCCATGAAGGCTCTAGCCACAAACGAGTGGGTAGCGCCGGAATCGAAGAGAACGCGCGCCCAGCGGTTCTTTACCTTAAATCGTCCTACAAATAGCGCACGCATCTAAGGGAACAAACGAAAAAAAAACGAAGCTACAACCAAATGGGAAACATAACGAAACGACTGGGGAGGAGTCGAACCTGAAATAACCTAGGTTGAAGTCTGCGCTTTGTCTGTCGAAAGCACATTCAGCTTCCCCTTTCCTCTATCCAATTGCTGAGGCGGTGGCAAAGTCTGGAGGAGAACTGGCTGCAGAACAGGCTGGAACTGGCTGCAGAACAGGCTGGAACTGTGGGCACTTTGTCTTGAGATCGCCCTTCTGGCCGCACTGAAAACAGACCTTATCTTTTAACCAGCAACGGGCAGCCTCGTGCCCCTTCCTTCCACATAAGGCACATACCAAGTATCCTCTGGAAGCACCCTAAATCGCATGCACCTGTTCCTTCTTCTGCACTCCCAACCTTTTGAAACACTTCTCAACAGGGTGGCCTGACCGGCCACAAAAACTACAAACCTCTTTGTTCCTCTTTCTCGAGACAGCATCAGGTTCCTGAGGGCTCTTCCCTCCAACGGTCTTCCGCTTATCCTTCCTCAACTGCTGGCCTCTATTTTTGCATTCTCAATGGCCTCAACTCTCAAGGCAGCTTCAACCACGATGGCATAACTGACTGCTCCGTAGGCATTTGCTAACTGCTGAATGTCGCTTCTGAGTCCACCAAGAAATCGCTTAACTCGGTCTGCTTCAACACTCACCAGACCAGGGGCGAACCGACTCAACTTACTAAACTCAATCTCATACTCACTAACCGAGTGCTTCCCCTGCTTCAAATGGAGAAAGTCATTCATCAGCCAGTCCCTCTCGACTGAAGGCAGAAATTTACTCAACAACATCACCTTAAATGACTCCCAAGAGCATCCTGCCACTAAGCTCTCTTTCTCCCTCAACCACCAATTCTTTGCTAAGCCCTTGAGCTAGTAGGCAGCGAGCATCACTCTCTGATCGTCCGTAATCCCTGAGTAAGAGAACATCTCCTCAATGGTGATCAGCCAGTCATCCAAAATCATGAAGTCTGCTTGCCCATCATAAGTAGGGGGTCTCAGCCGCTGAAACTGAGATATAAACGCCATATCCGGGGGCACCACAACCAAAGGCACGGGAGGAGAAGGAGGGGCAGGAACAGCTACCCCGTCATCGGGGTCCGGAACTCTCGGGGCCTGTCCCGCCACCACTGCCACAAGGGACTGAATCTGAGCCTGCATAGCCACCACCTGTCTCGATAACGTCTCATTGCTTTGCCGCAGGTTTTCTACCAACGCCTCGCTCTGCGCTCCTGACGTCTCACCCTTGGATTGGGGGGTCGATCTCGTCGCAGGACGTCTCGCCATCCTATAATCGCACAAGTTTTAGACAAAACTTAGCCCAACAGCTAGAACAAAACTACCCTATACAGACAAACACACTTAAATATGAACTTCAACTGCAAAACTTGCTCTGGGAGTTGTTTTTATCATGATGATGTTATGCTTAACCTAAGATGGTTCACCACCATCAAACTAACTCATGTGCCTAAACTATGAATGCATGTATTTGTATTCTTTTTGACTCAAAACCATGTGTGTTCATATATCATCTTGCAAATCTTTAGCTTGGCACGTTGTGCTTATGAAATGTTATGCTATGCATGATGTGCTATGCATTCTAAAAAGGCCTTAATGCATGCCATGTGCGGCGTACACATGAAAATGTTATGCATCCCATACTACATAACATTCCCATGCAACGAAAAAAGAAAACATGCTAGCCGCATTTATGTGGTGAGGTTATGCATCCCATACTACATAACCCTCACATGTTGCCTCTTATGGTGGATCCATATACGAACACATATTATGCATCCCATACTACATAATATTCCCCGTATACTTCTTTATGCTTATGAGTGTAGTGTTCGCGCTTTAGCCAAGACGTGCTGATGACATATCGGTGTGTTTATGGTATGACGCTAACCACTAATGCAAACAAGGGAAAGGTTGCCCGACCATTTGTCAAGAAACCTCCCTCTGATACCAACTGTCACAACCCGCATTTTCTCAACGATAAAATCATATCAGAGCAAGAGAAAACACGTGCCGTGATGCCACGTCATGCAGGGGATAACTGCACACGCTCAGGCAAAACTCCAGACCTTTGATTTTTTTTTAAGGAAGTTCGCAAGAAAACCGGTTATGTTGAAAGGCCGCATCCCTCAGCACGGTGGATCAGCTAGTCCATAATAAAAGTATATTTATACGCAGCAGAAAGTACTTTGGTTCAATTAAGTTGACATCCTAAATGAGCATAAGTGTCCCCGAGGGACAACTCATGGTATGCACGACTCTAAGGTGAATATAATATATATAGGAAAGATAGTCTTTTTACGCTAAGGAAATATAGTGTCTTCGTTTTATAAATATGTTATGCATGATGTACATATAATAATGCTTTTAGGGTTTAAAATATCTAACATGCAAACTAGCATAAATCCTTCCCAGAAGCAAGTAAACAACCACAAATAGGCAAAGACAGCAGTTTAAGTTCATACCCAGCATCACAAGAAGCCACCAGTGGGCGCCAACAACCTGACACGAACCCACTGGTGAGTATGTATGTCTATACAGAAAGGTAAAGAACTACCTCACAAAATTGGGGATCCGCTAGCTCAGCTACCCAAGAGGCCACAAACCAGCCCCTCCAAAAGAACTAGCCGCTGAACCGGCTACAACCTGGACCTGAGGCATTCAAGAAAAGAACACCTCAGCAAGAAAATAAACAAAAGGTAAATAGAGCATTAGATTAATGAGCAAACAAAAGAAAGGGTTTACCAACCCGGCAACAAACTGCTGTAAGCAAAAGAAAGGGCATGACAGTAAGAAAAGAGTACTGTCTAAAGCACAGCAAATCACACCAAGTGCGAGCAACAAAAGCAGTAAGCCCTAAAAAGAGTCTGCAACAACTACAAGACATGCACATATATGCCCAAAGAAAGAGTAAACAAAAACAGGGAAGGAACTAACAGTCCTAGCACGTGGGTAAGTGGCAGTGGTCAAAACATGGATCTGAATACATAACCAAAATCAGATCCAAAAAGGGCTAAGGGGTCAAACAGTGACAGCACTAGGGTCCCACACACGCCAACCCAAACCGCAAAAGGCGGTGGCCACAGCTCACCACATAAAACCACCCCTCCAGAGGCCACCAAAACTCCACCACATGCCACAACCCAAGAGTCGGCAAGAAAAGAAATTAGCCGAACACCCAATACCACCCCTAGAGAAAGGGAAAAGTCATACTAACAAACCTAAGAATACACGAACCCAAGACAGAATTATCGAGCCCACTCGACGCGGCGTTGAGTAAGCTCCGCTCACTTGACACCGAAAATACTGAGCCGCAAATCCTATGCTAGGTGACGGCGTTGAGCGAACTCGGCTCACTCGATATTGTCAGCGCCGTTCCATACTAACTACTCGGGGCTACCGCAACTAAACCTAAATTGTAACTAACCGCAGCCTCACCCTAACTCTAGCTACCCACTGCACACCAAGAACTCAGACAATGAGAGAACATTGATTTAAATGTAAAAAGGACAATGAAACAGCCCATGGATGAAATGAATGAAGAAGACATCCTACCGTTCTAATTTCTAAGGAGGAAAACAAATAATGAAAACAAAAGTATTGCACAGGAAAAGAGAACAGAGCAAGAGTTAGAATAATTTGGCAAGGGCAAAGAAGCCACTTGCCTCTACCTCCAGGAAAAACAACAGCTAACACCACCGCTTAGCACCGGCGGCAAGATCGGCCACCTAGAAGACAAAAACTAAAACTTGAGGAAAAGAAAAGAAATCAAATATTTACAATCCCTGGAATCAAACCCTAAATCAAGAAAAACTTACATGGAAGGGAAGATCTAGACGAGAGCAAGCCAAATCCGCTATCTCACGAGAAAAACGAGCTCTAACCCTCCTGAAATCGCCGGCCAAAACAACCACCGCCTCCTCTCAAAACCCTTCAGCTGGGAGCTCTCCAGACTCGGGAACGATGAAAATGAGGAGGAAAAACGGTTCACGGCAACAAAAGATGATTTCAGGAGAAAAAGTACGGAACACGCCCAAGACACACCCGTGACACGGTCCGACACGCCCGTGTCACGGGGCGTGTACTAACTCGACGAACGTCGACCTCCACTCGACGAAACATGGGACACGCCCCCGACACGCCCGTGACACGGCCCGACGCGCCCGTGTCACGGGGCGTGTACTCACACACCTACCCACTCGACGAAAGTCGATCTCCGCTCGACGAAACAGGTGACATGCCCTGTGACACGCCCGTGTCATAGGCCGTGTACCAACTCAAACACCACTCGACGATCGTGGAGCGCCGATCGTCGAACAAAGACACACGCCCCGTGTCACGCCCGTGTCCGATATGACACGCCTGTGACACGGCCGTGTTCTCACTAAAACTCCGCCTGACGATCATTAAGCGCAGCTTGACGAAGGGGGACACGCCCTGTGACACGCCCGTGTCACAGGCCGTGTTCCTACAAAAACCCCGTCGACCAAAAATTCGTCGACCAGAGAAACGGGAGCTCTACCTGAGCACGACACGCCCAGGGTCACGGGCGTGACCCAGGCCGTGTCACCACAGAAAAAGAAACATGCTAACTCCTAGAAAATAAGAGACAAGGCACCAGCCTACTAGCTCGGCCACATCAGGCACGCACAGCACAACAAACATCACAAACTTTACAGCTAACTGAACAAACGCCGAAACGACGCGAAAGCGAACGATCCCGGATTTCGACCAAAATTCCCACCGTAGCTAAACACCAAAGCTACGAAAACAACGGTGAGGTCGAAAACAACATCCGACGATCGCACACTCGGGCCAACACCTCCCGAAGCCAAAACAAAGGCATTTCCCTAAGAGGCCCAACCGAGTCACCAAAAGAGACTCCGGCTAGCTGGGGAAATTTGCCAACAGGCTACAACCAGGCTACACCAGGAACCTAAAGAGCTAAGACCACGCTCTACAACGGCGAAGGGCCGGAAATGCGTCATCGTAACACCAATCCAAGATCAAACAAAACCAAGAAAAACCGGGGGCGTTACACAAAGCCCAACCGTCCGTCTATGTCTTATCTCAACACTAACCCATCTAGTGACGGTCAGCACTGACTTACAACCTTCTGCAATGCTACCCGTAGGGAGACGACACTCTAAGCATTAGACTGCTAGATTTCATTCCATTAATCAAACATACTAATGGCCATAGTTTATCCTTCTATATGTCATTCCAAATGATTTCAACATATTATAAACATGAAGCGCATATGTAATTGTCTACCAATTTCTATCAAGTCATTTCGTTTAAGTAAGTTTGCTGCACAATTCAGATATATGGAATCTAATTAATAATCTTCATTATTCATAGCACTACGGTGGTAAACATAAAAGTGTTCACCCAAGCCTCGAGCTAATTTTCTACATTGATTCCACCGATACCAAATCCATGTTATACAAAACCCAAAATTTAAGTGCAGAATAAAACTGGACAGCAAATTTGACCCGAGATTCCCGAAGCTACAAGAATCCGGTGAAGACATGTAACTTCTCGATGGAAAGGTCTTTCCATGGGTTACAACTTTCATATTCAGACCACAACCTAGATTTGACAGCATCCTATTTGAAATCGGTTTCAAAGTCCGCTGCGTGCAGAACACAATTTCTGCATGCAGGATTTACTAGACGTCAAATTCGTTCAGACTTTCTCGGGGCTACAGACTTCTCCTGAAGTCATACAACCACTCGTTGGAAAGGTATTTTCGAGGACTTCAACTTTTGTGTTTAGTCGGAATCCAATATCTGGCCATAGCCCACCTAAAAATGGCCAAGAAGATCACTGTGCGTAGAACACGGATTTTGCACGCATCTTAAAGCGGAATGAACGACATTGGCTCATCTTCCTCCTCAAGTCAATCCACCAAAATCCCCTCCAGACGTTCCTCCACCCTTATTCACCCTCATGAGGCCTTTGCACTTCAATAAACCATCCCCCATCTTCGTATAGAAGGTTGAAGAGGTTGAAGACACCACTAACCAAGAGCACAAGCCCTAGATCGGCCTCATCCTAGAGAAATCACCATCTCACAAGTCTAGACTCTTTTGAGTCGATATCTCACCTGGATATCTACAGATCTAGCACCAAGGGAGAGGGGAAGAAGCTCACCTCATTTCCAGCATTTCCACTATTCTCGGCCATAGATCTTGTGACCCTTCTCGGCGGCATCTCCTCTTTATCGACGGCGGCGGATCTCCTCCTCCAAAAATTTCTCCAGCAACTTCCTTCTCTCAACAGGAGTTTCTCTCAGAAAATTGGGGATGAAATGAGCATGGAAATGGCTAGGGTTTTCACTTCCCCTTTTATATAAAAGTGACACGGGTAGGGACACGCCCGCTTCTCTACCCGTGTCATACAACGGTGTGTCGACGCCGGTGTGTCGACGCCGGTGTGTCGACGCCGGTGTGTCGACGCCGGTGTGTCGACGCCGGTGCGTCGACGCCGGTGTGTCGACGCCGGTGTGTCGACGCCGCTGTGTCGACGTCGGTGTGTCGACACCGGTGTGTCGACTCCGGTGTGTCGACACACCGGTGTTTCGATACCCATATGTCGCCACTAGTGTGCCGACACCATTGTGTCGACACCATTGTGTCGACACCATTGTGTCGACACCATTGTGTCGACCAAAGACTCGGGTGTTACAAGTCCTATTCACATGCGTTGTGCAGTTGTCAGCACTCCCTTGAACCCCAGTAATCTCTCCCGACTCAAAGAAACACGCACGAGGGGCCTACTGCGATTTGGGACGTTACACGAGACATCACCAACTTCATGGCCCAGCGGCAGGCCTGTCAAAAAAAGGTTAAAGCTGAATGCCGTAATCCGGGAGGCCTGTTGCAGCCCCTGCTGATACTGGAATGGAATTTTGAGTATATTTCCATAGACTTTGTCCATGGCTTACCTCAACCCTGTGTTAGAAAAGACTCTATATGAGTTGTCGTGGTTTGACTTACTAAGGTTGCACGGTTCATTCCAAACTGACTTGGTAATGAAGTTGACGATCTTGCCATGTTATTTATAGAACAAGTGGTTCGGTTCCACGGAGTGCCGATGTCCATTGTGTCGGATCGTGATGGACGTTTCACATCCATGGAGTGGAGGAGGGTGCATGCATACTTGGGGACCAAGTTGGCCTTTAGTACCGCTTTCTACCCTTAGACAGACGTGCAGATGGAAGGGACGAACCTGACGATGAAGGATCTACTATGACTATGCATAGTAGAGCACAACGAGCCGTGAGAACAATTGCTGGCTTTAGTCAGGTTTTCTTATAATAACAACTATCAGGTCAGCATTAAGATGGCACCGTACGAGATTTTGTAAGGAAGGCATTGCCAAACTCCATTGACTTTAACTCAAGATGAGGACCCGAAAGCCTTAAGAGTGGCTTATATTGATGATATTACGACAGCGGTACGGCTAATCCAGGAGCGAATGAGGGAAGCGCAGAGCGGCATGCAAAATATTATGATGCGCGGCACCGACCGGTGGAGTTTAGCGTGGGAGAAATGATATTTTGAAAATTATGCCCATGCATGGTGTCTACCGGTTGCGAAAGCAAAAGAAAGTAGATCCCCACTATTTGGGCCCCCATCAGGTGATAGAGCGTGTTTACCCTACTGCCTATCGATTAGCCCTGCCCGCATAATTGGGAAATCTCCATGATATGTGAAAGAAATTGTACCTAATCCCCTAGAGGGGGGGGGGGGGGTGAATAGGTGACTAAATCTTTTTGAACTTTTTGGCAGATAATACCACAGAGTTATAATTAATTCTTCACAGAAATCAATCAGCAATCACAACATCAAACATGCACACAGTGAACACACAGATTTATAGTGGTTCCCCAAGGTTTGGGTACATCCACTTTCCCTCTTCGCCTATCTAGTAGTGTACTAGATTCGGCCAAACTCCTCCACTATCTCAGATCCTCAGATCTTACACTCAGAACCCCAAACAGGTTCCTACAGCTCAGGCCCAAGGCCCTACAACTCAGTCTTCTCCAAAGACCTACACTCAGCTTCTTCACAAAGCCTACACTCAGCCACAACAGGCCTACACTCAGTGAAATAGATCTCCTATACTCAGGCGCACAGGCCCTACCACTCAGCCTTTATAATTACAGGCTTACAACTCAGATCCCTAAGGATCCTACAAGAAAATAAGAATACAAAGAATATCCCTACAACTCAGAGAAAAGAGAGATGAGTTGATAGGTTCTTGATGAGTTCTTGGAAGAACTCTGCTGAGATCAACCTCACTTGGCCTTCTTCAAAGCTTCTTGAATATAGAACACAATAGGATTGATTCTCTGCAGCTGACCTTCAATCACTGCAACTTAAGATTCAGAACTAGGTCTGAACCCTTCTTCACAGCCTGGTTCCAACGGCTGTCTTCTTGGAAGGAGCTCTCTCTCTCCAACTTCTTAGATCTTCACTTGATTCTTCAATGAATAGCTAGATCTTCTTCTTTGATTGTTGATCTCTTGTTGTAAATCTCAATCATTCATTACTTTCTGTTGACAGAATAAACATATATATAGGCCTTCTTCATGGTGACCGGTTGATCCGGTTCCTAACAGCTTTCTGACAACTCTGACAGGTGCAGTAGACCGGCTGGAATGGCAGCTGTCAAGTCATCCAGTCAGTTCTTGAAATATCTGTAACTGTCTGAAAGTGTCGAGACAGTCTGTCTTTAAGTGTCGACACTTATAGACCAAGTGTCGACACAAGTAGACTAAGTGTCGACACTTGCCTTCAAGGTGTCGACACAACTCCTTGTGTTGTAGATTTTACTTCTTGACACAGCTTCTTCAATATGTGTCGACACTGATATTGTGTGTCGACACAACTTCTTGTTCTTCAGTACTTTGTTGAATTCTTATAAGTGTCGACACAACTCCTTTGTGTCGACACATCTTCATGTGTTGAACTTGTTCAGTGTCGACACATCTTCTTGGGGTCGACACTTGCCTTCAGTGTTGATACTTGCTGAGTGTCGACACAGCTCCTTGTGTCGACACATTCTTCTTCTGTTGAGACTTTTGCTGAGTGTCGACACATCTCTTTTGTGTCGACACTTGTACTTATAATTTTCTGAACTTTGCTGAGTGTCGACACAACCTCCTAGTGTCGACACTTTCTTCATGTGTTGAGTCTTCTGCTGTGTGTCGACACATTCTTTATTATGTCGACACATTCTTCATGTGCTGAGTCTTCTGCTGTGTGTCGATACATACTTTATTATGTAGACACTTATACATGGACTCTGCTGACTTTTGTTGAGTGTCGACACAGCCTCCAAGTGTCGACACTTTCTGATGTAGACACAATTCCTCTGGGTGTCGACACTGCTTCTAAGTGTCGACACTTCTTCACTGGACATTTCTTCATTGAGTGTCGACACAGCCTTCATGTGTCGACACTTTCTGTCTGGTGTCGACTCTGCATCCCTGGTGTTGATGTTGAAACCAAAAACTTGGTCTCTGTGGAGTTCGGGGTCTCTTGAAAGGGGTGACGTCACACCTACTACACTCAAGAGAACGTCACGAACCAAAGGACCAAGAAACTAGAAACAGACCCTCGGCTCTAGCGCGGAGGTCCCACCTCATGCCCGGAAGGCTACCTGAGCTCTTCCCCTCCCTAGCCAATGCTCGAGCTAGGATGTGCCTTGGAGGAGCCCTCTCTACACTACCAAGGTGGAACTAAGGGAGGAGGAAGCCCAAAAAAGATCCTCCCCAAAGGCACCTAAGGGGGTCTATTTATAGTTTTTCCCAAGCACATGACCCATAATGTCTGAAACGCCCCCAAGGCAAATAAGCCTTGGGCCAATAGGAAACCGTCACGCTGGGGGGCAAAGAGGTAAAAACATCCCGCGGGCAAAACGGTAACGACAAGGCCCAAAGGGGGCCAAGGATGGGGAGAGCCCACATGCCAAACCGCAGGGCGGGCGAGACCCGGCCCCGGGCCGGTCTCGCCCCCACCAGCCCGCGGGGTGGGCGAGACCCGGCCCTGGGCCGCTCTCGCCCCACCAGCCCGCGGGGCGGGCGAGACCCGGCCCCAGGCCGGTCTTGCCCCCACCAGCCTGTGGGGCGGGCGAGACCCGGCCTCGGGCCGGTCTCGCCCCCACCAGCCCGCGGGGCGGGCGAGACCCAGCCTCAGGCCGGTCTCGCCCCCACCTGCCCGCGGGGCGGGCGAGACCCGGCCCCGGGCCGGTCTCGCCCCCACCTGCCCGCGGGGCGGGCGAGACCCGGCCCCGGGCCGGTCTCGCCCCCACCTTACCGCGGGGCGGGCGAGACCCGGCCCTGGGCCGGTCTCTCCCCCACCTGCCCGCGGGGCGGGCGAGACCCGGCCCCGGGCCGGTCTCGCCCCTACCAATCCGTTGCACCTGCTTCAAAGAAGGGGCCACAGGGGGGGGGAGGTAAAATTTTCCCCCTACTACTATATTCCCATGCCAGAGCCAAAATTGGCCACCGAGAGTGCAAAATCTCCAAAAAGCTTAAAAACGCGTCCGCCTTGTTTGAGGCCCACTCCTCGCGAATACGGGGTTGTACACAATCCCCGCTCTTTTCGAGATTGGCACAAGCTCGGAAAGAAACGTACAACCCCACGTATTTGCGAAGTGTACCTTTTGCGCGCGACTCCGGAGGGGTCAACCTGCCAAGCCAGCTAATGGGAGCGTGGGTGACGAGACGGCCTTGGGGGTGCAAGCACTTACTCTACGAGAGGTACCACCGGCCCTGCCAGCTAGTGGGAGCCTGGCAGCGGGACCACCCCGGAGCGAAGGGACTTGGGCTTACACGAGAGGTACGCCTGCCCTGCCAGCTAGTGAGAGCCTGACAGCGGAATCCATCTCGGAGCTAAAGGACTTAGCCTCCACGAGAGATCAACCTGCCCTGCCAGCTAGTAAGAGCCTGGCAGCGGAATCCATCTCGGAGCTAAAGGACTTAGCCTTCACGAGAGATCAACCTGCCCTGCCAGCTAGTGAGAGTCTGGCAGCGGAATCCATCTCAGAGCTAAAGGACTTAGCCTCCACAAGAGATCAACCTGCCCTGCCAGCTAGTGAGAGCATGGCAGCAGAATCCATCTCGGATCTAAAGGACTTAGCCTCCACGAGAGATCAACCTGCCCTGCCAGCTAGTGAGAGCCTGGCAGCGGAATCCATCTCGGAGCTAAAGGACTTAGCCTCCATGAGAGATCAACCTGCCCTGCCAGCTAGTGAGAGCCTGGCAGCGGAATCCATCTCGGAGCTAAAGGACTTAGCCTCCACGAGAGATCAACCTACCCTGCCAGCTAGTGAGAGCCTGACAGCGGAATCCATCTCGGAGCTAAAGGACTTAGCCTCCATGAGAGATCAACCTGCCCTGCCAGCTAGCGAGAGCCTGGAAGCGGAATCCATCTCGGAGATAAAGGACTTAACCTCCACGAGAGATCAACCTGCCCTTCCAACTAGTGAGAGCCTATCAGCGGAATCCATCTCGGAGCTAAAGGACTTAGCCTCCACGAGACATCAACCTGCCCTGCCAGCTAGTGAGAGCCTGGCAGCGGAATCCATCTCGGAGCTAAAGGACTTAGCCTCCACGAGAGATCAACCTGCCCTGCCAGCTAGTGAGAGCCTGACAGCGGAATCCATCTCGGAGCTAAAGGACTTAGCCTCCACGAGAGATCAACCTGCCCTGCCAACTAGTGAGAGCCTGGCAGCGGAATCCATCTCGGAGCTAAAGGACTTAGCCTCCACGAGAGATCAACCTGCCCTGCCAGCTAGTGAGAGCCTGGCAGCGGAATGCATCTCGGAGCTAAAGGACTTAGCCTCCATGAGAGATCAACCTGCCCTACCAGCTAGTGAGAGCCTGGCAGTGGAATCCATCTCGGAGCTAAAGGACTTAGCCTCCACGAGAGATCAACCTGCCCTGCCAGCTAGTGAGAGCCTGACAGCAGAATCCATCTCGGAGCTAAAGGACTTAGCCTCCACGAGAGATCAACCTGCCCTGACAGCTAGTGAGAGCCTGACAGCGGAATCCATCTCGGAGCTAAAGGACTTTGCCTCCACGAGAGATCAACCTGCCATGCCAGCTAGTGAGAGCCTGGCAGCGGAATCCATCTCGGAGCTAAAGGACTTTTGTGGATCGCAAACATCTTTCGGTGGTTCCTGCCATTAATCATAGCTAATACAATGCAAGCGAAATTCGTTACAAAGAGATGATTCACTTCTTTCCTACCTCCCTTTTCCCTCGTGAATCATCTGATCCTTCCCCGGGTGCCCACATCAACTCTGTCCTCACATCTCTCCTCTGCCGCCTCTGGTCGGACTTCTTCAATCCGCACCGGGACTTGCGCTTGTTGAGGCTGATGAGGTTGCGGTGCTGGAGCTCTTGTCCTCCTCAACTTCAGAAATTCAGGGCAAGTAGATGTTGCGTGGCCTTCCTTCTGGTGGAACTCACAGTATTGTAACTCTACTATGACTCTTCTCCTTCCCGTGCGGTTCCTCCTCTCCCTTCGACCAATTTCCATCGCTTGCTATGATGGGGATAGGAGCTGCCTAGGGGCTTGCCTTTGGAAGTTAAACCTTCCTCGGCCTTCATGAAAATCCCCCCTCCTTGGTTGTGACCTCTTCCTGGACCCTGAATGGGTCCTCCCTACTGCCTCCAGCCTGGTTTCGGACCCTCCTGTCCTTAGAACCCCTGAGCTCTCTGCTCCTCTCTCCTTCTTCCTTCCTGATGCCTTGAGCCACCCTGCTCCTTTGACTCCTCCTCCGTCAACTTCGCCAACCTCTTGACAAATGCCGGGTTGGCTGCCTCCATGGAAATCTCCTCTACCGCCCTTTCCATCATCTCCTCGAAGGAAAGGGGGGCCTTCCAGGTCAAGCTCATCTTGAAGAAGCCCTTCTTCAGCCCAACAGTGAAGGCCATCTGGAGAGCATACTTGGGCATCTCCTGGACCTCCAAGATCTCTTCTTGGAACCTGTCAACGTAGAGAGCCAGTGACTCCTCAGCCCCTTGCCTTATCAGGAAGATGGACTCAGGACTCCTCTTCCTCTTCTTGGAGGTGGAGAAGCAAAGCTGAAAGCTCCGACTCAAGTCTTCGAACACGTTGATCGACCTCGGAGGGAGTTGATGAAACCAGTCCCTTGCCTTCTCCTTCAACGTGATCGCAACGAGGCGACACTTGAAGGCATCCGTCATCGGCCTGATGGAGACGGCATCCTCGAACCACTACAAATGTTGGACGGGGTCATCCTTCCCAGTATAGTAAGCCATGTCTGGCTCTCTGAACCCCTCGGGAACGGGAGCTGAGATGATCAGCTCGCTGAAGGGTGACCCCCTAAGGGGTGGTCTCACCGCCTCCACTCGCGCAACCTGCTCGCCTGGGAGGTTGGCACTCGCCGGGCTGGAGAACAGCTCCCGGCCGGTGAGGTCTCGCTCGACCCCATATCCCATCGTCTCCTTCCCTTGCCTTCTTCCTGGTGCACTTCCTTCTCCCCCCGCTGGGGTCATCTCGCCTAGACCCCGGGGAGTCGGCTTGTCAAGAGGGGGAGCTAGCTCCTGGGGGGTCGGGGTGGAGCTGCCACCCTGAGGAGCAATACTTCGCAGCATCTCCATGATGCCCTGGATGGAGGCCATGAACTCCTGCCTCCCCACAAAGGGTCCTAGGGTGGGGAGCTCGCCGAGATCATCACTACCTCCTTGACCTCCCGTCATGACACTCTCCCGAGATCTTCTGTGCTAGTCACTCTCCACGCTCACCGCACCAAAGTGTTGAAACCAAAAACTTGGTCTCTGTGGAGTTCGGGGTCCCTTGAAAGGGGTGACCTCACACCTACTACACTCAAGAGAACGTCACGAACAAAAGGACCAAGAAACTAGAAACAGACCCTCGGCTCTAGCGCGGAGGTCCCACCTCACGCCCGGAAGGCTACCTGAGCTCTTCCCCTCCCTAGCCAATGCTCGAGCTAGGGTGCCTTGGAGGAGCCCTCTCTACTCTACCAAGGTGGAACTAAGGGAGGAGGAAGCCCAAAAAAGATCCTCCCCAAAGGCACCCAAGGGGGTCTATTTATAGTATTTCCCAAGCACATGACCCATAATGTCTGAAACGCCCCCAAGGCAAATAAGCCTTGGGCCAATAGGAAACCGTCATGCCGGGGGGCAAAGAGGTAAAAACATCCCGGGGGCAAAACAGTAACGACAAGGCCCAAAGGGGGCCAAGGATGGGGAGAGCCCACATGCCAAACTACAGGGCGGGCGAGACCCGGCCCCGACCCGGTCTCGCCCCCACCAGCCTGCGGGGCGGGCGAGACCCGGCCCCGGGCTGGTCTCACCCCCACCAGCCCGCGGGGCGGGCGAGACCCGGCCCCGGGCCGGTCTCGCCCCCACCAGCCCGCGGGGCGGGCGAGACCCGGCCCCGGGCCGGTCTCGCCCCCACCAGCCCGTGGGGCGGGCAAGACCCGGCCCCGGGCCGGTCTCGTGCCCACCAGCCCGCGGGGCGGGCGAGACCCGGCCCCGGGCCGGTCTCGCCCCCCACCAGCTCGCGTGGAGGGCGAGACCCGGCGCCGGGCCGGTCTCGCCCCCACCAGCCCGCGGGGCGGGAGAGACCCGGCCCCGGGCCGGTCTCGCCCCCACCAGCCCGCGGGGCGGGCGAGACCCGGCCCCGGGCCGGTCTCGCCCCCACCTGCCCGCGGGCCGGGCGAAACCCGGCCCCGGGCCGGTCTCGCCCCCACCTGCCCGCGGGCGGGCGAGACCCGGCCCCGGTCCGGTCTCGCCCCCACCTGCCCGCGGGGCGGGCGAGACCCGGCCCCGGGCCGGTCTCGCCCCCACCTACCCGCGGGGCGGGCGAGACCCGGCCCCGGGCCGGTCTCGCCCCCACCTGCCCGCGGGGCGGGCGAGACCCGGCCCCGGGCCGGTCTTTCCCCCACCTGCCGCGGGGCGGGCGAGACCCAGCCCCGGGCCGGTCTCGCCCCCACCTGCCCGCGGGGCGGGGGAGACCCGGCCCCGGGCCGGTCTCGCCCCCACCTGCCCGCGGGGCGGGCGAGACCCGGCCCCGGGCCGGTCTCGCCCCTGCCAATCCGTTGCACCTACCTCAAAGAAGGGGCCACCGGGGGGGGGGGGAGGTAAAATTTTCCCCCTACTAGTATATTCCCATGCAAGAGCCAAAATTGGCCACCGAGAGTGTAAAATCTCCAAAAAGCTTAAAAACGCGTCCGCCTTGTTTGAGGCCCACTCCTCGCGAATACGGGGTTGTACAGTCGACACAATTACTCCAAGTGTCGACACTGCTTCTCTGGGTGTCGACACAAGTCTTCTTAAGTGTCGACACTTTCCTTCTGGGTGTCGACACAAGTCTTCTTAAGTGTCGACACATTGCTTCCGGGTGTCGACACATGGACTTAGAATCTTTTCAGCTTTCCCTGCAAATACTTAACCTGCACAACTAAATTCAAAACACATCAAATACATTTTGATGTATATTATTGAGTAGGGTGAGGCTTCTTCAAATCAGGTACATTTAAACCAATGTACCCAACAATCTCACCCTATTTGGAGAAGTCATAACCCTTAGTCAATGATATACATCATAGATAACAAAATTACAGTATGATGTAAAACATGATTATGCAGTCAGGGAAAGTACAAAAAACATGTATTAAACAAAACATGTACACACATATATCTCAGAACAATTATGAAATAGATTTATAACACATCACATTGTTCTAACAACTTTGTCATATACATTATACAAAAATTTACAGAATGTTTAAAATCAAAAGATTACAACTGTAAACTAAAGATAAATTCTATTCTATTTCTACTCAGCCTCCTTAATAACTATGTCCTTCCCAGACTGTATCTTTGCTTGCACAGGGGCTTCAACATCTTCAGCAGCAACAGGCTTCTTACCTTTAAGATCCTTTTTCTTCTGCTCTTCAGTCTTGATCTTTTGTCTTTCAAAGTAATGATATGGCTTTGGAAAGTACTTGCTAGGCTCCTGGGCATTAGGAGGTAGCTTTCCCATCTTAGCCTTTCTTCTGTATTTCACAATAGCTTCTTGCCTGGACTCATGCTTTCTCCATTCTAGTTCAGAATACCACTTGTTTCTGTCTTGAATATTATCTTTGGCAGCCTTCCAAGCAGTTAAAATAATATTTCTTGAAGTGGGGCTCCATTGTTCAAAATCAGGCCTTTGTTCAGCTTGCTCTCTGAACCTCTTCTTAGATAACTGAGTCTCTTGTTCTTTCAGCAACAAAGCTTCTTGTTCTTTTAGTATGGCCTCTGACACAGGCTGAACCACTTTTTCTATGATTACATTTTGCTTTCCCTCAGGTGGGCTATACATGGACTGTATATCTGCTTGTACCATATCAAAGTCTGGTGGAGGATAGATCACCTGAGCTACTTCAGCTTGCTCACCTCCAAGATAGGAAGGATTATTCCCAGACTCTGCAACATTATCATCATCACATAAAGGAGGATGACCAAGAGTGGCTCTGATAGAATTAGAAATCCACTTTGCATGATCAGAGCTGGCTTTGACTAACACCCTCTCCCCCTTTATGACTTCTCTTTCCATGTGATCCCTTAGATCACCTTTCTGAAACCTTATTTGGGCATCCAAATAGTTTACTCCATCCTTAAAGTAAGGTTTCAACCTTTGGAGTTTTTCAGTGATCAGCTTCTGAGAATCTTGAATTGTAGAAGTAACATCAGTTAAACTCTTTTGCAATGCTTTGTCAAATTCTTCTTTGGCAGTGGTCAGGGCTGCATTCTAGGCAGTTGCTATATTCTTAAGTTCAGTTACAATAGCATTATGGGAAGCTGTCAAATTATCATTTATTCTTATTTAATTCTCCAGAACATATCCTTGCTTCAGTGCAATGTCATCCACTTGAGCTTTTATCTTCTCCTGATGAGTAGCTAGATAGACTACTACATTCCCTCCCTTGTGGAAGCTGTCAGTCATCTCCTTCTTATTCAGATTCATCTCAAATCTGATGGACTTAATATCTTGGGCAAGATCAAACTGTAAAGACTTATGCCCCTCATCCATATATGTTTCTATTGCTTTCCTTTGTTCATCAAGCTTTATTTGCATAGCAACCATCAGTAAACTGTAATCTACAGATGGTGCTGGCTGTCGTGTAGGCTGTGGTGCAATAGTTTGTAAAGCCTTCTTATAATTCTGGCTCCTTCTTTTAAATACTTGGAATTTCCTTTTCTTTGCTCTTGCAGCCTCCTCATCTTCAGAAGCTGATGTGCTTGCTATTTCTACCCTCTCCCTAGGTAGCTCCTCAACATCCTTTAGTTTCTCGGGCACTTTCCTTGCAGTTTCTTCAACAATTACTACTTGCTCCCCCTCAACATGAGCATTCTCCCCCTCAGCAGCAGTACTTTCCTTCTCAAAGTCTGTTTGGTCCAGATTAAGGAAGAGATCTTCCATTGTAAACTCTTGTTGAGGTTGTGATGGAGAATCCCTTGTCTCATCAACAACTTGATCAGATACAACTTGAGCTGCAACAGATGTGTCCTCCATGACAACATCTGGGGGTTGACTATCAATCTGAGGTTGCTGATTAACATTATTTAATGAATCAGACAAAACATTATCCTCAATAGGGAAAACTAAGTTATTGATTTCAGTGAGTACCTCAAGAATGATTTGAGTGGCTTGTTCACTTTCTAGTGGAGTTGGCTCTTCCACTACTAGAGGCTCCCCCTAGATAGAATCCTGGTGAAGAGGGCTAGCCTATGGTAGCTCCCCCTGCCTTTCAGCATCACCTTGTATAGCTGGAGACTTTCCAGCAATTCCAGTGTCTTCTTCATCAGGTGTGAAGACAACTTGCTCCTCAGAGCTGCTAGATGAATCTTGAGCCACAGGGGATATCTTCTTCTTCTGCTTTTGGGGTGTTATCTTCTCAGGCGTTGGCAATTTCTTTGTCAAGACCCTATCCCATCTAGAGAAGAGTCTCATGTCCATCTTCCTCATGTGGTTGATTTTAGATCCAGCAGCTTGGCTCATTACTTCTAGTATACTACCAGCCAAGTAAAGACTTAGTATCCTACCCAAATTGGGTTTCTTCATACTCTCTTTAATCTTCTCAAATACTACTACAGACCAATTAGTTTGCATTGTGAAGATAATCCTTGTCATGAGACTGAACATATGGGCTGATACCCTGTCATGCCCTCCAGGCTTACTCAAGATCACCTTCCCAACAATTTCTGAGAGAAATTTGCCCTGGCTGTTCATCCCCTTTCTGTTGAATACTGATCCAATTTTCATCTTGGAATCCAGTCCACACCATGTTAAAGCTTCTCTGGTCTTAGAAGCAGAAACTTCATCTTCTTCCTTAGTCCTTGGTAGGTTTAGTACTTTTCTCAAACTCTTTGGAAAGACCTTCACCTTTTCTCCATGAACCCTGGACTTAATCTTTAGTCCAGATTCATCTACAGTAGCTCCATTCAGGAATTCCAGAACTTCTTTCTTCCAAATCTTAGTCCGCTCTGAAACAAGAAAATCTAACCCTGAGTTTGTAACTAGGGTTACCAATCCTTGATCTCTGGTTCTGCATCATCAAACGCATGCCGCACCAGTTCATATCCTTCGTTAACGTTCTCTTCGAGCTTGGGCGCCATTAGGGTTTGAAGAATTTGAATTGAGAGAAGAGAGGTGTCGGCACATAAGTTTTGTCTCGAAACTTTGGTGAGCGTGTCGACAGTCAATGGCGAAATCATATTTATACCTTTCTAGGATTGAAGATGAAAGGGCGCGTCAACAAACTTAAATTGTGTCGAAACTGTTGAAAAGTGTCGACACAGACTTATAATGTCTCGACACCTATGTGTCGACACAAGTATAGTCGACAGAATATATGTGTCGACACTTGTTTATGTGTCGACACCACTCAGCTCGACACTTAGTCGAGACTTTACTTGGTTAATTCTGTGTAAATACTAAGTGTCGACACCACCTTGGTTGTGTCGACACCGACCCTATATGTGTCGACACTAATTTTCTGAAGTGTCGACACCAACTGCCTAGATGTGTCGACACCTTTTCTCTGAAGTGTCGACACCAATTCTCTGTCTCGACACAGACAACTTTGTGTGTCGACACTATTTTACTTAGTCATTTCTGTAAATGTATTCTAAGTTTATCATACCTAATTCAATTTTAAACCTATTGAACTTGGTTTCTTCTAAAGGCTTAGTATACATGTCAGCTAGTTGATTATCTGTATTAACATACTGCAGTGAAATATCTTCTTTTTCTACATGTTCCCTTAGAAAATGATATTTTATTTCAATGTGTTTAGTTCTACTATGGGAAACATGATTGTTTGCAATAGATATATCACTAGTAGAATCACAAAACAGTGGTGTTCTACTTACTTGAATACCATAATCCTCAAGCTGATGTTGTATCCATAGAAGTTGAGCACAATAACTTCCTGCAACCACATACTCTGATTCTGCTGTGCAGATAGCCACACTTGTTTGTTTCTTGCTACTCCATGTTATCAGTCTTCCACCTAGGAATTGACAGGTTCCAGTTGTACTTTTTCTGTCTTCTTTGCAGCCTGCAAAATCTGCATCTGAATAACCTGTCAGTTCAAAGTCTCCATTCCTAGGTACCAAAGGCCTAGATAAGGAGTGCCCTTTAGATATCTCAGTATCCTTTTGAATGCTGTCAAATGGGACTCTTTAGGGCATGTTTGGTACCTAGCACAGACACATGTAGCATACATGATATCTAGTCTACTTGCAGTCAAATATAGAAAGGATCCAACTATCCCTCTATACAAAGTCTCATCTACAAGTTTCCCTGCGTCATCTTTGCTAAGAGACATACTTGACCCCATAGGAGTTTTCATGGTACTGGATGAATCCATACCATACTTCATTATCATTTCTAGGGTGAACTTAGACTGACATATGGATAAACCATTCTCAGTCTGTCTAACTTGGAGACCCAAGAATAACTTAAGTTCCCTCATACTGCTCAACTCAAATTGTCCTTGCATAAGTTTTGCAAACTTTTTGCAAAGACTACTTTCAGTAGACCCAAATATAATGTCATCTACATATATTTGGGCTAGTATGATCTTGCCTTTGGATTCCCTAAGGAATAGAGTCTTGTCTATTTTCCCCTTTGTGAATTTATTCTCAATGAGGAAACTAGACAGGGTTTCATACCAAGCCCCTAGGGGCTTGTTTTAACCCATACAAAGCATTCCTAAGTCTATAGACATAATTAGGTTGAGTTGAATCAACAAAACCTGATGGTTGTTCCACATAGACTTCCTCTTTCAGATTGCCATTCAAAAAGACTGACTTAACATCTATTTGGTATACTTTAAAACCTTGATAGGTTGCATAGGCCAGGAACATTCTTATGGCTTCCAGTCTGGCTACTGGAGCAAAGGTTTGATCAAAGTCAATACCTTCTTCCTGCCTATATCCCTTAGCAACCAGTCTTGCTTTGTTCTTAATAATCACTCCATGTTCATCCATCTTGTTCCTAAAGATCCACTTAGTTCCAATTATGTTGTGGTCTTTTGGTTTAGGAACAAGCTCCCAGACTTTGCATCTCTTGAACTGATTCAGCTCCTCTTGCATTGCCTCAATCCAATGAGGGTCTAGGATGGCTTCTTCAAACTTCTTTGGCTCTACTTGGGATAGAAAACTGGAGTAGAGTACTGAACTTAGATTTCTGCTCCTTGTTTGTACCCCTTGTCTTAGATCTCCAATGATTTGATCTGCTAGATGATCTCTTAGATGTCTATTAGCTGGAGGCAGCCTGGCTTCATGTTGAACTCCTTCAGCTTCTTCAACTTGCTATACTCCTTGGTCTTCTTCTGCATTAGGTACATGTAGTATTCCCCCTGGACAACAGCCACTATCATCTGCATGCTGACTTGTAGTAGATCCTTCTTCAATAGTGAGCTTGTACATCTTCTTAGTCACACCTGTGTAGCTACAAAGACTTCTAGACAACTCATTGTTAATAAGTCTAGCTTCATCAAATACTACATGTACTGACTCTTCTACAACTTGAGTAGTCAAGTTGTAGACTCTATAAGCCTTACTATTGTTGCTGTACCCAACAAAGATCCCCTCTTGGGACTTGGCAACAAACTTGGTTAAGTAAGACTTTCCATTGTTAAGTATAAAGCATTTACAACCAAAGATCCTGAAATAGGATAAATTTGGTTTTCTGCCTTTCACAATCTCATAGGGGGTCTTATTGTGGCTTTTAGTAATGGTAGCCCTATTAATTACATGACATGCAGTATTAAATGCCTCAGCCTAGAAATATTCTGGGAGAGATGTGTCACTTAATAGGGCTCAACCAGCCTCAATCAATGTTCTATTTTTCTTCTCAGCAATGCCATTTTGTTGAGGTGTTCTTGGTGAAGAAAATTCCTAAAATATCCCAAATTCTTCACATAGTTTTGTCATACTATCAGACTGGAATTCAGTACCATGGTCACTTCTTATTTTGACCACTGAACTGTCTAACTCATTCTGAATTTGTTTGACAAAGCTATAGAAGATACTAGGTGTTTCAGATTTCTGTCTAAGGAAGAACACCCAGGAAAACCTTGAGTAGTCATCTACAACCACAAATGTGTAGACCTTCCTACCTCGGCTGTGAACTGGCATAGGACCAAAGAGATCCATATGCAAGAGGTATAAGCACCTCACAGCATCTTTGTTTTTAATGCTACTAAAGGTGGATCTAGTCTGCTTGCCCTTTTGACAAGCTGAGCATATTCCGTCTTTAATACACTTAACTTGAGGACCATTCCTCACTAACTCTTTGCTATAGAGTTGGCCAATTGTCTTGTAGTTGAGATGGGATAGCCTCTTGTGCCATTTGACACAATGTGAGACTTTCTCATCAGCTACAAGACACACTGGAGAACCATTGTTCTCACACATAATGTCCAGGCAATAGACATTCCTCTTTCTATAACCTGTCAAAATGATCTCTTGATCATTTGATCTCCTGATATGACAACCATCTTTGACAAATGAGATATCATATCCTAAATCACTCAGTTGACTTATACTAATAAGGTTATGTTTCAAACCTTTAACATAAGCCACTTGAGTAATGGTTATATGGGTGCTAGAAATGTTACCAAAACCCTTGATGATTCCTTTTTCATAACCACCAAAGGTGACTTTAGGACCATCCTTGATTGGTGTGTAGTCCTTTAGCAATCCCCTAGTTCCAGTCATGTGTCTGGAACATCCACTGTCCAAGTACCATATTGGGGCATGGCCACTTGGACTCACCTGCAAAATAGATTAGTTAACCTTAGAACCCAAAGAATTCTTGGGTCCTTGGTGTTGGTTTGTTTGCCTCTTAACAAAGCTACCTGCAGATCTTCCAACAGGCAGTTTGCTACTCAACTTGACATTAGAATTATGCCAACAGTCTATGGCAAAGTGGCCTACCTTGCCACAGCACCAGCACTCAAATCTATTGTACCTTTGCTTAGGTACAACCCTAGCTGTTCTATCTACAGCAACCTTGTTGAGTACTGGGGCTTTGCCCTTAGACTTGGATTGAACAGTCCTAGCAGGTTTAGTAAACCCCAGTCCAGTTTTACCCTTTTGATGTACAAATTCATCAATTAAAGTTAGAACAGACTTTGGTTTAGAAAACTTTGCAACAATGTCTCTCTCCTTCTGAAGACTAATCTCCAGATTTCTGATTTGATCATTCTTAAATGTTATAGTCCCCATCTGAATAACAGTTATGTTTTTCAGTCTGGCTATTTCATTTAACTTTTGATCAATCAACTTATCAAAATCAGTTGCAGCGACTTTGAGACTTGCAATCTCCTTAGCCTGACTCTTGGCCAAGGATTTGCTTTTCTTAAATGCTTGCAACAGAACTCTATATTCATCAATCAACTGATGAACATCCCCTTCAGATTCAGATCCACTGGCATTACTTGATGCTGATGTAACTGAATCTGAACTAGCACTAGAAATTGAACTTAAAGAACAATTTTGTACCTGACTAGGTCCAGGCTGCTCCTGGATTTTGTCACCTTCTGACAATGCCATCAGTCCTTGGCACTGAGTGTCCTCTTGCTCATATATAGAGTTCATTATCTAGATGAACTCCTCTTCCTCTTCTTCAGCAAACAGTCTTATGTAAGCTTCAGCTTCTGACTCAGTTTCTGAAGAAGATATGTCTGACAGGCTTTTGTCCTTCTTGGCAACAAAGGACCTTTCCTTCTTGCCCTTGAATTGAGTCTTCTTCCTATCATTAGACTCTTTCCTTTTCTCTGGACAGTCAGCAATAACATGTCCTTGTCTGTTACAGCAATAACATATAATTTTTGATAAAGTTGCTTTGCTTGACTTGGACTTCCTCCTGTCTTTCTTTGTTGACTTCTTGTTCTGATAATAGTCATCTTTTCCCTGTGAAGTGGATGGCTTAGTCCTCCACTGTTTCTTCTTTAGGAACTTCTGAAAGTGTCTTGTGAAAGCTGCAAAATCCTCATCACTCTCACTGTCTTCAGAATTCCTGCTTTCTGATTCATCTGACTCAGTCTCGGCAACCTTTGGAGGTGGAGATGGAGACTTACTTTTGTATTTCCTAGTGGCTTCTGTCTTGAATGCCACTGTCCTTTCTTTATGCTCACTTCTTGTAGTATTCTCCTCCTCCTTCCTTACCATCAACTGCATCTCATAGGATAACAGTTTTCCAAACAATGTTGGAGGAGGAATATCTGCTAACTTGGCCATTTCCCTTATGGCACAGATCTTGGTGTCCCAATCCTTTGTTAGAGACCTCAAGAACTTATCATTCAGCTCATAATTGCTGAATTCTCTTCCATAGGACATTAGCTCATTGACAATCCTATAGAATTTCTTATAGCATTCTGTTATGCTATCAGACTTACCTTGCCTGAAACTTTCATATTCTTGGTTTAATAAAGACTTTCTATCCTGTCTCACTTCTTCTGAACCCTCCATATACACTATCAAAGTATCCCACATCTCCTTAGATGTCTTACAGTGTATCAAGTTCTGAAATGTAGCATCATCTATGACACTTACAATGATATTCTGAGCCCTCTTGCCCATGGTGGCTAGAATTATCTCATCTTTTGTCATTTCAGAAAAATCCTTAGGTGTTCTCTGATTTGCATCCAGGACTGAAACCTTCATATGCACATATGACCGTTTTTTAAATGTGATATATATTCTAGGGTCTGAGGCTTCCATAAACAGTCTCACCCTTTCTTTCCAGATGCCAAAAATCTCTTTTCTGCAAATGGGCAACTTCATGGATCCAAGTTCCTTATGATTCTCTGTTGAACCCATATTTCTTGATTTTCTTGATTCTGTACTTTACTTATACTGAATCTGCCAACGAGATCTACTTAGACAGTTAAGTCCTTTTTGAGCAACCTAGCTCTGATACCACTTGAAAGAAATTGTACCTAATCACCTAGAGGGGGGGGGGGTGAATAGGTGACTAAATCTTTTTGAACTTTTTGGCAGATAATACGACAGAGTTATAATCAATTCTTCACAGAAATCATTCAGCAATCACAGAATCAAACATGCACACAGTGAACAAACAGATTTATAGTGGTTCCCCAAGGTTTGGATACATCCACTTTCCCCCTTCGCCTATCTAGTAGTGTACTAGATTCGGCCAAACTCCTCCACCATCTCAGATCCTCAGATCTTACACTCAGAACCCCAAACAGGTTCCTACAGCTCAGGCCCAAGGCCCTACAACTCAGTCTTCTCCAAAGACCTACACTCAGCTTCTTCACAAAGCCTACACTCAGCCACAACAGGCCTACACTCAGAGAAATAGATCTCCTACACTCAGGCACACAGGCCCTACCACTCAGCCTTTATAATTATAGGCTTATAACTCAGATCCCTAAGGATCCTACAAGAAAATAAGAATACAAAGAATATCCCTACAACTCAAAGAAAAGAGAGATGAGTTGATAGGTTCTTGATGAGTTCTTGGAAGAACTCTGCTGAGATCAACCTCACTTGGCTTTCTTCAAAGCTTCTTGAATGTAGAACACAATAGGATTGATTCTCTGCAGCTGATCTTCAATCACTGCAACTTAAGATTCAGAACTAGGTCTGAACCCTTCTTCACAGCCTGGTTCCAACGGCTGTCTTCTTGGAAGGAGCTCTCTCTCTCCAACTTCTTAGATCTTCACTTGATTATTCAATGAATAGCTAGATCTTCTTCTTTGATTGTTGATCTCTTATTGTAAATCTCAATCATTCATTACTTTCTGTTGACAGAATAAACCTATATATAGGCCTTTTTCATGGTGAACGGCTGATCCGGTTCCTAACAGCTTTCTGACAACTCTGACAGGTGCAGTAGACCGGCTGGAATGGCAGCTGTCAAGTCATCTAGTCAGTTCTTGAAATATCTGTAACTGTATGAAAGTGTCGAGACAGTATGTCTTTAAGTGTCGACACTTATAGACCAAGTGTCGACACAAGTAGACTAAGTGTCGACACTTATAGACCAAGTGTCGACACAAGTAGACTAAGTGTCGACACTTGCCTTCAAGGTGTCGACACAACTCCTTGTGTTGTAGATTTTACTTCTCGACACAGCTTCTTCAATATGTGTCGACACTGATATTGTGTGTCGACACAACTTCTTGTTCTTCAGTACTTTGTTGAATTCTTGTAAGTGTCGACACAACTCCTTTGTGTCGACACATCTTCATGTGTTGAACTTGTTCAGTGTCGACACATATTCTTAGGGTCGATACTTGCCTCCAGTGTTGATACTTGCTGAGTGTCGACACAGCTCCTTGTGTCGACACATTCTTCTTCTGTTGAGACTTTTGCTTTGTGTCGACACATCTCCTTTGTGTCGACACTTGTACTTAGAATTTTCTGAACTTTGCTGAGTGTCGACACAGCCTCCTAGTGTCGACACTTTCTTCATGTGTTGAGTCTTCTACTGTATGTCGACACATTCTTTATTATGTCGACACATTCTTTATGTGCTGAGTCTTCTGCTGTGTGTCGACACATACTTTATTATATCGACACTTATACTTGGACTCTGCTGACTTTTGCTGAGTGTCAACATAGCCTCCAAGTGTCGACACTTTCTGATGTAGACACAATTCCTCTGGGTGTCGACACTGCTTCTAAGTGTCGACACTTCTTCACTGGACATTTCTTCATTGAGTGTCGACACAACCTTCATGTGTCGACACTTTCTGTCTGGTGTCGACTCTGCATCCATGGTGTCGACACAATTACTCCAAGTGTCGACACTGCTTCTCTTTGTGTCGACACAAGTCTTCTTAAGTGTCGACACTTTCCTTCTGGGTGTCGACACAAGTTTTCTTAAGTGTCGACACATTGCTTCTGGGTGTCGACACATGGACTTAGAATCTTTTCAGCTTTCCCTGCAAATACTTAACCTGCACAACTAAACTCAAAACACATCAAATACATTTTGATGTATATCATTGAGTAGGGTGAGGCTTCTTCAAATCAGGTACATTTAAACTAATGTGCCCAACAATATGTTTCATGTCTCTTCCTTGAGGCGAGTCCTCCGGCAACCAGAACAACACCTTCCTACACGTCCAGTACATCTACTATCAGATAGATCCGTCCAACTTGAACCGGTCAGCATAGTAGATTATAAAGTAAAGAATCTGCGCAACAAGACCATTCCGATGGTCAAGATTTTGTGGTCGAATTGCGGACGAGACGAATGCACATTGGAAACTGAAGCACTCGTCCGAGAAAAATACCCAGAGCTCTTTCTCTAGGTATGTTACTTTTCCCCTTATTTTAAGCAAATTTTGGGGATGAAAATCCTTTTATTTTTATTGGATTGTAACATCCCGACTTTTATTGGGCCACCGGAACCATAATGGGCCCAGTAAAAGTGACCCGAACCTCTACCTGTGAACCGGTAGGAGGCAACCCTAGGCAGGGTATAGAGCTAGAGAAATCCAATTTGAGTTCTGTCAGTTCTGGTGGCCTCGTATAGTAAATACAAGTGTGCCGAAACACATTCCATTGAACACTGAGGTCATATGCTAGATATTACCGTTACTCGTAGAATTTCGCGAAAATGAGATTTTTGATTATTGACCTAGAGAACTCCGATTCGAGTTCTGTCAGTTCCTATGACTTCATATAGTCAATACAAACGCATTGGAACTCGTTTCATCGCGATTCGAAGCCTAACGATGATTATGAGCATTTTGATCATTTTAGTGCGCCGCGATGCACAGATTTTGAATACCTAGCAAACGAACTCTGATTCGACCCCGGTTAGTGGCATTGGATTCGTATGGTCAATAAAAAGTCAACAGAATTAGTCCCGATCAGTTTTGATGACGGGTGGTCAAACCGTGGTCAAATCAAGCATAATTGTGCGTCGGAAAGCGTGTGCACGTTAGTTGTGACACGACACCCCAAATTTGACCCGACCCCCGATGACTTGGACCTATTTTGACTTTGACCAACATGGTGGACCCAGCCCATGGTTGACTTCTGGTCAAACTTCCTAAAAATCAAATTTTCCTTAAGGGGTTCTAATTTCCAAGCTACCATCACTTGATGCCATGAACCTTGGGGCAATATTAACCCTATATGGGCCTTAAACTTCAGCAAGAAGGATGTGCTTGAGTCTAAATAAAATAAAGACCATACTCTCTCTTTCTCTTCCTATCTTATTGGCCAAAAACCACATGTCAAAAACCCCCTACTGTAGTTATACGGAGTAATAACAGCCAACCTATGGCTCCCATCTGGTTGGAAAGGTATGGAGACCCAAGCCTCTCCTCCAACCTTTTCCCTTTCTCTCTCCTTCCCCAAACCAAAATTCAAACCACCGTACCCCCCAACCTCCATTATTTATACAGCTGGTTGTAATTGCCTACCAAGATGAAGTCCAGCTCTCCTGCTAAACCCAAACAAGGTTGAGGTATTCTAACCTCTTGGGTTAGCCATGGCCGAGAAGGAGAAGAGGAGGGAGGAACTCTCCCATACCTCTATATAAGAAACCTTATCCCTCTAGAGGACTTGAATCCTCTTCTCCAACTTAAACAGACCACAGCCATACCCTCTACCGGAGCTCAACCTCATCGGAGAAGCAAACTGAGCTCCACCGTCAACTCTGCCACCTCTTATGATAACTTCATCGAGAGCCCCCGAATTCCCCGAAATTAGGTATAAACATATCCACGCCCCTTCCCCTCCTTCTGGACGTTCTGCATGGGCCCTCCGGTGGCTAGAGCGCCGCCGGCACCACCCGAACCATGCTCTAGGTCGGGTGATGGCTGCAGGAAGTCTTGCCCCTCCCCATGCCAGCGGTGGCATTGGAGAAGGGTTAACCCACCGTGATGACTTTTCTCGGTGGGGGATAGTTGGGGTGGCACCGAAAAATGCCGCTCTGGCGAAACCTGAGAAGCAGATTGTTTGCTCTGTTTTGCCTCTGGCGGCGATCTGCGGCGGATGGTTGCCGGACCACTACCGGAGAAGAGCCCTGCCCCCGATGCACCGGTCGGGGGTGGTTTTGGGGTTGGAGTCAATGTCGGAGAGGCAAGCTGGTTTCGTCGAGTCATCGAGCTGGTTTCATCGTGTCGTCGAGCGGGGCTCGACGTAAGTCGTCAAGCGGGGCTCGACGACTTGATTTGCTGTTAGCAGACAAGATTAATAACAAATTTTTTGAGAAATTTCCTAGTCCATTTCTAGCCCTTTGGGGGCAACATGATTTACATGAAAAATATTTCCCACACCAAGGGCTTCCTCCACAAATATTTTGATAATTTTTGGAGTTGATTTGGTATTTTTAAAATCTCAAATGAAATTTGTTTGACCAAATTAAAGACCCAAAACTTTTCGTAAAATTATGAAAATTTTTATGGGCTCATTATAGACCCCCTTAAAGGTTGTATCAAAATTTGTGGACTTTGGGGTAAAAATTGAAGATTTTTCAAATTCTTGGAGCCTTGGGTCGCGCTCGAAAATTTACGCACCCAAAAATTCTTTGAAAATGAAAATCAAAGCGCACGTCCACTTTATATTGAAAATTAAGTTCAATTTATTAAGCGACGAGAGTTATCGAGGCAAGATTTCTAGCTCCGAGTATTTCGAGATTTTTGCCAAAACCATCGAACGCCTCGTTCTTAACATAACTCTCGGACATTTTGGGTAAACTCGGAAGATGAAGGTATGAGCTTCGAGTAATATATTCCCCAACCACGTTTCGGGTAAAGAATTTCCTTTATGTGTTCGTATCGATTTTCGAGGTTGAAATTCGAGGAAGAATGTGCCCTCGGATGAGATTCTCGTATTAGATCTGATGCAGTAAATCGAATTGATATTTATTCTCGGATGAATAATAAAAATTTAACTCATGATCAGCTTCACCTGATCCGATTAAGCTGTGATTAAAATGGGAGCAACTGAATTATTATCTGATCTTAATAATTGGTGTAACCCAAGGAAAGCTTGAAAACTGAAAAGGGATTGAATACACCTCCTAAGAACGAAGAAGAAATTGTGAATATACCTCCTAAGAACGGAGATGGAACTGAAGCCTCCTAAATGGATTGAATGGACTACTAACCATTTTCTTTATGATTATTCCAGTCTTGCACTGGTCTAGTTCCTTTATTTATTTCAATTCAGTGCGTTCAATTCAGTCCTACTCCAGTACCGTACTGGTCAAGTTCATTTCAGTTCAGTACTTTCAATTTAGTACTACTCCAGTCTCGTATTGGTCAAGTTCATTTCAGTTCAGTACTTTCAATTCAGTACTACTCCAGTCTCGCACTAGTCAAGTTCATTTCAGTACTTTCAATTCAGTACTACACTAGTCTAGAACTGGTCATGTTCATTTCAGTTGAGTACTTTCAATTCAGTACTACTCCGGTCTTGTACTGGTCAAGTTTATTTCAGTTCAGTACTTTCAATTCAGTATTACTCTAGTCTTATACTGGTCAAGTTCATTTTGGTTCAGTACTTTCAATTCAGTACTACTCCAGTTTCAGACTGGTCACATCTCATTATGCAGCGTTTATTATCAGTAGCTTTAATTATTGCATTTTCGTTACTGCAATTTACTATTATAAGCGTTGGTCCTGCTTTGACAAGCGGTTGTTAAGGTTAAGCATTAGTTGAGGATAACCGGAGTTGAGGTGTTCCTCCGAGTTTTACCTCAAATAAAGTGCTCCCATGCTCCTTGACGAAGTTGAGCTGGGCGTCGCTGCCTGAAGGTTAACGTATAGTAGGGCAGACCGCCACAAACCCGGTGCGTATTAACATGATTGTTTGATTGATTGCTTGCAAATTGCTTGTGGTAAATTATGGCGGGTCAGTCCCTTTCGCAGACCGTTCGTACCAGTACGGTAAGGTCGATGACTCAAGGCGACATGGAGATGGGTACCATGGGTGACCGACCATTATGTTGTCCCCATTGGGTTTCCTCCGTTGGTCGGCCAAAATTTTGAATTGCTCGATGTCGCTCACATTCAAGAGTACACAGCGTTGTATGTTAGGGCCTGGGTTGTGCGGTACGACCACCCCTAGAAGTGGAAGGACTGGCCACTGTCACCGACGACCACATCGGTGAAGCACGCGGGGCATGCTACCTTGGTTGAAAAGAAGACGTCCATACTATGTCGACATAGGGTGTTATGCGCGACTCTAAATGCCTGCGATGTGTATGCGGCTGTGAATGCCTGCGATGTCTAAGATGCTGTGAATGCCTGTGTTGTTTATACGAGTTATGAATACCTGATATACATCTGTGCTAGTGGAGCCTAAATTATAACTGACGTATATTACTACTGCTGGTCTAGTTATATCATGATCTCCTCTTTTTGGTTGCTCCTAGCTTATTTATGAAATATTGTACTAACCCTCTCATGCTTCAGCTATCTACTTTTGTTGGGTGCGTGAGCTCGTCCCCAGGATTTGGATCCAGGGAGAAGATCTGTTTCCACTTAGCTCTGTGATTAACAGTTATTTAAATAACCATTCACAGGAAATGAAACACAGTAGTGACCCACTGCCGCAGTAGGATGCGCCAGCAGTTAGAATTACTCGAGCAGAAGAACCCCAAACATATTCAGAGTTTCGAGATGCGAGTACCGATGAGCTACTTAGGGTGAGGGAGTGAGGAGTTATATCTAGTACCTGTACAACCTGCGGGCTTATATAAATACTTAGACTACAGCCTTCGTACTCATGTAAATATATATAATGTTATATATATTGTACTATGGTTTCCTGTCAATGCATTCACAATTCTCTGGTGTATTGTGAATGTTGTGATTCTAACCGAACATGGCGCCACCTAGTGCTTAAATAGGGTGGGTTGTTACCCCTAAGGAGCATAAGGTGGACGTCTTGGGCAGTAAGATCCCCTCCGACCCGACCTGTGTAAAAGTTGGGGGAAGGGGTCTTACAACTTACATCCTCAATTTATAGAAAATCTGGACTACGGATTGCTGAAATTTCTTGCTTCCCCATTAACTCAATGGGGGTCAAGGGGGCCATGGGGGCCAAGTGGGGATGACCAAACTCAACACCACTAATTCCATGATAGATCCTCCCCGAACCGCTCCGCGTAGTAATAATGCCGCACCTACGACCGACCGACTGGCCAACGGACCGCCACCTATCTGGTCGTCATGTGCACCCTTCAGTTGCGCGACAGCATGACCACCCGCCTCGTATGTGCTGTCAAGAGGCCAAGCGGATGACCAGACATCCAACACTTCTGTGCGGACAGGCTCCCGACTCACCGCTCGGCCAGAGCTGTTGGACCGCCAGCTCACTATGGGCATACCGCCGAACACACGACCGGCCCCACCACTAGCTAGCCCTCGCCATCAGGTCCCTCCGCCAACAACCACCAGTAGATCCCTTGGCAATCATCCCACGAAACCACCTCAGCGGAACCATCCATCGTGGGGGTACACATAACTGAATCCCATGATGGTCTGCGCATAGGAAATTTTCTAAAAATGTGCATCATAAAATATAAGAAATCGGTATGCGTATAACAAATAATATTGTTATGGTGTGAGCATAGTCATATTTGTAACTGGAGTGCGTATAACTGATACTAAGAATCACAAAGGTGGAGAAGAGGGGTTAAAGAAGAGAGAAGGTGGATTGTGGAAGTTGATAATATTCTCCAATTCTATATCCGATAAAGACAAGTGTACATTATCGTTTATAGTATAGGATACTAAAGATTAATATCAAGGTCGTATTTTCCCTGGGGCGTAATGACTACTTTTACTTTGAGGAGATCACTATTATTTTATCAAAATGATTTTTTTTCGATTAATTTACTAAACTAAAAAGCAGGAACTAAATTTCTAAGCTAAAAAGAAAACTAAATTACTTGTAAAAATAAAAGGTTAGAGCTAAAGATAAAAAGGGAGTACTCAATCTTGAATCACTTTGAAATAAGAAAATCAAAATGAAATAACAACTAATTCTAAATAAAGTAAAACACCTTAACCGTGGATGTTCCAAAAGCATGAACACGCTTCTCTCGAAGTTGTGCCCACCTGAGTTTAGGAAGGTTCGACCGAACTTTCGTCCAAATCGAAGGCCTAAAGCTCGCTTTACGCTGTGAACACCACTATTGGATTTCACTCCAATCCAGGAGATTTAACATCTTCCTCTCACGATGGGTGCATGCAACTCTCTTTACTCTTGGGTGATCGATTCAATCTACGAGCCTCTCGGCTAACTAGATTGAAAACCAAAATGGAAACTATATACCGACAATATAGTCTCACTAAATAAAAACCAAGAATAAATAAAAGGTAATTACTTTAATAAGAAAAAGAAAGCTAAACATCATAACTTGATCAACTCATTCTCAGATCATCGCGATCGAGTACAAGTGAGGATTAGTTATTCATGGTAATAGGGAAAGAGAGGGGTAAATAATAAAGGTGCCTGAAAACTAAAGAGAAAGAAATAGAGAAAGAGAACGCTAACTACAATTTCATTAAACACACAAAAGGGATTATAACTAGGAATGAAGATTATAGTGCATGAAAAAAGCTAACTACTGATATTACACTAATACACAGTGATTACAAGTAAATAAAATACAGTGCATGAAAACTAAAACTAGAAATGGAGGGAGAGAGAGATCAAAAACATGAAAATAAAAACACAATAACTAAGATTAGAACTAGCAACACCTCCCCTCTCAGCAAAATTTCTCTCCTTTTTCACAAGGGGAGGGTCTGAATTTATAGAGATTTTTTGGGATGGTCACGCCCTCCTGTCACGCCCAGGGAGGGCGTGTTAATGGGGCGTGACAGGTACGGGTTGACCTCGGGAGCTGAAATCTGAAGGAAATGATGATTTCTTCGGTACGTTGGTGGACACACCCAAGGACACGCCCGTGTAGGGTGGGCTTGTAAGGCACGTAACGCTTCACTCTGTGGTCGGAAATCCATTAATCGTCAAAAAAGGTGGTACACGCCCGACGACACGTCCGTGTAGGGGGGCGTGTCAGTACTGTTGACGTGAAATAATGGAAAATCTTTAAATACGGCATAAGGCTTTTGACGAAATAAGGAGAGAGAGCGAGGGCTTGACGAACGACGAAGAGAAGGAGCAGGAGGAGTTCGACGATCATCGAATGTAGAGAGGAGCAGGAGGAGTTCGATGAATTCTGAAATAAAGACGAGCTCGAAGAAATTGAAGATGTTCGTCGAACGCAGAACAGAAGGCCGATCTCGACGAAAATATCTAAGCTCGACGAAAGCAGAGGAGATCGTCGAACGCAGAAGGAGGAGGAGGAGTTCGACGAAATTTGGAGGATTCGTCAAACGCAGAGTTGGAAGCGTTCGGTGAAATTTGGAGAATTTGTCAAACGCAGAGCTGAAGAGTTCAATGAAAATGGGCCGAAAATGTTCAACGAAAATGGGCCGAAGGCGTTCGAAGAAATTGGAGAATTCATCGAACGAAGAGCTGGAAGCGTTCAATGAACTATGGCTGAAGGTGTTCAACGAAATTGGTCCGATCAACGAAATGAGCTTGACGAATTTGCTGAGCTCGACAAAATCTTCTGGCAGCAATTTTCCTCGGGATCAGGCTATACGCCTGGTGACACGCCTAGGGAGGGCGTGTCAGGGGGCGTGTCAGGATCATTTTGGCCGAAACTGAGAAAATTTGCAAAAAGAAGAGAAAACGACATTAGTGACAATAATATATATAAAAGAAGGTCAAAATATAAGCTTACAAGATATGATTTGCACATAAAGAACCTTAAAATACCCTAATAGTTTAGAATACAAAACGTATTATCAAATTCTCCCAAGCTTAAGTTTTGCTTGTGCTCAAGCAAAAATATAAAAACTAGCTAACATAAAAGTGACTAATCAGGAAAATTCTAATTATACTAACACAAGTACAATGCGAAATTCTAAGTATGGAGAAAGTGAAACGTAAATCTAAAACTGTTACTTAAATATGGTTTAGCAATTTATAAACTTTACTAACGAAAATAAATCATCCAAAATTTTAACAAAATTCTTTAAAAAATGTTAAGCAAAGCAACAAAATGAAAAAAAAAACACATTGAGTTGTTACTAGATCCAAGAGACACATTATAACTATATCAATTAAATAACAAAAATCTAAATTTAAATCCAAAACTTTTCTATTTTACTTTTCTCCTTTACTTAGCTAAATAAATAAAATTTAAAAACATGAATCAAACGGATTTATTAGGACCGAAATGTTTGGTTTAGGATTATGATTAGGAGTGTAATTCAAAGATAAATATGAAGGCTTTAAAATCACACTAAACCAAAATAAAGAGTTTCAAAAATTTTAATCATAAATAAAATATTTTTCTTTCCTTTTTTTCATTTTCTTTTCCTTCCTTTTTATATTTTTCTTTCTTTTTCTTTTCAAAACAAAATAAAGGCCATAAATAATTTTCTTTTCATTTTAAAATTGCCCAAACAAAAGTAAACACTTCTTTTGACCTTACATTTTTCAAAAAGTTCTCCAATCATATCACAAAAACAACCATATCATAATCATGAAAATTATAATAAAACTCAAAAGGTTAGTGTGATTAGATAGGCTGGAAATTTTAGCTTTGGTGAATATGAGATGATAAGTGGAGCTATCAATTGAAATCGGAAAAAAGGCTCAAAAGCAGCTAACTAGAGATAAAAATTTTTAGTTTGGCAAGAAGGCTCAAATGAAAACAAAAATGGCCTAAATCATTTTCATGTTTCAAAATTTATCTAAAGCATAAGCCTTGAAAAATTTCAAAAAGAAAATCCTATATAATAAATAGAGACTAATGAAATTATATTGAAAATAGAAATAATAGGCGACTTGGATCGTTCACATCTACTACGCTAATAAAAATTGATATTGCAAAAATTATCAAAAAAAACAAAAAGAAAAATAGTGGATGAAAGATTTTTAAGAAAGTAAGGAAAATAAAGAACGAAAAACCAAAATAGAAATACGAGTTTTAGAAAAACGGTTCATGTTAATATGTTACCGTGAATTAGAAACATATGACCAACATTTTACTTGTGAAACTTAATTAAAAAAACGATTAGAAAAATCATTATAAGCTAAGATGTTATAAGGAATTTTGAAAAAAACAAAACAAAAGCAAGCGGTGTTATTGAAATACCAAATATTGTTTAAATTATTAAAGTAAAAAAACAAATAGTATATATATATATTTGATTTTGAAATATTTTCTATTTTTTCTGATTTTTAAGATATTTACTTTTTTCTTTATTTTGAAATATTCTCTTTTTTTGGATTTTTAAGATATTCTCTCTTTTTTTCTTGATTTTGAAATATTCTCTTTTTTTGGATTTTTAGGATTTTTTTTCAAGGAAACAAAATAAAGAAAAGAGAAGGAGGAAATCCTCCCCCAAGCTTAAAATGGACATTGTCCTCAAAGGAGAAAAGAGGGGAAGGAGAGAGAAATCAAAACATAAATGAAAGTACAGAATTGAAAAAGAAATACAAAGAAAAGGAAAAGATATTTTCCTAGCGCTTGACGCCTAGACATTGAAAAATGCATCCCCTCGAACTTGAGCTAAAGACCGGCTCGAGTCCAAGTTGAGAGGCGAGAAGCGGCACAAACACCCGGGAGCATATTCTTGCACAAAATAAAACAAAAAAACAACAACAAAAAAGATAAGCAAGGGGTGCCTCCTAAGAGCGCTATTTGTTTAAAACATCGTTGAGCTCGACGTTATTGGTTAGCTAAATGGAAAATAAAAAGAGAAATGCAATGGCAACTCGTGTAATATGTGTTGCGCCGCAAGTGCCAAAACCTTTTTTAAGAAAATAAAAATATTTTTTTGTAAATTTTTATTTTT
This sequence comes from Platanthera guangdongensis, assembly GCA_039583875.1. Classification (NCBI taxonomy): domain Eukaryota; kingdom Viridiplantae; phylum Streptophyta; class Magnoliopsida; order Asparagales; family Orchidaceae; genus Platanthera; species Platanthera guangdongensis. The sequence continues at coordinate 99,108,880 of CM077158.1, read as the reverse complement.
TAAATAAAACAAAAAAGAAAAAGATTTAGAAAAAGAAAATTTGTTAGTTAAAAAAATAAACTATTAGAAGGGGGAAAGAAAGGTGAACTATAAACTAAATTAGAAGGAAAAATAAAAGAAGAAAAAGAAAAGAAATTTTCGGAAGGAGGGGAAGAGAAGAAAAAGAAAAAGGCGGCGGCGGTTGATCACAAGGAAATTTTTGGATAAAAAGATCTGGTTGCTCCACATGGATATCAATCATTTTAGTAGATTGGGAGCAAAACGGGATATCCGAAAAATCAATCTTCTCGGAAGATCAAACATAGGAAAGTTCGGCTTCCTCGGAAAATTGGAAAAAAAATCGGGATATTGGGGGAAATCTCCTCCTCGAGAGGTTGTAAGCACAATGGAATTTCTGAATAATCGCCTTCCAGAGTGATTGAAGGCACGACAGAAAGTACGAAGATTCATCATTCGAAAGATAAGTAGGAGGAGGAGGAAGAAAAGAAAGAATTGCAGCCTGAGAAGCTAAATTGTCAGAAATTATTTTGTAATGAGCATTGATGCTCGCATCAAATGCTGCATAATCAAAAATGTTTTCATTTTCGCTAAAATTACAAACAGGAGGCGCGCAAACTTGCGGAGAAAAAGCGGAGAAATCTTGAGATGGAATGTGTTGATGATCACCATGGCCCCAAGAGTGATCAGGGTGTTGCCACACTGAGTAGTTCAAGGCAGGGCTAGGATCAAAATGTCAATTCAAGAAATCTCCGGAAAAATTAAAATCAGAAAAATTCGGAGGAGAAGGGTAGGAAGGCATTTGAAAATCATCGTAACCCCATGAAAAAGAATTCACGGATGGATCAATTTGGCCAAATTGGTCTGATCTGGAAGGAATAAAATCATGTGTGGATGAAGGATATCCAACCCAACACTCCTCGCCAGAGTGACCGAACTGTCCACAAGAAAACAAAAACTATCCATAAAAAAAATCAACCGCGAAAGAGGGGTAAGAGAAAAAAAGAGAGAAAAAAATGATAAAAATAATAGCTATCCTATTTTCAAAATATTAAAACTATCCCGGCAACGACACCAAAAACTTGATACTAAGAATCGCAAAGGTGGAGAAGAGGGGTTAAATAAGAGAGAAGGTGGATTGTGGAAGTTGATAATATTCTCCAATTTTATATCCGATAAAGGCAAGTGTACCTTATCGTTTATAGTATAGGATACTAAAGATTAATATCAAGGTCGTATTTTCCCAAGGGCGTAATGACTACTTCTACTTCGAGGAGATCGTTATTATTTTATCAAAGTGATTTTTTTTTATTTAATTTACTAAACTAAAAACAAGAACTAAATTTCTAAGCTAAAAAGAAAACTAAATTACTTGCAGAAATAAAAGGTTAGAGCTAAAGATAAAATGGGAGTACTTAATCTTGAATCACTTTGAAATAAGAAAATCAAAATGAAATAACAACTAATTCTAAATAAAGTAAAACACCATGACCGTGGAGGTTCCAAAATCATGAACATGCTTCTCTCGAAGTCGTGCCTACCTAAGTTTAGGAAGGTCCGACCGAACTCTCGTCCAAATCGGAGGCCTAAAGCTCGCTTTACACTGTGAACCCCGTTATTGGATTTCACTACAATCCAGGAGATTTAACGTCTGCCTCTCTCGAGGGGTGCGTGCAACTCTCTTTAATCTTGGGTAATCGATTAAATCTACGAGCCTCTCAGCTAACTAAGATTGAAAACCCAAATGGATACTATATACTGGCAATATAGTCCCATTAAATAAAAACCAAGAGTAAATCAAAGGTCATTACTTTAAGAAGAAAAAGAAAGTTAAAACATCATAACTCGATCAACTCATTCTCAGATCATTGCGATCGAGTGCAAATGAGGATTACTTATTCATGGTAATAGGGAAAGAGAGGGGTAAATAATAAAGGTTCATGAAAACTAAAGAGAGAGAAATAGAGAAAGAGAACGCTAACTATAATTTCATTAAACACACAAAAGGGATTACAACTAGGAATGAAGATTACAAGTGCATGAAAAAGAAAGCTAACTACTGATTTTACACTAATACAAAGTGATTACAAGTAAATAAAATATAGTGCATGAAAACTAAAACTAGAAATGGAGGGAGAGAGAGAGCAAAAACATGAAAATAAAAACACAAAACTAAGATTAGAACTAGAAGCAACTCCCCTCTCCCCAAAATTTCTCTCCTTTTTCACAAGGGGAGGGTTTGAATTTATAGAGATTTTTCAGGATGGTCACGCCCCCCTGTCACGCCTGGGGAGGGCGTATCAGTGGGGTATGACAGGTACGGGTTTACCTCATGAGCTGAAATCTAACGAAAATGATGATTTCTTTGGTACATCGGTGGACATTCCCAAGGACACACCCGTGTAGGGTGGGCGTGTAAGGCACATCACGCTTCAATCAGTGGTCGAAAATCCATCAATCATCGAAAAAGGTGGTACACGCCTGGCAACTGATGTAGCAAGCCCAGAGCCGACCCACTCTGGCGACCCTCACGACCTCGCCATAGGCCCACGACTGGCGGCCCACTGCCGGGCTGCAGCCCAAGCACGTCACCCATGACCACACCTATTCTCAGCGCGGCGGGATGTTGAGGCGAGGTCTCGAACCCAGCCCCCTTGATAAAGAGCTTTCCTAACTGCTCTCATCACCAACTGAGAGCTTCCAAATTTGGTCGAACATAGAGTTGGAAGCATTTGAAGAAATTTGGGGAATTCGTTGAACGCAGAGCCGGAAGCGTTCGACGAAAATGGGCCGAAGATGTTCGACGAAAATGGGCCGAAGGTGTTCGATGAAATTGGAGAATTCATCGAATGTAGAGATGGAAGCATTCGACAAACTATGGCTAAAGGCATTCGAAGAAATTGGGCCGATCGACGAAATGAGCTCGGCGAATTTGCTGAGCTCGACAAAATCTTCTGGCAGTAATTTTCCTCGGGAACAGGCTACACGCCCGGTGACACGCCCAAGGAGGGCGTGTTAGGCGGGGCGGGGGGGGGGGGGGGGGGGTGTCAGGGTCAATTTGGCCGAAACTGAGAGAATTTGCAAAAAGAAGAGAAAAAGACATTAGTGACAATAATATATACAAAAGGAGGTCAAAATATTAGCTTACAAGACATGATTTGCACATAAAAACCCTTAAAATACCCTACTAGTTTACACTACAAAACGTATTATCAATAACACATATGTTGGTTTTGGTTTGTGAATAACCACAAGATCACCTATAATATGCGCATAAGTTGGTTACGGTGTGCGGATAATTGAATAACTTTCAAAACTACCACTTACTAACCGAAATGCCACCAATAAAAATTATAAAAGGTGCCCTAGGCCCTCCTTTCATTCCATCCTTTCCTTCTCCCACTTCTCCTCTTATAACCTAGAGAGTTCTAAGGAAATCTCCAAACTTTTCCTTGCACCTTCGAAGAATTCTTTAAAGATCATTAAACATCATCAAAGATCCTTTGAAGATCTTCAATCTCCTTTAAGCGCACCCTAGAGGTTCCATCACACACGTTCCACCATGCACACGTTCCACTTTGCATGCACTTTACTACAAGAGAAGTACATTCCGTGCAAACCGTGCCCTCTACTTAGAGGCAAGCCCTCCACTCAACAACATGCCCTCTATTCAGCAGCAATTCCACTGCTCCAAACCCCTCCACGTGCAACATGAGACATGCCACAGACTCCAGGACATACATAACACACCACTCCAGCTTCTGAGCGCCAAAAAAAGACTTCAGTGTGTCGTGCACCCCTCTGCACAAGAAGAAAATACTTAGCACCACGAGTGGTGGATTGTCACGCTCAAATCCCTCTTTCCATCTCTTCATACCACTAGAATAAGAGGGGTCCTTGAAAGTCTTTGTTTCAAGAGTAGCTATACACCTAGAGGTGGGGGGAGGGGGGGTGAATAGGTTTTCAAGTCATTATGACTACTTTTTGCTTTGGTATATTGATAGTTAGATTATTATATTAGCTTTCAAGAACAAAGATCAGCACACCAGTATTTATAGTGGTTCCCTAAGGTATGAGTACATCCACTTTCCCTCCCACCTTTTTAACAGTATGTTAGACAAGAAAATACACTTCAAACTCGGGTCAAAGAGCTTACAACACAGATCCCTCAATATCTCCAAGGCTTCCTCCAAGCCCAACATCAGGTCAAAGCCCTACACACTCAATGTAAACTATACTCATACAGCTTAGTGATCTTCCAGATCACATACCTCATGCTTAACAAGAAGACCTACAACTCAGGCTAGAAGGATATCCCTACACTCAGAGATAATAAATCTCCTACCTCAGATCTGACTCAGATCCTACCTCAGGCACAAAGTCCCTACCACAGATTCTCAACAGAATCCTACCACTCAGCTTTTATATGTTAGGCTTACAACTCAGATCAATAATGATCCTGCAGAAAGAGTATAGGTTTGATGTTGACTGACTCTAGAGAGAATGTCCTCCGAGTCTTCTTTTCAAACTGAGTAAACTCAGTCCAACTTCTTCATAGTACCAAGATAATAGATCTTAAAGAAGTTTTTGCTTGTGTTGAGAAGATAATTGTAGAGCACTGCTTCTTCAAGCCTTTGAGGTAGTAGTGTTGAATGCAGTGGCCATGAAGATGAACAACAACTTGAGTTTGCTTTGCTTCTTCTTATTCAGAAAATGAGATTTTTGATCTTGCTATTGAAGACAGTTTGATTATATAGTTCTTAATTTCTTCAACAACTGACCTTTTTAGATTTTTTTCCTTTCATAGCTTCTGTAAATTGGAGTGAAAACCTTCTCACTTGATTAAGATGAAGAAGATGACCAAAAAGCTCCTTTTTTATTTCTCAGAAAAGTCCTTTTATTGCTCGGCATCCAACTGCTCTATGTGTAGTATGGATCAGCCATATTAGGTAACTGCAACATATCTTTTTCATTAATTATTATACAAAAGGTATACAATGCCTTTTGTCATTTAGTGTGCAATTCCCACAACATTTGAATTATTGATGACGTCAGATGATACATCGCCTGAGGACTTACTGATTTTCAGTAAATCTTCATAGGCGTTGAGTGCAGTTAAGTAACTCAATGCTAAAACACTTAGCAGAAACTCTACTTTCTAAAGCATTGAGTGAACCTTCATCACTCAACGCATCTAACTTGTTCAGCCTCACTAATGAGGCATTGAGTGAATTTTCATCACTCAACGCTTTTGGACTTGGTAGTATTTTCCTGAATGAAGGCGTTGAGTGAAGCTTTTACACACAACGCTTTCTTTACTGAATTTCTTGATGTAGCATTGAATGTTATTTACTTTAGGCTAGCTAATCACCTCGAGGGGGGGGGGATGAATAGGTATTTGAAAACTTCAAGTCTTTTTGTTGTTTTCAAACTAAGTGTTCTAGAGCTTGTTCTTAGTACCTGCAATATAAGAAAATAACAAGCAACACATCAAAACATATAAGTATATATAGTGGTTCCCCAATTGGGTACATCCACTTTCCCTCCCACCTATGCAACTGATTTGTTGGACTAGGCACAAACTCGACTAATATGCTCCTCAGAGCTTACACCTTAGGGCCTCAGCCTTACACATAGATTATTTTCAGAATCCAAACTCAGAACCATAAGGGTTCCTACCTCAGGGCCCTGCAGAGCTCCTACAGCTTAGTGGTCCACTGACCACCACCTCAGCCTTATTTATAAGTCCTACAGCTCAGGCTCTTCAGCCCTACAACTTCAGGCCCACTACCCTACTCTCAGAGTGCTGCATCACTCCTATAACTCAGTAACCTTCTAGGTACCTACAGCTCAGTCTCCTGCAAGGCCTACACTCAGTGACACACTTGTCACCTAAATCTAAGTCACTTACTAGTCACCTACTTCAGCCTTATCATTAAGGCCTACTACTCAGGTTGGGAGGACAGCCTTACTCTCAGATCCACAATTGGATCCTACCTCAATACCCCAGCAGGGCACCTACCTCAGTGACTAATTAGTCACCTACAGCTCAAGACAAAAGGCCCTATAACTCAGATTCAGGTAAACTGAATCGTACATTATTTTATACAGGATGAAATAAATTTAAGACAACTGGCTCAGAGATCAATCTCTGAGTCTACCTTGCTGGAATGAGCAGATATCAGTCCAACCCACTTGTCGTAGAAAGAATGAGTCTTCTTTTACAGCTAACTTCTTTGCTGCATTGGTGAACAACAATATGTTGTTGAAGGCTAACAACCCTTCATACAACTAGCTCCTTGCTGAACAGATGAATCATCTGCCTTGTTTTGGAGAGAACAATCTTGCTGAACTTGAAGAGATTCAGCATTCTTTCTTTGCCTTATGGCTAACTATGACGGACTTTTTGCTTTCAAGCTTATCGGAGAAGATGAAGTCCATCCACCTCTGGTTTTCTTTTTATGTTCTACGTTGGTTCTACGTAACCCTAATCCATTTCTTTTTTACTTTTTATATCTATTGATTTGAATAGATGACATAATTGAGGAGTGGGCCCAGCCAAGGATTGGTGAGCGCCACCTCCCTTAGAAAAGTACAAAACAGCTTTCTGCGCTACTGCAGCTTTCCCGCAACAGCTTCTTGTAATTTGAATTTGTTGACTTCTTGGTGACGTCAGTAGTGGTCATCCTGGTGCTACTGTAGCTTTCCTACAACTACTTGAAACACTTTGACTTGTTGACTTTTGATGACATCAGCAAATGTCATCACCTTCTGGACTTAGAAAAATTCCAGAACTTCACTAAGCATTGAGTGATGTTTAGTCACTTTATGCCATCTGTCTTGGCTCTCAACTCTTCTGGACTTGTGAATTTTCAATGACATTGTCTCAACGGTCCTTTCTTAACTATCTCAGTGGTTTATTCTTTAATAGCTGAGACTATCTTTTGTCTCAGCACTTCCTTCTCAGCGGTCTCAATGCTTTCTTCATCTTAGTTGAGACTATCTTCTATTTCAGCAGTTTCTTCTCAGCAGTCTCAACGCTTTCTTCTTCTCAACTGAGACTGACACCTGTCTCAGCGGTTTTCTTCTCAGCGGTCTCAATGCTTTCTGCTTCACAGCTAAGACTTACTCCTGTCTCAACTGTTTTTTTCTCAACCGACTCAGCGCTTGCTTCTTCATTAGAAGCATTGAGTGAAACTGCTTCACTCAATGCTTCTGGACTTAGAGAAATTTTAGCTAGCTTTGTCTCAGCGGTTATGTTATGATATACTTCTCAGTTATCTCAGTGCTTTTACCTTAGTCAATTATTCTTGCTTTAGTTTGACGAATGTTGAACTATGTTCGACGGTCGGTGGGCTGAGCTAGACGAATTCTGGATTCCAAGCTTCTGGATTTAAGTCATTAATGGTGAGCTCAGCTCGACGAATTCTGAATTCCAAGCTTCTGGATTTAGGTCGATGAATGGTGAGCTGAGCTCGACGATTTTTGAATCCCAAGTTCTGAACTCCGTTCGACTAATGGTGAGCTCAGCTCGACGAAAGATGAGCTGAGCTCGACGAAATGTGAGCTAAGCTCGACGATTTCTGAGTCTTCTGGCATACTCTTTAATTTTACGTATCCAATCATGGACTACCTGCATGCATGAACTCAAGCACTCATCAAATACATTATGTGTTTATGTCATTGACCCTTTTAAGTTCTTACAAATCTGGGATATTGGGATCAATAGACACAACAATCTCCCCCTATTTGAAGAAGTCAAAACTTTGCTTGATAAATAATGCACGTCATTGACAACACAACATATTCATCATAAAAAACATTTAACATTATTAGAGTGTGGAAATGTTACCAAATGTTATCACATTTCTACAACCTGTGGAGAATTGTCTATTCTTCTTACCCCTTGACTATCCTCCCCCCTTTTGACTTCTGCAATAAGGAGAATTTTGTGGGGTTTTTCTCCCCCTATCTGTCTGGAGTAGATCTTCCCACTTTCACTCAATCTAGTTTAGTTGTTGGGCTAGCTCTACCTCAACAGTTGCACACTATTTTCAATATCTGGAGGAAGAACTTATACTACCTGCAAAATGGACAGTGTAGCATATGGTAGAAGAGAGAATTGAATCTACACAAGATTCAGCATACCCAATTCAAATTTGAAGGTGTTGAACTTGGCTTCATCTAGTGGCTTAGTGAAGATATCAACCACTTGCTTGTCTATTGAGACAAACTCAAGGCTAATGACTTCCATTTCCACATGTTCTCTAATGAAGTGATACCTAATTTCTATATGCTTAGTCCTGCTATAGGAGACATGACTCCTAGCTATAGAAATTGTACTTGTAGAATCACTAAAGAGTGGAGTTCTACTTATCTGAATATTGTAGTCCTGAAGTTGATGATGAATCCACAATAACTGAGCATAGAAGCTTCCGGATGAAATATACTCTGACACTGCTGTTGAGATTGCAACACTCGTTTGTTTCTTGCTGCTTCAAGAGACAAGCCTTCAACCTAGAAATTGACAGGAGCTAAAAGTGCTCTTCCTATCCTCCTTGCAGCCTACAAAATCTACATCTGAATAACATGTTAGTTCAAATTCCCCATTCTTGGGGTACCATAGGCTAAGATCTAGGGTGCCCTTAAGATATCTCAAGATTCTTTTCACAGTAGTGTAGTGAGACTCTTTAGGGCAGGCCTGATACCTAGCACAGACACTTGTTGCATGCATAATTTCAGGCCTACTTATAGTGAGGTAGAGAAGGGAGCCAACTATACCTCTATACAGAGTTGGATTAATTGGTTTCCCTAGATTATCTTTGCCTATAGGCATACTTGAGCTCATGGGAGTTCTTATGGTGGAAGCATTCTCCATGCCATATTTCTTGATTATCTCCCTGATGAACTTTGACTGGGATATGGATAAACCATCATCAGTCTGTCTTACTTGGAGTCCCAAGAAAAACTTCAGTTCACCCATACTTCTCATCTCTAACTTCCCCTGCATAAGTTTTGCAAACTTCCTGTAGAGGTTATCATCAGTAGAGCCAAATATTATGTCATCAATATAAATCTGGACTAGGATGATCTTGCCCTTAGATTCTCTTAGGAATAGGGTCTTGTTTATATTCCCCCGTGAGAATTTGTTCTTAATGAGGAAGGTAGATAATGTCTCATACCATGCTTTAGGGGCTTGTTTGAGCCCATATAGAGCTTTCCTAAGTATATATACAATAGTAGGAGAGTTGGAATCTACAAAACCTAGAGGCTGCTCTACATAAACCACTTCCTTCAAGTCTCCATTCAGGAAGATAGACTTTACATCCATCTAGAAGACCTTGAATCCTTGGAAGGCTGCAAATGTAAGGAACATTCTGATTGCTTCCAACATTACAACTGGGGCAAAAGTCTGATCATAATCAATCCCCTCTTCCTGTCTATAACCTCTGGCAACCAGTCAAGCTTTATTCTTTATTACAATGCCATTTTCATAAAGTTTATTTCTGAAAATCCACTTGACTCCAATGACATTATGTCCATCTGGTTTGGGAACTAGCTTCCAGACCTTTCACCTTTTGAATTGGTTCAGTTCTTCTTGCATTGCACCAATCCAAAATTGGTTTTGGTTTGCTTCTTCAAATTTCTTGGGCTCTTCTTGTGATAGGAAGCTGGAATATATAGTTGTGTTGAAACTTTTGCTTCTGCTCTATTGTAACGACCCCACTCATCACATGGCATATAACAGTGGGTTCGGCTGGGGCCCCACGCCATATGTCATAGACAAGCGGCAGAATTACTTGTGGAAATCAAAATATACTCGCATCCTATCTCAAAACATTCTAGCGCACATTTTTCGTTAACATTAACTCAACTCAGAGAATGTCCACTACTATATAAACTCCACATTTATATATCAAAACCAGGAATGTATACAACTCACACACATTGGCCTTATGACCTTACAGATTTCTCTTTGCACAAATACATTTTCGTACATCGGTACGCAGGCCGGCCACACATGAAATCCAACCACGTTTCTTCGCACGACCTTCAAGGGACTTTAGTACCAATCCTTCCATTCCGCGCATTACCATTCCAGCAGCAACACCTGCAATTCATCATCCAATCCAAACAGCAAACAAAGTAACGGTTAGCATTCGCTGACCACTTATAACGACCCCACCGCTTACCCGGGGCAGTGGTTCCTTCCCTGTATGCATAGCCACCATCATTTCTATTAATCTAGAAATCACAGTCCATATAACAAACGCCGGTTTCCACCGGTCGCTCCGTGCACTCAGGGAACCTTCTTGATGTACCGGATATGCCAGTCATACACCGCCGATCAAGCCTCTTCCCTTGTTGGTTGGGCAGTTCAAGCCTAGTCTACCAATCTCACTATTGGCGACTCCCGTCCATACCACTCAGAGGTACTACCTCGCAGCATTCACAAATAACCAGAGCAGATCAACCCACACCATGTGGTGTGGCAGCCAGGTATATCAAGGGTCCCCTGGCATCGCCACCCATCGACCCCTCACCTATATCCGATCGACCCACACTATGTGGTGCAGCAAGTTGGGTCCACCTCACTTTCTCCCAAACATTGCCACCCATCGATCCTCACTAATCCAGATCAACCCACACCATGTGGTGTAACATGCCAGGTTCATTCCACGTTTCCCCCAGCCATGCTACCCATTGATCTCTCAACATAACCATGAGCTTAACAAAAGCCTCCATACATCCATAACCAATATTCAGTCATTCATACACAACCATTCACTTAAAGCATAACCCTTTCATATCAGCAAATCCACGGAGTCGTCTCCGATTTACCCACGATCATCACCAATCCAGACTATCCGTCCAGATAGGCTTCACACAGCATGCCTATGCCATACTCACACTTCCGGCTCTAGATGCAGACTCAACCAAGGAATCACTTCCGTGATCCACCTCTTCGTGGAGGATTCCACGCACATGCATAAAGAGAGGACTTCGATGTCCAAGAAGGAGATCGTTACCCTTGAAGATCGCTTCGGTGCCATGAAATAGCTGGATGGAAGTCACCACCTCGGCTTTGCCTTCACGAAACCGCTCTCGAATCTTCAATCCGCACTACATGGCTTCTCCAGCAGCTGGTTTCCTCCTTCCTCCTTTCCTTCTCTTGCCCTCTCTCTCTCTTTCTCTCTTTTGGAATGAGAAGATGAAGAAGAAGAAGAAAATGAAGAGCTACTCCTCAATTCTCGGCCATATAATAGCAAGAAGCAATCTGAGCCATCAGATCCCATAAGAAGAAAAGGAACGGCCAGAATATTTCCTGAAAATAACTCTCTCGGGTCTGACACGCCCTGTGACACGCCCGTGTCACAGGCCGTGTCCCCTAAGCAGTGCACGAACCGCCTTATCCAAACTTATCCACACCAAGGTGACACGCCCATGTCACGCCCGTGTCAGCCTAGTCACACCCGTGACACGGGGCATGTAACCCACTCGAGACCTACTCGATAGGACTTACTCGCGAGAAAACCAATTACTCGAGTACCTAGACAGGACACGCCCGTGTCACCCCCTCTTACTCAAGTACTCTTCCACCTACTCGAGTACATTTCGACCTACATGAGAGCTACTCGAGTATGAGCGGGACATGCCCTGTGACACGCCCGTGTCACAGGCTGTGTACCCTCTACCCGACAATCGTCGAGCGCAGTTCGTCGACCTAGAGAGAGTCGTCGAACAGGGGAGGACACGCCCTGGGTCACGCCCCCGACACGGCCGTGTCACGGGCGTGTACCTCCCGAAAATTCGTCGACCGAACTTCGTCGAACGCAATCGTTAAACGTACTGAACCCAAGAAGGACACGACCTTGGACACGCCCATGTCCCAGGCCGTATCAACCAATATTTTCCCGTTTCTCAACTTTGGGCTGTTACAACCCTCCCCTCCTTCAGAGAATTTCGTCCTCGAAATTTGGCTCACTCCAATCAGCCACACAACCACTGAATGTTGCACCATTTGCAACCATGCACGCTAACAAATCGAGCCGGGTTTGAGCTCAGTGGCCACGGCTTGTCTCACCCCAAGGCATCGCACAAATAAACCAAACATACAACACATACAACAACACATCCCACACTTCCATCTGTGCACATGCAGCCACCAAATTTATAAAGTGATCGAAAACAAACACATCATCGAACTTATCATAATCGAACGATCACTACCATATCGCAAGTGTGCACCAACAAGTCAACATGTAACATGACATATACAACATGATATGTATAAAATATCCTCAGGAGGTACATGATCACGAACATTACTCGTAAGTCATCATATATATCCAATCACTATCCTTACTTTCGCTCAGCCTCCCGATTTTGCATTTCTTGCGAAAGAGCCAAATTAAATACTCGAGGCTAAATTTCACCAAGTGATCCTTGCGGCTCTTGCACTTCCAAATTATGTCATCGAGGTTGCGTCCGAGATGCAGATGATTCGGTCACTGCTTTACCTTTTTCTTCATTAGACGCACCTGTCTTTTTCTCATTTCCTGACGGGGAATTCCAACAAAATTTTGCTATGTGTCCTTGCTTCCCGCATTTATAACATATACGTGTATCAACACGTCCTGTCCCATAAGTCACCCCCAAAGAAACAGTCGACGAAGTTGATTCCATAGGCCTAAACCATTTCTTCTATCGTCGTCTAAACTCCGATTGAGGCACTTTAAACTATGGCTTTTCCACTGCCAGTCTCTTCTTCTCTTGTACCCGCTTCAAATATTTTTCCAAAGCACGGGCCGTATCAACCAACGCTTGGAAGCCTTGGTTCACCGAACTCAGGAGTGTCAACATCAACTCGTCGTGCAATCCCTCATAAAATCGATTCGTCTTTCACGCTTCCTCCGCGAAGGTAGACCCCGCATATCTCCCCAGTCTGGGAAACTCATGCATGTATGTATCAATATCTGCCTCACCCTGCACCAGGCGTTGAAACTCATTTTCCATCGCAATCCGCTGCGACACTGTCACATACTTGGCTAAAAAAAATCAGGAGAATTCATCCATTGAAACCTCCGTTAATCCACGACCTGCCAAGTGATGCACCTCCATCTCGTCCCACCACAGTCTCGCATCTCCTTCCAACAGTAAAGTGGCTAACGTCACTTTCTACTCCTCTATCGTCCTGATTGCAGTTAGGATCCACTTTACTCGAGCCAACCAATCTACCGCTTGCGTTGGGGAACGTGCTCCACCAAACATAGGTGGATGAAACTCCATAAAGATTTTCAATGACTCGTCTATTGCTTGCACCTCCACCACCACTACAGCACACTCTTGCCGTGCACTAGTCTGTACTGGTACTCCTGTAGGCCTTGCATGTCCAATAGGCTGTGCCTGTAATACCGCAATCACTGTCTCCATCACCACCCGTATGGTCTCCGCCGAAGGAGGCGTAGGCGCTTCAACGGGTGCTGCACTCTCATCCGAACGCTGGGGCTCCGACTTCCCAGCACCACTCCTCGCCACCTATCAATGTACAAAACACCATTAATCATTCATATCATAACGGTCCTAATATATTGACTACACACTCATGCAATTCCCGTGCATGAAATACATTCCTAGTGGACATTCGTGAGTTCAATTATGTTCTCTCCTCCCAAACAATCTCAACCTGGCTCTGATACCACTTTGTGACGCCCCCACTCATCACATGGCATATAACGGTGGGTCCGGCCGGGGCCCCACGCCATATATCACAGACAAGCGGCTGAATTACTTGTGGAAATCAAAATCTACTCGCATAATATCTCAAAACATTCAAGCGCAGCATTTTACATTAACATGAACTCAACTCAGAGAATGTCCACTACTATATAAACTCCACATTTATATATCAAAACCAGGAATGTATACAACTCACACACACTGTCCTTAAGGCCTTACAGATTTCTCTTTGCCAAATACATTTTCGTACATCGGCACGCAGGCCGGCCACACATGAAATCAAGCCACGTTTCTTCGCACGTACTTCAAGGGCCATTAGTACCAATCCATCCATTCCGCGCATTGCCATTCCAACAGCAACACCTGCAATTCATCATCCAATCCAAACAGCAAACAAAGTAACGGCCAGCACTCGCTGACCACTTATAACGACCCCACCCCTTACCCGGGGCAGTGGTTCCTTCCCTGTATGTATATCCACCATCATTTCTATCAATCTAGTAATCACAGTCCATATCACAAATGCCGGTCTCCACCGAACGCTCCGTGCACTCAGGGAACCTTCTGGGTGTACCGGATATGCCAGTCATACACCACCGATCGAGGCTCTTCACTTGTTGGTAGGGCGGTTCAAGCCTAGTCCACCAATCTCACTATTGGCGACATCCCGTATATACCACTCCGAGGTACTACCTTGCAGCATTCACAAATAACCAGAGCAGATCGACCCACACCATGTGGTGTAGCAGCCAGGTATATCAAGGGTCCCCTGACATCGCCACCCTTAGACCCCTCACCTATATCCGATCGACCCACACTATGTGGTGCAGCAAGTTGGGTCCACCTCACTTCCTCCCAAACATTGCCACCCATCGATCCTCACTAATACAGATCAACCCACACCATGTGGTGTAACATGCCAAGTTCATTCCACGTTTCCCCCAGCCATGCTACCCATTGATCTCTCAATATAACCTGGAGCTTAACAAAAGCCTCCATACATCCATAACCAATATTCAGTCATTCATACACAACCATTCACTTAAAGCATAGCCCTTTCATAGCAGCAAATCCATGGAGTCGTCTCCGGTTTACCCGTGATCATCACCAATCCAGACTATCTATCCAGATGGGCTTCACACAACATGCTTATACCGTATGAACACTTCCGGCTCTAGATGCAGACTCAACCAAGGAATCACTTCCGTGATCCACCTCTTGGTGGAGGATTCAATGCACATGCATAAAGAGAGGGCTTCGATGTCCAAGAAGGAGATCGTTACCCTTGAAGATCGCTTCAGCGCCATGAAGTAGCCAGATGGAAGTCACTACCTCGGCATTGCCTTCACGAAACCGCTCTCGGATATTTAATCCGCACTCCACAGCTCCTCCAGCAGCTGGTTTCCTCCTTCCTCCTTTCCTTCCCTTGCTCTCTCTCTTTCTCTCTCTTGGAATGCGAAGATGAAGAAGAAGAAGAAAATGAAGAGCTACTCCTCAATTCTCGGCCATATAACAGCAAGGAGCAATCTGAGCCATCAGATCCCATAGGAAGAAAAGGAACGGCCAGAATATTTCCTGAAAATACCTCTCTCGGGTCTGACACACCCTATGACACGCCCGTGGCAAAGGCCGTGTCCTCTAAGCGTTTCACGAACCGGCTTATCCAAACTTATCCACACCAAGGTGACACGCCCATGTCACGCCCGTATCAGTCCAGTCACACCCGTGACACGGGGCGTGTAACCCACTCGAGACCTACTCGAGAGGACTTACTCGAGAGAAAACCAATTACTCGAGTACCTAGACTAGACAAGCCCATGTCACCCCCTCTTACTCGAGTACTCTTCCACCAACTCTTGTACATTTCTACCTACACGAGAGCTACTCGAGTATGAGCGGGACACGCCCTATGACACGCCCGTGTCACAGGCTGTGTACCCTCTACCCGACAATCGTCGAGCACAGTTCGTTGACCTAGAGAGAGTCATCGAACAGGGGAGGACATGCCCTGGGTCACGCCCCCGACACGCCTGTGTCATGGGCATGTACCTCCGAAAATTCGTGGACCGAACTTCGTCAAACGCAATCGTCGAACGCACTCAACCCAAGCAGGACACTCCCTGGGACACGACCGTATCCCAGGCCGTGTCAACCAATATTTTCCCGTTTCTCAACTTTGGGCTATTACATCTATACACCTTGGCTGGCCTCACCAATTATCTGATCTGGAGGATGATCTCTCAGATATCTAACTACATGGGTCATCCTGACTGCTTCTAGCTGAGCTCCATTTTCTTCAACTGGGTGGTCTTCATCTCTAGGTAGATAGTCATGTGCTTTCTCTAGACAGCATCCCTCTCCACTTTCATCTTGTATAGCTGGATCTTTATCTTTGACGGAGAGTTTTTCCATCATGACTTCTGTACCTACAGAACTAGGCAAGGAGCTTGATAGTTCACTGTCGATCATGCTTGACTCATCAAACACCACATGGACAGACTCTTATACAAACTTATTAGTCAAGTTAAAGACTCTATATGCCCTACTATTATTGTTGTACCCAACAAAGATCCACTCATGGGATTTAGCAGCAAACTTAGCCACTTTTGACTTACCATTGTTCAAGATGAAACACTTGCAACCAAATATCCTAAAATTGGATATGTTAGGTTTTCTGCCCTTCAAAATCTCATAGGGAGCCTTCTTGTGGCCTTTGGTGATAGAAGCCCTATTGAGAACATGACATGCAGTGTTAATTGCCTCGGCCAAGAAATATTCAGGGAGAGAAGTGTCACTCAACAATGTTCTCCCTGCTTCTATGAGAGTCTTGTTTTTCCTCTCATCTAACCCATTTTGTTGGGCTGTTCTTGGAGAGGATAATTCCTGATGAATCCCTTGCTCTTCATAGAAAGAATTCATGGCAGCAGACTGAAATTCAGTTCTGAAAGTGCAGCTAGATCTGATATACTCTAGAGGGGGGGTGAATAGAGTATATGGTGCTTGAAATCTTTTTACAACAATTGTTGTAATTTGAGTGAACAGGGAAGCAACTATCAAATCTAATCACAAAATAACCTACAACAGAAATTAATCACAGATCTAAACTAATCACAAAACAATCACAGCCAAAAACAAAAGATAAAGACAAGCAAGCCAGAAGACACAAAGAGCTATAGTGGTTCCCCTAAACTTGGGTACATCCACTCTTCTACCACCCTAGGTAGGAATCCACTGCAGGATGAGTTGATCAGGTGTTCTAGGCACCAATGAGCTTTTGATAAGGTGCTCAAAAACCAAATCATATTTTTTGATCAAGTGTCTTGCCACCAATGAGCTTTTGACAAGGTGCTCAAAAACCAAGCTCAAACTTTTGAAGGGAGTTTGAAAAACCCTTTACAGAGATGGGGATGAGAGAATGATGGAAGTCTTCTCTTTCTCAGAGCAGCTGAGAAGACTATGTGGATTTGATGTTGTCAAAGCTCCCCTGAGTTCTTGAGATGTTCAGGAAATGAAGCTTTGTTGTTGGGTGATAGGCCTTCAGAAGTTGATCTCCAGCAAATGATGATTTCAGCAACAGCTGAAATGTTAGGTGTCTGGAGTCTTGAAAGATGTTGGCCTTGAACACTTGAGACAAGAGAGATCAGAAGATTTCAGAAGGTTTGATCTCCTTGGATGTGTGTTCTTGAGAGAATTCTTTGAGATAGAGAATAATTTGTTCTTGTTCTTCTTGTCTATGTTCTGAGTGATAGAGAGATTCAAAATCTTGTATTTTATTCTCTGGTACTGAATAGAAAATCATCCTCTGCCAAGAATAGCCATTGGCCTGCCATTAATTGCATCCTTAGTTGCAATTGTCTTCTAGAGGAATGTCCAACGAAACATTCCTTGATAATCCCTTTAAACTTGGTCCAGAATAAATGAAAACGGCTAGAAAATCTTCTGAATTAATTGCTGAATAACTCCTTAACTGTTCTGAATTTGAATCTTAAAAGATCCTTGAAGTCATCAGAAAATCGTTGAACTGAGCTCTGCTACCGTCGAACTGAGCTCAGCGATTTGGACTTATACAGAAACAAAAAATCATCGATCTAAGCTCAAAGATCGTCGAACTAAGCTCAGAGATAGAGAACCAATACTGAGTCAAGATCGTCGAACTGAGCTCGCAGATCGTCGAATGGAGTTCGACGATTTGTTGAAGTTGAGCTCAGCGATCGTCGAATGGAGTTCGACGATCTGTAGAAGTTGAGCTAGACGATCGTCGACTTGAGTTCGACGATTCGTCGTGCTGAGCTCGACGATATGACTTAGTTCTTAAAACTGAAAATCCTTGGTCTTAAGGGCAGCTTCCAAACCTAGACTTCTAACCCTTAGACTCAATTCTAATTGACCTTTAGAGCTATATAGGAGGTCAAAAACAGGTTTCCTAGAGACATAGTGATCCTGACCCAAATTAGTAATAGGGTGTTCCAACAATCTCCCCCTATTTGGGTTAGGATTACTATTTACAGAACTTGAAAAAATTAAATAACAATATACACAGAAATAATACAGAAAAGCAATAAGCAGGACATGCAGAACCACAGATATATTATCCCAGACAAAAATCAAAAGTCAAAGTGATTGTCACCTTACATAGTTATTTCTTTCTCCTTGATCTTTATAAGTTTGATTTCTCTATTGGGGTTGAGAGCTTCCTTTTTGGATCTTGTGTCATCTGCTGCTCCTAAAGAGGTTTGCTGTTTGGGTCTTGGAACTACAGCTTCAGGATGCAGCTCCATATATCTATCAGAATCAAAGAATTTGCTTGAAGCATATCTTTCCAATTCTTTCTTTCTCTGTTCAGACAGTGTAGTGATATTGGAGGAATCTCTGCCTTGCTCTTTAGCTTTCTTAATCTGATCCAGTGCAGCAAGCTCTTTCATCCTGGCAGTCCAAGTAGTTGGATTATTTTCAGGATCTTTAAATGGCACTGGTCGCTCATATCTATTTGATGGATTGCCCTGAGGAGGCCTGGATGAAACTACTTCCTTTAGTTTATAGGGAAAAGGACCCGAGGTTGTGTCTGATGAGGTTTGTCCTTCCCTAGAGTAAGGATGTTGCCTTGAATAACCTTTTGAATAAACCTGGACTTCCCTTTGATTTCCTCTATAGTTTCCTCTTCTGGATTGAGAACCCCTGGACTGGCTTCCCCTATGATAAGATCTTGCATGTGGCTGATAGGGGGTTTGGCTTTTAGCATGAGGTTGAGCAGCTGAGCTTCCACCTGCACCTGCATCAGGAGGAGGTGGTGGAGGAGGATGAGAATGGTGAAACTGGGAAGATCCCTTTTCATACTTCCTTTTTTTCTTCATGGCTTTGAGTTGATTCTTTGAATACTGCATCCAGTGCTCAGTTATGGGGCAGTCATGAAGAATATAGTATGGAATGTCATTATTGTCCTTGACTTTGGCTGGAGGTACTCTTTTTATGGCTTTGCTCCTTGCCTTTCTCTTTCTGGCAATAATGGCAGAGGAGTCATCAGAATCTGTCCTGAATTCATCACTTTCAGAACTTTGCTCATCATAAAGAGCATCAATCTTTTTCATCAAGTCTTTCTGTAGTTGAGTTGAAGCAGATGTAGCAGCAGAGGTTGGAGCAGCAGATACAGCACTTGTAGCAATTGAAGTTGAAGCAGAAGCAGTAGCAACACAAACTGAAGGTTCTGGAGCAGCACTCTTAGAAGGTATGGCAGCAGTAATATCAACAGAAGTTGGGGCAGCAACAATTTCAGATACAACAATATCAGCAACATCAGGAATATCATCAGCAAACACAGAATGCTCAAAATCATGTGCCTCTGTCATAAGGATATCATCAGAAAATGGAACAATAGTAACATCATTATTGACAACAGCAGCAGCAGATACATCAACAATATCTTCAGCAGGAGGGGCATCAACATTAGTGGAAACAGACAGCTCAGCAGTGAACACTGTATTTATGAATGAATGAATGATGCTGATGTCACAGCTAGAGAAGGGCACAATGGCCTTGGACAAATCCTCTGATGGCTGGATAACAACTGTCTCTGGAAGACAACTGAAGTAGGCTAGATCAAATACTAAAAGTAAGGACCTGATGTCCACTGGGAAGACTGCAACTGGAGGGGGAACTGGAGCTTGAAGAACAACAGCAGCAGCAACAATAACTGAAGAAACAGCATGCAAGCTCACTTCATAGGGCATCTCCCCCTGCCTAGATTCAGATAAGGCTGGATCAAGGAACACTGATGAAGGGATTGCCTGAGGGAATAAGGAGGATAGCCTGGCAGAAAGAGCTACCACTGACTGGAGTAATGGAGACAAGGAGGTCTCCAGTAGAAGAGATAGCCTGGGGGCTAGCAATTCATATATCCTGTCAGCTAGGGCTGGAAGATCTACTTGCTCAACAGGGATGTGAGCAGAGGTAGATGATGGAGGTGGAGCTACTGGTGATGGTAGTGGAGAGCTGGTGGATGGTAGGAGTGATGGTTGAGGTGTGGGTAAAGTGGTGATCGAAGACAATGGGATTGAGATAGATGGTGTGAAGGTGGGTTGATCAATGATCTCTTGTAGAAGTTCTTGGTAAGATGTTGATGAGGAGGGTAGCTCAGGAGGAGAGGAGGGTGAGTCATCCATGAAGGAATCATCAATAAGATTGAAGGATGGAATTGTGGATGTTTCAATATCTGGTGGAGGGTAGGAATATAGTGGATGGAATAGTTCTTCTGTTGTTGGTAGAGTTGGAATTGGAGATGGTATTGATGTTGGAGAAGGGATGGAGATGATGATAGTGGATGAAGGTTGAATGGTGGATGGAATTGGAGAAGATGGAATTGGAGAAGGAGGAGAGGCAGCAGCAGGCAAGTCATCTGCAGGGGCAGAGACCTGAGGGGAAGTGACTATTACAGTCTTGGTGCCTGAAGGTATGCTTGCAGAAGGCCTGCTGGGCTTGATGATCTGCCTGTCTCATTTACCAAATAGGGCACAGGACAATCTCTTAGATGCATTAATGTGTATCCCAGATGATACAAGCAGAGTAGGGCATCTGTTCTGCAGAAAGAGGCCTAGAATCCTCCCAAAATTCACAAAACTCTTATTAATTTTCTTTTTAATCATGTCAAAGTAAACCTCTCCCCAGTTCAAATTATTCTTGTCCACAATAGCTCCCATTAAGCATAGCTGATACCTAGAAATAGTATCATGGGATGAGTGCTTAGCCAACAGAACCTTCCCAACTACATCAACCAAGAATCTATATTCCACAGACAGGTTTTTCTTCAGTAGCTTGCTAGGTTTAGCTTCAGAGTGAACCATTCTTGCAAGCAAGTCAGCAAATTTCTCTCCAGATAAATCAACAGAATCCCTTCCAGAGCTTAACTCAAAAACTTCTGTCAGAATAGTTGGGGTCAAGGGTACCTGGGTGCCAGAAATTGATCCAACTATGGTGTTTTGATCCTGGTTGTGGGCAGTGTAAACCCATTCCTTAATCTCATCAGCAGCAAGTTTAATCCTGGTGGTCATGATTGTAGCAAGTTTCTGCTCCTTGAACAACTCCAAAATGTCCTGGAAAACTTGATCTGTTGTGCTGAAGGACTCCATGTCAATGTCAAAGCCAGCATCGAATTTCATTGCAGCAAGAACAACAACAGAAACGGCCATGGTTACCTGCAAAGAATCAACAAACAAAACGAACAAGTGTAGAAATGTTTGGAGGGAAAGAAAGTTTTTGCAGAGAAATCGAAAGTGCAAAAGGAGAACGACGGCGAAAAATGAATTTTATATTAGGGTTCGACGCAGAAAAGGAAAGTTCGTTGAACTCAGTTCGACGATCAGGGCTTCTAAAGGAATCTGAAGAGTCTTCAATATCGTCGATCTCCATTCGACGATATTGGAGAGCGTCGAGCTCTGTTCGACGATAGTTCAGAGAACAGATCGTCGAGCGCCGTTCGACGATCGTTGACCTGAAGAGATAGTTCATACTATCTGAGAAGCGCTGAACTCAGGTCGACGATTTCGGAAATCGTCGATCTCCGTTTGACGATCTGGGGGAAAATCGTCGAGCGCAGTTCAGAGACCAAAAAAACACTCTAGACACTAAGAAAAATCAAGATGTTTGCCTAGTCTTGGTCAATTTTTAAACTTTTAAAATCTTGGATATTATTTTAGACTTCCTCCATCTAACATTCCTAACTGATTTAGGAAGAAGGTGTGTTTCTTTTCATCCAAGGTCTTGGTGAAAATATCTCCCCTTTGTAAATCAGTTGGGATATATTGCAGTTCAATTTTATTCTTTTCAACATTATCCCTTAAGAAGTGATGCCTATGGAGGACTGGATTTTGAGCTATAGAAATAGCACTGGTGTTATCACAAAAGATTTTAGACTCCTCTAAGTTGTAGACATAGTCTAGGAGTTGGTTTTGAATCCACAAGATTTGTGAACAACAACTGCCTGCAGCCATATATTCAGCTTCAGCAGTTGAAGTTGACACAAAAGTTTGTTTCTTACAAAACCAAGAGACAAGTCTGTCACCAAGGAACTGACAAGTTCCACTGGTGCTTTTCCTGTCAATTCTGCATCCAGCATAATCAGTATCAGAAAATCCAGTTAAATCAAATGCTGAATCTTTTGGATACCAGAGACCTAGATTTGGACAACTTTTAACATACCTGAGAATCCTCTTTACTAGTGTTAGGTGTGACTCTCTAGGGCTTACTTGGAACCTAGCACATATACATGTAGCAAACATTATATCTGGTCTAATAGCTGTAAGGTACAGTAAAGAGCCAATCATTGCTCTATATGTTGTCTGATCAACAGGTTTCCCATGTTCATCAGCATCCAATACAACATTGGTAGGCATGGGTGTTTTCATGCAAGATGCTTCAGACATACCAAATTTCTTAACCAATTCATTTGCATACTTGGTTTTAGAAATAAAGATGCCTTCAGCATGTTGTTTGACTTGCAATCCTAGAAAGAAGGATAGCTCACCCATGATACTCATTTCAAATTTAGAATGCATTAGGTTGGAAAACCTTATGCACAATTTTGAATCAGTAGAACCAAAAACAATATCATCTACATAAATATGTCCTAGTAGGGTATGGGACTTATGGGTTCTAATGAAAAGAGTTTGGTCTACTCTACCCCTTATAAATCCATTTTCTAAAAGGAAGCATGCTAGGGTCTCATACCATGCTCTAGGAGCTTGTTTGAGACCATATAATGC
Organism: Platanthera guangdongensis; assembly: GCA_039583875.1. Lineage (NCBI taxonomy): Eukaryota > Viridiplantae > Streptophyta > Magnoliopsida > Asparagales > Orchidaceae > Platanthera > Platanthera guangdongensis. The sequence continues at coordinate 99,085,892 of CM077158.1, read as the reverse complement.
TTTATTCAACTTAAAAACGTAATCAGGATAAGTTGGAGAGATAAAACCTGGAGGTTGTCTGACATATACGTCTTCTTTGATGTCTCCATTGAGAAATGCACTTTTGACATCCATCTGATATACCTTGAAGCCTTTATGTGCTGCATACGCTAAAAATATTCTGATGGCTTCCAATATTACAACTGGTGCAAAAGTCTGGTCATAGTCTATTCCTTCTTCTTGAGAATATCCTTGAGCAACTAGCCTTGCCTTCTTCCTTACAATTACTCCTTAATCATCCAGTTTGTTTCTGAACACCCACTTTATTACAACAATGGAGTGATCCTTAGGCTTTGGCACTAGTTCCCACACTTTGTTCCTTTCAAATTGATGCAACTCTTCTTGCATTGCAATGATCCAGTGTGGATCTTTCTCTGCATCTTGAATGGACTGAGTTCAATTTGAGATAGGAAGCAAGTGTGCATCAGGTTTTGGTTGACCTGATTTCTGGTTTGCACACCAGTTGAGATGTCTCCAACTATTTGGGAAATTTGATGATCTCTTGATGTTACTAAATCAATATGGGGTGTTGATTGTTCACCAACATGTGTTGTTGTTTCCTCTTGTGGTACAACAACTGGCTCTTCAAGTTGTTCTTCAATATGTTGAATACTTTCTTTATCTTCACTGCTTTCCACATTTTGAGTAACCTGTAACTTGTTCAAGTCTTCAACAAGAGAATGTTCCTGCAAAAGTTCTATGGTAGAAGAGATCTTCTCCTTGAAAGACATGTTAGATTCATCAAACGATATATGAACAGATTCCTCAATTTTTAGAGATGATTTATTATAAACCCTATAAGCCTTGCTGATCATGGAGTATCCCAGAAACACTCCTTCATCGGTTTTAGCTTGAAATTTTGCTAAATATTTCTTGTCATTATTATGTATATAACAAATACACCAAAAAACTCTAAAATAATCAACTTTAGGTTTCTTCCCTTTGAGTAATTCATATGGAGTCTTTCCCTTTAGTTTATGTATCAAACTTCTATTCAGCACATAGTTGGAGGTGTTCACTGCCTCTGCCCAAAAGGATCGAGGAAGGTGAGCATCTGACAACAATGTAGTGGCAGATTCAATAAGGGTTCTATTTTTCCTTTCAATTACCCCATTTTGTTGAGGAGTTCTAGGAGCTGAGAAAGTATGCCTGATCCCTTCATTCTGACAGAACTCTTGCATAAGAAGAGAATCAAACTCTGTCCCATGATCACTTCTGATCAGGGCAATGTGAGTATTGAACTCAATCTGTATACACTTGAGAAACTCTGTCAAACACTTGAAGTTATCAGACTTCTTCCTCAGAAAGAACACCCATGTGAATCTAGAGAAGTCATCTACAACTACTAAGGTGTAAGATTTCCCTCCTAGGCTTTGTACTGTGATGGGTCCAAAAAGAACCATGTGTAACAGATAAAATATCCTAGGTGAATCACTCTTATTAAGTGACTTAAAACTATTTTTAGTTTGCTTGCCTAATTGACAAGCCCTGCAGAGTCCTTCCTTCTTGTAGGGGCTAGAAGGTAGTCCTCTAACAAGGTTGTCCTTGGATAGCCTAGCAATAGTTCTAAGGTTTAAGTGTCCTAGTCTCTTATGCCATAAAATATTTGGTCTACAAACAGAATTGAACAGGCAAATATCTACATCTGTTGAAAGAAAATCTACTAGATAGATGTTACCTTTCCTTTTACCTGTCAACACAGTTGTGTTGTCCTCTGACTTGATCTTAATAATGCTTTGCTAAAGGTCACCTGGTAGCCTTCATCACATAGCTGACTGATGCTTATCAAATTGTGCTTCAGTCCTTCCACATAAGCTACCTTCTTAAATGTCACTGATCCAATCTGGACTGCACCATATCCTTTAGTTTGTCCAAAGTTTGAATCACCAAAGATAACTTTGGGTCCAAGCTTGGCTCTAAAGGATGTGAGGTTGTCCTTATTTCCTGTCATATGCTTAGAGCACCCACTATCCAAGTACCATTGCTGGTTTGATGTTGGATAGGTCTTCACCTGCACATAAAATAATTCATTTGTTTTTGACCCAGTTTACTTTGGGCCTAGGTTGATAACCTTTAAACTCTGAAATAAAAGACATCCCAGGTTGACTCTTATAACCTTCAGGATGATATCTCCTTTGAGGTATAATCCATTCAATATAAGGTTTAAAGATTTGGGATGAAGGACCCCTAGGATTGGATTTTGATTTCCCCTTGAAAGAGTTTCCAGATCTCTAATCTCTATTCGACGATCGTGGAGCTGCATTCGACGATCTTGGGTCAGATCGTCGAGCTCCGTTTGACGGTCGACTATGGCAGAGTTCAGGAACTTGAGATCGTTGACCTGAGTTCGACGATTTTGCCTGAGATCGTCGATCTGCGTTCGGCGATCGTCGAGCTCCGTTCGACGATTTCTGCTGGAACTTAGTTTTCTTGGGCAGATCATAATTTTTCCTAGCTACCTCTACAACTCCCTTCCCTTTATCAGAAATGAACTTGATTGGAGTTGTTAGAACTATGGGTTGGCTGGATGAAGCACCCAAGCCCAGTGTACTATTAAATCTGGAGTTCACTGTGCTTGTGATGTCCATCAGCTTGATACTTCTCCCATTAAGGGATTCTTCAAGCTTCTTGGCCTCAGATAGCTCACCTTTCAGTGAAGCTATCTGCTCCCTACAGCACTCCAACTCCTGAGAGATTTTGAGTTTTTCTGACTTTAAGGTATTATGTTCAGATAAATGATTTCTGAGAGAGATAATTTCTTTCTCAGATTTTAGGAGGTCTAAACACAATGCTTTAAACTCAGATTTAAAGTCCTCTGAAGTGAAATCAAAAGAACTGATTACCTGATCTTCTTCAAGTTGAGTTTCTGAGTCTGACTCTGACTCTTCTTCATCTGAATTATGTTGAGAGGCATTGATTGCCATCATGCAAAACTCCTTCTCTTCTACATCATCTTCATCATCACTGGAGCTGGATGAAGCTTCTGACTCCTCTTCAGTCTCACTCTAAGATTCAGCAATAAACCCCTTTCTTCTGTGTTTATTCTTGATTGTGGAGGGTTTGCCATTGTTACTTTTCTTGAAGTCCTTTTCTCTTCTTCTATCTTTCTTGTCCCTTCTGTCCTTGTTTTTGTTCTCTGGACAGTCAAGTACAATGTGCCCTGGTTTCCTGCAACCAAAGCAGACAATTTCCTTATTGTTGATTGACTTATCATACCTTGGCTTATCATGCTCCTTGTATGATCTCTTTCTGAAGTCCTTTCTGGCCATCTTGTAGAATCTTTTGGCCAACAGACTGAGCAGTTCATCATTGCCTATGACTTTGTCTTCAGGCTGATCTTCAGCTGCTTTGAAGGCTATTGTCTTCTCTTTTCTTGTGGCTGGTGAATCAGCCTTCTGTTCCTCTTCTCTGTTCTTAATGAGCAGCTCATAAGATTTGAGCTTGCCCACAAGAGCTTCTGTGGTGATCTCATTCAGACTTCTGGCATCCTTGATTGGCCAGATTCTTGAATCCCAAGTGCTAGGGAAGCACATTAGAATTTTATCATTAAGTTCAGTTAGTGAGATCTCTTTATCCAAAGTCCTGAGTTCACTGACTATCAGACTAAGTCTATTGTACATATATCCAACTGATTCAGCTTCTCCCTTCTTGAAATTCTCATATTGAGATATGAGGTGGGTTCTCCTGTCCTTTCTCTCATCAGCTGAGCCTGAGACTATTTTAGAGAGTTTATCCTAGATTTCCTTTGCTGAATTACATTCAGCCACCTTTTGAAAGATGTCATCAGACAAGGTCTGGGCTAAGATGTTCATAGCCTTAGCGTCAGCTACCTTCCTTTTCTTGATATCAGCATCTGTTCCTGATGGAGGTGGAACAACATTTGTACTTGAGTTATCTGAAGGTCTAGGACAAACTGTCAAAACAGAATTAAAAATATCCTCGTCAATAGAATTCATGTATAATCTGATCCTTGCTTTCCAATGTGCAAACTTGGATAGATTGCACACTGGAGGTCTGGTGCTAGCATAATCTTTGTTTTGGGCCATGATTTGTGAAAACAAAATCTAATAATGAAATCTACAGCAAGCAGATCTAACTAGGGATCTTTGGGTTCAAGTGTTAGCCTGTGCAACCACCAAGGTGTGGTATGTTTAACCAACCTGCCTCTGATACCAATTGAAAGTGCAGCTAGATCTGATATACTCTAGAGGGGCGGTGAATAGTGTATATGGTGCTTGAAAACTTTTTACAACAATTGTTGTAATCTGAGTGAACAAGGAAGCAACTATCAAATCTAATCACAAAATAACCTACAACAGAAATTAATCACAGATCTAAACTGATCCCAAAACAATCACAGCCAGAAACAAAAGATTAAGACAAGCAAGCCAGAAGACACAAAGAGCTATAGTGGTTCCCCTAAACTTGGGTACATCCACTCTTCTACCACCCTAGGTAGGAATCCACTGCAGGATGAGTTGATCAGGTGTCCTGGGAACCAATGAGCTTTTGATAAGGTGCTCAAAAACCAAATCAGATTTTTTGATCAGGTGTCTTGCCACCAATGAGCTTTTGACAAGGTGCTCAAAAACCAAGCTCAAACTTTTGAAGGGAGTTTGAAAAACCCTTTACAGAGATGGGGATGAGAGAATGATGAAAGTCTTCTCTTTCTCAGAGCAGCTGAGAAGACTATGTGGATTTGATGTTGTCAAAGCTCCCCCTGAGTTCTTGAGATGTTCAGGAAATGAAGCTTTGCTGTAGGGTGATAGACCTTCAGAAGTTGATCTCCAGCAAATGATGATTTCAGCAACAACTGAAATGTTAGGTGTCTGGAGTCTTGAAAGATATTGGCCTTGAACACTTGAGACAAGAGAGATCAGAAGATTTCAGAAGGTTTGATCTCCTTGGATGTGTGTTCTTGAGAGAATTCTTTGAGACAGAGAATATTTTGTTCTTGTTCTTCTTGTCTGTGTTATGAGTGATAGAGAGATTCAAAATCATGTATTTTATTCTCTGGTACTGAATAGAAAATCATCCTCTGTCAAGAATAGCCGTTGGCCTGCCATTAATTGCATCCTTAATTACAATTATCTTCTGGAGGAAAGTCCAAAGAAACATTTCTTAACAATCCCTTGAAACTTAGTTCAGAATAAATGAAAACGGCTAGAAACTCTTCTGAATTAATTGCTGAATAACTCCTTAACTGTTCTGAATTTGAATCTTGAAAGATCCTTGAAGTCATCAGAAAATCGTCGAACTGAGCTCTGCTACCGTCGAACTGAGCTCAGCGATTTGGACATATACAACAACAAAAAATCGTCGATCTGAGCTCAAAGATCGTCGAACTGAGCTCAGAGATAGAGAACCAATACTGAGTCAAGATCGTCAAACTGAGCTCGCAGATCGTCGAATGGAGTTCGACGATTTTTTGAAGTTGAGCTCAGCGATCGTCGAATGGAGTTCGACGATCTGTCGAAGTTGAGCTAGACGATCGTCGATTGGAGTTCGACGATTTGTCGTGCTGAGCTCGACGATATGACTTAGTTCTTCAAACTGAAAATCCTTGGTCTTCAGGGCAGCTTCCAAACCTAGACTTCTAACCCTTAGACTCAATTCTAATTGACCTTTAGAGCTATACAGGAGGTCAAAAACAGGTTTCCTATAGACATAGTGATCCTGACCCAAATTAGTAATAGGGTGTTTCAACAAGTTCCATGGTCACTTCTCATTTTGACCACAAAGCATGCCAGTTCATTCTAAATCTGCCTGACAAAATTCATGAGGACATCAAGGGTTTCATCCTTTCTTCTAAGAAAGAACACCCAAGCAAATTTGGAATAGTCATCAACGACCACAAGGGTGTAGACCTTCCTATCCAGACTCTAAACATGCATAGGACCAAACAAGTCCATATGAAGGAGATACAGACATCTCACTGAGTCCTTGGCCCAATGCACTTGAAGGAGGTCTTATTTTGCTTACCCTTTTGGCAAGCAGTACATATACCCTCCTTAGAGCATTTTATTTTGGGACCATTTCTAACTAACTCATCACTGAAGAGCTGACTAATGGACTTATAGTTCAAATGAACCAGTATCTTGTGTCATTAAACATAATATGAGACATTATCATTTGCAACTAGACATATAGGGGAACCATTATATAATCAAGAAAAGTTTAAACAATAAACATTCCCACTCCTACTGCTAGTTAAGATGACACATTGGTCAATAAACCTCTTGATGTGGCACTTATCCTTGTGGAAGGAAATGTCATAACCAAGGTCACATAGTTTGCTTATGTTTATGAGGTTGTGTTGCAACACCTCCACTTAAGCCACCTTTATGATGGTGACTATGCCATTTGAGATATGACCATAACCTCTGGTTATTCCCTTGTCTGAGCCTCCAAAGATGACCTTAGGTCCATTCTTTACTAGAGTGAACTCCTTTAACAGCTCCTTTGTTCCAGTCATGTGCCTGGAACATCCACTGTCCAGGTATAAATTAGGGGAATTGGTACCTGAACTAACCTGAAAGAACACAAATCATCTTACCTTAGGATCCCAATATCTATTCCGTCCTTGGTTCACATTATTCTGAAAATAACCTTGCCTTCCTGCAGTATTCCTGACAGGTTGGCTACCTCTGGACATAGAAGGATTGTGCCAGCAATCTATAGCATAGTGGCCCACTTTGGCATAGTACCAACACTCATAAATATTATATCTCCTTTTCTGTTTAGGACCAACACTTGGATGGATTTCTCCATGAACAGTGGGAAGATATACTACTGTAGATTTCTATTTTCTCCCAGCAGTCGTTCGACTGAAGGGGAGTCTTTCAGCTGGCTATTTTGGACTTTTCTGAGATCCACCATCTACATGTCACTTTTCAGCTAACATGCATGTGATAGCATCAGAAACTGCCATCCCAGCCATGGCAGAAGACTCACCTTGGGTCATTACTTTTGCTGATTGACTCAAATAGCCTGCAGCAGCAATATCCTTGAGTTTTGGGGCTTAGGCACAAAAAACAAATGGTCCAGGATGGGCCATTTGAATTTCCTCATGGGCAGCCTTAAAGACCCTCACATGGTTGTATCTTCCACCTTAACTAGGGCCATATTGGTCCATACTAGTGGATCTGCCATTCTCACAGTGACCATAACATCTTTCATGGTCATACCTATAGAAGGCAACAAGACTCTCTGAAAAGAAACTTAAGGAAATGAGGCTAGAGGCACTACTGGTGCCTTCCCCTTTCCCTTTCCTTTTGGATTGGGAGGTCTAGCAGGTTACTTAAATCCTAAACCTTTCTTACCCACTTGGGTATGATGGGTGTTAATTAAGGGAAGCACAGTGTTTGGCTTAGAAAACTTGGTCACCAGTAATTTCTCATCTAGGAGATCGTTTTCAAGTTTTTGGATAAGTTTCTCATTTGAGACTCTTACCACAGACTCCCTGTCAATGATCTCCTTGAGCAGGGCTGTTTGTGTAGCCATGTCAGTGAGGGCTTTTTCTTGGTCTTCACACTTGCTTTTAAGACTGATTGGTCTTCAGAATCTGAGCTAGACTCATGACTTGAAATAGAATATAGAGATTTAGAATTTACCTGAGCTTGACCAGGCTGATCCTAGCTGCCCTCATCATCAGTAATTGCCATCAATCCATGGCATTGAAAATCTTCTTCTTCATCTTCATCCACCTCTGAGTCACTATCTGAATGTGACAGAGGGGCCCTGATCCTTACCCTAGTAGCAATCCATTCCTCAGGTTCTCCTTCAGCAATAGCCATTAGCCCAATGTAGGCTTCCTCTTCTTCACTGTCTGACCTAGAGGATCAGTCAGACCATGTCTTTTCCTTCTTGGCCATAAGGGACTTCTTTTTCTTCTTTCCCTTGTGGTTCTTCTTCACACCTTCTTCTTTCCTCTTCACTGGGCAGTCAGCAACTACATGCCCAGTTTCGCTGCAGCAAAAATAAATAATATTAGAAGAAGTATGTGGGCTAGCGTTAGGAGCATACCTGTCCTCCTTAGAGGATTTCCATCTATGATGTGAGGAAGAGGATGGCCTTCTGTTCTTCCAGTGCCCCTTCTTCATGAACTTCTGAAATTTCCTGTAGAAGGCAGCAAGGTCCTCATCAAATGTATGACTATCTGCAGTGCTGGTCCTTAAGCTCTCAGAATCTGACACAGGAATTTTCCTGAGTGGAGAGTTCTACCTCCTGCCCCTAGATGAGGTTTCATCTTTAAAGGCCACAGACTTCTCCTTGGCATGTGACTTATAGCTCTTCTCTTATTCCTTTCTTGCAGCAAACTACATCTCATATGACTGCAGCTTTCCAAATAGATTTGGAGGAGGAGTGTCAGTTAACTTGCCCATCTCCCTGATGGCACAAATCTTTGTGTCCCAATCCTTTGTGAGGGACCTGAGAAATTTGTCATTCAGTTCATATGTGCTGAAGACCCTTCCATATGTTTTTAGTTCATTTATAATTCTGAAAAATCTTTCAAAGCTCTCAGCAATGCCCTCAGACTTTCGTTGTCTGAAGAACTCATACTCCTAGTTGAGCATGGATTTTTGTCATACCTCACCTCCTCTAAGCCCTCCATGAACATAACTAGGGTGTCCCACATCTCCTTGGAGGTCTTGCAGTGCACCAGATTCTGGAATGTTGAATCATCTACTGTACTGACAATAATGTTTTGAGATCTCTTGTCCATGGAGGCAAGAAGGAGCTCATCTTTGTTCATTTCTTTATAAGATTTAGGTTTCTGGATGTTGGAATCCAAAACTGAGGTCTTCATAGGGATGAAGGGTCCCTCTTTAACTATGATGTATATCCTAGGGTTAGCAGCTTCCATGAATAGTCTGACCCTTTCCTTTTAGAGGCCAAAGCCCTCCTTTCTGCAGAATGGTAATTTCATGGCCCCCAGTTCCTTGTAGTTTACACCTGACCTCATTCTTATATCTTATAGCTAACCTTAGAGGTATACTCAGATTGTTAGATCCTTTTTGAGGAACCTTCCTCTAATTCCACTTGAAAGTTATTTACTTTAGGTTAGCTAATCACCTAGATGGAGGGGGTGAATAGGTCTTTGAAAAGTTTTAATTTTGTTGTTGTTTTCTAACTAAGTGTTCTAGAGCTTGTCCTTGACACCTGCAATATAAGAAAAGAACAAGCAACACAGCAAAACACACAAGTATTTATAGTGGTTCTCTAATTGGGTACATCCACTTTCCCTCCCACCTATAAAACTGATTTGTTGGACTAGGCACAAACTCCACCAATATGCTCCTCAGAGCTTACACCATAAGCACTCAGCCTTACATATAGATTCTTTTCAGAATCCAAACTCAGAACCACAAGGGTTCCTACCTCAGAGCCCTGTAGAGCTCCTACAGCTCAATGGTCCACTGACCACCTACCTCAGCTTTATTTCTAAGGCCTACAGCTCAGGATCTTCAGTCCTACAACTTCAGGCATACTGCCCTACTCTCAGAGTGCTACAACACTCCTACAACTCAATACACTTCTAGGTACCTATAACTCAGCCTCCTCCAATGTCTACACTCAGTGAGACACTTATCACCTACAGCTCAGTGACTCACCAGTCACCTACCTCAGCCTTATCACTAAGTCCTACTGCTCAGGAAGGGAGGACAGCCTTACTCTCAGATCCACACTTGGATCCTACCTTGGTACCCCAATAGGGCACCTACCTCAGTAACTAATTAGTCACCTACATCTCAGGCTAAAAGGCCCTACAACTCAGATTCAGGTAAACTGAATCCTATAGTAGTTTATACAGGATGAAATAAATTTAAGACAACTGATTCAGAGATCAATCTCTGAGTCAACCTTGCTGGACTGAGCAGATATCAGTCCAGCCCACTTGTCGTAGAAGGAATGAGTCTTCTTTTATAGCTAACTCCCTTGATGCACTGGTGAATATCAATCTACTGTTGAAGGCTAACAACCCTTCACATAGCTAAATCCTTGCTGAACAGATGAATCAGCTGTCTTGTTCTGGAGAGAACAATCTTGTTGAACTTGAAGAGCTTCAGCTTTCTTTTTTTTTACTTCTGGCTAACTATGCTGGACTTTTTGCTTTCAAGATTATCAGAGACGATGAAGTCCAGTCATCTCTGGTTTTCTTTTTCTGTTCTATGTTGGTTCTTCATAACCCTAATCCTTTTTTTTTTCTTTTTATATCTAATGATTTGAATCAACGACACAATTGAGTGGGCCCAACCAAGGATTGGTGAGCGCCACCTCCATCAGAAAAGGACAAAACAGCTTCCGGCGGTACTACAACTTTCCTGCAAAGACTTCACGTAATTTGACTTTGTTGACTTCTAGGTGACTTCAGCAGTTGTCATCCTGGTACACCTGTAGCTTTCCCGCAACGACTTGAAACACTTTGACTTGTTGGCTTTTGATGACGTCAACAACGGTCATCACCTTCTGGACATAAAAAAAATTCCAGAACTTCACTAAGCGTTGTGTGATATTAAGTCACTCAACGCTATTTGTCTTGGATATCAACGCTTCTGGACTTATGAATTTTCACTGGCATTGTCTCAGTGGTTTATTCTTTAATAGCTGAGACTATCTTCTGTCTTAGCTCTTCCTTCATAGCGGTCTCAACACTTTCTTCTTCTCAGCTGAGACTGTCTTCTATCTCAGCGATTTCTTCTCAGCGGTGTCAACGCTTTCTTCTCCTCAGCTGAGACTGACTCCTGTCTCAGCAATTTTCTTCTCAGCAGTCTCAACACTTTCTGCTTCACGGTTGAGGCTGACTCCTGTCTCAGCAGTTTTCTTCTCAATTGACTCAGCTCTTGCTTCTTCTTTAGAAGCATTGAGTGAACCTGCTTCACTAAATGCTTCAGGACTTAGAGAAATTTCAGCTAGCTTTGTCTCAGCAGTTATGCTGTGATATACTTCTCAGCTGTCTCAGTTGTCTCAGTTGTCTCAGCTATCTCATCGCTTTTGCCTTAGTCAATTCGTCTTGCTTTAGTTCGACGAATGTGGAACTGCATTCGACAATCGGTGGGCTAAGCTCGATGAATTCTGGATTCCAAGATTCTGGATTTAGGTCGACAAACTGTGAGCTCAGCTCGACGGATTCTGGATTCCATGCTTCTGGATTTAGGTCGACGAACGGTGAGCACAGTCGACAAAGGTGAGTTGAGCTCGACGATTTCTGAATCCTGAGTTCTGAACTCCGTTCAACTAATGGTGAGCTTAGCTCGACGAAAGCTGAGCTGAGCTCGATGAAATGTGAGCTAAGCTCGACGATTTCTATGTCTTCCAGCATACACTTTAATTTTACCTGTCCAATCATGGTCTACCTGCATGCATGTACTCAAGAACTCATCAAATTCATTAAGCGCGTATGTCATTGACCCGTTTGACTTCTTATAAATTTGGGATATTGGGATCAATAGACCCAACAAGCATTGAGTGATCCTTCTTCACTCAACGCTTTTGTACTTAACCAGAAATCCCTTTGAGTAGGCGTTAAGTGAACTGCTTTCACTCAATGCTTCTGTCCTTAGACATATTTCAACTCGGCAACATTGAGGCTTTGTCTGCTTGATTTTTGTCAATGCTTTTGACCTTCCGGCATTGAGTGAAGTGAGTTCACTCAATGCTTCTGTACTTAGCATGTTTTCTGCTTATCCAATAACCCATCTTGAGTCCTACTGTCATTGTGACCATGACAACCTATCTGATCAAAGTAACAGTATACCACATACATACAATAAACTTGAACATGTATATCAGATATAAATATGTGTATGACATTGACCTGTGGAGCTTCTTCAAATCTAGGACATTGTGATCAATGAATCCAATAATCTCCCTCTATTTGAAGAAGTCAGAATCCTAGTCAATGATATACATTACCATATACAAGAGATAATCATTCATAGTATACAAGAGCAATAAATAATACACACATAAAAATATGATTATCATTTAAGATAATATCATAAATAGATAGTGTGTTTATAATAATGTTCATAATCCTAAAGCCCTTAAGGAATACAAAAACATTTTATGTTCCAAGTTCCTTAATAACTATGCCTCTACTGGGTTTCTTTGCAGTCTTTTCATCAACATCAGTCTTCTTCTACTTTTATCTTTCAAAATAACTGTAAGGCTTTGGGAAGTATTTGCTGGGCTCAAGAGAATCTCGTGGCACTGCACCTATCTTCTTGTCTCGCCTGAACTTCCTCTTAGTCTCTTCTTCCTCTCTAGCTTAGCCCATTTTAGGGAGCTATACAACTTTCCCTTATCAGTCTTGTGATCTTTTATTTGATCCCATGCAGATAGAATGATAGTCCTTGATTGAGGACTACATTTTGTAACACCCCCATCCGTCACATAGTATATAACAGACTGTCCGGCCGGGGCCCGACGCCATATACTACGGACAGACCAAGGAGTTACTAAATTGAAATCATAATCCAATATTTCGCATCCTAATACAGAGTGCATTCTAGCGAAAGTAATTTAAAGGTTATAAATAGAACCCAGCAACTACATGAATGCTCACTAACACAATTAGGAATATAAAACAGAGATGCAAATATGGTTTTGGCCTTAAGGCCTTACAATTTTCAACTTTAATAAAAATGTGTTACATACTTCGGCATGCAGGTCGGCCACACATGAACAATAAAATAATGCAAGTTTTCTCTTTGGCCTTCGAGGGCCAGCACAATATTTCTGGGCTCCAGCCCGCTACTTCGCGCTTGTCACAGCAGGACATACACGTAACATTCCACGTCACGGTGGCAAACAAAAGCAACAATCAACATTAACTGACCAAATTATAACGACCCCACCCCTCACCTGTGGTGGCGGTCCTCCTTCCATGCAAGCATTAGTATAACCAGAACATGGCAATAAGAATGTGTAACTTAAGCACCATTCGCCACAGACGTTGGTGAAAACGCCCGATGCCCCGTGATCTCAGGCACACTATTAGTGCACAAGACCTCAAGGGTCACACCACCATTCACAGACAGTCATCAATGTTGGAGCTCTTAGCCTCGCAGGGCCACAGTCAGAAACCACATCCTAAGCCTCCGACAGTCATAAAGATCTGCAGATCCATTGTATGACTCACTCCACGACGGATGACAAAGGTTGGGTTCATTTTAGCCTTATCCCGTTCTCAATTCATTAGGCGCGTCAGGTACGGCACTGGTCGGCATCCCATTTCCCATTTCCGTATTATTCATAACCTAGTTTTGAACTTAGGCTAGCACTCACAACACCAAAGCTGAGCAAATTAAGCTCACACTCAATCAAAATATAACGCACAAGTCTCCTAGAGACATGCTTCATAAGCAATATCCCACAGGTCTCTCAGAGATAGGCTTTGCAACCAAATATAGCTTACAGGAAGCTATTGTTGGCGGTAGCACTACTGCCGTATGGTAGGGGACAAACTATCGGTTCTTCCCCCTTTGGGGTGTTTTCCTTGTGACTACCCCCAGTACTCTCAACGCAGTCATCTGTACACGCCGTAACTCTAAAATCTATACGATAACCACAGAGTCTTCTCTGACATACAAAATATACAAATATCAGCAATCCAAACCAACCTATCTGGATGGGCTTCACACAGCATGCCTATTCCGTACTTTGATTCTGGATCTAAATGCAAATTAACAGGGTTACATAGATCTACCCGTTGGTAGAACCACATCCACGTGTTCGTGGAGTATCTACCCTCTAATGCCAAAAGAAAGGACTTCACATGTCCAAGTAAGAGGATAGTTACCCTTGATGTACGCTTTGGCACCATGGGAGAAATCAATATGGTTGAAAACGACTTCTCAGACTTTGCCTCCGCAAATCCGAACTCTCCTTGCGAATCCGAGTCCCAAAACACGAACGACAGCAAGATACCCCTTCTTACGGCGCTGCTAATCCTCCAGAAAAATAGGCCAAACTCTCCAACTCCAGAATAATGAAGAGAAAACGGCCGAACTAGGTATATATACCGAGCTACCACCCCATAGTAACTAGCTACCGCCACGTGATACCAACTCGTTTCGCGTGAAATCGCCCAGGCCCTCCAATCACAGGCTGACACGCAGCCACGCCATTATAGTTTCACTATCACCGCACGATATGAAGCTAATGTCGCGAGATAGCCGATGCCGGTTACCACACGACACTCGCTGCTATAACCGCATGACATCAGCTACCACCGAGCGGTAGGATCCCAAGAGCCTCGTCAATTAAATTAGCCCTATTATCGCCAGCGGTATAGTTATTGTCAGGCGATAGATTCCCGAGAGCTCTGCCAGTTTAATTCTCAAGCTACCGCCACGCGGCAATAACTTTCCGCCATGCGGTAAGTCCAGCGTTGAGTTGACTCAACGCTCTCAATGTTGTCAATGCTCTCAACATAGTCGACGCTAACCCTGGAGCTACCGTCGCATGGTAACTAGGTACCGCTGGGCGATAACCTCCATTGAACCATTTCCTGCCTTAAGAAATTTTGGGCGTTACAAATCACCCCCACTTAAAGAATTTCATCCCGAAATTAAGTCATACAGGAAACTAAAGAATTGAATCAACTTTAAACTGTGTACCTTAATTGAATAACTCAGAGAACTCTGAATTCATGGTTTTCTCCCGCTCCCATGAAAGTTCCACTCGGCCACAATTTTTCCATCGTACTTTGACCATCCTGATCTCTTTATTACGAAGTCGCTTGACATCCACATCCTCAATACGAATGGGTTTGACCTTCATTATCAACCCACCACCCACAGGTACTTGATCTGCAACGATCACTAGCGTAGGATCTTGCACCGCCTTCCGGAATACCGATATGTGGAATACGCCATGTAGACCACTCAACTCCATTGAAAGCTCCAATCGGTAAGCTGCTTCACCAACATGCTCCAACACCTCAAACGGCCCAAGGTATCTTGGACTTGGCTTTTTCAGTCGACGAATCCTCGACATGCCCATGAACGATATGATCTTCAAGTATATCCAATCACCCACGGCGAATTTGACGTTTATATGCTTGTCGTCATAGTACTTAACTTGCCTATCTTGTGCTGAAAGTGCAGGTTAGATCTGAAATACTCTAGAGGGGGGGGGGGGGTGAATAGAGTATTGTGCTTTCTTCAAACTTTTTACAACTTTTGTTGTAAGCCTAGGTGAACAAGTCAGCAAATAAAATAGACTAAGCACAGCAACCTAAACAATCACAGATCACAACCAAAACAAAAATAAAGGGAAACCAGATGACACAAGAAATTTTATAGTGGTTCCCCAACCTGGGTACATCCACTCTTCTATCACCCTGGTAGGAATCCACTCAGGTTTTTGATCAGGTGCCTGACACCAATGAGCCTTTGTTTAGGTGCTCAAAAACCAAAAACTCAAGTCTCTTGGTAGGAGAATTGCAACCAGAATAATTTTGAAGGGAATTAAAACCCTGTACAATAGTTGGAAAAGAGGTGATGGTGTCTTCTCTTTCTCAATAGCACTGAGAAGACTGTGGATTGATTTCAGCAGATATTGCTCCCCCTGAGATCATGAATGTATCAGGAAAACTGGAGCACTGCTTCATGGTGATAGGTCTTCAAAGACCTAGAGTGCCTGGACCAGAAATTGCTTCAGGAACTTCGTTGACAGATTGAATTTTGTTGTCCTTTTGAAGTTGTCCTGAGAATTGACAGAAGAAGACTCTTGATAGTATTTGAATGTTCTTCTTCTTCTTCTTGAAGATGTTCTCTGGCCTGGGCTTATTGCAGTAGAACTTTAGATTTCTGTGTGATTGTTCTTCTGTGCAATCTGAGTGTGTCTGTCTGATTGTGTGTGTGTGTATCATTGTATGTATGTATGACTGTGTAGTAGTACTTGATCCTTTCTTTTCTTTTCTATCTCCTTTTTGACTGACTGAGAACATTCAAAATTCGAATGTTGAGCAGTAATTGCAGTCGGCCTTGGAAGGAAGCGGCAATCAATGATTTACCTAACTGTCCCATGGAAAAACGACATATAATAGTCCATAGTCAATGCGCGTTCTAACGGTAACATTCTGAGAAGATCTGGCATTAATAACTCCAGAATCATCGCCAAGAAATGGGACGGGAAAACTGAAGAATACCTAATCTGGATTCGTCGAACATAGAATACAATTCATCGAGCTGTGTTTGAGTTCGTCGAGCTGGGCTTGAGAGAGTTCGTCGACCAGACAATCTTCATTTGTCGAACAGACAGTCTTCATTCGTCGAGCTGAGATCCAAATTCGTCGAGCTGAGAACAGTTCTGGACTTAGTCAAAATATTCTGTTTAACTGATATTCAGTGTCGACATAAGCTGGTGTTGACTGATATCCTGGTGTCGACACAAATCTTCTGGTGTCGACATGAGCTGGTGTCGACAAATATCCTGGTGTCGACACAAATCTTCTGGTGTCGACATGAGCTGGTGTCGACAGATATCCTGGTGTCGACACAAATTGTCTGGTGTCGACACATGCCCTAAGTGTCGACACAAATCCTCTGAGTTCAGAATTCGTCGAGTAGAGTACTGCATTTGTCGACCTGAGAAGCTGACTTCGTCGACCTGAGAAGTT
The DNA here is from genome assembly GCA_039583875.1 of Platanthera guangdongensis. Lineage (NCBI taxonomy): Eukaryota > Viridiplantae > Streptophyta > Magnoliopsida > Asparagales > Orchidaceae > Platanthera > Platanthera guangdongensis. Next base: position 99,069,223 of record CM077158.1, on the reverse strand, counting down.
GAGAACTTGAGGTCCAAGTTCGTCGAGCTCAGAATCTAATTCGTCGACCAAAGCTTGAAGATGGATTTAGAAAAATTCTGAAGTTATCCTGACTTTAGCTTGATGTAGAAACTCTCTCTTCATCAAACAGAGAACTAAGATTGTCGAGCTCAACACTAAGAATTGTCTCATGATGTCGAGTGTAGAACACCTTTCGTCGAGCTGAGTTCGACGAATGTCGAACTCATTTTACTTAGTCTTGAAAACTTCGGAATTTTGAGTCTCTGATGGTCTTGTTGATAGCTGGTCGATCTGAAATTAAACCTAAGGACTTTGCCTAGACTCGAGGACACAAACTTGACACTAGCTATACATGACGGGTCACATCCTAAGCTAGTGAACCTAGCCCAAATCAACTAGGGATCCAACATGTGCAACCAGCAATCTCTCCCGGATTGTACGCACAATCGAAGTAGCATCTTCGACGTCCTTCTGCTTGTAAAACTTGGAATCGTCAGTCTCCAACCATGACAACGGTGTATGACACTTCCTACTATAAAGGGCCTCGAAGGGCGCCATTTGAATACTCGCCTGGTAGTTATTGTTGTACGCAAACTGAATCATATATAGGTGATCCTCCCACCTTTTGATGAAATCCATGACACACATATGAAGCATGTCCTCCATCATCCTGTTGAATTTCTCGGTCTGACCATCAGTCTTTTGATGAAAGGCTGTACTGAACTTCAGTTTTGTCCCCAATATTTGATGTAACAACCTCCAATCGTTACACGTGAACCGCCCGTCCCGATCACTCACGATGCTCTAGGGCACACCATGTAGACAAACAATATTCTCCACATATAGATTTGGTAGCTTATCCCCTTAATCGTCTTTCCAATTCGAGAATGAAGTGCGACACTTTCGTCAAATGATCTCTGAGCATCCAGATGGCCTCATTTCCCTTCCGTGATCTCGACAAACTGTGCATGAAATCCTTGGATATATCGTCAAACTTCCATTCTGGTATAGGCAAAGACTTCAAGAATCCTCTGGGCTTTTGGCATTCGGCCTTCACAAGAGCAAAAGTTTTACACTTGACCACATACAACGCTACATCCTTTTTCAGTCCAGGCCACCAGAATAGCTTTTTCATGTCTTTGTAAATCTTTGTGCTCCCCGGGTTGATTAAGCACTTGGTGTAATGAGTCACGTACATCAACTTCTCTCGTATTTTATCCACTTTTGGGACGCACAAACAACTATCCTCCCACAATAGCCCATTACCAACCTAAACTAGGCATTAGACCCATCCAAGGCCTCAGCCATGAGCTGCTTCATGACGTCATACAAATCCAAAGCTTGTCAAATCCGATCGACGAGGTCATATTGTACCTCAATCCAACTCAAACATGCTTCAGCACTCAATCTCCTATCAACACAAGAGATCTCTAATGTAACGTCTCGATTCGCACTAGGCCACTTGTGCTCGTTTTTGAGTCAGGAGAGCTGACTTGGGTCCAGGGAAGTGCTGGAAATTGGGCTGCACTTGGGAATGTAGGAGAAACCAGCCCTCGAGTTGTCCAGAGTAGGACACGGGTAGTGAATTCTCGACAAATTGATTTTCACGCCCATGTCACGGGCGTGACCGGTCCGACTGGGGCGTGACCGCTCCAACGCAGGCATGACCATGCCCATGACTATCCAGTCAGTTGTCAAGTACTTAAGTAGTTGTCGAGTACTCGAGTAGTTGAACACGGGACAAGCCCCCTGTCACGGGCGTGACCATGGGCGCGACCGGGGCGTATTCTCTGGTCGACGATTATAGTAGAGTTCGATGATTTTAGTTGAGTTCGACAATTTTAGTTGAGTTCAAAGATTTTAGTTGAGTTCGACGAATTCCGGTCGACGATAGGAGTCACGCCCGGTGTCACGGCCGTGACCATGGGCGTGTCCTCCGTTTGATGATTTTAGTTGAGTTCGACGAATTTCGTTCGATGATAGGAGTCACGCCCGGTGTCACGGGCATGACCATGGGCGTGACCAGGGTGTGTTACGTCGTATCGAATATTGAATCGGCGTTCTAACCGTCTGTAACGCTTCGCCCATGTCGGTGAATTGATTTGACATTGTAACCGTCCGTAAAGCTCCACTTTTGTTATATATATGGACTGTGAAAACCCTAGCCATTTTCACTCTTCTTTCCAGCCGTTTTCCTTGAGAGAAATTCCTAATTGAGAGAGAGAAGCTGCAGGAGCAAGTTCTAGGGAGGGAAAATCCGCCAACGCCGCGAAGGATAAGATGCCGCCAAGGAGAATTACGAGATCCATGGCCGGAAATGGTGGTACCGCTGGAACCGAGGTGAGCTTCCTACCCTCTCCCTTGGTACTAGATCGGCAGATATCTAGGCGAGACGTTGACTCAAAAGAGTCTTGACATGTGAGAAGATGCTTTCTCTAGGGTGAGGCCGATCCTGGGCTTGTGCTCTTGGTTAGTGGTGTCTTCAACCTCGCCGAACTTCTATGTGGAGATGGGGGATGGTTTTGTGAAGAGCAAATACCTCATGAGGGTGAATAAGGGTGGAAGAATTTCTGGAGGTGATCTGAGAGGATCAACTTGAGGAGGAAGATGAACCGATGCCGTTCATTCCGCCTCAAGATGCGTGCTGAATCTGTATTCTGCGTGCAGTGATCTTCTAAGCCATTTTCATTAGGGATATGGCCATATCTGGGCTTTTGGCTAAACACGAACGTTGATGCCCTTGCAAATACCTTTCCAACGAGTGGCTGCACGACTTCAGGCGACGTATGTATCCACAGGAAAGTCTGAACGAAAATGGTGTTCGATAAATCCTGCATGCAGAAATTATGTTCTGTATGCAGTGGACCTCAAGGCTGATTTCTAATAGGATACATTCAAATCTGGGTTGAGATCTGAATACGGACGTTGTAGCCCATGGAAATACCTTTCCATTGAGGGGTTACACGTCTTCATCGGATTCCTATAGCTTCAGTAATCTCTGGTTGAATTTGCTGTCCAGATTTACTCTACACCTAAATTCTGGGTTTATATAATATGAATTTGGATTCGTTGGAATTAATATTGCAAGCTACTTGGCTTGAATGAACTCTTTTATGGTTAATCATTTTAGTTGCATGATTGATGAAGTTTATTAATCGGATTTCATATAATCAAATTGTGAAACAAGCTTACTTAAACGAATTGACATGTTAGAAATTTGGTAGATTATTATTTATGCGCATCATGTTTATAATATGTTGTTATCATTTGGAAAGATTGATAGATCTTTATATGCGGATCATGTTTATAATAAGTTGTTATCATTTGGAGAGATTGATAGATCTTTATATGCGCATCATGTTTATAATAAGTTGTTATCATTTGGAGAGATTGATAGATCTTTATATGCGCATCATGTTTACAATAAGTTGATATCATTTGGAAAGTCACATAGAAAAATAAACTATGGCCATGAGTGTGTTTGATTAATGGAATGAGTTTAGTAATCCAATACTTAGAGTGTAATCTTACTACGGTAGTATTGTGAAAGGATGTGAGTGCGGTGTTGACCATCACTTGTTTGGTTTGTGTTGAGATAAGGTATGGATGGATGGTTGGGCTGTGTCCTCGTGCCTTATTCCGAGGCCCCTTCCATGTTATGGCGAGGAGGCATTTGTATGGGGTGTGAGTCGACACGCGGTGTCGTAATCCTGGGTTAAGGATAGTGTGGCAGGTCTACGGGCTCGCCGATCGTCACACCTACGGGATTTGGCAGTTAGACTATGGTCAGGTTGGATAATCTTAAGGTCAAAGTTGGACATACTTAGCGTGAATTACATATGGGCACACCACTGCTTCCGCTAAGTCAGTTTGTCCCCAAACTGACTAATCAAACGGGGGTGGCACCATTGTTGAATGACTTCTTTAGTTGAGGATCGTGGCAAATTGATACCATTTGTAAGACCCCCCCTCCCGGATCCCAAAACACGGCACGAAGGGGAGGTCTTATGCCCGGAACAGCCGCCTTGCGGTAGCATTAGCACACGGGCTAACCTGTACCACAAGACGCCTATTCCGGCGGCTACAATAATATCAATATAACATGCCAACCCAACCAAAATATAAGCAGGAGAAGTCAATCCACACTAAGTAATAATGTCCAAATCAGTACAACAAAAGAGAAGCTAAAACATGCTTCTACATATCAGAGTACAACTATAGAAATTTCCCAAAAAGGGGCTACATAAAAACATCTCAACACTCACATCTGTGACCGACGGTATCGACGACACAGTCACGTCAGGCCCTGTCGTCCTGGCCTGGCTGTCCTGCTGCATAGTCCGCGGCTGCTCTACCTGCGGCGTGACCTCCTAAAAGGAAGACGTAGCAACCGTTAGTCGAAATGACTAAGTGGCTTCACATCCACTCCCCCGGCGACTCCTCGGCACCGGGCGGAGAGAAGGAACAAGGGTAATATATATACCGTATGATCAAAAAAATTATCTTTGGCACGCCATGATACCGTATGAATTGCTCCACAAAGAGGCATACCAAAATGTCCACGTGTGCTTCCTTCTTCATTGGAATGAACCGGGCCACCTTTGTCAGTCGATCAACAATAACCCACACTGAATCATTCCCAGAGCGGGAGCGAGGTAGCCCATGCACGAAGTCCATGGAGATATCCTCAAACTTCCACTCGGGGATGGGCAACGACTGCAACAAACCACCGAGACTCTTACATTCGGCCTTCACCCTTTGACAAGCTTCGCAATGTGTAACATAGTAACGAACATCCTTCTTCATTCCCAGCCAGCACATGGTCTTCCATAAGCCAGCATACATCTTGGCAATACCCGGGTGTACAGAATATTGAGAGCAATGTGCCTCTCTCAAGATATCGTCCCGAATTTTGCCGCCCTTTGGAATATAGAGTCGGCCGTGAAAATAAACGAGACCGACTTTTAGTGTGTAGTCATCGGTGGTCCCATCTTCAATTGACTTGCCTGCCGGGACCAAGGCCGCATCCATTCCTTACTCCACCCGAATCCGGTCCCGGATATCACAAACTATGCTCATGCTTTCCAAATACTCCGCATACTCTGCCGAAGGAGCCTTGAATACTAGAGTAATATCCATCTCCTCAATCATCCGAGCCAACTCCATAATCTTCAACCGAGACTCTGGGCTAGAGCCTGGCACTTTTCTACTTAATGCATCGGTTACCGAGTTCGCTTTCCCGGGGTGGTAGTTCATGGTGAACTCACAGTCACATAGAAATTCCAACCACCGCAGTTTTCTCAGGTTCAACTCCTTCTGAGTGTGGACATACTTCACGTTTTTGTGATCAGAAAATATCTCGCAGTGGATGCCATATATGTAATACCTCTAGACCTTCAAAGCGAGCACCACTGCTCCCAACTCCAAATCATGAACTAGGTAATTGATTTCATGTTTCTTTAACTACCTTGAAGCATAAGCGATTACGTGCTCGTGCTGCATCAATACCGCTCCCATCCCTTGATATGACGCGTCCGTGTAAACCTGAAATCCTTCCTTCCCAGACGGAAGAGCAAGGATGGGGGTGGAGGTAGGCCTATCCTTTAGCTCTTGGAACGCCGCTTCACATTGGGGGGTCCACTCAAATGGCACACCTTTCTTCGTCAAAGAAGTAAGAGGAAGGGCAATCTTGGAAAATCCTTTCATGAACTTGCGGTAGTACCCAACAAGTCCAAGAAAGCTTCGTATATCGGCCGCCGAATTCAAGGGCGACCACTCCTTCACGGCTCGCACCTTTGCTGGATCCACTACTAATCCTGCTCCACTGATCACATGCCCCAAGAAAGCAACCTCCTTAAGCCAAAATTCACACTTGCTAAACTTGGCGTACAAGGCGTGCTCCTTCAATTTCTTCAACACCAAGGTAAGGTGGTCAACATGCTCCTCCTTCGCCTTTGAGTAGACCAAGATGTCGTCGATGAAAACAATGACGAAGATGTCCAAATATGGCTCAAAGACCTTGTTCATCAGACTCATGAAGGCCGAAGCGACATTTGTGAGCCCAAACGGCATTACCGTGAACTCATACAAACCATATCTTGAACTGAAGGCCGTTTTCTGGATGTCCCCTTCTTGTATCCTCAACTGATAGTATCCAGAGCACAAATCCAGTTTAGGAAACCAATGTGCTCCCACTAGTTGATCGAACAACTCGTCGATCCAAGGTAGCGGATAAGTGTTCCACACCGTCAACCGATTGAGTTCCCGATAATCTATAAACAAATGCAGGGTTCCATCCTTCTTCTTCACGAATAGTACAGGGGCTCCCCAGGGTGACGAACTGGGGCAAATGAACCCTGACTACACCAGTTCTTGCAATTGAACTCTAAACTCCGCGATTTCCTTCGGGGCCATTCTATACGGGGCCTTAGATACAGGCTTGGCACTCGACACTAGATTAATCTGGAAGTCAACCTCTCTATGCGGACGTAATCCTGGTAGCTTCTCAGGAAATACCTCGGGAAAATCCCGCACTACTCGTACATCCTTTACTTCCAATGCTTCCTCCTTCAACTCGAACCAGATCATGAAGACCTCGTCCCCCTTCATATGGGCTTTCACAGCCTGAACAGAAGATAATATCATACGCGGCGCGAAGCCAATACCTTGGAAGATGACGTCGGAGTCTCCATGTCTCAATTAGATTCGCTTCTCTGCGCAGTCGATCCTCGCGAAGTGCTAGTCCAGCCATACCATGCCCAAAATGATGTCGAACTCCCGCATTCTCAGGACCGTGGCCGGCGTATCAAAGGCCTTTCCATCAATGAATAACTCCAACTCGCACTTGGCGGTTGCGATCATCTCCGAGCCGTCTGGAAGGCGTACTCGTCGGGCTATTCCAGTAAAGTACTGTACACTCTCCACGTCTTTTATGAAATCCTCGGACATAAAGGAGTGTGAGGCACTCCTGCGCCCTCCATACCCACTCCCACTCAGTTCCAACAATCTGAGTTGGGGCAGACGCTCATTGCCATCCTCGATGCTTTTAGGGCGCAGCAGCCGCCGGTGCAACAACAGGCCCCGAGCTCCAACTGGTTGAGCACCTTCCGAGCTCTCTCCCCTCCCGCCTACCTTGGGACGGAGTCAGCCATACGTATAGAGGAATGGCTAGACACGATACATGAGTTGTTGGCTGGTATCCGTTGCCCGGCCAACATGGCAGTGACATTGGCTGTGTCCGTCTTGGACATACATGCTAAGAGGTGGTGGAAGTCCCTCATGGGCTCTACCTTCCAAGGCCGGATCTACACAGAGATAAGTTGGAGTGAATTCTCGGGTGTTTTCTTGGAGCACTTTATCCCTACATCAGCCCGAGATGATCTTGAGCAGAGGTTTCTTCTACTAAAGCAGGGATCAAAGTCGGTTACGGAATACCAGCGGGAACTCCAACATCTCGCAAGGTTTGCGGATTCTTACGAGTTGGATGACAGAGGTTATGCCAAGCGCTTCTACAAAGGGCTGGAAGATCCCCTAAGGCAGTCCCTTTTGTTTATAGCGGATGGTAGCTTGGCGGAGATCATTGATATGGCGAAAAGATTGGAGGCGGACCACCTGGGATGTAGTAAGAGGCCTGCGGAGGACGTGATGGAAGCCGGCCCAAGCAATAGAAGGAGGCGGGATTTTAAAGGAGGAAGAGGATATCAAAGAGGTGGAGGGCATGTCCACCGAAACTATAGGGTGGAGCATCCGGTTCCGCAGCCGCTTGCGTTGCCTCCACCACCACAGCCTCAGCAATTTAAACAACCTGAAGGGCGTCGTGGGCTGGTGTGCTTCAAATGCAACCAGCCGGGCCACATCCGATTTTTCTGTCCGCAACTATTTGGGAACGTCCCTCCCGCTCTCCCTCCGACAGCTCCTCGAGGGCGGGGTCACATGTGTGGTCGAGGATGAGGACCGCGAGGAGGTAACCCCGGCCCTGCTAGGGATCAGGTGTACGCGCTTGACATGACACAAGAACGGAACCCCCAAGATGTGATTGCAGGTATGATTTAATTAATTAACATATTTTCATGGTCTAACTTGAATTGATTAAGACTTACTAGACACTAGCAATAAGTTTTGGTTGTTGGTACTTAGGCACTGTGATAATTGGCGGGAAGATGGCCTATACACTGTTCAATACCGGTGCCTCACACTCCATTGTGTCCGAGGATTTCATAAAAGACGTGGAGAGTGTACAGTACTTTACTGGAATAGCCCGACGAGTACGCCGTCCGGACGGCTCGGAGATGATCACAACCGCCAAGTGCGAGTTAGAGTTATTCATTGATGGAAAGACCATTGATACGCCTGCCACGGTCCTGAGAATGCCGGAGTTCGACATCATTTTGGGTATGGCATGGCTGGACTGGCACTTCGTGAGGATCGACTGTGCAGAGAAGCGAATCTATTTGAGACATGGAGACTCCGACGTCATCTTCCAAGGTATTGGCTTCGCGCCGCATATGATATTATCTTCTGTTCAGACTGTGAAAGCCCATATGAAGGGGGACAAGGTCTTCATGATCTAGTTCGAGTTGAAGGAGGAAGCATTGGAAGTAAAGGATGTACGGGTAGTCCGGGATTTTCCAGAGGTATTTCCTGAGAAGCTACCAGGATTACCTCCGCATAGAGAGGTTGACTTCCAGATTAATCTAGTGTCGGGTGCCAAACCTGTATGCAAGGCCCCGTATAGAGTGGCCCCGAAGGAACTCGCAGAGTTTAGAGTTTAATTGCAAGAATAGGTGGAGTCAGGGTTCGTTCGCCCCAGTTCGTCACCCTGGGGAGCCCCTGTACTGTTCGTGAAGAAGAAGGATGGAACCCTGTGCTTGTGCATAGATTATCGGGAACTCAATCGGTTGACGGTGCGGAACACTTATCCGCTACCTCGGATCGACGAGTTGTTCGATCAACTAGTGGGAGCACATAGGTTTTCTAAACTGGATTTGTGCTCTGGATACTATCAGTTAAGGATACAAGAAGGTGACATCCAAAAAACGGCCTTCAGTTCAAGATATGGTTTGTATGAGTTCACGACAATGCCGTTTGGGCTCACAAATGCCCCTTCGGCCTTCATGAGTCTGATGAACAAGGTGTTTGATCCATATTTGGACATTTTCGTCATTGTTTTCATCGAGGACATCTTGGTCTACTCAAAGACGGAGGAGGAGCATGTCGAGCACCTTACCTTGGTGTTGAAGAAATTGAAGGAGCACGCCTTGTACGCCAAGTTTAGCAAGTGTGAATTTTAGCTTAAGGAGGTTGCTTTCTTGGGGCATGTGATCAGTGGAGCAGGATTAGCAGTGGATCCACCAAAGGTGCGAGGCCTGAAGGAGTGGTCTCCCTTGAAGTCGGCGGCCGATATACGAAGCTTTCTTGGACTTACTAGGTACTACCATAAGTTCGTGAAAGGATTTTCCAAGATTGCCCTTCCTCTTACTTCTTTGACGAAGAAAGGTGTGCCATTTGAGTGGACCCCCCAATATGAAGCGGGGTTCTAAGAGCTGAACGATAAGCTTACCTCTGCCCCCATCCTTGCTCTTCCGTATGGGAAGGAAGGATTTCAGGTTTACACGGACGCGTCATATCAAGGGATGGGAGCGGTATTGATGCAGCACGGGTGTTGGGTACATTGGAATATATGTACTTGATTTGAAGAAGCCTCACCCTACTCAATGATATACATCAAGGTGTATTTGATGTGCTTTGAGTTTATGTGTGCAGGTTAAGTAATTGCAGGGAAAGCATAAAAGATTCTAAGTCCATGCGTCGACACCCAGAAGAAAAGTGTCGACACTTAAGAAGGCTTGTGTCAACACCTAGAGAAGCTGTGTCGACACTTGTAGTAATTGTGTCGACACCAGGAAGGCAGAGTCGACACCAGAAGAAAAGTGTCGACACATATAGGTTGTGTCGACACTCAGTGAAGAATTATCAACATTATCTGTGTCGACACTTAGAGGCAGTGTCGACACCCAGAGAAACTTTGTCGACAACAAAAGTGTCGACACTAGGAGGCTGTGTCGACACTCAGCAAACTTCAACAAAGTTCAAGTACATGTGTCGACACAAGGAGATGTGTCGACACTCAGCAAAGTTTCAACACAGAAGTCATGTGTCGACACAAAGAAGATGTGTCGACACTTAACAAGTTTCAACACAAGAAGATGTGTCGACACAAAGGAGTTATGTCAACACTTAGCAGAATTAAACTAAGTATTAAAGAAGAAGACTTGTGTCGACACACAGAATCAGTGTAGACATATTCAGAATAAGCAATGTTGAGAAGTTGTTACAATAACACAAGGAGGTGTGTGGACACCATGAAGACTAGTGTCGACACTTAGTCTACTTATGTCAACACTTAGTCTATTTGTGTCGACACATAAAGACTATCTATCTCGACACTTTCAGACAGTGACAGAGATTTCAAGAAGTGACTGGATGACTAGATAGCTGCCATTTCAACCGGTCAACTGCAACTGTCAGAGCCATCAGAAAGTTATTAGAAACTGGATCAGCCGGTCACCATGGAGAAAGCTTATTTAAAGACCTTTCTCCTTCAACGGATGTAATAATGATGATCGATCAATGAAGTGAAAGACAATACAACAAGAAGAAGACCTTCAAGAGAAGATCTAAGAAGTTGGAGAGAGAGAGCTCCTTCTAAGAAGACCAGCGGTTGAACCAGGCTGATAAGGAAGATTTAGATTGAAATCAGAATCTCAAGACAGCAGTTGATTGAAGATCATATGCATAGAGATACAACCCTACTGTGTTCTAATTCAAGAAGCTTTGAAGAAAGCCAAGGGAGCTTGATCTCAGCCATGTTCTTCCAAGAACTCATCAAGAAAACACTCAACTCATGTCTCTCTTTTAGAGTTGCGGTTATATTTTTTTTAAACCTTATTTTCTATAGGATCCTAAGGGATCTGAGCTGTAAGCCTATTTTATAAAGGCTGAGTGTAGGATACAGTGTGCTCTGAGTGTAGGTCTTGTTGAAGACTGAGGTAGGGCCTAGTGTCTGAGCTGTAGGAGACTTTGTTCTCTGAGTGTAAGTCTTGGTGAAGACTGGGTGGTAGGTCTTTTATGCCTGAGTTGTAGGAGTGGGATCACTTTGAGTTGTAGGAACCTATTTGGGGTTCTGAGTTGTAAGATCTGAGGATCTGAGAAGAAGTGTAGAAGTTAGGCCGAATCTAGTACACTACTAGATAGGCGAAGGGGGAAAGTGGATGTACCCAGACCTTGGGGAACCACTATAAAATCTGTGTGTTATCTGTGTGTGCTTAATTCTATGATTGCTGTATGTTCTGTGCTGAATTGTTGTAGAGAATTGAAACTACAGGTCTTATTATTCAGTGTTTCTACCTGAAATTTTAAAAAGATTAAGTTCACCTATTCACCCCCCTCTAGGTGATTAGGTACTATTTCTTTCAAGTGGTATCAGAGGGAGGTTACTCAAAAATGACATAACAGTCTGAGTAAAGATCCTGTAGGCAGAATCAAGAATCAAGAAAATGGGTTCCACTGAGAATCACAAAGAGCTAGGATCCATGAAATTGCCAATCTGCAGAAAAGAGATTTTTGGCATATGGAAAGAGAGGGTTAGACTCTTTATGGAAGAATCTGACCCAAGAATATACATCACAGTCAAAGAAGGGCCATATGTGCCAATGAAAGTATCTGTTCTGGATGCAAATCAGAGAACTCCCAAAGACTATTCAGAAATGACAAAAGATGAAATAATTCTGGCCACTATGGACAAGAGGGCCCAGAATATTATTGTAAGTGCAATTGATGATGCCACATTTCAGAATTTAATTCACTGTAAAACTTCTAAAGAAATGTGGGACACACTGATAGTTTACATGGAGGGATCCGAAGAGGTAAGACAAGACAGGAAGTCTTTGTTAAATCAAGAGTATGAAAGCTTCTGACAAGGAAAGTCTGATAGCATTACTGAATGCTATAAGAAATTCTATAGGATTGTTAATGAGTTGATGTCCTATGGAAGAGAATTCAGCAACTATGAGCTGAATGACAAGTTTTTAAGATCCCTGACTAAGGACTGGGATACCAAGATCTGTGCCATTAGGGAAATGGCCAAATTAGCTGATATACCTCCTCCAACCTTGTTTGGAAAACTGCTATCTTATGAAATGCAGTTAATGGTTAGAAAGGAGGAAGAAAAGACTCCAAGAGTGGAGCATAAGGAAAGAGTTGTGGCCTTCAAGACTGAACCCACTAGGAAGTATAGAAGCAAGTCTCCATCTCCACCACAAATAGTCGTTGATACTGCTTCAGAAAATTCAGAGAACCAGAACTCAGAGACAGCAGTGAAAGTGATGAGGATTTTGCTGCCTTTACAAGGTAGTTTCAAAAGTTTCTGAAGAAGAAGCAGTGGAGGTCTAAGACATCCACTTCACAGACAAAAGATGACTATTATCAGAACAGGAAGTCACCAAGGAATGAAAAAAGAAAGTCCAAGCCAAGTAAAAATACATCCTCAAAGATAGTATGCTATTGTTGCAATAGACAAGGACATATAGTAGCTGACTGTCCAGAAAAGAGGAAAGAGTCAACTGACAAGAAGAAGACTCAGTTTAAGGGCAAAAAGGAAAGGTCCTTTGTTGCCAAGAAGGATAAGAGTTCGACTGATCTGTCATCTTCAGAAACAGATTCAGTAGCTGAAGCTTATATTGGACTGTTTGCTAAAGAGGAGGAAGATGAGTTCATGCAGTTAATGAATTCAATTTATGAGCATGAGGACAATCAGTGCAAAGGGCTAATGGCCTTATCTGAAGGAGACAAAATCCAGGATCAGCCTGGACCAAGTAAGGTACAAAGTTGTTCTTCAAGTTCAATTTCTTGTACTGAGTCAAAATCAGATACATCTGCATCAAGTGATGTGGGTGGGTCTGAATCTGAATCTGAAGAAGATATTCATCAGTTAATTGATGAATATAGGGACTTGTTGCAGGCCTTAAAGAGAAGCAAATCCTTGGCCAAAACTCAGGCAAAGGAGATTGCTTGTCTTAAATTGGCTGCTGCTGATTCAGACAAGTTGCTTGATCAGAAACTAAATGAAATAGCCAGGCTGAAGAACATTACTGTTATTCAGATGGGTACTATTACATATAAGAATTATCAAATTAGGAATTTGGAGGCTAGACTTCAGAAGGAGAAGGATATTGTTGCAAGTTTTTCTAAACCAAAATCTGTTTTACCTTTAATAGATGAGTTTGTACCTCATAAGGGTAAAACTGGATTGAGGTTTACAAAACTTGCCTGGACAGTAAAGTCCAAATCTAAGGGCAAAGCCCCAGTACTCAACAAGAAGCCTACTGTAGATAAAACAGCCAGGGTTGTACCTAAACAAAGGTATAACAGATTTGAGTGCTGGTGTTGTGGCAAGGTAGGCCACTTTGCCATAGATTGCTGGCACAATTCAAGTGTTAAGGAGAGTAGCAAACTGCCTGCTAGAAAAGCTACAGGTAGTTTTGTTAAAAGTCAGACTAACTTGCACCAAGGACCCAAGAGTTATTTGAGTTCTAAGGTTAAGTAATCTGTTTTACAGGTGAGTCCAAGTGGTCATGCCCCTATATGGTACTTGGACAGTGGATGTTCCAGGCACATGACTGGAACTAGGGGATTACTGAAGGATTATACACCAATCAAGGATGGTCCTAAAGTAACCTTTGGAGATTCAGAAAAAGGAATCATCAAAGGTTTTGGTAACATTTCTAGCAACCTAATTACAATTACTCAAGTGGCTTATGTAAAGGGTTTGAAACATAACCTCATTAGAATAAGTCAGCTGAGTGATTTAGGATATGACATCTCATTTGTCAAGGATGGTTGTCATATCAGTAGGTCAAGTGATCAAAAGATCATTCTGACAGGATATAGGAAGAGAAATGTCTATTGTCTAGACATTATGTGTGAGAACATTGTTTCTCCTATTTATCTTGTAGCTGATGAGAAAGTCTCACATTGTGTTAAATGGCACAAGAGGCTGGCTCATCTTAACTATAAGACAATTGGCCAACTCTTTAGCAAAAAGTTAGTGAGGAATGGTCCTCAGGTTAAATGTATAAAGGTTGGGATATGCTCAGCTTGTCAAAAGGGCAAGCAGACCAAATCCACCTTTCATAGCCTTGAGAACAAAGATGCTGTGAGGTGTCTATACCTCTTGCATATGGATCTTTTTGGTCCTATGCCAGTTCACAGCTTAGGTAGGAAGGTCTATATATTTGTGGTAGTAATGACTACTCAAGGTATTCCTGGGTGTTCTTCCTAAGTCAAATATCCGAAACACCAAGTATCTTGTATTGTTTTGTTAAACAAATTTAGAATGAATTGAACAGTATAATGGTCAAAATCAGAAGTGATCATGGTACTGAATTTCAGTCTGACAGTATGACAAAACTGTGTGAAGAATTTGGAATTTTTCAGAAATTTTCCTCACCAAGAACACCTCAGCAAAATGGTATTGCTGAAAGGAAAAATAGAACCTTGATAGAGGCTGGTAGAACCCTATTGAGTGACACTTCTCTCCCATAATATTTCTGGGCTGAGGCAGTTAATACTGCATGTCATGTAATCAATAGGGCTACTATCACTAAGAGCCATAAGAAGACCCCCTATGAGATTATGAAGGGCAGAAAACCAAATCTATCCTATTTCAGGATCTTTGGTTGCAAGTGCTATATCCTTAATAATGGTAAGTCTTATCTAACCAAGTTTGCTGCCAAATCCCAAGAGCGGATCTTTGTTGGGTACAACAACAATAGTAAGGCTTATAGAGTCTACAACTTGATTACTCAAGTTGTAGAAGAGTCTATTCATGTAGTTTTTGATGAAGCTAGGCTCATTAACAATAAATTGCCTAGAAGTGTTTACAGCTCTACAGGTGTAACTGAGAGAATGGAGAAGCTTACCTTAACAGAAGGTTCTTCTGCAAGTCAGTAAGTGGAAGATGGTGGCTGCTGTCCAGGGGGAGTACAAGATACTCCTGTTGCTGAAGAAGACCAAGAGGTGCAGTTGAATGAAGAAGCTTAAGGTGTACAACCAGAAGACAGGCTGCCTCCAGCAAATAGGCATTTAAAAGCTCATCCATCCAATCAAATTATTGGAGATCTCAGACAAGGGGTACAAACAAGGAGTGGGAATCTAAGTTCAGTTCTCTACTCAAGCTTTCTATCCCAAGTAGAGCCAAAGAAATTTGAAGAAGCAATCCTAGACCCTCATTGGATTGAGGCCATGCAAGAGGAGTTGAACCAGTTCAAAAGATGCAAGGTCTGGGAGCAAGTTCCTAAACCAAAGGACCACAACATTATTTGAACTAAGTGGATCTTTAGGAACAAGTTGGATGAGAATGGAATTATTATAAAGAATAAAGCTAGACTAGTTGCAAAAGGATATAGTCAGGAAGAAGGTATTGATTTTGATCAAACCTTTGCTCCAGTAGCAAGACTTGAAGCAATAAGGTTGTTCCTTGCCTATGCAACATATCAAGGATTTAAGGTATATCAAATGGATGTTAAGTCAGCTTTTCTGAATGGAAACCTGAAGGAAGAAGTCTATGTAGAGCAGCCATCAGGATTTGTAGACTCTCTTAAACCTGATTACGTATATAGACTTAGGAAGGCTTTGTATGAGTTAAAACAAGCCCCTAGGGCTTGGTATGAAACCCTGTCTAGTTTCCTCATTGAGAACAAATTCTCATGGGGGAAAATATACAAGACTCTATTCCTTAGGGAATCCAGAGGTAAGATTATCTTAGTCCAAATATATGTAGATGACATCATATTTGGGTCTATAGAAAGTAATCTTTGCAGAAAGTTTGCAAAACTCATGCAAGGACAATTTGAAATGAGCAGTATGGGGGAACTTAAGTTCTTCTTGGGTCTCCAAGTTAGACAGACTAAAGATGGATTATCCATATGCCAGTCTAAGTTCACCCTAGAGTTGATAAGGAAGTATGGTATGGAATCATCCACTACCATGAAAACTCCTATGGGGTCAACAATGTCTCTAAGCAAAGATGATGCAGGGAAACCTATAGATAAAATATTATATAGAGGGATAGTTGGCTCCCTACTATATTTGACTGCTAGTAGACCAGATATCATGTATGCTACATGTATCTGTGCTAGGTACCAAGCTTGCCCTAAAGAATCTCATTTGAAAGCAGTCAAAAGAATTTTGAGATATCTTAAGGGCACTCCTTATCTAGGCCTTTGGTACCCTAGGAATGGAGATTTTGAACTGACAGGTTATTCAGATGCAGATTTTGCAGGCTGCATGGAAGATAGAAAAAGTACCACAGGATCCTGTCAATTTCTAGTTGGAAGGCTGGTATCATGGAGTAGCAAGAAACAAATAAGTGTGGCTATCTCCACAGCAGAATCAGAGTATGTGGCTGCAGGAAGTTGCTGTGCACAACTCTTATGGATTCAACATCAACTAGAAGATTATGGTATTCAAGTAAGTAGAACACCTTTATTTTGTGATTCTACAAGTGCTATTTCTATTGCAAATAATCCTGTCTCCCATAGTAGGAGTAAGCACATAGAAATTAAATACCATTTTCTAAGAGAACATGTAGAAAAAGGAGACATTTCCTTAGAGTATATAAATACAGACAATCAGTTAGCTGATATGTATACTAAGCCCTTAGATGAAACCAAATTCAATAAGTTTAAAATTGAATTAGTGATGATAAACTTAGAATAGTTTACAAAAATTGGCTAAGTAAAACGGTGTCGACACACAGAGTTGTCTGTGTCGACACATAGTAGTAGTGTCGACGTTTTAGAGAAATGGTGTCGACACATCTAGACAGTCAGTGTCGACACTTCAGAGAATAAGTGTCGACACATCCAAAGTAGGTGTCGACACATCCAGGGTGGTGTCGACACTTAGGATTTACACAGAATTAGTCTAGTAGAGTCTCGACTAAGTGTCGAGCTGAGATGTATAAGTGTCGACACATATATTCTGTCGACTATATTTGTGTCGACACATAGTTGTCGATACATTATAAAGTGTCGACACGTTTTAACAGTGTCGACACAATTCAAGCATTTTGACGCTCCTTTTCACATTCAATGTTAGAAAGGTATAAATAGGTTTTCCCCATTGTTTGTCGACAGGCTCACCTTAGTCTCGTGACCAAACTTGTGTGTCGACATCTCTCTTCTCTAAATTCAAAATTTCTTCAAACCCTAATGGCGCCCAAGCTAGAAGAGAACATTAACAAAGGATATGAGCTCGTGCGTCATGCCTTTGATGACGTAGAACCAGAAATCAAAGGTGTGGTAACCCTAATTGCGGAGACTGGACTAGAGTATCTTGTATCAGAACCCATCAAGATCTGGAAGAAGGAGGTCCTTGAATTCTTGAGTGCAGCTACTCTTGATGAATCAGGGCTCAAGATTAAGTCCAGAGTTCATGGGACAAAAGTCAAGGTCACACAAAAAAGTCTAAGAAAGGTACTTCAATTACCAAGAACAAAAGAGGAAGAAGATGTATCTGCTTCTAAGATTAGAGAGGCATTGAAATGGTGTGGATTAGACTCAAATCTGAAAATTGGATCAGTTTTCAATAGAAAAGGCATGAACATGCCTGGCAAATTCTTGTCTGAAATAGTTGGAAAGGTAATTCTGAGCAAGCCTGGAGGACATGACAGAATTTCAGCTTATATGTTCAGTTTGATGACTAGGATAATCTTCAAACTTAATACTGATTGGTCAGTAGTTATGTTTGATAAGATAAAAGAGAGCTTGAAGAAACCTAATCTGGGTAGAATTCTGAGTCTATACCTTGCTGGAAGTATTCCTGAGGTGATGAATCAAGCTGCTGGTTCAAAGATAAACCACATGAGGAGAATGGATGTAAGGATTATCTCTAGGTGGGATAGAGTGTTGACAAAAGAATTGCCAACTCCAGAAAAGGACACACCACAGAAGAAGAAGAAGAAAGCCATTGTGGCTTCTGAATCCTCTAGCAGCTCTGAAGAGCAAGTGGTCTTTAGTCCTGATGATGAAGAGACTGGAAATGCTGGACAGTCACTAGCAAGACAAGAAGATGCACAGAGGCAGGGGGAGCTACCCTCAGCAAGCCCAATTCACCTGGATCCACTCTAGGAGGAGCCTCTACTTGTTGATGAGACAACCTCATTAGAGAGTGAAAGGGCTACCCAAATCATTCTTGAGGTAATTACTGAAGTTAATCAATTAGATTTTACCATTGAGGATGAAGTTTTGACTAATTCATTACCTGATGTTAATCAGCAAACATAGATACATAGTCAACCCCAGGATATGGTCATGGAGGACACATCAATTACTGATAAAGAAGTATTAGATGCTCCTGAGCACAGAGATTCACCAATCCAACCTTAACATGAGTTTACTCTAGAGGAGCTATTCCCTGATCTAATACAGACTGACTTAGAGGCGGAAAAACAGATGTTGAGGGGGAGCAGGTAAACCTTGAGGGGTGCAAATAGAGGAGTCTGCTAGACAAGAGACTGTGGAGCCAAAGGATGCTAAGCAAATACAAAGGACTGAGAAGGAGTTACCTCCTAGTCCTAAGGATAGAGTAGATATTGCTAGCACTTCTGCTTCAGAGGATGAAGAGGCTGCTAGAGCCAAGAAGAGGAAGTTCCAGGTCTTCAAGAGAAGAAGCCATAACTACAAGAAAGCACTACAGACCATTGCTCCACAGCCTGCCCCATCTACTGATTATAGTTCACTGATGGTGGCTTTTCAGATTAAGCTAGATGAGCAAAGAAAAGCTTTGGAAAAGTATATGGATGAAGGGCATAAATCCCTGCAATTTGATCTGGCACAAGACGTCAAATCTATAAGATTTGAAGTGAATCAAAATAAAAAGGAAATGACTGACTGCTTCCATAAAGGAGGAAATGCAGTAGTCTATCTGGCTACTCATCAAGTGAACATCAAGAAACAAGTTGATGACATTGTAGTGAAGCAAGGATATGTCCTGAAAAACCAGATAAGGATGAATGATAATCTCACTGCTTCACATAATGCCATTGTAACTGAAATGAAAAATATAACTACTGCACAGCCTGTAGTAAGTGCAACTGCTAAAGAAGAATTTGATAAGAAATTACAGGAGAGCCTCACTGCTGTGAAAACTGCCATTGAAGATTCTCAGAAAGCTATTTCTGCCCAGCTTCAGAAGTTCAAACCTTTTTATAAAGATGGAGTCAACTATTTGAATGCACAGATAAGATTCCAAAAGGATGATCTTAGATATCACATAGAAAGAGAAGTCATAAAGGGGGAGAGGGTGTTAGTCAAGGCAGGCTCTGATAGTGCCAAATGGATTTCCAACTCCATCAGAGCCACACTTGAATATCCACCTTTATGTGATGATGACAATGTGGCAGAGTCTGGAATAAATCCTGCATACTTTGGAGGAGAGCAAGCTGACGTGGCTCAAGTGATATATCCTCCTGTAGAATTTGACATGATACATCAGGAGGTACAGTCTATGTATAGTCCTCCTGAGGGTAATCAGAATGTTATTATTGAGAAGGTAGTCCAGCCTGTGCCAGAGGCAATCTTAAAAGAGCAAGAGGCATTTCTAAAAGAACAAGAGGCTCAATTATCAAAGAAAAGGTTCAGAGAGCAAGCTGAACTAAGGCTAGATTTTGAACTATGGAGCCCCACATCCAGGAATATCATATTGACTGCATGGAAGGCTGCTAAGGACAATATCCTGGATAGAGGCAAATGGTATTCTGAACAGGAGTGGAGAAAACATGAGAATAGGCAAGAGGCCATTGTACAATATAGAAGGAAGGCTAAACTGGGAAAGCTACCTCCTAATGCACATGGGCCTAGCAAGTGTTTCCCTAAGCCTTATCACTATTTTGAAAGGCAGAAGATAAAGGCTGAAGAGCTGAAAAAGAAAGATCTCAAAGGGAAGAAGCCTGTTGATGACAATGATGCTCCAGTTCAAGCAAAGATTCAATCTGGAAAGGGGATTGTTATCAAGGAGCCTGAGCAGCCATATGATAGAAAATTTTCTTAAGTTTACAATTTGTAATCATTTGCTTTTAACTCTATGTAAACTTTTGATTAATGAAAATGTTTGGAGTTGTAAGAACAATGTTATATGTTCAATCTATTACATTAATTGTTATGAGATAATTGTTTATACATGTTCTGTTCATACATGTTTAAGTATTTTTCCCTGTCATTTAATGTTGTTATACATCATATTGAGTATTTGTTATGTATGGTGTATATCATTGACTAAGGGTTATGACTTCTCCAAATAGGGGGAGATTGTTGGGTACATTGGAATATATGTACCAGATTTGAAGAAGCCTCACCCTACTCAATGATATACATCAAGGTGTATTTGAGGTGCTTTGAGTTTATGTGTGCAGGTTAAGTAATTGCAGGGAAAGCATAAAAGATTCTAAGTCCATGTGTCGACACCCAGAAGAAAAGTGTCGACACTTAAGAAGGCTTGTGTCGACACCTAGAGAAGCTGTGTCGACACTTGGAGTAATTGTGTCGACACCAGGAAGGCAGAGTCGACACCAGAAGAAAAGTGTCGACACATACAGGTTGTGTCGACACTTAGTGAAGAATTGTCAACATTATCTGTGTCGACACTTAGAGGCAGTGTCGACACCTAGAGAAACTTTGTCGACAGCAAAAGTGTCGACACTAGGAGGCTGTGTCGACACTCAGCAAACTTCAACAAAGTTCAAGTACATGTGTCGACACTAGGAGGCTGTGTCGACACTCAGCAAACTTCAACAAAGTTCAAGTACATGTGTCAACACAAGGAGATGTGTCGACACTCAGCAAATTTTCAACACAGAAGGCATGTGTCGACACAAAGAAGATGTGTCGACACTTAACAAGTTTCAACACAAGAAGATGTGTCGATAGAAAGGAGTTGTGTCGACACTTAGCAGAATTCAACTAAATATTAAAGAAGAAGACTTGTGTTGACACACAGAATCAGTGTCGACACATTTAGAAGAAGCAGTGTCGAGAAGCTGTTAAAATAACACAAGGAGTTGTGTCGACACCATGAAGGCTAGTGTCAACACTTAGTCTACTTGTGTCGACACTTAGTCTATTTGTGTCGACACATAAAGACTATCTGTCTCGACACTTTCAGACAGTGACAGAGATTTCAAGAAGTGACAGGATGACTTGACAGCTGCCATTTCAACCGGTCAACTGCAACTGTCAGAGCCATCAGAAAGTTGTTAGAAATCGGATCAGCCGGTCACCATGGAGAAAGATTATTTAAAGACCTTTCTCCTTCAACAGATGTAATAATGATGATCGATCAATGAAGTGAAAGACAATACAACAAGAAGAAGACCTTCAAGAGAAGATCTAAGAAGTTGGAGAGAGAGAGCACCTTCTAAGAAGACTAGATGTTGAACCAGGCTGATAAGGAAGATTCAGATTGAAATCAGAATCTCAAGACAGTAGTTGTTTGAAGATCATCTGCAAAGAGATACAATCCTACCGTGTTCTAATTCAAGAAGCTTTGAAGAAAGCCAAGGGAGGTTGATCTCAGCCATGTTCTTCCAAGAACTCATCAAGAAACCACTCAACTCATCTCTCTCTTTTAGAGTTGTGTTTATATATTTTTTTAAACCTTATTTTCTGTGGGATCCTAAGGGATCTGAGCTGTAAGCCTATTTTATAAAGGCTGAGTGTAGGAGACAGTGTGCTCTGAGTGTAGGTCTTGTTGAAGACTGAGGTAGGGCCTAGTGCCTGAGTTGTAGGAGACTTTGTTCTCTGAGTGTAAATCTTGGTGAAGACTGAGTTTTATGTCTTTTGTGCCTGAGTTGTAGGAGTGGGATCACTCTGAGTTGTAGGAACCTGTTTGGGGTTCTGAGTTGTAAGATCTGAGGATCTAAGAAGAAGTGGAGAAGTTAGGCTGAATCTAGTACACTACTAGATAGGCGAAGGGGGAAAGTGGATGTACCCAGACCTTGGGGAACCACTATAAAATCTGTGTGTTATCTGCTGTATGTTCTGTGCTAAATTGTTGTAGAGAATTGAAACTACAGGTCTTATTATTCAGTTTTTCTGCCTGAAATTTTAAAAAGATTAAGTTCACCTATTCACCCCCCTCTAGGTGATTAGGTACTATTTCTTTCAACGGGAACGTAATCGCTTATGCTTCAAGGCAGTTAAAGAAACATGAAATCAATTACCCAGTTCATGATTTGGAGTTGGGAGCAATGGTGTTCGCTTTAAAGGTCTGGAGGCATTACCTATATGGCATCCACTACGAGATCTTTTCCGATCACAAAAACTCGAAGTATGTCAACACTCAGAAGGAGTTGAACCTGAGACAACGGCGGTGGTTGGAATTTCTATGCGACTATGAGTTCACCATGAACTACCACCCCGGAAAGCGAACTCGGTAGCTGATGCATTAAGTAGAAAAGTGTCAGGCTCTAGCCCAGAGTCTCAGTTGATGAGTATGGAGTTGGCTCGGATGATTGAGGAGATGGATATTACTCTGGTATTCAAGGCTCCTTCGGCAGAGTATGCGGAGTATTTGGCAAGCATGAGCATAGTTTGTGATATTCGGGACCGAATTCGGGTGGAGCAAGGAATGGATGCGGCCTTGGCCCCGGCAGTCAAGGCAATTAAAGATGGGACCACTGATGAGTACACACTAAAAGACAACCTCGTTTATTTTCGCGACCGGCTCTATATTCCCAAAGGCGGCAAAATCCAGGAGGATATCTTGAGAGAGGCACATTGCTCTCAATATTCTGTACACACGGGTATTGCCAAGATGTACGCCGGCTTATAGAAGACCTTGTGCTGGCCGGGAATGAAGAAGGATGTTTGTTACTATGTTACACATTGCGAAGCTTGTCAAAGGGTGAAGGCCGAATGTAAGAGTCCCGGTGGTTTGTTGCAGTCGTTGCCCATCCCCGAGTGGAAGTTTGAGGATATCTCCATGGACTTCGTCCATGGGCTACCTCGCTCCCGCTCCGGGAATGATTCAGTGTGGGTTATTGTTGATCGACTGAAAAAGGTGGCCCGGTTCATTCCAATGAAGAAGGAAGCACACGTGGACGTTTTGGTACGCCTCTTTGTAAAGCAATTCGTACAGTATCATGGCGTGCCCAAGACAATTGTTTCAGATCGGGATGGTCGGTTTACTTCCAAGGAGTGGAAAGCGGTGCAGGCGTATTTGGGCTCGCACCTAACCTTTAGCACAGCGTTTCACCCTAAGACAGATGGGCAGTCTGAGCAGACCATCAGAACACTAGAGGATTTATTGAATTTATATGTGATGGACAGAGGAGAGCCGTGGGAAAGGCTCTTGCCACTAGTGGAATTCTCCTATAATAATTGCCATCAGGCGAGCATCGGCATGGAGCCCCATGAAGCCCTTTACGGAAGAAGGTGCAGGAGCCCCTTGTTTTGGGTGCAGGATGAAGATCCGAAGACATTGGGAAATGAATATATAGATGATACTGATGCGGCGGTCAGATTGATACGGGATCGCATGTTGGAGGCTCAAAGTCGGCAGGCGAAGTACTATAACGCAAAGTACTAGATGGTGGAGTTCCAAGTGGGTGATAAGGTGTTCCTGAAAATCCGACCGATGCATGGAGTGTCACGTGTGCGTGGTGTGAAAAAGCTCAGCCGAAGGTATGTTGGGCGTTATACCATATTGGAAAGGATTGGCCCGTTGTCCTATCGGTTGGAGTTACCGCCAGAGCTAGAGAACCTCCATGACGTGTTCCATGTGTCGTCGCTTCGGAAGGCATTGTTGCGGCCTGATCAATACATCCCCACAACTGATGGTGCTGTGGCGTCTGATAGGTCGGTGCGACTGGAGCCGGTGCGGATCGTAGATAGAGAGACAAGAATGTTGCGCCGCAAAAGTGTTCCCTTAGTGAAAGCGCAATGGTCTAACCATGGGAAGGAGGAGTACACATGGGAGCCAATGGATTTGATACAACAACGCTACCCGGAGTTGTTTGCTCAAGGTAATTTTATTTAAAAGCATATGTTAATTTTCCTGTTATGCTTTTCTCCCCTAGCCAAAGCCTGATTTCGGGGACGAAATCTTTTATTTTGTTTATAGGATTTGTAATGTTCCGATTCGAACTAGGCCCCTTGTGCTCGTTTTTGAGTCAGGAGAGCTGACTTGGGTCCAGGGAAGTCCTGGAAATTGGGCTGCACTTGGGAATGTAGGAGAAACCAGCCCTCGAGTTCTCTAGAGCAGGACACGGGTAGTGAATTCTCGACAAAGTGAGTTTCACGCCCATGTCACGGGTGTGACAGGTCCGACACGGGCGTGACCGGTCCAACACGGCCGTGACCATGCCCGTGACTATCCAGTCAGTTGTTGAGTACTCGAGTAGTTGTCGAGTACTCGAGTAGTTGAACACGGGACACACCCCCTGTCACAGGCGTGACCATGGGCGTGACCGGGGCGTATTCTCCAGTCGACAATTCTAGTAGAGTTCGACGATTTTAGTTGAGTTCGACGATTTTAGTTGAGTTCGACGATTTTAGTTGAGTTCGACGATTTTAGTTGAGTTCGATGAATTCCGGTCAATGATAGGAGTCACGCCCGGCATCATGGGCGTGACCATGGGCGTGACCAGGGCGTGTCCTCCGTTCGATGATTTTAGTTGAGTTCAACGAATTTCGTTCGACGATAGGAGTCACGCCCGGTGTCACGGGCGTGACCATAGGAGTGACCAGGGCATGTTCCGTCGTATCGAATATTGAATCTACGTTGTAACCGTCTTTAACGCTTCGCCCGTGTCGGTGAATTGATTTGACATTGTAACCGTCCGTAAAGTTCCACTCTTGTTATATATATGGACTGTGAAAACCCTAGCCATTTTCACTCTTCTTTTCAGCCATTTGCCCTGAGAGAAATTCCTGATTGAGAGAGAGAAGCTACTGGACAAGTTCTAGGGAGGGAAAATCCGCCAACGCCGCGAAGGAGAAGATGTCGCCAAGGAGAATTACGAGATCCATGGCCGGAAATGGTGGTAACGCTGGAATTGAGGTGAGCTTCCTACCCTCTCCCTTGGTTCTAGATCGGTAAATATATAGGCGAGACGTCGACTCAAAAGAGTCTTGACATGTGAGAAGATGCTTTCTCTAGGGTGAAGCCGATCCGGGGCTTGTGCTCTTGGTTAGTGGTGTCTTCAACCTCGCCGATCTTCTATGTGGAGATGGGGGATGGTTTCATGAAGAACAAAGGCCTCATGAGGCTGAATAAGTGTGGAGGAATTTCTGGAGGTGATCTGAGAGGATCGACTTGTGGAGGAAGATGAACCGATGTCGTTCATTCCGCCTCAAGATGCGTGCTGAATCTGTATTCTGCGCGCAGCGATCTTCTAGGCCATTTTCATGAGGGATATGTCCAGATCTGGTCTTTTGACTAAACACGAAAGTTGAAGCCCTTGCAAATACCTTTCCAACGAGTGGCTGCATGACTTCAGGCGACATCTGTAGACACATGAAAGTCTGAACGAAAATGGTGTTCGATAAATCCTGCATGCAGAAATTGTGTTATGTACGCAGCGGACCTCAAGGCTGATTTCTAATAGGATACATTCCAATCTGGGTTGAGGTCTGAATACGAAAGTTGTAGCTCATGTAAAGACCTTTCCATAGAAGGGTTACACGTCTTCACCGGATTCCTGTAGCTTCGGAATTCTCCGGTTGAAGTTGTTGTCCAGATTTACTCTACACCTAAATTCTGGGTCTATATAATATGGATTTGGATTCGGTGGAATTAATATTGCAAGCTACTAGGCTTGAATGAACTCTTTTATGGTTAATCATTTTAGTTGCATGAATGATGAAGTTCATTAATCAGATTTCATATAATCAAATTGTGAAGCAAGCTTACTTAAACGAATTGACTTGTTAGAAATTTAGTAGATTATTATTGATGTGCATCATGTTTATAATATGTTGTTATCATTTAGAAAGATTGATAGATCTTTATATGCGCATCATGTTTATAATAAGTTGTTATCATTTGGAGAGATTGATAGATCTTTATATGCTTTCTCCAAGGCTAGTTCGGGCTGTGTTCTTGGTGCACATCTACCCAAGACCCCGCTGGGCCATAGTACGCATGGGCTCCGCTGTTGTGTTCTTAGCGTTGAGGCGTATGGAGGCCTAGTTGAAGTAGTGTGGATAACCGCCTAGTAGTAAAAGTTCCCGTTCTACTGTCACCGCCTGGCCACGGTGGCTGATGCCTGAGAGGTTAGCTACTTGCTCGAAAAGTGGGAATTATAGTCTGTGTCGGCATAGCAATTGCATGTGTGTGATCATGGGTGAGTCATTGCATTGCATACATAACATTCCATAATATTGCACAACAAGATCCTCATCGTATAATTTTGTATGGGCACTCTTATACGATGAGTTACTTTTATGTAACCCGATCCTTAACTTATAAATTTGTATGGGCATTCTTATAAGTTAAGTTACTTTCCTGATGTTACTTATACTTGCTAGTTTGCTATAGCTCTTAAATATTTTCTAGATCATGATACTGTTACTCTTACACTATTGCCAGCTGCTTGTACTTCTTTTACTTGCATATATATATTACCCTTGTTTCTTCTCTCCGCCCGGTGCCGAGGAGTCGCCGGGGGAGCGGATGTGAAGCCACTTAGTCGTTTCGACTAACGGTTGCTACGACTTCCTTTTAGGAGGTCACGCCACAGGTAGAGCAGTCGCGGACTACGCAGCAGGATATCCAGGCCAGGACGACAGGGCCTGAAGTGACGGTACCGTCGATACCGTCGGTCACAGATGTGAGTGTTGAGAGGTTTTGATGTAGCCCCTTTTTGGGCAATTTCTATAGCTGTACTCTGATATGTAGAAGCATATTTTAGCTTCTCTTTTGTTGTACCGATTTGGACATTATTACTTAGTGTGGATTGACTTCTCTTGCTTATATTTTGGTTGGTTTGGCATGTTATATTGATATTGTTATAGCCGGCGGAATAGGCGTCTTGTGGTACAGGTTAGCCCGTGTGCTAATGCTACCGCAAGACGGCTGTTCCGGGCATAAGACCTCCCCTTCGTGCCGTGTTTTGGGATCCGGGAGGGGGGGTATTACATCTAAGGCCTCCAAGTCTCGAATGAGACGCTCATCATGTTGGGTATTGTATCCACAACGTACCTGATTTGAAGAAGCCCCTGAACAAGCTAAGGAAAATAGGCAATGTTTTTGACAAAATATTTCAAGTTGTGCTTGCAGTTTTTCCACGCTAAGTGCACACCAATGTTAGGGTGCAGTAGGTCAATATACACGGGTCTGCACGACGTAATCCTTCGTTGAGCAGATCAGTGTGTTGGCCTACGTGTACTCTCTCTATTGGAGTGTACTTAATTTCAAGTACAGGGCTGTAACTATGCAAGAGCAGACAAGGAGCAAGGATGGGTCAAGGAGCAGCTCTTGGGTGGAAAGACGAAAAATCGTCTAAGTATAAATCGACGAGAATCACCAAGTGATTCTCGCCGATTCGGCGAGAATCACTAGTGATTCTCGCCGAATCGTCGAGAATCATTAGTGATTCTCGTCGACTCTATACGGCTACCTCAAAGCGGTGCCAAGTAAGATTCGGCGAGAATCACTAGTGATTATCGCCGAACCCATCGTTGAGCAGATCAGGGCCAAGTAATATTCGTCGAGAATCATCAAGTGATTCGGCGAGAATCACTAGTGATTCTCGCCGAATCGTCGAGAATCACTGGCTGATTCTCGCCGATTCGGCGGGAATCATCTTCGATTCTCGCTGATTTTGCCTTAGACGATTTTCTGGAACCCCCTGAACCGGATTCTGCCGCTGGCACTATTTTGAACCGAATTTTGGGTTTCTTCTTGTGGGACCCACAACGGTCATGAAGGTGTTTACTTGTGTATATATATACGGGTATTTTTGAACAGTAAAGACACACAGAAAGAAGCCGAGCGACGTGACCTAAAATCGCGAAACTGCTCCGCCGCCGCCGTCGCCGCTCGCGCTAGTTGGTCGCCGCCTTTGATCGCGATTCTTCCTGATCTTCCGACGACAGAAGCTTAGCCAAGCTTAGAGTCTCACGTGTCTAACCGGAGATCTCCTGTCTCTTGATTTGTAGATCTGGAAAATCTTCCCCATCCGAATCGATCGAGACGATTGATCCCAGTGTGACCGTTGGTAGACCTAGTTAGCTTCGCTACGAAGTTTGCATCTCCAGAGTACAGCAGTCGCACATCGTTGTCGTCGCCGATCCCGTGAACCTAGCCGCCGCCCATCTTGCCGCCGCCGGTTCCGGGGAGATTCTCTCCAAGAGAGATATAGGGTTGTGGACTCTTTGTGGACTTCAAGAACACGTCGTCAACGAAGAGGGACACCTTTGTCTACAAACGTAGTTTGTATCTTTTGTACATTCTAGTTTTACTTTTGTTGTAAAGGAACGTAGGTTCCTAGTTGTAAGGGTTGGGTGCAACCCGTGTTGTGGGAGTGTTGACTCCTACGTGTGGAAGGGTTCCTTCCGATAGTGCAAGGGTTGGATTTCAATCCTGTTGGTGAAGAGACCGAGTAGTCCCTTGTTGGGAGATAGGTCGAAGGGGGAAAGTGGATGTACCCAAATCGGGGAACCACTATAAATAGCTTGTGTATTCTGTGTGCTGTGCTGTTTATTTTTATTGTGCAGGTACAATTTTAAATTCCACAAAAACGCTGCACGTCACCTATTCCCCCCCCCCCCATAGGTGAAGATAGTTGACAATAGGTGGACTTTCAAGTGGTATCAAAGCGAGGTTTCTCATTAAAAAGGTTAACACCTTGAGTTGAATCCTGCCGCTAGTGTCAAGAAGGAGGCAAACATCTACTATGGACGGGCTCAAGTTCAGAGGCAAGATCCCAGTGTGCACCAGGCTCAACTTTCCTATCTGGAAGGAAAGGATCAGGTTCTACATGGAAGGAGTTGATCCTCATCTCTTCATGATCGTGGATAAGGGACCTTATGTCCCCACTAAGGTCTCCACCATTGGTCCTACCAAGAAAGTGCCGAAGAAACTTTCTAAAATGGACAAGGACGAGATGGTGCTAGTGGGACTTGACAAGAAGGCGCAGAACATTCTGGTCAGCGCGGTTGATGACTCAATGATGCAGAACTTCTGCAACTGCCGGACAGCACATGAGATCTGGCATTGCCTGATCATCCTAATGGAGGGCACTGATGAAGTGAGGGATGATCGAAGATCCCTCCTGAACCAGAAATATGAGGCCTTCATACAAGGGCCTAAGGAAGAGATCAGAGTCACCTACGAGAACTTCCTCAAGATTGTCAATGCCCTCAAAGGATACGGAAGAGTGTTCACTAATGGTGAACTCAATGATAAATTACTTAGGTCCCTTACTAAGGAATGAGACACAAAGATCTGCGCCATCCGAGAGTTTGGCAGACTAGCTGAAACTGACCAGCAAATTCTGTTTGGGAAGCTGATGTCCTATAAGCTTCAGCTGAACACCAGGAAAGCAGAAGAAGAAGTAGAGAAGGCTGTAGCCAAAGAAAAGACTGTGGCTGTAAAAGCCAGTCACTCCAGAAAAGGCAAGGGTGCGGTTTCATACCATGCCAGGAAAAAGGATGA
This sequence comes from Platanthera guangdongensis, assembly GCA_039583875.1. Taxonomy (NCBI): domain Eukaryota; kingdom Viridiplantae; phylum Streptophyta; class Magnoliopsida; order Asparagales; family Orchidaceae; genus Platanthera; species Platanthera guangdongensis. Next base: position 99,039,508 of record CM077158.1, on the reverse strand, counting down.
GGAGGAGGACTCCGAGCCATGCTCCTCCAACTCAGAGCTGTCGGAGGAGGATTTCTCCCTCATCACCCGAGAGTTCAAGAAGTTCCTCAAGATGAGGAATCAAAGAAAGAGAGACGGCTCCTCCTCCAGGCATCAGAAGAAAAATTATTCCTCGGACAGGTATGCTTCTAAACCGAACAAACATCGCTCCTCTGACATTATTTGCTTTGGATGCAATAAGCAGGACACGTCGTGGCCGACTGCTATCATGGCAAGAGAGAAAAAGAGAAAGGAGAGGAGCACAAATCCTCTAGAGATAAGAAGAAAGAGCGGAGCTACATCGCCAAAAGGCCAAAGACACTGAGTGAGTCGGATTCCTCAGACTCCAGTGATGATGAGGAAGCCTACTTCGGGCTGGTGGGTCGCTCCGACTCAGAAGGAGAATGTCCCCCATTTATTGGGAAGGTAAAAGCTCACACCCCTCTCTCTGACTCTGACTCTGATCCTGAGTCTCAGGATGATGAACCTGAGGATAGCCTTTCGGCCCGTGAAGCTGAGCTCCTCGAGAAGTATGAGCTTCTGCTCAACACTTTCGAGGAGTGCCGTAAGAGATTGAAGGCTGAGAAAAAGGAAGTAAAATTCCTTAAGGGTGAGTGTATTTCCCTAAGGGAAGAGGTCACCAGTTTGATTTCTCTCCGACAGGAGCACCTTGACCTGACTTTAAAGCACTCAGAGTCTCTTAAGCTCCTTGATCTTAAGCAGGAGGAAGTCGACAAGTTGGAAGAACAACTTACGGCAGAAAGGAAGATCGTCAAGAGCTTCTCTATGCCAAAAACAGTTCTTCCAGTTGTTGATACCTTCTCTGCTCAGGCCAAAGGAGCTGGCTTGGGGCATGTAGGGGTATCTAGGTCCTCATCCAGGAGAAACAGGAACCAGAGGAAGAATAAGGCCGCCAAGAAGGCCTCTGCTGCTGAAAAGGGAAAGGCTCCGCTCAGTCCTGTTGCGTTCAGAAAGCCTGGCTTTCCTTGCAACCAACATGACTTTGAATCAACCTTTGGTCATCATTTCCGGCCCTCGGTTGTAAAGCCAAAGAGCCGATATGATGGTTGGACCTTTCCCCGGACCTTCGGTGAGAGTGCCTTCAAGGCACCTTATGAGGAAATCCACATGGGAAATTATGGTCAATTCTCTAGCGGCCATAATGGAAAGCAGGCACCAAAAGCCAAGCCTGTTATACAGAAGGTGAAGAAGTCTTGTGACTGCAATCACTGTGAGGCCCCCACCTCCAGATCCAAAGCCCCGGCTGTACCCACCGTTCCCACGGTAAGGCAGGAGCCTAGGAAGAGGTACAGCAGATTTGACTGTTGGTGTTGTGCCAAAGTCGGTCACTTTGCCGTGGATTTTTGGTTTAATCCAAGGTATCACGAGACCCCCTATGTTAGCAATGCGAGGCCGACCACTCGTAGGGTTAACCAACCGGGGGGAATATGCTAACCAGGAATCTAGGACCCAAGTTCGATTGGGTTCCTAAGAGAAATTAATTTTTTTTTGCAGGAATGTCCAAAGGCCACCAAAACGCCGATCTAGTATTTGGACAGTGGATGCTCCCGGCATATGACTGGGACAAGAAGCCTGCTGCGTGATTACACTCCAGTCGAGAATGGACCCAAAGTCATCTTTGGAGGGTCAGATCGAGGAGTCACCAGAGGTTACGGTATGATTTCCAACGGTATAATCTCTATCACCGACGTGGCTTATGTTGAAGGGTTAAACCATAACCTGATCAGTGTAAGTCAGTTATGTGACAAAGGTTATGACGTTAAGTTCTGCAAGGATAAATGTCTGATAATTTCACGTACCTCTTCTGAGACGGTATTATCAGGCATTAGGAGCAGAAATATCTTCTGCTTAGATTTTCTCAGTTTAAATTCATCTACCCCCGTATGCCTTGTGGCAACAGGTAGTGCATCTCTTTGTGAACAATGACACAAGAGATTGACACATATTAATTTCAAAACAATTAGTATGCTGTTTTCTAAAAACTTAGTAAGGGATGCTCCCGTTATCAAGTGCATCAAAGATAGCCCCTGTCCTGCATGCCAGATGGGCAAACAGACTCGGGCTACCTTTAAGAGCATTGCAGACAAAGACTCTTCCCGATGTCTTTACCTTCTACATATGGACTTGTTTGGTCCAATGCAAGTTCATAGCTTGGGAGGCAAGTCCTATACGTTAGTGATAGTTGATGATCATTCTCGGTTTACATGGGTGTTCTTCTTAAAATGAAAGTCGGATACGTTTGACATCTTCACTAGTTTTGTCAAGCAGGTTCAGAACGAATTTAATTGCCCAGTGGTCAAAATCAGAAGTGACCATGGAACAGAATTCGAGTCTGGTGCAATGACAGAGTTTTGTGAAGAACAAGGTATCTTTCATGAATTTTCCTCCCCGCGCACTCCTCAGCAAAATGGAGTTGCAGAGAGGAGAAATAGAACTCTCATTGAAGCCTGCACGACAATGTTGAAAGACGCTTCTCTCCCAGAATACTTCTGGGCAGAGGCTGTCAACACAGCTTGTCATGTACAAAACCGAGCATTGATCAACAAGCATCATCGTAAGACGCCTTACGAGCTACTGAAAGGCAGGAAACCAACCATGTCCTACTTGAGGATCTTTGGTTGCAGATGCTATGTACTGAATAATGGGAAGTACCCGCGTACTAAATTTGGTGAAAAATGCTTCGAAGGCATATTCATGAGCTATAGTTCCCACAGTCGGGCATATAGGGTCTTCAATAAGAAAACCCTAGTGGTAGAAGAATCAATTAATGTTGTATTTGATGAAGGAAGCTTGCTTAACAGCAATTCTTCCAGTGGTATTCTTGAAGATGCAGGTGCACGACTTGAATAGCTGAGTCTCAATGAGACCGCTAAAGATGAAACTCCTAAGTACGTCAAAGTTTCCACCTCCACATCATCTGGGAATGTTGAAGATCAAAATGGAACAAATCTCTTAGAAGTAGGAGAAGCCCAAGAAGTAGTCGAAGCTCCAGACGCCAGACATCTAGTGCTCCGACACGTGAGGGATCATCCTAGAGATCAGATCATCGGAGATCCTCGTGTCGGTGTCAGAACTCGAAGAGGTACTATTAACGAAGTTTTGCATCTTAGCTTCCTGTCACAGGTTGAGCCAAAGAAGTTCGACGAGGCGAACAAAGACGCGGCATGGATTTTGGCCATGCAAGATGAACTACATCAATTCGAACGATGCAACGTTTGGACGCTGGTTCCCAGACCACACAAGCAGAATGTGATTGGCACCAAGTGGATCTTCAGAAACAAACTGGATGAACATGGTGTCATCATAAAGAACAAGGCCAGGCTGGTGGCTCAAGGTTACGGACAAGAGGAGGGGATTGACTTCGAACAGACCTTTGCACCGGTAGCAAGGCTCGAGGCAATCAGATTGTTCCTGGCGTATGCCTCGCACAAAGGATTCACAGTCTATCAAATGGATGTGAAATCAGCATTCTTGAACGGAGACCTGAAAGAGGAAGTATACGTCGCTCAACCCCCAGGTTTTGTCAATCCTACTTATCCCAATCATGTTTATTTTCTTAATAAAGCTTTATATGGCTTAAAACAAGCTCCACGAGCTTGGTATGAGACTTTATCTAGTTTTCTTCTTGAGAACAAGTTCTCTAGAGGTAAAATAGATAAGACATTATTTCTCAGGGAAGTCAAAGGCAAGATTTTGCTGGTGCAAATCTATGTCGATGACATTATATTCGGCTCAACGGACAACAATCTTTGCAAAAGGTTTTCTAAACTTATGCAAGGAAAGTTTGAAATGAGCAGTATGGGAGAGCTCAAGTATTTCTTGGGACTTCAAGTGAAACAGTCTGAGGATGGAATCTTCATCTCTTAGACGAAGTTCACAAATGAACTCCTTAAGAAATTCTGTATGGAGAATGCAACCTCTATGAGGACTCCAATGGGATCCACTATGTCTCTGGATAAGGATGAGAAAGGTAAACCTTTCGATGAAACCAAATACAGAAGCATCATTGGATCCCTGCTTTACCTTACTGCCAGTAGACCGGATATCATGTTCTCCACATGTGTCTGTGCCAGATATCAGGGGAACACTAAGGAATCTCACTATGTCGCTGCAAAGCGAATTCTAAGATACCTTAAAGGTACTCCCAATCTTGGCTTATGGTACCCGAGAAACAATGATGTCGAGCTAATAGGTTTTTTAGTTGCTGATTTTGCAGGGAGTAGGGATGACAGGAAAAGCACCTCCGGGACGTGTCAATTCCTCGGCAGGAGGCTTATCTCATGGAACAGCAAGAAACAGAATTGTGTTGCAAACTCCACAGCAGAGTCTGAGTACATCTCGGCAGGCAGCTGTTGCGCACAACTCCTATGGATCAGAAACCAGTTAGCCGACTACGACCTTCAGTTCAAGGAAATACCAATGTACTGCGACTCCTCCAGTGCAATTGCAATTGCCAACATTCCGGTATCGCACAGCAGAACGAAGCATATTGAAGTGCGCTACCACTTCATTCGGGAGTACGTGGAGAACAAAGACATCTCTCTCTGTTATGTCCCCACGGACAAGCAGATTGCAGATATATTCATAAAGCCCTTAGACGAAGCCAAGTTCAGTCTTTTCAAAACTGAATTGGGAATGCTCAACTATGAGGAATGAAGACTACAGAAGCTCCAGGCTCGTGCAAGAACTGAGGGGGAGCAAGGAACTCAAGTGTGAGCACAGATGCAAGAACTGAGTGGGAGCAAGGGGTCAAATGCTACAGACCCAGATTTGCAGAAGCTGAAAAGGGGGAGATTACCCTCTCGGCTAAGGCTAAGGTGGCTCCAAAGTTTGCTCGCACGAAATTGGTATCGGTAATGAATATCTCTCTCAACTTAATTTCAAGGTTATGCTTTTCATTCCCATACGCTTTATTCACCTTAGCTTGTAGGGTTTAGGCTTCTTCAAATAGGGGGAGATTGTTGGGTATTGTATCCACAACGTACCTGATTTGAAGAAGCCCCTGAACAAGCTAAGGAAAATAGGCAATGTTTATGACAAAATATTTCAAGTTGTGCTTGCAGTTTTTCCACGCTAAGTGCACACTAATGTTAGGGTGCAGTAGGTCAATATACACGGGTCTGCACGACGTAATCCCTCGTTGAGCAGATCAGTATGTTGGCCTACGTGTACTCTCTCTATTGGAGTGTACTTAATTTCAAGTACAGGGCTGTAACTATGCAAGAGCAGACAAGGAGCAAGGATGGGTCAAGGAGCAGCTCTTGGGTGGAAAGACGAAAAATTGTCTAAGTATAAATCGACGAGAATCACCAAGTGATTCTCGCCGATTCGGCGAGAATCACTAGTGATTCTTGCCGAATCGTCGAGAATCATTAGTGATTCTCGTCGACTCTATACGGCTACCTCAAAGCGGTGTCAAGTAAGATTCGGCGAGAATCACTAGTGATTCTCGCCGAACCCATCGTTGAGCAGATCAGGGCCAAGTAATATTCGTCGAGAATCATCAAGTGATTCGGCGAGAATCACTAGTGATTCTCGCCGAATCGTCGAGAATCACTGGCTGATTCTCGCCGATTCGGCGGGAATCATCTTCGATTCTCGCCGATTTTGCCTTAGACGATTTTCTGGAACCCCCTGAACCGTATTCTGCCGCTGGCACTATTTTGAACCGGATTTTGGGTTTCTTCTTGTGGGACCCACAACGGTCATGAAGGTGTTTACTTGTGTATATATATACGGGTATTTTTGAACAGTAAAGACACACAGAAAGAAGCCGAGCGACGTGACCTAAAATCGTGAAACTGCTTCGCCGCCGCCGTCGCCGCTCGCGCTAGTTGGTCGCCGCCTTTGATCGCGATTCTTCCTGATCTTCCGGCGACAGAAGCTTAGCCAAGCTTAGAGTCTCACGTGTCTAACCGGAGATCTCCTGTCTCTTGATTTGTAGATCGGGAAAATCTTCCCCATCCGAATCGATCGAGACGATTGATCCCAGTGTGACTGTTGGTAGACCTAGCTAGCTTCGCTACGAAGTTTGGATCTCCAGAGTACAGCAGCCGCACATCGTTGTCGCCGCCTATCCCGTGAACCTAGCCGCCGCCCATCTTGCCGTCGCCGGTTCCGGGGAGATTCTCTCCAAGAGAGATCTAGGGTTGTGGACTCGTTGTGGACTTCAAGAACACGTCATCAACGAAGAGGGACACCTTTGTCTGCAAATGTAGTTTGTATCTTTTGTACATTCTAGTTTTACTTTTGTTGTAAAGGAACGTAGGTTCCTAGTTGTAAGGGTTGGGTGCAACCCATGTTGTGGGAGTGTTGACTCCTACGTGTGGAAGGGTTCCTTCCGATAGTGCAAGGGTTGGATTTCAATCCTGTTGGTGAAGAGACCGAGTCGTCCCTTGTTGGGAGATAGGTCGAAGGGGGAAAGTGGATGTACCCAAATCGGGGAACCACAATAAATAGCTTGTGTATTCTGTGTGCTGTGCTATTTATTTTTATTGTGCAGGTACAATTTTAAATTCCGCAAAAACGCTGCACGTCACCTATTCCCCCCCCCCCCCCCATAGGTGAAGATAGTTGACACTAGGTGGACTTTCACATCATACATCACCAACCAATTGGCATGTGTGGTAGTTCTGCGACTTAACGCATCCACAACCGCATTACCTTTGCCATAAACATAATGTATCTTGAAGGTGTAGTCCCCAATGAACTCCATCCACCTTCACTGACGCATATTTAAGTCTTTCTGATCCAAAAAGTTTTTCAAGCTCTTATGATCAAAGTAAATGTCGACCTTCACACCGTACAAATAGTGTCTCCAGAGCTTCAACGTGAATATCATGGCCGCCAACTCCAAATCATGTACCAGATAATTCCTCTCATACACCTTTAGCTAGCGCGAATCATATGTTATTACCCTCCCATGCTGTATTAAAACACAACCTAAGCCACTGCGTGAAGCATCGTTATAGATCTCAAAGCCTTCTATCCCACATGGCAAGCATAGAATAGGCATTGTGGTCAGACGACTTTTCAGTTCTTATAAAGCTTGAGCACATGCCAACGACGAAACAAATTTTTGATCCTTCCTCGTCGGGGTCGTGAGAGGTAACGCTATCTGCGAGAAGTTCTCTATGAAGCGTCTGTAGTAGTCAGCAAGCCCCAAAAAACTCCAAACTTCTGCCATAGAAGACAACACATGCCACTCCCAAATAGCCACAACCTTTGCCGGATCCACCGCGATACTCTCACCACTGACAATATGACCAAGTAATGTTATAGAGGATAGCCAAAACTCACACTTAGAGAACTTGGCATACAATTGATTACATCTCAAGGTCCTAGAATAATATGAAAGTGCCACACATGATCTTCCTCGGATTGGGAGCACACCAGGATATCATCGATCAACACTATCACGAACCAATGCAAATACTCCTTGAACATCCTGTTCATAAGATCCATAAACACTGATGGCGCATTCGTTAGCCAGAATAGCTTGACCGTGAACTTGTAATGCCCATATTAAGTTCTAAACGCCATTTTGGGAATATTAATTTTCCTAATCCTCAGCTGAGAATATCCAAACTTCATGTCCAGCTTCGAATGTACAGTCGATCCAGCTAGCTAATCAAACAAATCATCCATCCTCAAAATCCGATACTTGTTCTTCTCTGTTAGCTTATTGAGTTCCCGATAATCAATACACAGTTGTAGACTTCCATCCTTCTGCTTCGCGAAGAGGACCGGGGCGCTCCAAGGTGACGAACTTGGACTCACAAACCCCTGCTCTATCAATTCCTAAAGCTATGCCTTCAACTCTGCCATTTCTATCGATGCTAAGCGGTAAGGAGACCGCGATACCGGCTTGGCACCAGAAACTATTGGGTATGACATTCCTTCACTTGACCTGTGTCACTCTTCTACTTATTTAAGAAATTAAGTAGCACCCTTTCCAACAGTCCGGGCTTTTGGAACAGTTGGTTATGCGCTTGATTCTTCAATTGGTATCAGAGCAGGTCACGGGTTCAAGACCGGGGGGGGGGGGGGGGGGGTACTATTAAATCCTGATTTTTCCCTTATACCTTTGTGGGACCGGCGGGTCAGGAAAGCGTTGACATGTGGTAACCCCACCTCTGAGCCGTGTGGGCCATGTGGTAACCCCACCTCTGAGCCATGTGGGCCATGTGGTTACTCCACCTCTAAGCCGACGGGTTGTGCTGGACGCCGGGGGGGGGGGGGATTGTTGGGTCCGGCGTTCCTTCACTTGACCTGTGGCGCTCTTCTACTTATTTAAGAAATTAAGTAGCACCCTTTCCAACAGTCTGGGATTTTGGAACAGTTGGTTATGCGCTTGATCCTTCAGAAACCAACTCGATGGAGAACAAGATGTCTCTCTGATGTGGGGCACCCGAGAAATTTTCAGGGAAGACGTCGACAAACTCCAACACCATAGGAATACAGAACAGGTAACTTGGTCTCGCGTTTGGTGTTTTACCGTAGTGTGACCCCATAGGGTTGTAGCCAACCTATGCATGCTACTTCGAGAGTCATTCCATGCCTAAGATCAAACCTCCTGCGATCTTTAATGACAATGTTTCCGTTTGGTTTATGTACCCCTAATTGATACAACGAGAAGCACAAGGACGAACCAAGCAAAAACCTTATATGCTAAGGAGTGATAAGTCCTATAACGAACAGTACTATCCACCACCTAGAGTGGAATAATGACTACTTACACAAATCATGAACCAGTAACTAAACATGTCATAGGTGTAAAAGCTATAAGATAAACCATACCTGTCATCCCGTCACTTTGCTCATGGCATCCTACATTTTCCTTTATCTTTGGAAACCCACTCCAACCATTACAGGCTATATTGTAACGAATCCATCCATTCATATCGCAAATAATAGAAGGTCCGGCAAGGGCCCCACACCATATGCCATAAAACAGGCGGAGAAGTTATAGGTTAATACCAAAACACAATTGCATCCTAACTCAGAGCATGCTAGCGGAAGATTTTAACAATAATATTGAACTCCAACCATGAATGTCCACTATATATATAAATAGCCACACTTATATATCAACTCTCGAAGGAATGTACAACAAATACAACATCATTTGGCCTTATGGCCTTACAGTTACTCTTTACAAGTGTGGATTCCGAACATCGGCACGCAGGTTGGCCACACATGAGCAAAAGACAGCATTACTTGCTTAGCCTTCAAGGGCTAGCAACAGCAGCAGCGGCGGCGAAAGGGACTTCAGCCCTAATGTGTCCCGCTCGGCTCTCCAGCACCTATACAAGGATAGCCCACCAAATGGTGGCAAACAAGGCAACGGTCAGTATTCAGCTGACCAATTTATAATGACCCTACCCCTTTCCCGGGGCAGTGGTATTCCTTCCATGCAGGCATTGTAATTCATAGGCATATATATATATATATATATATATATATATATATATATATATATATATATATATATATATATATATATATATCACAAATTGTGCTCTCACACACAAACAATCCATCAAAACCATTAGTCACGCGGCCCGACGATCCATGCACTCAGGGCACATTCTTGGTGTACCAGCGAACCAGAGTCCCACCACCGTTCCAGGTACGAAGCCCGACGGTAAAATTGAGCATTTAGTCTTTACGGCGCACAGGCCTAAGACTCTCATTATGCACTCCAACTGACCGCACTTTCAGGTCTTCAAGTCAGACGAACATAACGCATGTATGGATCAGCCACCCCCTGTTGCTCAAGTCGCCTTGCCATCACCGAATACCAAAGTACTCGAGGCCAAATTTAAGGCGCGGGTCGGTTTCACCTTTCCTGTTCGGCACGAGGCCTTTTCAAGAGCTCATCAAGCTCACAATAGACATACTATCCACCAAGGACTGGCATCACAATAGCCACACTATCCATCAAGGACTAGCTTCACAATAGCCACAATGTCCACCATGGACTGGCTTCACAGGAGCCACAATGTCCACCAAGGACTGACTTCACAATCAACAAGGCGATTTCATGCTAGCGTCCTTCACGATCACTTAGCGGGTTCCGCAGAACTCACTTTCTGCACCCAACTCCGCCCAAATCCTGCAGCATCCTGTAGTACCAGAACACTGGTCTTGCCATAGCACACAACACAAGCATGACAAGGGTATTTTGTTGGACTACCACTCCAGAACTTCCTGCTACTGCACTTCACATGTCTAACCCATCGACTCCACAAACTACACGTTTAACTACAGAGTCTTCTCCGGTGTGCAAATGAAACATCACCAATCCAGACCAACCCGTCCAGATGGGCTTCACACAGCATGCCTATTCTGTACTACACATTTCCGGATCTATATACAAGACTATTGGGGATTCCAAGAATCAACCCAAGGAAATCCCTTCGCAATCCACCCTCTGGTGGGGGAAATCCATGCACATGCCAAAAGAAGGACTTCACATGTCCAAGAAGGAATATCGTTACCCTTGACGACCTCTTTGGAGCCATGGAATTCTAGCCGGTTGGAAAGCACCGCAGCGGACTTGCCTCCACAAAGCTAGCCTTGGATCTCGATTTGAAACTCGGAAGCTCAACCGGTGGCTGGATCCCTATCCCCTCCTCTGCCTTGCTCTCCCTTCTCTCTACTATTTTAGAAAGAGAACTAGCCATGGCAAATGAGCATCTATCACTCAATTCCTGGCAATTAACCAGTAGGGATAAGCCTGGGCCATTAGATCCCGGATGAAGGAAATAAATGGCCACAAATCGCACACACATGTCTATTTTTGGGCTAACACGGCTTGTGACACGCCCGTGTCATAGGCCGTGTACCTTAAGCGACACATAACCAACTTAGCCAGAGCAAAATACGGCCATGTGACATGCCTGTGTCATAGGTCGTGTGCCCTGATAAGCCTTCAGACACGCCCATGTCTGCGGCCATGTACCTCAGGCAGCACACAACCGATTCAACCCAAACAGGACATGGCCACACGCCCGTGTCACAGGTCATGTGCCCAGAGAAAAACCCGTGTCCTTCCCGTGTTCACAAGGCCTCAATGCCTTGGCCAAATCCAGAGAAGGACACAGCCATGTGACACGCCCGTATCACAGTTGACACGCCTATGTCGCAGGCCGTGTTCCCCACTCGAGCATCATCTAGTGCATTTACTCGAGTGCAGGTTGACGCACCAGAGGAGGACATTCCCTTGGACATGCCTGTGTCGCAGGGTGTGTTCGCTCTCGAGAACTAGTCGAGTGCATTTCGTCGAACACTCGACAGATTGCTTAGCTATACAGAGCATGTTATGTCTTGGGACACGCCCATGTCCCAGGCCATGTTGCCCAACCTGAACCCAATCTTGGGATTTGGGGTGTTACAATCATCCCCTCCTTACAAGAAGTTTCATCCCGAAATTTGCACACAGCAAGGAAAAAAATGCAAGATGTTATAACTCCATAAAAGATTAATACACCTTAACACGAACTGCACAATAGTGTTACACAAACAGCTCGGGAAATTCAGCTCGCATGGTCTGCTCTCGCTCCCGTGTTAGCTCCTCACGGCCATAGTTGTCCCACCGGACTTTGACCATCCCAATTGTCCTGTTCTGCAACTATTTATCGGCTCTATCCTCGATTCGAATGGGATTAACCTTCGTTGTTATCCCATAATCAACTAGCACACGATCGTTCTCAATCACTTGAGCTGGATCTTTGATGGCTTTCCGAAGAACAGATATGTGAAACACATCATGCAATCCACTCAATTCTGCCAAAAGAGCTAGCCGAAAGGCAGCTTCCCCAACTTGCTCCACCACTTCAAATAGACCAAGATATCTCGGACTCAACGTTTTCAGACGCCGAATCCTGGACACGCCTTTGAAGGGTTTAATCTTCAAATATACCCAATCGCCCACCGCAAACTCCACGTTATGATGCTTGACGTTGTAGTTTTTTGCTTGTCGGTCATGGGCTATCAGTAGCCTCTCCCGAATAGAGCGTATCGTCGAGTTAGCTTCATCGACTTCTTTAGTCTTATATAGTTTGGATTCGCCTACTTCTGCCCAAGCTAATGGTGTACGACACTTTCGACCATACATGGCCTCAAACGATGCCATACCGATGCTCGCTTGGTAGCTATTGTTATAGGCAAACTCCACCATATAGAGATGATCTTCACATCTCTTACCAAAACCAGGGCGCAGATTCGGAGCATATCCTCCATTGTTCTGTTGGTCCTCTTAAACTGCCCATCAGTTTGGGGATGAAAGGTCGTACTGAACCTTAACTTTGTTCCCAACAATTGATGGATTAGCCTCCAATCATTCGATGTGAATCACCCATCCCGGTCACTCATGATGCTACGGGGAACAACGTGCATCCATACAATATGCTCCACATCGTGTTTGCCAAACGTTCCACTGAATTGTCTCGCTTGTTTGGAACGAAGTGTGCCACTTTAGTTAACCAGTCTACAATCACCTAGATTGAATCATTCCTGCGTTGAGATCTCAGCAACCAGTGCATGAAATCCATTGAAATATCATGAAACTTCCATTCCGGAATCGGTAACGACTTCAAGAAAGCTTCGGGCTTCTAGCATTCCGCTTTCACCAAAGCACAAGTTTGACATTTAGCCACATAATGAGATATGTCTTTCTTTAGTCCTGGCCACAACAACGACTTTTTCATGTCCTTAAACATCTTTGTGCTCCCAGTGTGAATTGAGTATTTTGTAAAGTGAGCTTCATACATCAATTCTTCTCTCAGCTTACCCATACTCGGGACACACAAATGACCCTCTTTCTGCAAAAGGCCGTCATCCCAGGAGAATTGGACATCTAGCCCATCCTTTGCATAGCGTTGGAGACTCTTATCCAGCTCCGTTGCTCGTCAAATCCTATCCGCAAGGTCATATTGTACCTCCGTCCAGTTCAAGCATGCATCGACTGTAGAATTCATGTCAACACAAGAAATCTCTAACGCTTCCAACTCCTTGATCAGACGCTTATCATGCATCTGCAACCAATTTTCCCTTAACGGAGTCCTATGACTCAAGGCATCAGAGACCACATTTCCTTTCCCGGGAGTATAATGAATATCAAAGGTGTAGTCCCCAATGAACTCCATCCACCTTCGTTGTCGCATATTCAGATCCTTCTGATCCAACAAGTATTTTAGGCTCTTATGGTCCGTAAAGATATCCAATTTTATGCCATAAAGATAATGTCATCATTACTTAAGTGCAAAGATACACCCGCCAACTCCAAGTCGTGGACGGGATAATTTCGCTCATGCACTTTCTACTGGCGTGAGGCATAAGCAATCACCTTTCCAAACTGCAAAATAATTCAGCTTAAGCCGCTTCCTGATGCATCACTATAGATCTCATAACCGTCTGTACCACATAGAGACGTTAACACAGGCGTCGTGGTCAAACGACTCTTTAGCTCTTCAAAAGCTCACGCGCACTCTAGCATCCAAACGAACTTCTGATCCTTCCTCGTCAGTGTGGTCAGAGGTAAAGCGATCCGCGAGATGTTTTCCACAAAACGTCTATAGTATCCTGCCAGTCCAAGGAAACTCCTGACTTCGGCCACCGAAGATAACACTTGCCACTTCTGTATGGCTATTATCTTTGACAGATCCACTGTTATACCCTATCCACTTACCACGTCGCCAAGAAAAGCCACCGACGACAGCCAAAACTCACACTTTGAGAACTTGACATAGAGCTTATTCCTTCGCAAGGTATGCAACAAAAACAGCAAGTGGTTTGCATGATCAGCTTTCGATTGAGAGTACACTAAGATATCATCGATGAACATAATCACAAACAAGTCCAAGTACTCTAGGAACGTTCGGTGCATCAGGTCCATGAACACCGATGGTGCATTACATAGCCCAAACGGCATTACCGTGAACTCATAATGACTATATCATGTTCCAAATGTGGTCTTGGGAATGTCACCTTCCTGAATCCTCAATTGGTAATATCCAGATTTCAAATCCAATTTGGAATAGACGGTTGATCCCACTAGCTGATCGAACAATTCATCTATCCGTGGAATCAGATAATTGTTCTTCTCTGTCAGCTTATTCAATTCACGATAATCAATACATAACCGCAAACCACCGTCCTTCTTTTTCACAAACAGAACATGTGCACTTCAAGGTGACATACTTGTGCGTATATATCCCTGCTCAAGAAACTCTTGCAATTGGACTTTCAATTCAGCCATTTCCTTTGGCGCGACGCGATATGGCGTGCGGGCCACAGTTTTCACACCTGGCATCAACTCAATCATGAATTCGATCTCCCGCTGTGGTGGTAGCCAAGGAAGATCCTTAGGAAACACATCCGCAAACTCCGATACAATCCGAACATCCCTCACATTGGCCTTTGGCTCAAAAACCTGAATCACCGTGAAGAATAACTCTGTGCCCTTCCGGACATCATTGATGACTTGGAGTGCAGACATCAAGGAACCACTCACTCCTCGCATACCAGCGAACTTAGTCTCAAGATCGGTATTTTGGCCCAATGTGATCTCTTTTGACTTACAATCAATATAGGCACGCTGCTCTGCGAGCCAGTCCATACCAAATATCACATCAAATTCCGATATCTGCAGCACAAATGCATTCAAACAGAAATCCCGACATCCGATTTGAACCGCCACATCGCAAGCCCTATCCGCAAGCATCAAACAAACATTCTATAATAACAACTTTACGCTCTCTGTCTTCACGTGACTAGGTACTCCAATTCGAGCTAAAAAGTCCTTAGACAGAAATGAATGTGAATCAATTGTATCAAAGAGTGCTCTCACAAGCGTTTTCTGAATCATAACAAAGCCTGTGGAAACCACATCATACACAAGCCAAATACAAAACATGCAATAAGAAAAGCAATCAACAACTTAACTCGTACCTGTGATGACGTCACTTTGCATTATGGCGTCCTGCTGGCAAAGGTTATAGACTCGGGGCCGCACCTGGGATGCAGAGGACTCCACCACTGCCTTTCCCTTCTCGACATAAGACGCTACCGTCTTCTTTTCACCCTTTGGTGGGGCAGTCCGACAGTCACGGTCTATATGCCCCACTCTTCCACAAGTAAAGCAAGTACGAGTCTCTGGCCTCGAAGTAGCCCCCGACAGAACTGTTGAAGGAGCTTGCCCAGAAGAGTTGGACCTCTTGCCCCATTTCTTTTGATAATACGATTTTCTGGGTTCTGGCGCTTTGAACTCTGGCTTTGTCACAACCAAGGCCCTTTTCCCCTACATACGCTTCATATCTTTCTCCAGCGCACACGCAGTATCCAGAGCAGGAATCACAACTCATCCTGCAATCCTTCGTAGAACCTATTGGTTTTCCGTTGCTCATCGGCAAAAATAGAGCCCGCATAACGTCCCAGCCTTGTGAACTGATGCAGGTAAGTCTCAACACTACTTTCTCCTTGCGTTAGCCGTTGGAACACATTTTCCATGGTAATGCGTTGTGCCGCTGGTAGGTGCTTTGCTAGGAATAGTTGTGAGAACTCCTCAATCGAGACTTGTGTTAAATGTCTGCCCGCTTAGTGGTGTAACTCAATCTCGTCCCACCAGAGCCGAGCCTCTCCTTCCAATAAGAAGGTGGTCAAGGTGACCTTCTGATCTTCCTCCATCCTGATCGCCATCAATATACACTTGATGCGCGACAACCAATCCTCTGCCTGCGTAGGGGATCCCACACCCGTAAACATAGGGGGATTGAAGCTCATGAACTGCTTCAACTGTCGTTCAGCTACTCGCGCATCAACAGCCGTAATAGGTTCTGGCCTTCCACCAACCTATTCTAACACCACTGCCTGCTGTGCTTGCCCACCAGGTCGTGCTTGAAACATTGCAAATAGCGCCTCAGTAACTAAGCGGACGATTTCCGCGGAAGGAGGAGGTGTCGGCACCTCAGCTGGTGTCGTACTCTCATCAGAACACTGGGCCTCTAACTGCCCAGCACCACTACGAGTCACCTATAGGTGAACAAGACACACATTAGCGACCTCGCACAAGTAATAACAACAATTTAGGAATGTGCAGGTTCCTCAAACAGGTGTATTTGCATTCCTAAGTGGACATTCATGAGTTCAATATTGTTAACGCGGTTCGCACTTACACGTGCTCGCCACCCCACAAAAGAATTCGACCACAAATTCGAAAGAGAAAGATCGAGATAGGCGGATACCAAAATGTAACGTCTCCATCCGTTCATATAGCATATAAAAGAAGGTCCGACCAGGGCCCCACACCGTATGCCACAAAATAAGTGGGGAAGTTACAGGTTAATACCATAAAAAACTCACATCCTAACTCAGAACATGCTAGCGAAAGATTTTAACAAAAATATAGAACCCCAACCATGAATGTCCACTATATATATAAACAACCACATTTATATATCAACTCTCGAAGGAATATACAGCAAATACAACATCGTTTGGACATATGTCCTTACAGTTACTCTTTACAAGTGTGTATTCTATACATTGCCACGCAGGCCGACAACACACGAGCAAAACAAAGCATTCTTTGCTTAGCCTTCAAGGGCTAGCAGCAACAATAGTAGTAACAACAGCAGCAGGGACATCAGCCCTTATGTGTCCCGCTCGGCTCTCCAGCACCTACCCAAGGACAGCCCATCAAACAGTGGCAAACAAGGCAATGGTCAGCATTCAACTGACCAATTTATTACGACCCTACCCCTTTCTCGGGGTAGTGGTATTCCTTCCCTACAGGCATAGCAATTCATAGGCATATATATATAACACATTGTGCTCTCACGCACAAACAATCCATCACAACAGTCAGCCATGCGGCCCGACGATCCGTGCACTCCGGGCACATTTTGGTGTACCGGCGAACCAGGGTCCCACCACAGTTCCAGGTCCAACACCCGATGGTAAAATTGAGCATTTAGTCTTTCTGGCACGCAGTCCTAAACTCTCATTATGCGCTCCAAAAAAACTCACTTTCAGGTCTTCAAGTCGGACGGACATAACGCAGGTACGAATTAGCCACCCCCCGTTGCTCAAGTCACCTTGCCATCACCGAATACCAACGTACTCGAGGCCAAATTTAAGGCGTGGGTTGGTTTCACCTTTCCTGTTCGGCACAAGGACTTTTCAAGAGCTCATCAAGCTCACAATAGCCATACCGTCCACCAAGGACTGGCTTCACAATAACCATACTGTCCACCACGGACTGGCTTCACAAGAGCCATAATATCCACCAAGGACTGGCTTCACAACCAACAAGGGGAGTTCATGCTAGCGTCTCGCACGATCGCTTAGCGGGTTCCACAGAACTCACTTTCTGGACCCAACTCCGCCCAAACCCTGCAACATCCTGCAGTGTCAGAAACTTGGTCTTATCATAGCACACAGTACAAGCATCACAAGGTTATTTTCTTGGACTACCGCTCTAGTACTTCCTGTTACTGCTCTTCGTAGGTCCAACCCATCGACTCCACAAAATACACGTTTATCCACAAAGTCTTCTCCGATGTGCAAATTAAATATCACCAATCCAGACCAACCTGTCCAGATGGGTTTCACACAGCATGCCTATTCTGTACTACACATTTTCGGATCTATATGCAAGACTATTGGGGATTACAAGAATCAACCTAAGGAAATCCTTTCACAATCCACCCTCTGGTGGGGGAAATCCATGCACATGCCAAAAGAAGGACTTCACATGTCCAAGAATGAAGATCGTTACCCTTGACGACCTCTTTGGAGCCATGAAATTCTAGCCAGTTGGAATGCGCCGCAGCAGCCTTGCCTCCACAAATTTGGCCTCGGATCTCGCTTTGCAACTCGACAGCTCCACCGGTGGGCAGATCCCTTTCTCCTCCTCCTCCTTCCTCTCCCTTCTCTCTAGCTCTTTTAGAAAGAGAATGGCACAAGCTAAATGAGAATCACTTTCTCATTTCTGGCTTTTAACCAGCAGGGAGAAACCTAGGCCATCGGTTCCCAGCTAAAGGAAATGTACGACCACAAATTTTCCACAAAGGTCTATTTTTGGGCTGACACGGCCTGTAACACGCCCATGTCACAGGCCGTGTATCTTAAGCGACACACAAGTGACTTACCCAGAGCAGGACACGGCCATGTGACATGCCCATGTCACAGGCTGTGTGACCTGACGCGCCTTTTGACACACCCGTGTCTGCGGCTATGAACCTTAGGCGGCAAACAACAGATTCAACATGAATAGGACACGACCATATGACACGCCTGCGTCACAGGGCATGTGCCCAGAGACACACCCATGTCCTGCCACTGTTCACAAGCGCTCAATGCCTTGGCCAAATCCAGAGAAGGATATGGCCATGTGATACGCCCGTGTCACATGTTGTGTTCCCCACTTGAGGATCGTCGAGTACATTTACTAGAGTGTGTGTCGACGAACCAGAGGAGGACATACCCTCGGACACGTCCGTGTCACAGGGCATGTTCCCTCTCGAGAACTCGTCATGTGCATTTTGTCTAGCACTCAACAGGATGCTCACCACACAGAGAAGGACACGGCTTGGGACACGCCCATGTCCCAGGCCGTGTTGCCCAACCTGAACCCAAACTTTGAATTTGGGGTGTTGCATTCTAAACCACACTTGCTGAGTCAATATACTGGTTTCGGTGTGACGACTCTCCAATACTGAAAACCCAACACCTTTTATTTTATGCACATGCAATATTACTATATTTTCCAGCCGAGCCAAAGCTCCCCGGACTATCCTGTCCATCATAATTATCTACCAAGCCAAATCTCCCTTGACTATCTCGTCCATCAAAAATATCTACCGAACCATCGGCTCGCCGGTCTAACCTTCCCATCCCCAAAACCACCGAGCCTATCACTCGTGTGATCCAACCTAACTCCCACAACACCGAGGAGTGAGAGTGTAAGTGTAACCCTAGATTATTTCCAATTACTCTTGTAATCCACTTAGTCTTACGACTTACGTTAACCTTGGACTACATAGAGAATTCCCTGTGAAGGGCTCTGGGGGACACTAGGAATTATGATGAGCTGAAGCCCAAAGCTCCCTTTCGCTAGGTACTTACTATTATTGGTTAGTACACAATTCCTGATCCCTTTTTAATGTTACTCTGGATCTAGCCCTAGTGTATTTTGACCCTCTCTCCTTCCACAGTAAAGATGATCTTTCGTCGATCCCGAGCACCTTTTAGCTCTAGCCAACCCATCACTCTCCTCATCATGAATCCTAATGAAGGCCTCTTTTTTTCTTTTTCACTTTACCAAGATCAGTAAACCAATAACCCCATCTCCTTATGTCCATTCTTCATATTATCCCAATTTTCGCAGTTTTACTAAATCTAGACCAACCTAAGCTATATGATGTACATGATAGGAGGTACTCTAAATTTCCATCCAAATGCCCTAAGATAATTATTGTGGGTCTATCATGACATATTTGGCTTAAATCCAGAAACTTGTAATTTTACTATCTAATTTAGCATTTATTAAATTTTCCCAAAAGTTTGGCCATGAGTAATTTTGAACATGAAGTACTAGATTTCCTTAAGGTATGGCCATCCAAAAATTTTGAATACTATATGATAAAAAAATATTAATGAACACCAAATTTCATAGACATTTATAAATGTAATAATATCTGAATAATTGAATCAATGTAATTCAAATAATTGGAGTTAAAGAAGGGAGTACCATAAATCATAATCCAAAATTTTTATAAAACTTAGCAGAGCCTTATAATGATCATAAAACACTACTGACTAAGTTTCATGCAATTTCAAGGTCAGTAAGCCAAGTATAAAAATACTTCAAGTAAATCCCCTAAAGTGCACTTTATGAAGAAACGTTATCATAAACTCATCCAAGTGACATGAAATAATTTTCTAGACTTTATTATGCCCAAAAAGGTTCTCTATCCAAGTAACACAATTTTATAGCAAGACATAATAATTATTATCTATTTATCAAAACATGGTGCACTAGTTCACTTAACACATGAAGTACTAAGGCAAAATGTCCAAATATTCCAAATAATTTACTAGTGCCTCTAAATGATATTTAAATAACCTTGCCATAGTTTCATATCATTCTAAGTTAATCTAATCATGGTTACTTCTAAATCATCACATGGGGCAAGATGAAGGTGATATCTACAAGTACAGGCTACTATTTTCTAAACATACTATAATAATTTCCAGAGACTCATACAGTTATAGAAACTCTTTTGCCTAAATTTCACAAGGATCCAAGGTCATATGACCCCTTGTTTTTTCCTTAAGGTGTAAAGACCAAATTAGTTTCCAAGTGATTAAAGTGGGGTGCGTGTGTCCAAATACTACCAAATTCCACCCTAGGGCATTTCACCACCCTAAGTTCACATGGAATAAACAACAAGTCCGTACAAGGACATATCACCCCATGTCCTTTACAAACCACCTAAGTTCAACCCTAGGTTTTGAACTATGGTTCTAGGGCAAATCCGTCCTAATCCACCCCAAACTCCATGAGAGGGTGTTCGACATTATAACACATCGGTGGCCCAAGTTTTAACCTCTGTTAAGGTGACTTGGACACTCAACACCCACAAGGGGCACCTTGACCTAACTACCCCTTCTTGGTCCAACTTATGGTTTGCTTATTTTCAAACCAAATCATCACCAAAAAGGATGGAAATTTATACAGAGCCTTATGATGGCCCCAAGGACCACTCTCCAAACGTTGGGAGGGTTTGGAGGTTATTAGACCCCTTAATTAAATCTTATATTAAAAATGAAATGTTTTCCAAAACCTTAGAAAATGTTTTCCAACAATTCCCATTTTTGGATATATTCTAGGTATAGGTAAGAGTGACCCCCATCCAAAATTTCAAGTCATTTCGATGGGTTGATTGATGGGGGCACTCAAAATAGTCTTTGGTCTAGCCTAGGTATTGACCTCACCAAAATGAGTGATCTGGTCAAAACACTTACCCAAATGGGTTGAAACCAATTTCAAATTAATGTAGACCCATAGAGATACAATTTTCATGTTGACCATTTTCTCTGAAACAGCACCTAGGTATTTTTAAAATTTATTTCAAAACACTGCAAATTGTGTGATGGAATAATACCATACCTATAGTTTGATTTTATTTAATCTCACACGAATCTTGGCGCAAGATAGATGGGATCCATTCATCTTCCCCAACACGCCAATGGCTGGGATTGTCCCGTCCTGGGCTATTTTGGGAGGCAATTTCCCGGCCACCTGAGCCTCTCCCCGGCCGGTCAACGCCACCACCACCTTCGTTAAGGTGGTGGCGATCGATAGATGGTGGTAGGCCGACCAGAGGTGGCTGGAATGGGGGTTTGTGGGTGGAAGAAATAGCTTGAAAATTCAAGCTTTCGGCCATGCCGAACTTGGGCTAATTGGCCTCAACTTTGGTAGCTGTTAAGAGTGGATCTATCCACTGAAGAAGGAGGTGAGGGAGGACCTTGGTGGAGGTCTGGAGGCAAGCTGATTGTCGTAATACCATGGATGGTGGTGGCAACGATCGTTGTTCTACAACAACAATACCAACTTGCTCGGCTCCTTAAATGGAATAGTGGAAAAGATTGTTATGGACCCAGGGATGCTTTTAAGATTGCTAAAAGGGGAGAAGAAGTGGCCATGACATCAATGCCATTAATGGCCATTTAAGGTGGCATTCGGCTAAGGTGGGTTCACTGCGCCCAGCCACTGGAAAGGGTTGGAAAGTCCCTTAATCTTCTCCTAACTGACCAGCGAGGAATAATCCAGTAGAAAGGGAGGGTCTTTGGCCTTCCAAGCCTTTAATGGCCTCCCTTTAAATTGTTTCTGTGCTGAGATAGATTTTGCAATTTGCCTAAAATTTTGAAGGAAAAATTAGAACCTATTCACCCCCCCTCTAGGTGTCTAGGCTCTTGAAATAAAGTCTTTCAAGTGGTATCAGAGGGAGGTTACTCAAAGATTGACCTAACAGTCTGAGTGGATCTCCAAGGCAAATAACATATTTCAAGAATGAGTTCAATAGAGAATCAGAACGAATTTGGATCTATGAAACTGCCTATCTACAGGAAAGAATGCTTTGACATATGGAAGGAAAGGGTCAGGTTGTTTATGGAAGCATCTGATCTAAGAATCTACATCACAGTACAAGAGGGTCCCTTCATTCCAATGAAGGTATCAGTTCTGGATGCAAATGTTAAAACTACTAAGTGCTATTCTGAAATGACTAAGGATGAGATCATCCTGGCAACACTAGACAAAAGAGCACAACACATTATAGTAAGTACTATAGATGATGCCACATTTCAGAATCTGGTGCACTATAAAACCTCTAAGAAAATGTGGGACACCCTGATTGTCTACATGGAGAGAACAGAAGAAGTCAGAGAGGACAAAAAATCTATGCTGAATCAAGAATATGAAAGCTTTAGACAAGCCAAGACTGACGGTATAGCTGAATGTTATAAGAAGTTCTTCAGGATTGTCAATGAGTTGATGACCTATGGAAGAGTCTTCAGCACATATGAACTGAATGACAAGTTTCTCAGGTCACTAATAAAGGACTGGGAAACAAAGATATATGCCATTAGAGAAGTGGCCAAGCTTGCTGATACACCTCCACCCACACTATTTGGAAAGCTGCTATCATATGAAATGCAGCTCACTACCAGAAAAGAGGAGGAGAAAAGCAGTAGGCCTGAGTACAAAGAAGGGTCTGTAGCCTTCAAGGCTGAAGGCACAAGAAATGGTTGGATAAAGTCTCCTTCTCCACCCAGAAGGAGTGCTGAGGCTGAAGAAGAAAATCTTGAGAGCAGCACATCAGATAGGCACACCACTGATGAGGACTTTGCTGCCTTTACAAGGTAATTTCAAAGGTTTATGAAAAAGAAGAAATGGAGAACCAGGCCATCAACATCCTTTTCCATGGATGAGTATTACAAGAAAAAGAAGACTCCCAAGGAGGACAGGTATGCCTCAAAACATAGTAAACAAACTAATTCTAAGATTGTTTGTTATTGTTGCAACAGGCCTGGACATGTCATAGCTGACTGTCTAGACAAGAGGACTGAATCTAAAGATGAAAAGAAGCATCAAGTGAAAGGCAAGAAGGAGAAATCACTTGTTGCTCAGAAGCAGAAGAGTTGGACAGACTGGTCTAGGTTCAACCTCTGTTAAGCATAAGTCAACTTAGTGATCTAAGTTATGACATCTCCTTCCTCAAAGGGGACTGCCAAATAAGAAGGTCAAGTGATCAAGAGATCATTTTGACTGACACTAGAAAAGGGAATGTATATTGTCATAACCTAGATTATGAGTTTGACAACTCACCCATTTGTCTAGTTGCAGGAGAAAAAGCTTCACTATGTGTCAAATGGCACAAGAGGCTTGCCCATCTGAACTAGAAGTCAATAGGATAGTTGTTTAGCATGGGATTTGTGAGGAATGGTCCTCAAGTCAAGTGCATTAAAGAGGGTGTGTTTTCAGCTTGCCAAAAGGGCAAACAGACTAAGTCCTCTTTCCATGCACTTGATATCGGAGATTCAATGAGATGTTTATATCTTTGCATATGGATTTGTTTGGTCCTATGCCAGTTCATAGTCTTGGTAGGAAAGTATACACAGTAGTTATTGTGGATGACTATTCTAGATACACATGAGTTTTCTTCCTGAGGCAGAAATCTGAAACCCCAACTATTTTCCAGAACTTTGTTAGACAAATTCAGAATGAACATAACAGTTCAGTGGTCAAAATCAGAAGTGACCATGGAACTGAATTTCAGTATGAATGTATGACAAAGTTCTATGATGAACTTGGGATTCGTCAGGAATTCTCCTCACCTAGAACTCCTCAGCAAAATGGAGTTGCTAAAAGAAAGAATAGGACTCTAATTGAGGCAAGTAGAACACTACTTAGTGACACTACTCTCCCTGAGTACTTCTGGGCTGAGGCAGTAAATACTGCATGTCATGTTCTCAATAGAGCCTTCATCAATAAGAAACATAAGATGACCCCCTATCAGATTTTGAAATGCAGAAAACCAAACATTTCCTACTTTAGAATCTTTGGTAGCAAGTGTTATGTATTAGTTAATGGTAAGCACTACCAAACAAAGTTTGCTGCCAAATCCCTAGAAGGGATATTTATGGGTACAACAATAATAGTAGGGCATACAGAATCTACAACTTAACTACCCAAGTTGTAGAGGAATCTGTCCATGTTGTATTTGATGAATCTAAGTTGATTAACAGTGAATTGTCTAGTTCTTCAGTTAGTTCTACAGGTCTAACAAACAGGCTGGACAAGTTGACCATCAATGAAGAGGTAGCTTGTTGGAACACCCTATTACTAATTTGGGTCAGGATCACTATGTCTCTAGGAACCTTTGCTTGACCTTCTGTATAGCTTAAATGGGTCAATTAGAATTGAGTCTAAGGGTTAGAAATCTAGGTTTGGAAGCTGCCCTGAAGACCAAGATTTTCTGTCTGGAGACTAAGTCTGATCGTCGAGCTCAGCACGACGATTCGTCGAACTCCGATCGACGATCGTCTAGCTCAACTTCGACAGATCGTCGAACTCCATTCGACGATCGCTGAGCTCAACTTCGACAGATCATCGAACTCCATTCGACGATCGCTGAGCTCAACTTCATAATATCATCGAACTCCATTCGACGATCGGTGAGCTCAGGTCGACGATTTTGACTCTGCTTTGGATCTTTATCTCTGAGCTCAGTTCGACGATCTTTGAGCTCAGATCGACGATATTTTGCTGCTGTATGTTTCCGGATCGCTGAGCTCAGCTCGACGATAGCAGAGCTCAGTTCGACGATTTCAGATAACTTCCCGGATGTTTCTACATTCAAATTCAAATCAGTTAGGAGTTATTCTGCAATTAATTCAGAGATTTCCTAGCCATTATCATTCAATTCTGGACCGAGTTTCAAGGAATTTTTCAAGGAATATATTTGTGGACTTTCCTCCAGAAGAGATTATGCAATTAAGGATGCAATTAATGCAGGCCAACGGCTATACTTGACAGAGAATGTTATTCTATTCCATACCAGAGAATAAAAGACAGGATTTTTGAATCTCTCAAGAGAACACATAATACAGAGAGAGGATACAGATTAAAGAGAAGCATTCAAAAATCTTCTGTCACAAAAGAATTCTGAAGAACACACATCCAAGGAGATCAAGCCTTCTCAAATCTTTAGATCTCCTTAGTCTTCAAAGTGTTCAAGGCCAACTTGTTTCCAGACTCCAGACATTCAACATTTCAGCTATTGGTGAAATCATCTATTGCTGGAGTTCAATCTTTGAAGGCCTATCACCCTCAGCAAAGCTTATCTTCCTGAAGATCTCAAGGATTCAGGGGGAGCTTTGACATCAACAATCCACATAGTCTTCTCAGTTGTTTGAGAAAGAGAAGACTACCATCACTCTCTCACCCCCACTCTATAAAGGGTTTCTCAAACTCCCTTCAAAAGTTTGAGCTTGGTTTTTGAGCACCTTGTCAAAAGCTCATTGGTGGCAAGACACCTGATCAAAAAATCTGCTTTGGTTTTTGAGCATCTTATCAAAAGCTCATTGGTGCCCAGGACACCTGATCAACTCATCCTGCAGTGGATTCCTACCTAGGGTGGTAGAAGAGTGGATGTACCCAAGTTTGGGGAACCACTATATTTCCTTGTGTCTTCTGGTTTTGCTTGCTTTCATTTTTGTTTCTGGCCTTGATTTTTCTGTGCTTAGCTTTTGTTTAACTTAGTACTGTGGTTAGATTTTTTATTGCTTCCCTGCTCACACATATTACAACAATAGTTGTAAAAGTTTGTAAAAGTTTTTAAAGCACCATATACTCTATTCACCCCCCTCTAGAGTATATCAGATCTAGTTGCACTTTCAATTGGTATCAAAGCCAGGTTGGTTAAACATACCATACCTGATTGGTTGTACAGACTAACACCTGAACCCAAAGATCCCAAGTTAGATCTGTTTTTCTTTAAGTATTTTATTATTAGATTTTGTTTTCACAAATCATGGCCCAAAACAAAGATTATGCCAGCATCAGACCTCCAGTGTGCAATTTATCCAAGTTTGCACTTTGGAAAGCAAGGATTAGACTTTACATGAATTCTATTGATGAAGATATTTTTAATTCTGTGTTGACAGTATGTCCAAGAACCCCAGAGAATTCCAGTACAAATGCTGTTTAACCTCCATCAGGAACAGATGCTGATATCAAGAAGTGGAAAGTAGCTGATGCTAAGACTATGAATATCCTAGCCCAGACAATGTCAGATGACATATTTCAAAAGGTAGCTGAATGTAATTCAGCAAAAGAAATTTGGGACAAACTCTCAGAAATAGTCTCAGGCTCAGCTGATGAGAGAAAGGATAGAAGATCCCATCTCATCTCTCAATATGAGAATTTCAAAAAGGGAGAAACTGAGTCAGTGGGAGATATGTACAACAGACTAAGTCTAATTGTCAGTGAACTCAGGACATTAGACAAAGAGATCTCTCTAACTAAACTTAATGACAAGATCCTAATGTGCTTCCCCAGCACTTGGGATTCAAGAATCTGGCCAATTAAGGATGCCAGAAGTCTAAATGAGATCACCACTGAAGCTCTATTGGGTAAGCTCAAATCTTATGAGCTACTCATCAAAAATAGAGAGGAAGAACAGAAGGCTGCCTCACCAGCCACAAGAAAAGAGAAGACCATAGCATTTAAAGCAACTGAAGATCTGCCTGAAGATAAAGCCACAGGCAATGATGAACTACTCAGTCTGCTGGCCAAAAGATTTTACAAAATGGCCAGAAAGGACTTCAGAAGAAGATCATACAAGGAGCAGGATAAGCCAAGGTATGACAAGTCCATCAGTAATAATAAAGACATTATTTGCTTTGGTTGCAGAAAACCAGGGCACATAGTTCCTGACTGTCCAGAGAACAAGAACAAGGACAGAATGGAAAGAAAAGAAAGAAGAAAGGAGAAAGACTTCAAAAGGAATGGCAATGGCAAACCTTCTTCAAGCAAAAACAAGCATACAAGAAAAGGGTTTGTTGCTGAATCCTGGAGTGAGACAGAAGAGGAGTCAGAAGCCTCATCCAGCTCTAGTGATGATGAGGATGATGCAGAAGAAAAGGAGTTCTACATGATGGCAATTAATGCCTCACAGCATAATTCAGAGGAAGAGGAGTCAGAGTCAGACTCAGAGACTCAACCTGAAGAAGACCAGGTAATTGGCTCTTTTGATTTTAGTTTAGAAGATTTTAAATCTGAATTTAAAGCACTGTGTTTAGACTTGCTAAAGTCTGAGAAAGAGATTATCTCTCTCAGAAATCAATTATCTGAACACAATACTCTAAAGTCAGAAAACCTCAAACTCTCTCAGGAGTTGGAAGACTGTAGGGAACAGATAGCTTCACTGGAAAGTGAGCTCTCTGAGGCCAAGAAGCTTGAAGAATCCCTCAATGGGAGAAGCATCAAGCTGATGGACATCACAAGCACAGTGAACTCTAGATTTAACAGTACACTGGGCTTGGGTGCTTCATCTAGCCAACCTATAGTCCTAACAACTCCCATCAAATTCATTTCCGACAAAGGAAAGCGAGTTGTAGAGGTTGCTAGGAAAAATTTTGATCTGCCTCAGAAAACCAAGTCCCAGCAGAAATCGTCGAACGGAGATCGACGATCGCCGAATCAAGATCGACGATCGCCGAACGCTGCTCGACGATCTCAGGCACAATCGTCGAACGCAGATCGACGATCTCAGCCAAAGTCGTCGAATGCAGGTCGACGATCTCATATACCTGACCTCACCCATAGTCGACCGTCGAACGGAGCTCGACGATCTAATCCAAGATCGTCGAACGCAGCTCCAAGATCGTCGAACAGAGGTCAGAGCTCTGGTAAATTTTTCAAAGGCAAGTCAAAATTGAATCCTAAGGGTCCTACATCCCAAATCTTCAACCCTTATACTGAATGGATTATACCTCCAAGGAGATATCATCCTGAAGGATATAAGAGTCAACCTGGGATGTCTTTCATATCAGAATTTAAAGGTTATCAACCTATGCCCAAGGTAAACTGGGTCAAAAACAAATGAATTGTCTTATGTGCAGGTGAAGACCTATCCAACATCTAACCAGCAATGGTATTTGGATAGTGGGTGCTCTAAGCACATGACAGGGAACAAGGACAACCTCACTTCCTTTAGAGCCAAGCTTGGACCCAAAGTTATCTTTGGTGATTCAAACTTTGGACAGACTAAAGGATATGGTGCAGTCCAGATTGTATCAGTAACTTTCAAGAAGGTAGCTTATGTGGAAGGACTGAAGCACAACCTAATTAGCATCAGTCAACTGTGTGATGAAGGCTACCAGGTGACCTTCAGCAAAGCCTTATGCAAAATCAAGTCAGAGGACAACACAACTGTGTTGACAGGTAAAAGAAAAGGTAACATCTATCTAGTAGACTTTCTTTCAACTAATGTAGATATCTGCTTGTTCAACTCTGTCTGTAGACCAAATATTTTATGGCATAAGAGATTAGGACACCTAAACCTTAGAACTATTGCTAGGCTATACAAGGACAACCTTGTTAGAGGACTACCTTCTGGCCCCTACAAGAAGGAAGGACTCTGCAGGGCTTGTCAATTAGGCAAGCAAACTAAAAACAGCTTTAAGTCACTTAATAAGAGTGATTCACTTAGGATATTGTATCTGTTACATATGGATCTTTTTGGACCCATCACAGTACAAAGCCTAGGAGGGAAATCCTACACTTTAGTAGTTGTAGATGACTTCTCTAGATTCACTTGGGTGTTCTTTCTAAGGAAGAAGTCTGATAACTTTAAGTGTCTGACAGAGTTTCTCAAGTGTATACAGATTGAGTTCAATACTCACATTGCCCTGATCAGAAGTGATCATGGGACAGAGTATGATTCTCTTCTTATGCAAGAGTTCTGTCAGAGTGAAGGGATCAGACACACTTTCTCAGCTCCTAGAACTCCTCAACAAAATGGGGTAGCTGAAAGGAAAAATAGAACCCTTATTGAATCTACTACTACATTGTTGTCAGATGCTCATCTACCTCTATCCTTCTGGGCAGAGGCAGTGAACACCTCCAACTATGTGTTGAACAAAAGTCTGATACATAAACTAAAGGGAAAGAATCCCTATGAATTACTCAAAGGGAAGAAACCTAAAGTTGACTATTTTAGAGTTTTTGGTTGTATTTGCTACATTCACAATAATGACAAGAGATATTTAGCAAAATTTCAAGCCAAAGCTGATGAAGGAGTGTTTCTGGGATACTCCATGATCAGCAAGGCCTATAGGGTCTATAATAAATCATCTTTGAAAATTGAGGAATCTGTTCACATTTCATTTGATGAAACTAACATGTATTTCAAGGAGAAGAATTCTTCTACCATAGAACCTTTGCAGGAACATTCTCTAGTTGAAGACTTGAACAAGTTACAGGTTACTCAAAGGGATGAAAGTAGTGAAGATGAAGAAAATGCTCAACACATTGAAGCACAACTTGAAGAGCCAGTTGTTGTACCACAAGAGGAAACAACAACACAGGTTGGTGAACAATCAACACCCCCTGTTGATTCAGTAACATCAAGAGACCATCCAATTTCCCAAATAATTGGAGAAATCTCAGCTGGTGTGCAAACCAGAAATCAGGTCAACCAAAACCTGTTGCACACCTGCTTCCTATCTCAAATTGAACCCCAGTCCATTCAAGATGCAGAGCAAGATCCATACCGGATCATTGCAATGCAAGAGGAGTTGCATCAATTTGAGAGGAACAAAGTATGGGAACTAGTGCCAAAGCCTAAGGATCACTCCATTGTTGGAACAAAATGGGTATTCAGAAACAAACTGGATGATAAAGGAGTAATTATAAGGAACAAGGCAAGGCTAGTTGCTCAGGGATATTCTCAAGAAGAAGTAATCGACTACGACCAGACTTTTGCACCTGTTGCAAGATTAGAAGCCATCAGAATATTTCTAGATTATGCAGCTCACAAAGGCTTCAAAGTATATCAGATGGATGTCAAAAGTGCTTTCTTGAATGGAGACATCAAAGAGGAAGTTTATGTCAGACAACCTCCAGGTTTTATCTCTCCAACTTATCCCGATTATGTTTTTAGACTGAACAAAGCATTATATGGTCTCAAGCAAGCTCCCAGAGCATGGTATGAGACCCTAGCATGCTTTCTCTTGGAAAATGGTTTTATAAGGGGTAGAGTAGACCAAACTTTTTTCATTAGAACCCATAAGTCCCATACCCTACTAGTATAAATTTATGTAGATGATATTATTTTTGGTTCTACTGACTCCAAATTGTGCAGAAGGTTTTCTAACCTGATGCATTCTAAATTTGAGATGAGTAGCATGGGTGAGCTATCCTTCTTCCTAGGATTGCAAGTCAAGCAACATGCTAAAGGCATCTTCATTTCTCAAACCAAGTATGCAAATGAATTGGTTAAGAAATTTGTTATGTCTGAGGCATCTTGTATGAAAACACCCATGTCTACTAATGATGTATTGGATGCTGATGAACATGAGAAACCTGTTGATCAGACAACATATAGAGCAATGATTGGCTCTTCACTATATCTTACAGTCAGTAGACCAGATATAATGTTTGCTACATGTATATGTGCTAGGTTCCAAGTAAGCCCTAGAGAGTCACACCTAACTTTAGTAAAGAGGATTCTCAGGTATGTTAAAAGTTGTCCAAATTTAGGTCTTTGGTATCCAAAGGATTCAGCATTTGATTTAACTGGATTCTCAGATGCTGATTATTCTGGATGCAGAATTGACAGGAAAAGCACCAGTGGAACTTGTCAGTTCCTTGGTGACAGACTTGTCTCTTGGTTTTGTAAGAAACAAACATTTGTGTCAACTTCAACTGCTGAAGCTGAATATATGGCTGCAGGCAGTTGTTGTTCACAAATCTTGTGGATCCAAAACCAACTCCTAGACTATGGCTACAACTTAGAGAAGTCTAAAATCTTTTGTGACAATACTAGTCCTATTTCCATAGCTCAAAATCCAGTCCTCCATAGTAGGACAAAACATATAGAGATTAGGCATCATTTCTTAAGGGATAATGTTGAAAAGAATAAAATTAAATTACAATATATCCCAACTGATTTACAAAGGGGAGATATTTTCACCAAGCCCTTGGATGAAAAGAAACACACCTTCTTCCTAAATCAGTTAGGAATGTAGATGGAGGAAGCCTTACATAATATCCAAGATTTTGAAAGCTTAAAAATTGATCAAGACTAGGCAAACATACTGATTTCTCTTAGTGTCTAGAGTTTTTCTGATCTCTGAACTGCGCTCGACGATTTGCCCCAAGATCGTCGAACGGAGATCGACGATTTCCAAAAATCATCGAACTGAGTTCAGCGCCTCTCAGATAGTATGAATTATCTCTTCCGGTCAACGATCGTCGAACGACGCTCGACGATTTTGTTCTCGGAACGATCGTCGAACGGAGCTCGACGCTTTCCAATATCGTCGAACGGAGATCGACGATGTTGAAGTCTCTTCAGATTCCTTTAGAAGTCTCGATCGTCGAACTGAGTTCAACGATCTTTCCATTTCTGCGTCGAACCCTAATATAAAACTCATTTTTCGCCGTCGTTCTCATTTGCGCTTTCGATTTCTCTGCAAGAATCTTCTTTCCCTCCAAACAGTTCTACTCTTGGTCATTTTGTTTGTTGCATTTTTGCAGGTACAAATGGCTGTGTCAGTTGCTGTCCTTGCTGCAATGAAGTTTGATGCCGGTTTTGACATTGATATAGAATCCTTCAGCACGACTGATCAGATTTTTCAAGATATACTGGGTCTGTTCAAGGATCAGAATCTGACTGCCATAATGACCACCAGGATCAAGCTGGCTTCTGATGAGATCAAGGAATGGGTTTATACTGCCCATAATCAGGATAACAGCACCATAGTTGGGACAATACCTGGAAATCAGGTACCTTTGACCCCAACCATTCTCTCAGAAGTTTTTGAATTGAGAAATGGAGAAGATTCTACTGAGCTATCTGGAGAGGAGTATTCTGAACTGCTTGCCAGGATGGGTCATCCAGAGGGAAACCCTAGCAAGCTCTTCAAAAGGAACCTGTCTGTTGAATACAGGTTCATGGCAGATGTGGTGGGAAAAGTGCTCCTGGCAAAGCACTCAGCCCATGATACAATATCCAGACATCAGCTCTATCTCATGGGAGCTCTTGTGGACAAGAAAAATCTGAACTGGGGAAAGGTTTTCTTTGACCTCATCAAAAAAAAATAAACAAAAGTTTTGTTAATTTTGGGAGAATTCTTGGAGTATTTCTGCAGCACAGGTGTCCTGCCTTGCTGGTCTCCTCTGGAGTTCATATCAATGCCTCCAAGAGACTGACCTGTGCCCTCTTTGGAAAGTGGGACAGGTAAATCAGCAAGCCTAGCAGGCCCTCCTCCAGTGCTCCTTCAGGCACAAGGACTCAAAGAGTCACTCCTCCACAGGTCTCTGCCCCTGCATATGACCTGGCTGCTGTTGCTGCCTCTCCTCCTCCTCCAATTCCATCCCTTCCCTTACCATCCACCATTCGAGCTCCCTCCACCATCACCATATCTAGCCCATCTCCAACATCAACTTCATCTCTAGAACCCATTCTACCTCCACCAGAAGACCAATTCCACCCTCTATTCTCCTACCCTCCACCAGATGTCACCTCATCACCATCCATTCCATCCTTCACCCTACTGGATGATTCCTTTATGGATGATTCCCCATCATCTCCTCCTGAGTTACCCTCCTCCTCCACTTCATTTCAAGAACTCCTACACCAGATCATTGATCAACCAATATTCACCCCATCCATCTCCATTCCCCTATCCTCCATATCCACCCTACCAACACCTCAGCCATCCATCCCAGCATTCTCCAGCCCTCCACTTCCAGAACCTTCAGCTGCTCCTATTCCTTCTACCTCTGCTCCAGCTCTTGAGCAAGTAGACCTTTCAGCCCTAGCTGACAGGCTGTATGAGCTGCTTGCCCCCAGGCTCTCTCTACTGTTGGAGACCTCCTTGGCTCCTCTACACCTGTTAGTGGCAGCCCTTTCTGCCAGGCTCTCCTCCCTCTTCCCTCAGGCAGCACCTACAGCAATGTGCCTTGATCCAGACCTGTCTGCATCTAGGCAGGGGGAGATGCCATATGAAGAGAATCTTCATGCTGCTGCTGCTGTTTCTGCAAGCTCTCTGTCTGCTGCTGTTGCCAGTTCTGCTTCTTCTGCTGCTCCTCCTGTTGCTGTTGCTGTGCCTCCACAAAGTCAGATTTCCCCTGCAGTTCTTGCAATAGACCTCAGGTCTTTGCTATCTGCTTTTGATTCTGCTTTCTTTAGCTGTCTGCTAGAGGTTCATGCTGTCCAGCCTCCAGAAGACTTATCCAAGGCACTTGTGCCTTTTTCCGGCTGTGACCCTAGCATCCTCTCCTCTTTTGTACATTCAGTAATTGCTGCTACTGAAAATGTTGTTGCTGCTGCCTCTTCTGAAGAAAGGATTATTGATACTGCTGCTGAGATTGTTAACACTGCTGCTGAAGTTCCTACTGCTTCTGATGAACCAATCTCCAAGGATATTCTTATGACAGAGGCCACTGAATTTGAGCCTTCTGCAGATTTTGATGATGTTTCTGTTTCTGCTGATGTCAGTAAAGTTGCTGCTGCTATCACCTCTCAAGTTTCTGTTATTAGTGAATCTGCTGTTTCTGCTGTGGCTAGTGAAATTGCTGCTGTTGTTGCTTCTACTTCACCCTCTCCATCTGCTGCTATCCCTGCTGTTACCATCTCAACACCTGCTGCTGCTGTTTCAACTTCTGCCTCATCGGCCTCTGTTCAGCTTAAGAAGGATTTAATGAAGAAAATAGATGCTCTCTATGAGGACCAGAGTTCTGAATCTGATGAATTTAAAACAGACTCTGATGATTCTTCTGCTACCATTGCCAGGAAATGCAAGGCAAGGAGCAAGGCTATGAAGAGGGTACCTCCTGCTAAATTCAAAGATAACAATGATATCCCTTATTATATTCTACATGATTGCCCAATCACTGAACACTGGATGCAGTATTCCAAGAACCAGCTGAAAGCCGTGAAGAAAAAGAGAAAATATGAGAAGGGTTCATCCCAATTCCAGCACTCTCATCCTCCTCCACCACCTCCTCCTGATGCAGGTGCAGGTGGAAGCTCTGCAAGTCAACCCCCAGCCAGAAGTCAGGCTCCCTATCAACCTCATGCCAGATCTTACCACAAGGAAAGCCAATCCAAGGGCTCTCATTCTAGGAGAGGAGGATATAGGGGCAATTAGAGAGATATTCAAGTATATTCTAAAGGGTACTCCAGGCAGCACCCATATTCTAGGGGAGGACATGGTTCTTCTGATACAGCTTCTGGTCCTTCCCTTACAAGCTGAAAGAGACTGTGTCTGTCAGGCCTTCTCAAGACAATCCTTCCAACAGGTATGAGCCACCTGTACCTTTTGAAGATCCTGAAAATAATCCAGCTGCTTGGACTGCCAGAATGAAGGAATTAGCTGCACTGGACCAAATTAAAAAGGCCAGAGAACAAGGATTAGATTCTTCCAACATTTCTACTATGTCTGAACAGAGACAGAAAGAACTTGAGAGATATGCTTCAAGTAGATTCTTTGATGCTGACAGATACATGTAATTACATCCTGAAGTAGTGGTTCCCAGGCTTAAACAACAGACATCTCTAGGTGCAGCAGATGACACCAGATCTAAGAAGGAAGCCCTAAATCCTAACAGAGAAATTAAAATGGTTAAGGGAAAAGAGAAGAAATGATATTATAAGGTGACAATCTCTGCATTTTCTGATTATCTGGATGCCATATATATCTCTGTGATGATTCTGCAATGTCTAGCTGTTGTTTTTTTGTTTTACTGATTGTATGTTGTTACTTAAGTTTTTCCAAAGTCTGTAAATAGTAATCCTAACCCAAATAGGGGGAGATTGTTGGAACACCGTATTACTAATTTGGGCCAGGATCACTATGTCTCTAGGAACCTTTGCTTGACCTTCTGTATAGCTTAAATGGGTCAATTAGAATTGAGTCTAAGGGTTAGAAATCTAGGTTTGGAAGCTGCCCTGAAGACCAAGATTTTCTGTCTGGAGACTAAGTCTGATCGTCGAGCTCAGCACGACGATTCGTCGAACTCCGATCGACGATCGTCTAGCTCAACTTCGACAGATCGTCGAACTCCATTCGATGATCGCTGAGCTCAACTTCGACAGATCGTCGAACTCCATTCGACGATCGCTGAGCTCAACTTCATAATATCGTCGAACTCCATTCGACGATCGGTGAACTCAGGTCGACGATTTTGACTCTGCTTTGGATCTTTATCTCTGAGCTCAGTTCGACGATCTTTGAGCTCAGATCGACGATATTTTGCTGCTGTATGTTTCCGGATCGCTGAGCTCAGCTCGACGATAGCAGAGCTCAGTTCGACGATTTCAGATAACTTCCCGGATGTTTCTACATTCAAATTCAAATCAGTTAGGAGTTATTCTGCAATTAATTCAGAGATTTCCTAGCCGTTATCATTCAATTCTGGACCGAGTTTCAAGGGATTTTTCAAGGAATATATTTGTGGACTTTCCTCCAGAAGAGATTATGCAATTAAGGATGCAATTAATGCAGGCCAACGGCTATACTTGATAGAGAATGTTATTCTATTCCATACCAGAGAATAAAAGACAGGATTTTTGAATCTCTCAAGAGAACACATAATACAGAGAGAGGATACAGATTACAGAGAAGCATTCAAAAATCTTCTGTCATAAAAGAATTCTGAAGAACACACATCCAAGGAGATCAAGCCTTCTCAAATCTTTAGATCTCCTTAGTCTTCAAAGTGTTCAAGGCCAACTTTTTTCCAGACTCCAGACATTCAACATTTCAGCTATTGCTGAAATCATCTATTGCTGGAGTTCAATCTTTGAAGGCCTATCACCCTCAGCAAAGCTTATCTTCCTAAAGATCTCAAGGATTCAGGGGGAGCTTTGACATCAACAATCCACATAGTCTTCTCAGTTGTTTGAGAAAGAGAAGACTTCCATCACTCTCTCACCCCCACTCTGTAAAGGGTTTCTCAAACTCCCTTCAAAAGTTTGAGCTTGGTTTTTGAGCACCTTGTCAAAAGCTCATTGGTGGCAAGACACCTGATCAAAAAATCTGCTTTGGTTTTTGAGCACCTTATCAAAAGCTCATTGGTGCCCAGGACACCTGATCAACTCATCCTGCAGTGGATTCCTACCTAGGGTGGTAGAAGAGTGGATGTACCCAAGTTTGGGGAACCACTATATTTCCTTGTGTCTTCTGGTTTTGCTTGCTTTCATTTTTGATTCTGGCCTTGATTTTTCTGTGCTTAGCTTTTGTTTAACTTAGTACTGTGGTTAGATTTTTTATTGCTTCCCTGCTCACACATATTACAACAATAGTTGTAAAAGTTTGTAAAAGTTTTTAAAGCACCATATACTCTATTCACCCCCCTCTAGAGTATATCAGATCTAGTTGCACTTTCATAACTGCTAGGCTGGATGAGGAAAAAGATGTTTGATGTCCAGGGGGAGAACAAGACTCACTGGATGAAGAAGATAATGAGGAGCATCAGGTTGAGGAAAATGAAGAAGGCCATGAGATTGACAGATTTCCTCCAGCAAGAAGACACTTGAAGGATCATCCAGCACACCAAATTATTGGTGATACAAGTCAAGGTGTTCTAACAAGAAGCAAAAGTATGAACACAGTCCTATGTTCTAGCTTCTTGTCACAAATAGAACCCATAAAGTTTGAAGAAGACATGCTAGACACAAACTGGATTGATGGTATGCAAGAACAGCTGACTCAATTCAAAAGATGTAATGTATGGGAACTGGTTCCTAAACCAAAGGATCACAACATCATAGGAACCAAGTGGATCTACAGAAACAAACTTAATGAGAATGATACTATAATCAAGAACAAGGCCAGATTGGTAGCAAAAGGCTACAGTCAAGAGGAAGGGATTGAATTTGATCAAACCTTTACCCCAGTGGCAAGGTTGGAGGCTATAAGATTGTTCTTGGCCTATACTGCCTATCAAGGGTTTAAGGTATATCAGATGGATGTAAAGTCAGCATTTCTGAATGGTGACTTAAAAGAGGAAGTCTATGTTGAACAACCCTCAGGTTTTGTAGACTCTCATTATCCTGATTATGTATATAGGCTTAGGAAAGCTCTATATGGTTTAAAACAAGCCCCAAGGGCTTGGTATGAAACCTTGTCTGCTTTTCTTATTGAGAATAAGTTCTCTAGAGGAAAGATAGACAAAACTCTATTCTTTAGGGAATCTAAAGGCAAGATAATCATAGTACAGATATATGTTGATGACATTATATTTGGTTCAACTGAAAATAACCTTTGTAGGAAGTTTGCCAAACTTATGCAAGGGAAGTTTGAGATGAGCAGTATGGGTGAGTTGAAGTTCTTTTTGGATCTTCAAGTTAGATAGACTGATGATGGATTGTCCATATCTCAGTGTAAGTTCACCAAGGAGTTGATTAAGAAATATGGAATGTACTCAGCCTCCACCATGAAAACTCCAATGGGAACAAGTATGTCTATAGGCAAAGATGAGGCAGGGAAACCTGTTGATGAGTCTTTGTATAAAGGGATAATTGGCTCC
Organism: Platanthera guangdongensis; assembly: GCA_039583875.1. NCBI lineage: Eukaryota > Viridiplantae > Streptophyta > Magnoliopsida > Asparagales > Orchidaceae > Platanthera > Platanthera guangdongensis. The sequence goes on along the minus strand of CM077158.1, from coordinate 99,001,632 downwards.
TTACTTTATTTGACTGCTAGTAGACCTGACATCATGTATACAACATGTGTCTGTGCTAGGTACCAAGCTTGCCCAAAAGAATCTCATTATACTGCAGTTAAAAGAATTTTGAGATACTTAAGGGCACACCTAATCTAGGCCTTTGGTACCCAAAGAATAGAGATTTCTTACTAACAGAATTCTCAGATGCAGACTTTGCAGGATGCAAAGAAGACATGAAGAGTACAATAGGAACCTGTAAATTCCTAGGAGGAAGGCTGGTGTTATGGTGCAGCAAGTAGCAATCAAGTGTAGCTATATCAACATCTGAGTCTGAGTATGTAGCTGCAGGTAGTTGCTGTGCACAGTTGTTGTGGATAAAGCACCAACTAGAAGATTATGACATCACGGTAAGTTGAATTCCACTATTTTGTGATTCTACCATTGATATTTCTATTGCTAAGAATCCTGTATCACACAGTAGAACCAAGCATAAAGAAATTAAGTTTCATTTCATCAGAGAACATGTTGAGAAGGAAGATATTAGTCTAGAGTTTGTGAATACAAATAATCAAATAGTTGATATATTTACAAAACCTCTAGATGAAATTAAATTCAATTATTTTAAAATTGAATTATGTATGTTGAACTTAGAATAGGTTAGCACAAGCTTCCCTAAGAAGAATATGTAAGTACAAAATTTCTCAGGAAATTTGACTAAGTATAAAGTTTGTGTCGACACAAGCACAATTGTGTCGACACACTCAGTATGTTGTGTCGACAAAGAAAAAAGGATGTGTTGACTTAGAAATAGTATATGTGTCAACAGAAGAATAGGTGTCGACACAACCTTGTCAAGACCTTATATCTAGAGGATTTTTCGTGTCGACACACAAAAGTTGGTGTTGACATAACTATGTGAAGACATGACCAGCCCGTGTCGACTCTGACACAAGTATGTCGACATCTAGACATGTCGACTAAACCTAAGTTTTGTCGAGACCTAGGTCATTTCTGTTGACACGTGTAAAAATTTTGTCAACTATGGCTCGTCTTTTGACCTGCCCTTTACGCTTACACTATAAATTGGCAAAGCCAAAATCTGGTCAACTACGCTTTCAGAAATCTAGGATCTGCACCTTGTGTCGACAAAGACCTTCTCTTTTTTTCTCTTCCATCTCTCTCGACAATGGCGCCTCACCAAGATGATAAGGTGAATGAAAGATATGAGCTGGTTCGTGGAGGATTCACGACAGCTTCACAAGAAATCCAGGGTGTCATTACCCTAAATTCTGATAATGGTTTAGAATTCTTGGTCTTGGAACCAACAAAAATTTGGAAAAAGGAAGTAATGGAATTCTATTCATCTGCTACTGTGGACCCAGAAGGGAAGAAGATCAAAGCCACAGTTCAAGATTCACGAGTTAGACTAACACTAAAGGCTATCAGGAAATCACTCCAACTTCCCATGGTCAAGGATGATGAAGAAATTGTTCCATCCAAGACTAAAGAAGCACTAAGTTGGTGCGGGCTAAACCCTAATATCAAGTTTGGATCATCTGTTTCCCGGAAATGGATGAATTCCCAAGGAAAGTTTCTGTCTGAGGTAGTTGGCAAGGTAATTTTGTGTAAGACTGGTGGACATGACAGAATTTCAGTCCACATGTTCAATCTGATGACAAGCATTATTTTCACCATAAAAATAGACTGGGCATCAATAGTTTTTGATAAGCTTCAAGAAGGAATAAAGAAACCAAATCTGGGAAGGATTTTGAGTTTTTGTCTATCTACTGTAATACCAGATGTTTTGAACTAACTTCTACGAACAAAAATCAACCACATGAGGAGGATGGATGTGCAAATTCTATCTAGATGGGATAGAGTTTTGACAAAGGAAGTATCTACTCCACAGAAAACTGTTAAGAAAGATAAACAGCAGAAAAAGGTTATTCCACAAGCAGGATCCTCCAGTGATTCTGAAGAAGAAGTGGTCTTCAGTTTAGATGAAGACAGGTAACAAAAAGATGCACAGGATCAAGTGGAGAGCAGTATGCTCTTAGAGCAACAGGTAGTATCCACTCCAGGGGGAGAAAATCCTGAACCAGCAGTACAAGACACTGTACAAGTTGAGCTGCCTGCCCAAGGGGGAGGTGTTACTGCAGCTGCTCTAGAAAGTGAGCATGTTGATGATACTATTATGGTAATAGTGTCAGAAATCAATAATTAAGAACTGCTAAATGTTGAGAAAGAAGCACAAAATGAGCAGATACAAGATACTGCTCAAAATATTCAAGTAAGTATCTCCTTTATAGAGAATGACCTGGACAAAGATCTGGATGTCCAGGGAGAACCATCTGTTTTCCAAAAAAATTTTGTTCCTCCTGTTCAGCTGCAACAAGAGGTAACTATGGAAGAGCTATTCCCTGAACACCCAACAGCAGGGACTGAGGGGGAGCAGCAAATCATAGAAAAAGAACTACCAGGAACTGAGGGGGAGATGTCTCAGCATGCCCCAACTGATAAGGAACCAGTGAATATACAAAGTTCCTCAGAATCTTCTAATGATGAAGAAGCCTCAGTGGCTAAGAAAAGGAAGTTAGCTGCCTTAAGAAAATGGAGCTCAGGCTATAAAAAGGCCTTACAAACAGTCACACCACCACCTGCTCCAAGCATGGATTTCAGTTCCCTACTAGTCCAATTTCAAATGAAATTAGATGAGCAAAGGCAGTCTTTGGAAAGGTATGTGGATGAAACACATAAAGATTTGCAATTCAATCTGACTCAAGATATCAAATCAATCAGATTTGAAGTAAATCAAAATAAAAAGGAAATGACAGATTGCTTCCACAAGGGAGGAAATGTTGTGGTATACTTGGCAAAGCAACATCAAGAACTCAACACTAAAGTGGAAGACATTGCAGTTAAACAAGGATATGTTCTTGAGAATCAAATCCGGATGAATGATAATCTCAAAGAGTCACACTTTGCCATTCTAACATAGATTGATAATCTAACAACTGCTGTCAAAGCTGCAGTGTCCAAGCAGATCAAAGAAGATCAAGCTGCTGTTCAGGACACATTTACAAAATCTCACAAGAATATTTCTGATTTCTTGCAGAAGTTCAGGAATTATTACAAAGAAGGAATAGATTATCTTGTTAACCAAGTCAGATTTCAGAAGGATGATCTGAGAGATCATATTGAAAGAGAAGTCATAAAGTGGGAGAGGGTGTTAGTCAAAGCCAGCTCAGATCATGCTAAATGGATATCAAATAGCATCAGAGCAACTCTTGGATATCCCCCCTTATGTGATGATGACAATGTTGTTGAGTCTAGAGTTCAACCTGCCTATATTGAAGGAGATCAACCTGAAGTTGCTCAGGTCATTTACCCTCCAGCTTATTTTGACATGGTTCACCAAGAAGTTAAGTCAATGTACAGCCCTCCACAGGAGGCTAAAAATATTATTATTGAAAAAGTGGAAATGTCTGAGGCTACCAAGGAAGCTCAGAAGGAAGCACAAATGTCTAAGAAAAGGTTTAGAGAACAGGCTGAGTTGAAGCCTGATTTTGAGCAATGGAGCCCTACTTCCAGGAACATTATATTGACTGCTTGGAAAGCTGTGAAGGACAAGACCCATGAAAGGGGTAAATGGTATACTGAGCAAGAGTGGAATAACTATCAAGCCAGACAAGAAGCTATTCTTCAATACAGAAGGAAAACAAAAGTTGGGAAGTTACCTGCTAATGCTCTAGAGCGTAGCAAGTACTTCCCAAAGCCTTTTCATTATTTTGAAAGGCAAAGGATAAGGGCTGAAGAACAGAAAAAGAAGGATCTGAAAGGAAAGAAACCTACTGATGATGCTGAACCTACTGTGCAGGCTCAGATCAGTTCAGCAAAATGCATTATGATTAAGGAGCCTAGTCAATTATAGGATAGTTAGGCTTATGTATAGAACAATGTAACCTTTTGGCTTTTGTTCTAAAGAAAACTGTGTAAACTTAAAATTTCTCTCTGATAAAATGAAATCAGTTTCAGTATTCATTTCAGTTGTTTACAATGTTTATATGTTACCCTACAGTGGAATGTATGTATATCTATTTCTTTTTAGGTGTTTTATTATGAGTGATGTATATCTTTGACTAAAGGTTATGACTTCTCCAAATAGGGGGAGATTGTTGGGTACACTGTTAATATGTACCAGATTTGGAGAAGCCTTATCTTAATCAATGATATACATCAATTTGTATTTGATGTATGTTTGAGTTTCATTGTGCAGGTTTAAGAATTGGAAGAAAATTTTCTAAGTACAAGTGCCGACACTTGTGAAGAATTCTGTCGACACTTGTGAAGAATTATGTCGACACCTAAAGAGGAAGTTGAGTCGACATCCAGGCATTGTGTCGACACCAACAGAAGAAGTTATGTCGACACCCAGACTTTTGTCGACACTTGTGAAGAATTGTGTTGACACCTAAAGAAGAAGCTGAGTTGACACTCAGAATTATGTCGACACCAACAGAAGAAGCTGTGTCGACACCCAGACTTGTGTCAACACTTGTGAAGAATTGTGTTGACACCTAAAGAAGAAGCTGAGTCGACACTCAGACTTGAGTCGACACCTGAGCCAGTAGTTATGTCGACACTGAAAGCAGAAGCTGTGTTGACACCCAGGAGTTATGTCGACACTGGAAGCAGAATTGTGTCGACACACAGGACTTGTGTCGACACATTTAATAGATGCTGTGTCGAGTACCAGAAGAACGACTATGTCGACACATGGAATGTTGTGTCGACATCATCAAGACTTGTGTCGACACTTAGTCCATTTGTGTCGACATATGTGAAGCAGTTTGTTGAGTGGTTCATGCTGAGTTAGAAAGTCTTTGAAGAAACAGCTATCATAACCAACCGGTCTGACACCTTTGTCAGAACTGTCAGAAGACTGTTGCAAACCGGATCAGCCGGTAATCAGGAGGAAACTCTATATAAAGGACTGGTTCGATACAACAGTGAAGAAAAAGGAAAAGAGAACACACAACACTAAGAAGTGTATCCTTCAGAGAGAGTTTTCTACAACAAGAAAAGGGGAAACCCTTACGAAGGCAGATCCAGATCAGTCTGCAAGGAAGATTCAGATCTCATTCTGAATTCAAGGAGGAAGCTATCTGAAGATCAACTTCTACAACAAGTGAAGATCAACCTTATTTTGTTCTATTAAGAAGCTTTGAAACGGCTAAGTCGGGTTTGATCTGAAGATCAGTTTATTCAAGAACTGATCAAGAAGCTCGCACCAGTGAAGAGATTTATCTGGTAAAATTTTTGTATCTCTTAATCAAACAATTTCTGGTAGGATCTGTTGAAAGATCTGAGTTGTAAGCCTGTAATTATAAAGGCTGAGGTAGGGCTTTTACCTGAGTTGTAGGAGTGGGGTTACACTCTGAGTTGTAAGCCTAATGACATAGGCTGAGGTAGGGCCGAGGCCTGAGGTAGGGTTCTTGGGAAGAATCTAAGGTAGGACTTGTATAAGTCTGAGCTGTAGGAACCAATCTAGTTCTGAGTTGTAAGATCTGTGGATTTGAGTAAGTGGAAGGAAGTTGGGCTGAATCCAGTTCACTACTGGATAGGCGAAGGGGGAAAGTGGATGTACCCATTACTTGGGGAAATACTATAAATCTGGTGTCTGCTGTGTTGTGTTCATTGTTCTGTGGTTTACATTGTTTCTATGTTGAGATAGATTTCGCTATTTGCCTAAAATTTTGAAGGAAAAATTAGAACATATTTACCCCCCCCCAACCTCTAGGTGTCTATGCTCTTGAAATCAAGTCTTTCACCCCTTCATATGGGCTTTTACAACCTGAACTGAAGATAACAACATACGAGGTGCGAAGCTAATACCTTGGAAGGTGACGTCGGTGTCTCCATGTCTTAAATAGATTCGCTTTTCCGCGCAGTTGATCCTTGTGAAGTGCCAGTCCAACCACGTCATGTCCAGAATGATGTCAAACTCTGGCATTCTCAAGACCGTGGCAGGCGTATCAAAGTCCTTTCCTTCAATAAATATCTCGAACTCGCACTTAGCGGTTGCAATCATCTCAGAGTCGTCTGATAGGCGTACTCTTCGAGAAATACGAGTGAAGTATTGCACTCCTTCTAGGTTTTTAACGAAGACCGCCACACAAACGAGTGTGTGGAACCGGTATCGAATAGAGTGTAGGCCAGTTCCACACTAACCATTACGCCTAAGTGTCAGAATTGTGAAGGCTCAAGCCAGATTCCTAGAACAACTTAGGTAGACTAAGGACGAATACTTAGTTTCTTCCTCGTAGTCCTCGTCCAGGAGTTGGGTCATGCTTCAATTACTCCTTTAGCAAATCTCTTAACGCTTGTCTGAACACCCAAAAGACCCGTTTCCAACCACTTTATCCTATCCATTATCTCCACCAAGCTTGAGTCTGCTATAAACAAAAGTGGTTGCCCTAGGGAGTCTGCCATGTCTATTATCTCTGCCAGAATCAAAATCCGCTATAAACAAAAGTGCTTGCCCAAGGGGATCTCGCAAGACTTTATACAATAGGTTTACATACCTAGGGTCATCCAAACTTTAGGAGATCAACGTATAAAGGTACGTACCAAAGGTTAGGTTGGCTAATCGTAGTGTCAAAGTTGGACAAACTTAGTGTGAATTACATATGGGCACACCACTGCTTCCACTAAGTCAGTTTGTCCGCAAACTGACTAATCGAATGGGGTTGGTACCATTATTGAATGACTTCTTTAGTTGAATGACTAAGTGGCTTCACACCCGCTCCCCCGGCGACTCCTCGCCACCGGGCGGAGAAAGTAACAAGGGTACTGTTGGGTATTGTATCCACAATTACCTGGATTTGAGGAAGCCACCTGTCAAGCTAAGATGAATTCCCAATGTATTTGATGAAACATCTTAAGTTGTACTTGCAGCTCCTCCACGCTAAGTGCACACCAATGTCAGGGTGCAGTAGGTCAATATACACGGGTCTGCAAGACGTAATCCCTCGTTGAGCAGATCAGTGTGTTGGCCTACGTGTACTCTATCTATTGGAGTGCACTTACTTTCAAGTACAGGGCCGTTCATATGCAAGAGAAGACAAGGAGCATGGATGGGTCAAGGAGCAGCTCCTGGGTGGAAGACGAAAATTCGTCCAAGGAAAATTCGACGAGAATCACCAAGTGATTCTCGCCAATTCGGCGAGAATCACGAGTGATTCTCGCCGAATCGACGAGAATCACTAGTGATTCTCGCCGAATCGACGAGAATCATTAGTGATTCTCGCCGACCCCTTCTGGCTACCTCAAAACGGTGCCAAGTAAGATTCAGCGAGAATCACTAGTGATTCTCGCCGAACCAGTGGTTAAGCAGCTCATGAATACCAAGTGAAAATCGCTGAGAATCAATAAGTGATTCGGCGAGAATCACTAGCGATTCTCGCCGATTTTCACTTAGCGATTTCTCGGGATGCTGCTGGACCGGATTATGCCGCTGGACTAGTTTGAACCGGATTTCGGGGTTATACATGTGGGTCCCACAAACAGTCATATTGGAGTTATCTACAGTATATATATTCGGGTATTTTGAACAGTAAAGAGTAGACAAAAATCAGAAACCGAGCCGCGACGTAACCCTAAAATCGCGATTCCTCTCCGCCGCCGCCGTCACGCTCGGGCAAGTTGGTCGCCGCTGCTGATCGATTTTCTTCCCGATCTCCAGCGACAGAAGCTTAGCAAAGCTTGAGTCTCACGCGTCTATCCAGAGATCCCTTGTCTCTCGATTTGTTGACCGGGAAAAACTTCCCCGTCCGAATCGATCGAGACGACCGATCCTCGTGTGACCGTTGGTAGACCTAGCTAGCTTCGCTACGAAGTTTGGATCTCAAAGTACTGCTGCCGTGCACCTTCGTTGCCGCCGATCCCGAACAAGGCCGCCGCTCGGATTGCCGCCGCCGGTTCCGGGGAGATCCTCTCCAAGAGAGACCAAGGTTGTAGACTATTCGTTGACTTCACGAACACGTCGTCGAACAAAGAGGAACACCGTAGTCTCCAAAAGAAGTTTGTATCTCGTGTACATTCTATATTTACTTTTGTTGTAAAAGAACTTTTGTTCCGTGTTGTAAGGGTTGGGTGCAACCCATTTTGTGGGAGTGTTGACTCTCACATGTGGAAGGGTTCCTTCCGATAGTGCAGGGATTGGATTTCAATCCTGTTGGAGAAGAGACCGAGTCGTCCCGTGTTGGGAGATAGGTCGAAGGGGGAAAGTGGATGTACCCAAGTCGGGGAACCACTATAAATTGCCTGTGTATTCTATGTGCTGTGCTTTTTATTTTTATTGTGCAGGTACATTCGTAAGTTCCGCAAAAGCGCTACACGTCACCTATTCCCCCCCCCATAGGTGCACATAGCTGACACTTGGTGGACTTTCAAGTGGTATCAAAGCCAGGTTGCTCATCAAAAAGGTTAACACCTTGAGTAGAATCCTGCCACCAGTGTCAGAAGCATGGATCTGGATTATGAGATACCGCCACTCAAACTCCCCGCATGCACAAAGGATTATTATCCCATCTGGAGAATGAGAGTGTCATTTCACCTTGATGCTATCGATCCTCGAGCATCCTTTATCCTGGAAGAGGGTCCGTTTATTCCCATGAAGACCTCTGACTCTGGGATCCAAGTGCCCATGGGCATTACTGAGATATCAGAGACGGAACTATCACTATTTCACTTGGACGAGAGGATTCGTCAAATTATCATGGATATCTGGTCTGGAGCCTCTCGCTCTAGATTGGAAAAATGTAGAACGGCTAAATCTCTGTGGATGATGATCTCAGAGCTGATGGGGGGGGGGGTCAGAGAAAGCTGGAATATGCTGTCAATCAGAGGATGAAGCGTATGTGGGGGTCCTCACTTCTGAAGATGAAGGCAAGGATCCCTTGGATTGCATCAGAGCTCCAGTGTCCGTGTCAGAGACTGAAGAGGACAGTGAGGAAAGCAGCTCTGATGTGGATGAAACAATGGTCACTGGATCTAATGACAATAACACAGAAGAGCAGGTAACTTCTTCATCCTGCCCCGTATCTCTTGAAATTTCTGAAGACAGGAACTGCCCTCCTTCAGAAAATGCTGATTCCCTGAAGAGAGCCCTTCAGGAAAGCAACCTACTTGCTGAGGAGCAAGCTCGAGAGATTGCTCGACTGAAGATCTTGTTGGTTCTCCAATTGGCGTCCAACAAGGTCAAGGACTCTAAGATCTCAGCTCTAGAGAGTAGTCTAGATAATGAGAAACGTATAGTATCAAACTTTTCCAAAGTTGATGCTATAAAGAGAAAGCAAGAAACCGGGTGGATCTCCCGGATTATCAAGGCATGGAGAAATGGGGAAACGATATTCCGACCCCCCACTCCAAGCAGGAAGGGAACTCATCATGCCTTCAGGTATGACCACAGGAATAGTCGTGGTCACTGCAAGGGCGATCTGTCCCCATGTGGAAACGTCCATAGTGCAAGGGCCGTCATGGCCACCCATGAGGAAATACCTAAGGCTCATTCTGAGCCCTTTGTATTCACTGCCACTGCCTCAACACCGTGTGGATCTGCATGTCCCAGCTCACAGAAGACTTCTTACCACTCGAGGACACGGGATAGAGAGGATAGAAGTCATGATGTCAGGTTCCATGGGGCCTCTGTAAGGGAGATGCCTGAAAGAATGGCACCACCTTCCCGGCCTCATAACGCTCACAACATGCATTCTTTCCACCCTACCACGTGTCACGATGGAAGAGGAATTTTTGTGACAAGATCATGCCCTATCCCGTTTAGACCTAGGACCGTGACTACATCAGTCACGAGATCAGGTCGGAAACGGCGATACAACATTCACTCATGTTGGTGCTGTGGCAAAGTGGGGCACTTTGCCATCGACTGTTGGCACAACCCATCTGTGCCCACGGCAAGGGCTTATCCACATTCTCGGGACAGAGGTAGTCTTCCAGACAGGTTTTCTAAAGGAAGGCAGTTGCGTGCTTATGCTAACAGGAACCTAGGACCCAATATGTTTTGGGTTCCTAAGGTAAAGTAATTCTTTCTTGCAGGGTAGTCTAGGTTCCCGTGAATATGATGGGAACTAGACAGTAGGTGGCTCAAGACTAAATTGGAACAAGCGTCTGCAATAACAGATGTGATATCTACTTGAGCATACTGACATTGAGCGTCTAATATGTTCTACCTGTGGGACTTAAACGATGACTCTCAAAATCCCAGGTAATTTTGATCAGTTCAAGGACTTGCGTCATATTGCATCCTCATTTAAAATATATATATATATATATTTCTATCCATGTGTATATTTATACTTATGCTTATACATGTATGTGGGCACCTCTAAGGATAGGTTAACTCGATGCATGCAAACCTTTATACATCAATAAAGAGTTAACGAAGATATGTCATCGTGAATCTCGACAACTCACAATTGACATCAAAAAGTTTTTGGAAAAGCCTCGTTCAAATCCAAATAGATTGACTTTAAAATATACATGTATTTATCATTTTTATAGTGACTTGACATCAGAAGAATTCAAAAATGTTGCAATGCTTCTCAACGTGAAAATTCCTAGTCAAGAAACCTCTCAATTTCGAATTAGACAAATCCCGCCGACCCATTATATACTTGAAATCTCGCCGAATTAGACAAATCACGCCGACCCTTCGCCTTCTTCACGAATCCCGCCTCACGTCGCAGCAGATATCCCGCAAGAGCTCTTCCGCCGACTCGCCGAAACCCGCAGACTTGCCGAAACCCACAAGAGCTCTCCCGCCGACTCGCAGAGACCCGCAGGAAGCTCGTCGCACCGCCTTCGCAAACTCCAGTTGATTCCCGCCGAACCCTGCAGGAAGCTCATCGCTACACGAATCCGGCTCTCCATCTTCTTCCCGTAAGTTCTCGCAAGGTTCTCGTCGAATCGCGAAGTGTCTCTGTGACCGCAAGGTTCTCGCAAGGTCCATCGTCAAATCGAGAAGGTTCTCGCAAAGTTCTAGCAAGGCCGAACCCCGCAGGAAACTCTCCTATCCACTGAAGGTCTTCCCAAAGGACGCTCGAGGAAGAGTTCTCGCAGGAAGCTCACCAACTCACTTCCGTATAAGCCCTTTGGTAACCTCTTCCTCACCCGTACTTGGACGCTCTCACTAGTGACGCTTTCTTTTTGAATGTTCATTAATGCTTAGAGTAGGGATTCTCTCTCTAGATCTGCAATGGCCCCAAGGACAACTGCTGGGTTGGTCACTGGTTGCGAGCTTGTTCGGACTGGGTTCTCTCACGCCTCGGACAAATTCCGCAACATCATTCTGATGCTGGAAGAGGCTGGGCTAACATTCGTCCGGGAGCACCCTTGCAAAATCCTGGACAAAGAGGTGCTGGAGTTCTTCGCTACCGCAAGACTCCGAAATGGCGACTCCGTAATCAAAAGCAAGGTGGCTGGGGTAAAGGTCAAGCTGTCTGCCAGCAAGCTGACTCGCTACCTGCAGCTTTCTAGCTCGGAGCATGCGGACTATCTGGAGGACGAGGACAAAACCAGAACTCTCCTATTCTGCGGTCTCCCACGAGGAACTCGGTCAATAAAGAGAAAGGATATGAATGAAGAAGGGAAGCTCCTGTCTGATATTATTGGAAAGGTGCTCATCTGCAAGCCGGGCTCTCATGACCATATCTCAGGAGATATGTTCAAGATCCTGATAGCTATTGTCTGTCGTAAGAGGTTCAACTGGGGGGAGTTGCTGTTCGAGAAGATTGTTAGAACCCGCCAACCCATTAGTTCATCTCAAAACCCAGGTGTTGAGATGAAGGGTGGCGGGGTACATGAACACAAAGTGGAGAAGTCTGCAGGCGATGTGGGACTAATCCCAACCACAGGACCGCAGGGATATTCCGCCACACAAGGGGGCCCACAGGGGTCAACACCCAGACCTGGAACGCGATGGGGAAAGCCCAAACATGCGGTCCCACACACACGTGTCCTGCTGGCAAATATAGTCTCAACACACCCCCGCAGCAGGACAACCTGCTTTGATACCATGTTAGAACCCGCCAACCCATTAGTTCATCTCAAAACCCAGGTGTTGAGATGAAGGGTGGCGGGGTACATGAACACAAAGTGGAGAAGTCTGCAGGCGATGTGGGACTAATCCCAACCACAGGACCGCAGGGATATTCCGCCACACAAGGGGGCCCACCGGGGTCAACACCCAGACCTGGAACGCGATGGGGAAAGCCCAAACATGCGGTCCCACACACACGTGTCCTGCTGGCAAATATAGTCTCAACAAAGATCAAGGACACCTTGGGCACTCCGAGTTTTGGCCGCATCATAAGTCTATATCTAAACCAGCTAAATGGAGACAAGTTTGACATGAGCAAAGGTGTCCCTCTCCACTACTTGAAGAAGATGGACACAAGTGTGTTTGATCGATGGGAGAGGCGTATTGGGCAGACTGCAGTGGAAGAGCAACAGGGAGTATCTCCAGCAGTAACCCCCGGTGAAATTCCTGATACCCTGACTGCAGGAATCGAGGGGGAGCCTCTACCCTCGCATACTAATGTAGTATCTGACATCTCCCAACTGGCCAGAGATGCTGTGGCAGATCTACACGAAGAAAGTGAACCTGAGCTGGAGCATGGGGAGGCCCCGAATCGAAACGAGCAAGGAGCCGAAGCTACTGGAATGGAGACTGCTGACAACGAGTTGGAAGATGCTGCTGATATAGATGATTTCTTGGATGATGATAGAGAGGAAGATGGGAATGAGGGACATGAAGTATTGGAGGCTCCAGATCTTGTTGAACCTCCATCGAACAAGGATGCACCAGTGGAGGGGGAGTCAGATAAATCTACCGAGGCCGCCAGCATTCCTCCATTAGAGACTGTGCTTGTATCCATCTCTACAGATGCGTCTGCTGAAGGGCAAGGTCCACAAGTGCCTCCGGCTCTTCCATTACGAGATGAGCTAGCCACTCACACAGTAAATGTCATTCAGGGAATTGTGAATGAACTCAAAGACTCCTTTGCTAACGCTCAGAATAAACTGCTGAAAAGGATTAAGACTTCTGAAAATCTGATGCTCAAGAATATGGTGGAGATCAATCATAAACTTGACGTGATGGACAAGAAATTTGAAGAAAAGTATACCGCGGCCGGCGAAGCTGTCACACTCCTTATGGCCGGATTGAAAAAGAACACTGATACTCTTACTGTCGTAAATCAGAATGCACATGTTGTCGCCAACAACATTCAAAAGTTTGACGGTAATATGGTCACTCTCAACGCCAATCAGCAGGCCTTGGTCTCTGAATTCTCCAATACCACGAAGCATATTGATGACTCCCTACATTCCTATGCCAACTTCATAGCTGTAGAAGCCAAAAAGGGGGAGAAGGAATACATAGCTAAGATGGCTGAGCTCCGAGAAGTCATGATCAAAAACTTCGAACAGTCAAACAAGTACGTCTATGACAGCTGCCGGTGGATGCTCCACCAGGCGTTTGGCATCCCCTTGGCTGAAAATCCTGCAGATATTCATCCTCCTGAGACATCTATGGCCGCTGAGGGAGTAAGTGCTGCTGAGGGAATAAGTGCAAGTGCAGCAGATGTTCCCATAAGTGAAGCTGATGGTAGGGCTCTCTCCAAAGCTAAACTGAGGAGCATGTTTGATCAAGAGGCCCTAGCAAAAGCCAAGGCCAAGAGAAAAGCTCGGGAAGGGACCTCCAAGGAGACACTAGCTGAAAAGAGGATCAGAATGAGTGAGGAGGACATACGAAACGAAAAATGGAGTCCAGTTTCAAGGAACATCATCTTAGACACCTTCTGGCTGCAAGAAAGAGGAGAGGTCAATCGAAACGAAGTATATAGCCAGTATGAGTGGGAAATGCACAAAACATTTGAAGCAAAATGCAACATCTTTTTCAGAAACAACAAGGATGCAGATAAAGTTCCTCCTCCTAGGTATTACCCGAAGCCCAAAGAATACATGGAGAGGCAAAGCAAGAAGTACTTGGCTCAAAATCTTAAGGGTGACTTAGCCAAGGAAAAATAGTCAATAACTTATAGCTTGTCACTTTGTCTTAAGAACATTTAATGATTATTGTTATCATATGAACAATTCTGAGATTATATGTGTATATATATATATATTGGTATATATATTTGAATTTGTGAATGACTCAAGTCCTGATCTGGTTGCATATATTCTCTTGTGCTGCATGTTTAATTTCTGAATGCTATGTTTATTATTTGATATGTGTTATTCATCTTAGCTAGTAGGGTTTTGGCTTCGTCAAATAGGGGGAGATTGTTGGGTATTGTATCCACAATTACCTGGATTTGAGGAAGCCACCTGCCAAGCTAAGATGAATTCCCAATGTATTTGATGAAACATCTTAAGTTGTACTTGCAGCTCCTCCACGCTAAGTGCACACCAATGTCAGGGTGCAGTAGGTCAATATACACGGGTCTGCAAGATGTAATCCCTCGTTGAGCAGATCAGTGTGTTGGCCTACGTGTACTCTCTCTATTGGAGTGCACTTACTTTCAAGTACAGGGCCGTTCATATGCAAGAGAAGACAAGGAGCATGGATGGGTCAAGGAGCAGCTCCTGGGTGGAAGACGAAAATTCGTCCAAGGAAAATTCGACGAGAATCACCAAGTGATTCTCGCCGATTCGGCGAGAATCACTAGTGATTCTCGCCGAATCGACGAGAATCATTAGTGATTCTCGCTGACCCCTTCTGGCTACCTCAAAACGGTGCCAAGTAAGATTCGGCGAGAATCACTAGTGATTCTCGCCGAACCAGTGGTTAAGCAGCTCATGAATACCAAGTGAAAATCGCTGAGAATCAATAAGTGATTCGGCGAGAATCACTAGCGATTCTCGACGAATCGTCGAGAATCACTTGGTGATTCTCGCCGATTCGTCGAGAATCACCTGCGATTCTCGCCGATTTTCACTTAGCGATTTCTCGGGATGCTGCTGGACCGGATTATGCCGCTGGACTAGTTTGAACCTGATTTTGGGGTTATACGTGTGGGTCCCACAAACGGTCATATTGGAGTTATCTACAGTATATATATTCGGGTATTTTGAACAGTAAAGAGTAGACAAAAATCAGAAACCGAGCCGCGACGTAACCCTAAAATCGTGATTCCTCTCCGCCGCCGCCATCACGCTCGGGCAAGTTGGTCGCCGCTGCTGATCGATTTTCTTCCTGATCTCCGGCGATAGAAGCTTAGCAAAGCTTGAGTCTCACGCGTCTATCCAGAGATCCCTTGTCTCTCGATTTGTTGACCGGGAAAAACTTCCCCGTCCGAATCGATCGAGACGACCGATCCTCGTGTGACCGTTGGTAGACCTAGCTAGCTTCGCTACGAAGTTTGGATCTCAAAGTACTGCTGCCGCGCACCTTCGTTGCCGCCGATCCCGAACCAAGCCGCCGCTCGGATTGCCGCCGCCGGTTCCGGGGAGATCCTCTCCAAGAGAGACCAAGGTTGTAGACTATTCGTTGACTTCACGAACACGTCGTCGAACGAAGAGGAACACCGTAGTCTCCAAAAGAAGTTTGTATCTCGTGTACATTCTATATTTACTTTTGTTGTAAAGGAACTTTTGTTCCGTGTTGTAAGGGTTGGGTGCAACCCATTTTGTGGGAGTGTTGACTCTCACGTGTGGAAGGGTTCCTTCCGATAGTGCAGGGATTGGATTTCAATCCTATTGGAGAAGAGACCGAGTCATCCCGTGTTGGGAGATTGGTCGAAGGGGGAAAGTGGATGTACCCAAGTCGGGGAACCACTATAAATTGCCTATGTATTCTGTGTGCTGTGCTTTTTATTTTTATTGTGCAGGTACATTCGTAAGTTCCGCAAAAGCGCTACACGTCACCTATTCAACCCCCCCATAGGTGCACATAGCTGACACTAGGTGGACTTTCAGGTACAAGTATAATAAATAGAATAACAGGTATAAGCAGGTGGTAATGGTACAATAAGATTAATAGCATTATAATCTTGCAGTTCTACATAAACAATAACAAACCATCAAGTACAAGTATCTACAGCAGGAAAGTAACTTAACTTATAAGGATGACCATACAAGCTTATAAGTTAAGGATTCGGTTACATAAAAGTAACTCATCGTATAAGAGTGCCCATACAAACTTATACGATGAGGATCTTGTTTGTGTAATGTTATGTATGGCATGTATGCTATGCAATGACTTACCCATGATCACACACATGCAATTGCTATGTCAACATAGACTATAGTTCCCACTATTCGAGCATTTAGCTAACCTGTCAGGAATCAGCCGCTGTGGCCAGGCTGTGACAGTAGAGCAGACATCTCTACTACAAGGCGGGTATCCACACTACTTCACCTAGGCCTCCATACGCCTCAACGCTAAAAACACAATAGTGGAGCCCATGTGTACTATGGCCCAGCGAGAGCCTCGGGTAGATGTGCACCGAGGACCAAGCCCCGAACTGACCCTGTATGACCCGGAAGGAGCCTCGAAAGTAAGCACAAGGACCAAGCCCAACCGTTCACCTGGCACGGAAGGAGCCCCGGGACGTAGACACCGAGGACGAAGCTCGACCGCTCAAAGTCTAACTGTCAACTCCCGTCGGTGTGACGATCGGCGAGCCCGTAGACCTGCCACACTATCCTTAACCAAAGATTACGACATCGCGTGTCAACTCACACCGCATGTAAATGCCACATCACCGTGGCATGGAAGCGGCCTCGAAAGTAAGCATGAGGACACATCCTAACCATCCATCTATATCTCATCTCCACACTAACCCAACTAGTGACGGTCAACACCACACTTACATCCTTCCACAATACTACCCGTAGGGAGACTAAGCTCTAAGTATTGGACTACTAAATTTGATTCTAACCATCAAACATACTCATGGCCATAGTTTAACCTTCTATATGTCATTCCAAATGATTTCAACATAATATAATATAATGCGCATAAATAATTGTCTACCAATTTCTAAGAAGTCATTTCGTTTAAGTAAGCTTGGTTCACAATTCAGATATACGAAATCAAATTAGTAATCCTCATCATTCATAGCACTACGATGGTTAACATAAAACAGTTCTCCAAAATCTCGAGTTAATTTGCAACATCAATTCCACCGAATCCAAATCCATATTATATAAAAACGCAGAATTTAAGTGCAGAATAAATCTAGACAACAACTTCAACTGGAGATTCCTGAAGCTACAGGAATCTGGTGAAGACGTGTAACCCCTCGATGGAAAGGTCTTTCCATGGGATACAACCTTTATGTTCAGACCATAACCCAGATTAAATGGTATCATACTTGAAATCAGCCTTTAACTCCGCTGCGTACAAAACACAATTTCTGCATGCAGGATTTATCGGACGTCATATTCGTTCAGTCTTACCTGTGGCTATAGACTTCGCATGAAGGCGTGCAATCACTTGTTGGAAAGGAATTTTCAAGGGATTCAACTTTCATGTTTAGTCGACAACCCAGATATGGACATATACAAACCTGAAAATGGCCAAGAAGATCGCTGCGCGCAGAACACAGATTCTACACGCATCTTGAAGAGGAATGAACGACATCAACTCATCTTCCTCCTCAAGTCGATTCTCCAAAATCACCTCCAGCAATTCGCCACCCTTATTCACCCTCATGAGGCCTTTAATCTTCATGAAACCATCCCACATTCTTGCATAGAAGGTTGGAGAGGTTGAAGACATAACTAGCCTTAGAGCACAAGCCTTAGGACGGCCTCTTCCTAGAGAAATCACCATCTCGCATGTCTAGACTCTTTTGAGTCGACATCTCGCCTAGATAACTATAGATATAGCACCAAGGGAGAGGGGAGGAAGCTCACCTCATTTCCGGCGTTTCCACTATTTTCGGCCATGGATCATGTAACTCTTCTTGGCGCCATCTTCTCCTTCACGGCGACGGCGGATCTTCTCCTCCAAGACTTTCTCCAGCAGTTTCCTTCTCTACAGAATTTTCTCTCAGGAAATAGGGGATGAAATGAGAATGAAAACGGCTAGGGTTTTCTCTTCCCCTTATATATGAAAAGTGACACGAGTAGGGACACGCCATTGTCCTTACCCGTGTCCTGCTTGGGCGAAACGATAATGGCAGTTTCTGTGTCGTTTCAATACTCGACACAGGTAGGGACATGCCCGGGACACGCCCGTTTCCCGACCCGTGTCCACATGACACGGCCGTGTTCCTCCTCTGGATACATCTCGATAAACTTAACTCGACACAATGACACATGGGTAGGGACACACCCGTGTCTCTACCCATGTCATACATTTCATTGATCTTGACACGTTCTGTCGAGTTAGACTTGTCTCACACACACACATGGGTAGGCCCGTGTCTTGCATCATGCTGTCGACACCATAGTGTCGACACCTCAACATCTGGGTGTCAACACACTATATCGGCACCTAGTGCTAGTGTGTCGACATAGCAAGTATCGACACATGGTGTCGACACCAGTGTGTCGACACCTCAACCTGGATGTCGACACAATGTGTCGACACCTTGACCCAGTGTGTCGACATAGTGTGTGTCGACATACGGTGTCGACACCAGTGTGTCGACACCTCAACATCAGAGTGTCGACACACTATGTCGACACCTTGACTCCAGTGTGTCAACACCTCGACACCAAAGTGTTGACCAATGACTCGGGTGATACAAATCCTATCCACACGTGCTGCCCAGTTGTCAACACTCCCCTGAACCCAAGTCAGCTCTCCTGACTCAAAAACACATACGAGGGGCCTAATGCGATTCGGGACGTTACAAAAATTCCAAATATCCTGTCATACCCTGCAGATTTACTGGTAATCTTTTTCTTAATAGAATCAAATATGATTGATCCCTAGTATATCCTTTTCTGACTAACCAAAGCACTCATCAAGTGAAACTGATGCCTGGTTATATAGTCATGGGCAGAGTGCTTGCCTAACAAAACTTTACAAACAATGTCTGCTAAAATTTTGTACTCAATAGAAAAGTTTTTCTTTAATAGGTGATTAGGGTTTCCCTAGGAGTGACCCAACCTATCTAGAATTTCATTAAATTCAGAACTGGACAAATCTATGTCATCTTCTCCGTTAAGAAAACCAAAAAATTCAGTTAAAATTTCAGGTGATAAAGTAACTTGGTTTATTAAGATTGATCCTATAATAACTGGGTTATCTTGAATCTTTGTTATATGCATCCATTCCATGATCTCAAATATTGGGAGTTTGATCCTTGTGGACATGAAATACTGCATATTCTGAGCTTCAAACAGATGTAAGATGTTCTGGAATATTTGGTATGAATGGCTGAATGACTCCATGTCAATGTCGAATCCAGCATCAAATTTTGTTACTGAAAGGATTACTTGAGAAATCGCCATTGCTCTACAGGAAAAGAAAGATCAAGTGCAAAGGGAAATGAAGAAAGAACGGGATTGAGTTCTATGAAAACCTAGTTATAAGTTTTCAGATGTTGAAAAGGCGAAATCCATACGACGCAAGACAAAACATCGAACCCGGTTCAATGAAAAAAAATCTCACAAGAAATTCATTTCGTCGATCTCCAGTCGACGAAAGTTTTGCGAAGGAAATATATTTCGTCGAGCTCAGTTCGATGAAACATACTTGAAACTAATTCGTCGATTTCAGTTCGTCGAAAGTTTCTCAAAGAAAGTTCGTCGATCTTTGTCTGACAAAAATTTCACGAAGAGTTCACAGTTCATGGATCTCCATTCTACGAAAGGTGGACAATTCGTCATTCTCAGAATAAAAAATCAAATTAATGAGTCTCCATTTATCATGCCTTACTAATTTAAGAATAAAAGATGTTTCTTTTCATCTAAGAGTTTAGTGAAAATATCTGCTCTTTGTAAATCAGTAGAGATGAAAACAAGATTAATTTTATTTTTGTCTACCTTATCTCTCTGAAAATGATGCCTTATTTCTATATGCTTTGTCCTACTATGATGGACTAGATTTTGTGCAATTGATATTACACTAGTATTGTCATAAAATATTGTTCAATTATTTAAGTTGAGTCCAAAATCTGGTAGCTGATTTTGAATCCACAAAATCTGTGAACAACAGCTACCAGCTACAATGTATTCAGCTTCAGTAGTTGAGGGAGACATAGAAGTTTGCTTCTTGCAAAACCATGACACAAGCCTATCACCAAGGAACTGACAAGTTCCTGATGTACTTTTTCTATCAACTCTGCATCCAGCATAATCAGCATCTGGGAATCCAGTTAATTCAAATTCTGACTCTATTGGATACCAAAGTCCTAGATTTGGGCAACCTTTTATATTTCTTAAAATCCTTTTAGCAAAAATTAGATGAGATTCTTTACGATTTACATGGAACCTAGCACAAATACAGGTAGCAAACATTATGTCTGGTCTACTAGCTGTTAAGTATAATAAGCATACAATGATAGTCCTATATATTTTCTGATCAACAGGCTTGCTATGATCATCAGTATCAACAACAGCATTTATAGGCATAGGTGTTTTCATGGCTGAGGCATCTGACATCCCAAATCTTTTAATAAGCTCTTTAGCGTACTTAGATTGGGATATAAAAATGTCATCAGGAGTCCGCTTCACTTATAAACCAATGAAGTAGGATAGTTCATCCATGTTACTCATTTCAAACTTGGAATGCATTAAGTCAGAAAGCCTTCTGCATATTTTGGAATCAGTAGAGCCAAATATTCCTTATTTAGATTACACACAAGAGGTCTAGTACTTGAATATTCCTTATTTTATGTCATGATAAATTTCAAGTCTTATGGTTCAGGTGTTAGCCTGTAAAACCAAACAACCTCCCTCTGATACCAATTAGAAGTGAGGGATAGATCTACTTTACCCTAGAGGAGGGTGAATAGGGTATTTTAAAATCTTGATTTAGTTTTACAGCGGATTTAAAACTAGTGATATATATATATATATATATATATATATATATATATATATATATATATATATATATATATATATATATATATATAGCAATCACAGCACAAATAAAAAAAATAACAATCACAGATGACACAAGGAAATATATAGTGGTTCCCCAATAAATCTGGGTACATCCACTCTTCTACCACCCTGGTTGGAATCGACTATAGGTTTTTGCTCATGTGCCCTACCACCACAGGTTTTTGCTCAGGTGCCCTGCTACCGCGAGATCTATTTTTCAAAGGGAGATCTAGCAACCGTTTGAGCTTTTAATCAGGTGCCCAAAAACAAATCTAAGTCTTTTGATCAGGTGACTTAAGAACCAAGGGGTTTAACTTTTGAAGGGAGTTATAACCCTATACACAATTTATGAAAATAAACCAAAAGAAAATGATGATGTCTTCTCTTTCAAGATTCTCTGAGAAGACTAGTGGACCTGAATCTTCTTATTTGTCAACCTGAGCTCAAAGTTCGCCGAGCTGAGCTAGACTTTCATCGAGCTATGTTTCTGAGTAGAGACCAGAGTTTGTCGACCAGAGCTCAAAGTTCGTCGAGATAAACTCAGAGTTAAGACTATGATTCGTCGAACTGAGATCATCATTAGTCGAACGTAGCTCTACTATCATCGAACTAAATTCTGCTATCGTCGATCTGCATTTCTGCTGGAATTCTTCTGAGGCAATAACCCTGGAAATAAACCTATGACCCTAGAATATACAAAATGGGTCAAAATAAACATTCTAATAGTAATAGGGTTCCAACAAAATCCCTCTTCAAATTATTTTGATATATGTCGGCAATGATTCAACTCATATATAACAGAATATCGAAATCTTTTCAGGCGATTGATATTAATCTTAGAGGTGATTAAGGACGTGATTACAAACAAATTCAAGTCATTATTGATTAATTTTTAGAAGGAATATATCCTCATTGAAACATGGAAGGAAGGTGTGGTAGTAGTTATATATATACGAGAAGATTTCAAATTAAAATAAGTAGAGATCTTATTCTTAATTATCCCTTCTCTCATAGAAGATTTAAAATTCTCCTATCTCTCTAAAAAGAATTTATCTCTAAGAACCCTAGTCAACTAGATCAGCTTCTCTCTATGATATATATAAGGCTCTCCTTCTCAAGAGCTCTTCATCTTCATCCTCAAATTTCCTCACAAGATTTGATTTGTCCTCTATCTTTTAAATCCATCCTTCTTTGTCTAGTGGAATAGCTGTTTGATGATGTTATATTCAAGAATCCACACTGTGCTTTAAAGAATCAAAACCTCTAGTGCTTTGTTGAAGAATGGTTACTTCATAGAAAAATTGCTTCTGCATAATTCCTAAAAAAGTCTTTTTAGAATCTCTCTTATGAAGATTCAGTTGGTTAAGAGTCTCCTTGTCAAAAGACTCAGATCGTTCTCAAGTATACCATTCTCAAAGGATTCATATTAGTTCTGTGAGTCCCCTTATCAAAAGATTCTGATTGGTTTTGGAACACCCTATCAAGAGATTCTTTATAGTGATTTTGTGAATCTCCTTATCAAAAGATTCAAAATATTTGTTTTGAGAGTCTAATTGTCAAATGATACAGCACTATATAGTGGAATTCATACCAATTGGTAGAAGAGGGGATGCACCCAATGTTTAACGGGAATTTGCATATATCTTGTGTGTTCTGATTGCATAGATCTTTATAGTTTATTATAATTTTTATGATGTTTAATATTATATAATTGTTTTTGTGTTGTGAATGTTTAAATTTTTTTTAATAACATTATTCCCCATAGAGTAATTACCAACACACTACCCTCACTTCCATTATCCTAATTATATTTTACAAAAATAAGGTTTTTCATCTTAGGGTTAAAAGTTAGACATGTGTCATTTAATTAGTAGAATTTCTAAAAGTAAAACTATAATTAAGAGCCTTCAAATTCTCATTGTTTTGAGGTTTTAACTTGGTAAATGATGTTGGATCCCTAGTATTTATTTGGGCTAGGTTCACTAATTAGGATGTCTGACCCACAATGTATAGCCAGGGTCATGTGTTTTGAGTCCTAGAGTTTAGGCTAAGTCATTAGTTTCAACCTTACATGGACCAGCCAGCAGTAGACCTTAGAGTGACTCAAGAATTAGAGAAAATCAAGTTCAGAATTTAAGTTCGACGTTTGTCGAACTCAGCTCGACGATAGTCGTGCTCTACTCGACGAACTCAGAGTTAATTCTCTCAGTTGAGCTCGATGATATTTGAGCTCAGGTCGACGAAGTCTAGATTTCAGCCTTTAACATATTCTTTCCAGATTACTTTCGCTGAACTCAGCTCGATGAAGACAGATTATCAGCTCGACGAACTTGGAGCGCAGATTAGGCAAGTTATCTCCAGAATGCTGTTCGCTGAGCTCAGGTCGATGAACATGTTTTCTCAGGTCGACGAACAAGATTTCTCAGCTCGACGAACTTGGATCTCCGATCGACGAAATCTGTTAAGAGGTCGACGAATTCTGTCCAAGCCAGACATAGAGTTTTTCCCTCCTCTATGTCCTTACTTTCTATATTATTTAGCATTGATTTCTCTGAGTAATTAATGAACATATTCTCTTGAATATAGCCATTATTGGCAGCATTGATTATGGTCTTCATCTGAGATTAATAACTTGCCTAATTAAATGGGACAATTGGGAAACTCATTAAAGAAAATATTCTCCAGCCGATTTTCATTCTCCAGGCAATCAGCAATAAATGCAAGGAATTCAAATTTCAAAGGAGAATTTCCACAGATAATATATAAAAAAAGAGATTTTCTCTTTCAGGACACATGCATAGAGAATATACAGAAAGATATTCAGAAATTCTCTGTGCAAGAAAACAACCCGTTTTCTCCTTGATCTTTCTGAAAAAGAAGAAGAAGAACCATCACAATCACGAGTCTTCTTCAACTTCAACTCCAGGAGCTTTCAAGGATAACAAATTTTGAATCAGTCAGAAGTTCCTGGAATACTTCAAGTCAAGGCTGAAGACCTACACCCTGATCAAGGCTCCAAGTGACTTTGAAAGGAGTTCTTGACAACAGCAAATCCACTTATCTTCTCTGTTGATTAGAGAAAGGGAAGACACCATCAAATCTCTATCCCCCTCTTGTATAAAGGGTTTATTAACTCCATTCAAAAGTTTATGTTTGGTTTTTGGGCACCTGATCAAAAACTCAAAGGGTTGTGAGATCTCCCTGGAAATAGATCTTGTGGTAGCAGTCACCTGATCAAAAACCTGCTAGTGGATTCCTACCAGGGTGGTAGAAGAGTGGATGTATCCAGGTTGGGGAACCACTATAAAATTTCTTGTGTTGTCTGGTTGCCCTTTTTCTTGTTGTTCTTATTGTGGCTGTGATAGGCTAGCTGTGTTGTGATATATTGATGTGTTGTGTTAGATTAGATTAATTTAGACTATTTTTCCTTTATGTTATTATTGGTATCGCATACTATTTACTCTGATAAAAATTTAAAACAGCCAAAAAGTTTTATTACTCTATTCACCCCCCCCCCTCTAGAGTAAATCATATCTAACCCCTATCATTCAATTGGTATCAGAGCAGGTTCCTTTGGTTATACAAGTTAACACTTGAACAAAGATCCTTGATAGATCTGATTTCTGTTTCCCTAGTTTTTCTACGTAAGTTCACAGTATGGCACAGAACAAGGATTATGCAAGCACTAGATCTCCAGTGTGCAACTTAAATAAGTTTGCCATCTGGAAGGCAAGAATTAGGCTGTACATGAATTCTATTGATGAGGACATATATAATTTTATTTTGATAGGTACTCCTCAACGTACAGCTGCTACATTTACCTCTACTTCAAGCACTCATTCTGTTCCACCACCTGAGTGGACAAATGTTCAGAAAAAGGCAAAGATAGCAGATGCAAAGGCCATAAATATACTAGCTCAAACTATGATAGATGACATATTCCAAAAAGTGGCTGAATGCACATCTGCCAAAGCAATCTGGGACTCTCTCAACCAGTTGGTTGCTGGATTAGTAGATGAGAGAAAGGACAAGAGATAAACTCTCAACTCCTAGTATGAGAACTTCCAGATTGATGAATCAGAATTTGTTACTAACATGTACAACAGATTAAGTTCAATTATCAGTGAGCTAAAGACCCTGGATAAGGGTATCACTCTCACTGAAGTGAATGAAAAAATCCTAATATACTTCCCTAGCACTTAGGATTCCAGAATATGGCCAATCAAGGAGGCCAGAAGTTTGAATGAGATTTCTATAGAATCTCTTCTTGGTAAGCTCAAATCACATGAGCAACTAATCAAATACAGAGAAGCTGCAGAGCAAAAGACAACTCCACCAGCAAGAAATGAGCAGAACATAGCCTTCAAAGCTTCAGAAGGAACATAAGCCACAACTGCCAGTGAAGAACTTCTGAGTCTCTTAACCAAGAGATTCTACAAAATGGCAATGAAGGACTTCAGAAGAAATTCATCTAGACAAGATGACAAACAAACGTATGACAAGACACCCACTAAATAAATTGTTTGCTTTGGGTGCAGGAAAACAGGACACTTAATTTCAGAGTGTCCATAAAATCAAAATAAGGAAAGAAGAAGAGAAAAGGACTCCAAGAAGCATCACAACAACAAGCCTTCCTCCAGCAATCACAAGAGAAAAGAGAAGGGCTTTGTGGCTGAAACCTGGAGTGATACTGAAGATGAATCCTCATCTTCTAGCTCCAGTGAAGAGGAAGAAGAAGCAAAGGCAAGGGAAGTTTGCCTTATGGCCATCAATGCTTCTTGCAACCCATCTGATTCTGAGGGACAAGGAGAAGAGTCAGACAATGAAGAATCTGAATCAGAGGCAGATCAGGTATTATCATCCTTTGATTATAATTCAGATAGTTTCAAAAATAAATTTAAGTCTTTATGTATAGATTTAATAAATTCTAAAAAAGAAATTAAATACTTAGGGAAAAATTAACAGATCATGAAAACTTTGTTTCTAAAAATATTAAGTTAAAATATGAATTAACTTTAGCTCAAGAACAAATTATATCACTCAAGACTGAATTGACTGAGGCAAGGCAACTTGAAGAATCCCTAAATAGGAAAAGCATCAAGTTGATGGACATCACAAGCACAGTGAATGAAAGATTAAATGACAGGCTGGGCTTAGGTGCTTCATCAAGCCAACCCCCACTAATTCAGAAGAATATATTAACAACTCCAATTAAATTTGTTTCAGAAAAAGGAAAAGAGAAGATAGATAACAATAATAATGTTAAACAAATTGAATTAAAACAAAAGAATAAGAAAAAGAATAAGAATAAGAAAAATCTCAATTATAACAATGTTCAACAGATTTCGTCAAACTCAGATCGACAAAATATGTATATTTCGTCGAACTCAAGTCGACGAACTCCAAACACAAATTTCTACTATAATTATTCGTCAAACTACAATCGATAAAATTAGTATGGTTCATCGACCCGAGACCGACGATTTTGGGGCCCAGAAAATGACTACTTTCATTCTCTGAGTGGAGTTCGACGAACTCATCCCCATTTGTCGAACTCAGATCGACGAACTTACTTGAATTTGTCGAACCCAGTTCAAGTTAACAGAAACTTTAATTATTCCAAAACTCATAATCAACCAAGATCATCCATAAACCAATTTAATCAATGGATTATTCCACCTAGAAGATATCATCCCTTAGGTTATAAATGCCAACCTGAATATTCTTATATCTCTAGTTTTAATTATGTGAAGAAAGATGGACCCAATGTAACCTGGGTCAATAATAGCTAATCTATTTCATTGCAGGTGAAAGACTATCCGACCACAGAGCAATAGTGGTATTTGGATAGTGGCTATTCTAAATACATGACTAGAAACAAGGACAACCTAATCAACTTCAAGTCAAAGTTAGGACCCAAAGAAATAATTGGTGACTCCAATTATGGCCAGACTGAAGGCTATGGAAAGGTTAAGATTGGAACAATCACCTTCAGGAAGGTAGCTTATGTAAGTGGACTGAAGCACAACCTCATCTCCATAAGCCAGTTATGTGATGAAAGGTTTCAGGTATCATTTACTAATACTTCCTGTACTATTACTTCTTTAGATAATCATGTTGTATTGACTAGCACTAGAGTAGGAAACATTTACATAGTTAACTTCCAGTCAGGTAAATCTGAAATATATTTATTTAATCAAACTAGCAATAATAATGACCTTTGGCATAGGAGATTAGGTCATGTAAATTTGAAAAACATTGTCAAACTTTCTAGGGACAACCTTGTTATAGGATTTCCTTCTTTCCCCTATAAGAAGGAAAGCCTTTGCAGGGCTTGTCAATTACGCAAGCAAACTAAAAATAGTTTCAAATCTGTAAATAAAAGTTACTCACCTAGAATATTGTACTTGCTACATATGGACCTTTTTGTCCCTATTGCAGTATAAAATCTAGGATGGAAATCTTATACTTTAGTGACTGTAGATGACTTCTCTAGATTCAGTTGGGTATTCTTTCTTAGATCTAAGTCTGATAACTTCAAGGTTCTTACAGATTTTCTCAAGAATATACAGATTGAGTACTCTACTCCAGTTGCATTGATCGAAAGTGATCATAGTACTGAGTTTGAGGCTCTTTTTATACAAGAGTTCTGTGTGAAGGATAGTATCAGACACTGCTTCTCAACTCCTAGAACACCTCAACAAAATGGGGTTGCTGAAAGGAAGAATAGAACCCTAATTGAATCTGCAGGCACATTACTTGCAGATGCTCATTTTCCCCTATCCTTTTGGGCAGAGGCTGTGAGCACAGCAAATTATGAACTTAATAGAAGTCTTATACACAAGCTTAAGAATAAGACTCCTTATGAGCTACTTAAAGGGAAGAAACCTAAAGTAGACTATTTCAAAATATTTGGTTGCTTATGTTACATTCACAATAATAATAAGAAACACATTAGAAAATTTGAAGCCATGGATGAAATGAGAATTTTTCTTGGATATTCCCAAGTAAGCAAGGCTTATAGGGTCTATAATAAATCTACCATAAAAATTGAAGAATCTATTCATGTTTTATTTGATGAGACTAACATGTTTTATAAGGAGAAAGAAATTTCTACCAATAACTCTTTGTAGGAACCACATTTGTGTGAGAATCTGAATGAATTAACCCTCACCAATGAGGTTGTTAGCCATCCTTCTCCACAAATTGCTGAAGACAATGAAGATGAAGACAGTGAAGATGAAGACACTGAAATCAGTGAAGAGCCATCAACAGCTACCATAATTTCACAAGAGGAATTTATTCCCCAAGCTGTTGCTCAACCAACTCCACCTACTGAATTTGTCACACTTAGAGATCACCCTGTATCTCAAGTGATTGGAGACATTTCAGTTGGTGTGCAGACCAGGCATCAACTCAACCAAGACTTGATGCATGCCTGTTTCATATCTTAAATTGAGCCCCAATCCATCAAAGATGCTGAGCAAGATCCACACTGGATTATTACAATGCAAGAGGAGCTCAATCAATTTGAGAGATGCAGAGTTTGAGATTTAGTTCCAAGACCAAAAGACTATCCAGTCATTGGAATTAAATGAGTATTTATAAACAAGCTAGATGCCCAAGGTATTATCATAAGGAACAAGGTAAGGCAGGTGCTCAAGGCTGCAGATAAGAGGAAGGGATTGACTATGAACAGACATTTGCACCTGTTGCAAGGCTGGAAGCAATCATAATATTCTTGTATATGCTGCTTACAAAAAGTTCAAAGTATACCAAATGGTTGTAAAGTGCATTCTTGAATGGTGAACTTAAAGAAGAGGTATATGTGGAGCAACCACCAGGTTTTATCTCTCCAGCTCATCCCTCTTATATCTTTAAATTGCATAAAGCTCTCTATAGTTTAAAGCAAGCTCCAAGAGCTTGATATGAAACCTTAGCTAGCTTTCTTCTAGAGCATAAATTTTCTAGGGGCATTGTAGATAGGTCAATATTCACTAGACACCATAAGGATCAAATCTTATTAGTACAAATCTATGTAGATGACATTATTTTTGGATCTACAGATTTCAAACTATGCAAGAGGTTCTTTGACCTCATGCATTCAAAGTTTGAAATGAGTAGCATGAGTGAGCTCTCCAACTTCCTTGGTCTCTAAGTGAAGCAGCTACCTGATGGCATCTTCATATCCCAATCTATGTATGCTAAGGAGCTAATCAAAATGTTTGGGATGTCAGATGCCTCAGCCAAGAAAACACCTATGACTACATATGCTATAATTGACTCTGATGAACATGGTAAACCTGTTGAGTAGAAATTATATAGGGCCATTGTTTGGTCCATGTTATATCTTACAGCAAGTAGAGCAGACATCATGTTTGCTACATGCCTTTGTGCTAGGTTCCAGGTGAACCCTAAAGAATCTCACCTTATTTTCTTAAAAAGGATTTTAAGATATATAAAGAGTTGTCCTAGTCTAGGACTCTGGTATCCAACAGAGTCAAAGTTTGAGTTAACTGGATACTCAGATACTGACTTTGTTGGATGTAGAGTAGACAGAAAAAGCACCTCAAGGACATGCCAATTCCTTGGTATGAGACTAGTGTCTCGGTTTTGCAAAAAGCAGTCATCTGTGTCTACTTCAACTGCTGCAGCAGAATACATAGCTGCTGGCAGTTGCTATTCCCAGATGTTGTGGAATCAAAACCAACTCCTAGATTATGGCTTCAACTTAAATAATTCAACCTTACTATATGATAACACAAGTGCAATTTCCATTACACAAAATCCAATGCATCATGGTAGAACTAAGCACTTAGACATCAGGTATCATTTCATTAGAGAGTGTGTGGAAAAAAAAATTAATTTTGTCTACATCTACACTGATTTGCAAAGAGCAGACATCTTCACCAAACCCTTGGATGAGAGGAACCATCTGTTATTTATAAATCAGCTAGGTATGATCAATGGAGAGGCCTTAATTTAAATTTCTGTCTACGGTCAAAGAATTTGCCACCGTTCGTCGAACGGAGATCGATGAACTGAGAAAAGTTCTTGAGAAATTCATCGAACTGAGATCGATGAACTCTCTATGTGTGAAGATCTTTTCGTCGAACGGATATCGACGATATTGCTTCAAAAAAATTTCGTCGACCAAAGCTCGACGAATTCTTTTGTCAAAAAATATTTTGTCAACCTGAGATCGAAGAATTTTTATTTTTCGTCGGACGGAGTCTGCCGCTTCATATTCTGAAAACCATATATCTAGGTTTTTTTCGAGCTCCGTCCTGCGCTTTCTGTTCTCTTGCACTTGATCTCTATTTTTCATTTGCAGGCGAACTAATGATGATTCCAGCGAACTCCTTGGCAGCGATGAAGTTCGATATGGACTTTGACATTGATTTTGATTCCTTCCAGCACTCATACCAAATCTTCTTGGACATACTGCAATTGTTTGAAGAACAAAATCTGAAGAATTTCATGACTCAAAGAATAAAGATAGCAGCAAAAGAGATTAGAGAATGGGTATTCTCTTCCATAAGACCAGATGCAGATACCATGACCGGGACCATATCTGGTAACCCAATTTCTCTTTCCCCCACCATTTTGACTGAGATTTTTGGTTTCATGAATGGAAACGAAGATATAGAAATGTTTAGTGATGACTATGATAATACGCTAATAAAGATGGGCCATTCGGGAGAAAACCCAAATAAACTACTGAAGAAAAATTTATCTTCTGAGTATAAGTTCTTAGCCGATGTAATTGGCAAGGTTCTGCTGGGAAAACATACCGCCCATGATTACATTACTAGGCACCAGTTCTTGGTGATGGGTGCTCTAGTTGAAAAGAAAGGAGTAAACTGGGGAAAATTATTGTTTGATTTGATAAAGAAAAAGAATAATAAGAAAGAGGTTTGTTTTGGAAGAATACTCGGCATATTCTTTCAGGAAAAAGCATCTGAATCACTGGTCTCACAGACCAAATTCATAAATGCATCTAAAAGGCTGACTTGTGCCTTATTTGGAACGTAGGAGAGGACCATATCTAAGCCATCCAAGGCTTCCTCCTCTTCCAGGACTTCTGAGAGCACCAGGGCTGTGCTAGCCACTCCTCCACCTCCAGAAGATGTCCTTCCTTCCACCAGAATACCTTCACCTCTTCCTCAATAACCACTTGCATCACCAATACATCCACCAACACCAGTTCCATCTCCTGAGCACATAACTCCACCTCCATCTCCACTTCCACCTCATCTAAATGACACATATCCTGAAACATTCCTTTCATCCCCCACTTTTAATCTACTCACCTCCTTACCATATACACCTACTTCACCTGTACATGATAATTCCACTCCAATACCATCTCTAACTGCATCACCTTCACAGGATGACATTATGCCAGATGTCACTCCTCTTCCTTATCCATCTATATCTGCTCAAACTCCACCAGAGTTTATGGGAATAGATTCCTCCTCCCTTTCCTCCATCCTGGAGCATATCACTCCAGTGATCAGACAACTAATAGCAGAGGTCTTCACACCTCTTGCTGCCTCCATTTCTTATTTTGCTGCTCTCCTTGCTGCCTCATTTGTCCCTTCTTCTTCTAGGGGCATGATCCCAGTATCCACTGAAATCATGCAGGGGGAGATGTTCAATGAAGAAGTAGTTCCAGCTCCAGCAGCAGCAGCAGTAGCAAAAAGTTTGCAGATAATTTAGCCTACAGATGCAGAGACTGATATATATGTATGCTTACAGAAGCTGAGCCAGTAACAATTGATACATTATGTACATGTACAGCTATAGACATGCCAAAAGTTTTGACTGTGGGTGATTGTTTTGTCAATCCCATAGTTGATTTATTTAACTTATTAAATTATTTTGATACAGTTCATTTGAATTTTCTTCTAGTAGTCTGCCCAAAGACTTCTATGGCCATTGTTCCATATTTTTCTCCAATAAGCCCTACAGTTGTTAAGCAACTCAAGGTAAGTTTTGCAATAACAGAGCCTCCAATTATATCATCCCCTCCCAAGGATATTTCTCCTCAGAAGGCTATCTCACCTCCTATATATATAATGGATGATAGTCCTCTTCCAGATCTAGATGAAATTATTATGGCTGATATTGAAGAAGAGAATAAGTTACTTTCTGAAAATGTTACTGAAGCAGAAGTTGATGTTGCAGAACCTCCAGTCCAGCCTCAGGCTGAGAAACAAATATCCAGAGATATTCTGAATGCCATTGTTGCCTTATATGATAATCCTCAAGGATCTTCTAATGATGAAGAAGATGATGATGACTCTGAGGATTCTGATAATACTAAAGCTAAGAAGAAAGCTGTAAAGAAAAGAAAGGCTATTCATAAAGTTGCTCCCAAAGTAAATCCCACTCATGATACTTCATACTACATTCTACAGAATATTACTCCATATCCAGGGATTCCTGCATGGATGTGGTTATCCAAGAATGAGCAAAAAGCCAGGAAGAAGAGTAGAAGGTACTCTCCTCCTCCTCCTTCTCGAAGGAACTGGAGAGGCCCTCCTCCTCCTCCTGCTGGTGCTTCTGGACATATTTCTTAGAGATCTACTCCATATGCTCAAAAATATCAAAGACAACCAGGTAGATCTTCAAAATCTCAAGGAAGTAGTCAGTACAGATAATCAAGCAGCAGCAAATATCAGCAATAACAACAACATCAAGACATTAAACAGAAAGCATCTGAAACTGAAAAAGCTGAAAGTCCAAAAAGGCCGAATTCTCCACCAATTCCAATTGTAGATCCAGAACAAGATAATACTGCAAGAATGGCCAGATTCCAAGAGCTAGTGTGACTCTCCATGATTAATAAAGCCAAGGATGAAGGCAGAGATCCTTCTCAATTCTCCACCATGTCATCTTATAGAAGAGAAGAACTTAAAAGGTATGAAAAGGCTAACAAATTTTTCAATATCGATGCTTACATGAACTTGCATCCAGAAGCTGTTGTACCAAGTGCCACTTCTCTCAACATTATTACAGCTGCTGACATGAAAATGTCTAGAAGAGAAGCATCCAATCTTAATAGAGAAATCAAATTCAGATAGCCTTTTGGAAGCTCTTAAAAATCTGAAAAAGCAGACAACGAAAAGAAATTTAAGAAAAATGATACATTCTGTTTAGTCTTTATATTGTGTGAACTATATTTGTTTTAATCTGTCACAAAACTTATGTTATGTACATATCTGCTAAATGATTTAAATTTTCTGCCAGATATATTTATGTTGCTTTGTGATTTTCTTTTTATATTATTAGTGACCTCACCCAAATAGGGGGAGATTGTTGGATCCCTACTGTGGATTTGGGCTAGGTTCACTAATTTGGATGTCTGACTCACAATGTATAGCCAGGGTCATGTGTTTTGAGTCCTAGAGTTTAGGCTAAGTCATTAGGTTCAACCTTACATGGACTAGCCAGTAGAAGACCTCAGATTGACTCAAGACTTAGAAGAAATAAAGTACAGAATTTAAGTTTGACGTGCGTCGAACTCAGCTCGACGATAGTCGTGCTCTACTCGACAAACTCGGAGTAAATTCTCTGAGTTGAGCTCAACGATATTCGAGCTCAGGCCGACGAAGTATAGAGTTCATCCATCAACACATTCTTTCCAGATTACTTTTGCTGAACTCAGCTCGACAAAGATAGATTATCAGCACGACGAACTTGGAGCGCAAATTAGGCAAGTTATCTCCATAATGCAGTTCGCTGAGCTCAGGTCGACGAACAGGTTTTCTCAGGTCGACAAACATGATTTCTCATCTCGACGAACTTGGATCTCCGATCGACGAAATCTGTTCAGAGGTCGACGAATTCTATCCAAGCCTAACTTAGAGTTTTTCCCTCCTCTCTGTCCTTACTTTCTATATTATTTAGCAGTGATTTATCTGAGTAATTAATGCACATATTCTCTTGAATATAGCCGTTATTGGTTGCCTTAATTATGGTCTTTATCAGTGATTAATTACTTGCTTAATTAAATGGGACAGTTGGGAAACTCATTAAAGAAAATATTCTCCAGCCGATTTTCATTCTCCAGGCAATCAGCAATAAATGCAAGGAGTTCAAATTTCAAAGGAGAATTTCGACAGAGAATATATATAAAAAGAGATTTTCTTTTCAGGACACATGCATAGAGAATATACAGAAAGATATTCAGAAATTCTCTATGCAAGAAAACAACATGTTTTCTCCTTAATCTTTCTGAAGAAGAAGAACAACAACCATCACAATCAAGAGTCTTCTTCAACTTCAACTCCAGGAGCTTTCAAGGATAATAAATTCTGAATCAGTCAGAAGTTCCTGGAATACTTTAATTCAAGGCTGAAGACCTACACCCTGAGCAAGGCTCCAAGTGACTTTGAAAGGAGCTCTTGACAACAACAAATCCACTTGTCTTCTCTTTTGATTAGAGAAAGAGAAGACACCATCAAATCTCTCTCCCCCTCCTGTATAAAGGGTTTATTAACTCCCTTTAAAAGTTTATGTTTGGTTTTTTGGCACCTGATCAAAAGCTCAAAGGGTTGTGAGATCTCCCTGGAAATAGATCTTGTGGTGGCAGTCACATGATCAAAAACCTGCTAGTGGATTCCTACCAGGGTGGTAGAAGAGTGGATGTACCCAGGTTGGGGAACCACTGTAAAATTTCTTGTGTTGTATGGTTGCCCTTTTTCTTGTTGTTTTTGCTGTGGCTATGATAGGCTAGCTGTGCTGTGATATATTGCTGTGTTGTGTTAGAGTAGATTAATTTAGATTGTTTTTCCTTTCTGTTATTATTTGTATCACATACTCTTTACTCTAATAAAAATCTAAAACAACCAAAAAGTTTTATTACTCTATTCACCCCCCCTCTAGAGTAAATCAGATCTAACCCCTATCTTTCAAATGATTTTCTAAAAATGGAAAAGGAATATAATTTGTAAAGCTTGTGGAATTCTTTATGAAACTAATATACGGAAATTTAGATATTGAGGTCATATTAACCTCCTAAAAATACTTGAATAAAACTACTAAATGCACATCAACACAGATTTTAAAGTAAGGCTAACTACTGAGAGTTGAGTCACGCCAAAAACCATAGAAATGGCTCTACTGTGGATCAGGTGTGGATCCTCTATATGACCAATCATTATTAAGAGAAATAAGGATAATCACAACGTTGGATCTAAGTCTTAAGATTTGATAGCATTTGTAGGTGGGCAGGTTGTCAAGACTAGTGGCATTCCTCAATTCAATAGGCCCTGTCGTGTATCATGTGGTGTGCATATAATATTTTTGTGTATGTCCCACTAAAATGTGTATTCTTGTTGGTACTGAATGTGTTCTGGGACCTGGACCCAAGAAAAAGACCGCCATCAAATGAATAAGTTGTTGCCTCTGATTGGTTTGTCGGAGGAAAGATGTCATCCAGGACAAGTCCTGATGACCTAATGTCTCCATCAATCAGCGAGAAACCCACACCTATGATCCGCACTTTGGCATCCTAAAAAAATTATTTTTTATCAATATTACCACCTCAAGGAACTTTAGAGGGTGTAGAGGCATACCCTCCATCCATCCATATCTCTCCAAAAAACCGAGAATGACCTAGGGAGATTTAACTCTCAGTGGTGGTCCAAAGCTTATGAGGTGTCTAGAAGGGGGCTACATTGAACTAAACTCCAATGCACAATATCAGAGAGGCTCTAACAGATGTGAGGAGTAAGGTATGCCAGCTATTTAGCGGTCTTCTAGTGTTTCTTGGTCGGCGAGGCATCAACAGAGGGAGGTGGATGGATAGATAATTGAATATATAACATCATTCATACAATTAAACCCCCAAGAGTTGTTTTGTCATGACTAGGTCATTGCAAAACCCTAGGAAGCTCAAGAAGACCAGGTGAACTATGACATAAAGGTAGAAATCACTTTGGTCTGCAAATAAAATAATTCAAATACCAATCCTAGGGTTTGACTTTAGGGCTTTAACTTGACTCCATGACCCCACCATAGCACTCCTAACCCTTTGATAGGTCCATTGGGTCACAAAGGACCCATTGGAGGCAACCTAATTTGTAAAGTTGACCAAAGTCAACCCTAACCCAAATTAGGTCAAACTAGCTCACATAAGGTCAATTCACCTTCCCTTATCCAATTTGACCCCACCTAAACCTCCGTAGCCCTAAGGGGGTTCATTAGGTCACCAAGGACCTATTGGGGTCAACCAAAGAGGTCAAGTTGACCAAAGTCAACCTAAACCCTAAAATGGGTCAAATTAACTTAAGTTGACCTATCGTATCCAAATCCACTTGGGCTAAGCCTAATTGGTGTGGCCCATTAGCTTTAGGAGGCTGATATTTACCCAAAATGCCACTCAAATTCTAAAGTGGGTGACTAGGAGAGAGAAACCAAGTTTCTCTTTAATGGAGGAGAGAGAAAAAAGAGGAAGAGAGGTCATTCATGGCCAAGGGAGGCCAAGGGCCTCTCCATTCAATCCTAGTGGATGGATTCACCTCCTCTAGTTAGTTAGGATAAGTCCAAGGGTCTTTCTTGTCAATAACAGTGGCTGAGTGAGGGGAAGTTCAGGAGGCCGATTCCCCTCCGTAATGGCCATTAATGGCCATTGAAGCTTTGGCCCCTCCCCTCCCCCGTTTGATCCTTTTAAAAGCTCACCTAGACCTAGAGCAACCATTTCCACACTTCCCTTGAAGATTTCAAGCCCTCTAGCACTGTGGTTGCAGAGCACCGAGCACCTCCACCATCATCAATGGATACACAGTGATCGACAAGGATTCTACCACCCCAGAAGGTCGGCTTCTTCCCCTCTCCCTCTGTGCTAGCATCTTAGATCGACTGGGAGAGATATCTGGCTCAATTGAGTCCGATCTAGTGAGGAGAATTGAAGAATTTATTATGAAAAAATAAGGTTGCGGGTTCACCAGAAACGTCCTCTCCGGCGGCCGTGTTGCCGCCAAACGATAGCCACCACCTCAACGGAAGTGGTGGTGGCGGTGGCCGGCCAGGGAGATGGCCGGGTCGCCGGGAAATTACGAAAAATGTTGGCACAAGATGTGGCCATCTGGGACGTTGGTGCGATGTAGCAGATGAATAGATGTTGTCAGTTTGGTGCTTTAAGATTCATGTGTTATTTAATTTATTAATTTATATTAATTAGATTTCTATCGTATTTTATGTAGTGGATGGTTTTAATTATTAAAAATACTTAGAGACCTCTATAGTAAAGTTGCCAACATGAAAGTTGTAGCCCTTTAGGTCTAATTTATTTTATAATTTGTTTCAACCCATTTGTGTAGTGGTCTGACCACAACACGCAAAATGTTGCAATCTATACATAGGGTTAGATAGAAACTAAATTGAGTGCCCCCATCAATCTTTCCATCCAAATTACTTTAGAATTGGACTAGAGGTCACTCTTACCTGTACCTATAACATATCCAAAAATGGGAATTTGTGGAAAAAGTTTTCTATAGTTTTTGTAAATATTTAATAATTCATTTATGGTTTAATTAGAGGGCCTATTACCTCACAATTCCCTAAAATTTTGGTGGATGACCCTTAGGCTCATGATAGGTCACTGGTAAAAATCTCAGCTCATTTATGTTTGATGTGAGTAGGTATTATTATGACCAAAGTTTGATCCCTAAGGGGCAAACTAGGGAAAATGGTGCTTGATGGGTTGTGCGGCCAATCCTCACCCAAAAGGAATGAATCCTTGGCAACTGACTTAATGTCATATAAAATACACTCATAAGAGATTTTGGGTAGTTTTGGGTTGGTATGCCCAAGAACCCTAGTGTGAATCCTAGGGTTGAGTTTTGAGCTCAATGAGGGACATGAGACCATATGTCCTTGGAATGCTTTAAAACTTGGTAGGAGAGTTCCTAGGGTGGAATTAAGTCCTAGTGTGTGATTTTAGGACCTTAAGAACTTACATCCCAAATAAAATTGTTTAGGACCAAATAGGGTACTTTTACTCATGATTTTATTAGCTAGTTATATAATCTTGGATGTCCATGAAATTTATGCAATGACCTTAAATAGTTGTCACTAATCTCTGGGAATTTTGTTGTGAATTTTGGAGCATTATTTTTGGTACTTCATTCACAAACATAGTATCTATCCTATTTATCAAGGAATTTATTATGAACTAATTACTCAATGAATAGTCATGAAATTTTGTTTGAGGACATCTTAAGGCTTCCTCATGTTCTGTGAATTTTTATAAAAGTATTGGAAGCCTTTTTATATAGGATGCTTTACAAAGTGCCTTTTAGTAGAATATTTTAAATGATTTATTTGGGTGACCAAACATGCTTAGAAAATTTTGATTTTTGGTCAGTAGACATCTGGTAATATTTTTATAATTTTTGGATGATTAATTATATTATTTCCTATATTGCTATATCATTGTGGTTATTTAGTCGATTATTAGTTTGGGTGTTAAAACCTTTTTGGAAAATTGTGAAATTCAGTAATTACAGCTATTTTGATGATATACTCTTGTC
The DNA here is from genome assembly GCA_039583875.1 of Platanthera guangdongensis. Classification (NCBI taxonomy): domain Eukaryota; kingdom Viridiplantae; phylum Streptophyta; class Magnoliopsida; order Asparagales; family Orchidaceae; genus Platanthera; species Platanthera guangdongensis. The sequence goes on along the minus strand of CM077158.1, from coordinate 98,963,017 downwards.
ATAATTTTGTTAAGGCCATATTATGTCATAAAATTGTACTTGGTGTTCAAAAGCACAGTTAGCCTGATTTTGCAGAAAATTAAATAAATTAGGAAAAATATTGTACTCTGGATTTAACCTTAAAATATCATGTTAGACCCCCAGTACTAATATTAGGTCATTTGGATGAATATTTGGAGGGGGTCATCATTCATGCACGCCATGTAGCTCATTATGTCTACACATAGTAAAGCTGTAGAAATAAGATAACATGTAAACCATTGAAGGGGAACGTGAGGTAGTTCATTTATTTGGTCTGGTTGGATAAGAAAGAGGTCATAAGTAGGAGTCAAGTTATGATTGTCCTGTTGACTAGGATGCAAGGTTGTTCTCTGGATTGATGATGGATCGTCTTTCCCATGGAGGAAGTCTAAATACACTTAGGTTTAGTCAAGTGTAAGATCAGGAGAGTTAGGAAATGGGTAGATACCAACAATAATAGGTACTTTGTGAAAGGGATCTTTGGGCTTCAGCCCATCATAGTTCTTAGTGCCCTCAAGAGCCCTTCACACTAAATGTCCTCGGTAGTGCAAGGTTAACCTTAAATCGTAAGACTAAAATGATTAAAGAGCAACTAGTAAATACTAGTACTTCACTTTCACTCACCCTAATGGTTCGGTAGACTTGCTTGGTTTGTTTACCGAGCGGTAGGCTCGGTGGTTGTCAAAATGGGCAAGTTAGTCCGGCGAGCTGAAGGCTCGAAACGTAGTTGTAATGGACAGGTTAGTCCGAGGAGTCGATGGCTCGGGATTTCATGGTTGCATGTGCATAAGGTGGTGGGTCTTCGTTATTTAACAGTCGTTCAGACCGATGTCGATACGATGACTTGGCAGGTGTGTTTTACACTTAGCTAAGAAAAAGACTAGTGGATTTGCCAGAGAGTATGCAAAGGCTCCGTGGTGTATTTTTCGTGTTGAGGCATACAAAGGTCTAGGTTAGGTTGTGTGAATGCCAGCCTAGAGGTGGGGTGGCCCAACCCACTGCCTTTGTTTGCCACAACGGCAGGTACCTAAGAGTTTAGCTTACTCCAAATGGGGTAACTAAAGGTCTGTGCGTATAGAGTCGTGTGTGTATGTTGTACTTGTATGAACATAACATTAAACCCACATAATATAGCATATCATGTCATCATAACAATTCAACCCTTACCCCTAGCGTATAAATTGGAATGGGACTTTTACACGCTAGGCACTGCCAAACGATCCCTTAACTTTATAAGCTTGCATGGGCATGCTTATACGTTAAGGTTATTTTCTTTGTGCTCTCCTGTCACTTTATTTTTCTGTGATGCTCTCTACTTACATGTCTATGCTTCTCTAATCCTATAGAAATGCTAGCATATATTTTGTTACAATGTGCTTGTGATTATATAACTGTTAAGATAGGTCCATTGTCACCTGCTCTTATTCACTCTCCACCTTAATATCTTCCCTCTCCTTCCTCCCACATGGTGCCTTCAAGAGGCGAGGGGAGGCAGGGACAATAGTTGGCATAGTCTTTTGACTAACAATTGGTGGACCAAACATTTTAGCGGCTCCGAATGGGATACATGGGGCAGCAGTAGGAGATGCAACACCAGTGGAGTATACTGCACATAGAGGTAGGCCAGTGTAGTGCAGGAGCACCAGCTTCAGGATCTGTGAGTGATTAGTATATTTTGCATCTGCGAGAGTGTTGTAGTGAGGACATCATGTATTAGGCCAGAGCCCGTTTATATCTATTGATTTACAGCTTCTATTTTTGTTCTGTTACTCTGTGGACTGTGTTGTGATTCTCTTTCAAATATTACATGTGATTTGTGGACTTAGACTTAATTATTCTAACTATATACTTCTACTTCTTGGGTCATCGTTACTGTCGGCAGGATCGACATTTTGTAGTGGTGACCTTCCCGAGTGTTAGTGATACTGCAAAATGAAGATTCTGGGCATAAGACTCCGGAGGCCAAAAAATTGGGGTATTACAGAATATGAGGCTATAGATGTCAATATAGCTTTTAGATGGTTTTTGTTGTTGCAAAATTAGCCTATTAGGTAGTTGTTGGGTCCATTGCCCACAATATCCTAGATTTAAAGAAGTCAATCTTATCAATATCATACACAAAGTTATATTCGATGTATGCTTAAGTTCATGCATCAGGTTAGTCCTTATAACATTAATAGGACATGTATTCCAAGTTTGTGATAGGTGGTCATAAGACAAAAAGGTGGACATAAAGAAGCTGGCTGGAAAGGCAATAATTTGCCTAAGTCCACAGGCATTGAGTGAAGCATGCTCACTTAACACCAGATGTCTAGGTAGAAAGGTGGACACAAAGAAGCTGGCTGGAAAGGCAAGAATTTGCCTAAGTCCATAGGCGTTGAGTGAAACAAGATCACTCAATGCCAGATGTCAAGGAGCCATTGACAAAGTTTGAAATACAACTAAGTCCACAGGCATTGAGTGGAGCAAGCTCACTCAATGCCAGAGGTAAGTAAAGATATTGGCTAGCAAGAAATGTGGCTAAGTCCACAGGCGATGAGTGAAGTGTACTCACTCAACTCCATACAGCTAAAAGTTGTGAGATAGGCAAAGCCTAAGAAGAAATAGTAAGAATGTGGATAAGTCCATAGGCATTGAGTGAAGTCCACTCACTCAACGCCATAACATCAAAATCGTTAAGTATTGCTCAGTCATGTAAATATTTGACTAAGTCCACAGGCGTTGAGTGAAGCTTACTCAATCAACGCCATGTAATAAAAAAACGTTGATTGAACCTTTGTCAGTAAAAGACTTTGATTTCACAGAAATTTGGCTAATTCCAAATGCGGTGAGTATAGCTTACTCACTCAACACTAGATAACAAAAGAATATCTGATAAGTAGTTTGGCGTTGAGTGAAGCTTACTCACTCAATGCCAAGTGACAAATTCTGTCCAAGTATTATGGCATTGAGTGATGAAGGCTCACTTAACGTCTAGTAATAGAAAGTTTGGCTAAGGCAAAAAAGCATTGAGTGATGAAGACACACTCAACGCTCTCAATGCCTAGTAACAGAAAGTTTGGTTAAGGAAAAAAGCGTTGAGTGATGAAAAAACACTCAACGCTCTCAACGCTAGAGAAGCAGGAATATTTTCTATGGCAAAAATCATTGAATGGACTCAATGGTCTCAACGCCTAGAGACAGAAAACTTTTCTAAGTATTTCAGCATTGAGTGAAGGTTGCTCACTCAACGTCTAATGGAAGAGAACTTTTTCTAAGTGTTTTGGCGTTGAGTGAAGGTTGCTAACTCAACGCCTAGTGACAGAATTATGTCTAAGTGTTTTGGCATTGAGTGATGCTTACTCACTCAACGCCTATACTACTGATGCTTCATTTTGGCTAAGTCCACAAATTGTGATGTCAGCAAAGTCAACAAGTCGACAAAATTCAAAATTATTACGGGAAAGCTATAGTACTCGACAAATGTAGCTGTGTGCCTTCAATATTGCAATTAATACAAAAGTAAAGTTGCAATTGTCATTTTCAGTGGGCCCACGGGTCAAAAGAGTTGTTGATGGGATAATAATAAAAGGCAGAGATTGAGGAAGTTTAAAATAGCTTTTGAAAATACAGCTGAACCTCATCTGCTTTATCTTCATTATTATAGAGGCTGAAGAACTAAGTTCAAATCAGCGGGTCTAAAAGCTCAACAAAATTTAGTTGTTGACATCTCCATCATCAACAGCAAGATAGCTCGTGCCATCTTCATCTGCACCAGCAAGGTCAGAGACATTTTCTCTGAGAAAAAGATAGGAGCCAAGAGATAACCCTAGCTTTAGTTTCTGGTAGCTTCAAGCAAGAAAGCTGGTGTCTTTTCTATCTGCACTAGCAAGCTCAGAGTGATTCTCTAAGAAAGAAGATGCAGTAAGGGCCGACCCTTATTGCAGGTACTTCACAGATCCAGCCAATCAATTCTAAAGAACATTCTCTGGAAGCTGTGAAGAAGAATGCTTGAAGAAGTAGTGATCTGAAAGAAGGCTCAGGGGACTATTCCATTAGGTCAAAGTTAGGGCTGAATCTCGGCATCCCAGGAAAGAAAGAAGAAGTGGAGCAGTTGTCTGCAAGTTACTTTCATCACAAGCCAAAGCATCCTAAAGGTTTGTATCCTTGTTGCTGAGAAGAAGTTAGGGTTGGGATTATCTTAGATCATGTAGTAGCAAGTCTAGCTGCAGTCTCTTCTCAGTTTCGGCAGGAAAACTTTTTGGTGCTGAGAAGAAGAGGATAGGGCTGAGTAATTCTCAGTTCAGGTAATAGTAGGCTCTGGGATTATTTCCTTAGAGTCAATGTTGGGCTGATTTTATCTCAGTCCAAAAAGATTGGCACAGAGAAATATCTCTTGTGTCATGACTAACTCACCAACCTATTTCGTCCTTATAGGATCCTTTTAGATCTGAGTGGTAGGAGCAAATTTGCTCTGAGGTAGGATCCGAGTTTGGATCTGAGTTGTAGGGTTGTTTAGCCTGAGGTAGGATTTTGTTGGAAATCTGAGGTAGGTGATCATTTAATCACTAAGTGTAGGATCCAGTTTGGATCTGAGGTAGGCCCTTTGGGTTTGAGGTAGGATAGTCATTCTCTCTGAGTGCAGGGCACTTGTGCCCGAGTTGTAGGATCCTTTGGATCTGACGTTGGGCTTTATGCCTGAGCTGTATGAGAGTCATTCTCTCTGACGTAGGATCCCTTGTGGATCTGAGGTAAGGTTGTCCTCCCAGCCTGAGTTATACGGCCTTTGGGCCTGAGGTAGGTGATCTTTGGATCACTGAGTTGTACGACCTTATTCCTGAGTTGTACGTCCTGGAGGAAACCAAGTGGTCCTGCGGGATCGTGTTGTAAGCTCTTAGGAGCTGATATTAGAGAAGTGCCTAGTCTAACTATAAGTTAGAAAGATGGGAGGGAAAGTGGACGTACCCATAATCTGGGGAACCACTATATATTCTGTGTGTGCTTCTTTGTGTTGTCTCTTTGTTGCAGGTGTGTGTCTTGAAAGCTTAACTACTAACTAACAAAGAACCTCAAAAAAAGGAAAATCAAAGATAGTCACAAGTATCTACGAAACTTATTCACCACCTAGGTGATTTAGCTATTCTTGAAAACAAAGACTTTCTGTGGTATGTTGCTGAATTAGGGGGCTAATGGTCAGTTTATAGGCTATATGTCTGTGGTACCTTCCACTATCTCGATGGAGAAATTTCTCGGCCACCATAGGCAACCTCAAGCAGTAGCCAGCATGCAATTGCACATCTTGTTCTTGGGGAAGTAAAGAATATTGGGATGAAGGGGGAAGGTCAGTCTCAAGGGAAGAAATTGTGATTTTGAACAATTTCAAGCTTATTAGATATATATTGGATCCAAACCAGGCCACTAATCTAATTTTCAATGTCACTTTGGAAAGTGCTCCAAGGAGTGGTTTATAGGATAGGTCTTGGGTGGTCCCATGGGTATATTTGACTATTTTTATCTTTGAAGATCACTTTTAAGTAGATTTGACAAAATTATGCTCTATGTGTGTGGTTCCCACTATTAGATTTGTAGGCGCCCTTATAGGGGGATGAATAATGCCTTTTAGGATATTTAAATCTTACTTAAAATATCAAAGTTACTTAATCAAATTTCAAAATATTTTATCAGAAAAGATATTTTAATATCTCCAAAATTTTATTTTAATATCTCAAAAAATATATTTTAATATCTCAAAAAATATTATATTGAAGATTACTTTTAAAGGAGGTTGAATTTCAATATTCCTTCACTAGCGCCAGTGTTACCACTGACTTCTGGCACTAGTAACAAAAAGTGAAATTCATGCGTGTATTCTAAAAAGTAATTTGCAATATGTTTTCTTTTAATGCTTTGAGGGAGAAATATTATTTAAAACATTTCAAAACATTAAATAAAATCAATTTATTAAAACAATGAAATACGTGATTTTATTTCATAAAAATTTATTACAAAATATTTGATTTCTATAATGCTATAAATCAAGACAAAATATGAAAAACTCTCTTTTCCTTTTCTATGACGTCCATTTGTAACAACCCCATCCGTTCATATGGTATATTCTAGAAGGTCCGGCCGGGGCCCCACAGGATATATCACAAAACAGGCGGTGAAGGTACAGGATGATACCAGAGTAGCGCATTTCACCTATCACACAGCATTCTAGCGGAAGCCTAGACTACAACTTGAACTCCTCATGAATGCCCAAATATAAAACTCCATATTTTATACGATATAGGAATGTCTTACAACAAGTACAAAGAGTGGCATTATGGCCTTACATGGCTTTCAAACAGTGGCCTAAACAAATTGGCGCGCAGGCCGGCCACATGAAAAGAAACTACACAAAAGTAACACATTTAGCCTTCGAGGGCTAGCAGCAATCGCAGCAACAGCAGCAGGAACATCAACCTCTATGCGTCCCGCTCGGCTCTCCAGCACCTGTACAGGGACAATCCACCCAATGGTGGTAAATAAAAGAAACGGTCAGCGTTCAGCTGACCAAATTATAACGACCCTACCCCTTTTCTCAGGGCAGCGGTATTCTTCCCTGCAGGCATATCATATCACAAGTATGGCAATATATATCATCAAAATGTGCTTTCACGCACACAAGCCATAACAATCGTTCTCCACCCGGCCCAACGGTCCGTGCACTCAGGGCACATTCTTGGTGTTCTGGCAAAGCTCTTGCCCACCACCGTATCAGGGTCATCACCCAACGGTAAATCTCTTGAGCATTTACTCCATGGCGTGCAGCTGGAGTTAGTCTTCCTACACCGGGATGGCCCGTAGCCCCCCATTGTGTGATGGTGCGCAGGCCGAAGACTCTTGCTATGCGCTCCAACAGACCGCACCTTTTGGTCTCACGTCGGACGGACATAGCGCAAGTTAGATCCTCCACCCACCGTTGCTCAAATCGCCTTGCCTTCTCCGAGTACAGCGTACTCATGGCTATATCAAAGGCGCGGGTCGATCTCACCAATCCTGTTCTTGGCATTCAAGCCTGGGTATTTCTCTATACCCATATCTTTAGCATAACAGCGGGTCTTTCCTGGGCCTCCCAGTACTTCCTGTGACTCTCTTCACAGGTGGACACCGCACAATCACAAATGTCAGAGGTCTTTCCTGGCTACCATGCCAGTACTTCCTGTTACTCGCTTCACAGGTGGACACCCTACGATATCAAGCATCATAACGGGCCTTTCCTGGTCATACCAGTACTTCCTGTACCTCATTCACAGGTTGGACCCAAAAATATCACATGGCTATTTTTCCTGTGCTACCACTCCAGTACTTCCTGCTACTCCTTTTCGCAGGCATTACCCGTTGACTCCTTAAACTACACATTATCACGAAGTCTTCTCCGGTTCATATGCAACATCACAAATCCAGACCAACCTGTCCAGATGGGCTTCACACAGCATGCCTATTCCGTACTCCATTTCTGGATCTATATGCTAACAAAGGGGATTTCAAGCATCCACCCAAAGATTCCCAAAATCAGCTACCTCTTGGTGGGGGAAATCACAAGATATGCCAAAAGGAAGCCTTCACATGGCTAGGAAGAAAGGTCGTTACCCTTGACGACCGCTTCGGTGCCATGACCTAAAAGCTTGCTTGAAAGACTCGCAAGAACGTTTCCTCCGCAACGGCAGCTTCAGAACTCTTGTCGGTAAACCGCAGCACCACCAGCAGTAGCCCTTCCCCTTCTTCCTCCTCCTTTCTCTCTCTCTTTCTCTCTTTTGAAGAAAGATAAAGGCTAAGATACAAATGAGCATAAGTTCTCAGTTTCGGCCTTTAGGAAAAAGAGGAAAGAAGCTTCATCCCTTGGATCCAGGCTGAAGGAATGGACAGCCACGATTTTGCCAAAAACACTGATTTTGACCTGACACGGCCTGTGACACGGCCGTGTCCCAGGTCGTGTGCCTCAAGCGGTGGTCAACCGACCTATCCAAACTAGTGACACGCCCATGGGACACGTCCGTGTCATGGGCCATGTCACCAACACGCCTTCAGACACGCCCGTGTTTGTGGGCGTGTGCCTGGGCGAAAAAAAATCCCAAAACATCCCGAGACTTCACACGGCCTGTGACACGCCCGTGTCCCAGGCCGTGTGCCCAGACACGGCACAAAGACACGCCCTGTCGAAATTCTTTCTTGGGGCTGAGTTCGTCAACCCGACTTGACACGCCATGTGACACGCCAGTGTCACAGGCCGTGTGCAACTTCTCGACACACGACACCCACGTCTCGACACTCATGTCTCGACACTCGACGATTGTCGAGTAAAAGTCGTCGAGCACACGACACGGCCTTGGACACACCCGTGTCCTGGGCCGTGTGCCTCCTCTCGACACATCGTCGAGCGAAAATTCGTTGACCCAAAGGCCGATCGTCGACACAACCTCGACACGCCCTGCGACACGCCCATGTTGCAGGTCGTGTCCGCTGACACGCCCTGGGACACGCCCGTGTCCCAGGCCGTGTCACCCAAAAATTCCTATTTCAGAAATTTGGACTGTTACAATCCTCCCCTCCTACAAGAAATTTCGTCCTTGAAATTCAGACACAGGAAGGCAACAGTAACCAGCAAGAAAAATGTTACAACATACCAAATTTTATGTTACAACATCCTCTCTACATATTAAAAAAACAGCTCAGGGAACTCTTCTCGCGTGGTTTGCTCTCGCTCCCATGTCAGTTCTTCACGCCCGCAGTTGTCCCAGCGGACTTTTACCATGCCGGCCGTCTTGTTCCGCAATTGTTTCTCGGCTCGATCTTCGATCTGAATGGGTCTAACTCTCGTTGTTAGCCCATACTCCACCGGCACACGATCATCCGCGATCACTTGAGCTGGATCTTTCACGGCCTTCCGAAGCACCGAGATGTGAAATACATCATGTAATCCACCCAAGTCTGCCGATAGAGCTAGCCGATAAGCCGCTTCGCCCACTCGCTCAACCACTTCAAAAGGACGCAAATATCTTGGACTCAACTTTTTCAATCGTCGAATCCTGGAGACACCTTTGAAAGGCTTGATCTTCAAGTAGACCCAATCGCCAACCGCAAATTCCACGTTCCGGTGCTTGGCGTTGTAGTACTTCGCTTGTCGATCTTGAGCAATAAGCAATCTCTCTCGAATCGTCCGGATGGTTGAGTTTGCTTCATCAACCTCATTTGGTTTAAAAACCCGAGCTTCGCCCGCTTCTACCCAAGCCAAGGGAGTACGACACTTCCATCCATATAGAGCTTCATATGGTGCTATCCCAATGCTCGCCTGGTAGCTATTATTATATGCAAACTCTACCATATAGAGATGATCTTCCCATCTCTTTCCGAAGTCAAGGGCACACATTCGGAGCATGTCCTCCATTGTTCTGTTGGTCAGTTCAGTTTGGACATCCGTTTGGGGATGAAAGGCCGTACTGAAAGTCAACTTCGTGCCCAACAGTCGGTGAACTAGCCGCCAATCATTTGACGTGAATCGCCCATCTCGATCACTTACGATGCTCCGAGGAACACCATGAAGCCGCACAATCTGGTCAACATATAACTTTGCCAAACTTTCAAATGAATCATCCCGCCTGTTCGGGAGAAAATGTGCCACTTTCGTTAGCCGGTCAACAATCACCCAAATGGAATCATTTCCTCGCTGCGATCTTGGCAACCCGTGCACAAAATCCATGGAAATATCATCAAATTTCCACTTTGGGATCGGCAATGACTTCAAAGAACCGCCCGGCTTTTGGCATTCCGCCTTCACCATCGCACATGTTTGGCATTTAGAGACATAAAGGACAACATCTTTCTTGAGCCCTGGCCACCGGAATAGCTTCTTCATATCGTTGAACATCTTTGTGCTCCCGGGGTGAATGGAATACTTTGTATAATGCGCTTCATACATCAGTTCTTCCCTCAATTTCCCCACATTCGGGATGCACAAACGGCCCTCTTTTCGCAAAAGACCGTCAATCCATGTGAATTTGCCCTCTGGCCCTTCATTCACATAGCGTAAGAGATCGTCATCCAACTCCGTTCCCGGCGAACTCGGTCTGCAAGGTCACATTGCACCTCGGTCCAGTTCAAACATGCAGGGGCAGTGCAATTCTTGTCAACACAATAAATCTCCAATGCCTCCAGCTCCCGGATAAGACCTTCATCATGCCTTTGTAACCAATTTGCTCTAGCCGGAACCTGCCGACTTAAGGCATCCGCGACAACATTCCCCTTCCCGGGTGTATAGTGAATCTCGAAAGTGTAGTCCCTAAGGAACTCCAACCACCTTTGTTGTCACATGTTCAAGTCTTTCTGCCCCAAAAGATACTTTAGGCTCTTATGATCGGTATAAATCTCCACCTTCACTCCATAAAGGTAGTGTCGCCACAACTTGAGTGCAAAAATCACCGCCGATAGTTCCAAATCATGGACGGGATAATTTCGCTCATGCACCTTCAGCTGGCGTGAGCCATAAGCAATTACCTTTCCATTTTGCAGAAGAACGCAGCCTAAGCCGCTCCCTGAGGCATCACTATAAATCACAAATCCGTCGGTTCCATTGGGCGAAGACAACACCGGCGTCGTGGTCAACCGAATCTTCAGCTCTTCAAAAGCTCGTGCGCACTCTGGCGTCCAAACGAAGTTCTGATCTTTTCGCGTCAGTGTGGTTAGCGGCAAAGCGATCCGTGAGAAGTTTTCCACAAATCTTCTATAGTAGCTCGCAAGTCCAAGGAAACTCCTGACCTCGGCCACAAAAGACAAGATTGGCCACTCCTGTATGGCCCTTATCTTCGCTGGATCCACTGCAATGCCCACTCCACTCACCACATGACCCAAAAATGCCACTGACGATAGCCAAAACTCGCACTTCGAGAACTTGGCATAGAGCTGATTTTGCCTCAACGTGTTCAACACCAACCGCAAGTGATTCTCATGCTCAGCTTTGGACTTCGAGCACACCAGGATGTCATCTATGAACACTATCAGAAACAGATCCAGGTACTCGCGAAAAATACGGTGCATCAAATCCATAAACACCGAGGGCGCATTGCACAGTCCAAATGGCATGACGGTGAACTCATAGTGCCCATAACGCGTTCCAAATGCGGTTTTGGGAATGTCACCTTCCCGAATTCTTAACTGGTAATAACCAGACTTTAGGTCCAACTTCGAATAGACGGTCGAGCCCACCAGCTGATCGAATAACTCATCAATCCGGGGTATCAGATACTTATTCTTCTCGGTCAGCTTATTCAGTTCACGGTAATCGATACACAACCGCAACCCACCATCTTTCTTCTTTACAAAAAGCACAGGCACGCTCCTAGGTGACATACTTGGGCGGATATAACCTTGCTCTAGCATTTCTTGTAGTTGAACCTTCAACTCAGCCATCTCTTTTGGCGCAACGCAATATGGCGAGCGGGCCACAGGTTTCGCACCTGACACCAACTCGATTGTGAAGGCAATCTCCCGCTGGGGTGGTAGCCCAGGGAGATCCATGGGAAACACATCTGTAAATTCTTCCACAATTAGAACCTCGCACACACTGGCCTTAGGCTCAACAGCCTGAATCAGTGCAAAATAACATTCCGCACCCTTCCGAACAGCCTTGACTACCTGGAGTGTAGACATCAATGTCCCGCCCACTCCTCGCATACCCGCGAGCTTTGTCTCCTGTTCGGTATTCTGGACCAACGTGATTTCTTTGGACTGGAAATCAATCATAGCATGCTGCTCCGTAAGCCAATCCATCCCAAAAATCACGTCGAATTCCGATATTGGCAAAACAAAGGCAGTTAAACTGAAATCCCGACTTCCTAGTTGAACCGCCACATCGCAAGCTTGATCCGCAAGCATCTAACAGCCATTCGGCAACATCACTCTGACGCTATCTGTCTTTGCACGACTGGGTATCCCAAGCCGCGTAATAAACTCACTAGACAGAAAAGAATGCGATGCACCTGTATCAAACAGTGCTCGCGCCAGCGTATCCCGAATCATCACAAAGCCTATGACACACATGTCACACACACAAACCGCAAACCTAGGGGTACTAAGCAAAGCATACAAACAATAGCATATGCAAAACTAAACTCATACCTGTGACAACGTCACTCTGCTTGATGGCCTCTTGCAGGCCAAGATTGTAGACCCGGGGTTGCGCCTGCGAGGCAGAGGAATCCACCACCGCCTTTCCTTTTTCTGCATAAGATGATCCCGCCTTCTTTTCACTCTTTGGCGGCATCCGACAATCTCGCGCAATATGCCCCATTCGGCCACAATTAAAGCAGATACGAGTATCTGGCTTGGAGGTAACCCCTGACGTTGCTCCCGTTGCAACTGATGAAGGAGATTGGCCACTAGGCTTGGACTTCTTGCCCCATCTCTTCTTATAAAATGGTTTCCCCGATCGGGGCGCCTTCCACTCCGGTTGCGATACAACCAAAGCGCTTTTCCCTTGCACCCTTTTCATATCCTTTTCCAATGCGCTCGCAGTGTCAACCAACGCCTGGAAACCTTGGTTCACAGAACTTGACACAAGGAACCTCAGCTCATCCCTCAGTCCTTCATAGAACCGATTGGTCTTCCTCTGTTCATCAGCAAATATAGAACCCGCATACCACCCCAAGAGAGTAAATTCATGTAGGTACGCGTCAACACTGCCATCACCTTGGGTCAAATGTTGGAATTCATTTTCCATGGCTATCCGCTGAGCCGCAGGAAGGTGCTTTGCTAGGAAGAGTCTGGAGAATTCTTCCATGGATACTTGGGTTAAAGGACGACCCGCCAAGTGATGCAACTCCATCTCACCCCACCACAATCGAGCTTCTCCTTCAAGCAAAAAGGTAACTAAAGTAACTTTCTGATGCTCCGTCGTTCCTATCGCCGTCATCACTCTCTTGATGCGCGATAACCAATCCTCAGCCTGCGTCGGAGTTCCCGCTCCCGAGAACGTAGGCGGATGGAAACTCATAAACCGCGTTAGCTGCTTCTCAGCCGCTCGAGGAGCCACATCCACGACAGGTTCAGGCCTTGCCGCCACCTGTTCTGGCCTCACAGCCGCTTGCTCCTGCCTAAGGGGCTGGCCTTGGATCATGGTAAATAAAGCCTCCGCAACTAAACGCACATGTTCCGCAGACGGTGGAGGTATAGGCACCGCGGCTAGTACCGTACTTTCATCAGAATGCTGGGGCTCAGACGGCCCAGCTCCACTTCGTGTCACCTAAAGGTGGATGAGACACACACATTAGCGGTCGTACCCAAGCAAACAGCACAAAATAAGCACACGCAGGGTCCTTAAACACATAAAGTTTGCATTTCTATCATGGACATTCAGGAGTTCATGCGTAGACTTTGGTTTGCACAAACACGTGCTCACCACCCCACAAAAGAAGTCGACCACGACGTCGAGAGGGAAAGAACAAGACAACCGATACCAAAAATGTAACAACCCCATCCGTTCATATGGTATATTCTAGAAGGTCCGGCCGGGGCCCCACAGGATATATCACAAACAGGCGGTGAAGGTACATGATGATACCAGAGTAGCGCATCGCACCTACCACACAGCATTCTAGCGGAATCCTAGACTACAACTGGAACTCCTCATGAATGCCCAAATATAAAACTCCACATTTTATACGATATAGGAATGTATTAAAACAAGTACAAAGAGTTGGCCTTATGGCCTTACATGGATTTCAAACAGTGGCCTAAACAAATTGGCGCGCAGGCCGGCCACATGAAAAGAAACTACACAAAAGTAACACATTTAGCCTTTGAGGGCTAGCAGCAATCGCAGCAGGAACATCAACCTCTATGCGTCCCGCTCGGCTCTCCAGCACCTTGTTGAAGTATTAGACTGGGCGGCCTTGCGGTCTGATCCAGCAGTTTGTTGACCGAGCGGTCTGGCGGTCTCACTCTGAAGCCTGGAGACCGGGCGGTCTATCGGTCTCCCATTGCGGCCTGTTCTATCCTGCTGGAGTTGCCGAGCGGTTAACCCATCTGTCTAACCGCGCGGCCTGTGCGGTCTCCTTTATTTCTAGCCACTCAGTACTGTAAATGTTTAGTCCCACATTGTTTGTATACTCTCTCTCATATCTCCTCCATTCTATATAAGGGAGGTCATACCTTTGTAAATGATATCGTTTTTGGATAATAAAATTTCAATTATACAAAAGTCTATCCGTTTGTTCTTTCTTATTCGCTACTTTCTACAGGTATCAGAGCACACGGTCGTTTCCTCCTGATTGTGTGCGCTCGGCTTATTTTCCGCTATCCGCGACCTGTCTCGCGGCTTGCCTTCTCGTCTGTCCGCTGCCCTGGTATTAGAGCACACGGTCGTTTCCTCCTGATTGTGTGCGCTCGGCTTGTTTTCTGCTATCCGCGACCTGTCTCGCGGCTTACCTTCTCGTCTGTCCGCTGCCCTGTTTGCGCGGCTTCTTTCTGTCCGCTGCCCTGTTTGCGCGGCTTGCTTCTCCTTGGTTCTCTTCTCCTACTGCTTTTCGTCGTCGCGACCTGTTTCGTTGTCGCCGCGACCTGTTTCTTGCCTCTCCGACTTCCTAGTTGTTGCGGCCTGTGTCTGTTCGCCCGGCCTGCGACTTGTTGTAGTCACTGCTTCTTGCCTCCTCTTTCTCTTCTGTTCGCTCGGCCTTTTCAGTCCGCGCGACCTCTTCCCCACTGTGGCTTTGACTGCTTTCTCGCCGCTTGTGTTCGCGCGGCTTCTTTTTTTTTCTATCCGCTGCGGTTTCTTGCTGTCTTCTATGACTACTTCCGGTCTTACCACTACTCCTGCAGCTCCTTCTCCTCCACCTCCTTCGGGCAACCTTGGCACCCTTTCTAAGCTTGTTGGCTCCAACTATCCCGATTGGAGCGTTTCTTTCACTTTTCTTCTTCACTCTCAACGCAAGCGTCATCACCTCACCGATGACCCTCCTCCTCGTACCTCTCCTGAGTTTGATGACTGGGATGCGAGTGATGCTCTTGTCCGCACCTGGCTGGCCAACAGCCTTTCCGATGAGTGCCTTCCCATCATTTGCCATGATGAGACGATCAAGGCCGCCTGGCTTCACCTCGCTGCTCTCTATTCGAGGGGGGTCCAGACGTCCCGCATTTATACTCTCTATGCGGACCTCTTCGCCTGCCCTTCCATGTCTCCTGCTGCGGCTTATCAGCAGGTTCAGGCTCTTGGTGCTGAAATCCTCCAGAATCGCCCCTTCTCCGCGGACTTGGCCGACCAGCACAAACACTTCCAGGAACTCCTGGTTGTTTGTTATCTTCTTCGTCTTCCCGATTCTTATGATATGATCCGCCAGCAGATCTTGGGTGAGGCGGAATCTCCTACTTTGGATGCCACTGCGGCTCGCATTGCCGCTGTTACTTCGCTGCTCCAGCAGCCTCTATTGGCCTCCACCCCTTCCCAGGACTCCTTTGCTCACCAAGCTCAGAGGGGGGGGGACCTAGTAGCCGCGGCCACTCCGGCGAACGGGGTTCCTCCCGGTTCCTCTGCTCTCACTGTGGTCGTACCGGCCATTCTGTTGACCGCTGCTGGCAGAAGCATCCTCATCTTCGCCCTTCAGGTGATGCTCCTTCTTCGGCCTCCGCCTCTTCTCGGCCGTCTGCCTCTGTGGCCACGACGTCAGGTAGTGCCTACGTCGTTACCCAAGGTAAATGGCTGATTGACTCTGGTGCTACAAATCATATGACGGGCAACCCTCATTGCTTCTCCCGTCTTGAGACACATGACCGCTTACCCCGGTCTGTGTGGCGGATGGTTCACCGTCCCCAGTTCATGGGACGGGCATGGTTCAACTCACCCCCTCGCTTTGCTTGGATGACACCCTCTATGTCCCGAAGTTCCCGTGCAATTTGTTATCCGTTACTACTTTATGCCGGCAACTTCAATGCTCCGTCTTATTCACTCCCACTACTTGTTCTTTTCAGGACCTGAGGAGCCAGCGGACGATTGCTACTGGGACTGAGAGCGGCGGCCTCTACTTCCTCGATGATGTTTCCGCTCTGTCCGCCTACTCCTCCTCCACAGATCTCCTTCAATGGCATCTTCGCCTTGGACATCCTCCTCCTCGGATTCTTCGCCAGCTTCTGCCCCACTTACCTCCTACCAGTTCTCCGCTCAACTGTGGTGCGTGTCAGCTTGGCAAACATCATCGCTCCTCCTTCCCACCGAAGCTAGGCCGTGGCTCCTCTCGCCCGTTTGATCTTATTCATTCTGATGTATGGGGTCCTTCTCCTACCCTCACTGTTGGTCGGGGCAGTTCCTATTTTGTCACTTTTATAGATGATTTCTCCCGCTGTACCTGGGTGTATCTGTTAAAAGATCGCTCTGAACTTTTTTCTATTTGGCAATCATTTTATTTTATGATTCAGACTCAATTTGCTATTTCTATTAAAGTTTTACGTTCTGATAATGCCAAGGAATATCTGACTCATGAGTTCGCCTCTTTCTTTCACCAACATGGCCTGCTTCATCAAACGACTTGTGTTTACACCTCCCAGCAGAATGGGGTGGCGGAGCGTAAAAACCGTCACCTGCTTGATATTGCTCATACTCTCATGATGCAGATGCACGTCCCTCGCTCCTACTGGGGCTACGCTGTGCTACTCGCCTGCTATCTCATCAATCGCCTTCCCTCCACGTTCTCCACGGCCAGACTCCATTCTCCATTCTCTACCCCCAAATGGAACCTTTTCCTCTCCCTCTCCGTGTCTTTGGCTGTACGACCTTTGTTCACGCTCCCTCCGTTACCCGCGACAAGCTTTCCCCCCTCTCCACCAAGTGTGTCTATTTGGGGTACTCTACTACTCAAAAAGGCTATTGCTGCTTTGACCCCCTTCTCCGCAAGAAGTTTGTCTCCGCGGATGTGAACTTTTTCGAGAATGCTTCCTATTTCTCTCCTACCTCTTCTCTTCCTTCTCATCTCTCCGTTCCTTCCCCGCCTCTCGACATTTTCCCACCTCCGTCTCCTCCTCCACCGACTCCTTCCCAGTCCGTCTCCCCACCCACCCCTCCACCCTCCACTCCGCCGCCGTCTCTCTAGTCCCGGGCCAGCCTTCTCCGCCACGGACGCTCCGGTCGCTGACGCTCCTGTCGCTGACGCTCCCGTCGACCTGGATCTTCCCATTGCTCTTCGCAAAGGGGTGCGGGCGTGTACTAAACACCCGCTTGAGACAGTTGTTTCCTATGATCGGTTTTCTCCTTCTCGCAGGTGTTTTGCCTTGGCTATCTCTGCTACTTCTACTCCCCGCACCTACCAGGAGGCTCTTGCTCTCCCTCATTGGAAGTCTGCCATGGATGAGGAGATGGCTACTCTTACTGAACGGGGTACCTGGACCCACCTCCTCCCGTGGGCACTGATGTGGTTGGCTGTCGCTGGGTCTTCGTTGTGAAGTTTCGCCCCGACGGCACTGTGGATCGCTACAAAGCCCCGCTGGTGGCCAAGGGCTTCACTCAGACATACGACATTGATTACTTTGATACCTTTTCTCCGGTTGCTCGCCTCAGCACCATCCGGGTTCTCCTTTCTGTGGCTGTTAACCGGGATTGGGCTATTTCCCAACTTGATGTGAAGAATGCCTTCCTCTATGGCGATCTTCAGGAGGACGTCTATATGGAGCAACCTCCTGGGTATGTTGCTCAGGGGGATACACGTGTATGTCATTTGAAGAAGGCCATTTATGGCCTAAAGCAGAGCCCTCGGGCATGGTTCAACAAATTCAGTGGTATTGTGGCTACCATCGGCTTTCGAAGGAGTTCAGCCGATCACTCCTTATTCATTCGCAAAACGGCCTCGGGACTGGTGGTTTTGGCCGTATATGTGGATGATATTCTTCTTACTGGCGATGACCGAGATGGAGTGGACTTGACGAAGAAGCACCTCCGTCAACACTTGGTCACGAAGGATATGGGCTCCCCGAAATACTTTTTGGGGATAGAAATCTCTCGGAAACTTGACTCGTTGGTTCTCTCCCAACGGAAGTATGCCCTTGATCTTCTACAAGAAGCAGGACTGACAGGTGCCAAACCGGCTTGGTTTCCCATTGCTATTGGAGAAGACAAAACGTGGACGGATGACTCGCCTCTTCTATCTGATATCACAAGGTACAGACGTTTGGTAGGCAAACTCATCTATCTCACGGTGACTAGACCCGACATCGCCTATGCTGTAGGCAAGGTCAGTCAGTTTATGCAAGCTCCCAGCGACTGCCATCTTCAGTCCGCCCTGAAGATTTTAGAGTATATCAAAGCAGCAGCAGGAAAAGGGTTACTCTTTCAGAAGAATGGACATCTGAGGGTTGAGGCCTACTCAGATTCAAGTTACGCGGATGACAAAGGCGATTGTAAATCCACATCAGGTTTCTGTACCTTTGTTGGAGGCAATCTCGTGAGTTGGAAGAGCAAGAAACAGTCTGTTGTCTCCAGATCCAGTGCAGAAGCCGAATACCGGAGTATGGCGTCAACCACGTGTGAGTTAAAGTGGTTGCGGGCTCTCATGCTTGACCTGGGCAAGGTATATGACTGTCCTCTCCCCATGTTCTGTGACAACAAGGCCGCTATATACATATCCAGAAATCCGGTCTTCCATGAGAGAACAAAGCATATAGAGGTTGACTGTCACTTCATTCGGGAAGAGATTTTGAAGAAACAGATTTGTACTCCATTTGTCACCTCTGACATGGAATTGGCAGATATCTTCACCAAGCCGGTTTCTACTTCCTTCTTCCACATTTGTGACAAGCTGGGCATGATTGATATCTATGCTCCAGCTTGAGGGGGGGTGTTGAAGTATTAGACCGGGCGGCCTTGCGGTCTGATCCAGCGGTTTGTTGACTGAGCGGTCTGGCGGTCTCACTCTGAAGCCTGGAGACCGGGTGGTCTATCGGTCTCCCATTGCGGCCAGTTCTATCCTGCTAGAGTTGCCGAGCAGTTAACCCATCTGTCTAACCGCGCGGCCTGTGCGGTCTCCTTTATTTCTAGCCGCTCAGTACTGTAAATGTTTAGTCCCACATTGTTTGTATACTCTCTCTCATATCTCCTCCATTCTATATAAGGGAGGTCATACCTTTGTAAATGATATCTTTTTTGGATAATAAAATTTCAATTATTCAAAAGTCTATCCGTTTGTTCTTTCTTATTCGCTACTTTCTACACACCTGTACAGGGACAATCCACCCAATGGTGGCAAATAAAAGCAACGGTCAACGTTCAGCTGACCAAATTATAACGATCCTACCCCTTTTCTCGAGACAGCGGTATTCTTCCCTGCAGGCATATCATATCACAAGTATGACAATATATATCATCAAAATGTGCTTTCACGCACACAAGCCATCACAACCGTTCGCCACCCGGCCCAACGGTCCGTACACTCAGGGCACATTCTTGGTGTTCTGGGAAAGCTCTTGCCCACCACCGTATCAGGGTCATCACCCAATGGTAAATCTCTTGAGCATTTACACCATGGCGTGCAGCCGAAGTTAGTCTTCCTACATCGGGATGGCCCGTAGCCCCCCATTGTGTCATGGAGCGCAGGCCGAAGACTCTTGCTATGCGCTCCAACAGACCGCACCTTTTGGTCTCACGTCGGACGGACATAGCGCAGGTCGGATCCTCCACCCCCCGTTGCTCAAATCGCCTTGCCTTCTCTGAGTACAGCGTACTCATGGCTATATCAAAGGCGTGGGTCGGTCTCACCAATCCTGTTCTTGGCATTCAAGCCTGGGTATTTCTCTATACCCATATCTTTAAAATAACAGCGGGTCTTTCCTGGGCCTCCCAGTACTTCCTGTGACTCTCTTCATAGGTGGAAACCGCACAATCAGAAATGTCAGAGGTCTTTCCTGGCTACCATGCCAGTACTTCCTGTTACTCGCTTCACAGGTGGACACCTTACGACATCAAGCATCACAAAGGGCCTTTCCTGGTCACACCAGTACTTCCTGTACCTCATTCACAGGTTGGACCCAAAAACATCACATGGCTATTTTTCCTGGGCTACCACTCCAGTACTTCCTGCTACTCCTTTTCGCAGACATAACCCGTTGACTCCTTAAACTACACGTTATCACGGAGTCTTCTCCGGTTCTTATGCAACATCACCAATCCAGACCAACCTGTCCAGATGGGCTTCATACAGCATGCATATTCCGTACTCCATTTCCGGATCTATATGCTAACAAAGGGGATTTCAAGCATCCACCCAAAGATTCCCAATATCAGCCACCTCTTGGTGGGGGAAATCACAAGATATGCCAAAAGGAAGCCTTCACATGGCTAGGATGAAAAGTCGTTACCCTTGATGACCGCTTCGGTTCCATGACCTCAAAGCTTGCTTGAAGGACTCACAAGAACGTTTCCTCCGCAACGCCGGCTTCGGAACTCTTGTCGGTAAACTGCAGCACCACCAGCAGCAGCCCTTCCCCTTCTTCCTCCTCCTTTCTCTCTCTCTTTCTCTCTTTTGAAGAAAGATAAAGGCTAAGTGTTGGGTATTGTATCCACAATTACCTGGATTTGAGGAAGCCACCTGTCAAGCTAAGATGAATTCACAATGTATTTGATGAAACCTCTTAAGTTGTGCTTGTAGTTATTCCACGCTAAGTGCACACCAATGTCAGGGTGCAGTAGGTCAATATACACGGGTCAGCACGACGTAATCCCTCGTTGAGCAGATCAGTGTGTTGGCCTACGTGTACTCTCTCTATTGGAGTGCACTTACTTTCAAGTACAGGGCCGTGTTTATGCAAGAGCAAACAAGGACAAGGTTGGGTCAAGGAGCAGCTCTTGGGTGAAAAGACGAAAATTAGTCCAAGTATAATTCGACGAGAATCACCAAGTGATTCTCGCCGAATCATCGAGAATCATTAGTGATTCTCGCCGACTTTATCCGGCTACCTCAAAACGGTGCCAAGTAAGATTCGGCGAGAATCACTAGTGATTCTCGCCGAACCCATCGTTGAGCAGATCATGGCCAAGTAATATTCGTCGAGAATCAACAAGTGATTCGGCGAGAATCATCGAGTGATTCGGCGAGAATCACTAGTGATTCTCGACGAATCGTCGAGAATCACTAACTGATTCTCGCCGATTCGTCGAGAATCACCTTCGATTCTCGCCGATTTTGACTTGGCAATTTTTCTGGAACTCCCTGAACCGGATTCTGCCGCTGGCACTGTGTTGAACCGGAACTAGGGTTTCCTTCAGGTGGGACCCACAACGGTCATATTGAAGTTGTCTACAATATAAATACAGGGGTATTTTTGAATAGTAGAGCAGACAGAATAAAGATATACGAAACTGAGCCGCGACGTGACCTAAAATCGCGAGTTCCGCTCCGCCGCCGCCGTCGTCGCTCGAGCAAGTTGGTCGCCGCTTTTGATCACAATTCCTTCCGATCTTCCGGCGACAGAAGCTTAGCCAAGCTTAGAGTCTCACGCGTCTATCCAGAGATCCCTTGTCTCTCGATTTGTTGATCGGGAAAAACTTCCCCGTCCGAATCGATCGAGACGACCGATCCTCGTGTGACCATTGGTAGACCTAGCTAGCTTCGCTACGAAGTTTGGATCTCCAAAGTACAGCAGCCGTATATCGTTATCGCCGCCGATCCCGTGAACCTAGTCGCCGCCCATCTTGCCGCCGCCGGTTCCGGGGAGATCCTCTCCATGAGAGATCTAGGGTTGTGGACTCTTTGTGGACTTCAAGAACACGTCGTCAACAAAGAGGGACACCTTTGTATCCAAACATAGTTTGTATCTTTTGTGCATTCTAGTTTTACTTTTGTTGTAAAGGAACGTAGGTTCCAAGTTGTAAGGGTTGGGTGCAACCCGTGTTGTGGGAGTGTTGACTCCTACGTGTGGAAGGGTTCCTTCCGATAGTTCAAGGATTGTATTTCAATCCTGTTGGTGAAGAGACCGAGTCGTCCCTTGTTGGGAGATAGGTCGAAGGGGGAAAGTGGATGTACCCAACTCGGGGAACCACTATAAATAGCTTGTGTATTCTGTGTGCTGTGCTGTTTATTTTTATTGTGCAGGTACAATTTTAAATTCCGAAAAAATGCTGCACGTCACCTATTCCCCCCCCCCCCATAGGTGAAGATAGTTGACACTAGGTGGACTTTCAAGTGGTATCAGAGAGAGTTTCCTCATCAAAAAGGTTTACACCTTGAGTTGAATCCTGCCACCAGTGTCAGAAGCATGGAGCTGGATCATGAGTTATCGCCACTAAGACTCCCCACATGCACAAAGGAGTTTTACCCCGTCTGGAGGATGAGAGTGTCGTATCACTTGGATGCTATCGATCCTCGAGCATCTTTCATCCTGGAAGAGGGTCCTTTTATTCCTATGAAGACCTCCGACTCTGGAATCCAAGTGCCCAAGTGCATTGCTGAGATGTCGGAGACAGAACTGTCACTATTTAATTTGGACAAGAGGATTCGTCAAATTATCATGGATATCTGGTCTGGAGCTTCTCGCTCTAGATTGGAAAAATGTGGGTCGGCTAAATCTATGTGGGTGATGATCTCAGAGCTGATGGGGGGGGGGGGGTCAGAGAAAGCTGGAATCTGCTGTCAATCAGAGGATGAAGCCTATGTGGGGGTCCTCGCCTCTAAAGATGAAGGCAAGAATCTATCGGACAGCATCAGAGCTCCAGTGTCCGTGTCAGAGACTGAAGAGGCCAGTGAGGAAAGCAACTCTGATGAGGATGACATAACGGTCACTGGCTCTAATGACAATAACACTGAAGAGCAGGTAACTTCTTCATCCTGCCCCGTCTCTCTTGAAGTTTCTGAAGACAGGAACTGCTTTCCTTCAGAAAATTCTGATTCTCTGAAGAGAGCCCTTCAGACAAGCAACCTACTCGCTGAGGAGCAAGCTCAAGAGATTGCTCGACTGAAGATCTTGTTGGTTCTCCAATTGGCATCCAACAAGGTCAAGGACTCTAAAATCTCAGCTCTAGAGAGTAGTCTAGAGAATGAGAAAAGAATAGTGTCAAACTTTTCCAAGGTTGATGCTATAAAGAGAAACCAAGAAAATGGGTGGATCTCCCGGATTATCAATTCGTGGAGAAATGGGGAAACGGTATTCCGACCCCCCACTCCAAGCAGGAAGGCAACTCATCATGCCTTCAGGTATGACCACGAGAATAATCGTGGTCACTGCAAGGGTGATCTGTCCTCATGTGGAGACACCCGTAGTGCAAGGGCCGTCGTGGCCACCCATGAGAGAATACCTAAGGCTCATTCTGAGCCCTTTGTATTCACTGCCACTGCCTCAACTCGGTGTAAATCTGCATGTACCAGCTCTCAGAACACATCTCACCACCCGAGGACACAGGATAGGGGGGTTAGAAGTCATGGTGTAAGTTTTCATGGGGCCTCAGGAAGGGGGATGCCTGAAAGGAAGGCACCACCTCCCCGGCTTCATGACGCTCGCAACATGCATTCCTTCCACCCTTCCACGTGTCACGGTGGAAGAGGAAATTTTGTGAGGAGATCATGCCCTATCCCGTTTAGACCTAGGACCGTGACTACCTCAGTCACTAGATCAGGTCAGAAACGGCGATACAACATTCACCCGTGTTGGTGCTGTGGCAAAGTGGGACACTTTGCCATCGACTGTTGGCACAACCCCTCTGTGTCAAGGGCAAGGGCCTATCCACATTTTCTGGGCAGAGGTAGTCTTCCTGACAGGTTTTCTGAAGGAAGGCAGTCGAGTGCTTATGCTAACAGGAACCTAGGACCCAATATGATTTGGGTTCCTAAGGTAAAGTAACTCTTTCTTGCAGGGTAGTCTAGGTTCCCGTAAATATGAGGGGAACTAGACAGTAGATGGCTCAAGACTAAATTGGCACAAGCGTCTGGAATAACAGATGTGATATCTACATGGGCATACTCACATCGAGCTCCTAATATGTTTTACCTGAGGGACTAAATGATAACTCTCATAATCCCAGGTACTTTTGATCAGTTCAAGGAATTGAGTCATATTGTATCCACATTTACATATATATATATATATATTTATACTTATACTTACACTTATATGTGCATACATCTAAGGATATGTTAACACGGTAAACATAAACCATAGATACAACAATGATGACTTATCGGAAATTCCACTGGTAGACTCGAAATCTAACATCTACAGGCTTAAATTAGTTCATAAAAACTAGCGAAGATTGCCATCAATAAATGTATGGAAAAGCTGGTTCAAACCCCAAATAGTGGATTTAAAAAGTATTCACATATTTGAAAGATTTTTAAATTAACTTATATGGAAAAGCCGGAAACCCGTTAAAATCCCTTCTAAATCCCGTCAATCTCACGCAGTCTCCCGCCGAACTCACCTTTATATATTTAGAATCCCGCCGACCCTTCACCTTCCGTAGGAATCCCGCCGAAGGACCTTCTCCGCAGGAAACTCACCAGGAATCACGCAGGCTTCCGTCGAATCCCGCCTAATCCTGCCGAAATCCGCAGGAAACTCACCGAATCCGCAAGTTTCTCACCGAAGGTTTCCCGCAAGAATCCCACCGAAGTTTCTCACCGAAGGTCTCCATCGTCTTCCCGCAAGTATCTCGCCGAATCGTGCAGGCTTCCGTCGACATCCCGCAAGAAGCTCACCGACGATCTCTCCCGATTTCGATTCTTCCTTCCAGGAATTTCTCCGCGTGCACTCATCCGGTGTCCCTCATCTTCAACCATCTAACTCCCATCTACGCTTTTAGGTAACCTCTTCCTCACCCATACTTGGACGTTATCACTAGTGTCGCTTCTCCTTTGACTGTTAATTAAGTGTAGAGTAGGGATTCTCTCCCTAGGTGTGTAATTGCTCCAAGGACAACCGCTGGGCTGGTCACTAGATGCGAGCTAGTTCGAACAGTGTTCTCTCATGCCTCTGACGAATTCAGAAACATCATTCTTATGCTGGAAGAGGCTGGGCTCTCATTCATACTGGAGCACCCGTGTAAAATCTTGGACAAAGAGGTGCTGGAGTTCTTCGCTACCGCCAGACTCCGAAATGAAGACTCTCTTATCAAGAGCAAGGTGCCAGGGGCAACGATCAAGATGTCTGCAAACAAGCTAACCCATTTCCTGCAGCTCTCTAGCTCGGAGCACGAGGATTATCTTGAGGAAGAAGACAAAACCATGACTCTATTGTTCTGTGGTCTCGCTCGAGGAACTCGGTCAATAAAGTGAAAGGATATGAATGAAGAAGGGAAACTTCTGTCAGACATAATCGGAAAAGTACTCATATGCAAGCCAGGCTCTCATGACCATATCTCTGGGGACATGTTCAAGATCCTGGTGGCAATTGTCTGCCGAAAAAGTTTCAACTGGGGGGCATTGCTGTTTGAGAAGATAAAGGACACCCTGAGATCTCCGAGCTTTGGCCGAATCATAAGTCTGTATCTCAATCAGCTGAATGGAGACAAGTATGACATGAGTAAAGGTGTTCCTCTACACTACTTGAAGAAGATGGACTCAAGTGTTTTTGACAGATGGGAGAGGCACATTGGGCAGGCTGCCGTAGTAGAACGACAACAGGAAGTATCTCCAGCAGTAATCCCCAGTGAAATTCCTGATGCTTTGACTGCAGGAATTGAGGGGGAGCCTCTACCCACTCATGCTGATATAGTATCTGACATCTCCCAGATGGCCAGAGATGCTGTGGCAGATATACAAGAAGAAAGTGAAACTATACTGGAGAATGAGGAGGCCCTGAACCGGAACGATCAAGGAGCCGAAGCTGCTGTACAGGAGACTGCTAACGAAAAGTTGGAAGATGATGCTGCTGAAGATGATCTCATGGATGATGAAGGAGAGGAAGACGACAATGAGGGACAGGAAGCCTTGGAGACTCAGGATATCACTGAAGCTCCACTTGACAAGCACGCTCCTGAGATTGCTCCTGAGATCATCGGTGCACCAGTGGAGGGGGAGTCCGAGAAATCTACAGAGGCCGCCAGCATTCCCCCCTTAGAGACTATGCTCGTGTCCAGCTCTACAGGTGCTTCTGCTGAAGAGCAAGGCCAAGAAGTGCCTCCGGATCTTCCCCTACGAGATGAGCTAGCCACTCACACCGTGAGTGTCATTCAGGGTATAGTGGATGAGCTTAAAGCCTCTTTTGAAAAAGCTCAAAATAAAATGCTGAAAAGAATCAAGCAATCAGAGAATCTCATGCTCCAAAACATGGTTGAGATAAATCACAAACTGGATGTGATGGAGAAGAAGTTTGAAGAGAAGTATACTGCGGCCGGCCAAGCTGTCACTCTTCTTATGGACGGACTGAAAAAGAACACCGACACTCTCGTCGTAGTAAATCAGAATGCTCATGTTGTATCAAACAACATTCAAAAGTTTGACGGTAATATGGTAACTCTCAACGCTAATCAACAAGCATTTGTCACTGAATTCTCCAGGACGACAAAGCATATTGATGACTCCCTGCACTCCTATGCAAACTCCATCGCAGTCGAAGCCAAAAAGGGGGAGAAAGAATATATCGCTAAGATGGCTGAGCTTCGGGAAGTCATGATCAACAACTTTGAACAGTAAAACAAATATGTCTATGACAGTTGCTGGTGGATGCTCCAACAGGCGTTAGGCGTCGTTTTGCCTGAAAATCCTGCGGGTATTCATGCTCCTGAGACTTCTACGGCTGCTGAGGGAGTAAGTGCTGCAGATGTTCCCATGAGTGAAGCTGATGCTAGGGCTATTTCCAAAGCAAAACGTATGGCCATGTTTGACCAAGAGGCCCTAGCAAAAGCCAGGGACAAGAGAAAGTTTCAAGAAGGGACATCAAAGGAAATACAAGCTGAAAAGAGAATCAGACTGAAGGAGGAGGAAGTAAGAAACAAAAAGTGCAGTCCAGTATCCAAGAGTATCATATTGGACACATTCTGGCAACAGGAACAAGGGGAAATCAATCGAAACGATGTATACAGCCAGTATGAGTGGGAGATGCATAAGACGTATGAAGCCAAACGGAACATCTTTTTCAGGACCAATACTGCGGCAGATAAAGCTCCTCCTCCCAGATATTATCCGAAGCCCAAAGAGTATATGGAGAGGCAAAGAAAGAAGTACTTGGCTCAAAAACTCAAGGATGACTTAGCCAAAGAAAAATAGTCAAAAATTTATAGTCTGTCATTCTCTCTTTAGAACAATTAACGTTTATTGTTATTATATGAACAATCTTGAGATTATATATATATATATATATATATATATATATATATATATATATATATATATATGTATTTGAATTTATGAATGACTCATGTCTTGATCTGTCTGCCTATATTCTCTTGTGCTGCATATTTACATTCTGAATGTTGTTTATATTATCTGGTTGGTGTTATTCATCTTAGCTAGTAGGGTTTTGGCTTCGTCAAATAGGGGGAGATTGTTGGGTATTGTATCCACAATTACCTGGATTTGAGGAAGCCACCTGTCAAGCTAAGATGAATTCACAATGTATTTGATGAAACCTCGTAAGTTGTGCTTGCAGTTATTCCATGCTAAGTGCACACCAATGTTAGGGTGCAGTAGGTCAATATACACGGGTCTGCACGACGTAATCCCTCGTTGAGCAGATCAGTGTGTTGGCCTACGTGTACTCTCTCTATTGGAGTGCACTTACTTTCAAGTACAGGGCCGTGTTTATGCAAGAGCAGACAAGGAGCAAGGTTGGGTCAAGGAGCAGCTCTTGGGTGAAAAGACGAAAATTCGTCCAAGTATAATTCGACGAGAATCACCAAGTGATTCTCGCCGATTCGGCGAGAATCACTAGTGATTCTCGCCGAATTGTCGAGAATCATTAGTGATTCTCGCCGACTTTATCCGGCTACCTCAAAACGGTGCCAAGTAAGATTCGGCGAGAATCACTAGTGATTCTCGCCGAACCCATCGTTGAGCAGATCATGGCCAAGTAATATTCGTCGAAAATCAACAAGTGATTCGGCGAGAATCATCAAGTGATTCAGCGAGAATCACTAGTGATTCTCGACGAATCGTCGAGAATCACTAACTGATTCTCGCCGATTCATCGAGAATCACCTTCGATTCTCGCCGATTTTAACTTGGCAATTTTTCTGGAACTCCCTGAACCGGATTCTGCCGCTGGCACTGTGTTGAACCGGAACTAGGGTTTCCTTCAGGTGGGACCCACAACGGTCATATTGAAGTTGTCTACAATATAAATACAAGGGTATTTTTGAACAGTAGAGCAGACGGAATAAAGATATACGAAACCGAGCCGCGACGTGACCTAAAATCGCGAGTTCCGCTCCACCGCCGCCGTCGTCGCTCGAGCAAGTTGGTCGCCGCTTTTGCTCGCGATTCCTTCCGATCTTCCGGCGACAGAAGCTTAGCCAAGCTTAGAGTCTCACGCGTCTATCCAGAGATCCCTTGTCTCTCGATTTGTTGATCGGGAAAACTTCCCCGTCCGAATCGATCGAGACGACCGATCCTCGTGTGACCGTTGGTAGACATAGCTAGCTTCGCTACGAAGTTTGGATCTCCAAAGTACAGCAGCCGCATATCGTTGTCGCCACCGATCCCGTGAACCTAGCCGCCGCCCATCTTGCCGCCGCCGGTTCCGGGGAGATCCTCTCCAAGAGAGATCTAGGGTTGTGGACTCTTTATGGACTTCAAGAACACGTCGTCAACAAAGAGGGACACCTTTATCTCCAAACGTAGTTTGTATCTTTTATACATTCTAGTTTTACTTTTGTTGTAAAGGAATGTAGGTTCCTAGTTGTAAGGGTTGGGTGCAACCCGTGTTGTGGGAGTGTTGACTCCTACGTGTGGAAGGGTTCCTTCCGATAGTGCAAGGATTGGATTTCAATCCTGTTAGTGAAGAGACCGAGTCGTCCCTTGTTGGGAGATAGGTCGAAGGGGGAAAGTGGATGTACCCAACTCGGGGAACCACTATAAATAGCTTGTGTATTCTGTGTGCTGTGCTGTTTATTTTTATTGTGCAGGTACAATTTTAAATTCCGCAAAAACGCTGCACGTCACCTATTCCCCACCCATAGGTGAAGATAGTTGACACTAGGTGGACTTTCACTAAGATACAAATGAGCATAAGTTCTCAGTTTCGGCCTTTAGGAAAAAGAGGAAAGAAGCTTCAGCCCTTGGATCCAGGCTGAAGGAATGGACGGCCACGATTTTGCCAAAAACACTGATTTTGACCAAACACGGCCTGTGACACGGCCGTGTCCCAGGCCGTGTGCCTCAAGCGGTGGTCAACCGACCTATCCAAACCAGTGACACGCCCATGGGACACGCCCGTGTCATGGGCCGTGTCACCAACACGCCTTCAGACACGCCCGTGTCTGTGGCCGTGTGCCTGGGCGAAAAAAAATCCCAAAACATCCCAAGACTTCACACGGCCTGTGACACGCCCGTATCCCCGGCCGTGTGCCCAGACACGGCACAAAGATATGCCGTGTCGAAATGCTTCGTCGGGCTGAGTTCGTCGACCCGACTTGACACGCCCTGTGACACGCCCGTGTCACAGGACGTGTGCAACTTCTCTACACTCGACACCCACGTCTCGACACTCATGTCTCGACACTCGACGATTGTCGAGTAAAAGTCGTCGAGCACACGACATGGCCTTGGACACGCCCGTGTCCTGGGCCGTGTGCCTCCTCTCGACCCATCGTCGAGCGAAATATCGTCGACACAAAGGCCGATCGTCGACATAACCTCGACACGCCCTGCGACACGCCCGTGTCGCAGGCCGTGTCCGCTGACACGCCCTAGGACACGCCCGTATCCCAGGCCGTGTCACCCAAAAATTCCTGTTTTAGAAATTTGGACTGTTACACCATTATCCCCAAGGACCGATTGGTTCTAGCCTATCTCTCCCAGATAAGGCCTTAAACCACCCCTAGATCTACCCTCGGCCTAATCGCCAAAACACGTGGAGAATTCACAGAATCCTCCCACGAAACCAACATCTGCACCAGACATTTTTGCTCCCCCGAAGTCTTGTAAGAACGAGTCTCCCATATCAGCAACAAATTTTCTACGGAATTTGACATTCTCCTCGAATGGTTTATCCACTTAAGTTACAAAATGATAAAATAAAAAAAATACAAGATAATAAATAAGCAAAAGAAAACTCCCCAAGGATTTCTGAAGGTGAAGATGAAGGAGATGTCTACATTGGCATTCTTTGTGTGTTCGTCCTTCATATTGAATAGGTAAGGTAGCAATTCCCCTTTAAAAACTCCTTTTGATCTTCATGTTCGCCAAAGAGAGTTCTCTTGATCTCTAGAGATGAGCCTCTCTTAATTAATTCAGAGTTGTGGCTTGGAGGGAAGGAATTGATCATCAAGGAAGGAGAGGAGTCGCTCTTTAAATAGGCCTCGAATTTTACCGCCTATGGTACTAGTTCCGCCCAGCGATAGCCATATTAGGTAGCCTCCTTATTCATTTGGAAATCTTTATCTTTGGTAACATTCTATAGCAAATTTAGGAAACTTTGAAGTCCAAATTAGGAAACTTTTGAACTTTAAAAACAAACATTTTTGGTCTAATTTTTCCAAAATCGACCTTCCCAAGAGATTTCGCCTGATGGTAGCAGTACTGACTGGCAGAAGAACTTTCCTTCTCAGGAAGTTTCCATTTACAACTGATATCATCCTTTTCGATTAGAGCAATCGCTAGCGGTAGTTATACCGCCTGCAGTAGCAACAAAACTTTGGTTTCATTATCTCTTGATTTGTTTTCTATGGGGTATTTAACCTACAATTTTTGCACACTATAAACACACAAAATACTAGATCAAATACATCATAGTATTTGTTATTCTCAAACTAAGAGATGAGGAATGCATGCTCCAACAATCTCCCCTTTTGATAATAATAAATACATGTATGAGAAATTAGTGAATTTAAGCATATTTGTGTTTATACATAAGTATGGATAATTATATGTATCAATAACAAGTTTGTAGCATAATATGTTTAAATAATGCATACAATATGAATACTCACCCTTTATAAGTGTTCCCTATATATTTTACTCTCCCTAAATATAATATACATTCCACTAGATTTCTCAATTTGTTCCCCCCATTTTTTTATTAGCAAAAGTGAGCAGAGATGAGTGAGAATTATGAGTTTATGTTGGGTACAATTAGCGAAGGGTTTTCATGATTGAGCAAAATTAAAAAAAATGCACATCAAATGAATACCCCCCTACATAGATGCTTCCTAAGAAAATTTTTAAATATATTCCCCCTAAATTATGAAATTTATATAATATGTTCTCCCACTTTTTGGGAGTATCAAAATAAGGTAGAGGAGAGAGTTTGCAACACAAATTTTATGAGATCTATGTAGACAAAAATAGATGCAATATGCATGACCACTTTACCACTTGTTGACAAAATGTATGCATGATTGAATAAAGTAGTAGAATGTAAGAAAATATCACTTGTTTAAGCATATTTTACCACTTGTT
Organism: Platanthera guangdongensis; assembly: GCA_039583875.1. Classification (NCBI taxonomy): domain Eukaryota; kingdom Viridiplantae; phylum Streptophyta; class Magnoliopsida; order Asparagales; family Orchidaceae; genus Platanthera; species Platanthera guangdongensis. Next base: position 98,931,464 of record CM077158.1, on the reverse strand, counting down.
GAGAAATTAGATAATTATGATCATGAACAAGTAGTAAGCATAAGAATATGATAAGCACTCTTAAAATAATCATCTTTTTTGGAAAATAGGATCATGTAAAGGATAAGGAGTCTTAAGCCTAATAAGATGATGTTTTCAATTCAATTCAAGTCCAAGAGTTGTTATTTCATTGAAATTTTGCAAGCATGATTTCAAAATATCGAAAAGAGATAAGAACTATAATGTAAGCTAATTTGCATTTTGAGTAAAAATAAACATTGTAGCGGTCATGTTTTGCTATCTAGTGCATTTATTTAAGATTGAAGAGAATAATATAGGTATGCTTTAAGATCCAATTCTGCTAAGTATAAGTTTTATGAAGAGTAATGGTGTGCACAAATAGTGTTTTGATAAAGTATATAAGTGGATTAATCAAAACACATGATATATATAATGAATAACAGAACATTAAAATACATAAATCATATTACTTCACTAATTTTCATTGCACATAAGTAAAAGGTACAACTCCTAAGGTGCACTACACAAAAAATGATTTTTAAGACTTATCAGGGAGCAGAGTAGTGCTTGGGCAACACATTTAATCTTTTTAATTTTATTTTTATTTTTGTGATCCAGTGTACTAAGAGAAGTGGTGATTTTTTTATTTGTTACATGACACTTTACAATCATTTATCCAAGGTGCTCAACATCACAATACTCATGAAGAATTATCAAGAGGGTGAGTAGTGCTTGATAGAGTTTTCCTTATCAATTTTTATTTAGATTTTTTGTTGGTTGACTATGGGCTTTGCATTAAATTGTTGCACAAACAATACCATTTTTTTGAAAACCATTTTCTCTAATGAATAAGTGCCTAAAAAACAAAGAATTAAACTATTCAATTCAATGTAGTGTAGGTAATTTATTTATGCATTTTAATTATTATATTATTGCACTACACAATCATGCAAGTATAAGATTAAAATTACATGTAAGTTATCAAAATAAGTGAGTGAATAAAATCATTATCAAATATAAAATAATACTCATACTTAGAGGTGTTGGGTACATTATAAACAATGTACTTGATTTAAAGAAGCCCTTTCAACTCAATGATATACATAAGTATGTATTAGATGTGTGTTTCGATTCATGCATGCAGGTTGCCCATGTCACATTGATTGGACAGGTGGTCCAAGTTATGTTGATAGGTAGATTCAAAGAAGCTGACTGGAAAGGCAAAAAATCACCTAAGTACAAAAGCGTCGAGTGAAGCAAGTTCACTCAACGTCATGCAGCTAAAAGTGCTGAGTGAAGTCAGGACAGTCGACACATAGCAAGTTGCAGTGCATAGAAATATAGTACAAAAGTGTTGACACACTTCAACTATGTCGACACTTTTGCAAGAGCTGTATCGAGACAAGTTAGTTATCTCGACACCATAAAGTTTCAAGACATTAGTGTCGAGATAAGTATGTTATCTCGACACCTTGAAGTTTAAGTTAGCAGTTTTAGACAAGTAAGTTATCTCCACACTTTAAAGAACAAGACAGCTATGTCGAGAATAGTCAGATATCTCGACACCTTAAGCCAGTAGTGTCGAGACAAGTCGAATATCTCGACAAAATGTAGTACTAAAGTGCAAACTTAAAGAGTCGACACTCAACAGACAGTAGTGTTGATACAATTCAACTGTCTTGACACAGTGAAGAACTAAAACAAGTATTGAAACTCAGCAGACTGAAGTGTCAAGACAATTCAACTATCTCGACACTATGAAGATTTAAAGCAAGTATAAAAGTTTTGACACCCGACAGATAATCATGTCAAGATAATTCAACAGTCTCGACGTAGTGAAGATTTAAAGATGTCGACACAAATGATGGTTGTGTTGAGACAAGTCAACTGTCTCGACACCTTCAAGTTCAAGACTGAAAATTCTGCTAAGTAATATTGTGTCAAGACTGATAAGATGTCTCGACACCTTCTAAGAACACTAATTAATATTGTGTCGGGACACTTTAGACATCTCGACACTTTTGATGCTGAAGCTGAACAGAGTCAACACAGAAGTGTCAAGTCAAGTTGAAAATGCCACATCAGCTACAGTAACGTGATATCTCAACAGAAACATTTTAGAGGGGAACTTGAAGTATGATGGTGTAATGACGATGTCATCAATCAGAAGCCAGCAATCCATGAAGTCTATAAATAGAGGGGTTTTCTACATAGAACTCAATAATCAGAAATTGTCTCATGCTAATTTCTTCCAAGTCAGGGGAGGAAGGCAATCTCAAGAAGAAGAAAGACGAAGGTTTTCAAGAATATCTTCAGATCCTTTCATCAAGTTCATCGGAAGATTATGGTGAATCTGTTCTACAAGTTCTTTAAGAAAATCGAGCTGATCAACATCAAGAACTTGTCGATCTAGAGAAGAATCATTTTAGCTTGCTTGCATTTCAAGAATCTATCTAGTGCAGCAGAATTGAAGAATCTGAATTCCTTCAAATAAGTCATATTATAGAATTATTATTTTCTGAGGATATTATTTTTTATTTACCTCTTAATTTTGTAAGATCTTTTTGAGAACTGAGTGGGTAGGATATAAAATCTCTAAGTTGTGTGCCTAGTTTATAAAGGCCGAGGTAGGGTTCTTGAGAGATCTAAGGTAGTTGATTTGAGTGGGATCACTGAGGTGTAAGCCTGTGTTATAAAGGCTGGGGTAGGGTTCTTGAGGGACCTGAGGTAGGAGATTGGGTGAATCTCTGAGGTAGGACCTATTGGTCTGAGTGTAGGTTTCTTAATATAAACTAAACATGTAAGATCTTTTGATCTGAGTTGAAGAGGAGGATATATAACTTTATCTAGCACATTGCTAGTGAGGAAGAAGGGGGAAAGTGGATGTACCCTAGATATGGGAACCACTATAAAATTTTTGTATACTATGGATTGATTGTGTTGTGATGTGTGGATTGTTTGGGTTGTGATCTTATGAAGTTTATTTTTCAAGTATTTGCTGAACATATGCTATAAGTGACAAAGAAATTTAAAAGACATTCGACCCCCTAGGTGATTAACTACACATAGGTTTATCTTTCAAGTGGTATCAGAAGGGGTTTATTCAAATAAAGTCCTAACAGTCAAAAAAAGATCAAAAGGGTGGTTGAAATATATCAGATCTAATGGCTTCTGAATCTCACAGAGAACTCAGTTATATGAAACCGCCTATATATACTAAGTATAACTTTGCTATATGGAAGCAGAGAGTGAGATTGTTTATGGAGGCTTCAGATCAAAGAATCTTTATCACTATATAAGAAGGAACATTTATTTGTCTTAGATGCAAATGTTCAAACTCCTAATAAACTGTCTGAGATGACAAAAGATGAGGTGGTTCTTGCCACCATAGATAAAAGAGCACAAAATATAATTATCAGTACAATAGATAATTCAACCTTTCGGAATCTAGTGTATTGTAAAATATCCAAGGAGATGTGGGACACTCTCATAGTCTACATGGAAGGCACAGAAGAAGTAATAGATGACAGAAAGTCTCTACTCAACTATCAGTATGAGGCATTCAGGCAAGGAAAGATTGATTTTATAGAACTATGTTGTGAAACGTTCTTTAGAATAGTCAATGACTTAAAGAATTATGGCAGAGAATTCTTAAATTATGAGCTTAATGAGAAATTTATGAGATCCCTACATAAATAATTGGACATAAAGATTTGTGATGTAAGAGAAATGGGGAATCTGAGAAACATGGTACCCCAAGACTTATATGGGAGTTATTGTCATATGAGCTTCAGCTAAATTCTTGAAAAGTTGGAGCTGAATCTGCTAGAAGTTCAAATCAGACTAGATCCGTGGCCTTCAAATCAGATACATCAAAGAAGGCTAGAAGAGAAATCTCATCATCTCCAAGAAGGGATGAAGATAAAGATAGCACTGGAAACAGTTCTTCATCAGAAGAATTATCAAATGATGAATTGGCACTATTCACTAAGCAATCCAAGAAAATAATTGGAAGAAGGAAGCAGTGGAATAAGAAGAAATCATCGGGACCAAGTTCCAGCAAAGGCAAAGATAGACACAAATACAAAATCTATGGTCAGTTATGATTCACATCAGAATAAACAAATTAAGACTGACATTATCTATTATTGCTGTAATAGGCCTGAACATGTCATTGTTGAATGTCCAGTAAAAAAAGGAGAACAGAAAGTCAAAAAAAAATAAGTTCTATAAAGATAAGAAATTAGAAAAGGGTCTAATGGCAAATAAGCCAAAGACCCTATCTGATAGTGATACTAATTCAGTTGAATCAGAAGAAGAACATGCTCATATTGGTCTGTTCTCCTATGAAGAGGAATTTATCAGAGAGGCCATATATAAGGGCAATAACTCTACAACATCATCATTCCATTGTGAGTCTGAAGATGAAATGGAGGTTAATTTGATGGTACTGTCTGATAATCCAGAAACAAAAATTGTTGAATGTCAGGATACTCAGGTAATCTTTGATAATTCTTGTTATTCTACAAATTTTGTTCAGGAAACTGTGGATGAGTTAGACTCATGTGACTCAAACTTAGATTCACATAAGTTCAACCCTGAGAATGAACTACATCAGCTCATAGGTAAATTTGGAAAATTGCTGGAAGCTCTTGTAAAGAGCAAGAAGCTTGTCAAAGAACAAGCTATAGAAATTGCATCACTAAAAGATCTTGAGTATCATCATAAGATTGATACTCAGAAGATTGGTCTTCAAAGTTCAAAGTTGGCAAAGCTGACTATGGTCATTGATGATCAAATTATGTTACTAAAACAAAAGGATGCAACCATTCAGGAGTTAGAACTCAAACTCCTGAATGAGAAAAAACTTGTACAGCTATTTTCTAAACCTAAAACTATACTGCCCAATATATATACCTTCTCAGGAACTCCTGTAAGTGGACTTGGGTATGTTAAACCTAAGAGAAGAAGAGGCAAAAAGCTGACAAGACAAAAGGGTCCAGTCATTCCACAACCTGTGTTTCAGATTAAGGGAAAAGAAACCCAGAAGTCTGGACTCGTTGGACCAAACTCATATGTGAATAGGAAAGTTATTCTTAATGTGCCAGCTCCAAGGAGGACTGTTGTGACTGAGACAAAACAATCATTTTGATCATAGTCAAAATTTAACTATCAAGTTTGTTGATTCCTGTCCTAAGGAATGCCAGCACAAAGTTCCTTCTGTTCCTCCAAAGAGGAGGTACAAGAGATATGAATGATGGTGTTGTGGAAAGGTTGGACACTTTACCTTGGACTGTTGGTTCAATTACACTGTGTCTCAAGTTCAGAAAATGTACCCAGTTAAGAACTTCATAGGTGGTCTCAATGGAGCCACAACTAACAATCACCTAGGACCCAAGACAATTTGGGTTCCTAAGGAAAAATAAATTCTTATTTTGCAGGTATGTTCAAGCACCAGTGATAGATCAATCTAGTACTTGGATAGTTGGTATTACAGACACATGACTGAAAAAAGGAGCAATTTGAGGGGGTATATTTAAGTAATGAATGCACCAAAGGTGATCTTTGGTGGAGCTGACAAAGGGATTACCAAAGGTTATGGTAAGATCTCAAATGGCTTAGTCACTTTCACTAAAGTAGCTTATGTGGAAGGGTTGTAACACAACCTTATAAGCATAAGACAACTTTGTGATCTTAGCTATGACATTTCATTTCACAAGGATGAGTGCCTCATAAAGAAGTCAAGTGACAAAGAGGTCATATTGACAAGCACTAGGTGTGGGAATGTGTATTGTTTAAATTTTCTTTATCTAAAGTCAGACTCACTCATTTGACTAGTTGCAAATAAGAAAGCTTCACATTATGTCAAATGGCACAAGAGGCTAGCTCATTTGAACTATAAGACCGTAGGCAAGCTTTTCATTAAGTGCTAGTTAGGAATGGTCCTAACATTAAATGCTCTACGGAGAGCAATTGCTCTATATGCCAAAAAGTCAAGTTGACCAATGCTTCATTCAAAAGCATTGAATCCAAAGACTCTATGAGGTGTTTATACCTCTTGCATATGGACTTGTTTGGTCCTATTCCAATTCATAGTCTAGTAAGGAAAGTATACACCTTTGTAATTGTTGATGACTATTCCAGATTTACTTGGGTTTTCTTTTTAAGGAAAAAGTCTGAAACTCCTGATGTCTTCAAGACTTTTATCAAACAAATACAAAATGAATTGAACAATTATGTGGTCAGAATTAGAAGTTATCAAGGAACTGAGTTTCAATCTTAATGTATGACAAAGTTTTGTGAAGAACTTGAGATTCAACAAGAGTTTTCCTCTCCAAGAACACCCCAGCAAAATTGGATTGCTGAGAGAAAGAACAGAAATCTCATTGAAGATAGAAGAACCATGCTGAGTGATTCTTCTATTCCAGAATATTTTTGGGCAGAAGCTATTAACACTACATATTATGTTCTTAATAGAGCTTCAATCAACAAATGGCTGAATAAGACTCCTTATGAACTAATGAAGGGTAGAAAACCAAATTTGGCCTACTTCAGAATCTTTGGACGTAGGTGTTTTGTCCTAAATAATGGGAAAACATACATAACTAAATTTGCTGAGAAGTCCTATGAAGGTATATTTTTCTGCTTATAGTAACCACAGTAAGGCTTATAGGGTCTACAACTTGAGGGATCAAGTTGTAGAGAAGTATGTTCATGTTGTATTTGATGAAAGTTCTATGTTTTATAATGATAAGCCAGGTACATCAAGCACAACAAGAGAAGACTTGAAGCTAAAGGTGCTGTCAATAGAAGACTCAGTTCCAGCAGCCCAAATTAAACAAGATGGAGTCAACTTGTTGAGGAAGATCTTGCACATGAATAACCAGAAGAAGAGACTCAGCAACAAGATCAAGTTGTTCAAAGAGAAGAGGTCACATTAACAATTATTGTCAGACATCTAAAAGATCATCCAAGGGAATTGATCATTGGATATGCAGCTCATGGAGTGACCACAAGAAGTAGACAGCACAATACTATTTTGTACTCAAGTTTTCTGTCTCAAACAGAACCAAAGAAGTTTGAAGAAGACAATATATACCCATTTTGGATAGGGGCTATGCAGAAAGAATTGAATCAGTTCAAGAGATGTAATGTCTGGAAGTTGGTTCCCAGACTAGATTAATATTACATCATAAGAACCAAGTGGATCTACATGAACAAATTGGATGAGAATGGTGATATAGTCAGAAACAAGGCTAGACTGGTGGAAAAAGGCTATAAACAAGAAGAGGGTATAGACTTTGATCAAACCTTTGCACCACTGGCTAGATTGGAAGCTATTAGACTTTTCCTGGCATATGTAGCCTACAAAGGATTCTAGATTTACCAAATGGATGTGAAGTCACCTTTCCTTAATAGTAACCTCAAAGAAACGGTCTATGTTGAGCAACCCTCAGGTTTTGTTGACTCTACTCATCCTACTCATGTTTATTTTTTTAAGAGCTCTCTATGGGTTAAAACAAGCTCCAAGGGCTTGGTATGAGACTATCAAAGTTCCTTCTAGAGAATAAATTCTCAAGAGGGAAAATAGACAAAACATTATTCCTAAGGGAAGTCAAAGGCAAGACCATCATAGTACAAATATATATTGATAACATTATATTTGGTTCTACTAATGAGTCACTTTGTACTAGGTTTGCCAAACTTATGCAATGTAAGTTTGAGATGAGTATCATGGGTGAACTCAAGTTTTTCTTGGGTCTCCAAGTTATGCAAAGTATAGATGGACTTTCCATTAGTTATTCTATGTTCACCAAGGAGTTAATCAAGAAATAAGGCATGAAAATAACCACATCCATGAAAAATCCTATGGGGTCCAGTATGTCTTTAGACAAGGATGGTGCTGGCAAGCTAGTTGATATCACCTTGTATAGGGGCCTAGTTGGATCACTGCTCTATCTAACAGCCAATACACCAGACATAATGTATGCTACGTGTGTCTATGCTAGGTATCAAGGTTGCCCTAAGGAATTTCACTATATTGCAGTCAAAAGAATATTAAAATATCTAAAGGGCACACCTAATCTTGGTAAATGGTATCCCAAGAATAGTGATTTTGAACTAATAGGCTTTTCAGATGCATATTATGCAGGTTGTAAATAAGATAAGAAAATCACTTTAGGTTTATGTCAATTCCTTGGAAGAAGGTTAATGTCATGGAGCAGCAAAAAATGAACAAGAGTAGCAATATCCACAACTAAATTTGAGTACATTTCAGCTGGAAGTTACAGTGCACAATTGATTTGGATTCAGCATCAATTACAAGATTACAACTTATAGCTAAGTAAAATTCCATTATTTTGTGATTCTACCAGTGCTATTTCAATTGCAAACAATCTTTTGTCACTTAATAGAACAAAACATATTGAAATTAGATATCACTTTATTAGTGAGCATGTAGAAATTGAGATATCAATCTAGAATTTGTTCCACCAAATAAACAAATTGTTGATATTTTCACTAAGCCCCTAGATGAAGAAAAGTTTCATTTCTTTAAGTTTGAACTTGAATGTTGAATCTTGAATAATTTATGCATATTAATAAGAATATAATATCTTAGTCACTAATTATGTTTACTTACCTAAATATCAAGGATAGACCTCAAAAATGTCAAGTATCTATAACTTAGAGAATAAAATTTTGACTAAGTTAAAAGTTGTGTCGAGATACCAGAGAATGTGTCGAGATATCAAAGAAAGTGTCGAGACATCTGAAATCTGTAGACATTATAATGTGTCGAGACACCAGAAATTGTGTCGACACTGCATACTGCAATGTGTCGAGACACCAAAGTAAGTGTCGAGACATCAAGGGTGTCGAGACCATAAGATATTGTCGAGAGACATTATCCTTGTGTCGACTTGTATCGACACATGTCGACAGACAATTTTTTTGTGTCGACACTAGGTATTTACCAAAAAAAGGTTGGAACAGTCTAAATGCAATGCACCCTTTCATCTTCAAGAAAGTTTAGACTCTAAATAGGGTGTGAGAGTAGAAGTCGATTGCGCTTTCTTAATTTAGTGAACGGTTGATTCCTAATTGTCGACACCTAGAATCCTGATTAGTCGACACTCATCAAAAATTTCTCTCAACTCTCATAGCATCGAAGAATGACAACAACATTTTTGAATGTTATGAACTCGTTCACAATGGATTCGACTCGGCGTCATAAGAAATTAGGAACGTCATTACCCTAATCACTGAAGCAGGATTGGAATATCTGCTTTCAAAACCGTTAAAAATATGGAAATGAGAAGTTTTAGAATTCTTCTCAAATGCTCATCTAGATTCAAACTTAGACAAGATTAAGTCTAAGGTAAATGGAGCAAAGGTCAAAATCACTACCAAAAGGCTGGATAACTTATTTCAAACTTAGAAGAAAGTTGTGGTTATGAAAGATGAATCTTCTAGTGCATCTGAAGTATAGGGAAGTTCTAGCTCAAAAAAATAAGATGATACAGTAGCTAAAAAACTCCAAGGACCTCTCTTGGAACTGGTGATAAGGTGTACGGGGAGAAAATACAAGAGATGGATTACATTAAGGGGGGGGGGGAAGAACCTCAATACTATGCCTGAAATAATACAAGATTCTGTAAATACCATAGTAATGGAAGTAGTTCAAGAGCCAGACAATGTTCTAGAACATGAAGAGGTTACTGAATAGGAAATGCCTGACAGGGAGATTGAGAATGCAATCTCCAAGGAAACTGAAGAAGAAATCATTCTGAACCAAGATACAGATATCCATGTGGATATGACTGCACTTCCAGAGGACCATATTCCTGATGCTAAAGCTCAGCAAGATGAGGTCAACCTAGAAAACATCAATATTGGTGAAGAAGGTGTAAGGGTTGAGGGGGAGTTAGTAGATTTGGCCCCAAATACTGAAGGAACTAAAGAGCCAAAATCCTTTGAAGTAGTTAGTTCTTGAGAATCTAAGGAGGAAGAAGCCTCTCAGATAAAGAAAAGGAAATTAATTTAACTCAAAAAGAAGAGTAGAAGCTATAAGAAAACCATTCAGTCTGGCACAACTCTTGCTCCTGATGTGGATTTAAGCTCACTTCTAGTTCAAATGCAGATAATGTTAGATAAACAAAGAAATCAACTTGAAAAATATGTAGATTAAAGTAATAAGGAATTGTAGTTTTAGCTTGCACAAGAAATCAAATCCATTAGATTTGAGGTAAATCTGTTGAAGAAAGATATGATAATTTTTTTTTGAAAGAGGAGCTAATGATGTAGTGCACATTGCTAAACAGCAACAGGAATCAAAGAAAACTGAAGATGAAGTAGCTATTAAACAAGGCTATGTCATTGAAAATCATACTAGAATGAATGAGAACATGATAGTAATGCATGATGCTATATTAGAAAAGATGGATGAGCAATCTACATCTTTAGAAACAAAGATAGCCACTACCTCAAAGGATATTGAAACTCAACTATCTACTCACTCAGCCTCTTTGATTAAAGATATCAAGGCTTCTGATAAAGAACTAGATGAACATTTGCTCAAAGTAAAGAATCTTTTGTCCTCAGGAATTAATTATCTTGTTGGTCAAGTCAGATTTCACAAAAATGTCTTAAGGGATCATGTAGAAAGAGAAGTCATAAAGGGGGAAAGAGTAATGATAAAGGTAAGCTCTGAGCATGCTATTTTGACATCCAATATCATTAGAGAAACTCTAGGCCATCCTCCCATATGGTATAATGAAGATCAAACTGTAGAGTCTGGTTGCTAACCAGCTCATTTTGAGGACATTCAAACTGCTATCCAGTCCATGTATAGTCCTCCACCACAAATTCATAAAATATTATGTGAGGAGGTGGATATGACTTCTTCTGCATTGCTAAAAGAGAAAGAAGCTCAACTATCTAAGAAAATATACAGGGAGCAGGCTGAAGCTAAGCCAGATTTTGAGCAATGGAGTCCAAATTATAGATCCATTATACTCACTACATGGAAAGCATTCAATAACAATACAGTTGATAGGGGAAAATGGCATTCAGAGCAAGAATGGGTCAAGAACACAAAGCAGCAGGAGATTATCTATAAATTCAGAAAAGATATGAAGGCAGGGAAGATCCCAACTGATTCTATTGAACCGAGCAAATATTTCTCTATGCCTTATCATTATTTTGAAAGGCAAAGGCTAAAGGAAGAAATCGTAAAGGCCAAAGATGTCAAAGGAAAGAAGAAGGTTGATGATGACAAAGTGCCTGAAGTTAAAGCTAAAGTACAATTAGGAAAAAGGCATTGTCATCAAAGGTCCAGAGGATTCTTAGCTTATTTTTCTTTTCTAAAAACTACGTAATTTAGCTTTAAGAATAGTGTAACAAATCTGAAAAGTGTAATATTTGAACAAATTTAAATGAAAAGGTTTGGTTGCACTTTGTGATATCTGTGTTATCATTGATGTGTTCTTCATAATGTTGTTCAGTACCTTTCATGTACATCTTAATTATAATATTTTGGTATTGTGGTGTATATCATTGAATTGGGGTTATGACTTCTCCAAATAGGGGGAGATTATTGGGTATATTATAAATAATGTACTTGATTTGAAGAAGCCCTTTCAACTCAATGATATACACAAGTATTTATTTGATGTATGTTTTAGTTTATGAATGCAGGTTGCTCATGTCACATTGATTGGACAGGTGGTCCTAGTTATGTTAACAAGTAGATTCAAAGAATCTGACTAGAAAGGCAGAAAATTACCTAAGTACAAAAGCGTCGAGCGAAACAAGTTCACTCAACGCCATACAACTAAAAGTATTGAGTGAAGTCAGTACAGTCGACACCTAGCAAGTTGCAGTGCTGAGAAATGGCTTAGTGCAAAAGTATCGAAACACTTCAACTATGTCGACACTTTTGCAAGAGCTATGTCGAGACAAGTCAGTTATCTCGACACCATGAAGTTTCAAGACAGCAGTGTCGAGACAATTATGTTAACTCGACACCTTGAAATTTAAATCAGCAGTGTCGAGACAAGTTAGTTATCTCGATACTTTGAAGATCAAGATAGTTGTGTCGAGACTAGTTAGATATCTTGACACCTTTAGCCAGCAGTGTCGAGACAAGTCAGATATCTCGACACAATGTAGAAATAAAGTGCAGACTTAAAGTTTCGACACTCAGAAGACGGTAGTGTCGAGACAATTCAACTGTCTCGATACAGTGAAGAACTAAAACAAGTGTCGACACTCTGCAGACTGAAGTGTCGAGATAATTCAACTGTCTCGACACGGTGAAGATTTAAATCAAGTATAATAATGTCAACACCCGATAAAAAATTGTTTCGAGATAATTCAACTGTCTTGACACAGTGCAGATTTAAAGATGTCAACACAAATGATAGTTTTTTTGAGACAAGTCAACTATCTCGACACCTTCAAGTTCAAGACTGAAAACTCTGCTAAGTAATATTGTGTCAAGACTGCGAAGATGTCTCAATACCTTATAAGAACACTAAGGAATAATGTGTCGAGACACTTTAGACATCTTAACACTTTTGATCATGAAGCTGAACAAAGACAATACAAGAGTGTCAAGTCAGTAATGTCACATCAGCTACAGTAATGTGATATCTCAACAGAAACATATTAACGGAGAACTTGAAGTATGATGGTGTAACGATGACGTCATCAATCAAAAGACTGCAATTCTTGAAGTCTATAAATAGATGGGTTGTCTATACAGAGCTCAATAATAAAAAAATCTCTCATTCTAATTTCTTCCAACTCAGGGGACGACGACAATCCCAAGAAGAAGGAAGACAAAGGTCTTCCAGAATTTCTTCAGATCCTTTCATCAAGTTGTTTTATAAGTTCTTCAAGCAAATCAAGTCGATCAAATCAATAACTTGTCGATCTAGAGATTAATCATTTCAGGTAGCTTGCATTTCAAGAATCTATCCAGTGCAGCTGAATTGAAGAATATGAATTCCTTCTGATAAGTCAGAATATAGAATTGTTGTTTTCTAAGGATATTATTTTTTATTTACCTTTTAATTTTGTAAGATCGTTTTGAGATCTGAGTGGGTATGAGATAAAATCTCTGAGTTGTAAGCCTGGTTTATAAAGGTTGAGGTAGGGTTCTTGAGAGACCTGAGGTAGGTGATTTGAATGGGATCACTGAGGTGTAAGTCTGTGTTATAAAGGCTAAGGTAGGGTTCTTGAGGTCTTTGAGGTAGGAGATTGGGTGAATCTTTGAGGTAGGACCAGTTGGTCTGAGTGTAGGTTTCTAAAAAGAAACTGAGCCTGTAAGATCTTTTGATCTGAGTTGAAGAGGAGGAGATATAATCTTATCTAGCATATTACTAGTGAGGAAGAGGGTGGAAAGTGGATTTACCCTAGAAAGGGGAACCACTATAAAATATCTATGTACTGTGGATTGATTGCGCTGTGCTGTGTGGATTGTTTAGGTTGTGATCTTGTGAAGTTTATTTTTAATGTATTTGCTGAACATGTGCTATAAGTGACAAAGAATTTTAAAAGATACTTTTTCATCCCCCCTCTAGGTGATAAACTACCCATAGGTTTATCTTTCAAGAGTCATTTTAAGCAATCCTATGCATATTTTCTACATTCAATTTCATTGCACATAATAAGATAATATTCAAGGCATGACATAAACAAAATAATATTTTAAAAACTTGAAAAATAAAATAAAACATTATATTTAATCTATAATTGATATAATTTAATCATTCTTGATGATGGCGATGAATAACAAGCAATGTTCATAATTTTGATTTTTGTGAAAATACATAAAAAAACATATTTTGTACTTTTGAAAAGGTTTTGTTGTTTTGTATTTAATTTTTTTAAAAAAAATATTTTAAATTAAATAGATTACTGGAAAACATAGAGGTATGTTAATAGCAAATCAAGATAAAGATCTTTTATGCCAGAGAAAATATAAAAAAAATTTAAAAATCAGTTTTAATACTACCGCCAATGCTAGTACTACCGTGCGATGCTAACAATAGAGATATTGTATTCAGCTTAGAGAAAATGATTTTTGATAATTTTCATTTTAATTTTTCGTGATTTATATTTTCTAAAATACATGACTCTAGTTACCGCAAAATTTTTTGAATAATACTGAAAAAGTTACGGATTTAAGATTTTTAGCCTATAGTGTAACGCCCCCAATTTTTTGTTGTTTAATTTAATTCATTTTGCTGTATTTATGACGTTAGGGCGTTACATTAACGCGTGTTTGCCATGAACCGTGGTTAGAGCATGGTTTTTGCTGTTTAGGTTTTTCAGTGTGGCTGGGTTTAGCCTGTTTGCAAGATTCCCTGAGCCGGGTCTGTTTCGGTGACTCGGTGGAGAATTTTTGGAAATGCTTGTGTTTTGGCTTCGGGAGGTGTTTTCCCCAGTTTGGTTTGTCGGATTTGAATTTTTTACTTCGTCATTAGATTCGTAGAGTCGGTATTTAGCTACGATGCGAATTTCGTTAGATTCCAAGGTTATTTGGATTTCAGATCGTTTTGGGATTAATTAATATTAATTGTAATGTAATATTGTATTATAATAATAAATCATAAATGTATATATACAGATAAATCGGACATTAGGTCATGCAGTTCCCTATTAACCTTCTTCCCTACTCGACAGTGGCAGTTTTCAAGAAACGAGATGATCGGCGGATGGCGAGCTTTCAGGCGGGGGTTGAGGGAGCTCTGGTGGTTGGTTTCGTGAATAGAGTAGAGATTTAGAATGCTCTCGGCGAGGGCTACGCGGTCGTGTTTCAGGATTTATGACTTGGACCTTTTTACGGTTGATCCTTATTGCAGTGCGAGCGGGCGGCGTTTCTTCGAAATTTTAAGGCAACTGGATTTTCCCCTTGCATGTCCTTACTAGATTTCTTCTCTCTTTTCTCCTCACTTAGAAAGTAGGGTGAGTGTAGGTTGAATCATGAAAAGGACCCCCTAGGTTAGGGCAAGATTTCGGCCAAGCCCAGGAGATTATGTTTAGAAGTTAAAGTGTAATTCGCGTATAACATTGATAAAATCGTCGAGTATCGTTATGACAGATTCAACAAGTTAGATAAGAAATTCGTCGGGATTCACTAAGTAGAATTCGTCAATTATCATAGGTAGTTCGTCGAGTATCGATGATAGGGAATTCCCGAGTAAAGGCTGTGTAGAATTCATTTATTATAGGGAGATAGATTTCGCCGAGTTAGGATTCGACGAATATAGGATACTCCTTACACCTAAGGCAAATTCGGCGAGTATCGCCGAGTCCGTTAAGGTATGATTCGCTGGGTTTGGGTTGGTTAGTCTAAGTGTTTTTCAGCGTATATCATAAGGTGGTTCGTCGAGTATGCATGATGAATCGTGTCGATTCGTCGAGTATCATCGGGTGAAGTTTCATCACTAAGTTCTTTTTCGCCGATTCGTCGAGTATCATCATGTTTGTCGAGTATACTCGCTGAATTATCGTTGTACTTGGTGATTTTTGCCGTCTTTTGTCCAATTCATTGAGTTTGGTCCTTAGGGATTATTTTAGGGTATTTTGTCCTATTTGTCTCGGGAATTGTTTTGGTTGTGGTATTCGGGTTTTACGGGGTTTGGTTGTGGTTTATTTTGTATTGAACGTATATTTGGTATGGCCATGGATGGCTGTGGATATTTTACCCTGGTGGGCTTGTGACTGTGGGTGTGTTGGGTAGGTTACCACCACCATAGGTGTCGGCTTCCCCTAGTATTGGGTGTGTCAAGGTATAAGACCACCTCTCATTAAATCCTTGAAAAGTTTGTGACTTTTGGTGTGTTGGGTAGGTTACCACCACTGCATGTGTCGGTTTTCCCCAGTGGATATGTTTTGTGACTGTCAGTGTGTTGGGTAGGTTCCCACCACAACAGGTGCTGGTTTTCACTGACGGTTTCTTTTAACTGTTGGTGTGTTGGGTAGGTTCCCACCACTGTAGGTGCCGGTATTTCCCCGGTGATTTTACTTATAAAGTTATGAGCAGACTATTTCCTGATACTTATACTTACTTATGTATACGTTTCTTAAAGAATTGTTCTTTATCGCACTTGGTGCAAATTTTCCTACTCTTGGAGTCGATAAGTTAGCTTTTACCCTTGTTGATTTCTTATTCAGCTGAGGTTGTCAGCTTTTCCTTAGTGTAAGGTTTGGTAAACCCCTCTTTGTTTTTATTTGATTATTATCTAATTGATTCCTTTTGCCACTTGTATTTTTTTGCTGAGGTGTTCTTCTTTTGAATACCTCAGGTTTAGGGCAGTAGCCGGTTGAGCAGATAGGTTTGGGAGTTTGGTTGTGGACTGCTTTGTTGTAGAGGTTTTCCTCACCCTTGTGAGGTATTTTTTGGTTGTTTCCTTGTTAGTATAGACATACATACTTTCAGTGGGTTCGTGTCAGGTTGTTGATGCCCACTAGGGGTTTTCTTTGGATTATGAAGTACTTTGCCAAGCTGCTGAGTTTGTCCTTTTTTGTGGTTGTTTTTACTTGTTCTCTGGGAAGGCTTTATGTTAGGTTGTATGTTAGATATTTTAACTTATAAAAGTATTACTACTAGTATTTCATGCATGCCATCATTTTAAAACTAAAATACTACTTTTTAGCTAACATAAATAATTTTTTCCATACTTATAATAAATCTAGAGTCTTACATAGCACGGGTTGTCCTTCGGGGATGTTTAAGCTCGCGTAGGGAGTTAAATCAACATAATCAAAGTATTTCTATAGCGTATAACTATATTTTTCTAGTGGACTAGTTGATCCACTGAGCCGAGGGATACAACAAACTTAACTTAAAACTAAATTTCTTTCATAATAACTTATGAATTTCTCATGAAAAGTAGAGTTGGAGTCTGCCTGAGTGTCCACAATTATACCCTGCGTGACGTGGCATAATGGCGTGTGTTTATTCTTACTCTCATACATCTTTTAAATGGAGAGAAAATACGGGTTGTGATATATACTGTCAAGAATATGTGATTTTTCAAAAATACTTGTGTTTTCCAAAAATACATGAAAGCTCAAAGATATATAGCATGAAAAACACGTGTTAGAATGTTCTAACAAATATGCATGGCATTATAGTGATATAGTGTAAAATAATGTTCATGTAATGTATATGAGTATGCCCTTAGATGGAAATGCCCAAGCAATATGTCTACATCCTATCCCCGTACTAAGTGACAAATAGGCATGAGGAATGACACACATGTCGTAGTTTGGGGTGTTAATCTCATATGCATTCACAAGATGACACACAACCTAGCACTCTTTCCTCCCAGTACCTCACATGGCCCTACTAGAACCCTCTATGATTAAGGATAAGACATGACTTAGAGGTTAGGTCTCTAATACACATAATCCTACGCCCCTGCTATAGTGAGGCACATGATATGGGTAAATGGTCAAGGACATACTAATTATTTAATCATAAATACTGATTTATAACCTTTGGCTTTTATATGTGATGAATTATTATTTTTTATTTTAAAGACAGTTGACTTTAAAGCCACATAGTTATTAAGAATCTGATATAGTGAATTCTTTCAATATAAATAAGTTTTGGTGAATTTTTGAATTTTTTTCAATAATTATTTTCAATTTTAAATTATAGAAATTAGCCAACATATACAACTTTTTTGAAAGCAAAAATAGTGATAACTAATAAGAAAAATATGCAGAGAAATTGGAATTTTTTGAAAAACAGAGCAACCGCTGGTAGCAGAACCTATCGTTGGGTGTTAGCAACATATATTTTATATTTTTTTTAAAATACATGATTTTTTTTTGTTTTTCTGATTCCAATTTTTCTTGATTTTAATTTATCAGTATAGGGGTTATCATATGCAGCAAAGAAATTTGAGAAATAATTGAAAAGTTACGAATTTATTTTTGTAGCCTAAGATCCATTATTTAAATCAATTTTTGAAAAGTACTCAATTTATAGTGATAATATAAGACATTTGTATGGAATGGATTTAAAAGGATAGAATTTACAAAATAAGATAATTTTTGCCACTTTGTAAGGATATGACTTTTATTTAAATTAATTCAATTGGTTTGATTAATAATTAAGCTTAAAATGTGTAAGTCATATAACAAAAAAATAGATAAGGTGACCATGGCATGTTGGCTCAAGAAAGATACAAAAAACAAAAAACCAAAAAGAAATTAAGTATATCATGAAGTAGAATATTATACATTTCATTTTAATTTCTTTCTACTTCATGCAATTTGTGAGAATTAGTGAATAAGAGATTTAGGTATCCAAAGTGAACCAAATGTAATGGTTCCTTTGGGCACCCAAATATAGTGTGTTGATTTTGGGGGAGAATGTGATAAATGGGAATTTTTAAGTGGAGTTAGTGTTTCATCATTAATTTTGGGTCTCCATTCATACTTTGAATGTTTAATATTCTTATATTTCAAATTTCCTTCATGATTTTCAAAAGTATTACTTATAGGAAATTTGTGAACAATTAAACTTTTGTTTGGAGAGGATTGATTTTGTAAATGTTGGTGATAGTAATTAGTAGTTTGATTTACAAACATTTTGTATTTTTCATTCCCATTGGTTTTCTTTATAAGGGTATGGAAAATCTTATTCAACTTTCTTTAGGATTTTGCTTGATATATTTGATTTATGTTATGTGAATTTTTACTTATAATTTCCTTAAGCAAGTTGATTTCAGTTTCCAAACTTTATTATTTATCTTGAGATTTTCCCTAGATTTTATATAGGCAATTGTTCTATCTTTAATAATGGAGACTATAGAATGAATATGAGTTTTATAATTTTTTTTAATTCTTCAAATGTTTCATTCATCTCATTAATTTCAATTTTATAATTCTTGCACATAGCACCATCAATTTTCAAAGTTGAATTTTCTAAAATTAGTTTTTTTTTACTTTTTCCTTTTTGTAGTGGAAATATGTTTTTCAAATACGTTAAGTTTTTCTTTAGAAATATTACAATCAAAACAAGGTTTAGAAATTTGAACCAGAGAGCAAGAAGAAAAACTAGACATATCAAAATTTGATTCAACATTAAGTTGTGCTTTTAAATTTTTATTTTCTAAATGTAATTTATAAATAATTGAAAGTTTTTATGAGTAGCTAAACACCTAGAGGGGTGAATAGGTTTCCATTGAATCTTTTAATTCTTTTAGAAGTTTATATTGATGTGTGTTTATGTTAGTATTTTAGCTTTCATGAACACATACAACACAAGGAATTGTATAGTGGTTCCCCTATCTAAGGTACATCCACTTTCCCACATCACCTATCTAGTAGTGGCTATATTCGGCCAACTCCTTCAGAACTTAGATCAAACAGATCTTATACCTCAGATCCCTTCCCTGGATCTTACAACTCAGAGTGCACTCTACTCCTACAACTCAGACTGCTCATGCTCTTACCTCAGAGTCAAACACCTATCTTGTACCTTAGGATAAACAGACCTATAACTTAGAGTCTTCCAACTCCTACAGCTCAGAGACCCAGCTGGTCTCCGACCTCAGAACTTCACAAAGATCCCACCTCAGGCACAAGCCTTACCTCAGATTCTTCATAGGATCCTACACCTCATAGTGCTTCACACTCCAACAACTCAGACTACTCACAGTCCTATACTCATTCTTTATAGAATAGGCCTACAACTCAGATCTTAGTGAGATCCTACAAGAGAGAATAATTGTTGAAAAATTTGAATCAAGAGAAATTTTCTGAGACTTCTTCTTTGGTTGAATAAAAAAATAACTCTTCTTCAGCACAACTATAGGAAGATGATTCTTCAGATTTTATTCAGCCTTTAATGTGTTGAATCTGGCAGAGTTCTTCTTCTTCAAGCATGAGAAAGATGTTCTTTGAGTAGAATAGCAGGCTTGAAGATGATGAGAAATATGTTCTGTTTTGCTGGCCAACTTTTGCAAAATTAGGGTTTCGAAAGATTGCCAAAAATTCTTGCAAAAAGTGTCCTTGTAAGAATGTCCCCCACTTCGCTTTTATACATCGACAAATGCAACAGCTAATTCCCTCTTTGGTAAGCGACATGGTCGAATTTAATGGTTGATTTATCCCAGGATAGCATTGTTCGATCAATATGGCGAGCATAGTCGTTTAGCGCGTGATTTGCTTCGATTTGAATTAAGGATGACGTCTACAAACTTGACATGATGACAATGACTTGGAATATTTTCTTAATCTCTACGAGCGTTGAGTGATTCCATATGTCTCTACGAATTAGAGCTTTGATAGATAACTACAGAAGCATTGAGTGAATGACCTTCACTCGACATATTTATTCTTAGCCATATTATGTCTATCACTGAGGCATTGAGTGAAGGTTCTTCACTCGATGTATTTGTCCTTTAACACTTTACTGAGAAGGTATTGAGTGGGAGTCCTTCACTCAACGTATTTGTACTTAACCAAATTTTCCTTGAGATGGCGTCGAGTATAAGACCTTCACTCGATGCATTTGTACTTAGACTGATTATGCCTATATTTGAGAAGGCGTCGAGTGTAAGTCCTTCACTCGACGTATTTGTACTTAGAATGATTCTGCCTATCTTTGAGAGGCATCAATTTTAAGTCGTTCACTCTACGCATTTGTACTTGACTGATTTTACTGAGATGGCATCGAGTGTAAGTCCTTCACTCGATGCATTTGAACTTAACAGCCTTTCTCTAAGAAAGTGTCGAGTTTAAGTCCTTCATTCGATGTAATTGCACTTAGTCAGATTTTAGAGCTTCTCCGCTGAGGCTTTGAGTGAGAGTTAAACTGTCAACACATTTTTGTCCTTTGGCATTGAGTGATGTGTGGTCACTCAATGCTTTTGTACTTAGTCAATTTCTTGACCTCCTTTGACCATGTTGACTTCTTTACAGCCAAACTTCTGATACTCGCTGCATGTCTAATCACATAATTACCAATATCATGCACATGTAAACTTAGACATATATCAAATATATGTTTGTGTATATTATTAACTTGTGGACCTTCTTCAAATCTGGGACATTGTGTTCAATGTTCCCAACAATCTCCCCATATTTAAAAAAGTTAGAAACCCAGTCAATGATATACACCTCTTCAACACAAATGAGTAGAATCAACTACATTTAAGAACATACTTATGCAATAAAATATTTGAGATTACAACAAGCATAGTAGTAAAAAGTCATAATTGGATCTACAAAATAAACATCTTCATTAAAAATTCCTTAGAAACCTAAAAAGTGTAACATTGTTAAGGATTATGTTCCCTAATTACTTTCTCCCCCCAGATTTCTTTCCCATATTTTCCACAGTCTTTTTCTTCTTCCATCTTTGTCTCCCAAAGTAGCTGTAAGGCTTTGGATAGTATCTGTAGGGCTCCGGGGAATCCATCTATATAATACCATCTCTCTTGTCTCTTTTGAATTTCCTTCCAATCTCTTCATGCCTTTCAAAATTGGTCCATTCTATAGAGATGATATGTTTGGCTCTATCTGTCTTGTTTTCTTTGATCTGATCCTAGGCTAACAATATGATTGTTCTTGATTATGAACTCCATAGCTCAAAGCCTGGTCTGGATTGCAGCTCTTCTCTATGTCTCTTTTTGCATATCCTTTCTTTCTCTTCTTCATCTGTAATAATTTTGTCTTTGACCTTTGATAATTATTGAGTGGTGGGGGTGAAGGCAGGAACATCACACACAAATTTATCCCCATCTCCATCTCTGTGAATTTCAGACTCATCATATCTAATAGGTTCAAGGCCCAATGCATTTCTGACTACGTTTGAAGACCATATTACATAGTCTGCGCTGGCCTTTATCATTGACCTCTCCCCCCTTTATGACTTCTTCAGAAACCTCTTTGTTTTGGGAAGTGGTCTTGTTAGACAAATGAATTACACCTACAATGACAAGATTCTTAACTTGCAGCATGTGATCATCCAAGAATTGAGTGCATGCATCCATTATCCTTTCTAGGACAGACTTATCCCCTTCCAGGATGGTCTTGTGACTTCATGAACCATTTTCATGTTTTCTGTGGTGATGCACTGATTCTTAATGATATAATTTTTCTTCTCCTCTATCTCATCACGCTTGTTAGAAGTATAATCAACAGCAGGAGCAACCCTCATAAAGAATTTGGTAGTATTATGTTTTAACAATTTGACCTCAAGTTAATAGAAGAAATTTCAATGGTGAAGTCCTTTCTCAATTCCTTGATTGAGTCATCCACATACAGCTCAATTTTCCTCCTTTGATCATCAAACAGTCCTCTAAGTTAAGCCAGAAAGGAGGTGGTCATCTCCACATTCAGCTAAGTAGTCCCTTTGGGGTTGACTTATGCATCATCCTTCTTGATGTCTCCCCTAATGTCAGAGTCAACTACTTTATAGTCAGAGAGTGGTCTGGAATGTCAGCAACATGGATGGACTCTTCTATCTCATGCTCCTCAACATTTATCATGTCATCATCTCCCTGGTAGCATTGATCAGAGATGTCAATCATACTTTCAACAACATAAGCAGGGAGATCCAGGTGAGTCTCCCCCCCTCAACATTATGAATGGCCACGAGAACCTGAAGTAGATCATCATCAGGTATGTTGTCATCCCCCGGCACATGCTCCACATAAATAGGAGCACTGTTAGTCTGTACTGGAGAGTCAATTCGGATTTGATCTATCTTTCCTTATAGATTGACTAGGAATGTGTTAATTGTGTCATGTAGACACATAGTGGCTAAGACATGCTCCACCTCAACAAGAGCATCTATTCTTAGGGTCTCCCCCTGAACATTATCACAGATTTTGTCCACAAGATTTGTTAGAACATCTTTAACATTTTTCATGGCTATGTCTCCTTCAACATCTGTAGGATTCACACAGATGGGATAACCTTGGAAGCAAGCTTAGAGGAAATAGAGACTTGTGCACTCACATCCATTCTTACATCTTTAGTTGATTTTGCCAGATTAGGATAATGAGGTTCATTATTCCTACTGTTATAAGAGTTACTACTAGAGCTTTCTTCAGAAACTGTATCAACCTTCTTCTATGTCTGAGCCCTCTTCTTAGGATGATTGATCAAAACCATGTCCCATCTGTCAAACATCTTAATGTACATCCTCCTCATATGATGGATCTTGGTATCAAGCCTCAGATTCAGAATTCCAGGAGTAGTGTTTAGCAAGAATAGAGATAGGATTCCACCAAAATTTTGTTCAGGTATACATTCAATTAATCTATCAAAAATGACCTTGCCCCAGTTGGACGTCTTAGTGAGGATTACCCTTGTCATCAATTCAAACATTTTCCTGGAGATCTTGTCATGTGATCTAGTTTTGCAGATTAATGCCTTTTTTATTATGTCTGCTAGGAATTTTCCTCTTAAATTCATCTCCTTCATGATGATAGAACCGCTGGTGTATTTGGATAGGAAACACCATTTCAAGGCAGACTTTATATCATCTTGGAACAATTCATCTTCTTCCTCAGAATTATTGCGCTTAGGGAGCTTTAGTGCCTTACAAATTTTACTGACAATGACTTTAACTCTCTCTATTTATGGAAGTTTTAACCTTGGAGGAAGAATAGTTCACCTTGACATTAGCATATAATTCAAATGCTTCTCTCTTCTAGATGACACACAACTCTAACAACACAAATTCCAGTTCTACGACTGTGAGAAGTTGAATGACTGATAGGATTTCTTCAGGAGCATCACGAGATAGATTTCGAATGACTTACCTGCACTCAAATAGGAAGTCAGCACACTTAAGATCCATTGAATCTTGACAGATTGATCGAAGAGGGAAAAGATGATGCAAAAAATCTAGGGTACGGGACAGAGTAATTCATAAGGTCAATAGAATGAAGGAGTTTATTTTAGCCATGATTTCTATTTATACCCAACCCTATTCAAGAAGGTGGAGAGGCACGTACCTTGTCGTGATTTCCACTTTTGATTTATGGCTGTGATTCAATCTGATAGATTTTAAGCTTGGTCAACCCATCAGAGTGTATGCATTAATTGCACTCGATGCACTCGATGCCTGGTTTTGATTCAACACACTCAATGTCTGGTGTTAATTCAATGCACTCAATGTCTGGTTAGTTGCACTTTTTCTCCCATATGTTCTTCTACAAAAGGTTAGCCTCCAAATGCATATATATATAATAGAGATGCTTTAAAAGAATAAAGCTAATTCAAGTTCAACATTCGTAATTCAAACTTGAAATTGTTGAACTTAGCTTCATCAAGAGGCATAGTAAAGATGTCAGCCACTTGTTTGTTAGTGGAGACAAACTCAAGGCTAATGTCTTATTTCTCAACATTCTCTCTTATGAAGTGATACTTAATTTCAATATGCTTGGTCCTACTGTGTGATAAAGGATTTTTAGCTATTGAAATAGCACTTGAGGAATCACATAACATTGGAGTTTTACATAGCTATAAGTTGTAGTCCTGAAGTTGATGTTGTATCCATAAGAGCTGTGCACAGAAACTCCCTGCTGAAATGTATTCAGATTCAGCTATGGAGATAGCTACGTTGGTTTGCTTTTTGCTACTCTAGGATACCAACCTTCTCCCTAGAAATTGACAGGTACTAGAAGTGCTTTTACTATCTTGTTTGTAACCTGCAAAATCTGCATCTGAGTAATATGTTAGTTCAAAGTCATTATTCCTAGGGTACCAAAGACCAAGATCAGGTGTGCCCTTGAGATATCTCAGAATTCTCTTTACAGAAGTGTAGTAAGATTCTTTAGGTCAAGCCTGGTACCTAGTACAAATACATGTACAAACATAATGTCTGGCCTATTAGTAGTCAAATAAAGGAGGGAGCCAACTATGACTTTATACAAGGTTTCATCAACTGGTTTCCCATTCTCATCCTTGTCTACAGACATACTTGACACCATAGGAGTTCTCATGGTGTATGAACTCTCCATTCCAAATTTCTTGATTAACTCTTAGGTGAACTCTGACATAGAAATGAACAGTCTATCCTCAGATTATTTAACTTGGAGGCCCAAGAAATACTTGAGTTCACCCATGCTGTTCATTTCAAATTGCCCTTACATAAGTTTAGCAAACTTTCTGCATATGCCATCCTCAGTTGACCCAAAATTTATTTCATTAACATAAATTTGGAATAGAATAATCTTACCCTTGACTTCCCTTAGGAATAATGTCTTGTCTATCTTTCCCCTTGAGAATTTGTTCTTAATG
Source organism: Platanthera guangdongensis (assembly GCA_039583875.1). Classification (NCBI taxonomy): domain Eukaryota; kingdom Viridiplantae; phylum Streptophyta; class Magnoliopsida; order Asparagales; family Orchidaceae; genus Platanthera; species Platanthera guangdongensis. The sequence goes on along the minus strand of CM077158.1, from coordinate 98,906,177 downwards.
AGAAAGCTAGACATGGTTTCATATCAAGCCCTTGGGGCCTGTTTCAACACATATAAAGCCTTTCTTAAGTGAAATACATGGTTAGGGAGAGAAGGATTGATAAAACCTGATGGCTGCTCAACGTAGACCTCCTCTTTTAGGTCACCAATCAAGAAAGTTGACTTTACATCCATTTGGTAGGCAATAAATCCCTTGTAAGCAGTATATGAAAGGAATAACCTTATGGCTTCAAGTCTTGATACTAGTGCAAAGGTTTGATCGAAGTCAATGTCTTCCTCTTGCTTGTATCCTTTAGCAACTAGTCTAGATTTGTTCTTGATTATAACACCATTCTCATCTAGTTTGTTTCTATATATCCATTTGGTCCGAATAATGTGATGTCCATGAGGTTTGGGAACCAGCTTCCAAACATTACACCTATTATACTAGTTCAACTCTTCTTGCATAGCCACTATTCAGAATGGGTATATATTGGTTTCTTAAAACTTCTTGTTGAAAATTGTGAAGTGGAAGTGGTTGATGGGGCAGGCCGGGCGGGCTGGGCGGACAGTGTTGGCGGACTGGGTGGACTGGGCGGACTGCGGCCTAGTGAGAAGTCTAGTGGAAGCTGGCTGTTCCTCTAAGCGGGTTGTACGGATGAAATCCGCGGATTGTGCATCCTGTTATCTACGGATAGGGCGTTGGCTGATTGGTTTAGCCAAGGAGCGGCCTGTGCAGATAGAGGCTTGCGGACTGGTGCATTGCTAAATGGCCGTGGTGCAAGCTTGTGCTTAACGACAGTTTGACTCATGTCTGCAGGAAGCTTGCGGACTGGCGTGTCCGCGGTATGGGCTGTTGCGGACTGGGCTTAGAGCTTGGTTGAGGCCTTGTCGAGCTCTGGTGTTACAATAAGTGATTTGCTGTGGAGGTCTTTGGCGGACTGGTGTGTAGAGTCCGACAGGTGGCCATTGCTTTGGGCAGGTGTGTGAGTAGCTTGCGGACTGCTGGCGCTCTGTGTGCTAGGGTGGTTGGCAGATGGAGCTATGTCCGCTATGCTCATATTAGGCCTTTGATGGTTCTGGACTTGGTCACACTCTATGCCAAGACCAGGGTGTCTGCGGTATCCGCCAAGTCCGCTGTTGACCAGGTGGACTGTTGCTAACTCTTCCTTTGGTCATGGACTTATGGCGGATGGAGTCTTGAGTCTTGTTCTATGCGGACTACCCCGGGTTTGTGCGGACAGCCATTGAAGGGGGTTGCTGTCCTGCAGTGGTTGGAGGCTTTGTGGGCTGATTCCTTGTCCACATAGCTTGGGCGGACTGATGAGGGTTCGCCAAAGTTGCCTTGCTCCTGGCGGGTTGATCCTTAGTACCGGCTAAATCCTTGCGGACTCAGCAGACGGTAGCTTAGCTAGCGCGCGGGCTGGGGCGTTGTCTTTATCTCTAGGGCGGTGACCATACTCCTCACCTTGCCTATAAATAGGACCCCCCTGGCAGGTCTACAGTAACTTGAGTGAACAGTAAGTTGGGTTCGGCGAGGAGATGCGGTCTCAGTTTTCTGTCCACGTAGATTGATTCAGAGCTGACGGTTTCCTGTGTGCAGGTCACGCGGGTAGCTTCAAGGAGCCAGGAGTTTGGCTTTGACTTTGGTCAAGTACTTGGAAGTGTGCGGTCTCTGCGGCTTCAGCAGGTCGCTCTGCGGCTTGTCAGTTCTCTGTTTCAACTTTGCTAGCTTCAATAACCTGTTCGCTGGTCTCAGGCGGGTAGGCGGTCTGTTCCTCAGTTCATTAGCAGGAGGTGAATAACGGTGTGTCCGCGCGGCCTCGCGGCTTCGGCGGACTCCGTGTCTATTCGGCGGATTGCAGCATAGCTCGGGCGGCTTCGGCGGACTTGGCGACCTCGGCGGTCTCCGGTGCTGTCCGCCCGGCTTGTTTTTTTGTAACTTTCTGTGATAGCTTGTGTACTAGTGAAATAATGTCTCGCTACGTATACCTCGCCTTGTAAAGAAGTGAATGTATAAAAGATCTGCTTGTGCTTCCATTGTTTGTTGGTGTTAAACATTTGTCCTTGGTTTTCCGCTGGTTCAGAGTGTGAACTGTGTAGTTTCGAAGATATTAATTTGGCGTTTGGGCTACCTTGCTGACCACTTTGAGAAAATTTAACATGGTATCAAAGTGAGGTTCAGTTGCGTGAGTATTTGTCAACCAGTGTTGTTACTCAATGCTTGAGTGGTGATCAACATGTGTTGTTGCTCTGAGCTTCTGATAGGTTGCCAATAGGTGTTGCAATGGAAGGGAGTTACGCAATAGGTCTGGGCATTGAACTATTAATGCCGACTAACTTCAAGAAGTGGAAGTCGTGGATGAAGAGTTATCTTCTGGGTGAGGAGCTATGGGAAGTCGTCGGTGGTGACGACAGACAGGAAGTCACTGCTGCTTTTGGTACTGGTGAGCAGGTTAGGCTCTAGATAAAAACAAATGCAAAGGCGGAGTTTATTCTCAAGAGAGTCGTGTCACCAGAACTGTTTGATCACATCATTGGATGTGAGTCGGCTGCTGATATTTGGACAACCATTGATGAGTTGTTCAATATGAAGAATGTGGCGCGACTTCAGTTCCTAGAGAATGAGTTGGCTAGAATAACTCAAGGAGACCTTTCCATCTCGAAGTACTTCTTAAAGATGAAGAGCTTGTGTGCTGAGCTGTCGGCACTGGATCCTGATGAGCATATCTCTGAGGCTAAGATGAAAAGTCATATAATCCGCGGCTTGCGGAAGGAGTATGTGGCCTTTGTTACATCTGTTCAAGGCTGGGCTACTCAGCCGTCTTTGCTGGAGCTGGAGAATCTGCTTGCATCGCAGGAGAGCTTGGCAAGGTAGATGACTGGAGTTAATCTTAAGCAGGAAGGAAGCGAAGCTCTCTTCTCAGACAAGAAGAAAGGATGGGAAGGGAAGAAGAAGAAGAAGGTGCAAGTCGCTGGTGAGAAGGAGACTTCAACTTCATATCAGCCGGAGAGGAGCAATGCTCCTAAGGACTGGAAGAAGAATTTGAAGTGCTACTGGTGTCATCAGCGAGGGCACTTCAAGCGGGACTGCAAGGTCAAATTGTAGCCTGGGCATGCTGCGGGAAAGGACGAAGCTTGCTCGAGAAGTGACGAAGCAGAATGGGGCGGAGCTTTCATGACGGGCACTTGTGTCAGTGCCTTATCTGCTGAGGACTTCAACAGCGAGTGGATCGTGGACTCCGGGTGTGGTCATCACCTCACCGGAGATAAGTCAAAGTTCATCTCCATGCAAGCTTACTCAGGTAATGAAGCTATTATCAATGCTGATAATACTGTTTATGCAGTAGAGAAAGAGGGGTCGTGTCTTTGGGTTGTGATCATGGGCCACTCACATTAAGGAGTGTGTATATGGCTGGTGTGTGAGTAGCTTCGACGAGATGTGTATATGGCTGGTTCATCAGCAGGAGGCGAATATCGGTGTCTCCGCGCGGCCTCGCGGCTTCGGCGGACTCCGTGTCTATTCGGCGGATTGCAGCATAGCTCGGGCGGCTTCGGCGGACTTAGAGACCTCGGCAGTCTCGGCGGACTCCGGTGCTGTCCGCCCGGCTTGTTTTTTGTGTAACTTTCTATGATAGCTTGTGTACTAGAGAAATCATGTCTCGCTACGTATACCTCGCCCTGTAAAGAAGTGAATGTATAAAAGATCTGCTTGTGCTTCCATTGTTTGTTGGTGTTAAACCTTGGTCCTTGGTTTTCCGCTGGTTCAGAGTGTGAACTAGGTAGTTCCGAATATATTAATTTGGCGTTTGGGCTACCTTGCTGACCACTTTGAGAAAATTTAACACTTCTTGGGTTCAATCTGGGACAAAAAGCTTGAATACATGGCAATGTTGTGATTTCTTCTCCTTATGGTTACACCCTAACTTGCATCCCTAATAATAAGATCTCTGGGATAGTCTCTTAAGTGTCTGATGGTGGTTGGAATCCTCTCTTCATCTTCTTCAACTTCATCTTCATTGGCCTGAAGTGTTGGGTTTTTCTTAATGACACAACACATTGTGTGCAGCGGAAATAAAGAACAAGAAAAGCCCAAAGAATTCAAATCTGGCAATATATATGAATCAAGAAGTAAAACTTGTAAATAAAATTACCTTTGTGAGATTGAGTCAATACTCAACCTAGATGCTCCAAAACATTCTGCCGGCCACTAAGCGACTCGAGTATTAAGCGTAGAAAGTATATTCGCGCCTCTATAGGAAATCCACAGGATCGGGAGAACCCATAGCAACTTGTCGAACAAGCACTAGGTTGGAAGAGGACACTCAGCGTCTCCACATACTGCTAGATCTGTTGAATGAGAGGCGGTGACGACACTCGTCGGGATTGGGATCGGCACAGGCGGCGGAATCGACGGAACACTTCTGTCGGTCTTTTAAGTTTCTCGTCTTTCACACAGTACGGATCGTATGCCAAGAAATAATGATCGCATAAAGTAGAAACCCTAAAAATTCCTATTTATACTCCAAGGAATTAATAAGATAGTTTCCACCGCTATCCGCAGACCCAAAACTTAGAATCCAGAATGTTGGCCAGACAACCGTTGTCTCAATGAATCGTCGAGTATCTATGGCATATATGACGAATCGCTGAGTATCATCTTATACTCCATCAATCGTCGAGTATCCATAAGATACATGACGAACTCAACGCCATCCCCAGCAGACTCAATGCTTGACTTTGCGAAGGCATTGAGTGGTGATGGTTAAAACACGCGGTGCCCCCGCAAGTTTATTTTTAGGAAGGCGGATGGTTTATTTATTTTGGAAGGACGGGGCGCGCGGATTTATTTTCTATAAAAAATTGAAACCGAGTTTTAACGAAAGCAGGCAAGTGCAAAAGTTCAGAAAATTAAAAATGAAAATCAAAGTGCTCGGAAATTAAAACGATTAGAAATCCATTCTTATAACTTCGTAAAAGTGCATAAAAAGTGAAAATAAAGTAAAAAAGAACAAAATGTTTTACAAACTAAAAGGGAAAAATCTAAGTTAAAGAAATAAAATCCACTTTGAAATCTCTTTTATGAATTTATAAAAATGAATAGAAAGCTGAAAGGAGGGGTTAGACCCGATTTACTCTAGAGGGGGGTGAATAGAGTAATTAAAAATTTTGGCTGTTTTAAGTTTTTATATCAGAGTGAAAATAAATGATACCAATAATATATAAAGAAAAGAACAACAACCTAGGATATTATATCTATCACAGCCACAGTAAGAACAAAAGAGAAAATGAGCAACCAGAGAACACAAGAATTTTATAGTGGTTCCCCAACCTGTGTACATCCACTCTTCTACAACCCTGGTAGGAATCCACTACAGGTTTGGATCAGGTGACTGCCACCTTTGAGCTTTTGATCAGGTACTCAAAAACCAACTCAAGTCTATTGATCATGAGACTTGCAACCAAGGAATAACTTTTGAAGGGAGTTAAAGAACCCTTTGTACAGAGAAGGCGTGAGAGATTTATGGTGTCTTCTCTTTCTCAAAAGAACTGAGAAGACTCATGGATTTTGATGTTGCCAAAGCTCGCCCTGAGATAAAGATCAGTTCAGGAATATGGAGAGCTTTGCAGGGTGAGTAGGTCTTCTAAAGATTTTCTAGAAAGTTGTAGACTGATAAAAGTTGGTTGTCTCTTGAAAGCTTGTTGGAAGATGAACACTTGATGAAGACAGTCAGAGCCTTTTCATGAATATTTTTTGGTGCCTGTCTTGTTCTCTGTGTGTTCTGCTATTCGTATTATTTGTTGTCGACTGAAAGAGAAAAATATCTTTTTATATATTTCTGTCTAATTTCTCCTTTGAATTTGAATTGTCTGCATTGAATGCTGACTGCCTGGAGAACGAAAATCCTGCTAGAGAGAATATTGCATTAATGAATTTCCTAACTGTCCTATTAAAAATGAACAGTAATATTTCTGATGACGACCATAATCAATGCTGCTACTAACGGCTATATTCATAGAATATAAGCATTGATTAATCAGGAATTACTGCAAGAGAATAAGGACAAAATAAGGCAAAAATCCAAGTGTGGAACTGCACAATAATAGTCGAGCAGAGAACAGATTTCGTCGACCTGAGTCCAAAGTTCGTCGACCTGAGAAATCATGTTCGTCGACCTGGGAATTCTTGTTTTTCGACCTGAGAACCAAGTTCGTCGACCTGAGATCAGCTAACTGCTTTCTGTGAAGAAATTCCCATTTATGTGCTCCAAAGTCATCGAGATGATAATGTAACTTCGTCGACCTGAGTTCAGAGAAAGGATTCTGGACTGAACATGTTGAAGTTGATCTCCCATAATTCGTCGACCTGAGCTCAAATATCATCGAGCTCAACTCAGAGAATTTACTCTGAGTTCGTCGAGTGAAGAACGACTTTCGTCGAGCTGAGTTCGATGAACGTCGAACTCACTTTCCTGAACTTGATTTTCTTCTAAGTCTGAGTCTTCTGTTGTCTTCTATTGGCTGGTCCATGTGTGGTTGATACTAAGGACTTAGCTTAAACTTTAGGACACAAAGACATGACCCTGGCTATACAAGGTGGGTCAAACATCCTAATTAGTGAACCTATGTCACAACCCGCATTTTCATCGCATATAATAACTTATCAGAGTAAGGGAAAATGCGCATCATGATGCCACATTAGCAGGGGATAACTGCAGACGCTCAAGCAGACTCCTACTTATTCATGAAGAAAGATTCTTTAAGTTATTTTAAGGAGAAAATCAGTTTAAGTGCAGTAGTTAGCCGTATCCCTCGGCTTAGTGACTCATCTACTCCACGAATCAAAATATAATTATACGCTATGGAAAAAATACTTATTTAGATTGACTCCAACATCCTACATGAGTATAACGTCCTCAAAGGGCAACTCATGCTATGCAAGACTCTAAATTTATAATAGTAGTAAGGATAGCTTTTACGATCGCTAAATATAACAAGTTAGAGTTTTTAAATTGTGCAGTGCATGAAGTAGTAGTAATAGATATTATAGTTGAAAATACCTAACATGCATTCCTAGTATAAATCCTCCCAAGAGCAAGTAGTCCACATCCACATATAGAAAAATAAACAGCTAGCAAGTATCTAAAGGTAACAATACCGTGGGTGTCAACAAACTGACACGAACCCACATACAGAAAAGTTTGTCTGAACCAGTAAAACAAACCAAACAAAAATCTACCTCGCTAAGACGAGGCAACAACCACGGCCAGCACTGCCACCCAGAAACTCCAAAACCAGCACTGTTATCAGCTACAGCTCTGAACCTGAGGCATTCCAAAGACAGAACACCTCAGCAAGAAAGAACAAATGGTGGCAGAAAAATAATAAGCCAAAATAATCAAAAGTCAACAGGGGGTACCAACCCAAGACCAAAAGCACAGAAGTAGAGTACAAAACAAAACAAGGCATCCACAGGAAAAGTACTTTTACGTGAATCGTCACATACAATAAGAGTACACTAGATGCACGAAGCTATAAGGTGACAACATGAGTAATTCGTAATGAAGAAAAACAAACCTTTATTAGGCACCTGTGGTCGACTCTACCCAAAACATAGGCGAGGTGGTCACTCGTGGACACACCACCCAAAAATAAGGGCGAGCTGGTCACTCTTAGGCACACCCACACGAAAATAAAATTCGTCTAACTGCGAGGGAGTCTCATACTCTCCACCATACACCGCAGACACCCAAAAACCAGGTAGACCTCCACATGACACTAATGAAGGAAACAAACACTGCGGAGGTGGAATCGTCCACTAACTCCCGCAATCAAGAAAACCACCAAAAAAACACCACATATCTCGAGATTTGGCTCATCAGATTCTACTTGGAACTTCTAGATTCAATACGCAGTTGATCAACCCTTACAGACGATTTATAATCTTAGATAAACTCTAATACGTTCGATGATGATAAATAAGGCAATTAAAGTCAATACTAAAAACATTTTATCAAACCTATATGAAGTTACAAGATTCAGTTAACAACACAAGATTTAGAAATTTTCAAGTGATCGAAAGATTAGACATAGCTATAACTTGGAAAGAAGATAAAGGAACAAAACTCGTTCGTTACCATCCAATTTGGACAAGGAGAAATAAGGGGAAACCACCACTTTCCTTGGTTTAACCGAAAAAGTCCTCTGAATCACTCCACGTTGTAGATCAAGGCAAAAGAACGCGGGAGGAATCAAAATCTGAACAAGAACGGGCGAAAAAGAGGTTAGGGCCGAAAAACCCTAATGAGAAAACTCAAGAAATGGGGAAGATATTACGATGATGGCGTAGCTCTCGGCGAGAGCTTTCCGGATCTATGTTCGGATGCAGATTTCGAGTACCAGAGCACCGTCGGCGGCCACTAGAAGGTTCACGAAATATTTTCTCTCTCACGCTCACGCCGTTTTGGTTCGGGAGAAAAAAGAATCGGAGAAGACGATGGAATTCTTTCTAATATAAATATGTATATATATATACATATATATATGTATATAAATATATATAAATATATACATAAATATATATATTTATAAAAAGTTCTGTCCAAAAACGGAGTATTTACGCCCGGGTGTGCGGAAGACGAACAATAAAGGTTTAGGATGGATTAAAATCAAACAGTAGCCAACATGAAAGTTGTAGATCTCGTCGAGACGCACAAATTTCATGTTAACCATTTTTCCATACGACATCGTTTTGATACTCAAAAGGACTCCCGGACATAAACTGCAACGGACTACACGAGAACAAGCTTACGGGTACTCGAGAGGTAGAAAACGGCGACTCGAGTAGAAGAATAATCACTCGTGTAGGTCCAGACAAATTTACTCGAGTACGAGAAAATCACTCGAGTAGGCGAAAAAAGATTACTCGAGTAGGTGAAAAAGATTACTCGAGTAGGCGAAACAGATTACTCGAGTAGGCGAAAAGAATTACTCGAGTAGGGGAAACAGATTACTCGAGTAGGCAAAAAGAATTACTCGAGTAGGCAAAATAGATTACTCGAGTAGGCAAAAAGAATTACTCGAGTAGGCAAAACAGTTTACTCGAGTAGGCGAAAAGTATTACTCGAATAGGTAAAAAAAAGATTACTCGCGTATATACAAAAGTCACTCGTGTAGATAAAATATGACTTGAGTAACTATAAACAGCCACACGAGAGTCCAGAGAAAAGAACTCGAGTAAGAAACAAAAATTTGCATAATCTGTAAATTTTTTACAAATATATCCAAGAAATTAAACTGTATGAATGAATAGTGTTTTTCATTTTTGAATAGTACCTTAATAATAAAATATTCATATTTATATATTTTTGAATAAGAAAACACGAGTTCAAAACGGAGGCCAAGCGCCGAATTGAACGAAACTCGCATCGTAGACGAACACTGACGCTACAAACACAACGACGAAGTCAAAACCAAAATCCGACGAGCCATTCCCGAGATATAAATCTTCAAATTATACGGCGAACATAAACAAACCAAAACTTCAATCGCGCGCCGAGGCTCCAAAAATGCTCGGATTGCGACGAAACTTGACGAGCAAGTCCAAAACTACATAACTTAAATTCCAAATGCAAAATTTTCCCTATACAATAAGAATTCAGCCGACTCGACTGCACGGACGTAAAAATGCCTTAAGGGCATTGCGCCGTCAACTCGACGTTAAAAGTAACGCCACGACGTCATAAATATGACGTTGCCCATTCAAATAAAATCATCGAAGAATCGGGGGCGTTACAACCTAGCCCAAATCCAACTAGGGATCATACAAGCTCCCCATATTTGGGTGAGGTCACTAATACAAATGAAAACAAGAACATTCACAAAGCAGAAAAATATATCTGGAAGGAAAAATTTAAAACATGCAGCAGATATTTACAATGTATCTTTTTGTCAGTAGATAAATAGAGAGTTTTGGATCAACAGAAAACTAAATATATTATACGTAATTTCTTTTTCTTCATTTTCTCTTTTTGCTTATCCTCCTTTTCTTTGTCAGCTGTTTGTGTAAACTTGATCTATCTATTAGGATTTGGTGCTTCCTTCTTTGACATGGTCATGTCAGCAGCTCCAATGATATTTAGAGATGTGGCTCTAGACACAACAACCTCTGGGTGTAGATTCATATATGCATCTACATTAAAGAATTTGTTAGCTTTTGTATACCTGTTCAATTCTTCTTTCCTGTATTTTGACATTGTTGAATACTGAGAGGGATCCTTTCTTTCGGCTTTAAACTTGTTGATCATTGATAATCCAACCAATTCCTGGAACCTTACCATTCTAGCAGTAGTAGCTGTTTCAGGATCCTCAAATGGAATGGGAGGAGACTCTGGCTTCTTAGGACTGTCACCTTTAACTGGTTCATGGACTTTTTGTTGTTGTTGCTGAGGATATTGCTGTTGTTGTTGATGTTGATGCCTGCTGGAAGGATACCTCTGCTGGCTGCTTCCTTAAGAGGATGAGGATCTACCATGTTGTCTTTGCTATGTTTGAGAATATGTGGTAGACCTCTGAGAAGAACTTCCTGAAGCACCAATGGCAGGTGGAGGAGGAGGAGGTGGATCTTTCCTGTATCTTTGAGAAGGTGGAGGAGGAGAGTATCTCCTGTTTTTCTTCTTGGCTTTCTTCTCATTCTTTGGCAGCCATATCCAAGCTGGCATACCCTTGTAAGGAGTGATATTTTGCAGAATATAATATGGGGTAGCATGAGTGGGATTAGGTTTTGGTGCAGCTTGAGGAACAACCTTTCTTCTCTTAGAGACTTTCTTCTTAGTCTTTGGCTCATCATCAGAATCATCCTCCTCATCTTCATCATCAGAAGATCCCTGAGGATTATCATATAAGGCATTAATTTCCTTTACAGCTTCTGTAGATATCTGATGAATTGTAAATATACCTATCTTTATGTACATTACTTAAGTCATTTTCATTTATTTTGTCATTTTTACTTGTTTTTATTCAATAAAATGCTCCTATATTTGTAAATATTATACTAACTTGTTTTATTTTATTTTTCAGGAAAAAAATCAAAATCTGCAAAAAAAATGCCATGTCACGCCCGTGACAAATTAGTCACGCCCGTGTCCGGGGCGTGACACGTCAAAATCCCGTGAAATTTCCTCTCGACGATTTGAACTCGACGATCGTCGACTCTGCACCACGCCTAGGGTCACGCCCGTGACCTAGGGCGTGGCTCCTCTTCCCGCTCGATGATTTTTCAACTCGACACTTTCCACTCGACGTTTGTCGAGTGTCGACCCCCCCGCCCCCCCCGACACGCCCAGCGTTACGCCCGTGACCTAGGGCATTACTTCTCCACCTGGCCGACAAGACCCGCGCGACGACTTTTGACGCACCGCGCCCAGATCCACCTCCTCGACACGCCCACCGTCATGCCCATGACCTGGGGCGACCAACGCGAGACCGACACGTGTCCAGCCCGATGTCAACTTTCCCGTCAAATCGACGGCCGCCATCAGGAATAGTGCTGACATGCCCCCTAACACGCCCGTGTCAGAGGGCGTGTCCCATGAATTTTTTCCCTATAAATAGCCCCTTGCTATATGTAATCCTGTTCTCTTTTTGGACCATTTTGTATATGAGTTATGCTGCTCGGATGAGTCCAAATGCTATGAAAGGGAAATTTCTCCCCCTCTCCTTTATTTTCTTAGCTTTGTAATCTTCGTTTTTAGCTTAATAAAATTGTAGATTTTCTCTCTTTTTATGGATTTGGACTTCAACTATGTGGCTACTCTTATTCAATCTTATTTCTTTCCTTGTTTTAGCTTTATTTTCTTGCCTTTTTAATACGTGTTTGTGTGTGTGTATGAGTTTAGTTTTATGCTTAATAGTTTTCATAATTTAGTTTTTAGTGCTTTCTATTTCATTTTTATGAGGTTATAAAGGTATCTGAAAAGTGGTTTTCATCTTCCTTTAACTTAGTTTATTTTTTAGGTTTTAAAACCTTTTGTTCTTTTTCTGTTTTATTTCCACTTTTTAAGCTCCTTCATAAAACCATAAGAATGAAAATCTCATCGTTTTAATTTTTCAACTCTTCTTATTTTTGCTTTCTTTTCAAAATCTTTTTGCTCCTTTAAATTTTTTGTGTTCTTTTTTACGCATTTCTACCGCATTCTAGCGGTAGAAATGTAAATGTTTTTATTTTTTAAGCACTTGCGTTTTCATTTTTATTTGCAAAACTTTCTTCCCGTTTAATTTCTTTTTTCACTTTTTATGCATTTCTACCGCATTCTAGCGGTAGAAATGTAGTTATTTTAATTTTTAGGTAATTTAGTTTATTTTCATTTCTGTACGTATGTGCATTTATTTCCGCCTACTCGTTAAGAGTTAAATGGCGCATTGTTTTTATTTCATTCAGTAGAGTGTGTGAGTTTTTACTTTCCTGCAGTGTGCGTGTGTTTACTTTATGTCGACAGAGTGTGTGCGTGTGTTGCATTTATTTAGTCCTACTCGTTTGAGTATGACCCGCTTTCTTTCTCCCGCCCACGCATTTGTGCCGAGACTCGCAATTTACAGCTTTCTTCAGTCCTACTCGTTTTGGTAGGACTTGCAATTTTTTGCTTTCCTTTACTGCTTTTATTTTACAGCTTTCTTTACTGCTTTATTTTCTTCTTTCTTTTCTGCTTTCCTCGCAAGCCGTCCCCATTCCGATGAGTGGCTAATCATTCTTAGCCCCTCGGTATCGAAGAGCATTGGGACAAATAAAATAGCTTAAAATAATTAAAGGTCTCATTTTTCTAATTAATTAAAGTACTTAAGGTTTTCCCGGGGTTAACGACGCGTAGGACCACATATCGATGTGTGCGCCCTATTTCCGTTTTCCATATGCTAGCCGAGAGGCCGTGCATATAGACAGATCACCCCTTGGCAAAGAGAGTTCCGCACTAACCCTCGAGAGAGGAGGCGTGCCAACTCTACCAGATTGGGTTCCCCACCCAATAGCGGGGTTCTTAGTGTAATGCGGGCGTTAAGAGGAATCCTTCGTCGGACTAACGTTCTGTCGAATACTCGTAGCATTCAGGTGAGCGATAGCCCTATAGCTAGGTGAGCTCATTCTAGTGGAACCTCCACGGCCAAGTCTCCGCCTTAATTAATTAGAAACTTAGGATCTCGTTTTATTAAAAGCCTATTTTGGTTCTAATTTTATTCGGTGCCCTCGAGCTAACCTCTTCATCGGCACCACCTTCATGCTTTCAATTTCTTTCTGCCATTTTCTGCCTTTTTATTATATATAAAATATAACACGACAAGTTAATTATCGGTAAAATAATATTCCCCTCCAGGGAAGAGTAGAAATAATCGAACCGACCCGAGAACAATACGACCTCGATATTCCACCCGGAATATCCTGTACTACTCACGATAGGTGCACTTGCCTCCTTTCGTTAAAACTCAATCACAACTTTTTTATATCCAAAATAAAAAAATACGTGCGCCCCATTTTCTAAATAAAAAATCACTTTCACTTTACTTAAATAAAACCATCGGGTCGCCGCATGTCCGTAAATATTTTTGGAGTTTTAACACGCATCACGTTTTTGCCGCCGTTGCCGGGGATATTCGTGTCGTTATTTTGAACCCTGGAAATCTATTAATTTTACCTATATATATCTTTATAAAATTGGCCATTATACTATAATAATAATAATAATACAAATAATAATATTAATAAAAACTATAAAGAAACATAAAGAAAAACAAAAAAAACTTACAAAATTATAAAACTAAAGATTTTTTTTACAAAAACCTATAAAACAAAAACATTAAAAAACCATAAAACTAAAAAATTGAAAAACCTATAAAACGAAAAAAAATCTAAAAAAAAAATGAAAAAACTTAAAAAAAAATTTCATTATTTTTATGAAAAAAAAACTTACAAAATTATAAAACAAAAAAATTAAAAAACCTATAAAACTAAAAAACTTGAAAAACCTACTAACCCGAAAAAAAATCTAAAAACGTAAAAAAAACAAAACTTAAAAAAAATTTCATTATTTTTATGAAAAAAAAACACTACAAATCAAAAAATAAAAAAAAAACACTAACTAAAACTCTAAAAACTGAAAACTCTTAAAAATCTAAAAAAAACAAAAAACTAACTCTAAAAACCTCACAAAATCCCAAAAAAAATAAAACAAAAATAAACTTAAAAAAACTTAAAAACCACAAAAACATATAACAAAAAAATCTATAACAAAAAATATATATCTATTTTGTTATTAAAAATGTATATATTTGGTTTTAACTTATTTTAACTAATTTTGTTTCATTTTGCGTCGGCGCACTTTACTTTTTTGTGCGCGTTTGGGGTCTGTAATTCTGTCCGTGCACTTATAGCTAAGACGTTAGCTAATCGAGTCACACACGCACTTGTCATCCCCTACCACCCGCAACCTTTTGGCCGAATGTGTCTTTTTTTGTTATCTTTTTGTTTCTTTCTTTACTTCTAATAATGCAGGGTTATCAATAAAGGGCCTTCCCGACCTCGTCTCAGTGAAGTTCCTACCCACCCCCACCCCCTCCCTTTTCATTTTGTACATATTATATTTTGTCTCTTATCATTCCGCATACTTAGGCTGCAACATTGGGGACAATGTTAGGTTTAAGTAAGGGGGTGTTTTTGTATTTTTTTTATTTCCGCACTTTACAAAAAATCATAAAAATACAAAAAAATTACAAAAATTAAAACATAAAAAATTTTCCTTGTTTTTTTATTATCATAAAAATCAAAAATCATAAAACACAAAAAAATCACAAAAAAAACTTATAAAACATCAAAAAAATTCAAAAAAAAATTTCTTTTCCTTTGTAAATAAGTTTTTGTAAAAACAAATCTCTCCCCCCCCTTTCTTTTTGTAAAAGTTCGCTTTTTAGCATCCCTGCGGCGTTCGACTCATCGAACCAACCACCCAAATAAGAGTCTGTTCGCGGCCCACCTTCGAGTTTTTTACTTTGTACATTATTTGAAAACAAAAAAAAATTTCTCTCTTTCCCCACTATCTTCTTTGTAAAATAACACCTCTTTCTTTCTTCTTTTTTGTAAATAACTTATCAAAAAACTAAAAAATCAAAAAAATTAGAAAATCCAAAAACCCTAAAAAGATTAAAATCAAAAATCCTAAAAAGATGATAAACAAAAATTCAAAAAAAAAAGACGATAATCAAAATTCAAAAAAATGATAAAAACTCTAAAAATTCCAAAAAAATATTTTGTTAAATTATATAACAAAATAAATCGAATATACCATTTCTTAACCCTTTTTGCTTTCCAAAAATCTAGTTTCGAGTTAATTTATATGCGAATTTTAATTATTCTTTGCTTACTATTCATTTATTAATTAAAGTTCGATAGATTTAAGTGTCTGGGGTTAAGTTTTAAAGAATTTTTTATATCTTTTCCTTATAATGGAGAACTTGTTTTTCACCACCACTTCTAATTTTTATAAATAGAAGCTCGTTTTTTATGTTAGAACATAACATCCATGGATTTCAATTATTTCTACTTCATGGTTTTAGAAACATCGGAACGTTCATTTTAAAAAGGTTGCTCTCAAAACTTTTTTTTATTAAAAGCTAGTTTTCTTTTTGAAAAAATAAACCCACTTCCATTTTTTTCATGTCTTACTTGACACGTTTACCCCTATCCCTTAAAAGATCTTATGTCAATGAGAATAAAATTTCATTCCGTAAATGTATGCACCCAATATTTAAAAAGATTATATGTTATGGAGTAAGAGGATAAAATTCATTACTCCTACACATATACATTGGGTTATTTATTATTTATGAAGAAAGAAAAAAAAATTATGTTAGGAAAATAAGATTTCATTTTCCTAATTATTCAAAAGAAAAAAATATATGTAGAGGTTCGAGAAAAAAATTGCATCGCCACTAATTCCAAGCCCTCTTCATAAACCACCAAACCACTTATCCTATTTCAATGATTGTAGAATTAATTCAAAATTTTTTTGAGAGCATAACTTTTAAATTGTATTATTTCCTTTAATTTCTTTTAAGCTAAAGTTTTTTGTATAATTCCAATCCATCTTTGTTAAACTAACAAAAATAAATTTTTGCTTTCTATTTTTTTTTTTCTAGAAGTCTTTTTGAAACTCTTCCTCTATTTATAACATTTTCATAATTTAGGATTTAATTCTTAGACCCTGAATATTTATTTTGATCTTACTTTTAATTAATTCAAGCGGTAGCTAAACTTAGGATTTATTTAATTCCTTATAAGTTCATCTCCAACTTTTGCTCTAAAATAGCAAAAGCTTAAGTATGAGGTTATTTGATGAATTGTAAATATACCTATCTTTATGTACATTACTTAAGTCGTTTTCATTTACTTTTGTCATTTTTACTTGTTTTTACTCAATAAAATGCTCCTATTTTTGTAAATATTATACTAACTTGTTTTATTTTATTTTTCAGGAAAAAATCAAAATCTGCAAAAAAATGCCATGTCACGCCCGTGACCGGGGCATGACATGTCAAAATCCCGTGAAATTTTCGCTCGACGATTTGAACTCGACGATCGTCGACTCTGCACCATGCTCAACGTTTGTCGAGTGTCGACCCCCCCCCCCCCCAACACGCCCAGCGTCATGCCCGTGACCTAGGGCGTGACTTCTCCACCTGGCTGACAAGACCCGCGCGAAGACTTTTGACGCACCGCGCCCAGATCCACCTCCTCGACACGCCCACCGTCACGCCCATGACCTGGGGCGTGCCCAACGCGAGACCGACATATGTCCAGCCTGAAGTCCACTTTCCCGTCAAATCGACGGCCTCCATCAGGAATAGTGCTGACACGCCCCCTGACACGCCTGTGTCAGAGGGCGTGTCCCATGAATTTTTTCCCTATAAATAGCCCCTTGCTGTATGTAATACTGTTCTCTTTTTGGACAATTTTGTATAGGAGTTATGCTGCTCGGATGAGTCCAAATGCTATGAAAGGGAAATTTCTCTCCCTCTCCTTTATTTTCTTTGCTTTGTACTCTTCGTTTTTAGCTTAATAAAATTGTAGATTTTCTCTCTTTTTATGGATTTGGACTTCAACTATATGACTACTCTTATGCAATCTTATTTCTTTCCTTGTTTTAGCTTTATTTTCTTGTCTTTTTAATACGTGTGTGTGTGTGTATGAGTTTTGTTTTATGCTTAATAGTTTTCATAATTTTCATAATTTAGTTTTTAGTGCTTTCTATTTCATTTTTATGAGGTTATAAAGGTATCTGAAAAGTGTTTTTCATCTTCCTTTAACTTGGTTTATTTTTTAGGTTTTAATACTTTTTGTTCTTTTTATGTTTTATTTCCACTTTTTAAGCTCCTTCATAAAACCATAAGAATGAAAATCTCATCGTTTTAATTTTTCAACTCTTCTTATTTTTGCTTTCTTTTCAAAATCTTTTTGCTCCTTTAAATTTTTCGTCTTCTTTTTACGCATTTCTACCGCATTCTAGCGGTAGAAATATAATTGTTTTTATTTTTCGAGCACTTGCGTTTTCATTTCTTATTTGCAAAACTTTCTTCCCGTTTAATTTTTTTTTCACTTTTTATGCATTTCTACCGCATTCTAGAGGTAGAAATGTAGTTATTTTAAATTTTAGGTAATTTAGTTTTTTTTCATTTCTGTACGTATGTGCATTTATTTTCGCCAACTCGTTAAGAGTTAAATGGCGCATTGTTTTTATTTCATTTAGTAGAGTGTGTGAGTTTTTACTTTCCTGCAGTGTACGTGTGTTGCATTTATTTAGTCCTACCCGTTTGAGTAGGACCCGCTTTCTTTCTCCCGCCCACGCATTTGCGCCGGGACTCGCAATTTACAGTTTTCTTCAGTCCTACTCGTTTGGGTAGGACTTGCAATTTTCTGCTTTCCTTTACTGCTTTTATTTTACAGCTTTCTTTACTCTTTCCTTTTCTGCTTTCTTTTCTGCTTTCCTCGTAAGCCGTCCCCATTCCGATGAGTGGCTAATCATTCTTAGCCCCTCGGCATCGAAGAGCATTGGCATAAATAAAATAGCTTAAAATAATTAAAGGTCTCATTTCTCTAATTAATTAAAGTACTTAAGGTTTGCCCGGGGTTAACGACGCGTAGGACCACATATCATGTGTGGGCCCTATTTCTGTTTTCCATACGCTAGCCGAGAGGCCGTGCGTATGGACAAATCACCCCTTGGCAAAGAGAGTTCTGCACTAACCCTCGAGATAGGAGGCACGCCAACTCTACCGGATTGGGTTCCCCACCCAATAGCGGGGTTCTTAGCGTAATGCGGGCATTAAGAGGAATCCTTCGTCGGACTAATGTTCGGTCGAATAGTCTTAGCGTTCAGGTGAGCGATAGCCCTATAGCTAGGTGAGCTCATTCTAGTGGAACCTTCACGACCAAGTCTCCGCCTTAATTAATTAGAAACTTAGGATCTCTTTTTATTAAAAGTCTATTTTGGTTCCAATTTTATTCGGTGCCCTCAAGCTAAGCTCTTCATCGGCACCACCTTCATGCTTTCATTTTATTTCTGTCATTTTTTGCCTTTTTAATATATATAAAATATAACCCGACAAGTTAATTATCGGTAAAATAATAGTCCCCTCCAGGGAAGTGTAGAAATAATCGAACCGACCCCGAGAACAATACGACCACGATATTCCACCCGGAATATCTTGTACTACTCACGATAGGTGCACTTGCCTCCTTTCGTTAAAACTCGAACATAACTTTTTTATATCTAAAATAAAAAAATACGCGCACCCCATTTTCTAAATAAAAAACCACTTCCGCTTTACTTAAATAAAACCACCGGGTCGCCGCGTGTCCGTAAATATTTTTGGAGTTTTAACACGCATTACTATCAGCAACTTTTCAGCCTGAGGAGGAGCTAGAGGTAGAATAACTGATTCAGTAACTTTTTTAGCAACTAATAGATTCTCTTGTTCAATATCTGCCATCATGATCTCATCCAGATCTGGCATGAGACTGTCATCCATCTTGAATGTTGGAGGAGAGATGGCTTTGAGAGGGGATGATACAATGAAAGAATCTGCTCTTGGTGGAGATGGAACAACAGGATCCTCTATACTTGAAAAACTAGCCTTGAGTTGCATGGTAACTTTGGGCCTTATTGGAGAAGTGTAAGGAACTATAGCCATATAAGGCTTTAGGCTGTTTTTTGGAAGAAGGTTCAAATGAATTGTATCAAAAGTATTTAACAAACTCAAAATATTTATTGTGGATTGATAATATAATCACCAATAGTGTTTATTCCAGCTATAGCTGTCTCATCCATATCTATATCAGAATCAATGAAATCAATTAAATCAGCAGGGATAACAGTGTCTGCTCCTGCTTCTGCTGCTGCTTTTGCTGTAGTTTATACTGCTGTTTTTGCTGGAGCTGGAGCTACTTCTTCATGGAGTATCTCCCCTTTCCTGGTTTCAGTAGGCACTGGAGCCAGGCCCCTGACTGAAGAAGGAGGGACAAAGAAGGCAGAGAGTTGGGCAGAAAGGGATAAGATGGAAGTAGTAAGAGGGGAAATAGCCTCTGCTATCAGGTTTTTGATGAGTGGAGTGAGAATTGCCAGAAGAGGTTGAATGGAAGGGAGGTCCAATTGTATGAACTCAGAAGGTGTCTGAGTGGATACAGAAAGACGGATGGGAGATGATGGTGGAGGAGAAGGTAGAGAATCTGGCATTGGCTCATTTTCAGGTGATGGAGTATGAAGGGGGATGATAGTAGGTCAAAAGAAGGTATTGATAGAAGGTTGGAAAGGGGGATGTTATCTAGATGTTGTGGTAAAGGAGATGAGGGTGGTGTACCATGTTATGATGGAGTTGGTGTACCATGTTGTGATGGAGTTGGTGTACCATGTTATGATGGAGTTGGTGTACCATGTTGTGATGGAGTTGGTGTACAATCTGTGATGGAGTTGGTGTGCCATGTTGTGGTGGAGTTGGTGTACCATGTTGTGATGGAGTTGGTGTACCATGTTGTGATGGAGTATGTATTGGAGAGTGAATATGAGTTTGTGTATGATGCACTGGAGATGATGGAGGTGTTGGAGTATGGAATATGGTATGAACTGGTGAACAGAGATGAATTGTGGAAGTAGGAGGTGGTGGAAGTGGAGGTGGACCATCTTCAGCAGGGTGGGGAGTGGCTGGAGTAGCCCTTGTACTCTCAGAAGGTTTGGAGGAAGAGGAGGGAGCCTTGGATGGCTTGGTGATATTCCTCTCCCACTTGCCAAAGAGGGCACAAATAATCCTCTTGGAGGCATTAATGAATATGGTCGGTGTGACCAGGGATTCAGCAGCCTTGGCTTTAAGGAAGATTCCCAGAATTCTTCCAAAGCACACCTCTTTCTTGGTGTTCTTCTTTCTAATCATCTCAAACATTATTCTAACCTAGTTCACAGGCTTCTTGTTTACAACAGCACACATCATAAGGAATTGATGCCTAGTGATGTAGTCATGGGCTGTGTGCTTACCCATCAGTACCTTTCCGACAACATATGCTAGAAACTTGTAGTCAGATTATAGATGTTTCTTCAGCAGTTTGTTGGGTGAGTCTCCAGAATAACCCATTTTAATCAACATTTCATCAAATTCAGCACTATCAATCTCTAATTCTTATTCACCATTAAATAATCCAAAAATGTATGTTAAGATGGCGGGGGTAAGAGATATCGCGTTACCTGATATGGTGTCCGTCATGGTATCATCATCTGGGGAGGAGGAGGTGTAAACCCATTCTCTTATTTCTGTCCCAACTATCTTCATCCTTGTGGTCATCAGATTCTTTAGCTGTTGATCTTCAAATAATTTCAGAATCTCCAAGACGATTGGGTCAGAATGTTGGAATGACTCGAAGTCGATATCAAAACTCATATCAAATTTCATTGCCCCAAGAACGCCTGCCGGAATCGCCATGAGTTCGCCTGCAACAAAGACAAAGAGATCAAGTGCAAGAGATCTGAAAGTGCGGGACGGATGTTGAAGAAAACCTAGATATAAGATTTTTCAGAATATGAATCGACAAACTCCGTTCTACGAAAAATAAAAAATTCTTCGATCTGAGGTCGATGAAATATTTTATAGTCAAAAGAATTCGTCGATCTTAGTCCGATGATGTGAAAACATTTCGTCAAGCTCTGTTCGACGAAAGTTTCCCGAAGCAAATTCGTCGATCGCCGGTCGACGAAAATAACTTCACTTAAAGAATTCGTCGATCTCCGTTCGACGAAGTTCTCTAGAACGTTTCTCTGTTCGTCGATCTCCATTCGACGAACTTTGAAGTAGGAGAGCTCACTCATGCATAAAGATTCATTGGTAGAAGAAGTCTTCTCCTTGTAAACCATGTTAGTCTCATCAAATGAAACATGGACTGATTCTTCAATTTTCATACTGGATTTATTATACACCCTATAATCCTTGCTTACTTGGGAATATCCAAGAAAAATTCTCATTTCACCCTTGGCTTCAAATTTTCTAATGTGTATCTTATTATTGTTGTGAATGTAACATAAACAACCAAATATTTTAAAGTAGTCTACTTTAGGTTTCTCCCTTTAAGTAGCTCATAAGGAGTCTTATTATTAAGCTTGTGTATAAGACTTCTATTCAGTACATAATTTGCTGTGCTTACAGCCTTTGCCCAAAAGGATAGGGGAATATATGCATCTGCAAGTAATGTGTCTGCAGATTCAATCAGAATTCTATTCCTCCTTACATCAATCCCATTTTGTTGAGGTGTTCTAGGAGCTGAGAAGCAGTGCCTGATACCTTCTTTCCTACAGAACTCTTGCATAAGAAGAGACTCAAACTTAGTACCATGATCACTTCTGATCAATACAACTGGAGTAGAGTACTCAATCTGTATATTCTTGAGAACATCTGTAAGACTCTGAAGTTATCAGACTTTCATCTCAGAAAGAAAACCCAAGTGAATCTAGAGAAATCATCTACAATCACTAAAGTATAAGATTTCCCTCCTAGACTTTGTAATGCAATAGGGACATAGAGGTCCATATGTAGCAAGTTCAATATCCTAGGTGAGTCACTTTTGTTTAATGATTTAAAACTATTTTTAGTTTGCTTGCCTAATTGACAATCCCTGCAAAGGTTTTCCTTCTTGTAGGGGAAAAAAGACAATACTCTAACAAGGTTGTCGCTAGATAGTTTGGCAATGTTTATTAAATTAACATGACCTAATCTCTTATGCCAAAGGTCATTATTATTATTAATTTGATTAAATAGGCAGATTTATGTTTTGGCAGACTTAAAATTAACTATATAAATGTTGCCTTGTCTATTCCCAATTAAAACAGTTTTGTTCTCTTTAGTAGAAATAATGCAAGAACTTGAGCTAAAAGTTGCCTGATAACCTTCATCACATAATTGACTTATGGAGATGAGGTTATGCTTTAGTCCACTTACATATGCAACCTTTTTGAAGGTTACTGCCCCCAATCATGACTTCTTCAAAGCCTTCAGTCTGGCCACAATTGGAGTCACCAAAGATCACCTTTGGTCCCAGCTTGGACTTGTAATTGATTAAGTTATCCTTGCTGCCAGTCATATGCTTGGAGCATCCACTGTTTAGATACCATTGTTGATTAGAAGATGGACAGCTCTTCACCTACATAAACAAAAGTTAGTTGTTCTTGACCCAGGTTACCTTGGGTCCATCTTTCTGCCCATAATTAAAACTGGATATGTATGAGTATTCAGGTTGACATTTATATCCTAAGGGGTGGTATTTCCTAGGTGCAATGATACATTGATTAAATTGATTACTAAATGTTTTTGGTTGGTTATGAGTTTTAGCAAAATCAAAATTTTTGTTGGACTGAACTGGGTTCCACGAATTCTGGTACGTTCGTCGATCTGAGGTCGACTAACGGGGATGAGTTTGTCGAACTCCACTAAGAGAATGAAGATATTCATTTTCTGTGCCCCAATTTCATCGATATCTGGTCGACGAACCATACTGGTTTCGTCGATCACAGTTCAAAGAATGGTTATAGTAGAAGTTTGCATTCAGAGTTCGTCGACTTGAGCTCGACGAACTGTACATGTTTCATCGATCGGAGTTCGACAAAAACTGCTGAACATTGTTCTGGTTATTATTTTTCTTATTCTTTCTTCTATTCTTATTCTTGTGTGTAAGTTCAGTTTGATTAAGATTGTTATCTTCTACTTTCTCCTTACCCTTTTCAGAAACAAATTTTATTGGGGTGGTTAATATGTTTTTCTGAATGAGTGGGGGTTGGCTTGATGAAGCACCAAAGCCCAACTTGCCATTAAGTCTGGCATTCACTGTGTTAGGGATGTCCATCAACTTGATGCTTCTCCTATTCAGGGATTCTTCAGGTTTTCTTGCCTCAGCTAGTTCAGATTTTAAAGATATAATTTGATCATTTGCTAGAGTTAATTCATCTTTTAACTCGTTATTTTCTAACATCAGGTTTTCTTGTTCACTTATTTTGTCTTTAAGTTGTTTAATTATTTTTTCAGAGTTAATTAAGTCAACACATATAGATTTAAACTCAATTTTAAATTCTTCTGAATCAAAATCAAAAGTGGACAATACTTGATCCTCTTCAGATAGAGGTTCTTTAGTGTCTGATTGGTCAGATTCAAAATAGGTGCTTGATGCATCAATGGCAATCAAGCACATTTCCTTGGCCTTTTCTTCCTTTTCATCTTCACTAGAGCTTGAAGATGATGATTCTTCTTCAGTTTCACTCCAGGTCTCATCCACAAAGCCCATCTCCTTCTTTTTCTGTTTGCTGGAGGAAGGTCTGTTGTATTGTTGTCTTCTAGAGTCCTTCTCGCTTCTTCTCTCTTTATTCTGATTCTATGGACACTATGAGATAAAGTGTCCAGGTTTTCTGCACCCAAAAACACACTTTCTTTAGTGGGTATCTTATCATACCTGGGTTTGTCATCATGCCTAGGTGACTTTCTCCTGAAATCCTTCCTAGCCATTTTGTAGAATCTCTTGGCTAAGAGACTTGGGAGTTCTTCACTTGATGCTGGAGTTGCAGATTCTTCAGTAGCTTTGAATGATATGATTTGCTCCTTTCTTGCTGGTGGAGGAGTCCTTTATTCTGCAGCTTCTCTAGACTTTATCAGCTGCTCAGAAGATTTGATCTTTCCCAATAGAGATTCCGTGGAAATCTCATTTAAACTCCTGGCCTCCTTGATTGGCCAGATCCTAGAATCCCATGAGCTTGGGAAGCACGTGAGGATCATATCATTCACTTCTGTAAGAGTGATGTCCTTGTCAAAAGTCTTCAGCTCATTGTTTATTGAGCTCAATCTGTTGTACATGTCAGCAATAGACTCTGACTCATCCTTCTTGAAGTTCTTATACTGGGAGATGAGAGTTGATCTTCTATCTTTCCTCTCATTAGCAGAACCAGCTACCATCTGGTTATGAGAGTCGCAAATAGCCTTGGCTGATGTGCATTCAGCCTCCTTCTGGAAGATGTCATCAGACATAGTCTGAGCCAGAATATTCATGGCCTTTGCATCAGCAATATTGGCCTTCTTTTGAGCATCTGTCCACTTAGGTGGTTGAACAGCATGTGTGCTTTATGTTGATGTAGATGTAGATACTATTGGTTAAGAAGGACCTGTCAAAATAGAATTGTAGATGTCCTCATCAATGGAATTCATATAAAGTTTGATTCTTGCCTTCCAGATGGCAAACTTATTCAAGTTGCACACTGGAGGTCTGTTGCTTGCATAGTCCTTGTTCTATGTCATGCTGTGAAATGAATAAACCTTAGAGAATTAAGGATCAGATCTAACAAAGGATCTTTTGGTTTAAGGGTTAGCTTGTACAACCAAAGGAACACTCCTCTGATACCAATTGAAAGGAGGGGTTAAAACTGATTTACTCTAGAGGGGGGGGGGGTGAATAGAGTAATTAAAAATTTTGGCTGTTTTAAGTTTTTATATCGGAGTGAAAATAAATGATACCAATACTATATAAAGAAAAGAACAGTAGCCTAAGATATTCTATTTATCACAGCCACAGTAAGAATAAAAGAAAAAATGAGCAACCAGCCGACACAAGAATTTTATAGTGGTTCCCCAACCTGGGTACATCTACTATTCTACCACCCTGGTAGGAATCCACTACAGGTTTTGATCAGGTGACTGCCACCTTTGAGCTTTTGATCAGGTACTCAAAAACCAACTCAAGTCTTTTGATCAGGAGACTTGCAACCAAGGAATAACTTTTGAAGGGAGTTAAACAACCCTTTGTACGGAGAGGGGTGAGAGATTTATGGTGTCCTCTCTTTCTCAAAATAACTGAGAAGACTAGTGGATCTTGATGTTGTCAAAGATCCCGCTGAGATAAAGATCTGTTCAGGAAGATGGAGAGCTTTACAGGGCGAGTAGGTCTTCTAAAGATTCTCTAGAAAGTTGTAGACTAATAAAAGTTGGTTGTCTCATGAAAGCTTGCTGGAAGATGAACACTTGATGAAGACAGTCGGAGCCTTTTCATGAATATTTTTTGGTGCCTGTCTTGTACTCTGTGTGTTCTGCAATTCCTATTATCTGTTGTCGACTGAAAGAGAAAAATATCTTTTTATATATCTCTGTCTAATTTCTCCTTTGAATTTAAATTGTCTACATTGAATGCTGACTGCCTAAAGAATGAAAATCCGGTTGGAGAGAATATTGCATTAATGGATTTCGCAACTGTCCTATTAAAAACGGCAAGTAATATTTTTGATGAAGACTGTTGGGTACATTGGAATATATGTACCTGATTTGAAGAAGCCTCACCTTACTCAATGATATACATCAAGGTGTATTTGATGTGCTTTGAGTTTATGTGTGCAGATTAAGTAATTGCAGGAAAAGCATAAAAGGTTCTAAGTCCATGTGTCGACACCTAGAGGAGAAGTGTCGACACTTAAGAAGGCTTGTGTTGACACCTAGAGAAGCTGTGTCGACACTTGGAGTAATTGTGTCGACACCAGGAAGGCAGAGTCGACACCAGAAGAAAAGTGTCGACACATACCGGCTGTGTCGACACACTTTGAAGAATTGTCAACATTATTTGTGTCGATACTTAGAGGCAGTGTCAACACCCAGAGAAACCTTGTCGACATCAAAAGTGTCGACACCAAAAGGCTGTGTCGACACTCAGCAAACTTCAACAAAGTTAAAGTACATGTGTCGACACAAAGGAGATGTGTCGACACTCAGCAAAGTTTTAACACATGAAGACATGTGTCGACACAATGGAGATGTGTCGACACTCCGCAAAGTTTCAACACATGAAGGCATGCGTCGAAACAAAGGAGATGTGTCGACACTCAGCAAAGTTTCAACACATGAAGGCATGTGTTGACACAAAGCAGATGTGTCGACACTCAGCAAGTTTCAACACAAGAAGATGTGTCGACACAAAGGAGTTGTGTCAACATACAGCAGATTTCAACTAAGTATTAAAGAAGTACTTGTGTCGACACACAAAATCAATGTCGACACATTCAACAGTCTGCTTGTGTCGGCACACAGGATCAGTGTCGACACATTCTGAAGAAGCATTGTTGAGAAGCTATTACAACAACACAAGGAGTTGTGTCGACACCATCAAGGCTAGTGTCGACACTTAGTCCACTTGTGTCGACACTTAGTCTATTTGTGTCGACACATCAAGACTATCTGTCTCGACACTTTTAGACAGTGACAGAGATTTCAAGAAGTGACTGAATGACTTGACAGCTGCCATTTCAACCGGTCAACTGAAACTGTCAGAGCTGTCAGAAGGTTGTTAGAAACCGGATCAGCTGGTTACCTTGGAGGAAGACTATTTAAAGACCTTTCTCCTTCGACAGAAGTAATGATCAATGAATTGAAAAACAACACAACAAAGAAGAAGACCTTCAAGAGAAGATCTAAGAAGTTGGAGAGAGAGCTCCTTCTAAGAAGAACAGCTGTTGAACAAGACTGAAAAGTAAGATTCAGATTGAGATCTGATTCTCAAGACAGAAGATTGATTGAAGATCATCTTCAGAGGATACTCAACCCTACTGTGTTCTAATTCAAGAAGCTTTGAAGAAAGCCAAGGGAGGTTGATCTCTGCAAAGTTCTTTCAAGAACTCATCAAGAAGCCAGTCAACTCATCTCTCTCTTTCAGAGTTGTGGTTAAATACTTTGTAAACTTTATTTTCTGTAGGATCCTAAGGGATCTGAGCTGTAAGCCTATTTTATAAAGGCTGAGGTTGGGCTATTGTGCCTGAGTGTAGGAGATTTTATTCTCTGAGTGTAGGCCTTGATTGAAGGATGAGGTAGGGTTGTTTAGCCTGAGTGTAGGTCTTGGTGAAGACTGAGTGGTAAGGCTTTGTGCCTGAGTTGTAGGAGTGGGGACACTCTGAGTTGTAGGAACCTGTTTGGGGTTCTGAGTTGTAAGATCTGAGGATCTGAGAAGAAGTGGAGAAGTTAGGCCGAATTTAGTTCACTACTAGATAGGCGAAGGGGGAAAGTGGATGCACCCAGACCTTGGGGAACCACTATAAATCTTGTGTGCACTCTGTGTATGTTTGATTGTATGGTTGTTGTGTTGTGATAATTGTAGAGTTGCATTAACTGTACAGTATTTTTGCCTTTAAAGTTAAAAAGATAAAGGTCACCTATTCACCCCCTCTCTAGGTGATTAGGCACTAGTTCTTTCAAGTGGTATCAGAGCCAGGTTACTCAAAAATGACATAACAGTCTGAGTAAGATCCTATAGACAGTAACAAAATAAACAAGAATCAAGAAAATGGGTTCTAGTGAGAATCACAAAGAGCTGGGGTCCATGAAGTTGCCAATCTGTAGAAAATAGATTTTTGCAATATGGAAAGAGAGGCTAAGACTTTTTATGGAAGCTTCTGACCCAAGAATATACATTACAGTCAAAGAAGGGTCATATGTGCCAGTGAAAGTATCTATTCTGGATGCAAATCAGAGAACTCCCAAAGACTATTCAGAAATGACTAAAGATAAATTATTCTGGCCACTTTGGAAAAGAGGGCCCAGAATATTATTGTTAGCGCAATTGATGATGCAATATTTCAGAATTTAATTCACTGTAAAACTTCTAAAGAAATGTGGGACACACTAATAGTCTATATGGAGGGATCAGAAGAAGTAAGACAAGACAGGAAATCTTTGTTAAATCAGGAATATGAAAGCTTCAGACAAGAAAAGTCTGATAGCATTACTGAATGCTACAAGAAGTTCTATAAGATAGTAAATGAATTGATGTCCTATGGAAGAGAATTCAGCAACTATGAGCTGAATGATAAGTTCTTAAGATCCCTGACTAAAGACTGGGACACCAAAATTTGTGCCATTAGGGAAATGGACAAACTAACTGACATACCTCCTCCAACTTTGTTTGGAAAACTGTTATCTTATGAGATGCAGTTATTGGCACGAAAGGAGGAAGAGAAGACTACTAGAGTGGAGCACAAGGAAAGAGCTGTGGCCTTCAAAACTGAAGCCACTAGGAAATATAGAAGCAAGTCTCCATCTCCACCTCAAATAGTTGCTGAGGCTGAGACAGATAATTCAGAAAGCAAGAATTCAGATAGCAGTGAAAGTGATGAAGACTTTGCTGCTTTTACAAGACATTTTCGAAAGTTTTTGAAGAAGAAGCAGTGGAGGTCTAAGCCATCCACTTCACAGACAAAAGATGACTACTATCAGAACAGGAAGTCATCAAGGAATGACAGAAGAAAGTCCAAGCTAAGTAAAACTACATCCTCAAAGATTGTATGCTATTGTTGCAATAGACAGGGACATGTAGTGGCTGACTGTCCTGAAAAGAGGAAGGAGTCAACAGACAGAAAGAAGACATAGTTTAAGGGAAAAAAAGGAAAAGTCCTTTGTTGTCAGGAAAGACAAAAGTTTGACTGATCAGTCATCTTCAGAAACAGACTCAGAAGCTGAAGCTTATATTGGATTGTTTGCTGAAGAGGAGGAAGATGAGTTCATGCAGTTGATGAATTCAATTTATGTGCATGAGGACAATCAGTTCAAAGGGCTGATGGCCTTATCTGAAGGAGACAAAATCCAGGATCAGCCTGGACCAAGTAAGGTACAAAGTTGTTCTTCCAGTTCAATTTCAAGTACTGAGTCAGAATCAGATACATCTGCATCAAGTGATGTGGGTGTGTATGAATCTGAAGTAGATATTCATCAGTTGATTGATGAATATAGGGACTTGTTACAGGCCTTGAAGAAAAGCAAAACCTTAGCCAAAACTCAGGAAAAAGAGACTGTTAGTCTTAAATTGGCTGATGCTGATTCAGACAAGTTATTTGATCAGAAACTGAATGAAATAGCCAGGCTGAAGAACATACTGTTATTCAGATGGGTACTATTACATTTAAGAATGATCAAATTAGAAATCTGGAGGCTAGACTTCAGAAGGAGAGAGAGATTGTAGCAAGTTTTCTAAACCAAAATCTGTTTTACCTTTGATAGATGAGTTTGTACCTCATAAGGGCAAAACTGGATTGGGGTTTACAAAACCTGCCTGGATAGTAAAGTCCAAATCTAAGGGCAAAGCCCCAGCACTAAACAAGAAGGCTGTAGTAGATAATCCAGCCAGGGTTGTACCCAAACAAAGGTACAATAGGTTTGAGTGTTGGTGTTGTGGAAGAATAGGCCACTTTGCCATAGATTGTTGGCACAATTCAAGTGTCAAGGAGAGTAACAAACTACCTGCTAGAAGAGCTATAGGTTGTTTTGTTAAAAGACAAACTAACCTGCACCAAGGACCCAAGAATTATTTGGGTTCTAAGGTTAAGTAATCTGTTTTGCAGGTGAGTCCAAGTGGCCATGCCCCTATATGGTACTTGGACAGTGGATGTTCCAGGCACATGACTGGAACTAGGGGATTGCTGAAGGACTATACACCAATCAAGGATGGTCCTAAAGTGACCTTTGGTGGTTCAGAAAAAGGAATCATCAAAGGCTTTGGTAACATTTCTAGTAACCAAATTATAATTACTCAAGTGGCTTATGTAAAGGATTTGAAACATAACCTCATTAGCATAAGTCAGCTGAGTGATTTAGGATATGACATCTCATTTGTCAAGAATGGTTGTCATATCAAAAGATCATGTAATCAAAAGATAATTCTGACAGGATATAGGAAGAGAAATGTCTATTGTCTAAACTTTATGTGTGAGAACAATGTTTCTCCTATTTGTCTTGTAGCTGATGAGAAAGTCTCACATTGTATTAAATGGCACAAGAGGCTGGCTCATCTTAACTATAAGACAATTGGCCAACTCTTTAGCAAAGAGTTAGTGAGGAATGGTCCTCATGTTAAGTGTATAAAGGATGAGATATGCTCAGCTTGTCAAAAAGGCAAGCAGACCAAATCCACCTTTCATAGCCTTGAGAACAAAGATGCTGTGAGGTGTCTATACCTCTTGCACATGGATCTTTTTGGTCCTATGCCAGTTCACAGCCTAGGTAGGAAGGTCTACACATTTGTGGTTGTAGATAACTATTCAAGGTATTCCTTGGTGTTCTTACTTAGACAAAAATCAGAAACTCCAAGTATCTTATATAGTTTTGTTAAACAAATTCAGAATGAATTGGACAGTACAGTGGTCAAAATCAGAAGTGACCATGGTACTGAATTTCAGTCTGACAGTATGACAAAACTGTGTGAAGAATTTGGAATTTTTCAGGAATTTTCCTCACCAAGAACACCTCAGCAAAATGGTATTGCTGAAAGGAAAAATAGAACCTTGATAGAGGCTGGTAGAACCCTATTGAGTGACACATCTCTCCTAGAATATTTCTGGGCTGAGGCAGTAAACACTGCTTGTCATGTGATCAATAGAGCTACTATCACCAAGAGCCACAAGAAGACCCCCTTTGAGATTGTGAAGGGCAGAAAACCAAATTTATCCTATTTCAGGATTTTTGGTTGCAAATGCTATATCCTTAACAATGGTAAGTCTTATCTAACCAAGTTTGCTGCCAAATCCCAAGAGGGGATCTTTGTTAGGTACAACAATAGTAGTAAGGCTTATAAGGTCTACAACTTGATTACTCAATTTGTAGAAGAGTCTGTTCATGTAGTTTTTGATGAAGCTAGACTCATTAATAATGAATTGCCAAGAAGTGTGTGCAACTCTAAAGGTGTAACTGAAAGAATGGACAAGCTTACCTTAACAAAAGGTTCTTCTACAAGTCAGCAAGTGGAAGATGGTGGCCGTTGTCCAGAGGGAGTACAAGATACTCCTGATGCTGAAGAAGACCAAGAGATGCAGCTAAATGAAGAGACTGAAGGTGAACAACCTAAAGACAGGCTGCCTCCAGCAAATAGGCACTTAAAGTATCATCCAGCAAATCAAATAATTGGAGATCCCAAACAAGGGGTGCAAACAAGGAGCAGGAATCTAAGTACAGTTCTTTACTCCAATTTTCTATCCCAAGTAGAGCGAAAGAAGTTTGAAGAAGCAATCCTAGTCCCTCATTGGATTGAGGCCATGCAAGAGGAGCTGAATCAATTCAAAAGATGCATGGTCTGGGAGTTAGTTCCTAAAACCAAGGACCATAACATTATTGGAACTAAGTGGATCTTTAGGAACAAGTTGGATGATAATGGAATCATCATAAAGAATAAAGCTAGACTTGTTGCAAAGGGATATAGGCAGGAAGAAGGTATTAATTTTGATCAAACCTTTGCTCCAGTAGCAAGACTGAAAGCAATAAGGATGTTCTTTGCCTATGCAACATTTCAAAGATTTAAGGTATATCAAATGGATGTTAAGTCAGCTTTTCTGAATGAAAATCTGAAGGAAGAAGTCCATGTAGAGCAGCCATCAGGTTTTGTTGATTCTCTTAAACTTGATTATGTTTATAGACTTAGGAAGACTTTGTATGGGTTAAAACAAGCCCCTAGGGCTTGGTATGAAACCCTATCTAGTTTCCTCATTGAGAACAAATTCTCAAGGGGGAAAATAGAAAAGACTTTATTCCTTCGGTAATCCAGAGGCAAGATTATCTTAGTCCAAATATATGTAGATGACATAATATTTGGGTCTACAGAAAGTAGTCTTTGCAGAAAGTTTGCAAAACTTATGCAAGGACAATTTGAAATGAGCAGTATGGGTGAACTTAAGTTCTTCTTGGGTCTCCAAGTTAGACAGACTGAAGATGGATTATCCATATGCCAGTCTAAGTTCACCCTAGAGTTGATAAGGAAGTATGGTATGGAATCATCCACTACCATGAAAACTCCTATGGGGTCAAGCATGTCTCTAAGCAAAGATGATGCAGGTAAACTTGTAGATGAAACTTTGTATAGAGGGATAGTTGGCTCCCTACTGTATTTGACTGCTAGTAGACCAGATATCATGTATGCTACATGTGTCTGTGCTAGGTACCAAGCTTGCCCTAAAGAATCTCATTTGACAGCAGTCAAAAGAATTTTGAGATATCTTAAGGGCACACCTTATCTAGGCCTTTGGTACCCTAGGAATTGAGATTTAGTACTGACAGGTTATTCAGATGCAGATTTTGCAGGCTGCAAGGAAGATAGGAAGAGTACTACAAGAACCTGTCAATTTCTAGGTGGAAGGCTGGTGTCATGGAGTAGCAAGAAGCAAACAAGTGTGGATATCTCCACGGCAGAGTCAGAGTGTGTTGTTGCAGAAAGTTGTTGTGCACAACTACTATGGATACAACACCAGCTAGAAGATTATGGTGTTCAAGTAAGTAGAACACCTTTATTTTGTGATTCTACTAGTGTCATTTCTATTGCAAATAATCCTGTCTCCCATAGTAGGACTAAGCACATAGAAATTAAATACCATTTTCTAAGAGAACATATAGAAAAAGGAGACATTTCCCTAGAGTATGTTAAGACAGATAATCAGTTAGCTGATATGTTTACTAAGCCCTTAGATGAAACCAAATTCAATAAGTTTAAAATTGAATTAGGGATGATAAACTTAGAATAGTTTACAAAAATTGGCTAAGTAAAATAGTGTCGGCACACAGAGTTGTATGTGTCGACACATAGAAGTGGTGTCGACATTTCAGAGAAATGGTGTCGACACATGTAGGAAGTCTGTGTCGACACTTCAGAGAATTAGTGTCGACACATGCAGAGTAGGTGTCGACACATCCCGGGTGGTGTCGACACTTAGGATTTACACAGAATTCATCGAGTAGAGTCTCGACTAAGTGTCGAGCTGAGATATATAAGTGTCGTCACATATATTCTATCGACTATATTTGTGTCGACACATAGTTGTCGAGACATTAGAAGTAAGTGTCGACACTTATCAATAGTGTCGACACATTTCAAGTATTTTGACGTGCCTTTTCACCTTCAATTCTAGAAAGGTATAAATAGGTTTTCACCATTGTTTGTCGACACGCTCACCTTAGTTTCGAGACCAAACTTGTGTGTCGACATCTCTCTTCTCTAAATTCAAAATTTCTTCAAACCCTAATGGCGCCCAAGCTAGAAGGGAACATTAATGAAGGATATGAGCTCGTGCGACACGCCTTTGATGATGCGGAAGCCGAAATCCAAGTTGTGGTAACCCTAATTGCCGAGACTAGATTAGAGTATCTTGTATTAGAACAAATCAAGTTCTGGAAGAAGGAGGTCCTTGAATTCTTGAGTACAGCTACTCTTGATGAATCTGGACTCAAGATTAAGTCCAAAGTTCGTGGGGCAAAGGTGAAGGTCACCCATAAGAATCTAAGAAAGATTCTACATCTCCCTAGAATAAAAGAAGAGGAAGATGTATCTGCTTCAAAGACAAGGGAGGCACTGACATGTTGTGGACTTCATTCAAGCCTGAAGATTGGATCAGTGTTCAACCGGAAAGGCATGAACATGTATGGCATGTTTTTATCTGAGATAGTTGGCAAGGTAATACTGAGCAAGCCTGATGGGCATGATAGAATTTCAGCTCACATGTTCAGTTTGATGACAAGGATAATTTTCAAACTTAATACTGATTGGTCTGCAATCATGTTTGATAAGATAAAAGAGAGCCTGAAGAAACCCAATCTGGGTAGAATTCTGAGTTTATACTTAGCTGGCAGTATCCCTGAAGTGATGAACCAAGCTGTTGGTTCTAAGATAAACCACATGAGGAGAATGGATGTAAGGATTTTCTCAAGGTGGGATAGAGTGTTGACAAAGGAATTGCCTACACCAGAGAAGGAAACACCTCAGAAGAAGAAGAAGAAGAAAGCCATTGTCGCTCAAGAATCCTCAAGTAGCTCAGAGGAGCAAGTGATTTTTAGTTCTGATGATGAAGAGGGAAGAAATGCTGGACAGTCACCAGCAAGATAGGAAGATGCTCAGAGGCAGGGGGAGCTACCATCAGCTAGCCCTATTCACCTGGATCCACTCCAGGGGGAGCCTCTACATGTGGATGAGCCAACCCAATTAGAGAGTGAAAGGGCTACCCAAACAATACTAGAGGTAATCATTAAAGTTAATCAATTAGATTTCACTATTGAGGAAGAAGTTTTGACTGAATCATTTCTTGATGTTGATCAGCAAACATAGTTACATAGTGAACCACAAGATGTTGTCATGGAGGACACATCAGTTTCTGATAAAGTAGAATCAGTTGCTCCAAAGATAAGAGATTCTCCTGTACAACCTCAACATGAGTTTACATTAGAAGAGTTGTTCCCTGATCTTTTACAGACTGACTTTGAGGGAGAGAAAGCAGCTGTTGAGGGGGATAAGGTCAATCTTGAGGGGGAGCAAATAGAGGATACTACTAGAGAAGAGTCTGAGGAGCAAAGAAATGCTGAGGAGCTACCAAGGACTGAGAAGGATTTACATCCTAGTCCTAAGGATAGAGTAGATATTGCTAGTACTTCTGCTTCAGAGGATGAAGAGGCTACTAGAGCCAAGAAAAGGAAGTTTCAGGTCTTCAAGAGAAGAAGCCAGACCTACAAGAAAGCCCTACAGACAATTGTTCCACAGCCTGCCCCAACTATTAATTATAGTTCTCTGATGGTGGCATTGCAAATAAAGCTAGATGAGCAAAGGAAGGCTTTACAAACTTATATGGATGAAGGCCATAAATCACTTCAATTTGATCTGGCTCAAGACATAAAATCTATAAGATTTGAAGTGAATCAAAACAAGAAGGAAATGACTGATTGTTTCCATAAAGGAGGGAATGTAGTTGTCTATCTGGCTACTCATCAAGAGAATATAAAGAAACTGATTGATGACTTGGCAGTGAAACGAGGATATGTCCTGGAAAATCAGCTCAGAATGAATGATAATATGACTGCTTCTCATAATGCCATTGTCACTGAAATGAAAAATATAGCTACTACCCAAACTGCTGTCACTGCTACTGCCAAAGAAGCCTTTGATAAACAAATACAAGAGAGCCTCTCTTCTGTTAAGACTGCCATTGAAGATTCTCAAAAGGCTATCACTGAAAAGCTCCAAAGGTTAAAACCTTTTTATAAAGATGGAGTTAACTATTTGAATGCTCAGATAAAATTCCAAAAGGATGATCTTAGGGATCATATAGAAAGTGAAGTCATAAAGGGGGAGAGGGTATTAGTCAAAGCAGGCTCTGATCATGCAAAATGGATTTCAAACTCCATCAGAGCCACCCTTGGATATCCACCTTTATGTGATGATGATAATGTGGCAGAGTCTGGAATAAATCCTGCTTATTTTGGAGGAGAGCAAGCTGAAGTAGCTCAAGTGATATACCCTCCTGCTGATTTTGACATGATATATCAGGAGGTACAGTCTATGTATAGTCCATCAGAGGGTAATCAGAATGTTATTCTTGTGAAAGTAATCAAGCTTGTGCCAGAGGCAATCTTAAAAGAGCAAGAGGCATTATTAAAAGAACAAGAGGCCCAATTATCTATGAAAAGGTTCAGAGAGCAGGCTGAATTAAGGCTAGACTTTGAGCAATGGAGCCCAACCTCTAGGAATATCATATTGACTGCTTGGAAGGATGCTAAGGATAATTTCCTAGAGAGGGGCAAATGGTATTCTGACCAGGAATGGAAAAAAACATGAGGCTAGGCAAGAAGCCATTGTTCAATACATAAGAAAGGCTAAATTAGGGAAGCTACCTCCTAATGCACAGGAGCCTAGCAAGTATTTCCCTAAGCCTTATCACTATTTTGAAAGACAGAAGATAAGGGCTGAAGAACAGAAAAAGAAAGATCTTAAAGGGAAGAAGCCTGCTGATGACAATGATGCTCCAGTTCAAGCATAGATTCAATCTGGAAAGGGCATTATTATCAAGGAACCAGAGCAGCCATAGGATAGAATTTTCTTAAGTTTACAATTTGTAATCATTTGCATTAAACTCTATGTAAACTTTTGATTAATGAAAATGTTTGAAGTTATAAGAACAATGTTATATGTTCAATCTATTTTATTATTGTTCTGAGATAATTGTTTATACATATTATGTTTATACATGTTTAGTATTTACACTATCATATAATACTATTTTACATCATATTGAGAATTTGTTATGTATGGTGTATATCATTGACTAAGGGTTATGACTTCTCCAAATAGGGGGAGATTGTTGGGTACATTGCAATATATGTACCTGATTTGAAGAAGCCTCACCCTACTCAATGATATACATCAAGGTGTATTTGATGTGCTTTGAGTTTATGTGTGTAGGTTAAGTAATTGCAGGAAAAGCATAAAAGGTTCTAAGTCCATGTGTCGACACCTAGAGAAGTGTCGACACTTAAGAAGGCTTGTGTCGACACCTAGAGAAGCTATGTCGACACTTGGAGTAATTGTGTCGACACCAGGAAGGCAGAGTCGACACCAGAAGAAAAGTGTCGACACATACAGGCTGTGTCGACACACTGTGAAGAATTGTCAACATTATCTATGTCGACACTTAGAGGCAGTGTCGACACCTAGAGAAACCTTGTCGACATCAAAAGTGTCGACACCAGGAGGTTGTGTCGACACTCAGCAAACTTCAACAAAGTTAAAGTACATGTGTCGACACAAATGAGATGTGTCGAAACTCAGCAAAGTTTCAACACATGAAGACATGTGTCGACACAAAGGAGATGTGTCAACACTCAGCAAAGTTTCAACACATGAAGGCATGGGTCGACACAAAGGAGATGTGTCGACACTCAGCAAAGTTTCAACACATGAAGGCATGTGTCGACACAAAGGAGATGTGTCAACACTCAGCAAGTTTCAACACAAGAAGATGTGTCGACACAAGGGAGTTTTGTCAACACACAGCAGATTTCAACTAAGTATTAAAGAAGAAGTACTTGTGTCGACACACAGAATCAGTGTCGACACATTCAACAGTCTTCTTATGTCGACACACAGGATCAGTGTCGACACATTCTGAAGAAGCAGTGTCGAGAAGCTGTTACAACAACACAAGGAGTTGTGTCGACACCATCAAGGCTAGTATCGACACTTAGTCCACTTGTGTCGACACTTAGTCTATTTGTGTCGACACATCAAGACTATCTGTCTCGACACTTTCAGACAGTGACAGAGATTTCAAGAAGTGACTGAATGACTTGACAGCTGCCATTTCAACCGGTCAACTGCAACTGTTAGAGCTGTTAGAAGGTTGTTAGAAACCGGATCAGCCAGTTACCTTGGAGGAAGACTATTTAAAGACCTTTCTCCTTCGACAGAAGTAATGATCAATGAATTGAAAAACAACACGACAAAGAAGAAGACCTTCAAGAGAAGATCTAAGAAGTTGGAGAGAGAGAGCTCCTTCTAAGAAGAACAGCTGTTGAACAAGGCTGAAAAGTAAGATTCAGATTGAGATTTGATTCTCAAGATAGAAGATTGATTGAAGATCATCTTCAGAGGAGACTCAACCCTACTGTGTTCTAATTCAAGAAGCTTTGAAGAAAGCCAAGGGAGGTTGATTTCTGCAAAGTTCTTTCAAGAACTCATCAAGAAGCTAGTCAACTCATCTCTCTCTTTTAGAGTTGTGGTTAAATACTTTGTAAACTTTATTTTCTGTAGGATCCTAAAGGATCTAAGCTGTAAGCCTATTTTATAAAGGCTGAGGTAGGGCTATTGTGCCTGAGTGTAGGAGATTTTATTCTCTGAGTGTAGGCCTTGATTAAAGGCTGAGGTAGGGCTGTTTAGCCTGAGTGTATGTCTTGGTGAAGACTGAGTGGTAAGGCTTTGTGCCTGAGTTATAGGAGTGGGGACACTCTGAGTTGTAGGAATCTGTTTGGGGTTCTGAGTTGTAAGATCTGAGGATCTGAGAAGAAGTGGAGAAGTTAGGCCGAATCTAGTTCACTACTAGATAGGCGAAGGGGGAAAGTGGATGTACCCAGACCTTGGGGAACCACTATAAATCCTGTGTGCACTCCGTGTATGTTTGATTGTATGGTTGCTGTGTTATGATAATTGTAGAATTGCATTTACTATACAGTATTTTTGCCTTTAAAGTTAAAAAGATAAAGGTCACCTATTCACCCCCCCCCCCTCTTGGTGATTAGGCACTAGTTCTTTCAAAGACCATAATCAATGCTGCTACTAACAGTTATATTCAGAGAATATAAGCATTGATTATTCAGGAATTACTGCAAGAGAATAAGACAAAATGAGGGAAAAATCCAAGTCTGGAAATGCACAGCAATCATCGAGCAGAGAATAGATTTCTTCGACCTGAGTCCAAAGTTAGTCGACCTGATAAATCGTGTTCGTCGACCTGGGAATTCTTGTTCGTCGACCTGAGAACCAAGTTCGTCGACTTGAGATCAACTAACTGCATTCTGTAAAGAACTTCCCATTTCTGTGCTCCAAAAATCATCGATTTGATAATGTAACTTCGTCGACATGAGTTTAGAGAAAGGATTCTGGACTGAACGTGTTAAAGTTGATCTCCCAGAATTCGTCGACCTGAGCTTAAATATCGTCGAACTCAACTCAGAGAATTTACTCTGAGTTCGACGAGTGAAGCACGACTTTCGTCAAGCTGAGTTCGACGAACGTCAAACTCACTTTCCTAAACTTGATTTTCTTCTAAGTTTAAGACTTATGTTGTCTTCTTTTGGCTTGTATATATGTGGTTGATACTAAGGACTTAGCCTAAACTTTAGGACACAAAGACATGACCCTGGCTATATAAGGTGAGTCAAACATCCTAATTAGTGAATCTGGCCTAAATTCAACTAGGGATCCAACAAAAACTATTAAAAAGCACAAAAGATAAGGGAAATAGATGATAAAGGCTATCATAACAACTAATTATAATAGAAAACCTAAAACAAAACTAAGTAAAATAATAACTTGAAAATTTAAAAATAGAAGATACAAAAGATCATTTAGAGCAGGGCGCTCAGATCCATTCCAAAACCATATAAGGGAAGAAAAACACATATTTATTAAGTAAAAATGAGTTACAACGAAAGCTAAAAACAAAAACTAAAGAGAGGGTGAGAAATTTCCCTTACATAGCTTGGAAAAGCATCCCAACAGCACCTACCCTAAGCAAAATGTTCCAAAAAAGAGAATAGGTGACCTTACAGCAAACTTCTATTTATAGGCAAAAACTTCAGGTTAGACGTCCTAGGTTACGGGCGTGTAAGGGGGCGTGTAGCTACTGTTGCTGAGTTGATTGCTGAGCATTAATTATTTTGTTGACTTTTGGGTTGTTCACGTGGAAGTCACGGGCATGACCGTGCGGTCACCAACGTATAGGGGGCGTGTTGGGGAGGTTTATCTGGGGAAGACGTCGAGTCATTTAGTCATCGATGCTGTCTTGTCTGGGACATGTGGAAGTCATGGGCGTGTCGCTGACTTGACACGGGCGTGTCTGGTGTCATTGAGTGGCTCTCGAAGAGCGTTGAAATGAGTTAATCTTTGGTGGAACACGGGCGTGTCGGGTCGGTTCGACGATCGTCGAGGGCATGACACAGGGCGGGATCAGCAGTTCGACGATTGTCAAACGCAGATCGTTCAATTGGCGGTAACATCTGTTAGGATCAAAGTCACACGCCCAGGTCACGGGCATGACTAAGAAGTACACGGGCGTGTACTTTGGAATTTTGACTTTTTTCTGAAAATTTCTGAAAAATAAAATAAAAGTAAGTTAGAAAATATTTACACAAAAGAAGCTATTTATTAAAGAAAAATAACTAAAAATGACAAAATTAATTAAAATAACTTATTTAATGTACATAAAAATACGTATATTTACAACTTATCAAATACCCTTATACTTAAGTTTTTGCTATTGCAGTGCAAAAGTTGGAGATATACTTATAAAAAATTAAAGAAATAGTAAGTTTATCTACCGCTTGAATTAATTAAAAGAAAGATCAAAATAAACATTTGGGGTATAAGAGTTCAGTCCTAAATTATGACAAAAAATTAAATAAAGGAAGAGTTTCAGCTAAAAAAACTTCTCGATATAATCAAATAGAAAGCAATAATTGTATTTGTTCGGTTAACAAAAATAGATTGGGATTATGGAAACTTTAGCTTATAAGGATTAAAGGAAATAATGCAATTTAAAAATTATGCTCTCAAAAAGATTTTAAAATAAGTCTAGAATCATTTGAAATTGGCGGAGGGGGATGTTGTGGTTTATGAAGAGGGCTTGGTTTAAAGGTGAGGTATTTTTTTTCGCTCAAACCTTTAATGAATTTTTTAGTTTGAATGTGCATGTTTAGGAAAATAAAATCTTATTTTCCATAACATATAATAAATTTTGAACAACTTCATAATAACCTAATGTATATGAGTAATGAATTTTATTCTCTTACTCTATAACATATAATCTTTTTAAAACATTGGATGCTTATGTTTACGGAACGAAATCTTATTCCCATTGACACAGGATCTTTTAAGGATCAAAATCATGTCAAGTAAAAAATGAAAAAAAAGTAGGGAAATAGGTTTGTTCAGAAAGAAAACTAGGTTTAATAAAAAAAATTTGAGAGCAACCTTTATAAATTGAACGCTCCTATATTTCAAAAAAAACTTGGAGTAAACATAATTTTAAATCTAAGGTTGTTATTTTATAACAAAATAAATGTGCAACTATTTAGAAAAATTAGAAGTGGTGCTGAAAATAGGTCTCTTATCTAAATAAAAAACATACGAAATTCTTTAAAACTTAACCCCAGATATCTAAATCTATCGATCTCCAATTAATAAATGAATAGTAAACAAAAAATTAATAAAATTTGCTTATAAATAAACTCGCAACTAGATTTTTGGAGAGTGAAAAGGGTTAAGAATGAGATATTCGATTTATTTTTTTTCATAATAAATATATTTTTTTTTTGATTTTTTAGAGTTTTTATCTTTTTTGTATTTTTGATTATTTATCTTTTTTTGAATTTTTAGAGTTATTCTCTTTTTATGATTTTGGATTTTCTAATTTATTTGATTTGTTTTTTTGACATTTTTATCAAGTTATTTATAAGAAAGGAAAGAGAAAAAGGTGTTATTTGCAAAGAAGAGATGGGGGAAAGAGAAAAACAAATTTTACAATAAATTTTAAAGTAAAGTAAAAGTAAAAAAATATTTTTTGAATTTTTATTTTATAAATTTTTTTGAAATTTTTGTGTTTTATGATTTTTTTTGTTTTTCATTATAACAAAAAACTTTTTTAAGATTTTAATTTTTTTGGCATTTTTTTGTATTTTTGCTTGGGTGCAGAAAATATAAGTGCAAAATAAGAAAACTAAGAAAACAACAACATACTTAAACCCAACATTGTCCCCAATATTGTAATGAAAGTATGTGGAACGATAAGAAAGAAAATGCACGTATGTACATAAATAAAGGGGAAAGGGTAGGAAATTCCCTTAAACGAGGTCGGGGAGGCTAATTTGGAACCCTGCATTATTAAGAACAAAGAAGAAAATAAAAAACGATTCTGTTATATGGAATTTATTTGGTGGCGCGAGGTTTTTATTTGTAGTATGCGCCTTATTTTTTTAGATGTTTATAGTTTTTCAGTTTTTTTATGTTTTGGAGTTTTTTAGTTTTTAAAGTTTTTTAGTTGTTCGAGTTTTTATAGTTTTTTAGTTTTTAGATATTTTGTTTTTCGGGGTTTTTTTTATTTTTTAGGTGTTTTTAGTTTTTCAGTTTTTTGATTTTTTAGTTTTTTTAAATTTCTGAGGAAACGACGCCATTTCATTTTTTTGTTTTTGTTTATATAGATACATAAATATGAAATAATAAGCATAAAATAAACCTTTTTTAAGTTTTTTCTTAAAGTAGTTTTATCATTATTATTATTATTACTATTACTATTATTCTTATTATTATTAGTATTATTTTTTATTGACCAATTTTTTTTATTTTATATATAAAAATAGGTAAAAGTAATAGATTTTCAGAGTTCGAAATAACAACACGAAATTCTCCCCGGCAACGGCGCCAAAACCTTGATGGTTAAAACTCGCGGCGCCCCGCAGGTTTATTTTTTGGAAAAACGGATTGATTATTTATTTTGGAAGGATGGGGCACGCGACTTTATTATCTAAAAAATTTGAAACCGAGTTTTAACGAAAAGAGGCAAGTGCACCTATCACGTGTAATACATGATATTCCGGTGATGAATATCGGGGTCATATTGTTCTCGGAGACGGGTTGATTATTTTTACTCTTCCCTGGAGGGGACTATTATTTTACAAATTATAACTTGTCAGGTTATTATATATATATATCTAAAAACAGAAAAATAAAAGAAGAAAAAGGAGCTGATGAGGAAATCGTGAATCTGTATCAAATTGAATTTGAACTAAAATAAACTTTGAATAAATAGAGATCCTAAATTACAAATTAATTAAGGCGGAGACTTGGTCGTGGTGATTCCAAAAAAAATGAACTCACTAATCTCTACGACTATTGCTCACCTGAACATTAAGACTATTCGAATGGGCTCTCGTCCGACGAAGGATTCCTCTTAATGTTTGCATTACGCTAAGAACCCCGCTATTAGGTGTGGAACCCAATTCGGTAGAATTCTGCTCCTCCTTTCTCGAGGGTTAGTGGGGAACTCCCTTTACCTAAAGGTGATCGGTCCATACGCACGGCCTCTCGGCTAGCTAGAGTATGGATTACGGAAATAGAGCCCACGCATCGATATATGGTTCTACGCGTCGTAAACCCGGGGCAAACCTTAAGTAATTTTAATTAACGAGAGAAAGATGACCTTTAATTGTTTAAAGTGATTTTATTTGTCCCAATGCTCTTTGATACTGAGGGCTAAGAGTGGTTAACCACTCATCGGAATGGGGACGGCTTGTGAAAAGAAAATTGCAAAATTGAAAGTGCGAGTCTTACTCAAACGAGTAGGGGGAAATGAAAGCAGTAAATGAAAGCAGTAAAGAAAGCATTAAAAGTGCGAGTCCTATTCAAATGAATAGGCGGGAAATGATAGCAGTAAAATTGCAAGTCCTACTCAAACGAGTAGGCGGAAAATGACAAATCCAACTCAAACGAGTAGGCGGGAAATGACAAGTCGTACTCAAAC
Source organism: Platanthera guangdongensis (assembly GCA_039583875.1). Classification (NCBI taxonomy): domain Eukaryota; kingdom Viridiplantae; phylum Streptophyta; class Magnoliopsida; order Asparagales; family Orchidaceae; genus Platanthera; species Platanthera guangdongensis. The sequence goes on along the minus strand of CM077158.1, from coordinate 98,862,592 downwards.
GAGTAGGGGAAATTAAAGCAAGCCCTACTCAAACAAGAAGAAGGAAATAAATGCACACACTCACACACACTCTGCAGAAATAAAAACACACACACTCTACAGAATAAAAATACACACACTCTATAGAAAAAAAAAACACACACACACACTACATAAAATAAAAACACACTCACTCTACTTGAATAAAAACACACTCACACACTCTACTTGAATAAAAGTAATAAAATCTAACTCATACACTAACACACACATACAAAAAAGAGAAAAACTAAGTGAATGAAAAATTAAAATAACTATATTTCTACTGTTATAATATGGTACAAATACATAAAAAGAGAAAATAAAAATTAAAAGAGCAAAGTTTTTGAAAATTAAAAACGAAAATCAAAGTGCTCGAAAAGTAAAACGGTTAGAAATCCATTCTTATAGCTCCATAAAAGTGCGTAAAAAGTGGAAATAAGGTAAAAAGAACAAAAAGTTTTACAAATTAAAAGAGAAAATCTAAGTTAAAGAAATAAAATCCACTTTGAAATCTCTTTTACAAATTTATAAAAATGAATAGAAAGCTATTAAAAAGCACAAGCTAAGGGAAATAGATGAGAAAGGCTATTATAACAACTAATTATAAGAGAAAACCTAAAACAAAACAAAGTAAAATGATAACTTGAAAATTTAAAAACAAAAGATACAAAAAATCACTTAGAGTAGGGCGCTCAGATCCATTCCAAAACCATATTGAAAGTTATTTGGTTGTCTACCTAAATCACCTAGAGCGGGGGTGAATAGGTGAGTTGTGTGTCTTTTTGCAGTATAAAAATTTAGAGATCTATACACACAAAAATCTACCAAGCAATCATAGAAGACACAGAGATTTATACTGGTTTCCCAACCTTGGGTACATCCACTTTCCCTCATCGATCTAGCAAAGCACTAGACTCGGCTACTCCACTATCTCGGATTGAAAACCAATCCTATGCCTCGGAATAAAGTTCCTACAACTCGATCCACAACACGGATCTACACTCGGAAGATAAAACTTCCTACAACTTGGAGACAAAAGCTCCTACACTCGGAGAGGAATCTCATACAAGAATAAATGGATAAAATATGAAATACAAACAGAATTTTCTCAGATCTGGCAAAATCTCGGTCAAGGTCTTCTTTCTTTGATCTTTGCAGCTTTTTCAGAAATTGTTGAAGAACATACTCGGCTAGATCTAGATCTGAGGTTTCTTTGACTCACACGATCTGAGAGAAGATGAGGAGTTGAAGAACAATCTCGATCTGTAAGTCAACTTGATCTGAATCTTCCAGAACGCAAGCCCTAGGAGATTTGCATGATGAAGGTCGGCGGCGGCTTCCATTTTTGGACAGAGAAAATTTCGATTTAGATTTCTTATAATAAATCTTGACAGATTGTTAGGGTTAGTCGAATTTGACAAGACCTTATATAAGATCTCCCTAACGGTCATAATTAGCATTAATGACGTACACGTGGACCAATAACATCATGACATTTGAAAATCTCATCGGTTATGGACTTTGCGGAATTCCGGAAAAAATTTGTTGATTTACTCGAGTAAAAGATGAGCTACTCGAATGCTAGGCTGAGATCTCGAGAGGATAGTAATAGACTACTTGAGATGAATTCCTTGAGAATATTCAGAACAGAACTTATAGATACTCGAGTAAAATAAAATATACTCGAGTACTAGAAGTGTTACACGAGAGGTGGAGAAGAACTACTCGAGTACTAGAAATATTACGCGAGAGGTAGAAGGACTACTCGAGTCAAAGATTTGGCGAATTTATTTGGGAGATGAAATCTGGTTACTCGAGTACTGGAGCTGGACTACTCGATTAGTAGATAGACTACTTGAGTACATGAACTTGACTACTCGAGTGGGGTAACAACAACACGAGAACTATTCTTCTATAACTCGAGACAAAGGACTTATCTACTCGAGTGGTTAACATGACTACTCGAGTAAAGTACTTAGAATAAAATTTGTAGAGGAAAAACTGTTAACTCGAGAATAAGAGAAAGTCTACTCGAGTAATGGACTTGGCCACTCAAGAGCTATGTTTAGACTACTCGAGAGCCATTTCCCTTACTCGAGTACAAACAGACTTACTCGAGTATTTACTAAGTGCTCAACTCGAGTACTTAAACTTCTACTGAAGTGAAAGACTTAGAAAAATTTTGCTCCAAGAGGATTTTCCTCTCTTCAATAAAATCAGCAACACTTCTTTCTTCAATCAATCCTAGTCCTTGAAAGATGAAGTGTATCTCAATAGAGAGGCTACACATGAGTCAACACCATGGATCACGCAATGAGGGATTACATTGTATGGTGTTGTATTTGGTGACCCATTGTAGACTGACATTGGTCTACACTTGACAATTCAGTCCTGCAAATACATAACCCAAACAAGACATCAAATACAACTTAATTCATCTTAATTCAAGGGTGAATTCACCAAATCTGGGTTATTGTGGATACAATACCAAACAATATCCCCCTATTTGTAGAAGTCAGAACCCTCTACACTAAGGTGAATTATATAGACAAATTAAGAGTTATAAGTGTAAGATAGAGATCAAAGTAATAAGCACACAGAATATAAGCAAAGAGTAGATAATCAAAATTAAGGATTATATAATTAGAATTGTCCAAAAAAAATCATTACTACACAATTCTTATCCCCACTCTCATAACTCTCTTCATGCTTATACTTGATGTTGTTGTTTATCCTTCTTCTCTTATTGACTCCTCTGATAACTGTAAGGCTTTGGGTAATACTTGAGAGGCTTTGGAGGAGCAGCAGGGTTGTTTCTTCCATGTTATCTATCATATAGTCTTCTCTTAGTCATAGATCTCTCATACAAGTCCCATTTTTAGGAGTTGTAATGATCATGTATATTTTCATTGAAGTCCAAGACTAACTTTAGAGTATCCAGAATGAGTGACTTTGAATTAGGACACCATATTTCTGCAATCTCAGGAGCTTTCCTTTTCTCTGTATCTGGAACTGGAATGGATCTACTGGCAGAGGCTCCATCACCATACCTTCTCTTCTTTCGGATGTGAATTTCAGGAGGAACTTGAAGAAAAATGTCTGCTGGATTAGCCTCCCAAACCTGAGCATAAGATTCTAGAGGAGGAGCTTCAAAGCCTTCAGGTCTAGGAGAGAAAGTAGGCTGAGGAGCAGGAACTGGAGCAATAGGAGCCAGGGGATTCAGATGATGAGGAATAATATTTGGATCAGCATGAAAGTCAGGGAGCATCTATTTATGCATCCATACAGCTGTATCATAAGTATGGAATTTTACACTTTGAATTTGACTCAACACATCATCATGAATTTCTTTCAGCTTTGATTCCCAAAGTGTTTGCTTGTTGGCATCTGATTTCTCTAAGTATTCCTTGACTAAATTCTCCTCCTTTCTGACTTCTACAGTCAGAGTATTTATAGCATCTTCTTTGAAAGTCCCTACCTCTTCACAGATCTTGAAAGTATGAGCTTGAGCATTCTTTTCTAACTGAATCTGGTTATTTGCAACAGTAACAGCTTGATCCATGACATGACCAACATTGGTGATTGTGTGGTCCAGAGCTTTTCCGCCTATCTTGAATAGTTGTCTCAATTCATCAGTATTGTGATAAATCTTAGAAAAATCTTTGCTCATCTCTTTCTCAAGAGCAGTAACTTTGTCTTGAACAACTTTAAGAGAGTCGTCAAAGTACTTTCTTTGCGCATGTGTGAATAGAAAAAAGTAGACTGGAAATTTGGAGTAACAAAATTTTTATTATCCAAAGAGTTATCTATTACAAAGGTATAGCCTCCATTTTATAGAATGGAGGAGATGACAGAGATTACAATTAATCAATGTGGGACTAAATAATTAAATTTATAAGCGGTTAAACATAAAAACAAGCCGAACAGGCAGCGCGGTTAGACGAATCGGCTAACCGCCTGGGCACCACAAGAAAGAGAGAACAAGCTGCCATAGGAGACCGCCAGACCGCCCGGTCTCTAAGCCATCTGAGACAAACCGTCAGACCTCTTGGATAACCACAGCAATAGTCCAGCCACCAAACCGCGGGAGAGAAACCAACAGACCGCTCGGTCTCTAAAATGCCAGAATTAGACCGCCAGACTGCCCAGTCTCCATACAGCAACACTCCCCCTCAAGCTGGAGCATATATGTCGATCATGCCCAGCTTGTCACAAATGTGAAGAAACGAGGCGGACACCGACTTGGTGAAGATGTCTGTCAGCTCTTTATCAGAGGTGACGAATGGAGTACAAATTTGCTTCTTCAAAATTTCTTCCCGAATAAAGTGGCAGTCGACTTCAATGTGCTTCGTTCTCTCATGGAAGACCAGATTTTTGGATATTCTGCCTTGACGCTAGACCTGGAGACGATAGACTGTTTCTTGCTCTTCCAACTCACAAGATTTCCTCCTACAAAGGTGCAAAAGCCCGATGTTGACTTGTAGTCTCCTTTGTCATCTGCATAGCTTGAATCTGAGTGCGGTTCAATCTTCAAATGACCATTCTTCTGAAAGAGTAGTCTTTTCTCGTGCGCTAATTTAACATACTCCAATATCCTAAGGGCAGACTATAGATGGAACTCCCTGTGGGCCTGCATGAATTGGCTAAACTTGCCTACAACATATGCGATGTCGGGTCTGGTCATCGTGAGACATATAAGTTTGCCAACCAGACGTTTGTACCTCGTAACATCTGAAAGAAAAGGAGAGTCATCTGTCCATGTTTTATCTTCTCTAGTCGCCATGGAGAATCGGGCAGGTTTAGCCCCAGTTAGCACTACCTCTTTTAGCAAATCAAGAGCATACTTGTGTTGAGAGAGGACAAGAGAATTGGGCTTCCGAGAGATTTCTATCCCTAGAAAGTATTTTGGAGATCCCATATCCTTTGTGACCATGTGTTGGCGAAGATGCTTCTTTGTCAAGATTATCACAGCCTAGTTATCTCTAGTGAGAAAAATATCATCCATATATACAATAAGCACTACCAGATCTAAGGAGGTTTTGCGAAAAAATAAGGAGTGATCGGCATAACCTCTCATAAAACCGACGGCCACCACAATCCCGTTGAATTTGTCAAACCATGCCCGAGGGCTTTGCTTGAGATCATAGATAGCCTTCCGTAGCCGGCATACCTGTGTCTCCCCCTGAGCAACATACCCTAGAGGTTGCTCCATAGAGACATCCTTTTGAAGGTCCCCATATAGAAAGGCATTCTTAACATCCAATTGAGAAATGGGCTAATCCCGGTTGACAGCCATAGAGAGCAGGACCTTGATAGTGCTGAGATAAGCAACTAGAGAGAAGGTGTCAAAATAGTCAACCCCATTTGTCTGAGTGAATCCTTTGGCAACTAGACGGGCTTTGTAACGATCCACACTACCGTCAGGACGGAACTTCACCACATAGACCCATCGACAGCCAATGATATATGTGCCGAAGGTAGGAGGATAGAGGGTCCATATACCTCGTTCAGTGAGAGTAGAAATATCCTCATCCATGGCAGCCTTCCAATGAGGAATAGTAAGGGCCTTCTGGTAGGAATGGGGGGTGGCAGTGGTCAAGATAGCCAGTGTGAAAGCTCTGTTAGAAGGGGTAAGACGATCATAGGAAACAACAACAGCAAGGGGTGTTGGGTACATGCCTGAACCCCTTTATGAAGAGCAATGGGGAGATCCAGGTCAGCGGGTTCCTTAGTATCCGGAGAATCTGTGGTGGAGAGAGCTGGCTTGGGAGTAGAGAGAGGAGGGAGATATCGCGGGAGGTGGACATGGCAGAGGGGAGGGTACAGATGGTGGAGGTGGTGGAATGTTAGTAGGTGTAGAGGGAACAGATGGGTTGATATGAGAAGTAGGATCATCAGGAGTAGAGGAGGAAGCAGGAGAGAAGTAAGATGCATTTTCAAAGAAGTTGATATCTGTAGAGACGAACTGCTTGCGGGTAACGGGGTCAAAGCAACAATAACCTTTCTGAGTGGTAGAGTACCCCAGAAAGACACATTAAGTGGCCTGTGGTGAGAGTTTGTCACAGGTGGCCTGTGGTGAGAGTTTGTCACAGGTGGCAGCGGGAGAGTGCACAAAGGCGGTGTAACGCCCCTGATTTTTTTGTTAAATGATTGCATACGGTTGATGGGCGTTGCGTTGGCTGTGACCGTTGTTTTTTTATAAACTTAATGCTCTATGTTGTAGCCTTGATGATTGCTGAGATGTTCTTTCTTGAATGCCTCAGGTGCAGGTTGTAGTCGGTTGAGCGGCTAGAGTTTGGTGAAATTTACGTGGAGCTTGTCGGGCTTGCCGATCTTGTTGGGCGAGGTAGTTCTTTACTTTATTGTATAGACATACATACGCCCCAATGGGTTCGTGTCAGCTTGTTGGCGCCCATTGGTGGTTTTCTTTACTTGCTACATATGAATGCTAGACTACTAATATGACTCATTTGGATGAGATGATGTCTACTTGCTCTTGGTAAGGATTTATGCTAGGTTGCATTAGATATTTTAAAGTTAAACAAAACCTACTATTCTATGTCATGCATACATGTTTTTGTAAACTAAGACGTATTTCCAAACCACGTAAAAATAGACGATTGCTTAAGGTATAATAAATCTAGAGTGTATATAGGAAAAATCACAACTAACGTAAATTATTTTTCGCCGCGTACAACCACATTTTGCTCTACTAGGCCGAGGGATACGTCCATCAAACTCAACGGTTTTCTTGCATATAACTGATGATTTTACTCTAGTCTAATAAGTATAAAGGTTTTCCTGAGCGTGTGCAGTTATCCCCTGCACGACATGACATCATAACCCGTTTTTCCTCTTGCTCTGATACGACGTGCTCGTTGAGGAAATGCGGGTTATGACAGGCGGTGCACCCAAAGATGGGTAGAGTAAGAGGAAACGAATTCTTGTTCAGATAAAGAATGGAGAATGGGGTGACACCGTTGAGAACTGTGGAGGGAATGTGATTTATGAGACATCAAGAGAGGAGGATAGCATTGCCCCAATAGGAGAGAGGAACGTGCATCTGTGTCATCAGAGTGCAAGCGATATTGAGGAGGTGACGGTTTTTGCGCTCCGCCATCCCATTTTGCTGTGAGGTGTAGACACAACTAGTTTGATGAATAACACCATGTTGAATACAGAAAGAAGAGAAATCATGGCTAAGATATTCCTTAGCATTGTCAGAACGAAAGAGTTTAATAGAGGTATCAAACTGAGTCTTAATCATATAATAAAATGATGTAGAGATAGAGAATAGTTTGGAGCGATCCTTTAGAAGATACACCCACGTACACCTAGAGAAATCATCAATAAATGTGACAAAATATGAACTACCCTGACCGATGGTGAGGGTAGGAGCAGGACCCCATACGTCAGAGTGAATGAGATCGAATGGATGGGAAGAGCCTCGACTTTGCATTGGTGGGAAGGAGGAGCGGTGATGCTTGCCAACTTGACATACATCACAGTTGAGAGGTGGATGATGCGGAGGGAGGTGGGGCAGAAGCTGGAGAAGAAGCCGGGGAGGAGCATGAACAAGGCGAAGATTCCATTGGAGAAGATCGGTAGAGGAGGAGGAGAAGGCAGATAGAGCAGAAACGTTGTCGAGGAAGTAGAGGCCGCCGCTCTCAATCCTAGTAGCAATCGTCCCTTGGGAGTCTGGATCTTGAAAAGAACAAGTACGAGTGGATGTGACGGAACAACGTAGTTGCTTGTGTAACGACTTCATCCGTTCACAGATATATACTATAAGGTCCGGCCGAGGCCCTACAACATATACCATAAAATAGGTGGGGAAGTCACGGAGTGATACCAGAGTTGCGTACCCTAACTCATTGCATTTTAGCGGAAGCCTATTGCACGAAACTGAACTCACGCACATGAATGTCCACCATATAAAAGTTCCACATTTATACAAAGCAGAAATGTCCAAATACAAAGTCAGTTGGCCTTATGGCCTTACAGGGCTTTACACAACAGTGGTCTCACATATTGGCGCGCAGGCCGGCCATGTATAAACAAACATAGCATTTTTAGTTTTAGTCGTCAAGGGCTAGCGGCAGCAACAGCAACAACAGCAGGGACTTTAGCCTCTATGCGTCCCGCTTGGTTCTCCAACACCTGCACAGGGACAACCCACCCAACGGTGGAAAATAAGGCAACGGTCAGCATTCAGCTGACCAAAAAATAACGACCCTACCCCTTTTCTCAGGGTAGTGGTATTTCTTCCTTGCAGGCATAGCATTTCACAATCAGATATTTATAGTCATACAATTTGCTCTCTCACACACCAATTCCATCACAACCGTCAGCCACGCGGCCCGACGATCCGTGCACTCAGGGCACATTCTTGGTGTACCGGCGAACTAGGGTCCCACCATTGTATCAGGGTCGCAACCCAATGATAAATTGAGCATTTTATCCATGGCGTGCAGCCGGAGACTTTAGTCTTAATGCAGTGGGATTGGCCTGTAGCCCCCCATTGTGTCATGGCACGCATGCCTAAGACTCTTGTTATGCGCTCCAATAGACCGCACTTTCAGGTCTCACATCGGATGGACATAGCGCAGGTCGGATCATCCACCCCCCGTTGCTCAAGTCGCCTTGTCATCACCGAGTACAGCGTACTCACAGCTATAAAAAGGAGCGGGTCGATTTCACCTTACCTGTTTCCTTTAGGTGAGCTCGTCCACTCACACATAACCAGCCCATTCTCACGGAACTGGCTTCAGATTTATCGGTTACCTAGGAGCCATGCCTCGCGTTAGCGATAGAACTCAATTTCCATCCCTAGTCTTAACCGTACATTCATCGCATTCACTTGAGGGTATTATCTGGGGCTGCCAAGCCAGTACTTCCTGCTACTCCCTTTCACAGGCACAACCCATCAAGCATTCCAAGCATCAAGGGTATTTTCCTGGCTTACCACGCCAGTACTTCCTGCTACTCCCCTTCACAGGTACAACCCATGAACATGAAGCATTACAAGGGTATTTCCTGAACTCCCAATCCAGTACTTCCTGATACTACTCTTCACATGTACAACCCATCAAGCTCAAGCATTATACGGGTATGTTCATGGACTACCACTCCAGTACTTCCTGCTACTGCCCTTCATTGGTTTAACCTGTTGACTCCTAAACTACACGTTTATCATGGAGTCTTCTCCGGTGCGTATATGCAACATCACCAATCCAGACCAACCTGTCCAGATGGGCTTTACACAGCATGCCTATTATGTACTCCATTTCCGGATCTATATGGCAAATGATTGGGGATTCCATGAATCAACCCAAGAGAATCCCATCACAAACCAGCCTATGGTGGGGGAATCAGATGCACATGCCAAAAAGGAAGCCTTCACATGGCTAGGAAGAAAAGTTGTTACCTTTAAAGAATGCTTCGGAGTCATGGATTCCTAGCCGGCTCGAAAGTACCGCAATGGAATTGCCATCGCAACGCTAGCCTCAGATCTCTAAATGGCACTCTGCAGCTCCATCGGTGGCAAGCTCTCCTCCTCCTCCTCCTTCTTCCTCTCTCTCTCTAACTTTGTAGAAAGATAAAGGCCAAAACTCAAATGAGAATTTCCTTCTCATCCACGGCCTTAAGGAAGTAGGGAGGCACCTCAGCCATTAGATCTCAGCTGAAGATTTAGATAGCCATGATTTTATCAGAAAAGCATATTTTTGCCTGACACGGCCTCTGACACGCCCGTGTCACAGGCCGTGTACCTTAAGAAGTACACAACCAACTCAATCCAGACCAGTACACACCCATGTGACACGCCCGTGTCACAGGCCGTGTCACCTGACACGCCTTCAGATACGCCCATGTTTATGGCTGTGTACATCAGGCTGCACAAAATCGAGATCAACCCGATCGAGACACGGCCAGTGACACGCCTGTGTCACAGGCCGTGTACCCTAAGATACACACGTGTCCTGCCCGTGTTCACCAGGCCTCAATGCATTGGGCACATTCAGAAAAGGACACGGCCTGTGACATGCCCGTGTCACAGGCCGTGTGCCCATACACGGCACCAGACACGCCCTAGCTCAACTTTGTCGAGCTGAGTTCGACGAGCAGAGTAGGACACGTCCTCTGACATGCTCGTGTCAGATGGCATGTTCCCTCCTTTTCCTTAGAATGGATTTTCGTCGACCTCTCACCCGAGCAGGACACACCCGTGTCTCAGGCCGTGTTACCCAATTTTTCCCCATTCTGGGATTTGGGGTGTTACAGTCCTCCCCTCCTTACAAAACTTTCTTCCCCAAAATTTGCAGAAAGTAAGGAACTAAAACAGAAGGATTTTATTCCACAACCGTTCATTACAACTCGATATACACTGCATAACAGTTACACAAAGAGCTTGGGAAACTTAGCTCGCATGGTCTGCTCTCGCTCCCATGTCAGCTCCTCACAGACATAATTGTCCCACAGGACTTTGACAATCCCGATCGTCTTGTTCTGCAACTATTTATCGGCACGATCCTCGATCTGAATGGGACTAACCTTCGTCGTTAGCCCATACTCCACCGGCATACAATCAGTCTCGATCACTTGAGCTAGATCTTTGAAGGCTTTCTGAAGCACCGAGATATAAAACACATCATGTAATCCATCCAAGTCTGCCGAAAAAGCTAGCTAATATGCAGCCTCCCCCACGCTCTCTACCACTTCAAATGGACCAAGGTATCGTGGACTCAACTTTTTCATACGTCTAATCCTGGATACCCCTTTGAAGGGTTTGATCTTCAAGTATACACAATCACCCACCGCGAACTCCATATTTTGGTGCTTGGCATTTATTATTTAGCTTGACGATCTTGGGCTATCAGTAGCCTCTCTCGAATAGTGTGTATTGTCCAGTTCACTTCCTCGACTTCATTACGCCTATACAATTTGGAATCGCCTGCTTCTGCCCAAGCTAACGGTGTACGACACTTCCGACCATATAGAGCTTCAAACGGTGTCATACGGATACTCGCTTGGTAGCTGTTATTGTAGGCAAACTCCACCAGATAGAGATAATCTTCACATCTCTTCCCAAAGTCCAGGGCGCACATTCGGAGCATATCTTCCATCGTCCAGTTGGTACTCTCAGTTTGGCCATCCGTTTGGGGATGAAAGGTCATACTGAACATCAACTTCATGCCCAACAGCTGATGGACTAGCCACCAGTCACTCGAGTGAATCGCCCATCACGATCGCTCACAATGCTACGAGGAACACCATGTAGCCGTACAATCTGCTCCACATAGAGCTTTGCCAAACTCTCCACAGAATCTCCCCGTTTGTTGATGCTTAAGATCACGGCAGTGAACCGGTCGCACAAGTAATATAAAATGGGGGCTTTCTCAAGTATCGATCTCACAAGGAACACAGTAAGGTGGAGTTAATTTCGAGGAGGACTTGAGATTGAAGTCCTTAGGGTCGGCGGTAATGATGGGGGCTTTGATATTGCGGATAAAGAAAATAAAACACTATCAACTACTCCTATGCAACGCCGCTATGCGTTGCTTCTCCAGGAGGGATGGAAGACTAGTCGGGAAGCTGTGTACCGAATCGCTAGGCGGATGGGCGAGTAGGCTTGCGGATGAGGGGGTGAGAATGGCGGAATGAGGGTCGTGAGCACCTCATCGCTAAGCACGCCACTAGCAATTGCTAGTGCGGCAAGGGTGGATGTTAGTGGATGGATTGTGGCGCACCTCAAGCAAATAACGAAAATACAAAATCACATAGACATGATTGTATAAAAACATTTTACAAATAAGAACACATCATCTATAAATAAGGTTTACAACAACACATAAACAACAATAAAGCGAGAACAAGTCAAGAGATCGACCGAATCCGAAGTCTTGCTGAGGATTCACGGTTAGAATCGTCGGGTTGTCAATCCGCGTCCAAGCTCGGTCCTCAACTGCATCTGGGGTAGAGAAGGGCTGTCACCACCTTCCAATGGCCCGTCTTCTTCATCTCACGATAGCGGACGAAAGTTGCAAGCTTCCCTTTGCTTGATGACTATGGCGTTGAAGCTTGAAATGAACTCAAGAGGTGATGAAGGAGGCCGAGAGGAAGCTCCGGCTTGGATTTGGCGGTGAAAGCTTGCCCGGAGCACCTCCCTAGGGTAGAAGATGATGAAAAACGGCGAAGAAGGTGGAAAACGGCGGAGAAATGTTGAGCTCCGGATCCTCTCCCGAATTAGGGCGAGACCTGCACTATTTATACAAATCAGAAATGAACAATGCGTACGATCATAGGCGCATGACCAGTGGTCGTGCGCACTATGTCCGATGATCGTGCGCACTGGCATGAAAGATTAAGAAGAAGAACTGGGATAATGCGCACGAGCAGTGGCGCACGACCAGTGGTCATGCGCACTAAGTCCAATTGTCATGCGATTACCCCAGACAGGACTCCAGAAAAGAGGAATCAATGTACACGATCAGTGGCGCACGACCGGTGGTCGTGCGCACTGTGTCCAGTGGTCATGCGCTAACCCCAGGCTGATTCTGGAAAATGGCGAGTAGTGCGCACGATCAGGGGTGCACGACCAGTGGTCGTGCGCATTAGATCCCATGATCGTGCACAGTATTCCTGTTTCACAACCATCCCGGAACACGCACACGACCCCTGTACCGAAAGGAAAAACCAATCACTAATATGTGCAGACATTCCAGGTAATCACACAAAGGAGTACAAACTATAAAAATAACAAAATACACAAACACGGGCATAAATGTGCACTTCCTATGAAAATAAAGATAAGATGAAATATGAACGATATAGAACTAAAAGTGAAGTGCAAACGCGTGAAAACTAGCCCAGATGAGTCCGAAAATAGGTATATAAAGTCGACTCATCACACCCCCAGACTTAACTGTTTGCGCGTCCCGAGAAAACAAAATCTAAGCATATAAGGAAAATACTAGTTAACAAAGAAATTGTGATACGGAGTACAATGCGAAGTCGCATGCTCGCACGCGTAAAAATATAATAGAAGAAATTTCTAAGTATACAAAATAGTTTATACTTTTCACAATGCTTATCAACATTTTATTATTACTCAAAAATAGAATCACGGTGAATGACCCGGTCATGCGTAGGGAGAAAGTAGACTAATCGCTAGGCGAGCATTGCCAAAGATTGGGGCTCCGGATAACCTCCAAAGGAATCCACCAATGTCGGCGACCATATGCTTGCCCTTTCGCATTCTCTCCACGACACTGGTTTGGTTCACACACGAATCAGTAGGACTTTAGGTCAAAAGATGGGGCTTGGGTTTCGGTGAGGTAAACAAAGATATACAGGAAGGCTATGCACCTAACCCAAATGAGCTAGTATAAAATGAATCCCTCTACTAAGAAAAATACATACGGGTACACCACACCCCCAAACTTAACTTTTAACATATGGGTGTGTGCACCGCCTACTCCAAATATAATCACATTTCCAAAAAGATTTTCAATTTAAACCTTTTCTTTTCACCTTTTTTTTGTTTTCTTTACGAATATTTTTCTTCTTGTTTTTTTTTCTTCATTTTATTTTCACATTTCAGCAGATATAAACTTGGGAGCACTTCCACATTTTCACAAATAATAACACCACATCACATCCCAAATTAAAATATAAAACACTAAACTCGACTTGGGTGTGCGACTAGGATTGGCTATGAGGCTTTGGTGAAATCATGGTGGAGCTGAATCAAAAGGAGGGGTAGGCACAATAGGGCTAGCGAGGATATGATGTTAGGAATGGTACAAAGCTCAACCGGGCCAAAATGATGGCCTACATCACGCTCATGCATGACTAACCTATACCCATGCTTCAAGAATAGCTTGGGGCAAGTTCTTAGCCAACGAGAAAGACTATCCATCCTCCCGACTCGAGCAATACAAAACTAACGGTCGTCTACACACATCCCTAAGCTACCGTCGGATTCACACCGGATTCACCAATTTTTTAAGTAGAATAAAAAGTATTTACGCAATTAGTAAAATATAAAACTATAAGCATACAGAAAAAATAAATCTACTCAAATTTCTACACGAGATGAGAGCACTTAACTAGGAGCACAGCAAGGTCAACATTTTACTCCGTCTCATAATCCTATGTCAGCACCATAATTTTCCCAAATATAACGAAGAAATGAGTTTAACTCGCAGCACGCAAAAAGCTAAGCACGCGCTCATGTGGGTGCAGTGGTGTGTGATGCAATGAACTAATCAAAATATAACAAAAAAAGCTTCTAGTATGCACAAGAAATGTGTGCGTGCAATAGGTAACAAATCTCTCCCCCAGACATAAACTTAGCAACACAGCATATGATAGAGAAATTAAAATCATAAAGCGCTAAGGGAAGAGGTTACCCAATGCTCAGCTAGTGAGCATACCAGAAGACGCGTGGAAACCTGAAGCAGGTCCGCCATACGAAGAATCACAACCCCGCCAATGCAATTTGCCATGAATACCTGCAGGGGTGAGCTCCGCAAAAACAAAAGAAAAATATACAAACTACAAATAAATAATAAAACAAACTAGGCATGAAAAATAAAATGTAGAAAATGAAAGATAAGTATTGGGGTTATTGTCATCCCAGCACGACTTATACAGCTACGAAAAGGTTCTAGCTAATGGGCCTATGAAAAGAAAAATGCACAGGTAACTGTTCCAATATCCGTTTCGGTAACGGGTACCGATACGGTGATAGAACAGTTACCCCTCTACCTAAATAGTAATACCTGCCCAACACAGGTAGAGGAAATAGGAAGTAAGAAGAAAAGGAGCGATGGTCCTCACTCTTCTCACCACAAAATGAATCCTTGCCCAGCAAGGTATCGTCTACCACAAATTCATTGGGGGCGAAGGTGACGGTAGGGGCTTCCTCTGTGAAGGAGGTAGGAACCTCCTCACATAAGAGGATGCACTCGTCGACAGCCTGAGCGCAAGGCTCAACGTCAACCCAACTTACCCGTAGAGATTCAACCTGCACAGGCTCAGATAAGGAAGGGGGTCAAGAAATAAAAGAGACGAAGAACATAAAGAAATAATCGGGGGAGTGATCCCGGTTTCACTCCCCAAAGGCTGAGGTAGAAAAATATCGTCAGCAATGTCGACAATGCTACAAGGCTCGGCCGGATACATAGAAGCCTCCACCAGCACTTGGACTTCCTCCTTTGGTATCAAGGGGGAATCCTCGACACCAGGAAGGTTGTCCTCCTCCATGGGAGTGGAAACAACCCATGTATCACAAGCCTCAAATGTGTTGCATCGTCGAAAATGTCATCAGAGACGACTGAAGTAGAATGCACAAAAAGCAGAAGAACTTTGCTTGGATAAACTTCAAGCGCAGGTTCCTTATAAAGAATCGGCTCCACGCTTGGAGATGTATGCACAGGAGAGATGGGCTCAGCCATGTCGAATCCTAGATCAGCCACACATCTGGTGGTTGTGTCCATATCATTCCCTTCAACAAATGAAGGTGACAGGGATACATAACCAGAAGATGAAGGTATGCCACTAAGGGTAGGAGTCGGGATGATCCGGATGTCCGGCTCATCATCCTCTTCCATAACACGGAGGTACTCGGCACAATCCTTCAGGACATGATCTGTTCTACGACAATACAAACACTTTCTCCCATTACTCTGCGGTCCTTGTGGGGCTAGAGAGGAATAAGAGAACGGTGTATGTGGCGAGGACGATTGACCATAAGCTCGGGGCACAGTGTTTGAAGGGCTGTACGAATACAACATCTCATGCATTGTGCGCTGAGGCTTATGCTCAATATCTCTCGTAGGGCATTCATGACTAGCGTGGGAAGGCTTTCCACACCAACGACATTGGGCATACGAATATCCCCGCATGGTGTCGAAACAACAGATTCAAAATAAATTGTGCAAATTACTAAATCAAACAATATATTACTACAATTGCCTAAACAAACAAGAAAAAGGCAGGCAAAACAGAAATAAAACAAAACAAAAGCGATTTACAAAGGAAAAGGAAGGCAATCTCACGTCTCCCTCTCCAGAAACTCACACGACTGTGTTCCCCGGCAACGGCGCCAAAAACTTGATGCTTAAGATCACGGCAGTGAACCGGTGGCACAAGTAATATAAAATTGGGGCTTTCCCAAGTATCAATCTCACAAGGAACACAGTAAGGTGGAGTTAATTTCGAGGAGGACTTGAGATTGAAGTCCTTAGGGTCGGCGATAACGATGGGGGCTTTGATATTGCGGATAAATAAAATAAAACACTATCAACTACTCCTATGCAACGCCGCTATGCGATGCTTCGCCAGGCGGGATGGAAGACTAGTCGGGCCGCTGTGCATCGAATCGCTAGGCGGATGGACGAGTAGGCTTGCGGATGAGGTGGTGAGAATGGTGGAATGAGGTTCGTGAGCACCTCTTCGCTAAGCACACCACTAGCAATTGCTAGTGCGGCAAGGGTGGATGGTGGTGGATGGAATGTGGCGCACCTCAAGCAAATAACGAAAATACAAAATCACATAGACACAATTGTATAAAAACGAATAAGCACACATCATCTATAAATAAGGTTTACAACAACACATAAACAACAAAAACCGAGAACAAGTCAAGAGATCGACCGAATTCGAAGTCTTGCTGAGGATTCACGGTTGGAATCGTCGGGTTATCAATCCGCGTCCAAGCTCGGTCCTCAACTGCGTCCGGGGTAGAGAAGGGATGTCACCACCTTCCAATGGCCCGTCTTCTTCATCTCACGATAGCGGACGAAAGTTGCAAGCTTCCCTTTGCCTGATGGCTATGGCGTTGAAGCTTGAAATGAACTCAGGAGGTGATGGAGGAGGCCGAGAGGAAGCTCCTGCTTGGATTGTGCGGTGAAAGCTTGCCCGGAGCACCTCCCTAGGGGGGAAGATGATGAAAAATGGCGGAGAAGGCGGAAAACGGCGGAGAAATGTCGAGCTCCGGATCCTCTCCCGAATTAGGGCGAGACCTGCACTATTTATACAAAGCAGAAATGAACAATGCGCACGATCACAGGCGCACGACCAGTGGTCGTGCGCACTGGCATGGAAGATTAGGAAGAAGAACTGGGATAACGAGCACGAGTAGTGGCGCACGACCAGTGGTCATGCACATTAAGTCCAATGGTCGTGCGATTATCCCAGACATGACTCCAGAAAAGAGGAATCAATGCAAACGATCAGTGGCGCACGACCGATGGTCGTGCGCACTTTGTCCAGTGGTCGTGCGCTTACCCCAGGCTGATTCTGGAAAATGGAGAGTAGTGCGCACGATCAGGGGCGCACGACCAGTGGTCGTGCGCATTAGATCCCATGATCGTGCGCAGTATTCCTGTTTCACAACCATCCCGAAACACGCACATGACCCCTTTACCGAAAGGAAAACCAATCACTGATATGTGTAGATATTTCAGGTAATCACACAAAGGAGTACAAACTATAAAAATCACAAAATATACAACCACGGGCATAAATGTGCACTTCCTATGGAAATAAAGATAAGATGAAATATGAACGATATAGAACAAAAAGTGAAGTGCAAACGCGTGAAAACTAGCCCAGATGAGTCCGTAAATAGGTATATAAAGTGGACTCATCATTTATTTGGAAGGAAGTGTGCCACTTTTGTCCGCCGGTCTACAATTACCTAAATGGAATCATTCCCGCGCTGAGATCTCGGCAACTCGTGCACAAAATTCATAGAAATATCATCGAACTTCTATTCCGGAATCGGCAACCACTTCAAGAAACCGCCAGGATTCTAGCATTCCGCCTTCACCAAAGCGTAAGTTTGGCATTTGGCCACATAATGAGTGACATCTTTCTTCAGTCCTGGCCACCAGAACAGCTTTTTCATATCCCTGAACATCTTTATGCTCCCAGGGTGAATTGAGTACTTTGTATAGTGCGCCTCGTACATCAACTCTTACCTCAACTTACCCAAACTAGGGACGCATAAACAACCTTCTTTTCACAAAATGCCATCATCCCAGGAGAATTTTCCCTCTGGCCCGTCCTTGGTATAGCGTTGCAGAGTCTCATCTAGCTCCGTTTCCCGTCGAACCCTGTTCGCAAGATCACACTGCACCTTTGTCCAGTTCAAACATGCATCGATAGTAGAATTATTGTCAACAGAAGATATCTCTAACGCTTCCAAATCCTGGATTAGACGTTCATCGTGCCTCTATAACCAACCTGCCCTTGCCGGAGCTCTCCGACTCAAGGCATTAGCGACAATATTTCCCTTTCGGGGAGTATAATGGATCTCAAAGGTGTAGTCCCCAAGGAAATCTAACCACCTTCGTTGTCGCATATTCAGGTCCTTCTGCTCCAACAAATACTTCTGGCTCTTGTGATCTGTATAAATTTACACTTTCACGCCATAGAGATAATGCCTCCACAATTTCAGTGCAAAGACCACCGCCGCCAACTCTAAGTCATGGACGAGATAATTTTGCTCTTGCACCTTCAACTGGTGAGAGCCATAAGCAATCACATTCCCATTTTGCAGAAGAACGCTGCTTAAGCCACTTCCGGACACATCACTGTAGATTTCAAATCCATCAGTACCACATGGTGACGTCAACACAGGCGTCGTGGTCAACCGACACTTCAGCTCTTCAAAAGCGGAAGCCTATTACACGAAACTGAACTCACGCACATGAATGTCCACCATATAAAAGTTCCACATTTATATAAAGCAGAAATGTCCAAATACAAAGTCAGGTTGCCTTATGGCCTTACAGGGCTTTACACAATAGTGGCCTCACATATTGGCGCACAGGGCAGACATGTATAAACAAACATAGCATTTTTAGTTTTAGCCATTAAGGGATAGGGGCTTTAGCCTTTATGCATCCCGCTTGGTTCTCCAGCACCTGCACAGGGACAGCCCACCCAACGGTGGCAAACAAGGAAATGGTCAGCATTCAGCTTACAAAATTATAACGACCCTACCCCTTTTCCCGGGGCAGTGGTATTTCTTCCCTACAGGTATATCATTTCACAGGCAGATATTTATAGTCATACAATGTGCTCTCACGCACACCCATTCCATCACAACCATCAGCCACGCGGCCCGACGATCCGTGCACTCAGGGCACATTCTTGGTGTACCGGCGAACCAGGGTCCCACCACCGTATCAAGGTCGCAACCCAACGGTAAATTGAGCATTTGCTCCATGGCGTACAACCGGAGATTTTAGTCTTAATGAACCTGGATTGGCATGTAGCCCCCATTGTGTTATGATGCACAGGCCTAAGACTCTTGCTATGCACTCCAACAGACCGCACTTTGAGGTCTCACGTCGGACGGACATAGTGCAGGTCGGATCATCCACCCCCCGTTGCTCAAGTCGCCTTTCCATCACCACGTACGGCGTACTCGCGGCTACAAAAAGGCGCTGGTCAGTTTCACCTTACATGTTTCCTTTAGGTGAGCTCGTCCTCTCACACATAACCAGCCCATTCTTACGGAATTGGCTTCACATTTATCGGTTACCTAGGAGCCACGCCTCGCGTTAGCGATAGAACTCAATTTCCATCCCTAGGCTTAACCGTACATTCATCGCATTCACTTGAGGGTATTTTCTAGCGCTGCCAAGCTAGTACTTCCTGCTACTCCCTTTCACAGGAACAACCCATCAAGCATTCCAAGCATCAAGGGTATTTTCCTGACTTACCACGCCAGTACTTCCGGCTACTCCCCTTCACAGGTACTACCCATGAACATCAAGTATTACAAGGGTATTTCCTGGACTCCCAATCCAGTACTTCCTGGTACTACCCTTCACAGGTACAACCCATCAAGCACAAGCATTATACGGGTATGTTCCTGGATTACCACTCCTGTAAAACCCCATAGCTGGGCGAGTGGGATCCTCCCCAAATGTCAGCCTAGGGGCGTGTTAAGGGCGACGAGTTGGTGCGACCCCGTTCGGAGACGTGTGGATCCTCGTGCGTGCGTGCGGAGGTTTTATGTGCGCGTGCTTAGAATTTATATATATATATAATATTATATAATAGATATATTATTATGTTATATAATCTATATTGCATTGTATATAGAGGGGGATCGGGTTCAGCCAAGGGGGATCGGGTTCAGTAGAGGGGGATCGGGTTCAGTAGAGAGGGATTGGGTTCAGCCAAGGGGGATTGGGTTCAGCAGGGGGGATTTTTGAGCAGGGGGCAGCAGGTATCGGGGGGGAGAAAAAAATAAAGAAAAAGATAAATGAGAGGGGGAAAAGGAAGGAAGCAAGGCGGGTGGGGCTGGGGACAGCGGCAAGCAGAAAAAGAAAAAGGGATGCGGGGGAGAAATGGGAAAAAACCCTAGCCGCCACTGCCGATCGGGAGCCCAGCCAAGGCCTCCCCTTCCTCTTTCTCTCTCTCCCGTCGCCGGCGAGGCTAGGGCACGGCCGCCCCTTCCTCTCTCTCTCTCCCGTCGCCAGCGACGCTAGGGCACGACCGCCCCTTCCTCTCTCTCTCCCTCCCGTCGCCGGCGAAGCAGCAGCCCGGCTGCCCCATTCCCGCTCTCTTCCGTCGCCGGCAAGGCAGCAACCCGGCCGCCACTCTCCTTATTTTTCCCGTCCTGAAGCAACCCCAACCCGGCCGGCCCTCTCTTCTTCCCGACCTGGAGAAGAAACCACACCCCGGCCGATCCTCTCTTTCTCCCAGCCTGGAGCAAGGCTCGGCCTGGAGCGGGGCTCGACCTGGAGCAAGGCTCGGCCTGGAGCGAGGCTCGGCCTGGAGCGAGGCTCTGCCTGGATCAAGGCTCGGCCTGGAGCAAGGCTCGGCCTGGAGTGGAGATCGACCACCGACGCGGCCGCACGCAGCAGAATCGACCCGGAGCTCCTCTCCTGCCCCCGCCGCCAAGAACGCGATAAGGGTAATGATGTTTCAACTTGGGCAGGTGAAGCCCTCAGTTTACTTGTTTGCATGGAATCCCCTCTCCACCAACGGGTGGGGGAAGGGAGCTTTCCGACGGGTTGACGTGTACGTCCCCGCAGTTAATTGTATTAGTGCTCGGAAGCGTGAGTACAGGTTTAGGCATGCTGTGTGAAGCTCGTCCAGACGTGTGAGCCGGATTGGTGATGTTCTGGGGTTCCCGGAGAAGACTCCAAGGAAATTGTTTATTTAGCCGCTTGCAGGGAATGCGCACCATAGCCCCAAAAAAGGGGGTGTGCGCAATATGTTTGGCCCGCTTATATTAGCCGACCGATGACTAGTTAGCCGCCATTCGTCGAGATGTTGGCGTACAGGTGTTGCGGTACTAGGCGGGGAATGGCGGGCTTAAGCCCGAGCTTGTGCCGGCCCTCGAAGGCCTTTTTTGTTTATATTGTCGGCCTGCGTGCTGAGTATGGAATTTATATTCCTGTAATATTTTTTCATATCTGTGATGCTCTGTGATTATAGTTTACTCCTCTTGTCTTGGGCGAGCAGTGTGTTCGTGAACCGCTTCCCCTGTGTGGGCCCCAATGTATAGATGTCAGGAAGCCACTGATGGCCCGTTGTCATCCTTTCAGAGTAGCGGAGTTCCGCTGTTGGCGGTCCAATTGGGGCTGCGTAGAGTAGGGCTGCTGGGCGGTTTTATGCCAATAGTAAGGCGGGCGGGGAACGTTTTACATAGACCCGAGGTGGCACCTCTAGTTTGGGAGTGGATTTGGAGATCCTCCTTAGATGTTCCGGTCGGCCAAGAGAGCCCTCCGAAGGTGCCTTAGCTCAGCCCTTGGCTTGGGAGGGGAAGAGTTTGTTAGTCTTCCGGGTATGCGGCGGGTCCTCCACCCTGAGACCTTGGGTCGGTCCCTTGTGTTCCTAGCCTTGTGCCTAGATTGCTCGCTTGAGGGTAGTAGGTGCGCGGTCACTGCTTCCCCAGGGGTCGAACTCCACAGGAGACCGAATTTCTGGTTTCAACATTTTGGTGCGGTGAGCGTGGAGAGTGACCAGCATAGAAGAACTCAGGCGAACATCATGGCTATAGAAGTGGAACCAGGTGACGACCACGGTCATGCATTGACACTTTGTGTGTAAGGTCCTCATACTCAGAGTTGTCCCCTCCCATAGCTGTTGTTTGAATCTCATAGCATTTGGAGTAGGATTTGCACCTATTTGAAGCGCTTCTACCTATGAAAGCCCATGTGTCCCCACTTATTACATCAACGAGAAACCTGGAGGTTATTATCTTCAAGATCAAGTAAGAGAGCAGGTGAGAGGTATTAGGAGCCGGGTGACCGGAAAGGGTTCCCTCCCTAGCGATATTTTGTTATCTCTCCCTTGTAATTCAGTAGCGGTCAAGTTTTCTCTTTATTACTGATTCGCCTCGAGCTTCTGAGGGTTTCAAGGGTTTGCTTCGCGATCGACTCCGGAAGCCAAATGTCCAACCCGTTCCTTTTAAATAGCCTAGTTCGGACGATGGGACGGTGCCGCGGGACTTTAAGCGCTATTATAAGACCGAGACTCTGCACTGACGGCCGAGATCAGCTCCCCCCTTACACGTCGGCCTATGTCCTCCCGATCGCACCTCTCCTCCGACTAGAGGAATTATCAAGAACGAGCCTAGACACTAACCTCCAAGATTTGATAAAGGGCCGATCTCTCCAAGCAATCGCATGTGACATGGCGAAAAGTGATCTTTGTCATTAGATCAGGATACGAAATGTCCAACCCGTTGCTTTTAAATAGCCCAGTTCGGATGATGGGACGATGCCACAGGACTCTAAGCGCTATTGTAAGACCGAGCCTCTGCACTGACGGTCGAGATCAGCTCCCCCTTGCACGTCGGCCTATGTCCCCCCTATTGCATCTCTCTTCCGACTGGAGGAATTATTAGGAATAGGCTCGGACGCCAGCTTCCCGATTTGACGACTTCCAGATCGTCTTTCTTATGAAAAGAATGCGTCCTCCATTTGTAAAAGCATCGGTGCAATTAACTCTCCAACACCTCTTAAGTAAATAGGATGTCTCCATCTCGAGCAAAGTCAAGTCGAGTAGTTTTGGACCCCGAGCACATCCCGCTTCCAGGCTCTCACCTAGCTGGCAGGGCCGGAAGTCACTCGGTGTCATCCGTGGGCCTTGAGCAGATCCCGCTGTCAGGCTCTCACCTAGCTGGCAGGGCCGGAAGTCACTCGATCGCGGTAGTTTTGGACCCTGAGCAGATCCCGCTGCCAGGCTCTCACCAAGTTGGCAGGGTCGGAAGTCACTCGGTGTCATCCGTGGGCCTCGAGCAGATCCCGCTGTCGGGCTCTCACCTAGCTGGCAGGGCCGGAAGTCACTCGATGGCGGTAGTTTTGGACCCCGAGCAGATCCCGCTGTCAGGCTCTCACATAGCTGGCAGGGCCGGAAGTCACTCGGTGTCATCCGTGTGCCTCGAGCAGATCCCGATGTCAGGCTCTCACATAGCTGGCAGGGCCGGAAGTCACTCAATGACGGTAGTAGTGGACCCCGCATAGACTCGCTGTCAGGCTCTCATTAGCTGGCACGTCTGTAGGCACACCTGGGGGGAAAGGGTTGGTTCTTGGAGAGTTTTTTGCAGGACCCCGAGTGATGCTCGGCCCCGGGTAGACCCGCTGCCTAGCTCCTACTAGCTGGCAGGTCCATAGGCTCGCCTGGTGGGTAAGGGACCCCGAGTGCTGCTCGGCCCCGAGTAGACTCGCTGTCAGGCTCTCATTAGCTGGCAGGGCTGTAGGCACACCTGGGGGGAAAGGATTAGCTCAGCGTGTACAAGAGGATACAGAGGATACGGCTTTGTTGTTTCATGATATCACGAGAAATTGTATACTTGTTGTAAGTAATGGTATAAGGGCAATTCGATAGCAGTGAGCCAAAGGGTATTGAGTGATTCAAAAGGTTCAGAAAGGTCATGGAGAGATTGATGCTCCAAGCGCAGATTTCAGTTTCTCTCAAAATTTTTTTTGGGTCGGCTCCCACTCGCCGGATACGTTGGGTTGCATGATTCTTTCCGAGCTTGTAACAAGCTCGAAAAGAGCGGCGATTGTGTACAACCCCGTAGCCGGGCGAGTGGGATCCTCCCCAAATGTCAGCCTAGGGGCGTGTTAAGGGCGACGAGTTGGTGCGACCCCGTTCAGAGACGTGTGGATCCTCGTGCGTGCGTGTAGAGGTTTTATGTGCGCGTGCCTAGAATTTATATATATATATATATAATATTATATAATAGATATATTATTATGTTATATAATATATATTGCATTGTATATAGAGGGGGATCGGGTTCAGCCAAGGGGGATCGGGTTCAGTAGAGGGGGATCGGGTTCAGTAGAGGGGGATCGGGTTCAGCCAAGGGGGATCGGGTTCAGCAGGGGGGGGGGGATTTTTGAGCAGGGGGAAGCAGGTATCGGGGGGGGGGGAGAAAAAAATAAAGAAAAAGAGAAATGAGAGGGGGGAAAAGGAAGGAAGCAAGGCGGGTGGGGCTGGGGATAGCGGCAAGCAGAAAAAGAAAAAGGGATGCGGGGGAGAAATGGGAAAAAACCCCAGCCGCCACTGCCGATCGGGAGCCCCGCCACGGCCGCCCCTTCCTCTCTCTCTCTCTCGTCACCGACGAGGCTAGGGCATGACCGCCCCTTCCTCTCGCTCTCTCTCCCGTCGTCGGCGAAGCTAGGGCACGGCCGCCCCTTCCTTTCTCTCTCTCTCTTGTCGCTGGCGAAGCAGCAGCCCAGCCGCCCCATTCCCGCTCTCTTCTGTCGCCGGCAAGGCAGCAGCCCGGCCACCACTCTCCTTCTTTTCACCGGCCTGAAGCAACCCCAACCCGGTCGGCCCTCTCTTCTTCCCGACCTGGAGCAGCAACCACACCCCGGCCGATCCTCTCTTTCTCCCGGCCTGGAGCGAGGCTCGGCCTAGAGCGGGGCTCGGCCTGGAGCAAGGCTCGGCCTGGAGCGAGGCTCGGCCTGGAGCGAGGCTCGGCCTGGAGCGAGGCTCGGCCTGGAGCGAGGCTCGGCCTGGAGCGAGGCTTGGCCTGGAGTAAGGCTCGGCCTGGAGCAAGGCTCGGCCTAGCGTGGAGATCGACCACAGACGCGGCCGCACGTAGCAGAATCGACCCCGAGCTCCTCTCCCGCCCCCGCCGCCAAGCACGCGACAAGGGTAACGATGTTTCAACTTGGGCAGGTGAAGCCCTCAGTTTACATGTTTGCAAGGAAGCCCCTCTCCACCAACGGGTGGGGGGAATGGAGCTTTCCGACGGGTTGACGTGTACATCCCTGCAGTTAATTGCATTAGTGCCCGGAAGCGTGAGTACGAGTTTAGGCATGCTGTGTGAAGCCCATCCGGACGTGTGAGCCGGATTGGTGATGTTCTGGGGTTCCCGGAGAAGACTCCGAGGAAGTTGTTTATTTAGCCGCTTGCAGGGAATGCGCACCATAGCCCCAAAAAAGGGGGTGTGCGCAATATGTTTGGCCCGCTTATATTAGCCGACCGATGACTAGTTGGCCGCCACTCGTCGAGACGTTGGCGTACAGGTGTTGCACTAACAGGCGGGGAATGGCGGGCTTAAGCCCGAGCTTGTGCCTGCCCTCAAAGGCCTTTTTTGTTTATATTGCCGGCCTGAGTGCTGAGTATGGAATTTATATTCCTGTAATATTTTTTCATATCTGTAATGCTCTGTGATTATAGTTTACTCCTCCTGTCTTGGGCGAGCGGTGTGTTCATGAACCGCTTCCCCCGTGTGGGCCCCGATGTATAGATGACGGGAAGCCCCTGATGGCCCGTTGTCATCCTTTCAGAGTAGCGGAGTTCCGCTGTTGGCGGTCCAATGGGGCTGCGTAGAGTAGGGCTGCTGGGCGGTTTTGTGCCAATAGTAAGGCGGGCGGGGAACGTTTTACATAGACCCGAGGTGGCACCTCTAGTTTGGGAGTGGATCTGGAGATCCTCCTTAGATGTTCCGGTCGGCCAAGAGAGCCCTCCGAAGGTGCCTTAGCTCAGCCCTTGGCTTGGGAGGGGAAGAGTTTGTTAGTCTTCCGGGTATGCGCCGGGTCCTCCACGCTGAGACCTTGGGTCTGTCCCTTGTGTTCCTAGCCTTGTGCCTAGATTGCTTGCTTGAGGGTAGTAGGTGCGCGGTCACCCCTTCCCCAAGGGTCGAACTCCACAGGAGAACAAATTTCCGGTTTCAAGAACTCCAGTACTTCCTGCTACTGCCATTCACAAGTATAACCCGTCGACTCCTAAACTACACGTTTATCACGGAGTATTCTCCGGTGCGTATATGCAACATCACTAATCCAGACCAACCTGTCCAGATGGGCTTCGCACAGCATGCCTATTCCGTTCTCCATTTCCGGACCTATATGCCAAATGATTGGGGATTCCATGAATCAACCCAAGAGACTCCCATCACAAACCACCCTCTGGTGGGGGAATCAGATGCACATGCCAAAAAGGAAGCCTTCACATGGCTAGGAAGAAAAGTCATTACCCTGAAGAATGCTTCGGAGCCAAGGATTCCTAGTCAGCTCGAAAGTACCGCAACGGCTTTGCCTTCGCAACACTAGCCTCGGATCTCTAAACGACACTCCGCAGCTCCACTGGTGGCAAGCTCTCCTCCTCCTCCTTCTTCCTCTCTCTCTCTCTAACTTTGTAGAAAGATAAAGGCCAAAACTTAAATGAGAATTTCCTTCTCATCCACGGCCTTAAGGAAGCAGGGAGGCACCTCATCCATTGGATCTCAGCTGAAGATTTGGACAGCCATGATTTTGGCAAAAAAACATATATTTGTCTGACACGGCCTGTGACGCGCCCGTGTCACAGGCCGTGTACCTTAAGCGGTACATAACTGACTCAATCCAAACCCATACACGCCCATGTGACAGCCCGTATCACGGGTCGTGTCACCTGACACGCCTTCAGGCACGCCCGTGTCTGTGGCCGTGTACTTCAGGCTGCACAAAATCGAGATCAACCCGATCGGGACACGGCCAGTGACACTCCCGTGTCACAGGCCATGTACCCTAAGACACATATGTGTCGTGCCCGTGTTCACTAGGCCTAAATGCCTTGAGCACATTTAGAAAAGGACACGGCCTGTGACACGCGTGTGTCACAGGCCGTGTGCCCATACACGGCACCAGACACGCCCCAGCTCAACTTCATCGAGCTGAGTTCGACGAGCAGAGGAGGACATGGCCTATGACATGCCCGTATCAGATGGCGTGTTCCCTTCTTTTCCTTAGAACGGATTTTCGTCGACCTCTCACCTGAGCAGGACACGCCCTGGGACACGGCCGTGTCCCAGGCCGTGTCACCTAATTTTTCCCCATTCTGGGATTTGTGGTATTACAGCTTGCATAGAGAAGTAACCGATAATAAATTGTACTGGAACTTAGGCACATAGAGGGTATCTGACAGGCGAAGAGACAGAGTGACTTGAACCACTCCGGTCGCATTGACTAGAGAAGAAGAGCCGTCTGCAACAAAGACCGGGGGCAACTGATCATGTGTTTCTAGAAGAGAAAAACACTGAGGATTGTCGGTCATATGATTTGTAGCACCAGAGTAGATCAACCATCTACCGTGAGTAACAAAGTCGGCACTATCAGAAGATGTGACCACCGAGGCGGACTGTGGGGAGGAGGTGGAGGCCATAGAATAGAGATCGCGCGAGAAACCAGGAGACCGCATGAGAACAGCAGGAAGTGAAGAGAAAGAAGGATGCGGCGACAAGGACAGAAAGACCAAGCCGAGCGACCAGCAAGCAGGACGTGCGGCTAGGAAGGTCGCGGCTAAGAAGAGAGTAAAGCAGAGGGAAAGAAGTCGCACGACTAGAGAGAAAACTGCACGAACAGGAGAGAGATATAACACCGCGCGAACAGGGAGGAGTACGCGAGAAAGCTAAATAGGTCGTGCGAACAGAGAAGAGACCGCACGAATAGAAACTGTTGGAACCAGCTTTCCGGTTCCTCCTAAAGTTCGAACCGGGATGCAACCCACACGTACTCTTCCTGAGCTATCCTCCTAACGAGAGTCAGAGACCTAAAAAATAGACCGAGGGGTCTCAACTCGGAGGTCCCACCTCTTTCCCGAAATAATTAAAAATCTTCCCCTCCCTAGCCAATGCTGAGCTAGGTGTCTGTGACGAAGACAGTGGAAAGGTTCAACAACATTCTCAGGCACCTTTATCGGTCTATTTATAGGCCTTTGAATCTGATCTGTAAATATCACTTCTGAAATAACCTGAAATGACCAAAACACCCCCTGCTGGGTCTGCCAACAGCCAAACTCCGCTGTTCTGGAGGGCTTTATGCAGACTTCCAGGGGTAGAAGCGTAAAATTACCTGGGACACAAAGGTAAAATCCCACTTGGGGGTAAAAAGGGTAAAGGCATCTTCTCTCCCATGCAGCGAGTGGGGGAAGGCACTGTCGGGCGAGATGACCGCCCCGTCCGTCTCGCCGTCCTCTCGGCCTGTGGGCTCTCTCGCCTCCTAGACTGATCTTGCCCCGCAGGAGGTCTCACCCACTTCAGAAGATCCCCCTTTCCTCCTGCAGGTGGGAATCCTATCATCTCGCCAGTCTCCCCTTCTCGCTCGTTGGACCACCTCTCGCGAGCCCAAGGTTGTACACAATCCCCGCACTTTTCTAGGTTGCTCTAACCTCGGAAAGATAAGTCCAACCGCGGCTCGCGATGCTAAGATTCACTCATGAGAATCTTTGGTGGGCCCCCCCATGGGGCCTATAAATATTGGATCCCAGCCTTTATTAACGTCCCTTTTGCCTTCCTTCATTTCCTCATCCTTCGGAATGTCTCACAGCCAGAGTTTTCGCGAGCGCCTTCCAATGGTGCGAAGGCGAAATAAAACCAACACGGACGCCCTATTCCCAGATCTGGGGCGTATTCCTCCCTCGGCCCCTCCATCCTCTCGCTTGACAAAGATGAAGTCCGCCTGCCCTCTCCTCTCGGCGGGTGCGACCTCCTCTGCCCCTTCTACAGACAATCCTTTCACCTCTCCGGGGAGAAACGGGTAATTTCTCATTCTTCTCTCTCTTTTTTCGTCCCGCCTATTGACCACGCTTTTCCAGGGAAGCTTTGCTGATTCCCCGATGCCCGCAAATCCTCCTAATAATATCAACCAAGCTCATCAGCGCGCGGACTCGCCTGACGCATCCTCCCCACCCCTCTCACGGAAAGAGAACCTCTCGCGGATTGTGGGGAACCCTCGCATCCCCAGTAAGAGCTTTCCCTTCTCTCTTTTCCTTCAATCCGAATTCTTTTACCCAACCCATGCGAGCTCATCCTTGTTTACGATTTCTCGCTCTTTTCGCAGGCATCCAATTTGATTCCGACACTGAAGAAGTTCCCGCATCCCCCCCCCCCCCTCTCGCCTCTTCCTCATCTTGGCGAGATCGAGGAGTACTTGGGTGATCCCATAGATACTCTGCAGATAAAATGGAGGACGGCTAGAATGTTCCGCAAATATACGGATATAATCCGTGAGATGGAGCTGGAGAAGCAGGCCTCCGACTGGCGCATGGACTGGCTAGAAACAGAGTGTCACCATCTTTCTGCGGAGATGGAAGCTAGCGGTGCAATAGACGGGATAGACCCCCAAGCCA
The DNA here is from genome assembly GCA_039583875.1 of Platanthera guangdongensis. Lineage (NCBI taxonomy): Eukaryota > Viridiplantae > Streptophyta > Magnoliopsida > Asparagales > Orchidaceae > Platanthera > Platanthera guangdongensis. The sequence continues at coordinate 98,832,967 of CM077158.1, read as the reverse complement.
TCTTAAACGAGACGGACGAACATCTCCGTCTCGCGCGCCGCGGCGTGGTCGCCGCTCGCGCCTTTCATCTTCCCTGCCGCCCTCCCTTCGCGGGAGGTCAAGATGGCCGCTGGAAATGGGTGCAAAACTAAGCTGTCGTGGTCCCGTCTCGCCTTCCCCAGTCCCTCCTGTATTATTATTACCAATTTAATTATGTTTAACTATTGCTGCGTTGTATAAAACTATCCTGGGCAGGATGCCCCCTCTGCGGGACGAACTATTTTATCATTTCGGTACTGTGCCTGTCATATCATGCTAAGTTTTTCATCATTACCATGATTAGCTCTTTTTTCAATTAGTAGGTTTATAATGATGGATTTTACCTCAAAAAGACCGTTGCGGCGCCCCCACCCCTTGGGTTCTAGAGAGAGAGACGAAGCATTGGGGTGCCTCTTCATTTCCCGCCGCTTGATTTTCCCGCTTAATCTCCTCTCTCCCTCACTCCTTATAAATATCTCAAATCCAGACATTCCCCTGCTTTTGTTATTCTTGGCCATCTTTTTGGTTGGAGCATCCGTCGCTCTCTCCTATTCCTCACTCATCTCACGTCCGCTCTCCTAAGTCGTTCTCTTCCCCTTAACTGCCTTCTCGCCTGCCATGGGAAAGAAGAAGGTGGAAGAAGGCGAGGGCCTCAGCCGCTGCGGAAAGCGGTTTGTGGATCACGACTTCCCTCTCGGCAGACTGCCAGAGGAAGAATATGCTCGTTTCGCCAGCGAGTATCTCGCTGATGGTTATTTATCCCGCCCACCCAAAGTTGGCGAATGCATCAACACTTTCTACCCCAACGAATTGGCCTTCCCCGTCTCGCACTTCGTGGAGAGGCTGCGACTTCCCCTTTGGCCAGAGGTCAAGCTAGTTCTTAAGTACTTCGGGGTTGTCCCAACCCAATTCAACCCCAACGTCATCTCCATGCTGATTGATTTCGTCTGCTACCTGCGGCGAGAGCGCATCGAATTTAGCTTGACGGCCTTTCGCAAGCTGTTCGTCTACCATGCAAAAGACGATGGCGTCTCTTATTTCACAGGCCAAGGCCTGAAGGTGTGCGAGACACCGAATAAAAACCACCATTGGCTGACTCGCTTTGTCTTCATCCGGGGGGATTTGGGAGGCATTCCTCTCGCCCCAGTATCTCCTGTTGAATGTTATTATGAAACCCCCAAGGTGGGGGGTACCGAGAAGGATCTATGCGACTTCTTCGTAGGGAAGAATTTCGAGGTCCATTACCTCAGGCGAGACCTCAACTCGCTTCCAGCTGTCTTCCCCGGCGACGGTATACTCCTGTCCCCCCCTTTAGCATTGTATATTTTTGTTCTCTGCTGACTGTCATCTCATCTAGGAGAAAGAAACATCCCCGTTCATCCCCCTTATCAAAGTAATCGGGCTCTCACCTTAGCGAGTATGGCGGCGGAGGCCGCGAAGGACACGCTGACACCCAACCCAAAGAAGAGGCCCGTGGACGAGGGCACTTCTCGGCACAGCCCCAAGAAGAAGGTGAAAAAATCTGTGTATTTCAAAAAGGAAAAATCTGCCAAAGAAAGGAAAGAGCCATCGGGATCCCTGTCCCCCATCTCTTTATCGTCTCCCTCCCCTCCCCGACTACCCCTCTCGCCTGTCCGCGAGACGGTCTTGTCAGAGCCAGCACCCTTCCGGCGAGGCTTGCTCCTCCAGCCGTCTGGTTCCCGCATCGCACCCAAATTACAACATGGGGCCGGTGACAGATGACGATGTCGGCGAGCCGGTGCTCCTATGGGATAAGGACGCTAACCGCGTGTCGGTGTCCACCCTCCTTCCCTCCTGGAAAGAGCAGGACCCCCCCCCCCAACGAGTCATGCCTTTTCCCTAGGGTTCGGGCTATACGGTGGCCTTGGATCTGAGTCAGTAGATAATGAGGCGTCGCGAGATGTCATTCTGAAGAGTGCCCTCTGTCAATTTTGCTCCCTGGAACTAGCGCACCGGGTCTCGCGCCGCCTGGTCTTCAACAACAAGAAATGGAAGGAATCAGAGGCCGGTCTCGCCGCGGAATGGGAGAAATATAACGACCTGGAGAAGCGGTTGGTCGTTGCCGGCAACCTCCTCGTGCAGAGCCAGGGAGGTGTGGTAAGTTTCCTTACCGCTGCTTTGCTAATCTTACTCTCCGCCCATATTGGTCATTCATTTATTAAGTCTTCTTACAGGATGCCGAGACTGCTGACCGGATGCGCTCACGCATTGAGGAGTTGGAGGGAGAGAACAAGAAATTGAAAGCTGAAAATATCGGCCTTTGGAACAGCGCTGCACCCCCCTGAGAACAATTTCCTGTTCCTTCCCGCTACTCTGTAAACGAAGTGGATGCCCTCTGTCGAGATTCAAATATCAAGACAGCGGAGCTTGTTCTTAAAATGATGAAGGAGCTGGGGGTGGTGCGCGATGATGCCGAGACTGTTACCGTCCGCGACCTGGTCCCCCACTTATACGCCGAGACGGATGACAGTTCATCCTCCAGTGACGAGGAGTGAAAGGGTGTCAACAAGTCTTGGGATTTCTGCCCCTCCTATTACCTCTTTTACTTATGTATTCTTTCTGATAGAGATGTTTCATGGGAAAACCTCCATCTTTTCTTCTTTTTGAAATGAACAAGGAAATTTTTACTATAGCCTTTCACTCTTTTTACTTTATTGCCCTTTACATGTTGCCGTCTCGCTTGAAAGTTAGTTAAAAACATTAGTTGTTGGCCCTCTCCTCGCCCCCTCTAAGCGCGAGATTGTCTAACACTTTGCGCTCGTCTTGCCGCGAGATGAACCCGGCGAGGATAGACCTTGGAAATCAAACCGCTCATCACGATAAGTCCCCCCTTTCCGTGCGGGACCTGTGCCTTGGACAAGGAAGACCCACTCGCTATGGGCGATACCCCCCATGCCAAGTGCCGACCAGAGATCCTCCTCTTCCCTGGCCTATCTGATGAATTGTAAATATACCTAGTTTTATGTACATTATATCAGTCATTTTACTTTATTTTTGTCATTTTTACTTATTTTTGTTCAATAAAATGTTTCTTTTATGGTAAATATTTTGCAAATTTATTTTATTTTGTTTTGTAGATAAAAAGCAAAAACTCTGCCCAAAATACACATGTCACGCCCGTGTACTAATGGTCAAGCCCGTGACCGGGGCGTGAACCGTCAAATGCCAGTGAAATCAAAGATTTTTGAAGAGAAAAGCCTGACATGCCCGTGTCAATCCAACACGGGGCGTGACCAGGCCCGTGCCAGCCAGGTCGATGTTTTGCGCTCAACGTTCGTCGAAGCCAACAGGGACACGCCCGTGTTCAATGATTCGACACGCCCGTGTCAGCCCGACAAACTGCCGCCGGCGACTCCCGATGTCAACAACGCCTTTAATCGCCGCACGACACGCTGATGGCGACCACCACCAGGACGGCCAAGTTGATGATGATGACGTACATGGCGCTTTGGTTGATCATGAAGTTGCGGCGGATGATGATGATGATGATGGCCCACCGGCTAAGGACTTGCGGCGCCGTGGCGGCCACGGCTACAATCTTCGTCCACGCCACAAGAATTAACTATTTTCATATCTATTAATAATTAATTAATTAAATAATAATTAATTAATTAATTATTAGTTTTTATTTATGGCTTGCATTTTAATATGTTGACTTATTGGTGTGCAATTAGCACTTGTGTTGTAAGGCCTATATAAGGCTAAAACTCTAATTAGAAAAGTAGATTTTCATTGTTGCCAAAGTTTTCTCTAACCTAATTTGATTCCCCTCTTTCCCCTCCTCATAGCCGCCGCCCCCCTTGGGCTTTCCTCCTCCAATAGTCGGCCTCCCCCTTCTCCCCATCCAAGATCTCGGCCACCATCACTCCCCTCCTCCTCCGTCAACCTTTCCTTCAACCCTCTATCACACATCCTCCCACGAAACTCTCCACTAATCTCATCCTAACCGACCATCATTGGTGGAAACAATTTGATTGCAAGGATCCAAGGCCTTGGGTGAAACTTCACGGTGCAAAGCGGGGAAGACGATCGAGTTTCTTCATCATCGGAGCCTCTCTCGTGGGGTTCAACGGAGAGCGATTATTTTCTAGTGGAACCAATATCCCGGATCTACTATTCCGAGAGGGGTAACGAAATTTCTACCAAGAGTTTTTCTCTTCTAGATTGTTTATGTGGTGGACGATTTTTTGCGTGACTTTGTGATAACGAAAGAAATTTCGCGGCGTTTTCTTAATAAATTTGTGGATCTATTTTCGTTTGATTTTTGGGTACTCTCGGGAGGATTGGCGATCCTCGTTATTTCTTGTTGGGGAAAGATCAACCGTCTTTGCGAATCGGAATTTTCTTGGTGGATCTTTCTTTCGTACAACATCGCTCGTGCGGACACGAATATTTGTCCTTTTAGCTTGATCGGATCTCGGCCTTTAGTCGTGGTTCGATCTCTATCGGATTGGCTAACCGAACGTTGGCGCGTAAGATAAATAACACAATTGGTATTGCTGCGTTTTCGTTAGCGTGTAAACGAGATTGTTAGCGTGGCAAGAGAGAACTTGACGCCATCCGCATAGGATCTGAAATTCGTGTAGGCTCATAGGACGGCGCTACATCAATTTGGTATCAGAGCGAGGTTGTGTTGATTTCTCAATCGACACCATCCTTAGTCGACCCACACTTGGTCGTGCACGTTGCGTATTAGATAACGAAATTCAGAATTTTCGTTTTGGGCTGCAAATAGCAACATCCAAAATTTTTTTTTTTTTCTGCAGAAAATTACAAAAAAAATTCTGAATTTTCTCCTTATTTTTCCAAGCAAAAAAGTCTAAAAAAATTATTTTGTATTCCCACTTTATAGGTCTCCAAAAATTCATCTTTTATAAAATATCTGGTCAAAATCCCTGGGTGTCCTGTAGTTCATGCGCACAAGGTCTGGTACGGAATATTTTCCCTCCACCTCTCACATGGCCGACCACCATGATGATGAGCACGCTCCTGCAGCGATTGCGGAGCTTCGGGAAGAGTTCAACGCTAGGTTCGATGCACTCACCCAGTTAATACAAGGGTTGGCCGTAAATCAGGCGGCGCCTCAAAATCCCGGCTTTGGGATAAATCGGCAGGGGCCCCCACCACAGCCCGCCAACCAACGAGACGAAAGACAAAACCACCATCGTGATCAGGACGATGATTTCAATTTAACTAGGGCCGTGCGACTACATCCTCCATCCTACGATGGAATGGGAGAACCTCAAGTTTTCTTAGATTGGATCATGGAGATCGAGTGCTACTTTGAGTGGCACAACCTGTCTGACGGTGATAAGGTACGAGTGGCACGAATGAAGCTTCTAAGTAGGGCCAAAACGTTCTGGTTGAACGAAGAGAGGCGAATGGGTACCGTGAATGGAGTACCCCCAATTGGGTGGGCTGCCATGAAAGCACTGTTAACTGACCAATATGTCCCCGCGTATCACCGAACCCAAATGTTCGATGAATTAGCCACCCTTCGCCAAGGGGACAAATCGGTAGCGGAGTACATGGGACTAATTAAGGATATGATGGTGAGATGTGACGTCCGGGAAATGCCCGAAGTAACACTATCACGTTTTCGTAAGGGACTCAGGCCGGATATCCAAGGCAAGCTCCTGCGCTACGGTCACACGGATCTTAACGCAACGTTTAATGCAGCTTTGGATATAGAAAAGCACAATGCCTATAAGTCCAAGGGACGAGCTTTCCAAAAAGAAAAATCCATTTTAGGACCCCCACCCTCATCCTCCGTGCGAGACAAAGGAAAGTTTCGATCCACAGATTCGAACTCCGTGGTCGTTACCGCTAGGAACATCAAAAATCCCTCGGGTGAGAGAGTCCCAATAGGCCGTCTTAGTAAGACTAACGTCACTTGTTATTCATGTGGAATCCAAGGGCATTATGCTAGTGAGTGCCCCACTAAGGGCAAACCCCTAGCCCTTTTAGGCTCCACGTCTGATCCCGCAGAGATCGTTTATGAAGCCGGTACTGAGTCTGACGCCGAGCCGAGTGATATTGATGACGACTCTTTCATGATGGTTATGAGATGTATTCTGAATACACCGCGTGCGACGGACGATTACAACCGGACGAATATCTTTTCGGTAAATTTTAAGCACGGTGACAAGTGGTGTAGATTAATAATCGATAGCGGTAGTTGTATGAATGTCGTTTCTGAGAATGCCATCACTCGAATGCACTTAGTCACTGAGCCGCATCCGCATCCGTATAAGATAGCATGGGTGAACAAAACGTCTATCGCAGTTTCTAAAAGATGCTTGGTACCGCTTACGGTGAAGAGCTATGTCGATAAGGTGTGGTGCGATGTCATCCCAATGGATGTATGTCACGTTTTACTAGGACGACCATGGCTTTATGATTATGATGTGACCCATTTGGGCAGAGCCAACACATACGAGTTCAAGTTCAATGGTAAGACCATTGTTTTGAAGCCCACACCACCTAAAGACCCGTCGATTATTTCCAAGGACACAGTGGTGCCCGCGGAAAAGAAAGTGGTAAGTTTTATAAGTAGGAAGGAGTTAGAACGCGAGACCTTTCTAGATGGTGTCATTTATGCGCTAGTATGCCTACAAGTAAAGGAAGATTCACCGTCCTTAGAGAACCTACCGTTATCTTTGCGCACATTATTGGAAGAGTATAAGGACGTCTATCCGGTAGATTTACCTTCCATGTTGCCACCCATCAGGGATATTCAACACGAAATTGACTTCGTCCCGGGCTCGTCCCTGCCCAATCTACCCCATTACCGACTCAATCCCTCCGCACATAATGAACTTCAAATATTAATTTCCGACTTATTAGCAAAGGGATTTATCCGCCATAGTAAAAGCCCTTGTGCCGTCCCGGCCTTGTTGGTCCCGAAGAAAGATAAGTCTTGGAGGTTGTGTGTAGACTACCGGGCCATCAACAAAATAACTGTCAAGTATAGGTTTCCCATTCCCCGTTTGGACGATTTGTTGGATATGTTATCCGGTGCCACCGTGTTCTCAAAATTGGATTTAAAGAGTGGTTACCACCAAATAAGGATACGGGAGGGAGACGAATGGAAAACGGCCTTTAAGTCTAAGGATGGGCTTTACGAGTGGTTAGTGCTAGGAGAGGGACTCACTAACGGACCAAGCACTTTCTCACGGTTAATGACCCAAGTTTTTAAGCCATATATGGGTAAATTTGTCGTAGTCTATTTCGATGATATTTTGGTGTTTAGTGTATCGCCGATCGATCATGAAACTCATTTGCGGACAATCCTTACTACACTGCGCCAAGAGAACTTATTCATTAATTTTAAGAAGTGCGCGTTCGGTGTGACTTCCGTGGAATTTCTAGGATACATAGTGAGCGCTGAGGGTATACATGTTGACCCTAAGAAGGTCCAAGTGATTAGAGAATGGCCGGAACCGCAAAATATTAGGGAGGTTAGGAGTTTTCATGGATTGGCCACGTTTTACCGACGATTCATTCGCAATTTTAGTAGCATCATGGCACCAATCACTGAATGTATGAAGAAGGGTGATTTTAAATGGACCAAGTCGGCCACTAGCGCGTTTCAAATGATTAAGGATCGGATGTCCGAAGCCCCCTACTACGGTTGCCGGATTTTACTAAAGTGTTTGAACTATCATGTGACGCTTCGGGAATAGGAATTGGAGGAGTGTTAAGCCAAGAGGGACATCCGGTAGGATATTTTAGCGAGAAACTAGCGGGCCCAAAATTAAATTATTCTAATTATGATCGTGAGTTTTATGCCGTGATACGTTGTCTCCAACATTGGCGACACTATCTCATATCGAAAGAGTTTGTGATCCTCTCGGACCATGAGGCGCTAAAATTTGTAAACTCTCAAAGTAAAATTAGCCCTCGGCACGCCAAATGGGTCTCCTATCTTCAGGAGTATACCTTCATTATTAAGCACCTTAAGGGTACATTAAATCGCGTGGCGGACGCCCTTAGTCGTGTCACTCTATTATTATCTAAAATGGAGGTGAAGGTAATAGGATTTGAACGCATTAAGGACGAGTATGTCCTATGCCCGGATTTTAAGGATATTTATTTAGCCGCTCAGGAACAGGCTACCTCGACTATTTCGGCATACTACATTCGAGACGGGTATTTATTTAAGCATACACAATTGTGTATTCCCCGCTCTTCACTACGCCATTTCATTGTCTGGGAGCTACATAGTGGAGGGTTAGGGGGACATTTCGGCCGGGATAAAACGATCATATTAGTGGAAGATAAATTCTTTTGGCCGGGGCTTAAGCCAATGGTCAATAAAATCGTAGGGAGTTGCCGCGTATGTCAGTTAGCGAAGGGCAACAAAACCAATGCCGGTCTTTATACTCCACTTCCTATTCCGTCTGTTCCTTGGGAGGACGTTAGTATGGACTTTATTTTGGGCCTACCTATGACATTTCGGAGACACGATTCCATCCTTGTCGTCGTCGATCGATTTTCTAAAATGGCATATTTCATCGCTAGCCACACTACCAACGATGCCTCCCATGTTGCTAAGTTGTATTTCAAAGAGGTCGTGGCGCATCGGGGCGTCCCCAAAACGATAGTGTCTGATAGGGACGTTAAGTTCACTAGCTATTTCTGGAAAACACTTTGGAAGCTTATGGGTACGAAACTGATGTTTTCGTCGGCCTATCATCCCCAAACGGATGGGCAAACGGAGGTGGTTAATCGTAGCTTGGGTAGCTTGCTTCGTTGCTTAGTTGGCGATCATAAAGGTACGTGGGACCTTATCCTTCCTCATGCTCAAATAGCTTATAATAATTCAAGGAATAGGTCCACCGGTTTGTCTCCGAACGAGATCGTTCATGGTTATAAGGCGCCCGTGCCTCTTGATTTGGTTCCATTACCACCATCGTTTAAGTCTAGTCAGTTTGCTCAGGATTTCGCCTCGCACGTTCACAGTCTCCATAAACACATTAGCGAAACGCTAGCTACTCAATATGCTATTTATCAAACGAATGCCAACGTACATAGGCGAGCGGTCCCCTTGAATATTGGTGATTTGGTAATGGTTCGTCTCACCCCTGAACGGATGCCTTCGGGCACTATAAAGAAATTGGCGAATAGGCGAGCCGGTCCTTTTCGAGTGTTAAAAAAGTTGGGCGAAAATGCATATTTATTACAGTTACCCGCTGATTGGGGAATTTCCCCTATTTTTAACGTTTCCGATTTAACGCTTTTTGTCGCTCCACCACATGAACTTTCTGTCTCGCCGTTTAATATTTCCACTAAAACTTCTAATGGGATGGGTGGTGAGATCAATTCTGGATCGCTCTCTCCGGCGGACTCTACGGGAGGTATGCCGCCTACTGATATTGAAACTTGTTTTTCTTCTTTGCCTAACGCATTTCCGAGGTTTCCCCGGACCGTTTTCTTGCCTGACAAGATTTTGCAGGATGCTATGTTTCCAACTCCCGACGGTGACATTCACAGGTTCTTGATTCGTTGGCGTGGTCGCCCAGCTTCGGACGACTCTTGGCTCTCGGCTTCGGAGGTGGAGATACTTGATGCGGACCTCCTACACCGTTATGTTCCTGCCCACTCATCGGTGATGAGTCCTTTTGAGCGGGGGAGGATTGATGGCGACCACCACCAGGACGGCCAAGTTGATGATGATGACGTACATGGCGCTTTGGTTGATCATGAAGTTGCGGCGGATGATGATGATGATGATGGCCCACCGGCTAAGGACTTGCGGCGCCGTGGCGGCCACGGCTACAATCTTCGTCCACGCCACAAGAATTAACTATTTTCATATCTATTAATAATTAATTAATTAAATAATAATTAATTAATTAATTATTAGTTTTTATTTATGGCTTGCATTTTAATATGTTGACTTATTGGTGTGCAATTAGCACTTGTGTTGTAAGGCCTATATAAGGCTAAAACTCTAATTAGAAAAGTAGATTTTCATTGTTGCCAAAGTTTTCTCTAACCTAATTTGATTCCCCTCTTTCCCCTCCTCATAGCCGCCGCCCCCCTTGGGCTTTCCTCCTCCAATAGTCGGCCTCCCCCTTCTCCCCATCCAAGATCTCGGCCACCATCACTCCCCTCCTCCTCCGTCAACCTTTCCTTCAACCCTCTATCACACATCCTCCCACGAAACTCTCCACTAATCTCATCCTAACCGACCATCATTGGTGGAAACAATTTGATTGCAAGGATCCAAGGCCTTGGGTGAAACTTCACGGTGCAAAGCGGGGAAGACGATCGAGTTTCTTCATCATCGGAGCCTCTCTCGTGGGGTTCAACGGAGAGCGATTATTTTCTAGTGGAACCAATATCCCGGATCTACTATTCCGAGAGGGGTAACGAAATTTCTACCAAGAGTTTTTCTCTTCTAGATTGTTTATGTGGTGGACGATTTTTTGCGTGACTTTGTGATAACGAAAGAAATTTCGCGGCGTTTTCTTAATAAATTTGTGGATCTATTTTCGTTTGATTTTTGGGTACTCTCGGGAGGATTGGCGATCCTCGTTATTTCTTGTTGGGGAAAGATCAACCGTCTTTGCGAATCGGAATTTTCTTGGTGGATCTTTCTTTCGTACAACATCGCTCGTGCGGACACGAATATTTGTCCTTTTAGCTTGATCGGATCTCGGCCTTTAGTCGTGGTTCGATCTCTATCGGATTGGCTAACCGAACGTTGGCGCGTAAGATAAATAACACAATTGGTATTGCTGCGTTTTCGTTAGCGTGTAAACGAGATTGTTAGCGTGGCAAGAGAGAACTTGACGCCATCCGCATAGGATCTGAAATTCGTGTAGGCTCATAGGACGGCGCTACATCACACGCCCACCGTCACGCCCATGACCAGGGGCGTGAACGCCGCGTTTTTGGCCGCAAAGTCAAATCGCCGACAAATCTGTCACTTCACCAAAATCTGGTGTTTAATAGTGTTGACACGCCCACCGACACGCCCGTGTCGGAGGGCGTGTACTTGGAAATTTTTGCCTATAAAAAGGCAACTGCTGTATGAGTTCAGGGTTCCAAATTTTTGAACTGTTTTGATGCTAAGGGCTGTCGTTTGGTGCTAGTTTTGGGGCTATGTAAGGATCTTTCCCCCTCCTTTTGAAGTTATTTTAAGCATTGTAATCAACCTTTTTTGTTAATAAAATATTTTCTTTTCATCCTTTCAATGCTTTGAAAAATCTCTGAAGGCATCCTTTTCATCAATCCTAAGTACTTTTAATTTCATTTTCATATGCGCGCGTGTGTGTGTATGAGCTTAAAATTGCTAACTCTACTTTATGTTTTTAAATGAAAAAAAGCAATTTCTTTTACTATCGTAATAACAAAATTTATAGCCGATTTCATTCTCAAACTATTAAAAATTGGTTAGACTTAGGATTTTAATGCTTAAAAATTCGTTCTTATAAACTTGTAAAATGATAAAAAGTGATTTTCATTACTCCTAACTTAGATTTTCTTTTCCTTTTTTGTTACAAACCTTTTGTTTTTTTTAGTTTTCTTCACTTTTTAAACCATTTTACAAGCCTATAAGAATGAATAATGCGTTATTATAATTTTTCAAGAACTTAGAATTTTTGCAATTACAAAAAATATTTTCGCTCGAACAATTTTTATTTTCACTTTTTATGCATTTCTATCAAAATCTAACGGTAAAAATGTAAATGTTTTAATTTTTCGGGCACTTGCCTTTCTCACTTTCATTTGAAAACTTTTTGCTCAAACAATTTTTATTTTACCTTTTTATGCATTTCTACTGCATTCCAACGGTAGAAATGCAGTCATTTTAATTGTTCAATAACTTTGTTTTTCTCAATTATTTTAGCACGAGTGTGTGCGTGTATGAGATATTTTTCAGCTCCTAAGTTAAATTATGCAAGTGTGTGTGTGTGTGTTTATTTATGTCGAGTGCGTGAGTAGTTACTTTCAAGTAGAATGCGTGTGTTGTTTTTATTTTTCCGCCTACTCATTTGAGTTAATTTGCTAGATTTTATTCAAGTAGAGTGTCTGTGTTGTTTTTATTTTTTCGCCTACTCATTTGAGTTAAATGGCTGGATTTATTCAAGCAAGTGTTTGTAGCTTTTATTTTTCCACCTACTCACTTAAGTTAAATGGTTGGTCTGTATTTTCAGTCATACTCGTTTGAGTGGGACTTGTAATTTCCATTCTTTATTTTTCCGCCTACTCACTTGAGTAAAATAGCTGGATTTGATTTTCTTCCTACTCGCTAGGAGTTAAATGGTCGGACTTTATTTTGATGTAAATATTTAAGAAAGCCCTGTAATCGCATTTATTTTCTCCTACTCGTTTGAGTAGGACTCACTTTCATTTCAGTCCTACCCATTTGAGTAGGACTTGCAATTTTCAGCTTTTATTTCCCGCCCCCACTCGTTTGAGTGTGACCTGCAAATTTCAATTATGCAATTTTCAGCTTTTATTTGTAACTTAGTTTTATTTTTATCTCTTATTATATGTTTGAATGAGTGCGGGTATGTTTAATTATAATAACTTTTCTAATGTTAGGGTATTTTCCTTTTCTTCTTATTTTCTTTATAACCTTTCAGCGAATAGTCTAGAACGCTCGCATAACCAAACATATAAGCTATCCCCATTCCGATGAGTGGCTAATTGCTTTTAGCCCGCGGTATCGAAGAGCTTTGGGACATAAAATGTTTTAAATAACCAAATGTCTAATTTTTCGATTTAATTAAAAAACTTAAGGTTTACCCCGGGTTAACAACGCGTAGAACCACATATCGATGTGTGGGCTCTATTTCCGTTATCCATACGCTAGCTAGCCGAGAGGCCGTGCGTATGGACAGATCACCCCTGGGTAAATAGAGTTCTGCACTAACCCTCGAGAGAGGAGGCGCGCTAACTCTACCAGATTGGGTTCCCCAGCTAATTGCGGGGTTCTTAGCACACTGCGTGCATTAATGGGAATCCTTCGTCGGACGAGAGCCCGACCGAATAGCCTTAATGTCCAGGTGAGCGATATTCCTAGAGATAGGTGAGCTCATTATTTTGAACCTCCATGGCCAAGTTTCTGCTTTAATTAAATTGAAACTTTAGATATCAAGTTATTCAAATCTATTTTTAATCCTAACATAATTCGATACCGGGAGTTATCTCTTCATTGACTATTTTCTTAAATCTATTTTCGTTCCTATTTTAATTAAAACCCTCACCTACTATTTCGGTAAAATAATAGTGTTTTCGGAGCAGTAGGGGTAATCAACCCGTTCACGGGAATAATACGACCTCAGTATTCTCCCAAATATCGAGTACTACTTGCGATAGGTGCACTTGACTCATCTAGCAAGCCCGCGACAATCGACTCACCGAACCAACCACAGTAAGAGTCTGTTCGCGGGCCAATCAAGTTTTTGGCACCGTTGCCGGGGACCTCTTTGAGTTGTTATTCCGAATCCGAAGTCTATTACTTTTACCTTTATTTCAAAAACTAAAAAAAAAATCTTAAAAACTTTTCTTCAAAATCCAATCCAAAAAAAAGAAGAAGTTAATTTTCTACTTTCTATTTTAGGGTGTATGAGCCGTGGACAGCCTTCGGAGTCCGAAAATTTGGATTTCGATCCTGAGATCGAACGCTCGCTTGCACGTATTCGGTCTCAACGCCGAAATCCCTCTTTGGATCCCGAAGAATCCATCGGAGAACCCTCTGCCGTTGTTATGGCCGACCCTAATCTGAACGCGGTCGTCGAGCGTACAATGTCATATTACGCCCGGCCGAATTTGGACGATACTGGGTCCAGTATTGTTCGCCCGACGGTGGCGAACAATAATTTTGAGATCAAATCGAGCGTTATCCAAATGATCCAAAATGCCGTGCAGTTCGATGGACAGCCGGATGAGGACCCTAACGTTCATTTGTCTAGTTTTTTGGATATTTGTGATACTTTTAAGATCAATGGCGTCACTGATGACGCCATTCAATTACGCCTTTTTTCCATTCTCCCTCAGATCCAAAGCTAAGGCGTGGTTGAATTCCCTCCCACGAGGATGTATCACCACCTGGGCCGACCTTGCGGAACGGTTCTTAACGAAGTATTTTCTGCCCGCCAAAACTGCAAAGTTGCGGGTGGACATTTCTTCGTTCGTGCAGAACGATTCCGAGTCTCTTTTTGAGACTTGGGAGCGCTTTATGGAATTCCTCCGCAAGTGTCTGCACCACGCGCTGTCTGCGTGGTTGGAGGTCCAAATCTTCTACAATGGGCTTAACTATCAGACGTGTCAAATGATTGAAGCGGTTGCCAAGGGTACCTTGAATAATAAGACCCCCGAGGCTGCCCAAGCTCTTATTGAAGAGATGGCTATGAACGCCTACCAATGGAACATCCCGCGGGGACGTCGCAAGCAGGCGGCCGGCCTCTTTAAAGTGGATGCCACTGCCCACTTATCCCTTCAAGTTGAAAGGCTGGCGAAGCAGGTGGCGGAGATGTCTGCTGCCTCCACCACTCCTCCTTGGGCGATTCCCCATAATGCCGGCGTGGTCAATGAATTCGTAGACTACGTGGGAAATGCTGGGCGACCTTCCTTCAACCCCAATAATAACCCTTATAGCAAGAACTATAATCCGGGTTGGAGGAACCACCCCAACTTCGCATGGTGCAATGCGAATAATACGCAGCGCCCACCCCCCCCCCCCAATTCATTCGCGCCCGGATTTCTGCCACCTCGCCCTCTTCCAAAACCCTCCCCGATGGAGGAGAATTTTTCTAAATATATCGCTTCAAAAAAGTCAAATATCCAGAACATCACCGGATCGCTAAAAAACTTAGAACTCCAGGTTGGACAGCTTGCGCAAATGATGTCCGAGCGCGCGCTCGGGGCACTGCCGGGAAATACGGAGCCCAATCCGCGGCAAAATATCAACGCTATAACCCTCCGTAGCAGAAAGGAGGTGATCGATCCAAAACGGACCGATCCTCAGGTACATATTTCACCTCCGACCCCTCTTCCCCCTTCTTCGATTACGCCGCCTTTACAAATTTTAAATGAAAAAATTATTAAAACGCCCTTGCCATATCCGCACAAGCTCAATAGTGAGCGTAAGGACGCGCAATATGAAAAATTTATTTTATTATTAAAACAAATTCATATTAATGTTCCCTTCTGCGAGGCAATCTCTCAGATGCCTAAATATGCGAAATACTTAAAACAACTTCTTTCCAATAAACAAAAATTAGAAAATATTTCGCATATTTCTCTTAATGCTGACTGCTCAGCGGCTCTTACTAATAAATTGCCCCTGAAAAGAAATGACTTGGGACGGTTCTCCATCCCGTGCCTTTTTGGCAATATATTAGAAAATACGCTCTTGCAGATTTAGGCGCGAGCATTAATTTGATGTCATTCTAGCTCATTCAAAAATTAGGTTTGTGCACTCCGGCCCCTACTAAAATGTGAATCCAACTAGCGGATCGCTCGGTTAAGTTTCCCGTCGTGGTATTGGAGGACGTACTTGTCCGAGTTGATAAGTTTATCTTTCTGGTAGACTTCGTCATCTTGGACATAGAGGAGGACACCGATGTACCAATTATACTCGGTCGCCCTTTTCTCGCTACCTCCTGCGCATTAATTGATGTCAGTAACGGTCGTCTCCTCCTTTGGGTAGGAGATGACGAAGTTACTTTCTCTATTAATCCCTCCATAGGAGACTCGTCATCGAGCGATGACTTTTGTTATAATTTAGACACATATCTCGGAGATTGTTCAACCTCTATTTTTGAGTCTACTTTTTTAAACGACGATATTTATGCGCTCGAAAATTTTAACTGTGATGAGGATACCTATATAGACTTGCCTTTCGAACAAATTGGTAAGAAAGACATAGGAATTAAAACCTTGTTAGAAGAACCACCCTGCCTTGAACTCAAACCACTACCCGATTCACTCAAATACGCCTTTTTGAGGAAAGATGATACACTCCCAGTTATCATTTCTTCACATTTCAGTGAATCGGAGACTTCCGATTTATTGGGAGTTTTGCTTAAACATCGCCACGCAATTGCGTGGCAAATTTCTGATCTCAAAGGGATTAACCCATCTTTCTGCACCCATAAGATTTTCCTTCTCGATAATTGCCGCAAAACTATTCAGCCACAGTGACGTCTTAACCCAAACATGAAAGACGTCGTTAAGGCCGAAATTATTAAATTATTAGATGCGAGGATTATTTATCCCATATCGGATAGTACGTGGGTTAGTCCCATTCACGTGGTGCCCAAAAAGGGCGGTCTTACAATAGTGGAGAATGAGCACAATGAACTCGTCCCAACTCGTAATGTTACGGGTTGGCGGGTGTGCATCGATTATAGAAAACTAAATGATGCCACCCGTAAGGATCATTTCCCACTACCATTCTTAGACCAAATTTTAGAGCGTTTGTCCGGTCATCCGTATTTTTGTTTTCTTGATGGATTACCGGGGTTTTTCCAAATCCCCATTTCCCCCGATGAGCAAGAGAAAACAACTTTTACCTGCCCGTTTGGTACCTTCGCATATCGAAGAATTCCATTTGGCCTCTGCAACGCGCCCGCTACATTCCAAAGATGTATGCTGGCGATCTTTGACGAGCTGGTAGGAGACATTATGGAAGTCTTTATGGATGACTTCTCTGTTTTCGGAAGCTCTTTCCCGTCCTGTCTTAGTAATTTAGATCGTGTCCTTCAGCGATGCGAGGACACGCATCTTGTTTTAAATTGGGAAAAATGTAACTTTATGGTTCGAGAAGGTTTGGTTCTCGGCCATATGATTTCGTCTAAGGGGATGGAGGTCGATAAGGCCAAAGTTGAAATTATCGAAAAACTTCCCCCGCCTTCCAACGTTAAATCTATTAGGAGTTTCTTAGGGCACGCGGGCTTTTATAGACGTTTTATTCAAGATCTTTCAAAAATAACAAAGCCGCTAACTCGTCTCTTGGAAAAGGAATCAAATTTTGTCTTTGATAGCGAATGCGAGTCTGCATTTAAATTCATAAAACAAAAACTTATCAATTCACCTATTTTAGTGGCGCCCGATTGGACCCTTCCTTTCGAGATTATGTGCAACGCTAGTGATATTGCCGTAGGTGCCGTTCTTGGCCAACGTATAAACAAATATTTTCATCCTATTTACTATGCTATCAAGACACTCACTTCCGCACAAGGAAATTACACGACAACGGAAAAGGAACTTTTAGCCGTCGTATTTGCTTTCGATAAGTTTCGCTTGTATATTACGCTATCCAAAGTTATCGTATTTACCGACCATTCCGCCTTAAAATATTTGTTAGCAAAAACGGACGCCAAACCCCGCCTTCTTCGATGGATCCTCCTCTTGCAGGAGTTCGATTTAGAGATCCGGGATAAGAGGGGCGCGGAAAATTTAGCCGCCGATCACCTCTCCCGCTTAGAAAATCCCGCTGCGGAAGCGCTCGTCGAATCTGACATAAATGACAGATTCCCCGAGGAACGCCTCCTTGCCATAACTACTAATTCATCTTCCCCGCCATGGTTCGCAGATTTTGCGAACTATTTAGTTGCGAGGGTGCTTCCAAAAGAC
This sequence comes from Platanthera guangdongensis, assembly GCA_039583875.1. NCBI lineage: Eukaryota > Viridiplantae > Streptophyta > Magnoliopsida > Asparagales > Orchidaceae > Platanthera > Platanthera guangdongensis. The sequence goes on along the minus strand of CM077158.1, from coordinate 98,815,330 downwards.
TTTTCGATCCAGCAAAATAAGAAATTCTTTTCTGACTTGAAATATTTCTTTTGGGAGGACCCTTTTCTTTTTTGTATCTGCGCGGACCAAGTGATCCGAAGATGTGTCACGGGTGTGGAGTGCACGCAAATCCTTAGGCACTGCCACGAGGGTCCGGCTGGTGGGCACTATCAAGCTAATCGGACCGCGCGGAAGGCGCTAGAGGCAGGCTTCTTTTGGCCCACTCTATTCAAAGACGCTCAAAATTTTGTGCGCGCATGCGATAGCTGTCAGTGGACGGGTAACATCTCTCGTCGCGACGAGATGCCCCAAAATATGTTTTTAGAGTGCGAAGTCTTTGATTTATGGGGCATAGATTTCGTCGGCCCCGTACCTCCGTCTTTCAAAAATATGTATATTTTAGTAGCAGTTGACTACGTATTGAGGTGGGCGAAAGCGCAAGCTCTCCCCACCAACGATGCGCGAGTCGTCGTTACATTTCTTAAAAAACTATATTCGCGCTTCGGCACTCCGCGCGCTATTATAAGCGATAGGGGGATGCATTTCTGCAACACCCAGATGGCTAAGACGTTAGCTAGATACGACGTCACGCACAAACTTGCCACCCCTACCACCCACAAACTAGTGGCCAAGTAGAGGTAGTCAATCGAGAGATAAAGCGCATATTAGAAAAAAATGTTTCACTTAATAGGAAAGATTGGTCCATCAAACTCGACGATGCATTGTGGGCTTATCGTACCGCATACAAAACCGCAATTGGTTGTACGCCGTATCGATTAGTCTACGACAAAGCATGTCATCTCCCCGTAGAATTAGAATATCGCGCACTTTGGGCTTTAAAACTTTTAAATCTCGACGCTAGCTTAGCCGCCCAAAATAGAAAACTGCAACTAAACAAGCTCGATGAATGGCGTGCCAACGCTTACGAGAGCAATAAGTTCTATAAGGAGCGTTCTAAGTTTTATCACGACCGAAAACTCAAGCCCCACAAAACTTTTTCTCCGGGCGATCTTGTCCTTCTTTATAATTCACGACTTAGACTTTTCCCCGGGAAACTTAGATCACGCTGGTCCGACCCCTTCAAAGTTGAAGAGGTTTGGCCATATGGGACTATACTCGTCTCCCACCCGGATAAAGGCTCGTTCAAAGTGAACGGTCATCGCTTAAAATTATACATAGCAGGCGATCCTGTGGGCGGTAATTTCGAATCCATATCCCTCCTCAATATATAAACCGCCAACATAGTCAAGCTACGCGACTATAAACAAAGCGCTCCTGGGAGGCACCCCATGTTTATCTTTTTTGCTATCTCTTATCTTTTTTCTTTGCTATCTTTCTTCCTAATGCAGGATTCCTAAACTGCGCCTTCCCCACCTCCTATCAGGGAAGCTTCTACCCCCCTCTCTTTCTTTTCTTTGTATATACTCTCTTCCCTGTTTTGTTCCGCATACTTACGTTACAACATTGGGGACAATGTTGGACTTAAGTATGGGGGTGTTTTCTCGCTTTCTTTTTCGCACTTCTATTTTCTGCACTGTGTTTTTTTTCTGCACTTTCAAAAAAAACATATATGAAAAAAAACAAAAATTATACAAAAAAATTTTGAAAATGAAAAAAAAATCCCATAAACTTAAAGGTTTTTTCATTCTGTCTTTTGAAGCCAAAAATTCCAAAAAAATTGTTAAAACAAAAATTCCAAAAAACAAATTGTAAAACAAAATTTGAAAAAAAATTTATTATAAAACAAAAACTCCAAAAACATTATAAAACAAAAATTCCAAAAAACTTTTAGTTTCATTTTGTACAAATCTGTGTAAATATTTTTGTAAAAAATCTTCTCTCTCTTCCTTCCTTTTCTCTCTCATTCTTGTAAATACCGTCTCTTTTTCTCGCACTTTCCGCAAAACCTTAAAAATCTAAAAAAAGATAATAAGTTCAAACAAAATTCAAAAAAAAGAGGAAAACTAACCAAAAATTCAAAAACAAATTTGAGTAAAACAAAACAAAAATACAAAAAAAGAGATAATAAATAAAAAACACAAAAAAATGATGAAAAAACTCTAAAAAAACAAAAAAATATTTTGAAACAAATAAATCAAATATACCATCCTTAATTTTCTTGCTATACAAAAACTTTGCTTTGAGTTTATTTATATGTGAATTTTATTAATTCTCTGTTTGCTATTCATTTGTGAATTATAGATTGAAAAATTTAAATATGCGGGGTTAAGTTTTAAAGAATTCATTATGCTTTGTTAAAAATAACGAACTCGTTTTAGGCACTACTTCTAATTTTTCATTGATAGGGACACGTGTATTATGTTAGACAATAAAGACTATAGGATTCAATTATATTTACTTTTAGCTTTCTGAAAAAATGGAACTTAAAATTTATTAAGGTTGCTCTCAAAATTGTTTTTTTAATAAAAAATCTAGTTTTCTTTTCTCACCTTTCTTATCATGTCCTACTTGGCATGATAAAATTGTTATCCTTAAAAGATCCTATGTCAATGGGAATAAGATTTCGTTCCGTAAACATAGACACCCAATAGATTAAAAAGATTATATGTTATGGAGTTAGAGGATAAAATTCATTACTCCTACACATATACATTGGGTTAAAATTTATTATGAAGTTGAAACAAAAAAATGATATTAGAAAAATAAGATTTCATTTTCCTAATAATCCAAAAAGAAAAAAAAATAGAGGTTCGAGAAAAAATTACCTTGCCTCAAAATCAAAACCCTCTTCATAAACCAACATCAATCCCCTTGCCAATTTCATGATTCTAGATTTAATTCAAAAAATCTTTTTGAGAGCATAATTTGTAAATTGCATTATTTCTAGTAAAACTCCTATAGGCTAAAAGTTCATATAATTCCAAACTATTCTTGTTAATCTAACCATTACAATTATTGCTTTCTATTTGATTATATCAAGAAGTCTTTTGGCCAAAACTTTTGCGCTATTTAAATCATCTTCATAAATTTAGGACTTAACTCTTACACCCCATTTATTTATTTAGATCTCTCTTATAATTAATTAAGTGGTAGCTAAACTTAGAGTTTTTTCTATTCCTTATAAGTTCACCTCAAACTTTTGCTCTATAATAGCAAAAGCTTAAGTATGGGGTATTTGATGAATTGTAAAAATACCTAGTTTTATGTACATTATATCAGGTGTTTTACTTTATTTTTGTCATTTTTACTTATTTTTGTTCAATAAAATGTTCTTTTATTGTAAATATTTTGCAAATTTATTTTATTTTGTTTTGTAGATAAAAAGAAAAAAATCTGCCCAAAATACACATATCACGCCCGTGTACTGATGGTCACGCCCGTGACCGGGGCATGACCCATCAAATACTAGTGAAATCAAAGATTTTTGAAGAGAAAAGCCTGACACGCCCGGCCACACGCCCGTGTCAATCCGACACGGGGCATGACCAGGCCCGTGCCATCCAGGTCGACATTTTGCGCTCCACGTTCGTCGAAGCCAACAGGGACACGCCCGTGTTCAATGATTCGACATGCCCGTGTCAGCCCGACAAACCGCCAGCGGCCACTCCCGAAGTCAACAAAGCCTTTAATCGCCTCACGATATGCCCACCGTCACGCCCGTGACCAGGGGCATGACTGCCGCATTTTCGGCCGCAAAGTCAAATCACCGTCAAATCCGTCACTTCACTGAAATCTGCTGTTTAATAGTGCTGACACGCCCACCGACACGCCCGTGTCGGAGGGCGTGTACTTGGAAATTTTTGCCTATAAAAACGCAGCTGCTGTATGAGTTCAGGGTTCCAAATTTTTGAACCGTTTTGATGCTAAGGGCTGCCGTTTGGAGCTCGTTTTGGGGCTATGTAAGGATCTTTCCCCCTCCTTTTCAAGTTGTTTTAAGCATTGTAATCAACCTTTTTTGTTAATAAAATATTTTCTTTTCATCCTTTCAATGCTTTGAAAAATCTCTGAAGGCCTCCGTTTCATCAATCCTAAGTACTTTTAATTTCATTTTCATATGCGTGTGTGTGTGTTTGAGCTTAAAATTGCTAACTCTACTTTATGTTTTAAAATGAAAAAAAAAACAATTTCTTTTACTATCGTAATAAAAACATTTATAGCCGTTATTATAGCCGATTTCATTCTCAAACTCTTAAAAATTGGTTAGACTTAGGATTTTTATGCTTTAAAATTCGTTCTTATAAACTTGTAAAACGATAAAAAGTGATTTTCATTACTCCTAACTTAGATTTTCTTTTCCTTTTTTTTTGTTACAAACCTTTTGCTTTTTTTTAGTTTTCTTCACTTTTTAAACCATTTTACAAGCCTATAAGAATGAATAATGCGTTATTATAATTTTTCAAAAACTTAGAATTTTTGCAATGACAAAAATTATTTTCGCTCGAACATTTTTTATTTTCACTTTTTATGCATTTCTATCAAAATGTAACGGTAAAAATGTAAATCTTTTAATTTTTTGGGCACTTGCCTTTCTCACTTTCATTTGAAAACTTTTTCCTCAAATAATTTTTATTTTGCCTTTTTATGCATTTCTACTACATTCATGCAGTAGAAATGCAGTCATTTTAATTATTCAATAACTTTGTTTTTCTCAATTATTTTTGCACGAGTGTGTGCGTGTATGAGATATTTTTCAGCTCCTAAGTTAAATTATGCAAGTTTGTGTGTGTTTATTTATGTAGAGTGCGTGAGTGGTTACTTTCAAGTAGAGTGCGTGTGTTGTATTTTATTTTTCCGTCTAGTCATTTGAGTTAATTGGCTAGATTTTATTCAAGTAGAGTGCGTGTGTTATTTTTATTTTTCCGCCTACTCATTTGAGTTAAATGGCTGGATTTTATTCAAGAAAGTGTTTGTAGCTTTTATTTTTCCGCCTACTCACTTGAGTTAAATGGCTGGTCTGTATTTTCAGTCCTACTCATTTGAGTAGGACTTGTAATTTTCATTCTTTATTTTTCCACCTACTCACTTGAGTTAAATGGCTGGATTTGATTTTCCGCCTACTCGCTAGGAGTTAAATGGTCAAACTTTATTTTGATGTAAATATTTAAGAAAGCCCTGTAATCGCATTTATTTTCTCCTACTCGTTTGAGTAGGACTCGCTTTCATTTCAGTCCTACTCGTTTGAGTAGGAATTGCAATTTTCAGCTTTTATTTCCCGCCCCCACTCATTTGAGTGGGACCTGCAAATTTCATTTATATAATTTTTAGCTTTTATGTGTAACTTAGTTTTATTTTTGTCTCTTGTTATATGTTTGAATGAGTGCGGGTGTGTTTAATTATAATAACTTTTCTAATGTTAGGGTATTTTACTTTTCTTCTTATTTTCTTTATAACCTTTCAGCGAATAGTATAGAACGCTCGCATAACCAAACATATACGCTATCCCCATTCCGATGAGTGGCTAATTGTTTTTAGCCCTCGGTATCGAAGAGATTTGGGATATAAAATGTTTTAAATAACCAAATGTCTAAATTTTCTATTTAATTAAAAAACTTAAGGTTTACCCCGGGTTAACGACGCGTAGAACCACATATCGATGTGTGGGCTCTATTTCCGTTATCCATACGCTAGCTAGCAGAGAGGCCATGCGTTTAGACAGATCACCCCTTGGTAAATAGAGTTCCGCACTAACCCTCGAGAGAGGAGGCGCGCTAACTCTACCGGATTGGGTTCCCCACCCAATAGCGAGGTTCTTAGCGTATTGCAGGCATTAAGGGGAATCCTTCGTCGGACGAGAGCCCGGTCGAATAGCCTTAATGTCCAGGTGAGTGATATTCCTAGAGGTAGGTGAGCTCATTATTTTGAACCTCCACGGCCAAGTTTCCGCTTTAATTAAATTGAAACTTTAGATATCTAGTTATTCAAATCTATTTTTAATCCTAACGTAATACTATACCGAGAGTTATCTCTTCATCGACTATTTTCTTAAATCTATTTTCGTTCCTATTTTAATTAAAACCCTCACCTACTATTTCGGTAAAATAATAGTGTTTTCGGAGCAGTAGGGGTAATCAACCCATTCCCGGGAATAATACTACCGCGGTATTCTCTCGAATATCGAGTACTACTTGCGATAGGTGCACTTGCCTCATCTAGCAAGCCCGCGGCGATCGACTCACCGAACCAACCACAGTAAGAGTCTGTTCGCGGGCCAATCACTATCCTTCAATCCTTTCATTTTCTAGGAATTCTCTACCAATTCTCTGATGAAAAAGGATGCCTTCCTTCGTAAACCCTCATCACACGTCTTGCCTCTGAGTTAGCCTACAACCCTGCTAGCTTGATGAGAACCTGGTTAGCGGGTCTGCTCGGGGTGTCCTCTCCAAACCATCTCCAGCCACCGAGTGAGCCTACAGCCCTGCCAGCTAGATGAGAGCCTGGTCAGCGGGTCTGCTCGGGGTCTCCTCTCCAAACCACCTCCAACCACCGAGTGAGCCTACAACCCTGCCAGCTAGATGAGAGCCTGGTCAGCAGGTCTGCTCGGGGTCTCCTCTCCAAACCATCTCCAACCAACGAGTGAGCCTACAGCCCTTCCAGCTAGATGAGAGCCTGGTCAGCGGGTCTGCTAGGGGTCTCCTCTCCAAACCATCTCCAACCACCGAGTGAGCCTACAGCCCTGCCAGCTAGATGAGAGCCTGGTTAGCGGGTCTGCTCGGGGTCTCCTCTCCAAACCATCTCCAACCACCGAGTGAGCCTACAGCCCTGCCAGCTAGATGGGAGCCTTGTCAGCGGGTCTGCTCGGTGTCTCCTCTCCAAACCTCCTCCAACCACCGAGTGAGCCTACATCCCTGCCAGCTAGATGGGATCCTGGTCAGCGGGTCTGCTCGGGGTCTCCTCTCCAAACCACCTCCAACCACCGAGTAAGCCTACAGCCCTGCCAGCTAGATGGGAGCCTGGTCAGCGGGTCTGCTCGGGGTCTCCTCTCCAAACCACCTCCAACCACCGAGTGAGCCTACAGCCCTGCCGGCTAGATGGGAGCCTGGTCAGCGGGTCTGCTCGGGGTCTACTCTCCAAACCATCCCCAACCACTGAGTGAGCCTACAGCCCTGCCAGCTAGATGAGAGCCTGATCAGCGGGTCTGCTCGGTGTCACCTCTCCAAACCACCTCCAACCACCGAGTGAGCAAACAGCCCTGCCAGCTAGATGGGAGCCTGGTAAGCGGGTCTGCTTGAGGTCTCCTCTCCAAACCATCTCCAACCACCGAGCGAGCCTACAGCCCTGCCAGCTAGATGAGAGCCTGGTCAGCGGGTCTGCTAAGGCTCTCCTCTCCAAACCACCTCCAACCACCGAGTGAGCCTACAGCCCTGCCAGCTAGATGAGAGCCTGGTCAGCGGGTCTGCTCGGGGTCTCCTCTCCAAACCATCTCCAACCACCGAGTGAGCCTACAGCCCTGCCAGCTAGATGAGAGCCTGGTCAGCGGGTCTGCTCGAGGTCTCCTCTCCAAACCTCCTCCAACCACCGAGTGAGCCTACAGCCCTGCCAGCTTGATGAGAGCCTGGTCAGCAGGTCTGCTCGGTGTCTCCTCTCCAAACAACCTCCAACCACCGAGTGACCCTACAGCCCTGCCAGCTAGATGAGAGTATGGTCAGCGGGTATGCTCGGGGTCTCCTCTCCAAACCATCCCCAACCACCGAGTGGGCCTACAGCCCTACTGGCTAGATGAGAGCCTGTTCAGCGGGTCTGCTTGGGGTCTCCTCTCCAAACCACCTCCAACCACCGAGTGAGCCTACAGCCCTGCCAGCTAGATGGGAGCCTGGTCAGTGGGTCTGCTCGGGGTCTCCTCTCCAAACCATCCCCATCCACCGAGTGAGTATACAACCCTGCCATCTAGATGAGAGCCTGGTAAGCGGGTCTGCTCGGGGTCTCCTCTCCAAACCACCTCCAACCACCGAGTGAGCCTACAGCCCTGCCACCTATATGGGTTCCTGGTCAGCGGGTCTGCTCGGGGTCTCCTCTCCAAAACATCTCCAACCACCGAGTGAGCCTACAGCCCTGCTAGCTAGATGAGAGCCTAGTCAGCGGGTCTGATCGGGGTCTCCTCTCTAAACCACCTCCAATCACTGAGTGAGCCTACAACCATACCAGCTATATGAGAGCCTGGTCAGTGGGTCTGCTCGGGGTCTCCTCACTTACACCTCACATTTGATGCCATGAAAAGGATACATATACTCCCATCACATCAGAAGTGCATGTCAATATTGCAAGCATTGTACGATAATAGAAAATGTAATGAACAGAAAGTATTATGGGTAAAATCTCTTTAAATCATCACCACTTCGAGCACGATCGATGGGTACCCCGTCCACATCCTGGAGGTGGTACCCTCCCGACTTCAAGACCTCTTTTACTACAAAAGGACTCTCCCAATTGGGATTGAGCTTCCCTATGGAGGCCCCTCTACCTACTGCATCTACTTTTTTAGGACCAAATTTCCCTTCTCGAACTGCCTAACCCTTATATGCTTTGTCGAAGTACCTTGCCATCCGGCTCTTGACCTCCTCCTGTCGGACCATCGCCAAATCCCTGAGCTCCTCCACGAGGTCCAGAGAGAGTCTCTGCTCTTCCTCATTCTCCGTTCTCCATCATTCGCCTCCTTTCCTTACAACTGCTACTCTTGGTGATGCGACTTCAAATTCGATGGGTATAACAGCCTCCGAGCCATGAGAGAGCTTAAACGGGGTCTCTCCCGTGGCGGTGTTTGGTGTGGTCCTCAAGGCCCAAAGGACTGAAGGTAGCTGCTCAACCCAGCTCCCCCTCAAATTTTCCACTTTATTCTTCAACAGATTGATAATGAATTTATTGGATGCTTCCACCTGCCCATTACTTCGTGGATGATGAATAGAGGCAAAGTGGAGATCTATCCCCAAGCGGATGTAGAAATCAACGAACTCTCTACTTGCAAACTGTGGTCTGTTATCTGTTACAATGGCTAGGGGTAACCCATGCCGGCAGATGATCTCTCCCCATACGAAATTATTGACCACCTGCGATGTCACCTTAGCCAGCGCCTTCACTTCCCGCCATTTTGAGAAGTAGTCCACCATGACTAGCAGGAATTTCCTCTGCCCACTTGCTTGGAGAAAAGGACCCACCAGATCTAGCCCCCATATAGCGAAAGGCCAGGGAGTTGTGATTGTCCACAGCCTCTGGGCCGGAAGGAGCTGGAGGGGGGCAAACTCCTGGCATTTTTGACACCTTTTCGCGAATTTCTCTGCATCCTTCCTGAGGGTAGGCCAGAAGTACCCCTGTCTCAGCACCCTCCCTTCTAATGTTCGACTCCCCGAGTGACTCCCGCATTCTCCCGATTTAATCTCTTGCAGAACCTTTAGAATCTCCTCCTCTGACACACATCGGGCCAGCAAACCCGACAGCGTATTGCGATATAAAACCCCATCTTTTAGCAGGTAATATGTCGATTTGTATCTGGTATGCTTCTTGTCGAGTTCTTTCATGGGTAACTGCCCTGATGCCAAAAAGGTGATGGAGGGGTCCATCCAAGACCTATGCTGGCATATATCCATGAGTTCCCCTTCTTCTACGGATGGCCTGAAGAGCTTCGTCATCGTCCCCCTGGCTCGAGGGCCATACTCTGCGAGTTGGTCGGCTTGAGTGCTCTCCCCCCTCGGGACGTGCTGAATTGAAAAGCTTCGGAACTATCCGATGATGCCCTTGACCTTTCCCATATATAACTGGATGGTGGGTTCCCTTGTTTCGAACTCTCCTTTGATCTGGCCTGCCACCACCATGGAGTCTGTTGAGGCCTCGATATCTTGTATGCCCAATTCCCGGGCTAACCTGAGTCCCGCGATGATCGCCTCATATTCTGCTTGGGTGTTGGTGATCGCAAAATAAATCTTCAAGGCCTGCTCAATCCTGGTCCCCTCCGGACTTATCAAGACCATTCCCCCTCCGAAAGAATTTCTTCCCGATGCTCCATCTACTAACATCTTCCAGGTTACTTCAGGGGACACTTCCGCCTCCGGGACCTCAACTAAGTAGTCCACCAGGAAATCGGCCACCGCCTGTGCCTTAATGGCGAGCCGAGGAACGAAAGCGAGGTCAAATTCACTGAGCTCTATTGACTACTTGTCCAACCTCCCGGAATGTTCTACCCCCTCCAAGATCCGACGGAGGGGGTGGTCCATTACCACTTGAATAGAATGAGCCTGAAAATATGGTCTGAGCTTTAGGGCCGAGACGATGAGGGCAAACGCTAACTATTCAAGGATGGGGTACCCGAGCTCCGCTTTCTTTAGGACCCTGCTCACGTAATAGATCGGAAATTGCTTCTTCCCTTCTTCTCGTACAAGAATCGAGCTCACATCCCCAGTCCCTACACCCAAGTATAAAAACAAGACATCTCCTTCCCTCAACCCCTGGAGCAAAGGTGTCTGGGTGAGCTGTTGCTTTATAGCCTGAAAATCCTTCTCACATTCTGGGGTCCATTCGAACTTCTTGCCTCCCCGTAGTGTCCGAAAGAAAGGCGAGCATCTCTCTCCGACTCGGGAGAGAAACCTGCTTAGCCCAGCCAACTTGCCGGTGAGACGTTGAACCTCTTTAGCATTTCTAGGGGACTCCAACTGTAGGATTGCTTTTACTTTTTCAGGGTTGGGCTCCACTCCCAATGGGGTGAGAAGATGTCCGAGTAACTTTCCCCTATTGGCTCCGAATACACATTTCAGGCGGTTAAGTCTCATTTTATATTTCCTCAGGGTCTCAAAGGTCTCCTCAAGATCTACGATATGAGCTTCGAGGTCCTTGCTCTTGATCATCAAGTTATCCACGTACACCTCGAGGTTCCTCCCTCTCTGCTTTTGGAAGATCCGATCCATCATTCTTTGGTAGGTTGCCCATGCATTTTTTTAACCGAAAGGCATCATATTAAAACAGAAGCATCCATCCTCCGTGACGAAGGTGACATCCTTAACGTCCGGAGGATGCAAGCGTATTTGGTGATATCCGGAAAACGCATAGAAGAAACTCATAAAAGGAAAACCGACTGTTGAGTCAACCAGCGCGTCGATTCGGGGCAGCGGGTAACAATCCTTGGGGCATGCTTTATTTAAAAGAGAGAAATCCACACACATTCTCCATCTACCCTCCCCTTTTTTGACCATTACAACATTACTCACCCACCCCGGTGTTAACCCAAAAATCGGCGATCCTTCCCAAGGTAGCCAGTTCGCTAGTCGCGCTCATTAGATTCTCCCTTTTGATCGCGACAAGCCCCAGCATAGGCAGACAGTTTTCCCTCTCCGTCTAGGTCCCCTTGCAACCGCGTGCCCTGCGGGACGGCGGGCTGTTCCCAAAGCTCACCCTCGCAGGCCATGAGGTTAGGCCCGCTAACCGTGCAATGCTTTTCCTTGTAGAAGTCCGCCAACAGCACCACAACGGGCGGCCTCCCAGTCCGCCCAAGGGGCTCCGGCCTCCCTGCCGCTCGAGGGGCGGCAGCCTCCTGCCACCGTCCGCCGAGGCCGCCCACCAGGGGCGGCCTCCGCCTGCCAGGCAGCCCACCCGGGGCGGCCTCTGCCCGCTGACCGGGCGGACTCCACCCGGAGTCCGCCCAGGTCGCCCGCTCGGGGGTGGCCCGGCCAGCCGGGCGGACTCCACCCAGAGTCCGCCCAGGCCGCCCACTCGGGGGCTGCCCGGCCAGCCGGGCGGACTCCACCCGGAGTTCGCCCAGGCCGCCCGCTCGGGGGCGTCCCGGCCAGCCGGGCGGACTCCACCCGGAGTCCGCCCAGGCCGCACGCTCGGGGGCGGCCCGGCCTGCCGGGCGGACTCCACCCGAAGTCCGCCCGGGCCGCCCGCTCGGGGGCGGCCCGGCCAGCCGGGCGAACTCCGCCCAGATTCCGCCCAGGCCGCCCGCTCGGGGGCAGCCTGGCCAGCCGGGCGGACTCCACCCAGAGTCCGCCCAGGCCGCCCGCTCGGGGGCGGCCCGACCTGCCGGGCGGACTCCACCCGGAGTCCACCGAGGCCGCCCGCAAGGGGGCGGCCTCCATCCTCTCCCGGCTTCCTACAGCTTGCTTCGCCAACCTGGCGGACTCCAATTTCCAGTCCGCGGAGTCTGCGCAGGTCGTCATGCTGACGTCACTAGGCTCCGCTTCTTGAAGATTTTCCCCGGGCCTATAAATAGCCCCTGATTCCTCTCATTCGGCGGGACGGGAGGTGGAGACAGGTCTTGACAGCAGACCCTGCAGACTCCATTTTCCTGTCCGCGCAGTCCTCCATCAGCCTTCCAGCAAGCTCTGCGGACTCCGTTTTCCAGTCCGCGCAGTCCTCCATCAGTTGATCCAGCATGCCCTGCGGACTCCGTTTTCCTGTCCGCGCAGTCCTCCACACCTTTCCTGCAGCTCGCCCGCAAGCTCTGCGGACTCAGTTTCCCAGTCCTCCGACATCTAGCAACCTCCTTTGCTTAGTCTCTGGCAACTTCTTTTCTCTGCTCTCTGGCAACTTCTTCTCCCTTAGCCGCCAGCTTCACTTTGTACCCCTTTAATGCTTTATTGTGAAGGTGTACTTGTAAGCTTGTAACCTATCGCTATTAATCAAAGGAAAGCCCGTCGTAAGAGTGCATTTTAGGCCGTGGCGGGTGAAGTGTGTTGTTGCCGCTGCTAGCGGCCCCCTCTTCTTCTCTCTACTCAGCAAGCCTTGCTCTCTGCTCAGCAAGCCTTGCTCTTTGCTCAGCAAGCCTTACTCTCTGCTCAGCAAGCCTTGCTCTCTACTCAGCAAGCCTTGCTCTTTGCTCGGTAAGCCTTGCCCTCAGCTCAACTCAGTTCATCTAGACAACCAACCTGCAAGTACAACCTCCGCAGTAACTGTCTGCTCGACAGATCCTGATCAACCTCCTCTTCCTCCCTTGATCAACCCTATATGTTGATCAAGGCTCGCCTATGCTCTCAGCAGCCTCTCCTCTACCCCTGCAACCTTCTCATTCCTCCTCACCTAGCCTGTGAGACCGAACACCCCCTCTGTATTAGCTGTGCCCCCGGTGCCATTTTCGCGCATCAACACCCGGATACTTACAGGCGGATACAAACCCCGCCTTAAGCAATTTCTCTACTTCCTCTCTAATAGGTCCGACCATCTTGGAGGCGATGGCCCTCTTCTTCTGCTATACGTGGCAAGTGTTGGGGTTGAGATTGAGGCAGTGACAAGCGACATCTGCATCGACCCCGGGCATGTCTGTGGTGCTCCACGCGAAGAGGTCAATATTTCTATGCACGCAGGCCTTGATCTTCTCTCGGTCTTCCGGGCTGAGCTCGCCGCTAATCTTTATCATCTCCTCTCTGTCTTCCTTGGTACGGATCTCTACCTCGAGTACCTCTACGTCCGCCTTCAGCCTTGATGGCTCTTCCTCTCCTTACTGCTCTTCCAGCGCGTCCTGCGCTCTGGCTTCATCTTCCGTGATGTCCATCATCATTTCTTCCTCAAGATTTTCCACCTCCCACTTGCTTGCATCCTCTTCTTCCTGCCGTGAGGCCCTTATTTTCTCTAGCCGGGCCTCCCTCCTGGGCGACCCACCTGCTTCCTCCATCTTCCTCTTCCCTTTTCTCCCTCCATCTTCTTTTGGCTCCCATTCCTCTGTCACCTCCATCTCTCCTCCCTCCTTTCCAGCCATGTCTAGCTCACCAGCAATGCCTCCAACCACCACTACTTCTACATCTCCTCCAGCACCTTCCTCCCCTCTTTCTTCTACCATCGCCGTCTCTCCGTACTCCTCTCCTGCCATTTCTGGCTCCCCCGCAATGCCTCCAACCACCACTACTTCTCCCTCTCCTCCAGCACCATCCTCCCCTCTTTCTTCTACCATCCCCGTCTCTCCGTACTCCTCTCCCGCCATTTCTGGCTCCCCCGCAATGCCTCCAACCACCACTACTTCTCCCTCTCCTCCAGCATCTTCTTCCTCTCTTTCTTCTTCTCTGCCCCCCAGTTCCTATTGCAATTGCTCCATCCTCTTCTCTATCTCTTCAGTGTCTCCTTGCCAGGAGACGGTGTTCACTGGCGTTACGTAGCATTCCCATGCGGCCTTTGGATCCACTCGTACCATGATTTGGGTACCTCCTGAGTTCAGTTTCAAGCACTGGAGAAACAATGACGGAACTCATCTAAAAGCGCTGATCAAGGGGCGCCCAAATATAGCGTTATAACTACTGGGGGCATCCACTATGACGAAGCGGCAGTTTTGGGATAGCCCTCCCAGGGTTACTTGGAGTCCCACTCCCCCTCGAATTCTTTCCTTTCTCCTGAGAATCCAAACAATGGTCCATCCGCCGCCAGCACCCTCAGGGCCTCCACCCACATCGCATTGAATGCCTTTTTGAAAATCACGTTCACCAAACTCCCATTGTTTACTAGGATCCGTGATACCGTAAATTTCTCGATGGTGTTTCATATCACCAGCGCGTCACAGAAAGGGTCTTCATGATCTGGCATGTCCTTCCTCGAAAAGGTGATCTTTTTATCTGGGGGAGGGGATTGTGACGTCGAGGCTATGCTTCAGCGGTGCATGGTGTGAAGGCTCGCCTTTCGGGCCGCCTCTATCCCTACCCCTCCATGGATTACTCCAATTCCTCCGCGATCTCCTTCATCCGTTCGATCTACACATCGATCCTCTTCTCCTGTACCTGTCACTTCCTCTATCCGTACCGGTTTTTGTTGTTCTCCCGCTCCTCTAGTTCTCCTCATTTCCAAGAAATCTGGGCAGGTAGCCGTTGCGTGACCTTCCTCCTCATGGAAGTCACAATATGGGAACGCCACCTCCCCCCTTGCCTTCCTTCCTGAGGATTTCTTCTTCTCCCAGCTCCTGCTCCTCTTCCCCCCTCTCGGCCTCTTCCTATGCCTCGGCCGATAGCCATAGCCTGCTGCGGAGGGGGTAGGGGTGGTCTATGACCATACCCCCACCCTTGCTGGTGAAATCTTCCCGGTCCTCCTTGTTGGTTCCTCCCTCCGTGGGGAAATCCTCTACCTTGTCCTGGGGCAGGGCCTCCCTGTTGCCTCCATCCCAGCTCTTGATATGCTGGCGCCCTCGGCTCTTCTCTTCTACTTGCCTCATGCTGTCTCCCACCTGACTCCCTCGACTCCACCTCAGTAAGCCTTGCCAATGTTTTTGCAAAAGCGGGATTTGCCGCCTCCATCGCTATTTCCTTTGTCGTCTTATCCATCAAGCCCTCAAAAGACAGCGGCGACTTCCGGGTGAGGCTCATTTTGAAGAAACCTTCCCGTAGTCCCACAGTAAAGTCCATCTGGAGGGCAAACCCTGGCACCTCCTATATATCCAAGATCTCCACTTGGAACCTGCCCACGTACTGAGCCAGTGATTCATCTGCCTTCTGCTTAATCAAAAAATTGACTCTGGATTCCTCTTTCTCTACTTAGAAGTGGAGAACCGCAACTCGAAACTCCTGCTTAGGTCCTCGAAGCAGTATATCGAGCCTGTTGGGAGCCGAAGAAACCAGTCTCTAGCTTTGTCCTTTAGAGTAATAGAGAAAAGACGGCATTTAAACGCGTCCGACATGGGCCTGATCAAAACCGCATCCTCGAACCATTGCAAGTGATGAAGGGGATCATCTTTCCCCACATAGTAGTTCATTTCGGGCTCCTGGAACCCTTCCGGGATGGGAGATGACAGGATAAACTCACAAAAAGGTGACCCTCTCAGCGCCGATCTCGCTGCCCCCACTCGCACGACGACCTCTCCTGGCGAGATGCTACTCGCCGGGCTTGGGAACAGCTCCCTTCCTGCCATGTCCCTCCCGCTTCCTTCCGCCATCACCTCTTTCCCCGGTCTCCTCCCCGGGGCATCTTCTCCCACTCGCGCCGAGATGAGCTCTTCTTGCGGCGTGAGAGCAGGCACTTGGGGCAGTGGGGTTGAACAATCTCCCTGTCGCGAGATGCCTTGCAGTAAATCCATGATCCCTTAATTGAAGCCATAAACTCCTCTCTTCAGACAAATCTTCCCGGGTTATCCGACCCCTCTCCTTCTCCTTCTCCGTGATCTCCCGCCATGCGGTTGCTCAAGGTTCTTCTCTGAGGGTTGCGCTCCACGCTCACCGCACCAAAAATGTTGGAACCAGCTTTCCGGTTCCTCCTAAAGTTCGAACCGGGATGCATCCCACACGTACTCTACCTGAGCTATCCTCCTGACGAGAGTCGGAGACCTAAAAAATAGACCGATGGGTCTCAGCTCGGAGGTCCCACATCTTTCCCTGAAGAATTAAAAATCTTCCCCTCCCTAGCCAATGTTGAGCTAGGTGCCTATGAGGAAGACAGTGGAAAGGTTCAACAACATTCTCAAGCATCTTTATCGGTCCATTTCATAGGCCTCTGAATCTGATATGCAAATATCACTTCTAAAATAACCTGAAATGACCAAAACACCCCATGCTGGGTCTGCCAACGGCCAGACTCCGCTGTTCTGGAGGGCTATACGCAGACTTCCAGGGGTAGAAGCGTAAAATTACCTGGGGCACAAAGGTAAAATCCCCCTTGGGGGTAAAAAGGGTAAAGACATCTTCTCTCCCATACGGCGAGTGGGGGAAGGCACTGTCGGGCGAGACGACCGCCCCGTCCATCTCGCCGTCCTCTCGACCTGTGGGATCTCTCGCCTCCTAGAATGATCTCGCCCCCCAGGAGGTCTCGCCCACTTCAGAGGATCCCCCTCTCGCCTCCTGCAGGTGGGCATCCTATCATCTCACCAGTCTCCCCTTCTCGCTCGTTGGACCACCTCTCGCGAGCCCCAGGTTGTACAGAAATTGGCTGCGTGAATAAAGGGAGATCGTGGCGAGAGAAGAGGCAGAGCAACCACGAAAACGGGTCGTGGGGAAAAAGAAGAGAAAGGTCGCGCACACAAAGGGCAGCGACAAAGAGGAGACAGAAACCGCGCGAACAGGCGCGACAAGAGAAGAAACATATTGCGAGAACATGAGCAAGTCAAGCGGACAAGACGCAAATAGGCGGAAGAAACAAGTCACAAACAGGTCGCGAGAAGAATGAGCAAGCCGCGCAGACATGTTGCGCGGACAAGGAAGCTCACAGAATCAGGAGGAAAAGATCGAGGGCTCTGATACCATGTGCGAACAGAAAATAGTAGACCGGAAATTTGGAGTAACAAAATTTTTATTATCCAAAAAGATATCTATTACTAAGGTATAGCCTCCCTTTTATAGAATGGAGGAGATGAGAGAGATTACAATTAAGCAATGTGAGACTAAATAATTACAGGTGTAAGCGGTTAAACATAAAAACATGCCGAGCAGGTTACATGGTTAGACAAATAGGCTAACCGCCCAGCCGCCACAAGAAAGAGAGAACATGCCGCCATAGGAGACCGCCAGACCGCCCGGTCTCTAAGCCATCTGAGACAAACCTTCAAACAGCCCGGATAACCACAGCAACAGTCCAGCCACCAAACCGCAGGAGAGAAACCAACAGACCGCTCGGTCTCTAAACTGCCAGAATCAGACCGTCAGACTGTCCGGTCTCCATACAGCAACAGCTCAAGAAGCATCTGATCAATCTTACCAACAATATCATTTGCAGCAGCAGGAGGAGGAGTAGCAGTAGAAGGAACTGGAGGAGGAGGAGGAGCAGACCATGGAATAACTTCTTCAATGGTGATCGAGCTCTTAACTCTGGTAGTATGAATCAGGGCATCACCTTCTTCATCAATGAAGCTGGGTAGAGGAATATCTAAGATCTTCAGGGGAGCTTCAACTGGTTCTGGGGATGGCTCTTTGTCATCAAAAATCAAATAGTCTCAACCTGCTCTTGTTCAGCAGCATAAGAGTGGTGAACAGGGGATACAGTAGATGGAATGGGAGTAGGTGATGGTACTGGTGATGGTTGTTTGGATTGTTCAGCAGTTTGTTCTGATTGGAGTGGAGGAAGAGGTTCATCAGAACTTAACTCTTCAATCATTTGATTTATTGCTTCTTCTGTAGATAGAATATTTGCTTGGGCCTGAGCATCTGAGTGAGTATCTTCTGGAGTTGATGGAGGGAGAGAAGTGGCAGCTAGTGGAGTAGGTACTCTATCTTCTAGAACAGAAGGAGCAGGCTCCCCCTCAGCAGCTATACCAGATGTGCTAGCTATATGAGGTGGAGAGGGAGATGGGGTCCTGTCCTCTACAGCTTGGAGATCATGGACTATGGCAGACTGGGCAGGATTCAGCAGTTTTAAATCCCATCTCTGAATGGAAGAAATTGATACCTTCTTAATGTGGTGTAGAATTGTACCTTTGGAGAAATTGAAGACTTCAGGATTGATCTCATGCAACATCAAGGAGATAATCCTGGCATAGTTTGGAGCCTTGATGCTCTCCCTGATTTTGTCAAGAATCAACATACCAAACTGATACTTCTTCCTGTAGATAATTACTATCATGATGTCAAACATGTTAAGAGAATTGTCTCTGATTGAACTGATCTTGCACAAGAGGATTTTTCCAATAATGACCATAAGAAACTTGCTCTCTGGATTGAGTTCTGATCGATGAATGGTGAGGGATTCAGGTGACATACCATAGAACATACATGCTCTGTCAGAATCTTCAGGACAGAGATGCTCTTCTTCATCAATGACTGGTAGCCGAAGAAGATTTGAGACAGAGTTTTTTGTAACCTTAACGTTGATACCCTTTACATTGGACTTAAGAACCTTCCCATTTCTCTTTACCTTAATGTTCTTGAAAAATTCTTCCACCTCTGGAAAGAGAATCTTGCACGGTTGTTGTAGAATAAATGTCAAGCCGTCTGTGTCGAGGAGGATGAGGAGATTGCGGAAATTATCAAATAGTTCGGAAATCCCTGCGGTGACGAGCTCAGAGCTGATTCCAATCTTGGAAGTAGGTGTCATAATCTTGAGAGTGAGAGAGATTTGTTGTGGGGAATAAGACGGCGCGGGCTTTGCGACAGTCAGCAGAAGACGAATAGACTTTCGTCTTTTCTCGAGTGAAATGATTTTGAATTCGTGTAGAAAGTAAATCCGGACTTTTCCTATTTATATAACCCTAATTTATCAATAATTAAGAGAGAAATTAAGCTAACATACCTTGGAGAGAGGCGGTATAAGCCTCGGGTTGCAAATAATGAAATTTGAATTGAAGTTGAGAAATAGACTTCCTGATACTCGAGTGGATCGGCAAGACTCGAGTGACAAGATGGTAGTACTCGAGTGAGAAAATGGAAGTACTCAAGTGATGTCTTTATATGTCTCGAGTGGCAACTTAGTACTCGACTATGTTGAAGAAGTACTCGAGTAAGTGTACTCGAGTGGCTGGCGGAGTACTCGAGTAGTTCAAAGATGTACTCGAGTGACTTACTTCTTACTCGAGTGGTCTTTGTCTTACTCGAGTCATAAAGTCAGAATTTGAAAAATTTCAGCTTTTGATAGATTTCTTGATCTCTGAGCATTTCTGTGAGTCCATCTTCTTTAATCTTCTTTGTTGAGCATTCCAAGTTCTGTTTTGAAGAATGAGAACTTGGCCTCGTCCAGTGGCTTTGTGAAGATGTCTGCAATCTGCCTGTATGTAGGGACATATTATAGATCTATGTCCTCATGCTCCACATGCTCCCGGATGAAGTGGTATCGTAGCTCTATGTACTTTGTCCGGCTGTGAGAGACTGGGTTGTTGGCTATTGCAATCGCGTTGGAGGAGTCGCAAAACAAAGGGATGTCTTGGACTTTGAGATTGTAATCTTCCAGCTAATTATTTATCCATAGCAACTGTGCACAACAACTTCCTGCAGAGATATACTCTGACTCAGTAGTTGAGATTGCAACACAGTTCTGCTTCTTTCTACTCCAGGATATGAGCCTTCTTCCAAGAAATTGGCAAGTCCTGGAAGTGATCTTCCTGTCATCTTTGCTACCTGCAAAATCTGGATTTGAAAAACCAATTAGCTCGCTATCAATACTTCTTGGGTACCATAAGCCAAGATTTAGTGTACCTTTAAGGTATCTCAAAATCCGCTTTGCAGTAGCATAGTGAGATTCCTTTAGAGTTCACTTGAAATCAAGCGCATACACATGTTGAGAACATTATGTCTGGTCTACTAGCAGTAAGGTAGAGTAAGGATCCAATTATGATTCTATACTTGGTTTCATCAAAAGGTTTCCCTTTCTCATCCTTGTCCAGAGACAAAGTTGAACTCATTGGAGTCCTCATAGAGGTTGCGTTCTCCATTCTGAATTTCTTAATTAGCTATTTGGTGAACTTAGTCTGCGAGATGAAAATTCCATATTCAGATTGTTTCACCTGAAGCCCTAAGAAATACTTCAGCTCGCCCATACTGCTCATTTCGAACTTCTCTTGTATAAGTTTAGAAAACTTCTTGTAGAGGTTATCGTCAGTAGAGCCAAAAATAATGTTGTCGACATAGATTTGTATTAACAAAATCTTCCCTTTTATTTCCCTAAAAAATAATGTCTTATCTATCTTTCCCCTTGTGAACTTGTTCACAAGAATAAAGGTAGACAGCGTCTCATACCAAGCTCGAGGAGCTTGTTTCAATCCATATAAAGCTTTAGATAATAGATAAAC
Organism: Platanthera guangdongensis; assembly: GCA_039583875.1. NCBI lineage: Eukaryota > Viridiplantae > Streptophyta > Magnoliopsida > Asparagales > Orchidaceae > Platanthera > Platanthera guangdongensis. The sequence continues at coordinate 98,794,776 of CM077158.1, read as the reverse complement.
ATAATCCGGAAAGTTAGAATCAATGAAACCTGGAGGTTGTTCCACATACACCTCTTCCTTTATGTCACCATTAAGGAAGGCAGACTTCACGTCCATCTGATAGACAGTGAAGCCCTTAAGAGCGGCATATGCTAGGAATAACATGATTGCCTCCAGCCTTGCCACTAGAGCGTATGTCTGGTCAAAGTCGATTCCTTCTTCTTGACGATAACCTTTGGCGATGAGTCTGGCCTTGTTCTTTAGGATCGTTCCATCCTCATCCATATTATTCCTGTAGACCCACTTTGTCCCAATGACATTCTTACCTTTAGGTCTTGGAACAAGTTTCCATACTTGACAGCGCTTGAACTGATTTAGTTCTTCTTTCATCACCATTATCCAAGATGCATCTGAGTTTGCTTCCTCAAACTTCTTTGGTTCAACCTGTGAGAGAAAACTCAAATATAAATTCTCGTTAGTTGTACCCCTACGAGTTCTGACACCATCCCGGGGATATCCTATGAATTGGTCAATTGGGTGATCCTTCAGATGTCTGAGCTCTAGAGTTCTTGCATCAGGAACTTCTTCTTCAATCTCCGGAGTGACTTCATCAACTTGGACGATTTCTTCATCTTGATCATCAACCTCTCCAATCGGGGTTGGAGTGGTGATCTTGATGAACTTTTCACCTTTTTCTTCAGTCTGCTCATCCAAGTTTAGTTCTTTCAATTTTGTACCTGCATCTTCAATGAACACACTAGGAGAGTTATTTTGCAGCAAGCTCGTCTCATCAAATACAACATATATGGATTCTTCTACAACAAGAGTTTTTTTATTAAATATCCTATATACCTTACTATGGCTACTATACCCTACAAAAATACCTTCAAAACTCTTTTCAATAAATTTTCTAGTATGATACTTGCCATTGTTAAGGACAAAGCACTTACAACCAAAGATTCTAAAATATACAACAATCGGTTTCCTACCCTTTAGAAGGTGTCTTATTTTGGTTCTTGTTTATGAGTGCTTAATTTTGCACGTGGTATGCAGTGTTGACGGATACAGCCCAGAAGTATTCCGGTAACGAGGCATCACTCAACATGGTCTTGCAGGCCTCTATGAGTGTTCTATTCCTTCTCTCAGCTACTCCGTTCTATTGAGTAGTACGAGGAGAGGAAAACTCATGAAAGATACCCAAGCTTTCGCAGAATTCTGTCATGGCCCCAGACTTGAACTCTGTTCCATTGTCACTTCTGATTTTGACTACAGAATAGTTGTATTCATTCTGGACCTGCATGATAAAATTTGTAAAGATGTCAAAGGTATCTAGCTTGTGTTTTAGAAAGAACACCCACGCAAAGCGCGAGTAATCATCAACAATAACCAACATATAACCTTACCTCCCAAGCTTCTAACGTGCAGTGGACCGAACAATTCCATATGAAATAGATGTAAACATCTATTAGAATCATTGCCAATAATGCTTTTAAAGGTAGCCCTTGTTTTCTTGTCTTTTACGTATGCATGACAAGGTCTATCTTTGACGTACTTTACATTTGGGGCATCACGTACTAAATTCAGTGAAAATAATTTATTAATAGTTTTGAAATTAATATGTGCTAGTCTCTTTTGTCATTGGTCACCAAGAGACTCACTATCTTTTGCTAAAAAACACACTGGTGTAGAAGAGTCTATACAAATGAAATTTAAAAAAAAATATATTTCTGCTTCGAGTGCCTGATAGAATCATTTTCATATTATCAACAGATTTATCAAGCACTTGCCTGCATGAAATTCAACTATGTATCCTTTATCACAGTGCTAGCTTATGCTTATAAGATTATATTCCAATCCTTCAACATAAGCCACATCTAATAAGGATACACTACCGTTAGTGATCATACCGTAGCCTTTTGTAATTCCTCGGTCTGAACCTCCAAAGATGACATTTGGCCCATTCGAGACTGGAGAGTAGTTCTGAAGTAGGCTTTTTGTCCCGGTAGGGTACCGAGAGCATCCACTGTCCAAATACCAGATAGGCGTTTTGGTGGCCTTTGGACATGCCTGCAATTATAAATCGATTTGCCTTAGGAACCCAAACACGTTTGGGTCCTTGGTCTCTTGTTAGAATACTCCCCCTACGAATATTAGCATTATAAGTGGTCTTTCTCATTTTGCTAACATGAGGAGTTGCAAAATTTCTGGGATTAAACTAGTAGTCAATGACAAAGTGACCAATTTTGTCACAACACCAATAGTCAAACTTGTTGTATCTTTGTCTAATATTCTCCTTCATGACCTTTTGAATTGGAGGTCAAGCAGGGGCAGCATTCTTGGAGGAGGAAGCTTCATGGTGATGGCAATCACATGATTTCTTCCCCTTCAGTGGCTTTTCCACAATAGGCTTTACCTTTGGAGCTTTGTTAATATAGTGACCATGATTATAAGGGTCATAGCTTTGAAGAATGATTTCTTCATAAGGTGCCTTAAATACACTCTTATCAAAGTTTCTGGGGCGATTCTATCCGTGGTAATGAGACTTGGGTTCTATATAAGTAGGCCTAGTCAAGTGACTGTAGGATGAGTTAAGATTAAACTCATTTATTGGAAATATGACCTTCTTAAAAGAAGTCTGATCTTGAGGGGCTTTCCCCTTCTCTTTGGCCAAAACCTTCTTGGCCGCCTTATTCTTTCTTTGAGCTTTATTCCTCCTAGAAGATTTACTAGGAGCTTCAACATGGCCTAGCCCATCATCTTTGGCCTTAGCTGAGAATTCAGCAACGAAAGGAAGAACAGTCTTGGGCTTCGAGAAACTTTCGACAAGTTTCTTTTCAACAGCGAGTTGTTCTTCCAACTCTTTGATGATCTTCTCTTTTAAGTCTAGGTGCTCGAGAGCCTTGTTATATTCTTCAATAGCAGTATTGAAGTTCTCTTTGAGTGAGTCCGTCTTAGTGACTTCCTCTCTCAAAGTGCTCTCTTTAGCTTTCAGAGACTTTATCTCTTTAGCTTGAGTTTTCACGACTCGTCGATATTTGTCGTAAGACTTGATTAACTCCTTGTACTGGGCCATGAGTTCAGACTCATCATCAGAAGAGCTGTCCTCATGATCATGCTCAGAAACATCATATTTAGAGAGAGGAGTGTGAGAGTTTACCTTCCTAATGAACTGGGGCTCTTGTTCGTCATCATTCTGAGCCATGAGCCCAAATTTGGCTTCTTCTTCTTCACTTGACTCAGATGAGTCGGAGTCGCTAAGAGTTTTGCCCTTCTTGGCTAATAGGCTCTTTTTTGTCTTCTTCTTATTGTAAAAAGATTTCTTTTCTTCTCTCCTTCCACCCTCCTTCTTCTTGTCGGGGCAGTCAATGATGACATGACCTGGCTTATTACAGCAATAACAAACGATGTCAGTAGAAATATATTTGTTTGGTTTAGCTGTATACCTGTCATGGCTACTTGAGCCTTTTCTGTGGCGATTACCATCATGTCGTGATCTTCTGTAGGAGGCATCCTTGCCTTTCCATTGTTTCTTTTTGTTCAAGAATTTCTTGAACTGTCGTGAGAGCAGGGAGAACTCTCCTTCAGATACCTCAGAGCCTGAGGTACTTGGCTCCGAGGTTTCTTCTTTACTTACTTCTTGTGCTAGGGCAGGAGAGGCAGCCTTGGACTTCCTTGAGGTGTATGCCTTGAGAGCAACAGACTTCTCCTTGGATGAATACCTGCTCTTCTCTTCTTTCGCTTTTCTTGTATTGAGTTGCAGCTCATATGACATAAGCTTCCCGAAGAGATTCTGTGGGTCTGTCTCAGTTAGCTTTCCAAATTCTCGGATAGTACAAACCTTATTATCTTGTTCCTTGGTTAGGGATCTCAAGAACTTATCATTTAGTTCTCCATTTGTGAAGACTCGGTCGTAGACTCTTAGGCCATTGACTATCTTGAAGAAGTTTTCAAACGTGTCAGCAATGGTATCCTTAGGTCCTTGTCAGAAGGCTTAATATTTCTGATTCAGAAGGGATCTTCTGTCATCCCTAACTTCTTATGTGCCTTCCATCAAGATGATGAGGGACTGCCACATCTCCTTAGCAGATTGGCAGTGGATCAGATTCTGCAACATGCAGTCATCAACTACACTTGCTATAATATTCTTGGCCTTCTTGTCTAAAGACACAAGTGCAATCTCATCTTTGTCGAGATCCATCAACTTCTTAGGAACTTTCTTTGTTGGATCTATAGTGGAGACGGTCATTGGAACGTAAGGACCTTCTTCAACGATCACGAAGATCCTTGGATCCACAGCTTCCATGAAAAATCTAATTCTTTCTTTCAACATGGGAAAGTTATTCTTTGTGCACAGGGGAAGCTTGGCAAAATCTTTGGCCTTGTCCATGCTTGGATAATCTCAAGAGACAACTAGAGACGGATCTAATCAATGTGTTAACCTTTTAGTGATCAACCTGCCTCTGATACCAATTAAAAGTTATTCAGTTGTCTACCTAAATCACCTAGAGGAGAGTGAATAGGTGAGTTGTACGTCTTTTTGCGGAATAAAAATTTAGAGATCTATGCACACAAATATCTACCAAGCAATCACAGAAGACACAGAGATTTATAGTGGTTCCCCAACCTTGGGTACATCCACTTTCGCTCACCGATCTAGCAAAGCACCAGACTCGAATACTACATTATCTCGGATTGAAAACCAATCATATGCCTTGGAACAAAGTTCCTACAGCTCGATCCATAACACGGATCTACACTCGAAAGATAAAACTTCCTTCAACTCGGACACAAAAGCTCCTACACTCGGAGTGGAATCTCCTACAAGAAAAAATGGAGAAAATATGAAATACAAACAGAATATTTCTCAGATCTGGAAAATCTCGGCAAAGGTCTTCTTTCTTTGATCTTTGCGGCTTTTTCAGAAATTGTTGAAGAAGATGCTCGGCTAGATCTGGATCTGAGGTTTCTTCGACTCATACGATCTGAGAGAATATGAGGAGTTGAAGAACAATCTCGATCTGTAAGTCAACTTGATCTGAATCTTCTTGAACGCAAGCGCTAGACAATTTGCACGATGAAGGTCGGCTGCGGCTTCCGTTTTTGGACAGAGAAAATTTTGATTCAGATTTCTTAGAATAAATCTTGACAGCTTATTAGGGTTAGTCGAATTTGACAAGACCTTATATAAGATCTCCCTAACTGTCATAATTAGCATTAATGACATACACATGGACCAATCACGTCATGACATTTGAAAATCCCGTCGGTTATGGACTTAGCGAAATTCTGGAAAAAAAAACATTTGCTGATTTACTCAAGTAAAAGATGAGCTACTCGAGTGCTTGGCTGAGATCTCGAGAGGATAGTAATAGACTACTCGAGATGAATTCCTTGAGAAAATTCAGAACAGAACTTAAAGATACTCGAGTGGAATAAAATTTACTCGAGTACTAGAAGTGTTACATGAGAGGTGGAGAAGAACTACTCGAGTACTAGAAATATTACTCGAGAGGTAGAAGGATTACTCGAGTAAAAGACTTGGGAAATTTTTCTGGAAGATGAAATCTGGTTACTCGAGTACTAGAGCTGGACTACTCGAGTAGTAGATAGACTACTCGAGTACATGAATTTGACTACTTGAGTGGTGTAACAACAATACGGGAACTGTCCTTCTGTAACTCGAGACAAAGGACTTATCTACTCGAGTGGTTAACATGACTACTCGAGTAAAGTACTTAGAATAAATTTTGAGAGGAAAAACTGTTAACTCGAGAATATGAGAAAGTCTACTCGAGTAATGGACTTGGCCACTCGAGAGCTATATTCAGACTACTCGGGAGCTATTTCCCATACTCGAGTACAGACAGACTTACTCGAGTATTTACTAAGTGTTCAACTCTAGTACTTAAACTTCTACTTGAGTGAAAGACTTAGAAAAATTTTGGTTCAAGAGGATTTTCCTTTCTTCAATAAAATCAACAACACCTCTTTCTCCAATCAATTCTAGTGCTTGAAAGATGAAGTGTGAAAGTGCAACTAGATCTGATATACTCTAGAGGGGGGTGAATAGAGTATATGGTGCTTTAAAAACTTTTACAAACTTTTACAACAATTGTTGTAATATGTGTGAGCAGGGAAGCAGAAATAAATCTAATCACAGTACTAAGCTATGCAAAAACTAAGCACAGAAAAATCAAGGCCAGAAACAAAAAGAAAGCAAGCCAAAACCAGATGACACAAGGGAATATAGTGGTTCCCCAAACTTGGGTACATCCACTCTTCTACCACCCTAGGTAGGAATCCACTGCAGGATGAGTTGATCAGGTGTCCTGGGCACCAATGAGCTTTTGATAAGGTGCTCAAAAACCAAAGCAGATTTTTTGATCAGGTGTCTTGCCACCAATGAGCTTTTGACAAGGTGCTCAAAAACCAGATTCAAACTTTTGAAGGGAGTTTGAAAAACCCTTTACAGAGTGGGGGTGAGAGAGTGATGGCAGTCTTCTCTTTCTCAAACAACTGAGAAGACTATGTGGATGGATGTCAAAGCTCCCTCTGAATCCTTGAAATCTTCAGGAAGAAAAGCTTTGCTGAGGGTGATAGGCCTTCAAAGGTTGAACTCCAACAATGGATGATTTCAGCAATAGCTGAAATGTTTAATGTCTGGAGTCAGGAAATATGTTGGCCTTGAACACTTTGAAAACTACAGAGATCTGGAGATTTGAAAACTTGATCTCTTTGGATGAGTGTTCTTCAGAATTCTTTTTTGACAGAAGATTTTTGAGTATTTTTCTGTAATCTGTATTCTCTCTCTGTGTATTGTGTGTTCTATTCTTCTTGTTGTTGTAGATTCAAAAAACATTCTGTCTTTTATTCTCTGGTACAGAATAGAATATTATTCTCTGTCAAGGATAGTCATTGGTCTGCATTGATTGCATCCTTAATTGCATAATCTCTTTTTGGAGGAAAGTCCACAGAATTATTCCTTGAAAAGTCCCTTGAAACTTGCTCCAGAATTGAATGAAAACGGCTAGCAAATCTCTGAATTAATTGCAGAATAACTCCTAACTGATTTGAATTTGAATTTTGGAAGTTATCTGAAATCGTCGAACTGAGCTCTGCTATCGTCGAGCTGAGCTCAGCGATCTGAAAACACACAGCAGCAAGATAATCGTCGATCTGAGCTCAAAGATCGTCGAACTGAGCTCAGAGATATAGATCCAAGGCAGAGTCAAAATCGTCGACCTGAGCTCACCGATCGTCGAATGGAGTTCGACGATATTATGAAGTTATGATCAGCGATCGTCGAATGGAGTTCGACGATCTGTCGAAGTTGAGCTAGACGATCGTCGACCGGAGTTCGACGAATCGTCGTGCTGAGCTCGACGATATGACTTAGTCTCCTAGACAGAAAAACTTGGTCTTCAGGGCAGCTTCCAAACCTAGACTTCTAACCCTTAGACTCAATTCTAATTGACCTATTAAGCTATACAGAAGGTCAAGCAAAGGTTCCTAGAGACATAGTGATCCTGACCCAAATTAGTAATAGGGTGTTCCAACAATCTCCCCCTATTTGGGTTAGGATTACTATTTACAGACTTTGAAAAATTTTAAATAACAACATACAATCAAGAACACAGAAAAACAACAGCTGGATATGCAGAAACATCACAGATATATATATGTCATCCAGATAATCAGAAATTCCAGAAATTGTCACCTTACAATGTCACTTCTTCTCTTTGCCTTTAACCATTTTGATTTCTCTGTTAGGGTTCAGTGCTTCTTTGTTGGACCTGGTGTCATCTGCTGCACCCAAATAAGTTTGCTTTGTAGGCCTGGGAACCACAGCAGCAGGATGTAATTCCATGTATCTGTCAGCATCAAAGAATTTACTGGAAGCATATCTGTCTAGTTCTTTTTGTCTCTGCTCAGACATTGTAGAAATATTGGAAGTATCTAGTCCTTGTTCTCTGGCCTTCTTAATCTGATCTAGTGCAGCCAATTCTTTTAACCTGGCAGTCCAAGCAGATGGATTATTCTCAGGGTCCTCATAAGGTACAGGTGGCTCATACCTGTTAGAAGGATTGTCTTGAGAAGGCCTGGCAGACACAGTCTCTTTCAGTTTGTAAGGGAAAGGACCTGAAGATGTATCAGAAGAACCATGTCCTCCCCTGGAATATGGGTGCTGCCTGGAGTACCCTTTAGAATAAACTTGAAAATCTCTCTGATTACCCCTGTATCCTCCTCTCCTAGAATATGAACCCCTAGATTGGCTTTCCCTTTGGTAGGATCTGGCATGGGGTTGATAGGGAGCCTGGCTTCTAGCTGGGGGTTGACTTGCAGAGCTTCCACCTGCACCTGCATCAGGAGGAGGTGGTGGAGGAGGATGAGGGTGCTGGAATTGGGAAGAGCCCTTTTCATACTTTCTCTTTTTCTTCATGGCTTTCAGCTGGTTTTTAGAATATTGCATCCAATGTTCAGTGATAGGGTAATTATGAAGGATGTAATAGGGAATGTCATTATCATCCTTAACTTTAGCTGGAGGAACCCTTTTCATTGCCTTGCTCCTTGCCTTCCTTTTCCTGGCAATAGTAGCAGAAGAATCATCAGAGTCTGTTTTGAACTCATCAGATTCAGAACTCTGGTCATCATATAGAGCATCTATTCTCTTCATCAAGTCTTTCTTCAGTTGAATAGAGGCAGATGAGGCAGAAGCAACAACAGCAGCAGGGACAGCAGCAGATGGAGCAGCAGATGGAGAGGGTGCAACAGAAGCAAATACAGCAGCAGATACTGGACTGGTGACAGCAGCAGTAACAGTCTCACTTACAGCAGAAACAACAGATTCACTCTCAACAGCAGATACACTCACAGCCACAGAAGCTAGAGAGGTGATAGCAGCAACAACTTCATTGATAACAGCAGTAATATCATCAAAATCTGCAGCAGGCTCAAATTCAGTGGCCTCTGACATCAGAAAGTCCTTGGATATTGGCTCAGCAGAATCAGTTGGAACTTCAGCAGCAATATGAACAATCTCAGCAGCAGCAGCATCTTCAGTAGCAGCAATCACTGAATGTACAAAAGAGGAGATAATGCTGGGGTCACAGCAAGAGAAAGGCACCAATGCCTTGGATAAGTCTTCTGGGGGCTGGACAGCATTATTCTCTGGCAAACAGCTGAAGAAGGAAGTATCAAAAGCAGATAGCAAAGACCTTAGGTCAATTGCAAGAACTGCAGAAGGAGGCTCAGCAGCAGCAACAACAAGAGGAGGAACAGCAGAAGAAGCAGAAACAGCAGCAGCAACAGCAAGAAGGCTTTCTTCATGTGGCATCTCCCCCTGCCTAGATGTAGAGACATCTGGATCAAGGCACACTGCTGTGGGTGCTGCCTGAGGGAAGAAGGAGGAGAGCCTGGCAGATAGAGCTGCCACTGACTGGTGTAGAGGAGCTAAGGAGGTCTTTAACAGGAGAGAGAGCCTAGGGGCAATCAGCTCATACAGCCTGTCAGCTAGGGCTGAGAGGTCTACTTGCTCAACAGCTGGAGCAGAGGTAGATGGAATAGGAGTTGCTGAAGATTCTGGAAGTGGAGGGCTGGATAGGGGTGGAATGGATGGCTGAGGTGTTGGGATGGTGGATATGGAGGACAAGGGGATGGATATGGATGGAGTGAATGTTGGTTGATCAATGATGTGGTGTAGGAGATCTTGGAATGAAGTGGAGGAGGAAGGTAATTCAGGAGGAGAGGATGGGGAATCATCCATATAGGAGTCATCCAGGAGGGTGAAGGATGGAATGGATGGAGAAGAGGTGATATCTGGTGGAGGGTATGAGAACAGTGGGTGGAATTGGTCATCTGGTGGAGGTAGAATTGGTGCTGGAGATGGAGTTGATGTTGGAGATGGGCTGGATATGGTAATGGTGGATGGAGCTGGAATGGTGGATGGTGGGGGAAGGGTTGGAATTGGAGGTGGAGAAGAGGCAGCAACAGTAGCAGCCAGGTCATCTGCAGGGGCAGAGACCTGTGGGAGAGTGACTCCTTGAGTCCTTGTGCCTGAAGGAGCACTTGAGGAGGGCCTGCTAGGCTTGCTTATTTGCCTGTCCCACTTGCCAAAGAGGGAACAGGTAAGTCTCTTGGAGGCATTTATGTGAACTCCAGAGGAGACCAGCAAGGCAGGGCACCTGGTCTGCAGAAAAACTCCAAGAATCCTTCCAAAATTAACAAAGCTCTTGTTTATTTTCTTTTTGATTAGGTCAAAGAAGACCTCTCCCCAGTTCAAATTTTTCTTATCCACCAGAGCTCCCATGATACAGAGCTGATGTCTGGATATAGTGTCATGAGCAAAGTGCTTTGCAAGCAGCACTTTTCCTACCACATCTGCCAGGAACCTGTATTCAACAGACAGATTCCTCTTGAATAGCTTGCTAGGGTTTCCCTCTAGATGACCCATCCTGGCAAGTAGTTCAGAATAATCCTCTCCAGATAACTCAACAATATCATCTCCAGTTCTCAGTACAAAAACCTCTGTTAAAATGGTGGGAGTCAAGGGTACCTGATTTCCAGCAATGGACCCAATTATTGTAGAGTTGTCTTGATTATGAGCAGTATAGACCCACTCCTTTATCTCATCTGAAGATAGCGTGATCCTGGTGGTCATGAGGGCAGACAGATTTTGATCCTTGAACAAACTCAGTATATCTTGGAAAATCTGGTCGGTGGTGCTGAATGATTCTATGTCAATGTCAAACCCGGCGTCGAACTTCATTACAGCAAGAACAGCAACAGACACAGCCATTGTACCTGCAAAGACTCAACAAACAAAATGACCAAGCGTAGAACTGTTTGGAGGGAAAGAAGATTTTTGCAGAGAAATCGAAAGCGCAAGAGAGAACGACGGCGAAAAAAGAGTTTTATATTAGGGTTCGACGCAGAATTGGAAAGTTCGTTGAACTCAGTTCGACGATCGAGGCTTCTAAAGGAATCTGAAGAGTCTTCAACATCGTCGATCTTCGTTCGACGATATTGGAGAGCGTCGAGCTCCGTTCGACGATCATTCAGAGAACAAAATCGTCGAGCGCCGTTCGACGCTCGTTGACCAGAAGAGATAGTTCATACTATCTGAGAGGCGCTGAACTCAGTTCGACGATTTTTGGAAATTGTCGATATCCGTTCGACGATCTTAGGGGAAATCGTCGAGCGCAGTTCAGAGATCAGAAAAATTCTAGACACTAAGAAAAATCAGAATTTTTGCCTAGTCTTGGTCAATTTTTAGCTTTCAAAATCTTGGAAATTATTTAAGACTTCCTCCATCTAACATTCCTAACTGATTTAGGAAGAAGGTGTGTTTCTTTTCATCCAAGGGCTTGGTGAAAATGTCTCCCCTTTGTAAATCAGTTGGGATATATTGTAATTCAATTTTATTCTTTTCAACATTATCCCTTAAGAAATGATGCCTAATCTCTATGTGTTTTGTCCTACTATGGAGGACTGGATTTTGGGCTATGGAAATAGCACTTGTGTTATCACAAAAGATTTTAGACTTCTCTAAGTTGTAACCATAGTCTAGGAGTTGATTTTGAATCCACAATATTTGTGAACAACAACTGCCTGCAGCCATATATTAAGCCTCAGCAGTTGAAGTTGACACAGATGTTTGTTTCTTACAAAACCAAGAGACAAGTCTGTCACCAAGGAACTGACAGGTTCCACTGGTGCTTTTCCTGTCAATTCTGCATCCAGCATAATCATCATCTGAGAATCCAGTTAAATCAAATGCTGAATCTTTTGGATACCAGAGACCTAGATTTGTACAACTCTTAACATACCTGAGAATCCTCTTTACTAAAGTTAGGTGTGACTCTCTAGGGCTTACTTGGAACCTAGCACATATACATGTAGCAAACATTATATCTGGTCTACTAGCTGTAAGATACAGTAAAGAGCCAATCATTGCTCTATATGTTGTCTGATCAACAGGTTTCCCATGTTCATCAGCATCCAATACAGCATTGGTAGGCATGGGTGTTTTCATACAAGATGCCTCAGACATACCAAATTTCTTAACCGGTTCATTAGCATATTTGGTTTGAGAAATGAAGATGCCTTTAGCATGTTGTTTAACTTGCAATCCTAGGAAGAAGGATAGCTCACCCGTGCTACTCATCTCAAATTTAGAATGCATTAGGTTAGAAAACCTTCTGCACAATTTGGAGTCAGTAGAACCAAAAATGATATAGTCTACATAAATTTATACTAGTAGGGTATGGGACTTATGGGTTCTAATAAAAAGAGTTTGGTCTACTCTACCCCTCATAAAATCATTTTCCAAGAGAAAGCATGCTAAGGTCTCATACCATGCTCTGGGAGCTTGCTTGAGACCATATAATGCTTTATTTAATCTAAAAACATAATCAGGATAAGTTGGAGAGATAAAACCTGGAGGTTGTCTGACATAGACTTCCTCTTTGATGTCTCCATTTAAGAAGACACTTTTGACATCCATCTGATAGACTTTGAAGCCTTTGTGAGCTGCATAAGCTAGAAAAATCCTGATGGCTTCTAATCTTGCAACAGGTGCAAAAGTCTGGTCGTAGTCGATTCCTTCTTCTTGAGAGTATCCTTGAGCAACTAGCCTTGCCTTGTTCCTTATAATTACTCCTTGATCATCCAGTTTGTTTCTGAATACCCATTTTGTTCCAACAATGGAATGATCTTTAGGATTTGGCACTAGTTCCCATACTTTCTTCCTCTCAAATTGATGCAACTCCTCTTGCATTGCAATGATCCAGTGTGGATCTTGCTCTGCATCTTGAATGGACTGAGGTTCAATTTGAGATAGGAAGCAGGTGTGCAACAGGTTTTGGTTGACCTGATTTCTGGTTTGCACACCAGCTGAGATTTCTCCAATTATTTGGGAAATTGGATGGTCTCTTGATGTTACTAAATCAACAGGGGGTGTTGATTGTTCACCAACCTGTGTTCTTGTTTCCTCTTGTGGTACAACAATTGGCTCTTCAGGTTGTGCTTCAATGTGTTGAGCATTCCCTTCATCTTCACTACTTTCATTATCTTGAGCAACCTGCAACTTGTTCATATCTTCAACTAGAGAGTGTTCCTGCAAAGGTTCTATGGTAGAAGAAATCTTCTCCTTGAAAGACATGTTAGATTCATCAAAAGAAACATGAACAGATTCCTCAATTTTCAAAGATGATTTATTATAGACCCTATAGTCCTTGCTGATCATAGAGTATCCCAGAAACACTCCTTCATCAGCTTTGGCTTGAAATTTTGCTAAATATTTCTTGTCATTATTGTGAATATAGCAAATACAACCAAAAATTCTAAAATAGTCAACTTTAGATTTCTTCCCTTTGAGTATTTCATAGGGAGTCTTTCCCTTTAGTTTATATATCAGACTTCTGTTCAACACATAGTTGGAGGTGTTCACTGCCTCTGCCCAAAAGGTTAGAGGTAAATGAGCATCTGACAACAATGTAGTAGCAGATTCAATAAGGGTTCTATTTTTCCTTTCAGCTACCCCATTTTGTTGAGGAGTTCTAGGAGCTGAGAAAGTATGCCTGATCCCTTCACTCTGACAGAACTCTTGCATAAGAAGAGAATCAAACTCTGTCCCATGATCACTTCTGATCAGGGCAATGTGAGTATTGAACTCAATCTGTATACATTTGAGAAACTCTGTCAGACACTTAAAGTTATCAGACTTCTTCCTTAGAAAGAACACCCAAGTGAATCTAGAGAAGTCATCTACAACTACCAAAGTGTAGGATTTCCCTCCTAGGCTTTGTACTGTGATGGGTCCAAATAGATCCATGTGTAACAGATACAATATCCTAGGTGAATCACTCTTATTAAGTGACATAAAGCTATTTTTATTTTGCTTGCCTAATTGACAAGCCCTGCAGAGTCCTTCCTTCTTGTAGGGGCCTGAAGGTAGTCCTCTAACAAGGTTGTCCTTGGATAGCCTAGCAATAGTTCTAAGGTTTAGGTGTCCTAGTCTCTTATGCCATAAAACATTTGGTCTACAGACTGAATTAAACAAGCAGATATCTACATTGGTTGAAAGAAAGTCTACTAAGTAGATGTTACCTTTCCTTTTACCTGTCAACACTGTTATGTTGTCCTCTGACTTGATTTTGCATAAGGTTTTGCTGAAGGTCACCTGGTAGCCTTCATCACACAGCTGACTGATGCTGATTAGGTTGTGCTTCAGTCCTTCTATATATGCTACCTTCTTGAAGGTTACTGAACCAATCTGGACTGCACCATATCCTTTAGTTTGTCCAAAGTTGGAATCACCAAAGATAACTTTGGGTCCAAGCTTGGCTCTAAAGGAAGTGAGGTTGTCCTTGTTCCCTGTCATGTGCTTAGAGCATCCACTATCCAAATATCATTGCTGGTTAGATGTTGGATAGGTCTTCACCTGCACATAAAACAATTCATTTGTTTTTGACCCAGTTTACCTTGGGCCTAGGTTGATAACCTCTAAATTCTGAAATGAAAGACATCCCAGGTTGACTCTTATATCCTTCAGGATGATATCTCCTTGGAGGTATAATCCATGCAGTATAAGGGTTAAAGGTTTGGGATGAAGAACCCTTAAGATTCAATTTTGATTTGCCGTTGAAAAAGTTTCCAGAGCTCTGACCTCTGTTCGACGATCTTGGAGCTGCGTTCGACGATCTTGGGTCAGATCGTCGAGCTCCGTTCGACGGTCGACTATGGCTGAGGTCAGGTATATGAGATCGTCGACCTGCGTTCGACGACTTTGGCAGAGATCGTCGATCTGCATTCGACGATTTTTCCTGAGATCGTCGAGCTGCGTTCGGCGATCGTCGATCTTCATTCGGCGATCGTCGATCTTCGTTCGACGATTTCTGCTGGGACTTAGTTTTCTGAGGCAGATCAGAATTTTTCCTAGCAACCTCTACAACTCCCTTTCCCTTGTCAGAAATAAACTTGATGGGAGTTGTTAGAACAATAGGTTGGCTGGATGTGGCACCCAAGCCCAGTGTACTGTTAAATCTAGAGTTCATTGTGCTTGTGATGTCCATCAGCTTGATGCTTCTCCCATTAAGGGATTCTTCAAGCTTCTTGGCCTCAGAGAGCTCACTTTTCAGTATAGTTATCTGTTCCCTACAGTTCTCCAACTCCTGAGAGAGTTTGAGGTTTTCTGACTTTAAAACATTGTGTTCAGATAATTGATTTCTGAGAGAGATAATCTCTTTCTCAGACTTTAGCAGGTCTAAGCACAGTGCTTTAAATTCAGATTTAAAATCTTCTGAACTAAAATCAAAAGAGCTAATTACCTGATCTTCTTCAGGTTGAGTCTCTGAGTCTGACTCTGACTCCTCTTCCTCTGAATTGTGTTGTGAGGCATTGATTGCCATCATGCAGAACTCCTTTTCTTCTGCATCATCCTCATCATTACTGGAGCTGGAAGAGGCTTCTGACTCCTCTTCTGTCTCACTCCAGGATTCAGCAACAAACCCTTTTCTTGTATGCTTATTTTTGCTTGAAGAAGGTTTGCCATTTCCATTCCTTTTGGAGTCTTTCTAGTTTCTTCTTTCTTTTCTGTCCCTTCTGTCCTTGGTCTTGTTCTCTGGACAGTCAGGAACTATGTGCCCTGGTTTCCTGCAACCAAAGCAGATAATGTTTTTATTGTTGCTAATGGACTTGTCATACCTTGGCTTGTCCCGCTCCTTGTATGATCTTCTTTTGAAGTCCTTTCTGGCCATCTTGTAGAATCTTTTGGCCAACAAGCTGAGCAGTTCATCATTGCCTATGCTCTTATCTTCAGGCAGATCCTCAGTTGCCTTAAAGGCTATGGTCTTCCCTTTCCTTGTGGCTGGTGAAGCAGCCTTCTGTTCTTCCTCTCTATTCTTGATAAGTAGCTCATAAGATTTGAGCTTACCCAACAAGGCTTCAGTGGTGATTTCATTCAGACTTCTGGCATCCTTAATTGGCCAGATTCTAGAATCCCAAGTGCTGGGGAAGCACATTAGGATCTTGTCATTGAGTTCTGTCAGAGAAATCTCTTTGTCCAATGTCCTTAGTTCACTGACAATTAGACTCAGTCTGTTATACATGTCTCCCACTGACTCAGTCTCTCCCTTCTTGAAGTTCTCATATTGAGAGATGAGATGGGATCTTCTGTCCTTTCTTTCATCAGCTGAGCCTGAGACTATTTCTGAGAGCTTGTCCCAAATTTCCTTGGCTGAATTACATTCAGCTACCTTTTGAAATATGTCATCTGACATTATCTGGGCTAGTATGTTCATAGCCTTGGCATCAGCTACTTTCCATTTTTTGATGTCAGCATCTGTCCCTGATGGAGGTGGAACAGCATTTGTACTTGTGCTCTCTGGGGGTCTTGGACACACTGTCAAAACAGAATTAAATATATCTTCGTCAATAGAATTCATGTAAAGTCTAATCCTTGCCTTCCAAAGTGCAAACTTGGAAAGATTGCACACTGGAGGTCTGGTGCTAGCATAATCTTTGTTTTGGGTCATGATTTGTGCAAACAAAATCTAATAATAAAATATAAAAGAAAAACAGATCTAGTTTGGGATCTTTGGGTTCAAGTGTTAGCCTGTACAACCAATCAGGTATGGTATGTTTAACCAACCTCCCTCTGATACCAATTGAAAGTGCAACTAGATCTGATATACTCTAGAGGGGGGTGAATAGAGTATATGGTGCTTTAAAAACTTTTACAAACTTTTACAACAATTGTTGTAATATGTGTGAGCAGGGAAGCAGAAATAAATCTAATCACAGTACTAAGCTATGCAAAAACTAAGCACAAAAAAATCAAGGTCAGAAACAAAAAGAAAGCAAGCCAAAACCAGATGACACAAGGGAATATAGTGGTTCCCCAAACTTGGGTACATCCACTCTTCTACCACCCTAGGTAGGAATCCACTGCAGGATGAGTTGATCAGGTGTCCTGGGCACCAATAAGCTTTTGATAAGGTGCTCAAAAACCAAAGCAGATTTTTTGATCAGGTGTCTTGCCACCAATGAGCTTTTGACAAGGTGCTCAAAAACCAGATTCAAACTTTTGAAGGGAGTTTGAAAAACCCTTTACAGAGTGGGGGTGAGAGAGTGATGGCAGTCTTCTCTTTCTCAAACAACTGAGAAGACTATGTGGATGGATGTCAAAGCTCCTCCTGAATCCTTGAAATCTTCAGGAAGAAAAGCTTTGCTGAGGGTGATAGGCCTTCAAAGGTTGAACTCCAGCAATGGATGATTTCAGCAATAGCTGAAATGTTGAATGTCTGGAGTCAGGAAATATGTTGGCCTTGAACACTTTGAAAACTACAGAGATCTGAAGATTTGAAAACTTGATCTCCTTGGATGAGTGTTCTTCAGAATTCTTTTTTGACAGAAGATTTTTGAGTATTTTTCTGTAATCTGTATTCTCTCTCTGTGTATTGTGTGTTCTATTCTTCTTGTTGTTGTAGATTCAAAAAACATTCTGTCTTTTATTCTCTGGTACAGAATAGAATATTATTCTCTGTCAAGGATAGACGTTGGTCTGCATTGATTGCATCCTTAATTGCATAATCTCTTTTTGGAGGAAAGTCCACAGAATTATTCCTTGAAAAGTCCCTTGAAACTTGCTCCAGAATTGAATGAAAACGGCTAGCAAATCTCTGAATTAATTGCAGAATAACTCCTAACTGATTTGAATTTGAATTCTGGAAGTTATCTGAAATCGTCGAACTGAGCTCTGCTATCATCGAGCTGAGCTCAGCGATCTGAAAACACACAGTAGCAAGATAATCGTCGATCTGAGCTCAAAGATCGTCGAACTGAGCTCAGAGATAAAGATCCAAGGCAGAGTCAAAATCGTCGACCTGAGCTCACCGATCGTCGAATGGAGTTCGACGATATTATGAAGTTGAGCTCAGCGATCGTCGAATGGAGTTCGACGATCTGTCGAAGTTGAGCTAGACGATCGTCGACCGGAGTTCGACGAATCGTCGTGCTGAGCTCGACGATATGACTTAGTCTCCTAGACAGAAAAACTTGGTCTTCAGGGCAGCTTCCAAACCTAGACTTATAACCCTTAGACTCAATTCTAATTGACCTATTAAGCTATACAGAAGGTCAAGCAAAGGTTCCTAGAGACATAGTGATCCTGACCCAAATTACTAATAGGGTGTTCCAACAAAGTGTATCTTAATAGAGAGGCTACACATGAGTCAACACCATGGATCACACAATGAGGGATTACATTGTATGGTCCTATGTTTGGTGACCCATTGTAGACTGACATTGGTCTAAACTTGGCAATTCAGTCCTGCAAACATATAACTCAAACAAGACATAAAATACAACTTAATTAATCTTAGTTCAAGGGTGAATTCACCAAATCTGGGTTATTGTGGATACAATACCCAACACATATAAGGGAAGAAAAACATATATTTATTAAGTAAAAATGAGTTACAACGAAAGCTAAAAAAAACTAAAGAGAAGTGCAGAAATTTCCCTTACATAGCTTGGAAAAGCATCTCAGAGGCACCTACCCTAAGAAAAATGGTCCAAAAAAGAGAACAGATGACCTTACAGCAAACTTCTATTTATAGGCAAAAAATTTGGGTTACACACCTTAGGTCACAGGCGTGTAAGGGGGCGTGTAGCTACTGTTGCTGAGTTGATTACAGAGCATTAATTGTTTTGTTGACTTTTAGGTTGTACACGTGGAAGTCACGGGCGTGACCCTGCTGCGGTCACGTGCATGTATGGGGCGTGTCGGGGAGGTTTATCTGCGGAAGGCGTCAAGTCATTTAGTCATCGGCGCTGTCTTATCTGGGACACGTGGAATTCACGGGCGTGTCGCTGACTTTACACGGGTGTGTCCAGTGGCGTTGAGTGGCTCTCTACGGGCGTTGAGATGAGTTGATCTTAGGTGGAACACGGGCGCGTCGAGTCGGTTCTACGATCGTCGAGAGCGTGACACGGGGCGTGTTCAGCAGTTCGACGATCGTCGAATGCAGATCATTGAATTGGCGGCAACATCTGTTGGGATCAAAGTCACACGCCCTGGTCACAGGCGTGACCGAGAAGTACACGGGCGTGTACTTTGGAATTTTGACTTTTTTCTGAGAATTTCTGAAAAATAAAATAAAAGTTAGAAAATATTTACACAAAATAAACAATTTATTAAAGAAAAATAACTAAAAATGACAAAATTAAACTAAAACGACGTATTTAATGTACGTAAAAATAAGTATATTTACAACTTATCAAGTGGACTCAATGCTCTCAACGCGTTCTGTGCCATACTCGTTGATTCATCATATGACTCGACAAAGGCGTTAAGTGCACTCAACGCCTAAGTGTCATATCCGTCGAATCAACCTTTGACTCGACGAAGGAGTTGAGTGGACTCGACGAACTCAACGCCTAAGACCCGGATTCGTTGAATCAACATCTTGACTCAACGAATTGTTGAGTAAGCTCAACACACTCAACGCTTAATTGTGATACTCGACGAATTGCGGAACACACTCAACGATTAAGTGTGATACTCAACGAATCACTGAGTATACTCAACACACTCAACGCCAATATTCGACGAGTTAACCCTTAACTAGACGAAGGTGTTGACTTGTCTCAAAGCACTTGATGCTTTTCAGCCTGACTGAGCTATGTCTTTTCAACTCATCATATGAGCTATATCATACAAATCCAATCACCCAATTTCTCCACAATCTTATCTGCGACCCTGATAGGCTCATACTGATTTGGCAGTGCGGCTACATGCTTGATCACTTACAGATCACAATAGTAACACCAACAGTCTCCCACTTGATCTTGAAAGTATCAGTAAAAGCTTCACAAACAATGAGCGGCATCTAGCAATACATCATTGCTCCCTAAACAGTAAGAGTTTATAAACTCAAAAGCCATTGTGACCAATGTTATAGAATTGTCATGTCCCTTCGTCCCTTTCATCCATATAGAACTAGAGGTATATAATGTGTCACTGTCATAATTGTTCAATCTCAGTTTCCTGATCTAGAATGGACTTTCAGAAATTGGTGAGCCTAATATCATATATTGACTCAACTAGGCATAGGCATGCATTTCTCAATCCCATTCCATCAAGGGGACTGTGGATGTAACTCCTGTCATAAAGGAGGATAAATCTTATCTATGCTCACATGCATGCACCCAAATAATTTGTAACATACCCAATAACCAACTTTATCGTTCAACTTTCTCAAGACTGGACTTTTGAAAGCATCAAAGTACGCTCTTCCTCACTCGATGAATACTGTGAATTCAGGTCAAAGGACCATAAACACCATTGTCACTTGAGCCATACTTGTGACATATTTATATAACAATCCACAAAGTATTCTAATGGTGGGTTTGTCCAATACAACTTGTTCATAACAAGTACCCATGTGAGGACTTGATATCACAATATCATGACCTGTGAGGACGAGTCATCAGTCAACGCACATGATAGTCTTAAAGGTATCAACATCGCCCTTAGCTTCTAAGATGATACAACGACCAGGGACCTTTAAGAATGAAGCTTTTGGGATCATAGGTTCTCACATTCAAGTCACTACTTGACCTATGGAAGTAAACACTCTAAGGGCATTTATTTGGTTAACTACTCAATCACAATAGAAATAATAACACAATAAAAGAACTTGCCAAAATATATAAATGAAATGTATACAATACTCTATTCATCAAATGAATTATTACAGCCAACAAACATACAATCCACAAGACTCACACTAGGGCTGATCATTAAGGCATCACATACTCATAGATCAACAAGACTGTCATGCTTTCCCTATGCGAGAGGCTTTGTCAGTAGATCCGCAATATTTTCTTCAGTCGGGACTCTACTAATGCTCACATCTCCTCGATCGACAATCTCTCAAATTAGATTGAACCGCCAAAGTATGTGCTTGGAGCGTTGATTAGATCTAGGTTCCGAAGCAAGTACAATTGCACCGTTGTTGTCACAGTAGACATCTACGGGACGAACAATGCTAGGAACTACATCTAACTCGTCGATGAATTTCCTAATCCATATAGCCTCCTTCGCTGTATTTGCAGCGACGATATAGTCGGACTCACTTGTAGAATCGACAAATGTCTCCTGCTTGGAACTTTTCCAGCTAACAATACATTCATTAAGACAAAATATGAAACCAGACTGAGACTTTGAGTCATCCCTATCATTCTGGAAGCTAGAATCCGTGTAACCCCTTACAACGAGCTCTTCCTCTCCACCAAATACTAAGAACGTATCCTTAGTCTTTCGCAAGTACTTAAGGATATTCTTAACGGCAATCCAGTGACTTTCATCGGGATCAGACTGATACTTACTAGTCATGCTCAAGGCATAAGAGACATCGGGTCGAGTACATATCATTGCATGCATGATTGACTCAATTGTCGAAACATATGGAATCAACTTCATACGGTCCTTATCTTCACAATACTTAGGATACTGGTCCTTAAAGAGACTCACACCATGATACATGGGTGAGAATCCTTTCTTGGACTCAAGCATGCTAAACCATTTCAACACCTTATCGATGTACGTACTTTAGGTCAAACCTAGCAACTTCTTTGACCTATCTCTATAGATCTTAATATTAAGTATATAAGTCGATTCAGCAAAGTCCTTAAAAGAAAAGCAGTTCCCTAGGTTGTTCTTAACAACTTGTAGGATCAGTTTGTCATTCTCAATCAGCAGTATTTCATCTACATACAATATCAGAAAGACAATGATGCTCCCACTAATCCTCTTGTAAACACACGGTTCATCCTCGTTCTTGATAAAACCAAACTCTTTGATCTTTTCATCAAAATGTAGATTCCAGCTTCGAGAAGCCTATTTTAATACATTAATGGATCTCTGCAGCATGCATATTTTAGTGGCCTCACCTGGATATACAAAACCCTCGGGTTATGTCATATACACTTCCTCAAGGAGGTTTCCATTTAGGAAAGTCATTTTGACATCCATTTGTTAGGTCTCATAGTCATAATATGCAGCAATAGCAAGCAAAATTCTGATGGACTTAACCATGGCAACAGGGAAAAAGGTCGCATCATAGTCAATACCATGAATTTGCTTGAAACCCTTAGCCACTAGTGGCCCTTTGAATGTATGTACATTCCCATCCTTATCAGTCTTCTTCCTAAAGACCCACTTGCACCCTATGGGTCATACCCCTTCAAGTGGTTCCACCAAAATCCAAACTTGGTTTTTATACATGGAGTCCATTTCAGATTTCATGGCCTTAAGCCACTTCTTAGAGTCCGGTCCACTCATAGCCTCTTGGTAGGTTGCAGGATCATCATTATGATCCATAAACAACACATTACCTATTTGAGATACGAGAAATCCATATCTCTTAGTCTCAAACCTTGGTCTACCAGATTTACGTGGAACTTGTGTTTCCTGAGCAGGTTCTCTAGCTAAAATAACTTGTAGTCCTGGCTCAGGTTCCAATTCTGGTTCATTCACATTTTGTGGTTCTTGAACTTCTTCAAGTTCTACCCTGGAAGTCTTTCTATTTAAGAACTATTTCTTAAGAAAGACACCGGTCCTTACGGCAGACACTTTGCCCTCAGACGGTAGGTAGAAATAGTACCCTTATTTTCCTTAGGATACCCCCACAAGATAGCACTTATCTGATTTGGGTTCCAGCTTGTCAGGCATTTGACGTCGCACGTATGCCTCACAGTCCTAAACCTTAATGAATGACATACTATGACACTTCTCAGTCCATATCTCATATGGTGTCTTAAGAATCGCTTTCATTGGAACATGATTTAGTGTAAAAGCAGCAGTTTCTAGAGCAAAACACCAAAAGGAAACAGGTAGATCTGCATGACTAATCATCGACCATACCATGTCTAACAAAGTATAATTCCTCAGCTCAGACACACCATTATGCTGCGGTGTTCTATGTGGAGTGAGCTGTGATACAATACCACACTCTTTCAGATGATCACGAAACTCATGACTTAGGTATTTACCACCTCGATCAGATCAAACTGCTTTAACCTTCTTACCCAGCTGGTTCTCTGCTTCATTCTTAAACTCTTTGAACTTTTCAAAGGTTTTGGATTTGCACTTCATAAGATACATGTATCCATATCTACTGAAATCATCAGTAAATATAACAAAGTAGAAATACCCACCTCTAGCCATAGAACTTATGGGTCCACATACATCACTATGTACTATACCCAAGATATTATCAGCCCTCTCATTGTTTCCAGTGAAAGGGACCTTAGTTATCTTGCCTAACTAACAAGACTCGCATCTTTAAAATAATTCATAATCAAATGAGTCAAAATGATCCATCTCTATGGAGTTTGGATATACATTTCTCATTTATATGGCCCAAACGACAATGCCAAATATATGTAGGGTTTGAGTCATTCGTTCTTAGTGTTTTAGTATTTTTTTTATATTATAGATTTGATGGTCTAAGTTCAAAACATATAGACCATTAGACATATGGGCTATACCATAACAAACATCATTCTTAAATATAGAACAATAATTGTTCTTAACAAAAAAAGAAAATTCAACCATATCCAAGCATGAAATGGATATATTGTTTCTAGTTATGGAAGGAACATCATAACAGTTATCTAGTTCTATTACAAGCCCACTAGGCAAAAAAAGACGTAAAACTCCTACGGCGACTGCAGCAACTCTTGTTCATTGCCAACACGTAGGTCCACCTCCCCTTTACTCAGGAATTTTCTCCTTCACTGTTCCTGCACATTTATACAAATGTCAGAACAACATCTGGTATCCAATACCCAGGATGAAGGAGAAGAAAGGTTTATCTTTATAACATAGATATTTGAAGCGGAGGTCATACCTCCCCTCATCTTTTGTAGATCGTCAATATACGAAGGACAATTCATCCTCTAATGACCAGCCTTGCCACAATGTTAGCATTTCCTTTCTTAAACCAAGCCCTACTTCTTCAGTGCTGAAGACTGGGGCTCCAGTGCAGACTTAGGTCCTACCTTTGTCTTCTTGAATCCCTTGGCCTTGGCCTTGCCTTTATGCACCATCAGTATGGGGCTAGCAGGCTTAGCCTTCTTCATGTTAATCTCGGCATTTCTTAACATGCCTAGGACCTCACGTACTGTCTTGTCTATTTCATTCATGTTATAGTTTAAGACAAACCGTTAATAACTGTCGGGTAACGATTGCAGGATCAAGTCTGTGGCCAACTCTTGACCTAGAGGGTAGCCTAGTCTCTCAAGGTTCTCTATATACCCAATCATCTTGAGTACGTTAGTCCTTACTAGGTCCCTAGCTCATATCTTTCACTAAAACAACGACTTAGTGATGTCAAACCTTTCTTGACGTGCTTGCTCTCGAAACATTTTTTTGAGATGCTCGTCAATTTCCTTGCAACCCATATTCTCATGTTATTTTTGGAGCTCACAGTTCATGGTTGTCAGTATGAGACATTCGATGTCTAAGGAGTCATCAAGATACTTCTTATCAGTATCCTTATCAGCACGAGATGCATTCCTAGTAGGCTCATCAGGGGATACCTCTTCCAAAACATAGAGCTTGCACTCTTGCCTGAGAACAATCCTCAAGCTCCTGTACTAGGCTAAGTAATTCGTCTCGCTCAGCTTTTCCTTCTCAAGGATCACTCAGAGGGACCTGGTGGAATGTGAACCACTTACCATGAAAATTCTACACTGATCAAGCAAAGAAAATTAGTACTGCATTTCAAAAATATAATTATCCTTCAATTAAGGCTTTAATCAAAATAATCCTCACTATTTTTATCAAACTGATAACCCTCGATATCAATTCGAAGAGTTTAGCGAGTAACCCTCTTAGTGGACAAGATCCATATTTCACTAACACCATGATTCAGCTTTGGTTTTTCTCTCACAATGCAGCTATTTAGGTTGGCAACGCTTGCCAATTGCATCACAATGCAATTCCTATATGGCTGGTGAATAACTATTTATTCGCACCCATCATATGGTGCATGCCAACCCTATGCCTCATGGCACTCAACCTTTGAGGTTACCCAATTAAGTTTGACTTGATGTCGATAGTGGGATATCACAATTAGCCGCTCGCACCCTTACCAAGATATATTAATGCACCTTGTCTTGGCAAGCCCACACTTCATCGATCGAGGCAGCAAGAGTGTCATCCATTAGAAGGCATCTGAATACTTAATATTACTTAAGAGATTTTTTTTAATTTGTTGATTAACATTTAATCCCGGTTAACAATTAACCAATGTGCATATCCACAGAATGAAACAACAACAATCATAATCCAAATGCATACTAGAAGTGCACAATAAAAACATCATCAACACTTGATGAGCTGGGCTAAATTTAAATATCTAGAACACTTTTAAATCTTCAGATTTACATGCACTGGACATGAGCAACACGAACTCCACTTACACAGTAGACAAGCATGTCACTTTCTGTGTGAGATTCAAAATCTACCACATACTTGGTTTCACAAACCAACAAGAGTGACGTTTACGGTTAAGGAGTAGCAACAAAGAAATCACATGCGTTCTTGGTGGAGTTCCAAGAATAGATCTAGACATTTTAGAACACTTCTAAAATCTCCAAATCTATACGTCATAGATTTAGCAACTTCTGAATTGATGAATATTGCCCGAACCTCCCTTTGAAACCACTATTGGGTTTTTCTTCATGACACAAAACATTGTGCGCAGCGGAAATAAAGAACAAGAAAAGCCCAAAGAATTCAGATCTGTCAATATACATGAATCAAGAAATAAAACTTGTTGTAAATAAAATTACCTTTGTGGGATTGAGTCAATACTCAACCTAGATGCTCCAGAAAATTCAGCTGGCCACTACATGGCTCGAGTCCTGAGCATAGAAAGTATATTCGTGCCTCTACAGGAAATCCACACGATCGGGAGAACCCGTAGGAAATTGTCGAAAAAGCATTAGGTCGGGATAGGACACTCAGCGTCTCCATAGACTCCTAGATTTGTTGAAGGAGAGGCGGCTGCGGTGACACTCGCAGGGATCGAGATCGGCGACGGCGGCACGATCGGCGGAATGCTTCCGTCGATCTTTTACGTTTTGCATCTTTCTCACAGTACGGCTCGTGTGCTAAGAAAGATTGATCGCATAAAGTAGAAACCTTAAAACTTTTTATTTATACTCCAAGGAATTAATAAGACAGTTTTCACAGCTATCCGCAGACCCAAGACTTAGAATCCAGAATTTCAGCCAGACAACCCTTGTCTCGATGAATCATCGAGTATCCATGGCATATACGACGAATCGTTGAGTATTATCTTATACTCGACGAATCGTCGAGTAGCCATAAGATGCATGACGAACTCAATGACATCCCCAGTAGACTCAATGCTTAACTCTACAAAGGCGTTGAGTGGACTCAACGCTCTCAACTCTTTCTGCACCATACTCGCTGATTCATCATATGACTCGACAAAGGCGTTGAGTGCACTCAACACACTCAACGCCTAAGTGCCATATCCATTGAATCAACCTTTGACTTGACGAAGGCATTGAGTGGACTCAACGCACTCAACGCCTAAGACCCAGATTCATTAAATCAACATCTTGACTCAATGAATCATTGAGCAAGCTCAACACACTCATTGCTTAAGTATGATACTCAACGAATCGCTGAACTTACTAAATGCTTAAGTGTGATACTCGATGAATCGCTGAGTATACTCAACACACTCAACGCCGGCATTCGATGAGTTTACCCTTAACTCGATGAAGGCGTTGACTGGTCTCAAAGCAGTTGACGTTTTTTACCCTAACTGAGCTATGTATTTTCAACTCATCATATGAGTTATATCATACAAATCGAATCTCCTAATTTCTCCACAATCTTATATGTGACCCTGATAAGCTCATACTGAGTTGGTAGTGAAACTACATGCTTGATCACTTCCAGATCACAATGGTAACACCAACATGAAGGTCATCTGCTCTTTTCATTTGACCTGGACCTTCTATTAGGATGAGCACACAGTCATTATCCTTTTCTTATTCAATTGGAAGTGTGTCATCAATACTTAGTTTGTCGATTCTTAAATCTGCACCTGCAGCACTAGAAGAGCTTGGCATCTCATTATGAATCATTGAAGTTTCATCAAAAAACAACATTAATGGACTCTTCCACAAACTGATTTTTCAAGTTAAAGATCATATAGGCTTTGTTGTGGCTGCTATACCCAATAAAAATACCCACATAGGATTTTTCAGCAAATTTTATCAAGTAGGACTTCTCATTTTTAAGCACGAAGCCCTTGTTTTGAAAAATTCTGAAGTAGGCTAGATTTGGTTTTCTGCCTTTCATAAGCTCATAGGGAGTCTTATTGTGATACTTGTTGATAGAGGCTATATTCTGGACATGACAGGCAGTGTTCACTACCTCAGCCCAGAAATATTCTGAGAGAGAAGTGTCACTTAGCAAAGTCCTTCTATCAGCAATGCTATTTTACTGCGGTATTCTTAGAGAAGAAAATTCCTAAAAGATACTTGTTCTTTGTAGAATTTTGTCATGCTTTTATACTGAAATTTTGTGGCATGGTCACTTCTGATTTTGACCATAGTGCAGCTCTTTTCATTTTGAATCTGCTTGACAAAATTCACAAAGTTGTCTAAGGTATCAAACTTTTTCTTAATTAAGAACACCCAGGCTAATTTGGAATAGTCGTCAACAATCACAAGGGTATAGACTTTCCTACCTAGACAATGAATTGACATAGGAACAAATAAATCCATAAGCAGGAGGTAGAGACATCTCTCTGAATCCTTAGACCCAATGCTTTTAAATGATGTCTTTGTCTACTTGTCATATTGACATGCAGAACAAATGCCCTCTTTAATGCATATCAAGTTGGGTCCATTTCTGACCAACCCTTCACTGAAGAGCTTGTTGATAGCCTTATAGTTCAAGTAAGCAAGCCTCTTGAGTCATTTCACTAAATAGGAGTCTTTCTCATATTCTACAATACATACTGGAGAATCAGAGTCTAAACAGAAAAAGATAAGACAATAAATATTTCCACTCCTAGTGTCTATCAGAATGATCTCCTGATCACTTGATCTCTTGATTAGGCACTTATCCTTGTAGAATACAATGACATAGAGTGGATCACCAAGTTGTCTTATGTTAATCAGATTGTGTTGCAATCCATCCACATAAGCCACTTTTGTGATGAAGACTATGTCATTAGTGATCATACCATATCCTTTAGTTACTCTTTTATCTGAACCACCAAATATAACTTTGGGTCCATTCCTCACTGGAGTGAAATCTTTCAGATGGCTTCTTATTGTAGTCATGTGCCTGGAAAATCCACTGTCCAAGTACCATATAGGCATTTGATGGGTACTTGGACTAAACAACAATCATAAAATTGATTTACCTTAGGTACCCAAAAAAATTTACGTCCTAGGTTCTTGTTAGCATAAATAGTAATTTCTCTCCCAATTACAGCCTTGATAGGAAGGCTTATCTTTGCACTTGGCACACTAGGGTTGTGTCAACAGTCAATGGTAAAGTATCTCACCTTGCCACTACACCAGCACTCATATATGTTATATATCCTCTTTTAAACAGCCTTAGATGTGTATGAACCATCAGGTTTCTTTTGTTTAGTAGGGAGTGCAACAACCTTCTTCCTATTTCTCTCGGTAACAATCTGGCTAAATGTAATCCTGCAAGCTGATTCTCTTGGCTGATTTTGTCTGACGGCAACATGTGTCTGCTTTGTAGTTGATAAGGTGTTGATGGCATCAGAAATAGCTAAGTGGACTTGATTGCATTCTTGCTCACAGCCATATTCTTTATTGAAAGATCTTGGGAGGAGCCACTGCCTTATCCTTGAGTGTGGGTGCTGGAGCACCAAACACAAATGTTCCATGGTGAGCCATTTTGTATATCTGATCCCCTTTATTCTTATACAAAGGTATCAAGATACTTTCTCTCCATTGGTCTGGCATCCTCTTTGACTTCAGTATCTTATTGAAAAAACCTATAAGCCACAAAATTCCTTTATTTCTTAGACATTTCCATAATTCGATGGGTATATCATCTAACCCAATCGCCTTTCCAATTTTCATCATATTTAGAGCATCTTTTACCTCTAATACTTGAATTTTATGATAAAACGTTATTTTCTTATACTTCTCTAATTTACTTAACTCTTCCAAGTTCAATTCATTATCCTTTGTTTAATTATAGAGTTGATAAAAGAATATTTTTATCTCTTTTTAATATCCACATCAACCGTCAAAATGGTATCTGTTTCATCCTCTATGCATTTTACTTGACTTAAATCTCTTATCCTTCTTTCTCTAGTTCGAGCAATTTTATATGTGTTATGCTCTCCATCTTTGGTATCTAGTCGCTTATAAAATTCTTCATAAGCTTGACTTCTTGTTTTACTTACTGCTTGTTTAAATTCTTTTTTGGTAACTTTATACATGGCTAAGTTTTCATCATTACTACAAGCATAGAGTGATTTATATCTGGCCCTCTTTGCTCTCACTTTGTCTTGCAATTCCTCCTTCCACCACCAAGATTCTTTATTTGGGGGCGCACGATCACCAAGTGGCAGTACTGTCATAGGCTTGGAAAATTTATGTATTAGCATCCTCTCTATGAGGAGCTTCTCTTCAAGATCCTTAATGATCTTGCAATTTTGGTTTATGGTGCCAACTTGGATAATAGTGATTGTTTTCAGATGACTAATTTCTTTGTTCATTTGAGCTAGCAGTGAAGCTGGCTCAGATTGCATGGATTTAGCTTACTGTAGAGAAACAATCTTTTCAGCTTACCTCTTGATAAGCTTTTTGCTCTTCTTCAGAGCTTCCAGGAGAGCATAATAACTGTCAATCAGTTGATTGACATCCTCATCAGGTTCTGATATATCCTCCTCATTGGATGAAGAGGATGCTTCAGAGTCTGGGCGTGTCCCATAATCAGAAAAAGAAGGAGAGATTGGGTGAGAGATTACCATATCAGGGTCAGAATTGTCCTGATTTTCTTCAGTAGTTGTCGTGAGGCTGTAATCTTCTTTATTTTCACAGTCACTATCATCAGAGGATAGTGGTGCCCTCATGCCCACTTTAGTAGTATGATGATTAACATCCTCTTCTATGGAGATTAGACTAATATAGGCTTCTTCATCTTCAGATTCTGAAGTCTCAGAATCACTTTCTGACAAGCATGACTTCTTCTTAGCTAAGAAGCCCTTGTCCACCTTTTTATCTTCGTGATATCTTTTATCATCAGACCTCCTGCACTCTTCCCTTTTAGCAGAACAGTCAACAATGACATGTCCTGACCTATTGCAACAGTAATAAACCACATCAGTTTTAAAGTATTTTTTGTTTAGATTCATACCTGTCCACAAAGGGGTCTTTTTTGGACTTTCCAATTTAGCTTGTGGCTTCCTTGAGCTAGAGCTAGATGAGCCCTTATTTTTTCACTGCCTTCTTCTTCCTAGCATCTGTTTGAACTGTTTGGAGAACAAGGTTAGTTCTCCATCAGACAGTTCTTCTCCTGATGTGTTGGGATCAAAACTTTTTGACTCAGCAGACCTTCTTGGGGGAGAAGGAGTCATCTCCCTACTCTTCATAATGTTTTAGATTTGAAAGCCACAATATTTTCTCTGCTGAAAGACTCAGCAGCATCCTCTTCAGCCTTTCTAGAGTTCAGCTAAAGTTCATGTGACAGTAACTTGCCAAACAGATTATGTGGCAGTGTGTTGGACAAGTTACCTACCTCTCTTATGGCGCAGATCTTGATGTCCCACTTTTTGTTGAGTGATCTCAGGAACTTATCATTCATCTCATAATTGGATAACTTTCTGCCATAAGTTATCAGATTGTTCACAATCTTAAAGAACTTCTCATAACACTCTGCTATATAATTCTTTTTGCCTTGTTTGAAGGCCTCATACTGCTGGTTGAGAAGGGATTTTCTATCATCCCTTACTTCCTCATTCCCCTCCAAGTAGACTATCAAAGAGTCCCACATCTCTTTTGTAGTCTTGCAGTGAACAAGATTCTGAAAGGTTGAGTCAACAATGGCACTCACTATGACGTTTTGGGCCATCTTATCCATAGTGGACAGTACCACCTTATATTTTATCATTTCTGAATATTTCTTTGGAGACTTGATGTTGGCATCAATAACTGAGATCTTCATAGGAATGAAAGGTCCTTCTTCCACTGTAATGAAGATCCTGGGGTCTAAGACTTCCATGAATAGCCTCACCCTTTCCTACCATATTTCAAAGTTCTCTTTTTTGCATACTGGAAGCTTGATGGAACTTAGCTCTTTATGGTTCTCACCAGAAGTCATGATGATATACTTCCTCTACCCTTGGAGATCTTATTCAGACTGTTAGGTCTATATTGAACAAACTCGCTCTGATACCACTCGAAAGTCTTTTAAGGGTAGTTAAACACCTATAGGGGGTGAAAAGGTTTCTTTCGAATCTTTTAATTCTTTTAGAAGTTGATCTTGATGTGTGTTTATGTTAGTAGGTTAGCTTTCAAGAACACATACAATACATAGATTTTTTTAGTAGTTCTCATATCTAAAGTTTATCCACTTTTTCCCGTCACCTGTCTAGCAGTGAGCTAGATTCAGTCAACTCCTTCAAAACTCAGATAAAACAGATCTTACAGCTTAGATCCCTTCCCTGGATCTTACAACCCAGAGTTCTCTCCACTCCAATAACTCAGACTGCTCACAATCCTACCTCAGAGACAATCATATGTCTCCTACCTCAGTCTAAACAACCTTATAACTCAGAGTCTTCCAACTCCTACAGCTCAGAGACCTAGCCGGTCTCCTACCTTGGATCTTTATAAAGATCCTACCTCAGGCACAAGCCTTACCTTAGATCCTTCCCAGGATCCTTCACCTCAGAGTGACTCACACTCCAACAACTCAGACTGCTCATAGTCCTACACTTAACCTTTATAGAATATGCATACAACTCAGATCTCAATGAGATCTTATAAGATAGAATTAATGGTTTAGAAATTTGACGCAAGAGAAATTTTCTTAGTCTTCGTTTTTGGCTGAATCAACAGGCAACCCTTCTTTAGCACGGCTACAGGAAGAAAATTCTTCAGATTTTATTCAGCTTGTACTGTGTTGTATCTGGCAGAGTTCCTCTTCTTCAAGCTTGAAAAAGAAGTTATTTGAGTAGAATAGTAGGCTTGAAGATGATGAGAAATTTGCTCTGACTTTTGCAAAATTAGGGTTTTGAAAGATTGCCAAAAATTCTTCCAAAAAGTGTCCTCGTAAGAATTTAACCTACTTCGCTTTTATACAACGTCAACAACAATGGCTATATCCCTCTATGGTAAGCGACATGGCCGACTTTAAAGGTTGATTTATCCTGGGAAATAATTGTCCGATCAATATGGCGAGCCCTATATTTTACTAAACGATTTGCGTCGATTTAAATTAAGGGTGACGTCAGCAGACTTGACGTGACGCCAATGACTTAGAATATTTTTGAATCCCTACAGGAATTGAGTGATTCCATATGTCTAGACAAATTAGAGCTTTGACAGATAAGTCCAGAAGTGTTGAGTGAATTTCCTTCACTCGATGCATTTATACTTTGCCAAATTATGTCTATCGCTGAGGCGTTGAGTGAAGGTTCTTCACTCAACACATTTGTCCTTTAACACTTTTACTAAGAAGGCATTGACTGAGATTCCTTCACTCAACGCATTTTTACTTATCAGATTTTTTCTGAGAAGGCATCGAGTGTAAGTCCTTCACTCGATGCATTTTTACTTAGACTGATGCTGCCTATCTTTGAGAAGGCATCGAGTGTAAGTCATTCACTCGACGCATTTGTACTTAGACTGATTCTGCCTATCTTCGAGAAGGCATCAAATATAAGTCATTCACTCGATGCATTTGTACTTAGACTGATTTTACTGAGATGGCGTTGAGTGTAAGTCCTTCACTTGATGCATTTGAACTCAACAGCCTTTCTCTGAGAAGACGTCGAGTGTAAGTCCTTCACATGACAAATTTGTACTTGGTAATATTTTAGAGCTTCTCCACTGAGGCTTTGAGTGAGAGTTAAACTATCAATAATTTTTATCCTCTGGCATTGAATAATGTGTGGTCACTCAATGTTTTTGTACTTAGTCAATTTCCTGACTTCCTTTGACCATGCTGACTTTTTTCTAGCCATACTTCTGATACTTTCAGCCTGTCTAATCACATAATTACCAATATCATGCACATGTAAACTTAGACATATATCAAATACAAGTTTGTGTATATTATTGACTTGTGGACCTTCTTCAAATATGGGACATTGTGGTCAATGTTCTGAACATTAATATTTTTTAATTTTTCAATTTTATGATTAGCCACATCTAGCACATGCAATGTAGAAATAGAAGTTGGAAATAACAAGGAATTTTATGTTCTTACAGTGCACTTATAGGAGGCAAGATTTGAACATATAGTGTTGGAGCATGCATTACACGCTTCCTTGTTTGCTAATAACAAATGTTGTTTGTATTTGATTTTTGGGTGTTTTTGGTGTGCAGATAACACAGGTCTATCTCTAATGTCTTTTTGATGATGAATCGGATCAGAGTTGAGCTCGGGAGATATCGCCAGGTGATATTGAGTAACGTCGATAGGCGATAGCGCCACTCGACGCATTTTCGTTCGACGCTCGACGAAGTTCGTGGGAGACGTGGCATCTGTTACATCGCTATCGCCATACGGAGATATCCCGTATCGTCAGGCGATAGTGCAGGTTCGACGCTCACCGTATCTGTGATACGAAAATGAGGAGTTCATGGGCCGCGTGGCAGCAGTTACTGATATCGCCAGGTGGCGATACCCAGTATCGTGAGGCGATATCGCCAGAGTATAAAATCCATTCAATTTCTTGTAGAAATCATGAATTTGATTACCTGAAGTGTACTTTCCTGCAAAGATGATTCAGAGAGCTCCAGATCTCAGAGATACTCCATACTCTCAAGAAGGCCAAAGAACGAAAGATTGACGGCACGTTCGCAGCATTCGAAGCAACTCTAGCAAGGATTCATCAGCATCTTCAGGGCATTGTTTGAAGGGAGTGTCTAGCCTAAAGTGTTCAATTTGTTTTGTTCTTGTTTCTATTATTTGCTCATTATAATCGAGAGGGGAAATCGCCGCCTTGTGCGTGGCATCTAGGTCCTTGTGTGGCTTAGGAGAGAAACGGTGCCTTGTGAGTGGCGTCCAAGTCCAGGTGCGGCTTAGGGAGAAATTGTTGCCTTGTGTGCAGCGTCTAGATCATGATTAGATCTAATGGAGGCTAGTAGCAAGATCTAGGAATAGATACGCTTTAGCCTGCCGGTTGAACCGGCAAAAACACAAGTAAATTATTTATTTCATGAGCCTTTGTCTCTAGCTCTATAGAGACACTTTGTATTCAATTTATCTCTTTTGAAATATATCATTGTTGTTTTATCTAGTATACATTTCCATTCGTTAATTATATTATTTTTATTCATCAATTAAATTTGTCTGAATTTAAGAAAAATTTAAAGAACCCTTATTCAGCCCCCTCTAAGGGCGCCGTAAGATCTAATATTTGGTATCAGAGTGAGGTTACTCCAAAATCGATTTCACAACCGGGAGTAATGTCGCAAAACACTCACGTGTTTTCTGAGGGGCAAGGTATAAGTAGACCTCCCTTATTCACGGGCACTGACTACAAGTATTGGAAAGCTCGAATGCGATACTTTCTAATAGCACTAGACATCAATGTTTGGGGCATGGTAGAAACATGCTACACTGCTCCTATAACTGTAGTAGGAAGTGTCTCAATGGAAAAACCCAAGGATAAATGGGATGAAGCTGATAAGCTTCGCTATAAAAATAACTCTAAGGCAATGAACACCTTATTTTGTGCGTTAGATATGACTGAATTTAATCGTGTTTATGCATGTGATACTGCATATGATATATGGAATTTTCTTGAAGTTACACATGAAGGTACATCTCAGGTAAAGGACTCGAAGCTCTTCTAATTAGAATCAGAGTTTGAGAAGTTCAAAATGGAGGTTGATGGGGATGTAGACTCCATGTACACAAGGTTCAGCATGATAGTTATCGACTCAAGGATTCTAGGTAAGAATTTCTCAAATGGAGATTTGGTGAGAAAAATACTTAGATCGCTTCCCCTGGAGCTTAATCCAAAAGTGACTGCCATCTCGGAGTCACACGATCTAAAGTCTCTCCAAATTGAGAATCTAATAGGCAACTTAAAAACCCATGAAGTAGAGTTGAGGATTCAATAACAAGAGTATAGACTGGAGCCAAGAAAGAAAGCTTTGGCATTGAAGTCCAAGAAGGAAGAGGAAAGCGAGTCCGATGAAAGTGACGATGGAGATGAAGAAAGTCTGTTTGTGAAGAAATTCAGGAAATTCATAAGAAATCCTGAAAGAAAAAATTCTTTCAGGAAATTTTTCAAGAAGCAAGAATCTAGGAATAGGAAAGGAAAAGCCCAAGCTGCTGGAGAGGATGACGAAGATAGACCACCACCTGAGTGCTATCATTGCAGGAGAATTGGCCACATAAAGAGCAAGTGCCCAAAGTATCTCAAAGAGCTAAAGGAGAAGCAACACAGAGAGAAAGATAAGAAGAAAGTCCTGAAGGCGGAAACATGGGATGAAGCCACTTCTGAGGAATCAAGCAGTTGAGGATCAGAAACTGAAGAGGAGGCCAATATGTGTTTGATGGGAAAGAGCGTTTCATCACATGATGAAGGAATCAAAATCCAGAGTGACACTGAGGTAAATCCTGAAACTTATGATGATTTATATTCTGAATTTTTGAGAACCTGCAAATATTTAGATAAAAACCTGGATGAAATTCAATTGATTAAATCTGAAAATAAATTGTTAGTAAAAGAAAATTAAAAATTAAAAAAAATGAAGTAAAAGTACTTGGAAAGGAGAAAGCGACATGTCAAGAGGATTGTCCCTCCTTGACAAAGATACTAGAGCTTGATAAAGATCTCACTAAGACTCAGACTCGGGTTGAAACTCTTACAAGTGAGAAAGAGGTCTTAGAGAGATCTCTAAAATTTTCTCAATCTCAAGTGGAAGGAAGTAGGAAGTCCTTCGCAAATCGATGCGGCACCATTATTGCCGAAAATAATGTATTAAGGGGACGAGTCCATGATTTAGAAATGGCCACTAACAAATTTGGAGTGGGCCAAAAATCACTAAATATGATTTTAGCAAATCAGTAATATGGTTCTGAAAAATTCGGACTCGGATACTCACCTAAACACTATCGCCCGGCGACATCCACTGTCGCCAGCGATAAGAAAAAGTACAGAAAATCTTTTTCCCAAGTTAAAAATAATAAAACTACTGTCCCTGTAGCTTCCAGCAAAAGGTCAAAATTTATTTTAAAAAACCTGTCGACTTTTTTCATCAAGTGTGCCAAATATAATAAGTTTGGTCACACAACACACACTTGTAAGAATACGGGACGCTATTCTGTTAAACAAATCTGGGTACCTAAGGCCTCCACCTATTCTATGGGAGGAACCACTTGGGTAACTGGATCTTTACTCTCATCCTCTTTCTAGGTGTGTTGGCAGGCTAAGTAAAGAAGACGTGTGGTACTTGGACTCAGGGTGTTCCAAGTACATGACGGGCAATAAATCAAAGTTCCTTAGCCTAGAGATGAAGAAAGAAGGAGTGGTTACTTTTGGTGACAACGGGAAAGGAAAAAATCATCGGCATTGGAGTAGTTGGTAACAAATCATTTACTATCTCAAATATTTTGTATGTTAAAGGTTTGAAGCATAATTTAATCTCTATAAGTCAGTTATGTGATGTTGGCTTAAATGTCTTATTTGACTCGTCTTCGAACTTATACAAAATTATTAACTCCAAAACAAATGATACTGTTACTACTGCTCCTAGGTTTCAAAATGTCTATATAATTAGATTTAATGATCTGTCACATTCTTCATTAAAGTGATTTATATCTAAAAATGAGGAGTTAAATTTGTGGCATAGACATCTTGGACATTCTAGTTCCAAGCTAATTATAAAATTGTCTCAAAACAAACTTGTTAAAGGTTTACCTTTTTTGCATTGAAATTTATAGTTTTTATGTTGACAATGTCAAAAACGAAAATTTTCAAAGTCTTCATTTAAAAGCAAAAATGTCGTTTCCACCACTACGCCTTTAGAATTTATACATATGGATTGTTTGGTCCTGTTAATACACTAAGTCTAGGCGGTAGAAAATACACCTTTGTTTTGATTGATGATTATTCTCGCTTAAGTTGGACAATTTTCTTAACGTCTAAATCTGATGCATTTTTAGAATTTTCTAAATTATGTATGCGTGTTCAAAACGAACTAGAGTTAAAAATAAAATGCATTCATTCAAATCATGGAGGTGAATTTGATAATGAAAAATTTGTTTCTTTTTGCAATGAGTTAGGAATTAAACATGAATTTTTCCGCTCCTCGTACACCTCAACAAAATGGTGTGGTAGAGAGGAAAAATAGAACTTTGCAAGAACTAGCTCGCACTATGCTATTTGAATACAAATTAGCCAGATCATTTTGGGTCGAAGCTGTTAGTACTGCTTGTTATGTTATTAATTATGTTATGCTTCGACCTCTTTTAAAATTAACACCTTATGAGTTATATTTTCAAAAGAAATCAAATGTGTCTTTTTTTAAAGTTTTTGGTTGTAAATGTTTTGTTTTGAACACTAAGGATAATTTAGGCAAATTTGATGAAAAGTGTGATGAAGACATTTTTATTGGCTATTCTTCAACGAGTAAAGATTACAGAGTTTATAACAAAAGGACTAAAATGGTTGAAGAATCTGTACATGTTAAATTTGATGAGTTTTTCTCTTGTGTAAAAGCTAATAATACAGGTAAAGATGAAGAGTTCTCCCCTCTACAAAGGTTGGATGATGATGAAACCCTTGGAGACAAAGATAAAGAAAAAGAAGTCGAACAAGAAGAAGAAGAAGAGCAAGAATATGTGCCTCCAAGCGAACTAAGATTCTCAAAATATCATCCCCAAGATTTGGTTATTGGATAACCGTCAAGAGGGGTAAGTACACGATCATCCATACGTGAGTTTTTCTCTAATATGTGCTTTATTTCTGATATAGAACCTAAAAGTGTTGAAACTGCTTTGAATGATAATTCTTGGTTTTTAGCTATGAATGATGAGCTTAATCAATTTGAACGCAATAATGTTTGGAAGTTAGTAGAAAGACCATCAAATCATCCTATTGTAGGGGTTAAGTGGATTTTTAAAAATAAACTAGATAGTGAATCTAGGGTCACTAGGAACAAAGCTAGACTAGTAGCAAAAGGTTATTCACAAATAGAAGGAATAGATTTTTGATGAAACCTTTGCACCCGTAGCACGTTTAGAAGCAGTTATAATATTTCTTGCATTTGCTAGTTTTAAAAAGTTTAAACTATTTCAAATGGATGTTAAAACTGCTTTTCTTAACGGGTATATTAAGGAGGAGGTTTAGGTAGAATAAGCTCCAGGCCTTGTTGATGTTAAATTTCCTGATCATGTTTTTAAATTAGAAAAAGCCCTTTATGGTTTGAAACAAGCATCCCGAGCATGGTATGATAGATTGACTATTTATTTATTAAAGAATGATTACAAAATGGGTAATGTTGATTGTACCCTATTTGTTAAACATATTAATGATGATCTTATAGTTTTACAAATATATGTTGATGACATTATTTTTGGATCCACAAATGAAAAATTATGTGATAGTGTTATAGAAATTATGAAGAATGAATTTGAAATGAGCATGGTAGGCGAACTCACTTATTTTCTTGGATTTCAAATTACTTAAAAGCATGATGGAATTCTTATTTGTTAATCTAAATATATTCATGATGTTTTAAAAAGATTTGGGTTTAAAAATCTAAAACAAACAAATACCCCCATGAGTGTCTCATTAAAGTTAGGAAAGGATGAAAGTGGAATATCCATAGATCAAACATTATATAGAGGAATGATAGGATCGCTGTTATATTTGAATGCCTCTAGACCTGAGATTATGTTTGTTGTATGTTTATGTGCTAGATTTCAAGCTAATCCCAAAAAGTCTAATTCAAAAGCAATTAAACACATTTTTAGATATCTTATTGGCACATCTAAGTTAGGTTTGCGGTATCCTCACAACAATACCTTTATATTACATGTCTTTTTTGATTTTGATTATACTGGTTGTTCATTAGATCACAAAAGCACCAGTGGCACCTGTCACTTACTTGGCCCTTCACTAATTTCATGGTCGAGTAGGAAACAGAATTCTGTTGCCTTATCCACCACTGAGGCCGAGTACATGGCACTAGGCAGTTGTTGTGCACAAGCTCTATGTATGAAGCAAACTTTAGAAGACTTCGGAATTGTTCATGAAACAATTAAATTAAAGTGTGATAATAAAAGTGCAATTGACTTAACATATAATCCGGTTCATCATTCTAGGTCCAAACACATTGACGTACGCCACCATTTCATAAGAGACCAC
Source organism: Platanthera guangdongensis (assembly GCA_039583875.1). Taxonomy (NCBI): domain Eukaryota; kingdom Viridiplantae; phylum Streptophyta; class Magnoliopsida; order Asparagales; family Orchidaceae; genus Platanthera; species Platanthera guangdongensis. The sequence continues at coordinate 98,755,132 of CM077158.1, read as the reverse complement.
ATAAAACAAAATACGATCAAAGTCAATTTTATAAGCACTGATTCACAGCTTGCGGATATTTTCACGAAACCACTTCCAGATTCCTATTTTTCATTGTTAAGATTAGAACTAGGAATCCTAGACATTTCAAACTAATAAATCGCCATAGTAAGCTAAACAAGAAAAATACTTAAATTGCTAAGAACATGAAAAATTAAACCAAAATAAAAATACATAAACCATGAATGTGAACATCACATACTGATTCTTATTTTATTACAGCAGCACAACAACACATACTAAGTCCCACATAATATTGCAGCACAAATTGTTTTTAAAAATTAAGAAACTTCACTGTCGCCGGCGATAGTGACTGTTGTCGGGCGATAGCGTTAACTTGCCCAGTCATCCCGAAAATCTTCAGAAATTTCTACTATCACCTGCGCTTGTCTCCTCTTGATCATCAGCTAAACTGTGCTCACTGCTCCTCATCCAGCATGCTCGGCGAGTAGATGTACGGGGAGGCTCCATCACCGAATTCTCCCATTCTGCCGTCTCTGATGGAGTGGGCTATAACTTGAGGCTTTTTGTTAGAAATTTAAAAAATTTCTGAACTCCCAAAAAAATTTTCTACACTTCCCTCATGTGTTCTTCGAACGCAAGTCGTCCAACCCTTCTCGCAACGATCCAACTCTTAGAATTGGCGGGTTACAAATAGTGGACACAGGTTCACTACTCCTTGATGACCCTCCTCGTGTTGATCGGTCGATGGAAGGTGTTCCACTCGTCGAAAATATGGATGGAATACAATCGTTGAAGTACAAATCCGGGTCTATACAAGTGTATTTCTTATATAAAATACGTTGGATGATGGCTCCAAGTGGTAGTGTATTTAGTTTCTTCAAATTAGGACTCTATAATCTAAATACATAGCGTATTATCGAAAGGATAAAGTCTGTCATGTCAAACGGCTCCCGCTCCAAAATCATGTATGTCACATAACTCAGTTGAGCCGTTATCTTCCGTGTATCACCGGATTTGAGTCGGACAGTGTGCCTCAATATGTCTTGCACTAGTCATTCATCCTCAGTGAGCATGGTCGTATATTGAATAAGTATTTTGGTGGAATGTCCATGCAAAACCAAATTCAATAGTGTTCAATCTCTATCCTTCTGATAGTTCTTTACTACATCTAAGGTATTTTCATGCTCTATTAACCCAAACTCTTCTCTAAGGTCGTAGTGGGTTATCTCTACTACATGTCCATGTATCTTAGATCGTACTCCACCATTCAGTTCCTTGAACCACGGATCTTTGAGATAATTATAGAACTCTCTAATTAGTACGGAGGAAAATGTATTTGGAATAATAATAGACATTATTCCTGCCATTGCTAACAAATCATGGATGTGTGCATGACAGGCAGGGTCGAATTCAATTACCCGTCTGATCCCTTTGTTAGTATTTTCAATTCCTGGAAATGTTTGATATGAAGAATATGAATCACTGCTTGTGCTTCTATGGGCTTTGGAACTGGAAGCCATTGCTGCAAATAAAAATATTTTTTAAGAGACAAACGGAATCTTTTTTTTTATATCGCCATCCGGTGATACCCATTGTCGTCGGGCGATATCAGAAAATGGTCTTCCTCCATTTCCGACTCCAGATCTGGTTTTTTACTCATCCAAACTACCAGATCTGAAATTTGTTATTAACAAAACACATTTAAAAAGACTTAGATCCCTAAATATATGCACATTTTACACCAACACAAAAACAATTTCTCATGATCCATCTTACTTCAAAACTTGGAAATTTCTCATCTAGGGTTCCATGCTCCCCTATACCAACACTTAGATCCACAAAAATCTAAAGCATAAAAGCAAAAAAATCAAAGTTCCTTACCTTGAGCTTAGGTTTTCGTCGTCGTCCGCTCTGAGTTCCGTGACCTGCCTTCAGGAAAAACAGCTAGATTTGATACCTCATACTTAATGCCACCATTTTTATATTTTCCGCACTATCGCCAATCGGCGATACCCGGTATCGCCCGGCGACAGTGACAATTCACTATTTCACCAATTATTCTTCGTTACTCAGATTTAGGCATGGTGTGATGTTCCCAATAGCTTGGTTCCATAGTTCAACATTCTTATATCTGCTCTACATACTTAATTGCTAGTGTTCTTAAACTCGTGAAATTGTTTTCGCATGCCTCTAAGTATAAGAAATTTTTTAGTTATGATAATGTTCTTTCACTCACGGTCGTGCAAATCTTCATATGCATTCACCTTACTACATGTGTGAATTGTGAATGTTCTACCATAACCACTAGTATTTCATGTTCCTACTAATGCTTTATCCGAGTTTGTACAGTGCACCACTAATATTTAATAATCCTATATGCTCTCACAAGTGAATTCGGACTCCTTTGTCCAGCCAAACATAAAATGTGATAAAAAAATTGTATGATCCCAAAAGTGCACACCTTTGGTGATACGTTTCACACAACACAAAAATAATAATAAAGGGCTGACAAGGAACCTCCACCAAGCACTACATACCCTCCTTATAAGTCTTAATAAGCACTGTGAGGTTGAGCACCTTGTAAAGAATTGTAAAGTGTCTTGTGCAAATCTTTAACTGGATAATTTCTTTATTGTGTGCTCTGAACTCTTGGGTACGAGTATAGCCCCGCATATCAAACTCTATGTTATGTTATTTTTTAACATTCCTGTGTTCTTGTATTTTTAAGAGCTTGCATAAGGGTTTTCGACACCATATCACGTGTACACAACATTATCCACTCTAAAAGTTCTTCTTATGAGAATTGGACTGAAACTTTTTTACAAAATATTTTTCACAAGTGTATGTATTTGTGATATAGTTGGTTGAACATTGCCAATGTTAGTGTTTACTCATTTCTTTCTTTACTATACATTGCTCACCTGTCCTATCTAGAGTTTCTCCTTTGTGTTTTTCCTTCTTTCGCTTCTGCCCCACTCTTATCTATCTTTTGACAATACAAACGGGGGAGAATTTTCAAAGCAAATCATTCATATACACTCATAAGAATTTTCATATACACTCATAATCCTTATGTTAACCACAAAAAAGTTCACTATGCTTCAATTTAGGTGGAGAACACATGTAGGGGGAGTGTTTTATCCAAGAGCAATTTGTGCACATACACATGCTTCGTCTTCATACTCAAATCGGGTGGACCTTATAACATTCATGATTTCTTTCTTAATGGATTTGTTATTATCAAAAGGGGGAGATTGTTGGAGCATGCATTCCACGCTTCCTGGTTTGCTAATAACAAATCTTGTTTATATTTGATTTTTGGGTGTTTTTGGTGTGCAGATAACACAGGTATATCTCTAATGTCATTTTGGTGAAGAATCTGATCAGATTTGAGCTCTGGAGATATCGCCATGCGATATTGAGTAACGCCGACAGGCGATAGCACCACTCGACGCTTTTTCGTTCGACGCTCGACGAAGCTCGTGGGCGACGTGGCATCCGTTACATCGCTATCGCCAGACGGCGATATCCTGTATCGTCAAGCAATAGTGCACATTCGACACTCGACATATCTGTGACGCGAAAATGAGGAGTTTGTGGGCCACGTGGCAGCAGTTACCGATATCGCTAGGTGGCGATACCCAGTATCGCCAGGCGATATCGCCAGAGCATAAGAGTCTTTCAATTTCTTGTGGAAATCATGAATTTGATTACCTGGAGTGTACTTTCCTACAAAGACGATTCAGAGAGCTCCAGATCCCAGAGATACTCCATACTCTCAAGAAGGCTAAAGCGCCGAAGATTGAGGGCATGTTCGCAGCATTCGAAGCAACTCTTGCAAGGATTCATCGGCATCTTCAACGCATTGTTTGAAGGGAGTGTGATTAAAGTGTTCAATTTGTTTTGTTCTTGTTTCTATTATTTTCTCATTGTAATCAAGAGGGGAAATCGCCACCTTGTGCGTGGCGTCTAGGTCCTTATGTGGCTTAGGAGAGAATCGTCGCCTTGTGAGTGGCATCCAGTCCTTGTGTGGCTTAGGGAGAAATCATTGCCTTGTGTGCAGCATCTAAATCGTGATGAGATCTAGGGGAGACTAGTAGCAAGATCTAGGAAGAGATATGCTTTAGCCTGCAGGTTCTTGATAGAAGAACCGACAAAAACACAAGTAAATTATTTGTTTCATGAGCCTTTGTCTCTAGCTCTAAAGAGACACTTTGTATTCAATTTATCAGTTTTGAAATATATCATTGTTGTTTTAGCTAGTATACATTTTCATTCTTTAATTATATTATTTTTATTCATCAAGTAAATTTGTCTGAATTTAAGAAAAATTTAAAGAACCCTTATTCACGTCCCACCCCCCCCCCCCCCTCTAAGGGCGCCGTAAGATCCAACATATAGTTTGTTTGTCATCATCATCATCATCTTCCATTGATGAGATTCCATATTCCCTTCCTTTTGATGTATTATCTTCTTTCGTTCCCTTGTATGTTCACTACATACCTGTAGAAAAGAAATCATAAGTATTTTCAAAAAAAATCAAATTTCAGAAGTGATAGGCAAAGTATAAATAAGTTTAAAAATATTTTGGTCAAGAGCACAAAATAAATTATTCATTTATTTTGCATTTAAAAACATTTCAGTTTTATTTAAAATATTTATGGGATTATTAATAGTAATATTCCAAACATCTTCATCTAAAGATTTAAGAAAAGTTTCCATTGATAGTTTTCACCCTTTATAATTTTCACACATCAACAAAGGTGGTGCTAAAATTTTTTCATTCAATAAATTTTCATCCTCTCTATTGTAAGCGAGATCATAAAAGCATCATTATTCACGGTTGTGAAGCCATTGTGGAATAACCTGCCTTTAATACCACGTGTTGGATCTTTAGGCTCCTTCAAAGGGGGGTGAATAAGGACTGAAAGACTTTGGCTTCATTTGGCGCGGCGGTGGCGTTTACTCCGGCGGGTGGAAAGGGAGGTCTCAGACTGGAGGGAGGGAGGCGAGGCTGGAAACGGAGGCGAAGCAGGGCAATTTTTCCTTATTGTGGGAGCAAACGCCACAAACGTCGGGTCGACCGTTTGTTTTTCCGCCCTATGGGCGGCGTTTGCTCCCGCCACCGGCGTGAATATGTCGAACCAATTGAACCCTTTGTTTTCAAGGTTAGCTAACACCTAGAGGGGGGGGGGGTGAATTGGTTTTAGGTCTCTCTTAAAATTTTTTAGACCTATACATTATTTTGCTATGCTTGGTGATTAGTTAGTTAAGCTTTCAAGACCATCAACCAGAAGACACGGTAATTTTATAGTGGTTCCCCAGTTTATGGGTACGTCCACTGTCCCTCTCCGCCTTTATAATAGTGTGTTAGACAAGTCTCTACCCCAATACTCGGCACGTTAAGAGCTTATAACACGATCCTGTGGGACCACTAAGTCTCCTTCAAGACCTACAACGCAAGCTCAAGACCCTACAACTCAGTGATTCAACAATCACCTACCTCAGGATCAAAAGCCCTACAACTCAGAATGGAAGGACAACCCTATAGTCAGATCAATAAATGACCCTACCTCAGCCTTTATAATACAGGATTACAACTCAGATTCTACTCAAAATCCTACAATCAGCTCCAGGACTGGATCCTACAGAGAATAGAAATGTTGATGAATAGTTTGACACCAGAGAGTAATCTCTGTGTCTGTCTTCATGGGTTTAGCATATTTCAAACTTATCTTCTTCGCAGCAACAAGTTGAAATGATCTTCAGAACTGGGTTGTTTGCACTTGAAGTAACTTGCAGAAACATCTGCCTCTTCTATTTTAGGAATCAGTCATGATCTTGCTGTCATAAATGAAAATCGCAGTAGTTATCTCTTTTTGTTTTTAGCTTGACTGAACTAAACAAGATCTTCAGGCTCGGCAGCAATGGCGAGGAAGAAGATGTTCAGCCACAATACGAAATCAAAAAAACACTAATTTCTTGCTTTGTTTCAGCGAATCTTTTCCTTTTATATTCAGCAAATCAACGGCTCTTTGCACTGTGGGTCCAGCGTAAAAAGGACAAGTTCCCACCTTCCTTCTACAGAAAACGACAAACGCTGGTCGCTGCCGCCATTCAAGGCATACTGCATCATTCCTACAAAGAATTTGAATTTTGTTTGAAAGTGCAGGTTAGATCTGATATACTCTAGAGGGGGGGTGAATAGAGTATGGTGCTTGCTAAAAACTTTTTACAACTGTTGTTGTATTCCTAAGTGAACAGGGAAGCACATAAAATAAAGCAAACACAACAACTAACTAAACACAGAGGAATCACAAACCACAGCCAGAAAACAAAAGAAAGTAAGCAACCAGATGACATAAGGAGCTATAGTGGTTGCCCAATCAATCTGGGTACATCCACTCTTCTACCACCCTAGGTAGGAATCCACTGCAGGATGAGTTGATCAAGTGTCCTGGGCACCAATGAGCTTTTGATAAGGTACTCAAAAACCAAACCAGATTTTTTGATCAGGTGTCTTGCCACCACTGAGTTTTGACAAGGTCTTAGAAACCAACACAAACTTTTGAGGGGAGTTTGAAAAACCCTTTACAGTAGAGAGAGAGAGAGAGAGAGATGAGATGATCTTCTCTGTCAATAATTAGAGAGAAGATAGTGGATGTTGTCAAAGCTCCCCCTGAGTTCTTGAGTTGTTCAGGAAGTGAAGCTTTATAGTAGGGTGATAGGCCTTCAGAAGATTTAATCTCCAGCAAAAGATGATTTCAGCAACAGCTGAAATGTGTGGTGTCTGGAGTCTTGAATGATGATGGCCTTGAACACTGGAATCAAGAGGGATCTGAAAATTTTAGTATGTTCATCTCTTTTTGTGATGTGTGTTCTTGTAAGAGTTATAAGACTATGAATATCTGCAGCTCCTTTTTTTTGTTGTTGTTCACTTGTTGATGATGTTCTATGTATGCAGCAGGGATGAAAAACTGATCTTTTATTCCTTAGATCTGAATAGAATATTTTTCTGTACAAAATAGCCGTTAGCCTGTCATAAATGACTTCCTTAACTGCATTTTGTCTTCTGGAGGAAAGTCCAATAAAAACATTCCTTTGAAAATCCCTTGAAACTTGCTCCATATTAATTGAAAATGGCTATAAGATCCTTGACATAAATGCTGAGAATAATTCCATAATTGTCTGAATTTGAATCTTGAAAAACGTCGATCTCACCAGAAAAACGTCGACCTGAGCTCTACTATCATTGAACTGAGCTTAGAGACTGGTCTTAGACTGAAACAGAGATCGTCGATCTGAGCTCAACTATCATCGAACTAAGCTCAGAGATAGAGAAACAAACTGGAGACAAGAACGTCGATCTGAGCTCGAAGATCGTCGAATGGAGTTCGACGACTCGTTGAAGTTGAGCTCAGAGATCGTCGAATGGAGTTCGACGATTCGTCGAAGTGAGCTCAGCGATCGTCGAATGGAGTTCGACGATTCGTCGTACTGAGCTCGACGAAATGACTTAGTCTCCTGAACTGAAATATCTGGTCTTGAGGGCAGCTTTCAAACCTAAATACTAACCCTTAGACTCAATTCTAATTGACCTTTAGATCTATACAAGGAGGTCAAAACAGATTTCCTAAAAGACATAGTGATCCTTACCCAAATCAGTAATAGGGTGTTCCAATAATCTCCCCCTATTTGGGTTAGGATTACTATTTACAGATATTGGAAAAATAAAAACATACAAAGCAGAGATATAACAAACAAGACATTGCAGAAACACAGACATTATCTCAGATAGTTCAGAAAATAAAATATACTATCATCTTACAGAATCATTCCTTTTCCTTGCTCTTTATAAGAACTATTTCTCTGTTGGGGTTGAGAGCTTCTTTCTTAGATCTTTTGTCATCAGCTACACCTAGAGAGGTTTGATGTTTTGGCCTGGGCACTATAGCTTCTGGATGCAGCTTCATATAACTTTCTGAATCAAAGAATTTGCTGGAGGAGTATCTCTCAAGTTCTTTCTTTCTTTGATCTGATAAAGTAGTAATATTTGATGCATCTTTTCCTTACTCTCTAGCCTTCTTGATTTGGTCCAAAGCAGCCAATTCTTTCATTCTTGCAGTCCATGAGGTGGGATTATTTTCTGGATCTTCAAATGGAACAGTAGGCTCATATCTATTTGAAGAATTATTTGGAGGAGCTCTGGAAGAGACTAGATCTTTAAGCTTATAAGGGAAGGGACCAGAAGTAGTGTTAGATGGACCTTGTCCTTCCCTTTGATAAGGATGTTGCCTGGAATATACTCTGAGTCCTCTTTGATTTCCTCTGTACTGTCCTCTTCTGGACTGGTAACCTCTAGATTGATTTCCTCTATACTGGGATCTTCCTTGAGGTTGATATGAATTTTGGCTTCTGGCAGTAGATTAGAAGGCAGAACTACCACCTGTACCTCCATCAGGTGAGGGAGGAGGAGGAGGATTGAAATGAGAAGATCCTTTGTCATACTTTTTTTTCTTCTTCATAGCTTTCAGTTGATTCCTGGAATATTGCATACAGGGTTCTATAATAGGGCAATCATGCAGTATGTAGTATGGAATATCATTTATATCTTTCACTTTTTCTGGGGGAACTCTCTTCATAGCCTTGCTTCTTGCTTTCCTTTTCCTTACAATTGTTGCAGAGGAATCATCTGAGTCAGTTCTAAACTGATCACTTTCTGAACTTTGATTATCATACAATGCATCAATCCTTTTGAGATAATCTTTCTGTTGTTGAGACTGAGCAGAAGAGACAGCAGAAACAGCAACAGTAGCAACAACAACGGCAGGAAGTGGAGTAGAAGCAACACTGGCAGAAGGAGATATGGCAGTAGGTTCAGAAACAACAGCAGTAATAGAAGCAGTAGTAACAAATGAAACTAGAAAATCAACTTCAGAAAGAGCAACAGCAGCAGTAACAACAGGCTCAAGAACAAATGTCTCTGTCATATGCATATCCTCAAAAATAGCAATATCAAAACTGACAGAAATATCAATAGCAGTAGTTGGATCAGTGTGAACAGTATTGAAGGAATTTATATAAGAGCTTATTAAGCTGGGGTCACATCTGGAAATAGGCACAATGGCATTAGTAGGGTCTTCAGAATGCTGGACTGGAAGGTAGTTGAAGTACACAGAATCAAAAACTGAGAACAGTGACCTGAGGTCCACTGTAATGAATGCAACAGATGCAACTGGAACTTGGGCTGAAGTTTCTGCAGCAGGCAATCTCTCAGCTTCATAAGGCATCTCCCCCTGCCTAGATTCTGTGATAACTGGATCAAGGCACCCATAAGAACGGATTGCCTGAGGAGGAAGAAAAGAAGATAGCCTGGCAGACAGCTCCTGAACTGTTTTTAGAAGTGGAGCCAAAGAGGTCTCCAACAAGAGGGATAGCCTTGGAGGTATCAGCTCATATAACCTGTCTGCAAGGGCTGGAAGATCTACTTGCTCAAGAGGGACTTGAGTAGAGGTAGGGATGGATGAGGTAGAAATGAAGGTTGGAGCAGCAGGAGATGTTGGTGGAGAACCTGTGGATGGTGGAAAGGATGGTTGGGAAATTGGAATTGTGGAGATGGAAGAGAGTGGAATGGAAATGGATGGTGTGAAGGATGGTTGAGCAATTATGTCCTGAAGTAGTTGTTGATAAGAGGTGGATGAGGATGGGGGCTCAGTAGGGGATGAAGGAGAATCATCCATATAGGAATCATCTATAAGAGTGAAAGATGAAATATGAGATGATGAATCAATATCCAGGTGTGGGTAGTGATGTAGAGGATGGAAGATTTCTTCAGTTAATGGTGAAGTTGGAGAAGGAATTGAAGTTGGAGATGGGGTGGAAATTATGATGTTGGTTGTGACTGTAGTAGATGAAACAAGAGGTGGAGGAGGAGGAGATGAAGCAGGCAAGTCTTCTGCAGGGGCAGAAACCTGAGGGGAAGAGACTGAAGCAGTCCTTGTGCCTGAAGTAGAGATTGCACAGGGCCTGCTGGGCTTTACAATCTGCCTGTCCCATTTTTTAAATAGGGCACAGGTGATCCTCTTGGTGGCATTGATGTGCATCTCACTGGAAACAAGCAGTGCAAGGCATCTATGGTGAAGGAACAGCCCTAAAATCCTTCCAAAATTAACAAAGTTCTTGTTAATCTTTTTCTTAATCAAATCAAAGAAAACTTATCCCTAGTTGAGTTACTTCTTGTCCACCAGGGCACCCATCAGACAGAGCTGATACCTAGATATGGTATCATGAGCTGAGTGTTTGGCCAACAACACTTTTCCAACAACATCAGCTAGAAATCTGTACTCAACAAACAGATTTTTCTTAAGCAATTTGCTATGGTTTGCTTCTGAATGACCCATCCTTTCAAGAATATTAGAAAATTCCTCTCGAGAAAGCTCAACAGAATCTGCTCCAGAATTCAATTGAAAAACCTCTATCAAAGCAGCAGGTGTTAGAGATACCTAGGTTCCTGATATGGTTCCAACCACTGTATTCTGATCCATGTTATGGGCAGTATAGACCCAATCCTTTATCTCATCTGCAGCTAATTTAATCTTTGTAGTCATTATGGTAACTAGATGTTGGTCTTTGAAAATTTCCAGAATGTCCTTGAAGATTTGATCGTTGTTGTTGAAAGAATCCATGTCGATATCAAATCCAGCGTCAAATTTCATTGTGGCCAAGATTGCGACTGATACTGCCATTGATTCCTGCAAAAATGAACAAACAAACGACCAAGTGTAGAGAAGTTTGGAGGGAAAGAGAAAATTTGCAGAGAGTATGAAAGCGCAAAGGGAGAACGACGGCCGAAAAATTGAGTTTTATATTAAAGTTCGACGCAAAAAAGGAAAGATTGTTGAACTCTGTTCGACGATTTGGGCTTCTAAAGGAAACTGAAAGGTCATTAACATCGTCGATCTCCGTTCGATGATATTGTAGAGCGTCGAGCTCCGTTCGACGATCGCTGACCGGAAGAAAGATAGGTTAGCACTATCTGAGAAGTGCTGAACTCTGGTCGACGATTTCGGAAGTTGTCGATCTCCGTTCGACGATCTGGGGGAAAATCATCGAGCGCAGTTCAGAGACCAGAAACACTCTATACACTAGAAAAAGCACTTTGATTTGCCTAGTCTTGGTCATTTTTATATTTTTGAAAATCTTGGATCTTATTTTAGATTTCCTCCATCTAACATTCCTAACTGATTTAGGAAGAATGTATGTTTCTTTTCATCCAAGGGTTTGGTTAAAATATCTCCCCTTTGCAAATCAGTTGGGATATATTGAAGTTCAATTTTATTTTTCTCAACATTATCCCTTAGAAAGTGATGCCTAATTTCTATGTGTTTTGTCCTACTATGGAGGACTGGATTTTGTGCTATGTATATATCACTAGTATTATCACAAAATATTTTAGACTTTTCTAAGTTGTAGCCATAGTCTAGGAGTTGATTTTGAATCCACAAGAGTTGTGAACAACAACTACCTGCAGCCATATATTCAGCTTCAGCAATTGAAGTTGACACAGATGTTTGTTTCTTGCAAAATCAGGAGACAAGTCTGTCACCAAGAAACTGATAAGTTCCACTGGTGCTTTTCCTGTCTATTCTACATCCAGCATAATCAGCATCTGAAAATCTAGTTAAGTCAAATGCTGAATCTTTTGGATACCAGAGACCTAGATTTGGATAACTTTTTACATACCTAAGAATCCTTTTTACTAAGGCTAAGTGTGACTCTCTAAGGCTCACTTGGAATCTAGTTCATATGCATGTAGCAAACATTATGTCAGGTCTACTAGCTGTAAGGTACAATAAAGAGCCAATCATTGCACTATATGTTGTCTGATCAATAGGTTTCCCATGTTCATCAGCATCTAATATAGCATTGGTAGGCATAGGTGTTTTCATACATGATGCTTCAGACATACCAAATTTCTTAACCAATTTTTTTGCATACTTGGTTTGAGAAATAAATATGCCTTCAGCATGTTGTTTGATTTGCAATCCTAGAAAGAAGGATAGCTCACCCATGATACTCATTTCAAATTTAGAATGCATTAGATTGGAAAACCTTCTGCACAAATTTGAATCAGTAGAACCAAATATAATATCATCTACATAAATTTGTACTAGTAGGGTATGAGACTTATGGGTTCTAATAAAAAGAGTTTGGTCTACTCTACCCCTTATAAACTCATTTTTCAGAAGAAAGCATGCTAGGGTCTCATACTATGCACTAGAAGCTTGCTTTAGACCATATAATGCTTTATGCAATTTGAAAACATAATCAGGATGAGTTGAAGAGATAAAACCTGGGGGTTGTCTGACATAGACTTCTTCTTTGATATCTCCATTGAGAAAAGCACTCTTTACATCCATCTGGTATACTTTGAATCCTTTGTGTGTTGTATATGCTAAGAAGATTCTTATGGCCTCTAACCTTGCAACTGGTGCAAAGGTCTGGTCATAATCTATCCCTTCTTCTTGAGAGTACCCTTGAGTAACTAGCCTTACCTTATTCCTTACAATGACTCCTTGATCATCCAATTTATTTCTGAACACCCACTTTGTTCCAACAATGGAGTGATCCTTTGGCCTTGGTACTAGTTCCCAAACTTTGTTCCTTTCAAATTGATGCAACTCTTCTTGCATTGCAATGATCCAGTGTGGATCTTGCTCTGCATCTTGAATGGATTGAGGTTCAATTTGAGAGAGAAAGCAAGTGTGCATCAGGTTTTGGTTGATCTGATTTCTGGTTTGCACACCAGCTGAGATGTCTCCAATCACTTGGGAGATTGGATGGTCTCTTGATGTTACTAAATCAACAGGAGATGTTGATTGTTCACCAACCTGTATTGTTGTTTCCTCTGGTGGTACAACAACTGGCTCTTCAAGAAGTTTCTCTTCAAGATGTTGAATGTCTTCTTCATCTTCACTGCTTTCATCTTTTTGAATGATTTGTAACTTGTCCAAGTCTTCAGCAAGAGAGTGTACCTGCAAAGGTTTTATGGTAGAGGTATTCTTCTCCTTGAAAGACATGTTAGATTCATCAAAAGATATATGAACAGATTCTTCAATTTTGAGAGTGTATTTATTATATACCCTATAAGCTTTACTGATCATGGAGTATCCTAGAAACACTCCTTCATCAGCTTTAGCTTGAAATTTTGCTAAGTATTTCTTGTCATTATTATGAATGTAACAAATACGACCAAAAATTTTAAAGTAATCTACTTTAGGTTTCTTCGCTTTGAGTAATTCATAGGGAGTCTTGCCCTTCAGTCTATGTATTAAACTTCTATTCAACACATAGTTGGAGGTGTTCACTGCCTCTGCCCAAAAGGATAGAGGAAGGTGAGCATCTGTCAACAATGTAGTAGCAGATTCAATAAGGGTTATATTTTTCCTTTCAGCTACCCCATTTTATTGAGGAGTTCTAGGAGTGATCCCTTCACTCTGACAGAACTCTTGCATAAGAAGAGAATCAAACTCTGTCCCATGATCACTTTTGATCCGGGCAATGTGAGTATTGAACTCACTCTGTATGCATTTGAGAAACTCAGTCAAACACTTAAAGTTATCAGACTTCTTCCTTAGAAAGAACACCCATGTGAATCTAGAGAAGTCATCTACAACCACTAAAGTATAGGATTTCCCTCCTAAGCTTTGTATTGTAATGGGTCCAAAGAGATCCATGTGTAACAGATACAAAATCCTAGGTGAATCACTCTTATTAAGTGACTTGAAACTATTTTTGGTTTGCTTGCCTAATTGACAAGCCCTGCAGAGTCCTTCCTTCTTGTAGGGGCCAGAAGGTAGTCCTCTAACAAGGTTGTCCTTGGATAGCCTAGCAATGGCTCTAAGGTTTATATGTCCTAATCTCTTATGCCATAGTTCATTAGGTCTACAAATAGAGTTAAACAAGCAAATATCTACCTTGGTTGAAAGAAAGTCTACAAGATAGATGTTACCTTTCCTTTTACCTGTCAACACAGTTGTGTTATCCTCTGATTTGATCTTGCATAAGGATTTGCTGAAAGTCACTTGATAGCCTTCATCACACATTTGACTGATACTAATTAAATTGTGCTTCAGTCCTTCCACATAGGCAAGGTATACATGACGAGACACAGATCTTGCATTAATCCACTATCAACTTTACAAGGCAAGGTATACATGACGAGACATGATTTCGGCAAGTACAAAGGGAAGTAAAGCAAAACAATCTTCAATCCGGGCGGACAGCCTCTGAGACCGCTGAGTCTGTCGAGACCGCCGAGACCGCCAAGCCACTGCTGCTACTCTGAACTATGGAGTCCGCACAAACCGCGCGGCCAACCGGTTATTCTGCTGATGCCCGCTCTACAAGCCTCCGCCGAACTGGATGAACAGACCGCCAAACCCGCCGAGACCGCGACTTGGTTATTGAACTTAGACTTCAATTGATGGAGAGAAACTAGTTGGTTGCCACACGCGACATGCTGCAACTGCTGATTGTAAACCGCAAACTTCACTGCTTCTTGACCTTGATCTGAACCAGACGCCCAGCTTCACAGTGCTAGCTGCTCAACCTGCATACTGCATCCAATTAAATCTCAAACCGCGCGACCTGGAAACTCGAGTCCGCAACAATTGATCTAAGCTCAACTTACTATTTACTCAGTTACTGTAGACGTGTCGGGGGGTCTATTTATAGGCGGGGTGAGGAGTGTGGTCACCGCCCTAGTGAATAGAGTCACCGCCCTAGCTCGCAGCTAGCAAAACCCAGTCCGCCGAGTCTGCAAAGACTTAGCCGGATTCCAGCCACTCACCAGGGGCCAAGTCAAGGTCAGTCCACCAGCAGGCGGACAACGCACCAGTCCGCACACATAGTCTCACGCGGACATAGCAACATCTCATTCACTGCGTCAGACCGCACGCTACATGCGAACACGACACCAGCCCGCACTGCTTGCAATCACTACACTAGTCTGCCACACTATATAGTACACGAACACAGCCACAGCCCATACTGCATCAGTCTGCATGCTATATACAAACATGGCGATAGTCCGCACAGCTCGAGAATACTGCCTCAGCCCACCATATGAGTCCACGACCAACAAGCAGATCGCTCGGTCAACAACGGACACTTCGAACACCCTGGACTTGTCACAAAGTGTGACTAAGTCCAGCAACCCACCAAAGTACTGGCGCGAGCTTGGCAGACACGAAGCCAAGAACGCCAACATCATGAACAGTCCGCCACCATGAATGCGGTTATCACCCACCGCATCACCGGTGAACTCGGCAAGGACCCGTGCCGATCTCCAAAACCAGTTCTCCATAATGAACTCTGTGGACTCCAGCTAAGTCTGCCAACTTATCGTGAACTCACTGCTAAACCGCTCGATTACATCAAGAACAAGATCTGTAGAACCACAGGCTGGGCTAAGCACGCCACCAAACCGCCATAGACAGTCCGCTCAGGCCACTTCACTAAACGCCCAAGCCGCCAAGACTACCAAGGCTACTGACCACCCAGGCCGAAACAACAGTCCGCTTAGGCCGCGGACTCAGACCGCTCAGACCGCGCGGTCTGCTTATTCCACAACTTTCACTTCATAATTTTCAACACTCCCCCTTGAAGTGAGAAGTGGTGATCAAGCCTAGCAGTCCTCGTAACCGTGTAAACGGCACCTTCGACAACGGCTTCGTGAAGATGTTTGTGATGTTGTCCTCACTCCTCATATGCTCCACCATCAGAGATCCCTCCAACACCTTCTCCAGTATGAAGTGGTGCTCAATCTCGATGTGCTTGGTCTGAGCGTGACAAATTGGATTATTTATCAGTTTCAGGGCACTCTCATTGTCACCGCTCAGTAGAGTAGGACCGCGCACTTCTTCATAGACGTCCTCTACTAGTCTCCTAAGCCAGATGTCTTCCCGAGTTGTCAAGGCCGAAGCCTTGTATTCCGCTTCCGTAGTAGCGACGGACACCGAGTCTTTCTTCTTGTTGCACCAAGAAATACTCCCTGATCCACAAGTGAAGACTTAACTGGATGTTGACTTCTGATTGTTTGAATCTCCCCCGTAATCAGCATCTGAGTATCCTTGAAGAACAATCTTCGTACCTCTCCTATACAGGAGACCCATGTCAGAAGTGGCATTCACGTACTTCAAGATATTCCTAGCCACCATCAGATGAGGCTTCCTGGGCTCCGCCATATGCTGACTTACTCGACCAACCGCATAATCAATGTCTGGACTTGTAATCGTCAGGTAAATCAAACTCCCAACTAGAGCCCGAAACACCAAAGGATCCGGAAGAATCCTCCCCTCATCCTGCCGAAGTTTGATGCCAGAATCAAATGGAATAGAGCTACTCTTCCCCTTCTGCATGCCAAATCGCTGAACGATCCATTCCGCATAGCCCTTCTCGGACACGAGTATGCCGCTCTCCTTCTTCTCCACCTCCAGTCCAAGGAAATGGTGGAGTTCACCCAGATCCTTCATCTTGAATCTGATAGCTAGCTCTGCCTTAAGACTAGCTACTTCCTCCTTGGAGTTTCCCGTGATGATCATGTCATCCACGTACAACAGCACCAGGACTAGAAGCTCCCCCTTTTTCTTGACGAAGAGGCTTAAATCTGAGTTTGAAGTCAGATACCCGCAGTACTGGAGGTATTCTGCAATCTTCCCACACCAGGCTCGAGGAACCTGCTTCAACCTATAGAGCGCTTTCTGGAGCTTGCAGATATAGTCCGGATGTTCTTCAGATATGTGCCCGAGCGGTAGATCCATAAAGATGTCCTTGTCAGTCTCCCCGTAAAGAAAAGCATTCTTTATGTCTAGTTGACACATCTTCCAACCCTGGCAAGCAGCCAAAGAGATCACCACCCGTACTGAAGTCATCTTCGCCACAGGACTAAATGTCTCCTCATAATCATCGTCGTACTGTTGTGAAAACCCTCGAGCTACAAGCCAAGCCTTGTACCGCTCGATTCTTTCATCTGTCTTCTTCTTCAACTTGTAGACCCACTTGTAAGTAACAGGAGTAACGTCATCCACCTTGGGCACCAAGTCCCAAGTTTCATTCTTCTTGAGGGCAGCCATCTCCTCATTCATGGCATTATCTCACTCCTTTACTCCAGTTGCCTCTTTAAACTTTGAATGCTCCCGCTCATCCAAGGGGTCTGTGAAGAAACAAGTAATGAAGCTCACCATGTTTCCATCGCAATACCGAGCTGGTGGCTTAATGATACTCTTTGATCTCCGAAGATGCTGCACCTTGCTCACCACCTCCGCTGCTTCTTCAGCACGAACTCTGTTCTCGCGCACACTTGGAGCATCGCTCCCCCTGTTTCCCGAACCAGAAGCTTCAGCCCAGAGTTTGAAACACCTGGAGCTCTTGGTGACACAGAGAACTCCACCTGAAGATCTTCAGCAACTTCCTCCTGCCCTTCATCGCACCCTGCTCTCATGTAGTTCAACAGTACCACATCCATACGATGTTAGTTCATCAAAGACAACGTCTGTTGAAACAAAGAACTTCCTTGTCGTAAGATCCATGCACTTCCACCCCTTCTTCCGCTCATCATAGCCCACAAAGACAAGCTTCCTCGCCTTTGCATCAAACTTGGTCCTCTGAGCATCCGAGATATGAACATAGCAGGTTGATCCGAACACCCGAAGGTGTTCCACACTCGGCTTCTCCTTGAACATCATTTCCACCGGAGACTTCATGTTGATTGAACTTAGAAGCATCTGATTGATGACATATATTGCGCAGGCCATTCCTTCCGCCCAGAAGGACCTGAGAATGCCCTTTGCATGAAGCCAGTATTTGTAAGTTTATGTCAAGTGACGGATCTTCCTCTCCGCTACTCCATTTTGTTGTGGAGTATGAGCACAAGTAAGCTCCCTCTGGATCCAGTGCTTCCTACAGAAACTAGAGAACTCAGATGAGACAAACTCACCACCGTTGTCTGATCTGAACTTCTTGATCCGCAAGCCAAACTGGCCCTCCATCAGCTCCTTAAACTCCACAAACAATTGGAAAGTTGCCGACTTCTCCTTCATAATACACCCAAGTGTATCTTGAGTAATCATCAATCAACACAAGCATATATATGCTGCCTCCAAGACTAGCAGTTACTGTTGGCCCCATCAAATCACCATGGATGCATTCCAATGGTGCCTTGCTCCTCGTTTGTGACTTATCAAATAGAAGGTGATGAGCCTTACCATACTGACATCCTGCACAAACATGGTCATCTCCATAGGATGATAACTTTGGCAAGCCTTTCACTAGGATCCTCATTGACACAGCCTTGATCTTGTCCATCCCCATGTGCCCTAGTCTCTCATGCCAGATAACCGCGCTATCATTGGCCCTCATCCGACCAACATAAGAGCTTTTTGATAAGACAAACAAGTCTCTTACTCTTCTCCCTACATGAGCAACATCAGCCTTTACCGCTGATATGTTGCAGAGAAACCTTACTTTTGTTGGGCCAAACAGAACATGAAAGTCCGTGTCGACTGCATTGGTCACTGAGAAGAGGTTCTTCTTCATGCCGGGTACGTGATACACACTCCATAGAGTAAGCGAACCCTGAGCACTCTCCAAATAAACAATGCCCTCCTTCTCTACAGAATGAACAGAATCATCAGATGTAATAATTGCTTCATTACCTGAGAATGGTTGCGAAGATGAGAACTTCGACTTGTCTCCAGTGAGGTGATGGCCACACCCTGAATCTACTATCCAGTCATCTTGGTAGTCAACAGTGGAAAGAGCACGAACACACGTGCTTGTCAAGAAAGCTCCTCCCCACCCGGCTTCCTCAGAACTGGAACAAGCTCCCTCCTTACCTGCAACATGCCCAGGTTGCAACTTGACCTTGCAGTCGTGCTTGAAGTGACCTGCCTGATTACATCAGTAACACTTCAACACTTTCTTCGAGTTCTTCTTAGGAGCAGAGCCCCTCTCTTGCTGATAAGAGGTTGAAGGCTCTTCTTCAATAACATGCTTCTTCTTCTTCTACCATCTCTTCTTCTTCTTCTTCTTCTTCTCAGTGATGAGAGCTTCACTACCTCCTTCAGAGATAGTCACACCGGCCATCTGCCTGACAAGCTCTCCTGTGACACTAACAAGTTTTCCAGCTCCACCAGAGAAGGTTGAGTTGCCCACACCTGCATGGAAGTCACAAAGGCCACATATTCCTTCTGCAACCCGCGAACTATGTGCCTCTTCAACTTTGCTTCAGAGATGGGCTCATCAGGTTCCAATGCTGATATTTCAACGCACAGTTCTTCATCTTCAGAAAGAACTTAGAGACAGAAAGATCACCTTGAGTTGCCTTAGCCAACTCATTCTCTAGGAATTGCGGGCTTGCCACATTCTTCCTGTTGAACATGTAACACCCTCATCCGTCACATGACGTATAACAGAAGGTCCAGCTGTAACCCGACGCCATATACCACAGACAGTCAGAAGGGTTACATAAGAATATTCAAAGTATCCAATTAAGACTACTCATCCTACACAGAGTATTCTAGTGAAAGCTTTTAAAGTTGAAAGAACATAAAACTTAAATCCAATAAACATGAATGTCCACAACACACTACAGGAATGAAACCCAAAATACACTGAAAGGGGAACATGGCCTTATGGCCTTACAATAGTTCACTTAATAAATAGTGTTTTCCATACATCGGCTCGCAGGCAGGCCACATATGATAAAAGTAAAGTACAACTATTCTTTACGACCTTCTAGGGACAGCACAGCAACATGGGCTACAGCCCGCTATTTGGTACTCGGCTCCGCAGCACCTGCAAGCACATTCCACCGCACGGTGGCAAACAAAGCAACGGTCAGTTAAAAGCCGACCAAATTATAACGACCCCGCCTCTAGGTCGGGACGGCGGTGCTCTTTCCCTGCATTACATTAGCCCAGCTAAACAATAAAGTGCAACTATATATTTCGCCACAGGTGTAGGCTCGCACGGCCAAACACCCCATGCACTCAGGGCACATTAACGATGAATCCTGTCATTATATCATCTTCACCATCACCCCGAGGATGGCAACAACATGTGAGCATTTAGCCTTTCTGACAACCGTCTAAGGCTCCCGAGTATGCCAACGGCCAGTCCCCGTCTTCGGGTCTCTCGCACCGAACCACATAGCCTAGGTCCAATTCCACTTTCTCATTGCTCATGCCGCACATACAATTTAAGTGCTACGCGCGGGCCAAGCTTCTCTCGGATCCCAAAGTTTTCCAAACAATCTCATAACCCAGTTATGATCAAGCCCGGTTCCCAGACCGCCAAGTTAGCAGAACATGTTTCTGCTCAGTTTTTCGGGTGCGCCTTGAAGCTAACCTCTAAGGATCCCTGCTGCAATCTACCGTGTAGAAACCCGAAAAACCCAAAGCACGGAGTCTTCTCCGGCAAAACATATCAAATGCAACATCACTGATCCAGACAATACACGTCCGGGTAGGCTTCACACACAATTCCTATGCCCGTACTTACGATTCCGGACTCTATATGCAACACAAGGGGGATTATTCACATCAACTCCAAGGAACACCACGCACTCACCGCACACTCGCGGGAGCGGGATTCCCTATGTAGAAAGAAAGAGCTTCACATGCTCAAGTAGAGAATCGTTACCCTTGTAGTCCGTTTTGGCACCATGGAAAAACTACACGGACAGAACTCTTCGCAACGAACTTTCCTCCACAAATCCGCTCTCAGATTTCGAAACGGTGCTCCGATGCTCCGCCGGCGGCCGGAATCCCTTCCTTCTTCTTCCTCTTTCCAACTCCTAGAGAGAGAGAATGGTTGGAGAGAAATGAAGGATTAACTCCCCTATTCACGGCCATAACAGAGCAGGAAACCATCTTGGCCGTTGGATCTTAATTAAAGAAAACGAACGGCTCAGATCCGTTCAAAAATCTCCAGACCTGGGTCGAACACGGCTTGGCACACGGTCGTGTCCCATGCTGTGTGCCTCGCTCCAGGCACGATCGTCGAACGGAGGAAAGACACACGGGCAAAGACAAGCTCGTGTCTCACCTGACACGCCCATGTTCGGGGGCGTGTCACGCATAATCGCCATGGCAACGGACACGACCAAAAAGAACACGGGTAGGGACACGTGTAGGCACACGCCCGTGGCACTTAGCCGTGTTTCTAGCCGTGTCCTTCTCGGGATGAAAACGACCAAAAAATACCATCCAGACCTGGCCTTGGACACGCCTGTGTCCTAGGCCGGGTACCCATATACAGGCACCAAAAATCCCCTTATTTGCGACCGACTCAAATATAATTTTCGGGGCGTTACAAATCTCCCCCACTTAAGGAATTTCGTCCCGAAATTTAGTAAAGGTACACAAATCTAAATAATACCTGAGTGGAATAACTCGGGGTATTCCTCCAACATAGCTTGCTCTCGCTCCCAAGAAAGCTCGTCACGTCCGCAATTATCCCATCGGACTTTAACAATACGGATATCCTTGTTGCGAAGTCTCTTGACTGCAACATCTTCAATACGTACTGGCTTGACCCTTGTGGTCAACTCATAATCAACTGGTACTTGATTATCCGCAATGATCTGCGAAGGCTCTTACACTGCCTTACGCAACACCGATACGTGGAACACGTCATGCAGCCGACTCAATTCCGCCGACAGCTTCAATCTATATGCCGCCTCGCCAACACGCTCTAGGATTTCAAATGGTCCAAGGTATCTCGGACTCAACATCTTCAAGCGTCGAACCCGCGATACACCCTTGAACGGCTTGATTTTTAGATACACCATGTCGCCAACATTGAACTCCACGTTCCTATGCTTGGCGTTATAGTACTTTGACTGTCTATCCTGAGCGATCTTCAACCTTTCCTGAATTGTACGCACCATTAAAGTGGTGTCTTCCACCGCTTGACGTTTATACAACTTCATTTCGCCTGCCTCCAACCAAGACAACGACGTACGACACTTCCTCCCGTACAAGGCCTCGAAAGGCGCCATCCCAATACTTTCCTGAAAGCTGTTGTTGTACGAAAACTCCACCATGTACAGGTGATCCTCCCAATGCTTTCCGAAATCTAGGACGCACATGTGAAGCATGTCCTCCATAGTCCTGTTGACCCTCTCGGTCTGACCATCCGTCTGTGGATGAAATATTGTGCTGAAACTCAGCTTAGTTCCCAACATACTATGCACCAACCTCCAATCCTTCGACGTAAAGCGTCCATCTCGGTCACTAACAATACTGCGGGGCACACTATGCAATCGTACAATATTCTCCATGTAGAGTTTGGCTAACTTTTCCACCAAATCTTCCTTCCTGTTTGGAATAAAGTGTGACACCTTTGTCAACCTATCTACGACCACCCAAATGGCGTCGTTTCCCTTCTGTGACTTCGGCAAACCATGCACAAAATCCATAGATATGTCATCGAATTTCAATTCTGGGATAGGTAGGGTCTTCAAGAAACCTCCGGGCCTCTGGCATTCTGCCTTCACCAATGCACAAGTACGACACTTGGCCACATAAAGTGCTACATCATTCTTCAATCCTGGCCACCAGAATAATTTCTTCATGTCTCTAAACATCTTCGTGCTTCCCTGGTGGATTGAGTACTTGGTATGATGAGCCTCATACATCAACTCCTCCCGAAGATTATCCGCACTAGGGACGCATAGGAGACCTTCCTTCCTTAGCAAACCATCTTCAACAACAAACTGGCAATTTGACCCATCCAAAGATTCATCCAAGATATGCTTCATGCTGTTATCCTGAACTAGAGCCCGTCGAACTCTATCCGCTAGGTCACACTGCACCTCTGTCCAAAACAGTTTTTCCTCGGCACTAGACTGCTTGTCGACGCAAGCTATCTCCAAAGCCTCCAACTCATGGACCAATCTCTCATCATGTACCGATAACCAGTTGGCCTACGCCGGAGTCCTGCGACTCAACGCATCCGCCACAGCATTTCCCTTCCCAGGCACATAATGTATCTTGAAGGTGTAGTCCCCTAAGAACTCCATCCACCTCCGCTGTCTCATGTTCAGATCCTTTTGGTCCAACAGGTACTTCAAGCTCTTATGATCGGTGTAAATATCGACCTTCACACCGTACAGGTAGTGCCTCCAAAGCTTTAGAGCAAATATCACGGCCGCTAACTCTAGGTCGTGGACCGGATATTTTCTCTCGTGAACCTTCAACTATCGTGAACCATAGGCTATCACTCTCCCTTGCTGTAACAGAACACAGCCCAAACCATTACCCGAAGCATCACTATACATCTTGAACCCTTCGGTTCCACTTGGTGAACATAAAATAGGCGCCGTGGTCAACCGCCTCTTCAACTCTTCAAAAGCTTGTTCGCACTCCGGAGACCACACAAACTTCTGGTCCTTCCTTGTCAACATCGTGAGTGGAAGTGCTATCCGTGAAAAGTTCTCTACGAAGCGCCTATAGTAGCAAGCAAGCCCCAGAAATATCCGGACTTCCGCCACCGTAGTCAAAGTAGGCCACTCCCGTATTGCCACTATCTTCGCCGGATCCACAGCTATCCCCTCTCCACTAACAACATGACCTAGGAACGCTATCGAGGATAACCAGAATTCACACTTGGAAAACTTAGCATACAACTGATTCCTCCTCAACGTCTCCAACACCATGTGTAGATGATTGTAATGGTCCTCCTCGCACTGCGAGTACACCATTATATCATCGATAAATACTATCACGAAACGATCCAGGTACTCTCTGAACGTCCTGTTCATGAGATCCATAAACACGGATGGCGCATTAGTCAAACCAAATGGCATGACCGTGAACTTGTAATGCCCAAACCGTGTACTGAATGCTATCTTTGGGATGTCTCTCTCCCTTATCCTCAACTGATAGTAACCGGACTTCAGATCTAACTTCTAATATACAGTTGACCCAACCAACTGATCAAATAGATCGTCAATCCTCGGGATTGGATTTTTATTCTTTTCCGTAAGCTTGTTTAATTCCCGGTAGTCGATACAAAGCCGCAAGGTCACATATTTCTTCTTAACAAAGAGAACTTGTGCGCTCCAATGCGACGAACTTGGACGCACATAACCTTGTTATAGCAACTCTTGCAGTTGCACCTTCAACTCTGCCATGTCTCTTGACGCTATCTGATATGGAGAGCGTGACACTGGTTTGGCACCCGGTACCAACTCAATGGTATAATCAATCTCCCGCTAAGGAGGGGCTCCTGGGAGATCATCTGGGAACACATCGGGATACTCGGACACAACTGGTATACTGCCAAGACTTGGCTTAGGCATCGAAGTCTGCACTAGAGTGACAAACAGCTCTGCCCCAGACCGAACTGCTTTGAACACCTGAAGGGCCGACATCAAAATCTTACCCGACCCCTTCATGCCCGCAAAAGTAGTTTCCCGATCAGTGTTCAGACCCAACCTAACTTCCTTATGGTTGCAATCAATGCATGCACCCTGCTCCGAGAGCAAATCCATACCGAAGATTACGTCGAAGTCTACTAACGGTAGAATCAACGCTCACAAATCAAACTCCTGGTCTCCAATCCGAATCTTCACCACGCAGATCCTATCCGCGCGCATTGAGAACCCATTGGGCAACAACACATCCAACTTGTCTTTTGCCATCGAGGACGGAACCCCGATGCGCGATATGAATTTTTCGGACAAGAAGAAATGTGATGCTCCCGTATTAAACAGGGCTCTCGCCGGAAACTCAAAGATAAACACAAATACTAGCATCAACAATAGTAAGCTAACAAATACGAAGGTAACAACTATAAAAGTTAAACCACTGCAATTTAACTCATACATGTCACCACGTCCGTCTGCTTTATGGCCTCTTGCAGACCAAGGTTGTAGACTATAGGCTGGGCTGGAGCATGATGGGACGCGGTTGACTCCACCGCCTTCCCTTTCTCCTCATAAGTCGCTCCAGACTTCCTCTCGGACTTTGAACGTCCGCTCCAACACTACCGAGCAAAGTGCCCCGTCTTCCCGCAGTTGTAGCAAGCCCCTGGGACTCGACTTGTAGTTTCCCCCGACGCGTCAGCCGAAGGGGCTGAGTTCGAAGTCCTCCGCTTCTTGTTCCATCTGCGTAATCCTTACTTGGAAGTAGGCACTTTGAACTCTACCTTCTTTTCACCTGAGTCCTTCTTCTCTTGAACTTTCTTAACGACCTTCTCCAACGAACGGGCCGAATTGACCAAGGCTAGGAAACCTTGCGCCTTAGGCCCAGCAAGTAGTAACTGTAGGTCGCCGCATAGACCTTCATAAAACCGGTTGGTTTTCCGTTCTTCTTCTATAAATGTAGCACCAACATAACGACCCAATCGTGTGAACTCATAGAGATACTCGTCCACACTTCTGGCTCCCTGAGTCAACCCAAGATACTGATTCTCCATCTCCAACTTCTGAGCAGAGGGTAGGTATCTAGCCAAGAATAGTCTAGAGAATTCCTCCATCAGCACATCAGCAAGTTTCCTTCCTACTAGAAGATGAAACTCCAACTCATCCCACCACAGCCTCGCTTCCCCCGCCAAAAGAAAGGTCGCTATGGTGGTCTTCTGCCACTCCTCAGTTAATGTGGCTATCAGGACCCTCTTTATCGAAGAGTGTCAGTCCTCAGCTTGAGCTGGCGTTCCAGTCCCGTCAAACCTTGGAGGATTAAAGCCCATTACATGCTTAAGCTGCTTCTCCATAGCTCTCATCGGCTCTACCAGATCGACTGCTGCGCGCTCCACCACTCTCGGCTCTGCCGCCCTAACCGGTTCTTGCTCATTCGCAGGAGGTGCGTGATGCATTTTCCCTGCAGGTTGGGCATTTATCATTGCAAATACGACTGTAGCCACCATCCTGATGGTTTCCGCTGAAGGAGGTGTTGTAGGCACGTCCCTTGGTGCACTACTTTCCGCTGATTGCGGACGCTCTGACTGACCAGCACCGCTCCTAGCTGCCTATAGTAGCAAAGACACACGATTAGACGACAAACAAATTGCTAAAAGCAATCTTTGGAACACTCAAATTCCACAAAACAAGTGTATTTTCATTCATAAGTGGACATTCATGGGTTCTTTTCGATGTTATAACGATGACGCACACATGTTCTCACCACCCCTTAAAAGAATTCGTCCACGAATTCATTTAAGCCTGACCGTAACCAGAAGTCTGATACCAAATTGTAACACCCCCATCCGTCGCATGATATATAATAGAAGGTCCAGCTGGAACCCGACTCCATATACCATAGACAGTCGGAAGGGTTACATAAGAATATTCAAACTATCCAATTAAGACTACTCATCCTACACAGAGTATTCTAGCGGAAGATTTTAAAGTTGAAAGAACCCAAAACTTAAATCCAATAAACATGAATGTCCACAACACACTACATGAATGAAACCCAAAACACACTGAAAGGGGAACATGGCCTTATGGCCTTACAATAGTTCACTTAATAAATAGTGTTTTCCATACATCGGCTCGCAGGCCCGCCACACATGACAAAAGTAACGTACAACTATTCTTTACGGCCTTCTAGGGCCAGCACAGCAACATGGGCTCCAGCCCGCTATTTGGTACTCGGCTCTGCAGCACCTGCAAGCACATTCCACCGCACGGTGGCAAACAAAGTAATGGTCAGCCAAAAGCTGTCCAAATTATAACGACCCCGCCCCTAGGTCAGGACGGCGGTGCTATTTCCCTGCATTACATTAGTCCAGCTAAACAATAAAGTGCAACTATATATTACTCCACAGGTGTAGGCTCGCACAGCCAAACACCCCGTGCACTCAGGGCACATTAACGGTGAATCCTGTCATTACAACGTCTTCAGCACCACCCCTAGGATGGCAATAACATGTGAGCATTTAGACTTTCTGACCACCGTCTAAGGCTCCCGACTATGCCAACGGCCAGTCCCCGTCTTCGGGTCTCTCGCACCGAACAACATAGTCTAGGTCCAATTCCACTTGCCCGTTGCTCACGTCGCATATACAATTTAAGTCCTATGCGCGGGCCAAGCTTCTCTCGGATCCCAAAGTTTTCCAAACAATCTCATAACCCAGTTATGATCAAGGCCGGTTCCCAGACCGCCAAGTTAGCAGCACACATTTCCGCTCAGTTTTTCGGGTGCGCCTTGAAGCTAACCTCCAAGGATCCATGCTGCAATCTACCGCATAGAAACCCGAAAAACCCAAAGCACGGAGTCTTCTCCGGCAAAACATATCAAATGCAACATCACCGATCCAGACAATACACGTCCGGGTAGGCTTCACACACAATGCATATGCCCGTACTTACGATTTCGGACTTTATATGCAACATAAGGGCGATTATTCACATCAACTCCAAGGAACACCACGCACTCACCGCACACTCGCGGGAGAGGGATTCCCTATGCAGAAAGAAAGAGCTTCACATGCTCAAGTAGAGAATTGTTACCCTTGTAGTCCGTTTTGGCTCCATAGAAAAACTACATGGACAGAACTCTTCGCAACGAACTTTCCTCCACAGATTCGCTCTCAGATTTCGAAACGGTGCTCCGATGCTCCGCCAGCGGCCGAAATCCCTTCCTTCTTCCTCCTCTTTCCAACTCCTAGAGAGAGAGAATGGTTGGAGAGAAATGAAGGATTAACTCCCCTATTCCCGGCATTAACAGAGCAGAAAACCATCTGGGCCGTTGGATCTTAATTAAAGAAAATGAACGGCTCAGATCCGTTCAAAAATCTCCATACCTGGGCCGAACACGGCTTGGCACACGGCTGTGTCCCAGGCCGTATGCCTCGCTCCAGGCACGATCGTCGAACGGAGGAAAGACACACGGGCAAAGACACGCCCGTGTCTCACCTGACACGCCCGTGTCAGGTTCCTCGACACGCCCGTGTTCGGCGGTGTGTCACGCATAACCGCCACGGCAACGAACACGACCCAAACGAATATGGGTAGGGACACGGGTAGGAACACGCCCGTGTCAAAAGACACGCCCGTGTCACTTAGCCGTGTTTTAGTCGTGTCCTTCTCGGGATGAAAACGGCCAAAAACACTCGCCAGACATGGCCTTGGACACGTCCGTGTCCTAGGCCGTGTACCCCTATACAGGCACCAAAAATCCACTTTTTCGCGACCGACTCTAATACAATTTTCGGGGCATTACAGAACAAACCATCAATGGTTGTCCAAATCTATACAGCAGTCTCACATCCTAAGATGTGATCAAAGAGCTCATGTGAGACAGCCCGTTTGAGAGCAAATTCTGCCTTTGCATTAGTTCTTCTCCAAACTCTCACTCAGCAGTACCAGTAGTAGCAGTCACTTCTTGCTTGTCGTCACCACCGACGACCTCCCATAACTCCTCATCCAAGAGATAGCTCTTCATACATGACTTCCACTTCTTGAAGTTAGTCGCTGTAAGAAGCTCAATGTTAAGACCTCTTCCGTAAGCTCCCTCTATTGCAAACAACCACTCATCACAAAGCTTCCCGAAGCGCCGAGCACAATCTGAGGTTGATCACAGCTCACTACTCAAGCCACTGTTCCCTCTGATATCATGTTGAAATTTCTACAAAGCTGATCAACTGGTAGTTCTGGTATTAAGTACACACTTTCAGAAACTATCAAGTCAATCACTTGATCAAGCGGAAAGCGAGAACTAGGCGCAGTAACACTCCAACCATAAACTGAGCTATGTGTCAGTAACAATGAAGAACAAACACAGATCTTGCATTAATCCACTATCAACTTTACAAGACAAATTATACATGGTGAGACATGATTTCGCCAAGTACAAAGGGAAGTAAAGCAAAACAATCTTTAAGCTGAGCGGACAGCCTCTGAGACCACTGAGTCAGCCGAGACCGCCGAGACCGTTATGCCGCTGGTGCTATACTAAACTACGGAGTCCGCACAAACCGCGCAGACAACCCGTTATTCTGCTGACGCCCGCTCTATAAGCCACCACCAAACTGGATGAACAGACCGCCAAGACCGTCAAGACCACGACTTGGTTATTGAACTTAGATTTCAATTGATGGAGAGAAACTGGTTGGCCGCCACACGCGACCTACTGCAACTGCTGATTGTAAACCACAAGCTTCACTGCTTCCTGACCTTGATCAGAACCAGACGTCCGGCTTCAAAGTGCTAGCCACACAACCTACAAACAGCAACCAATTAAATCTCAAAGCGCGTGACCTGAAAACCCCTGTCCGCAACAATTGATCTACGCTCAACTTACTGTTCGCTCAGTTACTGTAGATGTGTCGGAGGGTTTATTTATAGGCGGGGTGAGGAGTGTGGTAACCACCCGAGTGAATATAGTCACTACCCCAGCTCGCAGCAAGCAAAACCCAGTCCGTCGAGTCCGCAAAGACTTGGTCGGACTCCAGCCACTCACCAGGCTCCAAGTCAAGGTCAGTCCACCACCAGGCGGACACCGCGCCTGTCTGCACACATAGCAGCACGCAGACACAGCAACATCCCATTCACCGCGTCAGACCGCATGCTACATGCGTACACGACACCAGACCGCACTGCTCGCAAGCATTGCACCAGTCCGCCACACTGTACAACACATGGACACAGCCACAGCCCATACTGAATCAGGCAGCACGCTATAGGCGGACATGGCGACAGTCCGCACAGCTCGAGAACACCCCCTCAGCCCGCCACACGAGTCCACGACCAACAAGCAGTTTACCCGGTCAACAGCGGACACTGCGGACACCCTTGACTTGTCACAAAGTGTGACCAAGTCTAGCAACCCACCAAACTACTGGCGCGAGCTCGGCGGATGCGAAGCCAAGACCGGCAACAGCATGGACAGTCCGCCACCAAGAATGCGGCTATCACCCACCGCATCACCGGAGAACTCGGCAAAGACCCATGCCGATCTCCAAAACCAGTTCGCCATAATGAACTCTGCGAACTCCAGCTAAGTCCGCCACCTTCCCGCGAACTCACTGCTAAACCGCCGGGTTAAATCAAGAACAAGATTTACAGAACCGCAGGCCGAGCTAAGCATGCCACCAGACCGCCATAGACAGTCCACTCAGGCTGCTTCACTAGACGCCCAAGCCGCCAAGACTACCCTGGCCACTGACCACCCAGGCCGCAATAACAGTCCGCCCAGGCCGCAGACTCAGACAGCACAGACCGCACGGTCTGCTTATTCAACCACTTTCACATCATAATTTTCAACATATTTTCCTTCCACAATTCGATAATCGCAAAGCAATATTTCCATCCGCATTCAGCCTATTCGATCACATTCCACACACGTCACTTCGCCTCCGGCTAAGATTTTAGAGGGTAGGGAGGTGAGTGGGGATGGGAGACGTGAATACATGGAGATAAGATGGGTGTGAGCTTGTTGCAGGTGGCAGCTGGCCTCGGGTGGTTGCGATTTGCAAAATCCTGATTAGAGGTGGAGAGATCAGTGGATTTTAGTAGGTAGGGCACTTTAAACTTGAACTCGTTTGACTCACTTATATTGGTCTTCAATTAAAACTTATTTGATTATTATTAATAATATTTTTGTAAATGCATCCATTAATTTGTATTTTGAAATATCAATTTTTGCTTTGCGGATATCAATTTTATTAAAAATTAGTTTAGGGATATTAAAAAATTACTGATGTCTTTCAATTTTTTGATATCTCCAAAATTGAAGTGTTGATAACAATCATTGCCGTTTTTCAATTTTTTAGACTTATACAATCATTGCCGTTTTTTCAGAACATTTAAGATTGGTGGGCTTGGTACTACGGGACTTGCCCCCTGGCATGGACAATTTAAGGGATAATCATAACACGATATAGTGATCGGGAAGACAAAATTCATGTGTCATCAAAGGCGATAAGCCTATAAAACTATATATTAGAGAATATTTTGATTACCTCAAGGATTTCATGAGAGTAGTTTTAGTGGGATTATGTGTACTCTTCACCTTCATGTTTTTGCATCAAAAATTTGAACTTCCAACAAAGGTAGAAGACAGTGAGAGTCATCGTAACCAATACTTGCAAGAATCATAATTGTTGCGGCCAACTCATTTCTTCTGGTAGACCTGAAATAAACTTGAGCGTATTAGCGCATGAAGCGGTCGAGCGCGCACACAGTCACAGAGTAAGCAAAAGTACACAAAGCTATTTTAACTTGGAAAAACCCCTCAACTGGGTAAAAAAACCACGTGATCGGTACGATGCCAGTCAAATTTCACTATTGGAGACAATTTACGGGGTGTCTTGAGAATCTAGGGCGACAGGTCGCTCCTCGTTACAACTTTTAGATGAGAGATGATATTACGCTTGGTGGGCGACAGACCGCCACACACGAAACTTGCTCCTTCCAATTCTCTGATGGGAACGAGCGTTCTCGGACGCTGCTTGGCTGGCAAACGTGGCGAGATGCGCGAAGATGTGTCAGCGGTGACTTGAGACCGTCACGCAGTTTGGAGGTTTCGCGGAATGGTGAGTAGAACGTCTTCTTCCCAAGAGCGTCGTGGACTTAGGCAAATTTCCAGGTGGCCCGGCAGGTGTTGGAGACACGTAGGAGGATTCTGGCAGAGCTCCGACCTGAGGAAAAAGAATGTTGGGAGTAGGAAAAGTTGAGAAATAAGGATGTTTGTGGCTGCTTTTATAGCCTCGAGGAGGTGGTTACGATAGTTATGTGTCAATCCGCACACCGTAACCACCCATATTATTATTTTTAACATAGTTCGGAGTGAACATTATTTGTATGGCAATGATTTAATTAAATTAATGATATTCAAGCCAATAATTTAATTAATGATATTCCCCCACTAACCATGATGGTTAGTGGACGGTTATCCATGAATGGATGGCAATGATCGTGGCAGGATGATCAGACGGTGGGAAGGATAGTCATGAAAGTGCGGCCACCTCGTCGTCGAATGGATGTCGGTGAGGGAAGAGGAGCTACGGCCGACGAGATGGCCTACTGCGGTGGGAGAGACCGCGGCCGCGGGAGGTGGCTGGGGGAGCGGCGGTCGGGTCAAGGCCTCCCCTCGCAAGCGACGCCCCACAACCAGGGGCGGCGACCACGAGGAGGGGTGGACGAGGCGTGGACGCCCAATACGGGTGGAGCCCCACTGCCACTGGAGGTGGTCGTGGCCGCCCCACAAAGACTGTTAGTGTTACCATTGTGATCTAGAAGTGGTCAAACAGTTAGTCTCACTGCCAACGTAATATGAGACTATGAGGTCACACATAAGTTTTGGAGAAGTTAGAAAGGTGTGTGTTGGCATTGTTTGTATGTGATATGAGTGAAAGGCCAAGCCTATAACATTCTGAATTTGGTGGTGGATCAACCCAGGACCTATATTGTGAATATAGATGACTAGGTAAGTTGTCGGAAGACTTAAGGGTAATTCATCGAAATGACACGGGATGACTGTAACACCCCCGATTTTTTTTCTAGATATTATTATTTGGTTTGTCGACGTCATGATTATGACGTCAAGACGTTACCCCCCTTTTTCGTTTTGATGTCGGCGCTGCACCGTTTGTGCGTTTTTGTGTCTGTTGGGTCTGTTTGACCAGTTTTTAGGATTTTTTTGAGATTAGATATTTTTCCTTGATTTAAGGATGAGGTCTTTGAGACTTTGGATTTGCCCAGCTTTGTTGCAATCCGAGCATTTTGGAGTCTCGACATGTGTTTGGACTCTTGTGGTGAGTTTCTTTTGCTTGTGTAAGCTTTTGATGATGATGTCTCAAGAATGGTACGTCGCATTCTAGGTTTGTCGTCGCCGTTGAATTCGTTTAATTCGGCGCGTTTGGGCCTTTGTTTTGAACTCTCAGTTACTTGTTCAACAATTTGAACATGATTATTCATGTGGATATTATACAAGCTGTGTGTCTTGTTCTAATTTTTGGACAACCCTTTAGATTCTCATGAAGCCCCCTGTAGGGCTATTTTTCTACGTCAATCAGAGACGTTCAACATTATTTTTATGGCACTGTTCTGAGCTCGACGATCGTCGAGAGGAGCTCGACGAAGCGTCGAGCGGTTTTGAAATTCTGGGTTCGACGAATCTTGCAGAATTTGTCGAACAGAGTTTTCTTTTGTGTTCGACGAACGTCGAGCGGAGCTCGACGAACTTCCAGCTGAACTCGACGAAGCGTCGAGCGGATTTTTGTCCTTCCTGCTTATTTTCGAGAAGTCCTTTCTGTACTCGAGTTCCGCCTGGTCGTTCTCGAGTGGCGCTCCTCTATTCCCGGGATTTTTCTACCTTGTTCTCGAGAACAGTTTCATTTCTCTCAAGAACAATTTCATTTCTCTCGAGAACAACTTTATTTTCTCGAGAACAGCCTTTTCTTCTCGAGATCCGCCCATTGTTCTCGAGAACTGCTTGTGTTATCGAGAGAAAATCCTTCTTCTCGAGAACAACTCCTGTAACGCCTCCATCCGTTACACGATATATAATAGAAGGTCCGGCCGGGGCCCCACACCGTATATCACAAACAGATGGCGAGGTTACAGGTTTATATCAAAAACTATTCGCATCCTACTCCAGAGCATACTAACAAAAGCTTTTAAGTTATTTGAACTCAACACATTTGAATGCCCATAATATATAAACCAACATTTATATATATAACACCGCAAAGGAATGTCTACAAAATACACAACAAGTTTGGCCTTAAGGCCTTACAGTTAAGTTGTGCATGTGTGGATTACAAACATCAGCACGCAGGTCGGCCATACATGAAAATAATAAAATTCTTCCTTCGGCCTTCGAGGGCCAGCAATAACAGCAACAAGGGCTTCAACCCACTATTTTCCACTCGGCTCTCCAGCACCTGCATAGGGACAATCTGTCACAACCCGCATTTTCTCATTAATAAATAAATCAGAGCACGAGATAACTACGAGCTGTGATGCCACGTCAAGAAGGGGATAACTGCTGACGCTCAGGCGACACTCTAATCCTTCAAATCATAAGTTAAAATGAATAGAAAACTGATTTTTTTAATTAATTGGCCGTATCCCTCGGCTCAGTGGATCAGATAGTCCACGGTTTGAAAACAATTTTTATACGTAGCGGAAAAATACTTCATTTATGCCTAACATCCTAAAAGAGCGCATAAGTATCCTAAGAGGACAACTTACACTATGCAAGACCCTAGATTTCAATTTATAATATTTATAAAGAAAACAACCTTTTTACGCATTTGGAAAATAATGATTGAACTTTCATAAAAACATGCTGATCATGCAATACATATAGTAATCCTTATATAGGTTTCAAGTTAACTAGCAACCTAGCATAAAACATTCCCAGAGAGCAAGTAAAACTACCACAAAACAGGTAAAATAGCAGCTAAGCAAAGTCTTAATTTCACAAAGGAAAATCACCAACGGGCGTCAATAACCTGACACGAACCCGCTGGCGAGCATGTATGTCTGTACTACTACAAGGCTAAAGAACTACCTCAACAAGTGAGTAAAACACTGCCACAACGCAGTACACAAGGAAACTCCTGAAACTAGCCGCACAGCCGGCTACAGACCTGAACCTGAGGCATTCAAAAGAAGAACACCTCAGCAAGAAATAATGAAACAGGAGGCAAAGAAACATCAGATAATAATCGAATGAAAAGAGCAGAAAGAAAAAAGGTTACCAACCCTGCGAGAGAAATGCTGAAAATCTCAGCTAAAGAATCCAAAAAGGGACAAAATGTAAGTAAAACAGTCAGTAAAGTGAGAGAAATGCAACAAGTACTAAAACGTACCAAACTCCGCTCAAGCCTGCAGAGACAAAAAGGAAACCAATATGCATCAAATGAACAGTATGAAAGGAACTAACAGTCCTAAACTTGTAAATCGTTAGCACTGACACAAATCTCAAACCTGTGTCGGAGTCTAAGAACAGTCACAACCGAACAACCAGGTCCAGGTGTCTCAAGAGTACTAAAGGGGCCGCCACAGGGTCCACACACGTAGAGTTCCAACCTCTTACAGGAACCCAAAATGTCCAAAGGAGGGAATGGTGGTGGCCACGGCTCGAACTCCCCCGGTACCATACTGCCTCAGAAACCCAGCTACCACATGCTAAGAATCCACGATTCGGCGCCAAAACTAGCCGACAACACCACTTTAAAACTACCAAGTTTTACAACCAAAACCCGCCGAATTATTTCCCCCTACCCGCCGAATTATTTCCCCCTACCCGCCGAATTATTTCCCCCTACCCGCCGAATTATTTCCCCCTACCCGCCGAATTATACTTAAAATAAATTCCGATAACTTTCTAGTTTAGGCCGATCACAAGCCCTAAACTAGGAATATTCCTATCTCACCTATTCTACGACAAGGAGAAAAGAAAATAAAGCAAAAATACAACTCGTGGAGGCGCGCAAGAGGGGAGAAACTCACTTGCCTCAAATCGATCTTGAAAACGTCCTACCAAAATACTCCAACACGTAGATCCGTCCAAAAGGGGGCACGCGGAGACGAGATCTACGAAAAAAAACGGTCAATCGGGGTTAGGGCCGAAAACTCTAAGGCGAAACGGTCACCGAAACGGGAGAAACTTACCGTGATCTCGAAGCTCTCGCCGAGAGCTTTCCAACGCCGCGATCGGATCCAAAATCCGTCCACCGGATCGGCGGTGGCGGCCGCCGGAAGATTCGCGAACGAAGAGGTTCCGCACTCGGCAAAATCTCGCACGGGGGGCTGCAGGTTCGGGGAAGAAGAAGAAGGATTGCCTTTTTTCTTAATCTTATATAAATAATAATATTATTAATATAATTATATGAATAATAAAATATAACGAATCTCCCCTTCTACTTTTTACTTTTTTTTTTATTTAATTAATTCTTTATATAAATAAATATATATACATAATATTTATAATTATATAAAAACGATATAACCTTAAATAGTTACGGAGGGCCAAACGCGCGCCGAATCGAACGAAATTCGCACCGTAGGCGAATGACGACGCTACGAATCCAACGGCGAAGTCGAAATCGAATTCCGACGCACCGTTTTCGAGATAATAATTTCTAAAGTTAACGGCGTACGCGAAAACATACAAACTTCAATCGCGCGCCGAGGCTCCAAAAAATGCTCGGAACGCGACGAAACTTGACGAGCAAGTTTAAAATTAGCTGATCTAATTTCCTAATGTAAAATTTTCCACTCCCGACGCAAATCCCAAAATTTGGCCGGTCAAACCTAACGAACGCAAACGCGCTACGACAAAGTCGGTAATAAGATCCGACGAACAAAACACGGGCAAATTTCTCCCGAAGTCAAGACACAAGCATTCCCCAAGAGGCTCCACCGAGTCACCAAACAGACTCCGGCTCGTCAGGAAATCTTGCTACCAGGCATCACTAAGCCACGCAGGGAACCTAAAGAGCTAAAAGCACGCTCTAACAACGTCACACGACCAACACGCGCTAACAAAACGCTCTGACGTCATAATACGCCAAATAAGAAATTAAATAAATCACTGGAAAATCGGGGGCGTTACAGTCACTCCCCCTAAAAGAAAGTTTCGTCTCGAAACTTTACGCATAAAATACTTCTACCATAGAAGGAAAGGAAAATAACCATGGGTTATCGAATGCTTACCGAGCACAGCTAGGAGAACAAATGAGGATGCGCCTCCCTCATGGCTGACTCCAACTCCCAAGTCGCGCTCTCCACGTCTTGGTTTCTCCACAGAATCTTTACCATCGGTGTTGTCTTTCTCCGCAACACTCGATCTTGCACATCCAGAACACGAATAGGAACTTCCACGTAGGAAAGGTTAGGCTCCAACTGGGGCACTGCATCCAGAACTTGTCTGTCACTTAGCACGCACCTCCGCAGTTGGCTCACGTGAAAAACATTGTGCACGCCAGGAAAATTTTCGGGCAATTTCAACTTGTAGGCTGACACACCAATCCGCTCCACAATTTCAAATGGTCCCACATACCTTGGGTCCAACTTATGGTTCTTACCAAACCTCTTCACTCCAACAATCGGGGAAACCTTAAGGAATACCATGTCTCCCACAGAAAATTCCAAAACGGACCTACGCCGATTGGCGTTCTTCTCGTATCGCTCTTGAGCTATCCGAAGCTTCTCTCGAATAAGCTTTACAGAGACTTCCATTTCTTCTAAGGCATCTGGACCTAACATCGGCCTCTCACCAACCTCAGCCCAAAATAGAGGAGTTCTACATCGTCTTCCATATAGCGCTTCGAAAGGAGCCATTTGCAGACTCTCTTGATAACTGTTATTGTATGCAAACTCCATCAATCTCAAGCGTTCATCCCACGCTCCTCCGTGGTCTAATATATAACAACGGATCATATCTTCCACAATCTGATTAACACGCTCCGTTTGACCATTGGTCTGTGGATGATATGCGGTAGAATACCTCAAGTCAGTTCCCAATCCTTCTTGAAGGCTCTTCCAGAAACGAGACGTAAACCTGGAGTCTCGATCTGATACTATACTTACGGGTACTCCATATAACCTGATAACTTCATTCAAATATAGCTCCGCTATCTTTTTCATCGAGTAACCAATCTGAAAGGGTACGAAGTGCGCACACTTTGTTAATCTATCAACAATCACCCAAACAGAGTCATGCCCTCGGGGAGATCTCGGCAAACCAGTAATGAAATCCATTGAGATACTCTCCCACTTCCAAGTTGGAATCTCTAAAGGCGCTAACTTTCCACCAGGCCTTCCATGATCAGCCTTAACTCTTTTGCACGTAAAACATTCTGACACAAACCTTGCGATGTCACCCTTCATCCCAATCCACCAGGCAATCTGTTTCAAGTCCTTATACATTTTTGTAGACCCTGGATGGTAGGCCACACTTGAACCGTGTGCCTCACTGCACAACTTATCTCGAATATCTCGAAAATTGGGGTCGCAAAATCTACCGCGGTACTTTAGAGTACCTGCGTCATCGATCGAAAAGTCAGGCAGCTCCCCCTTCTCAGTTCTATTATGAAGGTGCAGTAGATCAGGATCGTCCTTTTGATGAAGCATCGTAAGAGAAATCCATGAAGGCTCAGACACTTCCAAACTGCTTGGCGAGTCACATCTACCAACTGAAATATCCATTAAAAGGAACTCTTCTACCAACAACTCAGTGGAGAGATTGAAAATTTTCCATGTCTTCCTGCTTAAGGCGTCGGCTACCACGTTAGCCTTACCCGGATGGTATAAGATCTCCACTTAATAATCAGCCACATACTCTAACCATCTGCGCTGGCGCAAGTTCAACTCCTTTTGAGTGAAGACGTACTTCAAACTCTTATGATCTGTATAAATCTTGCACTGCGCGCCATACAACAAGTGTCTCCATAATTTCAATGCATAAATAACTGCTGCGAATTCCAAGTCATGCGTAGGGTAGTTCCTTTCATGAATCTTAAGCTGTCTTGACCCATACGCAATCACTTTTCCTTCTTGCATCAGCACACAACCAAGACCCACGTGGGATGCGTCCACGTAAACGGCATAGTCTAATCCTTCCGTAGGCAATGTCAATATCGGAGCAGTGCACAGTCTATTCTTTAGCTCTTGGAACGCTTCTTCGCACTTATCGCTCCACACAAATGCTGCATTCTTCTGCGTCAATTTGGTCAATGGCGCAGATAACGTAGAGAAACCCTCTACAAATCTTCTATAGTAGCCAGCCAACCCTAGGAAGCTTCTTATTTCTTTGGGTGTGGCAGGCCTCGTCCATTCCATAACTACGACTATCTTTTCTGGGTCGACAGAGATTCCGTCCTTGTTAACCACATGACCCAGGAAAGAAACCTGAGGCAACCAGAACTCGCATTTACTTAGCTTGGCGAACAACTTATGGTCCCTCAAGGTAGATAAAACTAGACGCAAATGTTGGTCATGCTCCTCAACATTGCGTGAATACACCAACACATCGTCTATAAATACGACTACAAACTTGTCCAGAAAGTCCTTGAAAACCCTGTTCATCATGTCCATGAAAGCAGAAGGTGCGTTGGTCAAACCAAACAACATCACCAAAAATTCAAAATGACCATGTCTGGAACGGAAGGCAGTCCGCGGGATATCTGATTCACGGATCCTTAACTGGTGGTAGCCCGAACGAAGGTCAATCTTAGAGAACATGGCACTGCCTCGCAGTTGATCAAACAAATCATCTATCCTCGGCAACGGATACCTATTCTTGATCGTTACCTTATTTAGCTCTCTATAATCGATGCACAACCTCATCGATCCATCCTTTTTCTTGACGAACAAAACGGGAGCACCCCAAGGCGAAGTACTCGGCCTTATAAATCCATTCTCAAGCAACTCGTCTAACTGGATGCGCAACTCCTCCAGTTTGCGTGGGGCCATCCGGTAAGGCGCCTTGGCAATAGGACGCGTACCCGGCTCCAAATCTATAACAAACTCCACGTCTCGATCAGGCGGGAGACCAGGAAGATTAGCTGGAAAGACATCAGAAAAATCACGAACCACCGGGATCTCCTCCAAACGCGACAAACTAACCTTGGTTTCTAAAACCGAAACCAAACAAGCAAAACAACCGGAATCTACAAGCTTCCGAGCACATACCGCCGATATCGTCGGAGAATCCTGGCGCGGATAACCATAAACACTCCCGGGCTGACCGTTGTCCATCCTGAAGTCCAAGCGTTTACCCTTGCATTGGATCACAGCATCATATCTGGACAACCAGTCCATACCTAGGATCACATCGAAGTCTTCCAGATCCAACAGCTTCAAATCAGCAATCGCGAGAAAATCGCCTAGTAAAATCGAACAACTCTGAATACCCTGATCCGAAACTACAGATTCGCCTGAAGGAAACTTGACACAGAACGCATCACCAACACGATCGAGATTCAAACTGTAACGCTCTACGAAGGCCCTAGCCACAAATGAGTGGGTAGCGCCGGAATCGAACAGAACACGCGCCCAGCGGTTCTTTACCTTAAATCGTCCTATAAAATTGCACACGCGACTAAGGAAGCAAACGCTCAAAACTATAATTATGAGCTAAACATTAAAACTAGGGGAGAGTCTAACCTGATATTACTTGCGTGGACGCCTGAGCTTCCTCCATAGAGACCACGTTCAACTTTCCTTTTCCCTTGTCCACTCGCTGCGGCGGCGGCAAGGCCTGAAGAGTAACTGGCTGCAGAGTAAGCTGAGCTTGCGGGCACTGATACTTGAGATGACCCTCTTGACCGCACAAGAAACAACTTCTCGTCTTCTTCCAGCAATGGGCAGCATCGTGCCCCGGCTTCTTGCATACAGAACAAAACAAGTCTTTCTTTGGGATACCTTGGATCGCATGAATCTGCTCTTTCTTCTGAGCTCCTAATCTTTGATAGCACCTTT
Organism: Platanthera guangdongensis; assembly: GCA_039583875.1. NCBI lineage: Eukaryota > Viridiplantae > Streptophyta > Magnoliopsida > Asparagales > Orchidaceae > Platanthera > Platanthera guangdongensis. Next base: position 98,714,679 of record CM077158.1, on the reverse strand, counting down.
CAAATGGATGGCCCGGTCGGCCACAGAAACTGCATACCTCTTTGTTTCTCTTCCTCGGAGCAGCGTCAGGGACCTGAGTACTCTTACCCTCATCAGACTTTCTTTTATCTTTTCTCAGTTGTTGACCTCGATTCTTGGCGTTATCAATTGCCTCTACCTTTAAGGCAGCTTCCACCATACCAGCATAACTTGATGTAGCATAGGCACTTGCTAATTGCTGGACGTCACTCCTTAGCCCAGCCAGAAATCGCTTGCTTCTATTTTCATCGGAACTCACCAAGTCTGGGGCAAATCGGCTTAGCTTACTAAACTCGATTTCGTACTCACTAACCGTGAGCTGCCTCTGCTTTAAGTGCAGGAAATCATTCATCAGACGGTCCCTCTCGACTGATGGCATAAACTTGCTCAGAAGTAGCTCCTTAAAGGACTCCCAGGAACACCCGTCCTTCAGACCTTCTTTCTCCCTCAGCCAACAGCTCTTTGCCAACCTTTTGAGCTGATATGCGGCTAACATCACTTTCTGATCATCAGTGATCCCGGAGTATGAGAACATCTCCTCGATTGATATCATCCAATCGTCTAAAAACATGTAATCTGCCTTGCCATCATACGTCGGAGGCCTAAGTCGCTGAAACTGAGAAATAAAGGTCATCTCTGGTGGCACCACGACCGGAGGCACCAGAGGAGCGGGGGGAACAGGGACAGCTTGACCCACAACAGGGTCGTGAACTCTCGGAATTTTCCCTGCCACAACTGCCAACAAGGACTGGACCTGAGACTGCAAATCCACAACTTGCTTTGACAAGGCTTCATTGCTTTGTCGCAGACCTTCTATCATTGCGCTGCTCTGCGCACCTGAAGATTCTCCCTCCGATTGGGGAGTCAACCTTGTCGAAGGACGCCTCGACATTCTAATGGAACAACAAAACACTAATTAGACACCTAGCCCACCCACTAGAACCAAACAACATAGTACAAACAATACATACTTAAGTACTTGCTCATGCCGCTAGCTTGCTCTGGGATTTTCAATAATGATGATATGCTTATACTACGATGATTCACTATCATCACACTAACTCTTGTGCCTAGATCGGGAATGCATGAATTTATATTCTTTTTGACTCAAAAATTATGTGTGTACACATGTCATCCTGCAAATCTTTAGCTTGGCACGTTGTGCTTATGCAATGTTATGGTATGCATGATTGTGTTATGCATTCTAAAAAAAGGCCCTAATGCATGTTATGAGCGGCGTACACATGAAAATGTTATGCATCCCATACTACATAACATTTCCATGCAACGAAAAAGAAAACATGCTAGCCGCATTCATGTGGTGAGGTTATGCATCCCATACTACATAACCCTCACATGTTGCCTCCTATGGTGGATTCATATACAAATACATAGTATGCATCTCATACTACATAATATGCCTTGTATACTTCATGTCATGCTATGAGTGTAGTGTTCGTGCTTCAGCCAAGACGTGCTGATGACATATCGGTGTGTGTATGATATGACTCTAAACACCTAACACTTACAGGGACAGGTTGCCCGACAATTTGTCAAGCAACCTCCCTCTGATACCAACTGTCACAACCCGCATTTTCTCATTAATAAATAAATCAGAGCACGAGATAACTACGAGCTGTGATGCCACGTCAAGCAGGGGATAACTGCTGACGCTAGGCGACACTCTAATCCTTCAAATCATAAGTTAAAATGAATAGAAAACTGATTTTTTTAATTAATTGGCCGTATCCCTCGGCTCAGTGGATCAGATAGTCCACGGTTTGAAAACTATTTTTATACGTAGCGGAAAAATACTTCATTTATGCCTAACATCCTAAAAGAGCGCATAAGTGTCCTAAGAGGACAACTTACACTATGCAAGACCCTAGATTTCAATTTATAATATTTATAAAGAAAACAAACTTTTTACGCATTTGAAAAATAATGATTGAACTTTCATAAAAACATGCTCATCATGCAATACATATAGTAATCCTTCTATAGGTTTCAAGTTAACTAGCAAGCTAGCATAAAACATTCCCAGAGAGCAAGTGAAACTACCACAAAATAGGTAAACTAGCAGCTAAGCAAAGTCTTAATTTCACAAAGGAAAATCACCAACGGGCGTCAACAACCTGACACGAACCCGCTGGCGAGCATGTATATCTGTACTACTACAAGGCTAAATAACTACCTCAACAAGTGAGGAAAACACTGCCACAACGCAGTCCACAAGGAAACTCCTGAAACTAGCCGCACAGCCGGCTACAGACCTGAACCTGAGGCATTCAAAAGAAGAACACCTCAGCAAGAAATAATGAAACATGAGGCAAAGAAACATCAGATAATAATCGAATGAAAAGAGCAGAAAGAAAAAGGGTTACCAACCCTGCTAGAGAAATGCTGAAAATCTCAGCAAAGAATCCAAAAAGGGACAAAATGTAAGTAAAACAGTCAGTAAAGTGAGGGAAATGCAACAAGTACTAAAACGTACCAAACTCCGCTCAAGCCTGCAGAGACAAAAAGGAAACCAATATGCATCAAATGAACAGTATGAAAGGAACTAACAGTCCTAAACTTGTAAATCGTTAGCACTGGCACAAATCCCAAACCTGTGTCGGAGACTAAGAACAGTCACAACCGAACAACCAGGTCCAGGTGTCTCAATAGTACTAAAGGGGCCGCCACAGGGTCCACACACGTAGAGTTCCAACCTCTTACAGGAACCCAAAATGTCCAAAGGAGGGAATGGTGGTGGCCACGGCTCGAACTCCCCCGGTACCATACTCCCTCAGAAACCCAGCTACCACATGCTAAGGATCCACGATTCGGCGCCAAAACTAGCCGACAACACCACTTAAAAACTACCAAGTTCTACAACCAAAACCCGCCGAATTATTCCCCCTACCCGCCGAATTATTTCCCCCTACCCGCCGAATTATTTCCCCCTACCCGCCGAATTATACTTAAAATAAATTCTGATAACTTCCTAGTTTAGGCCGATCACAAGCCCTAAACTAGGAATATTCCTATCTCACCTATTCTACGACAAGGAGAAAAGAAAATAAAGCAAAAATACAACTCGTGGAGGCGCGCAATAGGAGAGAAACCCACTTGCCTCAAATCGATCTTGAAAACGTCCTACCAAAATACTCCAACACGTAGATCCGTCCAAAAGGGGGCATGCGGAGACGAGATCTACGAAAAAAAAACGGTCAACCGGGGTTAGGGCCGAAAAATTTAAGGCGAAACGGTCACCGAAACGGGAGAAACTTACCGCGATCTCGAAGCTCTCGCCGAGAGCTTTCCAACGCCGCGATCGGATCGAAAATCCGTCCACCGGATCGGCGGTGGCGGCCGCCGGAAGATTCGCGAACGAAGAGGTTCCGCACTCGGCAAAATCTCGCACGGGGGGGCTGCAGGTTCGGGGAAGAAGAAGAAGGATTGCCTTTTTTCTTAATCTTATATAAATAATAATATTATTAATATAATTATATGAATAATAAAATATAACTAATATTAGAAAAAGGGGGGCTGATTCGGTGAGATGATTCTCACCGAATTCATAATTCGGTGAGATGATTCTCACCGAATCTCCCCTTCTACTTTTTACTTTTTTTTTTATTTAATTAATTCTTTATATAAATAAATATATATACATAATATTTATAATTATATAAAAACGATATAACCTTAAATCGTTACGGAGGGCCAAACACGTGCCGAATCGAACGAAATTCGCACCGTAGGCGAATGACGATGCTACGAATCCAACGGCGAAGTCGAAATCGAATTCCGACGCACCGTTTTCGAGATAATAATTTCTAAAGTTAACGGCGTACGCGAAAACATACAAACTTCAATCGCGCGTCGAGGCTCCAAAAAATGCTCGCAACGCGACGAAACTTGTCGAGCAAGTCTAAAATTAGCCGATCTAATTTCCTAATGTAAAATTTTCCACTCCCGACGCAAATCCCAAAATTTGGCCGGTCAAACCTAACGAACGCAAACGCGCTACGACAAAGTCGGTAACAAGATCCGACGAACAAAACTCGGGCAAATTTCTCCCGAAGCCAAGACACAAGCATTCCCCAAGAGGCTCCACCGAGTCACCAAACAGACTCCGGCTCGCTAGGGAATCTTGCTACCAGGCATCACTAAGCCACGCAGGGAACCTAAAGAGCTAAAAGCACGCTCTAACAACGTCACACGACCAACACACGCTAACAAAACGCTCTGACGTCATAATACGCCAAATAAGAAATTAAATAAATCACTGGAAAATCGGGGGCGTTACACAATCCACCACAATGGTGGTAAACAAGGCAACGGTCAGCATTCAGCGGACCAATTTATAACGACCCTACCCCTTACCCGGGGCAGTGATATTCCTTCCCTGCAGGCATATCATTTTACAAGCAGATATATCACAAGATGTGCACTCACGCACCACCAATATATCACAAACATCGACCACGCGGCCAGACGTTCCGTGCACTCAGGGTATATTCTCGGTGTACCGGAAAACCAGGGTCCCACCACCATTCACAATGACAAACTTGAGCATTTCGCTCCACGGCTACAGCCAGAGACATTAGTCTTAATGGCGCGCAGGCCTAAGACTCTCATTATGTGAACTCGACAAACGTCAATATCCCAGGCGCTCATGTCAGACAACCATAATGTGTACACAGTTCAACCCTTACCCGTTGCTCAAATCGTCAGTTCAATGACTAGACTGACGCGGGTCGGCATCCCCTTGTCCATTCGGCATGAAGCATTTTTAAGAGCTCGCATAGCTCACAATATCCACAGTGTCCTCTCATGACTGACTTCACAATCACAGGTTAGCTAGGAGCTATTGCCAGCGACATGCACTATCGCCGACGCTAGCGATAAAACTCTCTTTCCATCCGCAGCCCTAACCTTATCTGGACCAACCATCCAGAAATCCATGCAGCCACCTGCAGTGCCAGAAACACTGGTCTTTCATAACATAAAACACATGCACTTTGCGGATATTTTCCCGAAATTCCACTCGAGTACTTCCTGCTACTACCCTTCACAAGCACAACCCACCGACTCCACAAAATACTCGTTTATACGCAGAGTCTTCTCCAGTACGTAAAATAAAACATCACCAATCCATACCAACCTGTCCAGATGGGTTTCACATAGTATGTCTTTTCTCTACTACACATTTCCGGATCTATATGTAAGACTCACTGGGATTTCAGGAATCAACCAAAAGGAACTACCTCGACTTTCCACCTTTTGGTGGGGGAATCCATGCATATGACAAAAGAAGGACTTCACATATCCAAGAAAAAAGAACGTTACCCTTGAAGATCTCTTTGGAGCCATGACAAAGCATTTCTACTCTGACGGAAATGATCGTCACACTTTCCTCTTCGCAAATCTCGCTTTGGCTTTAGATTCCAGCCCCAAATCATCCTTCATCAGCACAACCAGAGCACTCAAACCCTAATAACCGAGAGGGCCTGCTCTAGAACTCGGGAAGAAAGAGAATAGACAAAGGGAATAATGAGTTCCAATTTCCATTCTCTACAGATAAGGCCACGGGTTATCTTCCAGCCACACGATTTCTTCCCCTCAAAACATATCAACGGCTCGGGATTGAAGCTGAAAAGTCAATCACCGCTCAGTGTCCGCACACCAGCCACCTGATACGAGACACCGCTTGGCCATATCCATATTTTTGACAATTCGTTGAACGGGACAAAGTTTGTCGAACGAAATTCGTCGAACGGGCCCAATTCGTCGAGCTCCGCTCGACGATTTCCTCGAGCTCCTCTCGACGATTTCCTCGCCCGGCTAGGCCAACTCTTGCCTTATACATTTTGGGGTGTTACGACCCGCCCCTCCTAACAAAAATTTCGTCCCGAAATTTCGATACAGCATCAGAACACATAAACCAAGAAGTTATAACATAAATTTTCTTCAACAAAATTTGTTGCAACATTTTATGCTCTGTCTAAATAAACAAAACTTGTGATACCAGGTTAGACAAACAGTTCGAGAAATTCAGCCCGTATGATCTGCTCCCGCTCTCATGTTAGTTCCTTACGACCACAATTGTCCCACTGGACCTTGACCAGCACGATTGTCTTGTTCCGCAGCTGCTTATCTACTTTATCTTCGATCCGAATGGGCCTAACCTTCGTTGTTAGCCCAGATTCGACCGGTATGCGATCATTCGCAATTACTTGAGCTGGATCCTTCACGGCTTTTTGAAGTACTGAGAAGTGGAACACATTATGCAATCCACTCAATTCTGCCGAAAGATCTAGCCGATAGGCAGCTTCGCCAACTCGTTCCACCACTTCAAACGGACCAAGATATCTTAGACTCAGCTTTTTCAAGCGTCGAATCCTGGATACACCTTTTAATGGTTTGATCTTTAAAAAAACCCACTCGCCAACCGCAAATTCCACATTTCAGTGTTTGGCGTTGTAGTATTTGGCTTGTCTATCTTGGGCTATCAGTAGCCTCTCCCGAATATAGCGTATTGTCGAATTAGCTTTTTTGACTTCTTTACGCTTATATTACTTAGATTCGCCTGTTTCCGGCCAAGCTAAAGGTGTACGACACTTCCTACCATACAAAGCTTCAAACAGTGCCATATTTATACTAGCTTGATTGCTATTATTGTATGCGAACTCTATCATATAGAGATGATCTTCCCATCTCTTTACAAAATCCAAGGCGCACATTCAGAGTATGTCCTCCATCGTTATGTTGGTCCTCTCAATTTGGCCATCCGTTTGTGGATGAAAGGTCATATTGAACGTTAACTTTGTCCCAACAATTGATGGATGAGTCTCCAATCATTCGAAGTGTAGCGCCCATCTCGATCACTTACGATGCTATGGGGAACACCGTGTAATCGTACTATTTGTTCCACATACAGCTTTGCCAAAACTTCCACTGAATTGTCCCTCTTATTCGTAATGAAGTGAGCCACTTTAGTCAACCGGTGTACGATCACCTAAACCAAATTTTTACCATGTTGCGATCTCGGCAAACCGTGCAAAAATATCCTTTGTTTAGGGTTTAGGGTTCTGCATCGAAATATCATGCAGAAGAGGTCTAATGATATTTCGATGGATTTCGTTTAGGTGATCCACAACCCTTTAAGCCATTTACAACTCCATCGAAATATGTCAATGTATTACGATTCAGTTTAGGTGATCGTAGACCGGTTGACTAAAGTGGCTCACTTCATTCAGCTTAATGTGTAGGCCATTTACAACTCCATCGAAATATCATGCAGAAGAGGTCTTAACATTGAGCTTTTGATCAGGTGCCTTTAGGCTTTTGATCTATTTGCAGGGAGATCTCACAACCCTTTAAGCTTTTGATCAGGTGCCCAAAAACCAACAATAAACTTTTGAAAGGAGTTAATAAACCCTTTATATAGTGAAAAAAGTTGATGATGTCTTCTTTTTTTTCTAAACAACAAAGAAGACAAAAGTGGATCTTTGTTATCAAAGCTCCCCCTGAGATGTAGAGTAGTTCTGGAAAGAAGGAAGCTTTGCTTCAGGGTGTAGGTCTTCAAATTGATGTTGATATCCAACAAGCTTTTTAGACTGATTGTATTTTATTGTCTCTTGAAAGCTCTGAAGAGTTGCTGATGATGAAGACTGTGAGTATACAGAATGAAATTCTTTCTTGTCTATTTGCCTGTGAGAAAACATTGTGTTTATTCTCTTCCTTGTTCTTTCTATCTCTGTTATATTCTTTGTAAGAGCCAATATATATTTATTGTCTGATCTTGATTCTTTTTATGGAACATTTGAATTTCATTTAACTGTAATAGAAGAATCATTCCCGAGAAGAGTAATTGCCTTGGGAGACAATTAACATTTAAACCATAAATAATGTCCCCATTCAATGGCTATATTCTTTAAGAATATTAGGCATCAAATCTGAGAATCACAAACTCATGTGATTAAGGCTTCAATCAATCTGCTAGCTATAAAATAAATATGCCTGGAATTCTGCACAGATTTCATCGACCGGAGCTTGCAGATCGTTGAGCTCTGCTTCTATTTCATCGAGCTGAGAATCTGGCTTGAGTTCAGCGATCGTCGACCTGAGCTCGGATTTCGTCGATGTAACACCCCCTATCCGTCGCATAGCATATAACAGTAGATCCGGCCGGGGCCCGACGCCATATACCACAGACAGACCGGGTGGTTACTTATGGAAACCATCCAACCAATCATCACGTCCTACACAGAGCATTCTAGCGGAAGCAGTTTAATAAGTTGCAATAAAGAACCCAGCACAAAAGCATGAATGTCCACTAATACCAAATAGGAATGTTGTACATACACAAGTACAGGCCTTAAGGCCTTACAAAATTGTTCACTTCATATTACATGTTTTACAAACCACGGCACGCAGGCCGGTCATATATGAATAAAAGCAGTAAACCCTCCAATTAGGCCTTCAAGGGCCGGCTTCGCAAATTGGGCTTTAGGCCGCTATTGACCGCTTGGTCCAGCAGCACCTGCAAGCAACAAACCACCGCACAGTGGCAAAACAAGGCAATGGTCAGCAATGCTGACCAAATTATAACGATCCCGCCCCCAGCTCGGGGCGGCGATGCTGCTTCCCTGCATTTCATTAGCATAGGCGAGCAATATATCAATATTCATTTCATCACAGACGTTGGCTTGTACGGCCACACGCCCCGTGCACTCAGGGCAAATTCTCGGTGAACCGGTCGATGTCACGTCAATTAAAGCCATAGACATTCCGGACTCACCACCGCCACTTTGACGGCCAAACCTATGAGCAATTTGTCTTCCTGGCATGGGTCACGGTAATTAAAACCATAGACCACCGAAGACCCTCATCTATGCCAACGGCAAGTGCCATGTAACCTTAGATCTTTTTAACCGGAACGACATAAAACGTGTACGGTTCCATCTGACCCGTGCTCACATCGCAACGGTAATTTAAACCATATGCGCAGGTCAAACTTCTCCCGAGTCCCGTTTCCATCACAATTCACATAACTCGATTATGTTCAAGTTGGCTCTCAGGCCACCAAGTTGGCAAGATCATGCATCTGCCCAGTTTTCCGGGTGTACCTTTGGGTTAATCCCCAAGGCTCCCTGTTGAAATCTACCACTTAGAAAACCCGAAAAATAATCAATCGCACGGAGTCTTCTCTGGCATTTTATGCAATGCAACATCATTGATCCAGACCAACATGTCCGGATAGGCTTCACACATCATGCCTATGTCCGTTCTCGCTTACGGACTCTACACAATGGGGACTTTACATATCTACCCGAAGGAACGCCTCCAACTCACCGCAAACTCGCGAGAGCGGGCTTCCTATGCAAAGAAGGAGAGCTACACATGCTCAAGAAGAGAATCGTTACCCTAGCGTTCTTCCTTGGCACCATGGAAAAGTAAGCGGACAAAAAGCACCGCACTCTCTTCGCCTCCGTGGATCCGGAGTCGGCTCGCGATTTGGAGCTTCGAAGCTCCTCCAATGGCCGGATCTAGCTTCTTCTTCCTTCCTTGGCTCTCCTCTCTCTCTATACTTTAGAAAGATAACCACTGATCTAAAAGTGAGGGTTTCAAAGGCCCAATCCCGGGTATATCCCATCAAGAACAACCCCCAGCCGTTGGATCACCAATTAAAGAAACGAACGGCTTTGATTCGGGCCTGAAATGTACAATCTGGACCGAACACGGCCTGGCACACGCCCGTGTCCAGGGCCGTGTGCCTCATTCTCCGTCAAAATTGACGCACTTGGAAAAACACACGGGCATCGAACACGCCCGTGTTCGACCTGACACGCCCGTGTTCCACCTGACACGGCCGTGTGGCCGGCCGTGTACCCCCATCGATTTATCCCGAAAACAACCCGAGAACTACACGGGTTCTAAGACACCCTCGTATCCTAACCTGTGTCCACTCGAACACGCCTGGGCCCCAAGCAGTATACACAGTATCGACACTCGACACTTCGTCGACCTCACGACACGACCTTGGATACACCCATGTCCTAGGCCGTGTGGCTTATCTCGACACTTCGTCGAGCAAAATTCATCGACTCCCCGGGATGAGTGTTGACACGGGCTCGACATGCCCTGAGACACGCCCGTGTCTCAAGCCGTGTACCATGTCTCGACATTTCGTCGAGCGCAGAGTGTCGACTTCGCGGGCTGAGTGTCGACACGGGCTCGACACGCCCTGAGACACGCCCGTGTCTCAGGCCGTGTGCCCTGTCTCGACACAACGTCGAGAGCAAAATGTCGACTTCACCGGCTGAGTGTCGACACAAGCCTGACATGCCCTGGGACACGCCCGTGTCCCAGGCCGTGTGCCTTCTACCAGAACCCAAAACTGGCCCAAAACGTCCCCCGTCGCTCTTTTGAGTTTCGGGGCGTTATAACTCTCCCCCTCTTAAAAGAATTTCGTCCACGAAATAATATAAAGGAAAGACATGTACAAAACCAAAATTTGTACCTGAGCGGAACAACTCCGAATACTCGTCAAGCATAGTCTGCTCTCGCTCCCAAGAGAGCTCCTCACGACCGCAATTGTCCCATCGGACCTTGACCATCCTGATCTCTTTATTGCGTAACCGCTTGACCTATGAGTCCTCAATCCGCACGGGCTTTACTTTGGTCGTCAGCCCACTATCCACCAGCACTTGAACAACCACGATCACTTGCGTAGGCTCTTGCACCGCCTTCCGAAGCTCCGAAATATGGAATACATCATGTAATCCACCAAGCTCCACTGAAAGATTCAACCGATAGGCTGCTTCACCAACTCGCTCCAGAACCTCAAACGGCCCAAGGTACCTCGGGCTTAGCTTTTTCAATCGTCGCACCCGCGAGACACCCTTGAACGACTTGATCTTTAAGTACACATAGTCGCCCACAACAAACTCCACGTTCCTATGCTTGGCATTATAGTACTTCTCTTGCCGGTCCTGAGCGATAACCAACCTCTCCCGAATTGTTCTCACCAAAGAAGTAGCATTCTCCACTTCCAATTGCTTATACAACTTTGACTCACCCGTTTCTAGCCAAGACAACGACGTGCGACATTTTCTACCATATAGGGCCTCGAAGGGAGCCATTTGAATACTCGCTTGGTAGCTATTGTTGTACGCGAACTCCACCAAATAAAGATGGTCTTCCCATTGCTTTCCAAAATCCAAGACACACATGCGGAGCATGTCTTCCATAGTTCTATTGACCCTCTCGATCTGCCCATCCGTTTGCGGATGGATGGCTGTGCTGAATTTTAGCTTTGTTCCCAACATTTGCTGCACAAGCCTCCAATCATTGGACGGGAATCGCCCATCTCGGTCACTCACGATGCTGCGGGGCACACCGTGAAGCCGTACAATGTTATCCACATACAGTTTTGCCAACTTCTCCACCGGATCATCCTTCCTATGTGGAATAAAATGCGACATCTTTGTTAACCGATTCACGACCACCCAAATGGCGTCGTTCCCCTTTTGCTACCTTGGCAAACCGTGCACAAAGTCCATGCAGATGTCGTCGAATTTCCACTTCGGAATAGGCAAGGACTTAAGAAATCCTCCCGGCTTTTGGCACTCTGCATTCACCAAGGCGCAAGTTTGGCACTTCGCTACGTAGAGCGCCACATCTTTCTTCAAGCCCGGCCACCAAAATAGTTTCTTTACATCGCGGTACATCTTCATGCTCCCCGGGTGAATTGAGTACTTGGTGTGGTGTGCCTCGTACAATAGTTCCACCCGCAAATTACCTACACTTGGGACGCACAGACGACTGTCTTTCCAAAGCAATCCGTCCTCCACAACGAATTGGGAATTTGACCCATCCAGAGCCTCTACCATGAACTGCTTCATATGGACATCCATATCCAAAGCCTGACGACTCCGATCAGCCAGGTCATATAGGACTTCAGTCCAATTCAGAACTGCTTCAGCACTTGATTGCCTATCCACACAAACAATCTCCAACGCCTCAAACTCCCGCACCAACCGCTCATCATGCACCGATAGCCAATTGGCTTGAGCTGGGGCTCGGCGACTCAACTCATCCGCAACCGCATTCCCTTTACCAGGCACGTAGTGGATCTTGAATGTATAGTCTCCCAAGAACTCCATCCATCTACGCTGCCGCATATTTAGATCCTTCTGATCAATCAGATACTTCAGGCTCTTGTGATCGGTGTAGATATCAATCTTCACACCGTACAAATAATGTCTCCACAGCTCCAAGGCAAAAATCACGGCCGCTAGCTCCAAGTCATGGAACCGATAATTCCTCTCGTGCACTTTTAGATGTCTCGAGCCATAAGCTATTACACTTCCATATTGTAGTAGCACGCAACCCAAACCGCTGCCCAAAACATCACTATAAATCTCATAGCCTTCAGTCCCACATGGATAACTCAGCACAGGCGTCGTGGTCAACCGACACTTCAACTCCTCAAAAGCTCGCGCGCACTCCGGCGTCCAAACGAACTTCTGCTCCTTCCTCGTCAAAGTAATGAGAGGTAATGCTATCCGCGAGAAGTTCTCTGCGAAGCGACTATAATTGCCGGCAAGCCCGAGAAAGCTCCGGACTTCCGCTACCGTAGCAAGCTCAGGCCACTCCCGTATCGCAACAATCTTCGCCGGATCCACAGCAATACCCTCTCCACTCACTATATGACCGAGGAATGCCACTGAAGATAACCAAAACTCGCACTTCGAGAACTTGGCATACAGTTGATTTCTCCTTAGCGTCTCCAAAACCAAATGAAGATGCTTGAAGTGATCTTCCTCACTTTACGATTACACCAAAATATAGTCGATGAAGACGATCACAAAATGGTCCAACTACTCCCTGAAAGTCCTGTTCATCAAATCCATGAACACTGACGGCGCATTAGTCAGCCCAAACGGCATGACCGTAAACTCATAATGCCTGTATCTTGTACTAAACGCTGTCTTCGGGATATCACTCTCCCTTATTCGTAGCTGATAGTACCCAGACTTGAGATCCAACTTGGAGTACACCGTCGACCCGACCTACTGATCAAAAAGATCATCAATCCGGTGGATCGGGTACTTGTTCTTCTCCGTCAACTTATTGAGCTCCCGATAATCAATACATAGCCTCAAGCTTCCGTCCTTCTTCTTAACAAAGAGGACCGGCGCGCTCCTAGGCGAAGAACTCGGGCGCACATACCCTTGCTCCAACAACTCTTGCAGTTGAACTTTCAGCTCCGCCATTTCCTTAGGCGCTAGCCGATAAGGAGATCGTGACACAGGCTTTGCACCTGGCACTAGCTCAATCGTGAAATCTATCTCCCGTTGAGGCGGGGCTCCAGGAAGATCTGTGGGGAACACATCAGGGTATTCTGATACCGCTGAAATACAATCCAACGCGTGCTTCGGCTTCGCAACCTCCACTAGTGTAAAGAACAGTTCTGCACCAACACGAACCGCCTTCACCACCTGAAGAGCAGACATCAACGTCTTGCTCGATCCCTTTAAGCCCGTAAAAGTCGTTTCACAACTTGCTCCCAGCTTGACTTCCTTGCAACCGCAGTCAATATAGGCCTGCTGCTCCGAGAGCCAGTCCATGCCAAATATAACGTCGAACTCCACCAACGGAAGTAATGATGCCTGCAGATCGAACTCCTGATTCCCAATACGAATCTTAAAATCGCAGATCCTATTCGCGGGCATCGAACACCCATTGGGCAACAACACATCCAACTTATCCTTCGCCATCGAAGAAGGGACTCCAATGCGTGATATAAATCCTTCGGACAAGAAGGAGTGTGAAGCTCCCGTATCGAAGAGTGCTCTTGCCGGATTTTCACAAATCAAAACAAATCCTAAACAAGCAGTGGTACGGTAACATGTGCATAACAAGTATTTAAAGAAATTAACTTGCTATAAATTAAACCGTACCAGTCACCACGTCCGCCTGTTTGATGGCCTCCTGTTGGCCAAGATTGTACACCCTTGGTTGGGCCGGAGCATAGTGGGATGCGGTCGACTCCACCGCCTTGCCCTTCTCTTCGTAAGTATCTCCCGGCTTTCTTTCAGACTTGGGACGTCTGCTCCAACAATCACGGGCAAAGTGCCCCGTCTTTCCACAAGTAAAACATGCCCCCGGGGTCCGAATCGTAGTCGCCCCAAAAGCACCAGAAGGAGCTGGACCCGAAGTCTTATGCTTCTTGAAGAATCTTTGATAGCCAGACTTTGAAGTAGTCGGCACTTTCACCCAAATTTCTTCTCACCAACGTTCTTCTTCGCTTGAACATTCTTCATGTCCTTCTCTAAGGACCGGGCCGTGTTGACCAAGGTCAAGAAACCCTGCGTCATCGGCCCCGAGAGTAATAACCTCAACTCATCTCTCAAGCCTTCATAAAATCGATTCGTCTTGCGCTCCTCATCCGCGATAGTAGAGCTAGCATATCTACTCAAATGAGTAAACTCATGGAGATATTCATCCATGCTGTTCTCACCCTGAACCAACTTCAGGAACTCGTTCTCCAACGCTATCCTCTGCGCCAAAGGGAGGTATCTAGCCCAGAACAATCTCGAGAACTCCTCCATCGAGACATCAACAAGTTGCCTACCTCTCAATAGGTGCAGCTCCAATCCTTCCCACCACATTCTTGCTTCACAGTCCAGAAGGAACGTAGCGATGGTGGTCATTTGTCACTCCTCCGTCTACGTTGCTGTCATGACTCTCTTCACCCTGGAGAGCCAGTCATCAGCTTGAGATGGGGTCCCCAACTCTGAGAATATCAGAGGATTAAAGCTCATGACATGCTTGAGCTGTCTTTCGGTTGCCCTCATTGGCACCACCGGCTCCACTACCACCTGTTCCACTCTCCTCGGCTCAACCTCTGGAAGTGGTTCCTGCTCCATCGCAGGAGCCGGCTACTGCATTTGCCTTGCAGGCTGCGCATTTATCATGGCCAACACTACTTCGGCCACCAATCGTAAGTTCTCAACCGATAGAGGTATTGCAGGAGCTTCATTAGGTGCACTGTTTGTAACACCCCCATCTGTCGCATGGCAGATAACAGAAGGTCCAGCTGGAACCCGACGCCATATACCACAGACAGTCGGAAGGGATACTAAATGAATAATCAAACCAACCAATTAAGACTACTCGTCCTAATCACAGAGCATTCTAGCGGAAGATTTTAAAGTTGAAAGAACCCAAAATTAATTCCATCAATATGAATGTCCACAGCTACAACGACAGGAATGAAACCCCAAATACACAGAAACAGGTACATGGCTGAGTGGAATTTCATCCCGAAATTAAGCAAAGGTACACAAAAGCTAAATGATACCTGAGTGGAATAACTCGGGGTATTCCTCCAACATAGCTTGCTCTCGCTCCCAAGAAAGCTCCTCACGTCCGCAATTATCCCAACGGACTTTAACCATTCGGACCTCCTTGTTGCGGAGTCGTTTGACTGCAACATCTTCAATTCGCACTGGCTTGACCCTTGTTGTTAACTCATAGTCAACCGGTACCTGATTGTCCGCAACGATCTACGAAGGCTCTTGCACTGCCTTACGCAACACCGATACGTGGAATACATCATGCAGCCACTCAACTCCGTCGACAGCTTTAATCTATACGCCGCCTCGCCAACACGCTCCAGGATTTCAAATGGTCCAAGGTATCTCTGACTCAGCTTCTTCAAGCGTCGAACCCGCGATACACCCTTGAACGGCTTGATCTTCAAATATACCATGTCGCCAACGTTAAACTCCACATTTCTATGTTTGGCATTGTAATACTTTGACTGTCTATCCTGAGCAATCTTCAGCCTTTCCTGAATTGTCCGTATCATTGAAGTGGTATCTTCCACCGCTTGACGTTTATACAACTTTGATTCGCCTGCCTCCAACCAAGACAACGGCGTACGACACTTCCTTCCGTACAAGGCTTCGAAAGGCACCATTCCAATGCTTGCCTGAAAGCTGTTGTTGTAAGCAAACTCCACCATGTACAGGTGATCCTCCCAATGCTTCCCGAAATCTAGGACGCACATGCGAAGCATGTCCTCCATAGTCCTGTTGACTCTCTCGGTTTGGCCATCTGTCTGCGGGTGAAATGCTGTGCTGAACTTTAGCTTAGTACCCGACAGACCATGCACCAACCTCCAGTCATTTGACGTGAAGCGTCCATCACGATCACTAACAATACTTCTAGGCACACCATGCAATCGTACAATATTATCCACGTAGAGTTTGGCTAACTTTTCCACTGGATCCTCCTTTCTCATTGGGATAAAGTGCGACACTTTTGTCAATCTATCTACGACCACCCAAATGGCGTCATTTCCCTTCTGCGACTTCGGCAAACCGTGCACAAAATCCATAGATATATCGTCGAACTTCTATTCTGGGATAGGAAGGGATTTCAAGAAACCTCCGGGCTTCTGGCATTCCGCCTTCACTAATGCACAAGTACGACACTTGGCCACATAAAGTGCCACATCCTTCTTCAAACCCGGCCACCAGAATAATTTCTTCATGTCTCTATACATCTTAGTGCTTCCCGGGTGGATTGAGTACTTAGTATGATGAGCCTCATACATCAACTCCTCCCGAATATTATCCGCACTAGGAATGCATAGACGACTGTCCTTCCTTAGCAACCCATCTTCAACCACAAACTGGGAATTTGACCCATCCAAAGCTTCATCCAAGATTTGCTTCATGCTGCTATCCTGAACCAAAGCCCGCCGAACTCTATCTGCTAGGTCACACTGCACCTCTGTCCAAAACAGTTTTGCCTCGGCACTAGACTGCTTATCGACACAAGATATCTCCAATTCCTCCAACTCTTGGACCAATCTCTCATCATGTACTGATAACCAATTGGCTTGTGCGGGAATCTTACGACTCAACGAATCCGCCACTGCATTTCCCTTCCCAGGCACATAGTGTATCTTGAAGGTGTAGTCCCCTAAGAACTCCATCCACCTCCGCTGCCTCATGTTCAGATCCTTTTGGTCCAATAGGTACTTCAAACTCTTATGATCGGTGTAAATATCGACCTTCACACCGTACAGATAGTGCCTCCAAAGCTTTAGAGCAAAAATCACGGCCGCTAACTCTAAGTCGTGGACCGGATAATTCCTCTCGTGAACCTTCAATTGTCGTGAACCATAAGCTATCACTCTCCCATGCTTTAGCAGGACACAGCCCAAACCACTGCCCGAAGCATCACTATAGATCTCGAACCCTTCGGTTCCACTTGGCGAACACAAAATGGGTGCCGTGGTCAATCGCCTTTTCAATTCTTCAAAAGCCTATTCGCACTCCGGAGACCACACAAACTTCTGATCCTTTCTTGTGAACGTCGTGAGTGGTAGTGCTATCCGCGAGAAGTTCTCTACGAAGCGCCTGTAGTAGACAGCAAGCCCCAGAAAACTCCGGACCTCTGCCACCGTAGTCAAAGTAGGCCACTCCCGTATCGCCACTATCTTCGCCGGATCCACAGCTATTCCTTCTCCACTGACAACATGACCAAGGAACGCTATCGAGGATAACCAGAACTCACACTTGGAGAACTTTGCATACAACTGACTTTTCCTCAATGTCTCCAACACCATGTGTAAATGCTTGTAATGATCCTCCTCGTACCGCGAATACACCAGGATATCATCGATGAATACTATCACAAACTGATCCAAGTATTCTCTGAACGTCCTATTCATCAGATCCATAAATACGGATGGCGCATTCGTCAACCCAAACGGCATAACCGTGAACTCGTAATGCCCAAACCGCGTACTGAATGCTGTCTTTGGGATGTCGCTCTCCCTTATCCTCAACTGATAGTAACCGAACTTCAAATCTAACTTCGAATATACAGTTGATCCAACCAGCTGATCAAATAGATCGTCAATCCTCGAGATTGGATATTTGTTCTTCTCCGTAAGTTTGTTCAATTCCCGATAATCGATACAAAGCCGCAAGCTCCCATCTTTCTTCTTAACAAAGAGAACTGGTGCGCTCCAAGACGACGAACTTGGACGCACATAACCTTGCTCTAGCAACTCTTGCAGTTGCACCTTCAACTCTGCCATTTCTCTTGGGGCTATCCGATAGGGGGAGCGTGACACCGGTTTGGCACCCGGTACCAGCTCTATAGTAAAGTCTATCTCCCGCTGAGGAGGGGCTCCTGGGAGATCATCTGGAAACACATCAGGATACTCGGAGACAACTGGGATGTTGCCCAAACTAGGTTTAGGCGTCGCAGTCTGCACTAGAGTGACATACAGTTCTGCCCCAGACCGAACTTCCTTGAACACCTGAAGGGCCGATATCAGAACTTTCCCTGACCCCTTCATGCCCGCAAAAGTAGCCTCTACACTAGTGTCCAGACCCAACTTGACTTCTTTACGGTTGCAATCAATACATGCACTCTGCTCCGAGAGCCAATCCATACCGAAAATTACGTCGAACTCCACTAATGGTAGAACCAACGCCCGCAAATCAAACTCCCGGTCTCCAATCCGAATCTTCACAACGCAAATCCTATCCGCACGCATTGAGCACCCATTAGGCAACAACACATCCAACTTGTTTTCTGCCATCGAGAACGGAACTCCGATGCGTGACAAAAACTTTTCAGACAAGAAGGAATGTGATGCCCCCGTATCAAAAAGGGCTCTTGCCGGAAACCCAAAGATCAACACAAAGCCTGTCACCACGTCTGCTTGCTTAATGGCCTCCTGTAGGCCAAGGTTGTAGACTCTAGGCTGGGCTGGAGCATGATGGGATGCGGTTGACTCCACCGCCTTCCCTTTCTCCTCATAAGTCGCTCCAGGTCTCCTCTCGGACTTTGAACGTCCGCTCCAACACTCCCGAGCAAAATGCCCCGTCTTCCCGCAGTTGTAGCAAGCTCCGGGGACTCAACTTGTAGTTGCCCCCGATGTATCAGCCGAAGGGGCTGAGTTCGAAGTCCTCCGCTTCTTGTTCCATCTGCGGAAACCTGTCTTGTTACTTGGCACCTTGAACTCGGTCTTCCTTTCTCCTGGGTCCCTCTTCTCTTGAACCTTCTTCGCAACCTTTTCCAACGATCGGGCTGAATTGACCAAGGCTAGGAAGCCCTGCGCCTTAGGCCCAGCAAGAAGTAACTGTAAATCGCCGCGAAGACCCTCATAGAATCAGTTGGTCTTCCTCTCTTCTTCTGAAAACATAGCACCAGCATAACGACCCAACCGTGTGAACTCATGCAGATATTCGTCCACGCTTCTGGATCCCTGAGTCAACCCAAGAAATTGATTCTCCATCTCCAACTTCTGAGCAGAAGGTACAAATCTGGCTAGGAACAATCTTGAAAATTCCTCCATCGGCACATCCGCAAGCTGCCTTCCCACTAGAAGATGAAACTCCAACTCGTCCCACCACATCCTCGCTTCTCCTTCCAAAAGAAAAGTCGCTATGGTGGTCTTCTGCCACTCCTCAGTCTTTGTGGTCGTCAACACCCTCTTTATGGAAGAGAGCCAGTCCTCAGCTTGAGTTGGTGTTCCAACCCCATTAAACCTCGGAGGATTAAAGCCCATCACATGCTTTAGCTGCCTCTCCGTAGTTCTCCTCGGCTCTACTAACTCAACTGCCGCGCGTTCCACCACTCTCGGCTCTGCCGCCCTAATCGGTTCTTGCTCATTTGCAGGAGGTGCGCGATGCATTTGCCCTGCAGGTTGGGCATTTATCATTGCGAACACGGCTTCAGCCACCATCCTGATGGTTTCCGCTGAAGGAGGTGTAGCAGGCACGTCCCTTGGTGCACTACTTTCCGCTGATTGCGGACGCTCTGACTGACCAGCACCGCTCCCAGCTGCCTAAATTAGCAAAGGCACACGATTAGACAACAAACAAATTGCTAAAAGCAATCATTGGAACACTCAGGTTCCACCAAACAAGTGTATTTTCATTCCTAAGTGGACATTCATGGGTTCTTTTTGATGTTATAACGATGACGCACACATGTGCTCACCACCCCTTAAAAGAATTCGCCCACGAATTCATTTAAGCTTGACCGTAACCAGAAGTCTGATACCAAATTGTAACACCCCCATCTGTCGCATGGCATATAACAGAAGGTCCAGCTGGAACCCGACGCCATATACTACAGACAGTCGGAAGGGATACTAAATGAATAATCAAACCAACCAATTAAGACTACTCATCCTAATCACAGAGCATTCTAGCGGAAGATTTTAAAGTTGAAAGAACCCAAAATTAATTCCATCAATATGAATGTCCACAGCTACAACGACAGGAATGAAACCCCAAATACACAGAAACAGGTACATGGCCTTAAGGCCTTACAAATGTTCACTTAATAAAGAGTGATTTACATACATCGGCTCGCAGGCCGGCCACACATGAAATATATATAAATATAACTATTCTACGGCCTTCTAGGGCTAGCACAGCAACATGGGCTCCAGCCCGCTATTTGGCGCTCGGCTCCGCAGCACCTGCAAGCACATACCACCGCACGGTGGCAAATAAAGCAACGGTCAGCTAAAAGCCGACCAAATTATAACGACCCCGCCCCTGACTCGGGACGGAGGTGCTCTTTCCCTGCATAACATTAGCCCAACAATATATATATAGCGCAATTATAATTCGCCACAGGTGTAGGCTCGCACGGCCAAACACCCCGTGCACTCAGGGCACATTCATGGTGAACCCTGACCCATCAGTGCATTCACCACCACCCCCAGGATGGCAACAACATGTGAGCATTTAGCCTTTCTGACCACCATCTAATGCTCCAACTATGCCAACGGCCAGTCCCCGTCTTCGGGTCTCTCGCACCGAACCACATAGCCTAGGTCCAATTCCACTTGCCCGTTGCTCACGCCGCATGTCCAATTTAAGTCATTTGCGCGGGCCAAGCTTCTCTCGGATCCCAAATTTTCCAAAACAATCTCATAACCCAGTTATGATCAAGGCCGGTTCCCAGACCGCCAAGTTAGCAGAACACGTTTCCGCTCAATTTTCCGGGTGCGCCTTGAGGCTAACCTCCAAGGATCCCTGCTGCAATCTACCACGTAGAAACCCGAAAAAAATCCAAAGCACGGAGTCTTCTCCGGCAAAACCACATCAAATGCAACATCACTGATCCAGACAAAACACGTCCGGGTAGGCTTCACACACAATGCCTATGCCCGTACTTGCGATTCCGGGCTCTATATGCAACACAAGGGGGACTATTCCCGTCAACCCCAAGGAACACCACACACTCACCGCATACTCGCGGGAGCGGGATTCCCTATGCAGAAAGAAAGAGCTTCAAGCGCTCAAGTTGAGAATCGTTACCCTTGTAGTCCGTTTTGGCGCCATGGAAAAACTACGCGGTTAGAACTCTTCGCAACGACCTTCCCTCCACGGATCCGCTCTCCGATTTCGAAACGGTGCTCCGATGCTCCGCCGGCGGCCATAAACCTCCTTCTTCTTCCTCTCCTCTCTCACTTTGGAAGGGGAGAACTTTGGAGAGAAAAATGAGGGAATAACTCCCTATTCCCGGCCTTAACAGAGCAGGATTTCTTCTGGGCCGTCGGATCCTAATTAAAGAAAATGAACGGCTCAGATCTGCACAAAATTCCCCAGTCCTGGGCCACACACGGCTTGGCACACGGCCGTGTCCATGGCCGTGTGCCTCGATCCAGGCACGATCGTCGAACTGGGAAACGCACACGGGCCAAGACACGCCCGTGTCTGACCTGACACGCCCGTGTCGGGTTCCCCGACACGCCCGTGTTCGCGGGCGTGTCACGCATAACCGCCACGGCAACGGACACGACCCATCAGGACACGGGTAGGGACACAGGTTGGCACACGCCCGTGTCGGATGACACGCCCGTATCATCTGGCCGTGTTTCTGGTCGTGTCCTTCTCGGGTTGAAAACGGCCAAAAAATCACCAGGCAGACATGGCCTTGGACACGCCCGTGTCCTAGGCCGTGTACCCCTATAGGCACCAAAAACATTTTTTTCGCGACCGACTCGCACACAACTTTCGGGGCGTTACACTGTTAGCCTCAGAAACTCGACGTTCTGAAGGCCCAGCACCACTTCTGGTCACCTATAGTGGTACAAAACAACGTTAAGCGACCAAATAAAATTGCAAACAGCAATTATAGGAACACGCAGGTTCCTCAAACACGTATATTTCATTCCTAAGTGTACATTCATGGGTTCTTTTACTGTTATAACGATGACGCACACACATGTGCTCACCACCCCTTAAAAAAAGAATTCGGCCACAAATTCATATTAAGCCCGACCAAAACCAGTAGTCTGATACCAAATTGTAACACCCCCTATCCATCGCATAGCATGTTGGGTATTACATCCACTAACCCAGATTTGATGAAATCACCCTGTAACTAAGATGAATTAAGTTGTATTTGATGCTTGGTTTGAGTTATATGTTTGTAGGAATTTCACTGGGAAGTGTAGACCAATGTCAGTGCACAGTGGATCACCAAACACAAGAACTCTGCAATGTAATCCCTCATTGTATATTCCAAGGTGTTGACCCATGTGTGGTCTCTCTATTGGGATACACTTCATATTCAAGCTATTGGACCTTGGGAAAAGGATTGGAAGATTGACTACATTAGAAGAAAGAGCTTTCCAACAACAAAAATTCTCTATGTCTTTTACTCGAGTAGGTCCATAACTACTCGAGTAGATTGAGTATAATTTAATCGAGTAAAGAAACCTTGTACTCGAGTACTTAAGTGTACCTCTCGTGTTGCTAAGTCATGTACTCGAGTAGACTTCATCATATACTCGAGTAGCATTTTTATGTACTCTAGTAGATCACTCATTATACCCAATTATGACCGTTATCCTCTCCTCTATAAAGTCTTATCAGAAAATGACAAACACTAAGTATTCTCCAAGCCTTCTTGTCATTTTATTTTGAGAAAGTTTTCAGCCGACTCCTTTATCTATTTTTCACGAAACGGAAGCCGCCGCCGCCGCCCTCTTCTCCGGCCACCGCTTATAATTTCAGAGGACTCATTCTGAAGAAAGTTACAGATCGAGATCGACATCACTGTTCATCTTCTCTCTGTGATTCTGTAAAGGCAAAGAAGATCCAGATCTGGGCCGAGATTCTCTTCACCGATTTCTGATAGTACTGCAAAGTCCATAAGAAGAAGTTTCTGGCCGTTTCATCAAATCTGATTGGATTTACTGTTTGTATAATTTTTCAAAACTTTATTAATCTTGTAGGAGAAAGTTTCTCCGAGTGTAGGAGTTTTTTTTCAATCCGAGTTTGTAGGAAGTGTTATCTTCCGAGGTGTAGATCCCGTTGTTTGGATCGAGTTTGTAGGAACTTTGTTCCGAGGGTAGGATCGATTTTTGATCCGAGATAGTGGAGTAGCCGAGTCTAGTTGATTGCTAGATCGGTGAGGGAAAGTGGATGTACCCAAGGTCGGGGAACCACTATAAATCTTGTGTCGTCTGTGATATTGGTAGATAGTTCTGTGCTGTGCTATAAATATTTTTTCATTCCGCAAAAGACGCACAACTCACATATTCACCCCCCTCTAGGTGATTTAGTTGACAACCGTTTTCTTTCAATTGGTATCAGAGCGAGGTTGATCGTCAAAAGGTTAACACCTTGATCAGATCCAAATCTATTGTCTGAAAGATTCTACCATAAAATGGACAAGGGCAAAGATTTCGCCAAGCTTCCACTATGCAACAAAAATAACTTTCCCATGTGGAAAGAAAGGATAAAATTTTTCATGGAAGCTGTGGATCCAAGGATCTTCATGATCGTTGAAGAAGGTCCTTACGTTCCCATGACTGTGTCCAGTATCGACCCTACAAAGAAAGTTCCCAAAAAGCTGATGGATCTCGACAAAGACAAGATTGCACTTGTCTCCCTCGACAAGAAAGCTAAGAACATTATAGCAAGTGCAATCGATGACTCGATGCTGCAGAATTTGATTCACTGTCAATCGACTAAGGAGATGTGGCATTACTTAGTCACTTTGATGGAAGGAACTGAAGAAGTAAGGGATGATCGGAGATCCCTTCTCAACCAGAAATATAAAGCATTCCAACAAGGAAACAAGGAAACAATTGCCGACACCTTTGAAAACTTCTTCAAAATTGTGAATGGCCTAAGGGTGTATGGCCGTGTCTTCACCAACGAAGCACTGAACGACAAGTTCTTGAGATCCCTAACCAAGGAATGGGATAACAAGGTATGTGCCATCAGGGAGTTCGGGAAGCTAGCTGAAACGGACCCGCAAAATCTCTTTGGAAAGCTTATGTCTTATGAACTCCAAATCAATACAAGAAAAGCTGAAGAAGAGAAAGGCAGGTCTGCTCTAAAGGAGAAATCTGTCGCTCTTAAGGCAGACACGTCCAGAAAGACTAAGGCTGCCTCCCCCGCTCCAGCTCCAGAAGTTGATGAAGAAGAAGAAACATCAGAGCCTAGCACCTCAGGCTCTGAACTATCTGAAGGAGAGTTTTCCTAACTCTCGAGGTAATTCAAGAAGTTTCTTAATAAAAAGAAACAATGGAAAGGCAAGGATGCCTCATACAGAAGATCGCGGCGCGATGGCGATCGACAAAGAAAAGGCTCAAGCAGTCACAAAAGGTACAATACTAAACAAAACAAATACGTTTCAACTGATATCATTTGCTACTGTTGTAATAAGCCAGGTCACGTCATTGATGACTCCCCTCATAAGAAGAAGGAGGGTGGTAGAAAAGAAGACAATAAATCCTCACACAATAAGAAGAGGAAAGAGAAGATCCTCATAGCCAAAAAGAGCAAGACTCTTAGCGACTCCGACTCATCTGAGTCAATCGAAGAAGAAGAAGCTTACTTTGGGCTAATGGCTCAAACAGATGATGAACAAGAGCCCCAGTTCACTGGGAAGGTAAACTCTCATACACCTCTTTCAGACTCTGAAGTCTCTCAACATGATTGCGAGGGTAGCTCCTCTGACGATGGGTCAGAATTAATGGCCCAGTACAGGGAGTTAATCATGGCTTACGAAAAATATCGTCGAGTCGTGAAGACCCAAGCTAAAGAGATCAAATCTCTAAAAGCCGAAGAGAGCATCTTCAGAGAGAAAGTCGCAAAGACTGACTCCCTCGAAGAAAACTTCAACAATACTATTGAAGAATATAATAAGGCTCTTGAGCACCTTGACCTTAAGGAGAAGATCATCAAAGGATTGGAAGCCGAACTTGCGACTGAAAGGAAACTTGTTGAGATTTTCTCGAAGCCCAAAACAGTTCTTCCATTCGTTGCTGAATTCTCAGCAAAGGCCAAGGGAGCTGGACTAGTCCATGAAGAAGCTCCTAGTAAATCCTCTAAGAGAAACAAGAATCAACGGAAAAATAAGGCCGCCAAAAAGGCCTCAGCCAAAGAAAAGGGAAAAGCCCTCAAAATCAAACTACATTCAAAAAGGTCATCCTTCCATCAAATGAGTTTGATTTTGACTCATCCTATGGGCACTTTGCTAGGCCTACCTATGTAGAGCCAAAGACCCGCTATCAAGGGTGGGCTCGACCCCGAAACTTTGGCGAAAGTGTCTTTAAGGCACCTTATGAAGAAGTTATTCTTCAGAGCTATGGCCCTTTCAATCATGGGCATAACTTCAAGAAGGCACCAAAAACAAAGCCTGTTGTAGAGAAGCCCATAAAGGAGAAGAAGCCATGTGATTGCCATCATCATGAGGCATCTTCCTCCAAGAATGCTACCCCTGCTAGACCAAAATTCCAAAAAGTCAAGCAGGAAATCTTGAGGCAAAGGTACAACAGATTTGACTGTTGGTGCTGTGGCAAGGTTGGTCACTTCGCCATTGATTGCTGGTTCAATTCCAGAAATGCTGTAACCCCTCATGTCAGCAGTATGAGAAAGACCACTCATAATGCTAACACTCGTAGGGGGAGTACTCTAACTCGAGACCAAGGACCCAAACGTGTTTGGGTTCCTAAGGCAAATTTATTATGATTGCAGGGATGTCCAAAGGCCAACAAAACGCTGATCTGGTACTTGGACAGCGAATGCTCTAGGCATATGACCGGGACTAGAAGCCTCATTCAGAACTTTACTCCAGTCGTGAACGGACCAAAGGTCATCTTTGGAGGTGCAGACCGAGGAATTACAAGAGGTTACGGTATGATTACTAACGGTAATGTATCCTTCTCGGATGTGGCCCATGTCAAAGGATTGGAACACAATCTCATTAGCATAAGCCAACTCTGCGATAAAGGATACATAGTTGAGTTCCATGCTGATAAGTGCTTAATAAAATCTGTTGACAATATGGAAAGGATTCTATCCGGCACTCGAAGTAGGAATATTTTATGTTTAAATTTCATGTGTATTGATTCCTCTACACCAGTGTGCCTTTTAGCAAAAGATAGTGCATCTCTTGGTGACCAATGGCACAAGAGACTAGCACATATTAATTTCAATACCATTAATAAACTATTTTCAATGAACTTAGTACGTGATGCCCCAAATGTCAAATGCGTCAAAGATAGGCCTTGTCATGCATGCGTAAAAGGCAAGCAAACAAGGGCTATCTTTAAAAGCATTATTGGCAAAGACTCTAACAGATGTCTCCATCTACTGCACATGGACTTGTTTGGTCCACTGCAAATTAGAAGTTTGGGAGGTAAGGACTATACATTGGTAATTGTTGATGACTACTCGCGCTTTGCGTGGGTGTTCTTTCTGAAACACAAGTCAGATACCTTCGACATCTTTACTAATTTTGTCAGGCAAGTCCAGAATGAATACAACTGCTATATAGTCAAAATCAGAAGTGACAACGGAACAGAGTTCAAATCTGGGGACATGACAGAATTCTGTGAAAGCTTAGGTATCTTTCATGAGTTTTCCTCTCCTCGTACTCCACAACAGAATGGGGTGGCTGAGAGAAGGAACAGAACACTCATAGAGGCCTGCAGGACCATGTTGAGTGATGCTTCACTACCGGAGTACTTCTGGGCTGAAGCTGTCAACACTGCATACCACGTGCAAAATCGGGCACTCATAAACAAAGACCACAATAAGACACCTTACGAACTTCTGAAAGGCAGGAAACCAACAGTCTCATACTTTAGAATCTTTGGTTGTAAATGATTCGTACTTAACAATGGTAAGTATCATACCACCAAGTTCAGTGAAAAGAGCCTTGAAAGTATTTTTGTATGCTATAGTAGCCATAGTAAGGAATATAGGATATTTAATAGAAAAACCACAGTGGTGGAAGAATCGATACATGTCATATTTGATGAGACGAGCTTGCTGCAAAGCAATCCGTCTAGTGTGCTATTTGAAGATGCCGGTGAAAAGCTGAAAGAAACTAGCTTGGATGATCCGTACGAAGACAAAGGCGAGAAACTCATTAAGATCACCATTCCAACTCCTATTGGAGAGGCTGATGATCAAAATGAAGAAATCATCCAGGATGAAGAAATCACTCCAGTGATTGAAGATACTCCAGATGCAAGAACTCTAGAGCTCAGACATTTGAAGGATCATCCCATGGACCAGATCATAGGAGATCCCCGGGATGGTGTTAGAACTCGAAGAGGTACAACTAATGAGAATCTTCATTTGAGTTTTCTCTCACAGGTTGAACCAACGAAATTTGAGGAAGCAAACTCAGACACATCATGGATAATGGCAATGGAAGAAGAGCTAAATCAGTTCAAGCGCTGCAATATGAGGATGCTTGTTCCAAGACCCAAAGGGAAGATCATCATTGGAACAAAATGGGTATACAGGAACAAGATGGACGAAGATAGAACTATCATAAAGAACAAGGCCAGACTCGTCGCTAAAGGCTATCGTCAAGAAGAAGGAATCGACTTCGACCGGACATATGCTCCAGTGGCGAGGCTGCAAGTAATAAGGTTGTTCCTATCATATGCTGCTTTTAAAGGCTTCACCGTCTATCAGATGGACGTGAAGTCGGCCTTCCTAAATGGTAACATAAAGGAGGAAGTGTATGTTGAACAACTTCCAGGTTTCGTTGATCCTAACTTTCCTGATCATGTCTATTTTCTGCACAAGGCCCTATATGGTCTGAAACAAGCTCCTAGAGCTTGGTATGAAATGCTGTCTACCTTTCTAATTGAGAATAAGTTCACAAGGGGAAAGATAGACAAGACATTATTTCTTAGGGAAATAAAAGTCAAGATTTTGCTAGTGCAAATCTATGTCGACGACAATATTTTTGGCTCTACAGATGACAACCTCTGCAAAAAGTTCTCAAAACTTATGCAAGGGAAGTTTGAAATGAGCAGTATGGGCGAGCTGAAGTATTTCTTAGGGCTTCAGGTGAAACAATCTGAAGATGGAATTTTCATCTCACAGACCAAGTTCACCAAAGAGCTAATTAGGAAATTCGGAATGGAGAACGCAACCTCTATGAGGACTCCAATGGGCTCAACTATGTCTCTGGACAAGGATGAAAAGGGGAAACCTTTTGATGAGACCAAGTATAGAAGCATAATTGGATCCTTGCTCTACCTTACTGCTAGTAGGCTTGACATAATGTTTTCAACATGTGTCTGTGCTAGATTTCAGGTGAACTCTAAGGAATCTCATAATGCTGCTGCAAACCGGATTCTGAGATACCTTAAAGGCACACCAAATCTTGGCTTATGGTACCCAAGAAGTAATGACTGCGAACTAATTGGGTTTTTAGATGCAAATTTTGTAGGTAGCAAAGATGACTGGAAAAGCACCTCAGGGACTTGCCAATTCTTCGGAAGAAGGCTAATCTCCTGGAGTAGCAAGAAGCAGAACTGTGTCGCAATCTCAACGGCCGAGTCAGAGTATATCTCTGCAGGCAGTTGTTGCGCACAGTTGTTATGGATAAAGAATCAGTTCGAGGACTACAACATGCAGTTCAAGGGTATTCCTTTGTTTTGCGACTCTTCCAACGCAATTGCAATAGCCAACAATCCAGTCTCCCACAGCCGGACAAAGCACATCGAGCTAAGGTATCACTTCATCCTGGAACATGTGGAGCATGGAGACATAGATCTCCAATATGTGCCTACAGACATGCAAGTTGCAGATATCTTCACAAAGCCATTGGACGAGACCAAGTTCTCGTTCTTCAAGACTGAGCTTGGGATGCTCAACAAAGAGGACTAAAGATGGATGTATGTCTAAGAAGCAAGAAAATCCAAGGTGTTTGTCAAATTTTTTATTTTCTAAATTTTTCAAAGTTTGACTCGAGAAGCATAAGATATACTCGAGTATGTTAATTCTCCTACTCGAGTCACTGTAGACCTACTCGAGTATCTACGACATACTCGAGTACGTTAACTTACCTACTCGAGTACTTTTCTATACTTACCTGAGTATAAGAGTATGCCTACTCGAGTAACTACTTACCTACTCGAGTAAGTCACTTACCTACTCGAGTAAGTCACTTACCGACTCGAGTACTTTCTGCAGACCGACTCGAGTAATTTCTGGAGATCTACTCGAGTAACCTCTTACCTACTCGCGTAGTCTATATCTCTCTCATGTAGTGGTTTCCAGATTTTTGAAATTTGTTCTATTCGCCACCCAAGGCTAAATGTCGCCTCTTCCCTCGCTTTAGTAAATTTCCGTCAAACTAATTAGACGTAATTAGATGTAATTTAGGGTTATATATATATGAATTTCCGAAAACCCCAACCTACACAAAATCATTTCATCCTCTCGAGTACCCTCTGCCGATTCGCCTCCTCTGCCGCTTCGCCTACTCTCATCCGCCGCTGTTGCAGAGCTGCTTCCCTCCTCCTCACTTACAGTCAACCGCATCCATGACCGCTTCTTCCAAGATAGCCATCGGATCAGAACTCGTCACCACCAGCATTGCAGAGCTCTCAGATGACTTCCACAACCTTCTCGTCCTTCTTGACACCGCCGGCCTCTCCTTTATTCTCCAGGAACCCTGACGAGTTTTATTCCCAGAAGTTACCGAATTCTTCTCCAATCTCATGGTCAGAAGGAATGGAAAAGTCCTGAAATCCAAGGTGAAGGGTCTGAAACTTAAGCTCACCAAGACCTCTGTATCTCAGCTTCTCCGATTGTCGATTCTCGATGAAGAAGATGATTTAGATGATGAAGACTCTGACAAAACAACCCTTTTCTGTGGCATTTCTCCTGAAGCTCAGTATATTAAAAGGTCAGACATGAACGCTGAAGGAAAATTTCTAGTTGATATTATAGGCAAAATTTTACTGTGCAAGACACACTCCATCAGAGACATTCCATCATATTTCTTCGACATAATGCAAGAAATTGTCTTCCGCAAGAAATATCAATTTGGTATGCTGATTCTGGATAAAATAAAGGACAGTTTAAAATCCCCCAACTACGCCAGAATTATCTCTCTGCTCCTCCATGAAACAAATCCTGAGGTCTTCAACTTCTCCAAAGGGACCCCCCTTCACCACATGAAGAAGGTCTCCATCTCTTCCATTCAGAGATGGGATCTCAAGCTAAAGAATTCTGCCCAAGCTGCAAAGCTCTCAGAAGCTCCAGAAGCTCCATCTATAGAGGACAGGACTCCATCTCCCTCTCCTCATCATGTGGCCAGCTCCTCTGGTGCACTAGGTGAGGGGGAGCCTGCTCCTTCTATCCTAGTCAGGCATCCCTCTCCTCAGCCAGCACTTTCTTCCCTCCCTCATACTCCAGAAAGTCCAGCCACTCCCTCAGATCAGATACATCAAGATTCTCTTCTGTCCACAGCTGCTGCCATAGATGTTATGATTGCAGAGCTTTCTGAAGAAGTGATGCCCATTCCTCCTCCATCTCCTCCTGTTCCAACCTCTGAATGTCACAAGGACTCCACTCCAGCACAGTCTCCTGCCCATTCTCCAACCAGAACTCCAACACCATCTCAAGATCCCCTACAAGACAAGCCAGATACCATTCTTATTTCTGCTGAGACCTCTCCAGAGCCAGCTGAGGCTCCTCTCAGAAACCTAGATTTCTCCATCCCCCATGATATAGAAGAAATGGATGCTATAATTCATACCACCAGAGCTCTCTGCTCTGTCAACATTGAAGAAATAGCTCCTTGGGTAACTCCTCCTATCCCTACGGCTGCTCCCTCTACTACTGTTCCAGTCTCTTCCTCCTAAGATTTGCTGCAACATATTGCACTTCTTCTTCAAGAACAGAGAAATTATTTTGACACCTCTCTCAAGATAGTCACTGACAAGGTAACTGTTCTTGAGACTGAGATGAGCAGAGGCTTTGATGAAATTCAGCATAATACTGACAAGCTCAAGTATTTATTTCAACTTGGTGGGAAAGCCATAGACCACACTATCACTAGTGTTGGCAATGTTATGGAACAAGGTGTCACACTTGCTAACAATCAGATAGAGATAGACAAGAGAAATGAAGCTAACACAATGAAAATCTGTGAAGAAGTGAGTATCTTCAAAGATGATGCTATAGCCCAGCTATCTGTTGAAATCAGAAAGGGGGAGGGTTTGATAAAAGAACTCAAAGAACAGGTAGAAAAATCTACTGCTCAGAAGACAGATGTATGGGAAGCTCATATGAAGGACATTCATGATGATATGCTAGCCCAAATACAGAGTGTCAAATTTCACACCTATGACACTGCTGTCTGGATGCACAATCAGATCTTGCAGACCTTGCAGTTGACCCCAACATCATTCCCCATCATCTCAACCCTCTAGCTATAGATGTCACTGCCCCAGCTGTTCCTCTACAACCCTCCTTCTCTCCCAAGCCTGTAGACACAGTTGACCCTCCAGACTCCTATGCCCCAGAAGACCCTGCTGATATCTTCCTTCAAGCTCCTCCAGAGATCAGAATCCATAAGAAGAAAAGGAAGTATGGTGAAGGTCCCTCTGCTAGCAGGATTGCTCCTACTAGAGCTCCTGACCATGCTGAAGCTTGGTCTCCAACTTCCAAGTCTCTAATTTTGGACACACTCAGGCTAGTTGTGGATCTCAATGAGAATATGAGCATTCACTACAGTTCCCAGGAATGGGAGTTATATGAGAAATCAATGCTAAAAAGGAGGATCCATGACAGAGAGTTTGGGAGAAATAATCCTGCTGCTCCTCCAAGGCCTCCTAAATATTTACCTAAGCCTTCAGCTATCTAAGGAGACAGCAAGAAAAGATGGAAAAGCAGCAAACCCAAGCCTAAACCTAAAAGATGTTGAGAGAATGAAATGACAAGTTGTAAACTTGATGTTTTTGGAAATTTACATATATACAATTCTAAATTTCTGTTTAATTATCTTTTTCATTGTCTATTGCTTACCTGCTCATGTTTTTCTACTTAGTCTCTTTTACGTCTATAATTCACCTTAGTGTAAAGGGTTCTGACTTCAACAAATCGGGGGAGATTGTTGGGTATTACATCCACTAACCCAGATTTGATGAAGTCACCCTGAAACTAAGATGAATTAAGTTGTATTTGATGCTTGGTTTGAGTTATATGTTTGCAGGAATTTCACTGGGAAGTGTAGACCAATGTCAGTCCACAGTGGGTCACCAAACACAGGAACTGTGCAATGTAATCCCTCATTTCATATTCCAAGGTGTTGACTCATGTATGGTCTCTCTATTGGGATACACTTCATATTCAAGCTATTGGACCTTGGGAAAAGGATTGGAAGATTGACTACATTAGAAGAAAGAGCTTTCCAACAACAAAAATTCTCTAAGTCTTTTACTCGAGTAGGTCCATAACTACTCGAGTAGATTGGGTATAATTTACTCGAGTAAAGAAACCTTGTACTCGAGTACTTAAGTGTACCTCTCGTGTATCTAAGTCATGTACTCGAGTATACTTCGTCATATACTCGAGTAGCATGTTTATATACTCGAGTAGATCACTTATTATACCCGAGTATTTAAGGCTTCTCTCATCAAAATTATTCTAAGTCATGGACTCGAGTATAAACACTCATATACTCGAGTAAGTATACTCACATACTCGAGTAGATAGAATCATACTCGAGTAGTTCATTATACCTACTCGAGTAGATCGTGTTTCACTCGTGTACTTTGAAATTTTCATAACTCCAAAATTTTCTAAGTCTTTTACTCGAGTAGAACTTTCACCTACTCGAGTAGATCACTTCCTCTCGAGTAGTTTAGTTCAACTACTCGAGTAGATGCTTGCTGACATCTTCAGAATTTATTCCAAGTATTCCACTCGAGTAGTCCTTCATGTACTCGAGTAGTTTATGTAATATACTCGAGTAGTTTTTATTGTACTTGAGTAGTTCCTTTATGTACTCGAGTAGTTCTCTATACACACTCGAGTAGTTCTTTCTACTTACTCAAGTAGTTGGTTTCTGCCTACTCGAGTAGCCTATCTTTATATACCCGAGTATATTCTCCTTCATGTACTCGAGTAGTTATTCAACTACTTGAGTAGATCTTCTCTTACTCGTGTATATGGCTGAACTTCCCTGAAATTTGTCTAAGTTTTTTTCTGACGGGATTTTCAAATCAGGCGACATGATTGGTCCACATGTACATCATTATGACTGATTATGACCGTTATCCTCTCCTATATAAAGTCTTATCAGAAAATGACAAACCCTAAGTATTCTCCAAGCCTTTTTTCATTTTATTTTGAGAAAGTTTTCAGCCGACTCCTCTGTCTGTTTTTCACGAAACGGAAGCCGTCGCCACCGCCCTCTTCTCCGGCCACCGCTTCTAATTTCAGAGGACTCATTCTGAAGAAAGTTACAGATCGAGATCGACATCACTGCTCAACTTCTCTCTCTGATTCTGTAAAGGCAAAGAAGATCCAGATCTGGGCCGAGATTCTCTTCACCGATTTCTGATAGTGCTGCAAAGTCCATAAGAAGAAGTTTCTGGCCGTTTCATCAGATCTGATTGGATTTACTGTTTGTATAATTTTTCAAAACTTTATTAATCTTGTAGGAGAAAGTTTCTCCGAGTGTAGGAGTTTTTTTTCACTCCGAGTTTGTAGGAAGTGTTATCTTCCGAGGTGTAGATCCCGTTGTTTGGCTCGAGTTTGTAGGAACTTTGTTCCGAGAGTAGGATCGATTTTTGATCAGAGATAGTGGAGTAGCCGAGTATAGTTGATTGCTAAATCGGTGAGGGAAAGTGGATGTACCCAAGGTCGGGGAACCACTATAAATCTTGTGTCGTCTGTGATATTGGTAGATAGTTCTGTGCTGTGCTCTAAATATTTTTTCATTCCGCAAAAGACGCACAACTCACATATTCACGCCCCTCTAGGTGATTTAGGTTGATAACCATTTTCTTTCAATTGGTATCAGAGCGAGGTTGATCGTCAAAAGGTTAACACCTTGATCAGATCCAAATCTATTGTCTGAAACCATTTTCTTTCATAGCATATAGTAGTAGGTCCGGCCGGGGCCCGACGCCATTTACCACATACAGACCGGGTGGTTACTCATGGAAACCATCCAACCAGTCATCACGTCCTACACAGAGCATTCTAGCGGAAGCAGTTTAATAAGTTGCAATAAAAAACCCAGCACAAAAGCATGTTTGTCCACTAATACCAAATAGGAATGTTGTACATACACAAGTACAGGCCTTACGGCCTTATAAAATTGTTCACTTTATATTACATGTTTTACAAACCACGGCACGCAGGCCGGTCATACATGAATAAAAGCAGTGAACACTCCAATTAGGCATTCGAGGGCCGGCTTCGTAAATTGGGCTTTAGCCCGCTATTGACCGCTTGGTCCAGCAGCACCTGCAAGCAACAAACCACCGCACGGTGGCAAAACAAGGCAACAGTCAGCAATGCTGATCAAATTATAATGATCCCGCCCCCAACTCAGGGCAGCGATGCTCCTTCCCTGCATTTCATTAGCATAAGCGAGCAATATATCAATATTCATTTCATCACAGACGTTGGCTCGCAGGGCCACACACCCCGTGCACTTAGGGCACATTCTCGGTGAACCGGTCGATGTCACGCCAATTAAAGCCATAGACATTCCGGACTCACCACCGCCACTTTGACGACCAAACCTATGAGCAATTTGTCTTCCCGGCATGGGTCACGATAATTAAAACCATTGACCGCCGAAGACCCTCATCTATGCCAATGACAAGTGCCACGTAACCTTAGGTCTCTTTAACCCAAACGACATAGAACGGGTATGGTTCCATCTGACCCGTGCTCACATCGCAACGGTAATTTAAACCATATGCGAAGGTCAAACTTCTTCCGAGTCCCGTTTCCATCACAATTCACATAACTCGGTTATGTTCAAGTTGGCTCTCAGGCAACCAAGTTGGCAAGATCACGCATCCGCCCAGTTTTCCGGGTGCATCTTTGGGTTAATCCCCAAGGCTCCCTGTTGCAATCTACCACGTAGAAAACCTGAAAAACAATCAATCGCACAGAGTCTTCTCCGGCATTTTATGCAATGCAACATCACCGATCCAGACCAACATGTCCGGATAGGCTTCACACATCATGCCTATGTCCATTCTCGCTTACGGACTCTACATAATGGGGACTTTACATATCTACCCGAAGGAATGCCTCCAACTCACCGCAAACTCGCGAGAGCGGGCTTCCTATGCAAAGAAGGAGAGCTACACATGCTCAAGAAGAGAATCATTACCCTAGCGTTCTTCCTTGGCGCCATGGAAAAGTAAGCGGAGGAAAAGCACCGCACTCTCTTCGCCTCAGTGGATCCGGAGTCGGCTCGCGATTTGGAGTTTCGAAGCTCCACCAATGGCCGGATCTAGCTTCTTCTTCCTTCCTTGGCTCTCCTCTCTCTCTCTATACTTTAGAAAGATAACCACTCATGTAAAAGTGTGGGTTTCAACGGCCCAATCCCGGGTATATCCCATCAGGAACAACCCCCAGCCGTTGGATCACCAATTAAAGAAACGAACGGCTTTGATTCGAGCCTAAAATGTACAATCTGGACCGAACACGGCCTGACACACGCCCGTGTCCAGGGCCGTGTACCTCATTCGCCATCAAAATTGACGCGCCTGGAACAACACACGGGCATCGAACACGCCCGTGTTCGACCTGACACGCCCGTGTTCGACCTGACACGGCCGTGTAGCCGGCCGTGTACCCCCATTGATTTATCCCGAAAACAACCCGAGAACTACACGGGTTCTAGGACACGCCCGTGTCCTAACCCGTGTCCACTCGAACACGCCTGGGCTCCAGGCCGTGTACACGGTCTCGACACTCGACACTTCGTCGAGCGAAGTTCGTCGACTTCACGACACGGCCTTGGACACGCCTGTGTCCTAGGCCGTGTGCCTTGTCTCGACACTTCGTCGAGCAAAATTCGTCGACTCCCCAGGACGATTGTCGACACAGGCTCGACACGCCCTGAGACACACCCGTGTCTCAGGCCATGTTCCATGTCTCGACACTTCGTCGAGCGTAGAGTGTCGAATTTGCGGGCTGTGTGTCAACACGAGCTCAACACGCCCTGAGACACGCCCGTGTCTCAGGCCGTGTGCCCTGTCTCGACACAACGTCGAGAGCAAAATGTCGACTTCGCTGGCTGAGTGTCGACACAAGCCTGACACGCCCTGGGACACGCCCGTGTCCCAGGCCGTGTGCCTTCTGCCAGAACCCAAAACTGACCCAAAACGTCCCCCGTCGCTCTTTTGAGTTTCGGGGCGTTACAGTCGATCTCGGCTCAGAGATGGAACTTTGAGTTCGTCGACCTGAGTTCGACTTTCGTCGAACTAAATTTCTGACAGATCAAAACTGCATTTCTTGGAATTATTTTATTAATTCTGGAGAGTCCTTCTGAGGCAAACTTGGAAATAAACCTATGTCCCATGGTTATACATTTTGGGTCAATCTAATCATCCTAATAGTGATCCTTGCCCAAATCAGAACTAGGGTTCCAACATTCTCTCTCTATACATATACTTATCACATATTTTAATCCGCTGTAAAAATCAATTAAAGTTTTAAAATACTGTATTCACCCCCCTCTAGAGTTAAGCAGATCTATCCCTCATTGGTATTAGAGCATATCTGATATCACTTTCAATTGGTATCAGAGGGTAACGTTGTTTGGTTTTACAGGCTAACACCTGAACCAAAATATCTTTGATAGATCTAATTATCTCTAGTGTCTCTCTTATATATCATGGCACAGAATAAAGAATAATCAAGCACCAGACCTCCAGTCTGCAATCTGAATAAGTTTGCAATATAGAAGACAAGAATTAGATTATATATGAACTCTATTGATGAAGATATATACAACTCTATATTGACAGGTCCCCCTACTCCTTCTACATCAACTTCAATAAGTACTTCAGCAGTTCCACCACCTAAGTGGACAGATGCTCAGAAGAAGTTGAAGATGGATGATGCTAAGGTCATGAACATTTTGGCACAGACTATGTCGGATGACATCTTTTCAAAGGTTGCAGAATGCACATCAAAAAAGGACATTTGGGACTCTCTAAACCAAATGGTTGCAGGATCACCTGATGAGAGAAAGGACAAAATATGTCATCTCATCTCTCAATATGAGAATTTCAAGAAAGATGAATCTGAGTCAGTGGCTGACATGTACAACAGACTCAGCCTAATCATCAATGAGCTGAAGAATCTGGACAAGAATATCTCACTGACTGAGATAAATGACAAAATCCTAATTTGCTTCCCTAGCTCATGGGATTCCAGGATCTGGCCAATCAAGGAGGCCAGAAGAATAAATGAAATATCTACAGAGGCACTTCTAGGCAAGCTCAAATCTTATGAGCAGCTTATTAAGATAAGAGAAGAAGCTGAGCAGAAGACCTCTTCATCAAGAAGGAAGGAGCAGA
This sequence comes from Platanthera guangdongensis, assembly GCA_039583875.1. Taxonomy (NCBI): domain Eukaryota; kingdom Viridiplantae; phylum Streptophyta; class Magnoliopsida; order Asparagales; family Orchidaceae; genus Platanthera; species Platanthera guangdongensis. Next base: position 98,676,764 of record CM077158.1, on the reverse strand, counting down.
ATATTGCTTTTAAAGCATTTGAAGAATCTGAAACTCTACCAGCAAATGAAGAACTGATGAGTCTGTTAGCCAAAGGATTCTATAAAATGGCCAGGAAAGACTTCAGAAGAAGGTCAATAAGGCAGATGACATGCCAAGATTTGACAAAACTCCAACCAAGGAGATTGTCTGCTTTGGTTGCAAAAAGCCTGGACACATTCTACCTGAGTGTCCAGAGAAGCTGAGGCAAGACAAAAGAAAAGTCAAGGACTCCAGAAAGAACTACATCAAACCCTCTTCCAGCAAACACAAGTGGAATGAAAAAGGTTTTGTAGCAGAAACCTATAGTGAAACAAAAGAAGAATCATCATCTTCCAGCTCCAATGAAGATGAAGAAGAAGCTAGAGCAAAATAATCTTGCTTGATGGCTATCAATGCATCAAGTGACCCATCAAAAGCTGAAGAATCAGAAGTAGAAAATTTTGAGACTGAAGAGGGTCAGGTAATATCCTCCTTTCATCTCACTTCTGAATATTTTAAAACTGAATTTAAATTATTGTGTAATTATTTAATCAAATCTGAGAAGGAAATCAAACTTCTCAGGGATAAGCTAGTTGAATAAGAAAATTTGTTGTTTAATAATACTGAATTAAAAGACAAACTAGTTATAGCTTCTAAAGAGATCAATAATCTAAAAATTAAACTGAATGAGGCTAAGAAATTTGAAAAATCCCTAAATTGGAGAAGCATCAAATTGATAGAGATCATAAGCACTGTTAATGTCAGGCTTAATGGCAAGCTAGGCTTGGGTGCTTCATCAAGGCAACCTCATTTAATTCAGAAAAATATACTTTCAACACCCATTAAATTCATATCTGAAAAGGGTAAAGAAAAGACTAATGAAAATAATAATAAACTAACCGAATTAAAACAGAAACCCAAGAAAAAGAAGAAGAACAAGAAAAACCTTAAGTATAATAATGTTCAACAGATTTGGTTGAACTCAAATCGACGAAATGTGTATAGTTCGTCGAACTCAAGTCGACGAACTCCGAATGCAGATTTTTATTATAATTATTCTTCGAACTACAATCGACGAAACCAATATGGTTTATCAAGTCGAGATCGATGATATTGGGGCACAGAGAAAGAATATTTCCATTCTCTGAGCTGAGTTTGACGATCTCATCCCTATTCATCGAACGCAGTTCAACGAATGTATCAGAATTCATCGATCCCAGTTCAAATTAACAGAAACCTTAATTTTTCCATAACATTTAATAAATCAAAAGAATTTGTTAACCCATTCAACCAATGGATAATCCCACCTAGGAAATTTCACCCCCTAGGATATATAAATCAACCTGAGTGTTCTTATATTTCTAGTTTTAAATTTGTAAAGAATCAAGGACCCAAAGTTATCTGGTTCAAGAACACCTAATTTTTATTTTTCAGGTGAAAGGATATCCTACCACAGAGGAACAGTGGTACCTGGATAGTGGATGTTCAAAGAACATGATAGGTAGCAAGGACAACTTAACAAACTACAAGTCCAAGCTAGGTCCAAAGGTGATTTTTGATGATTCCAACTGTGCCCAGACTAAAGGCTATGGAAATGTAAAGATTGGAGCTGTTACTTTCAAGAAAGTTGCATATGTGAGTGGTTTAAAACATAACCTGATATCCATAAGCCAATTATGTGATGAAGGTTATCAGGTATCCTTTAACCATTCTTCTTGCATTATATCTTCTCTAGATAATATAACTGTCTTAACTGGTCTTAGGCATGGAAACATCTATGTAGTAAACTTTAAATCTGCTAGGTCATAAATTTGCTTATTCAATCAAATTAGTAATAATAATGAATTATGGCATAAGAGATTAGGACATGTTAATCTTAAAAATATTGCTAAACTCTCTAGGAACAACCTTGTTAGAGGATTGCCTTCTTGCCCCTACAAGAAGGAAAGCCTTTGCAGGGCTTGTCAATTAGGCAAACAAACCAAAAATAGTTTTAAATCTATTAATTAGAGTGATTCACCTAGGATTCTGTACCTACTACATATGGATCTATTTGGACCTATTGCAGTATAGAGCTTGGGAGGGAAATCGTATACATTAGTGATTGTAGATGACTTCTCTAGATTCACTCGGGTGTTCTTCTTGAGAAACGAGTCAGATAACTTTAAAGTTCTTATAGACTTTCTTAAGAGCATAAGGTTTGAGTACTCTACTCCAGTTGTATTGATCAGAAGTGATCATGGTACTGAGTTTGAATCTCTTCCTATACAAGAATTCTATGAGATGGAAGGTATCATACATTATTTCTCTACTCCTAGAAGTCCTCAACAAAATGGGGTAGCAGAAAGGAAAAACAGAATCCTCATTGAAGCTGCAGGTACATTACTTGTAGATGCTTACTTGCCCCTATCCTTTTGGGTATAGGTTGTAAGCACAATAAATTGTGTCCTGAATAGAAGTTTAATACATAAAGTTAAGGGCAAGACTCCCTATGAACTACTCAAAGGAAAGCAACCTAAAATAGATTACTTTAGAATTTTTGGCCTTAGATGTTACATTCATAATAATAATAAGAAACATCTTAGAAAGTTTGAAGCCAAAGCTAAAGTGAGAATTTTTCTTGGATATTCCCAAGTAAACAAGACCTATAGGGTTTTCAATAAATCAACTTTAAAAATGGAAGAATATGTACATATAACCTTTGATGAAGCTAACATGTATTATAAGGAGAAAAAGAAATTGGATGATTTAAACCTCACCAATGAGGCAACATCTCGTCCTTCTCCACATATTGAAGAAGATAGTGAAGATGATATTGTTGAAATGGTTGATGAACCTCCAACAACAAACATAATTACATAAGAGGAATTAATTCCTAATGATGTTGCTGAATCAACTCCTCCTACTGATCTTATCGCACTTATAGATCACCCTATATCTCAAGTGATTGGAGACATATCAGTTGGTGTGCAAACAAGGCATCAACTCAACCAAGACTTGATGCATTCTTGCTTCATATCTCAACTTGAGCCCCAATCCATAAAAGATGCAGAGCAAGATCCCAACTGGATTCTTGTAATGCAAGAGGAGCTCAATCAGTTTGAGAGATGTAGAGTTTGAGATTTAGTTCCAAGACCCAAAGACTGGTAGTACAAGGATATAGACAAGAAGAAGGTATTGATTTTGATCAGACCTTTGCACCTGTTGCAAGACTAGAAGCTGTCATGATTTTTCTTGCTTATGCAGCCTACAAGAAGTTCATGGTCTACCAGATGGATGTCAAGAGTGCCTTCTTAAATGGTGAACTCAAAGAGGAAGTATATATGGACCAACCACCAGGTTTATCTCTCTAACTCATCCCTCTTATGTTTTCAAATTGCATAAAGCTTTCTATGGTTTAAAGCAAGCTCCAAGAGCTTGGCATGAGACCCTAGCTAGTTTTCTTTTAGAGCATAAGTTCATTAGGGGCATTGTAGATAAAACTTTATTTATTAGGCATCATAAAGATAAAATATTATTAGTACAAATATATGTAAATGACATTAGTTTTGGCTCTACTGATTCCAAACTATACAAAAGGTTTTCTGATCTGATGCATTCCAAGTTTGAAATGAGTAGCATGGGTGAGCTTTCTTACTTCCTTAGTCTCCAATTGAAGCAATCCTATGATGACATTTTCATCTCCCAATCTAAATATGCTAAGGAGCTAGTCAAGAGATTTGGGATGTACAAGGAGATATCATCAGGGCAGATGGGATAGGTCAATCCCTAAACCATCCAGGGCCTCTTCCTCCAGGACTTTTGAGGACATAAGGGCAGTGATAGCCTCTCCACCACCTCTAGAAGAAATTCCTCCATCCACTAGAATTCCTTCACCTCCTCCTCAATAATAACAACAACAACCATCCTCACCTCTTCTATAACCATCACCTCCACATTCTATAACTATCATCCTTGAGGACATTCCATCTCCACCACCTCAATCACCACTTCAACTCATCTTTCTGATTTTCCATCCACCTCATCACAACCAACATTCAATCTGTTGTATCCTCCTCAACCATCTCCACATCATTCACCAGTTGAATCTCCTATTCAGGAAACCACCTCCACTCCCACTACAATAATTCCTACTTCTACTACCGATATTCCATCCAACCCTCCTTCCACATTCCCAGAATACACCCATACATATTTCTCCCATACCTTCTCTTTGTGTTCAAACTGTGGACATCACACCCCTTACTCCACCTCTGCTCCTGAACTTCTCTACTTCAATTTCTCTGAAATATCCAAAGATCTTCTTGCTTTCATTTCTGCCACTCTTGAGCAACTAATAACACATGCTATTACTCCACTCTCTGCCTCCATCATTTCTCTCTCCACTATAGTTACTGCTCTCTCTTCTGTTCCTTCTTTTGGAGGACTGGCTTCAGGACCCTCTAAAACCAGCCAGAGGGAGATGTTCTATGAAGAAGTCCAAATTCCTCCTCCTGCAGTAGCTGCAACAGTAGATTCTGATATGTTTGATGATTCAGTAGAGGCAGATACTCCAACTAAAATTATAGATATAATTGATTCTGATACTGACATGGCTGATATAGTTGCAAAAATAACAACTGTTGGTGATTTCATTATAAATCTCACAGTTTATTTAGATTCTTTACTACATTCTTTTAATTTAGTTTACAAAAATGTGTTATCAAGTTTTGATATTCACTCTTCTAAAGCTATTATCTGATATACTGCTCCAATAAGCCCTGAAGTTGTAGATCAACTAAAGGCAAGTTTTGTAGTTTCTGAGTTTGTAGAAAGTTTTGATGTTGAAGAAATTAGTGAGCCAGCTCCTGAGCACAAGGCATTCTCTCCACCAACTTTTGGCTGGTGTGAATCTCCTATGCCAAATCTGGATGACATTTTGTTTGCTGATATGGAAGAAGAAGAAAATATTCAAAATGCTACAGAAATCTCTATAGATCCTACAAGTCAAGCACACAAATTCCTGCAATCTCAGCTGATTTGATAAAGCAATTGGATGCTCTTTATGACAATCCAAAAAATTCTAATGAGGATGATAATGAGTCAGATGACTCTAATAATACCAGTTCAAAGAAAAGAAAGACAAAGAAGAAGGCTGCTCCTGCAAAGGCTATTCTAAGCCCAATCCATCTGCTGATGTTCCATACTATATCCTGCATAATAGAACACTCACTACAGATACCCCAAACTGGATGAGATATTCCAAGAATGAGCTTAAAGCCAGGAAGAAGAGCAGGAGATACTCTCCACCTCCTAAATTTAGGTGAGGTCCTCCTCATCCTCCTCCTGCAAAAGGATCTTCTGAAAGTGTTGGACAAGTTTAGAAATCTACATCTTCTCATCAGTGTAACACCCCAATTCCCAGGATTGGGAAAAGTTGGGTGATACGGCCTGGGACACAGGCGTGTCAGGGGCCGTGTCCTCCTCAGCTCGATGAACACAGCTCGACGAAGTGGAGCCGGGGAGTGTCTGGTGCCGTGTATGGGCACACAGCTTGGGACACGGGCGTGTCACAAGTCGTGTCCTTTTCTGGATGTGCCCAAGGCATTGAGGCCTGGTGAACACGGGCACGACATGGGTGTGTATTAGGGTACACGGCCTGTAACATGGGCTTGTCACTGGTCGTGTCCCGCCCGGGTTAAGTTGGTTTTGTGTAGCCTGATCTACACGGCCACAGACATGGGCGTGTCTAAAGACGTGTCAAGTGACACGGCCCGTGACACGGGCGTGTCACATGGGCGTGTACTGGTCTGGATGAGTTGATTGTGTACCACTTAAGGTACACGGCCTGTGACACGGGCATGTCAAAGGCCGTGTCAGGCAAAAAAAATCCTTTTGTTGCAAAATCGTGGCCGTCCATTTTCTCATCTGGAATCTAGTGGCTGAGGTCCCTCCCTGCTTCCTTAAGGCCCGAAAATGAGAAGCAAAAGCTCATTTGTTTTGTCCTTTATCTTTCTAAAATCCTAGAGAGAGAGAGAGAGAGGAATAAGGAGGAGGAGGAGAGGAGCTGGCCACCAGTGGAGTTGCGGAGTTCTGATTCGAGATCCGAGGCTAGTGTTGTGGAGGAAAAGCTGCTGTGATCCTTTTCAGCCAGCTAGAAGTCCATGGCTCCGAAGCGTTCTTCAAGGGTAACGAATTTTCTTCGTAGCCATGTGAAGGCTTCCTTTTTGTCATGTGCATCTGATTCCCCCACCAGAGGGTGGCTTGTTACGGGAGTCCCTTGGGTTGATTCATGGAATCCCCAATCATTTGGCATATAGATCCAGAAATGGAGTATAGAATAAGCATATTGTTTCAAGCCCATCTAGACAGGTTGGTCTGGATTGGTGATGTTGCATATACGCATCGGAGAAGACTCCATGATAAACGTGTAGTTTAGGAGTCGACGGGTTAAACCTGTGAAGGGCAATAACAGGAAATACTGGAGTGGTTGTCCAACAAATACCCGTATAATGCTTGCGCTGAATGGGTTGTACCTGTGAAGGGTAGTAACAGGAAGTACTGGATTGGAAGTCCAGGAAATACCCTTGTAATGCTTGATGTTCATGGGTAGTACCTGTGAAGGGTAGTAGCAGGAAGTACTGGTGTGGTAAGCTAAGAAAATATCTTTGATGCTTGGAATGCTTGATGGGTTGTGCCTGTGAATGGGAGTAGCAGGAAGTACTGGATTGGTAGTTCAGGAAAATACCCTCAAGTGAATGCTATGATGCACGGTTAAGCCTAGGAATGAAAATTAAGTTCTGTCGCTAACGCGAGGCGTGGCTCCTAGGTAACCGATGAATATGAAGCCAGGTCCGTGAGAATGGGCTGGTTATGTATGAGCTGATAAGCTCATGTAAGACCCCCTTTTTTTGCAACAACCATCGGGGTCTTATGCCTAAACCGCCGTTTTGCGGTGGCCCCGACTCTCGGGAAGGTCGCCACTACAAAACGCCGATTCTGCCGGCTTTTTCGATCAATAAGAGAGAATGTTCAATGATTGGAAAAGCTAAAACAATCAAGTCCACAACATAGAAAGAGAAAATCACATGACAAATAAAGAGTCCATACCATGATATACAGACTTATGCCCGGTACATAAAGACCTCACTACAAGCCACTCATAAAAGTAAAAATACTATTACTCAGCTCCACTCATGGATCTGGATGCTTGTCCACCCGAACTACACTGGCCTGTCTTCATCTGTACCGTACTCCATTGGTGCTGCGTCTCCTGCGGCTCCTCCCTGTCTCCCATCTGGAGTGCCTAAAATATGGTGGTCAAACGACCGTCAGTCAAACTACAATCAGTCAACAATCCCCCACCGATCTACCCGTGGCTCCTAGGCACCGGGCAGAAGGAAGTGAAAAGGAGGACCAAATAACATGGCGTAATCAAGCAGATGATAACTATCCTAGCAGGAGTGTTATAACATTAAAATTGCAGTAGGAGTTAATCAATAAATGGTAATGCAGAGTAGTATGGTAAACATGAAGAACTGAAAGTAAGAACTGTATAAATAGTAATTCAGTAACTATTGATTTATATGGATTATCTCTATAGACCAAGGGGTCGTTCTACAGGGCCTATCGTGTAAACTGTCCCATACCAATTTATACATTAGGTGTCAGGGGTTAAATGCAATGACTATGCTATGACATGCAAGTATCCTAGGGTATGAACATGGAAGTGCAACACACACACACGACTCTATGCGCACAGACCTTTAGTTCCCCAATTTGGAGTTAGCTAAACTCTCAGGAGCCTCTCGTCGTGGCCAACAGAGATAGTGTGTTGGGCCTCTCCACTTCTAGACTGGTAATCACACTACCCAGCCTAGCCCCTCTCGTACATTTTCGTACTCTTCCTAGCAAACCAGCTAGTCTCCCCGATTCAACGTACCGACGATGGTGTGATCGTTCATCCAATATCGAGGACACACCACTGTTATGCACATGCAAGTTGTATATTATACCTTACCTAAATCTCTGAGCCCCCAGCTCACCAAACCATCAAGTCTAAAAACTAGCCCTCGAGCATACAGCTACCCGGACTACCAAAACAGTTCCAAGTCCCTTTAACTCTACCAGTAAGCTCATCGACCATGGGTCTATGCTATCCATTCATTACCAATTTGTCTCACCATGTGTACAAGTGTGAGTGCAAGGTGGAGGTATTATTGAGGTTACTCTTGTCCATATTATCCCTAAAGTTTACGTTAGCCCAGGACTGTCCAACGTATTCCCCATGAAGGGCTCTCGAAGACACTAGGAACTATAATTGGATTACGTCCAAAGTTCCCTTTTGCGAGGGACTTAATATTATTGATTCCTACCCTTGACCAATCCTCTCTTTTATTTCAGTGTGGCTCCCCTAAGTGTGTTCAAGTTCTCCGAGCTAGGCTAGTTTATTTCTATGTACTATATGCAGACCGTGCTAAGTTACATGATGCTCCTACTAAGGGGTACTCCATTTACTCATCCAACAGAACCAAAATAATTACTGGGAGTCTACCATGACCTATTTATACTAACTCCAGAGTTTCATAATCTTCCTAATTAATTGGGCATTCATTCTAATTACCCTAAGACTCCGGATGCCCTACTTTGAACATGAAATACACTTTTAAATCAGTAACATACCACCATAAAATTATGATAAATACTATGTAACATTTTACAACAAATCCAAGGTCTAAGAATTTTCAGAATTGTTTAGGCCCCAAATCCACAATTTAGAACATAAAGTCGATAATACCATTTTAAGAAGCAAAGGCCAGCAATATTGTTCTAAAACTTATTATAAAAATTCAGTAAGACCATCATGGTCTAAAAACACCCTAGAGGTACTCTCCCAATTTTTCTAGTGAACAGTAACATTTAATTTAATTTTTATTTAATAATTCCATAACCATTGGTTATCAAAGCAAGTACTGTAAAAATTCATCTAATAATTATAACAAACTTCCAGAAGATAGATAATGATCTAAAACTAACCCTATCCAAGTTTTACATTTTTTCCAATAAATGAGGGGCTCTGAATCTGATTAAAAGTAATCTTCCAAATTTATAACTTTGTGAAGCAAGTACTATTTCTATTCACTTAAAAATTATGAGAATATTCCAGGGCCTACACATTGAAATAGAACACTCACTGACCAAGTTTCATAATTTTCCATAGCAATATTGGGCTCCACATCTATTTTTGATCAGAAATCCACAATTCATAAATTATAAAACAAGTACTTAAAATAAATATCTAAAAATTTCAATAAAAATACAGAGGGGACTAACATGATGTAAAACTTCCAAATACAAAATTTCACAACTTTTCAGTGGTTAGAAGTATCATAACAAGAAAAATAAACTTAAGGACAGAACTAGGGTGATAAAGGAAGTACTGATTTTATTAGTCCAAAAATTTCACCAAAATTATTTTAGGGCTCTTTTATCATTGAAATACCCTGCCCAAGTTTCAAGTTATTGTGAGGTGTTTTGATTGCCTAAACCCAAATATTGGGGTTTGTGCCCTAAACTAGGGCAAGGATTTGAGGGGGGTTAAAGGCTTCCAAATTCAATAAATCTTCAACCAGAGGACCATAGCCACCCTATGATCCCTTCCACCAAGTCCCAAGTCATTCCAAGGTCATTTGACCCCATGACCTTCAAACCCTAAAAATCTCCATAAAAGGGGCCTACCCTAGGTTTCTATGGCTACCCTAGCCCAAACCACCCCAAATCTCATTGAAGGGTGTTATATGCCATATAAAATCAGTGGCCAAAATATCAGCCTCTGTTGAGATGATTTGACCAACCAAACATCAGAAATAGCTCTTGACCTAAATAACCCTATATGGGTATACCTAGGGTTGGATCAATACCTAACCAAAACATCTCCAAATGAGGAGAAAGTTTTACAAGAGCCTTAGCATGCCCTCTAAGACCACCCAACAAAATTTGGGGGAGTTTTGAGATGTTTAGGACATAAAATGTTCTCCAAAAATTATGATTTTTGGATAAGTCCTAGATATAGATAAGAGTAGCCCACACCCCAAATTTCAAGTCTTTTGGATGTCTGGTTTGGAGGGGGCATCCAATTTATTCTTTGGTCAGCCCTATGGATAGACACCACCAAAAAGAGTGCTGAGGTCTAACCATGGCTCTAAATACCTTGAATTTTTTTAAAATAAACTAGAGACCTAGAGCTACAACTTTGATGTTGATCACATTTCCAGCAAGAGCACCTAAGTATTTGTAATATTTAAAACCATCTACTGCTATTAATCGCTAGAAAATCGAATAACATTAATATCATTTTAATGCATTGATCAAAACGGACAGCATCCGCTCATCCTCAACCTCCAGCCAAGTCCCAGATTGGCCCGACCTGGAGCCTATTCCAGTCCACTTTCCGGCCACCCTGACCACCTCCCTGGCCGACCACCACCACCTCCGTTGAGGTGGTGGCTAGCATTTGGCGGCGACCATGCCGCCGGAGGCGGCGGTTTTCGGCGAACGCACACCACCATTTTCCATGAAAAATTCGAAAATACAAGCTCCCAATCAGGCTCAATTGAGCCCGATTTCACTACCTAAACCAATCTAGATCAAGCAATAGGAGAGGGGAAGAGGATCGGACCTTATTTGAAGCGTTTCCTTGCTCCATTCGCCGGCCACCATTGCTCCTCCTCAAAGCTTTCGGTGCCATGGTGATCCTTGCACAGAGGGCTCAAAATCTTCGGGAAAGAGGGGGGTTTTATTACTCTCCACTCCCTAAAGGCGTTTAAAGAACCAATTGGGGAGAGGAGGGGTCAAGGCATGAATTGCCATTATCACCATTAATGGTGATTTTCGGCCTTAGTGAAATCCCCTTGAAATTCACCTCCCCTTGACCCCAATTCGTTTGGAAACTCATCAAAACTGATAGGGGAGATGAATGCTAATTAATTGGTAAAGAATGGAGGGGTGATTCACCTTCCCCACCATGAATGACCCTCTTTCTCACTTTCTCTCTCCTCCATTTTTGGGTAAAACTGAGCTCTCTCTCTCCTAGTCACCCTACACGAAATTGGGTGACATAAATGCTAATTTCAGCTCCCTTGGACTGATGAGCCAAACTAAATTGAGGCTAGCCTGAGTGGGTTGGGCTTGGTTCGGTCAATTTAAGTGATTTGACCTAATTAGGGCAAATTGGAATTTTGGGCAAATTGACCAAATGGGTGACCCCATAATGGGGCGTTTTGTGTCATTGGGTTCCTTATGACATTATGTCACTAGGGGTGGGGTCAGGTTGTAACAGCCCAATTTTTCAGCAGGCAAAATTTTGGGTGACACGGCATGGGACACGGGCGTGTCCTGCTCGGGTGCGGAGTCGTCGTACGTTCGGCGAAAAATGAATTCGACGAACTACGTTCGACGTTCGTCGAACGCAGGAACACGCCAGGTTACACGGGCGTGTACCATTCGAGGAGGATGTGTCCCCCTATGTTCGACGAACTATGCTCGATGATCGTCGAGAAAGGGGTACACGGCCTGTAATACGGGCGTGTCACAGGGCGTGTCCCGTTGTGTCGAGAGGTCGACATTTTCTCTCAAGTAAGTGGAAAAGTACTCGAGTAAGAGGGCGGTGACACGGGCGTGTCAATCGACACGGTCATGTCCAATCCGAGTACTAGAGTAGTTGGTTTTCTCTCGAGTAAGTCCTCTCGAGTAGGTCTCGAGTGAGGTACACGCCCTATGTCACGAGCGTGACCTGGCCATCACGGGCGTGTACCCAGGGCGTGACCTGTTCGGGATAAGGCAGTTGATATGGCAGTTTGTGCACCACTTAGTGTGACACGGCATGTGACACGGGCGTGTCACAGGGCGTGTCGGACCCGAAATAAGATTTTGCGTGTTTTTCGTGGCCGTCCATTCTTCTTCAGCTGGGATCTAACAGCTGAGAGCCTTCCTTGTTTCCTTAAGGCCGAAAAGTGAGAAGGAAGACTCATTTTTATTTTGCCTTCATCTTTCTAAACTTCTAGAGAGTGAAAGGGAAATGAAGAAGGAGGAAGAAGAAGAGGGGCTAATCTCTGGTGGAGCTTGAGAGTGTCAAGCTGAGTTTTGAGGCAATCGTTGCGGAGGAAAAGCTTTTGCGGTTCTTTTAATCCAGCTAGGATTTCATGGCACTGAAACGGTCTTCAAGGGTAACGACCTTTCTTCTTAGCCATGTGAAGGCTTCCTTTTTGGCATATGCATGATTCCCCCACCAAAGGGTGGCTGATGTTGGGAGTCTTTTGGGTTGATTCATGGAATCCCCTTTGTTGGCATATAGATCCGGAAATGGAGTACGGAATAGGCATGTTGTGTGAAGCCCATCTAGACAGGTTGGTCTGGATTGGTGATGTTGCATACGAACCGGAGAAGACTCCGTGATAAATGTATAGTTTAAGAGTCGACGGGTTGGACGTGTGAAAGAAAATAGCAGGAATTACTGGAGTGGTAGTCTCGGAAAATACCCGTATAATGCTTGTGCTGTTGGGTTCAACCTGTGAAAGGAAGTAGCAGGAAGTACTGGATTGGATTTCCAGGAAATACCCTTTGTAATGCTTGTTGTTCATGGGGAGTCCACCTTTGAAGAGAGTAACAGGAAGTACTGGCGTGGTAGCCAGGAAAGACCCCTGACATTTGTGATATTTGCGGTGTCTACCTGCGAAGAGAGTAGCAGGAAGTACTGGTATGCCCAGGAAAGACCCGCTAATGTTGTGATATGAATGGGTGTAAGAGAAATACCCCGGCTTGAATGCCAGAATAGGATTGGTGAGACCTACCCGTACCTTTTATAGCCGCGAGTACGCCGTACACGGTGATGGCAAGGCAATTTGAGCAACGGGGGGGGGGGGGGGGGGGGGTTGAGGATCCGACCTGCGTTATGTCTGTCCGACGTGAGACCAGAAGGTGCGGTCTATTGGAGCGTATAGTGAGAGTTGTAGGCCTGCGTACCATGACACAATGGGGGGGGGGGGGGGGGGGGGGGGGGGCTACGGGCGAATCCCGGTGGATTACGACTAGAACTCCGACTGCACGCCATGGAGTAAATGCTCAAGAGATTTACTGTTGGGATGCGACCCTGATACGGTGGTGGGCAACTGGTTTTCCAGTACACCAAGAATGTGCCTTGAGTGCACAGACTGTCGGGCCGGGTGGCTGACGGTTGTGATTGCATGCGTGCGTGAAAGCACATTATATGATATATATATATGTATATACATGCTTGAGATATGCTATGCCTGCAGGGAAGAATACCGCTGCCCCGAGAAAGGGGTAGGGTCGTTATAATTTGGTCAGCTGAATGGTGACCGTTGCCTTTGTTTTCCACCGTTAGGTGGATTCTCCCTGTATAGGTGTTGGAGAGACAAGCGGAACGAAAAAGGGTTGATGTTCATGTTACTTTTGCTGCTGCTGCTGTTAGCCCTCGAAGGCTAATTTGGATATAAATGTTATGTTTTCTTTGATGGGGCCGGCCTGCGTGCCAATGTTTGGGCCACTGTTTGAAAGCTCTGTAAGGTTATAAGGCCAACTACTTATGTGTGTTGTAAGACATTCCTATAATGTATAAAATGTGGAGTTTTTATATGTTGTACATTCAAGTGAGGAATTCAAGTGTAGTGTTATAGGCTTCCGCTAGAATGTAATGTGTTAGGTACGCTGCGCTACTCTGGTATCACTCCGTAGCTTCATCGTATGTTTTGTGGTATATGATGTGGGGCCCCAGCCGGACCTTCGAGTATATATTATATGAACGGATGTGGTTGTTACACAGTTTCAAGTTATGGTGGTCGATTGAGGTAGTTAGTGAAGGATTGCCCCTTTTGACCTAAGAGGGCATTTTGGTCAATTGGCCAAATTGGAGGCCCCCTGATGGGGCTTTTTGGTCCCCTAGGTCTCTCATGATGCCTTTAACCTGAATATGAGGTCAATTCCATGTTGTGGTAGGCAATTTGGTTAATAGGTGAAGAATTGACCATTTTGACCTAATTAGGGCTTAAGGTTGACTTTGGTCAACTTGACCACTTTGGTTGGCCCCAATGCATCTTAGGTGTCACTCTGGACTCCTTGATGGCCTAGGGGTGTTGGGGTTGGGTTAAGGAGTCGAGTTGGAGCCCTAAAGTCAAGCCATAAGTTGGGTATTTAAAGTTTACTATTTGCAGACCAAGGTGCTTTATAACCTTTTTGCCTAGGTCTAAAATGGTTTCTAAGCTCCCTGGATTTTGTCATGACTTAGTCATGACAAAATCACTCTAGGGGTCTGGCTGTTTGGGGAATGTTACAAATCCCAACACATAAAAATAAAAATTTCATCCCCGAAATTCAGGTTAGTCCTGCGGGGTTTCTACAAAAGGTAATAAAAGTAACATCCCAAAAATTTAATTATACCTGAGGTGAAGAGATCCGGGTATGTAATGCCCCGAAACTCAAAGGAGCGAAGGGGGGCGTTTTGGGCCAGTTTGGGTTCTGGCTGCAGGCACACGGCTTGGGACACGGGCGTGTCCCAGGGCGTGTCAAGCCTGTGTCGACACTGAGATGGGGTGTTGACACTTTGGTCTCGACATTGTGTCGAGACTGGGCACACGGCCTGCGACACGGGCGTGTCGCAGGACGTGTCGACCCGTGTCGACACTTAGCCGCGAAGTCGACACTCTGCGTTCGACGAAGTGTCGAGACATGGCACACGGCCTACGACACGGGCGTGTCGCAGGGCGTGTCGACCTGTCTCGACGATCGTCCCGGGGAGTCGACGAGCTTCGCTCGACGATGCGTCGAGACAAGGCACACGGCCTAGGACACGGGCGTGTCCAAGGCCGTGTCATCAGGTCGACGATTTTCACTCGACGAAGCGTCGAGTGTCGAGACCGTGTACACGACCTGGGGTCCAGGCGTGTTGAGGTGACACGGGTAGGGACACGGGTGTGTCCTCGAACCCGTGCAGTGCTCGGGTTGATTTTGGGGAAAAAATGATGGGGTACACGGCCGGCCACACGACCGTGTCAGGTGGAACACGGGCGTGTCAGCTCGAACACGGGCGTGTTCGATACCCGTGTGAGGTTCCAGGTGATTCGATTTTTACGGCGAATGAGGCACACGGCCCTGGACACGGGCGTGTTCCAGGCCGTGTTCGGTCCAGATTGGGCATTTCAGTCCCGAATCAAAGCCGTTCGTTTCCTTATTTTGAGATCCAACGACTGGGGGTTGTTACTGAAGGGATATACCCGGGTTTGGGCTTTCAAAACCCTCACTTTTTTTAAGTGTTATCTTTCTAAAACCTTAGAGAGAGAGGAGAGCCAAGGGAGGAAGAAGGAGCTAGATCCCGCCATTGGAGGAGCTTCGGAGCTCCGAATCGCGAGCCGACTCCGGATCCACGGAGGCAAAGCTAGTGCGGTGTTTTTCATCCGATTACTTTTCAATGGCACCAAAGAGGAATGCTAGGGTAACGATCCTCATCTTGAGCATGAGTAGCTCTCTTTCTTTGCATAGGAAGCCCGCTCTCGCGAGTTTGCGGAGAGTTGGAGGCGTTCTTTCAGGTAGATATGTGAAGTCCCCATTTTTTAGAGTCCGTAAGCGAGAACGGACATATGCATGATGTGTGAAGCCTACCCGGACATGTTGGTCTGGATCGGTGATGTTGCATTGCATAAATGCCGGAGAAGAGTCTGTGCTATGGATTGTTTTTCGGGTTTTCTATGCGGTAGATTGCAGCAGGGAGCCTTGGGGACTAACCCAAAGGTGCACCCGGAAAACTGGGCGGATACGAGATCTTGCCAACTTGGTGGCCTGAGAGCCAACTTGAACATAACCGGGTTATGTGAATTGTGATGAAAATGGGACTCGGTGGAAGTTTGACCCGCGCAAATGGCTTAAATTGTCGTTGCGATGTGAGCACGGGTTAGATGGAACCGTACCCGTTCTATGTCGTTCGGTTAAAGAGACCTAAAGGGACGTGGCACTTACCGTTGGCATAGATTAGGGTCTTTGGCGGTCAATGGCTTAAATTGTCGTGACCCAGGCCAAGAAGACAAATTGCTCATAAGTTTGGCCGTCAAAGTGGCGGTGGTGAGTCCGGAATGTCTATGGCTTTAATTGACGTGACATCGACCGTTTCACCGAGAATGTGCCCTGAGAGCACGGGGCGTGTGGCCGTGCGAGCCAACGTCTGTGATAAAATGGCTGTATATGTTTATTGCTCGCTTATGCTAATGAAATGCAGGGAAGGAGCATCGCCGCCCCGAGTTGGGGGCAGGATCGTTATAATTTGGTCAGCATTTCTGACCGTTGCCTTGTTTGCCACCGTGCGGTGGTTTGTTGCTTGCAGGTGCAGCTGGACCAAGCGGTCAATAGAGGGCTACAACCCGAATGCGAAGCCGGCCCTTGAAGGCCTAATTGGAAGTGTTTACTGCTTTATTCATGTGTGACCGGCCTGCGTGCCGTGGTTTGTAAAAGATGTAATTTGAAGTGAAACATTTTGTAAGGCCTTAAGGCTTATTTTGGGTATTTTTGTATAACATTCCTATTCTGTTTTAGTGGACATTCATGGTCTAATTTTGGGTTCTTTATTGTAACTTTTATAAACTGCTTCCGCTAGAATGCTCTGTGTAGGACGTTGAGATTGGTTGGATGGTTTCCATAAGTAACCACCCGGTCTGTTTGTAGTATATGGCGTCGGGCCCCGGCCGGACCTACTGCTATATGCTATGTGACGGATAGAGGGTGTTACAGGGTATCTCTGCTGCATCAAGTCTTGTGGCTCCCAAGTGTGCTCCTCTTGGCCGTGATTTCTCCAAAGAACCTTAACCAGTGGGACCTTCTTGCGGTGCAAGACCCGTTTATCTGTGTCATCAATCAGGATCGGCTCCATGTGCACTGACCGATCAGATGCTAATGGCCCATCCGTGGTGTCAATCTACTGCTCTGGATGTAATAGGGCCCTCCTGAGGGAGGAGACATGGAAAACATCGTGCAGTCCTTCCAACTTTGGCAGCAGCTTCAGCCTGTATGCCAAGGGGCCGATCCGCTCCAGGATCCTGTAGGGCCCCATGTATCTCGGGTTGAGCTTCTTCCTCCGTCCGCGAACTCGAGAGACTCCGTGCATCGGCTGTATCTTCAAAAACACTTTGTCTCCTACATGAAACTCCACCTAACGATGTCGCGTGTCGTAATATTTGGCCTACCTGCTCTGCGCCTCCAACATCCGGTCTCGTATCAGCCTTACCTGAGCCTCGGTATCCTCAACAAACTCTGAGCCCAGCACCTTCGGGTCCTTGTCCAGTAACCATGACATTGGAGTCCTACATCTTCGTCCGTATGGAGCCTCATAAGGGGCCATCCCTATGCTAGACTGGTAGCTGTCGTTATAAGAGAACTTGATCAGTGGCAACAGCTTCTCCCAAGGCTCTCCTCGGTCCAGAATGCACAGTCGTAGCATGTCTTCCAATGTCCGATTGGTGCGCTCTATCTGCCCGTCAGTCTGAGGGTGGAAGGTTGTGCTGAAAGTCAGGCGGGTGCCCAAATATGCCTGAACAGACCGCCACTCCATGGACGTAAACCTCCCATCACGATCTGACATTATTGACCTGGGCACGCCATGGTAGCGAATGAACTGCTCCACAAACTTCCGCACCAGCACTCCGACTGAGTCGTCCTTCCTGATGGGTATGAATTGAGCCACCTTTGTCAGCCGATCGAAGATCACCCAGATCGAGTCATTCCCCGTCCGAGTCCGGGGAAGCCCATGTATGAAATCCATGGCTATGTCGTCGAATTTACACTCTGGCACCGAGAGTGGCTGCAACAATCCTGCGGGGTTCCTGCACTCCGCCTTCACTAGCTGACATGTCTTACAATGAGTCACGAAGTAGGTGATATCCTTCTTCATGCCCGACCAATACATCGTCTTCTTCAAATCCGCCGCCATCTTCGTGATTCCCGGGTGCACCAAATACCGGTTGCAGTGCACCTCCATCATAATATCCTCCTGGATTTGGCCTCCTTCCGGTATATAGACCCGTCCTCTGAAACACACCAGGCCATCCCTCAGTGTGTAGTCTCCTGCAGTGCCTGCCTCTAAGGCCTGGAATATGGGCTCTAGTTTGGCATCCTGCCTCTGTCCCTTTCTGACTCGGTCTTTAATATCATTGGTGACGCCCATCGCGGTCAAGTACTCCTCATAGATCTTGGGGTCGTCAAACGACACCAGAGTAATATGCATGTCCTCCAGACTCTGCAGCAGCTTCATAGACATCAACTAAGACTCTACTCCCACTGTGGTGGCTCTCCTGCTCAGTGCATCCACTACCATGTTTGCCTTCCCCAGGTGGTAGTGCATCTTGTACTGATAGTCTGATAAAAACTTCACCCACCTCCTCTGCCTGATATTCAGTTCCTTCTGCGTGTCCACATACTTAAGGTTCTTATGATCTGAGTATATATCACAGTGGACTCCGTAGAGATAGTGTTGCCATATCTTCAGTGCAAACACAACTCTCATCTCCAGGTCGTGTACTAGATAGTTCTTCTCATGGGTCTTCAGTTGGCGGGAGGCATACGCTATGACATGCCCGTTCTGCATCAGCACCGCACCCATCCCCTGATATAATGTGTCGGTGTTCACCTGGAATCCATCCTTCCCAGATGGAAGGGCCAGGATAGGGGATGAGATAAGTCGGTTCTTCAACTCCTGGATGGCTGCCTCACACTGTGGCGTCCATACAAAGGGCACGTCCTTCTTCATCAATGAAGTGAGTGGAAGGGCGATCCGTGAAAACGCCTCCACAAATTTCCGGTAATAACCGGCAAGCCCCAAGAAACTCTGCACGTCTGTGGCCGTCTTCAGTGGTGGCCAATCCCTGACTGCTTGAACCTTTGCAGGGTCCACCGCTAACCCGGCTTCGCTGATAATGTGGCCCGGGAAAGCCACCTCCTTCAACCAGAACTGACACTTGCTGAACTTCGCATAGAGGCGATGCTCCCGCAATCTCTCCAAAGTCAGTGCCATATGCCGTGTATGGTCCTCCTCCATCCTAGATTAGATAAGGATGTCGTCTATGAATACTATGACAAACACATTCAAATAAGTCTCGAAGACCCGGTTCATGAGGCTCATAAATGCCGATGGAGCATTCGTGAGCCCGAAGGGCATCACTGTGAACTCATACATGCCATATCTGCTACTGATGGCCGTCTTTGGGATATCTTCCTCCTGGATCCGCAGCTGGTAGTAGCATGACCTCAAGTCTAGGTTCGAAAAAATGGGCTCCCTCCAGCTGATCGAACAACTCATCTATCCTTGGAAGTGGGTAGGTATTCCGGATAGTCAGCTTGTTCAGTGCTTGATAGTCAATGTACAGCCGAAGTGTCCCATCCTTCTTCTTCACGAATAGGACCGGAGCTCCCCATGGTGAGGAACTCGGTCTGACGAACCCTGCTTCTACCAGCTCCTGAAACTGTGTCCGAAATTCTGCCAGCTCCCTTAGGGCCATCCGATAAGGGGCCTTGGATACCGGCTTAGCTCCTGGCACCAACTGAATCTGAAAGTCCTTCTACCTCTGCTGAGGCAGTCCTGACAGCTTCTCTGTAAATACATCGGCGTAGTCACAGATCACCGGAATGCTAACAATCAGGTCCTTCTCCTCAGTCATCTCGAACAACACCTGATATACCTCATCTCCCTGCAGGTGGGACTCGACGGCCTGAATAGATGAAAGGAGGCGGCGGGAAACCGGAGTAGTACCTTCGAATGTCATATAAGTATCGATGTGTCTCAGCACGACCCTCCTCGCCGGGCAGTCAATCTGGGCATGGTTCCAGACCAGCCATATCATGCCCAAGACAAGGTCGAAGTCCGGCATTCTCAAGATCGTCGTCGGGGCCTCGAGTGTCAACCCGTCTATGGTAACCCTCAGGAGGCACTTCTCTGTGGACTGGATCTCCATCCCATTGGGGAGACGCACCCCCCGACATCTCTCGTATAATATCGAATCTGGCCCAGATCCTTGATGAAATCCTCCGACACAAAGTTGTGTGATGCCCCCGTGTCGAATAGGGCATGGGCAGGTTTGTCGCACACCATCACGATTCCTAAATTAGTTAAAGGAAAAATAGCTTAGGTCTATAGTTTTCTAACCTAGGTTGTGTAGTTGTTCTACCAATACTTAAAATTACTCTCATACCTACAATAACCCTGTTCGGGTTCCGGGGCTTCGCTAAGTCCAGAGCGTAGATCTGCTCCCCATCCTGCCTGTGTTCACCCCCCTGAAATCTGCGTCCGCGACCATGTCCATGACCTCCCATCTGGTGAGCCGGTGGGCCACCCCGTGCAGCAGGAGTGTCCCCATTTCTTGTAGGGCAATTAATCTAAATGTGCCCTGGCTGATGGCAGTGATAGCACAAATGTGGTGTAGGTGTTCCCTGCCCTATCCTGGGCACCTCCCTCATCTGTAGCGGATGCGGGGCTAGCACTGCCTGCTCCCTTGGCTCCTGCCTTTCCTCCTGACGGGGTTGATCCCCGTTCCTTCTCTCTCCCATGACCCGACCTCTCTGCGAGTCCCTTCTCCCTCCTAGCACAACATCATCCCCATGTATCTTCCTGCCCCGGAGTACAAGCTGGTCCGCCTCCAGCTTCTTAGCCATCTCCAAGATCCTGGCCATGGTACCATCAGACACGAACAAGAGGGCCTGCCTCAGGTCATCACGGAGGCCATTGTAGAACCTCTTGGCGTAACCCACGTCATCCAGCTTGTAAGAATCCGCAAACCGGGCCAAATGAGTAAACTCACAGTGATTTTATAGAACTGTCCTGTTCCCTTGCTTCAAATGCAAGAATCTATCATCCAATTCATCCCTTGCGGACTGCGGCACAAAATACTCCAGTAGTGCCGCCCTAAACTCCTCTCAAGTAATGTCTGCGATCTCCACTCCCACATAAGTAGTGTCCATCACCGACTTCCACCACCTCTTCGCATGCGACTCCAGACAAGAAACCACCAACGATACTGCCAGGTGCACCAGGCACTGTATTCCCACCAACATCTTGTACATAATATCTAGCCACTCCTCCGTACGCACTGTCATATACATCCTCAAGTATGATGGTGGGGCAAGGCCCCGGAATGCACTCAACCAGTTCGCTCCGGGGTTCGGCTGTGGAGCCGGAGCCTGCTGTGCCCTAAAGGCCACCAAGATAGCCGTCAAGGTTTTTCCCAGCTCCGTCTGCCACAATGGGGTCCGAGCCGGCGGGGGTGGAATCACATTCGGGGCCGGAGGTGTCCCCTGCGGCATGGGAGGATTCGTCGCACCCTACAAAAAGACGGTCTTAAGTTTAGTAAATTGACCTAAAACTCTTTATTATTAGAAGCATTGCACATGATTCCTCCTATGTGCACACCATTGCTTCCGCTGCTAGTTTGTCCTCAAACTAAGCCCGCGCGGGGTGTCCCATGTTTTGTGGACTACATTCTCTCGGATCGAGGTTACCCTCTGATACCACTTGTAAGACCCCCTTTTTTGTAACAACCAATTTGGTCTTATACCCAGAACTGCCATTTTGCGGTGGCCCGGCTCTCGGGAAGGTCGCCACTACAAAATGCCGATTCTGCCGCCCTTTTCGATCAACAAGAGAGAATGTTTAATGATTGGAAAAGCTAAAATAATCAAGTCCACAACATAGAAAGAGAAAATCACATGAAAAATAAAGAGTACACACCATGATATACGGACTTATGCCCGGTACATAAAGACCTCACTACAAGCCACTCATAAAAGTAAAACTACTACTACTCAGCTCCACTCATGGATCTGGATGCTTGTCCACCCGAACTACACTGGCCTGTCTCCATCTGCACCGTACTCCGCCGGTGCTGTGTCTCCTGCGGTTGCTCCCTGTCTCCCATCAGGAGTGCCTAAAATGTGGTGGTCAAACGACCGTCAGTCAAACTAGACTCAGTCAACAATCCCCCACCCCTCTACCCGTGGCTCCTAGGCACCGGGCGGAAGGAAGTGAAAAGGAGGACCAAATAGTAGGGCGTAATCAAGCAGATGACAACTATCCTAACAGGAGTGTTATAACATTAAAATTGCAGCAGGAGTTAATCAATAAATGGTAATGCAGAGTAGTAAGGTAAGCATGAAGAATTGAAAGTAAGAACTGCACAAATAGTAATTCAGTAACCCTTGATTTATAGGGATTACCCCTATAGACCAATGGGTCGTTCTGCAGGGCCTATCGTATAAACTATCTCATACCAATTTATAGTTAGGTGTCAGGAGTTAAATGTAATAACTATGCTATGACATACAACTGCAACACACACACACACGACTCTATGCGCACAGACCTTTAGTTCCACAGTTTGGAGTTAGCTAAACTCTCAGGAGCCTCTCGTCGTGGCCAACGGAGACAGTGGGTTGGGCCTCTCCACTCCTAAACTGGCAATCACACTACCCAACCTAGCCCCTCTCTTCCTAGCACAAAATTATGATAAATACTAGGTAACATGACCTATTTAGACTAACTCCAGAGTTTCATAATCTTCCTAATTAATTGGGCATTCATTCTTATTACCCTAAGACTCCGGATGCCCTACTTTGAACATGAAATTCACTTTTAAATCAGTAACATACCACCACAAAATTATGATAAATACTAGGTAACATTTCTACAATAAATCCAAGGTCTAAGAATTTTCAGAATTGTTTAGGCCCCAAATCCACAATTTAGAACATAAAGTCGATAATACCATTTTAAGAAGCAAAGGCTAGCAATATTGTTCTAAAAGTTATGATAAAAATTCATTAAGACCATCATGGCCTAAAAACACCCTAGAGGTAATCTCCGAATTTTTCCAGTGAACAGTAACCCTTAATTTAATTTTAATTCAATAAATCCATAACCATTGGTTATTGAAGCAAGTACTGTAAAAATTCATCTAATAATTATAACAAAATTCCAGAAGATAGATAATGATCTAAAACTAACCCTAACCAAGTTTTACAATTTTTCCAATACCTGAGGGGCTCTGAATCTGATTAAAAGTAATCTTTCAAATTTATAACTTTGTGAATCAAGTACTGTTTCTAATCACTTAAAAACTATGAGAAAATTCCAGGGCCTAAAAATTGATATAGAACACTCACTGACCAAGTTTCATAATTTTCCATAGCAATATTGGGCTCCACATCTATTTTTGATCAGAAATCCACAATTCATAAATTATAAAACAAGTACTTAAAATAAATATCTAAAAATTTCAATAAAAATACAAAGGGGACTAACATGATGTAAAACTTCCAAATACAAAATTTCACAACTTTTCAGTGGCCAAACATATCATAACAAGAAAAATAAACTTAAGGACACACCTAGGGTGATAAAGGAAGTACTGATGTTATTAGTCCAAAAATTCCACCAAAATTATTTTAGGGCTCTTTATATCATAGAAATATCATGCCAAAGTTTCAAGTTATTGTGAGGTGTTTTGAATGCCTAAACCCAAATATTGGGCTTTGTGCCCTAAACTAGGGTAGTGTTTTGAGGGGGGTTAAAGGCTTCCAAATTGAATAAATCTTCAACCAGAGGACCATAGCCACCCTATGATCCCTTCCACCAAGTCCCAAGTCATTCCAAGGTCATTTGACCCCATGACGTTCAAACCCTAAAAATCTCCATAAAAGGGGCCTACCCTAGGGTTCTATGTCCACCCGAGCCCAAACCACCCCAAATCTCATTGAAGGGTGTTACATGCCATATAAATTCAGTGGCCAAAATATCAGCCTCTGTTGATGTGATTTGACTAACCAAACATCAAAAATAGCTCTTGACCTAAATAACCCTATAAGGGTATACCTATGGTTGGATCAATACCTAACCAAAACATCTCCAACTGAGGTGAAAGTTTTACCAGAGCCTTAGTATACACTCTAAGACCACCCACCAAAATTTGGGGGAGTTTTGAGATGTTTAGGACACGTAATTAATTTATTCATGGATTATTAAATTTTTCTAAAAACTATAGAAAATGTTCTCCACAAATTCTGATTTTTGGATAAGTCCTAGATATAGATAAGAGTAGCCCACAACCCAAATTTCAAGTCTTTTGGAGGTCTGGTTTGGAGTGGGCATCCAATTTATTCTCTGGTCAGCCCTATGGATAGACTCCACCAAAAAGAGTGCTGAGGTCTAACAAGGGCTCTAAATTCCTTGAAACAAATTTTAAAAAACACTAGAGAACTTTGATGTTGATCACATTTCCAGCAGGAGCCCCTAAGTATTTTTAATATTTAAAACCATCTACTGTTAATAATCTCTATAAAATTGAATAACATTAATAAATGCCTTGATCAAAACGGACGGCATCCGCTCATCCACAACCTCCAGCCAAGGGCCGAGACTAGCCCGACCTGGAGCCTATTTCAGTCCACTTTCCGGCCACCCCGACCACCTCCCTGGCCGGCCACCACCACCGCCACCTCTGTTGAGGTGGTGGCTAGCGTTTGGCGGCGACCATGCAGCCGAAGGGGGCGGTTTCCGGCGAACTCACACCACTATTTTCCATGAAAAATCCGAAAATACAAGCTCCCAATCAGGCTCAATTGAGCCCGATTTCTCTACCTAAACCGATATAGATCTAGCAATAGGAGAGGGGAAGAGGATCAGACCTTATTTGGAGTGTTTCCTTGCTCCATTCGCCGGCCGCCATTGCTCCTCCTCAAAGCTTTCGGTGCCATGGTGATCCTTACACAGAGGGATTGAAATATTCGGGAAAGAGGGGGGTTTTATTCCTCTCCACTCCCTAAATACGTTTAAAGAACCAATTGGGGAGAGGATGGGTCAAGGCATGAATTGCCATAATCACCATTAATGGTGATTTTCGGACTTAGTGAAATCCCCTTGAAATTCACCTCCTCTTGACCCCAATTCGTTTGGAAACTCATCAAAACTGATAGGGGAGATGAATGCTAATTAATTGGTGAAGAATGGAGGGGTGATTCACCTTTCCCACCATGAATGGCCCTCTTTCTCGCTTTCTCTCTCCTCCATTTTTGGGGAAAATTGAGTTCTCTCTCTCCTAGTCACCCTACACAAAATTGGATGACATAAATGCTAATTTCAGCTCTCTTGGACTGATGAGCCAACCTAAATTGAGGCTAGCCCGAGTGGGTTAGGCTTGGTTGTGTCAATTTAAGTGATTTGACCGAATTAGGGCAAATTGGACTTTTGGGCAAATTGACCAAATGGGTGACCCTATGATGGGGCGTTTTGTGCCATTGGGTTCCTTATGACATTATGTCACTAGGGGTGGGGTCAGTTTCAAGTTATGGTGGTCAATTGAGGTAGTTAGTGAAGGATTACCCCTTTTGACCTAAGAGGGCATTTTGGTCAATTGGCCAAATTGGAGGCCCCCTGATGGGGATTTTTGGTCCCCTAGATCTCTCATGATGCCTTTAACCTAAATATGGGGTCAATTCCATGTTGTGGTGGGCAATTTGGTTAATAGGTGAAGAATTGACCATTTTGACCTAATTAGGGCTTAAGGTTGACTTTGGTCAACTTGACCTCTTTGGTTGGCCCCAATGGGTCTTAGGTGTCACTCTGGACTACTTGATGGCCTAGGGGTGTTGGGGTGGGGTTAAGGAGTCGAGTTAGAGCCCTAAAGTCAAGCCCTAAGTTGGGTATTTAAAGTTTACTATTTGCAGACCAAGGTGCTTTATCACCTTTTTGCCTAGGTCTACAAGGGTTTCTAAGCTCCCTGGATTTTGTCATGACTTAGTCATGACAAAATCACTCTGGGGGTCTGGCTGTTTGGGGGATGTTACAGCTCACCTAAAGGAAACAGGTAAGGTGAAACCGATCCGCGCCTTTTATGTAGCCGCGAGTACATTGGTATTCGGTGATGGCAAGGCGACTTGTGCAACGGGGGGTGGCCGATCTGACCTGCGTTATGTCCGTCCAACTTATGGACCTGAAAGTGCGGTCTGTTGGAGCGCATAGCAAGAGTCTTAGGCATGCACGCCATGATACAATGGGGGCATACGGGCCAATCCCGCGTCATTAAGACTGAAGTCTCCGGCTGCACGCCATGGAGCAAAATGCTCAATTTTACCGTTGGGTTGTAGCCCTGATATGGTGGTGGGACCCTGGATCGCCGGTACACCAAGAATGTGCCCTGAGTGCAATGATCATCGGGCCACGTGGCAGACGGTTGTGATGGAATGGATGTGCGTGAGAGCATATTACATGAATATATATATCTGCCTGTGAAATGATATGCCTGCAGGGAAGGAATACCACTGCCCCGGGAAAGGGGTAGGGTCGTTATAATTTGGTCAGCTGAATGCTGACCATTACCTTGTTTGCCACCGTTGGGTGGGCTGTCCCTGTGCAGGTGCTGTAGAACCAAGCGGGACGCATAAAGGCTAAAGTCCCTGCTGCTGTTGCTGCTGCTACCGCTAGCTCTTGAAGGCTAAAGTTTAAAATGCTGTGTTTTGTTTATATGTGGCCGGCCTGTGCGCCAATGTTTGGGAGCCACTGTTGTAAACGGACTTATAAGGCCATAAGGCCAACTGACTTTGTATTTTGTATATTCCTGTTTATATATATCAATGTGGATATTGTTATGGTGGACATTCATGTTTGGAGTCCAGTTTTGTGTCATAAGCTTCCGCTAGAATGCTATGAGTTAGGATGCGCAACTCTGGTATCACTCTGTGACTTCGCCGCATGTTTTGTGGTATATGCTGTAGGGCCCCGACTGGACCTTCTAGTATATACTATTTGAATGGATTGAGTCGTTATATTTTTGGTATCAGCTGTCTCGGTCTTTCCCTTTCGGATTTGTGGTCGAATTCTTTTGTGGGGGTGGCGAGCACGTGTACGTGCGAACCGTGTTAACACTGATGAACTCTTGAATGTCCACTTTAGGAATGCAAATACCTGTGTTTGAGGAACCTGCGCGTTCATATTTTGTTGTGATTGCTTGTGTGAGGTCGCTAATGTGCATGTCTTATCCACCTTTAGGTGACTCGAAGTGGTGCTGGGCAGTCGGAGCCCCAACGTTCGGATGAGGGTACAACACCATTTGAGGTGCCTACACCTCCCACTTCTGCAGAAACTGTGCGATTAGTTGCTGAGGCCTTGTTTGCGATGATTCAAGAACAGCCTACTGGGCAGGCGCAAGGGCAGGCGTAGCCAGCATTGAGGCCAGAATAGGTTGCGGCGAGGCCAGAACCTGTTGCAGCTGTGGATCCTCGAGTAGCTACAAGGCAGTTGAAGCAGTTCATGAGCTTTAACCCTCCTCTGTTCTTGGGAGTGGGATCTCCTACACAGGCTGAGGACTGGTTATCGCGCATCAAGCAGATAATGACGGCGATTGGGACGGAGGATGATTAGAAGGTCACCTTAGCCACCTTCTTACTGGAAAGAGAGGCTCGTTTATGGTGGGATGAGATGGAATTACACCACTTAGCGGGGAGGCCATTAACACTAGTGACGATCGAGGAGTTCTCTCGAATGTTCCTGGCAAAGCACCTACCGGAGGCACTGCGCATTGCCATGGAGAACGAGTTCCAAAGGCTAACGCAAGGAGAGGGCAGTGTTGACATGTAGCTGCATGAGTTCACGAGGTTGGGACGGTATGCAGGTTCGATCTTTGCTGATTAGTAGTGGAAAACAAATCGGTTCTATGAAGGCTTGCAGGACGAGTTGCGATTCCTGCTTTCCAGTTCAGTGAACCAAGGATTCCAGGCGTTGGTTGACACTGCGTGCGCGCTGGAAAAGGACATGAAGAGGGTGCAAGGGAGGAGGGCCTTGGATGTAACAAAGCCGGAGTTCAAGGCACCCCGACCTGGGAAATCATACTATAAGAAGAAATGGGGAAAGAGGTCCAATTCGACTGGACAAGCTCCTTCTATGGTTGCATCGGGAGCAACGTCGGGGGACACTTCAACGACGAAGACTCATACATGCTTTACTTGTGGACGGGTGGGGCATATAGCCCGTGACTGTCGGGTTGTTACGCCGAAGGGAGAAAAGAAGGCGGGAGCATCCTATGCTGAGAAGGGAAAGGCGGTGGTAGAGTCCTCTGCCTCCCAGGCACAGCCCCGAGTCTACAACCTTAGCCTGCAGGAGGCCATTAAGCAGAGTGACATCGTCACATGTACGAGTTATGTTATTGCCTTGCTTTGCTTATTGCATGCTTTGTTTATTGCATATTTGTATGCGGCTTGTGTGTGTGACATGGTTGTCACAGGCTTTGTGATGATTCAGAACATGCTAGTGCGTGCACTGTTTGATACGGGTGCTTCACATTCTTTTCTGTCTAAAGATTTAATAGCTCGACTTGGGATACCTAGTCATGTGAAGACAGATAGCATCAGGGTGGTGTTGCTGAATGGTTGTATGATGATCGCAGATCGGGCTTGCGATGTGGCAGTTCTAATTGGAAGTTGGGAGTTCTGTTTGACTGTATCTGTATTGCCGATATCAGAATTTGACGTGATATTTGGTATGGATTGGCTCGCAGAGTAGCATGCCTTGATTGATTGTAATGCCAAAGAGATCACGTTGGGACAGAATACCGAGCAGGAGACAGAGTTCGCGAGTATGCGAGGAGTGGGCGGGACGTTGATGTCTGCACTCCTAATCATCAAGGCTATTCGGAAGGGCGCAGAGCTATACTTCATGCTGATTTAGGCTATTGAGCCAAAGGCCGGTGTGAGCGATGTTCCGGTGGTATCAGAATTTGCAGATGTGTTTCCCAAGGATCTCCCTGGGCTACCACCCCAGCGAGAGATTGACTTCAAGATCGAGTTGGTGCCAGGTGCGAAAACTGTGGCCCGCTCGCCATATCGTATCACGCCAAAGGAAATGACATAGTTGAAAGTCCAACTACAAGAGTTGCTGGAGCATGGTTATATACGCCCAAGCATGTCACCTTGGAGCGCGCATGTTCTGTTTGTGAAAAAGAAAGACGGTGGTTTACGGTTATGTATTGACTACCGTGAACTGAACAAGCTGACAGAGAAGAACAAGTATCTGATTCCACGGATTGATGAGTTGTTCGATCAGCTGGTGGGATCAACCGTCTACTCCAAGTTGGATTTGAAGTCTGGTTATTAGAAGTTGGGGATACATGAAGAAGATATTCCCAAGACCGCATTTGGGACATGTTACGGGCATTATGAGTTCACGGTAATGTCATTTGGGCTGTGCAATGCACCATATGTGTTTATGGACCTGATGCACCGAACGTTCCGAGAGTACTTGGACTTATTCGTGATTGTGTTCATTGATGACATCCTGGTGTACTCGAAATCTGAGGCTGATCACGCAGACCACTTGCGATTGGTGTTGTAGACTTTGAGGAAGAATAAGCTATATGCCAAGTTCTTGAAGTGCGAGTTTTGGCTATCGTCGGTGGCCTTTATTGGCCATGTGGTAAGTGGAGAGGGCATCACCGTGGATCCGTCGAAGATAAGGGCCATACAGGAGTGGCCGATGTTGTCTTTGGTGGCCGAAGTCAGGAGCTTCCTTGGACTGGCGGGCTACTATAGACGGTTTGTAGAAAACTTCTCACGGATCGCATTGCCTCTAACCACACTGACAGGAAAGGATCAGAAGTTCGTTTGGACGCCGGTGTGCGCGCGAGCTTTTGAAGAGATGAAGAATCGGTTGACTACAACACTTGTGTTGACGTCGCCATGTGGTCCTGATCGTTTCGAGATCTACAGTGATGCTTCAGGAAGGGCCTTAGGCTGCGTTCTTCTGCAAAATGGGAAAATGATTGCTTATGGATCACGCCAGTTGAAGGTGCATGAGCGAAATTATCCCATCCATGACTTAGAGTTGGCGGCGATAATCTTTGCACTAAAGTTATGGCGACATTATCTGTATGGCGTAAAAGTGGAAATCTATACAGTCCACAAGAGCCTAAAGTATTTGTTGGAGCAGAAGGACCTGAATATGCGACAACGAAGATGGCTGGAGTTCCTTGGGGACAACGCCTTTGTGATTCATTATACTCCCGGGAAGGGAAATGTGGTCGCTGATGCCTTGAGTCGGAGGGCTCCGTCAAGGGCAAGTTGGTCACAGAGGCACGATGAATGTCTAATCCAGGAGCTGGAAGCGTTAGAGATTTCTTGTGTTGACAAGAATTCTATAGCCGATGCATGTTTGAACTGGACGGAGGTGCAGTGTGACCTTGCGGACAGGGTTCGACGAGCAATGGAGCTAGATGAGAGTCTCCAACGCTATGCCACGGACGGGCCAGATGGCAAATTCTCTTGGGATGAGGTCCTTTTGCGGAAAAAAAGCCTTTTGTGCGTCCCAAGTTTGGGTAAGTTGCAAGAAGAATTGATGTACGAAGCTCACTATACAAAGTACTCAATTCACCCTGGGAGCACAAAGATGTTCAGAGAAATGAAGAAGCTGTTCTGGTGGACAGGATTGAAGAAAGATGTCGCTCATTATGTGGCCAAATGTCAAACTTGCGCTTTGGTGAAAGCAGAATGCCAGAAGCCTGGCGGTTTCTTGAAGTCGTTATCGATTCCTAAATGGAAGTTCGATGATATTTCTATGGATTTCGTGCGCGGGTTGCCGAGATCGCAGCGTGGGAATGATTCAATCTGGGTGATTGTAGACCGGTTGACAAAAGTGGCACACTTCCTTCCGAACAAACGGGACGATTCAGTGGAGAGTTTTGCAAAGCTTTTTGTGGAGCAGATTGTACGGCTACATGGTGTTCCTCGTAGCATCGTGAGCGATTGAGATGGGCGCTTTACATCGAGTGATTGGAGGCTAATCCATCAGCTATTGGGCACTAAATTGACGTTCAGTACGGCCTTTCACCCCTAAACGGATGGCCAGACTGAGAGGACCAACAGGACCATGGAAGATATGTTGCGAATGTGCGCCCTGGACTTTGGGAAGAGATGGGAAGATCATCTCTATTTGGTGGAGTTTGCCTACAACAACAGCTACCAAGCGAGCATCGGTATGACACCGTTTGAAGCTCTGTATGGGCGAAAGTGCCGTACATCGTTAGCTTGGGCAGAAGCAGGGGAATCCAAAGTGTATAGGCATAACGAAATCGAGAAAGCGAACTCGACGATATGCACTATTTGAGACAGGCAACTGATAGCCCAAGATCGTCAAGCGAAATACTACAACACCAAGCACCGGAACGTGAAGTTCGCGGTTAGCGATTGGGTGTACTTTATGATCAAACCCTTCATAGGCGTGTCCAGGATTCGGCGACAGAAAAAGTTGAGTCCGAGGTATCTTGGTCCGTTTGAAGTGGTAGAGCGAGTTGGGGAAGCTGCATATCGGCTAGCTCTTTCGACAGACTTAGGTGGACTACATGATGTGTTTCACATCTCAGTACTTCAGAATACGTCAAATATCCAGCTCAAGTGATCGAGACTGATCGTGTGACGATGGAGTATGGGCTAACGATGAAGGTTCGGCCCATTCGGATCGAGGGTCGTGCCGATAAACAGTTGCGGAACAAGACGATCGGGATGGTCAAAGTCCGGTGGGACAATTACAGCCGTGAAGAGCTAACATGGGAGCGAGAGTAGACCATGCAAACTGAATTTCCCGAGCTCTTTGTGTAACTATTATGCGGTGCGTATCACGTTGTTTTAAATCATTTTGGAATAAAATCTCTTCTGTTGAGTTCCTTACTTTATGCAAATTTTGGGGACGAAATTTTTGTAAGGAGGGGAGGGTTGTAACACCCCAATTCCTAGGATTGGGAAAAGTTGGGTGACACGGCTTGGGACACGAGCATGTCAAGTGCCATATCCTCCTCAGCTCGACGAACTCCGCTCGACGATGTTGAGCTGTGGCATGTCTGGTGTCGTGCATAGGCACACGGCCTGGGACACGGGCGTGTCACAGGCCATGTCCTTTTCTGGATGTGCCCAAGGCATTGAGTCCTGGTGAACACGGGCACAACACAGGTGTGTCTTAGTGTACATGGCCTGTAACACGGGTGTGTCACTGGCCGTGTCCCGCTCGGGTTGAGTTGGTTTTGTGCAGCCTGATGTACATGGCCAAAGACACTGGCGTGTCTGAAGGCGTGTCAGGTGACACGGCCCGTGACACGGGCGTGTCACATGGGCATGTACTGGTCTGGATGAGTCGGTTGTGTACCGCTTAAGGTACACGGTCTGTGACACGGGTGTGTCACAGGCCGTGTCAGGCAAAAAAATAGCCTTTGTGGAAAAATAGTGGTCGTCCATTTTCTCAGCTAGAATACAATGGCTGAGGTCCCTCCCTGCTTCCTTAAGGCCAGAAAATGAGAAGGAAAAGCTCATTTGTTTTGGCCTTCATCTTTCTAAAATCCTAGAGAAAGAGAGAGGAAAAAGGAGGAGGAGAGGAGTTGGCCACCAGTGGAGCTGCGGAGTTTCGATTCGAGATTCGAGGTTAGCGTTGTGGAGGCAAAGTCGCTGTGATCCTTTTCAGTCGGCTAAAAGTCCATGGATCTGAAGCATTCTTCAAGGGTAATGACTTTTTTCCTAGCCATGTGAAGGCTTCCTTTTTGGCATGTGCATCTGATTCCCCCACCAGAGGGTGGCTTGTTACGGGAGTCCCTTGTGTTTATTCATAGAATCCCCAATCATTTGGCATATAGATCCAGAAATGGAGTACGAAATAGGCATGCTGTGTGAAGCCCATCTGTACATGTTGGTCTGGATTGGTGATGTTTCATATACGCACCAGAGAAGACTCCGTGATAAACGTGTAGTTTAGGAGTCGACGGGTTAAACCTGTGAAGGGCAGTAATAGGAAATACTGGAGTGGTAGTCCAGGAAATACCTGTATAATGCTTGTGCTGAATGGGTTATACCTATAAAGGGTAGTAACATGAAGTACTGGATTTGAAGTCCATGAAATACCCTTATAATGCTTGATGTTCATGGGTAGTACCTGCAAATGGTAGTAGCAAGAAGTACTGGCGTGGTAAGCTAGGAAAATACATTTGATGCTTGGAATGCTTGATGGGTTGTGCCTGTGAAGGGCAGTAGCAGGAAGTACTAGCTTGACAGTCCAGGAAAATACCCTCAAGTGAATGCTATGATGCACGGTTAAGCCTAGGGATGAAAATTGAGTTCTGTCGCTAACGCGAGGCGTGGCTCCTAGGTAACCGATGAATGTGAAGCCAGTTCCGTGAGAATGGACTTGTTATGTGTGAGCTGATAAGCTCACTTAAAGGAAACAGGTAAGGTGAAACCGACCCGCTGTTGGGTACATTGGTTTAAATGTACCTGATTTGAATAAGCCTCACCCTACTCAATGATATACATCAAAATGTATTTGATGTGTTTTGAGTTTAGTTGTGCAGGTCAAGTATTTGCAGGGAAAGCAAAAAAGATTCTAAGTCCATGTGTCGACACCCAGAGGGAAAGTGTCGACACTTAAGAAGACTTGTGTTGACACCCAGGCAAGCATTGTCGACACTTGGAGTATTTGTGTCGACACTAGGGATGTGGAGTCGACACCAGACAGAAAGTGTCGACACAAGGAGCTGTGTCGACACTCAATGAAGAAAAGTGCAGTGAAGCAGTGTCGACACTTATCAGTTGTGTCGACACCCAGAGGAACTGTGTCTACATCAGAAAGTGTCGACACTTGGAGGCTGTGTCGACACTCAGAAAAAGTCAGCAGAGTCTAAGTATAAGTGTCGACACCCAGAGCAATGTGTCGACACACAGCAGAAGACTCAACACTTGAAGAAAGTGTCGACACAAGGAGCTGTGTCGACACTTAGCAAAGTTCAACAATATTCTAAGTACAAGTGAAGACACAAAGGAGAAGTGTCGACACTCAGCTGAAGTCTCAACAGATGAAGAATGTGTCGACACAAGAAGAAGTGTCGACACTCAGCAAGTATCAACACTAAAGGCATGTGTCGACACCAAGAAGAAGTGTCGACACTTAACAAGATTCAACACATGAAGATGTGTCGACACAAAGGAGATGTGTCGACACTTACAAGAAATCAACAAAGTACTGAAGAATAAGGACTTGTGTCAACACTCAATATCAGTGTCGACACATGATGAAGAAGCTGTGTCGAGAAGTGAATTCTACAACACAAGGAGTTGTGTCGACACCTTGTAGGCTAGTGTCGACACTTAGACAACTTGTGTCGACACTTAGTCTATAAGTGTCGACACTTAAAGACAGAATGTCTCGACACTTTCAAACAGTTACAGTTATTTCAAGAACTGACTGGATGACTTGACAGCTGCCATTCCAGCCGGTCTACTCCACCTGTCAGAGTTGTCAGAAATCAGTTAGGAACCGGACCAGCCGGTTACCATGAAGAAGGCCTATATATAGGCTTATACTATCTACAAAAAAAGATGATCAAGTAATTGAAAAATAAAAGAAGATCTAGCTATTCCTTGAAGAATCTAGTGAAGATCTAAGTAGTTGGAGAGAGAAAGCTTCATCCAAGAAGACAGCCGTTGGAACCAGGCTGAGAAGAAGGATTCAGACTTTGTTCTGAATCTTAAGTAGCAGAGATCAAGGATCAACTGCAGAGGAGATCAATCCTATTGTGTTCTACATTCAAGAAGCTTTGAAGAAAGTCAAGTCAGATTGATCTCAGCAGAGTTCTTCCAAGAACTCATCAAGAAACTCACAACTCTTCTCTCTTTTCTCTGAGTTATAGGGTTTACATTTTGTATTCATATTATCTTGTAGGATCCTTAGGGATCTGAGTTGTAAGCCTATAATTATAAAGGCTGAGTGGTAGGGCCTGTGTGCCTGAGTGTAGGAGATTTGTATCTCTGAGTGTAGGTCTGTTGTGGCTGAGTGTAGGCCTGCTGTGGCTGAGTGTAGGCTTTGTGAAAAAGCTGAGTGTAGGTCTTTGGATAAGACTGAGTTGTAGGGCCTTGGGCCTGAGCTGTAGGAACCTGTTTTGGGGTTCTGAGTGTAAGATCTGAGGATCTGAGATAGTGGAGGAGTTTGGTCGAATCTAGTACACTACTAGATAGGCGAAGGGGGAAAGTGGATGTACCCAAACCTTGAAGAACCACTATAAATCTGTGTGTCTACTGTGTGCTTGTGTTTTGCTGTGATTGCTGATTGATTGTTGTTCAAAAGTAGTTATAATTCTGTGTTATAATCTGAATTCTGCCTAAAAAGTTAAAAAGAATTGTCACCTATTCACCCCCCCCCCCCTCTAGGTGATTAGGTACAATATATTTCAAGTGGTATCATAGGGAGGTTACTCAAAAAGGGACATAACTGTCTGAGTAGATCCTGTTGGCAGATTCAGTCTAAGTAAAATTGCAGAATCAAGAAAATCAAGAACCATGGGTTCCACTGAGAATCATAAGGAATTGGGTGTAACGCCCCGAATTTTGTGTGCGAGTCGGTCGCGGAAAAAGAGTTTTTGGTGCCTGTAGGGGTACACGGCCTAGGACACGGGCATGTCCAAGGCCGTGTCTGGCTGGTGATTTTTTGGTCGTTTCCAACCCGAGAAGGACACGGCCAGAAACACGGCCGGATGACACGGGCGTGTCATCCGACACGGGCGTGTGCCAACTCGTGTCCCGACCCGTGTCCTGAGGGGTCGTGTCCGTTGCCGTGGCGGTTATGCGTGACACGCCCTCGAACACGGGCGTGTCGAGGAACCCGACACGGGCGTGTCAGGTCAGACACGGGCGTGTCTTGGCCCGTGTGCGTTTCTCAGTTCGACGATCGTGCCTGGATCGAGGCACACGGCCTTGGACACGGCCGTGTGCCAAGCCGTGTGCGGCCCAGGTCTGGGGAATTTTGTGCAGATCCGAGCCGTTCATTTTCTTTAATTAGGATCCAATGGCCCAGATGAGATCCTGCTCTGTTAAGGCCGGGAATAGGGAGTTATTCCCTCATTTTTCTCTCCAAAGTTCTCCCCTTCCAAAGTGAGAGAGAAGAGGAAGAAGAAGGAGGTTTCCGGCCGCCGGCGGAGCATCGGAGCACCGTTTCGAAATCGGAGAGCGGATCCGTGGAGGGAAGGTCATTGCGAAGAGTTCTAACCGCGTAGTTTTTCCATGGCGCCAAAACGGACTACAAGGGTAACGATTCTCAACTCGAGCGCTTGAATCTCTTTCTTTCTGCATAGGGAATCCCGCTCCCGCGAGTATGCGCTGAGTGCGTGGTGTTCCTTGGGGTTGACGGGAATAGTCCCCCTTGTGTTGCATGTAGAGCCCGGAATCGTAAGTACGGGCATAGGCATTGTGTGTGAAGCCTACCCGGACGTGTTTTGTCTGGATCGGTGATGTTGCATTTGATGTGGTTTTGCCGGAGAAGACTCCGTGCTTTGGATTTTTTCGGGTTTCCATGCGGTAGATTGCAGCAGGGATCCTTGAAGGTTAGCTTCAAGGCGCACCCGGAAAATTGAGCGGAAACGTGTTCTGCTAACTTGGCGGTCTGGGAACCGGCCTTGATCATAACTGGGTTATGAGACTGTTTTGGAAAATTTGGGATCCGAGAGAAGCTTGGCCCGCGCAAAGTTCCTTAAATTGGACATGCGGCGTGAGCAACGGGTAAGTGGAATTGGACCTAGGCTATGTGGTTCGGTGCGAGAGACCCGAAGATGGGGACTGGCCGTTGGCATAGTCGGAGCCTTAGACGGTGGTCAGAAAGGCTAAATGCTCACATGTTGTTGCCATCCTGGGGGTGGTGGTGGATGCACTGATGGGTCAGGGTCCACCATGAATGTGCCCTGAGTGCACGGGGTGTTTGGCCGTGCGAGCCTACACCTGTGGCGAATTATAATTGCGCTATATATATATTGTTGGCTAATGCTTTGCAGGGAAAGAGCACCGCCGTCCCGAGTAAGGGGCGGGGTCGTTATAATTTGGTCGGCTTTTAGCTGACCGTTGCTTTATTTGCCACCGTGCGGTGGTATGTGCTTGCAGGTGCTGCGGAGCCAAGCGCCAAATAGCGGGCTGGAGCCCATGTTGCTGTGCTGGCCCTAGAAGGCCGTAGAATAGTTTTATTTATTTATTTCATGTGTGGCCGGCCTGCGAGCCGATGTATGTAAAACACTATTCATGAAGTGAACATTTGTAAGGCCTTAAGGCCATGTACCTGTTTCTGTGTATTTGGGGTTTCATTCCTGTTGTTGTAGCTGTGGACATTCATATTGATGGAATTAATTTTGGGTTCTTTCAACTTTAAAATCTTCCGCTAGAATGCTCTGTGATTAGGACGAGTAGTCTTAATTAGATGGTTTGATTTATTCATTTAGTAACCCTTCCGACTGTCTGTGGTATATGGCGTCGGGTTTCAGCTGGACCTTCTGTTATATGCCATGCGACGGATGGGGGTGTTACAATTTGGTATCAGACTTCTGGTTACGGTCAAGCTTAAATGAATTCGTGGGCGAATTCTTTTAAGGGGTGGTGAGCACATGTGTGCGTCATCGTTATAACATTAAAAAAGAACCCATGAATGTCCACTTAGGAATGAAAATACACTTGTTTTGTGGAACCTGAGTGTTCCAATGATTGCTTTTAGCAATTTGTTTGTCGCCTAATCGTGTGTCTTTGCTTTTATAGGCAGCTAGGGGCGGTGCTGGTCAGTCAGAGTGTCCGCAATCAGCGGAAAGTAGTGCACCAAGGGACGTGCCTGCTACACCTCCTTCAGCGGAAACCATCAGGATGGTGGCTGAAGCCGTGTTCGCAATGATAAATGCCCAACCTGCAGGGCAAATGCATCGCGCACCTCCTGCGGATGAGCAAGAACCGGTTAGGGCGGCAGAGCCGAGAGTGGTGGAACGCGCAGCAGTTGAGTTAGTAGAGCCGAGGAGAACTACGGAGAGGCAGCTAAAGCATGTGATGGGCTTTAATCCTCCGAGGTTTAATGGGGTTGGAACACCAACTCAAGCTGAGGACTGGCTCTCTTCCATAAAAAGGGTGTTGACGGCCACAATGACTGAGGAGTGGCAGAAGACCACCATAGCGACTTTTCTTTTGGAAGGTGAGGCGAGGATGTGGTGGGACGAGTTGGAGTTTCATCTTCTAGTGGGAAGGCAACTTGCGGATGTGCCGATAGAAGAATTTTCAAGATTGTTCCTAGCCAGATTTGTACCTTCTGCTCAGAGGTTGGAGATGGAGAATCAATTTCTTGGGTTGACTCAGGGATCTAGAAGCGTGGACGAATATCTGCATGAGTTCACACGGTTGGGTCGTTATGCTGGTGCTATGTTTTCTGAAGAAGAGAGGAAGACCAACCGATTCTATGAGGGTCTTCGTGGCGATTTACAGTTACTCCTTGCTGGGCCTAAGGCGCAGGGCTTCCTAGCCTTGGTCAATTCGGCCCGATCGTTGGAAAAGGTTGCAAAGAAAGTTCAAGAGAAGAGGGACCCAGGAGAAAGGAAGACCGAGTTCAAGGTGCCAAGTCACAAGACAGGTTTCCGCAGATGGAACAAGAAGCGGAGGACTTCAAACTCAGCCCCTTCGGCTGATGCATCGGGGGCAACTACAAGTCGAGTCCCCGGAGCTTGCTACAACTGCGGGAAGATGGGGCATTTTGCTCGGGAGTGTTGGAGCGGACGTCCAAAGTCCGAGAGGAGACCTGGAGCGACTTATGAGGAGAAAGGGAAGGCGGTGGAGTCAACCGCATCCCATCATGCTCCAGCCCAGCCTAGAGTCTACAACCTTGGTCTACAGGAGGCCATTAAGCAAGCAGACGTGGTGACAGGTATGAATTAAATTACAGTGGTTTAACTTTTATAGTTGTTACCTTCGTATTTGTTAGCTTACGTTTGTTAATGCTAGGCTTTGTGTTAATCTTTGGTTTTCCGGCGAGAGCCCTTTTTGATACGGGGGCATCACATTCCTTCTTGTCTGAAAAGTTTATATCGCGCATCGGAGTTCCGTTCTCGATGGCAGAAAACAAGTTGGATGTGTTGTTGCCTAATGGGTGCTCAATGCGTGCGGATAGGATTTGTGTTGTGAAGATTCAGATTGGAGACCGGGAGTTTGATTTGCGGGCGTTGGTTCTACCATTAGTGGAGTTCGACGTAATTTTCGGTATGGATTGGCTCTCGGAGCAGAGTGCATGTATTGATTGCAACCGTAAAGAAGTCAAGTTGGGTCTGGACACTGGTGTAGAGGCTACTTTTGCGGGCATGAAGGGGTCAGGGAAAGTTCTGATATCGGCCCTTCAGGCGTTTAAGGCAGTTCGGTCTGGGGCAGAACTGTATGTCACTCTAGTGCAGACTTCGACGCCTAAACCTAGTGTGGGCAACATCCCAGTTGTGTCCGAGTATCCTGATGTGTTTCCAGATGATCTCCCAGGAGCCCCTCCTCAGCGGGAGATAGACTTTACTATAGAGCTGGTACCGGGTGCCAAACCGGTGTCACGCTCCCCCTATCGGATAGCCCCGAGAGAAATGGCAGAGTTGAAGGTGCAACTGCAGGAGTTGCTAGAGCAAGGTTATGTGCGTCCAAGTTCGTCGCCTTGGAGCGCACCAGTTCTCTTTGTTAAGAAGAAAGATGGGAGCTTGCGGCTTTGTATCGATTATCGGGAATTGAACAAACTTACGGAGAAGAACAAATATCCAATCCCGAGGATTGACGATCTATTTGATCAGTTGGTTGGGTCAACTGTATATTCGAAGTTAGATTTGAAGTCCGGTTATTATCAGTTGAGGATAAGGGAGAGCGACATTCCAAAGACAGCATTCAGTACGCGGTTTGGGCATTTTGAGTTCACAGTCATGCCGTTTGGGTTGACGAATGCTCCATCCGTGTTTATGGATCTGATGAATAGGACGTTCAGAGAATACTTGGATCAGTTTGTGATAGTATTCATCGATGATATCCTGGTGTATTCGCAGTGCGAGGAGGATCATTACAAGCATTTACACATGGTGTTGGAGACATTGAGGAAAAGTCAGTTGTATGCAAAGTTCTCCAAGTGTGAGTTCTGGTTATCCTCGATAGCGTTCCTTGGTCATGTTGTCAGTGGAGAAGGAATAGCTGTGGATCCGGCGAAGATAGTGGCGATACGGGAGTGGCCTACTTTGACTACAGTGGCAGAGGTCCGGAGTTTTCTGGGGCTTGCTGGCTACTACAGGCGCTTCGTAGAGAACTTCTCGCGGATAGCACTACCACTCACGACGTTGACAAGGAAGGATCAGAAGTTTGTGTGGTCTTCGGAGTGCGAACAGGCTTTTGTAGAGTTGAAGAGGCGGTTAACCACGGCGCCTATTTTATGTTCGCCAAGTGGTACCGAAGGGTTCGAGATTTATAGTGATGCTTCAGGCAGTGGTTTGGGCTGTGTTCTGCTACAGCATGGGAGAGTGATAGCTTATGGTTCACGACAATTGAAGGTTCACGAGAGGAATTATCCGGTCCACGACTTAGAGTTAGCGGCCGTGATTTTTGCTCTAAAGCTTTGGAGGCACTATCTGTACGGTGTGAAGGTAGATATTTACACCGATCATAAGAGTTTGAAGTACCTATTGGATCAAAAAGATCTGAACATGAGGCAGAGGAGGTGGATGGAGTTCTTAGGGGACTACACCTTCAAGATACACTATGTGCCTGGGAAGGGAAATGTAGTGGCGGATGCGTTGAGTCGTAAGATTCCCGCACAAGCCAACTGGTTATCAGTGCATGATAAGAGATTGGTCCAAGAGTTGGAGGCATTGGAGATATCTTGCGTTGACAAGCAGTCTAGTGCCGAGGCGAAACTGTTTTGGACAGAGGTGCAGTGTGACCTAGCGGATAGAGTTCGGCGGGCTTTGGTTCAGGATAGCAGCATGAAGCAAATCCTAGATGG
Source organism: Platanthera guangdongensis (assembly GCA_039583875.1). Lineage (NCBI taxonomy): Eukaryota > Viridiplantae > Streptophyta > Magnoliopsida > Asparagales > Orchidaceae > Platanthera > Platanthera guangdongensis. Next base: position 98,635,930 of record CM077158.1, on the reverse strand, counting down.
ATCTTTGGATGGGTCATATTCCCAGTTTGTGGTTGAAGATGGGTTGCTAAGGAAGGACGGTCGTCTATGCGTTCCTAGTGCGGATAATATTCGGGAGGAGTTGATGTATGAGGCTCATCATACCAAATACTCAATCCACCCGGGAAGCACGAAGATGTATAGAGACATGAAGAAATTATTCTGGTGGCCGGGTTTGAAGAAGGATGTGGCACTTTATGTGGCCAAGTGTCGTACTTGTGCATTAGTGAAGGCGGAATGCCAGAAGCCCGGAGGTTTCTTGAAATCACTTCCTATCCCAGAATGGAAGTTTGACGACATATCTATGGATTTTGTGCACGGTTTGCCGAAGTCGCAGAAAGGAAATGACGCCATTTGGGTGGTCGTTGATAGATTGACAAAGGTGTCGCACTTTATCCCAGTGAGAAAGGAGGATCCAGTGGAAAAGTTAGCCAAACTCTACGTGGATAATATTGTACGACTGCATGGTGTGCCTCGCAGTATTGTTAGTGATCGTGATGGACGCTTCACGTCAAATGACTGGAGGTTGGTGCATGGTCTGTTGGGTACTAAGCTAAAGTTCAGCACAGCCTTTCACCCGCAGACAGATGGCCAAACCGAGAGAGTCAACAGAACTATGGAGGACATGCTTCGCATGTGCGTCCTAGATTTCGGGAAGCATTGGGAGGATCACCTGTACATGGTGGAGTTTGCGTACAACAATAGCTTTCAGGCAAGCATTGGAATGGCGCCTTTTGAAGCTTTGTATGGGAGGAAGTGTCGTACGCCGTTGTCTTGGTTGGAGGCAGGCGAATCAAAGTTGTATAAACGTCAAGCGGTGGAAGATGCCACTTCAATGATACGGACAATTCAGGAAAGGCTGAAGATTGCTCAGGATAGACAGTCAAAGTACTACAATGCCAAACATAGAAATGTAGAGTTCAACGTTGGCGACATGGTGTATTTAAAAATCAAGCCGTTCAAGGGTGTATCGCGGGTTCGACGCTTGAAGAAGCTGAGTCCGAGATACCTTGGACCATTCTAAATCCTGGAGCGTGTTGGCGAGGCGGCGTATAGATTAAAGCTGTCGACGGAGTTGAGTGGGCTGCATGATGTATTCCACGTATCAGTGTTGCGTAAGGCAGTTCAGGAGGCTTCGCAGATCATTGCAGACGATCAGGTACCGGTTGATTATGAGTTAACAACAAGGGTCAGACCAGTACGAATTGAAGATGTTGCAGTCAAACGACTCCGCAACAAGGAGGTCAGAATGGTTAAAGTCCGTTGGGATAATTGCGGACGTGAGGAGCTTTCTTGGGAGCAAGAGCAAGCTATGTTGGAGGAATACCCCGAGTTATTCCACTCAGGTATCATTTAGCTTTTGTGTACCTTTGCTTAATTTCGGGACGAAATTCCTTAAGTGGGGGAGATTTGTAACGCCCCGAATTTTGTGTGCGAGTCGGTCGCGGTAAAAGAGTTTTTGGTGCCTGTAGGGGTACACGGCCTAGGACACGGGCGTGTCCAAGGCCGTGTTTGGCTGGTGATTTTTTGGCCGTTTCCAACCCGAGAAGGACACGGCCAGAAACACGGCCGGATGACACGGGCGTGTCATCCGACACGGGCGTGTGCCAACCCGTGTCCCGACCCGTGTCCTGAGGGGTCGTGTCCGTTGCCGTGGCGGTTATGCGTGACACGCCCTCGAACACGGGCGTGTCGAGGAACCCGACACGGGCGTGTCAGGTCAGACACGGGCGTGTCTTGGCCCGTGTGCGTTACTCAGTTCGACGATCGTGCCTGGATCGAGGCACACGGCCTTGGACACGGCCGTGTGCCAAGCCGTGTGCGGCCCAGGTCTGGGGAATTTTGTGCAGATCCGAGCCGTTCATTTTCTTTAATTAGGATCCAATGGCCCAGATGAGATCCTGCTCTGTTAAGGCCGGGAATAGGGAGTTATTCCCTCATTTTTCTCTCCAAAGTTCTCCCCTTCCAAAGTGAGAGAGAAGAGGAAGAAGAAGGAGGTTTCCGGCCGCCGGCGGAGCATCGGAGCACCGTTTCGAAATCGGAGAGCGGATCCGTGGAGGGAAGGTCATTGCGAAGAGTTCTAACCGCGTAGTTTTTCCATGGCGCCAAAACGGACTACAAGGGTAACGATTCTCAACTCGAGCGCTTGAATCTCTTTCTTTCTGCATAGGGAATCCCGCTCCCGCGAGTATGCGGTGAGTGCGTGGTGTTCCTTGGGGTTGACGGGAATAGTCCCCCTTGTGTTGCATGTAGAGCCCGGAATCGTAAGTACGGGCATAGGCATTGTGTGTGAAGCCTACCCGGACGTGTTTTGTCTGGATCGGTGATGTTGCATTTGATGTGGTTTTGCCGGAGAAGACTCCGTGCTTTGGATTTTTTCGGGTTTCCATGCGGTAGATTGCAGCAGGGATCCTTGAAGGTTAGCTTCAAGGCGCACCCGGAAAATTGAGCGGAAACGTGTTCTGCTAACTTGGCGGTCTGGGAACCGGCCTTGATCATAACTGGGTTATGAGACTGTTTTGGAAAATTTGGGATCCGAGAGAAGCTTGGCCCGCGCAAAGTAAATTGGACATGCGGCGTGAGCAACGGGTAAGTGGAATTGGACCTAGGCTATGTGGTTCGGTGCGAGAGACCCGAAGACGGGGACTGGCCGTTGGCATAGTCGGAGCCTTAGACGGTGGTCAGAAAGGCTAAATGCTCACATGTTGTTGCCATCCTGGGGGTGGTGGTGGATGCACTGATGGGTCAGGGTCCACCATGAATGTGCCCTGAGTGCACGGGGTGTTTGGCCGTGCGAGCCTACACCTGTGGCGAATTATAATTGCGCTATATATATATTGTTGGCTAATGCTTTGCAGGGAAAGAGCACCGCCGTCCCGAGTAAGGGGCGGGGTCGTTATAATTTGGTCGGCTTTTAGCTGACCGTTGCTTTATTTGCCACCGTGCGGTGGTATGTGCTTGCAGGTGCTGCGGAGCCGAGCGCCAAATAGCGGGCTGGAGCCCATGTTGCTGTGCTGGCCCTAGAAGGCCGTAGAATAGTTTTATTTATTTATTTCATGTGTGGCCGGCCTGCGAGCCGATGTATGTAAAACACTATTCATGAAGTGAACATTTGTAAGGCCTTAAGGCCATGTACCTGTTTCTGTGTATTTGGGGTTTCATTCCTGTTGTTGTAGCTGTGGACATTCATATTGATGGAATTAATTTTGGGTTCTTTCAACTTTAAAATCTTCCGCTAGAATGCTCTGTGATTAGGACGAGTAGTCTTAATTAGATGGTTTGATTTATTCATTTAGTAACCCTTCCGACTGTCTGTGGTATATGGCGTCGGGTTCCAGCTGGACCTTCTGTTATATGCCATGCGACGGATGGGGGTGTTACATTGGGTTCCATGAAACTACCCATTTGCAGAAAAGAAATATTTGGCATCTGGAAGGAAAGGGTGAGACTATTTATGGAAGCCTCAGACCCTAGAATTTACATCACAGTTAAAGAAGGGTCATATGTGCCCATGAAGGTTTCAGTCTTAGATGCAAATCAGAGAACACCTAATGATTTCTCTGAAATAACAAAGGATGAGATAATTCTAGCCACAATGGACAGGAGGGCTCAGAATATCATTGTGAGTGCTATAGATGATGCTACCTTTCAGAATTTGATACACTGTAAGACATCTAAGGAGATGTGGGATACCTTGATAGTGTATATGGAGGGTTCTGAAGAAGTGAGGAAGGACAGAAAGTCCTTATTAAACCAAGAATATGAAAGCTTCTGGCAAGGTAGATCTGATAGCATAACTGAATGCTATAAGAAGTTCTATATGATTGTGAATGAGCTAATATCCTATGTCAGAGAGTTCAGTAATTATGAGCTTAATGATACGTTTCTAAGGTCCCTAACATAAGATTGGGACAACAAGATCTGTTCCATAAGGGAAATGGCAAAGTTAGCAGAAATTCCTCCTCCAACTCTGTTTGGAAAATTGCTATCCTATGAAATGCAATTGATGGTGAGAAAAGAAGAGGAGAAGACTACAAGAAGTGAACATAAGGAAAGGACAGTGTCATTTAAAACAGAAGCCCCCAGAAAATACAGAAGTATGTCACCAACTCTACCTCCTACAGTAGCTGATACTGAGTCAGATGAGTCAGCAAGTAGAAAGTCTGAAAGCAGTGAAAGTGATGAGGACTTTGCAGCCTTTACAAGACACTTTCAGAAGTTCTTAAAGAAGAAACAGTGGAGGACAAAGCCATCCACTTCACAGGGTAAAGAAGACTATTACTAGAACAAAAAGTCATCAAAGAAAGACAGGAAAAAGACCAAGTCTAGCAAAGCAACTCTATCAAAAATTGTATGCTATTGCTGTAACAGACAAGGACATGTTATTGAAGACTGTCCAGAGAAAAGGAAGGAGTCTAATGATAAGAAAAAGACTCAATTCAAGGGCAAGAAGGAAAGATCTTTTGTTGCCAAAAAGGATAAGAGCCTGTCAGACATATCTTCATCAGAAACTGAGTCAGATGCTGAAGCATACATAGGACTGTTTGCTGAGGAAGAGGAAGAAGAGTTCATCCAGATTATGAACTGTATATATGAACAAGAGGACAGTCAGTGCCAAGGACTGATGGCATTGATAGAAGGTAACAAAATCCAGGAGCAGCCTGGACCTAGTAAGGTACAAAATTGTTCTTTAAGTTCAATTTCATTTGCTAGTTCAGAAACAGATTCATCATCATCAAGTGATGAGAGTGCATCTGAGTCTGAAGTGGATATTCATCAATTGATAGATGAATATAAAGTTCTGTTGCAAGCTTTTAAAAAGAGCAAGTCCCTAGCCAAGAGTCAGGCAAAGGAAATTGCTAGTCTCAAAGCTATTGCAACTGATTTTGAGAAGATGATTGATCAAAAGCTAAATGAAATAGCCAGACTGAAGCACATAATTGTGGTTCAGATGGGGACTATATCATTTAAGAATGATCAAATCAAAAGTCTGGAGATTAGTCTTCAGATGGAGAGAGATTTAGTTGCTAGGTTTTCTAAACCAAAGTCAGTTCTATCCTTAATTGATGAATTTGTTCATCAAAAAGGTAAAGCTGGACTGGGGTTTACTAAACCTGCTAGGACTGTTCAGTCCAAGTCCAAGGGAAAAGCCCCAGCTCTCAACAAGCCAGCTGTAGAAAAACAGCTAAGAATGTACCTAAGCAAAGGTACAATAGGTTTGAGTGTTGGTGCTGTGGTAAGGTAGACCACTTTACCATGGACTATTGGCACAATGCAAGTGCCAAAGTGAGTAGCAAACTGCCTGTTGGAAAACCTGCAGGTAGCTTTGTTAGGAAGCAAACTAACCAGTACCAAGGACCCAAGAATTCTTTGGGTTCTAAGGTTCACTAATCTATTTTGCAGGTGAGTCCAAGTGGCCATGCCCCAATATGGTACTTGGACAGTGGTTGTTCCAGACATATGACTGGAACTAGGGGATTGCTAAAGGACTACTCACCAATCAAAGATGGTCCTAAAGTCACCTTTGGTGGTTCTGAAAAAGGAATCATCAAGGGTTTTGGTAACATTTCTAGCACCCATATTACTATTACTCAAGTGGCTTATGTCAAGGGTTTGAAACATAACCTTATTAGTATAAGTCAATTGAGTGATTTGGGATATGATATCTCATTTGTTAAAAATGGTTGTCATATCAGGAGGTCAAATGATCAAGAGATCATTTTGACAGGTTATAGAAAAAGGAATGTCTACTGTCTAGACATTATGTGTGAGAATAATGGTTCTCCAGTGTGTCTTGTAGCTGATGAGAAAGTCTCTCATTATGTCAAATGACACAAGAGACTAGCCCATCTCAACTACAAGACAATTGGACAACTCTTTAGTAAAGAGTTAGTGAGGAATGGTCCTCAAGTTAAGTGTATTAAAGATGGAATATGCTCAGCTTGTCAAAAGGGCAAGCAGACTAGATCCACCTTTAGTAGCATTGAAAACAAAGATGCTGTGAGGTGCTTATACCTCTTGCATATGGATCTCTTTGGTCCTATGCCAGTTCACAGCCTAGGTAGGAAGGTTTGTACCTTTGTAGTTGTAGATGACTACTCAAGGTTTTCCTGGGTGTTCTTCCTTAGACAGAAATCTGAAACACCTAGTATCTTCTATAGCTTTGTCAAGCAAATTCAGAATGAACTAGACAGTACAGTGGTCAAGATAAGAAGTGACCATGGTACTGAATTCCAGTCTGATAGCATGACAAAACTATGTGAAGAATTTGGGATATTTCAGGAGTTTTCTTCACCAAGAACACCTCAGCAAAATGGCATTGCTGAGAGGAAAAATAGAACCTTGATTGAGGCTGGTAGAACCCTATTAAGTGATACATCTCTACCAGAATATTTCTGGGCTAAGGCAGTGAATACTGCATGCCATGTAATTTGTAACGCCCCGAAACTCAAAGGAGCAGAGGGGAATAATTTGGGCCAGTTTGAGTTCTGGCTGCAGGCACACGGCCTGGGACACGGGCGTGTCCCAGGGCGTGTCAAGCCTGTGTCGACACTAAGGCGTGAAGTCGACACTTTGGTCTCGACATTGTGTCGAGACTGGCCACACGGCCTGCGACACGGGCGTGTCGCAGGGCGTGTCGACCCGTGTCGACACTTAGCCGTGAAGTCGACACAGTGCTTCGACGTTGTGTCGAGACACGGCACACGGCCTGCGACACGGGCGTGTCGCAGGGCGTGTCAACCCGTGTCGACACTCGTCTCGCGAAGTCGACACTTTGGTGTCGACAGTGTGTCGAGACATGGCACACGGCCTGCGACACGGGCGTGTCGCAGGGCGTGTCGACCCGTGTCGACACTTAGCCGCGAAGTGCCGAGACCTTGTACACGGCCTGGAGCCCAGGCGTGTCAAGGTGACACGGGCAAGGACACGGGCGTATCCTAGAACCCGTGCAGTGCTCGGGTTGAAAACGGGAGAAAATCATGGGGTACACGGCCGGCTACACGGCCGTGTCAGCTGGAACACGGGCGTGTCAGCTCGAACACGGGCATGTTCGAGACCCGTGTGTGGGTTCAGAAGATTCGATTTTGACGGCGAATGCGGCACATGGCCCTGGACACGGGCGTGTGCCAGGCCGTGTTCGGTCCAGATTGGGCATTTCAGCCCCGAATCAAAGCCGTTCGTTTCCTTAGGTTGAGATCCGACGGCTGGGGGATGTTCCTGCAGGGATATACCCGTGAGTTGACTTGGAAAACTTCACTTTTCATGCCTTATCCTCTCTCTAAACCCTTGGAGAAAGAAGAGCTAAGGCAAGAGGAAGAGGAGCTAGATCCGCCATTGGAGGAGCTTCGGAGCTCCGAATCGCAAGCCGACTCCGGATCCACGGAGGCAACGCAAGTGCGGTGATTTCTATCCAATTACATTTCGATGGCGCCAAAGAGGAATCCAAGGGTAACGATCCTCATCATGAGCACTAATAGCTCTCTTTCTTAGCATAGGAAGCCCGCTCTCGCGAGTTTGCGGAGAGTTGGAGGCGTTCCTTCGGGTAGATATGTAAAGTCCCCGTTGTATAGAGTCCGTATGCGAGAACGGACATAGGCATTTTGGTTGAAGCCTACCCGGACATGTTAGTCCGGATCGGTGATGTTGCATTGCATAAGGCCGGAGAAGACTCCGTGCTATTGGTTATTTTCGGGTTTTCTACGCGGTAGATTGCAGCAGGGAGCCTTGGGGACTAACCCAAAGGTGCACCCGGAAAACTGGGCGGATACGATATCTTGCCAACTTGGAGGCCTGAGAGCCAACTCGAACATAACTGAGTTATGTAACTTGCGGTAGAATGGGACTCGGTGAAAGTTTGACCCGCGCAAATGGCTTAAATTGTCGTTGCGAAGTGAGCACGGGTTAGATGGAGCCGTACCCGCTTTATGTCGTCCGGTTAGAGCGACCTAAGGTTACGTGGAACTCGCCGTTGGCATAAATGGGAGTCTTCGGTGGTCAATGGCTTAAATTGACGTGACCAATACCAAGAAGACGAATTGCTCATAGGAATGGCCGTCTAAGTGGCGGTGGTGAGTCCGGAATGTTAATGGCTTTAATTGACATGACATCGACCGGTTCACCGATAATGTGCCCTGAGTGCACGGGGCGTGTGGCCGTGCGAGCCAACGCCTGTGATGTAATGGCTATGGTTATAATTACTCGCTAATGCTAATGAAATGCAGGAAAGGAGCATCGCCGCCCCGAGTTGGGGGCGGTATCGTTATAATTTGGTCAGCATTGCTGACCGTTGCCTTGTTTGCCACCGTGCGGTGGTTTGTTTGCTTGCAGGTGCAGCTGGACCAAGCGGTCAATAGCGGGCTAAAGCCCTTTTTGCGAAGCTGGCCCTCGAAGGCCCAAGTGGAAATGTTTTATATTTTATTCATGTATGGCCGACCTGCGAGCCGAGGTTTGTAAATCATGTAAAAGACAAGTGAAACATTTTGTAAGGCCTTAAGGCCGACTTTTGAGTATTTTGTAATAACATTCCTATTATCATGTTAGTGGACATTCATGCTTGTTGCTGGGTTCTTGTTTTGCAACTTATATAAACTGCTTCCGCTAGAATGCTCTGTGTAGGACGTTGAGATTGGTTGGATGGTTTCCATAAGTAACCACCCGGTCTGTCTGTGGTATATGGCGTCGGGCCCCGGCCGGACCTACTGCTATATGCTATACGACGGATAGGGGGTGTTACATAATTAATAGGGCTACCATTACTAAAAGCCACAACAAGACCCCCTATGAGCTTGTGAAAGGCAGAAAATCAAACTTATCCTATTTCAGGATCTTTGGTTGTAAGTGCTTTATACTTAACAATGGAAAGTCTTACTTGACTAAGTTTGTTGCCAAGTCCCAAGAGGGGATCTTTGTTGGGTACAACAACAACAGTAAGGCTTATAGAGTCTACAACTTGTCTACTCAAGTTGTAGAAGAGTCTGTACATGTAGTATTTGATGAAACTTGACTTATTAACAATGAGTTGTCTAGTAGTATATGCAGCTCCACAGGTATAACTAAGAAGATGGAAAAGCTCACTATAGAAGAAGGACCTACTGCAAGACAGCAGGTAGAAGATAGTGGCTGTTGTCTAGGGGGAGTACTACATGTACCTAATGAAGAAGAAGTCCAAGGAGTGCAGCAAGATGAAGGAACTGAAGAAGTTCAACCTGAAGCCAGGATGCCTCCAGCTAATAGGCATCTTAGAGATCATGCAGCAGATCAAATCATTGGTGATCTAAGACAAGGGGTACAAACAAGGAGCAGAAATCTGAATGTAGTGCTCTTCTCCAGTTTTCTATCCCAAGTTGAGCCAAAGAAGTTTGAAGAAGCCATCCTAGACCCTCATTGGATTGAGGTAATGCAAGAAGAGCTGAATCAGTTCAAGAGGTGCAAAGTCTGGGAGCTTGTTCCTAAACCAAAAGACCACAACATAATTGGAACCAAATGAATCTTTAGGAACAAGATGGATGAACATGGAGTCATCATAAAGAACAAAGCAAGATTGGTTGCTAAAGGATATAGGCAGGAAGAAGGTATTGACTTTGATCAAACTTTTGCTCCAGTAGCCAGACTGGACGCCATAAGGATGTTCCTGTCCTATGCAACCTATCAATTATTTAAAGTTTACCAAATGGATGTAAAGTCAGCCTTTCTGAATGATAATCTAAAGGAAGAAGTCTATGTGGAACAACCATCAGGTTTTGTTGATTCAACTCAACCTAATCATGTCTATAGACTTAGGAAAGCTTTGTATGGGTTAAAACAAGCCCCTAGGGCTTGGTATGAAACCCTGTCTAGTTTCCTCATTGAGAATAAATTCACAAGGGGGAAAATAGACAAGACTCTATTCCTTAGGGAATCCAGAGGCAAGATCATACTAGTCCAAATATATGTAGATGACATCATATTTGGGTCTACTGAAAGTAGTCTTTGCAAAACGTTTGCAAAACGTTTGCAAAACTAATGCAAGGACAATTTGAGATGAGTAGTATGGGGGAACTTAAGTTCTTCTTGGGTCTCCAAGTTAGACAGACTGAGAATGGTTTATCCATATGCCAGTCTAAGTTCACCCTAGAACTCATAAGGAAGTATGGTATGGATTCATCCAGTACCATGAAAACTCCTATGGGGTCAAGTATGTCTCTTAGCAAAGATGATGCAGGGAAACCTGTAGATGTGTCTTTGTATAGAGGGATAGTTGGCTCCCTATTATATTTGACTGCAAGTAGACCAGATATCATGTATGCTACATGTGTCTGTGCAAGGTACCAAGCATGCCCTAAAGAGTCTCATTTGACAGCAGTCAAAAGGATACTGAGATATCTAAAGGGCACTCCATATCTAGGCCTTTGGTACCCTAGGAATGGAGACTTTGAACTAACAGGTTATTCAGATGCAGATTTTGCAGGCTGCAAAGAGGACAGAAAAATTACAATTGGAACCTGTCAATTCCTAGGTGGAAGACTGATTTCTTGGAGTAGCAAGAAGAAAACAAGTGTGGCTATCTGCACAGCAGAATCAGAATATGTGGCTGCAGGAAGTTGCTGTGCTCAACTTCTATGGATACAACATCAGCTTGAGGATTATGGAATTCAGGTAAGTAGAACACCACTGTTTTGTGATTCTACTAGTGCTATATCAATTGCAAACAATCCTGTTTCCCATAGTAGAACTAAACATATTGAAATAAAATATCATTTTCTTAGGGAACATGTAGAAAAGAATATATTTTACTGGAATATGTTAGAACAGATAATCAACTAGCTGATATGTATACTAAGCCCTTAGAAGAAACTAAGTTCAATAGGTTTAAAATTGAACTAGGTATGATAAACTTAGAATAAGTTTACAGAAATGGCTAAGTAAAAAGGTGTCGACACACAGAGTTATCTGTGTCGACACAGAAAAGTGGTGTCGACACTTCAGGGAAAAGGTGTCGACACATCTAGGAAGTTGGTGTCGACACTTCAGAATATTAGTGTCGACACATGACAAGTAGGTGTCGACACATCCAAGGTGGTGTCGACACTTAGAATTTACTCAGAATTATCTAAGTAAAGTCTCGACTAAATGTCGAGTTTAGTGGTGTCGACACATAAACAAGTGTCAACACATATTATCTGTCGACTAAACTTGTGTCGACACAGTGTGTCGAGACATTATAAGTCTGTGTCGACACTCTTCAACAGTGTCGACACAATTTCAGTTAGCTGACCCGCCCTTTCCTCTTCAAACCTAGAAAGGTATAAATAGGATTTCTCCATTGTTTGTCGACACACTCACCAAATTTTCGAGACCAAACTTGTCTGTCGACACCTCTATTCTCTTGATTCAAATTCTTCCAACCCTAATGGCGCCAAAGCTCGAGGAGAACGTCAATGAAGGCTACGAACTGGTGCGACATGCATTTGATGATGCAGATCAGGAGATCAAGAAAGTGGTAACCCTAGTTGCAGACTCTGGGTTGGATTTTCTTGTTTCAGAGCCCACAAAGATCTGGAAGAAAGAAGTATTGGAATTCCTGAATGGAGCTAAAATAGATGAATCTGCACTCAAGTTAAAGTCTAGGGTTCATGGTGAAAAGGTGAAGGTCTCACCTAAAAGTTTGAGAAAAGTTCTAAACCTGCCAAGGATAAAAGAAGAGGATGAAGTAACTGCTTCTAATACCAGAGAAGCATTGACATTGTGTGGTCTGGATTCAAAGATGAAAATTGGATCTGTTTTCAATAGGAAAGGCATGAACAGCCAAGGAAAATTTCTCTCAGAAATTGTTGGAAAAGTGATCTTGAGTAAGCCTGGAGGGCATGACAGGGTCTCAGCCCATATGTTCAATCTTATGACAAGGATAATCTTCACATTGACTACAGATTGGTCTGTAATTGTCTTTGATAAGATTAAAGAAAGTTTGAAGAAACCCAATTTGGGTAGGATCTTAAGTCTATACTTGGCTGGTAGTATACCAGAGGTTATGAGTCAGGCTACTGGCACTAAGATCAACCATATGAGGAGGATGAACTTGAGGATATTCTCTAGATGGGATAGGGTTTTGTCTAAGGAGATGCCAACCCCTGAGAAAATAACTCCTGAGAAAGTAACACCCCTAAAGAAGAAGAAGACAACTGCCCCAGTGGCTCAGGATTCATCTAGCAGCTCTGGTAGTGAAGAGCAAGTTGTCTTTACTCCTGATGAGGATGCAGAAGGGAATGCTGGAAAGTCTCCAGCTAAATAAGATGCTGCAGAGAGGCAGGGGGAGCTACCTCAAGCTAGCCCCATACACCAGGATACTGTCCAGGGGGAGACTCTAGTTGTAGAAGAGTCAACTCCTCTTGAGAGTGAGCGAGCAACACACACTATCCTTGAGGTAATCTCAGAAATCAATCAATTAGATTTCTTTATTGAGAGTGAAGTTATAATTGACAACTTATCTGATGTTAATCAGCAATCACAGATTGATAGTCAAACCCCAGATGTTGTTATGAAGGACACATCTGTTACAGTTCAAGTAGTATCTGATCCAGTGGTAGATGAACCAAGAGTTTCTCCAGCCCATTCTCCACAAGAATTTACTATGGAAGATCTTTTCCTTAATCTGGATCAAGCAGACCTTGAGAAGGACAGTGCTGCTGCTGAGGGGGAGACTGCTCCTATTGAGGGGGAGCAAGGAGTTCATGTTGAGGAAACAACAAGGAAGACACCAGAAGTGCAGAAGGAGTTACCTCCAAGCCCTAAGGAGAGGGTAGATATTGCTAGCACATCAGCATCTGAAGATGAGGAAGCTGCTAGAGCTAAGAAAAGGAAATTTCAAGTCTTTAAAAGAAGAAGCTAGACTTATAAGAAGGCATTGCAAACCATAGCACCACAGCCAGCACTACAGCCAACTCCATCAGTAGATTACAGTTCTCTGCTGGTTACTATGCAAATCAAACTTGATGAGCAGAGAAAAGCACTGGAAAAGTCTGTAGATGAAGGACATAAATCTCTTCAGTTTGATCTGGCACAGGACATTAAGTCCATAAGATTTGAGATGAATCAAAATAAGAAGGAGATGACTGACTGCTTCCACAAGGGAGGGAATGCAGTGGTTTACTTGGCTACACATCAAGAGAAAATCAAAGCTCAAGTTGATGACATTGCTGTAAAGCAAGGATATGTTCTAGAGAATCAGATCAGGATGAATGATAATTTGACAGAATCTCACAATGCCATTATCACTGAGATGAAGAACATAGTTGCTGGACTGACTACTTCTCATGCTACTGCTAAGGCAGAGTTTGATAAAGCATTGCAAAAGAGTTTAACTGATGTTACTTCTGCAATTCAAGACTCTCAGAAGTTGATAACTGAAAAACTCCAAAGGTTAAAACCTTTCTACAAGGATGGAGTCAATTATCTAAATGCCAAATCAGATTTCAAAAAGATGATTTAAGAGATCATATAGAAAGAGAAGTCATAAAGGGGGAGAGGGTGTTAGTCAAAGCCGGCTCTGACCATGCAAAATGGATTTCCAATTCCATCAGAGCCACTCTTGGTTATCCTCCTTTATGTGATGATGATAATGTAGCAGAATCTGGGATTAACCCTGCATATCTTGGAGGTGAGCAACCTGAAGTAGCCCAAGTTATCTATCCTCTACCAGATTTTGATATGGTACAAGCTGAGATCCAGACTATGTATAGCCCACCTGAGGGTCAGCAGAATGTCATCCTAGAGAAGGTGGTTCAGCCAGTATCTGAGGCTTTACAGGAAGCTATACTGAAGGAACAAGCAGAACAAGAAGCCAGATTGTCTAAGATAAGGTTCAGAGAGCAAGCTGAACAAAGACCAGACTTTGAGCAGTGGAGCCCTACTTCAAGAAACATTATCTTAACTGCATGGAAGGCTGCCAAAGATAATGTGCAAGATAGAAACAAGTGGTTTTCTGAATTAGAATGGAGGAAGCATGAGACAAGGCAAGAAGCCATAGTGCAATATAGAAGGAAGGCCAAGATGGGAAAGCTACCTCCTACTTCTCAGGAGCCTAACAAGTACTTTCCCAAGCCATATCATTATTTTGAGAGGCAAAAGATTAAGGCTGAAGAGCTAAAGAAGAAGGAGCTGAAAGACAAGAAGCCTGCTGATACTGAAGTTGCTGAAGCCCCTATGCAAGCCAAGATACAATCAGGAAAAGGAATTGTGATTAAGGAGGCTGATCAGAATTAGAATAGAATTTTTCTTGAGTTTACAGTTGTAATATTTTGTTTTTAAAACATTGTAAATTTTTGAGTAATGAATTTGACAAAGTGTAAGAACAATGTGCTGTGTGATAAATTTAATTCATAATTGTTCGGAGATGATATCTGTGTATACATGTTTTGTTTAATACATGTTATGTACTTTCCCTGAATGTATAATCCTGTTTACATCATGCTATGATTTTATTCTGTATGGTGTATATCATTGACTAAGGGTTATGACTTCTCCAAATAGGGGGAGATTGTTGGGTACATTGGTTTAAATGTACCTGAATTGAAGAAGTCTCACCCTACTCAATGATATACATCAAAATGTATTTGATGTGTTTTGAGTTTAGTTGTGCAGGTCAAGTATTTGCAGGGAAAGCAGAAAAGATTCTAAGTCCATGTGTCGAAACCCAGAGGGAAAGTGTCGACACTTAAGAAGACTTGTGTTGACACCCAGGCAAGCATTGTCGACACTTGGAGTATTTGTGTCGACACTAGGGATGTGGAGTCGACACCAGACAGAAAGTGTCGACACAAGGAGCTGTGTCGACACTCAATGAAGAAAAGTGCAGTGAAGCAGTGTCGACACTTAGCAGTTGTGTCGACACCCAGAGGAACTGTGTCTACATCAGAAAGTGTTGACACTTGGAGGCTGTGTCGACACTCAGCAAAAGTCAGTAGAGTCTAAGTATAAGTGTCGACACCCAGAGCAATGTGTCGACACACAGCAGAAGACTCAACACTTGAAGAAAGTGTCGACACAAGGAGCTGTGTCGACACTTAGCAAAGTTCAACAATATTATAAGTACAAGTGTCGACACAAAGGAGAAGTGTCGACACTCAGCTGAAGTCTCAACAGATGAAGAATGTGTTGACACAAGAATAAGTGTCGACACTCAGCAAGTATCAACACTAAAGGCATGTGTCGACACCAAGAAGAAGTGTCGACACTTAACAAGATTCAACACATGAAGATGTGTCGACACAAAGGAGATGTGTCGACACTTACAAGAAATCAACAAAGTACTGAAGAATAAGGACTTGTGTCGACACTCAATATCAGTGTCGACACATGATGAAGAAGCTGTGTCGAGAAGTGAATTCTACAACACAAGAAGTTGTGTCGACACCTTGTAGGCTAGTGTCGACACTTAGATAACTTGTGTCGACACTTAGTCTATAAGTGTCGACACTTAAAGACAGACTGTCTCGACACTTTCAGACAGTTACAGTTATTTCAAGAACTGACTAGATGACTTGACAGCTGCCATTCCAGCCGGTCTACTGCACCTGTCAGAGTTGTCAGAAATCAGTTAGGAACCGGACCAGCCGGTTACCATGAAGAAGGCCTATATATAGGCTTACACTGTCTACAGAAAAAGATGATCAAGTAATTGAAAAATAAAAGAAGATCTAGCTATTCCTTGAAGAATCTAGTGAAGATCTAAGTAGTTGGAGAGAGAAAGCTCCATCCAAGAAGACAGTCGTTGGAACCAGGCTGAGAAGAAGGATTCAGACTTTGTTCTGAATCTTAAGTAGCAGAGATCAAGGATCAACTGTAGAGGAGATCAATCCTATTGTGTTCTACATTAAAGAAGCTTTGAAGAAAGTCAAGTCAGATTGATCTCAGCAGAGTTCTTCCAAGAACTCATCAAGAAACTCACAACTCTTCTCTCTTTTCTCTGAGTTGTAGGGTTTACATTTTGTATTCATATTATCTTGTAGGATCCTTAGGGATCTGAGTTGTAAGCCTGTAATTATAAAGGCTGAGTGGTAGGGCCTGTGTGCCTGAGTGTAGGAGATTTGTATCTCTGAGCGTAGGCCTATTGTGGCTGAGTGTAGGCCTGCTGTGGCTGAGTGTAGGCTTTGTGAAAAAGCTGAGTGTAGGTCTTTGGAGAAGCCTGAGTTGTAGGGCCTTGGGCCTGAGCTGTAGGAACCTGTTTTGGTGTTCTGAGTGTAAGATATGAGGATCTGAGATAGTGAAGGAGTTTGGCCGAATCTAGTACACTACTAGATAGGCGAAGTGGGAAAGTGGATGTACCCAAACCTTGGGGAACCACTATAAATCTGTGTGTCTACTGTGTGCATGTGTTTTGCTGTGATTGCTGATTGATTGTTGTTCAAAAGTAGTTATAATTCTGTGTTATAATCTGAATTCTGCCTACAAAGTTAAAAAGAATTTAGTCACCTATTCACCCCCCCCCCTCTAGGTAATTAGGTACAATATCTTTCACCCGTGCCTTTTATGTAGCCGCGAGTACATTGATATTCGGTGATGGCAAGGCGACTTGAGCAACGGGGGGTGGCTGATCCGACATGTGTTATGTTCGTCTAACTTGAAGACCTGAATGTGCGGTCTATTGGAACGCATAGCAAGAGTCTTAGGCATGCGCGCCATGACACAATGGGGGGCTACGAGCCAATCCCGGGTCATTAAGACTGAAGCCTCCGGATGCACGCCATAGAGCAAAATGCTCAATTTTACCGTTGGGTCGTAGCCCTGATACGGTGGTGGGACCTTGGTTTGCTAGTATACCAAGAATGTGCCCTGAGTGCACGGATTGTTGGGCCGCGTTGCTAATGGTTGTGATGGAATGGATGTGCGTGAAAGCACATTGAATGAATATATATATCTGCCTGTGAAGTGTTATGTCTGCAGGGAAGGAGTACCACTGCCCCGGGAAAGAGGTAGGGTCGTTATAATTTGGTCAGCTGAATGTTGACCGTTACCTTATTTGCCACCGTTGGGTGGGCTGTCCTTATACAGTTGTTGGAGAACCAAGCAGGACGCATAAAGGCTAAAGTTCCTGCTGCTGTTGCTGTTGCTGCCGCTAGCCCTTGAAGGCTAAAGTTTAAAATGCTGTGTTTTGTTTATATGTGGCTGGCCTGCGCGCTAATGTTTGGGAGCCACTGTTGTAAACAGACTTGTAAGGCCATAAGGCCAACTGACTTTGTGTTTGGTATATTCCTATTTATATATATCAATTTGGATATTGTTATGGTGGACATTCATGTTTGGAGTTCCGTTTCATGTTATAAGCTTCAGCTAGAATGCTATGAGTTAGGATGCGCAACTCTGGTATCACTCCGTGACTTCGCCGTCTGTTTTGTGCTATATGTTGTAGGGCACCGGCCGGACCTTCTAGTATATACTATATGAACGGATAGAGTCGTTACAATCAGTCCAAGCCTTCCTACAACAGACAACAATAAAGTTCCAGCAGCAGCAGACAACAACAATACCAAATGCACAGCAGGCAGCACAAGACTTCTGAAGATGATCAACCAGATAAAGCATCTCCTGAAAGACCTCTTTCTCCAGTCTGTGATCCAAAAATGGACCCCAACTCTAGAATGACCAGATTTCAAGAATTGAATGCTCTTTCCCAGATCAGAAAAGTAAAGTAAGAAGGACAAGACCCCTCACAATATACTACCATGTCCTCCTACAGAAAGAAAGAGCTGTGTTGGATCCCTAGTTGGATTTGGGATAGGTTCACTAAGCTAGGATGTTTGACCCAACATATATATCCATGGTCATGTATGAGTTCTAGAGTCCAGGCCATGTCCTTAGAGTCAACACCACATGGATCAGCCATCAACAGACTGCAAAAGACTCAAGACTTAGAGAAATTTCAAAGACTCAGAAAATGAGTTCGACGTTCTTCGAACTCAGGTCGACGAAAGTCGTGCTCAACTCGATAAAATCAGAGACAATTATCTAAGCTGAGCTCGACGAACTTGAATATCAGGTCAACTATTTCCAGAGTATACTTCAACATTCCAAGTCCAGAATTCTTCACTTAACTCCAGTCGACGAACTTAATTCTCAGCTCGACGAACTTAGTTCTCAGGTCGACGATCTCTGGGTATTCTACTTCAACGTCTTATTCCAGAAACATCGAAGTATTTGAAGTACAACATCACACTCCAGTCGATGAAGTTAGAATATCACCTCGACGAATTTGGATCTTAGTTCGACAATTTCTGGATCATCTACTTCAACACTATAAGACCAGAAACACTCAAGTATTCTAAGTCCAGAATCATTCTTTAGTCGATGAATTCATCTTCTCAGCTCGACGAACTTAGACCACAGTCTTGGAAAAAATTATCAAGTAGCAGTTATAAGTTCTCAGGTCGACAAACACAGTTCTCAGGTCGACGAACCCAGTTCTCAGGTCGACGAACCCAGCTCTCAGGTCGACGAACCCTGTTCTCAGGTCGACGAACCCAGTTCTCAGGTCGACGAACCCAACTCTCAGGTCGATGATTTCTGGACACGTTACTTCAACATTCTTAAGTCCAAGAAAAATGGAATTCTGTTATTCAGTTGAAGAAGTCATAATCTCAGCTCGACGATCTTGATGCACAGAATTTGCAAGGTTCTAGAGAAAGCAGTTATCAGTTCTTAGGTCGACGATCTTGGATCACAGCTTGAGGAACAACTATTATCTGGTCGACGAAATTGACTTCTTTGTTCGACGAACTCTGGATACAGATCGACGAATTCTGCTCAACGAATTCTGTAGAGTTTCAGACTTAGAAATTTCCCTCCCTCTATCTCTTTTCTATTGCAATAATTCCTGAGTAATCAATGCATAAATATTCTCTGAATATTGCCGTTAGAAGCAAGAATTGATTACGGTCTTCATCAGGATTATTGCTTGCCATT
The DNA here is from genome assembly GCA_039583875.1 of Platanthera guangdongensis. Classification (NCBI taxonomy): domain Eukaryota; kingdom Viridiplantae; phylum Streptophyta; class Magnoliopsida; order Asparagales; family Orchidaceae; genus Platanthera; species Platanthera guangdongensis. Next base: position 98,616,979 of record CM077158.1, on the reverse strand, counting down.
TTTCCATGGGACAGTTGGGGAAATCAATAAATGCAAATATTCTCCAGGCCATCAGCATTAAATGAAGAAAGGAATTCAAATTTTAAAGGGAAATCATATGGAAAATATAAAAGGGATTTTCTTCATCTCTCTAGATAGAAAAAATAGCAATACAGGAGAATAGAAAAACTGACACAGAATATACAAAACACAGATCTCATAGGGCAACAACACTGTCAAGAGACAAGAAGCCCTAGCCCTTGACTAGAGAAAAGAACAGCAAGCTGAAGAAGAAGAACATACATTCAAGATCAAGAGTCTTCTTCCTTCTACATCCTAGGAGTCTTCAAAGGACAACAAACACTCTATCTGTCAAGAAGTTCCTGGAGTTCTTCTGGTCAAAGCAAAAGTTTGAAGACCTATCACCCTGTAGTAAGGCTTCAACTTCCTGAACCATTCTATATCTCAGGGGGAGCCTTTGCTAACATCATTTTTCCACTAGAGTATTCTCAGTTGTTTCTGGGAAAGAGAAGACAAAATCACTCTCTCATCCCCCACTGTATAAAGGGTTCTTAACTCCCTTCAAAAGTTATTCCTGGTTGAAAGTCACCTGACCAAAAGACTTGAGGATTGATTTTTGAGCACCTGATCAAAAGCTCATTGGTGGCAGTCACCTGATCAAAAACCTGAGTGGATTCCTACCAGGGTGGTAGAAGAGTGGATGTACCCAGGTTGGGGAACCACTATAAAATTTTTGTGTTGTCTGGGTTGCTCTTTTCTTCTATTCTTGCGTGGATGTGCTTTCTAGGTTGCTGTGTTTGTGTTTTTAATTTAATTTCTGCAGCACTAGTAATAGATTGAATTAATTTGCAAAAATTTTATCAACCCTAAATACTATATTCAACCCCCCTATAAAGTATTTCAGATCTTACCCTTTCTTTCAATTAGTATCAAAGCAAGGTTCCTTTAGTTGAACAAGCTAACCCTTGAACCAAAAGATCCTGAGTTAGATCTGAGTTTTATTTCTATTAGATTTATTTTCACAGCATGACACAGAACAAGGACTATGCAAGCACCAGACCTCCAGTATGCAACCTAAATAGGTTTGCCATCTGGAAGGCAAGAATCAAATTATATATGAATTCTATTGATGAGAATATCTACAATTCCATCTTGACAGGTCCCCCTCAAGCTACTGCCTCTACATCTACAGCAGCTTCAAGCACAAATGCAGTTCCACCACTTAAGTGGACTGAAGCCCAGAAGGAAGCAAAGGTTGCTGATGCCAAGGCCATGAACATTCTGGCGCAAACCATGTCAGTTGACATCTTCCAGAAGGTGGCTGAATGCACATCAGCCAAGGCCATTTGGGATTCCCTTAATCAAATGGTGGCTGGATCTGCTGATGAAAGAAAGGACAGAAGATCCAACATCATATCACAATATGAGAACTTCAAGAAGGAGGAAGCAGAATCAGTTCTAGATATGTACAATAAACTGAGCTCAATCATCAATGAGCTAAAGACATTGGACAAGGACATCACCCTCACTGAGGTGAATGACAAAATCCTCATGTGCTTCCCAAGCTCATGGGATTCAAGGATCCGGCCAATCAAGGAGGCCAGGAGCCTAAATGAGATTTCCCCAGAATCTCTTTTAGGAAAGCTCAAGTCTTATGAGCAGCTCATCAAATCCAGAGAAGCAGCTGAGCAGATAACACCTCCACCAGCAAGGAAGGAGCACAGCATAACTTTTAAAGCTGTTGAAGAAACAGAAGCCTCAACTGTGAATGAAGAGCTGATGAGTCTCTTTGCCAAGAGATTCTATAAAATGGAAAGGAAGGATTTCAGAAGAAAGTCATCCAGGAAGGATGACATGCCAAGGTATGAAAAACCCCAACTAAAGAAGTGGTTTGGTTTGGCTGCAGGAAACCTGGACACTTCATCTCAGAGTGTCCAGAAAATCAAAAGAAGGAAAAGAGAAGAGAGAAGGTTTCTAGAAGACAGCAAAGCAGCCTGCCTTCTTCCAACAAATACAAGAATAAGGAGAAAGATTTTGTAGCTGAATCCTGGAGTGAAACTGAGGATGAATCCACATCTTCCAACTCCAGTGAAGATGAAGAAGAGGTAAGGGGCAAAGACGTATGCCTCGTGGCCATTGATGCCTCCAGGAGTCAATCAGATGAAGAAGGATCTGACAATGAAGAAGCTTCAAAAATAGAAGCTGATCAGGTCCTCTTATCTTTCGACTATAATTCCGATGCTTTTAAAATTGAATTTAAAACTATGTGCATTGATTTAATAAATTCTGAAAGAGAAATCAAAGCACTTAGGGAAAAACTAACTAGTCCAAAGACACTGAAATATGAAAACACCAAGCTAAAAGATGAACTTATGTTAGCTAATGAACAAATTATTCTGTTAAAAACCAAGTTATGTGAGGCCAAAAAACTTGAGAAATCTCTCAATGGGATATGCCTTAAGTTGATGGACATTACAAGCACAGTCAATGCCAGACTGAATGACAAGCTGGGCTTGGGTGTTTCATCAAGTTTACGCCCCATTCTTAAGAAAAACATTTTAACAACCCCCATAAAATTTGTTTTTGCTAATGGCAAAGAAAAAATAACCAATAAAGAAATCACAGAAGAAATGCCCAACTTAAAAGGTCAGAACAAAAGAAATCAGAAAATCTTGAATAAAAACAAAGTTCACCAGATTTCGTCGAACTTAGATCGACGAAATGTGGCCAATTCGTCGAACTCAAGTCGACGAATGCTGAATGCAAATTTATATAATAATCATTCGTCTTACTGCGATCGACGAACTGTGTATGGTTTGTCGAACAGAGATCGACGAACTTGGGGCACAGAAAATGACTATGTTCATTTTCTGAGCAGAGATCGACGATCTCATCACATTTCATCAAACTCTAGTCAACGAACTCACAACAATTCGTCGAACCCAGTCAGACTTAACAAAAATTATAATTACAACGCCAACTCCAATCAAACTAAGAAACCATTTAACCCACTTGCAGATTGGATAATACCTCCCAGAAAATATCATCCATTAGGATATAAATCACAACCTGAGTATTCTGTGATTTCAAGCTTTTCCTATCAACAATATAAAGGACCCAAGGTAACCTGAGTCAAGAACAACTAACTATTTTCATTGCAGGAAAAGGGCTGTCCAGTGGTTAATCAAACATGGTATCTGTACAGTGGATGCTCCAAGCACATGACTGGCAGCAAGGACAACTTTCACAATTACAAGTCCAAGCTGGGACCAATGGTCATCTTTGGTGATTCAAAGTGTGGCAAGTCTGAAGGCTATAGAGAAGTAAGGATTGGAGCAGTCACATTCAAGAAGGTGACTTTTGTAAAAAGACTCAAGCATAACCTCATCTCTTTCAGCCAATTATGTGATGAAGGTTATCACGTACATTTCAATTCAAAAACTTGTATTATTTCTAGTAAAGAAAAACAAAATGTTTTAATTGGAAATAGACAAAGAAACATTTATTTATTTGATTTCTATTCTGCCAATTCAGATATTTATCTGCTTAATATTTTTTGCACTTAAAATGAATTATGACATAAAAGACTAGGACATATAAACATGAAAAATATTGCTAGGCTATCTAAAGACAGTCTTGTAAGAGGTTTAGCTTCTGGTCCCCAAAAGAAGGAAGGACTTTGCAGGGCTTTTCAACTAGGCAAGCAAACTAAGGCTCCATTTGGGGGGACTTATTTTCACCGGTCAAGCGGTTACGACCGCATTAACCGGACCTTAATTAAGGTCTGGTTCATGCGGTCGTAACCGCTTGACTGGTGAAAATAAGTCCCCCCAAACGGAGCCTAAATCTAGTTTTAAGTCAATAAATAAAAGTGATTCACCTAAGATCTTCTACTTGCTACACATGGATCTCTTTGGACCCATTACTGTACAAAGCCTAGGAGGGAAATCCTATACTCTAGTCATTGTAGATGACTTCTCAAGATTCACTTGGGTGTTATTTCAAAGATCTAAGTCAGATACCTTTAAAGTTCTTACAGATTTTCTCAGGACCATACAGATTGAGTACTCTAGTCATGTTACATTGATCAGAAGTGATCATGGTACAGAGTTTGAGTCTCTTCTTATGCATGAGTTCTGTGAGAAGGAAGGTAGCAGGCACTGCTTCTCAGCTCCTAGAACTCCCCAACAAAATGGGGTAGCTGAAAGGAAGAATAGAACCCTGATTGAAGCTGTAGGCATATTACTTGCAGATACTTATATGCCACTATCCTTTTGGGCAGAGGCTGTAAGCACAGCAAATTATGTACTAAATAGAAGTTTGATACACAAACTAAAGAATAGGACTCCCTATGACTTACTTAAAGAGAAGAAACCTAAAATCACCTATTTTAAAGTATTTGGATGCGTATGCTATATACATAATAACAACAAGAAATACATTAGAAAGTTTGAAGCTAAGGCTAAAGAGGGAATTTTTCTAGGATATTCCCAAGTAAGCAAAGCTTATAGGGTATTTAACAAATCCTCCTTCAAAATTGAAGAATCTATTCATGTTACCTTTGATGAAACTAACATGTCTTATAAGGAGAAAGAGATTTCTACCAGTAATCCTTTGTAGGTACCTCACTTGTGTGAGAAATTTGATGTACTAAACCTCACCCAAGAGGCTCCAACACATCCCTCTCCACAAGTTGATAAAGACAGTGAAGAAGAATCTTTGAAAGAAGTTGAACCTCATTCAGCAGCAAACATAATTCCACAAGAGGAATTAAATCCAAATGATGTTGCTGAACCAACTCCACCCACTGATCTTGTCACACTAAGGGATCACCCTAGATCCCAAGTGATTGGAGACATAATAGTAGGTGTATAGACAAGGCATCAACTCAACCAAGATGTGATACATGTCTGTTTTCTCTCTCAAGTTGAACCTCAATCCATAACAGATGCTGATCAAGATCCCCACTAGATTATTGTAATGCAAGAGGAACTCAACCAGTTTGAGAGATGTAGAGTTTGGGATTTAGTTTCAAGACCCAAAGACTACCCAGTCATTGGAACCAAATGGGTATATAGAAACAAACTAGATGCCCAAGGTGCAATTATGAGGAACAAGGCTAGACTTGGTTCTCAAGGATATAGGCAAGAAGAAGGCATAAACTATGATCAAACCTTTGCACCAGTTGCAAGGTTAGAAGTAATTAGAATATTTCTTGCCTATGCTGCCTACAAGAAGTTTAAGGTATATCAGATGGATGTAAAGAGTGCTTTTCTAAATGGAATACTAAAAGAAGAGGTTTATGTTGAACAACCTCCAGGTTTTGTTTCTCCAACTCATCCCTCTTATGTATTTAGATTGCATAAAGCCCTCTATGGTCTAAAGCAAGCTCCAAGAGCTTGGTATGAAACCTTAGCTAGCTTTCTGATAGAGCATGAATTCACTAGAGGAATAGTAGATAAAACATTATTCACTAGGTACCATAAGGATAAAATCATGTTAGTACAAATCTATGTGGATGACATCATATTTGGGTCTACTGACTCTAAACTATGCAAGAGGTTTTCTGACCTCATGTATTATAAGTTTGAGATGAGTAGCATGGGTAAGCTATCCTACTTCCTTGGTCTCCAAGTGAAGCAGCTACCTGATGGCATCTTCATCTCCCAAGCTAAGTATGCTAAAGATCTTCTTAAGAAATTTGGGATGGCTGATGTCTCAGCAAAGAAAACACCTATGACTACTAATGCTGTAATAGATTCTGATCCATATGGGAAACCTGTTGACCAGAAGTTATATAGGGGCATTGTTGGGTCCCTATTATATCTTACAGTTAGCAGACCTGATATAATGTTTGCCACATGCCATTATTCTAGGTTCCAAGTGAACCCTAAAGAATCTCACCTAATTTTTCTAAAAATAATTTTGAGATATATAAAGAGTTATCCTAGTCTAGGCCTATGGTATCCTACAGAGTCAGAATTTGATTTAACTGGATATTTAGATGTTGACTTTACTGGATGCAGGGTTGACAGGAAAAGTACCTCAGGAACTTGCCAGTTCCTTGGTACGAGACTAGTATCTTGGTTCTACAAGAAACAATCATATGTGTCCACATCAACTGCTGAAGCAGATTACATAGCTACTGGCAGTTGTTGTTCCCAGATGTTGTGGATTCAAAACCAACTCCTACACTATGGTTTCAACTTAAATAATTCAACTCTACTATGTGATAACACAAGTGCTATATCCATAACACAGAATCCAGTCCATCACAGTAGGACTAAGCATATAAACATTAGGCATCATTTCATTAGAGAGTGTGTAGACAAAAACAAAATTAAACTTGTCTATATCTACACTGATTTACAAAGAGCTGATATCTTCACTAAACCCTTGGATGAAATAAATCACCTGTTCTTTATAAATCAGCATGGAATGATCAATGAAGATGCCTTAGTTTAATTTCTGTCTGCACTCGACGAATTTGCCAAAGTTCGTCGAATGGAGCTCGACGAACTGGGAAAGTTCTTAAGATATCCGTCGAACAGAGATCGACGAACTCTCTGTGAGTGAAGTTATGTTCATCGACCGGAGATCAACAAATCTGCTTCAGAAAACTTTCATCGAACGGAGCTCGACGAAATGTCTTCAAATCTTTAGACTGAGCTCGACGAATTATTTAACTGCAAATTATTTCGTCGATCTCAGATCGAAGAATTATTTTATTTTTCGTGGAATGGAGTTTGTCGATTCATATTCTTGAAAACCTTATATCTAGGTTTTCTTCGACCTCCATCCAGCGCTTTCAGTTCCCTTATAATTGATCTTCGTTTTTCTCTTGCATGTGAACTAATGGCGATTCCAGTAGGAAATCTTGCGACAATGAAATTCGACATCGGCTTTGATGTCGATTTTGATTCCTTCCAGTATTCAGACCCAATCTTCCTGGAAATCCTGCAACTGCTTGAAGAACAGCAGTTAAAGACTCTGATATCAACCAGGATCAAACTCGCCAGTGCTGAAATCAGGGAGTGGGTCTATACTTCCTCCACCACTGATGAGAATACTCTGACAAGGATAGTATCGGGTAATGCTTTTTCTCTTACTCCCGCCATCCTAACAGAAATTTTTAGATTAAGTAATGGTGAAGAAGAGTTAGAAATGGATACTGAGGAGTTTGATATAATGCTAAGTATGATGGGTTACTCTGCAGAAACCCCAAATAAGTTGCTGAAGAAACACTTGTCTATTGAGTTCAAATTTTTAGCAGACATTGTGGGCAAAGTGCTGATGGGCAAGCACACTGTACATGACTACATCACCAAGCACCAATTCCTGGTTATGTGTGTTGTGGTTAACAAGAAGAAGGTAAATTGGGCTCAGATCATGTTTGATCTGATTAAGAAAAAGAATACAAAGAAAGAAGTTTGCTTTGGAAGAATATTAGGAATCTTCCTAAAGAAGAAGGCGTCTAAATCACTGGTCTCCCCGACCATATTCATCAATGCCTCCAAGAGGCTCACCTATGCCCTCTTTGGCAGGTGGGAGAGGACTATCACTAAGGCCTCCAAGTTTCCATCCTCTTCCTCCAGGCCTTCTGAAAGCACAAGGGCAGTAATAGCCTCTCCCTCACCCTCAGAAGCAGCTCCCTCCTCCTCTAACATTTCTTCTCTTCAACAACCACAATAACAATCACAACAACAACCACAACAATCAATTCATATTCCTACTCTAGCTCCATCTCCTGCAACTTCTCCACAAATAAATATTACTGAAATTCCCTCCTCTCCCATTCAGGAATACCATCAACCCTCTCCTTCCCAATCACCACAACCATCTCCACCTCAATCCCCCCTTCCACGTCACTTAACTATCCAAGATCCTGACACCTTTATCTCCTCTCACACATTCAATCTTGTGATTCCCCCATCCTCCCCACATCAAGATCCCATCTCCACACCACAAATTCCACCCTCTACAACAGCTCCTCCCTCTGTCCCCTTCCCTTCCCTAGTCCAAACAGGCCTTCCATCTTTTGTACCTAACTCCACACATACAGACATGTCTAGTGCATTTTCTGTTTGCTCAAATTGTGGTCATCACAATCCTTACTCCTCCACTGCTCTATAATCTCTCTATTTAAACTTCTCTGACATTGCTAAAGATTTACTTGCATTCATCTCTCCCTCTCTTCAAATTCTTTTAAATAAAGCTCTAGCTCCTCTCACTGCCTCTATCCAAACTCTATCTGCCCAAGTTGCTGCTCTATCTCCTGTCCCTTCTTCTGAGGGACTGGATCCAGGACTCTCTGCAACTAGTCAGGGGGAGATGCTTCATGATGAAGAAGCTCCAGTAACAGCAGCAGCAGCAGCAGAGTTTGAAGCAGCAACAATAGCAAAATAAGTAGCAGAAGCAGAAACATCAGCAGAGTTTGATTCCTTTATGACTGATTCTTCTAAAGATATACCAGATGCTTCTGCAATTATAGACTTAATAGAATCAGACACTGAGATGGATGAGCCTATTTTGGCTGAACTAGATACTGTTGGTGATTTTATTATAAATCCCACCATAGATCTATTACATTTATTGAGTATTTTTGAAATAGCTTATTTGAATAATTTGACAGTATACAACATCAAGTCATCTATGGCTATAGTCCCATACACCTCTCCCATAAGCCCCAAAGTTGCCAAACAACTAAAGGCCAGTTTTGTAGTAACAGAGACTCCAGCCATTCCATCTCCACCATAATCTATTTCCCCCATTGTCTCATCTCCTCCTGCCCTAGTTTTTATTATGGATGATTCACCACTGCCTGATCTTGATGCACTGATCATGACAGATATAGAAGAGGAAAATATGTCAATTGCTGAAAGCACTGAAGTGTACAGTTTTCCAGCTCCAGCTCCAGTTCTAGTTCCAGCTCCTCCTCCAGCTCCCTCCCAGGCCGAGAAACCTCTGATATCTGCTAAAGCCCTGAAAGAAATAAATGTAATGTATGATAATCCTTAGGATTCTACTGATGATAATGATGATGATGATGAAGATTCAGATGATGAGCCAAAGAAAAAGAAAGTATCTAAGAAGAGGAAAGCTCCTCCACCTCCTGCACCAAAACCAAGTTCAACAAATGACATTCTTTACTATATCCTCCAGAAAATCACTCCTTATAAGGGCATGCCATCATGAATGTGGCTGTCCAAAAACAAACATAAAGAAAGGAAGAAAAGTAGAAGATATTCCCCAACTCCTCAAAGATACATAAAGGGTCCTCCTCCTCCTTCTCCACCTACTGCTGATGCTTCCAGTTCTTCAACTCAAAGGACTACCCAGTTTCAAACCTATCAAAGACATCAGGATAGATCCTCATCTTCAGGAAGTTGCCAGTAAAGACAGTATTCATCTGGCAAGCAGCACCAATAATAACAGCAGCAATATCATCATCAATAACAACAACAATTCCCTGAACATCAAAAGGCTGAAAGCCCCAAAAGACCTGCTTCCCCACTTGTACCATTTGAAGATCCAGAGATAGGTACAACAGCTATGATGGCCAGGTTTTAGGAACTGGTTGGTATTTCCATGATTAACAAAGCTAAAGCTGAAGGGAAGGATTCCTCTCAATACTCTACAATGTCCAAGTACAGAAAGGAAGAACTGAAAAGGTTTGCTAAGGCTACCAAGTTTTTTAATGTTGATGATTATATGAAACTGCATCCAGAAGTAGTAGTGCCTAGGGCTACATCTCTTAATATCATTGGGGCTGCTGACATGACAATGACCAAGGCTTAAGCTGTAGATCCTAACAGGGAGATTAAGTTTACTCAGCCAGGAGAGAAGGCCAAAGAGGAAAAGCACAAAGAACAAAGTAAGAAGAAATAAATTATAAACTGTTTTCAGTCTTTCTATTATTCTAAAAACTGCTTGTTTATATTCTGATACAAAGCTCTGTGTATATATATATCTGCTGCACATTTAAATTTTTCATGCCAGATATATGTTTTATTGCTTTGTTATTAATGTGAGTTTGTAATTAGTGACCTTACCCAAATAGGGGGAGATTGTTGGATCCCTAGTTGGATTTGGGCTAGGTTCACTAAGCTAGGATGTTTGACCCAACATGTATAGCCAGGGTTATGTATGAGTTCTAGAGTCTAGGCCATGTCCTTATAGTCTACACCACATGGACCAGCCATCAACAGACTACAAAAGACTCAAGACTTAGAGAATTTTCAAAGACTCAGAAAATGAGTTCGATGTTCGTCGAACTCAGGTCGACGAAAGTCGTGCTCAGCTTGATGAAATCAGAGATAATTAACTGAGATGAGCTCGATGAACTTGAATCTCAGGTCAACGATTTCCAGAGTATACTTCAACATTCCAAGTCTAGAATTCTTCACTTAACTCCAGTCGATGAACTTAGTTCTCAGCTCAATGAACTTAGTTCTCAGGTCGACGATCTCTTGGTATTCTACTTCAACGTCTTATTCCAGAAACATCTAAGTATTTGAAGTCCAGCATCACACTCCAGTCAATGAAGTTAGAATATCAGCTCGACGAATTTGGATCTTAGTTCGACGATTTCTGAATCATCTACTTCAACACTATAAGACCAAAACACTTAAGTATTCTAAGTCCAGAATCATTCTTCAGTCGATGAATTCATCTTCTCAGCTCGACGAACTTAGACCACTATCTTGGCAAGAATTATTAAGTTGCAGTTAGAAGTTCTCAGGTCGACGATGTAACATCCCATGTTACTTCTAGACCCCTTAACTTAGATTGGGTTGGGCATGAGGTGGGTGTTAGGGAAATTAGCTAGGTTTGACCCTTGGTAGTGGGTTGTAGCCATGTGGGGCCCACTAAGGGGCCAAAGTCAAACTAGGTAAAACTTGCCTAAATAAGAACCCTAGCCACACCATAACCCCACCATATTGTCCTTAACCCTAAAATAATCTAAGTGGACCCTAGGGCATGTCACTAGACCTTAGTTGACCAAAGTCAACCTTAGCCCTAAGTTTGTCAAACCTATACCTATATGCCCACTTAATCCAAGTTGAGCATCACCTTGACCCAACCCAAGTTGTGTAGTGCCATTGGGGTCATTACCTTCAAGTGGGGTCAGCCCACTCATCATGCTTGACCAAGTCAACTCAGAAGTCAACTTAGTCAACAAATTGTCCTAAAGAGTGAAAATGAGCCCAAGCCACTTCCCCTTGGGCTAAGCCCACCAAACTTGGCCCAAGGCCAGCCCAAGTGGACAAGGACAACCCCTACCCCTATGGATTAAGAGAGAGAATACATGCATAGGGGGTAAAGTGGGAATTTTAGGAGAGAGAAGAGGTGTGAGAAGAGGAAAAGATGGAATGGTAGCCACATGGTATCATTCCTTCTGCCCAAGCCTGCTGGCAAGCCACCCAAGGGAATTCTAGAAGAATTTGGCTGCATAGTGGCCACTTGGCACCATGGGTGAAGCATCCAAAGCCCCAACTCGAGCTCACCTTGATTTTATCTCCATATACTGCCACCTCCAGCCAAAACCAACCCCACCAATAGCTTCAGAGAGAGGAAATGAGTGGATATCGAGTCCTGGAGCAAGAGAATTGTTGGAGAATCAAGGTTTTGAGAAGGAGATCGCTGGAGCAGCTCGGCCATGGCCAACCGCCGCCGCACTCGCGTCCAAGGCCTGAATCAAGTCCGTTTCTCCTCCTCTCCCCTTGTGCTAGCTTCCTAGATCATTTAGGAGAGGTTTAGAGCTCAATTGAGCTTGAATCCATGTGAGGTGTGGGAGAAAATCCATGATTTTTAATGGAGCTCAGGTTCGCCGGAAACAGCCGCCTCCGGCGGCCAAGTCGCCGCCAAACATTATCCCCCACTTCAACGGAGTTGGTGGTGGTGGTGGCCGGCCAGGGAGGTGGCCGGATGGCCGGGAAATGATAGTTTAAGGAGCTCCAGGTCGGGGCAATCTCGGCCCTTGGCTGGAGGAGGAAGATGATAGGATGCTCTCCATTATTGCTTTGAGATTTGTGTTATATTAATATATCAAACTGAGGTAGTCTGTCACACTTTATGCTGTACCATGTGGGCTGATTTTAGGCCTCTTAGCCCAAGCCAAACCAGTCATCAAAATGACCCAAAATTTGGTTACATGCATGATTAGGGCATACTTAGCCCCTGACCAAAAATGGGAATTTTTGGGAATAAATTTTATATAGTTTTTACTAAAATACCCAAAAGTAAATAAAGGAAATATTTGGAGTAATAGGGCTCCAAATGGCCCTAAATTTTGGCGGCATGTCCTTGGGTTCATTATAGGCCCATGATAAAAATTTCAGTCATTTTTGACCTCTGCATGATGGGTATTCCCTCTTGCATGTGAAGGGTGAATAAAGGCTTGGGGTGCCTTTAGCAAAAATCTAAATAATAGGGATTTAGCCCATTTGGGACATTAAAAGCCTTTGGAAGCTTGGTAAGAGGATTATTAGGGTGAAATATATCTTCAATAGAAGTAATGGGATTTTTGGGATCAAAAATCCCATTATTTGGAATTTTGAACATTAGGCCATTTATTGATAGAAAATTTGAAAATAGGGTTAATGATGAGTAAAAATTCTCAAATTTTATTAAGAACTCAAGATAGTCATATTTAACCCTTGTAAAATTTTATGGGCTTGTTAGAGGAATATATCTTGGAATTATGTAGGATTTAAAATTTTGCCCATTTATAAAAATTATTTAAAAATGATGGCAATGATAGTAGAAATATTATGGAAAAAATTCCTGGTGATTTAATTATGTGTTTATGACCTTGTGTAATTTTCTTGGTATTTTTGGATGCCTCTATAGATTTAAAATCCAAATAATGACATTTTTGTAATATTTGTCATTTGATGTTTGATGAACCAAATTACTGTCAGGAGCCATGAAATATTATATTTGATATTATTTTAGCAATATATATGCTCTGTAAGTTTCCTAGAATTTTGAGTAATGTAATTCTTATACTTCATTTGAAAAATGACAATTATGTGAGTTTTGTATTAATTAAGGAATAAATAGAAATAGTCAAAGAAAAATTATGAATTTTGGTAGACAACAATAGTTTACCAAGATGCAACTCAGGAAAATTTTCTTAGGTCAGTGGATTAAAATTTGTAATACTTCATGTATTAAATGACCTAGGAGATTAATTAAATGATTTAATTATAGGCTTTAATGACTTAATAAAATTATGAAAATCAATATGCTCACTTCATTAGTCCATACCATCCTAGGATAAATAGTTAGGGGCAGGTGGCCAAATGAATTGTAAGTTCTATTTCGGGGTGGTATTAGGTCATGGGTAGTGACTAACACAGTTAGCCTAAACTACTAGGACCACTGGGGGATATATTTAACCATTGAGGTGAGAATTGCATTAGAGGAATAAGCCCTGGTGGGTCTCCTATAGGTCACTACTGGATCACAGGGGGTGGAGTGCAAACCATAAGGACAGTGGATAAAACGGAGATCGATGGAAGACCACCGATTTCCCCGGTAATATCTTAAGTCATTAGGATTGTTCCAGAGCAACAATGAGAGCTGGGGGTGAATTATGGGTAGTCGTCAACTAAAGTAAATATCCTTGATAAAGGGAGTTTTGGGCGTAATCCCATCGTAGTTCCTAGTGCCCCCGAGAGCCCTTCACCGGGTATACCCTGGGCAGTCATGGGATTAACCCTAAGTCACTAAGCATAATAATATTTTGGTAAGAGTAGATTAATAGGCCAAGGTAAACATTGCATATTCTCACTCGTATAGGATTGGAGGGTTTTTGAGGTAACATCTCACTCGTATAGGGTTGGAGGGTTTAAGGCAACATCTCACCCGTATAAGGTTGGAGGGATATATGTTGTGGGCTCACCCGTGAAGGGTTTGAGGGAATCAAGATTGGTTGGTCTTGCGAGCTGAAGGCTCGAGATGAACTACTTGCATGTGCATATATTTAGTGGCGAGTCATGCGGTATTGGGCCGATCGTCACACCAATGGCAGTAAGGTGACTCAGGCGGGTGTGAGGGTTTGAGGGGCCAGTAGGTTGTTTATACTGAGGTCTAGATGATGATCCCCGATAACGCACACCCGACCCAACAAGACTGACAGGTAGTCAGCAAAATACGTACGCAGACTCTAGAGTGCACCTAGGACTTGTATAAAGGCATATCAGAGGGGTCTAGGTTTGGTAGTGTGCATACCTGCCTATAAGTGGAGACGCCCGCTCTATTGCTGCCCTATCCACAATGGTGGTACCCAAGAGTGATGCTAGTTTTTTATAACGGTCCAGGCCCATCAATATGGGATCCAGCTGGAACCGCTGGCCTACCAGAGTCCAGACCTGGGCCCACTGCTGGTAGTCAGCCTAATACATTCAAGCTTGCATGCCATGCACCTCAACCCCTCTCTGCGCCTGTTTATCAGCAGCGATGGGTTGTTGCCACTGAGGATCAAACCCAGGACCTTGATAAGAGAGCTTTACGCCACTCCCTCATCACTAACTGAGCTGCAGCTCAGTTGGTGATGAGGGAGTGGCGTAAAGCTCACTTATCAAGGTCATATGTTCGATCCCCAGTGGCAATAACCCGCCGCTGCTGATAAAGATGCGCGTACTTTTTATAACGGTCAAGGCCCATCGAGATGGGACCCAGCTGGAACCGCTATCCTACCAGAGTCCAGACCCGGGCCCACTGGTGGTAGTCAGTGTAACATCCCATTTCCAACTAGACCCCTAAGAATGATTTTGGTCATGACTAGGTCATGACAAAACCCTGGGGAGCTAAAAAGGGCCAAGAGATAGAAGGCCAATGTGAGGATCACCTTGGTCTGCCTATGGCACAACCACATCACCAAACCTAGGGTTTGACCGTAGGGCTTCACCATGACTCCATGACACCACTACAACATCACTAACCTATCAGAGGGTCCACTAGAGCCTTAAGGGTCCATTGGAGTCAACCCAAAGTGGCCAATTTGACCTAGGACCACCATAGGCCTAAATTGGGCAAAGTGTCCTAACAAAGGGCAGTTGACCTCTAATGTGCCCAACCAACCTTGCCCAGGTCTTCCTAGACCTAAAGTGAGGTCAATGGGCCACTAAAGACACATTGGGTTCAGCCCTAGAGGCCAAGTTGACCAAAGTCAACTCAAGCCCCCAATCTGGTCAAAGTACCCTTACTAAGGGTACGTGACCTCTAAAGTGCAAGGTAACCCTACATAACCCTTCATAGACCTCAGGATAAGCCATGGGGTCACCAAGGACCCCTTGGGGTCAACCCAAATAGTCATGTTGACCCAAGTCAACTCTAGCCCTAAAGTGGTCAAAGTGCCCTTACCAAGGGACAAGTGACCTCCAAGATGCCAAGTCAACCCTATACAATCCTACCTAGGCCTTAGGGGAGATCCATGGGTCACCAGGGACTCTTTAGGGGTAACCAAAAAGGTCAAAAAGACCAAGGTCATCCCAAGCCTACCTTGGGTCAACCTAGCCCAAATAGGCTAGCCCAAGTTCAAGCCTCCTCATGCGGCTTCTTTAGGAGATAATGTGTATGGATGGGCTACCAATAGACCTCCAGATTGACCAAGTCAACTTGGTGACTAGGAGACAGAGTGAGCTTCATTTCCATAGTTATGGAGGAGAGAGAAAAATGAAAGAAGGGGGAAGGAAGGGGCTCGGCCAAGGGGAGGCCAAAGACCACCTTTAATGGCTGAATTCAACTCCCCTAGGGAAGGGGAGAAGTTTCCCACCACTTCCTTGGCCACCAAGGGCCTGATTCAGCCCCCTCCACCATGGCTGAATGTAGCCATTAATGGCCTTAATGGCCATTGATAATCCAGCCTCTCCCCTCCCCAACTGAGTCTTTAAACACCTTCAGTCGACCGAGAGGAGGATTTCCCAGTCCTTACCTGAAGACACTGAGCCTCCCCACTGTGCAATTGCAGAAACCGAGCGGAGCTGCCTTCAAAGATGGCTTTCCGGCGATCTTCTCGACTTCAGGCCGCCGACAAGGTCCTCCTCCACTCCTTCTTTCATGGGTAGATCTTAGGAATCTCTAGGGCCATGGGTCGGGCTCAATTGAGCCCGATCAAAGAGGTGCTTTTCCTGGTTTTTCCGCAAAAATACAACCATTGAGATTGCGAGAATAGGGCTCTCCGGCGGCTGTGACGCCGCCTGGAGACAGCCACCACCTCAACGGAGGTGATGGTGGCGGTGGCCGGCCGGGATGGCGGCTGGATGGCCGGCGGCAGCCGTTTGAAACTAGCCCGGGAAGAATAAATCCTGGCCATCAGCTCAAGGTGGAAGATGAATGGATCCCGTCCATCTTGCGCCAAGATTCGTGCTATATCTGATTTAAAACTATAGTATATATATTTCTGATTATTTAATTATGTCACAGATTTTGTATTTATTAGTTTTAATTTTTAAAAAAACCTAGATGCTAGAACAAAAAAAGTGGTCAACATAGAAAATGAAGCCCTTGATGTCTAGTTTAATTTAAAATTGATTTCACTCAATATGGATCCTGATTAGACCACAACACCCATTTTGGTGGGCCCTATACCTAGGGCTATCCTGAGATTCAAATGGATGCCCACCCTTCATCCTTTGTCCAAATGATCTAAGATTTGGGCAGGGAGTCTACCCTAGCTATACCTAGGGCCTGTCCAAAATTCAGAATTTTTGGAGAAACGTTTTCTATAGTTTTTAGGAAAATTTAATAATCCATGAATAAATTAATTAGGTGTCCTAAACACCTTAAAATCCCCCCACATTTGGGTGGGAGGTCTTAGAGGGCATGTTAGGGCTCTGGTAAAAGTTTCAACTCATTTGGAGTTGTTTTGGTTAGGTATTGAACCAACCCTAGGTTGGCCCCTTTTAGGGTTAAATAGGTCAAGCGTCCCCTTTGGGTTTTGAGTGGTCAAATCACCTCAACAGAGGTTGATATTTTGGCCACTGATCTTTTATAGTATGGCTCACCCTCCAATGGAATTTGGGGTGGTTAATGGTAGGGTGGCCCTAGAATCCTAGGGTATGTTCCTTAATGGGGATTTTTAGGGTTTGAAGATCATAGGGTCAAATGACCTTGGATTGACTTGAAACTTTGTGGAGAGGACCATAGGATCACTATAATTCTCTGGTTAAAATTTTAGGGAATTTGGAAGCCTTAAACCCCCTCAAAACCCTAACCCAAGCTTAGGGCACAAACCTTGTAGGGATAGGAAATGACACAAAAACTCTTTGAAAAGTGATGAGATTTGGGTTGAGTAGTTTTTGAGGTTAGTACAAGCTCTGGAGATTTTATTATGAATTTAGGAATATTATTTTGGATACTTCATTAACAAATTGGTAATATGTATTACTTAGAAATTTATTAGGAAGAAAATACTTGTTGGAAATTGATGAAATTTAGCCAGAGGACTTTTTATTATATTTTAAAGCTCTGCGAATTTTTATAGAATTTCGGAATGATTATTTTTAAGGGTTGCTTCATTTGGTATGGTTTCCCACGTAAATTTAATTTAATTTATTTTGGAGCCTAGCAAGCCTCAAAAATTATGATTTTTGTACAATGATCTTTTCTGAACCATATTAAGATTATGTAATTTTTATATAATTTTCTAAAGAATAATTTTGGTACTTCCTTCTTTACCCATGATTAAGGGAAATATTTTGGATAAATTAATTAGAGGTCGAATAGTTTCTGAAAAATTATGGAAATTTGTATTTAGTCATATATCTCTGTTAGTGTAGTTGATGTAGGCTACGTCTCCTGACGAACCGCAACGGACAACGACACTTAATTGTTCTCTCACATTCCAATTCTAGGTCGCACAAATCAAATGGTTTAGTTCTTAATTGATGTCTTTTAACACACGAGATTAATTTAACATGCATAATCCTTGTTTGTCAAACAATACCACAACATTCACAACACCTAAAATTATGACTTCTAACCGCTGCAATATTTGTCGTGTATAACGCAACGTCACAACCACAATCCGAGAAGAACTTGACTAAAAAGTACGATCCAAAATTAGTCTTGTTCGCTCCCAAAAATCTGAATATAACATTAAGGTTCGCCAATCCTTTAGAGATATAATAAGGGCTATTTGCCAATATTTGGATCAAGCGAAAAGGATCCACCCGATCCGGATTCGATTAATGAAATTGAAGAACATAAACGATATAATCAGATTTTTAAAATGACGGATTCAAAAGCCGCGGATAAAAGTCTATGTCTCGCAACCTGCTACTAATTAACAAAGGAATCACACAAGAGTAGATATTTTCGTTACCCAATCCCAAGCAATAGACCTTTAAATCTTCCACTAGGATGAGTGGAGGAATCACACGACGAAGGTGGAAAGATCCACTTCCACGAAATTCCACAGAGCCGCATCGAAAGGAGAAGACGCACGCCGTTTTCTTCGGAGTCACCGGAGGAGATCCACGGTAGATTATACGTGAAAGTTCCTTAGGATTCTTCAAGAGGGAAGAGAGGGGATTAGAGAGAAGGGGTCGGCCACAAGGGCTTAGAGGAGGAGGTAAGATATGTGGCCGGCGGCCAAGGAGAGGGGGGAGGCGGCGGCTAGGAGAAGGCAAGAGAACGAGGGGGGGGGGGGGGGTGAATTTTGCCTAAGGGGGAAGAGAGAGATAATGGGGAAATTCAAATTTTGAATTCAATTTTCAATTTTTCATTCTTCTCCTTTAAATTCCTTCATAACATGGCTATTTATTGCCTACAACACACAATCACCACCATTGAAAATTAAACACCTCATGATGGTTATATGCACCCATCATGTTACATGAAATAAAAATACATGAAATAAAAACTCTCAAATTAAAACAATGCAACAAGGAAATTAATAAATATAATATAATATTATCATTATTATATTATTGTCGCGGCGTTGGCGTTGTAGCGAAATTATTGTCGCGACGATGGCTTTGTAGCGGAGATGGTGTTGTAGCAAAATAATTGTCACGGCGATGGCGTTGTAGCGACAATGGCGTGCATTGAAATTATTGTTGCGGCAACGTCCATCCGAGTCTTCAAACGTACGGTTGTGGCGACGATCAACATAATGCATGGACCCGGAGTCGCCATGGAGCTCGCCAAAGAACTCGTCAGCACCATCTGCAACATCATCACGAACAAATGACGGGACATCATCGCCACCAATCAACCGGTCATGAGCATTACGAACACATGGTCGGACCACTTCGCCATCAATCCTCCCCCACTGAAAATCACTCATCACCGATGAGTGGCCATGGAGAGAGTGGTGGAATAAAGCAGCCTCCAAATGAAGTATGACGAGCTCCCAAGTAACAGCCGAGAGTAACCTGTGAAGCATTACCAAAACAACCAAGGTTTCCAAAAAACTAGACGTAAATGTGACAGAAAGAAAAATGACGTTTGTCTTACCAACCAGTGCAAGTACCATGGAATCCCAGTGGAAGACAGATACAACAATAACTTCACTCCCCAACCCATGAGAACATTTAGTGGGAGGAAGAAACTACATAGAAAGCCACTCTAGAGGAGGAGAAACATACGACATAAAATCCGGAACGTTGAAAATGAGTGAAATACCCCTATCATTCATAAAATCCAAAAAATCGTAATGTCTCAAATTTCAATATAAATCAGGTACGGGTCAGCTTTTCTACATGTTATGGTCAAGATGGTGTCGGTCAGCAACCGGTCGGGAGGTGAACGCACTAAAATTGCACCGTCAACTTGTAAGTTGGGTACACTCGGGAGTAAGTTGACATGCAAATGAAACGACTTATATTGGATAGCTATGACCACAAGAGTGGGTGCATAGATATCGTGTCATGGTGGAAAATAAGGCGATGCTAATTTGTTTAATTGATTTAAATTATATTTCACGCTTAGCGGACGCAAACCATGATGCACACCTGTCACGAAATCAGAAGTGGACACAATCGACGACCTCATCATAGACGTATAATCAGATAATTTATTAATCATAGGAAATTTGGGAGATACTGAAATACAAAGTATTGTGACGAGGCCGAACACGAAATCTAACAACTCACTAATACATATCTTACAAGATATGTCCAATGGAGGGGCTACTAACGGAGTCAGTATCAACTGTCTCGGGCTAGTTATACCAAATCTGTGCCCAACAAAGTCATCTAGTCGAGTCAAGTGAACTGGATGGGGAGTCGACATGGTCGATGCCGGAGGAGGAGCTAAGTCATACTCACCGTCAAAACATGGATTTAACGTCCAAGAAAAATCCATCGGGTGCCAGCCATCAAACTCAGAAGGAAAATCAAACAGTAGATTCGTCCTCACAGAAAACTCAACCGGATCGTCATCACCCAACTCACTCTCCGATAAACATTCATCACAGGTTGTTTTGGAACACCCTATTACTAATTTGGGTCAGAATCACTATGTATCTACGAAACAAATGATTGACCTCCTGTATAGCTCAAAAGGTCAATTAGAATTGAGTCTAAGGGTTAGAAGTCTAAGTTTGGAAGCTGCCCTCAAGACCAAGACTTTTTCAGTTTGAGACTAAGTCATATCGTCGAGCTCAGCACGACGATTCGTCGAACTCCGATCGACGATCGTCTAGCTCAACTTCGACGGATCGTCGAACTCCATTCGACGATCGCTGAGCTCAACTTCATCATATCGTCGAACTCCATTTGACGATTGGTGAGCTCAGTTCGACGATCTTGACTCAGCTTTGGATCTCTATCTCTGAGCTCAGTTCGACGATCTTTGAGCTCAGATCGATGATATTTTGTTGCAATATAAGTTCATATCGCTGAGCTCAGTTCGACGATAGCAGAGCTCAGTTCGACGTTTTCAGATAACTTCAAGGATGTTTCAAGATTCAAATTCAAATCAGTTAAGGAATTATTCTGCAATTAATTCAGAAGATTTTCTAGCCGTTTTCATTCATTTCTGGACCAAGTTTCAAGGGATTTTCTAGGAATATTTCTATGGACTTTCCTCTAGAATACATTTTGCAATTAAGGATGCAATTAATGCAGGCCAATGACTATTCTTGACAGAGAATGTTTTTCTATTTAGTATCAGAGAATAAAAGATAAGAAAGATTTTTGAATCACAAGAGAACTAAGAATTCAGAACAAGAACAAGAACAAATTATTCTCTGTCTCAAAGAATTCTCAAGAACACACATCCAAGAAGATCAATTTTTTCTGAAATCTTCAGATCTCTCTAGTTTCAAGTGTTCAAGGCCAACATCTTTCAAGACTCCAGACACCAAACATTTCAGTTGTTGCTGAAATCATCTTTTGCTGGAGATCAACTTTTGAAGGCCTATCACCCTACAGCAAAGCTTCTTTTCCTGAAGATCTCAAGGACTCAGGGGGAGCTTTGACACCATCAATACACATAGTCTTCTCAGTTGTTTGAGAAAGGGAAGACTTCCATCACTCTCTCACCCCCATCTCTGTAAAGTGTTTCTCAAACTCCCTTCAAAAGTTTGAGTTTTGTTTTTGAGCACCTTGTCAAAAGCTCATTGGTGGCAAGACACCTGATCAAAAAATCTGATTTGGTTTTTGAGCACCTTATCAAAAGCTCATTGGTGCCCAGGACACCAGATCAACTCATCCTGCAGTGGATTCCTACCTAGGGTGGTAGAAGAGTGGATGTACCCAAGTTTAGGGGAACCACTATATTTCCTTGTGTCATCTGGTTTTGCTTGTCTTTATTTTTGTTTCTGGCTGTGATTGTTCTGTGTTTAGTTTGTGATTAGTTTAGCTCTGTGATTAGATTTATTAAGTGCTTCCCTGCTTACTCACATTACAACAATTGTTGTAAAAAGTTTTCAAGCACCATATACTCTATTCACCCCCCTCTAGAGTATATATCAAATCTTGCTGCACTTTCAATTGGTATCAGAGCGAGGTTGCTTAAACATACCACACCTTGGTGGTTGTACAGGCTAACACCTGAACCCAAAGATCCCTAGTTAAATCTGTTTTCTTTTGAATTTATTATTAGATTTTGTTTTCACAAATCATGGCCCAAAACAAAGATTATGCTAGCACCAGACCTCTAGTGTGTAATCTATCCAAGTTTGCACTTTGGAAAGCAAGGATCAGACTATACATGAATTCTATTGACGAGGATATTTTTAACTCTGTTTTGACAGTGTGTCCAAGACCTCTAGAGAACTCAAGTACAAATGCTGTTCCACCTCCATCAGGAACAGATGCTGACATCAAGAAATGGAAGGTAGCTGATGCCAAGGCTGTGAACATCTTAGCCCAGACAATGTCTGATGATATATTTCAAAAGGTGGCTGAATGCAATTCAGCAAAGGAAATTTGGGACAAACTCTCTGAAATAGTCTCAGGCTCAGCTGATGAGAGAAAGGATTGGAGATCCCACCTCATATCTCAATATGAGAATTTCAAGAAGGGAGAAACTGAGTCAGTGGGAGATATGTACAACAGGCTCAGTCTAATTGTCAGTGGACTCAGGACATTGGATAAAGAGATCTCACTAACTGAACTGAATGACAAAATTCTAATGTGCTTCCCTAGCACTTAGGATTCAAGAATCTGGTCAATTAAGGATGCCAGAAGTTTGAATGAGATCACCACTGAAGCTCTATTGGGTAAGCTCAAATCTTATGAGCTACTCATCAAGAATAGAGCAGAAGAACAGAAGGCTGCCTCACCAGCCATAAGAAAAGAGAAAACAATAGCCTTTAAGGCAACTGAGGATCTGCCTGAAGACAAAGTCACAGGCAATGATGAACTGCTCAGTCTGTTGGCCAAAAGATTTTACAAGATGGACAGAAAGGACTTCAGAAGGAGATCATACAAGGAGCATGAAAAACCAAGGTATGACAAGTCCATTAATAATAATAAAGAAATTGTTTGCTTTGGTTGCAGGAAACCAGGGCACATAGTTCCTGACTGTCCAGAAAACAAAAACAAGGACAGAAGGGACAAGAAAGAAAGAAGAAAGGAGAAAGACTCCAAGAGGAATGGCAATGACAAACCCTCATCAAGCAAAAACAAACATACAAGAAAGGGGTTTGTTGCTGAATCCTGGAGTGAGACTGAAGAGGAGTCAGAAGCCTCATCCAGCTCCAGTGATGATGAAGATGATGCAGAAGAGAAAGAGTTCTGCATGATGGCAATCAATGCCTCACAACATAACTCAGATGAAGAGGAGTCAGAGTCAGACTCAGAGACTCAACCTGAAGAAGATCAGGTAACTAGTTCTTTTGATTTTAATTCAGAGGACTTTAAATCTGAATTTAAAGCATTGTGTTTAGACCTGCTAAAATCTGAGAAAGAAATTATCTCTCTCAGAAATCATTTATCTGAACATAATACTTTAAAGTCAGAAAACCTCAAACTCTCTCAGGAGTTGGAGTGCTGTAGGGAGCAGATAGTTTCACTGAAAAGTGAGCTATCTGAGGCCAAGAAGCTTGAAGAATCCCTTAATGGGAGAAGCATCAAGCTGATGGACATCACAAGCACAGTGAACTCCAAATTTAATAGTACACTGGGCTTGGGTGTTTCATCCAGCCAACCTATAGTTCTAACAACTCCAATAAAATTCATTTCTGATAAAGGAAAGGGAGTTGTAGAGGTTGCTAGGGAAAATTCTGATCTGCCCAAGAAAACAAAGTCCCAGCAGAAATCATCGAACGGAGATCGACGATCGCCGAACGCAGATCGACGATCTCAGGCAAAATCGTCGAACTCAGCTCGACGATCTCAAGTTCCTGAACTAATCCATAGTCGACCGTCGAACGTAGCTCGACGATCTAACCTAAGATCGTCGAACGTAGCTCCACGATCGTCGAATGTAGCTCCACGATCGTCGAACAGAGGTCAGAGCTCTGGAAAGTTTTTTAAGGGCAAATCAAAATCCAATCCTAAGGGTCCTTCATCCCAAATCTTTAACCCTTATACGGAATAGATTATACCTCTAAGGAGATATCATCCTGAAGGTTATAAGAGTTAACCTGGGATGTATTTTATTTCAGAATTCAGAGGTTATCAACCTAGGCACAAGGTAAACTGGGTCAAAAACAAAAGAATTGTCTTATGTGCAGGTGAAGACCTATCCAACATCTAACCAGCAATGGTACTTGGATAGTGGGTGCTCTAAGCACATGACAGGGAACAAGGACAACCTCACTTCCTTTAGAGCCAAGCTTGGACCCAAAGTTATCTTTGGTGATTCAAACTTTGGACAGACTAAAGGATATGGTGCAGTCCAGATTGGATCAGTAACATTCAAGAAGGTAGCTTATGTGGAAGGACTGAAGCACAACTTAATAAGCATCAGTTAGCTGTGTGATGAAGGCTACCAGGTGACCTTCAGCAAAGCCTTATGCAAAATCAAGTCAGAGGACAACACAACTGTGTTGACAGGTAAAAGAAAAGGTAACATTTATCTAGTAGACTTTCTTTCAACTGATGTAGATATTTGCCTGTTTAACTCTGTTTGTAGACCAAATATTTTATGGCATAAGAGACTAGGACACCTAAACCTTAGAACTATTGCTAGGCAATCCAAGGACAACCTTGTTAGAGGACTACCTTCTAGCCCCTACAAGAAGGAAGGACTCTGCAGGGCTTGTCAATTAGGCAAGCAAACTAAAAATAGCTTTATGTCACTTAATAAGAGTGATTCACCTAGGATATTGTATCTGTTACACAAGGATCTTTTTGGACCCATCACAGTACAAAGCCTAGGAGGGAAATCTTACACTTTAGTAGTTGTAGATGACTTCTCTAGATTCACTTGGGTGTTCTTTCTAAGGAAGAAGTCTGATAACTTTAAGTGTCTGACAGAGTTTCTCAAATGTATACAGATTGAGTTCAATACTCACATTGCCCTGATCAGAAGTGATCATGAGACAGAGTTTGATTCTCTTCTTATGCAAGAGTTCTGTCAGAGTGAAGGGATCAGGCACACTTTCTCAGCTCCTAGAACTCCTCAACAAAATGGGGTAGCTGAAAGGAAAAATAGAACCCTTATTGAATCTGCCACTACATTGTTGTCTGATACTCACCTTCCTCTATCCTTTTGGGCAGAGGTAGTGAACACCTCCAACTATGTGCTGAATAGAAGTTTCATACATAAACTAAAGGGAAAGACTCCCTATGAATTACTCAAAGTGAAGAAACCTAAAGTTGATTATTTTAGAGTTTTTGGTTGTATTTTCTACATACATAACAATGAAAAGAAATATTTAGCAAAATTTCAAGCTAAAGCTGATGAAGGAGTGTTTTTGGGATACTCCATGATCAGCAATACTTATAGGGTCTATAATAAATCATCTTTAAAAATTGAGGAATCTGTCCATATATCATTTGATGAATCTAACATGTCTTTCAAGGAGAAGATCTCTTCTACCATAGAACCCTTGCAGGAACATTCTCTTGTTGAAGACTTGAACAAGCTACAAGTTACTCAAAAGGATGAAAGCAGTGAAGATGAAGAAAGTGCTCAACATATTGAAGAACAATTTGAAGAGCCAGTTGTTGTACCACAAGAGGAAACAACAACACAGGCTGGTGAACAATCAACACCCCCTATTGATTTAGTAACATCAAGAGACCATCCAATTTCCCAAATAATTGGAGAAATCTCAGCTGGTGTGCAAACCAGAAATCAGGTCAACCAAAACCTGTTGCACACCTGCTTCCTATCTCAAATTGAACCTCAGTCCATTCAAGATGCAGAGCAAGATCCACACTGGATCATTGCAATGCAAGAGGAGTTGCATCAATTTGAAAGGAACAAAGTATGGGAACTAGTGCCAAAGCCTAAGGATCACTCCATTGTTGGAACAAAGTGGGTGTTCAGAAACAAACTGGATGATCAAGGAATAATTGTAAGGAACAAGGCAAGGCTAGTTGCTCAAGGATATTCTCAAGAAGAAGGAATAGACTACGACCAGACTTCTGCACCAGTTGCAAGATTGGAAGCCATCAGAATCTTTTTAGCTTATGCAGCACATAAAGGTTTCAAGGTATATCAGATGGATGTCAAAAGTGCATTCCTAAATGGAGACATCAAAGAGGAAGTATATGTCAGACAACCTCCAGGTTTTATCTCTCCAACTTATCCTGATTATGTTTTTAGATTAAACAAAGCATTATATGGTCTCAAGCAAGCTCCTAGAGCATGGTATGAGACCCTAGCATGCTTTCTTTTGGAAAATGGATTTATAAGGGGTATAGTAGACCAAACTCTTTTCATTAGAACCCATAAGTCCCACACCCTACTAGTACAGATTTATGTAGACGATATTATTTTTGGTTCTACTGACTCCAAATTGTGCAGAAGGTTTTCCAACCTAATGTATTCTAAATTTGAAATGAGTAGCATGGGTGAGCTATCCTTCTTCCTAGGATTGCAAGTCAAGCAGCATGCTGAAGGCATCTTTATTTCTCAAACCAAGTATGCAAATGAATTGGTTAAGAAATTTGGCATGTCTGAAGCATCTTGTATGAAAACACCTATGCCTACCAATGCTTTATTGGATGCTGATGAACATGGGAAACCAGTTGATCAGACAATATATAGAGCAATGATTTGCTCTTTACTGTACTTTACAGCTAAGAGACCAGATATAATGTTTGCTACATGTATATGTGCTAGGTTCCAAGTAAGCCCTAGAGAGTCACACCTAACATTAGTAAAAAGGATTCTCAGGTATGTTAAGAGTTGTCCAAATCTAGGTCTCTGGTATTCAAAAGATTCAGCATTTGATTTAATTGGATTTTCTGATGCTGATTATGCTGGATGCAGAATTGACAGGAAAAGCACTAGTGGAACTTGTCAGTTCCTTGGTGACAGACTTGTCTCTTAGTTTTGTAAGAAACAAACTTCTGTGTCAACTTCAACTGCTGAAGCTGAATATATGGCTGCAGGCAGTTGCTGTTCACAAATCTTGTGGATTCAAAACCAACTCCTACACTATGGCTACAACTTAGAGAAGTCTAAAATCTTTTGTGATAACACCAGTGCTATTTCTATAGCTCAAAATCTAGTCCTCCATAGTAGGACAAAACACATAGAGATTAGGCATCACTTTTTAAGGGATAATGTTGAAAAGAATAAAATTGAACTACAATATATCCCAACTGATTTACAAAGGGGAGATATTTTCACCAAGCTCTTGGATGAAAAGAAACACACCTTCTTCCTAAATCAGTTAGGAATGTTAGATGGAGGAAGCCTTAAATAATGTCCAAGATTTTGAAAACTTAAAAATTGACCAAGACTAGGCAAATATCTTGATTTCCCATAGTGTCTAGAGTTTTTCTGATCTCTGAACTGCGCTCGACGATTTTCCCCAGATCGTCGAACGGAGATCGACGATTTCTGAAATCGTCGACCTGAGTTCAGCGTTTCTCAGATAGTATGAACTATCTCTTCCGGTCAACGATAGTCGAACGGCGCTCGACGATTTTGTTCTCTGAACGATCGTCGAATAGAGCTCGACGCTCTCCAATATCGTTGAACGGAGATCGACGATGGTGAAGACTCTTCATATTCCTTTAGAAGCCTCGATCGTCGAACTAAGTTCAACGATCTTTCCTTTTCTGCGTGGAACCCTAATATAAAATTCATTTTTCGTCGTCGTTCTCCTTTGCGCTTTCGATTTCTCTGCAAGAACTTTCTTTCCCTCCAAACATTTCTGCACTTGGTCGTTTTGTTTGTTGAATTTTTGCAGGTACCTATGGCTGTTTTTGTTGTTGTTCTCGCTGCCATGAAGTTTGATGCTGGCTTCGACATAGACATGGAATCCTTCAGCATAACAGACCAGGTCTTTCAGGACATCTTGGGGTTATTCAAAGAACAGAACCTTACAGCAATCATGACAACAAGGATTAAGCTTGCTTCTGATGAGATTAAAGAATGGGTTTACACTGCCCACAATCAGGACAACAACACCATTGTTGGATCAATCTCTGGCACTCAGGTACCTTTGACTCCAGCAATTCTAACAGAGGTTTTTTAGTTGAGAACTGGTTGAGATACTGCTGATTTGTCTGGAGAAGAATTTGCTGACTTGCTTTCCATAATGGGTCATTCTGAGGCTAACCCTTGCAAGCTATTAAAGAAGAATCTTTGTGTGGAATACAGATTCCTGGCTGATGTAGTTGGGAAAGTACTACTAGCTAAGCACTCTGCTCATGATACAATTTCCAGGTATCAGCTCTGCCTAATGGGAGCCCTAGTAGACAGGAAGAATCTGAATTGGGGAGAGGTATTCTTTGACCTCATTAAAAAGAAGATCAACAAAAGTTTTGTGAACTTTGGAAGAATTATAGGGGTGTTTCTGCAGTATAGGTGCCCTGCATTGCTGGTCTCCTCTGGAACCCACATTAATGCATCCAAGAGACTGTCTTGTGCCCTTTTTGGTAAATGGGACAGACAAATCATCAAGCCCAGCAGGCCCTCCTCCAACACTCCTTCAGGCACCAGGACTCTCAGAGTCACTTCCCCACAGGTCTCTGCCCCTGCAGATGACCTGCCTGCTGATGCCTCTCCTCCTCCTCCTCCAATTCCATCTCTTCCCATTCCATCTACCATTCAGACTCCATCCACCATCATCATCTCCAGCCCCTCTCCAACATCTACACCATATCCAGTCCCTACTCTTCCAATCCCAGAAGACCAATTCCATCCATTATTCACCTACCCTCTAACAGACATTGCCACTTCATCACCCTCCAATCCATCCTTCAACCTCCTTGAAGATTCCTTTATGGATGACTCACCATCCTCTCCTCCTGAGCTACCCTCATCCTCAACATCCTATCAAGATCTTCTACAAGAAATATTGACCAACCCACCTTCACTCTATCTATCTCCATCCCACTGTCCTCCATATCCACTTTACCCACACCTCAACCATCCCTACCCCACTACTCCAGCTCTCCACTACCCTCACCAACAGCTACTCCTCCATCCTCTACCTCTGCTCCAGTCAATACTGAGCAAGTAGATATTCCAGCCCTTGCTGACAGGCTGTATGAATTGCTAGCCCCAGGCTATCTCTTCTCTTGGAGACCTCCTTAGCTCCTTTACTACTGTTAGTGGCAGCCCTTTCTGTCAGGCTCTCCTCTCTATTTCCTCAGGCAGCCCCTTCAGCAGTGTGCCTTGATCCAGCCATGTCTGAATCTAGGCAGGGGGAGATGCCCTATGAAGTGAGTCTGCATGCCTGCCTGCTGCTGCTGCTGCTGTTACTGTTGTTTCTTTAGTTCTTGAATCTGCTACTGCTCCTACTGCTGTGTCTCAAGCTTCAGTTCAACATCCTACTGCAGTCTTTGCAATAGACCTCAGGTCTTTGCTCTCAGAATTTGACTCTATATACTTCAGATGTCTGCCAGAGACAATTGCTATCCAGCCCCCAGAGGATCTGTCCAAGTCCCTTGTGCCATTCTCTTGCTGTGACCCCAGCATCATCACCTCATTTGTCCACTCAGTTTATGCTGCTGCTACTTCTGCTGAAAGCATTGCTGTTGTTTCTAATGTTGCTGCCCCTCTTGCTGCTGAAAGTTTTGATACTGCTGCTGATACTTCTATTACTACTAATGACCCAATTTCTAAGGAGATCCTTATGACAGAGGCACATGAGTTTGAGCCTTCTGAATTTTCTGCTGATATTTCTGCTACTGATATTACTGTTAGTGAATCTGTTGCTGTTGATGTTGTTACTTCTCCAGAACCTGTAGTATCTGCTGCTGTTGTTACTGTTTCTACTTCAATTGCAACAACTTCTGTATCTGCTGTTGTCACTACTGTTACTGCTTCAACCTCTACTGCTACACCCTCTGCTGCCTCATCTGCTTCTATACAGCTCAAGAAAAATTTGATGAAGAAGATTGATGCCCTGTATGATGATCAGAGTTCTGAAAGTGATGAGTTCAGAACAGACTCTGATGATTCTTCTGCTGCCATTGCCAGGAAAAGAAAGGAAAGGAGCAAAGCCATGAAGAGAGTACCTCCTGCCAAGGTCAAGGATAACAATGATATACCATACTATATTCTTCATGATTGCCCCATCACTGAGCACTGGATGCAGTACTCTAAGAATCAACTGAAAGCAATGAAGAAGAAAAGAAAATATGAAAAGGGCTCTTCTCAATTCCAACATTCTCATCCTCCTCCACCACCTCCTCCTGATGCAGGTGCAGGTGGAAGTTCTGCTGCTCAACCCCCTGCTAGAAGTCAAGCCCCCTATCAGCCACATGCTAGATCCTACCATAGGGGAAGCCAATCCAGGGGTTCTCAATCCAGGAGAGGAGGATATAGAGGCAATCAAAGAGATTTCCAAGTTTACTCTAAGGGATACTCAAGGCAACATCCATACTCCAGGGAAGGACAAATTTCATCTGACACCACCTCTGGTCATTTTCCCTATAAGCTGAAGGAAACTATTTCATCCAGGCCTCCTCAAGACAATCCTTCTAATAGATTTGAGCCACCAGTACCTTTTGAAGACCCTGAGAACAATCCAGCTGCTTGGACTGCAAGAATGAAAGAACTTGCTGCACTGGATCATATCAAGAAAGCTAAAGAGCAAGGAAGGGATTCCTCCAACATCTCCACAATGTCTGAACAGAGAAAGAAAGAGTTAGAAAGATATGCATCAAGCAAATTTTTTGATTCTGACAGGTACATGGAACTGCATCCTGAAGATGTAGTTCCCAGGCCCAAACAGCAAACCACTTTAGGTGCAGCAGATGATACTGGATCAAAGAAGGAAGCCCTCAACCCCAATAGAGAAATTAAACTCATTAAAGGCAAGGAAAAGAAATGATTATGTAAGGTGACAATCTCTCTGACTTCTGGTTATTATCTGGGATGATATATATATATATATATATATATATATATATATATATATATATATATATATATATATATATATATATATATATATATATATATATATATATATGTGGTTCTACTGTCCAGTTGTTTGTTTTTCTGTATTGCTGCCTGTATGTTGTTATTTTAATTTGTTGTTTCCAAACTCTATAAATAGTAATCCTAACCCAAATAGGGGGAGATTGTTGGAACACCCTATTACTAATTTGGGTCAGGATCACTATGTCTCTAGGAAACAAATGCTTGACCTCC
Source organism: Platanthera guangdongensis (assembly GCA_039583875.1). NCBI lineage: Eukaryota > Viridiplantae > Streptophyta > Magnoliopsida > Asparagales > Orchidaceae > Platanthera > Platanthera guangdongensis. The sequence continues at coordinate 98,585,782 of CM077158.1, read as the reverse complement.
TGTATAGCTCAAAAGGTCAATTAGAATTGAGTCTAAGGGTTAGAAGTCTAAGTTTGGAAGCTGCCCTCAAGACCAAGACTTTTTCAGTTTGAGACTAAGTCATATCGTCGAGCTCAGCACGACGATTCGTCGAACTCCGATCGACGATCGTCTAGCTCAACTTCGACAGATCGTCGAACTCCATTCGACGATCGCTGAGCTCAACTTCATCATATCGTCGAACTCCATTCGACGATCGGTGAGCTCAGTTCGACGATCTTAACTCAGCTTTGGATCTCTATCTCTGAGCTCAGTTTGACGATCTTTGAGCTCAGATTGACGATATTTTGTTGCAATATAAGTTCATATCGCTGAGCTCAGTTCGACGATAGCAGAGCTCAGTTCGACGTTTTCAGATAACTTCAAGGATGTTTCAAGATTCAAATTCAAATCAGTTAAGGAATTATTCTGCAATTAATTCAGAAGATTTTCTAGCCGTTTTCATTCATTTCTGGACCAAGTTTCAAGGGATTTTCTAGGAATATTTCTATGGACTTTCCTCCATAAGACATTTTGCAATTAAGGATGCAATTAATGCAGGACAACGGCTATTCTTGACAGAGAATGTTTTTCTATTCAGTATCAGAGAATAAAAGATAAGAAAGATTTTTGAATCACAAGAGAACTAAGAATTCAGAACAAGAACAAGAACAAATTATTCTCTATCTCAAAGAATTCTCAAGAACACACATCCGAGGAGATCAAATTTTTCTGAAATCTTCAGATCTCTCTAGTTTCAAGTGTTCAAGGCCAACATCTTTCAAGACTCCAGACACCAAACATTTCAGTTGTTGCTGAAATCATCTTTTGCTGGAGATCAACTTTTGAAGGCCTATCACCCTACAGCAAAGCTTCTTTTCCTGAAGATCTCAAGGACTCAGGGGGAGCTTTGACACCATCAATCCACATAGTCTTCTCAGTTGTTTGAGAAAGAGAAGACTTCCATCACTCTCTCACCCCCATCTCTGTAAAGGGTTTCTCAAACTCCCTTCAAAAGTTTGAGTTTGGTTTTTGAGCACCTTGTCAAAAGCTCATTGGTGGCAAGACACCTGATAAAAAAATTGGATTTGGTTTTTGAGCATCTTATCAAAAGCTCATTGGTGCCCAGGACACCTGATCAACTCATCCTGCAGTGGATTCCTACCTAGGGTGGTAGAAGAGTGGATGTACCCAAGTTTAGGGGAACCACTATATTTCCTTGTGTCATTTGATTTTGCTTGTCTTTATTTTTGTTTCGGCTGTGAATGTTCTGTGTTTAGTTTGTGATTAGTTTAGCTCTGTGATTACATTTTATAACTGCTTCCATGCTTACTCACATTACAACAATTGTTGTAAAAAGTTTTCAAGCACCATATACTCTATTCACCCCCCCCCTCTAGAGTATATATCAGATCTAGCTGCACTTTCAGGTTGACTCTACCAACTCAGCCAAAATGTCTTCCAACCCACTAGATATTTCATCCAAATCATAAGCAGTAACGGTCTCAAAAGTATGCAAAATCAAACCTGACAAAATTTCTATTCCGCATTGGGCTTCAGGCAAAGGGGATAACATCAAAGTAATATCTTTCGGGTCCTCAGCGCTAACGTCATCCAAAAATAACCCTTCCACACAGGGCAAATCTTCCATTACAACACTTCCTTTGCTAGCCAAATCTTCCCATGATGTTGGTACATCACCAAAATCGGGATAGACGATTGAGCAAATTGAATCCCGGGGAGAATCTAAATTAGCTTGAACCTCAAGCAACCTCAATGAACTATTCCCCGGATGTGCTTCACTAAGATCATCCCAAGGTGACTCTTCCAACATCGTTAAAACATCTACCAACACCGGGTCAATAGAAGGCTCCACGATACTCAAGGGTGACAGATCAGAAATTTAGTTGTGGGCGGGGGGAAAATCTAAAATATAGTCGAGAGGGGGTCGGATAGTCATGTGGGGGGGGGGGGGCACTTCAGAGGAGAACTCCTCTTCCATGTCACTAGGATAACTTACATACTCATCATCACTCAGCTCTTCACTAATGACGTCATCACCCTCGGAGGCTGGCTTAGTCCTAGCCACTACGTCAGACTCATCCGGAGCGTCAACAGCTATATCCGACAGCTCGGGAGGCGACTCTGAAGAGACTACGAGCGTAGTCGGAATAGGACAAACGTTAGTGCCACGGCTAGATATGTCACTAACCACACACGTCATAATCGCCTGACTAACCATACTGGTAGGAACACTCTCACCCCACGGGCTCATGGCATTCCTAGCAATCACATCTATCGAACTAGGGACAGGGGTCCTAAGCTTCTCCTTTCCTCCATCGATAGGTGCAGGTATACTATGGGTAGCTCTACCATCCTGGGAGGAAGATCGAGCTGGAGGGGTTAAGTCACTCCCGTGATCAGAAACGGTTCTAGTGCCCTGGAGGGGAGACATAAGATCATGAGACGTCCGAGTATGGGGATACGAGGGGACGTACAGGTTCGATGTAGGCAAAGTCTTAGACGGCGAATCACTCAGATAATCAGAAATCTGGGAATGACAGTAGGGAGGGTAATACTCATTCTTTAATAGATTCTTCATAATCTGCCAACCTACCAGTGAGCCGTTTAGTGACATCCCAAAATATTTCTCCTCATTGAGCCAGAAGGTCAGAGCTCGACCAATTAGCTGTATTCTCGCAACAGAAATCTTGTGGGGGTCCACAATATGATATCACTCAAAATAGAGTTCCATGTCCTTCACCCAACATAAAATACTCGCGGTCCACCTATTCCATCATAGGTCGGAGCAGGAACTCGATCAGGCCTAAAGGTGCGCGATGGTGGTGTCGAATATGGAGCTATTATAACGTTACGCTCAACGAATGAAGGTGAGTGAGCGAAGCTCCCAATGTGCGGCATAAAGGACCAACAAATAACTCAAACTATGTGAACACAAAAACCCTTGTTTTGATATATTTTAAGAAACAATATATATATATATATATATATATATATATATATATATATATATATATATATATATAGAAATAAATTAGAAGACCAGCGAAACACTACAGATGGAATTGTTCCCACTTAAGGCTAGGGTAAAAATTTCTTTTTTTTGCTTTCTTACTGGAAATAAAAAGAAGATTATTAAATTTTTTTTTTTGAATTTTGCTGAAAAATAAGAAATCTTTGCCGCTATTGGCAGACCAGCAAAAATTTTTTTTGAATTTTTTTTGACTAGAAAATTAACAAGAAAAGTGCGTGCCGACGTGCAAGAACCAGGGGACGGTACCAATTAAGAAATTGACTTGAACCTACCTCTAATACCAAATTGATGCAGGCTACATCTCCTGACGAACCGCAACGGACAACGACACTTAATTGTTGTCTCACATTCAAATTCTAGGTCGCACAAATCAAATGGTTTAGTTCTTAATTGAGATTTTTTAACACACGAGATTAATTTAACATGCATAATCCTTGTTTGCCAAACAATACCACAACATTCACAGCACCTAAAATTATGACTCCTAACCGCTGTAATATTTTTCGTATATAACGCAATGTCACAACCACAATCCGAGAAGAACTTGACTAAAAAGTACTATCCAAAATTAGTCTTGTTCGCTCCCAAAAATCTGAATATAACATTAAGGTTCGCCAATCCTTTAGAGATCTAATAAGGGTTATTTGCCAATATTTGGATCAAGCGAAAAGGATCCACCCGATCCAGATTCGATTAATGAAATTGAAGAACATAAACGATAAAATCAGATTTTTAAAATGACGGATTCAAAAGCCGCGGATAAAAGTCGATGTCTCGCAACATCCTACAAATTAACAAAGGAATCACACAAGAGTAGATATTTTCGTTACCCAATCCCAAGCAATAGACCTTCAAATCTTCCACTAGGATGAATGGAGGAATCACACGACGAAGGTGGAAAGATCCACTTCCATGAAATTCCACGGAGCCGCACCGAAAGGAGAAGACGCATGCCGTTTTCTTCGGAGTCACCGGAGGAGATCCACGGTAGATGATACGTGAAAGTTCCTTAGGATTCTTCAAGAGGGAAGAGAGGGAATTAGAGAGAAGGGGTCGGACACATGGGCTTAGAGGAGGAGGGAAGATATGTGGCCGGCGGCCAAGGAGAGGGGGGAGACGGCGGCTAGGAGAAGGCAAGAGAAAGAGGGGGGTGGGGTGAATTTTGCCTAAGGGGGAATAGAGATATAAGGGGGAAATTCAAATTTTGAATTCAAGTTTCAATTTTTCATTCTTCTCCTTTAAATTCCTTCATAACATGGCTATTTATAGCCTACACCACACAATCACCACCATTGAAAATTAAACACCTCATGATGGTTATATGCACCCATCATGTTACATGAAATAAGAACTCTCAAATTAAAACAATGCAACAAGGAAATTAATAAATATAATATAATATTATAATTATTATATTATTGTCGCGACGTTGTCGTTGTAGCGAAATTATTGTCGCGACGATAGCGTTGTAGCGGAGATGGTGTTGTAGCAAAATAATTGTCACGGCGATGGCGTTGTAGCGACGATGGCGTGCATTGAAATTATTGTTGCGGCATCGTCCATCCGAGTCTTCAAACGTACGGTTGTGGCGACGATCAACATAATGCATGGACCCGGCGTCACCATGGAGCTCGCCAAAGAACTCGTCAGCACCATCTGCAACATCATCACGAACAAATGACGAGACATCATTGCCACCAATCAACCGGTCACGAGCATTACGAACACATGGTCGGACCTCTTCACCATCAGTAGTGATCAAATTTTTGGGTGGCCATTACTTGAGTAGATCATATAGTTCATGTTCAAAATTGCCCATGGCCAAACATGTGGAAAAATTCAATAGATATCAAATTAATTAGAAAATTTATGGATCTCTGATTTTAGACTAAATTTGTTATGATAAACCTCTGGTAAATTTTATAGGAGATTTTGAAGACAATCCGGAGTACCTCCTTTAAACATCTCATATAATATAGGGTGGTCTGCATATAATAACTGCGGAAACTGAACTAGAGTGGGTAATGAATTTTGAAGAGTTGAATCCTCAGTAGGTTGCTTGTTTGGGTAAATAAAAGAATGCATCAGTGGGATACATGATTAGTAGAGTGAGAGGTTGTCTAGTGTTAGGTGGTGCTCGGGATCAGCGAAAGATCGTTCTTCCCATAGGGAGGAAGTGTTTAATGCACTAGGTCTAGATTCAAAAAAATTAATTAAGGGTCGGGAAATCGGGAAGCAACCAATAATAGTAAGTGCCTTGCGAAAGTGAGCTTTGGGCGTAATCCCATCGTAGTTCCTAGTGCCTTCGAGAGCCCTTCACGGGGTATACCTTGGGCAGTCCTGGGCTAACGTAAACTGTAGGAATAATAAATCATAAAGAGTAGCTAAAATAATTAGGGGTTCACTTTCACTCACTCCGGTGTCTCGGGAAGTTGGTTTGACTTGGTTGATATTTGTGAGGGGCAGGATGGCCCGGCGAGCTTTGACTCGGTTGTTGTTTGTGACGGACGGGATGGTCTGGGGAGCTTTGGCTCGGTGCTGACATATAAGCTTGCATGTGCATAAAGTAAAGGTGGTGGGTCTTCGGTATTGGAGTGTCGATGCACCGATGCCAATACGTTGACTCGGCAAGTGTGGCTAGCACTTCGCCAACAGAAGTCCGGTGCGCCAGCCGACAAGAGTACGCAGGAGCTCCGCTTAGTGCACCAGCATTGAGGCGTACGATAGGTCTGACCGGTAGTGTTTTACTGGTTTAGAGGTGGGCAAGGCCTAACCCACAACTTCCGTCTGCCACTACAGAGGTATACTGAGAGGTTCGGCAACAAAAAGGGGGAACTAAAGGTTTGTGTGCACAGAGTCGGGTGGGTGAGTTGCACTTGTATGATCGCATCATAACCCACTTACATGTCATAGCATAAAACCCATGTCACCTATTATATAAGTGGTATGGGATGCTTATACAAGAGGCCCAGCAAAATGACCCCTTGGTCTATAAGCTTGAGTGGGCAAGTTTATAAATTAAGGTTAAAATTCTTTATGTATATAGTGCTGATAATAACTGACATCCCAACGTATAAATTGGTATTGGACTTTTTATACGATGGGAGCCCTGTAAAAGAACCCTTACTTATATGTTCCCGTATAAGTTAAGGTTAATTTTCATACTTTACTCTACTGCCACATGTAATATAAACATTTCTAGTATAGACCCCCTGCCATCTGTTTCTTGATTACTCCCCACCTTCAAGTCCTCCCCTTTCTTCCTCTCCGCTCGGTGCCTAGGGGCCATGGGGGAAGGGGCGGGGGATGATAGGACATAGTCTTTTAGACTAATGGTTTTCGAACCACATCATTTAGGGGATCGTGGAGCCCAGCATGGAGGAGCAGCCCCACAGGTCGGCACGCTTGGAGATGTGGCAGTCTAGTACCGAAGTTCAGACGACAGGGACTGTGAACCCCTAACCTTAGTAGTGTTTTATTTTGCTTCCGCTTGAGTGACCGTGTAGTGAGGATTTGATGTAGCGGGCTTAAGCCTTATTTTCAGTACATTATACTCTGTGGACTCTCCCTTCGTGGAGATTATATTACTTTGATGTGATAGTACTTTGTGGACTTTTGGTTAGAGTCTTACCACTCTTGTGCTTACTCTACTTTTGTTGCTTTTCTGTGATCAAATCGGCCGGCAGAAGAGGCATTTCACGGTGATGACCATTCAGGGCATGAAGGTGTCATCGCAAAGCGGCGGTTCTGGGCCTAAGACCCCAGTATTTCAAAAAAAAGGGGTCTTACAGTTAGCCTATCACATTCAAGCCTGCAGGACATGCACCCCAACCCCTCTCCGCGCCTATTTATCAGCAACAGCGGGTTGTTGCCATTGGGGATCGAACCCAGGACCTTGATAAGAGAGATTTACGCCACTCCATCATCTCCAACTGAGCTGCAGCTCAATTGGTGATGAGGGAGTGGCATAAAGCTCTCTTATCAAGGTCCTGGGTTCGATCCCCAGTGGTAACAACCCGCCACTGCTGATAAACAGGCGCGAAGAGGGGTTGTGGTGCACGACCTGCAGGGTTGAATGTGATAGGCTGATTACCAGCAGTGGGCCCGGGTCTAGACTCTAGTAGGCCGCCGGTTCCAGCTGGATCCCATGTTGATGGGCCTGGACCGTTATAAAAGGGGCATACGATTAGTGGAGCTGGATTGGCGGTGGATCCAGCCAAGATAGAGGCAGTGAGAGATTTGCCATGACTGAAGACAACATCAGACATTCGCATCTTCTTGGGATTAGCAGGTTATTATCGTAAGTTCGTGGAGGGGTTCTCGAGGATAACACTCCCCCTCACGTCCTTGACGAGGAAGGATGTAGAGTTTGTTTGGACAGAGCAGCGTGAAACAGCCTTTTAGGGGTTGAAGGACCTACTCACCTCATACCCTATCCTTGCACTCCCATCTGAGAATGAGGGATTTCAGATATACACGGATGAATCTTATCAGGGGATGGGTGCTGTACTGATGCAGCACGAACATATTATTTCTTATGCTTCGAGACAATTGAAGAAGCATGAGCATAACTACACGGTGCATGACTTGGAGCTTGGGGCAGTCGTATTCGCACTAAAGATATGGAGACACTACTTGTATGGGGTTCATTGTGATATCTACTCAGATCACAAGAACCTCAAATACGTCGACACGCAGAAAGATCTGAACCTTCAACAGAGGAGATGGCTGAAATTTCTTTGTGATTATGATTACAAATTGCACTATCACCCGAGGAAAGCGAACACTATGGTAGATGCGTTGAGTAGGAGAGCCGACACTACTAGATCGGAGCTCCGGGTGATGTATATATGAAAGTGAGCTGTTAGATCATTAATACTCTATAGGGGGGGTGAATAGAGTATTCAGGGTTTATAAAATTTTCTTCTAATTTAATCTAGTGCAGGAACAAAATAAAACAGTAATCCTAAAAAATAGCCACAACACAAAAAAATACAAATGAAATGAGCAATCCAGACAACACAAGAATTAATAGTGGTTTCCTTAAACTTGGGTACATCCACTCTTCTACCACCGTGGTAGGAATCCACTCAGATTTTTGATCAGGTGCCTGACACCAATGAGCTTTTGATCGGGTGCTCAAAAACCAAACCTCAAGTCTTTTGGAAGAAGACTTGCGAACCAGAATAATTTTGAAGGGAATTAAAACCCTGTACAGAGGTGGGGATGAGAGAGTGATGAAAGTCTTCTTTTCTCAATCACAATGAGAAGACTATGCGGATTCAGTGATGTTGTCAAAGCTCCCCCTGAGATGTAAAAGGGTTCAGGCTGGGAAGCTTTGGATAGGGTGAGTAGTCCTTCAATCTACAGCCTTGACTAGAGAAATCACCAGGAACATCTTGGACAGATGGATTTCTTGTTATCCTTTGAAGTGTCCTGCAACGATGAAGAAGGAAGACTCTTGATATTTTATAGATTATTCTTCTTCTTCAAAAGTGACTGATGTTCTGGTCTAGGGCTTCTTGTGTATCAGAAATCTTGTGTAAGAAAATGAGAGCAGACTGATTGTGTTTTTCTGTGTGTCTTGTTCTGTATGTCTGTCTCTTTGCCTATCTACAGGAAGAAGTGAGAAAATCTCTTTTATATTTCCAGTAAGAAAAATGGTCTTTCGAATTTTTGAAATATTCTATAATCAATGCTGACGTCCTAGAGAATAAACAACATTGAATTATTTCCCCAATTGTCCCATGGAAAAACGGCCGGCAATAATCCTGGAGAATACCATAATCAATGCTCTTCTAACGGTTATATTCAGAGAATATTAGAGCACTAATTACTCAGGAATTATTGCAGTAGAATGGGGACAGAAGGATGGAAAAATGACCAAGTCTGGATTTGTCGAACTGATAGCAGAAATCATCAAGCTGAGTCCATAGTTCGTCGAGTTGAGTTGCTGAGTTCGTTGACCAGATGACCTTTGTTCGTCGAGCTGAGTTCCAAGATCGTCGAGCTAAAGCAGATAACTGCATTATCCAGACTTGCTTATTCTGTGTCTCAAGTTCGTCGAGCTGAGATTATAACTTCGTTGACTGGAGATGAATCTGGACTTGGAATAATTTCAGATGCTTCTGGATGAAGGTGTTGAAGTGAAGTATCCAGAATTCATCGACCTAAGAATATGTTTCGTCGAGCTGAGGACCACTTAACTGCTGCTGGATAACTCTAGCTATTGTGGTCACAGTTCGTCGAGATGAGAATCAAGTTCGTCGACCAAAGTCTGACTTTGGACTTAAAATAAATAGATATTTTCTGATCTTGAAGTCCTGAAGTATAGTGTCCAAAGTTCGTTGACCTGAGTACCAAGTTTGTTAAGCTCAGCTCAGAGAATTTACTCTGAGATCGTTAAGCTGAGCATGAATATCGTCGACCTGATTTCGACGAACATCGAACTCATTTTACTTGGTCTTTAGAAAAAGTCTAAGTCTTTGAGTCTCTGGCAGTCTAATGATGGCTGGTCCATGTGATGTTGCTACTGAGGACTTGGCCTAGACTCTAGGACACAACCATGACCATGGCTATACATTGTGAGTCATATGATCCTAAGTTAGTGAACCTATCCCAAATCTTACTAGCGATCCAACAATCTCCCCCTATTTGGGTGAGGTCACTAATTACAGACTCATACTCAAACTGAAAATAAACAAAGCATGAAAAGCATATATCTGGCAGAGACCAATAACACATGCAGTAGATATATATGCATAACCGTTGTTCAGAATATAGAGCAGTTATAGATAATTGTAGAAAACAAAAGAGTTCAAAATTTACTTCTTCTATTTCTTTTCCTTTCGCATTTCTTGCTTGCTCTTCTCTCCAGGCTTTTTAAACACAATCTCTTGTTTGGATCTGAAGCTTGCACTTTTGTCATGGTCATGTCAGCAGCCCCTATAATCTTCAAAGATGTAGCCCTGGGGACAACTGCTTCTGGGTGCAACTTCATGTAGTCATCTACATTGAAAAATTTGTTTGCTTTCTAAAACCTTTTCAGTTCTTCTTTCTTGTACTTAGACATTGTGGAATATTCAGAAGGAACCTTTCCTTTAGCATTGGCTTTGTTAATCATAGAAATGCCTACTAGTTCCTGGAACCTGGCCATTCTAGCAGTAGTAGCTGTTTTTGGATCTTCAAAAGGAACAGGAGGATAAGATGGTCTTTTAGAACTTTCAGCATTCTGATCTGCAGAGAATGTTTGCTGCTATGGTTGATGTTGTTGTTGTGGTTGATGCTGTAATTGATGTTGCTTTCCTGAAGCGTAATGCCTATGATGATTGCTTTTAGAAGAAGATCTCCCATGGTGCCTCTGATATGTTTGAACAGGGGCAGATCTTTTAGAAGTTGTGCCTGAAGCACCAGTAGCTGGAGGAGGTGGAGCAGGTGGATCTTTTCTGAATCTTTGAATTGGAGGAGGAGAGTACCTTTTGCTTTTCTTCCTCTCTTTTTATTCATTTTTGGATAGCCACATCCAAGCTAGCATCCCTTTGTATGGAGTTATATTTTGGAGAATATAATAGGGAGTGTCATTGTTTAGATTTGGCTTTGGAGCAGGAGGAGGAGGAGCTTTTCTTTTCTTGGAAACTGGCTTACTCTTGGGCTCATCATCAGAATCATCATGCTCATCCTCATCATCATCATCAGATCTCTGAGGGTTATCATATAAATCATTCTAAGCTTTTAGAGCCTCAGTAGAAATGATAGGCTTTTCAGGTAGAGATGGAGCTTGAGCAGGAACTTCAATAGGAGCTGGAGGAGAAGCCACAAGAGAAGCTGGAGAACTAATTCTGACAGTGCTTTCAGCAGCTGCCTTTTACTCTTCTTCAATATCAACCAGGATCAAGTCATCCAGATCTAGTAATATAGAGTCATCTATGATATAACTGGGTGCAGAAGACATTGCTGGGGAAGCTAGAATGACTATGGGCTTAGGAACAACAAAATTGTCACTAAGTTACTTTGCAACTTGAGGACTTACTGGGGAAGTATATGGTACAATAGCCAAGAATGGCTTAGTATACTCTACTGTAGGAAATCTCAAGTATGCAGTATGAAAAATGCTCAACAAATTAATTATATCTACTATGAGATTTAAAATGAAATCACCAACAGTAATAATGTCCTCTGATACTGACTCTTCTAAGTCCATGTCAGTATCAATGAATTGAAGTAAATTAATTAAATCTATGTCAGTATAATCTATATCAGCTACTGCTGCTGTTGCTACCTCTATCACTGCTGGAGCTGGAGCTACTGCTTGAACTGCTGTTGCTGCTGCAGCTTCTTCATCAAGCATCTCCCCCTGCTTGGTTTCAGTAAAAACTGGAGCCAGGCCCCTGAATGAAGAGGGGGCAACAATGAAGTTAGAGAGTTGAGCAGAAAGAGTAGAGATAGAAGTAGCATGAGGTGTAATGGCCTCTGCTATAAGAGATTTGAGTAGAGGAGTGATGGGAGTAATTACAGAGGAGATGGTGAAGGGATCCATAGGTGGAGTAGCAGATGGTTTAGTAGAATATTGGGTGGAGACATTTTGAGGGATGGTAGATGTTGGAGATTGTGGTGGAGGGACCTCTTGCATATGTGAATCTAGAGGGGAGGGAGAGTTGAGGGGGGAAGTCAGAAGATCAAAAGTTGGAATGGAGGATAAGTGTGGTGGAAGAGGAGATGAAGGTGGTGTTTGATCCGGTATAGCATTGGGGGATAGGGGTGATTGAGGTGGAGTGGGTTGTTGGTATTCCTGAATAGGAGATGAGGGGATGTTGGTAAGATCTAGGGGTGGAGAGGTGGCAGAAGATGTAACTGTAGTAGTGACATGAACTTGTTGGAGTTGTTGTTGGAGTTGCGGATGTGGTTGAAGTGAGGGAGTATGAATTGTGGAGGGTGATTGGTGTTGAGTTACTGGAAGGGATGGAGGTATGGGGATGATCTCTTCAGTAGGGTGGGGAGTGGCTCTAGCAGCCCTTGTGCTTTCAAAAGTTGGGGTGGAAGAGGTTGAAGCCTTGGATGGCTTAGTTATGGTACTCTCCCACCTGCCAAACAAGGTACATGTGATCCTCTTGCTGGCATTAATGAATATGGTCTGTGAGACCAGGGATTCAGCAGCCTTCTCCTTCAGGAAGATCGCCAGGATCCTTCCAAAGCAAACTTCTTTCTTATTATTCTTTTTCCTTATCAGATCAAAGAGGATCTGTGTCCAAGCCACTTTCTTTTTATTGACCACTGCACACATGACCAGGAATTGATACCTGGTGATGTAGTCATGGGCAGTGTGCTTGCCTAGCAAGACTTTTCCCATTATATCTGCCAGAAATTTGTATTATGCAGATAAATGTTTCTTCAACAACTTATTGGGGTTATCTCCAGCATAACCCATTAAACTCAACATCATATCATATTCTTCAGAATCAATCTCTAAATTTTCCTCTCCATTACTCAGATCAAAAATTTCAGTTAAAATTGCGGGATTCAAAGAAACAGCATTACCCGCGATTATTCCTATCATGGTGTTGTCCTTTGATGTAGATGAAGTATAGACCCATTCTCTAATTTCTGTTCAAGATAATTTTATCCTTGTCATCATCAAATTTTTCAGTTTCTGTTCTTCTAGTAGAGTCAGAATGTTCAGAAAAATGGGATCAGAGTGTTGAAATGAGTCGAAGTCGACATCACATCCTGTGTCAAACTTCATAGCAGCTAGGGCTCCTGCTTGAATCGCCATAAATCACCTGCAAAAGAGAGAAACGGCGATCAAGTACACAGGAAACAGAAAGCGCGGGATGGAGGTCGAAGAAAACCTAGTTATTAGATTTTCTGGAATATGAATCAGCAAACTTCGTTCCACGGAAAATAAGAAGTTCTTCGACCCGAGATCGACGAAATAATTGATAGTGAAATAATTCGTCGAGCTCAGCTGGAAGAGTTGAAGACATTTCATCGAGCTCCGTTCGACGAAAGTTTTCTTGAAGTGGATTCATCGATCTCGGTTCGACGAAAATAGCTTCACTCACAGAGAGTTCGTCTACCTCCATTCGACGAATATCTCCTAAACTTTCACTAGTTCGTCGAGCTCCGTTCGACGAACTCTGGAAAATTCATCGAGTGCAGACAAAAACTAAACCAAATCTTCTCCATTAATCATTCCAAGCTAATTTATAAAGAATATGTGATTTCTCTCATCCAGAGATTTGGTGAATATATCAGCTCTTTGTAAATCAGTGTAGATATAGACAAGATTAATTTTGTTTTTGTCTACACACTCTCTAATGAAGTGATGCCTAATGTATATATGCATTGTCCTTCTGTGATGGACTGGATTTTGTGCTATTGCTATAGCACTTGTGTTATCACAAAAGAGAGTTGAATTATTTAGGTTGAGACCATAGTTTAGTAATTGATTTTGAATCCACAGCATCTGAGAACAACAACTGCCAACTGCAATATACTCAGCCTCAGCAGTTAAGGTAGACACAGATGATGGTTCTTACAAAATCAGGATACCAACCTCATACCAAGGAACTGACAAGTCCCTGAGGTGCTTTTCCTATCAACCCTGCATACAGCAAAGTCAGCATCTGAAAATCCAGTTAAAACAAACTCTGACCCAGCTGGATACCATAGGCCTAGACTAGGACAACTCTTTATATATCTCAAAATCCTTTTTAAGAAAATTAGATGAGATTCTTTTGGGTTCACTTGGAACCTAGCACAAAGGCATGTGACAAACATAATATCAGGCCTGTTTGTTGTAAGATATAATAGGGACCCAACAATGCCCCTATATAATTTCTGATCCACAGGTTTCCCATGTGCATCAGAGTCCACTACAACATTTTTAGCCATGGGTGTTTTCTTTACTGAAGCATCAGCCATCCCAAACTTCTTTATAAGCTCTTTAGCATACTTAGCTTGAGATATGAAGATGCCATCAGACAACTGCTTCACTTGGAGACCAAGGAAGTAGGAAAGCTCACTCATGCTACTCATTTCAAAATTTGAATGCATGAGGTCAGAGAACCTCTTGCATAATTTGGAATCTGTAGACCCAAATATGATGTCATCCACATATATTTGCACTAATAATATTTGATCATTATGATGTCTAGTGAAAAGTGTTCTATCTACTATGCCTCTAATGAATTTATGCTCTATCAAAAAGCCAGCTAGGGTCTCATACCAAGCTCTTGGAGCTTGCTTGAGACCATAAAGAGCTTTATTCAATTTGAAAACATGATAAGGGTGAGTTGGAGAGACAAAACCTAGAGGTTGTTCAACATAAACCTCTTCTTTAAGTACTCCATTGAGGAATGCACTCTTCACATCCATATGATATACCTTGAATTTTTTGTATGCTGCATAGGCTAGAAAAATTCTGATGGCCTCCACCCTTGCAACTGGTGAAAATGTTTGTTCATCGTCAATCCCTTCCTCTTTCCTATAACCTTGAGCAACAAGCCTAGCCTTGTTCCTCACAATCACACCTTGGGCATCCAGTTTGTTTCTGTATACCCATTTGGTTACAATGACTGGATAGTCTTGGGGTCTTGGAACCAAATCCCAAACTCTACACCTCTCAAATTTGTTTAATTCCTCTTGCATTGCAATGATCCAGTGGGGATCTTGCTCAGCATCATGGATAGATAGAGGTTCAACCTGAGAGAGAAAACAGGAAAGCATCAAGTCTTGGTTGAGTTGATGCCTAGTATGTACACCTACTGATATGTCTCCATTCACTTGAGATCTGGGTTGATCCCTAAGTGTAACTAGATCAATGGGTGGAGTTGGTTGTGCAACAACATCTTGGATTAATTCCTCTTGTGGAATTGTGTTTGCTGTTGGAGGACGGTCAAGTCCTTCAGTGCCTTCATCTTCACTTTCTTCAATGACTTGTGGAGAAGGATGTGTTGGAACCTCTTGGGTAAGGTTTAGTCCATCCAAACTCTCACACAAGTGAGGTACCTACAAAGGGCTATTGGTAGAAATCTCTTTCTCCTTGCAAGACATGTTAGTTTCATCAAAAGAAACATGAATGGACTCTTCAATCTTTAATGATGATTTATTAAAAACCCTATAGGCTTTGCTTACTTGGGAATATCACAGAAAAATTCTCTCTTCAACCTTAGCCTCAAACTTTCTAATGTATCTTTTGTTGTTGTTGTGAATATAACAAATATATCCAAATACTTTAAAATAGTTGATTTTAGGTTTCTTTCCTTTAAGTAATTCATAGGGAGTCCTATTCTTTAGTTTATGAATTAAACTCCTGTTCATGACATAATTTGCTGTGCTCACAGCCTCTGCCCAAAAGATTAGGGGCATGTAAGCATCTGCAAGTAATGTACCTGCCGCTTCAATGAGTGTCCTATTTTTCCTTTCAGCTACCCCATTTTGTTGAGGAGTTCTCGGAGCTGAGAAGTAATGCATGATACCTTCCTTCTCACAGAACTCATGCATAAGAAGATACTCAAACTCTGTTTCATGATCACTTCTGATCAATGCAACATGAGTAGAGAACTCAATATGTATGGTCCTGAGAAAATCTGTAAGAACCTTGAAGGTATCTGACTTAGATCTCAGAAAGGATATCCAAGTGAACCTGGAGAAGTCATCCACACTGACTAAGGTGTAGGATTTCCCTCCTAGGCTTTGTACAACAATTGGTCCAAAGAGATCCATATGTAGCAAATACAAAATCCTAGGTGAATCACTTTTATTTATAGATTTGAAACTAGATTTAGTTTGCTTGCCTAGTTGACAAGCCCTGCAGAGACCTTTCTTCTTGTAGGGACCAGAAGTTAGACCTCTAACAAGGTTGTCTTTAGATAGCCTAGCAATATTTTTCAGGTTTTAATGACCTAGCCTTTTATGTCATAAATCATTCTGATTACTAGTTATATTAAGTAAGCAGATATCAGAAGTGACAAATAGAAAATAACCTAAATATATGTTGCCTTGTCTATTTCCAATTAAAACTGTTTGGTTTTCTTTATTAGCAATAGTACAAGAAGATGAATTGAAATGTACCTGATAACCTTAATCATATAACCGACTTATGGAGATGAGGTTATGCTTGAGTCCTCTGACATATGTTACCTTCTTAAATGTGACAGCTTCAATCTTCACTGCTCCATAGCCTTCTGACTGGCCATATTTGGAATCCCCAAAGATAACCTTTGGTCCTGGCTTGGACTTATAATTGTGTAAGATGTTCTTGCTGCCTGTCATATGTTTGGAGCACCCAATGTCCAGGTACCATATTTGATTATTTGCTGGACAGCTCTTCACCTGCAATGAAAATAG
Source organism: Platanthera guangdongensis (assembly GCA_039583875.1). Taxonomy (NCBI): domain Eukaryota; kingdom Viridiplantae; phylum Streptophyta; class Magnoliopsida; order Asparagales; family Orchidaceae; genus Platanthera; species Platanthera guangdongensis. The sequence goes on along the minus strand of CM077158.1, from coordinate 98,569,362 downwards.
TTAAATGTTCTTGACCCAGGTTACCTTGGGTCCTTTGCTTTCCTGGTATGAAAAGCTGGAAATAACAGAATATTCTGGTTGGGATTTATATCCTAGAGGGTAATATCTCCTAGGTGGTATGACCCAATCAGCTAGTGGATTAAAAGCTTTCCTGGAATTATTTAAGTTTTTATTATATTTAAAGTTTTGGTTTAGTCTTTTTGGGTTTGACAATTTTCTGTGAGTTCGTCGACTAGAGTTCGACGAATTGGGTTGAGATCGTCGATCTCTGCCCAGAGAATGAACATATTCATTTTCTGTGCCCCACGTTCGTCGACCTCTGCTCGACGAACCATACAGAGTTCGTCGATCACAGTTAGACGAATAATTATAACTATAGTTTGCGTTCAGCGTTCGTCGAGTGGGGTTCGACGAACTGGCTGCATTTCGTCGATCTAAGTTCGACAAATTTTGCTGAACCTTGTTTTTAATAGTTTTCTGATTTTTGGTTTTCTGACCTATTAATTTGGGAATATTTTCTGTTGTTTGTTTATTATTTATCTTTTCTTTCCCCTTAGTAGAGACAAATTTTATTGGAGTTGTCAAAATATTTTTATTGAGAATAGGGGTCAAACTTGATGAAGCGCCCAAGCCTAGTTTGACATTAAGTCTGGCATTAACAGTGCTTGTGATGTCCATAAGCTTGAGGCTTCTTCCATTAAGAGTTTCCTCAAGTTGTTTAGCCTCACTAACCTCAGTCTTCAACATTATGATTTGTTCATTGGCTAAACACAATTCATCTTTTAATCTATTATTTTCAGAGTTTTCATTTTCTAAAATTCCTAGTTTCTCCCTAATAGTTTTAATCTCCTTTTCTGAATTATTCAAATCTATACACATTATTTTAAATTCAAATTTAAAGGAATCAGAACTGGAATCAAGAGAAGACAATACTTTGTCAGCTTCAGAATCTGAAACGGCTTCATTGTCTGAGTCCTCTTCTTCTGAATGGCTCCTGGAAGCATCAATTGCCATGAGGCAAACCTCCTTAGCCCTTGCCTCTTCCTTATCTTCACTGGAGCTATAAGATGTTGATTCTTCTTCAGTCTCACTCTAGGTTTCAGCCACAAAACCCTTCTCCTTCTTCTTGTATTTGTTGGAAGAAGGTCTGTTGTTGTGCTGTTTCCTGGTATCTTTCTCTCTTCTCTTGTCTTTCTTCTGATTCTCTGGACACTCAGAGATGAAGTGCCCATGCTTCATGCATCCAAAACATACAACTTCTTTGGTTGGTGTCTTATCATATCTTGGTTTGTCATCATGTCTGGATGACTTCCTACTGAAATCTTTTCTTTCCAACTTATAGAATCTTTTGGCAAAAAGACTCATGAGTTCTTCATTTGTTGAGGAAGTCTCTGTCTCTTCAGCTGCCTTTAAAGCAATGCTATGGCATTTTCTTGCTGGAGGGGGTGTTATTTGATCAGCTGCCTCCCTGGATTTTATCAGTTGTTCATAGGACTTTAGTTTGCCTGATAGAGATTCAGTGGATATCTCATTTAGGCTTTTGTCCTCCTTGATCGGCCAGATCCTTGAATCCCATGAGCTTGGGAAGCACATAAGGATCTTGTCATTTACTTCATTCAAGGTGATTTCTTTATCTAAGGTCCTTAGTTCACTGATGATGGAGCTAAGCCTGTTGTACATCACTTCAACTATTTCTGCTTCATCCTTTTTGAAGTTTTCATATTGTGTGATGAGGTTTGATCTTCTATCTTTTCTCTCATATGCTGAGCCAGCAACCATTTGGTTGAGTGAATCCCAGATTGCTTTGGCTGAAGTGCATTCATCAAACTTTCGGAAGATCTCATCTTACATAGTCTGTGCCAGTGTGTTCATTGCCTTGGCATCAGCAACCTTGGCCTTCTTTTGAGCCTCAGTCCACTCAGGTGGTGGAACTGCATTTTTGCTTGAAGATGTTGCTGTAGAGGTAGATGCAGTGGCTTAAGGAGGACCTGTCAAGATGGAATTGTAGATATCTTCATCAATATAGTTCATGTACAATTTAATTCTTGCCTTGCAGATGGCAAACCTATTTAGGTTACAAACTGGAGGTCTGGTGCTTGCATAGTACTTGTTTTGTGCCATAGCTGTGTATATAAATCTAAATGGAAATAAAAATAAAATTTAGATCTAACAAAGGATCTTTGGTTCAAGGGTTAGCTTATACAACCAAAGGAACCTGCTCTGATACTAATTGAAAGTGAGTTGTTAGATCAGGAATACTCTAGAGGGGGGGGGGTGAATAGAGTATTCAAGGTTTATAAAATTTTCTTCTAATTTAATCTACTGTAGGAACAAAATAAAACAGTAATCCAAACAAACAGCCACAACACAAAAAAAAATAAATGAAATGAGCAATCCATACAACACAAGAATTTATAGTGGTTCCCCTAAACTTAGGTACATCCACTCTTCTACCACCCTGGTAGGAATCCACTCAGATTTTTGATCAGGTGCCTGACACCAATGAGCTTTTGATAAGGTGCTCAAAAACCAAATCTCAAGTCTTTTGGAAGGAGACTTGTGAACCAGAGTAATTTTGAAGGGAATTAAAACCCTGTACAGAGGTGGGAATGAGTGAGTGATGAAAGTCTTCTTTTCTCAATCACAATGTGAAGACTATGTGGATTCAGTGATGTTGTCAAATCTCCCCCTGAGATGTAAAAGGGTTCAGGCTGGGAAGCTTTGCATAGGGTGAGTAGGCCTTCAATCTGCAGCCTTGACCAGATAAATCTCCAGGAACTTCTTTGACAGATGGATTTCTTGTTGTCCTTTGAAGTGTCCTGCAAAGATGAAGAAGGAAGACTCTTGATATTTGATAGATTGTTCTTCTTCTTCAAAAGTGACTGATGTTCTGGTCTAGGGCTTCTTCTATATCAGAAATCTTGTGTAAGAAAATGAGAGCAGACTGATTGTGTTTTTCTGTGTGTCTTGTTCTGTCTGTCTGTCTCTTTGCCTATCTATAGGAAGAAGAGAGAAAATCTCTTTTATATTTCCTGTAAGAAAAATGGTCTTTCAAATTTTTGAAATCTTATGTAATCAATGCTGACGGCCTAGAGAATAAACATCATTGAATTATTTCCCCAACTGTCCCATGGAAAAACGGCAGGCAATAATCCATGAGAATACCATAATCAATGCTCTTCTATCAGTTATATTCAGATAATATTAGAGCACTAATTACTCAGGAATTATTGCAGTAGAATGGGGACAGAAGGATGGAAAAATGACTAAGTCTGGATTCGTCGAACTGATAGCAGAAATCGTCGAGCTGAGTCCACAGTACGTTGAGCTGAGTTGCTGAGTTCGTCGACCAGATGACTTCTATTCATCGAGCCGAGTTCTAAGATCGTCGAGCTAAAGCAGAAAATTGCATTATCCAGACTTGCTTATTCTGTGTCTCAAGTTCGTCGAGCTGAGATTGTACCTTCGTCGACTGGAGATGAATCTGGACTTGGAATAATTTCAGATGCTTCTGGATGAAGGTGCTGAAGTGAAGTATGTTTGAACACCCTATTAATAATTTTGGTCAGGATCACTATATCTCTAGGAAACTCATGCTTGACCTCCTGTATAGCTCAATAGGTCAATTAGAATTGAGTCTAAGGGTTAGAAGTCTAGGTGTGGAAGCTGCCCTGAAGACCAAGATTTTTGTTTGGAGACTAAGTCATATCGTCGAGCTCAGCATGACGATTCGTCGAACTCCGATCGACGATCGTCTAGCTCAACTTCGACAGATCGTCGAACTCCATTCGACGATCACTGAGCTCAACTTCATTATATCGTCGAACTCCGTTCGACGATCGGTGAGCTCAGGTCGACGATTTTGATTCTGCTTTAGATCTTTATCTCTGAGCTCAGGACGACGATCTTTGAGCTCAGATCAACGTTACTTTGCTGCTGTATATTTCCAGATCGCTGAGCTCAGCTCGACGATAGCAGAGCTCAGTTTGACGATTTCAGATAACTTCAAGGATGTTTCTAGATTCAAATTCAAATCTGTTAAGGAGTTATTCTGCAATTAATTCAGAGATTTCCTAGCCGTTTTCATTCATTTCTGGACCAAGTTTCAAGGGATTTTTCAAGGAATATTTCTGTGGACTTTCCTCCAGAAGAGATTTTGCAATTAAGGATGCAATTAATACAGGCTAACGGATATTCTTGACAGAGAATGTTATTCTATTCTGTACCAGAGAATACAAGACAGAATTTTTGAATCACTCACAGAACACAGATTACATAGATACATTCAAAAATATTCTGTCTAAAAGATTTCTCAAGAACACACATCCAAGGAGATCAAGCTCTCTCAAATCTTCAGATCTATTTAGTTTTCAAAGTGTTCAAGGCCAACATATTTTTCAAGACACCATATATTCAACATTTCAGCTATTGCTGGAGTTCAATCTTTGAAGGCCTATCACCCTCAACAAAGCTTTTCTTCCTGAAGATCTCAAGGATTCAGGGGAGCTTTGACATCAACAATCCACATAGTCTTCTCAGTTGTTTGAGAAAGAGAAGACTTTCATCACTCTCTCACCACCTCTCTGTAAAGGGTTTCTCAAACTCCCTTCAAAAGTTTGAGCTTGGTTTTTGAGCACCTTGTCAAAAGCTCATTGGTGGCAAGACACCTGATCAAAAAATCTGCTTTGGTTTTTGAGCACCTTATCAAAAGCTCATTGGTGCCCAGGACACCTGATCAACTCATCTTGCTGTGGATTCCTACCTAGTGTGGTAGAAGAGTAGATGTACCCAAGTTTAGGGGAACCACTATATTTCCTTGTGTCTTCTGATTTTGCTTGTTTTCATTTTCGTTTCTGGCCTTGATTTTTCTGTGATTAGCTTTTGTTTAGTTTAGTTCTGTGATTAGATATTTTACTGCTTCCCTGCTCACTCTTATTACAACAATTGTTGTAAATAGTTTCAAAGCACCATATACTCTATTCACCCCCCTCTAGAGTATATCAGATCTAGCTGCACTTCCAATTGGTATCAGAGCCAGGTTGGTTAAACATACCATACCTGATTGGTTGTACAGGCTAACACCTGAACCCAAAGATCCCAAGTTAGATCTGTTTTTCTTTTGTATTCTATTATTAGATTTTGTTTTCACACATCATGGCCCAAAACAAAGATTATGCTAGCACCAGACCTCCAGTGTGCAATCTATCCAAGTTTGCACTTTGGAAAGCAAGGATCAGACTTTACATGAATTCTATTGACGAAGATATCTTTAACTCTGTTTTGACAGTATGTCCAAGACCCCCAGAGAATATAAGTACAAATGCTGTTCCACCTCCATCAGGAACAGATGCTGATATCAAGAGATGGAAGGTAGCTGATGCCAAGGCTATGAACATCTTGGCCCAAATAATGTCTGATGACATATTTCAAAAGGTGGCTGAATGCAATTCAGCAAAATAAATTTGGGACAAACTCTCAAAAATAGTCTCAGGCTCAGTTGATGAGAGAAAGGATAGGAGATCCCATCTCATCTCTCAATATGAGAATTTCAAGAAGGGAGAGACTGAGTCAGTGGGAGACATGTACAACAGGCTAAGTCTAATTGTCAGTGAACTCAGGACATTGGACAAAGAGATCTCTCTAACTGAACTTAGTGACAAGATCCTAATGTGCTTCCCTAGCACTTGGGATTCAAGAATCTGGCCAATTAAGGATGCCAGAAGTCTGAATGAGATCACTACTGAAGCTCTATTGGGTAAGCTCAAATCTTATGAGCTACTCATCAAAAATAGAGAGGAGGAACAGAAGGCTGCCTCACCAGCCACAAGAAAAGAGAAGACCATAGCCTTCAAGTCAACTGAAGATCTGCCTGAAGACAAAGCCACAAGCAATGATGAACTACTCAGTCTGCTGGCCAAAAGATTTTATAAAATGGCCAGAAAGGACTTCAGAAGAAGATCATACAAGGAGCAGGATAAGCCAAGGTATGACAAGTCCATTAGTAATAATAAAGATATTATTTGCTTTGGTTGCAGGAAAGCAGGGCACATAGTTCCTGACTGTCCAGAGAACAAGAACAAGGACATAAGGGATAGGAAAGAAAGAAGAAAGGAGAAAGACTCCAAAAGGAATGGCAATAGCAAACCTTCTTCAAGCAAAAATAAGCATACAAGAAAAGGGTTTGTTGCTGAATCCTGGAGTGAGACTGAAGAGGAGTCAGAAGCCTCATCCAGCTCCAGTGATGATGAGGATGATGCAGAAGAAAATGAGTTCTGCATGATGGCAATCAATACCTCACAGCACAATTCAGAGGAAGAGGAGTCAGAGTTAGACTCAGAGACTCAACCTGAAGAAGATCAGGTAATTGGTTCTTTTGATTTTAGCTCAGAGGATTTTAAATCTGAATTTAAAGCACTGTGTTTAGACCTGCTAAAGTCTGAGAAAGAAATTATCTCTCTCAGAAATCAATTATCTGAACACAATACTTTAAAGTCAGAAAAACTAAAACTCTCTCAGGAGTTGGAGTGTTGTAGGGAACAGATAGCTTCACTGAAAAGTGAGCTCTCTGAGGCCAAAAAGCTTGAAGAATCCCTCAATGGGAGAAGCATCAAGCTGATGGACATCACAAGCACAGTGAACACCAGGTTCAACAGTACACTGGGCTTGGGTGCTTCATCCAGCCAACCTATTGTTCTAACAACTCCAATCATATTCATTTCTGACAAAGGAAAGAGAGTTGTAGAGGTTGCTAGGAAAAATTCTGATCTGCCCCAGAAAACTAAGTCCCAGTAGAAATTGTTGAACGTAGATCGACGATCGCCGAATGAAGATCGACGATCGTCGAACGCAGCTCGACGATCTCAGGCAAAATCGTCGAACGCAGATCGACGATCTCAGCCAAAGTCGTCGAACGCAGGTCGACGATCTCAAATACCTGACCTCAGCCATAGTCGACCGTCGAACGGAGCTTGACGATCTGACCCAATATCGTCGAATGCAGCTCCAAGATCGTCGAACAGAGGTCAGAGCTCTGGAAAATTTTTCAAAGGCAAATCAAAATTGAATCCTAAGGGTCCTTCATCCCAAATCTTTAACCCTTATACTGAATGGATTATACCTCCAAGGAGATATCATCCTGAAGGATATAAGAGTCAACTTGGGATGTCTTTCATTTCAGAATTTAGAGGTTATCAACCTAGGCCCAAGGTAAACAGGGTCAAAAATAAATGAATTGTCTTATGTGCAGTGAAGACCTATCCAACATCTAACCAGCAATGGTATTTGGATAGTGGGTGCTCTAAGTACATGACAGGGAACAAGGACAACCTCACATCCTTCAGAGCCAAGCTTGGAACCAAAGTTATCTTTGGTGATTCAAACTTTGGACAGACTAAAGGATACGGTGCAGTCCAGATTGGATCAGTAACTTTCAAGAAGGTAGCTTATGTGGAAGGACTGAAGCACAACCTAATTAGCATCAGTCAGCTGTGTGATGAAGGCTACCAGGTGACCTTCAGCAAAGCCTTATGCAAAATCAAGTCTGAGGACAACACAACTGTGTTGACAGGTAAAAGAAAAGGTAACATCTACCTAGTAGATTTTCTTTCAACTGATGTAGATATCTGCTTGTTTAATTCGGTCTGTAGACCAAATATTTTATGGCATAAGAGACTAGGACACCTAAACCTTAGAACTATTGCTAGGCTATCCAAAGACAACCTTGTTAGAGGACTACCTTCTGGCCCCTACAAGAAGGAAGGACTCTACAGGGCTTGTCAATTAGGCAAGCAAACTAAAAACAGCTTTAAGTCACTTAATAAGAGTGATTCACCTAGGATATTGTATCTGTTACACATGGATCTCTTTGGACCCATCACAGTACAATGCCTAGGAGGGAAATCCTACACTTTAGTAGTTGTAGATGACTTCTCCAGATTCACTTGGGTGTTCTTTCTAAGGAAGAAGTCTGATAACTTTAAGTGTCTGACAGAGTTTCTCAAATGTATACGGATTGAGTTCAATACTCACATTGCCCTGATCAGAAGTGATCATGGGACAGAGTTTGACTCTCTTCTTATGCAAGAGTTCTTTCAGAGTGAAGGGATCAGGCATACTTTCTTAGCTCCTAGAACTCCTCAACAAAATGGGGTAGCTGAAAGGAAAAATAGAACCCTTATTGAATCTGCCACTACATTGTTGTCAGATGCTCATCTACCTCTATCCTTTTGGGCAGAGGTAGTGAACACCTCCAACTATGTGCTGAATAGAAGTCTGATACATAAACTAAAGGGAAAGACTCCCTATGAACTACTCAAAGGGAAGAAACCTAAAGTTGACTATTTTAGAGTCTTTGGTTGTATTTGCTACATTCATAACAATGACAAGAAATATTTAGCAAAATTTCAAGCTAAAGCTGATGAAGGAGTGTTTCTGGGATACTCCATGATCAACAAGACTTATAAGGTTTATAATAAATCATCTTTAAAAATTGAGGAATCTGTTCACATTTCATTTGATGAAACTAACATGTCTTTCAAGGAGAAGACTTCTTCTACCATAGAACCTTTACAGGAACATTCTCTAGTTGAAGACTTGAACAAGTTACAGGTTACTCAAGAGGATGAAAGCAGTGGAGATGAAGAAAATGCTCAACATATTGAAGAACAACTTGAAGCGCCAGTTGTTGTACCACAAGAGGAAACAACAACACAGGTTGGTGAACAATCAACACCCCCTGTTGATTTAATAACATCAAGAGACCATCCAATTACCCAAATAATTGGAGACATCTCAGCTGGTGTGCAAACCAGAAATCAGGTCAACCAAAACCTGTTGTACACCTGCTTCCTATCTCAAATTGAACCTCAGTCCATTCAAGATGCAGAGCAAGATCCACATTGGATCATTGCAATACAAGAGGAGTTGCATCAATTTGAGAGAAACAAAGTATGGGAGCTAGTGTCAAAGCATAAGGATCATTCCATTGTTGGAACAAAATGGGTATTCAGAAACAAGTTGGATGATCAAGGAGTAATTATAAGGAACAAGGCAAGGCTAGTTGCTCAGGGATACTCTCAAGAAGAAGGAATAGACTACGACCAGACTTTTGTACCTGTTGCAAGATTAGAAGCCATCAGAATATTTCTAGCTTATGCAGCACACAAAGGCTTCAAGGTATATCAGATGGATGTCAAAAGTGCATTCCTAAATGGAGACATCAAAGAGGAAGTTTATGTCAGACAACCTCCAGGTTTTATCTCTCCAACTTTTCCTGATTATGTTTTTAGATTGAATAAAGCATTATATGGTCTCAAGCAAGCTCCTAGAGCATGGTATGAGACCCTAGCATGCTTTCTTTTGGAAAATGATTTTATAAGGGATAGAGTAGACCAAACTCTTTTCATTAGAACCCATAAGTCCCATTCCCTACTAGTACAAATTTATGTAGACGATATTATTTTTGGTTCTACTGACTCCAAATTGTGCAGAAGGTTTTCCAACCTAATGCATTCTAAATTTGAGATGAGTAGCATGGGTGAGCTATCCTTCTTCCTAGGATTGCAAGTCAAACAACATGCTGAAGGCATCTTCATTTCTCAAACCAAGTATGCAAATGAATTGGTTAAGAAATTTGGTATGTCTGAAGCATCTTGTATGAAAACACCCATGCCTACTAATGCTGTATTGGATGCTGATGAACATGGGAAACATGTTGATCAGACAACATATTGAGCAATGATTGGCTCTTTACTGTATCTTACAGCTAGTAGACCAAATATAATGTTTGCTACATGTATATGTGCTAGGTTCCAAGTAAGCCCTAGAGAGCCACACCTAACACTAGTAAAGAGGATTCTCAGGTATGTTAAAAGTTATCCTAATCTAGGTCTCTGGTATCCAAAAGACTCAGCATTTGAGTTAATTGGATTCTCTGATGCTGATTATGCTGGATGCAGAATTGACAGGAAAAGCACCAGTGGAACTTGTCAGTTCCTTGGTGACAGACTTGTCTCTTAATTTTGCAAGAAACAAACATCTGTGTCAACTTCAACTGCTGAAGCTGAATATATGGCTGCAGGCAGTTGCTATTCACAAATCTTGTGGATTCAAAACCAACTCCTAGACTATGGCTACAACTTAGAGAAGTCTAAAATCTTTTGTGATAACACCAGTGCTATCTCTATAGCTCAAAATCCAGTCCTCCATAGTAGGACAAAACACATAGAGATTAGGCATCATTTCTTAAGGGATAATGTTGAAAAGAATAAAATTGAACTACAATATATCCCAACTGATTTACAAAGGGGAGATATTTTCACCAAGCCATTGGATGAAAAGAAACACACCTTCTTCCTAAATCAATTAGGAATGTTAGGAGGAGGAAGCCTTAAATAACATCCAAGATTTTGAAAGCTTAAAATTGACCAAGACTAGGCAAACATTCTGATTCTTCTTAGTGTCTAGAATTTTTCTGATCTCTGAACTGCGCTCGACGATTTGCCCCAAGATCGTCGAACAGAGATCGACGATTTCCGAAATCGTCGAACTAAGTTCAGCGTTTCTCAGATAGTATGAACTATCTCTTCCGGTCAACGATCGTCGAACGGCGCTCGACGATTTTGTTCTTTGAACGATCGTCGAACGGAGCTCGACGCTCTCCAATATCGTCGAACGGAGATCGACGATGTTGAAGACTATTCAGATACCTATAGAAGCCTCGATCGTCGAACTGTGTTCAACGATCTTTCCAATTCTGCGTCGAACCCTAATATAAAGCTCTTTTTTTGCCGTCATTCTCTTTTGCGCTTTCGATTTCTCTGCAAGAATTTTCTTTCCCTCCAAACAGTTCTACACTTGGTCGCTTTGTTTGTTGAATTTTTGCAGGTACCCATGGCTGTGTCAGTTGCTGTTCTTCCTGCTATGAAGTTTGATGCCGGTTTTGACATCGATATAGAATCATTCAGCACGACTGACCAGATTTTTCAAGATATTTTGGGATTGTTCAAAGACCAGAATATGACAGCAATAATGACCACCAGGATCAAGCTGGCTTCTGATGAGATAAAGGAGTGGGTTTATACTGCCCATAATCAAGATAACTCCACCATTGTTTGGTCTATATCTGGAACTCAGGTACCCTTAACCCCAACAATTTTAACAGAAGTCTTTGAGTTGAGAAATGGAGAAGATACTGCTGAATTATCTGGAGATGAGTATTCTAAACTGCTTGCCAGAATGGGTCATTCAGAGGGAAACCCTAGCAAGCTCTTCAAAAGGAACCTTTCTGTAGAATACAGATTTATGGAAGATGTTGTTGGGAAAGTGCTGCTGGCTAAGCACTCTGCCCATGATACAATTTCAAGGTATCAGCTCTGCCTCATGGGAGCTCTTGTAGATAAGAAGAATCTGAACTGGGGAGAAATCTTCTTTGACCTCATCAAGAAGAAAATCAACAAAAGTTCTGTTAACTTTGGGAGAATCATTGGAGTGTTTCTGCAGTACAGGTGCCCTGCCCTGCTGGTCTCCTCTGGAGTTCATATCAATGCCTCCAAGAGATTGTCTTGTGCCCTCTTTGGAAAGTGGGACAGACAAATCAGCAAGCCTAGCAGGACCTCCTCCAGTACTCCTTCAGGCACAAGTACTCTAAGAGTCACTCCTCCACAGGTCTCTGCCCCTACAGATGACCTGGCTGCTGTTGTTGCCTCTCCTCCTCCTCCTCCAATTCCATCCCTTCCCATATCATCTACCATCCCAACTCCATCCACCATCATCATATCCAGCCCTTCTCCAACATCCACACCATCTCCAGCACCTATTCTTCCACCACCAGAAGATCAATTCCATCCACTATTCTCCTACCCTCCACCAGATGTCACCTCATCACCCTCCATTCCATCCTTCACCCTAATTGATGATTCCTTTATGGATGATTCCCCATCATCTCCTCTTGAGCTACCTTCCTCCTCCACTTCATTTCAAGACCTTCTACACCAAATCATTGATCAACCAACATTCACCCCATCCATCTCCATTCCCCTGTCCTCCATATCCACCCTACCCACACCTCAGCCATCCCTTCCACCATTCACCAGCTCTGCACTACCAGAACCCTCAGCTGCTCCTATATCTTCTACCTCTGCTCCAGCCCTTGAGCAAGTAGACCTCCCAGCCCTTGCTGACAGGCTGTATGAGCTGCTTTCCCCCAGGCTCTCTCTGCTGTTGGAGACCTCCTTGGCTCCACTACACCTGTCAGTGGCAGCCCTCTCTGCCAGGATCTCTTCCCTCTTCCCTCAGGTAGCACCTACAGCAGTGTGCCTTGATCCAGACATGTCTGCATCTAGGCAGGGGGAGATGCCATATGAAGAGAGTCTTCATGCTGTTGCTGCTGCTGTTTCTGTGACTGCTTCTGTGAGTCTGTCTGCTGCTGCTGCTGCTACTGTTAGTACTGCTTCTTCAGCTCCTCCTCTTGCTGCTATTGCTGTGCCTCAAGCACAAGTTCCTCCTGCTGCAGTCCTTGCAATAGACCTCAGGTCTTTGCTATCAGTTTTTGATTCTGCATACTTCAGCTGTTTGCCAGAGGTCAATGCTGTCCAGCCTCCAGAATATTTATCCAAGGCACTTGTGCCATTTTCTTGCTGTGACTCTAGCATTATCACCTCCTTTGTAAATTCAGTGTATGCTGCTGCTGAAAATGTTGATGCTGCTGCTTCTTCTGAAGAAAATATTATTGTTGCTTCTGATATTGTTGCCTTTACTGCTGTTGAAGTTCCTGTTGTTTCTGATGAACCTATTTCCAAGGACATTCTTATGACAGAGGCACCTGAATTTGAGCCTTCTGCAGTCCTTGATGATATTCCTTCTGTTTCTACTGTTGTTAGTGAAGTTGCTGTTGTTGTCACCTCTCTAGTATCTGTTACTGCTGTTGTTTCTACTTCTACTCCTAGTGCAACATCTTCTACATCTACTGCTGTCATTTCTGTTGTTACTACCTCAACACCTGCTGCTACAACCTCTGCCTCATCTGCTTCTGTTCAGCTCAAGAAGGACTTGATGAAGAAAATAGATGCTCTCTATGATGACCAGAGTTCTGAAACTGATGAATTTAAAACAGACTCTAATGACTCTTCTGCTACCATTGCCAGGAAAAGAAAGGCAAGGAGCAAAGCAATGAAGAGAGTACCTCCTGCCAAAGTTAAGGATAACAATGATATCCCATATTACATCCTACATGACTGCCCTATTACTGAGCACTGGATGCAATACTCTAAGAATCAGCTGAAGGCAATGAAGAAGAAGAGAAAATATGAGAAGGGTTCATCCCAATTCCAGCACTCTCATCCTCCTCCACCACCTGCTCCTGATGCAGGTGCAGGTAGAAGCTCTGCAGCTCAACCCCCAGCCAGAAGTCAGGCTCCCTATCAGCCTCATGCCAGATCTTACAATAGGGGAAGCCAATCCAGGGTATCTCAATCAAGGAGAAGAGGATACAGAGGAAATCAAAGAGATATTCAAATCTATTCCAAAGGGTACTCAAGGTAACACCCATATTCCAGGGAAAGACAAACTTCAACTGATACAACATCTGGTTCTTTCCCTTATAAGCTGAAAGAAACTGTGTCTGCCAGGCCTCCTCAAGATAATCCCTCTAACAGATATGAGCCTCCTGTACCTTTTGAGGATCCTGAGAACAATCCTGCTGCCTGGACTGCAAGAATGAAGGAACTAGCTGCACTGGATCAGATTAAAAAGGCTAGAGAGCAAGGAATAGTTTCTTCCAACATTTCAACAATGTCTAAACAGAGACAGAAAGAGCTAGAAAGATATGCTTCAAGTAAATTCTTTGATGCTGACAGGTATATGGAATTACATCCTGAAGCAGTGGTTCCCAGGCTTAAACAACAAACATCTTTAGGAGCAGCAGATGATACCAGATCAAAGAAGTAGCCCTCAATCCTAACAGAGAGATTAAAATGGTTAAGGGCAAGGAAAAGAAATGATATTGTAAGGTGACATTCTCTGATTTCTGATTATCTGGATGCTATATATTTTTGTGGTTCTGCTGTGTCTAGCTTGTTGTTTTTCTGTTTTGCTGATTGTTGTTACTTTAATTTTTCCAAAGCTTGTAAATAGTAATCCTAACCCAAATAGGGGGAGATTGTTGGAACACCCTATTACTAATTTGGGTCAGGATCACTATGTCTCTAGGAAACTCATGCTTGACCTCCTGTATAGCTCAATAGGTCAATTAGAATTGAGTCTAAGGGTTAGAAGTCTAGGTGTGGAAGCTGCCCTGAAGACCAAGATTTTTGTTTGGAGACTAAGTCATATCGTCGAGCTCAGCACGACGATTCGTCGAACTCCGATCGACGATCATCTAGCTCAACTTCGACAGATCGTCGAACTCCATTCGACGATCGCTGAGCTCAACTTCATTATATCGTCGAACTCTGTTCGACGATCGGTGAGCTCAGGTCGACGATTTTGACTCTGCTTTGGATCTTTATCTCTGAGCTCAGGTCGACGATCTTTGAGCTCAGATCGACGTTACTTTGCTGCTGTATATTTCCAGATCGCTGAGCTCAGCTCAACGATAGCAGAGCTCAGTTCGACGATTTCAGATAACTTCAAGGATGTTTCTAGATTCAAATTCAAATCTGTTAAGGATTTATTCTGCAATTAATTCAGAGATTTCCTAGCCGTTTTCATTCATTTCTGGACCAAGTTTCAAGGGATTTTTCAAGGAATATTTCTATGGACTTTCCTCCAGAAGAGATTTTGCAATTAAGGATGAAATTAATGCAGGCTAACGGCTATTCTTGACAGAGAATGTTATTCTATTCTGTACCAGAGAATAAAAGACAGAATTTTTGAATCACTCATAGAACACAGATTACAGAGATACATTCAAAAATATTTTGTCTAAAAGATTTCTCAAGAACACACATCCAAGGAGATCAAGCTCTCTCAAATCTCCAGATCTCTTTAGTTTTCAAAGTGTTCAAGGCCAACATATTTTTCAAGACTCCAGATATTCAACATTTCAGCTATTGCTGAAATCATCTATTGCTGGAGTTCAATCTTTGAAGGCCTATCACCCTCAGCAAAGCTTTTCTTCCTGAAGATCTCAAGGATTCAGGGGGAGCTTTGACATCAACAATCCACATAGTCTTCTCAATTGTTTGAGAAAGAGAAGACTTCCATCACTCTCTCACCACCTCTTTGTAAAGGGTTTCTCAAACTCCCTTCAAAAGTTTGAGCTTGGTTTTTGAACACCTTGTCAAAAGCTCATTGGTGGCAAGATACCTGATCAAAAAATCTGCTTTGGTTTTTGAGCACCTTATCAAAAGCTCATTGGTGCCCAGGACACCTGATCAACTCATCCTGCAGTGGATTCCTACATAGGGTGGTAGAAGAGTGGATGTACCCAAGTTTATGGGAACCACTATATTTTCTTGTGTCTTCTGGTTTTGCTTGTTTTCATTTTTGTTTCTGGCCTTGATTTTTCTGTGATTAGCTTTTGTTTAGTTTAGTTCTGTGATTAGATATTTTACTGCTTCCCTGCTCACTCTTATTACAACAATTATTGTAAAAAGTTTCAAAGCACCATATACTCTATTCACCCCCTCTAGAGTATATCAGATCTAGCTGCACTTCCAAAGTATCAAGAATTCGTCTACCTTTGAATATGTTTCATCGAGCTGAGGACCACTTAACTGCTGCTGGATAACTCTAGTTATTATGGTCACAGTTCTTCGAGCTGAGAATTAAGTTTGTCGACCAAAGTCTGACTCTGGACTTAGAATAAAGAGATGTTTTTTTGATCTTGAAGTGTTGAAGTATAGTGTCCAAAGTTCATCAACCTGAGTACCAAGTTCATCGAGCTCAGCTCAGAGAATTTACTCTGAGATCGTCGAGCTGAGTTCGACGAACATCGAACTCATTTTACTTGGTCTTTAGAAAAACTCTAAGTCTTTGAGTCTCTGGCAGTTTGATGATGGCTGGTCCATGTGATGTTGCTACTGAGGACTTGGCCTAGACTCTAGGAGACAACCATGACCCTGACTATACATTGTGGGTCATATGATCCTAAGTTAGTGAACGTAGCCCAAATCTTACTAGGGATCCAACAATACGGGATTGATGCAGATGATGGATGATATGCATATCACCATGGTTTCAGAGGACGAGCCAGCAGTCTACCGGGAATATCTGAGCTCCTTGATCGGGGATAATGATCTTCGGGAGCGCATTGTAGCGCATCAGAGGCTGGATGCTGCATTGGAGCCGATTTTCAGTGCCCTAGAAAGGGGCAAGGTTGAGGATTACACTTTGCAGGATGATCTCCTTCAATTCCGTGGACGCTTTTATATACCAGTAGGGGACAATATCCAGGATGATATACTTAGAGAGGCACACTGCCCTGGATATTCAGTGCATCCTGGCATCACCAAAATGTGGGCAGATTTACGGAAGACTATGTACTGGCCTGGGATGAAGAGGGAGATCACCCACTTTGTGACACATTGCGAGACGTGCCAGTGTGTGAAGGCAGAATGCAAGAGCCCGAAAGGTTTATTACAGCCACTACCCATTCAAGATTGGAAGTTCGAGGACATTGCTATGGATTTTGTGCACAGACTGCCTCGCTCCCACTCTGGGCACGATTACATATGGGTCATAGTCGACAGGCTGACCAAGGTAGCGCGGTTTATTCTAGTCTGGAAGGATGATCCTGTTGTTGTTCTGGTGAGATTGTTCGTGGAGCAGTTTGTTAGGTACCATGGCATCCCCAGAACGATCATCTCGGACCGTGATGGCCGGTTCACATCGAGGGAATTGAGGGTTGTGCATGCTTACTTGGGTTCTCAGCTTACTTTTAGCACCGCCTTCCATCCGCAGACCGACGGCCAGACCGAGCGAACCATCTGGACCATGGAGGATCTGCTTCGTCTATGCATATTGGATACATGGAAGCCTTGGGAGAGGCTGCTATCATTGATCGAGTTCTCTTACAATAACAGTCACCAGAAAAACATCGGGATGGTACCTTATGAGGCTTTGTATGGAAGGAAGTGCCGGACGCCTCTGTCTTGGGTTCAGGATGTGGACACAAGGACTCTTGGTTCTGATTATGTGAAGGATACGGAGGCTCAGGTTCATTTGATCAAGGATCAGCTGCTAGAGGCCCAGAGTAGGCAGGCGAAGTATTATGATGCTCGACACCAGAAGGTGGAATTCCAGGTTTGAGATAGAGTTTTCTTGAAGATACGTCTGGTACACGGTGTCTCTCGGGTGCAGAGGCACAAGAAGCTCAGTCCTCGATACATGGGGCCATACTTGATCCTCAAGCGGATCAGCCCCTTAGCTTACCGACTGCTGCTGCCACTAGAGTTGAGTACCCTACACGAGGTCTTCCATGTATCTTCCTTGCGAAGAGCTCTCCTACGGCCGGAGTAGCACGTTACTACTACAGCAGGTCCGATAGCGCCAGACAGATCCGTTAGATTGGAGCCGATCCGGATTGATGATACAAATGTCCGAGTGTTGCGGAAGAAGAAGGTCCCTCTCGTGAAGGTGTTGTGGTCCAACCATGGACGGAAGGGCGCACCTGGGAGCCGAGGGATCTGATGATGGAGTAACACCCGGAGCTGTTTACTTCAGGTATACTTTAGTTTATGAGTTTAAATTTCTTATAACTCTTGCAAGTAGAACCCCGTAGACCCGAACTTAAATTTCGGGGACAAAATTATTTTTTTCTTTATAGGATTTGTAACATCTCATGTTACTTCTAGACCCATTAACTTAGATTGGGTTGGGCATGGGGTGGGTGTTAGGGAAATTAACTAGGTTTGACCCTAGGTAGTGGGTTGTAGCCATGTGGGGCCCACTAAGGGGCCAAAGTCAAACTAGGTCAAATTAGCCTAAATAGGAACCCTAGCCACACCATAACCCCACCATATTGCCCTTAACCCTAAAATAATCTAAGTGGACCCTAGGGCATGTCACTAGGTCAACCCTTTGACCATACTTGACCAAAGTCAACCTTAGCCCTAAGTTGGTCAAACCTATACCTATAGGCCCACTTAACCCAAGTAGAGCATCACCTTGACCCAACCTAAGTTGGGTTGTGCCATTGGGGTCATTACCTTCAAGTGGGGTCAACCCACTCATCATGCTAGACCAAGTCAACTCAAAAGTCAACATAGTCAACAAATTGTCCTAATGAGTGAAAATGAGCCCAAGCCACTTTCCCTTGGGCCAAGACCACCAAACTTGGCCCATGGCCAGGCCAAGTGGACAAGGACAACCCCTACCCATCTGGATTAAGAGAGAGAATACATGCATAGGGGGTAAAGTGGGATTTTTAGGAGAGAAGAGGTGTGAGAAGAGGAAAAGACGGAATGGTAGCCACATGGCCTCATTCCTTCTGCCCAAGCCTGCTGGCTGGCCACCCAAGGGAATTCCAGAAGAATTTGGCTGCATAGTGGCCACTTGGCACCATGGGTGAAGCATCCAAAGCCCCAACCCGAGCTCACCTTGATTGTATCTCCATATACAGCCACCTCCAGCCAAAACCAACCCCACCAACAGCTTCAGAGAGAGGAAATGAGTGGAGATCGAGTCTTGGAGCAAGAGAATTGGTGGATAATCAAGGTTTTGAGCAGGAGATCGCCGGAGCAGCTCGGCCATGGCCAACCGCCGCCGCAATCACCGCCAAGGCCTGAATCAAGTTCGTTTCACCTCACCTCTACCCGTATTAGAATCCTATATCATTTAGGAGAGATATCAGGCTCAATTGAGGCCGATACCATGAGAGCAGAGAGCAAACATCTGAGCTTTCTCTTTGTGCTCGGGATCACCGGAGGGGCCGCCTCCGGCAGCCTCACCGCCGGGAAACGCCAGCCCCCACCTCAACGGAGGTGGTGGCAATAATCGCAAGCGGTGGCGCCGGCCCAGGTGGCCGGAAATGGCTAGACAAAGTGACCCCGCCAGGCTCCATCTCAGCCGTTGCTGATCGTGGACGATGATAGGATGCCGTCCTTTTTATTCAAATCAAACTATAGTATTATATTATTTCATTTGATTTCTGTCACACTTTATACAGAACTTTGCATGCAAAAATTAGGCCTCTTAAGGGCAAATTCAGGACCAGACATCAAAATGAAAAATGTAGGCTTAGGTCTTATCTTTCATTTGCCACCCTAAAGTTCAACATTGGAGCAGTAGAACTCCCTGTAGGGCTGATCGCCTAGGACTAGTCCTTGACTAGGGCAGAACTTCAAATTGATGCCCAAGCCAAACCAGTCATCGAAATGACCCAAAATTTTGGTTGCATGCATGATTATTGCATACTTAGCCCCTAACCAAAAATGGGAATATGTGGAAATAAATTTTATATAGGTTTACTAAAATACCCAAAAGTAAAAAAATAAAATATTTGGAGTAATATGACTCCAAATGGCCCCAAATTTTGGTGGCATGTCCTTGGGTACATTATAGGTCCATGATAACAATTTCAGTCATTTTTGACCGCTGCATGATGTGTATTCCCTCTTGCATGTGAAGGGTGAATAAAGGCTTGTGGTGCCTTTAACAAAAATAGAAAAATATGAATTTAGCCCAATTGGATCATTGCATGTCCATGAAACTCTGGACAGAGGCTCAATGGAATGGAATATACCTCCCATGAATTATTTGGGATTTTTGGGATAAAAAATCTCATTATTTGAAATTATTGGAAAATATGTGTAGTTGAAAATAAATTGGACAATAGGGTAATTAAATTCATTAAATTATGGATTTTTGCCAAAAGCTTTGGTAGGGCAAGGTACACTCCTGGAAAATTTATGCCATTGTTTATTAAGGTTTCCTTGGGTTTCAGGTAAAATTTACCATTTTGCCCTTTTGGGAATTAATTGAAAATATGGGAAATGTTGTATTAAAAATTATGAAAATTTGTACTACGGCTTATTATTGTGTTTTGGTTCCTGATAAATTATTTTAGAATTTTTGGATCTCCCTACATATTAAAAACTCTAATAATGGCATTTTGGTAATATTCCTTAAATGGGCATAAGTTAGGTCAGATCATGGTTTAAGAATTTGAGATTCTGTAATTAGCCTTATTTTATCAACATGATTACCCACTAAGTTTCTGAAAATTTTGGTGTGAGTGGTTGAGGTACGTTATTTGAAAAATGGTTGGATTGGAATTTATTTAATAAATAGGAAATAAATAGAAATTTGCATTAAAATATTATGAGATTTCATAGGAAGCAATATTTAACCTTATTAAACACCTAGTGAAAACCTTAGGCAGGTTGAACAAATAATTGTAGTACTTCATGTTTAAGGTGACCCGGTCGCACAATTATAGAGATTAATTTAGGCCCCTTAATGCATTGGAAAATAACGAAACCCAGTTCAATAATCATCATGCGTCATAAAAATCATAATATGTAATTAGGAATATTTGACCCAAGAGTTTGGATGACACATCATACATGTCAACATTAGGTCATGAGTGCGCTTAGTAAAATATAGCTCGTGTCACTGGGACCCACAGAGGATACGATAGAGAGATAAGTTGGTGACTAGATTGTGAAGTCAAACCCTGATTGGTGTCTAGTAGGTCTCTTTATATTATCGAGCGATAGAGTGCAAGACCTCAAGGACACTGGATAGAATGGAGACCGGCGGAAGACCGCCGATTCCCCGATAATAACTAAATTCATTAGGTTCGTTCCAGAGTAACAATGAGAGCTGGGTATGGATCATGGGTAGACACTAATAAGAGTAAATATCCTTGAGAAAGGGAGCTTTGGGATTCAACCCATCGTAGTTTCTAGTGCCCTTGAGAGCCCTTCACCGGGCATGCCCTGGGCAGTCTTGTGATTAACCCTAAGCTACTAGGTGTAACTAACACTAGACAAGAGTAGTCTAATAGGTTAAGGCATTGTGGTTCATTCTCACTCGTGAAGGGTTGGAGGGATATAGAACTAAGACATTGATGTGCATTCTCACCCGTGAATGGTTGGAGGGATTCAGAACAAGGACACTGATGTGCAATCTCACCCGTGATGGGTTGCAGGGTTTCAGGACGGTTTAGTCTTGCGAGCTGGAGGCTCGGGTTGGAATATCTTGCATGTGCATAAACTTGTGGCGGGTCATATGGTACTGGGCCAATCATCACACCGATGGCAGTACGGTGGCTCTGGCGGGTGTGAGGGTTTGAGGGGCCAGTAGGTTTTTTATACTGAGGTTTGGAGGACGATCCCGATAACGCACACCCGACCAAACAAGACTGACAGGTAGTCAGCAAAATACGTATGCAGACTCTAGAGTTTACCTAGGCTGTGTACAAAGGCGTATAAGAGGGGTCTAGGTTTGGAAGTGTGCATACCTGCCTAGACGTGGAGACGCCCGCTCCGCTGCTACCGTAACCACAATGGTGGTACCCGAGAGTGAAGCTAGCTCTCAAAAAATGGGAACTAAAGGTCTGTGATCACAGAGTCATTGTGTGTGTGTTGCACTTGCCTGTTGCATAAATTTCATCATAAACATTCATTCATATTAGGTCATACGCTTCATAGATCCTTATCATATAAATTAGTATTAGCTCTTTTATATGTTAAGTTAAAATTTCTGGAAACCTTAACTTATAAATTTGTATGGGTATTTTTATAAGTTAAGGTACGTTTGTGATGGTAGAGTAGTGGTAGCATAGCTTTACTTTTCTGCTCTTACTTTCAATTCTTCACTAACTTGTACTGTTCCTGCTTTTACTTTTGTACTATATACATGGAACTGCTAGTGTAGATTTACTGCTCACACTCTTACTTGGTAGCATAGATTCCATGTCACCTGTTTCCTTTTATTACGCCTTGATAGTCCTCCGCTTCGTCCTCCCGCATGGTGCCTAGGAGTTGAGGGGCGAGGTGCGGAGGAAACGACTTAGTCTTTTGACTAATGGTCGGTGACCAACTATTTTTAGGAGCTCGAGGAGATGGAGCACCGGCACCATTGGCAGGATGAGGTGACAGGGCGTGAGGAGTTGATACCACCTACTACTACAACGCTACCTCAGGTAGGATGTGTTCGAGGATGATAGATTTGCTTCCGCATTTTATTTTGTAAGGAGAGTTGATATTCATGTACAGGGCATAAGCCCTTTTTTACTCTTCATATTTTTGTACTCATTGTGGACTGGATGTACTTTCATTTTGTTATTTGATATGTACTGTGACTGTGGACTGGTTGTAGTTTATTTCTACATTACCGCTATACTTCTATTTCTCATATTGGCCTACAGGTTATATGATCGTATTAGCTGGCAGAATCGCGTATTGCGGTGTCGACAAACCCGTGCGTTAGTGCCACCGTAAGACCGGGAGCCTCCTTGGTAAGGGGAGGGGTATTACAAGCGAACCCAGTTCTCAGGTCGACGAACACAGTTCTCAGGTCGACGAACCCAGCTCTCAGGTCAACGAACCTAGTTCTCAGGTCGACGAACCCAGTTCTCATGTCGACGAACCCAGCTCTCAGGTCGACGATTTCTGGACACGTTACTTCAACATTCTTAAGTCCAAGAAAAATGGAATTCTGTTATTCAGTCGACGAAGTCATATTCTCAGCTCGACGATCTTGATGCACAGAGTTGGCAAGGTTCTAGAGAAAGCAGTTATCAGTTCTTAGGTCAACGATCTTGGATCTCAGCTCGACAAACAACTATTATCTGGTCGACGAACTTGACTTCTTTATTCGACAAACTCTGGACACAGATCGATGAATTCTGCTCAATGAATTCTATAGAGTTTCAGACTTAGAAATTTCCCTCCCTCTATCTCTTTTCTATTGTAATAATTCATGGGTAATCATTGCATAAATATTCTCTGAATATTACCGTTAGAAGCAAGCATTCATTACTGTCTTCATCAGGATTATTGCTTGTCGTTTTTCCATGGAACAGTTGGGGAAATCAATCAATGCAAATATTCTACAGGCCGTCAGCATTAAATGAAGAAAAGGAATTCAAATTTCAAAGGGAAATCATATGGAAAATATAAAAGGAATTTTCTTCATCTCTCTAGATAGAAAAATAGCAATACAGGAGAATAAAAAAACTGACACAGAGAATATACAGAACACAGAGCTCACAGGGTAACAACACTGTCAAGAGACAAGAAGCCCTAGCCCTTGACCAGAGAAAAGAACAGCAAGCTGAAGAAGTAGAAGAACATACATTCAAGATCAAGAGTCTTCTTCCTTCTACATCCCAGGAGTCTTCAAAGGACAACAAACACTATATCTGTCAAGAAGTTCCTGGAGTTCTTCTGGTCAAAGCAAAAGTTTGAAGACCTATTACCCTTTAGCAAGGCTTCAACTTCCTGAACCATTCTATATCTCAGGGGGAGCCTTTGCTAACATTATTTTTCCACTAGAGTCTTCTCAGTTGTATCTGAGAAAGAGAAGACAAAATCACTCTCTCATCCCCCACTATATAAAGGGTTCAAAAGTTATTCCTGGTTGCAAGTCACCTGACCAAAAGACTTGAGGATTGGTTTTTGAGCACTTGATCAAAAGCTCGTTAGTGGCAGTCACCTGATCAAAAACCTGAGTGGATTCCTACCAGGGTGGTAGAAGAGTGGATGTACCTAGGTTGGGGAACCACTATAAAATTCTTGTGTTGTCTGGGTTGCTCTTTTCTTTTGTTCTTGCTATGGCTGTGCTTTCTAGGTTACTGTGTTTGTGTTTTTAATTTAATTTCTACAGCACTAGTAATAGATTGAATTAATTAGCAAAAATTTTATAAACCCTAAATACTCTATTCACCCCCCATCTAGAGTATTTCAGATCTAACCCTTACTTTCAAGCTGGACAAGTACCCGGTACATAATCTTTTCAATGATGATGCTTATATGTCATTACATCCTGAAGCAGCAGTACTAAGGGCTACATCTATGACAATCCTTGGAGCCAGTGACATGAAGATGATAAAACTGGAAGCTGTAGATCCCAAAAGGGAAATTATCTTCATCAGACCAGCCTCAGATGAATAGAAGAAGGATGACTCAAAGAAAGCCTGAACAATTTTTCTTTCTATATTTTAGATTAGAACTGTTATCTGTTATTTGTTATTCACAAGACCCTATTGTTAATATCTGCTGAATGGTTTTAAATTCAGCCAGATATCTTTTTTTTGCTATGTGATTTTTCTCTTTTTTATTGTTCATAGTGACCTCACCGAAATAGGGGGGAGATTGTTGGATCCCTAGTTTGGATTTAGGCTAGGTTCACTATTATGTTATTGACCCTTTATGTATACCCTAGGGTCATTTTGTCAGTTCTAAGGTCTAGGTCAGTTTGACTAGGTTAGACAGACATTGATCCAGCCCTCAGAAGAAATCAAGTTCCAGACTTAGAAAAATGGCAGTCTTTAAGAGTTCATAGAATTAGTTCGAAGTTCTTTGAACTCAGCTTGACGATCGTCGATCGCAGATCGATGAACTCAGAGTCCCTACTCTGAGTTGAGCTCGACGAACTTGGAGCTCAGATCGACGATCTTCCCTCTTCTCTCAAGTTCTCTAGTCGACAAACTTCTTTCTATGGTCGACGAACTTTAAGCTCAGCTTGACAGTTTATTTTCCAGAATCAACTTTCTCTGATCTTAGCTCGATGAAGACGATTTCTCAGCTCGACAAACTTGATGTTCAGGTCGACGAAATCTGTCTTGTGTTTGACGATTTCTCTCTATCAGTTCGACGTTTTCACTCAGTTTATTTTCAGTTTCGATTATTCTAAAGCAGTAATTCTCTGGTAATTAATACTCATATTCTCTAGAATATAGTTGTTGCTTGGCAGCATTAATTATGGATTTCTCAGAATAATTACCTAACTTATTTACTGAGACAGTTGAGGAAATGCATTTAAGACAATTCCAGCCGTTCAAGTCCTAGGATTCTAGCATTAATTCAAGGATAGAATTAAAATTCAAATGCTATTTTCTGGAAGGAATATAAAAGGACTGTTTTCAGAAGATCATATAATGAATAGAGAATAGACATAGAGAATTCACAGAGACACACAGACATATACAGAGAATCTCACAGAGCTCTTCATCATCATATTCAGAGCTTTTCAAGGGACAACTATTCAATATCAGTCCAAAAAGCTTCTGAATATCTTCAAAAGATTGAAGGCCTACACCCCGTGCAAAGCTCTCATCTTCCTGAACCATTCAACATCTCAGGGGGAGCTTTGATAAGATCAAATCCACTAGTATTCTTTTCGACTGTTGACAGAGAAGAACATCATCCATTTTCTTTTTCCCACTGTAGAGGGTTATAACTCCCTTCAAAAGTTAACCTTTGGTTGTTGGGCACCTGATCAAAAGCTCAAAAGGGTTGTTAGATCTCCCTTGAAACAATAGATCTTGTGGTGACAGGGCACCTGGGCAAAAACCTGTGGTGGCAGAGCACCTGATCAAAAACCTGTAATGGATTCCTATCAGGGTGGTAGAAGAGTGGATGTACCCAAGTTTAGGGGAACCAATATAAATTTCTTGTGTCGTCTGGATTGCTCTATTATTTTTTTCTTTGTACTATGATAGTTTTTATTTTCTTCTCTCTTTATACATATACTTATCACATATTTTAATCCGCTGTAAAAATTAATTAAAGTTTTAAAATACTCTATTCACCCCCCCCTCTAGAGTTAAGCAGATCTATCGCTCATTGGTATTAGAGCATATCTGATATCACTTTCACACTCATAGCATGATAAGAAGTATACCAGTCATATTATGAAGTATGAAATGCATAATATGTGTTTGTATATGGATCCACCATAGGAGGCGACATGTGATGGTTATGTAGTATTGATGCATAACCATCATCACATGGGTGCCCATTAGCACATTTTCTTTTCTCATTGCATGCGATGTCATGTAGTATGTGATGCATAACATTTCATGTGTAGGTCGCTCATGCATGCATTAAGGCCTTTTTAGAATGTATAACACTACATACATAGCATATCATCTCATAAGAATGTGTGCTAAGTTAAGGTTTACATGATGACACATGTACATACATGATTTTAAAGAAGAATAAAGAATTCATGCATTCATCTAATAGGCACATGAGTAAATAGGATGGGAGGATATCATCCTAAGTAGGATATAACATCATTATCAAATCCCAGAGCAAGTTGCAGCATAAGCAAGTGTCTTAAGTATGGTCTGAACTAGTGGTGTGACCTAGTTGTGATGTAGGATTTTTTACGAGCCGTTCGTTACCTTTTTAGAAATACCGCCAAAGCATCCTGCGACGAGGTCGACTCCCCAGTCAGAAGATGAGTCGTCAGGTGCTCAGAGTGAGGCGTTGATCGAGTGTTTGAGCTAGATCAATGAAGCTCTATCGAGGCAGTTAGTTGCGATGCAGTCACAGATTCAGTAGTTATTGTCTGTCGCTCCCGCGCAGCAACCTGTAGCACAAGATTCTGCCACGGGTCAGGCTGTACCTGCTGATCCTGCTCCTCCGGTGCCCCCGGTGACGTTACCGCAAGAGATGAACCTTATATCGCATTTCCAGTGATTGAGACCTCCCACTTATGATGGGAGTGCCGATTTTATGGTTTTGGATGATTGGATTATCTCTATGGATGAGATGTTTACGTATTTGGGGATTGTTGAATCCCAGAAGGTGATGCTTGCAGCCTAACAGCTAAAAGGCCTGACAAAGACCTGGTGGCTTCAAGAAAAGTAAAGTTTGGCAGAAGGATGTTCTTGGGAGACCTCTAAGAAGATGCTGCTGAAAAAGTTCTTACCCTCGGTCGAGCAGGACCGATTGATGAACAATTTCCTGCATTTGAAGCAGAGACAGCTCACTATGAGCGAATATGAGATCGAGTTTAGTAAGCTGAGCAGATTTTCTCCTGATTTAGTAGCCTCAGAGGCAGCAAGAGTGAAGCGTTTCCTCGGAGGATTAAGAAGCGATGTCTAGTAATTGGCAAGCGCTTATCAAGTTGAAAGCTATGCTGAAGCAGTGGAAGACGCTTTGAAGGTCGAGGTGATCAAGAACGCCAAGAATCGAGGTTTTGCAGCGAGAAAGGAGAAGAGAAAAGGTGAGGAGGATGGAAGCTCCAGGGCATTTGGACCTTATTCGAAGAAGAGAAGTAAAGAGGTATGTAGTTTTTATGGTCGGCCTGGCCACCTTTTTGAAAGGTGTTTCAAGAGGACTGCCACCCTGAAGCAGCAGCAGGTGCTCGCCATG
Organism: Platanthera guangdongensis; assembly: GCA_039583875.1. Lineage (NCBI taxonomy): Eukaryota > Viridiplantae > Streptophyta > Magnoliopsida > Asparagales > Orchidaceae > Platanthera > Platanthera guangdongensis. Next base: position 98,542,090 of record CM077158.1, on the reverse strand, counting down.
CAAGGCGCACCTAAAGGAGATTTGGTGTGCACGTACTGTGTTATGAAGGGACACAATGTGAATCGTTGCTAGATGAAGGATAAGGTCTGTTTCCAGTACGGGCAGAAGGGGAACCTGAAGACTTCATGCCCCCAGGCTCAGACTCCAATGCAGCCTGCTCCACTTCAGGCTCTGTCACCGCCACCAAATCTGGATAAAGGAAAAGGAAAGCTGAATGTGGTGACCAGGGAGGAAGCTCAAACCTCTAAGAAAGTTATATCAGGTTAGCCCAAGTTTAATTTATCTTTATTATTTCTCGTGGTTTCCCTAATTATTGTTTGTTTAGTTATGTATGCTACTATTTTAGGGGTGTTTAAGGTGCGAAATAGGTGGGCGCGCGTTCTTTTCTATTCGGGTGCCACCCATTCCTTTGTGGCCCGGAGGTTCGTAGATAAACATCGTTTGAGCTTGGATCAATTAGGAGACTCCTTCAACGTCAAGCTTCCCTCCGGTGATTCAGTGATATCTAATCAAGGAGTTCTGAAATGCCCTATTTATCTAGGCGATTTCCTAGCCTTTACAGATCTGATGGTGTTGGATCTGGCAGACTTTGATGTGATTTTGGGCATGGACTGGCTGTCCAAGTATGATGCAGTAATCTAGTGCAAGGCAAAGCGACTGGACTTCAGGATGGACAATGGCCAACCTATGAGTGTCTATGGATTTCAGGACATGGTTTCCCCTATCATTTCTACAGTACATGCTTGTCGTGCTATCGAGTCTGGTTGTGAGGCGATTTTGGTCTCTATTTCTGCTTTGGAAACTGCTTTTGTTACACCACGTCTTAAGGATGTCTCGGTGGTGCGAGAGTTTCCAGATGTTTTTCCTGATAGTCTTCCAAGACTTCCTCTAGTGAGGGCGATTGAGTTTGTGACAGACCTCGAGCCAGGTACTCGTCCTATTGACAAAGCATCGTACCGTATGGCTCCATGTGAGTTGGATGAGTTGCGTACTAAGCTCGATGAGTTGCTGAGGTGTGGTTTTATTAGAACAAGTTCTTCTCCGTGGGGTGCTCCTGTTTTGTTCGTAAAAAAGAAAGATGGATCAATGAGGCTTTGCATCAATTATAGAGAATTAAACAAGGTGACCATTAAGAATATATATCCCTTTCCAAGGATCGATGATCTGTTCGATCAGTTGCGTGGTAGTTCAGTATTTTCAAATATCGATCTTCGTTCAGGCTACCACCAGTTGAGAATCCGTGAGGCAGATATTCCACGAACTGCCTTCCGTTCGTGGCATGACCACTATGAGTTTTTGGGGATGTCTTTTGGTTTGACTAATGCACCCTCTGCATTCATGGATTTGATGAACATGGTGTTTAAGGACTTCTTGGACCGATTTGTTATTGTGTTCATAGATGATGTCTTGGTATATTCCTGCAATGTTGAGGAGCATACTCAACATTTGCGTAATATGGGAAGTTGAGCAAGTGTGAGTTCTGGATACCTCAGGTGTCCTTTCTGTGTCATGTTATAAGCAAGGATAGTATTTCTGTAGACCTGACCAAGATTTTTGCTGTGATGGAATGGGAGAGGCCTTCTAAACCTAAGGAAATTAGGAGCTTCTTAGGCCTGGCTGGCTATTATAGAAGATTTGTGGAAGGGTTTTCAGTATTGTCAGCCCCTCTAACTGACTTACTCAAAAGAATACTGCATTTATTTGGAGTGATAAGTGTGATGAAGCCTTCCAAAAGTTGAACAAGAGATTATGTACTGCTCCAGTTTTAACCTTACCTACTGAAGGAGTTGAGTATGCTTTGTATGTGGATGCATCACACATCGTACTTGGCTGTGTTTTGATGCAAGATGGTAAGGTGATTGCGTATGGATCAAGGCAATTGAAGATTCTTGAAAGAAACTATCCTACGCACGATTTGGAGTTCGACGCTGTAATTTATGCGCTGAAGCTTTGGCGACACTTATTGTATGGCGCGCCATGCAAGATCTATACGGACCATAAGAGTTTGAATTACGTATTCACTCAGAAGGAACTAAATCTGCGCCAGCGTCAATTGTTAGAATATGTGGCTGTTTATGAAGTGGAAATTATCTATCATCCGGGAAATACTAATGTAGTAGTCGATGCTTTGAGTAGGAAGACTGCCAAAATTTTCAATTTGTTTGTGCAGTCCTTGGTAGAAGAATTCTTGTTGATGGACATTGAGGTTGGGAGTAGTACTGTGTCTATTAGTTTAGAATCATTAGAGTCCTCTTAGATTTCCCTTACTCGAGCACATTAGAAGGATAATCTGGATTTGTTACACCTTCAAAATAGAATTGTGAAGGGAGAGCTACCTGATTTTGTAACGCCCCGAAAATAAAAAGAGCGAAAGGAGGCATTCTGGGCCAAATTTGGAATTTGGCAGGAGGCACACGGCCTGGGACACGGGCGTGTCCCAGGGCGTGTCATGTTGGGTTCGACAATTTGGCCGAGAGGTCGACGAAATTGGGTTCGATGATCGTCGAGCAGCAAATACAGCCCTGGACAAGGGCGTGTCCTAGGGCATGTCGAGTTTGGTTCGACGATTGGGCCGTGGGTTCGACGATCGGGTCGTGTGTTCGACGATTAGGCCAGCGATCTCCGTTCGTCAATCGGGACGTGGGTTCGACGATCGGGCCGTTTGTTCGATGGTTTGGCCAGAGATTTTCGTTCGATGATCTGGCTACGTTCGACGATTTGGCCAGAGATCTCCGTTCGACGGTCTGGCTGCGGTCGACGATCTTGGTTCGACGATCGTCGAGCGCGGGGTAGATTGTGGCGTGTTTGACTCTGTTGACGCGAAGTGTCGACACACTGGTTCTGACGGGAGTTGACTAATTGTTCCGACACTATTTTGACGCGGACGTGTCCTGCTCTTGTTGGTGATTCGTGCGGTGTTTAGCCCCATTTGCCCAGGTCGGACCTGGATCATATCCGTGCATCCCTTTTGTGGGATCCGAAGGCTGTGGTTATCCCGAAGGGGTTATACCCGAGAGAAGGGTTTCAAAACCCTTATTTTTCTGTCGTAGTTCTCTGTCTAAATTATAGAGAGAGGGGAGAGCAAAGGAGGAAGAAGAAGTCTAGATCCAGTCATTGGAGGAGTTTCAGAGCTCCAAATCGCGAGCCGACTTCGGATCTACGAAGGAAAGGAGATTGCGGTACTTTTCATCCGCGTACATTTCCATGGCGCCAAGGAAGAACACTAGGGTGACGATTCTCTACTTGAGCATGTGAAGCTCTACTTCTTTTGTATAGGAAGCCCGCTCTCATGAGTTTGTGGTGAGTTTGAGGCGTTCCTTCGGGTAGATATGTAAAGTCCCCATTGTTTAGAGTCCGTATTCGAGAACGGACATAGGCATGATGTGTGAATCATATCCAGACTTGTTGGTCTCTATCGGTGATGTTGTATTGCATAAATGGCCGGAGAAGACTCCGTGCGAATGTGTGTTTTTCGGGTTTTCTACGTGGTAGATTGCAATAGGGAGCCTTGGGGATTAACCCCAAGGTGCACCCGGAAAACTGGGCAGATGCGTGATCTTGCCAATTTGGTGGCCTGGGAGCCAACTTGAACATAACCGGGTTATGTGAAATGTGTGACGGAAATGGGGTTCGGAAGAAGTTTGACCCGCGCATATATTTTAAATTAACGTTGCGGTGTGAGCAACGGGTTTGGCGGAACCGTACCCGTTCTATGTCATTCGGTTAGAGCCATTGGCATAGATGAGGGTCTTCGACGGTCTATGGTATAAATTATCGTGATCCATGCCGGGAAGACAAAATGCTCATTGTTTGGCCATCCAAAGGGTTGGTGGTGAGTCAGCGGACTTTGACCGTGATCACCGAGAATGTGCCCTGAGTGAACGGGGTGTGTGGCCGTGCGAGCCTACGCCTATGTTGTAGTGACATTACTATACTGTTGGATTATACTAATAAAGTGCAGGGAAGGAGCATCGCTGCCCCGTGTTGGGGGCGAGATCGTTATAATTTGGTCAGCATTGCTGACCGTTGCTTTTGTTTGCCACCGTGCGGTGGATTGTGCTTGTAGGTGTTGCTGGACCAAGATGTCAATAGCGGGCTAAAGCCCAAATTGCGAAACAGGCCCTCGAAGGCCTAATTTGAGTGTTTTACTTGCCTTTGTTCATGTATGACCGGCCTGCGAGCCGTGGTATGGAAAACATGTAATATTAGTAAACCATTTGTAAGGCCTTAAGGCCAATACTTGTGTTTGTACTTCATTCCTTTTTGGCTTGTTAGTGGACATTCATGCTTGTTGCTGGGTTATTTTAATTGCAACTATTTAAACTGCTTCCGCTAGAATGCTCTGTGTAGGACGTTGGATTGGTTGGATGGTTTCCATTGAGTAACCACCCGGTCTGTCTGTGGTATATGACGTCGGGTCCCGGCCGGACCTACTGCTATATGCTATGCGACGGATATGGGGTGTTACAGATTTCTCCTTGGATGAGTTGGATACCTTGAAGTATCGGGGTATATTTTGCATCCCCGCCTTTGGTGACATTCGTGCTAAGATATGTGCTGAAGCTCATGGTTCCAGTGTAGCCTACCATCCTGGTTCCACTAAGATGTAAAAGGATATAAAGCAAATTGTTTGGTAGTCATGAATGAAGAACGATATATCAAAGGTTTTGTCGGAATGTTATACGTGTCAGCGTGTCAAGGCTGACCATATAAGGCTTGGTGCTAAATTAACACCACTTGATATTCCAAGTTGGAAATGGGAGAGTATTTCAATGGATTTCATCACCGGTCTACTGAAATCTCCACATTGGCACGACTCTATTTGGGTGATAGTCGATAGATTGACAAAGTCTGCTCACTTTGTGCCTTTTAAGATAGGATATTCTATGAAGAAGATAGCTGAATTATACCTTGATGAGATTGTCAGATTGCATGGAGTGCCTGTCAGTATCGTATCAGACCGAGACTCTAGATTTACGTCTCATTTTTAGAAGATCTTACAGGTGCGGTTGGGTATCGATTTGAGGTATTCCACCGCCCATCATCCACAGACGAACGATCAGACGGAAAGAGTAAATCAGATCATAGAAGATATAATCAGGTGTTATATTTTGGATCACGGTGGCGCTTGGGACAAGTGTCTCAGACTCATGGAGTTTGCGTAAAATAATAGTTATCAAGAGAGTCTACAAATGGTCCCGTTTGAGGCCTTATATGGGAGGCGTTGTAGAACTCCTTTATTTTGGGCTGAAGTTGGAGAGAGACCGTTGCTAGATCCAAAAGCCCTGGAAGAGATGAATTGTGTCGTGACTCATATTCGAGAAAAGATCCGTGTGGCACAAGAATGTTATGATAAATATGCTAATCAACGAAGGGTTGATCTGGAGTTCGCTGTTAGGGACATGATTTTTCTGAAAGTTTCTCTGATGTCAGGTGTTAAAAGGTTTGGAAGGAACCACAAGTTAGACCCCCGGTATGTGGGACCTTTTTAAATTCTTGAGCGCATCGGAGTGTCAGCTTATAAGGTGGAGTTGCATGATTACTTCCCTGTTGTCCATGATGTGTTCCCTGTGAGCCAGTTGTGGAAGTGTATACGTAATGATCGTCAATTCCTCGACTCGGTTCCCCAGATTCAGCCCAACCTTACGTATATGGAAGAACCCGTTAGTATTCTGGATTCTCAAGATCGAGTGTGTTGGATCCCTAGTTGATTTGGGCTAGGTTCACTGACTTAGGATGTGACTCATCATGTATGGCCAGGGTCAACTTGTGTCCTAGAGTCTAGGTCAAGTCCTTTGGCTCAACTCCAGATGGACCAGCTTTCAACAAGACCATCAGAGACTCCATCCTAACAAGTTTTCAAGACTAAGTAAAGTGAGTTCGACATTCGTCAAACTCAGCTCGACGAAAGGAGTTCTGCGCTCGACGATCGTGAGACAATTCTTGGTGCTGAGCTCGACGATCTGTGTTCTCTGTTCGACGAAGACTCAGTTTCTACATCAAGCCAAAGTCAGGAGAATCTCAAATTTTTCTATGTCCAGCTTCAAGCTTTGGTCGACGAATTGGATTCTAAGCTCGACGAACTTGGACCTCAAGTTCACAGCTTCTCAGGTCGACGAATGCTATACTCTCTCGACGATTTCTGGACTCAGATAATTTGTGTCGACACTTAGGGTTTGTGTCGACACCAAGATCGATTTGTGTCGACACCAAGATATCAGTCGACACCAACTTATGTCGACACCAGAGGATTTGTGTCGACACCAAGATCAATCTGTCGACACCAACTTTTGTCGACACAGCATTTCAATAGATGTAGAATGTTTTGCCTAAGTACAGAAATTATCTCAGCTCGACGAATTTGATTCTCAGCTCGACGAATGAAGACTGTCTGTTTGACGAATGAAGATTGTCTGGTCGACGAACTCTCTTAAGATCAGCTCGACGAACTCAAGTTCAACTCGACGAATACAAGTGCAGTTCGACGAATTATGTTCTTTGTTCGACGAATCCAGACTAGGTTTTCTTCAAGTTTCCCGTCCCGTTTCTTGGCGATGATTCCTGAACATTTAATGTCAGATCTTCTTGGAATGTTACTGTTAGAACGCGCATTGACTATGGACGATTACATGCTGTTTTTCCATGGGACAGTTAGGGAAATTATTGATTTTCGCTTCTTTCCAAAGCCGACTGCATTTACTGCTCGACATTCAAAAGTTTGAATGTTACTCAGTCAGAAAGACACAGTAAGAAAGAAAAGGATCAAACAGTGATAGAGGAACAGAAACTCAATACAACAAGCAATACACAATCATATAGGCACTCTGAGGTTGCAGAGAAGAACAATCATTCTCAAATCAAAAGTTCTTGACTGCAATCAGCCTTGACCAGAGAACATTTTCAAGAAGAAGAAGAAGAACAATCAAATTCAATCAAGAGTCTTCTTCTATCTATTCTCAGGATAACTTCAAAGGACAACAATTATTCATTCTGTCAAAGAAGTTCCTGAAGCATTTCTGGTCCAGGCATTCTAGGTCATTGAAGACCTATCAGTCTGAAGCAGTGCTCCAGCTTTCCTGACCAATTCAAGATCTCAGGGGGAGCAAGATCTGCTACAATCAATCCACAAGTCTTCTCTCTGATTGTTGATAGAGAAGACACTATCTCCTTCTTTCCAATTCCTGTACAAGGTTTTAAATCCCTTCAAAATTATTCTGGTTGCAAGTCTCCTTCCAAAAGACTTGAGGTTTGGTTTTTGAGCACCTGAACAAAATTTATTGGTGTCAGGCACCTGATCAAAAACCTGAGTGGATTCCCACCAGGGTGGTAGAAGAGTGGATGTACCCAGGTTGGGGAAGCACTATAAAATTCTTGTGTCGTCTAGATGCTCTTTTATTTTGTTTTCTGGTTGTGCTCTGTGATTATTCTGTGTTGATCTGTGTTTAGATAGTTGTTGTGCTTACTCTATTTTATTTGCTTCCCTGTTCACTTAGGAATACAACAAAAATTGTAAAAAGTTTTTAGTGAGCACCATACTCTATTCACACCCCCCTCTTGAGTATATCAGATCTAACCTGCACTTTCAATTGGTATCAGAGCCAGGTTGGTTAAAATACCACACCTTAGTGGTTGCACAGTCTAACACCTGAACCTAAAGATCCCTCTTGTTAGATCTGCTAGTTTGTTATTTGTTATTAGGTTTATTTCTTCACAGACATGGCTAAAAACAAAGATTATGCAAGCATCAGACCTCCAGTGTGCAACCTTAATAAGTTTGCCATCTGGAAGGCAAGAATTAGGTTATACATGAATTCTATTGATGAGGATATCTTTTCTGTTATCTTGACAGGAGTACCACCAGCACCTACAGCTTCTACAAGCACTTCAACAAACATGACTGCAGTTCGTCCTCCAGAGAACAATGAAGCCTACAAGAAAGCCAAGATGGCAGATGCTAAGGCAATGAATATCTTAGCCCAGACTATATCAGATGACATATTCCAGAAGGTGGCTGAGTGCACCTCAGCCAAGGTCATTTGGGATTCCCACAACCAAATGGTAGCTAGGTCTGCAGATGAAAGAAAGGACAGAAGATCCAATCTCATATCCATGTATGAGAACTTTAAAAATGATGAGAATGAATCAGTGGCAGACATGTATAACAGGATGAGCACAATCATCAATGAGCTCAAAACTCTAGATAAGGACATCACCTTGACAGATGTTAATGACAAGATATTGATGTGCTTCCCTAGCTCTTGGGATTCCAGAATCTGGCCAATTAAAGAAGCCAGAAGCCTCAATGAGATCTCAACTGAGTCTCTACTAGCCAAATTGAAGTCCTATGAGCAGCTGATAAAATCCAGAGAAGCAGTAGAACAGAAGGCAACTACTCCAGTTAGAAAGTAGCACAACATAGCCTTCAAAGCATCTGAAGAAAGTGAGACATCAACTTCAAATGAAGAGTTCATGAGCCTCTTTACCAAAAGATTCTACAAGATGACAAGGAAGGACTTCAGAAGGAAATCATCCAGACAAGATGATAAGCCCAAGTATGACAAGACACCAACCAAGGAGATGGTGTGCTTTGGGTGCAGAAAACCTAGACACTACATTTCAGAATGTCCAGAAAACCAGAAGAAGGACAAGAGCAGAGAAAAGGACTACAGGAGAAGACATAGCAGCAGACCCACTTCCATTAAATATAAAAAGAAGGACAAGGGATTTGTTGCTGAGACTTGGAGTGACACAGAAGAAGAAACATCTTCCTCCAGTTCAAGTGAAGAAGCGGAAGAAGCTAGATCCAAGGAGGTTTGCCTTATGGCAATTGATGCCTCCAGAAGTAATTCTGGATCAGAAGAAGATTCTGAAGATGAAGCTGCCTCAGACTCAGAGGCAGATCAGGTTATTTCTAGCTTTGACTTTAGTTCTGATTTATTTAAAGCTGAATTCAAATCTATGTGCCTAGACTTAATCAACTCAGAAAAGGAAATAAAAACTCTTAGAGAGAGATTAGGAAGTCTAGAATCAATTAATTCAGAAAACATTAAGCTAACAGTCCAATTAACCCTAGCAAATGAACAAATAATTAAACTAAAATCTGAATTATGTGAGGCCAAACAACTTGAGAAATCTCTCAATGGGAGAAGCCTCAAGCTTATGGACATCACAAGCACAGTGAATGCCAGATTAAATGGCAAGCTGGGCTTGGGTGCTTCATCAAGCTTACCCCCCATAGTTAAGAAAAATATTCTTTCAACCCCCATCAAGTTTATATTTGCAAAGGGAAAAGAAAAGTTAATAGACAAACCAATGTCAGAAAACAATCCTAGACCCATAGATAAGAGAAACAGAAATCTGAAAACAGCAAATAAAAACAAATTCGGCAGCATTCGTCGAACTCAGATCAACGAAATGTGGCCAGTTCGTCGAACCCAGATCGACGAACGCTGAATGCAAACTTCAGATATAATAATTCATCTAACTGCGATCGACGAACTGTGTATGGTTCGTCGAGCAGAGGTCGACGAACTTGGGGCACAGAAAATGACTACTGTCATTCTCTGAGCAGAGATCGACGATCTCATCCCTATTCGTCAAACTCTGGTCGACGAACTTACAACAATTCGTCGAACACAGAAAGATCAAACCTAAACCATTTCTCTTACAGATACTCTAAGCCAATTAATAAGACATTTAATCCAATAGCTGATTGGGTAATTCCACCTAGGAGATATCACCCCTTAGGGTATAAATCACAACCTGCTTTATCAGTTATATCTAGTTTTTTCATTCCAACCAAATCAAGGACCCAAGGTAAACTGGGTCAAAAACAAATAAATTGTTTTATGTGTAGGTGAAGACCTATCCAACATCAAACCAGCAATGGTATCTGGATAGTGGGTGCTCAAAGCACATGACAGGAAACAAGGAGAATTTCACATCCTTCAAAGCCAAACTTGGACCCAAAGTAATATTTGTGATTCAAACTTTGGACTAACAAAAGGATTTAGTGCAGTCCAGATTGGCTCAGTCATATTCAAGGAAGTAGCTTATGTGGAAGGACTGAAGCACAACTTAATCAGCATCAGTCAATTGTGTGATGAAGGCTACCAAGTGACTTTCAACAAATCCTCATGCAAAATTAAATTAGAGGACAAAATAACTGTGTTGACAGGTAAAAGGAAAGGTAACATTTATCTTGTAGATTTTCTTTTAACTAAGGTAGATATATGCTTGTTCAATTCTATTTGTAGACCTAATGAACTATGACATAAAAGATTAGGACATATAAACCTTAGAACCATTGCGAGGCTATCCAAGGACAATCTTGTTAGAGGATTACTTTCTGGCCCCTTCAAGAAGGAAGGACTTTGCAGGGCTTGTCAATTAGGCAAGCAAACCAAAAATAGCTTCAAGTCACTTAATAAGAGTGATTCACCTAGGATTTTGTATCTGTTACACATGGATCTCTTTGGACCCATTACAGTACAAAGCTTAGGAGGGAAATCATATACTTTAGTAGTTGTAGATGACTTCTCTAGATTCACATGGGTGTTCTTTCTGAGAAAGAAGTCTGATAACTTTAAGTGTTTGACAGAGTTTATCAAATGCATACAGAGTGAGTTCAATACTCACATTGCCCTTATCAGAAGTGATCATGGGACAGAGTTTGATTCTCTTCTTATGCAAGAGTTTTGTCAGAGTGAAGGGATCAGACACACTTTCTCAGCTCCTAGAACTCCTCAACAAAATGAGATAGCTGAAAGGAAAAATAGAACCCTTATTGAATCTGCTACTACATTATTGTCAGATGCTCACCTTCATCTATCCTTTTGGACAGAGGTAGTGAACACCTCCAACTATGTGTTGAATAGAAGTTTGATACATAAGCTGAAGGGCAAGACTCCCTATGAAGTACTCAAAGGGAAGAAACCTAATGTCTATTATTTTAAAATTTTTGGTTGCATTTGTTACATTCACAATAATGAAAAGAAATACATAGCAAAATTTCAAACTAAATCTGATGAAGGAGTGTTTCTGGGATACTCCATGATCAGTAAAGCTTATAGGGTGTATAACAAACCTACTCTTAAAATTGAAGAATCTGTTCATGTATCTTTTGATGAAGCTAACATGTCATATAAGGAGAAAGAGATTTCTACCAATAGCTTAGTGCAGGTACCTCAACTGTGTGAGTCTATGGATGGACTAAACCTTAACCAAGAGGTATTATACCATCCTACTCCATAGGTTGCTGAAGAAAGTGAAGAAGAAATTCAAGAGGAAGTGGCTGAACTTCTCTCAACAGCTAGTACCATTCCCCAAGAGGAATTAATTACAGAAGCTGTTGTTCAACCAACTCCACCAACTGATCTTGTCACACTTAGAGATCACTCCAGATCTCAACTGATTGGATACATTTCAGCAGGTGTATAGAGAAGGAATCAACTCAACCAAGACTTGATTCATGCCTGTTTTCTCTCTCAAATTGAACCTCTCACCATCCATGAAGCTGAGCAAGATCCCTAGTGGATCATTGCAATGCAAGAGGAACTAAATCAGTTTGAGAGATGTAGAGTTTGGGATTTGGTTCCAAGACCACATAACTACCCAGTTATTGGAACCAAATGGGTCTACAGGAACAAGTTGGATGCTCAAGGCAACATAGTGAGGATCAAGGCTAGGCTTGTTGCTCAAGGCTACATGCAAGAGGAAGGAATTGATTATGACCAAACCTTTGCCCCTATTGCAAGGTTAGAGGCCATAAGAATATTCCTTGCCTATGCAGCTCACAAGAGATTCAAGGTCTACCAAATGGATGTCAAGAGTGCATTTCTGAATGGAGTACTTCAAGAAAAGGTTTATATAGAACAACCTCCAGGTTTTATCTCTCCAATTCAACCCTCTTTTGTTTTTAAATTGCATAAAGCTCTCTATGGTTTAAAGCAAGCTCCAAGAGCTTGATATGAGACCCTAGCATGCTTTCTCTTAGAGCATAAATTTATAAGAGGAACCATATATAAAACACTTTTCACTATACATCATAAAGACCAAATTCTATTAGTACAAATATATGTGGATGACATAATTTTTGGGTCTACTGATCCCAAATTGTGCAAGAGGTTTGCTGACCTTATGCATTCTAAATTTGAGATGAGTACCATGGGTGAGCTTTCCTACTTCCTTGGTCTCCAAGTGAAGCAGCTCCCAGATGGTATCTTCCTCTCCCAAGCTAAGTATGCTAAAGAGCTTATCAAAAAGTTTGCGATGGGTGATGCTTCAGGGATGAAAACCCCTATGGCTACAAATGCTGTTGTGGATTCTGATGCAGCAGGGAAACCTGTAGATCAGAAAAATTATAGGGCAATTGTTGGATCCCTATTATACCTCACAGCTAGCAGACCTGATATAATGTTTGCCACATGCCTTTGTGCCAGGTTCCAAGTGAACCCTAAAGAATCTCACCTTATTTTCTTAAAAAGAATTTTGAGATATATAAAGAGTTGCCCTAGTCTAAGACTCTGGTATCCTGTAGAGTCAGAGTTTGAGTTAACTGGATACTCAGATGCTGACTATGCTGGATGTAGAGTGGACATGAAAAGTACCTCTAGAACATGCTAGTTCTTTGGTATGAGACTTGTCTCCTGGTTTTATAAAAAGCAGACATCTGTGTCTATATCAACTGTAGAAGCAGAATACATGGCTGCTGGTAACTGCTGTTCACAGATGTTATGGATACAAAATCAACTCTTAGACTATGATGTCAACTTAAATAATTCAACACTATTTTGTGATAATACTAGTGCTATTGCTATAGCAAAGAATCAAGTTCACCATTCTAGGACTAAACATATTGAAATAAGACATCATTTCATTAGAGATAATGTGGACAAAAAGAAAATTAACTTGATCCATATTCCTACAAACCTACAGAGAACAGACATTTTCACCAAGCCATTGGATGAGAAAACCCATCTGTTCTTTATAAATCAACTGGGAATGATTAATGGAGAAGAGTTAACCTAGTTTCTGTCTGCATTCGACGAATTTTCCAGAATTCGTCGAACGGAGTTCGACGAATTAGGGAAAGTTTGAGAGATTCTCATCGACCGGAGATCGATGAATTCTCTGTGTGTGGAAACAATTTTCATCAACCAGAGATCGACGAACTTTGCTTCAGAAGACATTTCGTCGAACGGAGTTCGACGAACTGTGTTCGATTCTTCTGGATGAGATCGACGAATTATTTGTCTATAATTTATTTCGTCGACCTCAGTTCGCAAAATTTCTCTTTTTCGTGGAACGGAGTTTGTCGATTCATATTCTGAAAATCTTATATCTAGGTTTTCTTCGACCTCCGTCCCGCGCTTTCAGTTCCTTTGCTCTTGATCGCCATTTCTCTCTATATTTTTCTTGCAGGTCATCAATGGCGATTCCAGCAAGCACGTTAGCAGCGATGAAGTTTGATACTGGGTTCGATATGGATTTCGATTCTTTTTAACATTCGGACCCCATCTTTCTGTATATCTTGGAATTATTGGAAGAACTTAATCTAAAGAATTTCATGACCAAGCGCATTAAACTACATGGAACTGAAATAAGAGAATGAGTATATACATCTACAATTTCTGAAGAAGATGTTTTGACCGGACATATTGGGAGCACTGTTGTTTCGTTGTCTCCCGCAATTCTGTCTGAGATTTTTGGTTTGGTGAATGGAGAAGACAATATAGACATGGATTCTGAATAGTTTGGTGATATGTTGAAGCTCATGGGTTTTTCAGGTAGCAACCCTAACAAACTGCTGAAGAAGCAACTGTCCGCTGCCTACCAATTTCTGGCAGACATTGTAGGGAAAGTGCTAATGGGAAAGCACTCAGCGCATGACTACATAACCCGGCACTAATTTTTGGTTATGTGCACTGTGGTGAATAAGAGAGGTGTCAACTATGGCACAATCTTCTTTGAATTGATAAGGAAAAAGAACAGCAAGAAGGAAGTCTGCTTTGGCAGAATTTTGGGAGTTTTTCTTCAAGAGAAGGCTGCTGAATGTATGGTCTCCCCGACCATCTTCATAAATGCCAGCAAGCGCCTCACATGCGCTCTATTTAGCAGGTGGGAGAGGACTATCTCTAAGCCCTCAAAGGCTTCTTACTCTTCCATCCAAACTTCTGAGAGCACAAGGGCTGTAAAGGCCACTCCCCTCCCTGCTGAAGAGGTCCCTCCATCTCAATCATCTCTTCCAGCACCCTTCCTCAACAGAAGCCTCCTCATGTGCCTACCCCTCCTTCATCTCCACATTCATTTTCCCCTCTACCAGCAAATCAACCATCCACCCCTCCAGCTTCACCTCAGGACACTCACATTCCTATACCTCCTCAGTCTCCTCTTCCCCCACACTTATCCATCATTCCATCTTACATCATACCCTCAGACACAATCATGCCAGATGCCCCCACTCCATCTGTAATTCCTCCTCCCATTCCATCCCCTTCCCCTTCCCCATTTAATCCATCTACCATCATCTCCCTGCACACTCCTCTCATCAAATCTCTCATCCAAGAGGCCATTACACCTCTTGTGACCTCCATCAATGCCTTACCTGCCCAGATCTCTATCATATCTGCTGCCCCCTCTTCATTTTGGGGCCTAGCTCTAGGTATTCCTGAACCTAGGCAGGGGGAGATACTTAGTGATGAAGTTACAGCAGATGCAGTTGCAGTAGTAGCAGCAGTCACAGCAGCAGTTCCCTCTCCAGCAGATGCAGATTCAGATGAGGATACATCAACTTTGACAGATTTTGATTCTGAAATGATTGAGTTAATTCAATTTATGGATACTGACATTGATTTGGATGAGTCAGTTGAACAAATAAAACCAATTGGTGATTTTTATTTAAATCCCACAGTGAATTTATCTGTTTTATTGAGTAATTTTGATACTGCACATATGCAATTCTTTCTAGTAGATTTTACTAAGCCAAGTTTGGTTATTGTACCTTATACCTCTCCAGCTAGTCCAGCAGTTGCTAAGAAACTCTGTGACAATTTTGCTCTCTCAGCTTCAGCCTCCATCTCGGCTTCTAGCCCAAAGGTCATTCCAGAAGATTCTTCAGTGCCAGTTTCAGCACCATATTTTGTTATGGATTACTCTCCCCTGCTAGATTTGGATGAGCTTATTCAGGCTGACATTGAAGAAGAAAATAGGATAGCAACTGAAAGCTCTCTCCCTATTGTTTCTGACTCCTGTGCAGTCCCCTCCTCCTCTATTGTTGAGATTCCAGTTCCTGAATCTTCTGCCCCTCCTCTAGAAAAAACAGTTATTTCTGATAAAGCATTGAAAGCTTTGGATGCTCTATATGACATCCCTCAGGGTTCTGAGTCTGAAGAAGATGATGATGATGACTCAGATGAAGATGATGCAAGTAAGAAAAAGAGATTATTGTCAACGAAGAGAAAGGCTCCTCCTCCTCCAGCTCCAAAGCCTAATCCCAATGCTGACATCCCTTACTACATCCTGCACAATGTAACTCCATAAAAGGGAATGCCTGCATGGCTGTGGCTCTCCAAAAACCAGCAGAAAGATAGAAAGAGAAGCAGAAAATATTCCCCTCCTCCAGTGCACAGATACAGGAAGGATCCTCCTCCTCCTCCTCCAGCAGCTGGTACCAGTGGCTCTAGCTCCCAGAGATCTGCCCCAGTGCAAACATACCAGAGACAATCGGGGAGATCTTTTGGAAGCAGCCAGCAGAGGCCATCCTCCTCAGGAAGTCAAAGTCAACAACATAAGCAGCAGTAGCAGCAACAAAGTTATGAAGTTCAAAAAGCTGAAGGTCCAAAGAGACCTCTCTCTCCTCCAATTCCTTTTGAAGATCCTGAAACTGCAAATACAGCAAGAATGGCTAGATACCAGGAATTGATTGGACTATCTTTAATAAATAAAGCCAAGGCTAAAGGTAAAGATATCTCTGGATTATCAACCATGTCAAAGTATAGAAAAGAAGAGCTGAAAAGGTTTTACAAAGGAAATAAATTGTTTAATGTTGATGATTATATGAAACTTCATCCAAAAGCAGTTGTCCCCAGAGCAACATCATTGAATATTATTGGGGTAGCTGACATGACTATGACAATAGCTCAAGCTCGAGATCCAAAGAGAGAAATCATTTTCAAGAAGACAGGAGTGCAAACATCAGAAGACAAACCTCAGCAGAAGAAGCCAAAGAAGTAATCTTTTTGTGTTATTTCATTTTCTATCTGTTTTTGTTTTTCAAACCATGCTATGTGTTTAAACAAAGCTGTGTATATATATATATCTGTTGCAAGTATTATAATTGTCTGCCAGATATATCTCTTTTCTTGCTTTGTTTTTCTGTTTTGAGTCTCTGTTAGTGACCTCATCCAAATAGGGGGAGATTGTTGGATCCCTAGTTGATTTGGGCTAGGTTCACTGACTTAGGATGTGACACATCATGTATAGCCAGGGTCAACTTGTGTCCTAGAGTCTAGGTCAAGTCCTTAGGCTCAACTCCAGATGGACCAGCTTTCAACAAGACCATCAGAGACTCCAGCCTAACAGGTTTTCAAGATTAAGTAAAGTAAGTTCGACGTTCGTCGAACTCAGCTCGACGAAAGGAGTTCTGCGCTCGACGGTCGTGAGATAATTCTAAGTGCTGAGCTCGATGATCTGTGTTCTCTATTCGACGAAGACTCAGTTTCTACATCAAGCCAAAGTCAGGAGAACCTCAAATTTTTCTAAGTCCAGCTTCATGCTTTGGTCGACGAATTGGATTCTAAGCTCGATGAACTTGGACCTCAAGTTCACAGCTTCTCAGGTCGACTAAGTCAGCTTCTCAGGTCGACGAATACTATACTTTCCCGATGATTTCTGGACTCAGAGAATTTGTGTCGACACTTATGGTTTGTGTCGACAACAAGATCGATTTGTGTCGACACCAGGATATGAGTCGACACCAGCTTATGTCGACACCAGAGGATTTGTGTCGACACCAAGATCAATCTGTCGAGAACAACTTTTGTCGACACAACATTTCAGCAGATGCAGAATGTTTTGCCTAAGTCCAGGACTTTTCTCAGCTCGACGAATTTGATTCTCAGCTCGACGAATGAAGACTGTCTGTTTGACGAATGAAGATTGTCTGGTCGACGAACTCTCTCAAGCTCAGCTCGACGAACTCAAGTTCAGCTCGACGAACACAAGTGCAGTTCGACGAATTATGCTCTTCGTTCGACGAATCCAGACTAGGTTTTCTTCAAGTTTCCCGTCCCGTTTCTTGGCGATGATTCCTGAACATTTAATGTCAGATCTTCTCGGAATGTTACCGTTAGAATGCGGATTGACTATGGACGATTACATGCCATTTTTCCATGGGACAGTTAGGGAAATTATTTATTGTCGCTTCTTTCCAAAGCCGACTGCAATTACTGCTCGACATTCAAAAGTTTGAATGCTCCTCAGTCAAAAAGACACAGTAAGAAAGACAAGGATCAAGCAATGATAGAGGAACAGAAACTCAATACAGCAAGCAATACACAATTAGACAGACACTCTGAGGTTGCAGAGAAGAACAATCATTCTCAAATCAAAAGTTCTTGACTGCAATCAGCCTTGACTAGAGAACATTTTCAAGAAGAAGAAGAAGAACAATCAAATTCAATCAAGAGTCTTCTTCTATCTATTCTCAGTATAACTTCAAAGGATAACAGTAATTCAATCTGTCAAAGAAGTTCCTGAAGAATTTTTGATCCTGGAATTCTAGGTCATTGAAGACCTATCACCCTGAAGCAGTGCTCCAGCTTTCCTGATCAATTCAAGATCTCTTGGGGAGCAAGATCTGCTATAATCAATCCACAAGTCTTCTCTCTGATTGTTGACAAAGAAGACACTATCACCTTCTTTCCAATGCCTGTACAGGGTTTTAAATCCCTTCAAAATTATTCTGGTTATAAGTCTCCTTCCAAAAGACTTGAGGTTTGGTTTTTGAGAACCTGAACAAAAGCTCATTTGTGTCAGACACCTGATCAAAAACATGAGTGGATTCCTACCAGGGTGGTAGAAGAGTGGATGTACCCAGGTTGGGGAACCACAATAAAATTCTTGTGTCGTCTTGTTGCTCTTTTCTTTTATTTTCTTGCTGTGCTCTGTGATTGTTCTGTGTTGATCTGTGTTTAGATAGTTGTTGTGCTTACTCTATTTTATTTGCTTCCCTGTTCACTTAGTAATACAACAAAAGCTGTAAAAAGTTTTTTGTGAGCACCATACTTTATTCACCCCTCCCCCCCCCTCTAGAGTATATCAGATCTAACCTGCACTTTCAGAGTGTTGTGGAGAAAGACCATCCCTATGGTTAAGGTTCTCTGGCAGAATCAAGACGTCGAGAGCGCGACGTGGGAATTGGAATCGTCGATGAGAGAATCTCATCCTCACCTCTTCCCTTAGTTCGGGTATGTCATCGAGTTATTGGTAATAACTGAGTTTTGTTTTGGGTTTGGTTTTGAGGTTGTGTTAAGTTTCAGGAGAAAACTTATTTTTAGGGGGTGTGACTGTAATGCCCCCGATTTTTTTTCTGATCTTTTTATTTGGTTTGTCGACGTCATGATTATGACGTAAGGGCATTACCCCCCCCCCCTTTTCGTTTTGATGTCGGCGCTGCACTGTTTGTGCGTTTTTGCGTCTTTTGGGTCTGTTTGACCAGTTTTTATGATTTTGTTGAGATTAGATATTTTCCTTGATTTAAGGATGAGTGAAAGTGCAAGTTAGATCTGATATACTCTAGAGGGGGGGGGGGTGAATAGAGTATGGTGCTTACTAAAAACTTTTTACAACTATTATTGTAAACCTAAGTGAAGAGGGAAGTAAATAATATAAAGTAAATATAAACACAGAGCAATCACAGATCACAGCCAAAAAACAAAAGAAAAACAAGCAACCAGAAGACACAAGGAGCTATAGTGGTTCCCTAATCAATGTGGGTACATCCACTCTTCTACCACCCTAGGTAGGAATCCACTGCAGGATGAGTTGATCAGGTGTCCTGGGCACCAATGGGTTTTGATCAGGTCCCCAAAAACTAAACCCTCAAGTCTTTTGGAAGGAGACTTGCAACCAGAATAATTTTGAAGGGATTTAAAACCCTGTACAGGAATGAGAGAGAGGGAGATAGTGTCTTCTTTGTGAACAGTCAGAGAGAAGACTTGTGGATTGATGTAGCAGCTCTTGCTCCCCCTGAGATCTTGAATTGGTCAGGAATGCTGGAGCACTGCTTCAGGGTGATAGGCCTTCAATAACCTAGAATGTCTGGACCAGAACTGCTTCAGGAACTTCTTTGATAGATTGATTTATTGTTGTCCTTTGAAGTTATCCTGTGAATAGAGAGAAGGAGACTCTTGATTGAATTTAGTTCTTCTTCTTCTTCTTCTTGAGAGAGTTCTCTGGTCAAGGCTGATTGCAGTCAAGAACTTTAGATATATATTTTTATTGTTCTTCTGCAACTTTTGAGTATCTTCTGTACTGTAATTTTTGAACTATGCCTAATTCTCTATTTTCTTGTGTCTGTCTCTGTGTCTATATCTGACTAAGGGATATTCAAACTTTTTGAATTGTCAAGAAGTAATTACAGTCGGCCTTGGAAAGAATCAGCCATCAATGACTTTCCTAACTGTCCCTTGGAAAAACGGTATGTAATTGTCCATAGTCAATGCGCATTCTAACGGTAACATTCCGAGAAGATCTGGCATTAAATATTCAGGAATCAGTGCCAAGAAACGGGACGGGAACCTTGAAGAAAACCTAATATGGATTCGTCGAATGAAGAACACATTTTGTCGAGCTGAACTTGTGTTTGTCGAGCTGATCTTGAGTTTGTCGAGCTGAGCTTGAGTTCGTCGAGCTGAACTTGATAGAGTTCGTCGACCAGATAATCTTCATACATCTGACAGAAATTCTTCATTCGTTGAGCTGAGAAACAGAATCGTCGACCTGAGAAAAGTTCTGGACTTGGACAAAATATATTGCATCTGCTGAAATGCTGTGTCGACATAAGCTGCTGTCGACAAATTGATCTTGGTGTCGACACAAATCCTCTGGTGTCGACAGAAGCTGGTGTCGACTGAAATCTTGGTGTCGACACAAGTTAGTGTCGACTGTAATCCTGGTGTCGACACAAGTTAGTGTCGACTGAAATCCTGGTGTCGACACAAGTTGACTGGTGTCGACACAAACCTTAAGTGTCGACACAGATTCTCTGAGTCCAGAAATCGTCGAGTAGAGATTATCATTCGTCGACCTGAGAGGCTGACTTCGTCGACCTGAGAAGCTGTGAACTTGATGTCCAAGTTCGTCGAGCTCAGAATATAATTTGTCGACCGAAGCTTGAAGCTGGACTTAGAAAAATTTGACGTCCTTCTGACTTTGGCTTGATGCAGAAACTGAATGTTCGTCGAATAGAGAACTTAGATCATCGAGCTCAGCACTACGAATTATCTCACGATCGTCGAGCGCAGAATTCCTTTCGTCGAGCTGAGTTCGATGAACGTCGAACTCACTTTACTTAGTCTTGAAAAACTTGGGAATCTGGAATCTCTGAGGGTCTTGATGAAAGCTGGTCCATATGGAGTTGAGCCTATGGTCTTACCTAGACTCTAGGACACAAATTGACCTTGGCTATACAATAGGGGTCACATCCTAAGTTAGTGAACCTAGCCCAAATCAACTAGGGATCCAACAATCTCCCCCTATTTGGGTGAGGTCACTAACAGAGACTCAAAACAAAAAAACAAAGCAAGAAAAGAAATATATCTGGCAGAGAAATATAACACATGCAACATATATATATATATATATATATATATATATATATATATATATATATATATATATATATATATATATATATATATATATATATATATCAAAGCTTTGCTTAACAGATAGCACAGTTTAAAAACAAATAACAGACAGAAATGAATCAACAAGAAAAGTTACTTCTTTGGCTTCTTCTGCTGAGGTTTGTCTTCTGCTATCTTTTATCCTGTCTTCTTGAAAATGATTTCTCTGTTATGATTTTGAGCTTGAGCCACTGTCATGGTCATATCAGCTGCCCCAATAATTTTCAATGAAGTAGCCCTGGGGACAACTGCTTCTGGATGAAGTTTCATATAGTCATCAACATTAAACAATTTGTTACCTTTATCAAATCTTTTCAGCTCTTCCTTTCTATACTTTGACATGGTTGAAAGACCAGAAATATCTTTTCCTTCTGCTTTGGCTTTATTTATCAAGGATAGACCAATCAGCTCTTGGTATCTAGCCATTCTTGCTGTATTAGCAGTCTCTAGATCTTCAAAAGAAATTTGAGGGGAGTCTGGCTTCTTTGGGCTTTCAGCTTTTTGTACTTTGGAACTTTGTTGCTGCTGCTGCTTATGTTGTTGACTACCTGAGGAGGATGGCCTCTGCTGGCTGCTTCCAGAAGATCTCCCAGATTGTCTTTGATAAGTTTGCATTGGGGCAGATCTCTGGGAGCTAGAGCCACTGGTACCAGCTACTGGAGGAGGAGGAGGAGGGTTCTTCCTGTATCTGTGCACTGGAGGAGGGGAGTATCTCCTACTTTTCTTTCTATCTTTCTGCTGGTTTTTGGAGAGCCACATCCATGCTGGCATTCCCTTATATGGAGTCACATTATGCAGAATGTAGTAGGGAGTGTCTGCAGTGGGATTTGGCTTGGGAGGAGGAGCAGCCTTTCTCTTCTTTGCCAACAATCTCTTTTTCCTGCTAGCTGCATGCTCATCAGAATCAATTTCATCATCAGATTTTGAATCCTGAGGGGTATCATACAATGAATCCAAAGCTTTTATATCTTTATCAGAAATAACACCCTTTGCTGGAGGAGGGGCAGAAGGTTCAGGAATGGGAGTATCAATAACAAAAGAAGAATTATCTGTATAAGATTCAGAAACAAAGGAGACAGAGCTATCAGCTACTGCCATATTCTCTTCTTCAATGTCTTCCTGAATAAGCTCATCTAGAGTAGGCATTGGAGAGTCATCCATAATAAAGTCTGGTGCTGAAACTTGCACTGGAGTATCTTCTGGAATGACCTCTGGGCTGGAAGCTGAGAAGGAGGCTGAAGCTGAGAGAGCAAAATTGTCACAGAGTTGCTTGGCAACTGCTGGACTGGCTGTAGATGTATAAGGTACCATAGACAAATAAGGCTTAGAGAAATCTGCTGAAGGGAAATTCATATGTACAGTAACAAAACTTCTCAACAAAACTGATAAATTCACTGTGGGATTTAAATAGAAATCACCAACATGAGTTATTTGAGCAACTGACTCATCCAGATCAATGTCAGTATCCATAAATTGAATTAACTCAGACATCTCAGCATCAAAGTCTGTCAAAATTGTGATATCTTCATCTGAATCTGAATCTGCTGGAGAGGGAACTGCTGTGACTGCTACTGCTGCTGCTGTATCTGCATTTACTGCAACTTCATCACAGAGCATCTCCTCCTGCCTGGGTTCAGGAAGACCTAGAGACAGGCCCCTAGATGAAGAGGGGATAACATATAGAAGAGAGATCTGGGCAGATAAGGAATTGATGGAGGTCACAAGAGGTGTAATGGCCTCTTGGATCAAGGATTGGATAAGAGGGGTGAGCAAGGAAATGAGGGTAGATGGATCAAATGGGGAAGGGGATGGAATGAGAGGAGGAATAACAGATGGAGTGGGGGCATCTTGCATGATTGCATCTGAAGGTATATCATAAGATGGGATGGTGGATAAGTGTGGGGGAAGAGGAGACTGAGGAGGTGTAGGAATAGGAATGTCCTGAGGGGAATCTGGAGGAGTGGGTTGATGATCAACTGGTAAGGGGGAAGATGGAGGTGGAGATGGAATTTTTGTCAGGTCAAGTGGTGGGGATGAAGGAGGGGTAGGTACATGAGGAGGCTTCTTTAGAGGAAGAGGTGCTGGAATAGATGGTTGAGATGGAGTAACCTCTTCAACAGGGTGGGGAGCGGCCTTTACAGCCCTTGTGCTCTCAGAAGTTTGGAGGGAGGATGAGGAAGCCTTTGAGGGCTTGTAGATGGTCCTCTCCCATCTGCCAAACAGAGCGCAAGTGAGGCGCTTGCTGGCGTTTATGAAGATGGTCGGGGAGACCATACATTCAACAGCCTTCTCTTTGAGGAATATACCCAATATTCTGCCAAAGCAGACTTCCTTTTTACTATTCTTCTTCTTGATCAATTCAAAGAACACTTTACTCCAATCAACTTGTCGCTTATTCACTACTGCACATATTATCAGAAATTGGTGACGGGTGATATAGTCGTGAGCAGAGTGCTTGGCCATCAGAATCTTTCCCGTAATATCTGCCAAAAATTGATAGGCGGCGGATAATTGCTTTTTCAACAACTTATTAGGGTTGTTCCCAGAGAAACCCATTAATTTCAGCATATCACTGAATTCTCCAAAATCCATTTCCATATTGTCTTCTCCATTCACTAAGCCAAATATTTCAGAGAGAACTGCGGGAGAGAGGGAAACAACAGCGTTCCCTATATTGCCGGTCAAAGTATCTTCGTCAGAAACAGTAGATGTATATACCCATTCCCGTATTTCTGTTCCATGAAGTTTGATGCACCTGATCATGAAGTCCTTTAAACTGAGTTCTTCCAATAGTTCTAGGATGTATAGAAAGATGGGGTCAGAATGTTGAAACGACTCAAAGTCCATGTCGAAACCGCTGCCAAACTTCATTGCAACCAAAGCACCTGAAGGAATCGCCATTGATGTCCTGCAAGAAAAATACAGAGAGAAACGACGATCAAGAGCAAGGGAACTGAAAGTGCGGGACGGAGGTCGAAGAAAAACCTAGATATAGGATTCTCAGAATATGAATCGACAAACTCCGTTCCACGAGAAAGAAACATTCTTCGAACTGAGCTCGACGAAATAAATTATAGACAGATAATTCATCGATCTCTTCCAGAAGAATCGAAAACAGTTTGTCGATCTCCGTTCGACGAAATGTCTTCTTGAAGAAAAGTTCGTCGATCGCTGGTCGACGAAAGTTGTTTCCCCACACAGAGAATTCATCGATCTCCGTTCGACGAGAATCTATCAAACTTTCAATAATTCGTCGAACTCCGTTCGACGAACTCTGGAAAATTCATCGAATGCAGACAGAAACTAGGTTAACTCTTCTCCATCAATCATTCCCAGTTGATTTATAAAGAACAGATGGGTTTTCTCATCTGAAGGCTTGGTGAAAATATCTGCTCTCTGTAGATCAGTAGGAATGTGAATCAAGTTAATTTTCTTTTTGTCCACATTATCTCTAATGAAATGATGTCTTATTTCAATATGTTTGGTCCTAGAATGGTGTACTGGATTCTGTGCTATAACAATAACACTAGTATTATCACAAAATAAAGTTGAATTATTTAAGTTGACATCATAATCTAAGAGTTGGTTTTGTATCCATAGCATTTGTGAACAGCAACTACCAGCAGCTATGTATTCTGCTTCTATAGTTGATGTAGACACAGATGTCTGCTTTTTACAAAACCAGGAGACAAGTCTCATACCAATGAACTGGCATGTTCCAGAGGTACTTTTCCTGTCCACTCTACATCCATCATAGTCAGCATCTGAGTATCCAGTTAACTCAAACTCTGACTCTGAAGGATACCAGAGTCCTAGATTAGGGCAACTCTTTATATATCTCAAAATTCTTTTTAAGAAAATAAGGTGAGATTCTTTAGGGTTCACTTGGAACCTAGCACAAAGGCATGTGGCAAACATTATGTCAGGTCTGCTAGTTGTTAGGTATAATAGGGATCCAACAATTACCCTATATTTTTTTTGATCTACAGGTTTTCCTGCTGTATCAGAATCCACAACAGCATTTGTAGCCATAGGGGTTTTCATCCCTAAAGCATCACCCATCCCAAACTTTTTGAAAAGCTCTTTAACACACTTAGCTTGGGAGAGGAAAATACCATCTGGGAGCTGCTTCACTTGGAGACCAAGGAAGTAGGAAAGCTCACCCATGCTACTCATCTCAAATTTTGAATGCATGAGGTCAGCAAACCTCTTGCACAATTTAGGATCAGTTGACCCAAAAATAATGTCATCCACATATATTTGATCTAACAGTATTTGGTCCTTATGATGTCTAGTGAAAAGTGTTTTATCTATGATTCCTCTTGTAAATTCATGCTCTAAGAGAAAGCTTGCTAGGGTCTCATACCAAGCTCTTGGAGCTTGCTTTAGACCATAGAGAGCTTTATGCAATTTAAAAACAAAAGAGGGTTGAGTTGGAGAGATAAAACTTGGAGGTTGTTCTACATAAACCTCTTCTTGAAGCACTCTATTTAGAAATGTACTTTTGACATCCATCTGGTAGACCTTGAATCTCTTGTAAGCTGCATAGGCAAGGAATATCCTAATGGCCTCTAACCTTGCAACAGGGGAAAAGGTTTGGTCATAGTCTATTCCTTCCTCTTGTCTGTAGCCTTGAGCAACAAGCCTAGCCTTGTTCCTCACTATGTTGCCTTGAGCATCCAACTTGTTTTTGTAGACTCATATGGTTCCAATAACTGGGTAGTTATGGGGTCTTGGAACCAAATCCCAAACTTTACATCTCTCAAACTGATTGAGTTCCTCTTACATTGTAATGATCCAGTGGGGATCTTGCTCTGCCTCATGTATGGTGAGAGGTTCAATTTGAGAGAGAAAACATGCATGCATCAAGTTTTGGTTGAGTTAATGCCTTGTCTGTACACCTACTGAGATGTCTCTAATTACTTGAGATCTGGAGTGATCTCTAAGTGTGACAAGATCAGTTGGTGGAGTTGGTTGAGCAACAGCTTCAATATTTAATTCTTCTTGGGGAATGATACTAGCTATTGGGGGAAGTTCAGCCACTTCCTCTTGACTTTCCTCATCACTATCTTCATCATCCTGTGGAGTGGGATGGTGTGATACCTCTTGGGTAAGGTTCAGTCCATCCATAGACTCATACAGTGGTGGAACCTGCAAAGAGCTTATGATAGAAATTTCTTTCTCCTTGTATGACATTTTAGTATCATCAAAAGATACATGAACAGATTCTTCAATTTTAAGAGTTGATTTATTATATACCCTATAAGCTTTACTGATCATGGAGTATCCTAGAAACACTCCTTCATCAGCTTTTGCTTGAAATTTTGCTATGTATCTCTTGTCATTATTGTGAATGTAACAAATACAACCAAAGATTTTAAAATAATCTACTTTAGGTTTCTTCCCTTTGAGTAATTCATAGGGAGTCTTGCCCTTCAGTTTATGTATTAAACTTCTATTCAACGTATAGTTTGAGGTGTTCACTACCTCTGCCCAAAAGGTTAGAGGAAGATGAGAATCTGACAACAATGTAGTAGCAGATTCAATAAGGGTTCTATTTTTCCTTTCAGCTACCCCATTTTGTTGAGGAGTTCTAGGAGCTGAGAAAGTGTGCCTGATCCCTTCACTTTGACAAAACTCTTGCATAAGAAGAGAATCAAACTCTGTCCCATGGTCACTTCTGATCAGGGCAATGTGAGTGTTGAACTCAGTCTGTATGCATTTGAGAAACTCTATCAAACACTTAAAGTTATCAGACTTCTTCCTCAGAAAGAACACACAAGTGAATCTAGAGAAGTCATCTACAACCACTAAAGTATAAGATTTCCCTCCTAAGATTTGTACTGTAATGGGTCCAAAAAGATCCATGTGTAACAGATACAAAATCCTAGGTGAATCACTCTTACAAGTGACTTGAAATTATTTTTGGTTTGCTTGCCTAATTGACAAGCCCTACAGAGTCCTTCCTTCTTGTAGGGGCCAGAAGGTAGTCCTCTAACAAGGTTGTCCTTGGATAGCCTAGCAATGGTCCTAAGGTTTATATGTCCTAATCTCTTATGCCACAATTCATTAGGTCTACTAATAGAGTTAAACAAGCAAATATCTACTTTAGTTGAAAGAAAGTCTACTAAATAGATGTTACCTTTCCTTTTACCTGTCAACACAGTTGTGTTGTCCTCTAATTTAATCTTGCATAAGGATTTGCTGAAAGTCACTTGGTAGCCTTCATCACATAGTTGATTGATACTGATCAAGTTGTGCTTCAGTCCTTCCACATAGGCTACTTTATTGAATGTGTCTGTGCTAATCTGGACTGCACCATATCCTTTTGTTAGTCCAAAGTTTGAATCACCAAATATTACTTTGGGTACAAGCTTGGATTTGAAGGATGTGAAATTGTCCTTGTTTCCAGTCATGTGCTTTGAGCACCCACTATCCAAATACCATTGCTGGTTTGATGTTAGATAGGTCTTCACCTGCACATAAAACAATTTACTTGTTTTTGACACAGTTTACCTTGGGCCTAGGTTGATAACCTTTGAATTCAGAAATAAAAGACATTCCTAGTTGACTCTTATAGCCTTCAGGATGATATCTCCTTGGAGGTATTATCCATTCAGTATAAGGGTTAAATCTTTGGGATGAAGAACCTCTAGGATTGAACTTTGATTTGCCTTTGAAAGAGTTTTCAAAACTCTGAGCTCTGTTCGACGATCTCTGAGCTGAGTTCGACGATCTTGGGTCAGATCGTCGAGCTCCGCTCAAAGATCGACCATGCTAGAGTTCAGGGTTCAGAGTTCGTCGACCTGAGTTCGATGATTTAGCCAGAGATTGTTGAGCTCCATTTGGCGATCGTCGAGCTCTGTTCGACGAATTCTGTTGAACTTTGGTTTTCTTAGGTAGATCAGAATTCATCCTACCTACCTCTACAACTCCCTTGCCTTTATCAGAGATAAACTTGATTGGGGTTGATAATACTACAGGTTGGCTAGATGAAGCACCCAAGCCCAGTGTACTGTTGAATCTTGAGTTCACTGTGCTTGTGATGTCCATTAGTTTGATACTTCTCCCATTGAGGGATTCTTCAAACTTCTTGGCCTGTGATAGTTCACTTTTCAGTGAGGCTATCTGCTCCCTACAACATTCCAACTCCTCAGAGAGTTTGAGGTTATCTGATTTTAAGGTACTTTGTTCAGATAGTTGATTTCTGAGAGAAATAATTTCTTTTTCAGATTTCAATAGATCCAAACAAAGTGCGTTAAACTCACATTTAAAGTCCTCTGAATTGAAATCAAATGAGTCTATTAGCTGGTCCTCTTTAGATTGAGTCTCTGATTCAGATTCTGACTCTTCTGCATCAGAATTTTGTTGTGAGGCATTGATAGCCATCATGCAAAATTCTTTTTCTTCAGCATCATCTTCATCATCACTTGAGCTGGATGAAGCTTCAGATTCTTCTTCTGTCTCACTCCAAGATTTAGGTACAAACCCCTTCCTGGTGTGTTTGTTCTTGCTGGAGGAGGGTTTGTCATTGTTGTTCTTCTTGAAGTCTTTATCTTTTCTTCTATCCTTCCTGTCCTTATACTGATTTTCTGGACAGTCAGACACCATGTGGCCTGGTTTCCTGCATCCAAAGCAAATAATCTCTTTGTTATTTGATTTGTCATACCTTGGCTTGTCATGCCCTCTAGAAGACTTTTTCCTGAAATCTTTCCTGACCATTTTATAGAATCTTTTGGCCAGTAGGCTTAGCAGCTCATCATTGCCTGTGACTTTGTCTTCAGGCTGATCTTCAATAGCTTTGAAAGCTATTGACTTCTCTTTTCTGACTGCTGGTGAAGCAGCCTTCTGCTCTTATTCTCTATTCTTGATGAGCAGCTCATAAGACTTGAGCTTGCCCAAGAGAGCTTCAGTTGTGATCTCATTTAGGCTTCTGGCATCCTTGATTGGCCAGATCCTTGAGTCCCAAGTGCTTGGGAAACACATTAGGATTTTATCATTTAGCTCAGTCAATGAGATCTCCTTGTCCAAAGTTTTCAGCTCATTGACTATGAGACTGAGTCTATTATACATGTCTACTACTGACTCAGCTTCTCCTTTCTTGAAATTCTCATACTGGGTTATGATATGAGATCTTCTATCTTTTCTCTCATCAGCAGATCCTAAAACTATCTCAGATAGCTTGTCCCAGATGTCCTTTGCTGAGTTGCATTCAGCTACTTTTTGGAATATTTCATCAGACATAGTCCGAGCTAAAATGTTCATAGTCTTTGCATCTGCAACTTTCCATTTCTTGATTTCAGCATCTATTCCTGAAGGAGGTGGAATGACACTTGTACTTGTATTTTCTGAGGGTCTTGGACACACTGTCAAAACAGAATTGAAAATGTCTTCATCAATAGAGTTCATATACAGTCTAATTCTTGCCTTCCAAAGTGCAAACTTAGATAGATTGCACATTGGAGGTCTGGTGCTAGCATAATCTTTGTTTTGGGCCATGTTCTGTGAAGAAATAAATCACAAAAAACTTAAACAAGCAGATCAAACTAGAGGGATCTTTGGGTTCAGGTGTTAGCCTGTGCAACCACTAAGGTGTGGTATTTTCAACCAACCTGGAAGATGTGGTATTTTTAACTAACCTGGAAGATGTGGTATTTTAACCAACCTCACTCTGATACCAATTGAAAGTGCAAGTTAGATCTAATATACTCTAGAGGGGGGGGGGGTGAATAGAGTATGGTGCTTACTAAAAACTTCTTACAACTGTTGTTGTAAACCTAAGTGAACAGGGAAGTAAATAATATAAAGTAAATGTAAACACAAAGCAATCACAGATCACAACCAGAAAATAAAAGAAAAACAAGCAACCAGAATACACAAGGAGCTATAGTGGTTACCCAATCAATCTGGGTACATCCACTCTTCTACCACCCTAGGTAGGAATCCACTGCAGGACGAGTTGATCAGGTGTCCTGGGCACCAATGGGTTTTGATCAGGTCCCCAAAAACCAAACCATCAAGTCTTTTGGAAGGAGACTTGCAACCAGAATAATTTTGAAGTTATTTAAAACCCTGTACAGGAATGAGAGAGAGGGAGATAGTGTCTTCTCTGTCAACAGTCAGAGAGAAGACTTGTTGATTGATGTAGCAGCTCTTGCTCCCCCTGAGATCTTGAATTGGTCAGGAATGCTGGAGCACTGCTTCAGGGTGACATGCCTTCAATGACCTAGAATGCCTGGATGAGAACTACTTCAGGATCTTCTTTGACAGATTGATTGATTGTTGTCATTTGAAGTTATCCTGTGAATAGAGAGAAGAAGACTCTTGATTGAATTTAGTTGTTCTTCTTCTTCTTCTTGAGATATTTCTCTGGTCAAGGCTGATTGCAGTCAAGAACTTTAGATATATATATATTTTTGATTGTTCTTCTGCAACTTTTGAGTATCTTCTGTACTGTAATTTTTGAACTCTGCCTAATTCTCTATTTTCTTGTGTCTGTCTCTGTGTCTATATCTGACTAAGGGATATTCAAACTTTTTGAATTGTCGAGCAGTAATTACAGTCGGCCTTGGAAAGAATCAGCCATCAATGACTTTCCTAACTGTCCCATGGAAAAACGACATGTAATCGTCCATAGTCAATGCGCATTCTAACGGTAACATTGCAAGAAGATCTGGCATTAAATATTCAGGAATCAGCTCCAAGAAACGGGACGGGAACCTTGAAGAAAACCTAATCTGGATTCATTGAACGAAGAACACATTTCGTCGAGCTGAACTTGGGTTCGCCGAGCTGAGCTTGAGTTCGTCGAGCTGAGCTTGAGTTTGTCGAGCTGATCTTGATAGAGTTCGTCGACCAGACAATCTTCATACATCTGACAGACATTCTTCATTCGTTGAGCTGAGAAACAGAATCGTTCGACCTGAGAAAAGTTCTAGACTTGGACAAAATATCCTGCATCTGCTGAAATGCTGTGTCGACATAAGCTAGTGTCGACAGATTGATCTCGGTGTCGACACAAATCCTCTGGTGTCGACAGAAGCTGGTGTCGACTGAAATCCTGGTGTCGACACAAGTTAGTGTCGACTGAACTCCTGGTGTCAACACAAGTTAGTGTCGACTGAAATCCTGGTGTCGACACAAGTTGACTGGTGTCGACACAAACCCTAAGTGTCGACACAGATTCTCTGAGTCCAGAAATCGTCGAGTAGAGATTATCATTCGTCGACCTGAGAGGCTGACTTCGTCGACCTGAGAAGCTGTGAACTTGAGGTCCAAGTTCGTCGAGCTCAGAATATAATTCGTCGACCGAAGCTTGAAGCTGGACTTAGAAAAATTTGACGTCCTTCTGACTTTGGCTTGATGCAGAAACTGAATGTTCGTCGAACAGAGAACTTAAATCGTCGAGCTCAGTACTACGAATTGTATCACGATCGTCAAGGGCA
Source organism: Platanthera guangdongensis (assembly GCA_039583875.1). NCBI lineage: Eukaryota > Viridiplantae > Streptophyta > Magnoliopsida > Asparagales > Orchidaceae > Platanthera > Platanthera guangdongensis. Next base: position 98,510,736 of record CM077158.1, on the reverse strand, counting down.
GAATTCCTTTCGTCGAGCTGAGTTCGATGAACATCAAACTCACTTTACTTGGTCTTGAAAAACTTGTGAGTCTGGAGTCTCTGAGGGTCTTGATGAAAGCTGGTCCATCTGGAGTTGAGCCCAAGGACTTAACCTAGACTCTAGGACATAAATTGACCCTGGCTATACAAGAGGGGTCACATCCTAAGTCAGTGAACCTAGCCCAAATCAACTAGGGATCCAACAATGAGGTCTTTGAGACTTTGGTTTTGTCTAGCTTTGTTGCAATGCGAGCATTTTGGAGTCTCGACGCGTGTTTGGACCCTTATGGTGAGTTTCTTTTGCTTGTGTAAGCTTTTGATGATGGTGTCTCAAGAATGGTACATCAGATTCTAGGTTTGTCGTCGCCGTTGAATTCGTTTAATTCGGCATGTTTGGGCCTTTGTTTTGAACTCTCGGTTACTTGTTCCACAATTTGAACCTGATTATTCCTGTGGATATTATACAAGTTGTGTGCCTTGTTCTAATTTTTGGACAGCCCTTTTGATTCTCATGAAGACCCTTGTAGGGCTATTTTTCTACGTCAATCAGAGACAGTCGACATTATTTTTATGGCACTGTTCTGAGCTCGATGATTGTCGAGCGGAGCTCGACGAAGCGTCAAGCTGAGCTCGATGAATGTCGAGCGGTTCTGGAATTCTGGGTTTGACTAATCTTGCAAAATTCATTGAACAGAGTTTTCTTTTGTGTTCGATGAATGTCGAGCGGAGCACGACGAAGCGTCGAGCAGATTTTTGTCCTTCCTGCTTATTTTCGAGAAGTCCTTTCTATACTCGAGTTCCGCCTGGTCGTTCTCGAGTGGTGCTCCTCTGTTCCCGGGATTTTGCTGACTTGTTCTCGAGAACAGTTTCATTTCTCTCAAGAACAGTTTCATTTCTCTTGAGAACAACTTTTTTTCTCAAGAACAGCCTTTTCTTCTTGAGATCAGCCCATTCTTCTCGAGAACTGCTTCTGTGTTCTCGAGAGCAAATTCTTCTTCTCGTGAACAACTCCTGTGTTCTCGAGAATAATCCTTCTTCCCGCGAGCAAATTCTTCTTCTCAAGAACAATTTCTGTGTTCTCGAGAGCAGCCACTTCCTTCTCGAGAACAATTGTTGTGTTCTCGAGAGCAACCTCTTTTCTCGAGATGTCTGTTTCACCCAAACCCGATCTGTTTTGCTTATGTACCGATTAACCTAATGATTACCCTTAATATATATACCTATTTCTTTCCCTTCCTCACTCTGGACCGACTTTCCTTTTCATCTCTCGAACCAAAGGCATGAGAAAGAGTTTTCTGTGATTCTTCGGGTGGTCGTAGACTGTGCTCCGGCGCTCAAAATTCCCAACCGATCACAGATCCGGAAAGCTCTCGGCGAGAGCTTCGTCATCGTGGTAATATCTTCCCCTTTTCTTGAGATTTTCTCACTTGGGTTTTGGCCCTAACTCTGATTTCTGGTTGTTTTTGTTAGATTTCGACTTCTCTCGCCTTCTCTAGCCCCGATCTACGTCAAGGAGTGATTTTGGACATCTTTCTTCTATAAAATCAAGGCAAGTGATGGTTTCCTTTTTCACTTCCCTTCTTTACCCTAAATTTTTTGGTAAGAATTTCTTCCTGCATGTGTTTATGATTATTGAATTAATTTAATGATGTGTCATGCCGATGTGATATCTTGACTAATTGTAATTATAATCATCATGTTCTTGATTTTGCTATCTAGCCGGGTAAAGGTTATACGTTCTGATGATGTGATTAAATCCAACTTATATTTCTGATCCGTAATTTTCGTGTAGAATGCGTTAGAGTTTGTTTAGGATTGTTAGTTCTTCCTAAAGGTTGATCAACCGCTTCTAATCTAGAATTGTTTAGTAGAATGCGATGTGCCATTGTTGACTTGAGATTTCTATCATGGTTTTCTTCTTCGTGGCAATGTCGTGGGGCGAGACAAACCGCCAGGCCCCGATTGGGTCGTGGTGTGCCTCTGAGCTCTAAACCTGGATCGTTACGGGGTTTTACTTCCGGGTTTTCTCTTTGTTGCGGGTGTTATTAGTGGGTGAATCCACCACCGCAACGTTTGATCTCCCTGTTAGCACATTGTGGGGATCTACCGGGTTTTTGGACATTTTGGTGTATGGTGGAGTATCCAGTCTCCCCCGCTTTTAGACGGATGAATTGTCTTTGGGGTTGGCCACCCGCCCATTTTGGTTTTTTTGGTGGAGTTGACCACAGGTGACTAGTAGGGGTTTGTTCTTCTTCCTGATGACTTAATCTTGACCATTTTCCCCTTGTAGCCTTGTGCGTTTGGGGTACACTTGTTGTACGTGATGCTTCACGTAAGTATTCTCTTTTACTTTTGTACCTTACTGCTGTGCTTATTTATGTATCTTTCCATTGGTCTCGGGTTGGTACCCCTTGACTTTTGTACTTATGGATTTCTTTTTGCCATCACTTGTACTTTCTTGCTGAGGTGTTCTTATAACGCCCCGAAACCCAAAAGAGCGATGGGAGGCATTTTGAGCCAAGTCTGGGACTTGGTAGAGGTCACACGACCTGGGACACGGGCGCGTCCTAGGGTGTGTTGTGCTCGGGTTCGACGATGGTTGTGTGGTCGACGAAATTGCAGTCGTCGATCGTTGAACAACGAACACGGCTTGAGACACGGGCGTGTCCCAGACCTTGTCCTACTCGGGTAGTTGGCCTAGTTATGCCGGGGGAGAAACACTGCCTGGAGCCCAGGCGTGTTCGGGCCTGACACGGGCGTGTCCAATTCGACACGGGCGTGTTGAATGCTCATGTTCTCCTCGGGTTGGTGGTGGTCCTGTGTCGATGGAGGAACAAGGCCCAGCTATACGGGCATGTACTGGATGACACGGGCGTGTCAAGCCTAACACGGGTGTATCAAGAGCCCGTGTTATTTTCGGGATGTGACGGTTTAGGCGTCAAATTGGGCACACGACCTTGGACACAGGCGTGTCACAAGCCGTGTTCGACCCATGTTTTGGATTTTGAGCCTGAATTGTGGCCGTCCGTTTCCTTATTTTGGAATCCCACGACTCAGGGTTGTTCTTGCTAGGATATACCCGACAATAGGGCTTAGAAACCGTCATTCTATTTGGGTTTTCTCTTTCTAAAGTTCTAGAGAGAGGGGAGAGCAAGGAAGAAGAAGGAAGTGAGATCCAGCCGCCGGTGGAGCTACGGAGCCCCAAATCGCAAACCGAGTTTGGATCTACGGAGGTGAGGACGTAGCGATGCTTTTCATCCGCATAGATCTTCGTGGCGCCGAAGAAGAATTCTAGGGTAACGATTCTCATCTTGGACATGTGAAGTCCTCTTTTCCATTGCATAGGAAGCCTGCTCTCTCGAGTTTGTGGTGAGTGTGAGGTGTTCCTTTGGGTAGACATGAATAGTCCCTATTGTTTTGCATGTAGAGTCCGTAATCGAGAAAGGGACATAGACATGATGTGTGAAGCATACCCAGACAAGTTGGTATGGATCGGTGATGTTGCATTGCATGAATGGCCGGAGAAGACTCCGCATAGTTGTTTGTTTTTCGGGTTTTTTACGTGGTAGATTTCAATAGGGAGCCTTGGGGACTAACTCCAAGGTACACCCAGAAAACTAGACAGATACGTGATTCTGCCAACTTGGTGGCCTGGGAGCCAACTTGTACATAACTGGGTTATGTAAAGTGTGTGATTAAATTGGGACTCGGGGAAGCTTGACCCGCGCAGACGGCTTAAATTGACGTTACGGTGTGAGCAATGGGTTAGGCGGAACCGTACCCGCTCTATGTGGTTCGGTTGGAGAGACCTGAGGTACGTGGTACTCTCCGTTGGCATAGATGGAGGGTCTTAGGCAGTGGCTAGAAAGACCATAATGCTCACAAGAAATTGTCATCCAAGGGGCGGTGGTGAGACCGCGGACTTTGACCGGGTTCACCGAGAATGTGTGATGAATTGTAAATATACCTATTTTTATGTACATTACTTAAGTCGTTTTCATTTATTTTTGTCATTTTTACTTGTTTTTATTCAATAAAATGCTCCTATTTTTGTAAATATTTTACTAACTTGTTTTATTTTATTTTTCAGGAAAAAAATAAAAATCTGCAAAAAATTGCCAAGTCATGGCCAGGCCGTGATTCATCAAACCCATGGAATCAGCGAATTTTAAAGAGAAATATCCGGTCGACGATTTCTGATCGACGAATTCCGATCGACGATTTCAGCTCGACTTTCCGTTCGACGATCATCGACACCCCCCTACACGCCCAGAGTCACGCCCGTGACCTAGGGCGTGACACATCTTCCCACTTGACGAAATTCTGCTCGACAATTTCCGCTCGACAAACTCGCGCTCGACGATTCTCCTGCAGCTCGACGATTTTTCAACTCGACAATTTCCTCTCGACGTTTGTCGAGTGTCGACTCAACCCGACACGCCCAGCGACACGCCCAGAGTCATGTCGTGACCTGGGGCGTGACTTCTCCACATGGCCGACAATACCCACGCGACGACTTTTGACGCACCGCGCCCAGATCCACCTCCCCGACACGCCCAGAGTCACGCCCGTGACCAGGCGCATGACCAACGCGAGACCGACACGTGTCCAGCCCAAAGTCCACTTTCCCGTCAAATCGACGGCCGCATTTTGTACATTGCTGACACGCCCCCCCTACACGCCCGTGTCAGGGGGCGCGTCTCCTGAAATTTCTGTCTATAAATATGCAGCTGCTGTTTGTAATCATGTTCCTTCTTTTAAACCATTTTGTATATGAGTTATGCTGCTCGGATGAGTTCCAAATGCTATGTAAGAGATATTTTCTCCCCCTCTCCTTAGCTTTTATTTTTGTTCCTTTGTAACTCGTGTTTTAACGTAACAAAATATATTTATTTTCATCTCTTGTTCTGGGTTTGGAATGATTCTTAGCAACACTCTTATGCAATCTTATTCTTATTTCGTTTTAACTTTATTTTCTTTCTTTAAAATCGGCATGCTTGTGTGTATGAGGTTAGAGTTATAGTTTTATGTTTTCATAATTATTACTAGCTTTGGTTAGTATTAGAATTTTTCCGTACTCTTCATATCCATCCTTATAAAACTATAAAAATGGTTTTTGATTTTTTTACTTAGTTTGTTTTGTTATTTTCGTAAAACTTTTCGTTATCTTACCCTTTCTTCCACTTTTTAAGTGTTTTTATAGAGATATTAGAATGGATTTATTGTCATTTTAATTTTTTAAACACTTGTATTTTTTATTTATTTTTCAAACCTTTTTGCCCCTTTTATTTTTATTTCTTCTTTTTACGCATTTCTACCGCATTCTAACGGTAGAAATGCAGTCGTTTTAATTTTTTTGATAACTTAGTTTTCCTTCAATTTCTGTTGGTGCGCATTTATTTCTGCCTACTCGTTAAGAGTTAAATGACGCAATGCTTTTATTTCATTTCAGTAGAGTGTGTGGAGTGTGTTTACTTTCCTGCAGTGTGCGTGTGTTTTCATTTATGTCGAGTGTGTGTGTGTGTGTGTGTGTGTTTTACTTTATGTTGAGAGAGTGTGTGCGTGAGTTTTACTTTCTGTCGAGTGTGTGCGTGTGTTGCATTTATTTAGTGCTACTCATTTGAGTAGGACCCGCTTTCTTTCTCCCGCCCACGCTTTTGCGCTGTGTTGAGATTATATTAGCCAGCAGGACACGTGTGTGTGGGACCGCATGTTTGGGCTTTCCCCATCGCGTTCCAGGTCTGGGTGTTGACCCCGGTGGGCCCCCTTGTGTGGCGGAATATCCCCGCGGTCCTGTGGTTGGGGTTAGTCCCACATCGCCTGCAGTAGGCGATCCTTTGTGTTCATGTACCCCCGTCCCCCCTTACCATTACCTCAGGGTTTTGGGAAGATGTGTGGTGACGGTTGGTTTCCACATGGTATCAGAGGCAAGTTGTCCTGCTGCGGGGGTGTGTTGAGATTATATTAGCCAGCAGGACACGTGTGTGTGGGACCGCATGTTTGGGCTTTCCCCATCGCGTTCCAGGTCTGGGTGTTGACCCCGGTGGGCCCCCTTGTGTGGCGGAATATCCCCGCGGTCCTGTGGTTGGGGTTAGTCCCACATCGCCTGCAGTAGGCGATCCTTTGTGTTCATGTACCCCCGTCCCCCCTTACCATTACCTCGGGGTTTTGGGAAGATGTGTGGTGACGGGTGGTTTCCACACGCCGGGACTCGCACTTTACTTCTTTCATTTCAGTCCTACTCGTTTGAGTAGGACTTGCAATTTTCAGCTTTCCTTTACTTCTTTCATTTTACTGCTTTCACTTTCCTTCTTTCTTTATCGCTTTAATTTACTGCTTTATTTTATTGCTTTCACCACTGCCTTCCCCATTCCGATGAGTGGCTAATTGTTCTTAGCCCTCAGTATCGAAGAGCATTGGGACAGATAAAATAACTTAAATTAATAAAAGGTCTCATTTTTCTAATTAATTAAAGTACTTAAGGTTTGCCTAGGGTTTACGGAGCGTAGGACCACATAATCGATGTGTGGGCCCTATTTCCGTAGTCCATATGCTAGCTAGCCGAGAGGCCGTGCATATGAACAGATCACCCCTTGGTAAAGAGAGTTTTGCACTAACCCTTGAGAGAGGAGGTGCACAAACTCTACCGGATTGGGTTCCCCACCCAATAGCGGGGTTCTTAGCGTAATGCAGGCGTTAAGAGGAATCCTTCGTCGGACTAACGTTCGGTCGAATAGTCTTAGCGTTCAGGTGAGCGATAGCCCTATAGCTAGGTGAGCTCATTCTAGTGGAACCTCCACGGCCAAGTCTCCGCCTTAATAAATCAGAAATTTAGGAGCTCTTTTTATTAAATGTCTATTTTGGTCCAATTGTTTTTGGTGCCATCGAGCTAAGCTCTTCATCGGCTCCAGCTTCAAGCTTTCATTTTATTGCTTTCATTTTTATGCTTTCTTTTTCTGTTTTTATATCATTTTTTATTATATATAAAAATATATCCCGATAAGATAATTATCGGTAAAATAATAGTCCCCTCCAGGGAAGAGTAGAAATAATCGAACCGACCCCGAGAACAATACGACCTCGATATTCCACCCGGAATAACCTGTACTACTCACGATAGGTGCACTTGCCTCCTTTCGTTAAAACTCGATCACAACTTTTTTATATCCAAAATAAATAAATACGCGTGCCCCGTTTTCTAAATAAAAAACCACTTCCGCTTTACTTAAATAAAACCGTCGGGTCGTCGTGTGACCATAAATATTTTTGGAGTTTTAACCAATCAAGTTTTTGGCGCCGTTACTTCCGCTTTACTTAAGCTTTTGCTATTATAGAGCAAAAGTTTGAGGTGAACTTATAAGGAATAGAAAAAACTCTAAGTTTAGCTACCGCTTAATCAACTATAAGAGAGATCTAAATAAATATACGGGGTATAAGAGTTAAGTCCTAAAATTATGTAGATGATTTAAATAGCTGATGAGTCCATTTTATATACCTAATTTCGGACTCATCTGGGCTAGTTTTCACGCGTTTGCACTTCACTTTTAGTTATATATCGTTCATATTTCATCTTGTCTATATTTCCATAGGAAGTGCACATTTTGGCTCGTGGTTGTGTATTATTGTACATTTAATGTTTGTACTCTGTTTTGTGCTCATCTGGAATGCTGCACATATCAGTTCTGGGTTCAGGGGTCATGTACGTGTTCCGGGGATGTTTGGAAGCAGGAATACTGCACAGGCTCATTGGATATAGTGCGCAGGACCACTGTTCGCGTGCCACTGCTCGTGCGCAATGTTCTCTGATTTCCAGAATATGTCTGGGGTATGCGCACTATCACTGGACACAGTGCGCACGACCACTGGTCGTGCGCCACTGATCGTGTGCATTGATTCCATATTTTTCCAGAATCTGCCTGGGGCAAATGCACTAACACTGAACATAGTGCGCACGACCACTGGTCGTGCGCCACTGGATGTGTTCATTATAATTTCTGCAATCTATAAATTCGCAGGTTCCGCCCTACTTCCGGATCGCTCGACATTTCTCCGCCATTTTTGTCTCCGACGAAGGTTTCCACCGTTCCCCTTCATCTTCCACCCTAGGGAGGTGCTCCGGGCAAGCTTTCACCGCCAAATCCAAACCGGAGCTTTCTCTCGGCCTCCTCCTTCATCTTTAAGCTTCAAGAAGAGCTTGACCTAGATTTCTCCACCAAGCTAGGAGAAGTTGTGCCATCCTCCACCGGATCGTGACACGAAGAAGACGGGCCATTGGAAGGTGGTGACAACCCTTCTCTACCCCAGACGCAATTGAGGACCGAGCTTGGACGCGGATTGACAACCCGACAACTCGAACCATGAATCCTCAGCAAGACTTCGGATTCAGTCGATTTCGCACACTCTTTTCTTGATTGGTTGTTGAATGTGTAGTTGAACTCTTGTATAAGATGAAGTATGCTTAGTTTATAAAACGTTTTTATACAATCATGTCTATGTGATTTTGTATTTTCGTTATTTGCTTGAGGTGCACCATATTCCATCCACCATGCATCCGCCCTTGCCGCACTAGCAATTGCTAGTGGTGTGTGTAGCAAAGAGGTGCTCACGACCCTCATTCCGCCATTCTCACCACCTCATTCGCAAGCCTACTCGCCCATCCGCCTAGTGATTCGGTGCATAGCGGCCCGACTAGTCTTCCATTTCTCCTGGCAAAGCATCGCATAGCGGCATTGCATAGGAGTAGTTGTTAGATTTTTTACTTTCTTTTTATCGCAACAATCAAAACCCCCATCGTTACCGCCGGCCTTGAGGACTTCAATCTCAAGTCCTCCTCGAAATTAACTCCACCTTAATGTGTTCCTTGAGAGATCAATACTTGGGAAAACTCGCCCACTTTATATTACTTGTGCGACCGGTTCACTGCTGTGATCTTACGCATCAAGTTTTTGGCGCCGTTGCCGGGGAACACAGTCGTGTGAGTTTTTAGAGAGGGAGATAATAGATTGAAGTCACTTTTTTTTTCTTTCTTAGTTGCTTTGGTTATTAGAATTTTTTATTTTGCTTATTTCTTATTTCCCTTTTCTGATTTTTGATTTAGATAGCAGATCTCTATGTTATTTTCATTTTAGCTGTTTAGCACTTTTTCAGCAATTATTTTTGTTCGTGATGGATCCTGATGCTGAGTGTCGTCTACTTGACACTTTGCACCGATCCATCGATGCCATTGTTGTTATGAATGTCGAGCATTGCATTCGGTGTTTGTTATGTCAAGGTGTGGGCCACATGTTGAAGGATTGCCCTCGTTTGTGTAAGCCTTCTCCCTCTGAGGGCGTGTGCACAACAACCTCCTGTTCGCGGAAGACTGTTGTGGACAGGCCTACAAGGGTGTTGCCTGGCCCATACACTGACATGACGCACTTTGCTCGTTCTCTACCCGTTGAGATTGTCGAAGAATCTCTAGCCGCATACAGCTCTTTCATGGGTCCCTCGATCCCTTTTTACGAGCTTCCCTTGAGTGATGATGATCACTCTGGTATTAGCCAACAAAAAGAGGAGCAGGAACTCATGGACGCTCTTGAATGGGACGATAAGATTGTTCCGGTCGTCGACGAGGTGGCGTCAGCAAATGATTTTACGATGGGGCCTGCTCATTTAGTGCTTGATTTTGAGAGCAGCCTTGCCCCTCTGCAATTTTTGCCGGATTGTGCTATTCCTCTTTCTTGTGAGTCGGTTGATGATACTGTGATTGTGGCTGATTCGGTGCCCGAGGTTGCGCCGAAGTGGGATGATGATTCCTCTATCTCCGACGAAGAAGGTGGATCTTCGTAACACTTTTACGCACCCCGGTAGGATGAGGAATATCCCCTTTCCGATGCGGAGGCTTTCACCTCCTTATTGGATGAGGTTGTTCCTCTTACCACCGCGGACCTTGAGTTCTCGGATTCCCCTCGGTACGACTCGTATGATACCGACGATGATCTCTGCTTGGATCCTGCTGGGAGGGATACCGGTACTACTCCCCCTATTTCTGATTCTTTTAGTTATTCATCTCCTTTATTTCTTGATTCCATTTCTGTATCTGAGCCTGGGCGGGTTGAGTCTCCACAGGAGCTTCAAGAGGACTTGGAGCTTTCAGCTCGAGTCATCGATGGTAGCATCCTCTCTTGTGAGGAGGTTGATTCCTCTTCTGTTGAGAAAGCTCCATTGATTTCTTTCTCCTCCTGCCTTCTCCCTGTAGTAGACGATACCTTGCTAGGCAAGGATTCATTTTATGGTGAGAAGAGTGAGGACCAGCTCTCCTTCTCTTCCTACTTCCTATTTCCTATACCTGTGTTGGGCAGGTATTACTATTTCGGTAGAGGGGTAACTATTCTATCGCCGTATCGGTACCCGTTACCGAAACGGATAATGGAACAGTTACCTGTGCATTTTTCTTTTCATAGGCCCATTAGCTAGAACCTTTTCGTAGCCGAATAAGTCTTGCTGGGATGACAATAACCCCAGTACTTATCTTTCCTTTTCTGCATTTTGTTTTTCATGTCTATTTAGTTTTAGTATTTCTTTGTAGTTTGTATATTTTTGTTTTGTTTTTGCGGATCTCACCCCTGCAGGTATTCAAGACAAATCGCATTGGCGGGGTTGGGATTCTTCGTATGGCGGGCCAGCTTCAGGTTTCCACGCATCTTCTGGTATGCTCACTAGCTGAGCATTGAGTAACCTCTTCCCTTAGCTCTTTATGATCTTAATTTCTCTATCATATGCTGTGTAGTTTAGTTTAAGTCTGGGGGAGAGATTTGTTGCTTATTGCACGTACACATTTCATGTGCATACTAGAAGCTTTTATAGTTTTATTTTGATTAGTTCATTGCACTGCACACCACTGCACCCACATGAGCCCGTGCTTAGCTTTTTGCGTGCTGCGAGTTAAACTCGTTTCTTTTGTATGATTTGGGAAAATTATGGTGCTGACATAGGATTGTGAGACAGGGTAAAATGTTAACCTTGCTGTGCTCCTAGTCGAGTGCTCTCGTCTCGTGTAGAAATTTGAGTAGATTTATTTTTTCTGTATGCTCATAGTTTTATATTTTTCTAATTGCGTAAATACTTTTTATTCGACTCAAAAATTGGTGAATCCGGTGTGAATCCGATGGTAGCTTAGGGATGTGTGTAGACGGCCGTTAGTTTTGTATTGCTTGATTCAGGAGGATGGATAGTCTTTCTCGTTGGCTAAGAACTTGCCCCAAACTATTCTTGAGGCATGGGTATAGGTTAGTTCACTCGCATGAGCATGATGTAGGCCATCATTTTGGCCCGGTTGAGCTTTGTACCATTCCTAACGTCTTATCCTCGCTAGCCCCATTGTGCCTACCCCTCCTTTTGATTCAGCTCCACCATGATTTCACCAAAGTCTCATAGCCAATCCTAGTCGCACACCCAAGTTGAGCTTTAGGGTTTACATTTTTCATGTTGGGGTGTTGATGTAGTGTTATTATTTGTGAAAGTGTGGAAGTGCTCCCAAGTTTATATCTGCTGAATTGTGAAAATAAAAAGAAGAAAAAGAAAAAAAAAATATTTGTAAAGAAAAAAAAAGAGTGAAAAGAAAAAGTTTAAATTGAAAATATTTTTGGGAAGGTGATTATTTTTTGGAGTAGGCGGTGCACACGCCCATATGTTAAAAGTTAAGTTTGGGGGTGTGGTGTACCAGCATGTATTTTGGTTAGCTGATGGATTCATTTTATATTAGCTCATTTGGGTTTGGTGCATAGCCATTCTTATTTATCATTGTTTATCTCACCGAAATCCAAGCCCCATCTCTTCACCTAAAGTCCTACTAATTCGTGTGTGAACCAAACCAGTGCCGTGGAGAGAATGCGAAAGGGCAAGCATATGGTCACCGACATTGGTGGATTCCTTTGGAGGTTATCCTGATCCCTGATCTTTGGCAATGCTCGCCTAACGATTAGTCTACTTTCTCCCTACGCATGACCGGATGATTCACCGTGATTCCATTTTTGAGTAATAATAAAATGTTGATACGCATTGTGAAAAATAGAAACTATTTTGCATACATAGAAATTTCTTCTATTATATTTTTACGCGTGCGAGCATGCGACTTCGCATGGTACTCCATATCGCAATTTCCTTGTTAGCTAAATCATTTTCCCTATCTGCTTAGATTTTGTTTGCTCGGGACGCGCAAACATTTAAGTCTGGGGGTGTGATGAGTCCATTTTATATACCAATTTTCGGACTCATCTGGGATAGTTTTCACGCGTTTGCACTTCACTTTTAGTTCTATATCGTTCATATTTCATCTTGTCTATATTTCCATAGGAAGTGCACATTTTGGCTCGTGGTTGTGTATTTTTGTACATTTAATGTTTGTACTCTGTTTTGTGCTCATCTGGAATGTCTGCACATATCAGTTTTGGGTTCAGGGGTCGTGTACGTGTTCCGGGCATGTTTGGAAGCAGGAATACTGCGCACTCTCATTGGATATAGTGCGCACAACCACTAGTCGTGCGCCACTGCTAGTGCGCAATGTTCCCTGATTTCCATAATCTGCGTGGGGTATGTGCACTATCACTGGACACAGTGCGCATGACCACTGGTCGTGCGCCACTGATCGTGTGCATTGATTCCATATTTTTCCAGAATCTGCCTGGGGCAAACGCACTACCACTGAACATAGTGCGCACGACCACTGGTCGTGCGCCACTGGTCGTGTGCATTATAATTTCTATAATCTATAAATTCGCAGGTTCCGCCCTAATTCCGGATCGATTGACATTTCTCCGCCATTTTTGTCTCCGACGAAGGTTTCCGTCGTTCCCCTTCATCTTCCACCCTAGGGAGGTGCTCCGGGCAAGCTTTCACCGCCAAATCCAAGCCGGAGCTTCCTCTCAGCCTCCTCCTTCATCTTTAAGCTTCAAGAAGAGCTTGACCTAGCTTTCTCCACCATGCTAGGAGAAGTTGTGCCATCCTCCACCAGATCATGACACGAAGAAGACGGGCCATTGGAAGGTGGTGACAGCCCTTCTCTACCCCGGACGCAGTTGAGGACCGAGCTTGGACGCGGATTGACAACCCAACACTCCAACCGTGAATGCTCAGCAAGACTTCGGATTCGGTCGATTTCGCACACTCATTTCTTGATTGGTTTTTGAATGTGTAGTTGAACTCTCGTATATGATGAAGTATGCTTAGTTTGTAAAATGTTTTTATACAATCATGTCTATGTGATTTTGTATTTTCTTTATTTGCTTGAGGTGCGCCATATTCCATCCAACATCCATCCGCCCTTACCGCACTAGCAATTGCTAGTGGCGTGTGTAGCGAAGAGGTGCTCACGACCCTCATTCCGCCATTCTCACCACCTCATTCGCAAGCCTACTCGCCCATCCTCCTAGTGATTCGGTGCATAGAGGCCCGACTACTCTTCCATTTCGCCTGGCGAAGCATTGCATAGCGGCGTTGCATGTAACATCCCATTTCCAACTAGACCCCTTGGAGTGGTTTTGCCCATGACTATGTCATGACAAACCCTAGGAAGCCAGGAATGGGCCAAGAGATAGGAGACAAAATGTGGAAAATCATCATGGTCTGCAAATAGTAGAACTCTGAATAATGGTTTAGGATGACCATGGGCTACACCTTGACCCCAAGTGTAACACCCCCATCTGTCGCATAACATATAACAGAAGGTCCAGCTGGAACCCGACGCCATATACCACAGACAGTCGGAAGGGATACTAAATGAATAATCAAACCAACCGAATAAGACTACTCGTCCTAATCACAGAGCATTCTAGCGGAAGATTTTAAAGTTGAAAGAACCCAAAATTAAATCCATCAATATGAATGTCCACAGCTACAACAAAAAAAATGAAACCCCAAATACACAGAAACGGGTACATGGCCTTATGGCCTTACAAATGTTCACTTAATAAAGAGTGTTTTACATACATCGGCTCGTAGGCCGGCCACACATGATAAATATAAAAAAAGCTATTCTACGGCCTTCTAGGCCCAGCACAGCAACATGGGCTCCAGCCCGCTATTTGGCGCTCGGCTCCGCAGCACCTGCAAGCACATACCACCGCACGGTGGAAAATAAAGCAACGGTCAGCTAAAAGCCGACCAAATTATAACGACCCCGCCCCTGACTCGGGACGGCGGTGCTCTTTCCCTGCATAACATTAGCCCAACAATATATATATCACAATTATAATTCGCCACAGGTGTAGGCTCGCACGGCCAAACTCCTCGTGCACTCAGGGCACATTCATGGTGAACCCTGACCCATTAGTGCATTCACCACCACCCCCAGGATGGCAACAACATGTGAGCATTTAGCCTTTCTGACCACCGTCTAAGGCTCCGACTATGCCAACGGCCAGTCCCCGTCTTCGGGTCTCTCGCACCGAACCACATAGCCTAGGTCCAATTCCACTTGCCCGTTGCTCACGCCGCATGTCCAATATAAGTCCTTTGCGCGGTCCAAGCTTCTCTCGGATCCCAAATTTTCCAAAACAATCTCATAACCCAGTTATGATCAAGGCTGGTTCCCAGGCCGCCAAGTTAGCAGAACACGTTTCCGCTCAATTTTCCGGGTGCGCCTTAAAGCTAACCTCCAAGAATCCCTGCTGCAATCTACCGCGTAGAAACCCGAAAAATCCAAAGCACGGAGTCTTCTCCGGCAAAACCACATCAAATGCAACATCACCGATCCAGACAAAACATGTCCGGGTAGGCTTCACACACAATGCCTATGCCCGTACTTACGATTCCGGGCTCTATATGCAACACAAGGGGGACTATTCCCGTCAACCACAAGGAACACCACGCACTCACCGCATACTCGCAGGAGCGGGATTCCCTATGCAGAAAGAAAGAGTTTCAAGCGCTCAAGTTGAGAATCGTTACCCTTGTAGTCCGTTTTGGCGCCATGGAAAAACTACGCGGTTAGAACTCTTCGCAATGACCTTCCCTCCACGGATCCGCTCTCCAATTTCGAAATGGTGCTCCGATGCTCCACCGGCGGCCGGAAACCTCCTTCTTCTTCCTCTTCTCTCTCACTTTGGAAAAGGAGAACTTTGGAGAGAAAATGAGGAAATAACCCCCTATTCCCGGCCTTAACAGAGCAGAATTTCATCTGGGCCGTCGGATCTTAATTAAAGGAAACGAACGGCTCGGATCTGCACAAAATTCCCCAGACCTGGGCCGCACACGGCTTGGCACACGGCCGTGTCCATGGCCGTGTGCCTCGATCCAGGCACGATCGTCGAACTGAGAAACGCACACGGGCCAAGACACGCCCGTGTCTGACCTAACACGCCCGTGTCGGGTTCCTCGACACGCCCGTGTTCGTGGGCGTGTCACGCATAACCGCCACGGTAACGGACACGACCCATCAGGACACGGGTAGGGACACGGGTTGGCACACTCCCGTGTCGGATGACACGCCCGTGTCATCCGGCCGTGTTTCTGGCCGTGTCCTTCTCGGGTTGAAAACGGCAAAAAAAAATCACCAGCCAGACACGGCCTTGGACACGCCCGTGTCCTAGGCCGTGTACCCCTACAGGCACCAAAAACTCTTTTTTTTTCGCGACCGACTCGCACACAACTTTCGGGGCGTTACAAATCTCCCCCACTTAAGGAATTTCGTCCCGAAATTAAGCAAAGGTACACGAAAGCTAAATGATACCTGAGTGGAATAACTCGGGGTATTCCTCCAACATAGCTTGCTCACGCTTCCAAGAAACTCCTCACGTCCGCAATTATCCCAACGGACTTTAACCATTTGGACCTCCTTGTTGCGGAGTCGTTTGACTGCAACATCTTCAATTCGCACTGTCTTGACCCTTGTTGTTAACTCATAATCAACCGGTACCTGATTGTCCGTAACGATCTGCGAAGACTCTTGCACTGCCGTACGCAACACCGATACGTGGAATACGTCATGCAGCCCACTCAACTCCGTCGACAGCTTTAATCTATACGCCGCCTCGCCAACACGCTCCAGGATTTCAAATGGTCCAAGGTATCTCGGACTCAGCTTCTTCAAGCGTCGAACCCGCGATACACCCTTGAACGGCTTGATCTTCAAATATACCATGTCGCCAACGTTGAACTCCACATTTCTATGTTTGGCATTGTAATACTTTGACTGTCTATCCTGAGCAATCTTCAACCTTTCCTGAATTGTCCGTATCATTGAAGTGGCATCTTCCACCGCTTGACGTTTATACAACTTTGATTCGCCTGCCTCCAACCAAGACAACGGCGTACGACACTTCCTCCCGTACAAGGCTTCGAAAGGCGCCATTCCAATGCTTGCCTGAAAGCTGTTGTTGTAAGCAAACTCCACCATGTACAGGTGATCCTCCCAATTCTTCCCGAAATCTAGGACGCACATGCGAAGCATGTCCTCCATAGTCCTGTTGACTCTCTCGGTTTGGCCATCTGTCTGCGGGTGAAAGGCTGTGCTGAACTTTAGCTTAGTACCCAACAGACCATGCACCAACCTCCAGTCATTTGACGTGAAGCGTCCATCTCGATCACTAACAATACTTCTAAGCACACCATGCAATCGTACAATATTATCCACGTAGAGTTTGGCTAACTTTTCCACTGGATCCTCCTTTCTCACTGGGATAAAGTGTGACACTTTTGTCAATCTATCAACGAACACCCAAATGGCGTCGTTTCCCTTCTGCGACTTCGGCAAACCGTGCACAAAATCCATAGATATGTCGTCAAACTTCCATTCTGGGATAGGAAGGGGTTTCAAGAAACCTCCGGGCTTCTGGCATTCTGCCTTCACTAATGCACAAGTACGACACTTGGCCACATAAAGTGCCACATCCTTCTTCAAACCCGGCCACCAGAATAATTTCTTCATGTCTCTATATATCTTAGTGCTTCCCGGGTGGATTGAGTACTTAGTATGATGAGCCTCATACATCAACTCCTCCCGAATATTATCCGCACTAGGAACGCATAGACGACTGTCCTTCCTTAGCAACCCATCTTCAACCACAAACTGGGAATTTGACCCATCCAAAGCTTCATCCAAGATTTGCTTCATGCTGCCATCCAGAACCAAAGCCCGCCGAAATCTATCCGCTAGACCACACTGCACCTCTGTCCAAAACAGTTTCGCCTCGACACTAGACTGCTTATCGATGCAAGATATCTCCAATGCCTCCAACTCTTGGACCAATCTCTCATCATGTACTGATAACCAATTGGCTTGTGCGGGAATCTTACGACTCAATGCATCCGCCACTGCATTTCCCTTCCCAGGCACATAGTGTATCTTGAAGGTGTAGTCCCCTAAGAACTCCATCCACCTCCTCTGCCTCATGTTCAAATCCTTTTGGTCCAATAGGTACTTCAAACTCTTATGATCGGTGTAAATATCGACCTTCACACCGTACAGATAGTGCCTCCAAAGCTTAAGAGCAAATATCACGGCCGCTAACTTTAAGTCGTGGACCGGATAATTCCTCTCATGAACCTTCAGTTGTCGTGAACCATAAGCTATCACTCTCCCATGCTGTAGCAGAACACAGCCCAAACCACTGCCTGAAGCATCACTATATATCTAGAACCCTTCGGTTCCACTTGGCGAACATAAAATGGGCGTCGTGGTCAATCGCCTCTTCAATTCTTCAAAAGCATGATCGCACTCTGGAGACCACACAAACTTCTGATCCTTTCTTATCAACGTCGTGAGTGGCAGTGCTATCCGCGAGAAGTTCTCTACGAAGCGCCTGTAGTAGCCAGCAAGCCCCAGAATACTCCGGACCTCTGCCACTGTAGTCAAAGTAGGCCACTCCCGTATCTCCACTATCTTCGCCGGATCCACAGCTATTCCTTCTCCACTGACAACATGACCAAGGAATGCTATCGAGGACAACCAGAATTCACACTTGGAGAACTTTGCATACAACTGACTTTTCCTCAATGTCTCCAACACCATGTGTAAATGCTTGTAGTTATCCTGCTCGCACCGCGAATACACCAGAATATCATCGATAAATACTATCACAAACTGATCCAGGTATTCTCTGAACGTCCTATTCATCAGATCCATAAACACGGATGGCGCATTTGTCAACCCAAACGGCATAACCGTGAACTCGTAATGCCCAAACCGCGTACTGAATGCTTTCTTTGGGATGTCGCTCTCCCTTATCCTCAACTGATAGTAACCGGACTTCAAATCTAACTTCGAATATACAGTTGATCCAACCAGCTGATCAAATAGATCGTCAATCCTCGAGATCGGATATTTGTTCTTCTCCGTAAGTTTGTTCAATTCCCGATAATCTATACAAAGCCGCAAGCTCCCATCTTTCTTCTTAACAAAGAGAACTGGTGCGCTCCAAGGCGACGAACTTGGACACACATAACCTTGCTCTAGCAACTCTTGCAGTTGCACCTTAAACTCTGCCATTTCTCTTGGGGCTATCCGATAGGGGGAGCGTGACACCGGTTTGGCACCCGGTACCAGCTCTATAGTAAAGTCTATCTCCCGCTGAGGAGGGGCTCCTGGGAGATCATCTGGAAACACATCAGGATATTCAGACACAACTGGGATGTTGTCCAAACTAGGCTTAGGCGTCGAAGTCTGCACTAGAGTGACATATAGTTCTGCCCCAGAATGAACTGCCTTGAACATCTGAAGGGCTGACACCAGAACTTTCCCTGACCCCTTCATGCCCGCAAAAGTAGTCTCCCGATCAGTGTCCAGACCCAACTTGACTTCTTTATGGTTGCAATCAATGCATGCACTCTGCTCCGAGAGCCAATCCATACCGAAGATTACGTCGAACTCCACCAATGGTAGAACCAACGCTCGTAAATCAAACTCCCGGTCTTCAATCCGAATCTTCACAACACAAACCCTATCCGCACGCATTGAGCACCCATTAGGCAACAACACATCCAACTTGTTTTCTGCCATCGAGAACGGAAATCCGATGCGCGATATAAACTTTTCAGACAAGAAGGAATGTGATGCTCCCGTATCAAAAAGGGCTCTCGCCGGAAACCCAAAGATTAACACAAAGCCTAGCATTAACAAACGTAAGCTAACAAATACGAAGGTAACAACTATAAAAGTTAAACCACTGTAATTTAACTCATACCTGTCACCACATCCGCTTGCTTAATGGCCTCCTGCAGACCAAGGTTGTAGACTCTAGGCTGAGCTGGAGCATGATGGGACGCGGTTAACTCCACCCCCTTCCCTTTCTCCTCATAAGTCGCTCCAGGCCTCCTCTCGGACTTTGAACGTCCGCTCCAACACTCCCGAGCAAAATGCCCCGTCTTCCCGCAGTTGTATCAAGCTCCGGGGACTCGACTTGTAGTTGCCCCCGATGCATCAGCCGAAGGGGCTGAGTTCGAAGTCCTCCGCTTTTTGTTCCATCTGCGGAAACCTGTCTTGTTACTTGGCACCTTGAACTCGGTCTTCCTTTCTCCTGGGTCCTTCTTCTCTTGAACTTTCTTCGCAACCTTTTCCAACGATCGGGCTGAATTGACCAAGGCTAGGAAGCCCTGCGCCTTAGGCCCAACAAGGAGTAACTGTAAATCGCCACGAAGACCCTCATAGAATCGGTTGGTCTTCCTCTCTTCTTCTGAAAACATAGCACCAGCATAACGACCCAACCGTGTGAACTCATGCAGATATTCGTCCACGCTTCTGGATCCCTGAGACAATCTAAGAAATTGATTCTCCATCTCCAACTTCTGAGCAGAAGGTACAAATCTGGCTAGGAACAATCTTGAAAATTCCTCCATCGGCACATCCGCAAGTTGCCTTCCCACTAGAAGATGAAACTCCATCTCGTCCCACCAAAGCCTCGCTTCACCCTCCAAAAGAAAAGTCACTATGGTGGTCTTCTGCCACTCCTCAGTCAATGTGGCCGTCAACACCCTCTTTATGGAAGAGAGCCAGTCCTCAGCTTGAGTTGGCGTTCCAACCCCATTAAACCTCAGAGGATTAAAGCCCATCACATGCTTTAGCTGCCTCTCCGTAGTTCTCCTCGGCTCTACTAACTCAACTGCTGCGCGTTCCACCACTCTCGGCTCTGCCGCCCTAACCGGTTCTTGCTCACTCGCAGGAGGTGCGCGATGCATTTGCCCTGCAGGTTGGGCATTTATCATTGCGAACACGGCTTCAGCCACCATCCTGATGGTTTCTGCTGAAGGAGGTGCAGCAGGCACGTCCCTTGGTGCACTACTTTCCGCTGATTGCGGACGCTCTGACTGACCAGCACCGCTCCCAGCTGCCTAAATTAGCAAAGACACATGATTAGACAACAAACAAATTGCTAAAAGCAATCATTGGAACACTCAGGTTCCACCAAAAAAGTGTATTTTTCATTCCTAAGTGGACATTCATGGGTTCTTTTTGATGTTATAACGATGACGCACACATGTGCTCACCACCCCTTAAAAGAATTCGCCCACGAATTCATTTAAGCCTGATCGTAACCAGAAGTCTGATACCAAATTGTAACACCCCCATCTGTCGCATGACATATAACAGAAGGTCCAGCTGGAACCCGACGCCATATACCACAGACAGTCGGAAGGGATACTAAATGAATAATCAAACCAACCGAATAAGACTACTCGCCTTAATCACAGAGCATTCTAGCGGAAGATTTTAAAGTTGAAAGAACCCAAAATTAAATCCATCAATATGAATGTCCACAGCTACAACAAAAGGAATGAAACCCCAAATACACAGAAACGGGTACATGGCCTTATGGCCTTACAAATGTTCACTTAATAAAGAGTTTTACATACATCGGCTCGCAGGCCGGCCACACATGATAAATATAAAAACAGCTATTCTACAGCCTTCTAGGGCCAGCACAACAACATGGGCTCCAGCCCGCTATTTGGCGCTCGGCTCCGCAGCACCTGCAAGCACATACCACCGCACGATGGCAAATAAAGCAACGGTCAGCTAAAAGCCGACCAAGTTATAACGACCCCGCCCCTGACTCGGGACGACGGTGCTCTTTCCCTGCATAACATTAGCCCAACAATATATATATCGCAATTATAATTCGCCACAGGTGTAGGCTCGCACGGCCAAACACCCCATGCACTCAGGGCACATTCATGGTGAACCCTGACCCATCAGTGCATTCACCACCACCCCCAGGATGGCAACAACATGTGAGCATTTAGCCTTTCTGACCACCGTCTAAGGCTCCGACTATGCCAACGGCCAGTCCCCGTCTTCGGGTCTCTCGCACCGAACCACATAGCCTAGGTCCAATTCCACTTGCCCGTTGCTCACGCCGCATGTCCAATTTAAGTCCTTTGTGCGGGCTAAGCTTCTCTCGTATCCCAAATTTTCCAAAACAATCTCATAACCCAGTTATGATCAAGGCTGGTTCCCAGACCGCCAAGTTAGCAGAACACATTTCCGCTCAATTTTCCGGGTGCGCCTTGAAGCTAACCTCCAAGGATCCCTGCTGCAATCTACCACGTAAAAACCCGAAAAATCCAAAGCACAGAGTCTTCTCTGGCAAAACCACATCAAATGCAACATCACCGATCCAGACAAAACATGTCCGGGTAGGCTTCACACACAATGCCTATGCCCGTACTTACGATTCCGGGCTCTATATGCAACACAAGGGGGACTATTCCCGTCAACCCCAAGGAACACCACGCACTCACCGCATACTCGCGGGAGCGGGATTCCCTATGCAGAAAGAAAGAGCTTCAAGCGCTCAAGTTGAGAATCGTTACCCTTGTAGTCCGTTTTGGCGCCATGGAAAAGCTACGCGGTTAGAACTCTTCGCAATGACCTTCCCTCCACGGATCCGCTCTCCGATTTCGAAATGGTGCTCCGATGCTCCGCCGGCGGCCGGAAACCTCCTTCTTCTTCCTCTTCTCTCTCACTTTGGAAAAGGAGAACTTTAGAGAGAAAATGAGGAAATAACCCCCTATTCCCGGCCTTAACAGAGCAGAATTTCATCTGGGCCGTCGGATCTTAATTAAAGGAAACGAACGGCTCGGATCTGCACAAAATTCCCCAGACCTGGGCCGCACACGGCTTGGCACACGGCCGTGTCCATGGCCATGTGCCTCGATCCAGGCACGATCGTCGAACTGAGAAACGCACACGGGCCAAGACACGCCCGTGTCTGACCTGACACGCCCGTGTCGGGTTCCTCGACACGCCCGTGTTCGTGGGCGTGTCACGCATAACCGCCACGGCAACGGACACGACCCATCAGGACACGGGTAGGGACACGGGTTGGCACACGCCCGTGTCGGATGACACGCCCGTGTCATCCGACCGTGTTTCTGGCCGTGTCCTTCTCGGGTTGAATCGCCGGCAGCAGAGCTTGGAAGCGGCTCCAGGCGGGATGGATCTTGGCCGTCAGCACAAGGAGGAAGATGAAGGGATCCCGTCCCTTTCGCTTCAAGACCCGTGCGATTATTTGATTTAAACTATAGGATATTAAATGTGGATAATTTGATTCCTGTCACAGTTTTGGGTATTATTTGGTTTTAATTTTCAAAAATAACTAGGCTCACCTGGTGGGAAAACCTCCAACATGAAAGTTGTAGTCCTTGGTGTCTACTTTATTTTAAAATTTGTTTGAACCAATTTAGGTGCATGGTCTGACCAGGGCACCCATTTTGGTGGGACATACCCTTAGGGCTAGGCAGTCATTAAACTGAGTGCCCACACCTCATCCGTGGTACAAATCAATTGAAATTTGGCCGGGAGCCTAACCTAGATATACCTAGGGCCTGCCCAAAACTCAGAATTTTTGGACACACTTTTCCTAAAGTTTTTTGCTTTTATTAATAAAGTTAGGGTAATTTAATTAAGTGGTCAAATACCTCAAACCCTCCCAAATTTTGGGGAGTGGTCCCTGGCATCAAGACCTAGTGCTGTACAAAATTTTAGCATATTTGGATATGTTTTGGTTAGGGAATCACCAAACCCTAGTTTGGCCTTAAGAGGGTACTTTTGATTACAAGTGCACTATGGACTTAGGGTGGTCCCCTCCCCTCAACAGAGGCAGAGGTTTTGGAAACTGACTTGGCATGGACAATGTCACCCTCTTGAGGAAAATGGGATGATTTAGGCTTGATTTGCCCTAAGGTTCAACCTCAAACCCTAAGGAAGGACTTTTGAGGGTTGTGAAGGACATGGGGGCAAATGCCCTTGCATGGCCTTGGAAACCCAGTACAATTGAGGGTAATGTAACCTAAGATCTCTGGTAGGAACTT
Organism: Platanthera guangdongensis; assembly: GCA_039583875.1. NCBI lineage: Eukaryota > Viridiplantae > Streptophyta > Magnoliopsida > Asparagales > Orchidaceae > Platanthera > Platanthera guangdongensis. The sequence goes on along the minus strand of CM077158.1, from coordinate 98,487,433 downwards.
TAGAAGAATTGGAGTAAGGTAGACACCTCAAAACCCTAACCCTAGTTTTAGGGTAGGAGCACAAATTTTAAGATTCAGCCACTAAACCTTTCCCAAATGTTTTGAAACTTGGGTAGAATAGGTTTTAGGACACCTATAACCTGTGGTAATTTTTGTAGAATTTTATGGATTATATTCTTGGTACTTCATTTGTTAATTACCAAAACGCCCAAAATGATTTTTGAATTTATTATGGATGTTATGTGCTTTAAAATATGATGAAACTTGGTCAGAGGTTATTATAGGGCTAGTTGAACATCTCTGAATTTTATCACAATTCTTAATTAATTTTATTTGGTACTTCCTTCATTAATTTCAGAAAGGGGCTTTGGTAAAGAAAATTCATTATTGATGATATATCTGTGGACAAATCATGAAGCTTAGGTTTTGATAGTTTTAGGACAAAGAGTACCTGTAGAAATTTTTTTATAATTTTTAGAGATCTGTTTTCAGAACTTTCTTTATAAGGCCATATTTTTGAGAATAAGATAATTAATTAATTTAGGGAATAATTCTTTCAAACAATTTATGAAAGTTTACTTAGAGGTTTTATGTGCCCTTACAATCATTCTGGAATTTTCTCTGAATTTTTGGAAGTATTTTTATTGCACATCCCCTTTTAATGATTTATTTTGGAATAAATCGGAAATAAATTTTAAGGGTCTAAATCTTGCTGGAAAATTTGGAGATTCTGGATTTTTAGATGATTACACATCTTGCATTTATCATAATTTTAGTGGAGCTTTATCTTGCATAAATCGTGTACTTCCTGTTCAACCTTGGAACTTTTGGCTTTTAAAATAAATAAATAAATTTGCGTTTAAATTATTAAAATTAGGAAATTGTGGATTCAGTCTATATATGCCAATATAGACCTATAATAATTATTATATAAGCATTGGATGATCATATATAATACTTCCCTTTTTACGGGTCATATAACTTAAGTGGTCTGCATTTAGCAAACTGCAGGAAATCATTTGGGATATGATTTAGAGCACATGTGATGGGTCTTGTTGGTTTGTTGGGAGGATAAATGGCAATAGGTGCATCTTTGGAAGATAAGTGAGTAGGGTGTTGTTTTGTCTCGGGTTTAGAGGCGCTCGGGTCCGACGAAAGATCGTCCTCCCCGAGGTGAGTGGAGTCAAATCACCTTAGGATTAGCCTATCGTAACATGAGGAAGTAATGGGTAAGGGAATCAACCAATAACAAAATAAGTACCTTGCGAAAGGGAACGCTGGGCGTAATCCCAACATAGTTCCTAGTGCCCCTTGAGAGCCCTTCATAGGGAATACCGGGGGCAGTCCTAGGTTAACGTAAACTGTTTTAACAAGCTGAAAAGAGTAACTTAGTAATTAGGGTTGCACCTTTCACAAACACTGATAGCACCAGAAGTTAGCTGGGAGTTTCAGCTTGGATGGTTAAAAGACGGACTTTGGGTCCGGGGAGCTTCGGCTCGATTGTTTGAGACGGACGTGTTGGTCCGGGGAGCTTCATCTCGGTTTTTGATTACGCTAAATTTGCATGTGCATAAAAGGAAAGGAAATTAAGGTGGTGGGTATTCGGTATTGGAGGGTCGATGCACCTACGCCAATACGCTGACTCGGCAAGTGTGGTTAGTACTTCGCCAACAGAAGTCCGGTGCGCCAGCCGGCAAGAGTACGCAGGAGTCCGCTTCGTGCACCAAGCGTTGAGGCGTACGATAGGTCTGACCGATAGTGCTTTACTGGTTTAGAGGTGGGCGAGGCCCAACCCACCGCTTCCGTCTGCCACTACGGAGGTATCCTGGGAGGTTACGACTCCAAAAAGGGGTAACTAAAGGTCTGTATGCACAGAGTCGGGTATGTGTGTTGCACTTGCATGTTCCATCATACCCACTTGCATGTCATAGCATAATCGATTCATTTAACCCCTGATAGCTAATGTATAAGTGGAATGGGACGCTTATACATTAGGACCTGCAAAACGACCCCTTGGTCTATAAGCTTGTGTGGGCAAGTTTATAAATTAAGGTTAATTTTGATATATATATTTACTGCTGTTTGATAACTGACACCCAAACGTATAAATTGATATGGAACTCTTTATACGATGGGAGCCTTGCAGAAGACCCCTTGGCTTATGTGTTCTCACATAAGTGAAGGTTACCTTTTATATTTCATCTTTTTGTCAATATTTATTATAGAATTGCTAGTATAGGTCCGCTGCCACCTGTTTTGATATTCTCCACCTTCAAGTCCTCCCCTTTCTTCCTCTCCGCTCGGTGCCTAGGAGCCGTGGGGGAAGGGGCGGGGGATGACAGGACTTAGTCTTTTAGACTAACGGTTTTCAAACCGCATCATTTAGGTGATCGTGGAGACCAGCATGGAGGAGCAGCCCTAGAGACCGGTGCGCTTGGAGGTGGGGAAGTCTAGCTCCGGAGTTCATACAGCCGGGACCGTGAGTCTCGACCTTGAGTAGTTTTTCTGCTTTTGCTTCCGCATGAGTGATTTTGTAGTGAGGATATGATGTACCAATCATAATCCCTTACTTTGCTACTCTGATGTATTCTTATATGGACACTCCCTTCGTGGAGATATATTTACTATGATATGTGACTTTCTGTGGACAGATAGTTTTCATTACTTCTTTATGCTACTTTTCTGTGATCGAAATTGGCCGGCAGAATCGGCGCTTTGTGGTGATGACCCTTTAGGGCGTGAAGGAGTCACCGCAAAACGGAGGTTCTGGGCCTAAGACCCCGGTGTCAATACAAAGAAAAAAAGGGGGGGTCTTACAAGTGGTATTAGAGGGGACCTCGATCAAAAAGTAGCAGTCCACAACCCTGGGTCAACCTTGTGCGAGTTTAGTTTGGGTACAAACTAAGCAGCGGAAGCAGTGGTGTGCCCATAAGGGGAATCACATGCAAAGTCCACCTTTTCATTAATTCCACTTGTTCATCAGCTAGCAATTGGAATTCTTTTTTTTGTAGCCTGCGACAAATCCTGCCCTCAGCAGGGAGCACCTCCGGCTGCGAAAATCTCATCTTATAATTCTCTAGTCAACGAGTTAGACTCAACCCACTAGGAGACATGACTAACCACGATAACTTATAGTATGCCGTAGTCTGAAATAGACTTTGGGTATGAACTTGGTTAAGCTAAGGGGATACCTAAAGAGAATAAAGAAGGAGTATAACACAAGAATGGCTACATAAGCCATAAATTCATGTAGCCCTACGGTCCCTATCAAGGATTACTCAAACCAGAAGGACTGCTTTAAGGAGAATTGAGACCAATAATCCATTAGCAGAATGGTAGAAGACACATAGTCTCAACCCTCATACCAGTAACAAGATTACCTGGAGACCACCACCACGACAAACACCGAAGGTCGGATAGGAATTCAAGTTCGGAAGAGACCCAGTTGGGATTGGGAACATTTTTATACGGATAAGGTTGTCATAAATATGACTCGGAGGGTTTAAAGTATTGAGTATATCAACAGATTCAGGTTGGAACCTCAAGTCAAAGATTGATGCCCTAGGGATTGTGCACCCAGCTAGGATGGATATAACATGGTAATATCAAAGATACTCAGCCCAAGGCAGGTAGAGGCTTATCTTTTGTTTATTGGGGGCGTGTCTTTTGTTTATTGGGCAAATTAGTTACTGACTTGGGGTTCTCTTAGATCTCATCTAGGAAAGTTTGCGTCGTAAATATAATGAAATGGACGTAAACTTTACTGGGTGCACCCGGGCATCACGAAGATGACTACGGATTTGAAGAAGAATATGTACTGGCATGGCATGAAGAAGGATATCACTCGGTGTGTGACCCACTGCGAAGCTTGCCAGCTAGTGAAGGCAGAGTGCAAAAACCCCGCGGGTTTGTTGCAACCACTCCCGGTACCAGAGTGGAAATTCGAAGACATTGCGATGGACTTTATTCAAGGACTTCCCCGATCACGAATAGGAAATGACTCGATTTGGGTCATCGTCGATCGATTGACAAAAGTAGTCAGGTTCATTCCGATCAGGAAGTACGACGCTGTGGGAGTATTAGTACGAAGATTTTTGGAGTAGTTCGTTTGATACCACGGGGTGCCCAAGACGATCGTGTCGGATCGGGATGGCCGGTTCACTTCCAGGGAGTGGAGATCCGTGCAAGCTTACTTAGGCACGCGATTGAACTTCAGCACTACATTCCATCCCCAGATGGACGGGCAGACAGAACGCACCAACCGGGCGCTGGAAGATCTTTTGAGGTTATGCATTTTGGACCGCGGGGAACCGTGGGAGAAGCTCTTACCCCTGGTCGAGTTCTCCTATAACAACAGCTACTAGTCCAGCATCAGGATGGCGCCTTACGAAGCCTTGTATGGAATGAAATGCCGGACCCCGCTTTCTTGGATTCAGGACGAAGATCCGAAGGTGTTGGGATCAGATTTTGTTGAAGACACCGAGGCTCAGGTGAGGCTGATCAGAGACAGGATGCTAGAGGCGCAGAGCAGACAGGCTAAGTACTATGACGCCAGGCATCGTCAGGTGGAGTTTCAGGTGGGGGACCGAGTGTTTTTGAAGATCCTGCCCATGCATGGAGTCTCGCGGGTGCGTGGTCGGAGGAAGAAGCTCAGCCCTAGGTGCATGGGCCCTTATAGGATCCTGGAGCGGATCGGGCCCCTAGCCTATAGGCTGGAGTTACCACCAGAGCTGGAAGCTCTGCATGACATCTTCCATATTTCTTCGATGAGGTGGGCTCTGCTATGCCCGAAGCAGCAGATTTTGGCCACCGAAGGGCCGTTAGCTTCAGACCGGTCAGTTAGTTTGGAGCCGGTTAGGATCGACGATCGAGGAGTAAGGGTCTTGCGTCGCAAGAAGGTCCCATTAGTCAAGGTCCTGTGGAGGAACCACGACCAGGAGAGCATACCTGGGAGCCGGTTAGGATCTGATGCGACAAAGATACCTAGAGCTGTTCGGTCAGGTATACCTCACAAACCCCTCAAGATGTTTTAAATTATTTTCCTACGTTAAACTAGCAAGGGCTGCTTTAGGCAGGTAGAGGCTTATCTTTTGTTTATTGGGGGCTTATCTTTTGTTTATTGGGATCTTGGCTTCATCAATTTGGGTGAATTGGTCATAGATTTAGGTTTCCCTTAAAACCTAGTTTAGCAAACATTTAATCGTGATGGGATGTTACAAGTTTCTCTCTTCGGTAGAAATCCCCGTAGGCTTAACCTTGATTTCGGGGACGAAATCTTTGTTTTGTTTATTGGGATTTGTAACATCCCATTTCCAACTAGACCCCTAGGAGTGGTTTTGCCCATGACTAGGTCTTGACAAACCCTAAGAAGCCAGGAATGGGCCAAGAGATAGGAGACAAAATGTGGAAAATCATCATGGTCTGCAAATAGTAGAACTCTGAACAATGGTTTAGGATGACCATGGGCTACACCTTGACCCCAAGACCCTACCACAACACCCCCTAATACCTTGGGAGGCCCATTAGAGCCATAAGGACCCATTGGGGTCAACCAAAGAGGCTTAGTTGACCAAGGTCAACTCTATCCCTAAATGGGTCAAACTAGCCTACTTAGGGTCAATTGACCTACTCCTAGCCTAGAGGACCCCACCTATGTCCTCCTAACCATAAAGTGAGGTCAATGGGTCACTAAGGACACATTGGGGTCAGCCCTAGAGGCCAGGTTGACCCAAGTCAACTCAAGCCCCTAATCTGGTCAAAGTACCCTTACTAAGGGTATGTGACCTCCAAAGTGCAAGGTAACCCTACATAACCCTACCGAGACCTTAGGGGAAGCCAATGGGTCACCAAGGACCCAATGGGGTCAACCCAAATGGTTATGTTGACCCAAGTCAGCTCTAGCCCTAAAATGGTCAAAGTGCCCTTACCAAGGGATATGTGACCCCCAAGATACCCAACCAACCCTATTCAAGTCTTCCTAGACCTTAAGGGAGTCCAATGGGTCACTAAAAACCCAATGGGGTCAACCCAGATGATCAAATTGACCTAGGTCAACCCTAATTTAAACTAAGTCAAACCTAGCCCAAAAAGGGCTAACCGAAGCCCAAGCCACTTCTTCCTTAAGCTAACCTCATTTTCATGTTCATCATGACTAAGTGGGCTGCACTTAGCCTATGGGGTTGACCAGTCAACCAGGGGTGACTAGGAGAGAGAAGGGTGTTGGGTATTGTATCCACAATTACCTGGATTTGAGGAAGCCACCTGTCAAGCTAAGATGAATTCACAATGTATTTGATAAAATATTTCAAGTTGTGCTTGCAGTATTCCACGCTAAGTGCACACCAATGTCAGGGTGCAGTAGGTCAATATACACGGGTCTGCACGACGTAATCCCTCGTTGAGCAGATCAGTGTGTTGGCCTACGTGTACTCTATCTATTGGAGTGTACTTATTTTCAAGTACATGGCTATGTTAAGGCAAGAGCAGACAAGGAGCAAGGATGGGTCAAGGAGCAGCTCTTAGGTGGAAAGACGAAAAATCGTCTAAGTATAAATCGACGAGAATCACCAAGTGATTCTCGCCGATTCGTCGAGAATCACTAGTGATTCTCGCCGAATCGTCGAGAATCATTAGTGATTCTTGCCGACTATATCCGGCTACCTCAAAGCGGTGCCAAGTAAGATTCGGCGAGAATCACAAGTGATTCGGCGAGAATCACTAGTGATTCTCGACGAATCGTCGAGAATCACTAACTGATTCTCGCCGATTCGTCGAGAATCACCTTCGATTCTCGCCGATTTTGACTTGGCAATTTTTCTGGAAACAGCTGGACCGGATTCTGCCGCTGGTACTGTGTTGAACCGGAACTAGGGTTTCTTTCAAGTGGGACCCACAACGGTCATTTAGGAGTATACTTGTGTATAAATACACGCGTATTTTTGAACAGTAAGCACACAGACACAAAGACGAAAACACGGGCCGCGACGTGACCTAGATCGCGAGTTCCGCTCCGCCGCCGCCGTCGCCGCTTGAGAGAGTTGATCGCCGGTCTTGATCGTGGTTTCTTCCAGATCTCCCGTCGATAGAAGCTTAGCCTAGCTTAGCGTCTCACGCGTCTAACCGGAGATCCCTTGTCTCTTGATTTGTTGATCGGGAAAACCTTCCCCGTCCGAATCGATCGAGACGATTTATCCTAGTGTGACCGTTGGAAGACCTAGCTAGCTTAGCTACGAAGTTTGGATCTCCAAAGTACAGCAGCCGCACATCGTTGTCGTCGCCGATCCCGTGAACCTAGCCGCCGCCCATCTTGCCGCCGCCGGTTCCGGGGAGATTCTCTCCAAGAGAGATCTAGGGTTGTAGACTCTTCGTTGACTTCACGAACACGTCGTCGAACGAAGAGGAACACCTTAATCTCCAAACGTAGTTTGTATTTCTTGTACATTCTATTTTATTTTTGTTGTAAAAGAACGTTGGTTCCTAGTTGTAAGGGTTGGGTGCAACCCGGGTTGTGGGAGTGTTGACTCCTACGTGTGGAAGGGTTCCTTCCGATAGTGTAAGGATTGGATTTCAATCCTGTTGGTGAAGAGACCGAGTCGTCCCTTGTTGGGAGATAGGTCGAAGGGGGAAAGTGGATGTACCCAAATCGGGGAACCACTATAAATTGCTTGTGTACCTTCTGTCCTGTGGTGTTTTATTTTCTTGTGCAGGTACAATTTTAAATTCCGCAAAAACGCTGCACGTCACCTATTCCCCCCCATAGGTGAAGATAGTTGACACTAGGTGGACTTCCAAGTGGTATCAAAGCCAGGTTACTCATCAAAAAGGTTTACACCTTGAGTAGAATCCTGCCACCAGTGTCAGAAGCATGGAGCTGGATCATGAGATATCGCCACTAAGACTCCCCACATGCACAAAGGAGTTTTATCCCGTCTGGAGGATGAGAGTGTCGTATCACTTGGATGCTATCGATCCTCGAGCATCTTTCATCCTGGAAGAGGGTCCTTTTATTCCTATGAAGACCTCCGACTCTGGAAAGAATGTCCAAGTGCCCAAGTGCATTGCTGAGATGTCGGAGACGGAACTTTCATTATTTAATTTGGACAAGAGGATTCGTCAAATTATCATGGATATCTGGTCTGGAGCTTCTCGCTCTAGATTGGAAAATGTGGGTCGACTAAATCTATGTGGGTGATGATCTCAGAGCTAATGGGGGGTCAGAGAAAGCTGGAATCTGCTGTCAACCAGAGGATGAAGCCTATGTGGGGGTCCTCGCCTCTGAAGATGAAGTCAAGGATCTATCGGACAGCATCAAAGCTCCAGTGTCCGTGTCAGAGACTGAAGAAGCCAGTGAGGAAAGCAGTTCTGATGAGGATGACACAACAGTCACTGCCGCTAGTGACAATGACTCTTATGGGAAGGTAACTTCCTCATCTTGCCCCGTCTCTCTTGAAGTTTCTGAAGACAGGAACTGCTTTCCTTCAGAAAATCCTGATTCTCTGAAGAGAGCCCTCCAGAAGAGCAACCTACTTGTTGAAGAACAAGCTCAGGAGATTGCTCGGCTGAAGATCTTGTTGGTTCTCCAATTGGCATCCAACAAGGTCAAGGACTCTAAAGTCTCTGATCTAGAGAGTAGTCTAGGGAATGAGAAAAGGATAGTATCAAACTTTTCCATGGTTGATGCTATAAAGAGAAAGCAAGAAAATGGGTGGATCTCCTGAATTATCAATTCGTGGAAAAATGGGGAAACAGTATTTCGACCCCCCACTCCAAGCAGGAAGGAAACTCATCATGCCTTCAGGTATGATCACAGGAATAATCGTGGTCACTGCAAGGGTGATCTGTCCTCATGTGGAGACACCCATAGTGCAAGGGCCGTCGTGGCCACCCATGAGAGAATACCTAAGGCTCATTCTGAGCCCTTTGTATTCACTTCCACTTCCTCAACTCGGTGTGAATCTGCATGTATCAGCTCACAGAACACTTCTCACCACCCGAGGACACAGTACAGGGAGGTTAGAAGTCATGCTGTAAGTTTTCATGGGGCCTCAGGAAGGGGGAGGCCTGAAAGGAAGACACCACCTCCCCGACCTCATGACGCTCGCAACATGCATTCCTTCCACCCTTCCACGTGTCACGGTGGAAGAGGAAATTTTGTGAGGAGATCATGCCCTATCTCGTTTAGACCTAGGACCTTGACTACCTCAGTCACTAGATCAGGTCAGAAACGGCGATACAACATTCACCCGTGTTGTTGCTGTGGCAAGGTGGGACACTTTGCCATCGACTGTTGGCACAGCCCCTCTATGTCAAGGGCAAGGGCCTATCCACATTTTCTAGGCAGAGGTAGTCTTCCTGACAGGTTTTCTGAGGGAAGACAGTCGAGTGCTTATGCTAACAGGAACCTAGGACCCAATATGTATTGGGTTCCTAAGGTAAAGTAACTCTTTCTTGCAAGGTAGTCTAGGTTCCCGTAAATATGATGGGAACTAGACAGTAGATGGCTCAAGACTAAATTGGAACAAGCGTCTGGAATAACAGATGTGATATCTACATGAGCATACTCACATTGAGCTCCTAATATGTTTTACTAGAGGGACTAAATGATAACTCTCATAATCCCAGGTACTTTTGATCAGTTCCAGGACTTGAGTCATATTGTATCCACATTTACATATATATATATATATATATATATATATATATATATATATATATATATATATATATATATATATACATATATGTGTGCACATCTAAGGATAGATTAACACGGTGAATATAAACCTTAGATACATCTTTGAAGAGTTATCGGTAATTCCACTGGTAGACTAGAGATCTAACATTTACAGGCGTAAATTAGTTCACTGAAAACTAACGAAGATATGTCATTGGAAATCTTGTCATCAAGAAATGTATGGAAAAGCCGGTTCAAACCCTAAATAGATTGGCTTTAAGAAGTGTTTACATATTTAGAAGATTTTTAAATTGACTTAGACAAACGGAAACCCGTTAAAATCCCTTTTAAACGCGTCGATATCGCATAGTATCCCACCGACCCTTCATTTTCCGAAGGAAACTCGCCGATCGACAGCAGGAATCCCGCCGACTCTTCACATTCTCACGGAAATCTGTTTTAAACTCGCCGATCGCCTCTTTCATCGACAACCGCAGGGATCGACAACAGCAGGACTCTCACCGATTGCCCTCCGCCTTCCCGCAAGATTCTCGGAAGCTTCTTCCCGAAGGTCTCTCGCCAAATCGTGAAGGCTTCCGTCGACATCCCGCAGGACGATCACCGAAGGTCTCTCACAGGAAGCTCACCGAAGGTTTCTCGCCGTTTCATCCCGCAAGATTCCCCTTCCGTCGATATCCCATCTCCCGATCTCGCCGATTCTTCCTTCCAGGGATTTCTCCGCGGTTTCGATCAATCACCGTCGCGTGCACCTACCGGGTGTCCATCGTCTTCATCGAACTAACTCACCGTCTACGCTTTTAGGTAACCACATCCTCACCCTTACTTGGACTTTATCACTAGTGACACTTCCCTTTTGACTATTGATTAAGCGTAGAGCAGGGATTCTCTTCCTAGGTTTGAAATGGCTCCAAGAACAACCGCTGGGCTGGTCACTGGATGCGAGCTGGTTCGAACAGGGTTCTCTCATGCCTGAGATGAATTCAGAAACATCATTATTATGATGGAAGAGGCTAGACTCTCATTCGTACTGGAGCACTCGTGTAAAATCCTGGACAAGGAAGTGCTGGAGTTTTTTGCAACCGCAAAACTCCGGAATGACGACTCTCTCATCAAGAGCAAGGTTGCTGGGGCAAAGATCAAGATGTCTGCCAACAAGCTGACCCACTTCCTGCAGCTCTCTAGCTCGGAGCACGAGGACTATCTTGAGGAAGAAGACAAAACCAGGACTTTATTATTCTGTGGTCTCGCTCGAGGAACTCGGTCGATAAAGCGAAACGATATGAATGAAGAAGGGAAACTTCTGTCAGACATCGTTGGAAAAGTACTCATATGCAAGCCGGGCTCTCATGACCACATCTCTGCGGACATGTTCAAGATCCTGGTGGCAATTGTCTGCAGGAAATGATTCAACTAGGGGGCATTGCTCTTTGAGAAGATAAAGGACACCCTGAGATCTCCTAGCTTTGGCTGAATCATCAGTCTGTATCTCAATCAGTTGAATGGAGATAAGTATGACATGAGTAAAGGTGTTCCTCTACATTACTTAAAGAAAATGGACTCGAGTGTTTTTGACAGATGGGAGAGACGCATTGGGCAGGCTGCCGTGGTAGAACAACAGGAAGTATCTCCAGCCGAGGCCGGAACTGTGGCTGATTCTATAGTTATCCCCAGTGAAATTTCTGATGCATTGACTGTAGGAATTGAGGGGGAGCCTCTACCCACTGATGCTCATATCGTATCTGATATCTCCCAGATAGCCAGAGAAGCAGTGGCGAATATACAAGAAGAAAGTGAAGCTGTGCTGGAGAATGAGGAGGCCCTGAACCTGAACGATCTAGGAGCCGGAGGTGCTGTAGAGGAGACTGCTGACGAAGGGTTGGAAGATGATGCTGATGAAAATGATCTCATGGATGATGAAGGTGAGGAAGACGGCAATGAGGGTCAGGAAGCTTTGGAGACTCAGGATATCACTGAAGCTCCATTTGACAAGCACGCTCCTGAGATCGCTCCTGAGATCATTGGTGCACCATTGGAGGGGGAGTCCGGGAAATCTACAGAGGCCGCAAGCGTTCCCCCCTTAGAGACTGTGCTTGTGTCCAGCTCTACAGGTGCATCTGCTGAAGCACAAGGCCAAGGAGTGCCTCAGGCTCATCCACTACGAGACGATCTAGCCAATCACACCGTGAATGTCATTCAGGGTATAGTGGATGTGCTCAAAGCATCTTTTGAGAAAGCTTAGGATAAAATGTTAAAAAGAATTAAGAAATCGTAGAATCTCATGCTCAAGAACATGGTGGAGATCAATCACAAACTGGACGTGATGGAAAAGAAGTTTGAAGATAAGTACACTGCGGCCGGCCAAGATGTCACTCTTCTTATGGACGGATTGAAAAAGAACACCGATACTCTCGGCGTAGTGAATCAGAATGCTCATGTCGTAGCAAATAATATTCAAATGTTTGATGGCAATATGGTAACTCTTAACACCAATCAACAAGCCTTGGTCACTGAATTCTCCAGGATGACAAAGCACATTGATGAGTCACTGCATTCTTATGCAAACTCTATTGCAGTCGAAGCCAAAAAGGGGGAGAAAGCATATACAGCTAAGATGGCTGAGCTTCGGGAAGTCATGATCAACAACTTTGAGCAGTCAAACAAATATGTCTATGACAGTTGCTGGTGGATGCTCCAACAAGCGTTAGGCGTCGCTTTGCCTGAAAATTCTGCGGGTATTCATGCTCCTGAAATGTATACTGCGGCTGATGAGGGAGACAATGCTGAAGAAGCTCTTGTAAGTGAAGCTGATGCTCAAAGGGCTGCTAGGGCCACCTCAAAGGCAAAACTTATGGCAATGTTTGACCAAGGAGCCCTAGCAAAAGCTAGAGACAAGAGAAAATCTCAAGAAGGGACATCCAAGGAAACACAAGCTGAAAAGATAAACCGATTGAAGGAGGAGGAAGTAAGAAATGAAAAGTGGAGTCCGGTTTCAAAGAGTATCATCTTGGACACATTCTGGCTACAAGAACAAGGAGAAATCAATCGGAATGATGTATACAGCCAGCATGAGTGGGAGCTGCATAAGACGTATGAAGCCAAACAGAACATCTTTTTTAGGACCAATACTGCGGCAGATAAAGATCCTCCACCCAGATATTATCCGAAGCCCAAAGAGTATATGGAGAGGCAAAGAAAGAAGTATTTGGCTCAAAAACTCAAGGATGACTTAGCCAAAGAAAAATAGTCAAAAATTTATTGCCTGTCATTCTCTCTTAAGAACAATTAACGTTTATTGTTATTATATGAACAATCTTGAGATTATATATATATACATGTGTATTTGAATTTATGAATGACTCAAGTCTTGATCTGTTTGCCTATATTCTCTTGTGCTGCATATTTAAATTCTGAATGTTGTTTATATTATCTGGTTGGTGTTATTCATCTTAGCTAATAGGATTTTGGCTTCGTCAAATAGGGGGAGATTGTTGGGTATTGTATCCACAATTACCTGGATTTGAGGAAGCCACCTGTCAAGCTAAGAAGAATTCACAATGTATTTGATAAAATATTTCAAGTTGTGCTTGCAGTTATTCCACGCTAAGTGCACACCAATGTCAGGGTGCAGTAGGTCAATATACACGGGTCTGCACGACGTAATCCCTCGTTGAGCAGATCAGTGTGTTGGCCTACGTGTACTCTCTCTATTGGAGTGTACTTATTTTCAAGTACAGGGCTGTGTTAAGGCAAGAGCAGACAAGGAGCAAGAATGGGTCAAGGAGCAGCTCTTAGGTGGAAAGACGAAAAATCATCTAAGTATAAATCGACGAGAATCACCAAGTGATTCTCGCCGAATCGTCGAGAATCACTAGTGATTCTCGCCGACTATATCCGGCTACCTCAAAGCGGTGCCAAGTAAGATTCGGCGAGAATCACTAGTGATTCTCGCCGAACCCATCGTTGAGCAGATCATGGCCAAGTAATATTCGTCGAGAATCATCAAGTGATTCGGCGAGAATCACTAGTGATTCTCGACGAATCGTCGAGAATCACTAACTGATTCTCGCCGATTTTGACTTGGCAATTTTTCTGGAAACAGCTGTACCGGATTCTGCCGCTGGTACTGTGTTGAACCGGAACTAGGGTTTCTTTCAAGTGGGACCCACAACGGTCATTTAGGACTATACTTGTGTATAAATACACGCGTATTTTTGAACAGTAAGCACATGGAGATAAAGACGAAAACACGGGCCGCGACGTGACCTAGATCGTGAGTTCCGCTCTGCCGCCGCCGTCGCCGCTTGAGAGAGTTGATCGCCGGTCTTGATCGTGGTTTCTTCCATATCTCCCGTCGACAGAAGCTTAGCCTAGCTTAGCGTCTCATGTGTCTAACCGGAGATCCCTTGTCTCTTGATTTGTTGATCGGGAAAACCTTCCCCGTCCCAATCGATCGAGACGATTGATCCTAGTGTGATCGTTAGAAGACCTAGCTACCTTAGCTACGAAGTTTGGATCTCCAAAGTACAGCAGCCGTACATCGTTGTCGCCGCCGATCCCGAGAACCTAGCCGCCGCCCATCTTGCCGCCGCCGGTTCCGGGGAGATTCTCTCCAAGAGATATCTAGGGTTGTAGACTCTTCGTTGACTTCACGAACACGTCGTCGAACGAAGAGGAACACCTTAATCTCCAAACGTAGTTTGTATTTCTTGTACATTCTATTTTATTTTTGTTGTAAAGGAACGTTGGTTCCTAGTTGTAAGGGTTGGGTGCAACCCGGGTTGTGGGAGTGTTGACTCCTACGTGTGGAAGGGTTCCTTCCGATAGTGCAAGGATTGGATTTCAATCCTGTTGGTGAAGAGACCGAGTCGTCCCTTGTTGGGAGATAGGTCGAAGGGGGAAAGTGGATGTACCCAAATCGGGGAACCACTATAAATTGCTTGTGTACCTTCTGTGCTGTGGTGTTTTATTTTCTTGTGCAGGTACAATTTTAAATTCCGCAAAAACGCTGCACGTCACCTATTCCCCCCCATAGGTGAAAATAGTTGACACTAGGTGGACTTCCAAAGGGAGCTTCCCTCCATGTTAATGGAGGAGAGAGAAGATGGGGGAGAGGAAGGGAGAGAGTGGAGCCGGCCAAGGGAGGCTAACAGCCACCTTTAATGGCTTCAATCAACTCCTCTAGGGAAGAGGAGTTGATTCCAGCCGTTTCTCGGCCACCAACTGGTGGATTCATCCCCCCTCCACTCTACCCGAGCCACACCATAAATGGTGTTGATGGGCATTGAAGAACCAGCCACCCCCCCCCCCCCAATTGCCATTTAAACACCATTAGTGGGCAGAGGGGAACATTTTCAAGCGTTTACCTGGAGGAGACAGGCCGTCCCACTATGCTGTTGCAGAAGCCGAGCGCCGCCGTCGTCAACAATGGCATCCCGCTGCTCCTCCCGCATTCAGGCCGCCAGGAAGGTCCTCCCCCTCTCCTTAACTCACAGGTAGATCATAGGTCTCTTTAGGTTCAAGTTTCGGGCTCAATTGAGCCCGATCAAAACCACGATTTTCATGGTTTTCGGCAAAAAATGATCCTGCTATAACCGCCGGAAAATGCCTCTCCGGCGGCAGAGCTGCCGCCTGGCGATAGCCACCACCTCAATGGAGGTGGTGGTGGCGGTGGCTGGCCGGGGAAGGTGCTGGATCGCCGGCGGCAGAGCTTGGAAGCGGCTCCAGGCGGGATGGATCCTGGCCGTCGGCTCAAGAAGGAAGATGAATGGATCCCGTCCCTTTTGCTTCAAGATCCGTGCGATTATATGATTTAAACTATAGGATATTAAATGTGGATAATTTGATTCCTGTCACAGTTTTGGGTATTATTTGGTTTTAATTTTCAAAAATACTGTTGGAATACCCTATTACTAATTTGGGTCAGGATCACTGTGTCTCTAGGAACCTTTGCTTGACCTCCTGTATAGCTCAATAGGTCAATTAGAATTAAGTCTAAGGGTTAGAAGACTAGGTTTGGAAGCTGCCCTGAAGACCAGGATTCTCTGTCTGGAGACTAAGTCTGATCGTCGAGCTCAGCACGACGATTCGTCGAACTCCGATTGACGATCGTCTAGCTCAACTTCGACAAGATCGTCGAACTCCATTCGACGATCGCTGAGCTCAACATCATTATATCGTCGAACTCCATTCGACGATCGGTGAGCTCAGGTCGACGATTTTGACTCTGCTTTGGATCTTTATCTCTGAGCTCAGTTCGACGATCTTTGAGCTCAGATCGACGATATTTTGCTGCTGTATATTTCCAGATCGTTGAGCTCAGCTCGACGATAGCAGAGCTCAGTTCGACGATTTCAGATAACTTCCAGGATGTCTCTACATTCAAATTCAAATCAGTTAGGAGTTATTCTGCAATTAATTCAGATATTTCCTAGCCGTTTTTATTCATTTCTGGACCAAGTTTCAAGGGATTTTTCAAGGAATATATCTGTGGACTTTCCTCCAAAAGAGATTATGTAATTAAGGATGCAATTAATGCAGGCCAACGACTATTCTTCTCAGAGAGAATGTTTTGTTCAGTACCAGAGAATAAAAGATAGAATTTTTTTTTAATCTCTGATATAGCACACACAATACAGAGAGAGAACACAGATTACAGAGACACATTCAAAAATCTTCTGTCACAAAGAATTCTCAAGAACACTCATCCAAGGAGATCAAGCTTTCTCAAAATCTTTAGATCTCTGTAGTTTTCAAAGTGTTCAAGGCCAACATATTTCCAGACTCCAGAAATTCAACATTTCAGCTATTGCTGAAATCATCTATTGCTGGAGTTCAATCTTTGAAGGCCTATCACCCTCAGCAAAGCTTTTCTTCCTGAAGATCTCAAGGATTCAGGGGGAGCTTTGACATCAACAATCCACATAGTCTTATCAGTTGTTTGAGAAAGAGAAGATTTCCATCACTCTCTCACCCCCACTCTGTAAAGGGTTTCTCAAACTCCCTTCAAAAGTTTGAGCTTGGTTTTTGAGCACCTTGTCAAAAGCTCATTGGTGGCAAGACACCTGATCAAAAAATCTGCTTTGGTTTTTGAGCACCTTATTAAAAGCTCATTGGTGCCCAGGACACCTGATCAACTCATCCTGCAGTGGATTCCTACCTAGGGTGGTAGAAGAGTGGATGTACCCAAGTTTAGGGGAACCACTATATTTCCTTGTGTCTTCTAGTTTTGCTTGTTTTCATTTTTATTTCTGGCCTTGATTTCTCTGTGATTAGCTTTTGTTTAGCTTAGTGCTGTGATTAGTTTTATTACTGCTTCCCTGCTCACACATATTATAACAACTGTTGTAAAAACTTTCAAAGCACCATATACTCTATTCACCCCCCCTCTAGAGTATATCAGATCTAGCTGCACTTTCAATTGGTATCAGAGGGAGGTTGGTTAAACATACCACACCTTAATTGGATGTACAGGCTAACACCTGAACCCAAAGATCCCAAACTAGATCTGTTTTTCTTGGGTATTTTATTATTAGATTTTGTTTTCACAAATCATGGCCCAAAACAAAGATTATGCTAGCACCAGACCTCCAGTGTGCAATCTATCCAAGTTTGCACTTTGGAAGGCAAGGATTAGACTTTACATGAATTCTATTGACGAAGATATCTTTAATTCTATTTTGACAGTGTGTCCAAGACCCCCAGAGAACACAAGTACAAATGCTATTCCACCTCCATCAGGAACAGATGCTGATATCAAGAGATGGAAAGTAGCTGATGCTAAGGTTATGAACATCCTAGCCCAGACAATGTCTGATGACATATTTCAAAAGGTAGCTGAATGTAATTCAGCCAAGGAAATTTGGGACAAACTCTCAGAAATAGTCTCAGGCTCAGCTGGTGAGAGAAAGGATAGAAGATCCCACCTTATCTCTCAATATGAGAATTTCAAGAAGGGAGAGACTGAGTCAGTGGGAGATATGTACAACAGACTAAGTCTAATTGTCAATGAACTCAGGACATTAGACAAAGAGATCTCTCTAACAGAACTTAATGACAAGATCCTAATGTGCTTCCCCAGCACTTGGGATTCAAGAATCTGGCCAATTAAGGATGCCAGAAGTCTAAATGAGATTACCACTGAAGCTCTATTGGGTAAGCTCAAATCTTATGAGCTACTCATCAAAAATAGAGAGGAAGAACAGAAGGCTGCCTCACCAGTCACAAGAAAAGAGAAGACCATAAAATTCAAGGCAACTGAGGATCTGCCTAAAGATAAAGCTACAGGAAATGATGAACTACTCAGTCTGCTGGCCAAAAGATTTTACAAGATGGCCAGAAAGGACTTCAGAAGAAGATCATACAAGGAGCAGGATAAGCCAAGGTATGACAAGTCCATTAGTAATAATAAAGACATTATTTGCTTTGGTTGTAGGAAACCAGGGCACATAGTTCCTGACTGTCCAGAGAACAAGAACAAGGTCAGAAGGGACAGGAAAGAAAGAAGAAAGGAGAAAGACTCCAAAAGGAATGACAATGGCAAACCTTCTTCAAGCAAAAACAAGCATACAAGAAAAGGGTTTGTTGCTGAATCCTGGAGTGATACAGAAGAAGAGTCAGAAGCCTCATCCAGCTCCAGTGATTATGAGGATGATGCAGAAGAAAAGGAGTTCTGCATGATGGCAATCAATGCCTCACAACACAATTCAGAGGAAGAGGAATCAGAGTCAGACTCAGAGACTCAACCTGAAGAAGATCAGGTAATTGGTTCTTTTGATTTTAGTTCAGAAGATTTTAAATCTGAATTTAACGCACTGTGTTTAGACCTGCTAAAGTCTGAGAAAGAGATTATCTCTCTCAGAAATCAATTATCTGAACACAATACTTTAAAGTCAGAAAACCTCAAACTCTCTCAGGAGTTGGAGAGCTGTAGGGAACAGATAGCTACACTGAAAAGTGAGCTCTCTGAGGCCAAGAAGCTTGAAGAATCCGTCAATGGGAGAAGCATCAAGCTGATGGACATCACAAGCACAGTGAACTCCAGATTCAACAGTACACTGGGCTTGGGTGCTTCATCCAGCCAACCTATAGTCCTAACAACTCCAATCAAATTCATTTCTGACAAAGGAAAGGGAGTTGTAGAGGTTGCTAGGAAAAATTCTGATCTGCCTCAGAAAACTAAGTCCCAGCTGAAATCGTCGAACAGAGATCGACGATCGCCGAATGAAGATCGACGATCGCCGAACGCAGCTCGACGATCTCAGGAAAAATCGTCGAACGCAGAACGACGATCTCAGCCAAAGTCGTCGAACGCAGGTCGACGATCTCAAATACCTGACCTCAGCCATAGTAGACCGTCGAACGGAGCTCGACGATCTGACCCAAGATCATCGAACGCAGCTCCAAGATCGTCGAACAGAGGTCAGAGCTCTGGAAAATTTTTCAAAGGCAAATCAAAATTGAATCCTAAGGGTCCTTCATCCCAAATCTTTAACCCTTATACTGAATGGATTATACCTCCAAGGAGATATCATCCTGAAGGATATAAGAGTCAACCAGGGATGTCCTTCATTTCAGAATTTAAAGGTTATCAACCTAGGCCCAAGGTAAACTGGGTCAAAAACAAATGAATTGTTTTATGTGCAGGTGAAAACCTATCCAACATCTAACCAACAATGATATTTGGATAGTGGGTGCTCTAAGCACATGACAGGGAACAAGGACAACCTCACATCCTTTAGAGTCAAGCTTGGACCCAAAGTTATCTTTGGTGATTCAAACTTTGGACAAACTAAAGGATATGGTGCAGTCCAGATTGGTTCAATAACTTTCAAGAAGGTAGCTTATGTGGAAGGACTGAAGCACAACCTAATTAACATTAGTCAGCTGTGTGATGAAGGCTACCAGGTGACCTTCAGCAAAGCCTTATGCAAAATCAAGTCAGAGGACAACACAACTGTGTTGACAGGTAAAAGGAAAGGTAATATCTATCTAGTAGATTTTCTTTCAATTGATGTAGATATCTGCTTGTTTAATTCTATCTGTAGACCCAATATTTTATGGCATAAGAGATTAGGACACCTAAACCTTAGAACTATTGCTAGGCTATCCAAGGACAACCTTGTTAGAGGACTACCTTCTGGCCCCTACAAGAAGGAAGGACTCTGCAGGGCTTGTCAATTAGGCAAGCAAACTAAAAACAGCTTTAAGTCACTTAATAAGAGTGATTCACCTAGGATATTGTATCTGTTACACATGGATCTCTTTGGACCCATCACAGTACAAAGCCTAGGAGGGAAATCCTACACTTTAGTAGTTGTAGATGACTTCTCTAGATTCACTTGGGTGTTCTTTCTAAGGAAGAAGTCTGATAACTTTAAGTGTCTGACAGAGTTTCTCAAATGCATACAGATTGAGTTCAATACTCATATTGCCCTGATCAGAAGTGATCATGGGATAAAGTTTGATTCTCTTCTTATGCAAGAGTTCTATCCAAGTGAAGGGATCAGGCATACTTTCTCAGCTCCTAGAACTCCTCAACAAAATGGGGTAGTTGAAAGAAAAAATAGAACTCTTATTGAATCTGCCACTACATTGTTGTCAGATGCTCATCTACCTCTATCCTTTTGTGCTGAGGCAGTGAACACCTCCAACTATGTGCTGAACAGAAGTCTGATACATAAACTAAAGGGAAAGACTGCCTATAAATTACTCAAAGGGAAGAAACCTAAAGTTGACTATTTTAGAGTCTTTGGTTGTATTTGCTACATTCACAATAATGACAAGAAATATTTAGCAAAATTTCAAGCCAAAGCTGATGAAGGAGTGTTTCTGGGATACTCCATGATCAGCAAGGCCTATAGGGTCTATAATAAATCATCTTTGAAAATTGAGGAATCTGTTCACATTTCATTTGATGAAACTAACATGACTTTCAAGGAGAAGAATTCTTCTACCATAGAACCTTTGCAGGAACATTCTCTAGCTGAAGACTTGAACAAGTTACAGGTTACTCAAGAGGATGAAAGCAGTGAAGATGACGGGAATGCTCAACATAATGAAGAACAACTTGAAGAGCCAGTTGTTGTACAACAAGAGAATACAACAACACAGGTTGGTGAGCAATCAACACCCCCTGTTGATTTAGTAACATCAAGAGACCATCCAATTTCCCAAATAATTGGAGAAATCTCAGCTAGTGTGCAAACCAGAAATCAGGTGAACCAAAACCTATTGCACACCTGCTTCCTATCTCAAATTGAACCTCAGTCCATTCAAGATGTAGAGCAAGATCCACACTGGATCATTGCAATGCAAGAGGAGTTGCATCAATTTGAGAGGAACAAAGTATGGGAACTAGTGCCAAAGCCTAAGGATCACTCCATTATTGGAACAAAATGGGTATTCAGAAACAAACTGGATGATCAAGGAGTAATTATAAGGAACAAGGCAAGGCTAGTTGCTCAGGGATACTCTCAAGAAGAAGGAATCGACTACAACCAGACTTTTGCACCTGTTGCAAGATTAGAAGCCATCAGAATATTTCTAGCTTATGCAGCTCATAAAAGCTTCAAAGTATATCAGATGGATGTCAAAAGTGCTTTCTTGAATGGAGACATTAAAGAGGAAGTTTATGTCAGACAACCTCCAGGTTTTATCTCTCCAACTTATCTTGATTATGTTTTTAGATTGAATAAAGCATTATATGGTCTCAAGCAAGCTCCTAGAGCATGGTATGAGACCCTAGCATGCTTTCTCTTGGAAAATGGTTTTATAAGGGGTAGAGTAGACCAAACTCCTTTCATTAGAACCCATAAGTCCCATACCCTACTAGTACAAATTTATGTAGACGACATTATTTTTGGCTCTACTGACTCCAAACTGTGCAGAAGGTTTTCTAACCTGATGCATTATAAATTTGAGATGAGTAGCATGGGTGAGCTATCCTTCTTCCTAGGATTGCAAGTCAAGTAACATGCTGAAGGCATCTTTTTTTCTCAAACCAAATATGCAAATGAACTGGTTAAGAAATTTGGTATGTCTGAGGCATCTTGTATGAAGACACCCATGCCTACTAATGCTGTATTGGATGCTGATGAATATGGGAAACCTGTTGATCAGACAACATATAGAGCAATGATTGGCTCTTTACTATATCTTACAGCTAGTAGAACAGATATAATGTTTGCTACATGTATATGTGCTAGGTTCCAAGTTAGCCCTAGAGAGTCACACCTAACATTAGTAAAGAGGATTCTCAGGTATGTTAAAAGTTGTCCAAATCTAGGTCGCTGGTATCCAAAAGATTCAACATTTGAGTTAACTGGATTCTCTGATGCTGATTATGCGGGATGCAGAATTGACAGGAAAAGCACCAGTGGAACTTGTCAGTTCCTTGGTGACAGACTTGTCTCTTGGTTTTATAAGAAACAAACATCTGTGTCAACTTCAACTGCTGAAGCTGAATATATGGCTGCAGGCAGTTGTTGCTCACAAATCTTGTGGATTCAAAACCAACTCCTAGACTATGGTTACAACTTAGAGAAGTCTAAAATCTTTTGTGATAACACAAGTGCTATTTCCATAGCTCAAAATCCAGTCCTCCATAGTAGGACAAAACACATAGAGATTAGGCATCATTTCTTAAGGGATAATGTTGAGAAGAATAAAATTGAACTACATTATATCCCAACTGATTTACAAAGGGGAGATATTTTCACCAAGCCATTGGATGAAAAGAAACACACCTTCTTCCTAAATCAGTTAGGAATGTTAGATGGAGGAAGTCTTTAATAATATCCAAGATTTTGAAAGCTTAAAAATTGACCAAGACTAGGCAAACATTCTGATTTTTCTTAGTGTCTAGAATTTTTCTGATCTCTGAACTGCGCTCGATGATTTGCCCCAAGATCGTCGAACGGAGATCGACGATTTCCAAAAATCGTCGAACTGAGTTCAGCGTCTCCCAGATAGTATGAACTATCTCTTCCGGTCAACGATCGTCGAACGACGCTCGACGATTATGTTCTCTGAACGATCGTCGAACGGAGATCGACGCTCTCCAATATCGTCAAACGGAGATCGACGATGTTGAAGACTCTTTAGATTCCTTTAGAAGCCTCAATCGTCGAACTGAGTTCAACGATCTTTCCAATTCTGCGTCGAACCCTAATATAAAACTCGTTTTTCGCCGTCGTTCTCATTTGCGCTTTCAATTTCTCTGCAAGAATTTTCTTTCCCTCCAAACAGTTCTACTCTTGGTCGTTTTATTTGTTGAGTTTTTGCAGGTACCAATGGCCGTGTCAGTTGCTGTTCTTGCTGCAATGAAGTTTGATGCTGGGTTTGATATTGATATAGAATCCTTCAGCACGACTGACCAGATTTTTCAAGATATACTGGGTTTGTTCAAGGACCAGAATCTGACTGCCATAATGACCACCAGGATCAAGCTGGCTTCTGATGAAATAAAGGAGTGGGTTTATACTGCCCATAATCAAGATAACAACACCATAGTTGGGTCTATAGCTGAAACTCAGGTACCCTTGACCCCAACCATTCTATCAGAAGTTTTGTATTGAGAAATGGAGAAGATTCTGCTGAGTTATCTGGAGAAGAATATTCTGAACTGCTTGCCAGGATGGGTCATCCAGAGGGAAACCCTAGCAAGCTCTTCAAAAGGAACCTGTCTGTAGAGTACAGGTTTCTGACAGATGTGGTTGGGAAAGTGCTACTGGCAAAGCACTCCGCCCATGATACAATATCAAGATATTAGCTCTGCCTCATGGGAGCTCTTGTGGACAAGAAGAATCTGAATTGGGGAGAGGTTTTCTTTGACCTCATCAAAAAGAAAATCAACAAATGTTTTGTTAATTTTGGGAGAATTATTGGAGTATTTCTGCAGCATAGGTGCTGTACCTTGCTGGTCTCCTCTGGAGTTCATATCAATGCCTCCAAGAGATTGTCTTGTGCCCTCTTTGGAAAGTGGGATAGACAAATAAGCAAGCCTAGCAGGCCCTCCTCCAGTGCTCGTTCAAGCACAAGGACTCCAAGAGTCACTCCTCCACAGGTCTCTGCCCCTGCAGATGACCTGGCTGCTGTTGCTGCCTCTCCTACTCCTCCAATTCCATCCACCACTCCAGCTCCATCCACCATCATCATATCCACCCCATCTCCAACATCAACACCTTCTCCAGAACCTATTCTACCTCCACCAGCAGACCAATTCCACCCATTATTCTCCTACCCTCCACCAGATGTCACCTCCTCACCCTCTCATCCATCCTTCACCCTACTTGATGATTCCTTTATGGATGATTCCCCATCATCTCCTCCTGAGTTACCTTCCTCCTCCACTTCATTTCAAGACCTCCTACACCAGATCATTGATCAACCAACATTCACCCCATCCATCTCCATTCCCCTATCCTCCATTTCCACCTTGCCAACACCTCAGCCATCCCTTCCACAATTCTCCAGCTCTCCACTTCCAGAACCTTCAGCTGTTTCCATACCTTCTACCTCTGCTCCAGCTCTTGAGCAAGTAGACCTCTCAGCCCTTGCTGATAGGCTGTATGAGCTGCTTGCCCCCAGGCTATCTCTATTGTTGGAGACCTCCTTGGCTCCTCTATACCTGTCAGTGGCAGCCCTTTCTGCCAGGCTCTCTTCCCTCTTCCCTCAGGCAGCACCTACAGCAGTGTGCCTTGATCCAGACATGTCTGCATCTAGGCAGGGGGAGATGCCATATGAAGTGAATCTTCATGCTGCTGCTGCTGCTTCTGTAAGCTCTCTGTCTGCTGCTGCTGTTAGTTCTGCTTCTTCTGCTGCTCCTCTTGTTGCTGTTGCTGTGCCTCCAGAAAGTCAGATTTCAACTGCAGTTCTTGCAATAGACCTCAGGTCTTTGCTATCAGTTTTTGATTCTGCTTACTTTAGCTGTCTGCCAGAGGTCCATACTGTCCAGCCTCCAGAAGATTTATCCAAGGCACTTGTGCCTTTTTCTTGCTGTGACCCTAGCATGATCACCTCCTTTATAAATTCAGTTGTTGCTGCTGCTGCTTCTTCTGAAGAAAGGATTGATGTTGCTTCTGAGAATATTGATACTGCTGCTGAAGTTTCTGCCACTTCTGATGAACCAATCTCCAAGGACATTCTTATGACAGAGGCCACTGCAATTGAGCCTTCTGCAGTCTTTGATGATGTTCCTTCTGTTTCTGTTGTTGTTAGTGAATCTGCTGTTTCTGCTGTTGCTAGTGAAGTTGCTGCTGTTGTCACCTGTCCAGAGCCTACTGCTGCTGTTGTTATTTCTGCTTCACCTTCTCCATCTGCTGTTGTCCCTGCTGTTACCATCTCAACACCTACTGCTACTGCTGTTTCAACTTCTGCCTCATCTGCCTCTGTTCAGCTTAAAAAGGACTTGATGAAGAAAATAGATGCTCTCTATGATGACCAGAGTTCTGAATCTGATGAATATAAAACAGACTCTGATGACTCTTCTGCTACCATTGCCAGGAAAAGGAAGGCAAGGAGCAAAGCAATGAAAAGGGTACCTCCTGCTAAAGTTAAAGATAACAATGATATCCCATATTACATTCTACATAACTGCCCAATCACTGAACACTGGATGCAATACTCTAAAAATCAGCTGAAAGCAATGAAGAAAAAGAGAAAATATGAGAAGGGTTCATCCCAATTCCAGCACTCTCATCCTCCTCCACCACCTCCTCCTAATGCAGGTGCAGGTGGAAGCTCTGCAAGTCAACCCCCAGCCAGAAGTCAGGCTCCCTATCAACCTCATGCCAGATCTTACCACAGGGAAAGCCAATCCAGGGGTTCACATTCTAGGAGAGGAGGATATAGAGGTAATCAAAGAGATATTCAAGTATATTCCAAAGGTTATTCCAGGCAGCACCCATATTCTAAGGGAGGACAAATTTCTTCTGATACAACATCTGGTCCTTTCCCTTACAAGCTGAAAGAGATTGTGTCTGCCAGGCCTCCTCAAGACAATCCCTCCAACAGGTATGAGCCACATGTACCTTTTGAGGACCCTGAAAATAATCCAGCTGCTTGGACTGCCAGATTAAAGGAATTAGCTGCACTGGACCAAATTAAGAAGGCCAGAGAACAAGGAATAGATTCTTCCAACATTTCTACTATGTATGAACAGAGTCAAAAAGAACTAGAGAGATATGCTTCAAGTAAATTCTTTGATACTGACAGATACATGGAATTACACCCTGAAGCTGTGGTTCCCAGACCTAAAAAGCAAACTTATTTGGGTGCAGCAGATGACACCAGGTCCAACAAGGAAGCCCTCAATCCTAACAGAGAAATTAAACTTGTTAAAGGCAAAGAGAAGAAATGATATTGTAAGGTGACAGTTTCTGTGATTTCTGATTACTATCTGGATGATATATATCTCTGTGATTCTGCTTTGTCTAGATGTTGTTTTTATGCTTTACTGATTGTATGTTGTTACTTAAATTTTTCCAAAGTCTGTAAATAGTAATCCTAACCCAAATAGGGGGATTTTGTTGGAACACCCTATTACTAATTTGGGTCAGGATCACTGTGTATCTAGGAACCTTTGCTTGACCTCCTGTATAGCTCAATAGGTCAATTAGAATTAAGTCTAAGGGTTAGAAGACTAGGTTTGGAAGCTGCCCTGAAGACCAGGATTATCTGTCTGGAGACTAAGTCTGAACGTCGAGCTCAGCACGACGATTCGTCGAACTCCGATCGACGATCGTCTAGCTCAACTTCGACAAGATCGTCGAACTCCATTCGACGATCGCTGAGCTCAACATCATTATATCGTCGAACTCCATTCGACGATCGGTGAGCTCAGGTCGACGATTTTGACTCTGCTTTGGATCTTTATCTCTGAGCTCAGTTCGACGATCTTTGAGCTCAGATCGACGATATTTTGCTGCTGTATATTTCCAGATCGCTGAGCTCAGCTCGACGATAGCAGAGCTCAGTTCGATAATTTCAGATAACTTCCAGGATGTCTCTACATTCAAATTCAAATCAGTTAGGAGTTATTCTGTAATTAATTCAGAGATTTCCTAGCCGTTTTTATTCATTTCTGGACCAAGTTTCAAGGGATTTTTCAAGAAATATATCTGTGGACTTTCCTCCAGAAGAGATTATGCAATTAAGGATGCAATTAATACAGGCCAACGGCTATCTTCTCAGAGAGAATGTTTTGTTCAGTACCAGAGAATAAAAGATAGAATTTTTTTTATTCTCTGTTATAGCACACACAATACATAGAGAGAACACAAATTACAGAGACACATTTAAAAATCTTCTGTCACAAAGTATTCTCAAGAACACTCATCCAAGGAGATCAAGCTTTCTCAAAATCTTCAGATCTCTGTAGTTTTCAAAGTGTTCAAGGCCAACATATTTCCAGACTCCAGAAATTCAACATTTCAGCTATTGCTGAAATCATCTATTGCTGGAGTTCAATCTTTGAAGGCCTATCACCCTCAGCAAAGCTTTTCTTCCTGAAGATCTCAAGGATTCAGGGGGAGCTTTGACATCAACAATCCACATAGTCTTATCAGTTGTTTGAGAAAGAGAAGATTTCCATCACTCTCTCACCCCCACTCTGTAAAGGGTTTCTCAAACTCCCTTCAAAAGTTTGAGCTTGGTTTTTGAGCACCTTGTCAAAAGCTCATTGGTGGCAAGACACCTGATCAAAAAATCTGCTTTGGTTTTTGAGCACCTTATCAAAAACTCATTGGTTCCCAGGACACCTAATCAACTCATCCTGTAGTGGATTCCTACCTAGGGCGGTAGAAGAGTGGATGTACCCAAGTTTAGGGGAACCACTATATTTCCTTGTGTCTTCTGGTTTTGCTTGTTTTCATTTTTGTTTCTGGCCTTGATTTCTCTGTGATTAGCTTTTGTTTAGCTTAGTGCTGTGATTAGTTTTATAACTGCTTCCCTGCTCACACATATTACAACAACTGTTGTAAAAACTTTCAAAGCACCATATACTCTATTCACCCTCCCTCTAGAGTATATCAGATCTAGCTACACTTTCAAATACCTAGGCTCACATGGTGGGAAAACCTCCAACATGAAAGTTGTAGTTCTTGGTGTCTACTTTATTCTAAAATTAGTTTGAACCAATTTATGTGCATGGTCTGACCAGGGCACCCATTTTGGTGGGACATACCCTTAGGGCTAGGCAGTCATTAAACTGAGTATGTTTTGGTTAGGGTTTAGGTAGTCCAAACCCTCCCAAAATTTGGGGCGTGGTCCCTGGCATCAATACCTAGTTCTGTACAAAATTTGAGCATATTTGGATATGTTTTGGTTAGGGAATCACCAAACCCTAGTTTGGCCTTAAGAGGGTATTTTGATTACAAGTGCACTATGGACTTAGGGTGGTCCCCTCCCCTCAACAGAGGCAGAGGTTTTGGACACTAACTTGGCATGGACAATGTCACCCACTTGAGGAAAATGGGATGATTTAGGCTTGATTTGCCCTAGGGTTCAACCTCAAACCCTAAGGAAGGACTTTTGAGGGTTGTGAAGGACATGGGTGAAAATTCCCTTGCATGGCCTTGGAAACCCAGTAGTATTGAGGGTAATGTAACCTAAGATCTCTGGTAGGAACTTTAGAAGAATAGGAGCAAGGTAGACACCTCAAAACCCTAACCCTAGTTTTAGGGTAGTAGCACAAATTTGACGATTCGGCCACTAAACCTTTCCCAAATGTTTTGAAACTTTGGTAGAATAGGTTTTAGGACACCTAGAACCTCTGGTAATTTTTGTAGAATTTTATGATTTTATTCTTGGTACTTCATTTGTTAATTACCAAAAGACCCAAAATGATGTTTGATTTTATTATGGATGTTATGTGCTTTTAAATATGATGAAACTTGGTCAAAGGTTATTTTAGGGCTAGTTGAACATCTCTGAATTTTATCACAATTCTTAATTAATTTTATTTGGTACTTCCTTCATTAATTTCTGAAAGGGGCTTTGGTAATGAAAATTCATTATTGATGATATATCTGTTGACAAATCATGAAGCTTAGGTTTTGATAGTTTTAGGCCAAAGAGTACTTGTAGAAATTTATTTATAATTTTTAAAAGTCTGTTTTCAGAACTTTCTTTATAAGGCCATATTTTTGAGAATAGGATAATTAATTAATTTAGGGAATACTTCTTTCAAACAATTTATGAAAGTTTACTTAGAGGTTTTATGCGCCCTTACAATCATCCTGGAATTTTCTCTGAATTTTTGGAAGTATTTTTATTGCACATCCCCTTTTAATGATTTATTTTGGAATAAATTGGAAATAAAATTTAAGGGCCTAAATCTTGCTGGAAAATTTGGAGATTCTGGATTTTTAGATGATTACTCATCTTGCATTTATCATAATTTAGTGGAGCTTTATCTTGCATAAATCGTATACTTCCTGTTCAACCTTGGAACTTTTGGCTTTTAAAATAAATAAATAAATTAGCGTTTAAATTATTAAAATTAGGAAATTGTGGATTCAGTCTATATATGCCAATATAGACCTATAATAATTATTATATAAGCATTGGATGATCATATATCATACTTCCCTTTTTACGGGTCATATAGCTTAAGTGGTCTGCATTTAGCAAACTGCAGGAAATCATTTGGGATATGATTTAGAGCACATGTGATGGGTCTTGTTGGTTTGCTGGGAGGATAAATGGCAATAGGTGCATCTTTGGAAGATAAGTGAGTTTGGTGTTGTTTTGTTTAGGGTTTAGAGGCGCTCGTGTCCGACGAAAGATCGTCCTCCCCGAGGTGAGTGGAGTCAAATCACCTTAGGATTAGCCTATCGTAACATGTGGAAGTAATGGGTAAGGGAATCAACCAATAACAAAATAAGTACCTTGCAAAAGGGAACGCTGGGCGTAATCCCAACATAGTTCCTAGTACCCCGTGAGAGCCCTTCACAGGGAATACCGGGGGCAGTCCTGGGTTAACGCAAACTGTTTTAACAAGCTGAAAATAGTAACTTAGTAATTAGGGTTGCACCTTTCACAAACACTGATAGCACCGGAAGTTAGCTGGGAGCTTCGGCTCGGATGGTTAAAAGACGGACTTTGGGTCCGGGGAGCTTCGGCTCGATTGTTTGAGACGGACGTGTTCGTTCGGGGAGCTTCGGCTCGGTTTTTGATTATGCTAAATTTGCATGTGCATAAAAGGAAAGGAAATTAAGGTGGTGGGTCTTCGGTACTCGAGGGTCTATGTGTAACACCCCCTATCCGTCACATAGCATAAAGTAGTAGGTCCGGCCGGGGCCCGATGTCGTATGCCACATACAGACCGGGTGGTTACTTATGGAAACCATCCAACCAATCTCAACGTCCTACACAGAGCATTCTAGCGGAAGCAGTTTATAAAGGTTGTAAACAAGAACCCAGCATTAAAGCACGAATGTCCACTAGTACAAATTAGGAATGTTATACAAAAATACCCAAAACCGGCATTATGGCCTTACAAAATGTTTCTCTTGAATATTACATGTTTTACAAACCACGGCACGCAGGCCGGTCATACATGAATAAAGCAGTAAACACTTATACTTGGGCCTTCGAGGGCCAGCTTCGCAAAAAGGGCTTTAGCCCGCTATTGACCGCTTGGTCCAGCTGCACCTGCAAGCAACAAACCACCGCACGGTGGCAAAACAAGGCAACGGTCAGCAATGCTAACCAAATTATAACGATCCCGCCCCCAACTCGGGGCGGCGATGCTCCTTCCCTGCATTTCATTAGCATAAGCGAGCAATGTATATATCCATAGCCATTTCATCACAAACGTTGGCTCGCACGGCCACACGCCCCGTGCACTCAGGGCACATTCTCGGTGAACTGGTCGATGTCACGTCAATTAAAGCCATTAACATTCCGGACTCACCACCGCCACTTTGACGGCCAAACTTATGAGCAATTTGTCTTGCCGGCATGGGTCACGTCAATTTAATCCATTGACCGCCGAAGACTCACAACTATGCCAACGGCAAGTGCCACCTAACCTTAGGTCTCTTTAACCGAACGACATAGAGCGGGTACAGTTCCATCTAACCCGTGCTCACATCGCAACGACAATTTAAGCCATTTGCGGGGGTCAAACTTTCACCGAGTCCCATTCTATCACACGTCACATAACCCGGTTATGTTCAAGTTGGCTCTCAGGCCACCAGGTTGGTAAGATCTCGTATCCGCCCAGTTTTCCGGGTGCACCTTTGGGTTAGTCCCCAAGGTTCCCTGTTGCAATCTACCGCATAGAAAACCCGAAAAACAACCAATAGCACGGAGTCTTCTCCGGCCTTATGCAATGCAACATCACCGATCCAGACCAACATGTCCGGGTAGGCTTCACACATCATGCCTATGTCCGTTCTCGCTTACGGACTCTAAACAATGGGGACTTAACTTATCTACCCGAAGGAACGCCTCCAACTCTCCGCAAACTCGCGAGAGCGGGCTTCCTATGCTAAGAAAGAGAGCTATTCATGCTCAAGATGAGGATCGTTACCCTTGAGTTCCTCTTTGGCGCCATTGAAAAGTAATCGGATGAAAACCACCGCACTAGCGTTGCCTCCGTAGATCCGGAGTCGGCTCGCGATTCAGAGCTCCGAAGCTCCTCCAATGGCGGATCTAGCTTCTTCTTCTTCCCTTAGCTCTCCTCTCTCTCCAAGGATTTAGAAAGAGAATAAGGTATGAAAAGTGAGGGTTTTCCAAGTCAACTCACGGGTATATCCCTTCAGGAACATCCCCCAGCCGTTGGATCTCAAAACAAGGAAACGAACGGCTTTGATTCGGGGCTGAAATGCCCAATCTGGACCGAACACGGCCTGGCACACGCCCGTGTCCAGGGCCGTGTGCCGCATTTGCCGTCAAAATCGAATCACCTGGAACCTCACACGGGTATCGAACACGCCCGTGTTCGAGCTGACACGCCCGTGTTCCACCTGACACGGCCGTGAGGCCGGCCGTGTACCCCATGATTTTTCCCCTTTTTCAACCCGAGCACTGCACGGGTTCTAGGACACGCCCGTGTCCTTGCCCGTGTCACTTTGACATGCCTGGTCCCCAGGCCGTGTACACGGTCTCGATATTTCGTCACGTGAAGATCGACGACTTGATGACACGGCCTCGGACACGCCCGTGTCCTAGGCCGTGTGCCTTGTCTCGACGATCGTCGAGCGAATCTCGACGACTCCCCGGGACGATCGTCGACACGGGTCGACACGCCCTGCGACACGCCCGTGTCGCGGGCCGTGTGCCCATTCTCGACGAATCGTCGAGTATATCTCGACGAATCCGCGGCTAAGTGTCGACACAGGTCGACACGCCCTGCGACACGCCCGTGTCGCAGGCCGTGTGCCCATTCTCAGCGAATCGTCGAGAAAATCTCGACGACTTCGCGGCTAAGTGTCGACACACGCTTGACACGCCCTGGGACACGCCCTTGTCCCAGGCCGTGTGCCTGCAGCCAGAACCCAAACTGGCCCAAAACATCCCCCTTCGCTCCTTTGAGTTTCGGGGTGTTACAACTCTACCCCTCTTAAAAGAATTTCGCCCACAAAATTACATAAAGGAAAGGCATACAAAAACAAAATATGTACCTGAGCGGAACAACTCCGGATACTCGTCAAGCATAGTCTGCACTCGCTCCCAAGAGAGCTCCTCACTACCGCAATTGTCCCACCGGACCTTGACCATCCTGATCTCTTTATTGCGTAGCCGCTTGACCTCCGAGTCCTCAATCCGCACGTGCTTGACCTTTGTCGTTAGCCCACTATCCACCGGCACTTGATCAACCGCGATCACCTGCGTAGGCTCTTGCACCGCCTTCCGAAGCACCGAAATATGGAATACATCATGTAAACCACTTAGCTCCACTGAAAGTTTCAACCTATAGGCCGCTTCACCAACTCGCTCCAGAACCTCAAACGGTCCAAGGTACCTCGGGCTTAGCTTTTTCGATCGTCGCACCCGCGAGACACCCTTGAACGGCTTGATCTTTAAGTATACATAATCGCCCACAGCGAACTCCACGTTCCTGTGCTTGGCATTATAGTACTTTGCTTGCCGGTCCTGAGCGATAAGCAACCTCTCCCGAATGGTTCTCACCAAAGAAGTAGCATCATCCACTTCCGATCGCTTATACAACTTTGACTCACCCGTTTCTAACCAAGACAACGGCGTGCGACATCTTCTACCAAATAGGGCCTCGAAGGGCGCCATTTGAATACTCGCTTGGTAGTTGTTGTTGTATGCGAACTCCACCAAATAAAGGTGGTCTTCCCACTGCTTTCCAAAATCTAAGACACACATGCGGAGCATGTCTTCCATGGTTCTATTAACCCTCTCGGTCTGCCCATCCGTTTGTGGATGGAAGGCTGTGCTGAATTTCAGCTTTGTTCCCAACATTTGCTGCACAAGCCTCCAATCATTGGACGTGAACCGCCCATCTCGGTCACTCACGATGCTGCGGGGCACACCATGAAGCCGTACTATGTTATCCACATAAAGCTTTGCCAGCTTCTCCACCGGATCATCCTTCCTATGCGGAATAAAATGCGATACCTTCGTTAATCGATCCACGACCACCCAAATGGCGTCGTTCCCCTTTTGCGACCTTGGAAAACCATGCACAAAGTCCATAGAGATGTCGTCAAATTTCCACTCCGGAATAGGCAAGGACTTAAGAAATCCTCCCGGCTTTTGGCACTCCGCCTTTACCAAGGCCCACGTTTGGCACTTTGCTACGTATAGCGCCACATCCTTCTTTAAACCCGGCCACCAAAATAGCTTCTTCACATCACGCTACATCTTTGTGCTCCCCGGGTGAATCGAGTACTTGCTATGGTGCGCCTCGTACAACAACTCCACCCGTAAATTGCCCACACTTGGGACGCACAAACGACCGTCTTTCCACAGCAATCCGTCCTCCACGACGAATTGGGAATTTGAACCATCCAGAGCCTCTATCATGAACTGCTTCATATGAGCATCCATATCCAAAGCCTGTCGAATCCGATCAGCCAGGTCATATTGGACTTCAGTCCAATTCAGAACTACTTCAGTACTTGATTGTCTGTCCACACAAACAATCTCCAATGCCTCCAACTCCCGCACCAACCGCTCATCGTGCACCGATAGCCAATTGGCTTGAGCTGGGGCTCGGCGACTCAACGCGTCCGCAACTGCATTCCCTTTGTCAGGCACGTAGTGGATCTTGAATGTATAGTCCCCCAGGAACTCCATCCATCTACGCTGCCGCATATTCAGATCCTTCTGATCTATCAAATATTTCAGGCTCTTATGATCGGTGTAGATATCAATCTTCACACCGTACAAATAGTGTCTCCACAACTTCAAGGCAAAAATCACGGCCGCTAACTCCAAGTCATGGACCGGATAATTCCTCTCGTGCACTTTTAGTTGTCTCGAGCCATAAGCTATCACGCTTCCGTGCTGCAGTAGCACGGAACCCAAACCGCTGCCTGAAGCATCGCTATATATCTCATAGCCTTCGGTTCCACATGGCGAACTCAGCACAGGCGCCGTGGTCAACCGACACTTCAATTCCTCAAAAGCTCGCGCGCACTCCGGCGTCCAAACGAACTTATGCTCCTTCCTCGTCAAAGTAGTGAGAGGTAACGCTCGCGAGAAGTTCTCTACGAAGCGCCTATAATAGCCGGCAAGCACCAAAAAGCTCCGGACTTCTGCTACCATAGCAAGCTCAGGCCACTCCCGTATCGCAACAATCTTCGCCGGATCCACAGCAATACCCTCTCCACTCACTATGTGACCGAGGAATGCTAATGAGGATAGCCAAAACTCGCACTTCGAGAACTTGGCATACAACTGATTTCTCCTTAGCGTCTCCAACATCAAATGAAGATGCTTGAAGTGATCTTCCTCACTTTGCGAGTCACCAAAATATCGTCGATGAAGACGATCACGAAATTGTCCAAGTACTCCCTGAACGTCCTGTTCATCAAATCCATGAACACTGACGGCGCATTAGTCAGCCCAAACGGCATGACCGTAAACTCATAATGCCTGTATCTCGTACTAAACGCTGTCTTCGGGATATCACTCTCCCTTATTCGCAGCTGATAGTACCCAGCCCTGAGATCCAACTTCGAGTACACCGTCGACCTGACTAACTGATCAAAGAGATCATCAATCCGGGGGATCGGGTACTTGTTCTTCTCCGTCAGCTTGTTTAACTCCCGATAATCAATATATAGCCTCAAGCTTCTATCCTTCTTCTTAACAAAGAGGACCGGTGCGCTCCAAGGCGAAGAACTCGGGCGCACATACCCTTGCTCCAACAACTCTTGCAGTTGAACTTTCAGCTCCGCCATTTCCTTAGGCGCTAGCCGATACGGAGATCGTGACACAGGTTTTGCACCTGACACTAGCTTGATCGTAAAATCTATCTCCCGCTGAGGCGGGGCTCCTGGAAGATCTGCGGGGAACACATCAGGGTATTCCGATACCACTGAAATACAATCCAACGCGGGCTTCGGCTTTGCAACCTCCACTAGTGTAAAGAACAGTTCGGCTCCGGCACGAACCGCCTTCACCACCTGAAGAGCAGACATCAACGTCTTGCTCGACCCCTTTAAGCCTGTAAAAGTCGTTTCACGACTTGCTCCCAGCTTGACTTCCTTGCTACCGCAATCTATATGGGCCTGCTGCTCCGAGAGCCAGTCCATGCCAAATATGACGTCGAACTCCACTAACGGAAGTAAAGACGCCCGCAGGTCGAACTCCTGCTCCCCAATACGAATCTTAACATCGCAGATCCTAACCGCTCGCATCGAACACCCCTTGGGCAACAACACATCCAACTTATCCTTCGCCATCGAAGAAGGGACTCCGATGCGTGATATAAATCCTTCGGACAAGAAGGAGTGTGAAGGTCCCGTATCGAAGAGTGCTCGTGCAGGATTTTCACAAATCAATACAAATCCTAAACAAGTAGTGGTAAGGTAACATGTGCATAATAAGCATATAAGAAATTGACTTGCTATAAATTAAACCGTACCTGTCACCACATCGGCTTGTTTAATGGCCTCCTATTGGCCAAGATTGTAGACCCTTGGTTGGGCCGGAGAATAGTGGGACGCGGTCGACTCCACCGCCTTTCCCTTCTCTTCATATGTAGCTCCTGGCCTTCTCTCGGACTTAGGACGTCCGCTCCAACAATCACAGGCGAAATGCCCCGTCTTTCCGCATGTAAAACACGCACCCGGGGTCCGACCCGTAGTCGCCCCAGAAGCGCCAGAAGGAGCTGGACCCGAAGCCCTATGCTTCATGAAAGCCCTCCGATAGCCGGACTTTGAAGTAGTCGGCACTTTAAATTCAGATTTTCTATCAACCAAGCCTTTCTTCGCTTGCACATTCTTCATGTTCTTCTCCAAGGACCGGGCAGTATTGACCAAGGTTAAGAAACCCTACGTCATCGGCCCTGAAAGTAATAATCTCAACTCATCCCTCAGGCCTTCATAGAAGCGATTAGTCTTGCGCTCCTCATCCATGATGGTGGAGCTAGCATAACTACTCAAACGCGTAAACTCGTGGAGATATTCATCCACGCTCCTCTCACCCTGCACCGACTTCAGGAACTCATTCTCCATTGAAATCCTCTGAGTAGAAGGGAGGTATCTTGCTAAGAACAATCCCGAGAACTCTTCCATCGGAACGTCTATGAGTTGTCTACCTCTCAAATGATGCTACTCCAATCCTTCCCACCACATCCTCGCTTCTCCGTCCAAAAGGAACGTAGCGATGGTGGTCATTTGCCACTCCTCCGTCTCCGTCGTTGTCATGACTCTCTTCACCCTGGAGAGCCAGTCTTCAGCCTGAGATGGGGTTCCTAACCCCGAGAATAACGGAGGGTTAAAGCTCATTACATGCTTCAGCTGCCTCTCAGTTGCCCTCCTTGGCACCACCGGTTCCACAACCACTTGCTCCACCCTCCTCGGCTCAGCCTCTTGAAGAGGTACTTGCTCCATCACAGGAGCGGGCTGCTGCGCTTGCCTTCCAGGCTGCGCATTTATCACGACCAACACTGCTTCAGCCACCAATCGAATATTTTCAGCCGACAGAGGTGTTGCAGGAGCAATATCCGGTGCACTACTAGCCTTAGAAACTCGGCGTTCTGACGACCCAACACCACTTCTGGTCACCTATAGTGGTACAAAATACCGTTAAGCGACCAAATAAATTGCAAACAGCAATTATAGGAACACACAGGTTCCTCAAACACGAGTATTTTCATTCCTAAGTGGACATTCATGGGTTCTTTTACCATTATAACGATGACGCACACAATGTGCTCACCACCCCTTAAAAAGAATTCGCCCACGAATTCACTTTAACCCCGACCAAAACCAGAAGTCTGATACCAAATTGTAACACCCCCTATCCGTCACATAGCATAAAGCAGTAGGTCCGGCCGGGGCCCGACGCCGTATGCCACAGACAGACCGGGTGGTTACTTATGGAAACCATCCAACCAATCTCAACGTCCTACACAGAGCATTCTAGCGGAAGCAGTTTATAAAAGTTGTAAACAAGAACCCAGCATTAAAACACGAATGTCCACTAGTACAAATTAGGAATGTTATACAAAAATAAACAAAACCGGCCTTATGGCCTTACAAAATGTTTCACTTGAATATTACATGTTTTACAAACCACGGCACGCAGGCCGGTCATACATGAATATAGCAGTAAACACTTCTACTTGGGCCTTCGAGGGCCAGCTTCGCAAAAAGGGCTTTAGCCCGCTATTGACCGCTTGGTCCAGCTGCACCTGCAAGCAACAAACCACCGCACGGTGGCAAAACAAGGCAATGGTCAGCAATGCTGACCAAATTATAACGATCCTGCCCCCAACTCGGGGCGGCGATGCTCCTTCCCTGCATTTCATTAGCATAAGCGAGCAATGTATATATACATAGCCATTTCATCACAAACGTTGGCTCGCACGGCCACACGCCCCGTGCACTCAGGGCACATTCTCGGTGAACCGGTCGATGTCACGTCAATTAAAGCCATTAACATTCCGGACTCACCACCGCAACTTTGACGGCCAAACTTATGAGCAATTTGTCTTGCCGGCATGGGTCACGTCAATTTAAGCCATTGACCGCCGAAGACTCACATCTATGCCAACGGCAAGTGCCACGTAACCTTAGGTCTCTTTAACCGAATGACATAGAGCGGGTACGGTTCCATCTAACCCGTGCTCACATCGCAACGACAATTTAAGCCATTTGTACTGGTCAAACTTTCACCGAGTCCCACTCTATCACACGTCACATAACCCGGTTATGTTCAAGTTGGCTCTCAGGCCACCAGGTTGGGAAGATCTCGTATCCGCCCAGTTTTCCGGGTGCACCTTTGGGTTAGTCCTCAAGGTTCCCTGTTGCAATCTACCGCGTAGAAAACCCGAAAAACAACCAATAGCACGGAGTCTTCTCCGGCCTTATGCAATGCGACATCACCGATCCAGACCAACATGTACGGGTAGGCTTCACACATCATGCCTATGTCCGTTCTCGCTTACGGACTCTAAACAACGGGGACTTCTCATATCTACCCGAAGGAACGCCTCCAACTCTCCGCAAACTCGCGAGAGCGGGCTTCCTATGCTAAGAAAGAGAGCTATTCATGCTCAAGATGAGATTCGTTACCCTTGAGTTCCTCTTTGGCGCCATTGAAAAGTAATCGGATGAAAACCACCGCACTAGCGTTGCCTCCGTGGATCCGGAGTCGGCTCGCGATTCGGAGCTCCGAAGCTCCTCCAATGGCGGATCTAGCTTCTTCTTCTTCCCTTAGCTCTCCTCTCTCTCCAAGGATTTAGAAAGAGAATAAGGTATGAAAAGTGAGGGTTTTCCAAGTCAACTCACGGGTATATCCCTGCAGGAACATCCCCCAGCCGTTGGATCTCAAAACAAGGAAACGAACGGCTTTGATTCGGGGCTGAAATGCCCAATCTGGACCGAACACGGCCTGGCACACGCCCGTGTCCAGGGCCGTGTGCCGCATTCGCCGTCAAAATCGAATCACCTGGAACCTCACACGGGTATCGAACACGCCCGTGTTCGAGCTGACACGCCCGTGTTCCACCTGACACGGCCGTGAGGCCGGCCGTGTACCCCATGATTTTTCCCCTTTTTCAACCCGAGCACTGCACGGGTTCTAGGACATGCCCGTGTCCTTGCCCGTATCACTTTGACATGCCTGGACCCCAGGCCGTGTACACGGTCTCGACATTTCGTCGCGTGAAGATCGACGACTTGATGACACGGCCTCGGACACGCCCGTATTCTAGGCCGTGTGCCTTGTCTCGACGATCGTCGAGCGAATCTCGACGACTCCCCGGGACGATCGTCAACACGGGTCGACACGCCCTGCGACACGCCCGTGTCGCGGGCCGTGTTCCCATTCTCGACGAATCGTCGAGTATATCTCGACGACTCCGCGGCTAAGTGTCGACACGGGTCGACACGCCCTGCGACACGCCCGTATCGCAGGCCGTGTGCCCATTCTCAGTGAATCGTCGAGAAAATCTCGACGACTTTGCGGCTAAGTGTCGACACACGCTTGACACGCTCTGGGACACGCCCGTGTCCCAGGCCGTGTGCCTGCAGCCAGAACCCAAACTGGCCCAAAACGTCCCCCTTCGCTCCTTTGAGTTTCGGGGCGTTACACGATGCACCGACGCAAATACGCTGACTCGACAAGTGTGGTTAGCACTTCGCCAACAGAAGTTCGGTGCGCCAGCCGGCAAGAGTACGCAGGAGTCCGCTTCGTGCACCAAGAGTTGAGGCGTACGATAGGTCTGACCGGTAGTGCTTTACTGGTTTAGAGGTGGGCGAGGCCCAACCCACCACTTCCGTCTGCCACTACGGAGGTATCCTGGGAGGTTACGGCTCCAGAAAGGGGGAACTAAAGGTCTGTGTGCACAGAGTCGGGTGTGTGTGTTGCACTTGCATGTTCCATCATACCCACTTGCATGTCATAACATAATCGATTCATTTAACCCCTGACACCTAATGTATAAGTGGAATGGGACGCTTATACATTAGGACCTGCAAAACGACCCCTTGGTCTATAAGCTTGTGTGTGCAAGTTTATAAATTAAGGTTAATTTTGATATATATATATTTACTGTTGTTTGATAACCGACACCCCAACGTATAAATTGGTATGGGACTCTTTATATGATGGGAGCCTTGCAGAAGACCCCTTGGCTTATGTGTTCTCACATAAGTGAAGGTTACCTTTTATATTTCATCTTATTGTCAATATTTATTATAGAATTGCTAGTATAGGTCCGCTGCCACCTGTTTTGATATTCTCCACCTTCAAGTCCTCCCCTTTCTTCCTCTCCGCTCGGTGCCTAGGAGCCGTGGGGGAAGGGGCGGGGGATGATAGGACTTAGTCTTTTAGACTAACGGTTTTCGAACCGCATCATTTAGTGGATCGTGGAGACCAGTATGGAGGAGCAGCCCAAGAGACCGGTGCGCTTGGAGGTGGGGCAGTCAAGCTCCGGAGTTCATACAGCCGGGATCGTGAGTCTCGACCTTGAGTATTTTTTCTGCTTTTGCTTCCGCATGAGTGATTTTGTAGTGAGGATATGATGTACCGGGCATAAGCCCTTACTTTGCTACTCTGATGTATTCTTATGTGGACACTCCCTTCGTGGAGATATATTTACTATGATATGTGACTTTCTGTGGACAGATAATTTCCATTACTTTTTTATGCTACTTTTCTGTGATCGAAATCGGCCGGCAGAATCGGCGCTTTGTGGTGATGACCCTTCAGGGCGTGAAGGAGTCACCGCAAAACGGCGGTTCTGGGCCAAAGACCCCGGTGTCGATACGAAAAAAAAGGGGGTCTTACATTGCATAGGTGTAGTTGTTAGATTTTTACTTTCTTTTTTATCGCAACAATCAAAACCCCCATCGTTACCGCCGACCTTGAGGACTTCAATCTCAAGTTCTCCTCGAAATTAACTCCACTTTACTGTGTTCCTTGAGAGATCGATACTTGGGAAAACTCACCCACTTTATATTACTTGTGCGACCGGTTCACTGCCGTGATCTTACGCATCAATAGCGCAAAAGTTTTGGCCAAAAGACTTCTTGAGGTAATCAAATAGAAAACAATAATTGTAATGGTTAGATTAACAAAAATAGTTTGGAATTATATGAAATCTATCTTATAGGAGTGTTACTGGAAATACTATAATTTACTAATTATGCTGTCAAATAGATTTTTGAATTAATTCTAGAATCGTGATATTGGCTAAGGGGGTTGATGTTGGTTTATGAAGAGGGTTTTGATTTTTGAGGTGAGGTAATTTTTTCTCAAACCTCCATTTTTTTCTTTATAGGATTATTAGGAAAATGAAATCTTATTTTCCTAATATGATCTTTGTTTTTTTTTCAACTTCATAAAAAAAAAATTAACCCAATGTATATGTGTAGGAGTAATGCATTTTATCCTCTTACTCCATAACATATAATCTTTTTAAATTATTGGGTGCCTATGTTTACGAAACGAAATTTTATTCCCCTTGACATAGGATCTTTTAAGGATAAAAATTTTATCATGCCAAGTATGACATGATAAGTAAGGG
This sequence comes from Platanthera guangdongensis, assembly GCA_039583875.1. NCBI lineage: Eukaryota > Viridiplantae > Streptophyta > Magnoliopsida > Asparagales > Orchidaceae > Platanthera > Platanthera guangdongensis. Next base: position 98,446,058 of record CM077158.1, on the reverse strand, counting down.
GAGAAAAGAAAACTAGATTTTTAATCCTAAAAAATGTTTGAGAACAACCTTAATAAATTGTACCTTCCAATTTTTCAGAAAGCTAAAAGTAAGTATAATTGAATTCTATAGTCGTTATTTCCTAAAATAATACACGTGCTCTTATTAATGAAAAATTAGAAGTAGTGCCTAAAACGAGTTCGCTATCTTTAACAAAGCATAATGAATTCTTTAAAACTTAACCCAGGCTATTTAAATTTTTCAATCAATAATTAACAAACGAATAGCAAATAGAGAATTAATAAAATTCACATATAAATAAACTCAAAACAAAATTTTTGGATATCAAGAAAATTAAGAATTGAGATATTCGATTTATGTGTTACATAATTAACAAAATATTTTTGAGATTTTAGGGTTTTTATCTCTTTTTTTGTATTTCTGTGATTATCATCTTTTTTTTTGTGAATTTTTGAAATTATTGTCTTTTTTTTGATGAGTTTTTTTGGCTTTGCTAACTTTTTTTTTAGTTTTTTAGTGTATTTTGATAAGTTATTTACAAAAAAGGAGGAAAGAAAGAGGTTATTTTACAAAGAATATAGTGGGGAAAGAGAATTTTTTTTTGTTTTTTTTTTGCTTTCAGATAATATACAAAGGAAAAAAACTCGAGGGCGACCCGCGAACAGACTCTTATTTGGGTGGTTGGTTCGATAAGTCGAACGCCGCGGGGAGGCAAAATGCGAGTGTTTATAAATAAGAGGAAGGGGGAGATTTTTACAAAAACTATTTACAATGAAAAAGACCAAAAAGTTTTGAAATTTGTGTTATTTTATAAATTATTTTTTGTGATTTTTAGTGTTTTTTTTGTGATTTGTGTGTTTTATGAGTTTTTTTTTGAGTTGTATGATAATAAAAAACAAAAAAATGTTAGGATTTAATTTTTGTAATTTGTTTCTTTTTTATGAGTTTTTGTAAAGTGCAGAAATAAAGAAATACGAAAACACCCCCATACTTAAACCCAACATTGTCCCCAATGTTGCAGCCTAAGTATGCGGAACGATAATAGACAAAATATAATATGTACAAAATGAAAAAGGAGGGGGGGGGGGTAGGAACTTCCCTGAGACGAGGTCGGGGAGGAACGGGTTGAAACCCTGCATTATAAAAAAAGAAACAAATACAAAACTATAACAGAAAAAAAAACGACAAATTCGGCCGAAAGGTTATGGGCGGTAGGGGGGCAAGTGCATGGTTGTCTCGAAGGTAGCTAGGGCCTTAGCTACAAGAGCGCGACAGATATGCAGTCCCCTAGCGCCCACAAAGGCGAAGTGTGCCAAAGCAAAACAAAATAAATTAAAATATAATAAGTTAGATTAAATTAAGCAAAATATATACATTTTTTGTTTTTTTAAAAAAATCAAATTATTATATTTTTTTGTTTTTAAGTAGATTTTTAGTTTTTAGTTTGTTTTTTTAATGAAAAAATATATATATATTTTAAGTTTTTTCATTTTTTAGATTTTTTAGTTTTTTTAGTTTTATATAGTTTTTTTGTTTTTTTTCAAATATTTATTTTTATAGGTTTTTCAAAGTTTTTAGTTTTAAAACGTTTTCAAATTTTTTAGTTTTATAGGTTTTTCAAATTTTTAGTTTTATAAGTTTTGTAGGTTTTTTTTAAAGTTATTATTATTATTATTATTATTAAATTTTGTTATTTTTTTGTTGGTTAACCATATATTTTGAAAAACCTATAAGGAATAGAAAAAACCCTACACGCCCGTGTCAGGGGGCGTGTCTCATGAAATTTCTGTCTATAAATAAGCAGCTGTTGTTTGTAATCCTGTTCTGCTTTTGAGCCATTTTGACTAAGGGGATATGCTGCTTGGATGCTTCCAAAGCCTTGTAAGGGAAATTTCCCTCCACCTCTCTTTACTTTTTCTTTTTGTTCCTTTGTAACCTTTTTTATCTTAATAAAATACTTTTTTCTTCTCTTTATAAGGGTTTGGAATGAATCTAAGAGACGCTCCTTAGGCAATCTTATTTTTCTTTACTTGTTTTAGCTTTATTTTCTTGTCTTTTTAATATGTGTGTGTGTGTGTGTATGAGTTTAGTATTATGCTTAATAGTTTTCATAATTTTCATAGTTTAGTTTTTAGTGCTTTCTATTGCATTTTTATGAGGTTATAAATGTATTTAAAAAGTGGTTTTCATCTTCCTTTAACTTATTTTTTTTAGGTTTTAAAACTTTTTGTTCTTTTTCTATTTTATTTCCACTTTTAAGCTGCTTTATAAAATCATAAGAATGAAAATCTCATCGTTTTAATTTTTCAACTCTTCTTATTTTTGCTTTCTTTTCAAAATCTTTTTTCTCCTTTAAATTTTTTGTCTATTTTTTACACATTTCTACCGCATTCTAGCGGTAGAAATATAATTGTTTCAATTTTTCGGGCATTTTCATTTTGCGTTTATTTGCAAACTTTTTTGCCCGATTTATTTGTATTTCAGCTTTTTACGCATTTCTACCGCATTGTAGCGGTAGAAATGCAGTCGTTTTTATTTTTTGATAACTTAGTTTTTTTTCAATTTCTGTTGTGTGCGTATTTATTTCCGCCTACTCGTTAAGAGTTAAATGGCGCAATGCTTTTATTTCATTTCAGTAGAGTGTGTGGAGTGTGTTTACTTTCCTGCTGTGCACGTGCGTTTTCATTTATGTCGAGTGTGTGTGTGCGTGTTTACTTTATGTCGAGAGAGTGTGTGCGTGAGTTTTACTTTCTGTCGAGGGTGTGTGTGTGTTGTATTTATTTAGTCCTACTCGTTTGAGTAGGAACCGCTTTCTTTCTCCCGCCCACGTATTTGCGTCGGGACTCGCGCTTTACTGCTTTCATTTCAGTCCTACTCGTTTGAGTAGGACTTGCAATTTTCAGCTTTCCTTTACTGCTTTCATTTTACTGCTTTCACTTTCCTGCTTTCTTTATCGCTTTCATTTACTGCTTTATTTTATTGCTTTCACCACTGCCGTCCCCATTCCGATGAGTGGCTAATCGTTCTTAACCCTCAGTATCGAAGAGCATTGGGACAGATAAAATAACTTAAATTAATAAAAGGTCTCATTTTTCTAATTAATTAAAGTACTTAAGGTTTGCCTAGGGTTTACGACGCGTAGGACCACATAATCGATGTGTGGGCCCTATTTCCGTAGTCCATATGCTAGCTAGCCGAGAGGTAGTGCATATGGACCGAACACCCCTTGGCAAAGAGAGTTCTGCACTAACCCTCGAGAGAGGAGGCACGCTAACTCTACCGGATTGGGTTCCCCATGTTAAATTTTCTCAACGTGGTCAGCAAGATAGCCCAAACGCCAAATTAATATCTTCGGAACTACCCAGTTCTCACGTTGAACCAGCGGAAAACCAAGAAACAAAGGTTAAACCCAATAAACAATGGAAGCACAAGCATGTCTTTTATTCATTCACTTCTTTACACCACGAGGCATACATAGCGAGACAAGATTTCGGTAGTATAACAGCTGTAAACAGAAAGCACCACAAAAATAAGCCGGGCGGACAACACCGGAGTCCGCCGAGACTGCGAGGTCGCCGAGTCCGCTGAGATCGCCCGCACTTAGCTGTAGTCCGCCGAATAGCCACGGAGTCCGCTGAAGCAGCGAGGCCGCGCGGACACACCGTTATTCGTCTCTTGCTGAAGCTGAATTGAGGAACACCCCCTACCCGCCTGAAGCCGGCGGACAGGTTATTGAAGCTGGCAAAGATGAAACAGAGTTGACAAGCTGCAGAGCGACCTCCTGCTGAATCCGCAGAGACTGCACACTTCCAAGTACTTGACCGAAGTCACAGCCAAACTCCTGGCTCCTTGAAGCTACCCGCGCAACCTGCACACAACAAACGTCAGCACTGAATCAATCCGCGCGGACAGACAAACTGAGACCGTATCTCCTTGCCCAACCCAACTTAATGTTCACTCAAGTTACTGTAGACCTGCCAGGGGGGGTCCTATTTATAGGCGAGGTGAGGAGTGTGGTCACCGCCCTAGAGATAGCGACACCGCCCTAGCCCGCGCGATAGCAAAAACACCGTCCTCCGAGTCCGCAAGGACTTAGCCGAATACCAAGGAAAACCGCCAGGAGCAAGGCAACATTGGAGAACCCTCTCCAGTCCGCCCAAGCTATGCGGACAAGGCATCAGCCCGCAAAGCTTCCGACAACTGCAAGACAGCAACCCCATTCAATGGCTGTCCGCACCAACTCGAGGCAGTTCGCAAGACTCAAGCCTCAATCCGCCACAAGTCCACGACCAAAGGCAGATAACAACAGTCCGCCCGGTCACAGCGGACTTGGCGGATACAGCGGACACCATGGTCTTGGCACCGAGTGTGACCAAGTACAAACCATCAAAGGCCAATGCGAGCATGGCGGACTCAAACTCTCGTCCACCAAACACCGTAGCACAGACCGCCACCAGTCCGCAAGCTCCTCGCACTCCTGTCCAATGCATCAACCATCCCCGAACTCCAAAACCAGTCCGCCAACAACCTCCACAGCAAAGCACCTGCTGTGCCACTAGAGCTCGACAAGGCCTCAGCCAAGCTCTAAGCCCAGTCTGCAACAGCCCATACCGCGGACACATCATTCCGCAAGCTTCCTGCGGACACGAGCCAAACCGCCTACCAGCACAAGCTTACACCACGGCCACTGAGCAAAGCACCAGTCCGCAAGCCTCTCTATCCGCAGATACCAGGCTGCATAGTCCGCGGACTTCATGCAAACAACCCGCTCAGAAGACAGCCGCCTTTTCACTAGACCTTCCACCAGGCCGCACATCACATTCCGCCCAGTCCGCCTAGTCCGCCAAAGCTGTCCGCCCAGGCCGCCCGGCCTATCCCGTCAACCACTTCCACTTCACAAATTTCAACACTCCCCCTTGAAGTGGGAAGTGGTGACCAATCCCAGCAAGCTGCGCAAGCGCTCAAAGGTCCCCTTCGATAGTGGCTTCGTGAAGATGTCAGCAAGATTATCTTCACTCTGAACATGCCCGACCAGCAGAGATCCTTCCAACACCTTCTCCCCGATGAAATGGTGATCAATCTCTTTATGCTTGGTCCTGGCGTGACACACTGGATTGTTAACCAGTTTGAGAGCACTCTTATTGTCACCCCGGAGTAAAGTAGGCCCTTGCACTTCTTCATGAACATCCTCTATAAGCCTCCTCAACCAAATGGCTTCTCGAGCAGCCAAGGCCGAAGCGTTATACTCCGCCTCCGTGGTTGAAACCGACACCTAGTCCTGCTTTTTGCTACACCACGAGATGCTAGTTGAACCGCAAGTGAACACATAACCTGAAGTGGACCTTCGATCATCTGAATCACCTCCATAGTCAACATCCGTGTACCCGAGCAACGCAAACTCCGAGTCCCTTCCATAGAGGAGTCCCATGTCAGAAGAAGCCTTGACATACTTCAGAATTCCCTTTGCTGCCACTAGATGAGATTGCCTTGGCTCAGCCATATACCGACTTACTCGGCCAACAACATAAGAAATGTCCGGCCTTGTAATCGTCAGGTAAATTAAGCTCCCAACAAGAGCCCTGAACACCAAGGGATCATGAAGAACCCTTCCCTCATCTCGTCGAAGCTTTGCCCAGGTTCTAGTGGAGTAGAGCACTTATTCCCTTCGCCCATGCCGAACCGCTTCACAATGCGATCAGCATACCCTTTCTGGCAAATGAGAACCCCGCACTCCATCCTCTCTACTTCCAGACTGAGGAAGTGATGCAACTCTCCCAAGTCTTTCATCTCGAAGCGTATAGCAAGCTCAGCCCAGAGCCTTGCTACTTCCCCCTCCGAATTCCCTGTGATGATCATGTCATCCACATACAGTAGGACCAAGACTCGTAGCTCTCCCTTCTTCTTGATGAACAAGCTTGAATCCGAGTTAGAAGCAAGGTATCCACAGAATTGTAAGTACTCTGCAATCTTCCCATACCACGCTCTAGGAGCTTGCTTCAACCCATAGAGAGCCTTCCTGAGTTTACAGACATAGTCCGGATGCTTTTCAGAGACAAAAACAGGTGGTTGATCCATAAAGATATCCTTATCAATCTCTCCGTAAAGAAAGGCATTCTTCACATCGAGTTTCCACAACCTCCATCCCTTGCTAGCAGCCAAGATGATCACGACCCTTACTGAAGTCATGTTCGTAACTGGACTGAATGTCTTCTCATAGTCTTCTCCATACTGCTGTGAGAATCCTCTAGCGACCAGGCGAGCCTTGAACCTATCAATACTCCCATCAGCCTTCTTCTTCAACTTATACACCCACTTGCAAGTAACCGGAGTAATGTCATCAACCTTGGGCACAAGGTCCCAGGTTTCATTCTTCTTCAGAGCATCAATCTCTTCCTTCATGGCACCTTCCCACTCCTTCACTCCAATGGACTCATTGAAGTTTGCAGGCTCTCGCTTATCTAGAGGACCTGCAAAGAAGCAGGATTCAAAGCTCACTGCATTCCCATCACAGTACCGAGCAGGTGGCTTAACCACCCTCTTCGATCTCCGAAGGGTCGGCTCCTTGCTCACTGCTTCTGTTGCTTCTTCGGGCTCCAATCCTACCTGGGGCAAGCATTGAGCAGTGCTCCCCCTGCTTCCTGAGCCAGAAGGCTCAGCCTCGGAGTTCGAAGCAACAGAAGCTGCTGGTGAAACAGCAAGCTCCTCTTCCAAGCCTTCAGCAGCCACCACCGGTGCTTCATCAACCTTGCTACTTACGGTTAACTCCACCGAGCCATCTCCATATGACGTCAGCTTGTCAAAGATAACGTCTCTTGACACCACGAACTTCTTCGTCATAGGTTCCATGCATTTCCATCCCTTCTTCCGCTCATCGTAGCCAACAAAGACAAGTTTCCTTGCCTTCGCATCCAGCTTTGTCCGTGAAGCATCCGGGACATGCACGTAGCAAGTTGAACCGAACACCCTAAGATGTCCAACACTCGGCTTCTCCTTCAGAAATAGCTCAATAGGAGTCTTCATGTTGATAGGGCTGAGTGGCATCCGATTGATAACATACGCAGCACAAGACATCCCCTCCGCCCAAAAGGACCTTGGGATATCTTTCGCATGAAGCCAGCATTTGCAGGTCTCCGTCAGATGACAGATCTTCCGCTCCGCTACCCCATTTTATTGGGGAGTGTGAGCACAAGTAAGCTCTCGTTGGATCCCGTGCTTTCTGCAGAAGTTAGAAAACTCGGAGGAGATAAACTCACCCCTGTTATCAGTTCTAATCTTCTTAATCCGCAAGCCAAGCCGGCCTTCTACCAACTCCTTAAACTCCACAAACAAATGAAAGGCTTCCGACTTCTCCTTTAAGAAGTACACCCAAGTATACCTTGAGTAATCATCAACCAAGACAAGCATGTATCTGCTTCCACCAAGGCTGGCAGTAACCGTCGGTCCCATCAGGTCGCCATGAATGCACTCCAATGGTTTCTTGCTCCTTGTTTGTGATTTATCAAATGGAAGGCGATGTGCCTTACCGTATTGATAGCCCGCACAAACATGCCCATCACCAAAGGAGGACAACTTCGGCAACCCCCTCACCAAACTTCTATTAGCCATCGCCTTCAGCTTGTCCATGCCAACTTGCCCCAACCTCTCATGCCAGATAGCAGCACTATCATTGGCTCTCATTCTATCAACATAAGCATTGGTGGAAAGAACGAACAAGTTCTTCACCTTACTCCCAACATGAGCAACATCAGCCTTTACCGCTGATACGTTGCGAAGGAACCTCACATCTGTTGGCCCAAACAGAACGTGATACCCAGCATCCACCGCATTGGTCACCGAGAAGAGGTTCTTCTTCATGCCCGACACGTGATACACACTCCTTAACATGAGTGGCCCCTGATCACTACCCAAAGACACAACCCCCTCTTTCTCTACTGCATAAACAGTATTATCACCAGTGATAATAGCTTCATTACCTGAGTAAGCCTGCATGGAGGTGAACTTCGACTTGTCTCCGGTGAGGTGATGACCACACCCGGAGTCCACGATCCACTCGCCGTTGAAGTCCTCAGCAGACAAGGCCCGGACACAAGTGCCCGTCATAAAAGCTCCGCCCCATGCTGCTTCTTCACTTCTCGAGCAAGCTTCCTCCTTTCCCGCAGCATGCCCAGGCTGCAGTTTGACCTTGCAGTCCCGCTTGAAGTGCCCTCGCTGATGACACCGGAAGCACTTCAGATTCTTCTTCCAGTCCTTAGGAGCATTGCTCCTCTCCGGCTGATATGAAGTTGAAGTCTCCTTCTCACCAACAAGCTGCACCTTCTTCTTCTTCTTCCCTTCCCATCCTTTCTTCTTGCCTGAGAAGAGAGCTTTGCTGCCTTCCTGATTCAGATTCACTTCAGCCATCTGCCATGGCAAGCTCTCCTGTGATGCAAGCAGATTCTCCAGCTCCAGCAAAGACGGCTGAGTAGCCCACCCTTGAACAGATGTTACAAAGGCCACATACTCCTTCCGCAAGCCGCGGATGATGTGCCTTTTCATCTTAGCCTCAGAGATAGGCTCATCAGGATCCAGTGCCGATAGCTCAGCGCACAAGCTCTTCATCTTTAAGAAGTACCTCGAGATGGAATGATGTCCCGGAGTTGCCCTGGCCAACTCATTCTCCAGGAACTGAAGCCGCGCCACATTCTTCCTATTGAACAACTCATCAATGGTTGTCCAAATATCAGTAGCCGACTCACATCCAACGTTGTGATCAAACAGTTCCGGAGACACGGCTCTCTTCAGAACGATCTCCGCCTTAGCATTTGTTCTTCTCCAGAGCCTAACCTGCTCAGCAGTACCAAAAGCAGCAGTGACTTCCTGTCTGTCGTCACCACCGACGACTTCCTATAGCTCTTCGCCAAGAAGATAACTCTTCATGCACGACTACCACTTCTTAAAGTTAGTCGGCGTTAAGAGTTCAATGCCCAGACCTCTTGCAAAGCTCCCTTCCATTGCAACACCTGTTGGCAACCATTCAGAAGCTCCGAGCAATAACACAGGTTGAGCACCACTCAATCACTAAGTAACAACACTGGTTGACTTCCGCTCACGCAATTGAACCTCCCTCTAATACCATGTTAAATTTTCTCAACGTGGTCAGTAAGATAGCCCAAACGCCAAATTAATATCTTCAGAACTACCCAGTTCTCACGTTGAACCAGCGAAAAACCAAGGAACAAAGGTAAATCCCAACAAACAATGGAAGCACAAGCAGGTCTTTTATTCATTCACTTATTTACACCATGAGGCATACATAGCGAGACATGATTTCGCTAGTATAACAGCTGTAAACAGAAAGCACAACAAAAACAAGCCGGGCGGACAGCACCAGAGTCCGCCGAGACCGCGAGGTCACCTAGGTCGCCGAGTCCGCTGAGATCGCCCGCACTTAGCTGCAGTCCGCCGAATAGCCACGGAGTCCGCTGAAGCCGCGAGGCAGCGCAGACACACCATTATTCATCTCCTGCTGAAGTTGAACTGAGGAACACCCCCTACTCGCCTGAAGCCGGCGGACAGGTTATTGAAGCTGGCAAAGATGAAACAGAGCTGACAAGCCGCAGAGCGACCTCCTGCTGAATCCTCAGAGACCGCACACTTCCAAGTACTTGACCGAAGTCAAGTCCAAACTCCTGGCTCCTTAAAGCTACCCGCGCGACCTGCACACAGCAAACGTCAGCACTAAATCAATCCGCGCGGACAGACAAACTGAGACCGCAGCTCCTTGCCCAACCCAACTTACTGTTCACTCAAGTTACTGTAGACCTGCCAGGGGGGTCCTATTTATAGGCGAGGTGAGAAGTGTGGTCACCGCACTAGAGATAGCGACACCGCCCTAGCCCGTGCGATAACAAAAACACCATCCGCCGAGTCCGCAAGGACTTAGCCGGATACCAAGGAAAACCGCCAGGAGCAAGGCAACATTGGCGAACCCTCTCCAGTCCTCCCAAGCTATGCGGACAAGGCATCAGCCCGCAAGGCTTCCGACAACTGTAAGACAGCAACCCCTTTCAATGGCTGTCCGCACCAAGCCGAGGCAGTCCGCAAGACTCAAGCCTCAATCCGCCACAAGTCCACGACTAAAGGCAGATAGCAACAGTCCGCCCGGTCATAGCGGACTTGGCGGATACGGCGGACACCATGGTCTTGGCACCGAGTGTGACCAAGTCCAAACCATCAAAGGCCAATACGAGCATGGTGGACTCAAACTCTCGTCCGCCAAACACTATAGCACAGACCGCCACCAGTCCGCAAGCTCCTCGCACTCCTGTCCAATGTAGCAACCATCCCCGGACTCCAAAACTAGTCCACCAACAACCTCCACAGCAAAGCACCTGCTGTGCCACCAGAGCTCGACAAGGCCTCAGCCAAGCTCTAAGCCCAGTCCGTAACAGCCCATACCGCGGACACATCAGTCCGCAAGCTTCCCGCGGACACGAGCCAAACCGCCTACCAGCACAAGCTTGCACCACGACCACTGAGCAAAGCACCAGTCCACAAGCCTCTCTATCCGTAGATATCAGGCCGCATAGTCCGCGGACTCCTTGCAAACAACCCGCTCAGAAGACAGCCAGCTTTTCACTAGACCTTCCACCAGGCCGCACATCACAGTCCGCCCAGTCCGCCTAGTCCGCCAATGCTGTCCGCCCAGGCCGCCCGGCCTGTCCCGTCAACCACTTCCACTTCACAAATTTCAACACCCTACCCAATAGCGGGGTTCTTAGCATAATGTGGGCGTTAATAGGAATCCTTCGTCGGACTAACATTCGGTCCAATAGTCTTAGTGTTCAAGTGAGCAATATCCCTATAGCTAGGTGAGCTCATTCTAGTGGAACCTCCACGGCCAAGTATCCGCCTTAATTAATTTGAAACTTAGGATCTCTTTTTATTAAAAGTTTATTTTAGTTCGATGCGATTCGATGCAGTTGCGCTAAGCTCTTCATCGGCTCCACCTTTATACTTTCCTTTTATGCTTTCATTTTCTTTCTGCCATTTTCTGCCTTTTTATTATATATAAATATCTCGACAAGATAATTATCGGTAAACTAATAGTACCCTTCAGAGAAGAGTAGAAATAATCGAACCGACCCCGAGAACAATACGAACTTGACATTCCACCCGGAATATCCTGTACTACTCACGATAGGTACACTTGCCTCCTTTTGTTAAAACTCGATCACAACTTTTTTAAATCCAAAATAAATAAATACGCGCGCCCCGCTTTCTAAATAAAAAACCACTTCCGCTTTACTTAAATAAAACCGCCCGGGTCTCCGCGTGACCGTAAATATTTTTGGAGTTTTAACCAATCAATGTGCCCTGAGTGCACGGGGTGTGTGGCTATGAGTGCCTACGCCTGTGGTGAAGTGTTTATTCACTATTGTTTGACAATGCTAATAAAGTGTAAGGAAGGAGCATCGCCGCCCCGAGTTTATGGGCAGGATCGTTATAATTTGGTCAGCATAGCAGATTGTTGCTTTTGTTTGCCACCGCTCGGTGGATTTTTGCTTACGGGTACTACAGAGACGAGTGGTAAATAGCGGGCAAAAGCCCTTGTTGCTGAGCCGGCCCTCGAAGGCCTAATTTTGAGTGTTTTCTTTTATTATCATGTATGACCTGCCTGCGTGTCGAGGTTTGGAAGACACTTTAATTTGAGTAAACTATTGTAAGGCCATAAGGCCAAGTACTCGTGTATTTGTAAGTTCATTCCTATTTTGTTTTTGTAGTGGACATTCAGGCTGATTGGCCGGGTTCTTATTCTTGCAACTTTTAAATTGCTTCCGCTAGAATGTACTATGTGTAGGACGTTGGTTATTCGTAGGAGGGTTTCCATTGTGTAACCTTCTAATCTGTCTGTGGTATATGGCATCGAGCCCCGGCCGGAGCTACTGTTATATGCTATGCGACGGATAGGGGGTGTTACAATTTGGTATCAGACTATTGGTTTCGGTTAACTTAAATGAATTCGTGGACGAATGTTTTTAAGGTGTGGCGATCACATGTGTGCGCGTCATCGTTATAACATAAAAGAACCCATGAATATCCACTTAGGAATGAAACTATACATGTTTGAGGAACCTGCGTGTTCCTATAATTGCTTTTTGTAATTTTGTTTGGTCGCTTAATGGTGTTTTGTACAATTATAGGTGACCAGAAGTGGTGCAGGGCCGTCAGAACGCCCGATTTCTGAGGCTAGTAGCGCACCGAATGTTGTGCCAGCAACACCTCCCTTGGCATAAACCATACGATTGGTGGCTGAAGTGGTGTTCGCTATGATCAATGCACAACCTGCAAGGCAGATGCAGCAGCCTGCCCCTGCGGTGGAGCAGGTACTGCTTCAAGAGATTGAACCGAGAAGGGTGGAGCAAGTAGTAGTGGAGCCTTTGGTGCCTAGGAGAGCGAATGAAAGGCAGCTCAAACATGTTATGGGATTCAATCCTCCGGTGTTCTCGGGGATGAGAACCCCATCCCAAGCTGAGGATTGACTCTCCCGAGTGAAGAGAGTACTGACAGCTACTGAAATGGAATAGTGGCAGATGACCACCATAGCAACATTCCTGTTGGATGGAGATGCAAGGCTGTGGTGCGAAGGTTTGGAGTTACATCACTTGAGGGGAAGGCAACTTACGGATGTCTCGATGGAAGACTTTTCGAGACTATTCTTGGCAAGGTACCTTCCCTCGGCTCAGAGGATAGCGTTGGAGAATGAGTTCCAGAAATTGTCGCAAGGAGAGAGTAGCGTGGATGAGTATCTCCATGAATTTACTCGGTTGGGTCGGTATACTAGCTCTACGTTCGTGGATGAGGAGCGTAAGATGAACTGATTCTATGAAGGGCTGAGGGATGACCTAAGGCTACTGCTCTCGGGGCCTATGACGCAGGGCTTCTTGACCCTGGTCAATACGGCTCTGTCTTTGGAAAAGGATTTGAAGAATGTACAAGCAAAGAGAGACTCTGGCGCTAAGAAGGTAGAGTTCAAAGTGCCGACTAATGCGAAGTCTGGTTATCGTAAGTTCAATAAGAAGGCTAGGACTTCGGGTCCATCCCCTTCTTCCGATGCTTCGAGGGCAACTACAAGCTGAACCACGGGTGTCATGACCCGCATTTTCTCCTATTCAAAAATACGTCAGAGTAGAGAAACTACGCGCCTTGATGCCACGCCATTCATGGGACAACTGCAGACGCTCAGGCAACCCGTCCTCACATTTACTCAGAGTAAAAGATTTATAGCTTTTAGTTGAAAACAATGCATATAAATTAATAGAGTTAATGACCGTGTCCCTCGGTCGGGTGGACAGTATACATAGGTGAGAAAATATACATCTTTTACGCGGAGGAAAATACTGAATTAGCTCATTTGTTATTCTACGTGGGAGTGAGGGTCCAGTGTCATAAAATGATGATGTGACTTCTACATTTACTATATATATAGAAATCTTTTGGACGCTTAAAAGTAGTAGATTTAGTAGTTGAAGTCATGTCATGCCAATATTTCGGAATGCAGGTTTGTATACTTTAAAATAACTAAATGCATCCTAACATAATAAGGTTGGTTCAACAAAACTGGACGAGCAAGACAAAAAAATCAATCAATTAAGTTTTCCAATGTGAAATTTTCCGTTTCCACCCAATAATCATGAATCCAGCCGAATGAATCGAAAAGACGCGAAAACACACTATCGGTGACCTGCCATCAACTGCACGCTAAAGTAATGCCCTTACGTCAAAATGACGTCAACAAGAGGAGTGAATAATGCCGAAAAAATAGGGGCGTTACACCGACGCATACTACTATTGTGGGAAGCCGGGACATTTTGCTCGAGACTGCTGGAGCGGGCGTCCAAAGTTCGAGAGGAAGAAGAAAGTGAGGGTTAGACCTGAAATACTCTAGAGGGGGGGGGGGTGAATAGAGCATCTTTGAAATCTTTTTACTATTTATAAAAACTTCAGAGTAGGGCAGCTATTAGATACCAATATTGCTGTAAATAAAAGTGAAATCCTAAGATACACTAATCTATCAAAAGCACAACAAAAATTAATCTAATTAACACAAGCACAATAAGAACAAAAAGGAAAGAGGGCAACCAGACAACACAAGAATTTTTATAGTGGTTCCCTAACCTGGGTACATACACTCTTCTACCACCCTGGTATGAATCCACTCACAAGTTTTGATCAGGTGACTACCACCAATGAGCTTTTGATCAGGTGCTCAAAAACCAACCCAAGTCTTTTGATCAGGTGACATGCAACCAAGGAATAACTTTTGAAGGAAGTTAAAGAACCCTTTATACAGTGAGGGGGTGAGAGAGTTATGGTGTCTTCTCTTTCTCAAATGCAACTGAGAAGACTAGTGGATCTTTGATGTTAACAAAGCTCCCCCTGAGTTATAGAGTTATTCAAGAAGATTGGAGCTTTGCTTCCGGGTGAGTAGGTCTTCTTTATTTAGCTTTGACCAGAGGTGATCTAAGAACTTCTTGACTGATGAAGATTTGTTGTCCTTAAAGAATCCTGGAGTGAAGAATGAAGAAGACTCTTGATTTGTATGTGTGTTCTTCTTCTTCTTCAGCAGTGTTAGAGTGAAGACCAGATTCTTTTTCTGCACAGAGAAGAGTTTGAATGTTGTTGCTGTGTGTATTCTCTATGTGCTATGTATCACAATCACTTTGTATGTTAGCTGCTAGGAAGAGAATCACTTTTTTATCTTTAATGGAATTTTTTCCTTGAATTTTTGAATTCCTTCTTCCTTCATTGATTGTTAACGGCCTGGAGAATGTAAAATTCGGCTGTAGAGAATGTCTGCATTAATTAGATTTCCCAAACTATCCCATAGAAAAATGACACGTAATAATCCTGATGAATCCCATAATCAATGCTACTTCTAAGGGTAATATTCAGAGAATATTAACCATTGATTACTCAGAAATTACTGCAATAAAATAAGGACAGAAGGAGGGAAAAATCCAAGTTTGGAACTGCACAGAAATCGTCGAGCAAAGAACAGATTTCGTCAACCTGGTTCCAGAGTTCGTCGAGCTGAGAAGTCATGTTCGTCGAATAGATAATTATTGTTCGCCGACCTGAGATCCAAGATCATCGACCCAAGAATAGCTAACTTCTTTCTGATAAACTCATGTCAATTCTGTGCACTAAGATCATCGAGCTGATAATCTAACATCATCGAATGCAGTTCAGAGAAATGTTTCTGGACTTAGAATGTTGAAGTAGAGCATCCAAAAATTGTCGACCTGAGAAATAAGTTCGTCGAGCTCAACTTAGAGAATTGTCTCTGAGTTCGTCGAGCTGAGTTCGACGAACGTCGAACTCACTTTCCTGAAACTGATTTTTCTCTAAGTCTTGAGTCTTCTGCAGTCTGTTGTTGGTTGGTCCATGCAATGTTGACTCTAAGGACATAACCTAGACTCTAGGACACAAACATGACCCTGGTTATACATGTTGGGTCAAATATCCTAGTTTAGTGAACCTAGCCCAAATCCAACTAGGGATCCAACAATCTCCTCCTATTTGGGTGAGGTCACTAATCACAGACACAAAATATTTACAAAGCAAGAAAAATATATATGGCAGGAAACTTTAAAATATGCAGCAGATATATATATATATATATACATTGAGCTTTGTATCAGCAAATAAATAAACAGTTTTAAGACAACTGAAAGATTAAACAGATTGAGAACTCATTTCTTCTTCTTTGGCTCCTTGTGCTTCTCCTCTTTAGCTTTATCACCAAGATGAGTAAACTTGATTTCCCTATTTGGATTGGCTGCTTGAGTCTTTTTCTTTTTCATATCAGCAGCTCCAATAATATTGAGGGAAGTAGCTCTTGGCACCACAGCTTCTGGATGTAATTTCATGTAATCATCAACATTAAAGAATTTGTTAGCTTTTGCAAACCTGTTGAGTTCTTCCTTCATGTATTTGGACATTGTTGTATACTCGGAGGGATACTTCCCTTCAGCTTTGGCTTTGTTGATCAAAGATAGGCCAACCAATTCTTGGAATCTAGCTATCATTGCAGTTGTAGTTATTTCTGGGTCCTCAAAAGGTACATGAGGAGATGCATGTGAGGAGATGCATGTCTCTTTAGGCTTTCAGCCTTTTGATGTTCAATAGTTTGTTGTAGATGTTGCTGTTGATGTTGATGTTGCCTGCCTGAAGAATAGTGCCTATGATGGCTGCTTCCTGAAGAAGAAGATCTGCCCTACTGTCTCTGATAGGTTTGAAATTGGGTAGTCCTCTGATATGAAGTGTCTAAAGCACCAGCAGCAGGTGGAGAGGAGGAGGGTCTTTCCTGTATCTCTGTGGAGGAGGAGAATACTTTCTACTTTTCTTCCCGTCCTTTTGTTGATTCTTGGATAGCCATATCCAAGCTAGCATGCCCTTGTATGGAGTAATATTCTGGAGAATATAGTAAGGAGTATCATGTGTTGGGTTTGGCTTTGGAGCAGGAGGTGGAGGAGCTTTCCTCTTCTTAGAAATTTTCTTTTTCTTGGTAGAGGGTCTGTCATCTGAATCCTCTTCATCATCATCATCTGAAGAATCATGTGGATTATCATATAAAGCATTAATCTCTTTCAATGCTTCTGCATATATCAGTAATTGTTCAGCCTAGGGAGGAGCAGGAGGAATACCTGGAGCTGGAGAACTAAGTACATCAGTGCTTTCAGCAACTGATTTATTTTCTTCTTCAATATCAGCCATGATCAACTCATCAAGATCAGGCATGGGGCTATCATCCATAATGAATGTTGGAGCAGAAATGGATTTAGGAGGGGATGAAGTGATGAAGGAGTCAGCTCTTGGTGGAGATGGAATAATAGGAGCCTCTGTAATGGCAAAACTAGCCTTGAGTTGCATGACAACTTTGGGGCTTATGGGGGAAGTATAGGGAACTATAGCCATGGATGGCTTTGTGCTGTATACTGGAAGAGAAGTTAGGTAAACTGTATCAAACATTTTCAACAAATTCACAATATCTACTGTGGTATTTATTATATAATCACCAACAGTCTTAATTTCCTCTGTGACTGTCTCATCCAGATCCATATCAGATTCAATAAAATTAATTAAATCAAATAAATCATCAGCTTCTGCTTCTGCTACTGTTGCTGCTTCTGCTGCTGCTGCTACTGCTTCTTCTTCTGTTGCTGCTACTTCTTCACAAAGTATCTCCCCCTGCGTGGTTTTAGTGGGTACTGGAGCCAAGCCCCTGACTGAAGGAGGGATGGAGAGAGCAAAAATTTGAGCAGCAAGGGAGGAGATGGAGGTAGCAAGAGGTGAAATAACCTCTGCTATGAGGGTTTTGAGGAGGGGAGTGAGAAGTGCTAGAAGAGGTGGAATGATGAAGGGGTCCGGTCGCAGGAATGCAGGAGATGTCTCAGTGGGGACAGAAGGGTGGATGAAAGATGATGGTGGAGGAGGAGGTAGAGAGTATTGCATAGGTTCATTTGGGGAAGAAGGAGTATGAAGGGGGAATGAAAGCAGATTGAAGGATGGTAGGGATGATAAATTGGAAAGGGGAATATCAGCCAAATGTGGTGGTAGTGGAGATGAGGGTGGTGATTGAATTGGTGTACCATGTTGGGATGGAGGTGAGGTATGAAAGTGAATATGAGTTTGTGATGGATGTACTGGGGATGATGGAGGGGTGGAGTTGGTGTACCATCTGGTGTTGGAGAATGGACTGGGGTATGAACTGGGGAGGTGTAACGCCCCTATTTTTTCGATGATTTTATTTGATTGGGCGACGTCAGATTTATGATGTCGTGGCGTTACTTTTAACGTCGAGTTGACGACACAATGCCGTTAAGGCATTTTCGAGTCTGTGCGGTCGAGTCGGCCGAATTCCTGTGGTAATAGGAAATTTTTGTGCTTGGAATTTAAGTTAAGCAATTTTGGACTTGCTCGTCAAGTTTCGTCGCAACCCGAGCATTTTTGGAGTCTCGGCGCGCGATCGAAGTTTTGGAATTGTTTATGTTCGTCGTATACTTTGATGGTTAATATCTCGGGAATGGCTCGTCAGATTTTGGTTTTGACTTCGCCGTTTTGTTCGTAGCGTCAGTGTTCGCCTACTGTGCGAATTTCGTTAAATTCGGCGCTCGTTTTGGCCTCCGTTTTGAACTCGTGTTTGCTTATTCAAAAATATATCAATAAGATTATTTTAATATTAAAAGCACTATTCAAAAATGTCTTTTAATATTCATTTGTATAGTTTAATTTTTGGATATATTTGCAAATAATGTACTGTTCATGCAAAAGAAATTTGTTAGTAATCGAGTCATATAACATAAGTACTCGAGTCATTTGATAGATATACTCGAGTAACCCTTTTTGATATGCACAAGAGACCTTTTTATTTACACGAGTCCTTCCTTTCAGCTACTCGAGTGATTTATGGACCTACTCGGGTAATCCTTCTTACCTACTCGAGTGGCGTCTTAAGCCTACACGAGTGATCCTTCCTTTTTACTCGAGTGATTACTTACCTACTCGAGTGATTGTTTTTCCTACACGAGTGAAGTTTCTGGTCCTACTCGAGTAGTTTTGAACTACTCGAGTAGTCATTTTGAACTACTCGAGTAGGCTTTCTGAACTACTCGAGTAGTCTTTTTGAACTACTCGAGTAGTCATTTGAACTACTCGAGTAGCCTTTCTGAACTACTCGAGTAGTCATTTGAACTACTCGAGTAGCCTTTCTGAACTACTCGAGTAGTCATTTGAACTACTCGAGTAGCCTTTTTTAATTACTCGAGTAGTCATTTTGAACTACTCGAGTAGCCGTTTTCTACCTCTCGAGTACCCTTAAGTTTGTTCTCGTGTAGTGCGCTGTAGTTTTTATTCAGGAGCCTTTTTAATGGTCAAAAAGATGTCGTTTGGAAAAATGGTTAACATGAAATTTGTTCGTCTCGACGAGATCTACAACTTTTATGTTGGACACCTTTTGATTAGAAGCCATCCTAAACCTTTATTTTCGTCTACTGCGCACTAGCGCGTAAAGAAGTCCGTTTTAGACAAAGGATTTTATAAATATATATACTTATATATACATTTATATGTCCTTATAGATGTCCTTATATATATATGGATATTTATATACTCTGATAGTTATATTAAGAAAGAAAATTCCTTCTTCTTCTCCGATTCTTGTCTCCCGAACCAGAACGGTGTGAGCGTGAGAGAATATATTTCGTGAATCTTCCGGTGGCCGCCGACGGTGCTCCGGTGCTCGAAATCTTCATTCGAGCATAGATCTGGAAAGTTCTCGCCACGAGCTACGCTATCGTGGTAATATTTTCCTCGTTTCTTGAGTTTTCTCGTAAGGGTTTTTTGGCCCTAACCTCTTTTTCGGTCGTTCTTGTTCAGATTTTGATTCCTCCCGAATTCTTTTGCCCCGGTCTACAGCGTGGAGTGATTCAGAGGACTTTTCCGGTTAAACCAAGGCAAGTGGTGGTTTCCCCTCGTTTCTCTTTGACCGATTTGATGATAACGACTATACTTTCATGCTCCTTAAAATTTTTTACGCTTATTCATCCAAATTATTGCTATGATTAATCGTTTCAACTATCACATGATGTTGTAAGATTTTGTCATGGAAAACCCGATCTTGTCTGGTTATGTTTAATCGTTCCTGATGTGTCTTAATGCTGACTATAAATGCCTTAGCTTTCGTTATTAAACACGTTATAGTTTATCTTGGATTGTAAATTGCTCCGAGAGGTTAATCAACCGCGTCCTGAATCTGGTAATGTCAAGCAGAATATGTCGAGCCAAATCTCGAGATATTTGTGTTGTGGTTTCTTGGGGTTTCTTGACTACGGGAGTTAGTGGACGCTTCCACCTCCGCAGTGGTTGTTTCCTTCATTAGTGCCCTGTGGAATTCTACCCAGCTTTTGGATGTCTGCGGTGTATGGTGGAGAGTTTGAGACTCACTCACAGTTAGACGGATTGTATATTCGTGTTTTTGGGTGGTGTGTCCAAGAGTGACCACCTCGACCGTATTTTTGGGTGTTGTGTCCACGAGTGACCACCTCGCCCGTATTCTTGGGTAAAGTCGACCACAGGTGCCTAATAAAGGTTTTGCATTTCTTCCTTACGAATTAATCATGTTGTCACCTTATAGCCTCGTGCGTCTGTTGTACTATTGTTGTACGTGACGAATAACGTAGGAGTTCTTTTTCATGATGATGACTTGTTCCTCTTTTGTACTTTATTTCAATACTGCTGGTCTCGGGTTGGTACCCCTTGACCTTTGTTTATTTGGGCTTATTATTTTCTACCACCATTTGTTTCTTCTTGCTGAGGTGTTCTGTCTTTGGAATGCCTCAGGTTCAGAGCAGTAGCAGGTAGCAGAGCTAGTTTTGGAGTTTATGGGCGGCTGTGTTGGCCGTGGTGGTTACCTCGTCTCAACGAGGTAGTTTGTTGTTTATTTAGTTACTGGTTCAGACATACTTTTCTGTATGTGGGTTCGTGTCAGTTTGTTTACACCCAAAGTATTGTTACTTTTTGATACTTGCTAGCTGCTTAGTTTTTCTATATGTGGATGTGGTTTGCTTGCTCTCTGGATTGATTTATGCTATGCATGAACGTTAGGTATTTTTTTAAGAATAAAATCTATTACTATTACTTCATGCACTGCATAATTTAAAAACTCTAACTTGTTATATTTGGCGACCGTAAAAGCTATCCTTATACTATTATAAATTTAAAGTCTTGCATGACATGAGTTGTCCTTTGGGGACGTTTGTACTCATGTTAGATGTTTGAGTCAATCTAAACAAGTATTTTTTCGCAGCGTATAACTATATTTTTATTCATGGACTAAGTGAGCCACTAAGCCGAGGGATACGGCTAACTATTGCACTTAGCTGATTTTCCTTAAAATAACTGAAAGAATCTTTCTTCATGTTTTAGTAGGTGTCTGCCTGAGCGTCTGCAGTTATCCCCTGCTGATGTGGCATCATGACGCGCATTTTCCCTTACTCTGATAAGTTATTATATGCGGTGAAAATGCGGGTTGTGACAGTTGGTATCAGAGGAAGGTTGCTTGACAATTGGTCGGGCAACCTTTCCTTGTTAGTGTAGGTTATTTAGTGACATTTCATACACACACCGTTGTGCATCAGTACGCCTTAGCCAAAGCATAGTCACTACACTCATAGCATGATAAGAAGTATACATGACATATTATGTAGTATGGGATGCATAATATGTGTTTGTATATGGATCCACCATAGGTGGCAACATGAGACGGTTATGTAGTATGGGATGCATAACCAACATCACATGGGTGCCCATTAGCACGTTTTCTTTTCTCGTTGCATGCGATGTTATGTAGTATGGGATCATAACATTTCATGTGTACGTCGCTCATAACATGCATTAAGGCCTTTATAGAATGCATAGCACTACATACATTGCATATCATCGCATAAGCACCCGTGCTAAGTTAAGGTTTACATGATGACACATATACACACATGATTTTAAATAAGAACAAAGAATCCATATATTCATGTCATAGGCACAAGAGTCAATAGGATGAGAGGATATCATCCTAAGTAGGACATAGCATCATTATAAAATCCCAGAGCAAGTTGCAGCATAAGCAAGTGTCTTTTAAGTATTGTGTGAACTAGTCGTGTGGCTTTGTTGTAAGCTAGGATTTGATGAGTTGTCCGTTTGCTTTTTAGAAATGCCGCCAAAGCGTCCTGCGACGAGGTCGACTCCCCAATCGGAGGGTGAGTCATCAGGTGCGCAAAGTGATGCGATTATCGAGAGTCTGCGTTAGAGCAACGAGGCTCGATCAAGGCAATTAGTTGCGATACAATCGCAAATTCAGTCTTTGTTATTTGCCACTCCCGCACAGCAACCGTTAGTGCAAGAGCGTGCCTTGGGCCAAGCCATGCCCGATCCCCCAGCTCCTCTGGTGCCCCCTATGACGATACCATCAGAAATGAATTTTATATCGCACTTCCAACGATTGGGACCCCCTACATACGACGAGAGTGCTGACTTTCTTATTTTAGATGATTGGATCATCTCCATCGAGGAGATGTTTTTGTATTCCGGAATTTTAGAAGCCTAGAAGGTGATGATTGCAGCCTATCAGTTAAAAGGCATGGCAAAGAGTTGGTGGATTCGGGAAAGAGAGGGACTGAAGGAAGGCTGTTCCTGGGAATCTTTTAAGAAGATATTGCTGAAGAAGTTTCTACCCTCGGTCGAGCAGGACCTCCTGATGAATAACTTCCTGCATCTGAAGTAGAGACAGCTCACCGTGAGTGAGTACGAGATTGAGTTTAGCAAACTTAGTTGGTTTGCTCCTGATGTGGTAGCTTCTGAGGAGGGTAGGGTGAAACGTTTCTTGGGAGGATTAAGAAGCGATGTCCAGCAGTTGGCATGCGCTTACCGGGCTGAAAGTTATGCTGAAGCAGTGGAAGCCGCTTTAAAAGCGGAGGCGATTGAAAATGCTAAGAACCGCGGTGCTGCGGCATGGAAAGAGAAAAGGAAGGATGTTGAGGATGGTTGCTCCAGGGCATCTGGCCCTTCTTCGAAGAAGAAAAGTAAGGAAGTGTGTAGCTTCTGTGGTCGTCTTGGCCACCACCATGAAAGGTGTTTCAAGAGGACTTCCACCCTGAAGCGGCAGCAGGTGCACGCCATCCAAGGTGCACCTAAGGAAGAGCTTGTGTGCTCGTTCTGTGCAAGGAAGGGTCATGATGTGACTCGCTGCTGGATGAAAGAAAGGGTTTGCTTCCAGTGTGGGTAGAAGGGACACCAGAAGTCTTCGTGCCCACAGGCTCAGTCCCCACTGCAGCCTACCCCAGTTCGAGCTCTGCCGCCGCCACCAAACTTGGATAAAGGGAAAGGAAAGCTGAATGTGATGACCAGCGAGGAAGCTCAAACCTCTACGCAAGTGATATCAGGTTAGCCTCAGTTTAATTTATCCTTACTATTTATCGTTGTTGCCCTAGTTATCGTTCGTTTAGTTATGTATGTTACGGTTTTAGGGGATTTAAAGGTGAGGAATAGTTGGGCGCGCGTTCTTTTCGATTCGGGTGCCACCCATTCCTTTGTGGCCTGGAGATTTGTTGATAAACATTGCCTGGATGTGGATCAATTAGGAGACTCCTTTAATGTCAAGCTCCCTTCCGGTGATTCGGTGATATCTAATCAAGGAGTTCTGAGATGCCCAATTTATCTTGGCAATTTTCTGGCCTTTGCGGATCTGATGATTTTAGATCTGGCTGATTTTGATGTGATTTTGGGTATGGACTGGCTGTCCAAGTATGATGCGATCATCCAGTGCAAGGCTAAGAGACTGGATTTCAGGATGGACGACAGACAACCTATGAGCGTCTATGGATATCGGGAAAGTGTTTCCCCTATCATTTTTACGGTATGTGCTTGTCGTGCTGTAGAGTCTGGTTGCGAGGCATTTTTGGTTTCTATTTCTGCTCTGGAAATAGATTTTATTACACCACGTCTTGAGGATATCTCGGTGGTGTAAGAGTTTCCAGATGTCTTTCCTGATAGTCTTCCAGGACTTCCTACTAAAAGGGAGATAGAGTTTGTGATAGACCTCGAGCCAGGTACTCTTCCTATTGCCAAAGCACCGTACCGTATGGCTCCGCGTGAGTTAGATGAGTTGTGTACTCAACTCGATGAGTTGCTGAGGTGTGGTTTTATTAGACCAAGTTCTTCTCCATGGGGTGCTCTTGTTTTGTTTGTCAAGAAGAAAGATGGATCGATGAGGCTTTGCATCAACTACAGAGAATTGAACAAGGTAACCATTAAGAATAGATATCGTCTGCCAAGGATTGATGATCTGTTTGATCAGTTGCGTGGTTGCTCGGTATTTTCAAAGATCGATCTTCGCTCAGGCTACCACCAGTTCAGGATTCGTGAGGCAGATATTCCCCGAACCGCTTTTCATTCGCGGCATGGACACTATGAGTTTTTGGTGATGTCTTTTGGTTTAACCAATGTACCTTCTGCTTTCATGGATTTGATTAATAGGGTGTTTAAGGATTTCTTGGACCGATTTGTTATTGTGTTCATAGGTGATGTCTTGGTGTTTTCCCGCAATGTTGAGGAGCATACTCAACATTTGTATTTGGTTTTGTCGACCCTGAGGGAGCATAAGTTATATGCGAAGTTGAGCAAGTGTGAGTTCTGGCTACCTCAAGTGTCCTTTCTGGGTCATGTTGTAAGCAAGGGCGGTATTTATGTAGACCCGACCAAGATTTCTGCCGTGATGGAATGGGAGAGACCGTCTACACCTAAGGAGATTAGGAGCTTCTTAGGCCTGGCTGGCTATTATAGAAGATTCGTGGAAGGGTTTTCGGTGTTGTCTGCTCCTCTAACTAGACTTACTCAGAAGAATATTGCATTCATTTGGAGTGATAAGTGTGAAGAGGCTTTCCTAGAACTGAAGAAGAGATTATGTACTGCCCCAATTTTAACCTTACCTACTGAAGGAGTTGAGTATGTTGTGTATGTTGATGCATCACACATCGGACTTGGCTGTGTTTTAATGCAAGATGGTAAAGTGATCGCGTATGGATCGAGGCAATTAAAGATTCACGAGAGAAACTATCCTACGCACGATTTGGAGTTTGCTGCCATAATTTATGCTCTGAATCTGTGGCGACACTTATTGTATGACGCGTTGTGCAAGATCTATACAGACCATAAGAGTTTGACGTGTGTCTTCACTCAGAAAGAACTGAATCTGCGCTAGCGTCGGTGGTTAGAATATGTGGCTGATTATGAAGTGGAAATTCTTTATCATCCAGGAAAGGCTAATGTAGTAGCCGATGCTTTGAGTAGAAAGACTGCTAGAATTTTTAATCTATCGGTACAGTCCTTGGTAGAAGAATTCTTGTTGATGGATATTGAGGTTGTGAGTCGTGTTGTGCCTGCTAGTTTGGAAGCAGAAGAACCCTCTTGGATTTCCCTTACTCGAGCACATCAGAATGATGATCCTGATTTGTTGCACCTCAGGAATAGAACCGTGAAGGGAGAGCTGCCTGACTTCTCTTTTGATGAGTTAGATACCTTGAAGTATCGGGGTAGATTTTGTGTCCCCGCCTTTGGCGATATTCGGGCTAAGATCTGTGCTGAAGCTCATGGTTCCAGTGTAGCCTACCACCCTGGTTCCATTAAGATGTATAAGGATCTAAAGCAAATTATTTGGTGGTCAGGGATGAAGAATGATATCGCAAAGTTTGTATCAGAATGTTATACGTGTCAGCGTGTTAAGGCTGATCATAGAAGGCCTGGTGGTAAATTGACACTGCTTGATATTCCAAGTTGGAAATGGGAGAGTATTTCAATGGATTTCATCACCGGTCTACCAAAGTCTCCCCGTGGGCACGACTCTGTTTGGGTGATAGTCGACAGATTGACAAAGTGTGCTCACTTTGTTCCGTTTAAGATTGGGTACTCGATGAAGAAGATAGCTGAGTTATATTTTGAAGAGGTCATCAAGTTACATGGAGTGCCTGTTAGCATTGTATCAGATCGGGACTCCAGATTTACGTCTCGCTTTTGGAAGAGTTTATAGGAGGGGTTGGGTACCGATTTAAGGTATTCCACCGCCTATCATCTGCAGACGAATGGTTAGACGGAAAGGGTAAATCAGATCGTAGAAGATATGATTAGGTGTTATATTTTGGATCATGGTGGTGCTTGGGACGAGCGTCTC
The DNA here is from genome assembly GCA_039583875.1 of Platanthera guangdongensis. NCBI lineage: Eukaryota > Viridiplantae > Streptophyta > Magnoliopsida > Asparagales > Orchidaceae > Platanthera > Platanthera guangdongensis. The sequence continues at coordinate 98,420,299 of CM077158.1, read as the reverse complement.
AGACTCATGGAGTTTGCATACAATAATAATTATCAAGAGAGTCTGCAGATGGCACCGTTTGAGGCATTATATGGGAGGCGTTGTAGAACTCCTTTGTTTTGGGTTGAAGTTGGCGAAAGACCGTTGCTAGGTCTGGAAGCCCTTGAGGAGATGAATTGTGCGGTGACTCATATTCGATAAAAGCTCCATGTGGCTCAGGAGCGCTATGAGAAGTATGCTAATCAACGAAGGGTCTATCTGGAGTTTGTCGTTGGAGACTTGGTTTTTCTGAAGGTTTCTCCGATGTCTGGCGTTAAAAGGTTTTGAAGGAACCACAAGTTAGACACCCGGTATGTGGGTCCTTTCCAGATTCTTGAGCGCATCGGAGTGTAAACTTATAGGCTGGAGTTGCATGCAACCTTCCCTGGTGTCCATGATGTGTTCCATGTGAGCCAGTTGCGGAAGTGTGTTCGTAATGATCGTCAAGTCCTCGACTCGATGCCCCAGGTTCAGCCTAACCTTACATATGTGGAAGAACCTGTTCGTATTCTGGATTCTCAAGAGCGTGTGTTACGGAGAAAGACAATTCCTATGGTAAAGGTTCTTTGGAGGAATCATGACATCGAGAGCGTGACTTGGGAATTGGAATCGACGATGAGGGGATCTCATCCTCACCTCTTCTCTTAGCTTCAGGTATGTCTTTATGTTTTCAGTTATGTTTGATTTTATCGTTTTGATTTGATTTTTGGAGTTGTGTTAAGTTTCGCGACGAAACTTCTTTTTAGGGGGAGTGACTGTAACGCCCCCGATTTTTCGATGATTTTATTTGATTGGGCGACGTCAGATTTATGACGTCGTGGCGTTACTTTTAATGTCGAGTTGACGACGCAATGCCGTTAAGGCATTTTCGCGTCTGTGCGGTCGAGTCGGCCGAATTCTTGTGGTAATAGGAAATTTTTGCGCTTGGAATTTAAGTTAAGCAATTTTGGACTTGCTCGTCAAGTTTCGTCGCAACCCGAGCATTTTTGGAGTCTCGGCGCGCGAACGAAGTTTTCGATTTGTTTATGTTCGCCGTATACTTTGAAGGTTAATATCTCGGTAATGTCTCGTCAGATTTTGGTTTTGACTTCACCGTTTTGTTCGTAGCGTCAGTGTTCGCCTACGGTGCGAATTTCGTTAAATTCGGCACCCGTTTGGGCTTCCGTTTTGAACTCGTGTTTGCTTATTCAAAAATATATAAATAATATTATTTTAATATTAAAAGCACTATTCAAAAATGTCTTTTAATATTCATTTGTATAGTTTAATTTTTGGATATATTTGCAAATAATGTACTGTTCATGCAAAAGAAATTTGTTAGTACTCGAGTCATATAACATAAGTACTCGAGTTATTTGCTAGATATACTCGAGTAACCCTTTTTGATATGCACGAGAGACCTTTTTATTTACACGAGTCCTTCTTTTCAGCTACTCGAGTGATTTATGGACCTACTCGAGTAATCCTTCTTACCTACTCGAGTGTCGTCTTAAGCCTACACGAGTGATCCTTCCTTTTTACTCGAGTGATTACTTACCTACTCGAGTGATTGTTTTTCCTACACGAGTGAAGTTTCTGGTCCTACTCGAGTAGTTTTGAACTACTCGAGTAGTCATTTTGAACTACTCGAGTAGTCATTCTGAACTACTCGAGTAGGCTTTCTGAACTACTCGAGTAGTCTTTCTGAACTACTCGAGTAGTCTTTCTGAACTACTCGAGTAGTCTTTCTGAACTACTCGAGTAGTCTTTCTGAACTACTCGAGTAGTCATTTGAACTACTCGAGTAGCCTTTCTGAACTACTCGAGTAGTCATTTGAACTACTCGAGTAGCCTTTCTGAAGTACTCGAGTAGTCATTTTGAACTACTCGAGTAGCCGTTTTCTACCTCTCGAGTACCCGTAAGCTTGTTTTCGTGTAGTCTGTTGCAGTTTTCATTCGGGAGCCTTTTTAAGAGTCAAAACGATGTCATTTGGAAAAATGGTTAACATGAAATTTGTTCGTCTCAATGAGATCTACAACTTTCATGTTCGGCACTATTCGATTTGAAGCCATTCTAAATCTTTAATTTCGTCTTCTGCGCACCAGCGCGTAAAGAAGTCCGTTTTAGACAAAGGATTTTATAAATATATATATTTATATATACATTTATATGTCCTTATAGATGTCCTTATATATATATATATATATATATATATATATATATATATATATATATATATATATATATATATATATGTATATTTATATACTCTGATAGTTATATTAAGAAAGAAAATTCCTTATTCTTCTCCGATTCTTGTCTCCCGAACCAGAACGGCGTGAGCGTGAGAGAATATATTTCGTGAACCTTCCGGTGGCCTCCGACGGTGCTCCGGTGCTCGAAATCTTCATCCGAGCATAGATCTGGAAAGCTCTCGCCGAGAGCTACGCCATCGTGGTAATATCTTCCACGTTTCTTGAGTTTTCTCGTTCGGGTTTTTTTGGCCCTAATCTTTTTTTCGGCCGTTCTTGTTTAGATTCTGATTCCTCCCGCATCCTTTTGCCCCGATCTACAGCATGGAGTGATTCAGAGGACTTTTCCAGTTAAACCAAGGCAAGCGGTGGTTTCCCCTCGTTTCTCTTTGACCTATTTGATGGTAACGGCTATACTTTCATGCTCCTTAAATTATTTTACGCTTATTCATCCAAATTATTGATATGATTAATCGTTTCAACGATCACATAATGTTGTAAGGTTTTGTCATGGAAAACACGATCTTATCTGGTTATGTTTAATCATTCTTGATGTGTCTTAATGCTAACTATAAATGTCTTAGCTTTCGTTATTAAACACGTTAGAGTTTATCTAGGATTGTAAATTGCTCCGAGAGGTTAATAAACCGCGTCTTGAATCTTGTAATGTCAAGTAGAATCTGTCGAGCCAAATCTCGAGATATTTGTATTGTGGTTTCTTGGGGTTTCTTGACTGCGGGAGTTAGTGGACGCTTCCACCTCCGCAGTGGTTGTTTCCTTCATTAGTGCCCTGTGGAAGTCTACCTGGCTTTTGGATGTCTGCGGTGTATGGTGGAGAGTATAAGACTCCCTCACAGTTAGACAGATTGTATATTCGTGTTTTTGGGTGGTCTGTCCAAGAGTGACCACCTCGCCCGTGTTTTTGGGTGGTGTGTCCACAAGTGACCACCTCGCCGGTATTCTTGGGTAAAGTCGACCACAGGTGCCTAATAAAGGTTTTGCATTTCTTCCTTACGAATTAATCATGTTGTCACCTTATAGCCTCGTGTGTCTAGTGTACTATTGTTGTACGTGATGAATCACGTAAGAGTTCTTTTTCATGATGATGACTTGTTCATCTTTTGTACTTTATTTCAGTACTGCTGGTCTCGGGTTGGTACCCCTTGACCTTTGTTTATTTGGGCTTATTATTTTCAGCCACCATTTGTTCCTTCTTGCTGAGATGTTTTGTCTTTGGAATGCCTCAGGTTTAGAGCAGTAGTAGGTAGCAGAGCTAGTTTTGGAGTTTCTAGGCGGCAGTGTTGGCCGTGGTGGTTACCTCGTCTCAACGAGGTAGTTTGTTGTTTATTTAGTTACTGGTTCAGATATACTTTTCTGTATGTGGGTTCGTGTCAGTTTGTTGACGCCCACAGTATTGTTACTTTTTGATAATTGCTAGCTGCTTAGTTTTTCTATATGTGGATGTGGTTTGCTTGCTCACTGGGATGATTTATGCTAGAAATGCACGTTAGGTATTTTTTTAAGAATAAAATCTACTACTATTACTTCATGCACTGCATAATTTAAAAGCTCTAACATATTATATTTGGCGACCATAAAAGCTATCCTTATACTATTATAAATTTAGAGTCTTGCATGTCATGAGTTGTCTTTTCGGGACGTTTGTACTCATGTTGGATGTTTGAGTCAATCTAAACAAGTATTTTTCCGCAGTGTATAACTATATTTTGATTCGTGGACTAAGTGAGCCACTAAGCCGAGGGATACGGCTAACTATTGCATTTAGCTGATTTTCCTTAAAATAACTGAAAGAATCTTTCTTCATGTTTTAGTAGGTGTCTGCCTGATCGTCTGCAGTTATCCCCTACTGACGTGACATCATGACGTGCATTTTCCCCTTACTCTGATAAGTTATTATATGCGGTGAAAATGCGGGTTGTGACAGGAGGGGAGTTGGTGTAACATCTGAGGATGACTTTGGATGGCTGGAGGTGGTGCAAGGGAAGATGGAGCATCTTCAACAGGGTGGGGAGTGGCTGAAGCAGCCCTTGTACTCTCAGAAGGCCTGGAGGAAGAAGAAGAAGCCTTGGATGGCTTAGTGATGGTCCTCTCCCACCTGCCAAAGAGGGCACAAGTAAGCCTCTTGGAGGCATTAATGAATATGGTCGGTGTGACCAGGAATTCAACAGCCTTTTCCTGAAGGAAGATTCCCAGAATTCTTCCAAAACACACCTCCTTCTTGGTGTTCTTTTTCCTGATCAGCTCAAACATAATCTTAGCCCAATTTACATGCTTCTTATTCACCACAACACTCATCACCAGGAATTGATGCCTAGTGATGTAGTCATGGGTTGTGTGCTTGCCCAGCAGTACTTTGCCCACAACATCTGCTAGAAACTTATATTCGGCAGATAAGTGTTTCTTTAGCAGCTTGTTGGGGGTTTCTCCAGAATAACCCATTTTATTTAACATTTCATCAAATTCCTCATTATCAATCTCCAACTCTGCTTCACCATTAGTTAATCCAAAAATGTCACTCAGGATGAAGGGGGTAAGAGAGACTTCATTACCCGATATTGTGCTGGTCATGGTGTTTTCATCTGTGGTGGAGGAAGTGTAGACCCATTACCTGATCTCTACGCTGGCTATCTTTATTCTGGTGGACATGGGATTCTTCAACTGCTGATCTTCAAACAGTTTTAGAATGTCCAGGAAGATAGGATCCGAGTGTTGAAACGACTCGAAGTCTATATTAAATCCAGTGTCAAACTTCATGGCTCCAAGACTGCCTGCGGGAATCGACATGAGTGTGCCTGCAACAAACAAGTGAGATCAAGTACAATGGAACTGAAAGTGCGGGATGGAGGTCGAAGAAAAACCTAGATATATGGTTTTTCAGAATATGAATCAACAAACTTCGTTCAACGAAAAATAAAGAATTCTTCGATCTGAGGTCGACGAAATATTTTGTAGTTAGAAAATTCGTCGATCATGGTCTGATGATTTTAAAATATTTCGTCGAGCTCTGTTCGGCGAAAATTTTCTGAAGCAGATTCGTCGATTTCCGTTCGACGAAAATAACTTCACTCACAGAGAGTTCGTCGATCTGCGTTAGACGAATATCTCTAAAACTTTTCCCAGTTCGTCGATCTCTATTCAACGAACTTTGAAAAATTCATCGGCTGCAGACAGAAATTAATTTAAGTCTTCTCCATTTATCATACCAAGCTGATTTATAAAGAACAAGTGAGTTCTTTCATCCAAGGGTTTGGTGAAAATATCAGCTCTTTGTAAATCAGTGTAGATATAGACAAGATTAATTTTATTTTTATCTACACACTCTCTTATGAAATGATGCCCAATGTCTATATGCTTAGTCCTACTGTGATGGACTGAATTCTATGTTATGGATATAACACTTGTGTTATCACATAATAGAGTTGAATTATTTAAGTTGAACCCATAATACAGGAGTCGGTTTTGAATCCACAACATCTGGGAACAGCGACTGCCAGCTGCAATATATTCTGCTTCAGCAGTTGATGTAGACACAGATGACTGTTTCTTGCTAAACCATGAGACTAAACTCATACCAAGGAACTGGCATATTCCATAGGTACTCTTTATGTCTACCCTGCATCCAACAAAGTCAGCATCTGAGTATCCTGTTAACTCAAATTCGGACTCAGTAGGATACCAGAGTCCTAGACTAGGACAACTCTTTATATATCTCAAAATTATTTTTAGGAAAACTAGGTGAGATTCTTTAGGGTTCACTTGGAACCTAGCACAAAGGCATGTAGCAAACATTATGTCAGGTCTGCTAGCTGTAAGGTATAGTAGGGACCCAACAATGCCCCTATATAATTTCTGATCAACATGTTTCCCATGTTCCATCAGAATCTATTACCACATTAGTGGCCATGAGTGTTTTCTTTGCCGAGGCATCAACCATCCCAAACCTTTTAATAAGCTCTTTAGCATACTTAGCCTGGGATATGAAGATGCCATCAGGTAGCTACTTCACTTGGAGTCCAAGGAAGTAGGAGAGCTCACCCATGCTAAACATTTTAAACTTCGAATGCATGAGGTCAGAGAACCTCTTGCATAGTTTGGAATCAGTAGACCCAAATATAATGTCATCTACATAAATTTGTACCAAAAAGATTTGATCCTTATGGGGCCTAGTGAATAATGTCCTATCTACAGTACCTCTAGTAAATTTATGCTCTATCAGAAAGCTAGCTAAGGTCTCATACCAAGCTCTTGGAGCTTGCTTTAAATCATAAAGAGCTTTATATAATCTAAAGACATATGAAGGATAAGTTGGAGAGATAAAACCTAGAGGTTGTTCAACATGAAACTCTTCTTTACGTACTCCATTTAGAAAGGCACTCTTGACATCCATCTGATAAACATTAAATGTTTTATAGGTAGCATAAGCAAGGAAGATCCTGATTGCTTCTAACCTTGCAACTGGTGCAAACGTTTGGTCATAATTTATTCCTTCGTCTTGCCTATAACCTTGAGCAACAAGCCTAGCCTTATTTCTCATAATTACACCTTGGGCATCTAGCTTGTTTTTATATACTCATTTAGTTCCAATGACTGGGTAGTTTTTGGGTCTTGGAACTAAATCCCAAACTCTGCAGCTCTCAAATTGATTGAGTTCCTCTTGTATTGCAATGATCTAGTGGGGATCTTGCTCATCATCTTTTATGGATTGAGGCTCAACTTGAGAGAGGAAACAGGCATGCATCACATCTTGGTTGAGTTGATGCCTTGTCTTACACCTACTGACATGTCCCCAATCACTTGAGATCCAGGGCGATCCCTTAGTGTGACAAAATCAGTGGGTGGAGTTGGTTCAGCAACAACATTTGGAGTTAATTCCTCTTGTGGAATATTATCTGCTATTGAATGAAGTTCAACCTCTTCCATAAGTTCTTCTTCACTGTCTTCATCAGCTTGTGGAGTAGGAGGTGATATAACCTCTTGTGGAAGGTTTAACTCACCCAATTTCTCACACAAGTGAGGTACCTGCAAAGTGCTATTGGTAGAAATTTCTTTCTCCTTATAAGACATGTTAGCCTCATCAAAAGTCACATGTATTGATTCCTCAATTTTAAAGAAGATTTATTAAACACCCTATAAGCTTTGCTGACTTAGGAATATCCTAGAAAAATTCTCTCTTCAGCCTTAGCTTCAAACTTTCTAATATACTTCTTGTTATTATTATGAATATAACATATGTAACCAAATATTTTAAAATAGGTGATTTTAGGTTTCTTCACTTTAAGCAATTCATAGGGAGTCTTATTCTTAAGTTTATGTATTAAACTCCTGTTCAGTACATAGTTTGCTGTTCTTACAACCTCTACCCAAAAGGAAAGGGGCATGTAAGCATCTGCAAGTAATGTGCCTGCAGCTTAAATTAAGGTTCTATTCTTCCTTTCAGCTACCCCATTTTGTTGAGGAGTTTTAGGAGCTGAGAAGCAATGCCTGATACCTTCCTTCTCATAAAGCTCATGCATAAGAAGAGACTCAAACTCTGTACCATGATCACTTCTGATCAATGCAACATGAGTAGAGTACTGAATCTGTATGGTCCTGAGAAAATCTGTAAGAAATTTGAATGTATCTGACTTAGATCTCAGAAAGAACACCCAAGTGAATCTTGAGAAGTCATCTACAATAACTAGAGTATAAGATTTCCCTCCTAGGCTTTGTACAACAATAGGTCCAAAAAGGTCCATGTGTAGCAAGTACAAGATCCTAGGTGAATCACTATTATTAACTGATTTAAAACTAGATTTAGTATGATTGCCTAGTTGACAAGACCTGCAGAGGCCTTTCTTCTTGTAGGGACCAGAAGGCAAACCTCTCACAAGCTTGTCTTTATATAGCCTAGCAATGTTTTTCATATTAACATGTCCTAGTCTTTTATGCCATAGATAATTTTGATTGTAGACAATATTAAGTAAGCAGATATCTGAAGTTGCAGAATGAAAATCAACTATATATATATTACCTTGTCTATTTCCAATTAAAACAATTTGTTTTTCTTTATTAGAAATAATACAAGATTTAGAGTTAAAATGTACCTGATAACCTTCATCACATAGTCGACTTATGAAGATGAGGTTATACTTAAGTCCACTTACATATGTCACCTTTTTGAAAGTGACTGCTCCAATCTTCACTTCTTCAAATCCTTCAGAATGACCACAATTTGAATCACCGAAGATCACCTTTGGTCCCAGCTTAGACTTATAGTTATTTAAGTTGTCCTTGCTGCCAGTCATATGATTGGAGCATCCACTGTCCAGATACTATTTTTGATTAACAACTGGACAGCTTTTTACCTACAAAGAAAACAATTAGTTGTTCTTGACCCAGGTTACCTTGGGTCCTTGTTTCTTTACAAAAGAGAAGCTGGAGATGTAGGAGCACTCAGGTTGACTTTTGTATCCTAAGGGATGATATCTTCTTGGAGGGATTATCCATTTGGTGAATGGGTTGATATTCTCCCTATGTTGGTCATAAGCTTTAGAAGAATCTAAGTTTCTGTTAAGTTGATCTGCGTTAGACGAATTTTGGTACGTTCGTCGGCCTAAGTTCGACGAACTGTACATGTTTAGTCGATCGGAGTTTGACGAAAACTACTGAACATTATTCTGGTTGTTATTTATCTTATTCTTTCTTTTTTTCTTATTTTTGTGTGTAATTTCAGTTTGATTAGGATTGTTATTATCTACTTTTTCTTTACCCTTTTCAGAAACAAATTTTATTGGTGTGGATAATGTGTTCTTCTTAAGTATGGGGGTAAACTTGATGATGCACCCAAGTCTAGTTTGTCATTCAGTCTGGCATTGACTGTGCTTGTAATGTCCATCGGCTTAAGGCTTCTCACATTGAGAGATTACTCAAGTTGCTTAGCCTCACGTAACTGTGTTTTTAAAGAAATAATTTGTTCATTTGCTAGTGTTAGTTCATCTTTTAACTTAGTGTTTTCAGAAATCAAATTTTCTTGATTGGTCAGTCTTTCCATAAGTGTTTTGATTTCCTTTTCAGAGTTAATTAAATCAATGCACATAGTTTTAAATTCAATTTTGAAACTATCAAAATTATAATCAAAAGATAAAAGTACATGATCAGCTTCTGATTCTGAATCTCCTTCATTATCAGATTCTTCATCATCTGATTGACTGCTGGAGGCATTGATGGCCATGAGGCAGACCTCCTTAGCCCTTGTCTCTTCTTCCTCTTCACTGGAACTGGAAGATGTGGATTCATCTTCTGTCTCACTTCAGGTGTCAGCAACAAAGCCCTTCTCCTTCTTTTTGTATTTGCTGGAGGAAGGCCTGCTACTTTGTTGTCTTCTGGAGTCCTTCTCTCTTCTTGTTTCTTTCTTCTGATTCTCTGGACACTCTGAGATAAAGTGTCTAGGTTTCCGGCACCTAAAACATACTACTTCTTTAGTAGGTGTTTTATCATACCTTGGCTTATCATCCTGCCTGGATGATTTTCTTCTGAAGTCCTTTCTTGCCATTTTGTAAAATCTCTTGGCAAGGATACTCATCAATTCTTCATTTACTGTTGAAGCTTTAATCTCTTCAGCAGCCTTGAATGCTAAGTTGTGCTCCTTTCTTGCTGGTGGAGGAGTCCTTTGTTCAGCTGCTTCTCTGGACTTTATTAGTTGCTCATAGGACTTGAGCTTTCCCAATCGAGATTCTGTTGAAATCTCATTTAAACTCCTTGCCTCCTTAATTGGCCAGATCCTTGAATCCCATGATCTTGGGAAGCACATGAGGATTTTATCATTTACTTCAGTAAGGGTGATGTCTTTATCAAAAGTCTTCTGCTCATTGATTATTGAGCTCAGTCTGTTGTACATGTCGGCAACAGATTCTGACTCATCCTTTTTGAAGTTCTCATACTAGGATATGAGATTTGATCTTCAATATTTCCTTTCAACAGCAGAGCCAACCACCATTTGCTTGAGAGAGTCCCAAATAGCTTTAGCTGATGTGCATTCAGCCACCTCCTGGAAAATATCATCAAACATAGTCGAAGCCAGAATGTTCATGGCCTTTGCATCAACAATCTTGGCCTTCTTCTGTGCATCTGTCCACTCAAGTGGTGGAACAACATGTATGCTTGAGATTGCTGTAGATGTAGAGGCAGTTGATTGAGGAGGACCTGTCAAAATAGAGTTGTAGATGTCCTCATCAATGGAATTCATATATAGTTTAATTCTTGCCTTCCGGTTGGCAAACTTATTTAAGTTGCACACTGGAGGTCTGGTGTTTTCATAGTCCTTGTTCTGTGCCATGCTGTGAATATAATCCCAAGAGACATAAAAATTCAGATCCAATATAGGATCTTTTGGTTCAATGGTTAACTTGTACAACCAAAGAAACACTTCTTTGATACTAATTGAAAGTGAGGGTTAGACCTAAAATACTCTAGAGGGGGTGGAGGTGAATAGAGTATCTTTGAAATATTTTCACTGTTTATAAAAACTTCAGAGTAGGACAGCTATTAGATACCAATATTGCTGTAAATAAAAGTGAAATCCTAAGATACACTAATCTATCACAAGCACAGCAAAAATTAATCGAACTAACACAAGCACATCAAGAAAAAAAAGGAAAGAGGGCAACCAGACAACATACGAATTTTTATAGTGGTTCCCCAACCTGGGTACATCCACTCATCTACCACCATGGTAGAAATCCACTAACAGGTTTTGATCAGGTGACTGCCACCAATGAGCTTTTGATCAGGTGCTCAAAAACCAACCCAAGTCTTTTGATCAGGTGACTTGCAACCAAGGAATAACTTTTGAAGGGAGTTAAAGAACCCTTTATACAGTGAGGAGGTGAGAGAGTTATGGTGTCTTCTCTTTCTCAAATGCAACTGAGAAGACTATTGGATCTTTGATGTTATCAAAGCTCCCCCTGACTTATAGAGTTTTTCAGGAAGATTGGAGCTTTGCTTCAAGGTGAGTAGGTCATATTTCTTTAGCTTTAACTAGAGGTGATCCAGGAACTTCTTGACTGATGAAGATTTGTTGTCCTTGAAGAATCCTGGAGTGAAGAATGAAGAAGACTCTTGATTTGGATGTGTGTTCTTCTTCTTCTTTAGCAGTGTCAGAGTGAAGACCAGATTCTTTTTCTGCACAGAGAAGAGTTTGAATGCTGTTGTTGTGTGTATTCTCTATGTGCTGTGTATCAAAATCTTTGTGTATGTTAGCTGCCAGGAAGAGAATCACTTTTTTATGTTTAATGGAATTTTTCCCTTGAAATTTTGAATTCCTTCTTCCTTCATTGATTGCTGACGGCCTGAGGAATGTAAAATTCGGCTGGAGAGAATGTCTGCATTAATTGGATTTCCCCAACTATCCCTAGAAAAACGACAAGTAATAATCCCGATGAATCCCAAAATCAATGCTGCTTCTAACAGTAATATTTAGAGAATATTAAGCATTGATTACTCAGGAATTACTGCAATAAAATAAGGACAGAAGGATGGAAAAATCCAAGTCTAAAACTGCATAGAAATCGTCGAGCAAAGATCATATTTCGTCGACCTGGGTCCAGACTTCATCGAGATGTGAAGTCATGTTCGTCGAACAGATAATTGTTGTTCGTCGACCTGAGATCTAAGATCTTCGACCCAAGAACAACTAACTGCTTTTTGATAAACTCTTGCCAATTCTGTGCACTAAGATCGTCGAGATGATAATCTAACATCGTCGACTGAAGTTCAGAGAAATATTTCTGGACTTAGAATGTTGAAGTAGAGCATCCAGAAATCATCGACCTGAGAACTAAGTGCGTCGAGCTCAACTCAAAGAATTGTCTCTGAGTTCGTCGAGCTGAGCACGACTTTCGTCGAGCTGAGTTCGACGAACGTCGAACTCACTTTCCTAAAACTGATTTTTCTCTAAGTCTTGAGTCTTCTGCAGTCTGTTATTGCCTGGTCCATGCAATGTTGACTCTAAGGACGTAGCCTACACTCTAGGACACAAACATGACCCTGACTATACATGTTGGGTCAAATATCCTATTTTAGTGAACCTAGCCCAAATCCAACTAGGGATCCGACAGAATCCGGGAGCTACCTATGAAGAGAAGGGCAAGGCGGTGGAGTCAACCAAATCTCATTATGCTCCGGCTCAACCTAGAGTTTATAATCACGGCCAGCAGGAGGCCATCAAGCAAGCAGATGTGGTGACAGGTACAGTTTAAATTTATAGCAAGGTAGTTTTAAATACTTGTTACTTTGCACTCCTTTTTGTCCGAAGGATTCATATCGCGCATCAGAGTGCCTTCTTCGATGGCAAAGGACAAACTGGATGTGTTGTTGCCGAATGGGTGTTTGATGTGCGCGGATAGAGTTTGTGGCGTAAAGATTCGTATTAGGAATCAAGAGTTAAATTTGCAAGCGTCGTTACTGCCGCTGGTGGAGTTAGACATAATATTTGGTATGGACTGGCTCTCGGAGCAGCGAGCACATATTGATTGCAGTCGCAAGGAGGTCAAGTTGGGAACAGATCGTGCGACGACTTTTACGGGCTTGAAAGGGTCGAGCAAGAATTTCATGTCTGCTCTTCAGGTGTTGAAGGCGGTTCATGCTAGAGCAGAGCTGTTCTTTACGCTAGTGGAGATTGCAAAGCCTAAGCCTACATTGGACAGTATTTCAGTGGTATCTGAGTACCCTGATGTGTTCCCTGGCGATCTTCCTAGAGCCCCACCTCAACGGGAGATAGACTTCACTATCGAGCAAGTGCCAGGTGTGAAACTTGTGTCACGCTCTCCGTATCGGCTAGCGCTTAAGGAGATGGCGTAGATGAATGTTTAACTTCAAGAGTTGTTGGAGCAGGGTTACGTGCATCCAAGTTCATCGTCTTGGAGTGCACCAGTACTTTTTGTGAAGAAGAATGACAGAGGTTTACGGCTTTGTATCGATTATCGATAACTAAACAAGTTGACGGAGAAGAACAAGTGGAACACCCCCTATCCGTCGCATAACATATAGCAGTAGATCCGGCCGGGGCCCGACGCCATATACCATAGACAGACCGGGCAGTTACTCAATGGAAACCATCCAACTAATAACCAACGTACTACACAGAGTCATTCTAGTGGAAACAATTATTAAAGGTTGTAAATTAAAGAACCCAGCCACAAACATGAATGTCCACTACACAAAACAATAGGAATGAAGTACAATACACAAGTACCATGGCCTTATGGAATTACAACTGTTTACTCAAATAACATGTTTTCCAAACCTCGGCATGCAGGCCGGTCACACATGAATAAAACAAGTAAACACTCAATTTAAGCCTTCGAGGGCCGGCTCAGCAACTTGGGCTTTAGCCCGTTATTTACTGCTCGGCTCCGCAGCACCTGCAAGCAACAATCCACCGCAACGGTGGCAAACAAAAGCAATTGTCAACTATGCTGACCAAATTATAACGATCCAGCCACCATAACTGGGGTGGCAATGCTCTTTCCCTGCACATTGTTAGCATAACCAAGCAGCATAGTGAATAAACACTTCATCACAGGTGTGGGCATACACGACCACACACCCCGTGCACTCAGGGCACATTCTCGGTGAACACGGTCAAAGTCCGCTGACTCACCACTGCCCCTTGGACGGCAATAACTCGTGAGCATTTGGTCTTTCTGGCCACTGCCTAAGACCCTCCATCTATGCCAACGGCGAGTACCACATACTTTAGGTCTCTCTAACCGAAACACATAGATCGGGTACGGTTCCGCCTTGCCCGTTGCTCATACTACAACGTCAATTTAAGTTGGCTGCGCGGGTCAAGCTTCCCCGAGTCCCTTATCCAACACACAACACATAACCCAGTTATGTTCAGGTTGGCTCCCAGACCACCATGTTGGCAGTATCACGCATCTGTCTAGTTTTCCGGGTGCACCTTGGTGTTAATCCCCAAGGTTCCTTGTTGCAATTTACCACGTAGAAAACCAGAAAACAAACATTCGCGCTGAGTCTTCTCCGGCCATTCATGCAATGCAACATCACCGATCCAGACCAACTTGTCCAGGTAGGCTTCACACGTCATGCCTATATCCGTTCTCGATTACGGACTCTACATGTACACAACGGGGAATATTCATGTCTACCCGAAGGAACGTCTCAACTCACCACAAACTCGTGAGAGCGGTCTTCCTATGCAAAAGAAAAGAGGACTTCACATATCCTAGGATGAGAATCGTTACCCTAGCATTCTTCCTTGGCACCATGGAAATGTATGCAGATGAAAAGCACTACAATCTCCTTGCCTCTGTAGATCCGAAGTCGGCTCGCGATTTGGAGCTCCGAAGCTCCGCCGGTGACCTGATCTAGCCTCCTTCTTCTTCCTTGCTCTCCCCTCTCTCTAGATCTTTAGAAAGAGAATGGTAGGTTGAAATGAAGGATTTCCAACCCTATTCTCGGGTATATCTCACCAGGAACAACCCCTAGCCGTCGGATCCCAAAATAATGAAACAAACGGCCAAGATTCGGAGCTGAAATGCAAAATATGGGCCGAACACGGCCTGTGACGCGCCCGTGTCCAGGGCCGTGTTCCCCATTCGCCATCGAAACCGATGCATCCCGAAAGAACAATGGCAACCAACACGGCCGTGTTTGACCTGACACGCCCGTGTCATCTAGTACACGGCTGTGTTCCTGGCCGTGTTCCTCCATCAACACAGGACTAACACCAGCCCGAGACATTCACGGGTCTTGGACACGCCCGTGGCCCATTTGACACACTCGTGTCACCACTGAACACGCATAAGATTCCAGGCCTTGTTTCACCCTTGAATAAAATCGGCCAACCACCCGAGAAGGACAGGGCCTGTGACACGCCCGTGTCCCAGGCCGTGTTCGCTGCTCGACGATCGTCGACTCCAAAATTCGTCGACCACACGCCAGATTGTCGACCCAAGCATGACACACCCTGGGACACGCCCGTGTCCCAGGCCATGTGCCCCATGCCAAATTACAAACTTGGATCAAAACGCCTCCCATCGCTCTTTTGAGTTTCAGGGCATTACAAATCTCCCCATCTTAAAAGAATTTCGTCCTCGAAATTACATAAAGGAAAGATAAAACAAAACTTAAACGGTACCTGAGTGGAATAACTCCGGGTACTCCTCAAGCATGGTCTGCTCTCATTCCCAAGAGAGCTCTTCCCGACCGTAATTGTCCCAACAGAGCTTGACCATCCTGATCTCTTTGTTGCGTAGCCACTTGACTTTTGAGTCCTCAATACGAACGGGCTTGACCTTCGTCGTCAACCCATTATCCACCGGCACTTGATCCACCGCGATCAAATGCGAAGGCCCTTACACCATCTTTCGTAGCACCGATATATGGAATACATTGTGTAGACCACTAAGCTCCACTGATAGCTTCAACCGATAAGCTGCTTCACCAATCCACTCCAGAACCTCAAACGGTCCAAGGTACCTCGGGTTTAGCTTCTTTAAGCGCCGCACCCGCGATACACCCTTAAATGGCTTGATATTTAAGTACACCCAGTTGCCAACAGCGAAATCCATGTTCATGTGCTTGGCATTATAGTACTTAGCGTGGCAGTCTTGAGTTATTAGCAACCTCTCTCGAATCGTTCGAACCAACGACATAGAATATTCCACCTCTTGGCATTTGTACAACTTTGACTCACCCGTTTCCAACCAAGACAATGGCGTGCGACATCTTCTACCATAAAGGGCCTTGAAGGGCGCCATTGGTATGCTCGCCTGGTAGCAATTGTTATAAGCAAACTCCACCAAGTATAAGTGGTCCTCCCACTGATTCCCAAAGTCTAGCACGCACATGTGAAGCATGTCTTCCATTGTCCTATTTACCCTCTCGGTCTGCCTATCCATCTGCGGATGAAAGGCTGTGCTGAAACTCAGCTTTGTTCCCAACATCTGCTGCACCAGACTCAAATCATTGGACATGAACCGCCCATCTCGGTCACTCACGATGCTGCGGGGCACACCATGAAGCCGCACAATATTGTCCACATACAGCTTTGCCAATTTCTCCACGAGATCATCCTTCCTATGCGGAATGACGTGCGACACCTTTGTTAGACGATCTATGACCACCCAAATGGCATCGTTCCCTTTTTGCGAGCTCGTCAGCCCGTGCACAAAGTCCATAGTAATGTCTTCAAACTTCCACTCCGGAATAGGCAAGGACTTCAAGAATCCTCCCGACTTTTGGCATTCCGCCTTCACCAAGGCGCAAGTCTGACACTTCGCCACGTACAGTGCCACATCCTTCTTTAGTACTGGCCACCAGAACAATTTCTTCATATCACAGTACATCTTCGTGCTCCCCGGGTGGATCGTGTACTTGGTATGATGCGCCTCGTACAACAATTCCACCCGCAAAGTGCCCACATTTGGGACGCACAGACGACCATCTTTCCAAAGCAATCCATCCACAACCTCATATTGGGAATTTGACCCATCCAGAGCCTCTATCATGAGCTGCTTCATGCTACTATCCACATCCAAAGACTGTCGAATACTATTAGCCAGGTCATACTGAACTTCCGTCCAGTTCAATAGTGCTTCAACATTTGACTGCTTGTCTACGCAAGAGATCTCCAACGCCTCCAACTCCCGAACCAACCGCTCGTCATGGACTGACAACCAATTGGCTTGAGCTGGGGCCCTGCAGGTCAATGCGTCTGCAACCACATTGCCTTTACCAGGCACATAATGGATCTTGAAAGTATAGTCCCCTAGGAACTCCATCCATCAACGCTGCCGTATGTTCAGATCTTTCTAATCCAACAAATATTTCAGGCTCTTGTGGTCGGTATAGATATCGACCCTTACCCAATACAAGTAGTGCCTCCACAGCTTCAAGGCAAAAATCATGGCCGCTAACTCCAAGTCATGGACCGAATAATTCCTCTCGTGAACTTTTAGCTGTCTCGAGCCATACGCTATCACACTTCCGTGCTGCAGCAGCACACAACCTAACCCACTGCCTGAAGCATCGCTATAGATTTCAAAGCCTTCGGTCCCACTCGGCAAACTCAACACAGGCGCCGTGGTACTCCGACACTTCAACTCCTCAAAAGCTTGTGCGCACTCCGGCGTCCAAATTAACTCCTGCTCCTTCCTCGTCAAAGTAGTGAGGGGTAACACTATCTGCGAGAAGTTCCCAACAAAGTTCCTGTAAAAGCCGGCAAGCCCCAGAAAGCTCCGGACTTTCGCTACCGTTGAAAGCACAGGCCACTCTCGTATCGCAACAATATTTGCCGGATCCACCGCGATGCCCTCTCCACTTACTATATGACCAAGGAACGCCATTGAAGACAACCAAAACTCACATTTGGAGAACTTGGCGTACAATTGATTCCTCCTCAGTATCTCCAATACCAAATGAAGATGCTTGAAGTGATCCTCCTCACACTGCGAGTACACCAATATGTCGTCGATGAAGACGATCACAAAATGGTCCAAGTACTCCCTGAAAGTCCTGTTTATCAAATCCATGAACACCGACGGCGCATTCGTCAGCCCAAACGGCATGACCATAAACTCGTAATGCCCGTATCTCATACTAAAAGCTATTTTGGGGATATCACTCTCCCTTATCCTCAGCTGATAGTATCCAAACTTGAGATCCAACTTTGAGTACACAGTTGACCCGACCAACTGATCGAGCAGATCATCAATCCTCGGGATCGGGTACTTGTTCTTCTTCGTTAGCTTGTTCAATTCACGATAATCAATACAAAGTCTCACGCTCCCATCCTTCTTCTTTACAAAGAAGACCGGTGTGCTCCAAGGCAACGAACTTGGATGCACATACCCTTGCTCCAACAACTCTTGAAGTTGCACCTTCATCTCTGCCATTTCCTTAGGCGCTAGCCGATACAGAGAGCGTGACATAGGTTTCACACGTGGCACTAGCTCAATCGTGAAATCTATCTCCCGTTGAGGCGGGGCTCTAGGAAGAGCAGCAGGGAACACATCAGGGTACTCAGCTACCACTGAAATACTGTCCAACGTAGGCTTAGGATTTGCAAACTCCACTAGCGTAAATAACAGCTCTGCACCAGCACAAACCGCCTTCAACACTTGAAGAGCAGACATCAACGTCTTGCTCGACCCTTTCAAGCCCGTAAAAGTCATCTCATGACCTGTTCCCAACTTGACTTCCTTACGACCGCAATCGATATAATCTTGCTGCTCCAAGAGCCAGTCCATGCCAAATATTACGTCAAACTCCACCAGCGGTAGTAACGATGCTTGCAAATGGAACTCTTGACTCCCGATACGAATCTTAACACCACAGATTCTATCCATGTGCATCAAACACCCATTGGGCAACAACACATCCAGTTTGTCCTTCGCCATCGAATTAGGTACTCCGATGCGCGATATAAATCCTTCGGATAAAAAGGAGTGTGAAGATCCCTTATCAAAGAGTGCTCTCGCCGGATTCTCACAGATCAAAACAAATCCTATACAAGCAGTGGTAAGGTAACACACGCATAACAAGTATTTCAAAATTAACTTGCTATAAATTTAAATCGTACCTGTCACCACATCTGCTTGTTTGATGGCCTCCTGTTGGCCAAGATTATAAACTCTCGGTTGAGCCGGAGCATAATGTGACGCGGTTGACTCCACCGCCTTGCCCTTCTCTTCATAAGTTGCTCCCGGCTTCCTCTCGGACTTGGGACGTCCGCTCGAGCAGTCACGGGCAAAGTGCCCCATCTTTCCACAGGTAAAAGATGCACCCGGGGTCCGACCCGTAGTCGCCCCAGAAGCACCAGAAGATGGGGCTGGACCCAAAGTCCTAGCCATCTTGTTGAACTTGCGATACCCAAACTTCGCATTAGCCGGCACTTTGAACTCTATCTTCTTGTCACCAAAGCTTTTCTTCGCTTGTACATTCTTCATGTCCTTCTCCAAAGACCGGGCCATGTTGACCAGGGTCAAGAAGCCCTACGTCATCGGCCCAGAGAGAAATAGCCTCAAGTCATCTCTTAGACCTTCGTAGAAATGGCTGGTCTTACGCTCCTCATCCGCGAATGTAGAGCTAGCATATCGACCCAACCGAGTTAACTCGTGGAGATACCCATCCACGCTACTCTCTCCTTGCACCAGTTTCAGGAACTCATTCTCCAATGCTATCCTCTGCACCGAAGGGAGGTACCTTGCCAAGAATAGTCTCAAGAACTCCTCCATCGAGACGTCTATAATTTGCCTACCCCTCAAGTAATGTAGCTCCAAGCCTTCCCACCACAACCTAGCATCACCGTCCAGAAGGAACGTAGCTATAGTGGTCATCTGCCACTCCTCCATTTCAGTAGCTGTCAGGACTCTCTTCACTCAGGAGAGCCAGTCTTCAGCTTGAGATGGGTTTCCCAACCCCGAGAACACCGGAGGATTAAAGCTCATAACGTGCTTGAGCTTTACTTTGGTTTCTCTCCTTAGCACGAAAGGCTCCACCACTACCTGCTCCACTATTCTCTATTCATCCCTTTTAAGCGGTACCTGCTCCATCGCAGGACCAGGCTTCTACATTTGCGGTGCAGGCTGCACATTGATCATGATAAATACTGTTTAGGCCACCAATCGTATGGTTTCAGCCGAGGGAGGTGTTGCAGGAGCATCATTTGTGCACTACTAGCCTCAGAAACTGGACGTTCTGACGGCCCTGTGTAATGCCCCCACTCATCACATGGCATATAACTGTGGGTCCGGCCGGGGCACCATGCCGTATGTTACAGACAAGCGGTGGAATTACTTGTGGAAATCAAAATCTACTCGTATCCTAACTCAATACATTCTAGTGCAGCATTTTAAGTTACCATAAACTCAACTCAAAGAATGTCCACTACGATATAAACTCCACATTTATATCAACATCAGGAATGTATACAACTCACACACACTGGCCTTAAGGCCTTACAGGTTTCTTTTTACACAAATACATTTTCGTAAATCGGCATGCAGGCTGGCCACACATGAAATCCAAACACGCTTCGCACGAACTTCAAAGGCCTTTAGTAGCAGTCCATCCATTCTGCTCATTTCATTTCAAGCCGCAACACCTGCAATTAGCCATCCAATCCAAAGCGGAAAACAAAGTAACGGTCAGCTTTAGCTGACCACTTATAACGACCCTACCCCTTACCCGGGGCAGTGGTTCCTTCCCTGTATGCATTGCCATCATATTCCATATCAATCTACTAATCACATTCTTACTTCCGCTCAGCCTCCCGATTTTGCATTTCTCGTGTAAGAGCCAAATTAAACATTCGAGGCTGATTTCACCAATTGAGCTTTGCGGCTCTTGTATTTCTAAATTATGCAATTAAGGTTGCGTCTGGGATGCAGATGACTCGGCCACTGCTTTACCCTTGTCTTCATACAACACACCTATCTTTTTCTCACTCCCCGAAGGGGTATTCCAACAAAATTTCGCAACATGTCCTTGCTTCCCATAATTATAACATAGACGTGTATCAACACGTCCTTGCCCATAAGTTGCCCCCGAAGAAACAGTCGACAGAGCTGATTCAGCAGGCCTGAACTTTTTCTTATCTTGTCTTCTCAACTCCGACTGCTCCGACTGTTGGATCCCTAGTTGGATTTGGGCTAGGTTCACTAAGTTAGGATCATATGACCCGTCATGTATATCCAGGGTCATGGTTGTGTCCTAGAGTCTAGGCCTAGTCCTTAAAATTAACCTCACATGGACCAGCCTTCAACAGACTGCCAAAGACTCAAGACATTGTGTCGACACTTGGGAGAGGCTGTGTCGATACCAGAAGCCAGATTGTGTCGACAAACAGGACTTGTGTCGACACACAGAACATCTGTCGACATCAATTGTGTCGACACACATAAGACTTCTATCGACACCCAGAACATCTGTTGACACCAACAGTGTCGACACCAGAAGCCATTGTGTCGACACACAGGACTTGTGTCGACACATTCTACAGAAGCTGTGTCGACACCAGAAGTTAAAGAAGAACTGTTATCTCAGCTCGACCAACTCCAAGCTCAGGTCGACGATCGCTAAACTCAAGACAGCTCGACGAAATAAGAAACTGAGCTCGGCAAATTCTGTGTAATCAGTTACAATTGGCAGAATTAATTAAGGATTAATTACTGTCAGAATTACAGTCAATGCCATCTGTTCGACGAACATAACTCCTTAGCTCGACATACTGTAGAATCAGCTCGACGATTTTTGTTTTCTATTCGACGAATCCAGAATTGGTCATTTCCATCCTTCTGTCCCTTTCCTACTGTAATAATTCCTGAGTAATTAATGCTAAAATATTCTCTGAATATTATCGTTAGATGGAGCATTAATTACGGTCTTCATCAGGATTATTGCTTACCATTTTTCCATGGGACAGTTGGGGAAACCATTCAATGCAAAATATTCTCCAGGCCGTCAGCAATGAATGCAGAAGAGATTTCAAATTTCAAAAGGAAGATAATATGGAAAATATAAAAAGGATTTTTCTTCCTCCTCTAGATAGTGAGTGAGAAAGACACACATGCAGACAGACAATCAGTTTGTGAATCAGGAATCAAGAATCTTCTCCTGCTCTCTCTCTCTCTCGACAACTCTCTGAAACAATAAGAGATAGAAAGATGATACAGATACACAAGATCTAGACCAGAAGAATATTAGAAATCTGAAGAAGATGAACATCAAATCAAAATCAAGAGTCTTCTTTCTTCTACACTCCAGGACACTTCAATGGACAATAAATCCTCTATCTGTCAAGAAGTTTAAGTACTTTTTCTGGTCAAAGCTAAAAGACTGAAGGCATATCACCCTGAAGCAGAGCTCCATATTCCTGAACCATTCAACATCTCGGGGGGGGGGGGGGGGGGCCTTTGCTAACATCAAATCCACAAAAGTCTTCTCAGTTGTACATTGAGAAAGAGAAGATAAAATCAATCTCTTACCCGCACTGTAAAAAGGATTCTTAAATCTCTTCAAAAGTTATTCCTGGTTGCAAGTCACCTGACCAAAATACTTGAGGATTGGTTTTTGAGCACCTGATCAAGAGCACATTGGTGTCAGACACCTGATCAAAAATCTGAGTGGATTCCTACCAGGGTGGTAGAAGAGTGGATGTACCCAAGTTTAGGGGAACCACTATAAATATCTTGTGTTGTCTGGTTGCTCTTTTCTTTCGTTTCTTGCTGTGGCTGTGATAGTTAGGATTGTTGTGTTTGTGCATTAATTTAATTCCTGCAGCACTAGGACTAGATTAAAGTAGCTAGAAAATTTTATAAAAACCTAAATACTCTATTCACCCCCCCCCCCCCTTTAGATTATTCCAGATCTAACCGCTCACTTTCAATTGGTATCAAAGCAGGATGCCCTTGGTTGTACAAGCTAACCCTTGAACCAAAGATCCTGAGTTGGATCTGTCTTTTCATTTCTATTAGATATTCACACACATCATGGCACAGAACAAAGACTATGCAAGCACCAGATCTCCAGTTTTCAACCTAAATAGGTTTGCCATCTGGAAGGCAAGAGTCAAGTTATATATGAATTATATTGATGAGGATATTTTTAATTCCATTATGACAGGTCCTCCTCAACCATCTGCCTCCACCTCTACAGCAACATCCAGAAATAATGCAGTTCCACCACCTGAGTGGACTGATGTTCAGAAGAAGGTAAAAATTGCTGATACCAAGGCCATGAATATTTTGGCCCAAACAATGTCAGATGACATTTTCCAAAAAGTGGCTGAATGCACATCAGCCATAGCCATCTGGGATTCCCTCAATCAAATGGTGGCTGGGTCTGCTGATGAAAGAAAAGATAGAAGGTCCAATCTCATATCATAGTATTAGAACTTCAAGAAAGAAGAAGCTGAATCAGTTGCAGAGATGTACAATAGGTTGAGCTCAATCATCAATGAGCTGAAAACCTTGGACAAAGACATCACCCTCACAGAGGTGAATGATAAAATCCTTATGTGCTTCCCAAGCACATGGGATTCAAGGATCTAGCCCATCAAGGATGCCAGGAGCCTAAATGAGATTTCCACTGAATCTCTTTTAGGAAAGCTGATGTCCTATGAACTGCTCATCAAATCCAGAGAGGCAGCTGAGCAAAGAACACCTCAACCAGCAAGGAAGGAGCACAATATTGCATTCAAGGATGCTGAGGCGACAGAAGCAGCAATAATATATGAAGAGCTGATGGGTCTACTTGCCAAAAGATTTTACAAGCTGGCAAGGAAAGACTTCAGAAGAAAGTCATCCAGGATGGATGACAAGACAAGGTATGATAAAACCCCCACTAAAGAAGTGGTCTGCTTTGTCTGCAGGAAACCTGGACACTTCATCTCAAAGTGTCCAGAAAATCAAAAGAAGGACAAGAGAAGAGAGAGGGATACCAAAAAACAACACAGCTCAAGACCTTCCTCCAGCAGATACAAGAAGGAGAAATGATTTGTACCTGAATTCTGGAGTGAGACTGAAGATGAATCAACATCCTCCAGCTTAAGTGAAGAAGAAGAAGTAAGGGCCAAAGACGTCTGCCTCATGGCAATTGATGCTTCCATAACTCATTCAGATGAAGAAGAGTCAGACAGTGAAGAAACTTCAGAATCTGAGGCTGACCCGGTACTTTCTTCCTTTGATTATAGTTCTGATTCTTTTAGAACTGAATTTAAAACCATGTGCATAGATCTAATAAATTCAGAAAAAGAAATCAAGACACTTAGGGAAAAACTAGCTAGTCAAGAGATACTGACATCAGAAAACATTAAGTTAAAGGAAGAATTATATCTAGCAAATGAACAGATTAACTCTTTAAAAACTTAACTATGTGTGGCTAAACAACTTGAGGAATCTCTCAATGGGAGAAGCCTCAAGCTGATGGACATCACAAGCACTGTAAATGCCAGACTGAATGGCAAGCTGGGCTTGGGTGCTTCATCAAGCTTGCCCCCCATTCTCAAGAAAAATATTTTGTCAACCCCTATCAAATTTGTTTCTACTAAAGGAAAAGAAATAATAAAGTATAAACAAACCAGAGAAGGAATTCCCAAATCAACAGGTCAAAATAACAAAATTCAGAAAACCTTAGGTAAAAACAAAGTTCGACAGATTTCATCGAACTCAGATCGACGAAACATGAACAGTTCATCGAACTCTAATCGACGAACTCTAAATGCAGACTTTAACTATAATTATTTGTCTAACTGCGATCGACGAACTCTGTATGGTTTATCGAGTAGAGATCGACGAACGTGGGGCACAGAAAATGAACATGTTCATTCTTTGGGAAGAGATCGATGATCTCATCCCAATTCGTCGAACTCTGGTCAACGAGCTCACAATATTTCATCGAACCCAGAAAGGCTTAACAAAAATTATAACTATAACAACAACTCTAATCAATCTAAGAAACCATTTAATCCATTAGCTGACTGGACAATTCCACCTAGAAGATATCACCCACTAGGATACAAATGTCAACAAGAGTTTTCTGTAATATCTAGTTTTTCTTACCAGCAATATAAAGGACCCAAGGTAACCTGGGTCAAGAACAACTAACTGTTTTTACCGCAGGAAAAGGGTTGTCCAGTAATTAATCAAACCTGGTACTTGGACAGTGGATGCTCCAAACACATGACTGGCACCAAGGACAACCTAATCAACTATAAGTCCAAGCTGGGGCCAAAGGTAATCTTTGGTGATTTAAAGTGTGGCCAGTCAGAAGGATATGGAGAAGTGAAAATTGGAGTTGTCACCTTCAAGAAAGTGACATATGTCAGAGGACTCAAACATAACCTCAACTCCATAAGTCAATTATGTGATGAAGGTTATCCGGTACACTTTAACTCAACCTCCTGCACTATCTCTAATAAAGAAAAACAAATTGTTTTAATTGGAAATAGACAAGGCAACATCTACTTAGTTAATTTCTATTCTGCCAATTCAAATATCTGCCTACTCAACATAGCTAGTACTCAGAATGCATTATGATATAAAAGGCTAGGTCATGTTAACATGAAAAACATTGTTAGGTTATCTAAAGACATTCTTGTAAGAGGCTTACCTTCTGGTCCCTACAAGAAAGAAGGCCTTTGCAGGGCTTGTCAACTAGGCAAACAAACTAAAACTAGCTTTAAATCAGTAAATAAAAGTGATTCACCTAGGATTTTGTATTTGCTACACATGGATCTTTTTGGACCCATTGCTGTGCAAAGCCTAGGAGGGAAATCCTACACTTTATTTATTATAGATGACTTCTCAAGGTTCACTTGTGTGTCCTTTCTGAGATCTAAGTCCGATACCTTTAAAGTTCTTACAGATTTTCTCAGGACTATACAGATTCAATACTATACTCATGTTGCATTGATCAGAAGTGATCATGGTACAGAGTTTGAGTCTCTTCTTATGCATGCGTTCTGTGATAAATAATGTATCAGACACTGCTTCTCACCTCCTAGAACTCCCCAATAAAATGGGGTAGCTGAAAGGAAAAAAGGACCATAATTGAAGCTGCAGGTACATTACTTGCAGATGCTTACATGCCACTAAACTTTTTGGCAGAGGCTGTAAGCACAGCAAACTATATCCTGAACAGGAGCTTAATACATAAACTGAAGAATAGTTCTCCATATGAATTACATAAAGGGAAGAAACCTAAAATCAACTATTTTAAAGTATTTGGTTGTATATGCTATGTACATAATAACAACAAGAAATACATTATAAAATTTGAAGCTAAGGCTGAAGAGGGAATTTTTCTAGAATATTCCTAAGTAAGCAAAACTTATAGGATATTCAATAAATCATCTTTAAAAATAGAAGAGTCTATATATGTAACATTTGATGAGGCTAAAATGTCTTTCATGGAGAAAGAAGTTTCTACCAGTAACACTTTGCAGGGACCTCACTTATGTGAGAACTTGGATGGACTAAGCCTCACCCAAGAGGCTCCAACACATCCTTCTCCACAAGATGAAGAAGAAAGTGAAGAAGAAGGAACTGAAGTGACTGAACCTCATCCAACAACAAATATAATTTCACAAGAGGAATTAATTCAAAATGTTGTTGCTGAACCAACGCCACCAAATGATCTTGTCACACCAAGGGATCACCCTAGATCTCAAGTGATTGGAGACATATCAGTTGGTGTACAGACAAGGAATCAACTCAACCAAGATTTGATGCATTCCTATTTTATCTCTCAGGTTGAACCTCAATCTATACATGATGCTGAGCAGGATCCCCACTGGATCATTGCTATGCAAGAGGAACTAAATCAATTTGAGAGATGTAGAGTTTGGGATTTGGTTCCAAGATGTCAAGACTACCCAGTCATTGGAACCAAATGAGTATACAGAAATAAACTAGATGCCCAAGGTATAATTGTGAGGAACAAGGCTAGGCTTGTTGCTCAAGGATACAAACAAGAAGAAGGGATAGATTATGATCAAACCTTTGCACCAGTTGCAAGGTTACAACCATCAGAATCTTTCTGGCCTATGATGCCTTCAAGAAATTCAAGGTGTATCAGATGGATGTGAAGAGTGCATTTTTGAATGTAGTACTGAAAGAAGAGGTTTATGTTGAACAACCTCCAGGTTTTGTCTCTCCACCTCATCCTTATCATGTTTTTAAATTGCATAAAGCTCTTTATGGTCTAAAGCAAGCTCTAAGAGCTTGGTATGAGACCCTAGCTAGTTTTTTGATAGAGCATAAATTCATTAGAGGCATAGTAGATAAAACACTTTTCACTAGACATCATAAGGATCAAACCTTGTTAGTACAAATATATGTGGATGACATCATATTTGGGTCTACTGATTCCAAATTATGCAAGAGGTTCTCTGACCTCATGCATTCAAAATTTGAAATGAGTAGCATGGGTGAGCTCTCCTACTTCCTTGATCTCCAAGTGAAGCAGCTCCCTGATGGCATCTTCATATCCTAAGCTAAATATGCTAAAGAGCTT
Source organism: Platanthera guangdongensis (assembly GCA_039583875.1). NCBI lineage: Eukaryota > Viridiplantae > Streptophyta > Magnoliopsida > Asparagales > Orchidaceae > Platanthera > Platanthera guangdongensis. The sequence goes on along the minus strand of CM077158.1, from coordinate 98,393,008 downwards.
ATAAAGAAGTTTGGGATGGCTGATGTCTCAGCAAAGAAAACACCCATGGCTACAAATGTTGTAATAGACTCTGATGCACATGGGAAACCTGTGGATTAGAAACTATATGGGGCATTGTTGGGTCCCTACTATACCTTACAGCAAGCAGACTGATATTATGTTTGCCACATGCATTTGTGCTAGGTTCCAGGTAAACCCTAAAGAATCTCACCTAATTTTCTTAAAATGAATTTTGAGATATATAAAGAGTTGTACTAGTCTAGGCCTATGGTATCGAACTGAGTCAGAATTTGATTTAACTGGATATTCAGATGCTGACTTTACAGGATGTAGGGTGGACAGAAAAAGCACCTCAGGAACTTGCCAGTTCCTTGGGATGAGACTAGTGTCTTGGTTCTGTAAGAAACAATCATCTGTGTCCACTTCAAATGCTGAAGCAGAATACATAGCTGCTGGTAGTTGCTGTTCCCAGATGTTGTGGATACAAAATAAACTACTAGTCTATGGTCTCAACTTAAATAATTCAACTCTATTTTATGATAACACAAGTACTATAGACATATCACAAAATCCAGTTCATCACAGTAGGACCAAGCATATAGATATTATGCATCATTTCATTAGAGAGTGTGTAGACAAAAACAAAGTTAATCTTGTCTATATTTACACTGATTTACAAAGAGCTGATATATTCACCAAACCTCTGGATGAGAGAAATCACTTGTTCTTTATAAATCAGCTTGGAATGATCAATGGAGAAGACTTAGTTTAGTTTCTGTCTGCACTCGATGAATTTTTCACAGTTCGTCGAACGGAGTTGGACGATCTGGGAAATGTTCTTGAGATATTTGTCGAACGGAGATCGACGAACTCTCTATGAGTGAACCAATTTTCGTCGACCAGAGATCGACGAATCTGATTCAGAAAACTTTCGTCGAACGGAGCTCGACAAAATGTCTTCAAATCTTCAGACTGAGCTCGACGAATTGTTTAACTCTAAATTATTTCGTCGCCCTCAGATCGAAGAATTTGTTAATTTTCGTGGAACGGAGTTTGTCGATTCATATTCTGGAAAACCTTATATCTAGGTTTTCTTCGACCTCCGTCCCACGCTTTCAATTCCTTTGCACTTGATCGTCATTTTTCTCTTACAGGTACTCTAATGGCGATTCCAGCAGGGGCTCTTGTAGTAACGAAATTTGATACCAGATTTGATGTGGATTTCGATTCATACCGACCCAGTCTTTCTGGAAATCCTGAAACATCTTGACGACCAGAAATTGAAAACTCTGCTATCCACAAGGATCAAAATATCTGGATCAGAAATCAGGGAATGGGTATATACTTCCTCTACAACAAATAACAACACACTGACTGGAACGATAGCGGGTAATGCTATTTCTCTCTCTCCCACCGTTTTAACTGAAATCTTTGGATTAAGTAATGGAGAAGATGCATTAGAGATCGATAATGAAGAGTATGATATGATGCTGAATATGATGGGTTACTCTGGAGAAAACCCAAACAAATTACTGAAGAAAAATCTCTCTGCGAAATTTAAGTTTCTAGCAGACATAGTTGGGAAAGTCTTGTTGTGCAAGCACACTGCACACGACTATATAACCATGCATCAATTTTTGATTGTGTGTGCAGTGGTGAACAATAAATAGGTGAACTGGGCACATATCATTTTTGATCTTATTAAGAAAAAGAATAATAAAAAGGAAGTTAGTTTTGGAAGGATCCTGGGGATCTTCTTGAAAGAGAAGGCTGCTGAATCACTGGTCTCCGAGACCATATTCATAAATGACAGTAAGAGGATAACTTGTGCTCTTTTTGGCCAGTGGGAGAGGACCATCACAAAGCCCTCCAAGGCTCCCTCTTCACAAAAGCTTCTGAAAGTACAAGGGCTAATACATCCAGTCCCCACCCTTCTGAAGTGATCACTCCTTCACCTCCATCCCTTCCAACAATTCAAACACAACTTGCCTCCACAGCCCACACAATCATTCAAAATCCCACACCTCCATCATCCCCATCCTTACATCTCCACCTCATACACATCTTCCTACCCCACATAAATCTCCACATGGAACACCAACTCAATCTCACCATGCTACACCATCTTCTTCACCACATCCAACACCTCCTTCATCTCCTCTTCCACCACATTTGTCCTCCATACCATCCTTAAACTTGCTATCCCCCCTCATTTCTCCTTCCCCACAAGATAACCAAATGCACGATGCTCCTCCTCCAACCCCACCAACTACAACCATCCCTCCATCTGTTTCCACTCAAACACCTTCTGACACACCATCTGCAACTCCACCATTGGACCCCTCCACCATCTCCTCTATCATTACCCTCATTACTCCCCTCCTAAAAACCATCATAGTAGAGGCCATTTCACCTCTTGCTAGTTCTATATCATCTCTTGCTGCCCAAAACAATACCCTCTCTGCTGCCCCTCTTCAGTTAGGGGCCTGGCTCCAGTTTGTACTGAAACCAGGCAGGGGGAGATACTTGATGAAGAAGCTGCAACAGTTCCAGCAGTAGCAGCAGTTCCAGCAGAAATAGTAGCTGCAGCAGATGATGAAGCTTTGTTTGATTTAATTCATTTAATTGAAACTGACATGGACATAGATGAGTCATTAACAGGAGACATAAATACAGTTGGTGATTATATTATTAATCCCACAGTCAATTTGTTAAGTCTGTTAAGAATTTTTGATACAGTTTATTTGAGCTTTCCTCCAGCTGACTATACTAAGCCATCCTTGGCTATAATTCCTTATTCCTCTCCTATAAGCTCCACAGTTGCCAAGCAACTAAAGGCCAGTTTTGCCACAACAGAGGTTCCAGCCATCCCATCTCCACCCAGAGTTGCTTCCCCCATTGTCTCATCACCTCTTGCTCCAATTTTTGTCATGGATGATGCACCAATGCCTGATCTTGATACTTTGATCATGGTTGATATTGAGGAAGAAAATAAGGCAGTTGCTAAAAGCACTGTAATAGATAGTTCTCCAACTCCAGTTTCAGTTCCTCCTCCAGCTCCCTCTCAAGCTGAGAAACCCCTTATTTCTACTGAAGCCCTAAAAGCCTTAAATGCTCTATATGATAATCCTCAAGAGTCCACTTATGATGATGATAAAGATGAAGACTCAGATGAGGAACCTAAGAAAAAGAAAATTCTAAAAAGAGGAAAGCACCTCCACCTCCTGTTCCAAAGCCCAATCCAGCAAATGTCATCCCTTACTATATCCTTCATAAAATAAATCCTTATAAGGGAATGCCTGCTTGGATGTGGTTATCTAAAAATGAACAGAAAGAAAGAAAGAGAAGTAGAAGGTATTCACCTCCTCCTACACAATGATTCAGGAAGGATCCTCCTCCACCTCCTCCTCAAGCTGCTGGTGCTTCAGGAATAAAATCTCAAAGGACTACTCAGTTTCAAACTTATAAAAGGTATCAGGGTAGGTCCTCATCCACAGGAAACAACCAACAAAGATACTACTCTTCAGGCAAGTAGCACCAACCTCAACAGCAGCAGCATCAACAACAACTACAACAACAATTCCCAGAACATCATAAAGCTGAAAGCTCCAACAGACCTGCTTCCCCACCTGTACCATATGAAGATCCTGAAATAGTAACAACAGCTAGGATGGATAGGCTTCAAGAACTGGTTGGCCTTTCCTTGACTAACAAAGCCAGAGCTGAAGGGAAATATCCATCAGAATATACTACCATGTCAAAATACAGGAAGGAAGAGCTAAACAGGTTTGAAAAAGCTAATAAATTTTTCAATGTTGATGATTATATGAAACTGTACCCAGAAGCAGTGGTCCCAAGGGCTACATCTCTAAATATCATTAGGGATGCTGATATGATAATGACAAATGTACAAGCTGCTGATCCCAACAGGGAAATCATATTCACTAAGCCTGGAGACAAAAGCAAAGAGGAGAAGCACAAAGGGAAAAGGCAAAAGAAATAATTTTTAAACTATCTCTAGTCTGTCTGAGTCTGCTTAAAACTGTTTTCTAATTTCTGATACAAAGCTTACTGTGTATATATATATCTACTGCATGTGTTTATTTTTCCTGCCAGATATATGTTTTCAAGCTTTGTAAATTTTTGATTTTATTATGAGTCTGTAATTAGTGACCTCACCCAAATAGGTGGAGATTGTTGGATCCCTAGTTGGATTTGGGCTAGGTTCACTAAGTTAGGATCATATGACCCATCATGTATAGCCAGGGTCATGGTTGTGTCCGAGAGTCTAGGCCAAGTCCTTAGAATCAACCTCACATGGACCAGCCTTCAACAGACTTCCAGAGACTCAAGCTGTAAGACCCCCCCCCCCCCTCCATATCCTAAAACACGACACGAAGGGGGTCTTATGCCCGGAACAGTCACCTTGCGGTAGCATTAGCGCACGAGCTAACCTGTACCACAAGACGCCTATTCCGCTGGATACAACCAATATCAATATCACATGCCAACCCAACCAAAATATAAGCAGGAGAAGTCAAATCCACATTAAGTAATAATGTATAAATCAGTTCCACAAAAGAGAAGCTAAAACATGCTTCTACATATCAGTGTACAGCTATAGAAATTGCCCAAAAAGGGGCTACATCAAATCCTCTCAACACTCACATCTATGACCGACGGTATCGACGACACTGTCACTTCAGGCCCTGTCATCCTGGCCTGGCTGTCCTGCTGCGTAGTCAGCGGCTGCTCTACCTGTGGCGTGACCTCCTAAAAAGGAAGACATAGCAACCGTTAGTTGAAATGACTAAGTGGCTTCACATCCGCTCCCCCGGTGACTCCTCGGCAAAGGGAGGAGAGAAGGAACAAGAGTAATATATATATATGCAAGTAAAGAAGTACAAGCAGGTGGCAATAGTGAAGAGTAACAGTAACATTATCTAGCAGATATTTAAGAGCTATAGCAAACTAATAAGTATAAGTAACAACAGGAAAGTAACTTAACTTATAAGAATGCCCATACAAGCTTATAAGTTAAGGATCGAGTTACATAAAGTTAACTCATCGTATTAGAGTGCCCATACAAACTTATATGATACGGATCTTGTGGTACAATGTTATGAAATGCTATGTATGCTATGCAATGACTCACCCATGATCACACACATGTAATTGCTATGTCGACACAGACTGTAGTTCTCACTTTTCGAGTAGGTAACTAACCTCTTAGGCATCAGCCGCTGTGGCCAGGCGGTGACAGTAGAACTGGCACATCTACTACTAGGCGGGTATCCACACTACTTCACCTAGGTCTCCGTACGCCTCAACGCCAAGAACACAACAGCGGATCCCATGCGTACTATGGCCCAGCGGGGTCTTGGGTAGATGTGCACCAAGAACACAGCCCGAACTGGCCTTGTGTGACCCGGAAGGGGCCTCAGAAGTAAGCACGAGGACACAGCCCAACCATTCACTTGGCACGGAAGGGGCCCTGGGATGTGAACACCGACGACACAGCCCAACTGCCCAAAGTCTAACTATCAACTCCCATCGGTGTGACGATCGGCAAGACCTACCACACTATCCTTAACCCAGGATTACGACACCGTGTGTCAACTCACAACGCATGCAAATGCCTCCTCGCCATAACATTGAAGGGGCCTCGGAAGTAAGCACGAGGATATAGCCACACCATCCATCCATACCTTATCTCAACACAAACAAAACAAGTGACGGTCAACACCGCACTCACATCCTCTCACAATACTACCCGTAGGGAGACAACGCTCTAAGTATTGGACTACTAAACTCATTCCATTAATCAAACATACTCATGGCCATAATTTATTCTTCTACATGACTTTCCAAATGATGACAACATAATATAAACATGATGCGCATATAAAGATCTATCAATCTTTCCAAAAGTACAAACAAATTATAAACATGAAGCCCATAAATAACCATCTATCAATTTCTATCAAGTCAATTCGTTTAAGTAAGCTTGTTTCACAATTGGATTATATGAAATATGATTAATAAACTCCATCAATCATGCAACTAAAATGATTAATCATAAAAGAGTTCATCCAAGCCAAGTAACTTGCAATATTAATTCCACCGAATCCAAATCTATATTATATAAGCCCAGAATTTAGGTGCAGAGTTAATCTGGGCAGCAACTTCGACCGGAGATTCCAAAAGCTACAGGAATCCGATGAAGACGTGTAACCCCTCGATGGAAAGGTCTTGCCATGAGCTACAACGTTCGTATTAAGACATCAACCCAGATTTGAGTGTATCCTATTAGAAACCAACGTTGAGATCCGCTGCGTACAGAACACAATTTCTGCATGTAGGATTTATTGAACACCATTTTCGTTCAGACTTTCCCGTGGCTACAGACATCGCCTAAGTCGTGCAGCCACTCGTTGGAAAGGTATTTTCAAGGGCTTCAACTTTCGTGTTTAGTCGAAAGCCCAGATATGGGCATATCATTCATGAAAATGTCCTAGAAGATCGCTACGCAAAATACTGATTCAGCACGCATCTTGAGGCGGAACGAACGACATCGGTTCATCTTCCTCCTCAAGTCAATCCTCTCAAATCTCCTCCAGAAATTTCCTCCACCCTTATTCACCCTCATGAGGCCTTTACGCTTCACGAAACCGTCCCCTATATCCATATAGAAGATCAGAGAGGTTGAAGACACCACTAACCAAGGGCACAAGCCCTAGATCGGCCTCATCCTAGATAAAAACATCTTCTCACAAGTCAAGACTCCACTGAGTTGACATCTCGCCTATATATCTACAGATCTAGCACCAAGGGAGAGGGTAGGAAACTCACTTCGGTTCCAGCGGTACCACCATTTCCGGCCATGGATCGTGTAGTCCTTCGCGGCGGCATCTTCTCCTTCACGGCGATGGAGGATTTTCCCTCCCTAGAACTTGCTCCTGCAGTTCTCTTTCTACAAAAGTTTTCTCAGAAAATCGGGTTGTAAAGAGAAGTGAAATTGCTATGGTTTTCTAAGCCCTTTTAAAGTGAAACGCCATACGTCACGCCAATGGTCACGCCCGTGACATGGGGCGTGACCCCTATCAACTACCGAGAATTCATCGAACTCAACTAAATTCATCGACCAGAGAATACGCCCCAGTCACGCCCATGGTCACGCCCGTGACACCGGGCGTGACCCCTATCAACTACTCGAGGATTCATCGAACTCAACCAAAATCGTCGACCGGAGAACACGCCCCGGTCACGCCCATGGTCACGCCCATGGTCCCACCCGTGACACCGAGCGTGACCCCTATCAACTACTCGAGCATTCGTCGAACTCAACCACAATCTTCGACCGGAGAACACGCCCCGGTCACACCCATGGTCACGCCCGTGACATTGGGCGTGACCCCGATCAACTACTCGAGGATTCGTCGAACTCAACCAAAATCGTCGACCAGAGAACATGCCCCGGTCACGCCCATGGTCATGCCCGTGACATCGGGCGTGACCCCTATCAACTACTCGAGGATTCATCAAACTCACCCACAATCATCGACCGAAGAACACACCCCAGTCACGACCATGGTCACGCCCGTGATAGGGGCATGTCCCGTGTTCAACTACTCGAGTACTCGACAACTACTCGAGTACTCGACAACTGACTGGATAGTCACGGGCATGATCACGCCCGTGTTGGACCGGTCATGCCCATGACATGGGCGTGAAACTCACTATGTCGAGAATTCACTACCCGTGTCCTGCTCTGGACAACTCGAGGGCTGGTTTCTCCTACATTCCCAAGTGCAGCCTAATTTCCAGCACTTCCCTGGACCCAGTCAGCTCTCCTGACTCAAAAATGCGCACAAGGGGCCTAGTGCGAATCAGGACGTTACACAAGTAATTGTGTTGACACTTGGGAAAGTCTGTGTCGACACCAGAAGCCAGATTGTGTCGACACACAGAACATCTGTCGACATCAACTGTGTCGACATACAGAAGACTTGTGTCAACACCCAGAACATCTGCCGACAACAACTGTGTAGACACCAGAATACATTGTGTCGACACACAGGACTTGTGTCGACACATTCCACAAAAGCTGTGTCGGCACCAGAAGTTAAAGAAGAACTGTTGTCTAAGCTCGACGAACTCCAAGCTCAGGTCGACGATCGCTGAACTCAAGACAACTCGACGAAACAAGAAACTGAGCTCGACAAATTCTGTGTAATCAGTTACAATTGGCAGAATTAATTAAGGTTTAATTATAGTCAGAATTACAGTCAATGTCATCTGGTCGACGAACACAACTCCTCAGCTCGATAAATTGAGGACTCAGCTTGACGATTTCTGTTTTCTGTTCGACGAATCCAGACTTGGTCATTTCCATCCTTCTGTCTCTTTCCTACTGTAATAATTCCTGATTAATTAATGCTAAAATATTCTCTGAATATTGCCGTTAGATGGAGCATTAATTACGGTCTTCATCGGGATTATTGCTTACCATTTTTCCGTGGGACAGTTGGTGAAATGATTCAATGTAAAATATTCTCCAGGCCGTCAGTAATGAATGCAGAAGAGATTTCAAATTTCAAAAGGAAGATAATCTGGAAAATATAAAAGGGATTTTTCTTCCTCCTCTAGATAGTGAGTGATAAAGACACACAGGCAGACAGATAGTCAGTTTATGAATCAGGAATCAAGAATCTTCTGCTGCTCTCTCTCTGGACAACTCTCTGAAATAAAAAGAGATAGAAAGCTGATACAGATACACAAGATCTAGACCAGAAGAATATCAGCAATCTGAAGAAGAAGAAGATCAAATCAAAATCAAGAGACTTCTTTCTTCTACACCCTAGGACACTTCAAAGGATAATAAATCCTCTATCTGTCAAGAAGTTCTTTTAGTTTTTCTGGTCAAAGCTGAAAGACTGAAGGCCTATCACCCTGAAGCAAAGCTCCATCTTCCTGAACCATTCAACATCTCAGGGGGAGCCCTTTGCTAACATCAAATCCACAAAAGTCTTCTCCATTGTACATTGAGAAAAAGAAGACAAAATCAATCTCTCACCCCTACTGTAAAAAGGGTTTTTAACTCCCTTCAAAAGTTATTCCTGGTTGCAAGTCACCTGACCAAAATACTTGAGAATTGTTTTTGAGCACCTGATCAAAAGCTCATTGGTGTCAGACACCTGATCAAAAATCTGAGTGGATTCCTACCAGGGTGGTAAATGTGTAACAACCCCATCCGTTCATATGATATATTCTAGAAGGTCCGGCCGGGGCCCCACAGGATATACCACAAAACAGTCGGTGAAGGTACAGGATGATACCAGAGTAGCGCATCGCACCTATCACAAGCATTCTAGCGGAAGCCTACACTACTTGAACTCCTCATGAATGTCCAAACATAAAACTCCACATTTTATATCTATATAGGAATGTCTTACAACATGAACAAAGCGTTGGCCTTATGGCCTTACAGAGCTTTCACACAGTGGCCTCAAACAGATTGGCGCGCAGGCCGGCCACAATAAAAGAAAACACTCAAAAGAACATATTTAGCCTTCGAGGGCTAACAACAGCAGCAGCAACACCAGCAGGAGCATCAACCTCTATGCGTCCCGCTCGGCTCTCCAGCACCTGTGCAAGGACAATCCACCCAACGGTGGAAAACAAAAGCAACGGTCAGCGTTCAGCTGACCAAATTATAACGACCCTACCCCTTCTCTCGGGGCAGCGGTATTTTTCCCTGCAGGCATATCATATCACAAGTATGGCAAGCTATATCATCAAAAGGTGCTTTCACGCACACAAGCCATCACAACCGTTCGCCACCAGGCCCAACAGTCCGTGCACTCAGGGCACATTCTTGGTGTTCTGGCAACCTCTTGCCCACCACCGTATCAGGGTTATCACCCAACGGTAAATCTCTTGAGCATTTACTCCATGGCGTGCAGCCGGAGTTAATCCTCGGACACCGGGATGGCCCGTAGCCCCCCCGTTGTGTCATGGCGCGCAGGCCGAAGACTCTTGCTATGCGCTCCAACAGACCGCACTTTTTGGTCTCACGTCAGACGGACATAGCGCAGGTCGGATCCTCCACCCCCCGTTGCTCAAATCGCCTTGCCTTCTCCGAGTACAGCGTACTCATGGCTATATCAAAGGCGCGGGTCGGTCTCACCAATCCTGTTCATGGCATTCAAGCCTGGGTATTTCACTATACCCATTTCCTCACAGCAACAGCGGGTCTTTCCTGGGCGCACCAGTACTTCCTGTGACTCTCTCCACATGTGGACACCGCACAAGCACAAATGTCAGGGGTCTTTCCTGGGCACACCAGTACTTCCTGTGACTTGCTTCACCGGTGGACACCCTATGACATCAAGCATCACAAAAAGGTCCTTTCCTGGTCCCACCAGTACTACCTGTGCCTCATTCACAGGTTGGACCCAAAACCATCACATGGCTATTTTCCTGGGCTACCACCCCAGTACTTCCTGCTACTCCTTTTCGCAGGTATAACCCGTAGACTCCTTACACTACACGTTTATCACGGAGTCTTCTCCGGTTCGTATGCAACATCACCAATCCAGACCAACCTGTCCAGATGGGCTTCACACAGCATGCCTATTCCGTACTCCATTTCCGGATCTATATGCACAACAAAGGGGATTTCAAGAATCACCCAAACGACTCCCAAAAGCAGCCACCTCTTGGTGGGGGAATCAAAAGATATGCCAAAACGGAAGCCTTCACATGGCTAGGAAGAAAAGTCGTTACCCTTGACGATCGCTTCGATGCCATGGCCTCCAAGCTAGCTTGCAAGACTCGCAAGAGCGTCTCCTCCGCAACGCCGGCTTCGGATCTCTCGTCGGTAAACCGCAGCACCACCAGCAGCAGCCCCCTTTCCTTCTTCCTCCTCCTTTCTCTCTCTCTTTCTCTCTCTTGAAGAAAGATGAAGGCCAAAGTAAAATGACTAATCCTTCTCTGATTTCGGCCTTGAAGGAAAAAGAGGAAGAGGCTTCAGCCCTTGGATCCAGACTGAAGGAATGGACGGCCACGATTCTGCCAAAAACACAAATTTTGACCCGACACGGCCTCGAACACGGCCGTGTGCCAGGCCATGTGCCTCAAGAGGTGGTCAACCGACTTATCCAAACCAGTGACACGCCCATGGGACACGCCCGTTTCATGGGCCGTGTCACCAACACGCCTTCAGACACGCCCGTGTCTGTGGCCGTGTTCCTGGATGAAAAAAATCCCAAATCATCCCGAGACTTCACACGGCCTATGACACGCCCGTGTCCCAGGCCGTGTGCCCAGACACGGCACAAAGACACGCCATGTCGAAATCCTTCGGCGGGCTGAGTTCGTCGCCTGATTTGACACGCCCTATGACACGCCCGTGTCACAGGCCGTGTTCAACACTCGACACGCACTTCTCGACACTCGACGATCGTCGAGAAAAACTCGTCGATAATGCGACACGGCCGTGGACACACCCGTGTCCTGGGCCGTGTGCCTTCCTCTCGACGCATCGTCGAGAGAAAAATCGTCGAGACAAAGCCCAATCGTCGACACAACCTCGACACGCCCTGCGACACGCCCGTGTCGCAGGCCGTGTCACTTGACACGCCCTGGGACACGCCCGTGTCCCAGGCCGTGTCACCCAAAAATTCCTGTTTCAGAACTTTGGGCTGTTACAATCCTCCCCTCCTACAAGAAATTTCGTGCTCGAAATTTAGAGACAGGAAAATAACAGAAACCAGCAAGAAACATGTTACAACATCTAACATTTTATGTTACAACATGCTCGATATAAGTTACAGAAACAACTCAGGGAACTCTTCTCGCATGGTCTGCTCGCGTTCCCATGTCAGCTCTTCACGGCCGCAGTTGTCCCATCGGACTTTCACCATACCGACCGTCTTGTTCCGCAACTGTTTCTCGGCTCGATCTTCGATCTGAAGGGGTCTAACTCTCGTTGTTAGCCCATACTCCACCGGCACCCGATCATCCGCGATCACTTGAGCTGGATCTTTCACGGCTTTCCGAAGCACCGAGATGTGAAAGACATCATGTAACCCACCCAAGTCTGCCGACAGAGCTAGCCAATAAGCCGCTTCGCCAATTCGCTAAACCACTTCAAACGGACCCAAATATCTTGGACTCAACTTTTTCAATCGTCGAATCCTGGAGACACCTTTGAATGGCTTGATCTTCAAGTAGACCCAATCGCCAACCGCAAATGCTACATTCCGGTGCTTGGCGTTGTAGTACTTCGCTTGTCGATCTTGAACAATAAGCAATCTCTCTCGAATCGTCCGAATGGTTGAGTTTGCTTCATCCACCTCATTTGGTTTAACAACCCGGGCTTCACCCGCTTCTACCCAAGTCAAGGGAGTACGACACTTCCTTCCATATAGAGCTTCATATGGTGCCATCCCAATGCTTGCCTGGTAGCTGTTATTATAAGCAAACTCTACCATATAGAGATGATCTTCCCATCTCTTTCTGAAATCAAGGGCGCACATTCGGAGCATGTCCTCCATTGTTCTGTTGGTACGTTCAGTTTGGCCATCCGTTTGGGGATGAAAGGTCGTACTGAAAGTCAATTTCGTGCCCAACAGTTGGTGAACTAGCCTCCCATCATTAGACGTGACTCGCCCATCTCGATCACTTACGATGCCCCGAGGAACACCGTGAAGTCGCACAATCTGATCAATATATAACTTTGCCAAACTTTCAACCGAATCATCCCGCCTGTTCGGGAGAAAATGTGCTACTTTTGTTAGCCGGTCAACTATCACCCAAATGGAATCATTTCCTCACTGCGATCTTGGCAACCCATGTACAAAATCCATGGAAATGTCATCAAATTTCCACACTGGGATCGGCAGTGACTTCAAATAACCGCCCGGCTTTTGGCATTCCGCCTTCACCATCGCACATGTTTGGCATTTGGATACATAAAGGGCAACATCTTTCTTGAGCCCTGGCCACCAGAAAAGTTTCTTCATATCATTGAACATCTTTGTGCTCCTGGGGTGAATGGAATACTTGGTATAATGTGCTTCATACATCAGTTCTTCCCTCAACTTCCCCACATCCGGGACGCACAAACGGCCCTCTTTGCGCAAAAGACCATCAATTCAGGTGAATTTGCCCTCTGGCCCTTCATTCACATAGTGTAAGAGATCTTCATCCAACTCCGTTGCCCGTCGAACTCGGTCCGCAAGGTCACATTGCACCTCGGTCCAGTTCAAACATGCAGTGGCAGTGGAATTCTTGTCAACACAATAGATCTCCAATGCTTCCAACTCCTGGATAAGCCGTTCATCATGCCTTTGTAACCAATTTGCTCTAGCCGGAACTCGCCGACTCAAGGCATCCGCGACAACATTCCCCTTCCCGGGTGTATAGTGAATCTCGAAAGTGTAGTCCCCAAGGAACTCCAAACACCTTCGTTGTCGCATGTTCAAATCTTTCTGCTCCAAAAGATACTTTAGGCTCTTATGATCGGTATAGATCTCCACCTTCACGCCATAAAGGTAGTGTCGCCACAGCTTGAGTGCAAAAATCACCGCCGCTAATTCCAAATCATGGACGGGATAGTTTCGCTCGTGCACCTTCAGCTGGCGTGAGCCATAAGCAATCACCTTCCATTCTGCAGAAGAACGCAGCCTAAGCCGCTCCCTGAGGCATCACTATAAATCACAAATCCGTCGGTTCCACTGGGCGAAGACAACACCGGCGCCGTGGTCAACCGAACCTTCAGCTCTTCAAAAGCTCGTGCGCACTCTAGCGTCTAAACGAACTTCTGATCTTTTCGCGTCAATGTGGTGAGCGGCAAAGCGATCCGTGAGAAGTTCTCCACAAATCTTCTATAGTAGCCCGCAAGTCCAAGAAAACTCCTGACCTCGGCCACGGAAGACAACATTGGCCATTCTTGTATGGCTTTTATCTTCGCTGGATCCACTGCAATTCCCGCTCCACTCACCACATGGCCCAAAAATGCCACTGACAATAGCCAAAACTCGCACTTCGAGAACTTGGCATAGAGCTGATTTTGCCTCAACGTGTTCAACACTAACCGCAAGTGAATCTCATGCTCAGCTTTGAACTTCGAGTACACCAGGATGTCATCAATGAACACTATCACAAACAGATCCAGGTACTCGCGAAAAATACGGTGCATTAGATCCGTAAACACCGAAGGCGCATTACACAATCCAAAGGGCATGACTGTGAACTCATAATGCCCATAACGCGTTCCAAATGCGGTTTTGGGAATGTCACCTTCCCGAATTCTTAACTGGTAATAACCAGACTTCAGGTCCAACTTCGAATAGACGGTAGATCCCACCAGCTGATCGAATAATTCATCAATCCGAGGTATAGGATACTTATTCTTCTCGGTCAGCTTATTCAATTCACGGTAATCGATACACAACCGTAACCCACCATCTTTCTTCTTTACAAAAAGCACAGGCGCGCTCCAAGGTGACATACTTGGGCGGATATAACCTTGCTATAGCATTTCTTGTAGTTGAACCTTCAATGCAGCCATCTCTTTAGGCGCAACGCGATATGGCGAGCGGGCCACGGGTTTCGCACCTGGCACCAACTCAATTGTGAAGTCAATCTCCCGCTGGGGTGGTAGCCCAGGGAGATCCGTGGGAAACACATCTGTAAAATCTGCCACAAAAGGAACCTCGCATAAAGTGGCCTTAGGCTCAACAGCCTGAATTAGTGCAAAGTAACCCTCCGCACCCTTCCGAACAGCTTTGACTACCTGGAGTGCAGACATCAGCGTCCCGCCCACTCCTCGCATACCCGTGAACTTGGTCTTCTGTTCGGTATTCTGGCCCAACGTGATTTCTTTGGACTGGCAATCAATCATAGCATGCTGCTCTGCGAGCCAATCCATCCCAAAAATCACATCGAATTCCGATATTGGCAAAACAAATGCGGTTAAACAAAAATCCCGACTTCCTAACTGAACCGCCACATCGCAAGCTTGATCCGCAAGCATCCAACAACCATTCGACAACACCACTCTGACGCTATCTGTCTTTGCACGACTGGGTATCCCAAGCCGCGTAAGAAACTCACGAGACAGAAAAGAATGCGATGCCCCTGTATCAAACAGTGCTCGCGCCAGCGTGTCCTGAATCATCACAAAGCCTATGACAAACATGTCACACACACAAACCACAAACATAGGCGTACTAAGCAAAGCATACAAACAATCGCATCAGCAAAACTAAACTCATACCTGTGACCACGTCACTCTGCTTGATGGCCTCTTGCAGTCCAAGATTGTAGACTCGGGGTTGCGCCTGCGAGGCAGAGGAATCCACCACCGCCTTTCCTTTTTCCGCATAAGATGCTCCCGCCTTCTTTTCACTCTTCGGCGGCATCCGACAATCTTGCGCAATATGCCCCATCCTACCACAATTGAAGCAAGTACGAGTGTCTGGCTTGGAGGTTGCCCCTGATGTTGCTCCCGTTGCAACTGATGAAGGAGCTTGTCCACTAGGGTTGGACTTCTTACCCCATCTCTTCTTATAAAATGACTTTCCCGATCGGGGCGCCTTCCACTCCGGTTGCGACACAGCCAAAGCTCTCTTCCCTTGCACCCTCTTCATATCCTTCTCCAACGCGGTCGCAGTGTCAACCAACGCTTGGAAACCTTGGTTCACAGAACTGGACACAAGGAACCTCAACTCGTCCCTCAGTCCCTCATAGAACCGATTAGTCTTCCTCTGCTCATCAGCAAAAATCGAACCCGCATACCGCCCCAAGCGAGTAAACTCATGCAGGTACGCGTCAACACTGCCATCACCTTGAGTTAACCGTTGGAATTCATTTTCCATGGCTATCCGTTGAGCCACAGGAAGGTGCTTCGCTAGGAAGAGCCGGGAGAATTCTTCCATCGACACTTGGGTTAACGGACGACCCGTCAAATGATGCAACTCCATCTCATCCCACCATAAACGCGCTTCTCCTTCAAGCAAGAAGGTGGCTAAGGTAACTTTCTGATGCTCCGCCGTTCCTCTCGCCTTCATCACTCGCTTGACGCGCGATAACCAATCCTCAGCCTGCGTCGGGGTTCCCGCTCCCGAGAATGTAGGCGGATGGAAACTCATAAACCGCGTTAGCTGCTTCTCAGCCTCTCGAGGAACCACATCCATAACAGGTTCAGGCCTTGCCACCACCTGTTCTGGCCTTACAGCCGCTTGTTCCTGCCTGAGCGGCTGACCTTGGATCATGGTAAATAAGGCCTCCGCAACTAAACGCACATGTTCCGCAGACGGTGGAGGTGTAGGCACCGCGGCTGGTGTCGTACTTTCATCAGAACGCTGGGGCTCAGACGACCCAGCTCCACTCCGTGTCACCTAAAGGTGGACAAGACACACACATTAGCGGTCGTTCCCAAGCAAAAAACACAAAATAGGAATACTCAGGTTCCTCAAACATACAAAAATGCATTCCTATCATGGACATTCAGGAGTTCATTCGTAGACTTTGGTGTGCACAAACACGTGCTCGCCACCCCACAAAAGAAGTCGACCACGACGTCGAGAGGGAAAGACCAAGACAACCGATACCAAAAATGTAACAACCCCATCCGTTCATATGATATATTCTAGAAGGTCCGGCCGAGGCCCCACAGGATATACCACAAAACAGTCGGTGAAGGTACAGGATGATACCAGAGTAGCGCATCGCACCTATCACAAGCATTCTAGCGGAAGCCTACACTACTTGAACTCCTCATGAATGTCCAAACATAAAACTCCACATTTTATATCTATATAGGAATGTCTTACAACATGAACAAAGCGTTGGCCTTATGGCCTTAGAGAGCTTTCACACAGTGGCCTCAAACAGATTGGCGCGCAGGCCGTCCACAATAAAAGAAAACACTCAAAAGAACATATTTAGCCTTCGAGGGCTAACAGCAGCAGCAGCAACACCAGCAGGAGCATCAACTTCTATGCATCCCGCTCGGCTCTCCAGCACCTGTGCAAGGACAATCCACCCAACGGTGGCAAACAAAAGCAACGGTCAGCGTTCAGCTGACCAAATTATAACGACCCTACCCCTTCTCTCAGGGAAGCGGTATTTTTCCCTGCAGGCATATCATATCACAAGTTTGGCAAGCTATATCATCAAAAGGTGCTTTCACGCACACAAGCCATCACAACCGTTCGCCACCCGGCCCAACGGTCCGTGCACTCAGGGCACATTCTTGGTATTCTGGCAACCTCTTGCCCACCACCGTATCAGGGTTATCACCCAACGGTAAATCTCTTGAGCATTTACTCCATGGCGTGCAGCCGGAGTTAGTCCTCGGACACCGAGATGGCCCGTAGCCCCCCCGTTGTGTCATGGCGCGCAGGCCGAAGACTCTTGCTATGCGCTCCAACAGACCGCACTTTTTGGTCTCACGTCAGACGGACATAGCGCAGGTCGGATCCTCCACCCCCCGTTGCTCAAATCGCCTTGTCTTCTCCGAGTACAGCGTACTCATGGCTATATCAAAGGCACGGGTCGGTCTCACCAATCCTGTTCCTGACATTCAAGCCTGGGTATTTCACTATACCCATTTCCTCACAGCAACAGCGGGTCTTTCCTGGGCGCACCAGTACTTCCTGTGACTCTCTCCACAGGTGGACACCGCACAAGCACAAATGTCAGGGGTCTTTCCTGGGCATACCAGTACTTCCTGTGACTTGCTTCACAGGTGGACACCCTATGACATCAAGCATCACAAAAAGGGCCTTTCCTGGTCCCACCAGTACTACCTGTGCCTCATTCACAGGTTGGACCCAAAACCATCACATGGCTATTTTCCTGGGCTACCACCCCAGTACTTCCTGCTACTCCTTTTCGCAGGTATAACCCGTAGACTCCTTACACTACACGTTTATCACGGAGTCTTCTCCGGTTCGTATGCAACATCACCAATCCAGACCAACCTGTCCAGATGGGCTTCACACAGCATGCCTATTCCGTACTCCATTTCCGGATCTATATGCACAACAAAGGGGATTTCAAGAATCACCCAAACGACTCCCAAAAGCAGCCACCTCTTGGTGGGGGAATCAAAAGATATGCCAAAACGGAAGCCTTCACATGGCTAGGAAGAAAAGTCGTTACCCTTGACGATCGCTTCGGTGCCATGGCCTCCAAGCTAGCTTGCAAGACTCGCAAGAGCGTCTCCTCCGCAACGCCGGCTTCGGATCTCTCGTCGGTAAACCGCAGCACCACCAGCAGCAGCCCCCTTTCCTTCTTCCTCCTCCTTTCTCTCTCTCTTTCTCTCTCTTGAAGAAAGATGAAGGCCAAAGTAAAATGACTAATCCTTCTCTGATTTCGGCCTTGAAGGAAAAAGAGGAAGAGGCTTCAGCCCTTGGATCCAGACTGAAGGAATGGACGGCCACGATTCTGAAAAAAACACAAATTTTGACCCCACATGGCCTCGAACACGGCCGTGTGCCAGGCCGTGTGCCTCAAGCGGTGGTCAACCGACTTATCCAAACCAGTGACACGCCCATGGGACACGCCCGTGTCATGGGCCGTGTCACCAACACTCCTTCAGACACGCCCTTGTCTGTGGCCGTGTTCCTGGATGAAAAAAATCCCAAATCATCCCAAGACTTCACACGACCTATGACACGCCCGTGTCCCAGGCCGTGTGCCCAGACACGGCACAAAGACACTCCCTGTCGAAATCCTTCGGCGGGCTGAGTTCGTCGCCTGATTTGACATGCCCTGTGACACGCCCGTGTCACAGGCCGTGTTCAACACTCGACACGCACTTCTCGACACTCGACGATCGTCGAGAAAAACTCGTCGAGAATGCGACACGGCTGTGGACACGCCCGTGTCCTGGGCCGTGTGCCTTCCTCACGACGCATCGTCGAGAGAAAAATCGTCGAGACAAAGCCCAATCGTCGACACAACCTCGACACGCCCTGCGACACGCCCGTATCGCAGGCCGTGTCACCTGAGACGCCCTGGGACACGCCCGTGTCCCAGACCGTGTCACCCAAAAATTCCTATTTCAGAACTTTGGGCTGTTACAAAAAGAGTGGATTTCTTGTGTTGTCTGGTTGCTCTTTTCTTTTGTTTTTTGTTGTGGCTGTGATAGTTAGGATTGTTGTGTTTGTGCATTAATTTAATTCCTGCAGCACTAGGACTATATTAAAGTAGTTAGAAAATTTTATAAAAACCTAAATACTCTATTCACCCCCCCTGTAGAGTATTCCAGATCTAACCCCTCACTTTCAAAGGAGCTGATTCAGCAGGCCTGAACTTTTTCTTATCTCGTCTTCTCAACTCCGACTGCTCCGACTGTGGCACTTTAAACTCTGGCTTCTCCACTACCAGTCTCTTCGTCTCTTGTACCCATTTCAAATCTTTCTCTAGGGCACGAGCTGTATTGACCAATGCTTGGAAGCCTTGGTTCACCGAACTCGGGAGTACCAACCTCAACTCATCCCGCAGTCGCTCATAAAAACGATTCTTCTTTCGCGCTTCCTCCACAAAGGTAGACCCCGCATATCTCCCCAGTTTAGTAAACTCATGCAGGTACGTATCAATATCAGCCTCACCCTGCACTAGGGGTTGAAACTCGTTCTTCATCGCAATCCACTGCGACACCGACAAATACTTGGCAAGAAACAATCTGGAGAATTCCTCAATTGAAACCTCCACTAAACCTCGACCTGCCAAGTGATGTACCTCCATCTCATCCCTCTACAGTCTCACATCTCCTTCTAGTAGAAAAGTGGCAAGGGTCACTTTCTACTCTTCTGCAGTCCTGATTGTAGTCAGGATCCTCTTTACTCGAGAAAACCAATTTTCCGCCTGCGTTGGGAAAAGCGCTCCACCAAACGTAGGTGGATGAAACTCCGTAAAGTGCTTCAGGGACTCATCCATTTCTTGCTCGTCCACCATAACTGCCACGCGCTCTTGCCTTGCACCAGGCCATACTAGCAACCCTGCATGCCTTGCCTGCCCAGTCGGCTGTGCCTGTAACACCACTAGCACCATTTCCATCACCACCCGTATAGTCTACGCCGAAGGAGGCATAGCCGCTTCAACGAGTGTTGCACTCTCATCGGATCGCTGGGGCTCCGACTGCCCAGCACCACTCCTAGCCACCTAGCAATATACAAAACAACATTAAGCAATCATATCATAATGGTAATTATACATTGCATGCACACTCATGCCCCTTACGTGCATGAAATACATTCCTAGTGGATATTTGTGAGTTCAAATATGTTCTCGCCTCCCAAACAATCAAAACCTGGCTCTGATACCACTTTGTAACTCCCCCACTCGTCACGTGGAATATAACGGTGGGTCTAGCCGGGGCCCCATGCCATAAGTCACAGACAAGCGGTGGAATTACTTATGGAAATCAAAATCTACTCGCATCCTAACTCAATACATTCTAGCGCAGCATTTAAAGTTACCATGAACAAAACTCAAAGAATGTCCACTACGATATAAACTCCATATTTATGTCAACATTAAGAATGTATACAACTCACACACACTGGCCTTAAGGCCTTACATGTTTCTTTTTATACAAATACATTTTCGTACATCGGCACGCATGCCGACCACACATGAAATCCAAACACGCTTCGCACGGCCTTCAAGGGGCTTTAGCAGCAGTCCATCCATTTCGCTCATTTCATTTCAAGCAGCAACACCTGCAATTAGCCATCCAATCCAAAGCGGAAAACAAAGTACGGTCAGATTTAGCTGACCACTTATAATGATCCTGCCCCTTACCCAGGGCAGTGGTTCCTTCCCTGTATGCATTGCCATCATATTCCATATCAATCTACCAATCAAAACCATATCACAAATGTCGATATGCACCAGATGCTCAGTGCTCTCAGGGAAGCTTTTTGGTGAACCGGACATACCAGTCATTCATTGTCAATCAGAGGTTTTGAACTTATTGGCTGGGCAGTTCAAGCCTAGTCCACTAGCGCGCAGGCTGGCGACATCCCGTCCATACCATTCAGAGGTACTAACCTCCCAGCATCCACAAACATAACCAGAGAAGATCGACCCACCACATGGTGTAGCAAGACGGGTTTATCGCTGCTCCCCAGGCATTACCACCAATTGACTCCTCACCTATTTCCTGATCGACCCACCCTTGTGGTGCAGCAAGCCCGGTGATCGCTTCCCGGGCATGCCACCAATCGATCCCTTCCCTATCTAGATCAACCCACACTAGTGGTGTAACAGGCCGGGTTTATCTCGCTCTCCCCAGGCGTGCTACCAATTGATCTCTCAACATAACAAGGAGCTTATTCAAAGTCTCCTTACATCCATAATCCACGTCCACATCCAAACATACGTTCATTCCACAACACAAAAACCTTTCATCATATCAAATCCATGGAGTCTTCTCTGGTTTACCCATGATCATCACCAATCTAGACTACCCATCCAGATGGGCTTCACACAGCACGCCTATGCCGTACTCCGCACTTCCGGCTCTAGATGCAGATTTAACCAAGGAATCGCTTACGAAATCCACCTCTTGGTGGAGGATCCCACACACATGCATAAAGAAAAGACTTTGATGTCTAAGAAGGAGATCGTTACCCTTGAAGATTGCTTCGGCGCCTTGAAGTAGCCGGATGGAAGTCACCGCCTCGGCTTTGCCTTCACAAATCCGTTCTCGGATCTTCAATCCGCACTCCGCAGCTCCTCCAGCAGCTAGCTTTCCCTTCACTTCCCTCCTTCCCTTGACCTATCTTCTTTCTCTATTTGAGAAGAAGAATGAAAATGAGGGAAGAAACCTCATTCTCGGCCCTTTTATCCATAGGGAAGAATCCTGGACCTTTAGATCTAGAACATGAAAAGGAGCGGCCAGAAAACTCTGACAAAATCACTTTTCGGGCTTGACACGCCCTGTGACATGCCCGTGTCACAGGGCGTGTACCATAAGCGGCACACGAACTGACTCATTCTGACTTATCCAAAATCGAACACGGCCAGATTATACGCCCATGTCAGCCCAGTCATGCCCGTGACACAGGGCGTGTAACCCACTCGACACCTACTCGAGAGAAAATTGTCGACCTCTCGACATGACGGGACACGCCCGTGTACCCCTTGCTTTCCACTCGATGATCGTCAAGCACAGTTCGTCGACCAGAGGGGACACGCCCTAGGTCATGCCCCCTGTCACGCTGATGAGTTGTAAATATATGGCTATTTTAGTATTTTATTTATATCATTTTCACTCTTATTCATAGTTTTTAGTTATTTTTATTTATAAATATGTTTCTTTTTATAAATATTTACCTAACTTAACTTAATTTTGATTCCTGAAATTTTTCAGGAAAAAGTCAAAAAATCGACCTGACACGCCCGTGTCCCAGACCCGACACATCCGTGTCATGCCCTCGACGATCAGCTATCCAGACTCAGCTCGATGTTCGTCGACCCGACAAGGACACGCCCGTGTCCCATGATCCGACATGCCCGTCTCTTTCCAGATCGACGATCATGGCTTCCAGCTCGACGAAACGCTCTCGACATTCGTCGACCAACCTGACACGCTCGTGTTAGCCAAACCGACACGCCCGTGTCACTTGCTTGACATTTTCCGATCGACATTTTCTAGCACGACGAAACACTCTCGAAGTTCATCGACCCGACCAGACATGCCCGTGTAAAGCGCCGACACGCCCGTGACTCCTCCACCTGGCCCGACAAGACCCGCGCCCGCGACTTTTGGTGTAACCCGCACCAAATCTACCTCCCCGACACGCCCAGAGACACGCCCATGACCTGGGGCGTGACATCCTCGTATGAAGCATGAAGTCAACTATGCTGTCAAATCACCGGATCACATCGCATATAGTGGTGACACGCCCCCCCCCCCCCCCCCGATATGCCCGTGTCGGAGGGCCTGTACTTTGATTTTTTTTTCCTATAAATTGCCCATTTCTGTAATGACCAAGGGTTCACTTTTTTGAGTCACTTTAGTGTGTTTTGTGGGCTGCCCTTGTGGATTCAAGTGCTATGTAAGGAGATTTCTCCCCCCTTCCTTTCATATTTGTTTTTGCTTTAGCTTTGTAATAGTTTGATTATGATAATAAAAATGTTAGATATTCTCTTTCTACATGGCATGAAAATTCATATGGGTGGCCTATTTCTTTCTCATTTTATCCCTTTGTATTTCTTTGTTCTTCTCTTTATGAAAAGTGTGTGTGTGTGTGTGTGTATGAGTGTAACATGTTTATTTTCTATGTTTTTAACTTGTCTTCATGTTAGGTTTTTTCATAGATTTTATCTCCAAATGAAATGTAATATGTTTAGTTTTCTTTTTCTCACCATGTCCCTTTTTAGAGTTTTTAAATTTCATTCTTATGAATTTATAAATGAGGTTTGAAAGTGATTTTGTTTTTTTTACTTAGCTTTGCTTTAGGATTGTAAAATTTGTTTTGTTTTGTTCTTTTCATTTTCTTTTCACTATTTTTATCACTTTTATGAACTCTTAAGAACGAAAAAGTTATAGTTTTAATTTTTGAGCACCTTTGATTTTGAATTTATTTTGGAAAACTTTTCGGTCATTTCTCTTTTTATTTGTTCTTTTTATGTATCTTTTAGTAAAATCTAAGTGTAAAAAATAGTTGTTTTAATGTTTAGATAACTTTCATTTTCTTTTTAATTTGTGTGTGTGAGTGTATGAGTTAGCTTTTCACTTTGTTCTTTTACAAATCATGTTGTGTGGGTGAGTTTAGGAGTATAATTTTTCATGCTTTTTTCAATTATGTAGAGTGTATGTGTGTAGGAGATAAATTTTAATGCTTTATTTTATTGCTTTTTTCAAATTATGTACAGTGCGTTGTGTGTAGGAGATAGTTTTACTGCTTTCTTTTAATTCTTGTAGAGTATGTGTGTGTGCAGATTTATTTCTGCCCACTCGTTAAGAGTTAAATAACGTGTTTTTATTTCCCACCTACTCGTTTGAGTAGGACTTGTAATTTTCTTTTTCTCTTTTCTTTTCTTTTTCCACCTACTCATTAAGAGTTAAATGGCGCGCCCTTATTTCCCGCCTACTCGTTTGAGTAGGAGTTTCAATTTTTCTTTTTCTTGTAACTTAGTTTTTTTTTGTTTATTTATAATTTGAAGTGTGTGTGAGTTCTCTTTTTAGCTAACTTTTCTGTTTTCTAAATGTTTGTTATTTTCACGTCTTCTTCTTATAATTCTTTAGCGTTTAGTTACGAACTCGCGGCTCATTAAATTATAAAGCCGTCCCCATACCGATGTGTGGCTATTTGTTATTAGCCTCGACATCAAAGAGCATTGGGACATTTAAAAATGATTTGAAATAATTGAAGTTCTTAATTTTCACTTTAAGTTTAGGACTTAAGGTTTACCCTAGGTTAACGACGTGTATGACCACAATTCGATGTGTGGGTCATATTTCCGTTATCCATACACTAGCTAGACGAGAGGCCGTGCGTATGGACAAATCACCCCTGGGACACTCGTTAAGAGTTAAATGACGTGTTTTTATTTCCCGCCTACTCGTTTGAAAATTCATTGGGTGGCTTATTTCTTTCTCATTTTATCCCTTTGTATTTCTTTGTTCTTCTCTTTATGAAAAGTGTGTGTGTGTATTAGTGTAACATATTTATTTTCTATGTTTTTAACTTGTCTTCATGTTAGATTTTATCATAGATTTTATCTTCAAATGAAATGTAATATGTTTAGTTTTTCTTTTTCTCACAATGTCCCTTTTTAGAGTTTTTAAATTTCATTCTTATGAATTTATAAAAGATGTTTGAAAGTGATTTTGTTTTTTTTTTACTTAGCTTTGCTTTAGGATTGTAAAATTTGTTTTATCTTTGTGAACAGACTCTAATGTGGGTGGTTGGTTTGATGAGTCGATCGTCACGGGCTTGCTAAGGTAGGCAAGTGCACCTATCGCAAGTACTACTCGATATTCGGGAGAATACCGAGGTCGTATTGTTCTCGGGGTCGGGTTGATTATTCTTACTCCTCCAGGAGGACTATTATTTTACTGAAAGTAAGGCGGAGATTTTAATTAACTAAAGACGGAACAAATAAAAGAGCGAAAAATGATTTAGAAATGTTCGATGAAGGGTTAACGCTCGGCACCGAATCGAATTAATACTAAAATGACTTTTGATAATTATTGAACTTAGATTTCAAATTAATAAAAATCAACTTGGCCGTGGAGGTTCCACAGATATGAGCTCTCCTAGCTATAGGGATATCGCTCACCTGTACGCTAAGACTATTTGACTGAACGTTAGTCCGACGAAGGATTCCTCTTAACGCCCGCTTTACGCTAAGAACCCCGCTATTGGGTGGGGAACCCAATCCGGAAGAATAACGCTTGTCCTCTCTCGAGAGTATGCACGCAACTCTCTTTACCCAGTGGTGATCTGTCCATACACACGGCCTCTCGGCTAGCTAGTGTATGGATAACGAAAATAGGGCCCACACATCGATTTGTGCTCCTACGCGTCGTTTACCCGGGGTAAACCTTAAGTCATAAAATTAAAGTGAAAATTAAGAACTTTAATTATTTCAAATAATTTTTAAATGTCCCAATGATCTTTGATGACGAGGCTAATAACGAATAGCCACACATCATTACGGGGACGACTTTATAATTTGATGAGGCGCGAGTTCGTAACTAAACGCTAAAGGATTATAAGAAAAAGACATGAAAATAACAGATATTTAGAAAACAGAAAAGTTAGCTAAAAAGAAACTCTCACACACTTCAAATTATAAATAAACAAAAAAATTAAGTTACAAAAAAAAGAAAAATTACAAGTCCTACTCAAACGAGTAGGCAGGAAATAAAGGCGCGTCATTTAACTCTTAACGAGTAGGCGGAAAAAGAAAAGAAGAGAGAAAAAGAAAATTACAAGTCCTCTTAACTTTTATGAACTCTTAAGAACGAAAAAATTATAGTTTTAATTTTGGAGCACCTTTGATTTTGACTTTATTTTGGAAAACGTTTCGGTCATTTCTCTTTTTATTTGTTCTTTTTATGTATTTTTAGTAAAATCTAAGTGTAAAAAATAGTTGTTTTAATGTTTAGGTAACTTTCATTTTCTTTTTAATTTGTGTGTGTGAGTGCATGAGTTATCTTTTCACTTTGTTCTTTTACAAATCATGTTGTGTGTGTGAGTGTAGGAGTATCATTTTTCAGGCCTTTTTTATGCATTCTTCAATTATGTAGAGTGTGTGTGTGGGAGATATTTTAATGCTTTATTTTATTGCTTTCTTCAAATTATGTAGAGTGCGTTGTGTGTAGGAGATAGTTTTATTGCTTTCTTTTAATTCGTGTAGAGTGTGTGTGTTTGTGCGCATTTATTTCCGCCCACTCGTTAAGAGTTAAATGGCGTGTTCTTATTTCCCGCCTACTCGTTTGAGTAGTACTTGTAATTTTCTTGCATCTATTTCTTCCTACTCGTTAAGAGTTAAATGGCGTGCCCTTATTTCCCGCCTACTCGTTTGAGTAGGACTTGTAATTTTCCTTTTTTGTAACTTAGTTTTTTAGTTTATTTATAATTTGAAGTGTGCGTGAGTTCTCGTTTTAGATAACTTTTCAGTTTTCTAAATGTTTGTTATTTTCATGTCCTTTTCTTTTAACCCTTTAGCGCTTAATTACGAACTCGCGGCTCATCAAATTATAAAGCCGTCCCCATACCGATGTGTGGCTAATCTTTATTAGCCTCGGCATCGAAAAGCATTGGGACATTTAAAAATGATTTGAAATAATTAAAGTTCTTAATTTTCACTTTAATTTTAGGACTTAAGGTTTACCCCGGGTTAACGACGCGTAGGACCAAAAATCGATGTGTGAGCCCAATTTCTGTTATCCATACGCTTGCTAGCCGAGAGGCCATGTGTATGGACAGATCACCCCTGGGTAAAGAGAGTTGTGTGCATACCCTCGAGAGAGGACAAACGTAATTCTTCTGGATTGGGTTCCCCACACAATAGCGGGGTTCTTAGCGTAAAGCGGGCGTTAAGAGTAATCCTTCGTCGGACTAACGTTCGGTTGAATAGTCTTAGCGTTCAGGTGATCAATATTCCTAGAGATAAGTGCACTCATATCTGTGGAACCTCCACGACCAAGTTGCCTTTTATTAATTTGAAAACTAAGTTCACTAATTATTAAAAGTCATTTTTGTCTTAATTTGATTCGGTGCCGAGCGTTAAACCTTCATCGAATATTTCTAAATCATTTTTTGCTCTTTTATTTTTTTTCCTGTCTCTAGTTAATTAAAACCTCAACCTTACTTTCAGTAAAACAATAGTCCTCCTAGAGGAGTAAGAATAATCAACCCGACCCCGAGAACAATACGACCTCGTTATTCTCCCGAATATCGAGTACTACTTGCGATAGTTGCACTTGCCTACCTTAGCAAGCCCGCGATGATAGACTCATCGAACCAACCACCCACATAAGAGTTTGTTCGCGGGCCATCAAATTTTTGGCGTCGTTGCCGGGGACTCTCTTGAGTTGTTATTCCGAATTCCGGAGTCTATTAATTTTACTTATTTTCCAAAACAAATTTTTTTTTTCAAAACAAAACAAAAACCAAAAAAAAGCGTTTCTTTCGTTTTAAATTTTTTTTAGGGTGTATGACCCATGGACAACCCTCCAAGTCTGAACATTTTGACTTTGACCCTGAGATAGAGCGCTCCCTTACGCATATTTGATCTCAACACCGAATTCCTTCTTTAGACCCCGAAGAATCTATTGGAGAACCCTCTGTCGTAGTAATGGCCGACCCTAATCCGAACGCGGCCGCCGAGCGAACAATGTCTTATTAAGCCTGGCCGAATTTGGACGATACTGGGTCTAGTATTGTTCGCCCTACGGTGGTGAATAAAAATTTTGAAATAAAATCAAGTATCATTCAAATGGTCCAAAATGCCGCGCAGTTCGATGGACTGCCGGATGAGGACCCGAATGTCCACTTGTCCTACTTTTTGGAAATATGCGACACCTTCAAAATTAATGGCGTCACTGATGACGCCATTCGCTTGCGCTTATTTCCTTTTTCCCTTAAGTCCAAAGCCGAGGCGTGGTTGAATTCCCTCCCGCGAGGATGTATCACCACGTGGGCCGAGTTGACGGAGTAGTTCCTAACGAAGTACTTTCCGCCCGCAAAAAATGCAAAGTTACGGGCGAACATTTCTTCATTTGTGCAAAACGAACCCAGGTCTCTTTATGAGACTTGGGAACGGTTTAAGGAGTTCCTCCGCCGGTGCACGCACCACGCGCTGCCAACGTGGTTGCAGGTACAAATTTTTTATAATGGCCTTAATTTTCAGACGCGTCAAATGATTGACGCGGCTGCCGGGGGTACCCTTAACAACAAAACCCCTGAGGCCGCCCAGGCTTTATTCGAAGAGATGGCTATGAATGCCTTGCAATGGAATGTCCCACGGGGACGCCCAAAGCCGGCGGCCGACCTTTTTGAAGTGTATGCCATTGCTCTTTTAACCCTTCAAGTTGAAAGGTTAACAAAGCAGGTGGCGGAGATGTCTGCTGCCATCTCCACTCCGCCTTGTTTTATTCCCCCTAATGTCTGCGTGGCTGAAGAGTTCGCGGACTTCATAGGAAATGCGGGTCGTCCTTCCTTAAACCCCAATAACAACCCTTATAGTAATAACTATAATCTGGTTTGGAGGAATCACCCCATTTTTCTTGGAGCAACCCGAACAATGCTCAACGTCCCCCATTTCTTATGCGCCCGAATTTCTGCCTCCTCCTCCTCTTCCAAAACCCTCCCCGATGGAGGAGAATTTTTCTAAATATATAGTGTCCAACGAATAAAATATCCGGAACATCACCGCATTGCTAAAAACACTTGAAAAACCGGTTGGACAGCTGGCAAGAATGATGTCCGAGCGCGCGCTCGGGGTACTGCCGGGAAACACGGAGCCCAATCCACGGGAGAACGCCAACGCTATAACCCTCCCTAGCGGAAAGGAGGTGATCGATCCAAAACGGATCGATCCATAGGGTTTTCTGATCAGCCTCCCCGAATGCGTTTCAGGGAGGCTTCTACCCCCCCCCCCCCATCTCTCTTTATTTTCTTTGTACATATTGCACTTCCTGTTTGTTCCGCATACTTAAGCTACAATATTGGGGACAATGTTGGACTTAAGTATGAGGGTATTTTCGTGCTTTAATTTCTGCACTTCTACTTTTCTGCATTTCAAAATGAAAACAACAAACAAAAAAATTTAAAATAAAAAATCCAAAAAAAAAAATTTCCTTTATTTTTATTACAAAAATTCCAAAAAAATTTAAAAACAAAAATCCCAAAAAATTATAAAACAAAAATTCCAAAAATATTTAGTTTCATTTTGTAACTATTTTTGTAAATATTTTTTATAAATATTTTTTTTGTAAATACTCTTCTCTCTCTCCCCCTTCCTTTTCTCTCTCACTCTTGTAAAAAACTTCTCTTTTTCTCCCACTTTTTGTAAATAGAATGAAAATTTTCTTAAAAATTACAAAATATTTTTTTTCAAAACTTAAAAATTCAAAAAAAATGTTCTGCATTTTCCTTTCTTTAGTATGTATATATTAAAGACATAAACACAAATATATTAAAGACATAAACACAAAAATACAAAAAAAGATAATAAATCAAAAATTCAAAATAAATTGAGTAAAACAAAAACAAAAATTAAAAAAATATATATAATAAATTAAAAATAAAAAAATGATGAAATGATGATAAAAACTCTAAAAATCCAAAAAAATTGTTTTGAAACAAATAAATCAAATATACCATTCTTAAATTTCCTGCTATGCAAAAATTTTGTTTTGAGTTTATTTATATGTGAATTTTATTAATTCTTTATTTGCTATTTGTTTGTTAATTACTGATTGAAATATTTAAATAGCTGGGGTTAAGTTTTAAAAAATTCATTATGCTTTGTTAAAAATAGCGAACTCGTTTTAGGCACTACTTCTAATTTTTCATTGATAAGAGCACGTGTATTATGTTAGAAACTAACAACTATAGAATTCGATTATGTTTACTTTTAGCTTTCTGAAAAATTGGAACGTACAACTCATTAAGGTTGCTCTCAAAATTTTTTTAATTAAAAATCTAGTTTTCTTTTCTCCCCTTATCATGCCTTCTTGGCATGATAAAATGTCTATCCAAAAATATAAAAAGATCTTATGTCAATGAGAATAAGATTTCGTTCTATAAATATAGGCACCCAATAATTTAAAAAGATTATATGTTACGGAGTAAGAGGATAAAATTCATTACTCTCACACATATACATTGGGTCAATTTTATTATGAAGTTGAAAAAAAATGATATTAGGAAAATAAGATTTCATTTTCCTAATAATCCAAAAAGAAAAAAAATGGATGTTCGAGAAAAAATCACCTCACCTCAATTTCCAAACCCTCTTCATAAACCAACATCAACCCCTTAGCCAATTTCACAATTATAGAATTAATTCAAAAATCTTTTCGAGAGCATAATTTATAAATTGGATTATTTCCAGTAAAACTCCTATAAGCTAAAGTTCATATAATTCCAAACTATTTTCGTTTATCTAACCATTACAATTATTGCTTTCTATTTGATTACATCAATAAGTCTTTTGGCCAAAACTTTTGCGCTATTTAAATCATCTACATAATTTTAGGACTTAACTCTTACACCCCGTATGTTTATTTAGATCTCTCTTATAATTAATTAAGCAGTAGCTAAACTTATAGTTTTTTTATTCCTTATAGGTTCACCTCAAACGTTTGCTCTGGAATAAACAAAGCTTAAGTGTGGGGGTATTTGATGAGTTGTAAATATACACATATTTTAGTATTTTATTTATATCATTTTCGCTCTTATTCATAGTTTTTAGTTATTTTTGTTTATAAATATTTTTTTTTGTAAATATTTACCTAACTTAACTTAATTTTGAATCCTCAAATTTTTCAGGAAAAAGTTAAAAAAATCGACCTGACACGGCCGTATCCCAGACCCGACATGCCCGTGTCACGCCCTCGACGATCAGCTATCCAGACTCAGGTCGACATTCATCGACCTGACAAGGACACGCCCGTGTCCCATGATCCGACACGACCGTGTCTTTCCCGATAGACGATCAAGGCTTCCAGCTCGACGAAAAGCTCTTGACGTTCGTCGACCAACCTGACACGCCTGTATCAGCAAAATCGACATGCCCGTGTCACATGCTCGACATTTTCCGCTCGACATTTTCCAGTTCGACGAAACACTCTCGAAGTTCGTCGACCCGCCCAGACACGCTCGTGTAAAGCACCGACAAGCCTGTGACTCCTCCACCTATCCCGACAAGACCCACGCCCGCGACCTTTGGTGCAACTCGCGCCAAATCTACCTCCCCGACACGCCCAGATACACGTCCGTGACCTGGGGCGTGACATCATCGTATGAAGCCCAAAGTCAATTATGCCATCAAATCGTCGGATCACATCGCAAATAGTGGTGACACGCCCCCCCGACACGCCTGTGTCGGAGGGCGTGTACTTTGATTTTTTTCCTATAAATTGCCCATTTCTGTAATGACCAAGGGTTCACTTTTTTGAGCACTTTAGTGTGTTTTGTGGGCTGCCCTTGTGGATTTAAGTGCTATGTAAGGAGATTTCTCCCCCTTCCTTTCATGTTTGTTTTTTTCTTTAGCTTTAGCTTTGTAATCGTTTGATTATGATTATAAAAATGTTAGATTTTCTCTCTCAACATGGCATGAAGATTCATA
This sequence comes from Platanthera guangdongensis, assembly GCA_039583875.1. NCBI lineage: Eukaryota > Viridiplantae > Streptophyta > Magnoliopsida > Asparagales > Orchidaceae > Platanthera > Platanthera guangdongensis. The sequence continues at coordinate 98,361,166 of CM077158.1, read as the reverse complement.
TGGGTTGCTTATTTATTTCTCATTTTATCCCTTTGTATTTCTTTGTTCTTCTCTTTATGAAAAGTGTGTGTGTGTATGAGTGTAACATGTTTATTTTCTATATTTTTAACTTGTCTTCAAGTTAGGTTTTATCATAGATTTTATCTCCAAATGAAATGTGATATGTTTAGTTTTTCTTTTTCTTACCATGTCGCTTTTTAGAGTTTTTAAATTTCATTCTTATGAATTTATAAAAAAGGTTTGAAAGTGATTTTGTTTTTTTACTTATCTTTGCTTTAGTATTGTAAAATTTGTTTTGTTCTTTTCATTTTTTTTTCACTTTTTATCACTTTTATGAACTCTTAAGAACAAAAAAGTTATAGTTTTAATTTTTGAGCACCTTTGATTTTGACTTTATTTTGGAAAAAGTCTCGGTCATTTCTCTTTTTATTTGTTCTTTTTATGTATTTTTAGTAAAATCTAAGTGTAAAAAATAGTTGTTTTAATGTTTAGGTAACTTTCATTTTCTTTTTAATTTGTTTGTGTGAGTATATGAGTTAGCTTTTCACTTTGTTCTTTTACAAATCATGTTGTGTGTGTGAGTGTATGAGTATAATTTTTCATGCTTTTTTTATGCTTTCTTCAATTAGGTAGAGTGTGTGTGTGTAGGAGATAAATTTTAATGCTTTATTTTATTGCTTTCTTCAAATTATGTAGAGTGCATTGTGTGTAGGAGATAGTTTTATTGCTTTCTTTTAATTCGTGTAGAGTGTGCATGTTTCTGCGCATTTATTTTCGCCCACTCGTTAAGAGTTAAATGACGTGTTCTTATTTCCCGCCTACTCGTTTAAGTAGGGCTTGTAATTTTCTTGCATCTATTTCCGCCTACTCGTTAAGAGTTAAATGGCACGCCCTTATTTCCCGCCTACTTGTTTGAGTAGGACTTGTAATTTTCCTTTTTTGTAACTTAGTTTTTTTTATTTATTTATAATTTGAAGTGTGTGTGAGTTCTCGTTTTAGTTAAATTTTTCAGCTTTCTAAATGTATGTTATTTTCATGTCGTTTTCTTTTAACCATTTAGCGCTTAATTACGAACTCGCGCCTCATCAAATTATAAAGCCGTCCCCATACCGCTGTGTGGCTAATCGTGATTAGCCTCGGCATCGAAGAGCATTGGGACATTTAAAAATGATTTGAAATAATTAAAGTTCTTAATTTTCACTTAATTTTAGGACTTAAGGTTAACCCGGGTTAACGATGCGTAGGACCACAAATCGATGTGTGGGCCCTATTTCCATTATCCATACGCTAGCTAGCCGAGAGGTCGTGCGTATGGACAGATTACCCCTGGGTAAAGAGAGTTGGGTGCATACCCTCAAGAGAGGACAAGCGTTATTCTTCCGGATTGGGTTCCCCCCCAATAGTGGGGTTCTTAGCGTAAAGCGGGCGCTAAGAGGAATCTTTCGTCGGACTAACGTTCGGTCGAATAGTCTTAGCGTTCAGGTGAGCAATATTCCTAGAGATAAGTGCGCTTATATCTGTGGAACCTTCACGGCCAAGTTGCCTTTTATTATTTTGAAAACTAAGTTCAGTAATTATTAAAAGTCATTTTTGTCTGAATTCTATTCGGTGCCCAGCGTTAACCCTTCATCGAATATTTCTAAATCATTTTTCGCTCTTTTATTATTTTTTCCTGTCTCTAGTTAATTAAAACCTCAACCTTACTTTCAGTAAAATAATAGTACTCCTGGAGGAGTAAGAATAATCAACCCGACCCCGAGAACAATACGACCTCGGTATTCTCCCGAATATCGAGTACTACTTGCGATAGGTGCACTTACCTACCTTAGCAAGACCGCGATGATCGACTCATCGAACCAACCACCCACATAAGAGTTTGTTTGCGGGCCATCACACGCCCCCTATCACAGGGCGTGATCTCCCGAAAACTTCGTTGACCGAATTTCGTCGACCGCGCACCCAACTGCTCAACCCAAGCGGGACACGCCCTGGGACATGCCCGTGTCCCAGGCTGTGTCACCCAATTTTTCCCATTCTGAAATGTGGGCTGTTACACCCTGCACCGCTTCTGGTCACCTATAGTTGTACAAATCCTCGTTAAGAGACCAAACAAAATTGCAAAATGCAATTATAGGAACACGCAAGTTCCTCAAACACGTGTATTTTTATTCCTAAGTGGACATTCATGGGTTCTTTGGATGTTATAATGATGACGCACACACATGTGCTCACCACCCATTAAAAAGAATTTGTCCACGAATTCATTTTAAGCCTAACCAGTAGTCTGATACTAAATTGTAACACCCCCTATCCGTCACATAACATATAGCAGTAGGTCCGGCCGGGTCCCGACGCCATATACCACAGACAGACCGGGTGGTTACTCAATGGAAACCATCCAACTAATAACCAACATCCTACACAGAGTCATTCAAGCGGAAGCAATTATTAAAGGTTGCAAATTAAAGAACCCAGCCATAAGCATGAATGTCCACTACTCAAAACAATAAGAATGAATACAATAGACAAGTACCATGGCCTTATGGCCTTACAACTGTTTACTCAAATAACATGTTTTCCAAACCTCGGCACATAGGTCGGTTACACATGAATAAAATAAGTAAACACTCAATTTAGGCCTTCGAGGGTCGGCTCAGGAACTTGGGCTTTAGCCCCCTATTTACCACCCGGCTCCGCAGCACCTGCAAGCAACAATCCACTGCAACGGTGGCAAACAAAAGCAACGGTCAGCTATGCTGACAAAATTATAACGATCCTGCCCCCATAACCGGGGCGGCGATGCTCTTTCCCTGCACATTGTTAGCATAACCAAGCAGCATAGTGAATAAACACTTCATCATAGGTGTAAGCATGCACAGCCACACACCCCGTGCACTCAGGGCACATTGTCGGTGAACACGGTCAAAGTCTGCTGACTCACCACCGCCCCTTGGACGACAATAACTCGTGAGCATTTGGTCTTTCTGGCCACTACCTAAGACCCTCCATCTATGCCAACGACGAGTACCACGTACTTTAGGTCTCTTTAACCGAAACACATAGATCGGGTACGGTTCCGCCTAACCCGTTGCTCACACCGCAACATCAATTTAAGTCGTCTGCGCGGGTCAAGCTTCCTCGAGTCCCGTATCCAACACACAACACAAAACCCAGTTATGTTCACGTTGGCTCCTAGGCCACCATGTTGGCAGAATCATGCATCTGCCCAGTTTTCCGGGTGCATCTTGGAGTTAATCCCCAAGGCTCCCTATTACAATCTACCACGTAGAAAACCCGAAAAACAAACATTCGCGCGGAGTCTTCTCCGACCATTCATGCAATGCAACAGCACCGATCCAGACCAACTTGTCTGGGTAGGCTTCACACATCATGCCTATATCCGTTCTCAATTACGGACTCGACATGTACACAACGGGGACTATTCATGTCTACCCGAAGGAACGCCTCAACTCACCGCAAACTCGCGAGAGCGGGCTTCCTATGTAAAGGAAAAGAGGACTTCACATGTCCTAGGATGAGAATCGTTACCCTAGCATTTTTTCTTGACGCCATGGAAATGTATGCGGATGAAAAGCACCGCAATCTCCTTGCCTCCGTAGATCCGAAGTAGGCTCGCAATTTGGAGCTCGGAAGCTCCGCCGGTGATCGGATATAGCCTCCTTCATCTTCCTTGCTCTCCCCTCTCTCTAGATCTTTAGAAAGAGAATGGAAGGTTGAAATGAAGGATTTCCAACCCTATTCCCGGGTATATCTCACCAGGAACAACCCCCAGCCGTCGGATCCCAAAATAATGAAACAAACGACCAAGATTCGGAGTTGAAATGCAAAATCTCGGCAGAACACGGCCTATGACATGCCCGTGTCCAGGGCCATGTTCCCCATTCGCCATCAAAACCGACTCGTCCCAAAAGAACACGGGCATCCAACACGCTCGCGTTTGGCCTGACATGTCGTGTCATCCAGTACATGACCGTGTTCCCGGCCATGTTCCTCCATCAACACAGGACTGACACCAGCCTGAGAAACACACGGGTCTTGGACATGCCCGTGTACCATTTGACACAGCCGTGTCACCACAGAACATGCCTGGGCTTCCAGGCCGTGTTTCACCCTTGAATAAAATCGGCCAACCAACCGAGAAGGACACGACCTGTAAAACACCCGTGTCCTAGGCCGTGTTAGCTACTCGATGATCGTTGACTACAAAATTCATCGACCACACGGCCAGATCAATGACCCAGGCATGACACGCCCTGGGACACGCCCGTTTCCCAGGCCGTGTGCCCCCTGCCAAATTCCAAACTTGGCTCAAAATGCCTCCTGTCGCTCTTTTGAGTTTCAGGGCGTTACAACAAGTACCCGATCCCAAGGATTGATGATCTGATCGATCAGTTAGTCGGGTCAACGATGTACTCAAAATTGGATCTTAAGTCTGGGTATTATCAATTGAGGATAAGGGAAAGTGATATCCCTAAGACAGTTTTTAGTACAAGATACATGCATTATGAGTTTAAGGTCATGCCGTTTGGGCTGACTAATGCGCCATGAGTGTTCATGGATCTGATGAACAGGACTTTTAGGGAGTACCTAGACCACTTTGTGATCGTCTTCATCGATGATATATTTATGTACTCGTAGAGTGAGGAGGATCACTTTAAGCATCTACATTTTGTGTTGGAGATGCTGAGGAGGAATCAACTGTACGCCAAGTTCTCCAAATGTGAGTTTTGGTTATCCTCAATGGCGTTCTTTGGTCACATAGTCAGTGGAGAGGGAATTATAGTGGATCCGACGAAGATTGTTGCTATACGAGAGTGGCCTGTACTATCTACGGTAGCGGAGGTCCGGGGTTTTCTGGGGATTGCTGGCTATTACAGGCGCTTCATGGATAACTTCTCACAGATAGCGTTACCCCTAATGACTCTGATGAGGAAAGAGCAAAAGTTTGTTTGGACGCCGGAGTGCGCATGAGCGTTCGAAGAGTTGACGAGTTGGTTGACCACGGCACCTGTGTTGAGTTCGCCGAGTGGGACCGAAGTCTTTGAGATCTACAACGATGCTTCGGGCAGTGGATTGGGTTGTGTCCTACTGCAGCATGGAAGTGTGATAGCATATGGCTCATGTTAGCTAAGGGTGCATGAGAGGAATTATCCGGTCCATGACTTGGAGTTAGCGGCTGTGATATTTGCCCTGAAGCTGTGGAGGCACTACTTGTATGTGGTGAAGGTCGATATCTATACCGACCACAAGAGCCTGATATACTTGTTGGATCAGAAGGATCGGAACATACGACAGCGGAGATGGATGTAGTTCCTGGGAGACTACACATTCAAGATTCATTACGTGCCTGGGAAAGGCAATGCAGTTGCGGATGCATTGAGTCGCAGGGCCCCAGCTCAAGCCAATTGGATGTCGGTTCACGACGAGCGTTTGGTTCGAGAGTTGGAGGCGTTGGAGATTTCGTGTGTGGACAAGCAGACTAGTGCCGAAGTGCTATTGAATTGGATAAAAGTTCAGTGAGATCTGGCTGATCGTATTCGGCAGGCTCTGGATATAGATGGCCACATGAAGCAAATAATGGTTGATGTTTTGGATGGGTCAAATTCCAAATTTGAGATCGTGGATGGATTGATATTGAAGGACGGTCGTCTTTGTGTCCCAAGTGTGGGAAAATTGCGGGTGGAATTGATGTATAAGGCACATCATACCAAGTACTCGATTCACCAAGGGAGCACGAAGATGTACCGTGATATGAAGAAATTGTTCTGGTGTCCAGGACTTAAGAAGGATGTGGCACTCTATGTGGCAAAGTGTCAAACATGCGCCTTAGTGAAGCGGAGTCCCAGAAGCCTGGGGCATTATTGGAATCCTTGCCTATTCCAGAGTGGAAGTTCGACGACATTACTATGGACTTTGTGCATGGTTTTCCAAGGTCGCAAAAGGGAAAAGATGCCATTTGGGTGATCGTGGATCGGTTGACGAAAGTGTCGCACTTCATTCCGCATAGGAAGGATGATTCTGTGGAGAAATTGGCGAAATTGTATGTGGATAATATTATGCGGCTTCACGGTGTGCCCCGCAACATCGTGAGTGACCGTGATGGGCGGTTCACGTCCAATGATTGGAGGTTGGTGCAGCAGATGTTGGGAACAAAGCTGAGTTTCAGTACAGCCTTTCAACCGCAGACGGATGGTTAGACCGAGAGGGTTAACATGATGATGGAAGACATGCTTCGTATGTGCGTTCTGGATTTCAGGAGCAGGGGGAAGACCACCTATACTTAGTGGAATTTGCTTACAACAATAACTACCAAACGAGCATTCAAATGGCGCCCTTCGAGGCCCTTTATGGTAGAAGATGTCGCACGACGTTGTCCTGGTTGGAAATGGGTTAGTCAAAGTTGTACAAGCACCAAGATGTGGAAGATGCGACATCATTGGTTCGAATGATTCAAGAAAGATTGCTAATCGCTCAGGACCGCCAAACTAAGTATTATAACGCCAAATATAGGAACGTGGAGTTCGATATTGGCGACTGGGTGTACTTGAAGATTAAGATGTTCAAGTGTGTCTCGCGGGTACGGTGCTTGAAGAAGCTAAGCCTGAGGTATCTTAGACCATTTGAGGTTATGGAGCGTATTGGCAAAGCAGCTTATTGATTGAAGCTATCAGTGGAGCTAAGCGGTCTACACAATGTATTCCACATATCGGTGATGTAGAAGGCAATGCAAGAGCCTTCATAAGTGATTGCGGTCGATCAAGTTCAGGTCGATAATTGTTTGACGACGAAGGTCATGCACGTTCACATTGAGGACTCGGAAGTCAAGCGATTGCATAACAAAGACATCAGGATGGTCAAGGTCCGTTGGGATAACTGCTGTCGGGAGGAGCTCTCATGGGAGCAAGAGAAGACCATGCTTGAGAAGTACCCGGATTTATTCCATTCAAGTACCGTTTAAGTTTTGTTTATATCATTTTCCTTTATGTAATTTTGAGACGAAATTCTTTTTAGAGGGAGAGAGTTGTAACGCCCCGAAACTCAAAAAAGCGACGAGAGGCTTTTTGAGCAAAGTCTGGGACTTGTAGAGGTCATACGGCCTGGTACACGGGCATGTCCCCGGGGCATGTCGTGCTCGGGTTCGATGATGGCTGTGTGGTGAACGAAATTGCAGTCGACGATGGTCGAACAACGAACACGGTCTGAGACACGGGCGTGTCCCAGGCCGTGTCCTACTCAGGTAGTTGGCTGAGTTGTGTCGGGGGAGAAATACGGCCTAGAGCCCAGGCATGTTCGGGCCTGACACGGGCATGTCCAATTCGACACGGGCATGTCGAATGCCCGTGTTCTCCTCGAGTTGGTGGTGGTCCTGTGTCGATGGAGGAACATGCCCAGCTACACAGGCGTGTACTGGATGACACGGGCGTGTCGAGAGCCAGTGTACTTTTTGGGATGCGACGGTTTCGGCATCGAATGGGGCACACGGCCTTGGACAGGGGCGTGTCACAAGCCGTGTTTGGCCCAGGTTTTAGATTTTAAGCCCGAATCATGGCCGTATGTTTCCTTATTTTGGGATCCCATGGCTCAGGGTTGTTCTTGCTGGGATATACCCGGAAATATGGCTTAGAAACCCTCATTCTATTTGGGTTTTATCTTTCTAAAGTTCTCGAGAGGGGAGAGCAAGGAAGAGGAAGGAAGTGAGATCCGGCAGCCGGCGGAGCTTCGGAGCCCCAAATCGCAAGCCGAGTTCAGATCTACGGAGGCGAGGACGTTGTGGTGCTTTTCATCCGCATAGATCTTCATGGCCCCGAAGAGGAATGCTAGGGCAATGATTCTAATCTTGTACATGTGAAGTCCTCTTTTCCCTTGCATAGGAAGCCTGCTCTCGCGAGTTTGCGGTGAGTGTGAGGCGTTCCTTCGGGTAGACATGAATAGTCCCCGTTGTTTTGCATGTGGAGTCCGTAATCGAGAAACGAACATAGGCATGATGTGTGAAGCCTACCCAGACAAGTTTGTATGGATCGGTGATGATGCATTGCATGAATGGCCAGAGAAGACTCCACGCAGTTGTTTGTTTTTCGGGTTTTCTACGTGGTAGATTGAAACAAGGAGCCTTGTGGACTAACTCCAAGGTGCACCCAGAAAACTGGGCAGCAGCGTGATTCTGCCAACCTGGTGGCCTAGGAGCCAACTTGTACATAAGTGGGTTATGTAAAGTGTGTGATCGAATTGGGACTCGGGGAAGCTTGACATGCGCAGATGACTTAAATTGACGTTGCGGTGTGAGAAACGGGTTAGGCGGAACCGTACCCGCTCTATGTGGTTCGGTTAGAGAGACCTAAGGTACGTGGTACTCACCGTTGGCATAGATGGAGGGTCTTAGGCAGTGGACAAAAATACCAATGCTCACAAGAAATTTCCATCCAAGGGGCTGTGGTGAGACCGCGGACTTTGATCGGGTTCACCGAGAATGTGCCCTGAGTGCACGGGGTGTGCGGCCGTGAGTGCCTACACCTATGGTGAAGTGTTTATTCACTATTGTTTGACAATACTAATAAAGTGCAGGGAAGGAGCATCGCCGCCCCGAGTTTAGGGGCAGGATCGTTATAATTTGGTCAGCATAGCTGACCGTTGCTTTTGTTTACCACTGCTCGGTGGATTGTTGCTTGCAGGTGCTGTGGTGCCGAGTGGTAAATAGCGGGAAAAAGCCCTTGTTGCTAAGCCGGCCCTCGAAGGCATAATTTTGAGTGTTTTCTTGTATTCTCATGTATGAACGACCTGCATGCTGAGGTTTGGAAGACACTTTAATTTGAGTAAACTATTATAATGCCATAAGGCCAAGTACTCGTGTATTTGTACGTTCATTCCTATTGTTTCTTTGTAGTGGACATTTCGGCTGATTGGCCGGGTTCTTATTCTTGCAACTTTTAAATTGCTTCTGCTAGAATGTACTCTGTGTAGGATGTTGGTTATTGGCAGGATGGTTTCCATTGCGTAATCTTCTGGTCTGTCTGTGGTATATGGCGTTGGGCCCCGACCGGACCTACTACTATATTCTATGTGATGGACAGGGAGTGTTAAAGTTCTATCTTTGGAATGCCTCAGGTTCAGAGCTGTAGCTGAGTTCAGTGCTGGTTTTTGGAGTACTTTAGCGATAGTGTTGGCCGTGGTTGTTGCCTCATCTTAGCGAGTTAGATTGTTGTTTATTTTTTTTACTGGTTCAGATATCCTTTACTATATGCGGGTTCGTTTCAGTTTGTTGACGCCCACAAGATTGTTATTTTTGTATACTTGCTAGCTGCTTAGTTTTCTTTCTGTGGATGTGAATTACTTGCTCTCTGTGATGTTTTATGTTTAGATTGCATGTTAGTTATTTTCAAGTATAAAAATTACTATTATTACCGCATGCATTGCATAACTCAAAATGTTAAATCGCTATATTTAACGATCGTAAAAAAATCTACTTTTACTTCTACTATAAATTTAGAACTTGCATGCCTTGAGGTGTCCCTTGGGAACCTCCATGCTCTTATAGGATGCCTGACTGGATAAAAGAAGTACTTTCCACAACGTTTAATTACTTTTCCCATGGACTAGACGAGCCACTAAACCGAGGGATACAGCTAACTACCATACTTAAACTGATTTCACCTCTTTATAACTTAAAGAATCTTTCTTCATGGTTAAGTAGGAGTTTTGCCCGCGCATCCGCAGTTATCCCCTACTGACGTGGCATCATGACGTGCATTTTTCCATTACTCTGATATACCTTTATTGGCGGTGAAAAATGTGGGTTGTGACAATTACTCAAAAAATTTGTCTGAAATCGTCGAGAGGTCTCTTTACATCTCGACGATTTTGACTTGGATTCGTCGAGTATTCTCTTGACATCTCAACGAATTGGACTTGGATTCGTCAAGTATTCTCTTAATGTTTAAACGAATTGATCTATCTAAGTTCGTCGAGTTTTCTCGTATTATCTCGACGAATAGATCCTTGATTCGTTGTATATACACGTGTCATCTCGATGAATACTTTTAACTCCAGTTTGATTGTTTAAGTCCGATTTTGTTCTAGTCTGTGGGTAATGGATTTTTCGGTCTTGGAGTACAAATAGATGAGATAAATGTTATCTCCTATATTTGACCTAATCAATCCAGATCCTGTACGTCGATTTCTTCCCGACAGAACAGTTCCGTAACCTTGAAGTCGAAACGCTGCTCCATATTGCCGATCAGTCTGATCCATTATCGTCTCTCGAACGCTTCTCATAAGCTTCATCTTTGTCACTGTCGCCTCTCCTTTAACGGATCTTGCAATCCGTGAATACGTTGACAGAATTCCTTATTCCAACCTTGATCTTGTGTGACAATAGTCAAAGGGTTCTTCTTGCTCGCGTGGACACCCATAGAGGCGTTGAGATACTTCTACGCTCGGAACTCCAGCCACAAGTGTTCGTCGGATTTCCTTGGAGCACCTTGGTTGAGTAATGATTCAATCCCATTAAGGTATAATTTATATAAAGTTATTTTTACTTCTTGATCAATGTTCATCGCTAGATCCATTTCTCTTTAGATTTTCTTAATTCTTTATTCCACTGCGCACTTGTGATGTGCCTCTCCTAGAAACCCAATAGTGGTATCAAAGGGAGGTTGCGCGATAATCATTGTTGCAGAAGTTGCTAAATCTACTACGTATAGATCTGGAAATTTAGAAGTGTTCTAAATGCCGAAATCTATTCTTGGAACATCAAATGTTGATGGAATTTTGTGAGAAATCGGTGGTAGTTTTTTAAAAATTAGTCAGGGCGCTGCCCCACACCCCGTAGGGGCTCTGAAAGAATTAGTTTCAAGATGTTCTAAACACCAAGATGGGGGGTGAATAGGTTCAATTCTTTTTCTTACTTTGGCAGATAATTCTATCTAGTTTAGCAATGTATTCAGCAGAACATCCGACACAACATTCACATACACATCATTCACAGATTGCACACAAATTTTATAGTGGTTCCCCAAATGATGGGTACATCCACTTTCCCCCTTTGCCTATCTAGCAGTGTACTAGATTCGGGCTAACTTCCTTCCTTCTTCTCAGATCCGCAGATCTTATAGCTCATAACTAAGAATGGTTCCTACAACTCAGGCACAAGCCCTACCTCAACCTCTTCCACGGGCCCTACAACTCAGAGTGACACCCACTCCTACAACTCAGGCAACAGCCCTACCTCAGCCTCTATCACAGGCCTACAACTCAGGGAACAGATTCCCCTACCTCAGGCACACAGCCCTACCTCAGTCTTTATAATTTAGGCTTACAACTCAGAGTTGTAAATCTCCTACACTCAAATCTAGTACAGATCCTACATAATTATTGATGAAAAGTTGTTGATATCTTCAACCAGATGGAGAGAGAATTGGTTGAAGGCTTCTTCATCAGTTCTTGATAGAACTGTCTTCTTAAGGATCAACCTGACTTAGCTTTCTTCAAATCTTCTTGAATCTAAACACAGTACCGTTGATCTTCTTGATGCTGGAGTTGATCTTCAATCTTCCTCCTTCAGATATTAATCTGAACTCTTCAGGCAAACTGTTCAGGATCTGCCTTCACTTGATGAGATCTTCTCACCTTCATGTAATTCTCTCACTACAATTTGTTGATTGTTTCTTTCTCTTCTTCTGGATTCTCAATCCTTCAGAGATAATAATAGATTAGCTATCTGTTATCTGTTGTTGTTCTTCTTGTTGTTATCTGTGTTGTCTGATTGTTGAGAGAGCATATCTATTTATAGGCTTCATCCATGGTAACCGACTGTTCCGGTTTCAAATAGTCTTCTGACACCTCTGACAGGTGTGACAGCAATGTCAGTAATGACAACTGTCAAGTCTTCACTTATATTACTTCAGCCTTCAATTAACTTTGACTCAGCAGCAAAAAAATGTCGACTGAATTCTTCATATGTGTCGACACACATAGTCCATGTGTCGACACAAGTCTTGTTGTTGTCGACACAGCTTCTGTGGAATGTGTCGACACAAGTTCTGTGTGTCGACACAAACACTCCTTGTCTTGACAAAGTTGGTGTCGACAGAATTCTGGTGTTGTGTCGATACAAGTTTTGTGTGTCGACACAGTCGTTGTCGACAGAATTCTGGAATGTGTCGACAGCTTCTCTGTGTGTCGACACAGCTCCTGATAATGTCGACACAAGTCTAGCCCTTAGTGTCGACACAGCATTGTCGACAGATTTTCTGTGTATCGACACAAATTCTGGATGCTGACACAATCTGGCCCTTGATATCGACACAACATTATCGACAGATTTTCTATATGCCGACAGAAATTCTGGATGTCGATACAATCTGTCCCTTGGTGTCGACAAAGCCATTCCCAGGTGTCGACACTTGTACTTAGAAAATATTCCTTTCCATTTTCTTAACCTGTACATGATAACTCAAAATAATATCAAATATAACTTGATGCATATCATTGAGTTAGGTGAGGCTTCTCCAAATCTGGTACACATTTTCTAATATACCCAACAATCTCCCCCTATTTGGAGAAGTCATAACCCTTAGTCAATGATATACATCACTTATAATAAAATTAATAATATGATGTATAAAAACATTCACTGACAGGGAAACATATAAACAAAACAAGTAAATAATTTCATCACAGAATATGATATAACAATATCAATCATGAATTATTGTTTTGTTTAAAACTTCACAATAGTTTGATGACAAAAGATTATATGGAGTTTAAAACAGAAAATTACAATGTTTTATAATCTAGTTAATCTATCCTAAGACTGATCAGGCTCCTTGATCACTATGCCTTTTCTAGACTAGATCTTTGCTTGTACTGGAGCTTCAGTGTCTTCAGCTGGCTTCTTGCCTTTGATATCCTTCTTCTTTTGTTCTTCAGCCTTAACTCTTTGCCTTTCAAAATAGTGAAAAGGTTTAGGAAAATATTTACTGGGTTCTACTACTGTGGCAGGTATTCTCCCAGCCTTGTGATCCCTTCTAAACTGCTGAATAACATCTTGTCTTTGCAGATATTTATTCCACTCAACTTCAGAATACCACTTGCCTCTATCATGCATTTTGTCTTTGACAGCTTGCCAGGTAGTGAGTATAATATTTCTGGAGGTTGGACTCCATCTTTCAAAATCAGGCTTCAGTTCAGCCTGCTCTCTAAATCTTTTTTTTTTTTGAAAGTTGAGCTTCTTGCTCTTTATTCAGTGCTGCCTCTGACATTTCTACTTTCTCTATTATAACATTCTTAGTAGCCTCTGGAGGGCTATACATCTGGTGAACCAGGTGTTGAATTTCCTCAAAGTTAGAAGGGGGATATATGATTTGAGCTACTTCCTGCTGACCCCCTTCATTTCCTGCAGCTTGAATTCCTTACTCAGCTGTATTGTCATCATCACATATGGGTGGATATCACAGAGTTGCTCTAACAACATTTATTATCCATTTGGCATGCTCTGAGCTAGCATTGACTATCAACCTCTCCCCCTTTATGACTTCTCTTTCAATATGATCCCTGAGATCATTCTTTTGGAACCTTATTTGATTAACCAAATAATTGGTTCCTTCTGTATAATAGGCTTTAAACTTTTGGAGCTGAGTATAGATGAGTTTTTGAGAGGCTTGAATGGCTGATTGTAAAGTGGCTAAATTTTCTTGAAATTTCTTATCAAACTCTGACTTTTCTTTAGCCCTTTCCTCAGATAATGCAGTTGCTTTATTCTTTAATTCAGTAACAATCACATTATGTGATTCAGTAAGATTTTCATTCATTCTAATCTGATTTTCCAGAACATATCATTGCTTTATTACTATGTCATCAATTTGTGTCCTTACCTTTTGTTACTGTTTTGCCAGAAAAACTACAACATTACCTCCTTTATGGAAGCAATCTGTCATCTCCCTCTTATTCTGGTTAACTTCAAATCTAATTGATTTTATATCTTGAGCCAAAGAGAACTGAAGATCCTTATGGCTTTCATCCAAATATTTTTCCATGGCTGCTCTTTGCTCATCCATTTTAATCTGAAGAGCAACCAACAATGAAATGAAATCAACTATTGGTGCTGATGGTTGGTAGGCTGTATGTAAAGCTTTCTTATAAGTTGAGCTTTTCTTCTTGTAAACCATCAATTTCCGCTTATTTATTCTTTATGCCTCTCCATCATCAGATTCAGAAGTACTTTCTAGATTCATAGTGGCCTTTGGACTTGAGGGCAGCTCCTTATCAGTTCTTGGCAACTCCCCCTTAGTTCTTGGCACAACTTCCTCAGTTCTTACTTCTTGTAAATCAGGGAATAATTCCTCAAGAGTAAATTCTTGTTGCTGTTGAACTGGAGGAATATCTATTGCTTGAACATTTGAAGGAATATCATCTAAGGTAGATGTATCATCCATAGATATATTCTGTGTAGGGATGTTATCATGATGTGTCTGTTCAACATCAGATAGAAGCAGAGTGAATGTATCTGGCTCAGTATCCAGTATTGATTGATTAATATCACCAATTACCTCAAGAATTGTTTGAGTGGTTGTTTCACTCTCTAAAGCAGCTTGATCTTTCTCTGGAGCACTATCTGAAGGCAAGACTTGTTGCTGAACTGGAGAAAGTTCATTTGCACCCCCTAGGGAAGGCACATCCTGAGCTTGATCCAGTGGAATGGTATTTTCTGAAAAAAACTCCCCCTGCATCTGACTATCATTTACAGTCTTAGGAGCAGATGATTTCTTTGTAGTTTCTTGTTGGTCTTCATCTGAACTGAAGATTACTTGTTCTTCTGAATCACTAGAAGATTCAAGCTTCCTGGGTATTGTCTCTTTCTTTTTCTGTTGTGGTTGTTTCTGTGGAGTTGAACCATCTTTTGTCAGAACTCTTTCACACCTGGATAGTATTTTCAAATCCATCATTCTCATGTGATTTATTCTACATCCAGTGGTATGGTTAAAAACTTTAGGAATAGTTATTGCCAGATATAAACTCAGAATTCTACCTAGATTAGGTTTCTTCAGGATTTCCTTGATCTTATCAAAACTTACTGCAGACTAGTTAGTCTTTATTCTGAAAATTATTCTGGTCATCAAGCTGAACATATAGGCTGAGATCCTATCATGTCCACCTGGATTGCAGAGAATTACTTTTCCAACAATCTCTGAGAGAAATTTTCCTTGTGAATTCATTCCTTTCCGATCCAGTGGTATGATTCAATCCTAGTGTTGGGATTCAGGACACACAATTGAAGTGCTTCTTTAGTCATTGAAGATGTAACTTCATCATCTT
This sequence comes from Platanthera guangdongensis, assembly GCA_039583875.1. NCBI lineage: Eukaryota > Viridiplantae > Streptophyta > Magnoliopsida > Asparagales > Orchidaceae > Platanthera > Platanthera guangdongensis. The sequence goes on along the minus strand of CM077158.1, from coordinate 98,345,836 downwards.
CCTGAGTCTTGGGCAATTGAAGTGTTTTCCTCAGGCGCTTTTGGGTAAGTTTCACCTTGCCGCCTTGAATTGATGACTTAATCTTCAAGCCAGTTGAATCCAAGGTTGCTTTTGTATAGAATTCAAGAATTTCTGTCTTCCAGATCTTTGTAGGTTCAGAGACTAGATATTCTAAACCATTCTCTTGGATTAGTGTTATTACCTCACGAATCTCAGTCGTCGCACTGTCAAAGGCATTGCGAACTAACTCATAACCTTCGTTGATGTTGGTCTCTAACTTTGGCGTCATTGATGACGAGAAATTTGAGGAGAAGAGAGATGAAGGTTTGTCGACTCAAGGTTTGGTTCTCGAAAATGTTGAGAGCTTAGTCGACAAAATTGCCCTGTGACCTATTTATAGCTATGTCAACACAGAAGGCCATAAGGCGGGATAATAGATACTTAATGTGTCGACACTGTAGAGATTGTGTCGACACAGACTTCTAATGTCTCGACAGAGTCAGACAACACTATGTGTCAACATAGTTTGTGATGTGTCGACACAGACTTCTTAATAGTCGACGCTACTATTTGTGTGTCGACACAGACTTCTGTATGTGTCGACACAGACTTCTAAATGATAGAAATTCTATGTGTCGACACCAAACTCTGAGTGTCGACACCACTATCTCAGCACTATTTTGCTGTGTCGACACAACTTATCTTAAGTGTCGACACAAACTACTATATGTCGACACAAATTTTCTTTTGTGTCGACATAAATTCCTATAAGTCAACATTGATTTACTTAGTCAGAATTACTAAGTTACTCTAAATTTAACATGCCTAATTTAATTTTGAAATAATTGAACTTAGTTTCATCTAGTGGTTTAGTAAACATGTCAGCAATTTTATTATGTGTGGTGACAAATTCCAAACAAATATCTTCTTTTTCAACATGTACTCTAATAAAGTGAAATCTAATTTCTATATGCTTTGTTCTGCTATGTGATACAGGGTTTTTAGCAATAGAAATTGCACTTGTAGAATCACAAAATAGTGGAGTTCTACTTACCTTGAGACCATAGTCTTCAAGTTGATGTTGAATCCATAGAAGCTGAGCACAGCAGCTGCCTGCAGCAATATACTCAGATTCTGCAGTGGAAATTGCCACACTAGTTTACTTCTTACTGCTCCATGATACTAGTCTGCCACCTAAAAACTGACATGTGCCAGTGGTACTCTTCCTATCTTCTTTGCAACCTGCAAAGTCTGCATCTGAAAAACTAGTTAGTAGAAAGTCTCTATTCTTAGGGTACCAAAGACCAAGATTAGGTGTGTCCTTAAGATATCTCAATATTCTTTTAATAGCAGTATAATGAGATTCTTTAGGGCTTGCTTGGTACCTAACACAGACACATATAGCATACATAATGTATAGTCTACTAGCAGTTAAGTATAGGAGGGAGCCAATTATCCCTCTATACAAAGACTCATCTACAGGTTTTCCTGCATCAACTTTGCCTAAAGGCATACTTGTCCCCATTGGAGTTCTCATGGTAGTGGATGACTCCATACCATATTTCTTAATTAACTCCGTGGTGAACTTAGACTGTGAGATGGACAAGCCCTCATCAGTCTGTCTTACTTGGATTCCCAAGAAGAATTTGAGCTCACCTTTACTGCTCATGTCAAACTTCCCTTGCATAAGTTTTGCAAACTTCCTACAAAGGTTGTTTTCAGTAGATCCAAAGTTTATGTCATCAACATAAATCTGTACTAGGATCATCTTGCCCTTTGACTCCCTAAGAAATAGAGTCTTGTCTATTTTCCCACTTGAAAATTTATTTTCAATGAGGAAAGTAGATAATATTTCATACCAAGCCCTATGGGCTTGCTTCAAACCATATAAGGCTTTCTTAAGTCTATAAACAAAATCAGGATAAAGTGGATCAACAAAACCTGAGGGCTGAAGAACATAGACTTCTTCTTTCAAATTACCATTTAGGAAAGATGACTTAACATCCATTTGGTATACTTTCAAACCTTGGAAAGCAGCAAAGGCAAGGAATAGCCTTATTGCTTCCAATCTTGCCACTAGAGCAAAAGTCTGATCAAAATTAATGCCCTCTTCCTGTCTATAACCTTTGGCAACAAGTCTTGCTTTGTTCTTCACTATTATACCATTTTCATCCAGTTTGTTCCTATAGATCCACTTTGTCTCAATAATGTTGTGATCCTTTGGTTTTGGAACCAGCTCCCATACTTTACACCTTCTGAATTGATTCAGCTCCTCTTGCATGGCATCAATCCAGTTGGAGTCTTGTATGGCTTCTTCAAATATTTTTGGTTCCAACTGTGACAGGAAACTTGAGCAAAGAACTGTGTTCATGTGTTTGCTTCTGGTTTGCACACCATGTCTGGGATCACCAATAATTTGGTGTGCTGGATGATCCTTTAGATTCCTTATTGCTGGAGGCATTCTATCAGCAATCTGAACTTCTTCACTTTCTCCACCATGCTGAACTTCATTGTCTTTAATGTCAGCTTGTGGACGTTATACTCCCCCTGGACAGCAACCATCATTTTCCACATCCTGTCTTGCAGTTTGGAATTCATTAATGGTCAGCATGTCCAACCTTTCTTTTAAACCTGTTGAGCTACAAGGATTGCTAGAAAACTCACAGTTAATAAGCTCAGATTCATCAAACACTATATGAACTGATTCTTCTACAACTTGTATAGTCAAGTTGTAGACCATATATACCTTACTATTATTGTTGTACCCAACAAATATCCCATCTTGAGATTTGACAGTAAACTTAGTTAGGTGAGACTTGCCAGTGTTAAGCACATAACACCTGCTACCAAAGATCCTAAAGTAGGATATATTTGGTTTTCTTCCCTTTATAATCTCATAGGGAGTCTTTTTGTGGTTCTTAGTTATAGATGCTCTATTGAGAACATGACAAGCAGTATTTACTGCCTCAGCCCAGAAATATTCTGGGAGTGAAGTGTCACTGAGTAGAGTTCTACTAGCCTCAATGAGAATTCTAATCTTTCTTTCAGCAATACCATTTTGCTTAGGTGTTCTAGGTTAGGATAATTCCTAATGAATCCCTAGTTCTTCACAAAACCTTGTCATACACTCAGACTGAAATTCAGTTCCATGGTCACTTCTGATTTTGACCACTGAATTGTTATATTCATTCTGAATTTGTTTAACAAAGGTATGAAAGACAGTAGAGGTTTCAGATTTCTGCCACAAAAAGAAAACCCATGTGTATTTAGAATAGTCATCTACCACCACAAAAGTATATACTTTTCTACCTAGACTATGAACTGGCATAGGACCGAATAGATCCATATGCAAGAGGTACAAACAACTCACAGAGTCTTTGGTATCAAGACTATGAAAAGAGGATTTGGTATACTTGCCTTTTTGACAAGCTGAGCATATTCCCTCTTTTATGCACTTAAATTAAGTACCATTCCTCACTAACTCTAAACTGTAGAGCTAGCCTATAGTCTTATAGTTTAGATGAGCTAGCCTCTTGTGCCATTGGACACACTTAGATGCTTTGTCATCTGCAACTAAACATACAGTCGAGTTCATGTTTTCATAATCAAAATTAAACAATAAACATTCCCTTTTCTATAACCAGACAAGATCACTTTCTGATCACTTGTCCTTTTGATCTGACGCCCATTCTTAATAAATGATATGTCATACCCAAGATAACTCAACTGACTTATGCTTATCAAGTTATGTTTCAAACCTTTTACATAAGACACTTGAGTGATTGTTATAGAACTAGAGGAAATATTACCAAACCCTTTAATGACCCCTTTTTATGATCCACCAAAGATCACTTTAGGTCCATTCTCTATGGGAGTATAGTCCTTTAACATTCTTCTTATTCCAGTCATGTGCCTGGAACATCCACTGTCCAAGTACTATATAGGGGTATGGCAACTTGGACCCACCAGCAGCAAATAAAATTAAGTTACCTTAGAACCCCAACTTTTATTGGGTTCTAGGTTCATGTTAGATTGAAACTTAATATTCTTACCAGCAGCCTTCCTCACAGGCAAGCTGACAATCTTCCTGACACTGGTGTTGTGCCAGCAATCTAAGGCATAATGCCCTATCTTACCACAACACCAACAATTATATCTATTGTACCTCTTTTTAGGTACAGTTCTAACAACATTGCTGTCAGCTGATCTTAACACTGTTGGTACAGTAGTTCTTTGCTTGAGTGCTGGAGCTACACCCTTATCATTCAGAATTTCAGGCTTACCATTACCATGTATAATATCATGATCATATCTATTAGTTGGCTGCCATACCTTTTTGAAGGATATGAGGGGTATGAAGGCTAGATGTTGTATTGGGGCTTTGCCTTTTCTTTTAGAATTGACAGCCCTTGCATTTCCCTCAAAGCCCTATCCAGTCTTACCTTTTTTAGGAATAAAGTCATCAATTAAAGGTAAAACTGATTTTGGCTTAGAGAACTTAGCCACCAGATCCTTTTCCTTCTGAAGTTTTACTTCCAAACGTTTGATTTGATCATTATTGAATGTAATAGTACCCATCTGAATAACAATTATGTTTTTCAGTTTGGCTACTTCATTCATCTTTAGATCCAGCAATTTTTCTGAATCTAATGCACCTGCTTAAGATCTGCAATTTCCTTGGCCTGTACCTTATTAAGGATTTTGCTTTTCTTAAGTACTTGCAACAGGTCACCATATTCATCAATAAGTTGATGAACATCTCCTTCGGATTCAGATTCATCTTCATCTCTTGATGCAGATGCCTCTGATTCTGAACAAGTATAGTAATCAGAATCTATTGAAGAATTGTTTACCTTACTAGGTCCAGACTGATCCTGACATTAATCTTCTTCTGTCACGGCCATCAGCCCTTTACAACAAGGTTTTTCAATTTCATTTACTGAATCCAGCCACTTCAAGAATTCAGCCTCTTCTACATCCTCTTCAGTTGCCAACAGTCCTATATTTGCTTCAGCTTCAGCTTCAGCCTCAGAATCTGATGATGAAGAATCTGACCAACTTTTTTCCTTCTTTGCAACAAGGGATTTCTCCTTCTTGCCCTTGTTCTTTAGTATCTTCTTATCATCTGATTCTTTTCTTTTGTCAGGACAATTAGCTACCACATGTCCTAGCCTGTTGCAGCAATAGCAAACAATCTTAGTTGAAGAAAATTTACTAGGTTTAGAGCTATACCTGTCCTTCCTAGAGGATTTCTTTTTCTGATAGTAATCATCCTTGGATTTTGAGGATGATGGCTTTTATCTCCACTGTTTATTCTTCAAAAACCTTTGAAATTGTCTTGAGAAAGCTGTTAAGTCTTCATTAGAATTTGGACTATCTGATGTGTGACTGTCTGAAATATCTGAAACAACTTCTGCAGCTTTCCTAGGAGGTGATGGAGACATCCTCCTATCCTTTCTTATGGCTTCAGTCTTGAAAGCCACTGACTTATCTCTGGAATCAATTTTATTACTTTTCTCCTCCTATTTTCTGACCATCAACTGCATTTCATATGAAAGCAGTTTGCCAAATAATGTTGGAGGTGAAATTTCTGCTACTCTAGCCACTTCCCTAATGACACATATCTTAGTGTCCCAGTCTTTAGTCAATGATCTCAGAAACTTATCATTTAACTCATATGTACTGAATACTCTTCCATATGACATCAATTCATTAACTATTCTGAAGAATTTCTTGTAACATTCAGTTATACTGTCTATTTTAAATTGTCTAAAACTTTCATATTCCTGATTCAGCATAGACTTTCTGTCTTCTCTCACCTCTTCTGAACCCTCCATGTAGACAATAAGGGTGTCCCATATTTCTTTGGAGGTCATGCAGTGAATCAAATTTTGGAATGTGGAATCATTTATGACACTAACTATTATATTCTGAGCTCTCTTATCCATAATAGCCAAGATGATTTCATCCTTTGTCATTTCAGAATATTCCTTTGGTGTTCTGAGATTTGCATCAAGAACTGAGACTTTCATTGGAATGAAGGGCCCTTCTTTGACTGTCATGTAGATTCTTGGATCTGAAACTTCCATAAATAATCTAACTCTTTCTTTCCATATGCCAAAAATTTCTTTCCTGCATATGGGTAACTTCATGGAACCAAACTCCTTATGATTCTCTATGGAACCCATTTTGCCCAATAGATTTCTGCCTTAGAGATCAACGCAGACTGTTAGGTCTATTCTTTGAGGAACCTCGCTTTGATACCACTTGAAAGAATTGGTTTTAAGATGTTCTAAACACCTAGAGGGGGGTGAATAGGTTCAATTCTTTTTCTTACTTAGGCAGATAATTCTATCTAGTTTAGTAATGTATTCAGCAGAACATCCAACACAGCATTCACATACATATCATTCACAGATTGCACACAAATTTTATAGTGGTTCCCCAAATGATGGGTACATCCACTTTCCCCCATCGCCTATCTAGCAGTGTACTAGATTCGGCCCAAATTCCTTCCTTTTTCTCAGATCCGCAGATCTTACAGCTCAGAACCAAGAATGGTTCCTACAACTCAGAGTGAATCCACACTCCTACAACTCAAGCACAAGCCCTACCTCAGCCTCTTCCACAGGCCCTACAACTCAGAGTGACACCCACTCCTACAACTCAGGCAACAACCCTACCTCAGCCTCTATCCCAGGCCTATAACTCAGGGAACAGATTCCCCTACCTCAGGCACACAGCCCTACCTCAGCCTTTATAATTTAGGCTTACAACTCAGAGATTTAAATCTCCTACACTCAGATCTAGTATAGATCCTACATAATTATTGATGAAAAGTTGTTGATATCTTCAACCAGATGGAGAGAGAATTGGTTGAAGGCTTCTTGATCAGTTCTTGATAGAACTGGCTTCTTAAGGATCAACCTAACTTAGCTTTCTTCAAAGATTCTTGAATCTGAACGCAGTAGGGTTGATCTTCTTGATGCTGGAGTAGATCTTGTTAAATTTTCTCAACGTGGTCAGCAAGATAGCCCAAACGCCAAATTAATATCTTCGGAACTACCCAGTTCTCACGTTGAACCAGCGAAAAACCAAGGAACAAAGGTAAATCCCAACAAACAATGGAAGCACAAGCAGGTCTTTTATTCATTCACTTCTTTACAACACGAGGCATACATAGCGAGACATGATTTCGCTAGTATAACAGCTGTAAACAGAAAGCACCAAAAAACAAGCCAGGCGGACAGCACCGGAGTCTGCCGAGACCGCTGAGGTCGCCGAGGTCGCCCGAACTTACGCTGCAATCCGCCGAATAGCCACGGAGTCCGCCGAAGCCGCGAGGCCGCGCGGACACACCGTTATTCGTCTCCTGCTGAAGCTGAACTGAGGAACACCCCCTACCCGCCTGAAGCCGGCGGACAGGTTATTGAAGCTGGCAAAGATGAATCAGAACTGACAAGCCGCAGAGCGACCTCCTACTGAATCCGCAGAGACCACACACTTCCAAGTACTTGACCAAAGTCACAGCCAAACTCCTGGCTCCTTGAAGCTACCCGCGTGACCTGCACACAGCAAACGTCAGCACTGAAACAATCCGCGCGGACAGACAAACTGAGACCGCAGCTCCTTGCCCAACCCAACTTACTGTTCACTCAAGTTACTGTAGACCTGCCAGGGGGGTCCTATTTGTAGGCGAGGTGAGGAGTGTGGTCACCTCCCTAGAGATAGAGACACCAACCCAGCCCGCGCGATAGCAAAACACCGTCCGCCGAGCCGCAAGGACTTAGCCGGATATCAAGGAAAACCGCCAGGAGCAAGACAACATTGGCGAACCCTCTCCAGTCCGCCCAAGCTATGCGGACAAGGTATCAGCCCACAAAGCTCCAATCACTGCAGGACAACAATCCCCCTTTAATGGTAGTCCGCCCAAACCCGAGGCAGTCCGCAAGACTCACAACTCAATCCGCCACAAGTCCACGACCAAAGGCAAATAGGAAGTCCGCCCGGTCACAACGGACTTGGCGGATACAGCGGACACCATGGTCATGGCACAAAGTGTGACCAAGTCCAAAACCATCAAAGGCCAATGCGAGCATGGCGGACTTAAACTCCCGTCCGCCAAACAACAAGCACACAGACTGCCAGCAGTCCGCAAGCTCCTCGCACTCCTGTCCAACGCAATAACCATCCCCGGACTCCAAAACCAGTCCGCCAAAGACCTCTACAGCAAAGCACCTGCTGTACCACCAGAGCTCGACAAGGCCTCAGCCAAGCTCTAAGCTCAGTCCGCAACAGCCCACACCGCAGACACATCAGTCCGCAAGCTTCCCGCGGACACAAGCCAAACCGCCTATCTGCACAAGCTTGCACCATGGCCACTGAGCAATGCACCAGTCCGCAAGCCTCTATCCGCTCAGGCCGCTCCTTGGTAAAACCACAGCCAATGCCTTAACCGCAGATACTAGGCCGCATAGTACGTGGACTCCATGAAAACAACCCGCTCAGAAGACAGCCGGCTTTTCACTAGACCATCCACCAGGCCGCACATCACAGTCCGCCCAGTCCGCCTAGTCCGCCAAAGTTGTCCGCCCAGGCCGCCCGGCCTGTCCCGTCAACCACTTTCACTTCACAAAATTCAACAGATCTTCAATCTTCCTCCTTCAGATATTAATCTGAACTCTTCAGGCAAACTGTTCAGGATCTTCCTTCACTGGATGAGATCTTATCACCTTCTTGTTTTTCTCTCACTACAATCTGTTGACTGTTTTTTCTCTTCTTCTGGATTCTCAATCCTTTAGAGATAATAATAGATCAACTATCTGTTATCTATTGTTGTTCTTCTTATTGTTATCTCTGTTGTCTGATTGTTGAGAGAGATCATCTATTTATAGGCTTCATCCATGGTAACCGGTTGTTCCGGTTTCAAACAGTCTTCTGACACCTCTGAAGGTGAGACAATAATATCAGTAATGACAGCTGTCAAGTCTTCACTTGTATTACTTCAGCCTTCAATTAACTTTGACTCAGCAGCAAGAAAATGTCGACTGAATTCTACATATGTGTCGACACACATAGTCCATGTGTCGATACAAGTCTTATTATTGTCGAAACAGCTTCTGTGGAATGTGTCGACACAAGTTCTGTGTGTCAACACAAACACTCCTTGTCTTGACAAAGTTGGTGTCGACAGAATTCTGGTGTTGTGTCGATATAAGTTCTGTGAGTCAACACAGTCATTTTCGACAGAATTCTGGAATGTATCGACAGCTTCTCTGTGTGTCGACACAGCTCCTGATAATGTCGACACAAGTCTGGCCCTTAATGTCAACACAGTATTGTCGACAGATTTTTTGTGTGTCGACACAAATTCTGGATGTCGATACAATCTGGCCCTTGGTGTCGACACATTGTTGTCGATAGATTTTCTTTGTGTCGACACAAATTCTGGATGTCGACACAATCTGGCTCTTGGTGTCGACACAACCATTCCCAGGTGTCGACACTTGTACTTAGAAAATTTTCCTTTCCATTTTCTTAACCTGCACATGATAACTCAAAATAACATCAAATACAACTTGATGCATATCATTGAGTTAGCTGAGGCTTCTCCAAATCTGGTACACATTTTCCAATGTACCCAACAGGCTCTTCCCCTAAGACCTGGGTTGGGGTGCAGCCCCTTGGAACCCCCCAAAAATGCATGTGATTTCATTATGATATCTTTGTTTCACCTTAACAGTAACCGTCCTTCTTGTTAGTTTGTGAAACCAAGTGTGTTAGATTTTAAATCTCATGTACACAGACGAGCTTGTCTATTGTATAACTGGAGTTGGTGTTAATCATGTCCAATACATGTAAATATGAAGATTTAGAAGGGTTCTAAATGTTCAGATTTAACCCAATTCGTAAAGTATTGATGATTTTTTTGTGCACATCTGAGATTTATTTGTATTGTAAGTGTTGTAAGTATTTTTGTGAATATGCACATTGGTTAATTGTTAACCATGATTAAGTGTTAGTCAATTATCTTGAAATCCCTTATGGAATATTAAGAATTCAGATGCCTTCTGATGGATGACACTCTTCCTGCCTCGATCAATGAAGTGTTGACTTGCCAAAGCAAGGTGCATTAATCTAACTTGGTAATGGTGCGAGCGGATAATTGTGATATCCCAATGTCGACATTTAGTCAAACTTAACTGGGTGTCAACAAAAGTTGAGTGATCAGAGGCATAGGGTTGACACGTAGAATATGATGGATGCGAATAAAGAGTTATTCACCTTATGCAATCAGCAAGCATTACCTACCTAAATAGCTACATTGTGAGAGAAAAGCCAAAGCTAACTCATGGTGTTCGTGGAATACGGATCTTGTCCACTTAGAGAGTAGCTCGCATAAACTCTCTGAATCTATATCGATGGTTATCAATTTGATTAAAATAGTTAGTGTAATTTTAAATAAGTCCTAATTAAAATAAAAATGTATTTTGAAATGTAGTACTAGGTTTTATTTGCATAAATTCTTGTAAAATTTCATGGCAAGTGGATCTCACTCCACCCTATCCCTTAGAGCTATCATTGAGAAGGATAAACTAATCGAGACAAATTATCTAGATTGGTACAGAAATCTGAGAATTATTCTCAGGCAAGAGTGTAAGCTCTATGTTTTGGAAGAAGATTCCCCTAAAGAGCCAATTGGGAATGTGTCCCGAGCAGATTAACATGTTTATAAGAAGTACTAAGACGACTCCTTGGACATCAAATGCCTCATGCTCGTCACCATGAATTATGAGCTTCAGAAGCAACATGAGAACATGAGTTGTGAGATGATTGATGAGCACCTAAAGAAAATGTTTTAAGGTCAAGCTCTCCAAGAGAGATTTGACATCACCAAGGGGTTGTTTCATTGTAATATGGGAGCTCGAGATCTAGTAGGGACTCACATACTCAAAATGATTGGGTATATAGAGAACCTTGAAAGACTAGGTTTTCCTCTGGGCCAATAGTTGGCTATAGACCTGATCCTGCAATCATTGTCAGACAGTTACGAGTAGTTTGTCTTGAATTACAATATTAATGAAATTAACAAGACACTTCCCAAGATCCTAGGCATGTTAAGAACTGTCGAGATCAACATGAAGAAGGCTAAACCTGCTAGCCCCATGCTAATGGTGTATAAAGGCAAGGGCAAGGCCAAGGGTTTCAAGAAGACTAAGGTTGGAGCTAAGTCATCTCTTGAGCCCAAGTCTTCAGCACTGAAGAAAGGCTTGGTGAAGGAAGGGAAATGCGACCACTGTGGCAAGGGTTGTCATTAGAGGTGGAACTGTCCTTCTTATATTAATGCTCTATAAAAAATGAATGAAGGTATGACTTCCACTTCAAATAATGTTTATTAGGCAAGATGACAAGAGACCCTTTCACTGGTTTTAATGAAAGGACTGATGATCTCTTGGGTATAATACATAGTGATGTATGTGGACCCATGAGTTCTATGGCTAGAGGCGGGTACTTCAATTTTGTTACATTTACTAATGATTTCAGTAGATATGGATATGCGTATCTTATGAAGTGCAATATGAAACCTTCAAAAAGTCAAAGAGTTTAAGAATGAAATAGAGAACCAACTAGGTAAGAGGGTTAAAGTACTCTAATCTGGTCGAAGTGGCGAATACCTAAGTCATGAGTTTCGTGATCATCTAAAAGAGTATGGTATTATATTACAATCACTCCACCCAGAACGACACAACATAATGATGTGTCTGAGCATAGGAATCGTACTCTATTAGACACGGTACGGTCGATGATGAGTCATGCAGATTTGTCTGTTTCCTTTTGGGGATTTTCTCTAGAGACTGCTGTCTTTACACTAAATCGTGCTCCAATTAAAATAGTTCTAAAGACACCATATGAAATATTGACTGAGAAGTGTACTAGTATGTCTTATTTAAGAAAAAAAAAGTGAGACGTCAAAATCCTAACAAGATGGAACCCAAGTCAGATAAATGTTATCTTGTGGGGTATCCTAAGACAACTAAAGGGTACTACTTGTACTTAGCGTATGAGGGCAAGGGGTTTGTCGAGAGGACTGGTGTCTTTTTGGAGAACGAGTTCTTATCTAGAAAGACTACAATGGTTGAACTTAAAGAAGTTCAAGAACCATAGACTGTGAATGAACCAGAATTTAAATATGAGAAAGGTCTACAAAATGTTATAGTTAGAGAAACTTCTCAAGAAACAGAAGTCTCACGTAGATCTAGTATACAAAGGTTTGAGCCTGAGATATATAGATTTCTCGTGTCTCAATAAGTAATGTGGTGTGTTTGGAATATTGTCCTCAATGTTCCCTATATTTTATTTGAAGAGGCATCACTATCAACACTAAAAGCACAGTTGTATTTGTTGTTGTTTAAGCTCATCATATGCAGAATATTCCTTGGAACAAGGTTAACAAGTTATATAAGTGATGGTGATAGGTGGTCACAAGGTTGGCAAGTGGAGAAACAGAAAATCTAAATCCACATATGTTGAGTGAGGATAGCTCAATCAATGCCAGATGCAAAGAAATGTGGTTAAGTCCACAAGCATTGTGTGAAGCAAGCTCACTCAACATGAGATGCAAAGAAGTATGGTTAAGTCCGCAGGCATTGAGTGAAGCAAGCTCAATCAATGCCAGATGCAAAGAGATGTAGTTAAGTCCACAAGAATTGAGTGAGGATAGCTCACTCAATGCCATATGCAAAGAAATGTTGTTAAGTCCACATGCGTTGGGTAAGGCAATCTCACTCAATGTCAGATACGAAGGAAGGATATTTGCAATGAAGAAAAGTGGCTAAGTCCACAGTCATTGAGTGAAGCCACTTCACTCAATGCCATACAACAAAAAGCATCGAGTAAAGATATGGACAGTTGAAGCCCTGCAGACTGCAAATCAATTCTGCGGCTAAGTCGGCAGGCATTGAGTGAAAGCAGTTCACTCAATGCCATTTAATAAGAAGCATCATGTGTTGTCAAAGCTTTTGTATTAGCTAGCAAAAACTCAACCAAGTCCAGAAGCGTTGTGTGAAGATAACTCACTCGACGCCTAGAGGGGAATACATCGTGTAATGAAGGTTCACACTACGCCTAAGCAGTTAAGACTACAAAATTCTAGGTGGCATTGAGTCAAGCTTACTCACTCAATGCCTAGTGACAAAAAATTGTCGAAGTACTTTGGCATTGAGTGATGAAGGCTCACTCAACGCCTACTAGTACATAAATATTGGCTAAGTCCAAGAGCGTTGAGTGAAGCTTATTCACTCAACGCTCTCAACGCCTGAGTAAGACAAAAATCTGTCCAAGTGTTTTGGCGTTGAGTAAAGCTTATTCACTAAATGTCTATACTAAAGTATTTGAATTTGACTAAGTCCATGAATGATAACGTCAACAAAAGTCAATAAAGTCAACAAAATTCAAAATGTGGTGGGACGGCTACGGTGCATGACAAATAGTGTTGCAGGCATACTATACGACTTTTAGCTATTAAAGCAAAGTTGCAGTTGTCAATTTCAGTGGGGCCTACTGATCAAAATAGTTGTTGATTGGCGGAATAGAAAAGGTAGAGATAAGATCAAAGAAATTAGCTTTTAGAAATCATGCTGGACTTCATCTTCTTCCTCGGCCATTGTTGCAGAGCTTGAAGAAACAAGTTCAGATCATCTTATCTGAAAGTTCTAAAAGATAGTTGGTGCCATTTTCACTTGCACCAACAAGATCTGAGGAAATCTCTGAAGAAGATGAAGCAGCAAGATCTAACCCTAGCTGAAGCTGATTTGAAAGACGATCCAAGTTGTTGTAGTTATCTTCACAAGCTACAACATGTTCAGAAGAAATTTCTGAGGTAAAAGAAGGAGAAGCAAGGTTTACCCTTGTTGTAGTACCTGGAAGAAAACAAGAGTTAGTTGTTAACATCCTCACCATCAACAACAAGTACAAGGGCATCTCTCTGTGAAAGAAGTAGTAGAAAGGGCTAACCCTAACTGCAGTTACTTCATAGTTCCAACAAGTAATTTTCTGAAGAACTTTTTCTGGAAGATGCGAAGTAGAAGTCAACATTGAGTTTGCTTAGGAAAGAAGGAAGAAGAACCTGCTCTCAAGTGGTCTGTGATTTATAGATAGTTTGTTATTTGAAGCTACAAGATACATCTTGTCTTCAACAACAAGATCAGAAAGTTCACTTTCTAAGGAAGAAGAAGAAAAGTTAGATCTGAGTTTATCTCAGCCAAGAAGCAGCAAAGGGCCAACCCTAACTATAGTACTTCCAACACAAGCCAAGTCAACCTGAAGATCAGTTACTTATTGCTGTGAAGAAGGTAGGGCTGAGTTTGTCTCAGCTTAGGAAGGCAGGCTCAGAGAACATATTCTCTGGAGTCAAATCACCAACAACCAAACACTCTCTCTGTAGGATCCAATCTTGGATCTAAGTTGTAGGGCCTTTACGCTTGAGATTGTAGGATCCCTATTGTGGATCTGAGGTAGGGCTTTGCCCTGATTGTAGGATCTGTTGGTTCCCTAGTTTATTTGGGCTAGGTTCACTGACTTAGGATGTGACCCATCATGTATAGCTAGGGTCAAGTTTTTGTCCTAGAGTCTAGGCCAAGTCCATAGGTTCAACTTCAGATGGACCAGCTATCAACAAGACCTTCAGAGACTCCAGACTTAGAGGATTTCAAGACTAAGTTAAGTGAGTTCGACGTTCGTCGAACTCAGCTCGACGAAAGGAGTTCTGCGCTCGATGATCGTGAGACAATTCTTAGTGTTGAGCTCGACGATCTTAGTTCTCTGTTCGCCAAACTCTCAGTTTCTACATCAAGCTAAAGGCAGGACAACTTCAGAATTTTTCTAAGTCCATCTTCAAGCTTCGGTCGACGAATTAGATTCTGATCTCGACGAACTTGGACCTCAAGTTCTAAGATTCTCAGGTCGACGAATGTAGTACTCTACTCGACGATTTCTGAACTCAGAGTATTTGTGTCGACACTTAGGGCATGTGTCGACACCAGACAATTTGGGTCGACACCAGGATTTCAGTCAACACAAATTTATGTCGACACCAGAAGATTTGAGTCAACACCAAGTTCAATCAGTCGACACCATCTTATGTCGACACTGAATATCAGCAGATGCAGATTATTTTGACTAAGTCCAGAACTGTTATCTGCTCGACGAATTTGATTCTCAGCTCGACGAATGAAGATTGTCTGTTCGACTAATGAAGATTGTCTGGTCGACGAACTCTCTCCAGCTCAGCTCGACGAACTCAAGCTCAGCTCGACGAACTCAAACTCAGCTCGACTAAATGTGTTCTTTGTTTGACGACTCCAGACTAGGTCTTCTTCCAATTTCCCGTCCCGTTTCTTGGCGATGATTCCGGAGTTATTAATGCCAGATCTTCTTGGAATGTTACCGTTGGAACGCACATTAATCTTGGACTATTACATGTCGTTTTTCCATGTGACAGTTAGGGAAATCATTGATTGTCACTTTCTTCCAAAGCCGACTGCAATTACTGCTCAATATTCGAATTTTGAATGCTCTCAGTCAGTCAAAAAGAGATAGAGAAGAAAAGAAAGGTACAATACAGTCAGTCATACAGTCACACAAAAAACAACAAGCAATACAGTGATACAGACAGACAATCAGACAGACACTCAGATTGCACAGAAGAACAATCTCTCAGAAATCAAAAGTTCTACTGCAATCAGCCTGACCAGAGAACATCTTCATCAAGAAGAATAAAAACAACCAATCACTATCAAGAGTCTTCTTCTTCCAATTCACAGGACAACTTCAAAGGACAACAATTATTCAATCTGTCAAAGGAGTTCCTGAAACAATTTTTGGTCCAGGCATTCTAGGTCTTTGAAGACCTACCACCCTGAAGCAGTGCTCCAACATTCCTAATTAATTCAAGATCTCAGGGGGAGAAAAATCTGCTACAATCAATCCACAAGTCTTCTCAGTTGATATTGAGAATGAGAAGACCCCATCACCTTATTTCCAATTCCTGTACAGGGTCTTAATTCCTTTCAAAATTATTCTGGTTGCAAGTCTCCTTCCAAAATACTTGAGGTTTTGGTTTTTGAGCACCTGAAAAAAAGCTCATTGGTGTCAGGCACCTGATCAAAAACCTGAGTGGATTACTACCAGGGTGATAGAAGAGTGGATGTACCCAGGTTGGGGAACCACTATAAAATTTCTTGTGTCGTCTGGTTGCCCTTTTCTTTGTGTTTTGGTTGTGCTCTGTGATTGCTTAGTTTTCTGTGCTTAGTTTTATTTACTTACTGACTTATTCACTTAGGAATACAACAAAAGTTGTAAAAAGTTTTTAGTGAGCACTATACTCTATTCACCCCCCCTCTAGAGTATTTCAGATCTAACCTGCACTTTCAATTGTTATCAGAGCGAGGTTGGTTAAAATACCACACCTTATTGGTTGTACAGGCTAACACCTGAACAACAAAGATCCCTCTTGTTAGATCTGTCTGTTTATTTTTGTTATTAGATTTATTTCTTCACAGAAATGGCCCAAAACAAAGACTATGCAAGCATCAGACCTCCAGTGTGCAATCTTAACAAGTTTGCCATCTGGAAAGGCAAGAATCAGGTTATACATGAATTCTATTGATGAGGATATCTTTTTTGTTATCTTGACAGGAGTACGTCCAGCACCTGCAGCTTCTACCAGCACTTCAAACAACATGACTGCAGTGCCCCCTCCAGAAAACAATGATGCCTACAAAAAAGCCAAGATGGCAGATGCTAAGGCAATGAATATCCTAGCTCAGACTATATCAGATGAAATATTCCAGAAGGTGCCTGAGTGCACCTCAGCCAAGGCCATTTGGGATTCCCTCAACCAAATGGTAGCTGGCTCAGCAGATGAGAGAAAAGACAGGAGATCCAGTCTCATTTCCCTGTATGAAAACTTCAAAAAGGATGAGACAGAATCAGTGGCTGACATGTACAGTAGACTGAGTTCAATCATCAATGAGCTCAAAACATTGGACAAGGACATCACCTTGACAGAGGTGAATGACAAGATATTGATGTGCTTCCCAAGCTCTTGGGATTCTAAAATATGGGCAATCAAAGAAGCCATAAGCATCAATGAGATATCAACTGAGTCTCTGCTAGGCAAATTGAAATCCTATGAGCAGCTGATCAAATCAAGAGAAGCAGCAGAACAGAAGGCAACAACTCTAGTTAGAAAGGAGCACAACATAGCCTTCAAAGCATCAGAGGAAAGTGAGACATCAACTTCAAATGAAGAAATCATGAGCCTCTTTGCAAAAAGGTTCTACAAGATGGCAAGGAAGGACTTCAGAAGGAAGTCATCTAGACAGGATGACAAGCCTAAGTATGACAAGACACCAACCAAGGAGGCTGTGTGCTTTGGTTGCAGAAAGCCTGGACACTACATCTCAGAATGTCCAGAAAACCATAAGAAGGACAAGAGCAAAGAAAAGGACTCCAGTAGAAGACATAGCAGCAGACCCTCCTCCAACAAATATAAAAAGAAAGACAAGGGATTTGTTGCTGAGACTTGTAGTGACACTGAAGAAGAAACATCTTCCTCCAGTTCAAGTGAAGAAGAGAAAGAAGCTAGATCCAAGGAGGTTTGCCTAATGGCAATTGATGCCTCCAAGAGCTGTTCTGGATCAGAAGAAGAA
Source organism: Platanthera guangdongensis (assembly GCA_039583875.1). NCBI lineage: Eukaryota > Viridiplantae > Streptophyta > Magnoliopsida > Asparagales > Orchidaceae > Platanthera > Platanthera guangdongensis. Next base: position 98,328,125 of record CM077158.1, on the reverse strand, counting down.
TCAGAAGAAGAAGCAGCCTCAGACTCAGAGGCAGATCAGGTTCATTCTAATTTTGATTTTAATTCTGATTCATTCAAAATTGATTTCAAAGCCATGTGTTTAGATTTAATTAGCTCAGAAAAAGAAATAAAAACTCTTAGAGAAAGATTAGGAAGTCTTGAATCTGTAAATTCAGAAAACATTAAATTAACAGATCAAATAACCTTAGCTAATGAATAAATAATTATACTAAAATATGAATTATGTGAGGCCAAACAACTTGAGCAATCTCTCAATGGGAGAAGTATCAAGCTGATGGACATTACAAGCATAGTGAATGCCATATTAAATGTCAAGCTGGGCTTGGGTGGTTCATCAAGTTTACCCCCAATAATTAAGAAAAACATTCTTTCAACCCCCATTAAGTTTATTTCTGCAAAGGGAAAAGAAAAATTAATAGACAAACCATTTTCTGTAAACAATCCAAAACCTATAGACAAGGGAAACAAAAATCTGAAAACAACAAATAAAAACAAAGTTCAGAAGGATTCGTCGAACTCAGATCGACGAAATGTGGCCAGTTCGTCGAACCCAGATCGACAAATGCTGAACGCAAACTTTAGTTATAACAACTCGTCTAACTACGATTGACGAACTGTGTATGGTTCGTCGAGCAGAGGTCGACGAACTTGGGGCACAGAAAATGACTACTGTCATTCTCTGAGCAGAGATCGATGATCTCATCCCTGTTCGTCGAACTCTGGTCGACGAACTTACAACAATTCGTCGAACCCAGAAAGACCAAACTTAAACCATTTCTCTTACAGAAAATTTAAACCAACTAATAAGGAATTTAATCCAGTAGCTGATTGGGTAATTCCACCTAGGAGATATCACCCCTTAGGTTATAAATCTCAACCTACTTTATCAGTTATTTCCAGCTTTACTTTTCAATAAAATAAAGGACCCAAGGTAACCTGGGTTAAGAACAATTGAATTTTGTTTTTCTTTGCAGGTACAAGTGAAGAGCTGTCCAAGGGTGAGTCAAACATGGTACTTGGACAGTGGTTGCTCGAAGCACATGACAGGCAGCAAGGGCAATCTATCCAATTACAAGCCCAAGCTAGGACCAAAGGTGATATTTGGAGATTCCAACAGTGGTCAATCAGAAAGATATGGGACAGTGAAGATTGGATCAGTGACCTTCAAGAAAGTAACATATGTAAGAGGACTTAAACATAACCTTATATCCATAAGTCAATTATGTGATGAAGGTTATCAGGTACATTTCAACTCTACTTCCTGTTCTATTATTGATAGTAAAAATAAAACTGTTTTAATTGGACTTAGATAAGGTAACATATATCTAGTAGATTTTATTTCTGCCACAACTGATATCTGCTTACTGATTGTTACTAGTAATCAAAATGAGTTATGGCATAAAAGGTTATGCCATGTAAACCTTAAGAATATATCTAGGTTATCTAAAGACAACCTTGTTAGAGGTTTACCTTCTGGCCCATACAAGAAGGAAAGCCTATGCAGGGCTTGTCAGTTAGTCAAGCAAACCAAAACTAGCTTTAAATCCATTAATAAAAGTGATTCACCTAGGATATTGTATCTGCTTTATATGGATCTATTTGGACCCATTGCAGTACAAAGCATAGGAGAGAAGTCTTATACCTTAGTGATTGTTGATGACTTCTCTAGATTCAGTTGGGTATCCTTTCTAAGAACTAAGTCAGATACATTCATGGTTCTTACAAATTTTCTCAGGACCATACAGATTGAGTTCTCTACTCATGTTGTATTGATCAGAAGTGATCATGGCACAGAGTTTGAGTCTCTTCTTATGCATGAGTTCTGTGAGAAGGAAGGTATCATGCAGTGCTTCTCATCTCCTAGAACTCTCCAACAAAATGGGGTTGCTGAAAGGAAAAATAGGACACTCGTTGAATCTGTAGGCACATTATTGGCAGATGCTTACATGCCTCTATCCTTTTGGGCAGAAGCTGTAAATACTGCCAACTATGTCCTGAACACATGTCTTATACATAAACTAAAAAATAAGACCCCCTATGAATTACTTAAAGGGAAGAAACCTAAAATCACATACTTTAAAGTTTTTTATTGTATTTGTTACATTCACACTAACAATAAAAGATACATTAGAAAGTTTGAGGCTAAGGCTGAAGAAGGGATTTTTCTAGGATATTCCCAAGCAAGCAAGGCCTATAGGGTTTTTAATAAATCATCCCTTAAAATTGAAGAGTCTGTTCAGGTATCTTTTGATGAAGCTAACATGTCTTATAAGGAGAAAGTGATTTCTACTAATAGCCTTTTGCAGGTTCCGCAACTGTGTGAGTCTATGGATGGACTAAACCTTACCCAAGAGGTATCAACCCATCCTACTCCACAGGTTGCTGAAGATAGTGAAGAAGAAATTCAAGAGGATGTGGCTGAGCTTCCCTCAATAGCTAGTACCATTCCTCAAGAGGAATTAATTACAGAAGTTGTTGCTCAACCAACTCCACCAACTGATCTTGTCACACTTAGAGATCACCCTAGATGTCAAGTGATTGGAGACATTTCAGTAGGTGTACAGACAAGGCATCAACTCAATCAAGACTTGATGCATGCCTGTTTTCTCTCTCAAATTAAACCTCTCACCATCCATGAAGCAGAGCAAGATCCCCACTGGATCATTGCAATGTAAGAGGAACTAAATTAGTTTGAGAGATGCAGAGTTTGGGATTTAGTTCCAAGACCCCATAACTACCTAGTTATTGGAACCAAATGGGTCTACAGGAACAAGTTGGATGCTCAAGGCAATATAGTGAGGAACAAGGCTAGGCTTGTTGCTCAAGGCTACAGGCAAGAGGAAGGAATTGATTATGACCAAACCTTTGCCCCTGTTGCAAGGTTAGAAGCCATAGGAATATTCCTTGCCTATGCAGCTCACAAGAGATTCAAAGTGTTCCAAATGGATTTCAAGAGTGCATTCTTGAATGGAGTACTTCAAGAAGAGGTTTATGTAGAACAACCTCCAGGTTTTATCTCTCCAACTCAACCCACTTTTGTATTTAAATTGCATAAAGCTCTCTATGGTTTAAAGCAAGCTCCAAGAGCTTGGTATGAGACCTTAGCAAGCTTTCTTTTAGAGCATAAATTTATAAGAGGAACCATAGATAAAACTCTTTTCACTAGACATCATAAGGACCAAATATTGTTAGTATAAATATATGTGGATGATAATATTTTTGGGTCTACTGATCCCAAATTATGCAAGAGGTTTGCTGACCTCATGCATTCTAAATTTGAGATGAGTAACATGGGTGGGCTTTCCTACTTCCTTGGTCTCCAAGTGAAGCAGCTCCATGATGGTATCTTCCTCTCCCAAGCTAAGTATGCTAAAGAGCTTATTAAGAAGTTTGGGATGAGTGTTGCTTTAGGAATGAAAACCCCTATGACTACAAATGTTGTTGTGGATTCTGATATAGTAGGGAAACCTGTAGATCAGAAGCATTATAGGGCAATTGTTGGATCCCTATTATACCTAACAGCTAGCAAACCTGATATATTGTTTGTCACATGCCTTTGTGCTAGGTTCCAAGTGAACCCTAATGAATCTCACCTTATTTTCCTAAAAAGAATTTTGAGATATATAAAGAGTTGTCCTAATCTAGAACTCTGGTATCCTGTAGAGTCAGAATTTGAGTTAACTGGATACTCAGATGCTGACTATGCTGGATGCAGAGTGGACAAGAAAAGTACCTTTGGAACTTACTAGTTCCTGGGTATGAGACTTGTCTCCTGGTTTTGCAAAAAGCCAACATCTGTGTCTACCTCAACTGCAAAAGCAGAATACATGGCTGCTGACAGCTTCTGTTCACATATGTTATGGATATAAAATCAACTCCTAGACTATGGTGTCAACTTAAATAATTCTACATTATTTTGTGATAACACTAGTGCTATTGCGATAGCACAGAATCCAGTTCATCATTCTAGGACTAAACATATTGAAATAAGACATCATTTCATTAGAGATAATGTAGACAAAAAGAATATTAACTTAATCCATATTCCTACTGATCTACAAAGAGCAGACATTTTCACCAAGCCCTTGGATGAGAAAACTCATCTGTTCTTTATAAATCAACTGGGAATGATTAATGGAGAAGAGTTAACTTAGTTTCTGTCTGCATTCGATGAATTTTCTAGAGTTTGTTGAACGGAGTTCGACGAATTAGGGAAAGTTTGAGAGATTCTCGTCGACCGGAGATCGACGAATTCTCTATGTGTGGAAACAATTTTCGTCGACCGGAGATCAACGAACTTTGCTTCAGAATATATTTCGTCGAACGGAGTTCGACGAACTATTTTCGATTCTTCTGGATGAGATCGACGAATTATCTGTCTATAATTTATTTCATCGAGCTCAGGTCGAAGAATTTCTCTTTTTCATGGTACGGAGATTGTCGATTCATATTCTGAAAATCTTATATCTAGGTTTTCTTCGACCTCTGTCCCGCGCTTTCAGTTCTTTTGCTCTTGATCGCCATTTTTCTCTGTGATTTTCTTGCAGGTCATCAATGGCGATTCCAGCAAGCACCCTCGCTGCAATGAAGTTTGATACTGGTTTCGAAATGGACTTCGATTCGTTTCAACATTCTGACCCCATCTTTCTTTATATCTTGGAATTGCTAGAAGAACTGAATCTAAAGGACTTTATGTCCCGGAGAATTAAACTACATGCGACAGCAATCAGAGAATGGGTGTATACATCTACTGTTTCTGTGGAAGATTTTCTGACCGAAACTATCGGGAGTACTGCTGTTTCATTATCTCCCGCAATTCTTTCTGAGATTTTTGGATTAGTAAATGGAGAAGATAACATGGAAATGGACTCTGAAGAGTTTGGTGACATGCTGAAGTTAATGGGTTTTTCAGGAAGCAACCCTAATAAGCTGTTGAAGAAGCAACTGTCCGCTGCCTACCAGTTTCTGGCGGACATTGTAGGGAAAGTGCTGATGGGAAAGCACTCAGCGCACGATTACATAACCCGCTACCAATTCCTGGTTATGTGCGCCGTGGTGAACAAGAGACAGGTCAACTGTGGCACAATTTTCTTTGAGTTGATAAAGAAAAAGAATAGCAAGAAGGAAGTCTGCTTCGGCAGAATTTTGGGAATTTTTCTTTCAGAGAAGGCTGGTGAACTCATGGTCTCCCCGACCATCTTCATCAATGCCAGCAAGCGCCTCACATGCGCTCTGTTTGGCAGATGGGAGAGGACTATCTCCAAGCCCTCAAAGGCTTCCTCCTCTTCCATCCAAACTTCTGAGAGCACCAGGGCTGTAAAGGCCACTCCCCTCCCTGCTGAAGAGGTCATTCCATCTCCACAACCTCCTCCAGCAACTCATCTTCCATCATCAACCTCTCTTCAAATTCCTCCAACTTCCCCCACTCATGTTTCTTCATCACCACAACATACCTCTATGCCTACTCCACCTCCATCTCCACCTCTGGACATCACCAATATTCCAACACCTCCACCTTCCCCTCATGAGACACATATCCCTACACCTCCTCAGTCTCCTCTTCCCCATCATTTGTCATCCATTCCATCTTACAACATACCCACAGATGTTGTCATGCCAGATGCCCCCATTACATCTTCATCTCCATCCACTCATCACACTCAAGTTATTCCATCCTCTTCCCCTTCCCCATTTGATCCATCTACCATCATATCCTTGCTCACTCCCCTCATCAAATCTCTCATCCAAGAGGCCATTACACCTCTTGTGACCTCCAATTCATTATCTGCCCAGATTTCTGCCCTATCTGTTGTCCCCTCTTCTTTTAGGGGCCTGGCTCCATGTCTTCCTGAACCCAGGCATATGGAGATGCTCTATGAAGAAGCAGCAGCAGATGCAGCAGCAGCAGCAGATACAGTAGCATCCCCCTCTACAACAGCAATTTCAGATACAGATACAGATAGTTTGCCAGATTTTGATTCTGAGATGATTGAATTAATTCAGTTTATGGATACTGACCTTGATTTAGATGAGTCAGTTGAGCAAATAAAACCTGTTGGTGATTTCTATTTAAATCCCACAGTAAATTTGTTTGTTTTATTAAGAAGTTTTGATACAGCTTTTATGCAGTTTCTTCTAGCTGATTTTACTAAGCCAAGTGTGGCTATTGTACCCTATACCTCCCCAATAAGTCCACCAGTTGCTAAGCAACTCTGTGACAGTTTTGCTCCTCCAGTTGTTACTCCATCATCTTGATTCTTTTCAGAAGATATTTCAGCCCCAGTCTTTGTTATGGATGACTCACCAATGCCTGATTTGGATGAGCTAATACTGGCTGACATTGAGGAGGAAAACAAGGCAGCAGCTGAAAGCTCTGTCCCCATTGTTTCTGATTCCTTTACAATCTCCTCCTCTTCTGTTGCTGATATTCCAGTTCTTGAACCTTCTGCCCCTCCTCCAGAAAAAGTTATTATTTCTGATAAATCTTTGAAAGCTTTGGATGCTCTTTATGACATCCCTCAAGGTTCTGATTCTGAAGAAGAAGATGATGATGATGACTCAAATGAAGATGCTGACAAAGAAAAGGAATGCTCCACCTCCTCCAGCTCCAAAGCCAAATCCCACTGCTGAAACACCTTACTATATTCTGCACAATGTCACTCCATACAAGGTAATGCCTGCATGGATGTGGTTATCCAAAAACCAGCAGAAGGAAAGAAAGAGAAGCAGGAGATATTCCCCTCCTCTAGTGCACAGATTCAGGAAGGATCCTCCTCCTCCTCCAGCAGCTGGTGCCTCTGGCTCCTGTAGCTCTCAGAGATCTGCCCCCATGCAAACATATCAGAGACAGTCAGGGAGATCATCTGGAAGCAGCCAGCAGAGGCAGCCATCCTCAGGAAGTCAAAGTCAACAGAATCAGCAGCAGCAGTAACAAACCTCTGAAGTTCAAAAAGCTGAAAGTCCAAAAAGGCCATACTCTCCTCCAATCCCATTTGAAGATCCTGAAACTGCTAATACTGCAAAAATGGCCAGATTCCAGGAGTTAATTGGACTATCCTTGATCAATAAAGCCAAGGCTGAAGGCAAAGATACATCAGGGTTAACAACAATGTCAAAGTACAGAAAAGAAGAGCTGAAAAAGGTTTGATAAAGGAAACAAGCTATTTAATGTTGATGACTATATGAAGCTTCATCCAGAAGCAGTTGTCCCCAGAGCAACATCATTGAACATTATAGGGGCAGCTGATATGACTGTGACAAAGGCTCAGGCTTCAGATCCCAAGAGAGAAATCATCTTTAAGAAGTCAGGAGAGAAACCAACTGAAGACAGGTCCAAGCAGAAGAAGCCAAAGAAGTAATTTTCTTGTTGTTTCAATTTCTGTCTGTTTTTGTTTTTCAAACTATGCCTTGTGTTTAAACAAAGCTGTGTATATATATATATATATATCTGCTGCATGTGTTGGTAATTCTCTGCCAGATATATCTCTTTTCTTGCTTTCTTTTCTGTTTGTTTCTATATTGAGTCTCTGTTAGTGACCTCACCCAAATAGGGGGAGATTGTTGGATCCCTAGTTGATTTGGGCTAGGTTCACTGACTTAGGATATGACCCATCATGTATAGACAGGGTCAAGTTTGTATCCTAGAGTCTAGGCTAAGTTCTTAGGTTCAACTTCAGATGGACCAGCTATCAACAAGACCTTCAGAGACTCCAGACTTAGAGGATTTCAAGACTAAGTTAAGTGAGTTCGATGTTCGTCAAACTCAGCTCGACGAAAGGAGTTCTGCGCTCGACGATCGTGAGACAATTCTTAGTGCTGAGCTCGATGATCTTAGTTCTCTATTCGATGAACTCTCAGTTTCTACATCAAGCTAAAGCAAGGACAACTTCAGAATTTTTCTAAGTCCAGCTTCAAGCTTCGGTCGACGAATTAGATTCTGAGCTCGACGAACTGGGACCTCAAGTTCTCAGCTTCTCAGGACAACAAATGTAGTACACTACTCGATGATTTCTGAACTCAGAGTATTTATGTCGACACTTAGGGCATGTGTCGACACCAGACAATTTTGTGTCTACACCAGGATTTCAGTCAACACCAATTTATGTCGACACCAGAAGATTTGAGTCGACACCAAGTTCAATCAGTCGACACCGTCTTATGTCGACACTGAATATCAGCAGATGCAGATTATTTTGACTAAGTCCAGAACTGTTATCTGCTCGACGAATTTGATTCTCAGCTCGACGAATGAAGATTGTCTGTTCGACTAATGAAGATTGTCTGGTCGACGAACTCTTTCCAGCTCAGCTCAATGAACTCAAGCTCAGCTCGACGAACTCAAACTCAGCTCGATGAATTGTGTTCTTCGTTCGACGACTCCAAACTAGGTCTTCTTCTAGTTTCCCGTCCCGTTTCTTGGCAATGATTCCGGAGTTATTAATGCCAGATCTTCTCGGAATGTTACCGTTGGAATGCGCATTAATCTTGGACTATTACATGCCATTTTTCCATGGGACAGTTAGGGAAATCATTGATTGTCACTTCCTTCCAAAGCCGACTGAAATTACTGCTCAACATTCGAATTTTGAATGCTCTCAGTCAGTCAAAAAGAGATAGAGAAGAAAAGAAAGGTACAACACAGTCAGTCATACAGTCACACAAAAAACAACATGAAATACAGTGATACAGACAGACAATCAGACAGACACTCAGATTGCACATAAGAACAACCTCTCAGAAATCAAAAGTTCTACTGCAATCAGCCTGACCAGAGAACATCTTCATCAAGAAGAAGAAGAAAAACCAATCACTATCAAGAGTCTTCTTCTTCCAATTCACAGGAAAACATCAAAGGACAATAATTATTCAATCTGTCAAAGGAGTTCCTGAAATAATTTCTGGTCCAGGCATTCTAGGTCTTTGAAGACCTATCACCCTGAAGCAGTGCTCCAGCATTCATGATTATTTCAAGATCTCAGGGGGAGCAAAATCTGCTACAATTAATCCACAAGTCTTCTCAGTTGATATTGAGAAAGAGAAGACCCCATCACCTTATTTCTAATTCCTGTACAGGGTTTTAATTCCCTTCAAAATTATTCTAGTTGCAAGTCTCCTTCCAAAAGACTTGAGGTTTTGGTTTTTGAGCACCAGAACAAAAGCTCATTGGTGTCAGCCACCTGATCAAAAACCTGAGTGGATTCCTAACAGGGTGGTAGAAGAGTGGATGTACCCAGGTTGGGGAACCACTATAAAATTTCTTGTGTCGTCTGGTTGCCCTTTTCTTTGTGTTTTGGTTGTACTCTGTGATTGCTTAGTTTGCTGTGCTTAGTTTTATTTACTTACTTACTTGTTCACTTAGGAATACAAAAAAGTTGTAAAAAGTTTTTAGTGAGCACTATACTCTATTCACCCCCCCACCCCCCTCTAGAGTATTTTAGATCTAACCTACACTTTCAGGATCCCTGTTGTCGATCTGAGGTAGGGTTTTGGCCTGAGAGTAGGATCTAGTTTGGATCTGAGGTAGGGCTTTTGAGCTTGAGGTAAGAGAGTCATTCTATATGAGTATATTAACTTTAGGTCTGAGGTAGGATCTAGCTTTGGATCTGAGGTAGGGCCTTTATACCTGAGTTGTAGGAGAGTCATTCTCTCTAAGGTGGGGCAATACTCCCAGCCTGAGTTGTAGGTCCTTTGGGCCTGAGGTAGGTGATCTTTAGATTGCTGAGTTGTAGGTCTTGGAGGAGAATGAGTGGTCCTGCATAATCATATTGTAAGCTCTTAGGAGACGAGATTGGAGAAGTGTCTCATCTAACAAGATTTTAAAAAGGTGGGATGGAAAGTGGACGTACCAATAATTTGGGGAACCACTATAAACATTGTGTGTTGTATTGTGATCTTGAAAGCAAGCAATCTAAGATAACTCAACAAACCTAAAACACATAAAAAATTAAAGATAGTCACAAGAGATTAAGAAACCTATTCACCCCCACCCACCTCTAGGTGATTTAGCTATCCTTAAAATTAAAGACTTTCAAGTGGTATCAGAGGGAGGTTGCTCAAAAAGTACATAACAGTCTGAGTACATCCCTAAGGATAGCTAAAAGGTTTGTACTTATGAGTTCAAGAGTGAACCATAAGGAGTGGAGATCAATGGAGCTTCAAGTCTGTAGAAAGGAGGACTTTGGGATCTAGAAAGAGAGGGTCAGGCAATTCATGGATGCCTCTGATCCTAGGATCTTTGTAACAGTCAAAGAGGGACAATTTATCCCTATGAAGGTCTCAATTCTAGATGCAATAGTCCAGACACCAAATTCATTTTCTGAAATGACCAAGGATGATATCATTTTGGCTACAATGGACAAGAAGACGCAAAACATCATTATAAGTGCCTTAGATGACTCCACCTTCCAGTACTTGGTCCACTGCAATACAACTAAAGAAATGTGGGACAAATTGACTATCTACATGGAAGGCACGGAGGAGGATGATAAAGAAGAAGATGCCAACTGTTGTTATGGGCTGATGGCTAGGTCAGATGATGTATCCTGCTAGGATCAGCCTGGTCCAGAAAAGGTACATTCTCTTTTTAGTTCTTCTTATTGTTCAAATTTTGAAATCAGTTCAGATTCTGAATTATCTTCATCCAGTGATAAAGATGACTCCGAGTCTGAGGTAGATGTCAATTAATTGATTTACAAGTATGGTGAAATTGTGGAGGCTTTTAGAAGAAGCAGGAAGTTGGCCAAAATGCAAGTTGAGGAGATTACCTCCCGTCAGCTAGTTGCTGCCTAGCAGGCTGATACAACATCCTTGCTGGATCAGAAGGCTAGGGAAGTCAGCCAACTAAAGGCCATCTTAATCCTCCAAATTAAGACCATAAGCCAGAAAAACAAGATCATCTTGGCTCTTGAAGAGAAACTCCTTAAGGAGAAAAAGGTTCTGTCTAGTTTTTCAAAGCCCAAAATAATGTTACCACTAATTGACTCCTTCTACTTTCAAAAAGATAAAAGCGACTTAGGGTCTAAGTGGTATTTTAGAGTTGGTCGTTCCAAAGGGAAAGGAAAGGCTCATGTAGTGCCTCAGGCCACCTTTCACAAGGTAAACCTCCCTTCCAACAGACATGACCAAGACTGCATGTTTGGTCATTGGAAAAATGAGAATTCTCCTTGTAAGAGTACTGATGATGATTTTACTATCAACCCGAAAATTCAAGTGTAGCTATCGAATCGTAGTATCAAGGTCGTATTTAAACACAGGGCTATCACCTACAACTACTCACACCGTGTTTATTATCCTACCGAATGAAAGTTGTTTTTTTAATTTAAAGATTGCAAATACGAAGAAATTACAAAAGAGAAATTCACTATTTAAGAAGACTTAGCACTTGATTGAGTGTTATCGGGAATTCGATTATAAAAGATGCGTTATAATTTTTAAACTTCCGTTTCAATTAGAGGATTGAAAAATATGATAGAAACTCGCTAGAGAACAACTACCGCTTACTTTTAATAATATTTCAAACATAATCTCTTAAAATTTGAAATAAATTAAAATTGCATAAAAATTAATCCGCAAACCAAAAGACTTGATATTTCCAATTCTCAAAGAAAATATATCAATCTCTTTATTTTTGAGCGATCTATGGTATTCACGAGTCTCTGGCCAACTAGAATACCAAATCAGATAATGAAATTTATATACTAGAAATATAAACCCACAACCAAAATTTAATCGGAAATAAATCGAAACGAAAAATCTAAGAATTAGATACAATAGATTATAATTTAATCTTCATCCTGATACTAACCAATCAAGCACTAAGAAAGAGATTAGCTACTCATAGTGAAAGAAAAGACAAAAATAATCGAAAACGAATATATAATTTTCATTGATTAGAAAGATAAGAACGATTACAAAATCTAATAAGATGAACTATAACATTAGAAAATGAAATAACATGGACCTGAAAGCAAACTTCCAACAACATTAACTTCATAAACTCTCCAACATGAAAATAAACTCTCAAAACATGTAACACTCAAAATAAAAATTGGAAACTCTCTAACTCTCTTGGACTTGATGCCTTCATCCAACTTTTCCAAAGCTTTGGATCCATGCTCCTTATATAGCCAACCAAGAAGAATCTAAAAAGAAGAGAAAATGAAGGGGTATAGGGGGGGCACATACATTGATGAGATTAAATGGGGGAATTAAGGTGGTGTGATATGAAGAGGTGGGGGAGGAAATGAAGGGGTGGAATATGAGGGGTTGGTCTTGATAATAATGCATGCATAAAATAAAAAAAATGAAGATAAGGGGTGTCCACTATGTATTAAAATGAAAATATTAATGTTAATATATGGGGGGAAATGAAGGGTTGAATGCATGACAAATAAGATAAAATAGGGGGAATACCAAATGGTGGAAGAAGAAGATAGAGGGAGAGAAATGAAAGGGGTGGCCGGCCAATATAATTGAAAGAATAATTCATAGGTGGCCGGCCACATGAATAAAAATAAAGGGTGGAGAGGAAAAGGTGGAAGAGGGAAATAATAAAAGGGTGGAGGGTATTAATTGTGGTCGTATACATATAAATATGACTATTAATAGTTGGAGGAAATGAAAATGGGAGAGAGAAAGAGGAATATGAAGGGTGGCCGACCACATGAATTGAGAGATTAATTCATGTTGGGTATTGTATCCACGATTACCTAGATTTGAGAAAGCCACCTGTCAAGCTAAGATGAATTCACAATGTATTTGATGAAACATCTTAAGTTGTACTTGCAGCTCCTCCACGCTAAGTGCACACCAATGTCAGGGTGCAGTAGGTCAATATACGCGGGTCTGCACAACGTAATCCCTCGTTGAGCAGATCAGTGTGTTGGCCTATGTGTACTCTCTCTATTGGAGTGCACTTACTTTCAAGTACAGGGCCGTTCATATGCAAGAGAAGACAAGGAGCATGGATGGATCAAGGAGCAGCTCCTGGGTGGAAGACGAAAATTCGTCCAAGGAAAATTCGACGAGAATCACCAAGTGATTCTCGCCGATTCGGCGAGAATCACTAGTGATTCTCGCCGAATCGACGAGAATCATTAGTGATTCTCGCCGACTCCTTCTGGCTACCTCAAAACGGTGCCAAGTAAGATTCGGCGAGAATCACTAGTGATTCTCGCCGAACCAGTGGCCAAGCAGCTCATGTATACAAAGTGAAATTCGTTGAGAATCAATAAGTGATTCGGCGAGAATCACTAACGATTCTCGACGAATCGTCGAGAATCACTTGGTGATTCTCGCCGATTCGTCGAGAATCGCCTGCGATTCTCGCCGATTTTCACTTAGCGTTTTCTCAGGATGCTGCAGGACCGGATTCTGCCTCTGGACTAGTTTGAACCGGACTTAGGGATTTCTAGTGTGGGTCCCACAAACGGTCATATTGGAGTTATCTACAGTATATATATTCCAGTATTTTGAACAGTAAAAGCACGGAGAAGAGAGAAAGAAACCGAGCCGCAACGTAACCCTAAAACCGCGATTCCTCTCCGCCGCCGCCGTCGCGCTCGGGAACGTAGGTCGCCGTCAACAATCGGGAATCCTTCGTGATCTCCGGCGACAGAAGCTTAGCAAAGCTTGAGTCTCACGTGTCTATCCAGAGATCTCTTGTCTCTCGATTTGTTGACCGGGAAAATCTCCCCCGTCCGAATCGATCGAGACGACCGATCCTCGTGTGACTGTTGGAAGACCAAGCTAGCTTCGCTACGAAGTTTGGATCTCCAAGTTCAGCAGCCGCTCATCATCACAGCCGCTGATCCCGAAGATAGCCACCGCTCGTGTGGCCGTCGCCGGTTCTGGGGAGATCCTCTCCAAGAGAGACCAAGGTTGTAGACTCTTCGTTGACTTCACGAATACGTTGTCGAACGAAGAGGAACACCGTAGTCTCCGAAAGAAGTTTGTATCTAGTATACATTCTATATTTACTTTTGTTATAAAGGAACTTTTGTTCCGTGTTGTAAGGGTTGGGTGCAACCCGTTTTGTGGGAGTGTTGACTCTCACGTGTGGAAGGGTTCCTTCCGTTAGTGCAGGGATTGGATTTCAATCCCGTTGGAGAAGTGACCGAGTCGTCCCTTGTTGGGGAGATAGGTCGAAGGGGGAAGGTGGATGTACCCAAGTCGGGGAACCACTATAATTTGCCTGTGTATTCTGTGTGATGTGCTTTCTATTTTTATTGTGCAGGTACGTTCGTAAATTCCGCAAAAGCGCTACTCGTCACCTATTCCCCCCCCCCATAGGTGCACATAGCTGACACTAGGTGGACTTTCAAGTGGTATCAGAGGGAGGTTACTCTTCAAAGGTTAACACCTTGAGTAGAATCCTGCCACGAGTGTCAGAAGCATGGATCTGGATTATGAGATACCGCCACTCAAACTCCCCGCATGCACAAGGGATTATTATCCCATCTGGAGAATGAGAGTGTCATTTCACCTTGACGCTATCGATCCTCGAGCATCCTTCATCCTGAAAGTGGGTCCGTTTATTCCCATGAAGACCTCCGACTCTGGGATCTAAGTGCCCATGAGCATTGCTGAGATGTTAGAGATAGAACTATCACTATTTCACTTGGACGAGAGGATTCGTCAAATTATCATGGATATCTGGTCTGGAGCCTCTCGCTCTAGATTGGAAAAATGTAGAACGGCTAAACCTCTGTGGATGATGATCTCAGAGCTGATGGGGGATTCAGAGAAAGCTGGGATATGTTGTTAACCAGACGAGGAAGCCTATGTGGGGGTCCTCACCTCTGAAGATGAAGGCAAGCATCACTCCGACAACATCAGAGCTCCAGTGTCCGTATCAGAGACTGATGAGACCAGTGAGGAAAGCAGCTCGGACGAGGATGAAACAATGGTCACTGATTCTAATGACAATAACACAGATAAGCAGGTAACATCTTCATCCTGCCCCATATCTTTTGACCTTTCTGAAGACAGAAACTGCTCTCCTCCAGAAAATTCTGATTCCTTGAAGAGAGCCCTTCAAGAAAGCAACCTACTTGCTGAGGAGCAAGCTCGAGAGATTGCTCGACTGAAGATCTTGTTGGTTCTCCAATTGGCGTCCAACAAGGCCAAGGACTCTAAGATCTCAGCTCTAGAGAGTAGTCTGGAGAATGAGAAAAGAATAGTATCAAACTTCTCCAAGGTTGATGCCATTAAGAGAAAGCAAGAAAACGGGTGGATCTCCCGGATTGTCAATTCGTGGAGAAATGGGGAAACGGTATTCCGACCCCCCACTCCAGGAAGGAAGGCAACTCATCATGCCTTCAGGTATGACCACAGGAATGGTCGTGGTCACTGCAAGGGTGATTTGTCCCCATGTGGAAACGTCCATAGTGCAAGGGGCGTCATGGCCACCCATGAGGAAATACCTAAGGCTCATTCTGAGCCCTTCGTATTCACTGCCACTGCCTCAACACAGTGTGGATCTGCATGTCCCAACTCACAGAAGACTTCTCATCACTCGAGGACACGGGATAGAGAGGATAGAAGTCATGATGTCAGGTTCCATGGGGCCCCTGTAAGGGAGATGCCTGAAAGAATGGCACCACCTTCCCGGCCTCATAACGCTCACAACATGCATTCTTTCCACCCTTCCACGTGTCACGATGGAAGAGGAATTTTTGTGACAAGATCATGCCCTATCCCGTTTAGACCTAGGACCGTGACTACATCAGTCACGAGATCAGGTCGAAAACGGCGATACAACATTCACCCATGTTGGTGTTGTGGCAAAGTGGGACACTTTGCCATCGATTGTTGGCACAACCCCTCTGTGCCCACGGCAAGGGCTTATCCACATTCTAGGGACAGAGGTAGTCTTCCAGATAGGTTTTCTGAAGGAAGGCAGTGGCGTGCTCATGCTAACAGGAACCTAGGACCCAATATGATTTGGGTTCCTAAGGTAAAGTAATTCTTTCTTGCAGGGTAGTCTAGGTTCCCGTGAATATGATGGGAACTAGACATTTGGTGGCTCAAGACTAAATTGGAACAATCGTCTACAATAACAGATGTGATATCAATTTGAGCATACTCACATTGAGCTTCTGATATGTTCTACCTGAGGGACTAAAACGATGACTCTCAAAATCCCAGGTAATTTTGATCAGTTCAAGGACTTGTGTCATGTTGCATCCTCATTCAAAATATATACATATATATATTTCTATCCATGTGTATATTTATACTTATGCTTATACATGTATGTGTGCACCTCTAAGGATAGGTTAACTCGATGCATGCAAACCATTACACATCAATTAAGGGTTACCGAAGTTATGTCATCGTGAATCTCGACAACTCACACTTGACATCAAGAAGCCTTTGGAAAAGCCTCATTAAAATCCAAATAGATTGACTTTAAAATATACATGTATTTATCATGTGTATATTGACTTGACATCAGAATATTTCAAAAATGTTGCAAGCCTCTCAACGTGAAAATTTCTAGTCAAGTAACCTCTCAATTTCGAATTAGACAAGTCCCGCCGACCCTTCGCCTTCTTCACGAATCCCGCCGAATTAGACAAATCTCACCGAACTAGTCAAATACCCGCCGACCCCTCGCCTTCTTCTCGAATCCCGCAAGAGCTCTCCCGACGACCCGCAAGAGCTCTCCCGAGTTCTTCCGCAGCCTTGCCGAAACCCGCAAGAGATCTCCCGACGACCCGCAACAAGCTCGTCGCACCGTCTACGCCAAACCTCGCCGACTCTCCTCCGCTGGACACTCGCCGAGGGGCCTCTAATCGCCGCAAGGGACGCTTACCGGAAGGACACCATGCCGACTCCTGCTGGAAAGCTCTTCTAATCCGTCTCCATCAAAGGTTTCCCGCAAGCATCCCGCCGAAGCCATCACCGACAAACTCTTCTAGTTTCGATTCTTCTCCACTCGAACTAACTCACCGTATACGCCCTTAGGTAACCTCTTCCTCACCCGTACTTGGACGCGCTCACTAGTGATGCTTTTTTTTTGAATGTTCATTAATGCTTAGAGTAGGGCTTCTATCTCTAGATCTACAATGGCTCCAAGGACAACTGCAGGGTTGGTCTCTGGCTGTGAGCTGGTTCGAACTGGGTTTTCTCACGCCTCGGACGAATTCCGCAACATCATTCTAATGCTGGAAGAGGCTGGGCTAACCTTCGTCTTGGAGCACCCTTACAAAATCTTGGACAAAGAGGTGCTGGAGTTCTTCGCTACCGCAAGACTCCGAGATGGAGACTCCATAATCAAGAGAAAGGTGGCGGGGGCAAAAGTAAAGATGTCTGCCAGCAAGCTGACTCGCTACCTGCAGCTTTCTAGTTCAGAGCAGGAGGACTATTTGGAGGACGAGGACAAAACCAGAACTCTCTTGTTCTGCGGTCTTCCACGAGGAACTCGATCAATAAAGAGAAAGGAGATGAATGAAGAAGGGAAGCTCCTATCAGACATTATTGGAAAAGTGCTCATCTGCAAGCCGGGCTCGCATGACCATATCTCAGGAGATATGTTCAAGATCCTCATAGCTGTTGTCTGCCGTAAGAGGTTCAACTGGGGGGAGTTGCTGTTCGAGAAGATCAAGGACACCCTGGGCACTCCTAGTTTCGGCCGCATCATAAGTCTATATCTAAACCAGCTAAACGGAGACAAGTTCGACATGAGCAAAGGTGTCCCTCTCCACTACTTGAAGAAGATGGATGCATGTGTGTTTGATCGATGGGAGAGGCGGATCGGGCAGCCTGCCGTGGAAGAGCGACAGGAAGTATCTCCAGCAGTCACCCCCCGTGAAATTCCTGATACCCTGACTGCAGGAATCGAGGGGGAGACTCTACCCCCTCATACAGATGTAGTTTCTGAAATTACCCAGGTGGCCAGGGATGCTGTGGCCGAAATTCTAGAAGAAAGTGACACTGTGCTGGAGACTGCTGACCGAGAATTGGAAGAGGCTGCTGATATAGATGAATTCTTGGATGAGGACGGAGAGGAAGATGAGAATAAGGGACATGAAGCATTTGAGACTCCAGATCCTGTTGAACCTCCATCTGACAAGTCTGCACCAGTGGTGGGGGAGTTAGATAAATCTACAGAGGCCGCCAACATTCCTCCTTTAGAGCCTGTGATTGTATCCAGCTCTACCGATGCGTCTGCTGAAATGCAAGGTCCACAAGTGCCTCCTGCTATTCCGTTACGTGATGAGCTCGCCTCTCACACTGTCAACATCATTCAGGGCATTGTGAATGAGCTTAAAGCCTCTTTCGATGAAGCTCGGAACAAACTGCTGAACATGATTAAGACATCTGAGAAGCTCATGCTCAAAAATATGGTAGAAATCAACCATAAACTGGACGTAATGGAGAAGAAATTTGAAGAAAAGTACACCGAGGCCGGCCAAGCTGTCACACTTCTCATGGCCGGCTTGAAAAAGAATACTGATACTCTGGATGTCGTAAATCAGAACGCACACGTTGTAGCCAACAACATTCAGAAGTTTGATGGTAATATGGTCACTTTAAATGCCAATCAGCAGGCCCTGATCACTGAATTATCCAAGACCACGAAGCATATTGATGACTCCCTGCACTCATATGCCAACTGCATAGCTGTCGAAGCCAAAAAGGGGGAGAAAGAGTATATAGCTAAGTTGGCCGAGCTTCAAGAAAGCATGAGCACACACTTCGCACAATCAAGCAAATATGTCTATGAGAGCTGCTGGTGGATGCTCCAACAGGCGCTAGGTACGTTAGGCATCGTTCTGCCTGACAATCCTGCCGGTATTCATGTCCCTGAGACATCTAAGGCCGCTGAGGAAGTAAGTGTTGCTGAGGATGTAAGTGCAAGTGCTGCAGATATTCCCACAAATGACGCTGATGCTAGGGCTCTCTCCAAAGCTAAACTGAGGAGCATGTTTGACCAAGAGGCCTTAGCAAAAGCCAGGGGAAAGAGAAAAGTTCAAGAAGGGACCTCCAAGGAGACACAGGCTGCAAAGAGAACTCGAATGAGTGAGGAGGATGTACGAAATGAAAGGTGGAGTCCAGTTTCAAGGAACATCATCTTAGACACCTTCTGGCTGCAAGAAAGAGTAGAGATCAATCGAAACGAAGTATATAGCCAGTATGAGTGGGAAACGCACAAAACGTTTGAAGTGAAACGCAACATCTTTTTCAGAAACAACAAGGATGCAGATAAAGTTCCTCCTCCTAGGTATTACCCGAAGCCCAAAGAATACATGGAGAGGCAAAGCAAGAAGTACTTGGCTCAAAATCCTAAGGGTGACTTAGCTAAGGAAAAATAGTCAAAAACTTATAGCTTGTCACTTTCTCTTAAGAACATTTAATGATTATTATTGTCATAGAAACAATTCTGGATTATATGTGTATATATTTATATTGGTATATATATTTGAATTTGTGAATGACTCAAGTCCTGATCTGATTGTATATATTCTCTTGTGCTGCATGTTTAATTTCTGAATGCTATGTTTATTATTTGATATGTGTTATTCATCTTAGCTAGTAGGGTTTTGGCTTCGTCAAATAGGGGGAGATTGTTGGGTATTGTATCCACGATTACCTAGATTTGAGGAAGCCACCTATCAAGCTAAGATGAATTCACAATGTATTTGATGAAACATCTTAAGTTGTACTTGCAGCTCCTCCACGTTAAGTGCACACCAATGTCAGGGTGCAGTAGGTCAATATACGCGGGTCTGCACGACGTAATCCCTCGTTGAGCAGATCAGTGTGTTAGCCTACGTGCACTCTCTCTATTGGAGTGCACTTACTTTCAAGTACAGGGCCGTTCATATGCAAGAGAAGACAAGGAGCATGGATGGATCAAGGAGCAGCTCCTGGGTGGAAGACGAAAATTCGTCCAAGGAAAATTCGACGAGAATCACCAAGTGATTCTCGCCGATTCGGCGAGAATCACTAGTGATTCTCGCCGAATCGACGAGAATCATTAGTGATTCTCGCCGACTCCTTCTGGCCAATCAGCAGCTCATGTATACAAAGTGAAATTCGTTGAGAATCAATAAGTGATTCGATGAGAATCACTAACGATTCTCGACGAATCGTCGAGAATCACTTGGTGATTCTCGCTGATTCGTCGAGAATCGCCTGCGATTCTCGCCGATTTTCACTTAGCGTTTTCTCAGGATGCTGCTGGACCGGATTCTGCCTCTGGACTAGTTTAAACCGGACTTAGGGATTTCTAGTGTGGGTCCCACAAACGGTCATATTGGAGTTATCTACAGTATATATATTCCAGTATTTTGAACAGTAAAAGCACGGAGAAGAGAGAAAGAAACCGAGCCGCAACGTAACCCTAAAACCGCGATTCCTCTCCGCCGCCGCCGTCGCGCTCGGGAACGTAGGTCACCGTCAACAATCGGGAATCCTTCGTGATCTCCGGCGACAGAAGCTTAGCAAAGCTTGAGTCTCACGTGTCTATCCAGAGATCTCTTGTCTCTCGATTTATTGACCGGGAAAATCTCCCCCGTCCGAATCGATCGAGACGACCGATCCTCGTGTGACCGTTGGAAGACCAAGCTAGCTTCGCTATGAAGTTTGGATCTCCAAGTTCATCAGCCGCTCATCATCACAGCCGCCGATCCCGAAGCTAGCCGCCGCTCGTGTGGCCGCCGCCGGTTCCGGGGAGATCCTCTCCAAGAGATACCAAGGTTGTAGACTCTTCGTTGACTTCACGAATATGTTGTCGAACGAAGAGGAACACCGTAGTATCCGAAAGAAGTTTGTATCTAGTATACATTCTATATTTACTTTTGTTATAAAGGAACTTTTGTTCCGTGTTGTAAGGGTTGGGTGCAACCCGTTTTGTGGGAGTGTTGACTCTCACGTGTGGAAGGGTTCCTTCCGTTAGTGCAGGGATTGGATTTCAATCCCGTTGGAGAATTGACCGAGTTGTCCCTTGTTGGGGAGATAGGTCGAAGGGGGAAAGTGGATGTACCCAAGTCGGGGAACCACTATAATTTGCCTGTGTATTCTGTGTGCTGTGCTTTTTATTTTTATTGTGCAGGTACGTTCGTAAATTCCACAAAAGCGCTACTCGTCACCTATTCCCCCCCCCCCCCCATAGGTGCACATAGCTGACACTAGGTGGACTTTCAATTCATAAATAAAAATAAAAGGTGCAGTGGAAAAGGTGGAAGAGGGAATTAATAAAAGCAAGAGGGAATTAATAAAAGCAAGAGGTAATTAATAGTGGTCAGCCACTATTAATGAAAAATAAATAAAACAAATATAAAAAGAAAATGAAGAGGAAGAGAGAGAGTGCACATGTATTGGAGAAATAAAATATTTTATTCATGATAAAAGGTGGCCTTGCATAAAATAATAAAATAAGATATATGCATGCAAAAGGTGGCAAGGGAAAGGTAGCCATGCATGGAAATAAATTTACATGCATGGGATTATCTTCACGTACATGATTGACAACGAGCTTTTTACGTCAAAACGTACTGAAATTACCCCGAGGCTTGTCATAAAATAAAATAAGTGAGAATAATTATAAAATAATAATAATAAGATAATTATAATATAATTAAGATGGAAATTACATAATTTATATTAAAAATATAATAATAATGATAAACACATTTAAGTCATAATATAGTATCATCAAATTACCCCATGCTTAGCATTTTGCTTGTTCCCAAGCAAAAACAAAAATGAAAATAGAGGAGGTTATAATACCCAGCATTTTAGTTACGAAACTCAAAACAATAATTAAACTATCTAGACTAATATGCTACTAATAAGTGCGGCAAGAAATTAAGGTAGAGGAGAATATAGAGGAATTTAAATATATAACTAGAGCATAAATTGGATTGCAAATTTTCGACTAGCATAATAAAGAGGCATCAAAAAGTTTAGACTAACAAACATAATAAAAGTAGTGATTCAACAAAATAAAGTGCATTGAACAACAACTTGTTGCTAGACTACGATTATTCTACAAAACACTCCAAGGTCACCTCCAAAGAAATCCATCAATGATGATGTCCATAGGCTTGCCTGACCACACTCCCTCCACTACATATGTATAATGTCATAGCCTAAAGATCAATAGGACTTTCTTTAGGAGATAACTTGGCTTAGGAAAATGATAAGGATTAAGAAATCAAAGGTAAAAATGATAGCTAAAATATCGCACAAAATCAAGAGAAGAGTTTTATAAAAATATCAAAATAATGCTCACCAAAAAAATATGAGAGATGAAACCTAAGTAAAATTCCTCAACAACTCAAATTATGAAACATAAGGCCATGAATAATTTTTCATTTCATAATTGTCCAACAATAAAATTTTTCACATGATTTTTCTCTTTTTGATTTGAATTTTCAATTTTTTTCTCTTTACACATAGGAGTTCCAACTATAAAATTGAAATTTTCTCCCCATTTTCAAAACAAACACTCATCACAAGATGAAATTTAAATAAAACCCAAAGATTTATTGTGATAATAAGATGGAATTTTTGCCTTTTGTTAAAATGAGAGGTGGAGTTGGCAAAGAAAAAAAAAGGAAAAGGCCCAAAATGGTTTAACAAAGAGATTTTTTTTATGGTGGACAAAAAGGCACAAATGTTCCAAAAGATGGCCTAAATCATTTCTCAAAGCCATGACAACCTATGCAAATGCTTCGAGGATCGCTCGGGGCAAGTTCTAGCCTCCAAGAAAGACTACCTCGTACATAAGCGAGTGTCTAATAATATCGTCTAATGAACTTATGCATGCTACTACACTTAGATTAGAAGAAAAGACTACAACACCATTATGCCGACAAAATAAAAATGTGATGCCAAAATTTTATGAAAGAGAAAATAACAAAACTATCATATGTGAAAGTAATATAATTAAACTAAACTCTATCCTAACATAATACCAATAATAAAGAATACTACATGTGCCAACACATCACTCAAAGAAACATACTAAAATAATGATAAAAAATAATTTTTTTTGGTTTTCAAATTATAAGTTTTCTATATTTTTTGTTTTTATATTTAATAAAAAGAAAAATAAAAGTAATAGAAAATAATAGTTTTTGGATTTTTTGAAAAGAAATGAAAAGCTAAAAGAAAAAGAAAAAGCTAAACCCTCCCCCATGCTTAAGATAAACAATGTCCTCAATAGAAAAAAGACAAAAAAGTGGAAGGAGAAAAATAAAAGACAGGAATTGTAAATAAAGAAAATTAAAGAGGTACTTCCTTGAATTGGCGAGTTGGAAGGTCGATGCTGCTCCCCCATCCTTGTTTTGTAGAACATCTTGAAAATTGGCTTGAATCATCATGAAGAACAACAATGTTGAAGCAGACGATCAAGGAGTCCAATACGCATGAGCCGTCAGGATAAAAATAAAAAAGAAAGAGGAAAAGCAAAAAGAAGAAGAAAAAGAATACAAAAAAGAAAAGAATAATAGTATAAATTAATTGTTTGGCAAAAGGATAGATTTATTGTTCTCATCAATAGTGTCACCAGAAAAATAAAGTTTGAGATGTTGATCATTCACCTTTAAGTCACCCTTATTCAGGTGCGAAATCAAAACATTACCATACAAAAAAACTTCTTTCACCAGAAAAGGACCAGACCAACACGATTTTAAATTACCAGGAAAAAAAACGCAAACGAGAGTTATAAAGTAAGACTTAGTTGCTGGGATTAAAAGTTTTTGGATGCCTTAAAATTTTATAATGAAAGAATTTTATTCGCTCTTTATAAATTTTATTATTTTCATACGCGTTGGAGCGACACTCGTCGAGTTCGTTTGGTTGGAATTGTGATGTTTGACGATGGGGTGAGGATCGAGATTTAGAAATTTTAATGCCCAAAAAGCATGGTGTTCTAATTCTACTGGTTAGTGATAAGATTTTCCATGGACTACTCGGTACGGAGTACAACCGATGGTGGTTTTGTAAGCCGTCTGATAAGCCCAAATAGTGTCGTTGAGTTTTAAAGACCAATCATTTTTAGAAGATGAAATAATTTTTTCTAAAATGCGTTTTATTTCTCAGTTGACAACTTCGACTTGTCAGTTAGTTTGGGGGTGGTAGGAGGTGGAGAGCTTGTGTGTAACCCCATATTTTAATAAAATTTTAGAGAGTTGGGTATTACAAAAATGCGCACCCCTATCACTAACAATTGCCCGAGGCGTACCAAATCGAGAAAATAATTTTTTTAGAAAATTAATAACAAATCGGGAAGCATTAGTTAGAAGAGCTTAGGCTTCCGCCCATCGTGATACATAGTCTACCGCTACTAAAATAAATTTATTTCTGCAACTAGAAGGAAGGAGACCTACAAAGTCTATCCCCCAGAGACCGAACACTTCACATTATAGAAAATAGTTTTACATCATTTCATTTTTACTCGAAATATTTCTGGCCCGTTGGAAATTATCACACCGACTCACCAAAGATTAAGCATCTTTGAAAAGGCTAGGCCAAAAAAGCATGTACTTAGTACTTTGTGAGCGGTCTGATTAGCTTGATAATGGCCACCGGTCGGTCCTTCATCTAAATGATTTAAAATATTTTGTCCTTCTTCAAAAGATACACATCTTCGTATGACTTGGTATGTACATACTCCAAAGAGAAAGAGATCCTCCCAAAAGTAAATTTTCAAATCAGAAAAGTATTTCTTCTTTTGTTGAAAAGAAAAACCTTTTGGGAGAACACGGGTCACTAGATAAATGACAAAATTTGCAAACCAAGGACTAGAAGAAGAAGTGATTACTTGTAAGAGATTTTTATCCGAAAAAGTGTCGTTAAAAGATTTTTCGTTTAATTCTTCGATAAAGGGAATTTCTAAATGGGATAAATGATTGTCCGCTAAATTTTCGTCTCCTTTCTTATCCCGAATTTCCAAATCAAAATCTTGAAGTATTAGAATCTAACTAATTAGGCGAGACTTGACATCCGGTTTAAAAAGTAAATATTTAAGGGTCGAGTGATCAGTAAAAGCCGATAATTTTTGAAAGAGTCATATAGGGGCGAAACTTATCAAAAGCAAAAATAACTGTTAAAAGCTCTTTTTCCATCATTGTGTAGTTTTATTGTGTCGAAGTGAGAGTCTTACTCGCATAATAAATATGATGAAAATTCTTAGAAATGCGTTGGCCTAGAACCGCTCCTGCCGCAAAACTACTCGCATCACACATTATTTCGAAGGGGAGTTCCCAGACCAGAGCGATCATGATCGGAGCAGTAATAAGTTTTTCTTTAATTAATTTGAAAGCAGATAAATAATCATCATCAAACAAAAACACTGCATCTTTTTCAAGGAGATGCGTGAGAGGCTTAGTGATTTTTGAAAAATCTTTTATGAAATGACAATAAAATCAGGCATTGTTGGGTACATTGGAAATAATGTACTTGATTTGAAGAAGCCATTTCAACTTAATGATATACACAAGTATGTATTTGATGTATATTTTAGTTCATACATGCAGGTTGCCTATGTCATTATCTTTTGGATAGGTGGTCCAAGTTATATTGACAGGTGGACTGAAGATGACTAGAAAATGAAGAAAATTGTGTAAGTACAAAAGCGTCGCGTGAAGTCAGCATAGTGTTGAGTGAAGTCAACACAGTCAACATCTAAAAACTTACAGAGCATAAAAATGACCAAGCACTAAAGTGTAGACACACTTTAACTGTGTCGACACCTTTGTAGAAACAGTTTCGAGACAAGTCTGCACTTTGAAAACTAACTCGACACTTTGAAAACTAAGTCGGCAGTGTCGAGACAAGTCTGTTAACTCAACACTTTGAAGACCAAGTCAGCTAACTCGACACTTTAAAGCTTAAGAAAGTAGTATTGAGACAATATAACTATCTCAATACAATGAAGACTGAAGTGTAGACTTATACAAGTGTCGACACCGACAAAATGAAAATTATACTAAGTAATATAATGTCGAGAAATTTTAACTGTCTCGACACAATGAAGGATTAAAGCGAGTATAAAAGTGTCGACGCCGGCAGATTGGAGTGTCAAGACAATTCAACTGTCTCGACACAGTAAAGAAATAAAGCAAGCATAGAAGTATCGACACCCGGCAGACAGTTGTTTGAAGATAATTCAACTGTCTCGACACATCGCAAATTTAAACATGCCTACACAGATGACAGTTGTGTCGAGACAAGTCAACTGTCTTGATACTTTCAAGTTCGGATGAAAATTCTTCTAAGTAAAATTATGTTGAGACTGCTAAGATGTCTCGACACCTTCTAAGAACAAGTGTTGAGACACTTTGGACATCTCGACACTTATGTTTCTGAAAATTTGCAGAGTCAACAAAGAAGTATCAAGACAAGTCAGAACTGTCACATCAACTACAGTAAGGTGATATCTCAAAAAAATAGTTTAAGGGAGAATTTGAAGTATGATGTCACGTGCTGATGTCATCAATCAGAAACCAACAATCTACGAAGGATATAAATAGAGGGGTTGTATACACAGAAAGAATCAATCACACAATGTATAACCTCGGGCTCACGAGAGTCCCTTAAGATGCGAATAAAAGAAACAGGCGAGAGGTGCTGATAGGCGAGTGGTACAAGGTGGTCCCCTCGCAAGGGGCGAGACAAGTGGTCTCTGAAGTGGGTGAGATGCCCCCTTTTAAGACGCGAGTAGGCCCTTAATGGCGAGGGGGTCACATAGCAAAGTATACCTGCGAGACGAGCAGGAAGGCCCGTCTCACCGATGGGTGCTCCCCCACTCGCCACATGGAAAGAATGTCGTTTTTACATTTCTATACCCATGAGAGATTTTACTCTTCTGCCCCGGGTAATTTTACTCTTTTGCCCTTGGTGGACTGCGTATAACTCCTTAGAACAATGGAGTTTGGCTGTTGGCAGACCCAACCAGGGGTACTTTTGTAATTTCAAGTCAGCTCAATATGGTTATTTGCAGATCCAACTCAGAAAACTATAAATAGGCCCATAGGGGTTCTTCAAAAGAAATTTTTCCCAGGGACTGAAGAGGATTTTTCTGTGCTTTCTGAGGAGCTCCAAGCCCAGCTTTTGGCTTTGGAGGGGAAGCTCTCAGAGATCTTCCGGGTAAGAAGTGGGACCTCCACACTGAGGCTTAGGGCCGGTTTCTTGTCCTTCACGACCAGTCAGAGGTCAGAGCTTGGGACGAGTAGGTGTTGGCTACGCTCCTATTTTTCGAACTTTTGTCGAAGTCAAGTTTTGGCTTCAATAGTTTTGGTGCGGTGAGCGTGGAAGGTAGCCGATACAAAAAAAAACTTGAGTTTAGTCCTATGACAGGAGGTGAAGGTGAAGGATCTAGTTCAGGAGGTTCCCCCTCCCGAGGAGAGGAAGGGACAAGGAAGGTGCTGGAAGACTTCAGGCGAGAGGTCTTGCATACCATCAGCTTAGCCTTCTCGGCAAGGAGCGAGTGGGCCAAGCCTCAGGTCCCGATAGAGGAGGTCCCGCTCTTGGGCGAGAACGCTGCTGGACAGCGCCCGGGGAAGGAGGTCCCGACAGAGGCTGGTGAGAGGGACGTGGCGGTGCGAGAGATCTTCCCAGGCCAGCATCCCGGGAAGGAGATTCCGGCAGAAGTTGGCGAGAGGGAGGCGGTTGTGCGAGAACTCTTACCTCGGCATAGTCTCGCGGATTGGGCCAGCCAGCCGACACCGCGAGACGTGCCCTCTCAGTATGTAGGTGGCGAGATCCCATTCAGTGAGCTCATCATCTTGGCCCCGATGCCGGAGGGGTTCCGGGAGCTCGACATGTCCTACTATGAAAGTGCAAGTTAGATCTGATATACTCTAGAGGGGGGGGGTGAATAGAGTATGGTGCTTACTAAAAACTTTTTACAACTGTTGTTGTAAACCTAAGTGAACAAGGAAGTAAATAATATAAAGTAAATGTAAATACAGAGCAATCACAGATCACAGCCAGAAAACAAAAGAAAAACAATCAACCAGAAGACACAAGGAGCTATAGTGGTTCCCCAATCAATCTGGGTACATCGACTCTTCTACCACCCTAGGTAGGAATCCATTATAGGATGAGTTGATCAGGTGTCCTGGGCAACAATGGGTTTTGATCAGGTCCCCAAAAACCAAACCCTCAAGTCTTTTGGAAGGAGACTTGCAACCAGAATAATTTTGAAGGGATTTAAAACCCTGTACAGGAATGAGATAGAGGGAGATAGTGTCTTCTCTGTCAACAGTCAGAGAGAAGACTTGTGAATTGATGTAGCAGCTCTTGCTCCCCCTAAGATCTTGAATTGGTCAGGAATGCTGGAGCACTGCTTCAGGGTGATAGGCCTTCAATGACCTAGAATGCCTGGACCAGAACTGCTTCAGGAACTTCTTTAACAGATTGATTGATTGTTGTCCTTTTAAGTTATCCTGTGAATAGAGAGAAGAAGACTCTTGATTGAATTTAGTTGTTCTTCTTCTTCTTCTTCTTGAGAGAGTTCTCTGGTCAAGGCTGATTGCAGTCAAGAACTTTAGATATATATTTTTTCTTTGATTGTTCTTCTGCAACTTTTGAGTATCTTCTGTACTGTAATTTTTGAACTCTGCCTAATTCTTTATTTTCTTGTGTCTGTCTCTGTATCTATATCTGACTAAGGGATATTCAAACTTTTTGAATTGTCGAGCAGTAATTACAGTCGGCCTTGGAAAGAATCAGTCATCAATGACTTTCCTAATTGTCCCATGAAAAAACGGCATGTAATCGTCCATAGTCAATGCGCATTCTAACGGTAACATTCCGAGAAGATCTGACATTAAATATTCAGGAATCAGCCCCAAGAAACGGGACAGGAACCTTGAAGAAAACCTAATCTGGATTCGTCGAACGAAGAACACATTTCGTCGAGCTGGACTTCTGTTCGTTGAGCTAAGCTTGAGTTCGTCGAGCTGAGCTTGAGTTCGTCGAGCTGAGCTTGATAGAGTTCATCGACCAGACAATCTTCATACATCTGATAGACATTCTTCATTCGTTGAGCTGAGAAACAGAATCGTCGACCTGATAAAAGTTCTGGACTTAGACAAAATATTCTGTATCTGCTGAAATGTTGTGTCGACATAAGCTGGTGTCGACAGATTGATCTTGATGTCGACACAAATCCTCTAGTGTCGACAGAAGCTGGTGTCGACTGAAATCCTGGTGTCAACATAAGTTAGTGTCGACTGAAATCCTGGTGTCGACACAAGTTAGTGTCGACTGAAATCCTGGTGTCGACACAAGTTGACTGGAGTCGACACAAACCCTAAGTGTCGACACAGATTCTCTCAGTCCAGAAATCGTCGAGTAGAGATTATCATTCATCGACCTGAGAGGCTGACTTCATCGACCTGAGAAGCTGTGAACTTGAGGTCCAAGTTCGTCGAGCTCAGAATATAATTCGTCGACCGAAGCTTGAAGTTGGACTTAGAAAAATTTGACGTCCTTCTGACTTTGGCTTGATGCAGAAACTGAATGTTCGTCGAACAGAGAACTTAGATCATCGAGCTCAGCACTATGAATTGTCTCACGATCGTCGAGCATAGAATTCCTTTCGTCGAGCTGAGTTCGATGAACGTCGAACTCACTTTACATAGTCTTGAAAAACTTGTGAGTCTGGAGCCTCTGAGGGTCTTGATGAAAGCTGGTCCATCTAGAGTTGAGCCTAAGGACTTAACCTAGACTCTAGGACACAAATTGACCCTGGCTATACAAGAGGGGTCACATCCTAAGTCAGTGAACCTAGCCCAAATCAACTAGGGATCCAACAATCTCCCCCTATTTGGGTGAGGTCACTAACAGAGACTCAAAACAGAAAACAAAGCAAGAAAAGAAATATATTTGGCAGAGAATTATAACACATGCAACAGATATATATATACACAGCTTTGCTTAACAGATAGCACAGTTTAAAAACAAATAACATACAGAAATGAATCAATAAGAAAAGTTACTTCTTTGGCTTCTTCTGCTGAGGTTTGTCTTCTGCTATCTTTTCTCCTGGCTTCTTGAAAATGATTTCTCTGTTACGATTTTGAGCTTGATCCACTGTCATGGTCATATCAGCTGCCCCAATAATTTTCAATGAAGTAGCCCCGGGGACAACTACTTCTGGATAAAGTTTCATATAGTCATCAACATTAAACAATTTGTTACCTTTGTCAAATCTTTTCAGCTCTTCCTTTTTATACTTTGACATGGTTGAAAGACCAGAAATATCTTTTTCTTCTGCTTTGGCTTTATTTATCAAGGATAGACCAATCAGCTCTTGGTATCTAGCCATTCTTGCTGTATTAGCAGTCTCTGGATCTTCAAAAGGAATTGGAGGGGAGTCTGGCTTCTTTGGGCTTTCAGCTTTTTGTACTTTAGAACTTTGTTGTTGCTGCTGCTTATGTTGTTGACTACCTGAGGAGGATGGCCTCTGCTGGCTGCTTCCAGAAGATCTCCCTGATTGTCTTTGATAAGTTTGCATTGGGGCAGATCTCTGGGAGCTAGAGCCACTGACACCAGCTGCTGGAGGAGGAGGATGAGGAGTGTCCTTCCTGTATCTGTGCACTGGAGGAGGGGAGTATCTCCTACTTCTCTTTCTATCTTTCTGCTGGTTTTTGGAGAGCCACATCCATGCTGGCATTCCCTTATATGGAGTCATATTGTACAGAATGTAGTCGGGAGTGTCTGCACTAGGATTTGGCTTGGGAGGAGGAGCAGCCTTTCTCTTCTTTGCCAACAATCTCTTTTTCCTGTTAGCTGCATCCTCATCAGAATCAATTTCATCATCATTAGATTCTGAATCCTGAGGGGTATCATATAATGAATCTAAAGCTTTTAAAGCTCTATCAGAAATAACAGCCTTTGCTGCAGGAGGGGCAGAAGGTTCAGGAATGGGAGTATCAGCAACAAAAGAAGAATTATATGTATAAGATTCAGAAACAAAGGAGATAGAGCTATCAACTACTGCCTTATTCTCTTCTTAAATGTCTGCCTGAATAAGCTCATCTAGAGTAGGCATTGGAGAGTCATCCATAATAAAGTCTGGTGCTGAAACAGGCACTGGAGTATCTTCTAGAATGACCTCTGGGCTGGAAGCTGAGAAGGAGGCTGAAGCTGAGAGAGCAAAATTGTCATAGAGTTGCTTGGCAACTGCTGGACTGGCTGGAGAGGTATAAGGTACCATAGCCAAATAAGGCTTAGACAAATCTGCTGAAGGGAAATTCCTATGTACAGTATCAAAACTTCTTAACAAAACTGATAAATTCACTGTGGGATTTAAATAGAAATCACCAACAGGAGTTATTTGAGCAACTGACTCATCTAGATCATTGTCAGTATCCATAAATTGAATTAACTCAGACATCTCAGCATCAAAGTCTGTCAAAATTGTGGTATCTTCATCTGAATCTGAATCTACTGGAGAGGGAACTGCTGTGACTGCTGCTGCTGCTGCTGTATCTGCATCTTCTGCAACTTCATCACAGAGCATCTCCCCCTATCTGGGTTCAGGAAGACCTGGAGCCAGGCCCCTAGATGAAGAGGGGACAGCAGATAGAAGAGAGATCTGGGCAGATAAGGAATTGATGGAGGTCACAAGAGGTGTAATGGCCTCTTGGATCAAGGATTGGATAAGAGGGGTGAGCAAGGAAATGATGGTAGATGGATCAAATGGGGAAGGGGATGGAATGAGAGGAGGAATAACAGATGGAGTGGGGGCATCTTGCATGATTGCAATTGATGTTATATCATAAGATGGGATGGTGGATAAGTGTGGGGGAAGAGGAGACTGAGGAGGTGTAGGAATAGGAATGTCCTGAGGGGAATCTGGAGGAGTGGGTTGATGATCAATTGGCAAGGGGGAAGATGGAGGTGTAGATGGAATGTTTGTCAGGTCAAGTGGTGGGGATGAAGGAGGGGTAGGTACATGAGGAGGCTTCTTTGGATGAAGAGGTGCTGGAATAGATGGTTGAGATGGAGGAACCTCTTCAACAGGGTGGGGAGCGGCCTTTACAGCCCTTGTGCTCTCAGAAGTTTGGAGGGAGAAGGAGGAAGCCTTTGAGGGCTTGGAGATGGTCCTCTCCCATATGCCAAACAGAGCGCAAGTGAGGCACTTGCTGGCGTTTATGAAGATGGTCGGGGAGACCATACATTCAGCAGCCTTCTCTTTGAGGAATATACCCAATATTCTGCCAAAGCAGACTTCCTTTTTACTGTTCTTCTTCTTGATCAATTCAAAGAACACTTTACTCCAATCAACCTGTCGCTTATTCACTACTGCACACATTATCAGAAATTGGTGACGGGTGATATAGTCGTGAGCAGAGTGCTTGGCCATCAGAATCTTTCCCGTAATATCTGCCAAAAATTGATAGGTGGCGGATAATTACTTTTTCAACAACTTATTAGGGTTGTTCCCTGAGAAACCCATTAATTTCATCATATCACTGAATTCCTCAGAATCCATTTCCATATTGTCTTCTCCATTCACTAAGCCAAATATTTCAGAGAGAACTGTGGGAGAGAGGGAAACAGCAGTGTTCCCTATATTGCCGGTCAAAGTATCTTCGTCAGAAATAGTAGATGTATATACCCATTCCCGTATTTCTATTCCATGAAGTTTGATGCGCTGGTCATGAAGTCCTTTAAATTGAGTTCTTCCAATAGTTCTAGGATGTATAGAAAGATGGGGTCAGACTGTTGAAATGACTCAAAGTCCATGTCGAAACCGCTGTCAAACTTCATTGCAACCAAAGCACCTGAAGGAATCTCCATTGATGTCCTGCAAGAAAAACACAGAGAGAAACGGAGATCAAGAACAAGGGAACTGAAAGTGCGGGACGGAGGTCGAAGAAAAACCTAGATAAAGGATTTTTAGAATATGAATCGACATACTCCGTTCCACCAGAAAGAAAAATTCTTCGAACTGAGCACGACGAAATAAATTATAGACAGATAATTCGTTGATCTCATCCAGAAGAATCGAAAACAGTTCGTCGATCTCCGTTCGACGAAATGTCTTCTTGAAGCAAAGTTCATCGATCGCTGGTCGACGAAAGTTGTTTCCCCACACAGAGAATTCGTCTATCTCCGTTCGATAAGAATATCTCAAATTTTCCCTAATTCGTCGAACTCCGTTCGACGAACTCTGGAAAATTCGTCGAATGCAGACAAAAACTAGGTTAACGCTTCTCCATCAATCATTCCCAGTTGATTTATGAAGAACAGATGGGTTTTCTCATCCAAAGGCTTGGTGAAAATATCTGCTCTCTGTAGATCAGTAGGAATGTGGATCATGTTAATTTTCTTTTTGTCCACATTATCTCTAATGAAATGATGTCTTATTTCAATATGTTTGGTCCTAGAATGGTGTACTGGATTCTGTGCTATAGCAATAGCACTAGTATTATCAAAAAATAAAGTTGAATTATTTAAGTTGACACCATAATCTAAGAGTTGGTTTTGTATCCATAGCATTTGTGAACAGCAACTACCAGCAGCCATGTATTCTGCTTCTGCAGTTGATGTAGACACAGATGTCTGCTTTTTACAAAACCAGGTGACAAGTCTCATACCAAGGAACTGGCATGTTCCAGAGGTACTTTTCATGTCCACTCTACATCTAGCATAGTCAGCATCTGAGTATCCAGTTAACTCAAACTCTGACTCTGCAGGATACCAGAGTCCTAGATTAGGGCAACTCTTTATATATCTCAAAATTCTTTTTAAGAAAATAAGGTGAGATTCTTTAGGGTTCACTTGGAACCTAGCACAAAGGCATGTGGCAAACATTATGTCAGGTCTGCTAGCTATTAGGTATAATAGGGATCCAACAATTGCCCTATAATTTTTCTGATCTACAGGTTTACCTGCTGCATCAGAATCCACAACAGCATTTGTAGCCATAGGGGTTTTCATCCCTGAAGCATCACCCATTCCAAACTTTTTGATAAGCTCTTTAGCATACTTAGCTTGGGAGATGAAGATACCATCTGGGAGCTGCTTCACTTGGAGACCAAGGAAGTAGGAAAGCTCACCCATGCTACTCATCTCAAATTTTGAATGCATGAGGTCAGCAAACCTCTTGCACAATTTGGGATCAGTAGACCCAAAAATAATGTCATCCACATATATTTGTACTAACAGTATTTGGTCCTTATGATGTCTAGTGAAAAGTGTTTTATCTATGGTTCCTCTTGTAAATTCATGCTCTAAGAGAAAGCTTGCTAGGGTCTCATACCAAGCTCTTGGAGCTTGCTTTAGACCATAGAGAGCTTTATGCAATTTAAAGACAAAAGAGGGTTGAGTTGGAGAGATAAAAACTGGAGGTTGTTTTACATAAACCTCTTCTTGAAGAACTCCATTTAGAAATGCACTTTTGACATCCATCTGGTAGACCTTGAATCTCTTGTAAGCTGCATAGGCAAGGAATATCCTAATGGCCTCTAACCTTGCAATAGGGGCAAAGGTTTGGTCATAGTCTATTCCTTCCTCTTGTTTGTAGCCTTGAGCAACAAGCCTAGCCTTGTTCCTCACTATGTTGCCTTGAGCATCCAACTTGTTTCTGTAGACCCATTTGGTTCCAATAACTGGGTAGTTATGGGGTCTTAGAACCAAATCCCAAACTCTACATCTCTCAAACTGATTGAGTTCCTCTTGCGTTGCAATGATCCAGTGGGGATCTTGATCTGCCTCATGTTTGGTGAGAGGTTCAATTTGAGAGAGAAAACATGCATGCATCAAGTCTTAGTTGAGTTGATGCCTTGTCTGTACACCTACTGAGATGTCTCCAATTACTTGAGATCTTGGGTGATCTCTAAGTGTGACAAGATCAGTTGGTGGAGTTGGTTGAGCAACAACTTCAGTATTTAATTCTTCTTGGGGAATGATACTAGTTGTTGGGGGAAGTTCAGCGACTTTCTCTTAACTTTCCTCATCACTATCTTCAGCATCCTGTGGAGTGGGATGCTGTGATACCTCTTGGGTAAGGTTCAGTCCATCCATAGACTCACACAGTGGTGGAACCTGCAAAGAGCTTGTGGTAGAAATTTCTTTCTCCTTGTATGACATGTTAGTCTCATCAAAAGATACATGAACAGATTCTTCAATTTTAAGAATTTATTATTATATACCCTATAAGCTTTAATGATCATGGAGTATAACAGAAACACTCCTTCATCAGCTTTTGCATGAAATTTTGCTATGTATCTCTTATCATTATTGTGAATGTAACAAATACAACCAAAGATTTCAAAATAATCTACTTTAGGTTTTTTTCCCTTTGAGTAATTCATAGGGAGTCTTGCCCTTCAGTTTATGTATTAAACTTCTATTCAACGCATAGTTGGAGGTGTTCACTGCCTCTGCCCAAAAGGATAGAGGAAGATGAGCATCTGACAATAATGTAGTAGCAGCTTCAATAAGGGTTCTATTTTTCCTTTCATCTACCCCATTTTGTTGAGGAGTTCTAGGAGCTGAGAAAGTGTGCCTGATCCCTTCACTTTGACAGAACTCTTGCATAAGAAGAGAATCAAACTCTGTCCCATGGTCACTTTTGATCAGGGTAATGTGAGTGTTGAACTCAGTCTGTATGCATTTGAGAAACTCTATCAAACATTCAAAGTTATAAGACCTCTTCCTCAGAAAAAACACCCATGTGAATCTAGAGAAGTCATCTACAACCACTAAAGTATAAGATTTCCCTCATAAGCTTTGTACTGTAATGGGTCCAAAAAGATCCATGTGTAACAGATATAAAATCCTAGGTGAATCACTCTTATTAAGTGACTTGAAACTATTTTTGGTTTGCTTACCTAATTGACAAGCCCTGCAGAGTCCTTCCTTCTTGTAGGGGCCAAAAGGTAGTCCTCTAACAAGGTTGTCCTTGGATAGCCTAGCAATGGTTCTAAGGTTTATATGACCTAATCTCTTATGCCACAATTCATTAGGTCTACTAATAGAGTTAAACAAGCAAATATCTACTTTAGTTGAAAGAAAGTCTACTAAATAGATGTTACCTTTCCTTTTACCTGTCAACACAGTTGTGTTGTCCTCTGATTTGATCTTGCATAAGGATTTGCTGAAAGTCACTTGGTAGCCTTCATCACATAGTTGACTGATACTGATCAAGTTGTGCTTCAGTCCTTCCACATAGGCTACTTTATTGAATGTGACTGTGCCAATATGGACTGCACCATATCCTTTTGTTAGTCCAAAGTTTGAATCACCAAATATTACTTTGGGTCCAAGCTTGGCTTTGAAGGATGTGAAATTGTCTTTGTTTCCAGTCATGTGCTTTGAGCGCCCACTATCCAAATACCATTGCTGGTTTGATGTTGGATAGGTCTTCACCTGCACATAAAATAATTTACTTGTTTTTGACCCAGTTTACCTTGGGCCTAGGTTGATAACCTTTGAATTCAGAAATAAAAGACATCCCTGGTTGACTCTTATAACCTTCAGGATGATATCTCCTTGGAGGTATTATCCATTCAGTATAAGGGTTAAATCTTTGGGATGAAGAACCTCTAGGATTGAACTTTGATTTGCCTTTGAAAGAGTTTTCAAAACTCTGAGCTCTGTTCGACAATCTCTGAGCTGAGTTCGATGATCTTGGGTCAGATCGTCGAGCTCCGCTCGAAGATCGACCATGCCAGAGTTCAGGGTTCAGAGTTCGTCGACCTGAGTTCGATGATTTACCCTGAGATCGTTGAGCTCCATTCGGCGATCGTCGAGCTCTGTTCGACGAATTCTGTTAAACTTTGGTTTTCTTAGGTAGATCAGAATTCTTCCTAGCTACCTCTACAACTCCCTTGCCTTTATCAGAGATAAACTTGATTGGGGTTAATAATACTACAGGTTGGCTAGATGAAGCACCCAAGCCCAGTGTACTGTTGAATCTTGAGTTCACTGTGCTTGTGATGTCCATTAGTTTGATACTTCTCCCATTGATGGATTCTTCAAACTTATTGACCTGTGATAGTTCACTTTTCAGTGAGGCTATCGGCTCCATATAGCATTCCAACTCCTCAGATAGTTTGAGGTTATCTGATTTTATGGTGCTTTGTTCAGATAGTTGATTTCTGAGAGAAATAATTTCTTTTTCAGATTTCAATAGATCCAAACAAAGTGCCTTAAACTCACATTTAAAGTCCTCTGAATTGAAATCAAATGAGTCTATTACCTGGTCCTCTTCAGATTGAGTCTCTGATTCAGATTTTGACTCTTCTGCATCAGAATTTTGTTGTGAGGCATTGATAACCATCATGCAGAATTCGTTTTCTTCAGCATCATCTTCATCATCACTTGAGCTGGATGAAGCTTCAGATTCTTCTTCTGTCTCACTCCAAGATTCAGCTACAAACCCCTTCCTTGTGTGTTTGTTCTTACTGGAGGAGGGTTTGTCATTGCTGTTTTTCCTGAAGTCTTTATCTTTTCTTCTCTCCTTCCTATCCTTTTTGTCCTTATACTGATTTCTGGACAGTCAGACAACATGTGGCCTGGTTTCCTGCATCCAAAGCAAATAATCTCTTTGTTATTTGATTTGTCATACCTTGGCTTGTCATGCCCTCTGGAAGACTTTTTCCTGAAATCTTTCCTGGCCATTTGTAGAATCTTTTGGCCAGTAGGATTAGCAGCTCCTCATTTCCTGTGACTTTGTCTTCAGGCTGATCTTCAATGGCTTTGAAAGCTATGAACTTCTCTTTTCTGACTGCTAGTGAAGCAGCCTTCTGCTCTTCTTCTTTATTCTTGATGAGCAGCTCATAAGACTTGAGCTTGCCCAAGAGAGCTTCAGTTGTGATCTCATTTAGACTTCTGGAATCCTTGATTGGCCAGATCCTTGAGTCCCAAGTGCTTGGGAAGCACATTAGGATTTTATCATTTAGCTCAGTCAATGAGATCTCCTTGTCCAAAGTTTTCAGCTCATTGACTATGAGACTGAGTCTATTATACATGTCTGCTACTGACTCAGCTTCTCCTTTCTTGAAATTCTCATACTGGGTTATGAGATGAGATCTTCTATCTTTTCTCTCATCAGCAGATCCTGAAACTATCTCAGATAGCTTGTCCCAGATGTCCTTTGCTGAGTTGCATTCAGCTACTTTTTGGAATATTTCATCAGACATAGTCTGAGCTAAAATGTTCATAGCCTTTGCATCTGCAACTTTCCATTTCTTGATTTCAGTATCTGTTCCTGAAGGAGGTGGAACAACACTTGTACTTGTATTTTCTCAGGGTCTTGGACATACTGTCAAAACAGAATTGAAAATGTCTTCATCAATATAGTTCATGTACAGTCTAATCCTTGCCTTCCAAAGTGCAAACTTAGATAGATTGCACACCGGAGGTCTGGTGCTAGCATAATCTTTGTTTTGGGCCATGTTCTGTGAAGAAATAAATCAAAAAAAAACTTAAACAAGCAGATCTAACTAGAGGGATCTTTGGGTTCAGGTGTTAGCCTGTGCAACCTCTAAGGTGTGGTATTTTTAACCAACCTGGAAGATGTATTTTTAACCAACCTGGAAGATGTGGTATTTTTAACCAACCTCGCTTTGAAACCAATTGAAAGATATACACTAGAGGGGGGGTGAATAGAGTATGGTGCTTACTAAAAACTTTTTACAACTGTTGTTTTAAACTTAAGTGAACAGGGAAGTAAATAATATAAAGTAAATGTAAACACAGAGCAATCACAGATCACAACCAGAAAATAAAAGAAAAACAAACAACAGAAGACACAAGGAGCTATAGTGGTTCCCCAATCAATCTGGGTACATCCACTCTTCTACCACCCTAGGTAGGAATCCACTGCAGGATGAGTTGATCAGGTGTCCTAGGCACCAATGGGTTTTGATCAGGTCCCCAAAAACCAAACCCTCAAGTCTTTTGGAAAGATACTTGCAACCAGAATAATTTTGAAGGGATTTAAAACCCTGTACAGGAATGAGAGAGAGGGAGATAGTGTCTTCTCTGTCAACAGTCAGTGAGAAGACTTGTGGATTGATGTAGCAGCTCTTGCTCCCCCTGAGATCTTGAATTGGTCAGGAATGCTGGAGCACTGCTTCAGGGTAATAGGCCTTCAATGACATAGAATGCCTGGACCAGAACTGCTTCAGGAACTTCTTTGACAGATTAATTGATTATTGTCCTTTGACGTTATCCTGTGAATAGAGAGAAGAAGACTCTTGATTGAATTTAGTTGTTCTTCTTCTTCTTCTTGAGAGAGTTCTCTGGTCAAGGCTAATTGCAGTCAAGAACTTTAGATATATATATATATCTTTTTGATTATTCTTCTACAACTTTTGAGTATCTTCTGTACTGTAATTTTTGAACTCTGCCTAATTCTCTATTTTGTTGTGTCTGTCTCTGTGTCTATATCTGACTTAG
The DNA here is from genome assembly GCA_039583875.1 of Platanthera guangdongensis. Classification (NCBI taxonomy): domain Eukaryota; kingdom Viridiplantae; phylum Streptophyta; class Magnoliopsida; order Asparagales; family Orchidaceae; genus Platanthera; species Platanthera guangdongensis. Next base: position 98,288,721 of record CM077158.1, on the reverse strand, counting down.
GGATATTCAAACTTTTGGAATTGTCGAGCAGTAATTATAGTCGGCCTTGGAAAGAATCAGCCATCAATGACTTTCCTAACTGTCCCATGGAAAAACGGCATGTAATCGTCCATAGTCAATGCACATTCTAATGGTAACATTCCGAGAAGATCTGGTATTAAATATTCAGGGATCCGCGCCAAGAAACGGGACGGGAACCTTGAAGAAAACCTAATCTGGATTCGTCGAACGAAGAACACATTTCGTCGAGCTGAACTTGTGTTCATCGAGATGAGCTTGAGTTCGTCGAGCTGAGCTTGAGTTCGTCGAGCTGAGCTTGATAGAGTTCGTCGACCAGACAATCTTCATACATCTGGCAGACATTCTTCATTCGTTGAGCTGAGAAACAGAATCGTCGACCTGAGAAAAGTTATGGACTTGGAAAAAATATCCTGCATCTACTGAAATGTTGTGTCGACATAAGTTGGTGTCGATAGATTGATCTTGGTGTCGAAACAAATCCTCTGGTGTCGACAGAAGCTGGTGTCGACTGAAATCCTGGTGTCGACACAAGTTAGTGTCGACTGAAATCCTGGTGTCGACACAAGTTAGTGTCGACTGAAATCCTGGTGTCGACACAAGTTGACTGGTGTCGACACAAACCCTAAGTGTCGACCTTGATTCTATGAGTCCAGAAATCGTCGAGTAGAGATTATCATTCGTCGACCTGAGAGGCTGACTTCGTCGACCTGAGAAGCTGTGAACTTGAGGTCCAAGTTCGTCGAGCTCAGAATATAATTCGTCGACCGAAGCTTGAAGCTGGACTTAGAAAAATTTGACATCCTTCTGACTTTGGATTGATGTAGAAACTGAATGTTCGTAGAACAGAGAACTTAGATCGTCGAGCTCAGCACTACGAATTGTCTCACGATCGTCGAGCGCAGAATTCCTTCCGTCGAGCTGAGTTCAATGAACGTCGAACTCACTTTACTTAGTCTTGAAAAACTTGTGAGTCTGGAGTCTCTGAGGGTCTTGATGAAAGCTGGTCCATCTGGAGTTGAGCCTAAGTACTTAACCAAGACTCTAGGACATAAATTGACCCTGGTTATACAAGAGGGGTCACATCATAAGTCAGTGAACCTAGCCCATATCAATTAGGGATCCAACATACTACTCGGGGAAGGATGACCCTGTACAACACGTGTAATGGTTTGAAGATGTTGTTTCAATAAGGCAGATGACAGATGCCTTTAAGTGTCGACTATTTACCATCACGTTGAAGGAGAAGGCCCGGGACTGGTTCCACCAGTTGCCGGCAAGTTCGATATACATTTTCGAGGATCTGCGTCGTGGTTTACTGTTGAGGTTCTCAATATCGAATAAGCATAAGAAGGAGGCGGAGTGCCTGTTTGCGGTGATGCAGAAGCAAGACGAGACATCGGGACATTATGTGCTTCGGTTTCAAGAGGAGATCCTCCTACTCTAGGAGGTCCCAGGGTATACGCTGATGCTCGCTTTTACTCTAGAACTGAGGCTGGTTTTCTTTAGCATGGAGTTAAAGAGAGTACCCCCCCCCCCCCCCTCTCCTTTGAGGAGCTCATGGAGAGGGCGGTGAAGGAGACAGACTTCAAGAGGGCCAATCCGGCATTTGCAAGGAAGCTGGCCAGGTAGGCGGAGATGATGTGAAGGACACGGAAGCAGGAAGGCGGAGGGAGCAGAGAGAAGAGAGGAGGAGGGAAGAGCCCCGAGGACAGGGGCAGCAGGGAATGCATTAAGGACGGGTGGACCGGGAGCCGAACAACATGTTAGGTTGGAGGCCTTAGGAGGGTCTCCCCCAGGAGCTAGGGGGAGGTTTCCAGGGAAGAGACCACTTTCGCAAGACAAGGAGGTTCGATCAGCCTGCACGGAGGCAGGAGCTGAGGGGTCATTTCCCACATCAGCAGGAGACGATGGAGGTCGGTCGAGGTGGAGGAGGAAGGAGAGGATCTCGAGGTGGAGCTGGAAGGAGAGATGGTGGAGAAGGGAGAAGGGAAAAGGTGGCGTTGCCTTTATTTGACTTTCATTAGGAGGAGGGCCACACAACATCCACCTGCCCAGAGTTCTTAGAAACGAGAGAAGCCAGGGGGTTGAGGAGGCAGGCTCCGCTTGTAAGGATCGAGGAGGTACAGCAGGAGGAGACGAAAGATAGATGCGAGGACCGGGTGGATGTAGGAACCAGGGGAGGGATCAGGGTGATCCACAAAGGAGTTGGGATTGAGGCAACTCGAAAGGGGATCCTCCATACCATGTTCCAAAGGGGGGTAGCATCGACCTCCCAGGCCCCCCTCTAAAAGAAAAAATTACCTTTTCTTCAGCGGATATGCTGGATTATGAGCACCCATTCTGTGATGCCTTGGTGATCCAGACGACAGTTGATTGATTAAAACTCCAAAAATATTTACGGTCACGTGGCGACCCGGCAGTTTTATTTAAGTAAAGAGAAAGTGGTTTTTTATTTAGAAAACGTGGCGCGCGTATTTATTTATTTGGATATAAAACGGGTTAGATCGAGTTTTAACGAAAGGAGGCAAGTGCACCTATCTTGAGTATTACAGGATATTCTGGGTGGAATATCGAGGTCGTATTGTTCTCGAGGTCAGTTCGATTATTTCTACTCTTCCCTGAAGGGGACTATTATTTTACCGATAATTACTTGTCGGGTAATATTTTATATATAATAAAAAGACAGAAAACATAAAATGAAAGCATAAAAAGAAAGCTTGAAGGTGGGGCCGATGAAGAGCTTAGCTCGATGACATCGAATAGAATTTGAACTAAAATAAACTTTAAATAAAAAGAGCTCCTAAGTTTCTAATTAATTAAGGCGGAGACTTGGCCGTGGAGGTTCCACTAGAATGAGCTCACCTAGCTATAGGGCTATCGCTCACCTGAACGCTAAGACTATTCGACCGAACGTTAGTCCGACGAAGGATTCCTCTTAACGCCCGCATTACACTAAGAACCCCGCTATTGGGTGGGGAACCCAATCCATTAGAGTTGGCGCGCCTCCTCTCGAGGGTTAGTGCGTAACTCTCTTTGCCAAGGGGTGATCGGTCCATATGAACGGCCTCTCGGCTAGCTAGCATATGGACTATGGAAATAGGGCCCACACATCGATTATGTGGTCCTACGCGTCATTTACCCCGGGCAAACCTTAAGTACTTTTAATTAAGTAGAAAAATACGACCTTTAATTATTTAAAGATATTTTATCTGTCCCAATGCTCTTCGATACCGAGGGCTAAGAACGGTTAGCCACTCATCGGAATGAGGATGGCTTGCGAGGAAAGCAATAAAGAAAGCTGTAAATGAAAGCGATAAAATGAAATCAGGAAAATAAAGTAGTAAATAAAGCAGTAAATTGCAACTCCTACTCAAACGAGTAGGACTGAAGAAAGCTGTAAATTACGAGTCCCGGCGCACATGCATGGGCGGGAGAAAGAAAGCGGGTCCTACTCAAAAGAGTAGGACTAAATAAATACAACACACGCACACACTCTCTCGACATAAAGTAAAACTCATGCACAAACTCTCTCGACATAAATGAAAACACACGCACACTGTAGAAAATTAAACTCACACACTCTACTGAATTTAAAACTCTCACACACAACATAAAGTAAACACACTCACACACTCTTCTGGAAAGGAAATAAAAGCAATGCGCCATTTAACTCTTAACGAGTAGGCGGAAATAAATGCTTACTCACACAAAAATGAATAAAAAAAACTAAGTTACCTAAAAATTAAAACAACTGCATTTCTACAGCTAGAATGCGGTAGAAATGCATAAAAAGTGGGAAATAAAAATTAAACGAGCGAAAAAGTTGGCAAATAAACGTAAATTGAAACAGCTCGGAAAAGTAAAACGAATACATTTCTACCGCTAGAATGCGGTAGAAATGATTGAAATGAAGACAAAAAAATAAAAGGAGCAAAAGTTTAAACGAAAAATCGAAATGCACGAAAAATTAAAACGACTATATTATCATTCCTATAACTCCGTAAAAAATGCTAAAAAAGTGCGAAGAAAGGGAAAAGAACGAAAAAGGTTTACCAAATAGAAAGAAAAAAGCTAAGCTAAAAAATGGAAAAACACTTTGAAAACGTTTTTACGGATCTATAGGGATGAAATAGAAACTATAAAAATCCTAAGCTATCAAAAGCTAATGAAATGAAAACATAACAACTACTTATCCAAAAAAAAGAAAACATAACATTTACTCTCATACAGACACACACGCATATAAAAAAGGAGCGAAAAAACTAAGTTAAAACAAAATGAAAAATAAGATTGCATAAGAGTACGTTGTTTAGATTCATTCCAAAGTCAGAATGAGAGATGAAAAATAGATTTTATTAAGTTAAAAAGAACGAGTTACAAAGGAACAAAAATAAAAACTAAGGAGAGGGGGAGAAAATATCCCTTACATAGCATTTGGAACTCATCCGAGCAGCATAACACCTATACAAAATGGTTCAAAAAGAGAGCAAGAACTCAAGCAGAACACAGCTATTTATATGAATAAAATTTACAAGTACACGCCCTGTGACATGGGCGTGTCAGGGGGCGTGTCGACACTATTCATGATGGCGGCCGTCGATTTGACATCAAAGTGGACTTCGGGCTGGACAGGTGTCGGTCACGCAGAGGTCACGCCCCAGGACACGGGCGTGACGTTGAACGTGTCAAGGAGGTTGATCTGGGCGCGGGTCGCGCCAAAAGTCGTCGCGTGGGTCTTGTCGGCCAGGTGTGGATGTCATGCCCCAGGTCACGGGCATGACTCTGGGCGTGTCGGTTGGTGTCGACACTCGACAAACGTCGAGCGGAAAATGTCGAGTTGAAAATCATCGAGCGGGAAGAGGTGTCACGCCCTAGGTTACGGGCGTGACTCTGGGAATGTCGAGGAGGTCGACGAAAGTCGAGCTGAAAACGTCGAGCGGTTGGACACGGGTTGGGTCACGCCCCATGTCGACGTCGGGCGTGTCAAGCTTTTCTCTTCAAAATTTGCTGATTGACGGGATTTTAGGGTTTCATACCCTAGTCACGGGCGTGACAAATTTGTCACGGGCGTGACATGACATTTTTTTGCAGATTTTGATTTTTTTCTGAAAAATAAAATAAAACAAGTTAGTATAATATTTACAAAAATAGGAGCATTTTATTGAATAAAAATAAGTAAAAATGACAAAAATAAATGAAAACAACTAAATTAATGTACAAAAAAATAGGTATATTTACAATTCATCAAATACCCCCATACTTAAGATTTTGCTATTCCAGAGCAAAGGTTGGAGATGAACTTATAAGGAATAAAAGAAATCCTAAGTTTAGCTACCGCTTGAATTAATTAAAAGTAAGATCAAAATAAACATCCGGGGTTAAAGAATTAAATCCAAATTTATGAAATGTTATGAATAAAGGAAGAGTTTCAAAAAGACTTCTAGATAAAATAAAATAGAAAGCAAAAATTTATTTTTGTTAGTTTAACAAAGATGGATTGGATTTATATACAAAACTTTAGCTTAAAAGAAGTTAAAGGAAATAATGCAATTTAAAAATTATGCTCTCAAAAAAATTTAAATTAAGTATAAAATCATTGAAATGAGATAAGTGATTTGGTGGTTTATGAAGAAGGCTTGGATATTGAGGTGATGCAATTTTTTCTCAAACCTCCAATTTTTTTTTTGAATAACTAGGACAATGACATCTTATTTTCCTAACATATAATATTTTTTTCTTTCTTCATAAATAATAAATAACCCAATGTATATGTGTAGGAGTAATAAATTTTATCCTCTTACGCCATAACATATAATCTTTTTAAATATTGGGTGCCTATGTTTATGGAATGAAATCTGATTCCCATTGACATAAGATCTTTTAAAGGATAGGGGTAAACATGTCAAGTAAGACATGAAAAAAATGGAAGTGGGTTTATTTTTTCAAAAGAAAACTAGATTTTAATAAAAAAGTTTTGTGAGAAACCTTTTTAAAATGAACGTTACAATGTTTCTAAAAGCAAAGAGTAGAAATAATTGAAATCCATGGATGTTATTTTCTAACATAAAAAATGAGATTCTATTTATAAAATTAGAAGTGGTGTTGAAAAACAAGTTCCCTATTATAAAGATAAGACATAAAAAAATTTTTAAAACTTAACCCCAGACACTTAAATCTATTGAACTTTAATTAATAAATGAATAGTAAGCAAAGAATTAAAAGAATTCGCTTATAAATTAACTCAAAGCAAGATTTTTGGAAAGTAAAAGGTTTAAGATAATGACATATTCGATTTATTTTGTTACATAATTAACAAAACATTTTAATGATTTTTTAGGGATTTTATCATTTTTTTGTGTTTTAATTATTATCTTTTTAGGATTTTTAGAGTTATTTTATTTTTTTGGTTTTAATAATTTTTTTGTTTGGTTTTTTTTTTGTTTTTTGATAAGTTATTTACAAGAAATAGGAAAGAAAGAAGTGCTATTTACAAAGAAGATAGTGGGGAAAGAGAGATTTTTACACAAAAAAAGTACAAAGTAAAAAACTCGAATGCAGCCCACGAACAGACTTGGAACTAAAATAAACTGAAAGCATAAAATGAAAGCATAAAAAGAAAGCTTGAAGGTGGGGCCGATGAAGAGCTTAGCTCGATGGCATCGAATAGAATTTGAACTAAAATAAAATTTAAATAAAAAGAGCTCCTAAGTTTCTAATTAATTAAGGCGGAGACTTGGCCGTGGAGGTTCCACTAGAATGAGCTCACCTAGCTATAGGGCTATCGCTCACCTGAACGCTAAGACTATTCGACCGAACGTTAGTCCGACGAAGGGTTCCTCTTAACGCTCGCATTACGCTAAGAACCCCGCAATTGGGTGGGCAACCCAATCCGGTAGAGTTGGCGCGCCTCCTCTCTCGAGGGTTAGTGCAGAAATCTCTTTGCCAAGGGGTGATCAGTCCATATGCACGGCCTCTCAGCTAGCTAGCATATGGACTACGGAAATAGGGCCCACACATCGATTATGTGGTCCTACGCATCGTTTACCCCGGGCAAACCTTAAGTACTTTTAATTAATTAGAAAAATACAACCTTTAATTATTTTAAGCTATTTTATCTGTCCCCGGCAACGGCGCCAAAAACTTGATGGGTGTTAAAACTCCAAAAATATTTACGGTCACGCGGCGACCCGGCGGTTTTATTTAAGTAAAGCGGAAGTGGTTTTTTATTTAGAAAACGGGACGCGCGTATTTATTTATTTGGATATAAAACGGGTTAGATCGAGTTTTAACGAAAGGAGGCAAGTGCACCTATCGTGAGTAGTGCAGGATATTCCGGGTGGAATATCGAGGTCGTATTGTTCTCGGGGTCGGTTCGATTATTTCTACTCTTCCCTGGAGGGGACTATTATTTTAACGATAATTACTTGTCTGGTAATATTTTATATATAATAAAAAGACAGAAAACATAAAAAGAAAGCACAAAAAAAAGCTTGAAGGTGGGGGCGATGAAGAGCTTAGCTCGATGACATCTAATAGAATTTGAACTAAAATAAACTTTAAATAAAAAGAGCTCCTAAGTTTCTAATTAATTAAGGCGGAGACTTGGCCGTGGAGGTTCCACTAGAATGAGCTCACCTAGCTATAGGGCTATCGCTCACCTGAACGCTAAGACTATTCGACCAAACGTTAGTCCGACGAAGGATTCCTCTTAACGCCCGCATTACGCTAAGAACCCCGCTATTGGGTGGGGAACCCAATCCTATAGAGTTGGCGCGCCTCCTCTCTCGAGGCTTAGTGCAGAACTCTCTTTGTCAAGGGGTGATCGGTACATATGCACGGCCTCTCGGCTAGCTAGCATATGGACTATGGAAATAGGGTCCACACATCGATTATGTGGTCCTACGCGTCGTTTACCCCGGGCAAACCTTAAGTACTTTTAATTAATTAGAAAAATACGACCTTTAATTATTTTAAGCTATTTTATCTGTCCCAATGCTCTTCGATACCGAGGGCTAAGAACGGTTAGCCACTCATCAGAATGGGGACGGCTTGCGAGGAAAGAAATAAAGAAAGCAATAAATGAAAGCGATAAAATGAAAGTAGGAAATAAAGCAGTAAATTGCAAGTCCTACTCAAATGAGTAGAACTGAAGAAAGCTGTAAATTGCGAGTCCTAACGCAAATGCGTGGGCGGGAGAAAGAATGCGGGTCCTACTCAAACGAGTAGGACTAAATAAATACAACACAAGCACACACTCTCTCGACATAAAGTAAAACTCACGCACACACTCTCTCGACATAAATGAAAACACACGCACACTGCAGAAAATTAAACTCACACACTCTACTGAATTTAAAACTCACACACACAACATAAAGTAAACACACTCACACACTCTACTGGAAAGAAAATAAAAGTAATGCGCCATTTAACTCTTAACGAGTAGGCGGAAAAAAATGCTTACTCACACAAAAATGAAAAAAAAAACTAAGTTACCTAAAAATTAAAACAACTGCATTTCTGCCGCTAGAATGCGGTAGAAATGCATAAAAAGTGAAAATAAAAATTAAATGAGCGAAAAAGATTGCAAATAAATGAAAATTGAAACAGCTCGGAAAATTAAAACGAATACATTTCTACCGCTAGAATGATGTAGAAATGATTAAAATGAAGACAAAAAAAATAAAAGGAGCAAAAGTTTAAACGAAAAATCGAAATGCACGCAAAATTAAAACGACTATATTATCATTCCTATAACTCCGTAAAAAATGCTAAAAAAGTGCGAAGAAAGGGAAAAGAACGAAAAAGGTTTACCAAATAGAAAGAAAAAAAGCTAAGTTAAAAAAACGGAAAAACACTTTGAAAACATTTTTACGGATCTATAGGGATGAAATAGAAACTATAAAAATCCTAAGCTATCAAAAGCTAATGAAATGAAAACATAACAACTACTTATCCAAAAAAATAAAACATAATTTACTCTCATACACACACACGCGTATAAAAAAGGAGCAAAAAAACTAAGTTAAAACAAAATGAAAAATAAGATTGCATAAGAGTACGTTGTTTAGATTCATTCCAAAGCCAGAATAAGAGATGAAAAACATATTTTACTAAGTTAAAAAGAACGAGTTACAAAGGAACAAAAATAAAAACTAAGGAGAGGGGGAGAAAATATCCCTTACATAGCATTTGGAACTCATCCGAGCAGCATAAAACCTATACAAAATGGTTCAAAAAGGGAACAAGAACTCAAGCAGAACACAACTATTTATAGGAAGAAAATTTACAAGTACACGCCCTCTGACACGGGCGTGTCAGGGGGCGTGTCGACACTATTCATGATGGTGGCCGTCGATTTGACATCAAAGTGGACTTCGGGCTGGACAGGTGTCGGTCACGCAGAGGTCACGCCCCAGGTCACGGGCGTGACGCTGGGCGTGTCAAGGAGGTGGATCTGGGTGCGGGTCACGCCGAAAGTCGACGCACGGGTCTTGTCGGCCAGGTGGGGATGTCACTCCCCAGGTCACGGGCGTGACTCTGGGCGTGTCGGTTGGTGTCGACACTCGACAAACGTCGAGCAGAAAATGTCGAGTTGAAAATCGTCGAGCGGGAAGAGGTGTCACGCCCTAGGTCACGGGCGTGACTCTAGGCGTGTCGAGGAGGTCGACGAACGTCGAGCTGAAAACGTCGAGCGGGTGGACATGGGTTGGGTCACGCCCCGTGTCGGGTGACACGGGCATGACGTCGGGCGTGTCAAGCTTTTCTCTTCAAAATTTGCTGATTGACGGGATTTTGAGCTGTCACGCCCTAGTCATGGGCGTGACCAATTTGTCACGGGCGTGACATGACATTTTTTGCAGATTTTGATTTTTTCGTGAAAAATAAAATAAAACAAGTTAGTATAATATTTACAAAAATAGGAGCATTTTATTGAATAAAAATAAGTAAAAATGAGAAAAATAAATGAAAAAAACTAAATTAATGTACAAAAAATAGGTATATTTACAATTCATCAAATACCCCCAAACATAAGCTTTTCTATTCCAGAGAAAAAGTTGCAGATGAACTTATAAGGAATAAAAGAAATCCTAAGTTTAGCTACCGCTTGAATTAATTAAAAGTAAGATCAAAATAAACATCCGGGGTTAAAGAATTAAATCCTAATTTATGAAATGTTATGAATAGAGGAAGAGTTTCAAAAAGATTTCTAGATAAAATAAAATAGAAAGCAAAAATTATTTTTGTTAGTTTAACAAAGATGGATTGGATTTATATAAAAAACTTTAGCTTAAAAGAAGTTAAAGGAAATAATGCAATTTAAAAATTATGCTCTCAAAAAAAATTTAAATTATGTCTAGAATCTTTGAAATGAGATAAGTGATTTGGTGGTTTATGAAGAAGGCTTGGATATTGAGGTGAGGCAATTTTTTCTCAAACCTCCATTTTTTTTTGAATAACTAGGACTATGACATCTTATTTTCCTAACATATAATATTTTTTTCTTTCTTCATAAATAATAAATAACCCAATGTATATGTGTAGGAGTAATAAATTTTATCCTCTTACGTCATAACATATAATCTTTTTAAATATTGGGTGCCTATGTTTATGGAATGAAATCTTATTCACATTGACATAAGATCTTTTAAGGGATAGGGGTATACATGTCAAGTAAGAGATGAAAAAAATGAAAGTGGGTTTATTTTTTCAAAAGAAAACTAGATTTTAATAAAAAAAGTTTTGAGAGCAACATTTCTAAAATGAACGTTCCAATGTTTCTAAAAGCAAAGAGTAGAAATAATTGAAATCTATGGATGTTATTTTCTAACATAAAAAATGAGATTTTATTTATAAAATTAGAAGTGGTGGTGAAAAATAAGTTCCCTATTATAAGGATAAGACATAAAAAATTCTTTAAAACTAAACTCCAGACACTTAAATCTATCGAACTTTAATTAATAAACGAATAGTAAGCAAAAAATTAAAAGAATTCGCTTATAAATTAACTCGAAGCAAGATTTTTGGAAAGCAAAAGGTTTAAGATAATGTCATATTCGATGTATTTTGTTACATAATTAACAAAACATTTTAATGATTTTTTAGGGATTTTATCATTTTTTTGTGTTTTAATTATTATCTTTTTAGGATTTTTAGAGTTATTTTCTTTTTTTGGTTTTAATAATTTTTTTGTTTGATTTTTTTTTGTTTTTTGATAAGTTATTTACAAGAAATAGGAAATAAAGAAGTGTTATTTACAAAGAAGATAGTGGGGAAAGAGAGATTGTTACACAAAAAAGTACAAATTAAAAAACTCGAATGCAGCCTGCGAACAGACTTTGAACTAAAATAAACTGAAAGCATAAAATGAAAGAATAAAAAGAAAGCTTGAAGGTGGGGCCGATGAAGAGCTTAGCTCGATGGCACCGAATAGAATTTGAAGTAAAATAAACTTTAAAAAAAAGAGCTCCTAAGTTTCTAATTAATTAAGGCGGAGAATTGGCCGTGGAGGTTCCACTAGAATGAGATCACCTAGCTATAGGGCTATCGCTCACCTGAACACTAAGACTATTCGACCAAACATTAGTCCGACGAAGGATTCCTCTTAACGCCCGCATTACGCTAAGAACCCCGCTATTGGGTGGGGAACCCAATCCGGTAGAGTTAGCGCGCCTCCTCTCTCGAGGGTTAGTGCGGAACTCTCTTCGGCAAGGGCTGATCGGTCCATATGCACGGCCTCTCGGCTAGCTAGCATATGGACTACGGAAATAGGGACCACACATCGATTATGTGGTCCTACGCATCGTTTACCCCGGGCAAACCTTAAGTACTTTTAATTAATTAGAAAAATACGACCTTTAATTATTTTAAGCTATTTTATCTATCCCCGGCAACGGCGCCAAAAACTTGATGGGTGTTAAAACTCCAAAAATATTTACGGTCACGCGGCGTCCCGGCGGTTTTATTTAAGTAAAGCGGAAGTGGTTTTTTATTTAGAAAACGTGGCACACGTATTTATTTATTTGGATATAAAACGGGTTAGATCGAGTTTTAACGAAAGGAGGCAAGTGCACATATCGTGAGTAGTACAGGATATTCCGGGTGGAATATCGAGGTCGTATTGTTCTCGGGGTCGGTTCGATTATTTCTACTCTTCCCTGGAGGGGACTATTATTTTACCAATAATTACTTGTCGGGTAATATTTTATATATAATAAAAAGACAGAAAACATAAAATGAAAGCATAAAAAGAAAGCTTGAAGGTGGGGCCGATGAAGATCTTAGCTCGATGGCATCTAATAGAATTTGAACTAAAATAAACATTAAATAAAAAGAGCTCCTAAGTTTCTAATTAATTATGGCGGAGACTTGGCCGTGGAGGTTCCATTAGAATGAGCTCACCTAGTTATAGGGCTATCGCTCACCTGAACGCTAACACTATTCGACCGAACGTTAGTCCGACAAAGGATTCCTCTTAATGCCCGCATTACGCTAAGAACGCCGCTATTGGGTGGGGAACCCAATCCGGTAGAGTTGGCGCGCCTCCTCTCTCGAGGGTTAGTGCGGAACTCTCTTTGCCAATGGGTGATTGGTCACTATGCACGGCCTCTCGGCTAGATAGCATATGGACTACGGAAATAGGTCCCACACATCGATTATGTGGTCCTACGCGCCGTTTACCCGTGGAAAACCTTAAGTACTTTTAATTAATTAGAAAAATACGACCTTTAATTATTTTAAGCTATTTTATCTGTCTCAATGCTCTTCGATACCGAGGGCTTAGAATGGTTAGCCACTCATCGGAATGGGTACGGCTTGCGAGGAAAGCAATAAAGAAAGCAATAAATGAAAGCGATAAAATGAAAGCAGGAAATAAAGCAGTAAATTGTAAGTCCTACTCAAACGAGTAGGACTGAAGAAAGCTGTAAATTGCGAGTCCCGGCGCAAATGCGTAGGCGGGAGAAAGAAAGCGGGTCCTGCTCAAATGAGTAGGACTAAATAAATACAACACACGCACAAACTCTCTCGACATAAAGTAAAACTCACGCACACACTCTCTCGACATAAATGAAAACACACGCACACTGCAGAAAATTAAACTCACACACTCTACTGAATTTAAAACTCACACGCACAATATAAAGTAAACACACTCACACACTCTACTGGAATGGAAATAAAAGCAACGCGCCATTTAACTCTTAACGAGTTGGCGGAAATAAATGCTTACTCACACAAAAATGAATAAAAAAAAACTAAGTTACCTAAAAATTAAAACAACTGCATTTCTACCGCTAGAATGCGGTAGAAATGCATAAAAAGTGAAAATAAAAATTAAACGAGCGACAAAGTTTGCAAATAAATGCAAAATTAAACAGCTCAGTAATTAAAACGAATACATTTCTACCGCTAGAATGCGGTAGAAATGATTAAAATGAAGACAAAAAAAATAAACGGAGCAAAAGTTTAAACGAAAAATCGAAATGCACGAAAAATTAAAAAGACTATATTATCATTCTTATAACTCCGTAAAAAATGCTAAAAAAGTGCGAAGAAATGGAAAAGAACGAAAAGGGTTTACCAAATAGAAAGAAAAAAAGCTAAGTTAAAAAAACGGAAAAACATTTTGAAAACGTTTTTACCGATCTATAGGGATGAAATAGAAACTATAAAAATCCCAAGCTATCAAAAGCTAATGAAATGAAAACATAACAACTACTTATCCAAAAAAAAGAAAACATAACATTTACTCTCATACACACACACACACACGTATAAAAAAGGAGCGAAAAAATTAAGTTAAAACAAAATGAAAAATAAGATTGCATAAGAGTACGTTGTTTAGATTCATTCCAAAGCCAGAATAAGAGATGAAAAATAGATTTTATTAAGTTAAAAGAACGAGTTACAAAGGAACAAAAACAAAAACTAAGGAGAGGGGGAGCAAATATCCCTTACATAACATTTGGCACTCATCCGAGCAGCATAACACCTATACAAAATGGTTCAAAAAGGGAACAAGAACTCAAGCAGAACACAACTATTTATAGGAAGAAAATTTACAAGTACACACCCTCTAACACGGGCGTGTCAGGGGGTGTGTCGACACTATTCATAATGGCGGCCGTCGATTTGACATCAAAGTGGACTTCGGGCTGGACAGGTGTCGGTCACGCAGAGGTCACGCCCTAGGTCACGGGCGTGACGCTGGTCGTGTCAAGGAGGTGGATCTGGGTGCGGGTCGCGCCGAAAGTCGCCGCGTGGGTCTTGTCGGCTAGGTGGGGATGTCACACCCCAGGTCACGGGCGTGACTCTGGGCGTGTTTGTTGGTGTCGACACTGGACAAACGTCGAGCGGAAAATGTCGAGTTGAAAATCGTCGAGCGGGAAGAGGTGTCACGCCCTAGGTCACAGGCGTGACTCTTGGCGTGTTGAGGAGGTCGACGAACATCGAGCTGAAAACGTCGAGCAGGTGGACATGAGTTGGGTCACGCCCTGTGTCGGGTGACACGGGCGTGATGCCGGGTGTGTCAAGCTTTTCTCTTCAAAATTTGCTGATTGACGGGATTTTGAGCATTCACGCCCTGGTCACGGGCGTGACCAATTTGTCACGGGCGTGACATGGCATTTTTTGCAGATTTTGATTTTTTCCTGAAAAATAAAATAAAACAAGTTTGTATAATATTTAAAAAAATAGGAGCATTTTATTGAATAAAAATAAGTAAAAAAGACAAAAAAAATGAAAACAACTAAATTAATGTACAAAAAAATGGTATATTTACAATTCATCAAATACCCCCATACTTACGCTTTTGCTATTCTAGAGAAAAAGTTGGAGATGAACTTATAAGGAATAAAAGAAATCCTAAGTTTAGCTACCGCTTGAATTAATTAAAAGTTAGATCAAAATAAACATCCGGGGTTAAAGAATTAAATCCTAATTTATGAAATGTTATGAATAGAGGAAGAGTTCAAAAAGATTTCTAGATAAAATAAAATAGAAAGCAAAAAATTATTTTTGTTAGTTTAATAAAGATGGATTGGATTTATATAAAAAACTTTAGCTTAAAAGAAGTTAAAGGAAATAATGCAATTTAAAAATTATGCTATCAAAAAAAATTTAAATTAAGTATAGAATCATTGAAATGAGATAAGTGATTTGGTGGTTTATGAAGAAGGCTTGGATATTGAGGTGAGGCAATTTTTTCTCAAACCTCCAATTTTTTTTGAATAACTAGGAAAATGAAATCTTATTTGCCTAACATATAATATTTTTTTCTTTCTTCATAAATAATAAATAACACAATGTATATGTGTAGGAGTAATGAATTTTATCCTCTTACTCCATAACATATAATCTTT
The DNA here is from genome assembly GCA_039583875.1 of Platanthera guangdongensis. Taxonomy (NCBI): domain Eukaryota; kingdom Viridiplantae; phylum Streptophyta; class Magnoliopsida; order Asparagales; family Orchidaceae; genus Platanthera; species Platanthera guangdongensis. The sequence goes on along the minus strand of CM077158.1, from coordinate 98,273,338 downwards.
TTAAATATTGGGTGCCTATGTTTACGGAATGAAATCTTATTCCCATTGACATAAGATCTTTTAAGGGATAGGGATAAACATGTCAAGTAAGACATGAAAAAAATGGAAGTGGGTTTATTTTTCAAAAAGAAAACTAGATTTTAATAAAAAAGTTTTGAGAGCAACCTTTTTAAAAAGAATGTTCCAATGTTTCTAAAAGCAAAGAGTACAAATAATTGAAATCCATGGATATTATTTTCTAACATAAAAAACGAGATTCTATTTATAAAATTAGAAGTGGTGGTGAAAAACAAGTTCCCTATTATAAGGATAAGACATAAAAAATTCTTTAAAACTTAACCTCAGACACTTAAATCAATCTAACTTTAATTAATAAACGAATAATAAGCAAAGAATTAAAAAAATCCGCTTATAAATTAACTCGAAACAAGATTTTTGGAAAGCAAAAGGTTTAAGATAATGACATATTCGATTTATTTTGTTACATAATTAACAAAACATTTTTTGATTTTTTAGGGATTTTATCATTTTTTTGTGTTTTAATTATTATCTTTTTTAGGATTTTTAGAGTTATTTTCTTTTTTTGGTTTTAATAATTTTTTTGTTTGATTTTTTTTTTTTGATATGTTATTTACAAGAAATAGGAAAGAAAGAAGTGCTATTTACAAAGATGATAGTGGGGAAAGAGAGATTTTTACAAAAAAAAGTACAAAGTAAAAACTCGAATGCAGCCCGCGAACATACTCTTATTGAGGTGGTTGGTTCGATGAGTCGAACGCCGCGGGGAGGCAAAATGCGAGTTTTTATGAAAAAGAAGAGGGGGGGGAGAGAGATTTAGTTTAGTTTTTTTTTGAAAAGTATTTACAAAGTAAAATGAAAATTGTTTTTGAATTTTTTGATGTGTTATAAGTTTTTTTGTGATTTTTGTTTGTGTTTTATGATTTTTTTGAGTTTTTTTTTTTATTTTATAAAATAAGGAATTTTTTTTATGTTTTAAGTTTTTCAATTTTTTTGTATTTTTGATGAGTATAGAATAAAAAATGCAGTATAGAAAAACACCCACATACTTAAACCCAACATTGTCACCAATGTTGTAGTCTAAGTATGCGGAACGATTAATATACAAAAGAGAATATGTGCAAAAACAAAAATAAAAAGAGAGGGTCCTTAGACGAGTGTGGGAGGCAAGGGTTGAAACCCTGCATTAGGTAGAGGAAAAAGAAGAAAAAAAAGCAAAAAGATAACTTAAAAACAAAAAAAGATACACTCGGCTAAAAAGGGGTTGTGGGCGGTAGGGGGTGACAAGTGCGTGAGACTCGAAGCCGACGTCTTAGCTTATGAGTGCAATAGAAATGCGCTCCCCTATCGCGCACAAGAGTGAGAAGAGCGCCGAATCAAAATAAATTAAAATAAAATAAGTTAAATTTAATTAAACAATATATATATATTGTGTTTTGTTTTTTGTTTTTTTTTAAAAATCAAATTATTATATATATATTTTTGGTGTTTTTAAGTAAAGTTTTAGTTTTTAGTTAGTTTTTTTTCATAATGAATATATATATATATATTTTGTTATGTTTTTTTTAAATTATTTTTTAGATATTTTTAGTTGTTTTTTTTTAGTTTTATATATTTTTTTTTGTGTTATTTATTTTTTTTTTTTGAATTTTTAGTTTTATAAGTTTTTCAAATTTTTTAGTTTTATAAGGTTTTCAAATTTTTAGTTTATAAGTTTTGTAAGTTTTTTTTAAGTTATTATTAGTATTATTATTATTATTAGTAATTTTGTTTTGTTGGTTAACCATATATTTTTATAAATATAGATATAGGTAAAATTAATAGAACTCCAGGATTCAAAATAACAACACGAATGTCCCCGGCAACGGTGACAAAAACTTGATTGATTAAAACTCCAAAAATATTTACGGTCACGTGGCGACCCGACGGTTTTTTTAAGTAAAGCGGAGTGGTTTTTTATTTAGAAAATGGGGCGCCCGTATTTATTTATTTGGATATAAAACGGGTTAGATCGAGTTTTAACGAAAGGAGGCAAGTGCACCTATCGTGAGTAGTACATGATATTCCGGGTGGAATATCGAGGTCGTATTGTTCTCGGGGTCGGTTCGATTATTTCTACTCTTCCCTGGAGGTGACTATTATTTTACCGATAATTACTTGTTGGGTAATATTTTATATATAATAAAAAGACAGAAAACATAAAATGAAAGCACAAAAAGAAAGCTTGAAGGTGGGGCCGATGAAGATCTTAGCTCGATGGCATCGAATAGAATTTCAACTAAAATAAACTTTAAATAAAAAGAGATCCTAAGTTTCTAATTAATTAAGGCGGAGACATGGCACTGGATGTTCCACTAGAATGAGCTCACCTAGCTATAGGGCTATCGCTCACCTGAATGCTAAGAATATTCGACCGAACGTTAGTCCGACGAAGGATTCCTCTTAACGCCCGCATTACGCTAAGAACCCCGCTATTGGGTGGGGAACCCAATCCGGTAGAGTTGGCGCGCCTCCTCTCTCGAGGGTTAGTGCGAAACTCTCTTTGCCAAGGGGTGATCGGTCCATATGCACGGCCTCTCGGCTAGCTAGCATATGGACTACGGAAATAGGGCCCACACAATGATTATGTGGTCCTACGCGTCGTTTACCCCGGGCAAAACTTAAGTACTTTTAATTAATTAGAAAAATACGACCTTTAATTATTTTAAGCTATTTTATCTGTCCCAATGCTCTTCGATACTGAGGGCTAAGAACGGTTAGCCACTCATCGGAATGTGGACGGCTTGCGAGGAAAGTAATAAAGAAAGCAGTAAATGAAAGCGATAAAATGAAAGCAGGAAAATAATGCAGGAAATAAAGCAGTAAATTGCAAGTCCTACTTAAACGAGTAGGACTGAAGAAAGCTGTAAATTGCGAGTCCCGGCGCAAATGCGTGGGCGGGAGAAAGAAAACGGGTCCTACTCAAATGAGTAGGACTAAATAAATACAACACGCGCACACACTCTCTCGACATAAAGTAAAACTCACGCACACACTCTCTCGACATAAATGAAAACACACGCACACTGTAGAAAATTAAACTTACACACTCTACTGAATTTAAAACTCACACACACAACATAAAGTAAATACACTCACACACTCTACTAGAAAGGAAATAAAAGCAATTCGTCATTTAACTCTTAACGAGTAGGCGGAAATAAATGCTTACTCACACAAAAATTAATAAAAAAAACTAAGTTACCTAAAAATTAAAACAACTGCATTTCTACCGCTAGAATGCGGTAGAAATGCATAAAAAGTGAAAATAAAAATTAAACGAGCGAAAAAGTTTGCAAATAAACGCAAATTAAAACAGCTCGGAAAATTAAAACGAATACATTTCTACCGCTAGAATGCGGTAGAAATGATTAAAATGAAGACAAAAAAATAAAAGGAGCAAAAGTTTAAATGAAAAATCGAAATGCACGAAAAATTAAAACGACTATATTATCATTCCTATAACTCCGTAAAAAATGCTAAAAAAGTGCGAAGAAAGGGAAAAAAACGAAAAAGGTTGACCAAATAGAAAGAAAAAAAGCTAAGTTAAAAAATGTAAAAACACTTTGAAAACATTTTTACAGATCTATAGGGATCAAATAGAAACTATAAAAATCATAAGCTATCAAAAGCTAATGAAATGAAAACATAACAACTACTTATCCAAAAAAAAGAAAACATAACATTTACTCTCATACACACAAGCACGCGTATAAAAAAGGAGCAAAAAAACTAAGTTAACACAAAATGAAAAATAAGATTGCATAAGAGTACGTTGTTTAGATTCATTCCAAAGCCAAAATAAGAGATGAAAAACAGATTTTATTAAGTTGAAAAGAACGAGTTACAAAGGAACAAAAATAAAAACTAAGAAGAGGGGGAGAAAATATCCCTTACATAGCATTTGGAACTCATCCGAGCAGTATAACACATATACAAAATGGTTCAAAAAGGGAACAAGAACTCAAGTAGAACACATCAATTTATAGGAAGAAAATTTACAAGTACACGCCCTCTGACACGGGCGTGTCAGGGGGCGTGTCGACAATATTCATGATGGCGGCCGTCGATTTGACATCAAAGTGGACTTCAGGCTGGACAGGTGTCGGTCACGCAGAGGTCATGCCCCAGGTCACGGGTGTGACGCTAGCGTGTCAAGGAGGTGGATCTGGGTGCGGGTCGCGTCGAAAGTCGTCGCTCGGGTCTTATCGGCTAGGTGGGGATGTCACGCCCAAGGTCACGAACGTGACTCTGGGTGTGTCGGTTAGTGTCGACACTCGACAAACGTCGAGCGGAAAATGTCGAGTTGAAAATCGTCGAGCGAGAAGAGGTGTCACGCCATAGGTCACAGGTGTGACTCTGGGCATGTCGAGGAGTTCGACGAACGTCGAGCTGAAAACGTCGAGCGGGTGGACACGGGTTGGGTCATGCCCCATGTCGGGTGACACGGGTGTGACGTCGGGCGTGTCAAGCTTTTCTCTTCAAAATTTGTTGATTGACCGGATTTTGAGCTGTCACGCCCTGGTCATAGGCATGACTAATTTGTCACGGGGGTGACATGGCATTTTTTGCAGATTTTGATTTTTTCCTGAAAAATAAAATAAAACAAGTTAGTATAATATTTACAAAAATAGGAGCATTGTATTGAATAAAAATAAGTAAAAATGACAAAAATAAATGAAAACAACTAAATTAATGTACAAAAAATAGGTATATTTACAATTCATCAGCAGTCAAAAACTTCACGGTCTCCAAGATCCTGGTGGACAACGGGAGCTCCGTGAATGTGATCTTCAAGAAGGCTTTCGATGAGATGCAGGTTGAGACCAAGAGGGTCATAGCTTCGGATAGGCCATTGTTTGGTTTCTCAGGAGAAAGGAAGGAAGTAGAAGGAGGGGTGGGGATGCTTGTGAATTTAGGGGGCGTGTCACGGAATTGCAGGTTCGTGATAGTGGACGCCCCGAGCATCTATATTGCCATCTTTGGGCGCCCCTCATCAGCGCCTTTTGCTGCGTCCCCTCCTCGTTTTATCAATGCCTCAAGTTCAACAATGAAGGGGTGTAGGTTAGGGTCAGAGGGGACCCGAAGGAGGCAAGACAGTGCTACGTTACAGCAGTCAACACCATTTCTTAGATGGCAGAGGCAGAGGAGTTGGAGAAGGAGATGGCAGCGCTTGAGGAGGTTGTCGGAGAGGAGGAGATTAAGGAGGAGCAGAGGGGAGGAGATGTGCCGGAGGTCCATAGGGACAGAGAGTTGGAGCCTCAAGAAGGTTGGCAGGTGGAAGTGGAAGGAAGAGGAGTTGAGAGGGAGGCCCAAAGAGGCGTTGAGGTCAAGCAGCATCGGAGTGAGAGCCTAGAGGAGGCGATGGAAGTTGAGGAAGCATGAGGGGAGGAAGAGTTTGGACAGGAAGAGGAGGCAAGGGCTGGTTGGGAGAAATCGCGGCTGGAGCCAGCTGAGGAGGTGGTGGAGATGGAAGTCTTCACCAGTGCCGGTCAAGTACAGAAGGTGCGGATCAGCGGTTGTTTGAGTCCCGAGGACCAGGAGCGAGTGCAGGCTTGCATCCAGAGCAACGTCGATATTTTCGCTTGGAGCGCGGCTGACATGCCGGGCATTGATGAGGATGTGGCCTACCACCGCCTGAACCTGGACCCCAAGACGCGCCCCATATGCCAGAAGATGAGGACCATCACAACCAAGCTGGAAGAGCCAATCCGCGAGGAGGTCAAGAAGCTTCTGGAGGCTGGCTTCATCTCGGAGATCCAGTACTCAAGCTGGGTATCCAACGTGGTAATGGTAAAGAAAGGGGGAGGGAAGTGGCGCATGTGTATTGACTTTTCTTTTTTAAATAAATCGTGCCCCAAGGATTGCTACCCCCTGTCTCGAATCGACGCGCTGGTTGATTCAGCCGTTGGTTTTTCAATTATGAGTTTTTTGGATACTTTTTTAGGTTACCACCAGATCTGAATTCACCCTCCCGATGTCAAGGACGTATCCTTCATCACAAGGGAGGGATTATTTAGTTATAAGATGATGCCCTTTGGGCTGAAAAACGCAGGGGCTACATACCAACGCATGATGGATCGAGTCTTCCATGGCCAAAGGGGGAGGAAACTGGAGGTCTATGTTGATGACCCAATGGTAAAAAGCAAGGGCGTGGACTCGCACCTTCGGGACCTGGAGGAGACATTCGCCACCATGCGGAAGTTCAAGATGAGGCTGAACCCCTTAAAGTGCATTTTCGGGGCGAGCCGTGGGAAGTTCCTTCGGCATCTCATGACCCCGGCGGGGTTGGAACCCAACCCAGATAAGGTGAAGGCTATCCTAGATTTATAGTCACCACGCAATGCTAAGGAGGTCTAACGCTTGACAGGCAAGCTGGTTGGCCTAAGAAGATTACTCTCCAGGTCGGAAGAGAAATGCTCATCATTCTTCAAAGTGCTGCGGGGTAACCAAAGGTTTGAGTGGACCGCCGAATGCGAAGAAGATTTCCAAAGACTGAATAAGCAGCTCTCCCCGGCTCCTCTACTTCAAAGCCCAAAGGAGGGGGGGATCTAGCTTTGTATCTCGGAGTGGGAGCAGAGACGGTGAGCTCTGTTCTGGTTAGGGAAGAGGGTAGGAAGCAGTTGCCAATCTACTATGTTAGCAGGATCCTAAAGAAGATGGAGCTTCGCTACCCTATCTTGGAAAAGCATGTGTATGCCTTGATCATTTCAACCAGGAAGCTCTGGCCATATTTCCATGCACATTCGATCAGGGTGGTGAGAGACCATCTCGTCCGTAAGATTTTTGAAGGAGTGGAGCACTCGGGCAGGCTGGCCAAGTGGTCTATCGAGTTGAGTGAGTTCGATATCTCATTCGTGCCAAGGCTCTCCATTAAGGCACAGGTGGTGGCCGACTTCTTGGAAGACTATGGTGTGGAGGTCGGGGTCGAGGAGTCGAGACCGCAGTAGTCATGGAAGATGACGGTTGATGGAGCCTCGGGAAAGCATTCCCTCGGAGCAGGGGTGGTATTGACAAGTCCTCAAGGGGTCACCATTAAGCAAGCAGTGGTCTTGCACTTTCCAGCAATTAACAACCAGGCGGAGTACGGGGCTGTGGTAGCCGGCCTTCGTTTGGCAAAGGAGCTTGAGATCCAGGATGTGGAGGCTTTTACGGACTCATTGGTGGTGGCATCACAGATTCGAGGAGAATTCGAAGCTCGGGAACCCACCCTTGTGAAATACTTGTCCAAGGTGAGGGCGACCATCGGGGGGTTCCGAACATTCTCCATCCAACACGTTCCCAGAGAAGAGAGTACAGTTGTCGATTGGTTGGCTAAGTTTGGACCTCGGGGAGGGGGAACCTTGACTGCTCTGTTCCGTCCAGCGATCGAGGAAGGGGAGCTCATGGAAGTAGATCGGCGACCCTCATGGGTGGATCCCTTCGTGACCTTCTTCTTCACGGGCAACCTCCCTGAGGGGATCAAGGAGGCAAAGAGCTTTCGGCATAAGGCTGCCCACTTTCTCATGCGTGAAGAGAGCTTACATCGGAAGATTCTATCGGGCCTTCTGGCGTGATGTGTGGCGGAAGAAGATACCCGATGGATTCTAGAGGAGGTGCACTCTAGGGAATGTGGTAGCCATTCCGGAGGTAGAACGTCGGAGGCAAGTGCGGTCAGGCAGGGGTACTTCTGGCCCACCCTGAGGAAGGATGTTGTGGAGTTTGCGAGGAGGTGCCAAAAATGCCAGCTCTATGCCCCCTCTATCTCTTGCCCGCTCAGAGGCTCTGAAGCATCACGACACCATGGCCGTTCGCTATCTGGGGGATGGATTTAGTTGGGAATTTCCCTCCGGCTAGTGGGCAAAGGAGGTTCCTCCTAGTTATGATCGACTACTTCTCTAAATGGCTGGAGGTTAAGGCGCTGGCCAAAGTAACCTCCCAGGTCATCAGTAACTTCGTTTGGGGGGAGATCATCTGTAGGTACGGGCAGCCTTAGGTCATCGTCACGGATAATGGTCCTCAATTTGCAAGTGAGGAGTTTATAAGTTTCTACACTCAGCTGGGCATCGATCTCAGGTTTGCCTCCGTCCACCACCCGAGGAGCAACAGTCAGGTGGAGGCAGCGAACAAAATTATCATGAATCTGCTCAAGAAGAAGGTAGAGAACTTGAGGGGGAGTTGGGTGGAACAGCTCCCCTCAGTATTGTGGGCCTTGCGGACAACTCCGAACATGGCTACAGGTGAGACCCCATTCAAACTTCCCATGGGTGTGAGGTGGTCCTGCCCATGAAATTTGGGTACGGTCCCCACGAGTTGTGGCTGCAAGTGATGGAGACGAGGCTTGGAGGCTAGAAAATGAAGAGTGCTTATGCCTCTCGTTGGACATGGTAGAAGAGCTACACAACATCATGGCCATCAGGAAGAAAGAGATCAAACGGCGGATGGAAAAATACTTTGACAAGCATATCAGGATCAAGCAATTCGCGGAAGGAGATATGGTGCTAAAGAAAGTTGATGCTGCGGGGAGATCCGCCCTCATGGGTAAGCTCAACCCAAATTGGGAAGGGCCTTATATTGTTGAGAAGGTCCTGAGAGCAGGAGGTTACTATAACACCCCCTATCCATCGCATAACATATAGCAGTAGATCCGGTCGGGGCCTGATGTCATATACCACAGACAGACCGGGTGGTTACTCGATGGAAACCATCCAACTAATATTCAACGTCCTATACAGAGTCATTCTAGCGGAAGCAATTTAAAGTTGCAATAAAAAGAACCCAGCACGAGCATGAATGTCCACTACCCAAACCAACAGGAATGAAGTATAATACACAAGTACAATGGCCTTAAGGCCTTACAAATTGTTTACTCAATTAAAATGTGTCTTCCATACCACGGAACGTGGGCCGGTCACACATGAATAAACAAGTAAACACTCAAAATAGGCCTTCGACGGCCGGCTTCTCAACTTGGGCTTTGGCCCGCTATTTACCGTTCGGCTCCGCAGCACCTGCAAACAATAATCCACCGCACGGTGGCAAACAAAATCAACGGTCAGATATGCTGACCAAATTATAACGATCCCGCCCCCAAAATCGGGGCGGCGATGCTCTTTCCCTGTACTTGTTAGAATATCCAAGCAGAATAGTGAATAAACACTTCATCATAGGCATGGGCATACACGGCCTCACACCCCATGCTCTCAGGGCACATTCTCGGTGAACCAGTCAACGTCACATCAATTCAAGCCATAGTCGTCTCGGTCTCACCACCGCCGCTAGGATGGACAATCATACGAGCATTTTGTCTTTCCGGCATTGGTCATGTCATTTTAAGCCATAGACCGCCTAAAACCCTCCATCTATGCCAACGGCTCCAACCGAACGACATAGAGCGGCTACAGTTCCTCCTAACCTGTTTCTTGCATCGCAACAACAATTTAAGCCATATGCGCGGGTCAAACTTTCCCGAGTCCCAATCCAATACACACTTTACATAACTCAGTTATGTACAAGTTGGCTCCCAGGCCACCATGCTGGCAGAATCACACATCTGCCCAGGTTTTCGGGTGCACCTTGGAGTTAATCTCCAAGGCTCTCTGTTGCAATCTACCGCGTAGAAAACCCGAAAAACAACATCCGCACGGAGTCTTCTCCGACCACTTATGCACTGGAACATCACCGATCAAGACCAACTTGTTCGGGTAGGCATCACACGTCATGCCTATATCCGTTCTCGATTACGCACTCTATATGTATACAACGGGGACTATTCATGTCTACCCAAAGGAACGCCTCAACTCACCGCACACTCGCGATAGCGGGCTTCCTATGCAAAGGAAAAGAGAGCTTCAAATGCTCAAGTAGAGAATCGTTACCCTAGCATTTTTTTCTTGGCACCATGGAAATGTATGCGGATGGAAAGCACCGCAATCTCCTTGCCTCCGTAGATCCGAAGTCGGCTCACGATTTGGAGCTCCAAAACTCCACCGGTAACCGGATCTAGCCTCCTTTCTTCTTCCTTGCTCTCCTCTCTCTCAAGACTTTTAGAAAGAGACTAAGTGAAAGAAGTGAGGGATTTGAAACCCTATTCTCGGGTATATCCCAGTAGGAACAACCCCCAGCCGTCGGATCCCAAAATAAGGAAACGAACAGACACGATCCGGAGCTGAAATGAAAAATCTGGGCCGAACACGGCTTGCGACACGCCCATTGCCAGGGCCGTGTCCCCCATTTGTCGTCGAAACCAACGCATCCCAAAATTCACACGGGCACCCGACACGTCCGTGTTAGAACTGATAAGCCTGTGTCATCCAGTACATACCCATGTTCCCGGGCCTGTTCCTCCATCGACACAGGACCAACACCAACCCGAGATATACACGGGTCTTGGACACGCCCGTGTCCTATTTGACACGCCCATGTCATACCCGAACAAGCCTGGGTTCCAGGCCGTGTTAATTGTCTCGACACTTCATCGAGCACAGTTCGTCGACCACCCAACACAACTTTGGACACGCCCGTGTCCTAGGCCGTGTTCCCTGTCTCGACACTTCGTCGAGCGAAAATCATCGACTTCCCGGGCAGATCGTCGACACGAGCTTGACACGCCCTGGGACACGCCCGTGTCTCAGGCCGTGTTCGCTGCTCCACGATTGTCGACTACAAAATTTGTCGACCTCTCAGCCAAATCGTCGACCCAAACACGACACGCCCTGGGACATGCCTGTGTCCCAGGCCGCGTGCCCCCTGCCAAATTCCAAACTTGGCTCAAAACACCTCCCGTCGCTCTTTTGAGTTTCGGGGCGTTATAACTCCCTCCATCTTAAAAGAATTTCGTCCTCAAAATTACATAAAGGAAAGATAATCATAAACTTAAACGGTACCTGAGTGAAACAACTCCGGGTACTCCTCAAGCATGGTCTTCTCTCGCTCCCAAGAGAGCTCTTCCCGACCGCAATTGTCCCAACGGACCTTGACCATCCCGATCTCTTTGTTACGTAGCCGCTTGACTTCCGAGTCCTCAATACGGACAGGCTTGACCTTCGTCGTCAACCCATTCTCGACCGGTACTTGATCCACCGCGATCACATACAAAGGCTCTTGCACCACCTTCCGTAGCACCGATATATGGAATACATCGTGTAGAACACTAAGATCCACTGATAGCTTCAACTGATAAGCTGCTTCACCAATCCGCTCCAGAATCTCAAACGGTCCAAGGTTCCTCGGGCTTAGCTTCTTCAAGCTCCGCACCCGCGAGACACCCTTGAACGACTTGATCTTTAAGTACACCAAGTCACCAACAGCGAACTCCACATTCCTGTGCTTGGCATTATAGTACTTAGCCTGGCGGTCTTGAGCGATTAGCAACCTCTCTCGAATCGTTCGAACCAACGATGTAGCATCTTCCACCTCTTGGCATTTGTACTACTTTGACTCGCCCGTTTCCAACCAAGACAACGACGTGCGACATCTTCTACCATAGAGGGCCTCGAAGCACGCCATTTGTATGCTCTACTGGTAGCTATTGTTGTACACGAACTCCACCAAGTATAAGTGGTCCTCCCACTACTTCCCAAAGTCCAGGACGCACATGCGAAGCATGTATTCCATTGTCCTATTGACCCTCTCGGTTTGCCCATCCGTCTGCGGATGAAAGGCTGTGCTAAAACTCAGCTTTGTTCCCAACATCTGCTGCACCAGCCTCCAATCATTGGACGTGAACCCCCCATCTTGGTCACTCACGATGCTGCGGGGCACACCATGAAGCCGTACTATGTTGTACACATACAGTTTTGCCAATTTCTCAACCGGATCATCCTTCCTATTCGTAATTAAATGTGACACCTTCGTTAGACGATCTACGACCACCCAAATGGCATCGTTCCCTTTTTGCGACCATGGTAGCCCGTGCACAAAGTCCAAAGTAATGTCGTCAAACTTCCACTCCGGAATAGGCAAGGACTTCAAGAATCCACCCGGCTTTTGGCATTCCGCCTTCACCAAGGCGCATGTCTGACACTTCGCCACGTACAGTGCCACATCCTTCTTTAGTCCTAGCCACCAGAACAATTTCTTTACATCATGGTACATCTTCGTGTTCCCAGGGTGAATCGTGTACTTGGTTTGATGCGCCTCATACAATAATTCCACCCGCAAAATGCCCACATTCGGGACGCACAGACAACCGTCTTTCCAAAGCAAACCATCCACAACCTCATATTGGGAATTTGACCCATACAAAGCCTCTATCATGAGCTGCTTCATGCTACTATCCACATCCAAAGCCTGCTGAATATGATCAGCCGGGTCATACTGAACTTCCGTCCAGTTCAATAGCGCTTCAACACTCGACTGCTTGTCTACGTAAGAGATCTCTAACACCTCCAACTCCCGAACCAACCGCTCGTCATGGACCGACAACCAATTGTCTTGACCTGGGGCCCGATGACTCAACGCGTCCGCAATCGCGTTGCCCTTCCCAGATACATAATGGATCTTAAACGTGTAGTCCCCCAAGAACTCCATCCATCTCCTCTGTCGCATGTTTAGATCTTTTTGATCCAACAAATATTTCATGCTTTTATGGTCGGTATAGATATCGACCCTCACCCCATACAAGTAGTGTCTCCACAGCTTCAAGGCAAAAATCACGTCCGCTAACTCCAAGTCATGGACCGGATAATTCCTCTCGTGCACTTTCAGCTGTCATGAGTCATACGGTATCACACTTCCATGTTGCAGCAACACACGACCCAAGCCACTGCCTGAAGCATTGCTATAGATTTTAAAACCTTCGGTCGCACTCGGCGAACTCAACACAGGCGCCATAGTCAACCGACACTTCAACTCTTCAAAAGCTCGCGCGCACTCTGGCGTCCAAACGAACTTCTGCTCCTTCCTTATCAAAGTCGTGAGGGGTAACGCTATCCGTGAGAAGTTCTCCACGAAGCGCCTGTAATAGCCGGAAAGCCCCAAAAAACTCTGGACTTTCGCTACCGTAGCAAGCATAGGCCACTCTCGTATCGAACAATCTTCGCCGGATCCACCGCAATTCCCTCTCCACTGACTATGTGACCAAGGAACGCCACTGAAGACAACCAAAACTCGCATTTGGAAAACTTGGCATACAATTGATTTCTCCTCAGCGTCTCCAGCACCAAATGCAGATGCTTGAAGTGATCCTCCTCACTCTGCGAGTACACCAAAATATTGTCGATGAAGACGATCATAAAGTTGTCCAAGTAGTCCCTGAAAGTCCTGTTCATCAAATCCATGAACAACGACGACGCATTCGTCAGTCCAAATGACATGACCGTAAACTCGTAATGCCTGTATCTCGTACTAAAAGTTGTTTTGGGGATATCACTCTCCCTTATCCTAAGTTGATAGCATCCAGACTTGAGATCCAACTTTGAGTACACCGCCGACCCTACTAACTGATCAAATAGATCATCAATCCTTGGGATCGGGTACTTGTTCTTCTCCGTTAGCTTGTTCAACTCCCGATAATCAATACAAAGTCTCAAGCTTCCGTCCTTCTTCTTAACAAAGAGGACCGGTGCGCTCCAAGGCGACGAACTTGGATTCACATATCCCTGCACCAACAACTCTTACAGTTGAACCTTCAACTCCGCCATTTCTTTAGGCGCTAGCCGACACAGGTTTCGCACCCGACACTAGCTCAATCGTGAAATCTTTCTCCCGTTGAGGCGGGGCTCCAAGAAGATCAGCAGGGAACACATCAGGGTACTCAGCTACCACTAAAATACTATCCATCGTAGGCTTAGGCTTTGTAACCTCCACTAGCGTAAAGAACAGCTCTACACCAGCATGAACCGCCTTCACAACCTGAAGAGGAGACATCAACGTCTTGCTCGACCCTTTCAAGCCCGTGAAAGTCGCCTCACGACTTATTCCCAACTTAACTTCCTTGCGGCCGCAATCAATATCAGCTTGCTTCTCCGAGAGCCAGTCCATGCAAAATATTACGTCGAACTCCACCAGCGGCAGTAGAGACGCTAGCAAATGGAACTCCTGACTCCCAATACGAATCTTAACGCCATAGATTCTCTTTGTGCGCATAGAACACCCATTGGGCAACAACACATCCAGTTTGTCCTTCGCCACCGAAGAAGGTACTCCGATGCACGATATGAATCCTTCGGACAAAAAGGAGTGTGAAGCTCCCGTGTAAAAGAGTGCTCTCGCCGGATACTCACAAATCAAAACAAATCCTAAACAAGCAGTGGTAAGGTAACATGCACATAACAAGTATACAACAATTTGACTTGATATAAATTTAAACCATACCTGTCACCACATCCGCTTGTTTAATGGCCTCCTGTTGGCCAAGATTATAAACTCCCAGTTGAGCCGGAGCATAATAGGACGCGGTTGACTCCACCGCCTTGTCCTTCTCTTCATATGTTGCTCCCGGCTTCCTTTCGGACTTTGGACGTCTGCTCCAGCAGTCGCGGGCAAAGTCCCCCAGCTTTCCACAAGTAAAACATGCACCCGGGGTCCGACCCGTAGTAGCCCCAGGAGCACCGGAAGAAGGAGCTGGACCCGAAGTCCTAGCCTTCTTAAAGAACTTACGGTACCCAGACTTTGAAGTAGTCGTCACCTTGAACTCAGACTTCTTATCACCAAAACGTTTCTTTGCTTGTACATTCTTCACATCTTTTTCCAAAGAGCGGGAGGTGTTGACCAGGGTCAAGAAACCCTGCGTCATAGGCCCCGAGAGCAGTAACATTAATTCATCTCTTAGACCTTCATAGATACGGTTGGTCTTACGCTCCTCATCCACGAACGTAGAGCTAGCATACTGACCCAACTGAGTAAACTCGTGGAGATACTCATCCACGCTACTCACTCCTTGCACCAACCTTTGGAACTCATTCTCCAAAGCTATCCTCTGCGTCAAAGGGAGGTACCTTGCCAAGAACAGCCTCGAGAACTCCTCCATCGAGACGTCCGTCAGTTGCCTTCCTATCAAGAGATGCAGCTCTAGACCTTCCCACCACAGCCTCGCATCGCCGTCCAACAGGAATGTAGCTATAGTGGTCATCTTCCACTCCTCCGTTTCAGTAGCTGTCAGGACTCTCTTCACTCGGGAGAGCCAGTCTTCAGCTTGCGATGGGGTTCCCAACCCTGAGAACACAGGGGGATTAAAGCTCATAACGTGCTTGAAATGCCTTTCAGTTGCTCGCCTCGACACCAAAGGCTCCACCACTACCTGCTCCACTCTTCTTGGTTCATCCCTTTGCAGTAGTACCTGCTCTATCATAGGAGCAGGCTGTTGTATTTACCTTGCAGGCTGTGCATTGATCATAGTAAACACAGCTTCGGCAACCAATCATAAGGTTTCATCCGATGGAGGTGTTGCAGGAGCATCGTTTGGTGCACTATTATCCTCAGAAATGCGGCGTTCTGACGGCCCAACACCGCTTCTGGTCACCTATAGTTGTACAAAATACCGTTAAGCAATCATACAAAATTGCAAAAGGCAATTATAGGAACACACAGGTTCTTCAAACACGTGTATTTTCATTCCTAAGTGGACATTCATGAGTTCTTTTGATGTTATAACGATGACGCACACACATGTGCTCACCACCCCTTAAAAAGAATTCGCCCACGAATTCATTTTAAGCCCGACTGAAACTAGGAGTCTGATACCAAATTGTAACACCCCATATCCGAAGCATAGCATATAGCAGTAGGTCCGGCCGGGGCCTGACGTCATATACCACAGACAGACCGGGTGGTTACTCAATGGAAACCATCCAACTAATATCCAACGTCCTATACAGAGTCATTCTAGCGGAAGCAATTTAAAGTTGCAATAAAAAGAACCCAGCATGAGCATGAATGTCCACTACCCAAACCAACAAGAATGAAGTACAATACACCAGTACAATGGCCTTAAGGCCTTACAAATTGTTTACTCATGTAAAATGTGTCTTCCATACCACGACACGCAGGCCGGTCACACAAGAATAAACCAGTAAACACTCAAAATAGGCCTTCGAGGGCCGGTTTCTCAACTTGGGCTTTGGCCCGCTATTTACCGCTCGGCTTCGCAGCACATGAAAACAATAATCCACCGCACGGTGGCAAACAAAAGCAACGATCATCTATGCTGACCAAATTATAACGATCCTGCCCCCAAAATCGGGGTGGCGATTCTCTTTCCCTGCACTTGTTAGCATAACCAAGCAGTATAGTGAATAAACACTTCATCACAGGCATGGGCACAAACGGCCTCACACCCCGTGCTCTCAGGGCACATTCTTGGTGAACCGGTCAACGTCACGTCAATTGATAATACGTTTGCAGTCAATTTTATTAGGATATTTTCGGGGTTTTAAAGCCAATCATGCCTTGTAAAGTACTTGTTTTGATTCCCCTTTGTATATATTTTTGTCGCTAATGCATTTTTTCTGCTTTTTGCAGGTTTTCACGGCTTTCAGCCGAATTTTGCTGTGACACGCCCCAAGGTCACGCCCTACCAGGGCGTGTACCTAGGGCGTGTAAACCAGAGGAATGAAGCAATTGGTCCGAAACTGCATTCCGTGAAAACTTAGTGTACACGCCCTCGGTCATGCCCGTGACACACCCGACACGGGCGTGTACTATAGGCGTGTCCCCAGGTTCCGAGGAATCGCCCCAGCGCGCTCGTCTTTCCCGCTCCACCGCCGCACCGAAGGTGTCACGCCCCAGGGTCACGCCTGACCCGGGCGTGACATATGGGCATGTACTTCAGCAATTCCGCCCGTCACCTCCAGCATTCAATTTCAGCTCCCAAAGTCACGCCGCAAAGAACACGCCCCAGGGTCACGCCCTACCAGGGCGTGACCTGTGGGCGTGTACCGCAACAACTCCGTCAGAATTCAATTCCTGCCCGAAAAAGTCGCACCGAATGTGTCACGCCCCAGGGTCACGCCCGACCAGGGCGTGACAGGGGGGCGTGACCCGACCCGAAAAATTCTATAAATAGAGCCCAACTACAGGGGTTTTAGGGAACTTTTCGCTTTGAGAGGGGAGGTTCTGTCCTTTGTATTTCTGAACTTTTTAAGCATGTCTTTCCATTTTTAGTTCGTAGCTCTAGCTTTATGCTTTCCCTGTATTAGCTCCTAGTTTATTTCTGTAGTATGATGCTAATGATAGTGTAGTTTCCTTCTCATGTTCTTGTAATCTCTGGTTTTCAAGCTGTAAGATCACTGTTTCTATTAATAAAAATTGCTGTTTTCTTTTACGTTTCTGCTCCATTTTCAGTATTTTTCTTCTACTCATCCCCCCTCTTCCACCTCACCATGATTAACTAATCCTCCATGTACTCGATCTTAATGATCCGAGGTTCGAGTGATTAGGTTATGATGCTTTGAATCTTACCTTTTCTTTTTAGGGTTTAGCTTTGAATTACTCTTGATTTATCACGGGTTGGAGGTATATTATCGATATATACTCTCCACCTTTGCTTTCATTCTGGGCTAGCCGAGAGGCCGAAAGTTTGAAATGAGCACTCAAGAGTAAAGGGATTTGTTCGCACCCCTCGAGAGAGGCAGACGATCAAATCTCCCGGATTGGAGTAAAATCCATTAGAGGGGTTCACCGCGTAAAGCGAGTTTTAGGCCTCCAATTTAGGCGAAAGTCGGTCGGACCTTCCTAAACTCAGTTAGGCACGGCCTTCGAGAGAAGCGTGTCAATATTCATGGAACCTCCACGGCCAAAGACCTTTACCCTAATTAGCTTAGGTTTATTTATCGTATTTTTCTAACCACTCTTGCCGAGGTGATTTCTGATCGAGTGCATTTTCCCTTCATTGTTACCAAGCTTAAGTTAATCGCTCTTTAGCTCTCTTTATCTTTTCATGCAAGTAGTTCTCTTCCTTTAGTACATTTAGCTTAAGAAAACCTTATTTTTCCGTCGATAAAATAATAGATTTCGTGTGAGTAAGCTTACTCAACTGTTCCCGGATTTCAATACGACACTTGTGTCCCCTAGCTGCATTTCGATAGGTATACTTGCCTTGATGAATTGTTAGTTTGGTTATTCTCTCTCCTTGCAGATATCTAAGAGACAATCAAGTTTTTGGCGCCGTTGCCGGGGAAGCAACGCTTGTTGATAAATTGAAAACACGAATATATTAATTTTATCACTTCTCTTACTCAGCCTCCTTCTTAAATTTTTTCCGCCTACTCACTTGAGTTAAATGGCTGGATTTTATTAAGTGTGCGTATTTTTAATTTTTCCGCCTACTCACTTGAGTTAATTGGCTGGTTTTATTTCAAGCAAGTGTGCGTATTTTATTTTTCCGCCTACTCACTTGAGTTAATTGGCAGGCTTTATTTCAGTAGAGTGTGTTTACTTTCTGTCGAGTGGGTGTGTTTTAATTTTCTGTCGAGTGCGTGAGTATAGCTTTTAATTTCCGCCTACTCGCACAGAGATAAATGGCTGGATTTTAATTACCGCATTCGTAATAGAAACCCACATCACAAAATTTTCTACACCACCTAACTCTCTCGAAAAGGGCAAAGTGGCTCTAAATGCCACTATCTTGTCTAGTACCTTGCGAACCCTTCACCGGGTAGCCCTTGGGAAGTTCGGGAGTTAAAACATAAAAAAATCTATTTCAAAAATTTTTTCCAACTTCATTAGCTCTTTTACTTTTTAGTCTTGCTTCTCCTCTTTTCTTTTAGTGTATGACCCGCGGAAGTCCGTCGGTTACTTTGGACCTGGACCACGAAATTGAGCGTACTCTTCGGAGAAGATCGCGATTTCAAAGCCCTACTACCCAAGTGCCGGTTGAGGATTCCGAGTCATTTTCTACCTTAAGAATGGCAGAACCCAACGTGGAGGAAGTCGTGCAAAGGCCTATGTCCTATTATGCACGACCAAATCTCGAGGGTACAGAAACTAGTATAGTTCGCCCTGCAATAAATAATAATAATTTTGAACTAAAGCCTAGCATAATTCAAATGGTGCAGCAGTATGTGCAATTTGACGGGCTTCAAGATGAAGACCCGAACGCACACATAGCCAGCTTTCTTGAGATTTGTGACACCTTCAAGATAAATGGTGTCACAAATGATGCTATTAGGCTAAGATTATTTCCTTTCTCTCTTAGAATTAAGGCTAAGCAGTGGCTGAACACCCTTCCTAAAAATAGCATAACTACTTGGACGCAATTAACTGAAAAATTTTTGGCCAAGTATTTTCCGCCTGCTAAAACTGCTAAACTTAGGAATGACATTTCTGCCTTTGGACAAATAGACTCAGAGACCCTTTATGAAACCTGGGAAAGATTTAAAGAATTATTAAGACGATGCCCAAATCACGCTCTGCCTGTATGGTTGCAGGTGCAAACGTTTTATAATGGGCTAAATCAAAGCACGAAGCAAATGATAGACGCAGCTTCTAGCGGTACTTTAAACCATAAGACCCCGGAAGCAGCTCTTGAGCTGTTTGAAGACATGGCCATGAACACTTACCAGTGGAATGTGCCTAGGTCCCGCCCAAACAAACCTGCAGGTCTCTTTGAAGTGGACAATGTCTCACAACTCGCACTGCAAGTTGAAATATTAAGCAAAAAAATTACGGAGATGACTGCTGCCTCCGCCCCTCAGGTATGGGAATCTGCAACTCCTCCCGCTGAACATTTGGATTATGTAAATAATATGCCTAGAACTGCTTTTAATAATTTTTCTGCTGCGAATTATCATCCTCATGGTTTTAATTTTCCGAATAGTTATAATCCTGTGTTAAGAAATCATCCGAATTTTTCGTGGAGCAATCCATCGAATGCTGTGCGCCCGCCACCGCAAAGTGATTTTTCTGCTCCACCACCACCTCCTCCTCAAAGTTTTCCAAAACCTCCAAATTTGGAGGAAGTGTTTTCAAAATACATGAATGCTAATGACGCTACGATTAGGACCTTAACCGGAAGTGTTAAAAACTTAGAAAATCAGGTAGGACAGCTCGCTAAAATGATTTCTGAGCGACCCGTAGGGTCTCTTCCTTCCAATACCGAGCCCAACCCGAGAGAGCAAGCGAAAGCTATAACTCTTCGGAGTGGGAAGAAAGTTCCTGGTATGGTAAGTGAAGAACCCGAGGCAAGCTCCGCTCCCGTTTTTAAAAATCAAAGCTCCGCTCCCGTTTTTGAAAATCAAAGCTCCGTTCCCCTTTTAAAAATTCCATCCTCTGCCGAAGAAATTATCACCCCTATCATAGAAAAATAATTCACTCCACCACCCACCTTTAAAAATAATCCATCCCCGCCATACCCTTCCGAACTTAATAAACAACGACAGGATGATCAATACACCCGTTTTTTGGAAATGTTTAAGCAAATCCACGTAAATCTGCCTTTCACGAAGCCATATACCCAGATGCCGAAGTACGCAAAATACCTTAAGGACCTCCTAATTAACAAGAAGAAGTTAGAGAACCTTTCTCATGTCACGTTAAATGCCGCGTGCTCGACGGTTTTGACAAACGGATTACCGAAAAAAATCAGTGACCCGGGTAGTTTCTCTATCCCGTGTGTCTTCGGTGATCTCTTTGTCAAACATGCTTTAGCCGACTTAGGTGCGAGTATTAATCTTATGCCCCTCTCGTTGTTTAAAAAGTTAGGAATTGGTAGTCTCAACCCCACACGCATGAGTATCCAGCTAGCTGACAGGTCAGTCAAATACCCGTTAGGAATAGTGGAGGACGTCCTAGTCAAAGTTGACAAGTTCATCTTCCCGGTGGACTTTGTCATTTTAGACATTGAAGAAGACGTCGAGGTTCCCCTGATCCTTGGCCACCCATCCTTGCAACCTCCCGAGCTATCATTGATGTAAGCAATGGTAAGCTCTTCCTTCGAGTGGGCGACGATGAGGTAACTTTCTCTATCACTCCCTCGATGAAGAACACACTAGCTAATGATGACTCCTGTTTTTTCATGGATACCATAAGTGAAGAATTCTTCTCTCCCACCTCTGATTTTGACAAAGAATTTTCCAATTTTTGTTCCTCTCCTACTCTTCCAACTGAATCTCTACACATAAGTGAAGAATCCTCCACTCGCCCCTCTGATTTTGAAAAAGAATTTAATGATTTCTGTTCCTCTTCTACTTTTCCAACTGAATCGATGCACGAAGCCTCCATGGCCGCTAGCAACACCCCTTTTAATTTTACATATAAAAAAGTGTACGAGGACATAGTTTTTGAAAAAGAACAAATTTCCAAGACCTCGTATGATGACCCCCCTACCTTGGAACTGAAAGAACTACCAGAGCACCTTCAATACGCTTTCTTAGAAAAGGACTCTAAGCTGCCTGTCATAATTTCGGCCTACCTCACGGATGCACAAAAGAATAAACTTCTTTCAATTTTACAAAAGCATCGCCAAGCTATTGCTTGGCAGATATCTGATATCAAGGGCATAAGCCCATCTTTCTGCACTCATAAAATCTTAATGGAAGATAATTCTCGTAAATCTATACAACCTCAGTGTCGTATAAACCCAAACATGAAAGACGTAGTTAAGGGCGAGGTTATGAAATTGTTAGACGCAGGAATTATCTATCCTATATCCGACAGTAAGTGGGTTAGCCCAGTACAGGTAGTACCAAAGAAGGGAGGGATAACGGTCGTAAGTAATGAAAATAATGAATTAATCCCGACTCGGATGGTGACCGGATGGCGAATGTGTATAGATTACCGTAAGTTGAATGACGCCACCCGCAAGGATCACATCCCCTTGTCGTTCATTGATCAAATTTTAGAACGACTTTCCAGACATAGCTTTTATTGTTTTCTCGATGGCCTCTCGGGGTATCTTCAAATCCCCATCTCCCCCGAGGACCAGGAGAAAACTACGTTTACTTGTCCCTTCGGCACCTTCGCCTACCGAAGAATGTCGTTTGGATTGTGCAATGCGCCGGCTACATTCCAACGATGTATGCTCGCCATCTTTGACAAGTACGTAGAAAGCATTATGCAAGTCTTCATGGATGATTTCTCCATCTTCGGGAATTCCTTCGATAGTTGCTTAGAGAACCTCGAAAAAGTCTTAGAGCGATGCGAAGAAACTAACCTCGCCTTAAATTGGGAAAAATGTCATTTTATGGTAAGGGAAGGGTTAGTTTTGGGACATAAAATTTCTGAAAGGGGTATTGAAGTAGACGTTGCAAAAATAGAAGTTATCGAGAAACTGCCGCCACCTACGAACATAAAAGCCATAAGAAGTTTCCTGGGTCATGCGGGTTTCTACCGCCGCTTCATAAAGGACTTTTCCAAAATCACCAAGCCCCTTACCCATCTCTTAGAAAAAGACGCCCCATTCATCTTTGATGACCTCTGTCTAGCTACCTTCAATTTAATAAAAGAAAAATTAGTTAATGCGCCAATCATGATAGCTCCGGTGTGGGATCTTCCATTTGAAATAATGTGTGATGCGAGTAGTTATGCGGTGGGAGCCGTACTAGGTCAACGTATTTCCAAAAACTTCCACCCCATTTATTACGCTAGTAAAACACTCACATCTGCACAGGAAAATTACACCACCACCGAGAAGGAGCTCTTAGCTGTAGTATTCGCATTTGACAAATTTCGCCCTTATATCACTCTTTCGAAAATTATA
Organism: Platanthera guangdongensis; assembly: GCA_039583875.1. NCBI lineage: Eukaryota > Viridiplantae > Streptophyta > Magnoliopsida > Asparagales > Orchidaceae > Platanthera > Platanthera guangdongensis. The sequence continues at coordinate 98,250,666 of CM077158.1, read as the reverse complement.
GTTTTTACGGACCACTCGGCCCTCAAATATCTTCTCTCTAAAACGGATGCCAAGCCTCGCTTGATTCGCTGGGTCTTACTCCTCCAGGAGTTTGACTTAGAGATCCGTGATAAGCGAGGTGCCGAGAACTTGGCCGCCGACCACCTTTCGCGCCTAGACAACCCGTTTATAGAACAATTAGATGAAAATTCTTTTCATTACTATTTCCCTGATGAGAAGCTTTTCGTAATTAACACATCTACTTCTCCTTGGTTTGCCCGCATCGCCAACTATCTAGTGGCCCGTGTGCTCCCAAAAGAGTTTTCATCTCAGCAAAAGAAGAAATTCTTTTCTGAGCTGAAGAACTACTTTTGGGAGGACCCGCATCTTTTTAAAGTCTGTGCAGACCAAGTGATCATGAGGTGTGTTTCCTTGGATGAAGGATTAGATATTATTAAACATTTGCATGAAGGACCGACAGGTGGGCACTATCAAGCTGCTCGTACAGCTCACAAAGTGTTAAGCGCGGGTTTTTACTGGCCCAGCCTGTTTAAAGACGCGCATGCCTTTGTGAGTAGGTGTGATAGTTGCCAACGGTCGGGGAATATTTCGAATAAAAATGAAATGCCACAAAATTATTTTCTAGAGTGCGAAGTTTTCGACCTCTGGGGGATTGATTTTGTCGGCCCTTTTCCTTCTAGCTTCGGGAATAAGTATATTTTAGTTGCCGTTGATTATGTTTCACGTTGGGCCGAAGCCCAAGCTCTTCCTACGAATGACGCCCGAGTCGTAGTTAATTTCCTCAAAAAATTATTTTCTCGATTCGGTATGCCGCGCGCTATCGTTAGTGATAGGGGTTCTCATTTCTGTAACGTGCAATTTTCAAAAATCCTAACTAAATATGGCGTTACTCATAAGCTTTCCACTGCCTACCACCCCCAAACTAACGGACAAGTCGAAGTAGTGAATAGAGAAATAAAACGAATTTTAGAAAAGACTGTTTCCACATCTAGAAAAGACTGGTCAGCCAAATTAGACGATGCTCTATGGGCCTACCGAACAGCGTACAAAACCGCCCTCGGCTGTACGCCATATCGGTTGGTTTATGGAAAATCGTGTCATTTACCCGTAGATTTAGAACACCGCGCCTTTTGGGCCTTGCGATTTTTAAACTTCGATCCCCACTCTGTCGGCGATTTTAGAAAATTTCAACTTAACGAACTCGACGAGTGGCGCTCTTACGCTTATGAAAATAACAGACTTTACAAAGAGCAGACGAAGCGTTTACACGACCGACATCTTAGGCACCCAAAAATCTTTAAGCCAGGCGACCAAGTGCTTCTTTATAACTCTCGTTTACGTTTATTCCCGGGTAAATTAAAATCACGATGGTCTGGGCCTTTTACTGTTTTAGAGGTCTTTTCTTATGGTACTGTTTTAATTTCCCACCCTGATAAGGGTACTTTCAAAGTGAATGGTCAGCGTCTTAAACTGTATTTCTGTGATGATGTCAGTCTCAACCCTGTTAACTCTATCTTTCCGGTCCTGACATTTGATTAATCTGAACATTATTTTACTCACAAACTTTGACATTTATTCGAACTTATTTTTAAAACAATATTTGGGACAATCTTATTTTGATGCGTCGAGCTCAAACGACGCTTTAAACAAAGGGCGCTCTTGGGAGGCAACCCAAGTTATCTTTTTCTGTTTTCTTTCTTTTACACTTTTTGCCCCGACTGGCTCCGGCAAGCTGAAACTTCTGCGATCGCCTGCTCCAATGGTTCTGCTTCCATGCCAAAGTCCGCCGGACGACGTTTCATGAAGATCCACAGCACAGGCATGGAGGAGCGGTATCACTCAACTTGCCCTGCAAAATAAAACCGGGGAAGTACCTGCTTTTCAATTCTGTCTTTTATTTCTGTACTTTATTTTTCTCTCGTTCTCCGACCTCCTTCTCCATTGCGGACAATGTAGATTTTCAGCTTGGGGGAGGACTTCCTCCTTTTTGTTTTCTTTTTGTTTTGTAAATATCCCAAAAAAAAAAAAATTCAAAAAATTTCAAAAACATTATTATATATATAGCTGCATTTTGGTATTTCAATAAGTACCCCATGTTTATGTTTTGTTTTTCTCAAACTTCTTTATAAACAACGTAGTTAATTATAATTTTTCTAATCATTCTTTTTAATCATATTTCACAAGTAAAATATTGGCCATGCTGTGTTTCTAATTCACGGTAGCATGTTAAGGTAAAATATTTCTCTAAATCGTGCATTTCTATTATGGTTTTCCGTTCTTTATTTTCTTTACTTTCTCTAAAAATTTATCATCCACTATTTTCCTTTTCGTCTTTAGATGATTTTTGTAAGAACATATTTTGAATAACGTAGTAGATATGAACGATCCAAGTGACATATTATTTTTATTTTCATGATAATTCATCAATCTTCTTTTATTATCTCGAACTTGCTTTTTGAAATTTATCGACTCTATGTTTTAAATAAATTTAAAAAAAAACGCGTGAAAATGATTTAGGCCATTTTTGTTTACGTTTGAGCTTTCTTGCCAACCTAAACTCTTTTACCACTAGTAGCCGCTTTTGAGCCTTTTTTCTAAATTCATTTGATAAACTCCACACACCATTTCATTTTCACCAAAGCCCAAATTCCTACCTATCTAATCACGCTAATTTTGTTTGATAGGAAATTTTGTCTTATCTGTGGAGATATTGTTGAAAAAGGTGTACTCAAAAGCAATAAATTGAAAAAAAAATGAATGAAAATAATAGTAAAAAAAAGAGATAAATAATCATAAAGAGAAAAAAAATAAATTTATTTATACATATTTTGTTTAAAATAAATTTATTTTTTTCGAAACTCGTTGTTTTGGTTTAGTGTGATTTTTAAGCCTCCATGTTTATATTTGAATTTCACTCCTATTCATATTCCTAAACCAAACGTTTCGGTCCTATTAAGTTCTTTTGATTCACGCCTTTTTTTTAATTTTATTTAACAACTAAGAAAAGAAGAAAAGTAAATCAGTTTTAGTTTTGGATTTAAACTTAGATTTTTGTTATTTAATTGATATAATTATAATGCGTTGCTTGGATCTAGTAATAACTCAATACGTTCTTTTCATTTTCATTACCTTGCTCAAATCTATTTAAAGAATTTCGTCAAAATTCTGGATGATTTATTTTTATTAAGTAAAGTTTATAAAAGTTAAACCATACCTAAATAATTGTTTTAGATTTACGTTTTACATTCTCCCTACCTAGAATTTCGCATAGTACTTGTGTGAGTATGATTAAAACCTTTTGAATTAGTCACTTTTTATGATTAGCTTGTCTTTATATCTTTGCTTGGGGAGAAGCAAAACTTAAGCTTGGGGGAATTTGATAATACGTTTGCAGTCAATTTTATTAGGATATTTTCGGGGTTTTAAAGCCAATCATGTCTTGTAAAGTACTTGTTTTGATTCCCCTTTGTATATATTTTTGTCGCTAATACATTTTTTCTGCTTTTTGCAGGTTTTCACGGCTTTCAGCCGAATTTTGCTGTGACACGCCCCAAGGTCACGCCCTACCAGGGCGTGTACCTAGGGCGTGTAAACCAGAGGAATGAAGCAATTGGTCCGAAACTGTATTCCGTGGAAACTTAGTGTACACGCCCTCGGTCACGCCCGTGACACACCCGACACGGGCATGTACTATAGGCGTGTCCCCAGGTTCCGAGGAATCGCCGCAGCGCGCTCGTCTTTCCCGCTCCACCGCCGCACCGAAAGTTTCACGCCCCAGGGTCACGCCTGACCCGGGCGTGACATATGGGCGTGTACTTCAGCAATTCCGCCCGTCACCTCCAGCATTCAATTTCAGCTCCCAAAGTCACGCCGCAAAGAACACGCCACAGGGTCACGCCCTACCAGGGCATGACCTGTGGGCGTGTACCGCAACAACTCCGTCAGAATTCAATTCCTGCCCGAAAAAGTCGCACCGAATGTGTCACGCCCCAGGGTCACGCCCGACCAGGGCATGACAGGGGGGCGTGACCCGACCCGAAAAATTCTATAAATAGAGCCTAACTCCAGGGGTTTTAGGGAACTTTTCGCTTTGAGAGGGGAGGTTCTGTCCTTTGTATTTCTGAACTTTTTAAGCATGTCTTTCCATTTTTAGTTCGTAGCTCTAGCTTTATGCTTTCCCTGTATTAGCTCCTAGTTTATTTCTGTAGTATGATGCTAATGATAGTGTAGTTTCCTTCTCATGTTCTTGTAATCTCTGGTTTTCAAGCTGTAAGATCACTGTTTCTATTAATAAAAATTGTTGTTTTCTTTTACGTTTCTGCTCCATTTTCAGTATTTTTCTTCTACTCATCCCCCCTCTTCCACCTCACCATGATTAACTAATCCTCCATGTACTCGATCTTAATGATCCGAGGTTCGAGTGATTAGGTTATGATGCTTTGAATCTTACCTTTTTTTTTAGGGTTTAGCTTTGAATTACTCTTGATTTATCACGGGTTGGAGGTATATTATCGATATATACTCTCCACCTTTGCTTTCATTCTGGGCTAGCCGAGAGGCCGAAAGTTTGAAATGAGCACTCAAGAGTAAAGGGATTTGTTCGCACCCCTCGAGAGAGGCAGACGATCAAATCTCCCGGATTGGAGTAAAATCCATTAGAGGGGTTCACTGCGTAAAGCGAGTTTTAGGCCTCCGATTTAGGCGAAAGTCGATCGGACCTTCCTAAACTCAGTTAGGCACGGCCTTCGAGAGAAGCATGTCAATATTCATGGAACCTCCACGGTCAAAGACCTTTACCCTAATTAGCTTAGGTTTATTTATCGTATTTTTCTAACCACTCTTGCCGAGGTGATTTCTGATCGAGTGCATTTTCCCTTCATTGTTACCAAGCTTAAGTTAATCGCTCTTTAGCTCTCTTTATCTTTTCATGCAAGTAGTTCTCTTCCTTTAGTACATTTAGCTAAAGAAAACCTTATTTTTCCGTCGATAAAATAATAGATTTCGTGTGAGTAAGCTTACTCAACTGTTCCCGGATTTCAATACGACACTTGTGTCCCCTAGCTGCATTTCGATAGGTATACTTGCCTTGATGAATTGTTAGTTTGGTTATTCTCTCTCCTTGCAGATATCTAAGAGACAATCATCAATTCAAGCCATAGACGTCTCAGTCTCACCACCACCGCTAGGACGGCCAATCTTACGAGCATTTTGTCTTTCAGGCATTGGTCACGTCATTTTAAGCCATAGACCGCCTAAGACCCTCCATCTATGACAACGGCTCCAACCGAACGACATAGAGTTGGTACGGTTCTGCCAAACCCATTGCTCGCATCGCAACGAAAATTTAAGCCATATACGCGGGTCAAACTTTCCCGAGTCCCAATCCGATACACACTTTACATAACCCAGTTATGTACAGGTTGGCTCCCAGGCCACCATGCTGGCAGAATCACGCATCTGCCTAGTTTTTCGGGTGCACCTTGGAGTTAATCCCCAAGGATCCCTATTGCAATCTACCGCGTAGAAAACCCAGAAAACAAACATCCGCACGGAGTCTTCTCCAGCCACTTATGCAATGCAAGATCACTGATCCAGAGCAACTTGTCTGGGTAGGCTTCACAAATCATGCATATATCCGTTCTCAATTACGGACTCTACATGTACACAATGGGGACTATTCATGTCTACCCGAAGGAACTCCTCAACTCACCGCAAACTCGCGAGAGCGGGCTTCCTATGCAAAGGAAAAGAGAGCTTCACATGCTCAAGTAGAGAATCATTACCCTAGTATTTTTCTTTGGCGCCATGGAAATGTATGCGGATGGAAAGCACTGCAATCTCCTTGCCTCCGTAGATCCGAAGTCGGCTCTCGATTTGGAGCTCCGAAACTCCTATGGTAACCGGATCTAGCCTCCTTTCTTATTCCTTGCTCTCCCCTCTCTCTAGACTTTTAAAAAGAGACGAACTAAAAGAAGTGAGGGATTTGAAACCCTATTCACAGGGATATCCCAGTAGGAACAACCCCCAGCCATCGGATCCCAAAATAAGGAAACGAACGGCCACGATCCGCAGCTGAAATGCAAAATCTGGGCCGAACACGGCCTGCGACACGCCCGTGTCCAGGGCCGTGTCCCCATTCGCCATCGAAACCGACGCATCCCGAAATTCACACGGGCACCCGACATGCCCGTGTTAGAACTGACACGCCCGTGTCATCAAGTACACGCCCGTGTTCCCAGGCGTGTTCCTCCATCGACACAGGACCAACACCAACCCGAGACACACACGGGCCTTGGACACGCCCGTGTCTTATTTAACACGCCCATGTCATACCTGAACATGCCTGGACTCCAGGCCGTGTTCACTGTCTCGACACTTCATCGAGCACAGTTCGTCGACCACCCGACACGGCCTTGGACACGCCGGTGTCCTAGGCCGTGCTCCCTATCTCGACACTTCGTCGAGCGAAAATTGTCTACTTCCCGGGCAGATTATCGACACGAGCTCGACACGCCCCAGGACACGCCGGTGTCTCAGGCCGTGTTCACTGCTCGACGATCGTCGACTCCAAAATTCATCGACCTCCTATCCAAATCGTCGACCCAAACACGACACGCCCTGGGACACACCCGTGTCCCAGGCCGTGTGCCCCTTGCCAAATTCCAAACTTGGCTCAAAATGCCTCCCATCGCTCTTTTGAGTTTCGGGGCGTTACAGTTACCACCTCCAGGATGTGGAGGGTAGGACCATGAGCCACACCTAGAGCGGCGATGACTTGAAATGTTTCTACCCAAGAGAAGGGAGGGCAAAAATTGTATACTCAAATCAAGTTCATTATAATATATTTCTCAAATCACTTCTTGTCTTGACCTACTGTGAAATTCTAATGGCAGGAAGATGGTCTCTTCTGCACTACACCGAGCATGGCTCGGCCCCAGGTAGACCCGCTACGTAGTCTCTCATTAGCTGGCATGTCCGAAGGCTTGACTGTGGGGGAGAGGTCTGGTTCTTGGTCCTTGGTTCTGCACTACCCAGAGCGCAGCTCGGCACCAGGTAGACCCGCTGCGCAGGCTCTCATTAGCTGGCAAGTCCGAAAGCTCGCCTGTGGGGGAGAGGTCTGGTTCTTGGTCCTTGGTTCTCCACTGCCCCGAGCGCGGCTCGGCCATAGGTAGACCCGCTGCGTAGGATCTCATTAGCTGGCAGGTACGAAGGCTCTCCTGTGGGGGAGAGGTTTGGTTCTTGGTCCTTGGTTCTGCAATACCCCGAGCGCGGCTCGGCCCAGGTAGACCCGCTCCGCAGGCTCTCATTAGCTGGCAGGTCCGAAGGATCGCCTGTGGGAGAGAGGTCTGATTCTTGGTCCTTGGTTCTGCACTACCCCGAGCGCGGCTCGGCCCCTAGTAGACCCGCTGCGTAGGCTCTCATTAGCTAGCAGGTCCGAAGGCTCGCCTGTGGGGGTCCTTGTCTCTGCTCTACCCCGAGCATGACTCGACTCCAGGTAGGCCCACTGCGCAAGCTCTCATTAGTTGGCAGGTCCGAAGGCTCGCCTATGGGGGAGTGGTCTAGTTCTTGGTCCTTGGTTCTACACTACCCCGAGCGCGGCTAGGCCCCAGGTATAGCAGCTGCGCATGCTCTCATTAGATGGCAGGTCCGAAGGCTCGCCTGTGGCGGAGTGGTATGGTTCTTGGTCCTTGGTTCTGCACTACCTCGAGCACGGCTCAGCCCCAGGTAGACCAGCTGCGCATGCTCTCATTAGCTGGCAGGTCCGAAGGCTCGCCTGCGGGCGAGAGGTCTGGTTCTTGGTCCTTGGTTTTGCACTACCCCGAGCGCGGCTCGGCCCCAGGTAGACCCACTACGCAGGCTCTCATTAGATGGCAGGTCCGAAGGCTCGCCAGTGGGGGAGAGGTCTGGTTCTTAGTCCTTGGTTCTACACTACCCCAAGCGCAACTCGGCCCCAGGTATACCCGTTGCGCATGCTATCATTAGCTGGCAGGTCCGAAGGCTCGCCTGTGGGGGACAGGTCTGGTTCTTGGTCCTTAGTTCCGCACTACACCGAGTGTGGCTCGGCCCTAGGTAGACCTGCTGTGCAGGCTCTCATTAGCTGGCAGGTTTGAAGGCTCGCCTATGTGGGAGAGGTCTGGTTCTTGGTCCTTGGTTCTGCACTACCCCGAGCGCAGCTCAGCCCCAGGTAGACCCACTGCGCAGGCTCTCATTAGCTGGCAGGTATGAAGGCTCGCCTGTGGGGGAGAGGTCTGGTTCTTGGTCCTTGGTTCTGCACTACCCCGAGCGCGGTTCGGCCCCAGGTAGACCCGCTGCGCATGATCTCATTAGCTGGCAGGTCCGAAGGCTCGCCTATGGTGGAGATGTCTGGTTCTTGGTCTATGCACTACCCCGAGCGCGGCTCGGCCCCAGGTAGACCCGCTGCGCAGACTCTCATTAGCTGGCAGGTCCGAAGGCTCGCATGTGGTGGAAAGGTCTGGTTCTTAGTCCTTGGTTCTGCACTACCCCGAGTACGGCTCGGCCCCAGGTAGACCTGCTGCGTTGGCTCTCATTAGCTGGCAGGTCCGAAGGCTTGCCTGTGGGGGAGAGGTCTTGTTCTTGGTCCCTGGTTCTGCACTACCCCGAGAGCGGTTGGGCCCCAGGTAGACCAGTTGCGCAAGCTCTCATTAGCTGGCAGGTCCGAAGGCCCGCCTGCGAGGGAGAGGTCTAGTTCTTGGTCCTTGGTTCTACACTACCCCGAGCACGGCTCGGCCCCAGGTAGACCCACTGCGCAGACTATCATTATCTGGCAGGTACGAAGGCTCGCCTGTGGGGGAGAGGTCTGGCTCTTGGTCCTTGGTTCTGCACTACCCCGAGCGCGGCTTGGCCCCAGGTAGACCCACTACACAGGCTCTCATTAGCTGGCAGCTCCGAAGGCTCGCCTATGTGGGAGAGGTCTGGTTTTTGGTCCTTGGTTCCGCACTACACCGAGCGCGGCTCGGCCCCAAGTATACCCACTACGTAGGCTCTCATTAGCTGGCAGGTCCGAAGGCTCGCCTGTGGGGGAGCGGTCTGGTTCTTCATCCTTGGTTATGCACTACCCCGAACGTAACTCGACCCTAGGAAGACCCGCTGCGCAAGCTCTCATTAGCTGGCAGGTCCGAAGGCTCGCTTGTGGGGGAGAGGTCTCGTTCTTGTTCCTTGGTTCTACACTACCCCAAGCACGGCTCGGCCCTAGGTAGACCCGTTGCACATGCTCTCATTAGCTGGCAGGTCCGAAGGCTCGCCTGCGGGGGAGAGGTCTGGTTCGTGGTCCTTGGTTCTGCACTACCCCGAGCACGGCTCGGCCCTAGGTAGACCCGCTGTGCGGGCTCTCATTAGCTGGCAGGTCCATATGCTCGCATGTATGGGAGAGGTCTGGTTTTTGGTCCTTAGTTATGCACTACCCAGAGCGCGGCTCGGCCCCAGGTAGACCCGTTGCGCAGGCTCTCATTAGCTGGCAGGTCCGAAGGCTCGCCTATGTGGGAAAGGTCTGGTTCTTGGTCCTTGGTTCCACACTACCCAGAGCGCGGCTCGGCCCCAGGTAGACCTGCTGTGCAGGTTCTGATTAGCTGGCAGGTCCGAAGGCTCGCCTATGGGGGAAAGGATTGATTCTCGAAGTATTGGTTCTTGGTTCTTGGAAATTATGCCTCAACTCGAGCCTGGCTCAGTCCGGGATCCGTTGCCCAGGCTCTCATCGAGCTAGCAGGGTAGTAAACTCACTCGATGGCAGAATGATTGGGAGAACCTCCTTAATAAACACCCCCACTAAGTCTAAGGAAAAATAAATTATGAGAGGCAAAATCTAGAGCAGTGCGAGTGGAGGTACTCACATCTGGCAATTACGAGGACGGTCTCGCCTATAGCGAGTGGGCACTCGCCCGAGACTGAAGGCTCACTTTAATAATAGTTAAGCAGGCTACATCACTTAAAGCCGCTCGTGACAGGAGTATCCTGAGCCAAGGCGAGAGGGTTATACCAATTAGATCGCACAAACAAATAAGATAAGTGATGACTCATGCTCCAAAAAAGGTCAAACTTTCCAGCGAAGTTACGAGACAAGACATAACATTGTCTCGCGGCGTGAGCGCATTGCAGGGTCGTCTCGCAGTAAATGAGATTGTGCAAAGTGACAAGTGAAGTGAAGAAAGTGAAAGTGAGTTTGCAAGACGGAGGGATAACATTGTTTTGCAAATAAAGGCAAGAAAAAAAAGCGAGCGAGTAAAATAAAGGTACAGAATAATAAAAAACATTTGATCAAATATCAGTTCATTACAAGTCAGTGTTTTTTGATCACAAAAAATAAACTTAAAAAAGCAGTTTATGTTTTACAGCAGCACAAGAGAGGAGGAGAGAGGGATTCTTGATCTTGGAGGAAGCACATGATTTCTCCTCGCTGGAAGAAGAATCCTCGCTCTCCTCTCCAAAGAGCTGGGGTACCAATTCATGAACGGTCACCATCTCAGAGCCATCCTTCATGATCCCCAGCTCCTTCATCATTTTGAGGACCATCTTCGCCGCCCTGATACTAGCGTCTCGGCACTGCTCCTCGACTTCATCAAAAGAATAATGCGGCGGTTCCTGGAAGGGTTGTCGACGAGATGATGATACGGCGTTGTCCTGTAGGCGAGCGTTCTGGGCTATCAAATCCTTGACTTCCTCCTCCAGGGCCGTCACGCGTGAATGCAACCGCTCCGCCGTCTCGGCATCCTGCGAGACGATCATTCATTAGTAAAGTGTATTGAAGGAAAATCCAAGGGTAAGGCTAAGGCTTACCACGCCGCCCTGGGCTTTCGTGAGGAGGGTCTCGACAACAAACAACCTTTTCGCAAGGTCTTCTGATTTCTCTCGCTCTGCCGCCAGGCTTGTCTCGCTATGCTTCCATTTTTTGTTGATGTATATAAGGCGGCGCGAGGAGCGGTGCAAGAACTCCAAAGCATGCATTTGGGCGTGGGAGGTCTTCATGACAAGATCCCGCGTAGGCTCGCTCTCAGGAGAGACTTCATCGAGACCGCCATAAAGACCGTACCCCATGGTGACAGCATGGATGGTGGGGAGCTCCTGCTCTTTTTAAGGGGGAAGGAGGGTGGAGAAGGATATGCGGTTGGCGTCCCGCCCCCACAACAGAATAGGGTCGCCAACGACATCTGAAACCACGGGGCCCAAGTTGAAGTTCATATGGGAAGAGTGGGCGGGACGACTAGAGGAGGCGCCTTCGCGAGAGGTAGTGGCAGCCTGTTGATTGGATGTGGCAGCAGGCTGGTTAGGAAGAGCCGTCTCGTGGGTAGGCGAGACGGCCTGATTAGGAGGCGAGCGGGGCGACTGGGACTCCTCCACAGAGATGGGGCTCAAGGACCCCGATATCTCCTTCTTCTCCTTTGGGGTCATCTTCTTTTTCCCCTTAGAAACAACCACAACTTTTCTCATCTTCTTTGGAGGGCTGGAGCGAGAAGGGGCCGTGTCCCCTGTAGGCCTCTTGAGAGGGGCAGGAGCCAAGGACTCTCTCGCTGCCTCAAATGTCGCGCTCGCGAGACCAAGGCCCTTGGAAGGGTGGATATTGCTCTTGTAAGGAGGGTGGACTGGTATGATTCGCTCCCCTAAAAACAAACAAGAGGGTGATAAGATGGAGAGACAGTAAATAATGAAGCGCGAGACGGGAAAGCGAGAATACCTTCACCAGAGAGCACAAGAGGCAACGATTCGAGGCCTCACCACAGGAAGTTCACTTCAAAGTTTTTGCCGACGAAGTAATCGTACAACAGATTCTCTGGGCCACCCTCCTACAGAGACGCGTAGAGGCACTCGGGGGGTGACACCGGCACGAGCGGGATGCCCCCAAAGTCTCCGCAGATGAAGATGAACCTCGTGAGCCAATGGTGATTTTTGTTTGGCGTCTTGCACACCTTGAGCCCTTGCCCAGTGAAGTACGAGATGTCGTCGGCGTTTGCGTGATAGATAAATAGCTTGTTGAAGACCATCAAGCTAAACTCAATGCGCTCCCGGCGCATGTAGCAGGCAAAGGCAATCAACACCAAAATGGCGTTCGGGTTGAACTGCGCCGGGACGACGCCAAAGTACTTGAAAACCTGCTTTACCTCCGACCATAGATGTAATCACAGCCCCGCCTCAAAGTGCGAGACGGGGAAGGCAAGATCTCCCGGATATTACGTGTTGATCGACTCGCCAACCTTGGGGGGCCGCGACTCAAGCCCGTCCTCCAGATACTTGTGGAGAAAGCCGTGGTAATCTTCTTCAGAAAGCCGGCCGAGCAGGAGTCGTGGTCAGTGAACCGCTTCCCGCAGCGGCTACGCCCCTCGCCTTCCTCAACTCTCTTCTTGCACATTCTTGGCGGGACGAACGTAGGCGAGATGGTGGGAGAAAGGAAGTAGTAAGGAAGAAGATCGGTGAGATGGCCGAGGGAGAAGAACGAGAGGAATCGGCGAGACGGAAGATACAAGGGGACAATAGCTTAGACACGACAGGAGTAGAGGGTACGAATATCCTTCTGATCCAGGGCCGGGGTATTTATAGTAGATGGGGTAAAATGATTAATGGGTGGGAAAACGTACAGGGGGAGGGTAAGAATTGGTGGCGTTTCTTTCTTTCTTTCCTAAAACCTCATTTTGTGCGGCCCGTCACAATCACGAGACAGAATGATTAAAAGAAATTAATGAAAATGAAAAAATTAAAGCAACAACAATAAATGTTTAAAAAATACCATCTCGCATACGGAGGGCACCGGGTTCTCTGACAATGTCGGTGAGATGGCAGCATAAAGCATAACTTAATTATTACAACATTCAAATACAAAATAAAGAAGAAGGGGCGAGACGGACGGCCTTCAGTACGGTTGCCATTGACATCGACCACTGCGAGCTCCCACGCAGGGTGGCCTACTGCGCGAGTGGAAGGCGTGAACAGACTCAAGCCCACGACGAGCGAGACGAAGCTACATATCGACCTCGCTGATGATGGTGTCAGGGTTGGTTACATCGACATCTAACTCTTCATCAAATTCAGAAGAGAAGCGAGCGCACTCAATCTCCTGCCATTCGATGCGCCTATCCGCCGCCTGCTTGTCCTGCGCCAGTGAATGGATGATGAGCGCGTGCTTCTGGAACAACTCGACCGTCTTACGCTTCATCTATGCCGGGTTCATAGGGTCACCCAGGTAGTCCTCAATCTCGTCAATAGGAGGGGGAGGTGAGACGACGAGTTACATCGGGTGCTCCTCAGCAGGCGAGTCGGTCTGGGCGCCTGCGCAAAGAGTAGAGGGGCAGGGTGAGAGAGGCTCCCGTAGGAGGGTGTGGGAGTATCGAGTGGGGCAGAGAAGCGAGAGGGAAGGTTTCTCACCAGGAGGATGGGATGTGTCGGCGGCCTGGGAGGGGTCGTCCCACCTCTCGTAGGGAGGACTAGATGGAGGAGTGGAAGGTGGTTGCGGGTCAGAATCTTCGCGGTGGATGTCGGTGTCGTCTTGCGAACCTTTTGTTCGTTTTAGAGCAGCAGAGGCTTCCTGAAGAAACAAAAAATTAAATAGGGCAGATACCGATGTTGAAGGAGTAATAAAGAAGCGAGAGCTCACCTCTTTTTCCCTGGGAGATGCGGGAGGAGGAGTAGGGTAGGTTTCCAGGGCAGCGCGAGATGGCTCCTCGGCAGAAGAGGAGAGGCCACCTATTTTTACCTTCTTAAGGCGAGATGACGAGGCCGGTAAAGAGGATAGGGGGCGAACAAAGTTGAGGTAAAGGCAACCACGTTGGCCTTGTTCTGCTTATGCACCAGTGCAAGGCGCTCGTGAAAGCTCTGGCTATGAGACATGGTTGAAGTAGAGTCAAGGAAGGAGGAAGTTTGACAAATGGGCATCTTCCCTTCGGGGCAAGAATCCTATATTTATAGGCTTCAGGGGAGGGCCACACACAAGATTCTCTCATAAATACACCCATAAATACGCATTAATGATGAGCCTCAGTTGGACATTCTTTCCGAGCTTAACATAATCTCAAAAAGAGCGGGGATTGTGTACAACCTCGGGCTCGCGAGAGTCCCTCAAGATGCGAATAGAAGAAACGGGCGAGAGGTGCTGATAGGAGAGTGGTACCAGGTGGTCCACTCGCAAGGGGCGAGACGGGTGGTCTCTGTAGTGGGCGATACACCCCCTTTTGAGACGCGAGTAGGCTCTTAACGAGGAGAGGGTCCCATAGCAAAGGATACCTGTGAGATGAGTAAGAAGGCCCGTCTCACCGATGGGTGCTCCCCCACTCGCCACATGGAAAGAAGGCCATTTTTAGATTTCTATACCCATGAGAGATTTTACTCTTCTACCCCGGGTAATTTTACTATTTTGCCCTTGGTAGTCTGCGTATAACGCCTCAGAACTACGGAGTTTGGCTGTTGGCAGGCCCAACTAGGGGTACTTTGGTAATTTCAGGTCAGCTCAGTATGGTTATTTGCAGATCCAACTCAAAAAATTATAAATAGGCCCATAGGGATTCTTCAGAAGCATTTTTTCCTGGGGACTGAAGAGGATTTTTCTGTGCTTTCTTAGGATCTCCAAGCCCAGCTTTTGGCTTTGGAGGGGAAGCTCTCAGAGATCTTCCGGGTAAGTGGTGGGACCTCCCTACTGAGGCTTAAGGCCGGTTTCTAGTCCTTCACGACCAGTCGGAAGTCAGAGCTTGGGACGAGTAGGTGTTGGCTACGCCCCTATTTTTCGAACTTTTGTCGAAGTCAAGTTTTGGCTTCAACACAAGAAATCATTCTATTCTCTCATTCTGATTTTTCTAAGTCAGAGGTGGGAGACAATTCCGAGAATGAGGAAGAAGACGAAGGTCTTTAAGAAAATCTGCAGATCCTTTCATCAAGTTGATCTGAAGTTTAAGGTGGATCTGATCAACAATTTCTTCAAAAAAATCAAGCCGATCATCAAGAAGATTGTAGATTCAAAGAAGTATTTCTTCTGCCGATTATTCATCAAGATTTGATTCTTTGCAGCTGAATTGAAGAATCTGAATTCATTCAGATAAGTCAGATTATAAATTTGTTTTTTCTGAATATATTTACCTCTTAATTTTGTAAGATCTCCTTGAGATCTGAGTGTGTGGGAAAGTTTATCTTTGAGTTGTAAGCCTAAATTGTAAAGGTTGAGGTAGGTGATTTGAGTGGGATCACTGAGTTGTAAGACTAATTTATAAAGGCTGAGGTAGGGCTCTTGAGGTACCTGAGGTAGGAGATTTAGGGAATCTCTGAGGTTGGACCTGTTGGCCTGAGTGCAGGTTTCTTATTAGAAACTAAACATGTAAGATCTTTGGATCTGAGTTGAAGAGGAGGAGCTATAACCTTATCTAGCACATTTCTAGTGAGGAATAAGTGGGAAAGTGGATGTACCCTAGATAAAGGAACCACTATAAATTTTGTGTGTGCTGTGATTGCTGGTTCCGTCTTCTGTCATTTGATTGTGGTGAGTTATTGTGTGGTTAATCTTTCAAGTATCAACTGAACATCTAATCTAAGTGACAAAGAATTTCAAAAGACACATGTTCACCCCCCTCTACGTAATTAACTACCTGTAGGATTAACTTTCAAGTGGTATTAGAGAGAGGTTATACAAGAAAGGCCTAACAGTCTGAAAAACATCCAAAGGGTGGTTGAAAATATCAGATTTAGTGGCTTCTGAATCTCACAGAGAACTCAGTTATACGAAATTTCCTATATATACTAAAGATAATTTTGCTATATGGAAATAGAGAGTGAGATTATTTATGGAGGCTTCAGATCCAAGAATCTACCACTGTACAAAAAGGACCTTATATTCCTATGTAATGTCTTTGATGCAAATGTCCAAACCCCTAAGAAACTATCAGAGATGACAAGGATGAGGCGGTTCTTGCTACTATGGACAAAAGAACACAAAATATAATTATCAGTGCAATAGATAATTCAACATTTTAGAATCTCGTGCACTATAAAACATCCAAGGAGATGTGCGACACTCTCATAGTTTACATGGAAGGAACAGAAGAAGTAATATATGACATAAAATCTCTCCTCAACCAGCAGTATGAGGCATTCAAATAAGGAAAGACTGATTCTATAGAACTATATTATGAAAAGTCTTTAGAATAGTAAATGACTTAAAAAACTATGACAGGGAATTCTCAAATAATGAGCTAAATGACGAATTTCTGAGATCCCTAAATAAAAAATGAGATGCAGATTTGTGCTGTAAGAGAAATGAGGAATCTAAGAAATATATTACCCCAAGACTTGTATGGGAAGCTGTTGTCACATGAGGTTCAGCTAAATTCAAAAAAAGATGAAGCAGAATCTGCTAAAAGTTTAACTCAAACCAAATATGTAGCCTTCAAAGCAGATACATCAAAGAAATCTAGAAGAGAAATCCCATCATCACCAAGAAGGGATGAAGATATAGATAGCACTGGAACCTATTCTACATCAGAAGAATTATCAGATAATGAATTGGCACTGTTTACCATGCAATTCAAGAAAATGATGAGGAGAAAGAAGTATTGGAATATAAGAAATCAATTGGATTAAGTTCCAGTAAAAGCAAAGACAGACACAGAGAAAATCTGTGGTCAGGTATGATACTCATCAGAATAAACAAATTAAGACTGACATAATCTGTTATTGCTATAACAGGTCTGGACATGTCATTGCTGACTGTTTAGTAAAAAGAAAGGAGAATATAAGGTCTAAAGAAAAGAAGTTCTATAAAGACAAGAAATTAGAAAAGGGTCTAATGGCAAAGAAGCCTAAGACCTTATCTAATAGTGATACTGATTCAACTGAGTCAGAAGAAGAACATGCACATATTTGACTATTCTCCTATGAAGAAGAATTTATCAGAGATGCCATATACAAGGGAAAAAACTCCACAACTTCATTACACTATGGTGAATTAGAAGGTGATATGAAGGTTAATTTGATGGCACTATCTGATAATCCAGATACAGAAATTGTTGACAGTTAGGATACTCAGGTAATCATTGACAATTCTCGTTATTTACAAGTTCTCACAATAAGAAAAATCTTGATTAGCAAGGAGCAAAATTCGTTGCTAATTAACTAAATTAGTTATTAATTTTAATTAGCAAAAAATTTAGAAATGAAAAAAATTTGTAGCTAATATGGCCCTAGCTAAATTTTGCAAAGAATTTATTTCTTTCTAATTAGCAAGGATTTTTAGGAAGAAATTCTTTTGATGCTAATGTTTTGTATTTTATATAATTATTTGGTTAAATAAAAAAATATTTATATACAAAAAAATACTTTTTTAATATGCATCTGTTGAGATTTGAACTACAGACCTCTCACAAATAATATCTTTATGTAACCAACCCTCCTAATTAACTAATTCATTTTTGATTACGATAATATATATATATATATATATATATATATATATATATATATATATATATATAAATTTATATTATAAATTATATATATGGTTATTTATTCATACATACATATATTTATTTATTTATATATACATATAAATATATATTTTTATTTATAGTTTAATATATATATATATATTGTTTATTATATATAATTATTTATATATATTATTATTTCTTTATATTATATATATCTATATCTTTTTGTATATATTATATATATATATTTATTTATTTATTTTATATGTATATATTTATTTATTTCTCGATTGTGCAAGGCAAGGAGATTGCACGGGAGTGTGATGAGCTCGGCGGGGAGATCATACGGGAGAGTGACGATCATAGTAGGGGAGCATATATCGAGATGAGAATGTGGATATCAAGCGCTTCTTTAATTTGTTTAAAAACTTATATATATATATATATATATATATATATATATATATATATATATATATATATATATATATAAAAGTGAGATGAAAATATTTGGAGGGAATTGAATCTTTCCCTCCATAAATTTTTAATCTAAAATAATTAGTATTGAAATTTTGAAAGGAAATATTTCGTTTCTATTTAGCAACAAATAATTTGCAATAAAATAATTCATTGCTATTTTTGCAACGAATATTTTTGTTGCTATTTTTGTGTGTAAAAACAAATATCATATACCTAGCTAAATTCAATGCTAATTAGCAACAAATTATTTAGCATTCCTAATTTTCATTACTAAATGAAGTTTTTCTTGTAGTGTCTGTTTATGAGACTGTAGATGAGCTAAACTCATGTGACTCAAAGGTTGATTCATATAAGTCTAACCCTGAGACTGAACTGTAACAGCTCACAAGGAAATTTGGAAAACTGTTGGAAGCACTTGTAAAGAGCAAGAAGCTTGTCAAAGAACAAGCTATAGAAATTGCATCACTAAAAGGTCTTGAGTATCATCATAAGGTGGATACTCAGAAAATTGGTCTTCAAAGTTCTAAGTTAGCAAAACTGATTAAGATCATTGATGAACAAATCATCACAACAACAAACTGCACCTGTCGTAAGGACTGAAATATAACTAAAACATAGTTTGTTACTAATAGCTATATTTAGTAACGATTTTTTTCTATTGTTACGAAAAAGTACTTTTTTGTGACGAATATTTTATATGTGTTACAATAATAATTAATTTGTTACTATAATGTAAGTATTTGTAACAACACTAATGTTACGTTACAAATAGTAAATTTTCCTTACAATATGTATCAATTGTAACCACATCATGAAAGTTTTTTGTGTCAAAGAGATTTTCCTTACTATTAATAATATTTTATTATTAAAGTTTTGTTACAATAAATATATCATATTTTATTATCAAATTTTGTACTATTTTATTATCAAAATTTTTAATTAATTTTTTTTATAAATAAAAAAGATTTTGTATACTTGCACAGTAGTACCCTGCCTTGATGGTGATTTAACGCGATGACACTCCTACAGCTTGCAAACATCCGTACGCGGCTGTCGCAGATATGCGGTACTATTGTGATAGGTGTATTTTTGCGCGTGTGGGGGTGGTTTGCGAGCTACGCAATCTCATCATGCTGGCACACTGTTAAGGCGAGGGTAATTAATGTCTCTCGGGGAACGAACGGTTCTATTTTTTATTAGTATAACGAGTGTTCGATAGCTAGCATTTTTGGCCCGTGAGAGCAGTTTTCTCCGGATCACGTGCTTTTCACTCTGACACATTTTTTTCCCCGACCACATGTTTTTTTGCTTAGTCGTGCATATTGCAATAGTTCTTCTTTGCTCGGGAGATTACAAAATTTTGTAAGTGCATGTTTTTTGCTCGGGAGCTAGTGTTTTCTTGGGAAGCACATTTAATTTTTTTGGGCTCGCTTTTTTCGTACCAGTGCTCTTTCGCAATTGTACTTGTGCACACAAATGCACTCTCGTGTGTGTAGTTTTCCTTTTTTTTGCTTGAGAGCGCGTATTGTGTCGGTGTGCATTTTCTCTAGGAAGCACCTTTTTAGCAATGACACGCGTTTTCGCACGCCCGTATTTTTGGTTATAAAATGTATTTTTTCGCTAACATGGAGTGCGAGCACATGCACGTGCGGGTGCTGCCAACGCGCTGGAGTTGCACAAATAGCGTTTTCTTGCGAAGCACATTATATATTAATTTTTTTTATATAAAGTTTTATTAAAATTTATAAAAACATGTATAAAAAGTTTTTATAAAACTTTAATTTTTTATAAAAGTTTTTCTTCCTCTCTCCCTCTCTCTCATATGAATGAAATATATGGAGGGAAATTTCCCTTCATAAAATTTTGAACAAAACTAAACTAAAAAATTAACCCATTCATGCATTGTTTCGAAATATGTGCACATTTTATCGATTGCTATATGAGACGCGGTTTAATGAAAATTGATGTAATGAAATTCATAAATACATGTCAATTCGATTGATAGATACAATGCGTGGTTCAATAAGAACTACTTTTTAAATAAGATTTTTTTTATTTTTTAAATAAGAACTATCTCTGTCCGATTTTAATTCGTCAGCTAGTTCTTGGATATGATGCTCGATAACTGACAGTGCACATGAAGTTCCTCTTCCCCGCGAGATATATAGTGACCTTCGCCACATAGACACAAACACATAGACACAGACACACAAACACAGATACACACACAGACACGGACAGCCAAACACACAAACATAAACAAGTACACAAACATAGACACAAACACACAAACACAAACACATAGACACATAGATATTGACATAGATATAAAATATGCATAGACACGCACACACACACACATAGACGAACACAGCTTCAAATAGAGACACAGACACAGATGGACACAAATATACAGATACAGATACACACAGATATGGACACAGACCCAAAAACATATATAAAGACTGACACACACAAACACAGACCGACAACAATACAAACACAAACACACGCAGACACACAGACAAGCACAGAGGCACAAACACACACATTGATTCTACACAGACACAAATACACATAATTAAACACAGAAACAGGCATACACATATATAGGGATGCAAAGACACAGACACAGACCCCAACATGAACAGACAAACATATTTAGGCACGCAAACATAGACACCAATATGCACAAACAAACATATATAGGCACGCAAACAGACATACATGCATATACACAAACACCGACAAACACACAAACGCATATAGACAAAGGCAAACATAGCCGTAAACACACACTGCATATAGACACTGCATGCAGATATGTGGACACAAATGCACAATCATATAGACTACACAAAGGCACATACAAAAACACAGATAGAAACACAAACCCCAATAGGAACAGACAGATATAGGAACACAGCTATACATAAATGTGTATACATGAACATGGACATACACATAAACAACTCGACACGAGCTCGATTTACTCCTCGAAAAAGCTTCACTCGAGCTCGAGCCTCTCTAGCTCGAGCTTGTTTATGAGTCGAGCTCGTTTACGAGTCAAGAGGTTGAGCTCAAATATTTTTTGCTCATGACGGTGCATGAGTTATTATTTCCACGCGAATTGCTCCCTAAAACTTTACAAAAAAAAATATTCCATGAGGATAAAATATTTGGAGGGAAATTTCCACCCATCCCAAAAAATATTTAACATTATTATATATTATCAAATCCCTCGAATTTTTCAAAACAGGCCGCACACGATTATTAGTGTTTAGGGTCGAATATTTTCATTTCTCACTCTGTTTGGCTAGGGTTTTTCCAATGTTTTAAGAACTGGACCGGACCGGCCTGTTCGACCGGTCGAACCACCAACCGGCCTCCTTCCCGGTCCGGTTAGATCCTAAAAATCAGATTCTCCACGAACCGGCCAAGAACCGGTGCACCGACCAGTCAAACCGGGCAATCGAGAAACGACCAGGTTTTACCCTAACCGGTAGTTTCATAAAACCACCGTAGATTACAAATCCAATGGTGTATATATGACTTTTATCTTAGGTTTATGCTGCTTAGCCCCTAATTCGCAGTCTCGCGAGCTGCATATCCCGATATTCTTCTTCGCGATCTTCTTCAGCTTCCTCCCGATGATCTCTTTCATGGCATGAGATTCCCATCTTCTTCCTCACGTGAGGAGCTCGAGCTCGCAAGCTCGAAAATCGTGTTGGAATTTAATAAGTAGACACTGAGCTCAAGCTGAACCAGAATAAAATAAACTCGTCGAGCTCGAAAAAATTAGCTCAAGTTGAAAAAAAGCTTGATAATTTTGACATGTGGAGTTAGACTCATTTACCCCTTTTTGATACTGCCCAAAACCCTAGAGAAACCACATCCTCACTTTTACTTTATGGCCTCACCGGCGGCAAGGACAAAAGATGCTTCCGTCGTTGTCATCGTGCCTCCGCTTTCTTATCCGCCTCCCTCGATGTCTCTTTTTTGACGGCCATCAACTCTCATCCATTTTACCACCCTCCACGATCTCTCCGTCGACCGCCTCTCTTCCTTCCACCTACCTTCCCCATTCTTCTTTCCTCCCCTTCTCCTCCTCCACCGCCACTACCACCACATCAGAATCCTCCGAATCTGACCATACCTTATCCCTCTCTTCTGCCTCCACCCAGGAATGCATCATTACGTCCTCAAGAAACGTGACAAAAACACTAAAAAAGCCCTCAATTAGTTCAACTTCGCCACCGCCCAGTACAACCTCCATCCCAGCCGCTCTGCCTACAACCTCAAGCTCTGCACTCTTACTCACAAGGACCACCTCCCCGACTTCTGGGCTTTCCTCAGTTCCATGAAAAATAATGGCTTCCAGCTCAAGGATGGCATCTTCTTCCTCATACTCGACTCCTTCAAGCCGCAGAAACTCTTCTCTGATTGCTCTGCTCTCCGACAGTTCTACTCCCGCGCGGTAGCAAAGAAATCATCTTCCCATGATTTAGTGGATTCCTCCGTCAAACTACTTCTCGATGATCAGGGATGGTGCAGCGAGATCGAGAGACGGTTAGGGTATTTAAAACTGTCTCTATCAGAGGAATTTGTGGCAAAGATCATTAGAGATTTGCGCAATTACCACCCAAAAGTGCTGGACTATTTCGTATGGGCATCGAAGATGCCAAATTACAGGCATGGATCGATTGCGCACAATGCTAGGGCCCGTGTTCTTGGGCATGAAGAATCCATTGATTCATTCTGGACCTTGGTGAGGGGGATGAACCGGTGTTGGTGACTTTTCTGAGTTGACCGGGTCAATAAGTCATAATTGTTTTTTATATATGTATTGGTTTTGTTAATGGCGGAGGAGAGAGAAGAAAGTTTAGGTGGCGTGTCAATTTCCTATTTACTGTGCTAGCCTATATAAAGGCTTGGATGTAGTTCATTTGGCATTGATGAGATAGTTAAATTTGTCTTCCCTCTATAATAGAGCGCTGCTGTGCTGGAAGTGTTTGTGCTTGCTTGTTTTTTCGGATTCTGATTCCGTGACACCACCCTACCTGAAGCAGCCCGCAAGTGAGGGAGAATGCAACTTGACTAGTACATCTAGCCGAGCAAGAAGAAGTTCTTGCATTGGCGCTCTCGCTCGGAGGTTGAGCTCTCGCCCGGTGGAAGCCATCTCACATAGTAGTAGCCATCTTGCGGGAAGCTCTCGCCTAGGAAATGTCTCGCCATGGTTATCTCGCCAGCCCCATCTCGCTAGGAGGTCTCACCGGAATTTTGAAGTGGGTGTCGGGAGCCTGTACACAGGTGTGCAAGCCTATACATGTTTCCAAGAAGTGGTATCAGAGCCATGTTCGACCCTCTTGTAAGAGTTAGTGACAAGTGGAGATGGAGATGGGAAGTGTCATACCGGGGAAAGTCCCCAAGTTGACGAAGACAAATTATGGTAACTGGAGTATCCATATGAGGGTGTTACTTGTGTCGAAGGAGTTATGTGAGATATTCGAGGAAGGTTATGAGGAGCTTACTGCAGAATCCGAAGCAGCGTTGACTAATGTGCAAAGGACGACATTGAGAGTGTCAAAGAAGAGAGACAAGAAGGCTCTGTTCTTATTATACCAAGGTGTAGATGAGGCGATGTTTGAGAAAATCTCAGACGCGAGGAGTTCGAAGGAGGCATGGGAGGTGTTGCAACGCTCCATGCAAGGAGTTGATAAGGCTAAGAAGGTGAAGCTGTAGTCCCTTTGAGCTGAGTATGAAGTGTTGAAGCTGCAGAGTTCTGAGAAGGTTGGGGATTATGTGACATGTCTACGGAAGCTCACAAATGAGATGAAACTCAACAGAGAGACGATAGATGATGTGAGCCTCATGGAGAAGCTCTTACAGTCTATTTCAAATAAGTTCTATCACGTTGTGGTGGCGATTGAAGAATCAATGGATCTCACCTAGATGTCTGTGGATGAGCTTGTTGGCTCCCTACAAGCTCATGAGTACCGCATGCTGCAAGACGATGAAGAGTCAAGTGGCTTGGGTAAAGCACTCCAGAATCAGTTGAATTTTGAACAGAGCTCTGGAAGAGGAGGAGGTCAATGAGGCCAAGGCTACGAAGGAAGAGGTAGAGGAAGAAGAGGAGGAAGAGACCAAGGAAGAAATTAAGGTCACCAGAGTGAGGCACAGCAACCCCAAGGAGGAAGGCATGGAGGAAGAGGAAGAGGCCGAGGAATAGACCGATGTGATATGTCCCAAATATAGTGTTTCAACTGTAACCGCTTTGGGCATATGAGCTATTACTGTTGGGCTCCGAGGAAGATAGAAGAGGCCAACCACTCTACAGAAGCAAGCATCGCTGGTGGTGACCCAATGATGTTCTTGAAGTATGGAGGAGCTGAGGGAGGAAGAAACGAAGTGTGGTACTTGGACACAGGAGCAAGCAACCACATGTGTGGAGAGAAAGAGTTGTTCACCAACCTTGAGCCAAATGTTGGTGAGGTCAGTTTTGGAGATGCTTCGAAGATCTCGGTGGAAGGCAGAGGGGTGATAGTGGTCACCCTAAATGGCAAGAAGGTGCACCTCAATGATATGTTCTATGTGCCAGGCTTGAAGAGTAATATCTTAAGCCTTGGGCAGCTGGCAGAGAAAGGCTATTCTGTCCAGTTGAAGGATGGCTCATTGGTCATGAAGGACCACCGAGGAAGAGAGGTAGTGAAGGTTAAGATGACGAAGAATAGTCTCTTTATGCTGAGGATGGATGCCAAGGAGATGGTGGGCCTTGCAAGAACTGAGGAAGAAGATGAAGCGTGGTTGTGGCATCACAGGATAGGTCATTTGGGCTTCACTGGTTTGAAGCTCTTATCTCATTCCAAGATGGTGGAAGGTTTGCCCATGATCTCACCGCCATAGAAGATATGTGAGGCTTGCACGAAGGGAAAGCAAAAGAGGAAAACGTTCGAATGAGGCAAGTCCCGAAGAGCATGGAGGCAGCTTGAACTAGTTTACTCGGACATTGTTGGTCCGTTTCAGACTACCTCAGTTGGCGGGAGCAAGTACTACATCACTTTCACAGATGACTTCAGTTGGAAGTGTTGGGTGTATTTTTTGAAGGAGAAATCTGAGGCACTTGATAGGTTCAAGGAGTTCAAGGCGATGGTGGAGAAGGAGAGTGGACAACCACTAAAGGCACTATGGACAGATAGAGGTAGGGAGTACACCTCTAGGCTGTTTGATGACTTCTGTAGAGAGTGTGGGATTTCACATTAGTTGATAGTGGCGTACTCACCCCATCAGAATGGAGTTACAAAAAGGAAGAACCTGGCCATCATGAACATGGCGAGAAGTGTGGTGAAGGGCGAGAGATTGCCAAAGATGTTCTGGGCAGAAGCAGTGCAGTGTGTCGTGTACTTGCTTAACAGGTGCCCAACGAAGAGCGTGAAGTACATGACACCATTTGAAGCTTGGAGTGGATGGAAGCCGAGTGTTAAACAATTGATGGTCTTCAGGTGTGTAGCTTATGCTCATGTCCCAGACCAGAGGAGGAAGAAACTCGATGACAAGAGCGAGAAGTGCATCTTTGTGGGCTACACTCCGATGAGCATGGCTTACAAGTTGTACAATCCAGTGACGGAGAAGGAAATAATCTCAAGGAATGTCGTGTTTGAGGAGGATAGCTGCTGGAGCTGGGATGAGAAGGTGAGGAGCATCAAAGGAATATTCTTCGATGATGATGAAGAGGAAGGTGTCACGAAGCAGAAGCTGAGGTTGGTGGAGCTGAGCCACCATCACCACCTAGTGGAGAGTCATGGGGAGCTCATACTCCCTACTCAGGTGGAGTAGAAGATGGTTGAGGTTGTGTATTGTCCGACCGGAGAGCAAATCGTGGATATATTCACAAAGGCTTTGATGGTGGAGATGTTCCTGATGCTCAAAGGCAAACTCGTCATGTGCTGCCAAGTTTGAGGGGGAGTTTGTTGGTGACTTTTCTGAGTTGACCTGGTCAACAAGTCATAATTATTTTTTTATATATGTATTGGTTTTGTTAATGGCGGAGGAGAGAGAAGATAGTTTAGGTGGCATTTAATGTCGAGCCATGTGTCAATTTCCTATTTGTTGTGCAAGCCTATATAAAGGTTTGGATGTAGTTCATTTGGGATTGATGAGATAGTAAAATTTGTCTTCCCTCTAGAATAGAGCAGTGCAACGCTAGAAGTGTTTGTGCTTGTTTGTTTTTTGGATTCTGATCCTGCGACACAACCCTACCTGAAGCAGCCCGGAAGTGAGGGAGCGTGCAACTTGCCTAGTGCATCTCGCCGAGTGAGAAGAAGTTCTCACACAGGAGCTATCGCCCAAAGTTTGAGGTCTCGCTTGGTGGAAGCAATCTCGTGCATCAGTACCCATCTCGCAGGAAGCTCTCGCCTGGGAACCGTCTCGCCGTGGTGATCTCGCCGGCCCCGTCTCGCCGGGAGGTCTCGCCAGAATTTTGAAGTGGGTGTTGGGTGCTTGTACACGAGTGTGCGACCCTATCCACATGTCCAATAGCCAGGGCGGCATGATATGGACATCTACAAGTATGTGAAGATCACACAGCAGTTTCTTAAGAGAAACATGATGAAGGATGCAGTTGAACTGTGTGAATTCATGATGGATGGACCATACAAACTAGCCTTTCAGGATTGCGACATGATTCTTAGGCAGATATCCCTCAGCCCAATTCCAGATCTCGAGTTGGTCTTCAGGGCGGTGAAGAAGTATGAATCTGCTGGGTATTCCTTTTCAAAAGTTGTCTATGATGGGATTCATAGATCTCTAACAAGCACACCAAAATTCAAGGAATCCATGGAGATCATGAAGAATATGAGGCAAGAAGGTTATGAACTAGATAATATAACTTACAGCCAGTTGTTATATGGGTTATGTAAGGCAAAGAGATTTGATGATGCTTGCAATATTTTGGATGAAATGGAAGCTGGAGGATGCCGACCCGACCTGAAGACTTGGATGGTCTTGATTCAAGGATATTGCTTCGCCGACGAAGTCGACGGAGCCCTCGAGTGTCTGACAAAGATGATAGCGAAGAACTGTGATGCTGACCCCGATCTGGTAGACGTGTTGGTGAAAGGTTTGTGCAGTAAAAACAGCACGAAGGGTGCTTACACGTTGATGGTTGAGATGATTAATGAGGCTTAGGTGAAGCCTTGGCAGACAACATTCAAGTACTTGATCAAAGAATTGCTCGAAGCGGGGATGCTCGAGGAGGCATCGAATCTACTTGGTTTGATGAAAAGTTACAATTTTTCGCCTTTTGGCCGGCCGTTTATCAGACACATATCGAAATGTGGGATGATTGAGGATGCTGAAGAATATTTGAAGATATTGTCGGGGAAAACATGCCCATCACCTGTAACTTATTTAAATCTCTTCAAGGCCTTCGTAGAGCAAGGAAGGTACACCAAAGCTCAAATTATACTTTTTAAATGCCCACATCATATTTGTAAGCATGCCGATATAAGTAAGCTATTTGGTTCTGTGAAAGGTGGGGATGAAACCTGAACTCTCTTGAGACTTGCTTAATTTAATTCATCAATGTTGTTGGCAATTACTTGTGACGAACATTTTGAATTAAAAATGGTGGTGTCAATATTTTTTAGATTCAGAGTGAAAAACTAGAGAGAAGATACATCTATGTTTTTTTCGATTTAGGTGAGTGTATTTATTGATGGTTAGTGATGTTTGTAGGCTTTCTCTTTATAGATGTTCTTCTTGTTTAGTAAGTTTTGTTTGCAGGCATGGGTGATATGATGTAATGTTATTAGAAGATATCAGCTGCTTGGTTGTAGGTTTGTAGCACCTTAAGGCTCTGTTTGGAGGAGAGATGACGGCCCTTAGCACGGTTAGGAAAAATAAAGGTAGCATTGGGTAGGTGTGGCCTGGACATTATTTTGTGGAGGCATGACTTCTAGGGAGGTAGGATTGATTTTCTTGCTCTGATCCAACTTTGTTGATTGTGATTGATTAGGTGACACAAAAAGAATACTCAATGTCTACCGTCAATCGACGTGCTAATTGGCAAATGTCTCTAATTATTACATTAGGAAAAGTAGAGAAATTTTCATCGCTCAGTAGTTGTTTAAGGCATAAGGCGCATGAAAGTGCCAAGGGGTCCCAGTCCTCCCAGAGAACACTTCGACAAAAGCCTCACTCATGCGTGCATTTTATGCTCTAAAGAAGCAAATAGAGTGTGCCCCATGGCTATAAGGCCCATGCTTGGGTGAGGTTGTTTGCCTTTGCTATGCCAAGACATAGGCTTCTGAGCATGGTGTGCCTCGATCCTCAAAGACGACTTTGATATTGACGTGAAGGGAAATCATTGTGAGTATACTATTATCTATTCTTCATGTTCGTCAAAATATGTTGGAGAAATGAGGGTGATGTTCTCCAGTTGATATTAATGTGAAATTTCTCTTCTTTCTATTGAAGTCTTTCCTTGCTGATGCAAGCATCCCACTCTCCTATAAGTTTACTAAATTATAAGTTGCACCCCTCTATCTCATATAGCTACAAAAACCCCCTTCGTAACATGCACACAAAAATTGATTTTTGGAGGGATGGCTTGAAGGATATTTTTATGCATACATGTTATGAAATGTAAACTTACAGGTGAGACTTTTGTACCTTCAAAAAATAAAGGGGAGCAATCTATAAGTAGGTGCTTTTTTGGAGTCTATTCATCGAGCTCACAAGCTGACTCAACTGAACTAGCACTCTTATATGTCGTTTACTCATACCTCAAGTCAGTTCAACATTTCATCCCTTTTTGGATACAAATTTTCATGTTATTGGCAATCCTTGTTTTTAAATTTAGATGGTGTTACGATTTTGTATATTTAGTTGCATGAAGCTTAAATATGCACTCATTGAAGCTTAAATATGCCTTCCTAAAACTCTTGTCTATATGTGATAGCTTGACAAAAAATATAACTTACCGGTTGCAAGCTTTCTATGTTCATTTTATTTTGTATATGTTTCTGAAATCTATTGAACGGTCGGATGAATGAAACATCTCAATCATAGGCTCTGTTTGGCACCACTTTAGTGGTCATGATGCACTGGTTATGAATCGTCATTTGTTAACGCCTGACCTCACCTATATAACTGAATTCATTTTTATTTTCAAAACTAGCTTTCTTTTCTTGTGGCCATCATGACCATTGTTGTTATGCCAAACATACATTCTATGACATATTATTTTTGTCAAAACTCATTTAAGTAAAAATTCTACGCCAAACAGAGCCATAGTATGTTTCTGGATTTTGTAAAATGCAACAAAAGAATCCAGATATTTAGTGGTCCAATCTAAATTTTATCATACTTTGATTTCTTTAATTGTTTAATTGCACAAACATATCAGATATTGGGCGTGATAACCAAAAAATAAGTAGTTTGTTGTTTGAAAATGTCGTACTTATTTTCTGCAGGATTCCAAGTGTGTCATTCATTGGGTGGAGGCACTAGATATGGAATGTGAACTCTTCTCATCTCTAAGATCAGGGAGGAGTACCCTGATCGCATGATGTTGACCTTCTCTGTCCTCCCATCTCCAAAAGTATCGGACACAGTTGTTGAGCCATACAATGCCAACCTCTCTGTCCATCAGCTTGTTGAGAACGCTGATGAGTGCATGGTCTTGTTATGTAATATTGTATTGTTCTAGATGAGATGACAATAAGTTGTACTCTATGCAATACTTTTTTGTGTGAATAAATACATGTTGATCTTGTTATGTAATATTAAATATGTGTTTTCAAGATTTTATAGTATCTTTAGCTAAATCTTTAAGAAATATGAAATCATAATTATTACTTGTAATAAAATCTTAGGTACACAAAAAATAGAAAATGAATATTTTGATATATAAATGAATTGGCTGCAGTGAGAAGAATAAAAATCAATTGTAACAAATTTTTCGTTACTATTGTTTAATCTATGGTAACAAAATAATGTTTGTTATACTTTATTGTAATGAATTAAATTTATTTTTAGTAAGAAAAAATAAAACATTTGTGACGAAATAATGTTTGTTATAATTTACTGTAACGAAGTAAATTGTTTTTTAGTGAAACAAAAAATTTATTTTTAGTGAGAAAAAAATAATACATTTGTAACAAAATAGTATTTATCGTAACTGATTGTTTGTGAGAAAAAAAACATTAGTAACAAAATAATATTTATTGTGAGGAAGAATCTTTTTTGGGTGAGAAAGTATCGTTTGTTACAATTAATTTATTTGTAAAAACATGGATACATTCGTTACAAGAAGTTTTAACGTCGAGCATTAGAGTATGACCGTTACATAAAGTTTTTTTCGTTACCAAAGAGTTTTTGTAACGATTTTTGATACTTATTGTAACGATTTAGGTCCTTACTATAAATGGAATTTGTTGTAGTGCATATTGCTAAAGCAAAATGATGCAACCATTCAGGTGCTGGAACTCAAACTCCTGAATGAGAAAAGATTAGTACATCAATTTTCTAAACCTAAAACTGTGCTGCCTATTATAGATACCTTCTGAGGAACACCTGTAAGTGGTCTTGGGTATGTTAAACCCAAGAGAAAAAGAGACAAAAAGCTAACAGGACAAAAGGGTCCAGTCATTCCACAACCTATGTTTCAGACTAAGGGAAAAGAAACCCAGAAGTCTGGACCAATTGAACCAAGTTCATATGTGAATAAGAAAGTTATTCCTAATATACCTGCTCCAAGGAGGTTTGTTATAACTGAGAGACAAAATAACCATTTTGCTCTCAGTCAAAATACAACTGTCAAGTTTGTTGATTCTTGTCCTAAGGAATGTAAGCACAAAGTTCCTTCTGTTCCTTCAAAAAGGAGGTATAACAGATATGAATGCTGGTGTTGTGAAAAAGTAGGACATTTTGCCTTGGACTGTTGGTTCAATTACACCATGTCTCAAGTTCAAAAAATGTATCCAGTTAAGAAGTACACAGATGGTCTCAATGGAGCCACTGCTAATAAACACCTAAGACCCAAAACAATTTGGGTTCCTAAGAAAAAATAAATTCTTATTTTGCAGGTATGTCCAAGAACCAGAGAAAGACCAGTTTGGTACTTTAATAGTGGATGTTCCAGACACATGAATGGAACAAGGAGCAATTTGAGAGATATTCCTGAAAAGAATGAACCAAAGGTGATCTTTGGTGGAGCTGAAAATGGAATTACCAGAGGTTATTGTAAGATCTCAAATAGCTTAGTCACTTTCACCAAAGTAGCTTATGTGGAAGGGTTGCAACACAATCTCATAAGCATAACACAACTTTGTGATCTTGATAATGACATTTCATTCCACAAGGATGAGTGCCTCAAAAAGAAGTCAAGTGACTAAGAGGTTATCTTGACAGACACTAGGTGTGAGAATGTATATTGCCTAAATTTTCTTTACGTAAAGTCGGACTCACCCATTTTACTAGTTGCAAATGAAAAAGCTTCACACTGTGTCAAATAGAATAAGAGTCTAGCTCATTTGAACTATAAGACCATAGGAAAGCTTTTTAGTAAAGAGCTAGTTAGGAATGGTCCTAACATTAAATGCTCTAAGGAGAGCATTTATACTGCATGCCAAAAAGGTAAGCAGACCAAAGCCTCATTTAAAAGCATTGAATCCAAAGTCTCAATGAGGTGTTTATACCTCTTGCATATGGACTTGTTTGGTCCTATGTCAATTCATAGTCTAGGAAGGAGAGTCTACACCTTTGTAATTGTTGATGACTATTCTAGATTCACTTGAGTTGTCTTCTTAAGGAAAAAGTCTGAAACTCCTAATGTGTTCAAGGCATTTGTCAAACAAATACAGAATGAAATGAACAGTTCTGTGGTCCAAATCAGAAGTGATCATGGAACTGAGTTGTAAACTGAATATATGACAAAGTTTTATGAAGAACTTGAGATTCACTTAGAGTTTTCCTCTCTAAGAACACCCCAGCAAAATGGAATTGCTGAGAGAAGGAACATAACTCTCATTGAAGCTGGAAGAACCATGTTGAGTGATTCTTCTCTCCCAATATATTTCTGGGCTGATGCTATTAAGACAACATGTCATGTTCTCAATAGAGCTTCAATCAACAAAAGGTTGAATAAGACACCTTATGAACTAATGAAGGGCAGAAAACCAATCTTGACCTATTTCAGAATCTTTAGATGTAGATGTTATGTCCTAAACAATGGAAAACATACATAACTAAATTTGTTGAGAAGTCTTATGTTGGCATATTTATTGGTTATAGTAACCACAGTAAGGTCTATAGGGTCTACAACTTGAGAGATCAGGTTTTGGAGGAGTTTGTTCTTGTTGTATTTGATGAAAGTTCTATGTATTACATTAATAAGCCAGGTACATCAAGCACAACAAGAGTAGACTTAAAGATAAAGGAGTTGTCAATAGAAAACTCAGCTCTAGTAAGCCAAAGTATACAAGATGGAGTCAACATTGTTGATGAAGTTCTTGCACAGGAACAACAAGAAGAAGAAACTCAGCAACAAGTTGAAGTTGTTCTAAGAGAAGCTGTCACATTACCTGTTGCTGTCAGGCATCTAAGGGATCATCTAAGGAA
Source organism: Platanthera guangdongensis (assembly GCA_039583875.1). NCBI lineage: Eukaryota > Viridiplantae > Streptophyta > Magnoliopsida > Asparagales > Orchidaceae > Platanthera > Platanthera guangdongensis. The sequence goes on along the minus strand of CM077158.1, from coordinate 98,218,159 downwards.
ACTGATCATTGGAGATGCAACACATGTTATGACCACAAGAAGTAGACATCACAACACTATGATGTATTCAAGTTTTTTGTCTTAAACAGAACCAAAGAAGTTTGAAGAAGCCAATGTAGATCCATTTTGGATAGGGGCTATAGAGGAAGAATTGAACCAGTTCAAAATATATAATGTCTGGAAGCTGGCTCCAGACCAGATGACTGTAACATCATAAGAACCAAGTGGATCTACAGGAACAAATTGGATGAGAATGGTGTTATAGTCAGAAATAAGGCTAGACTGGTTGCAAAGGGCTATGGACAAGAAGAGGGCATAGACTGTGATCAAACCATTGCACGAGTGGCTAGATTGGAAGCAATTAGACTCTTCCTGACATATGCAGCTTACAAAAGATTCAAGGTTTACCAAATGGATGTGAAGTCAGCCTTCCTTAATGGTAACCTCAAAGAAAGGGTCTATGTTGAGCAACCCCCAGGTTTTGTTGATTCTTCTAAACCTAATCATGTTTATTTGTTAATAAGAGCTCTCTATGGATTAAAACAAGCTCCAAGGGCTTGTATGAGACTCTATGTAAGTTCCTTCTGGAGAATAAATTCTCAAGAGGGAAAATAGACAAAACATTATTCCTAAGAGAAGTCAAAGGCAAGACCATCTTAGAACAAATATATGTTGATGACATTATATTTGGCTCTACCGATGAGTCACTTTGCACTAGGTTTGACAAACTTATGCAAGGTAAATTTGAGATGAGTAGCATTGGAGAGCTCAAGTTTTTCTTCGGTCTCCAAGTTAAGCAAACTATAGATGGACTTTTCATTAGTCAATCTAAGTTCACCAAGGAGTTAATCAAGAAGTATGACATGGAAACATCAACTTCCATGAGAACTCCTATGTGGTCTAGTATGTCTTTATACAAGGATGATTTTAGCAAGCTAGTTGGTATCACCTTGTACCGGGGCATAGTTGAATCACTGCTCTATCTAACAGTCAGTAGACCAGACATAATGTATATTATTTGTGTTTATACTGGGTATTAAGCTTACCCTAAGGAATCTCACTATACAACAGTCAAAATAATACTGAGATATCTAAAGGGCACACCTAATCTTGGTCTACGGTATCCTAGGAATAGTGATTTTGAACTAATAAGCTTTTCAGATGCAGATTATGCAGGTTGTAAAGAAGATAGTAAAAGCACCGCAGGTTCATGTAAAATTCTTGGAAGAAGGCTGGTGTCATGAAGTAGCAAAAAACAAACAAGTGTAGCAATATCCACTACTGAATCTGAGTACGTTTCAGCTGGAAGTTGTTGTGTACAATTACTATGGATTCAACATCAATTACAAGATTATAACTTACAGCTGAGTAAAATTCCTTTATTTTGTGATTCTACTAGTGCTATATCAATTCCAAACAATCATGTTTCACATAGTAGAATAAAACATATTGAAATTAGATGTCACTTCATTAAGGAGCATGCAGAAAATGAAGATATTAGTTTAGAATTTGTTCCAATAACTAAACAAATTGCTGACATTTTCACTAAGCCCCTAGATGGAGAGAAGTTTAATTTCTTCAAATTTGAACTTGGAATGTTGAATCTTGAGTAATGTATGCATACTTACAAACTGATATGAAATAAAAATAAAATAATTGGTAAGTAATAAAGTTTAATCACTTAGATATCAAGGATAGACCTTATAAATGTCAAGTATTTATATTTTAGAAAATAAAATTTTGATTAAGTCAAAAGTTGTGTTGAGACACCAGAAGGTTTGTCGACATTGCATTTTGCAAAGTGTCCAGACACTAAAATAAGTGTCGAGACCCTAAGGTATGTGTCGAGAGACATAATCCTTGTGTCGACTTGTGTCGACACATCTCGACAAATAACTTTTTTCTGTGTCGACACTAGGTATTTACCTAAAAATTTAGAATAATTTAAATGTAGCGCGCCCTTTCGTCTTCAGAGAAGATTAGACTATAAATAGGGTTTGAGAGAAGAAGTCGACTACGCTTTCTTGATCTCTTGAACTTTTGATTCCTGAGTGTCGAGACCTAGAATCCTTATTAGTCGACAATCATCAATCCTTTCTCTAAACTATAATGGCTCCCAAGATTGATGACAACATCTTTGAAAGTTATGAACTCGTACGTAATGGATTCGACTCGGCGCAAGAAGAAATTAGGAATGTCATTGTCCTAATCACTGAAGCTGGATTGGAATATCTACTTTCAGAACCATCAAAAATCTGGAAACGTGAAGTTTCAGAATTCTTCTCTAATGCTAAACTGGATTCAAACTCAGAAAAGATTAAGTATAAAGTTAATGGAGCTAAGGTTAAACTCACAACCAAAAGTCTGACACAGATATTTCACTTATAAGAATCGATCAGGAAGATGACATAGACTCAGTCAGGACTGCAGAAGCATTAGTGTGGTGTGGATTGGCCCCAAACACTAAGATTGGAAGCACCCTGAATAGGAAGGGTATGAATTCATAAGGAAAATTTATGTCTGAAATAATTGTGAAGGTGCTGCTGTGTAAAACAGGAGCATATGACGGGATATCTGCTCAGATGTTTGAGCTAATGATAGGTGTGATATTCAAAGTAAAGATAAACTGGCGCAAAGTTGTCTTTCACAGAATAACAGAGATCATCAAGAAGCCCAATATGGGCAGAATTCTAAGTCTATACTTGGTTCATGCCATTCTAGACAGCCTCAACCTCAAGATTAGATCCAAGATCAATCACACGAGGAGAATGGACATGAGGATATTGGCTAGGTAGGATAAAGTCCTATCCAAAGAAACACCTGTAGTTGAGAAGGAGAAAGAGAAAACGAAGAAAGTTATAGTTGTGGAAGAACATTCTTCCAGTGAATCTGAAGAATAAGCAAGTCAAGCTCTGAAAAAATAGGACGATATAATAGCTGAGAAATCTCCAAGGCCCTCACTTGGAATTGGTGATAAGGTGCAGAGGGATAAAATATAAGAGAAGGATCAAATTGAGGGAGAGAAGCTCAATGTTCTACTAGATATAAATATGGACAATGTTAACACTATTGTAATGGAAGTAGTACAAGAGCTAGACACAACTCTGAAACAAGTAGAAGTTCCTGACCCGGAAATGCTTAACAAAGTGATTGAGGATACAATTTCCAAGGAAACTGAAAGAGAAATTATTCTGAATACAGATCTAGATATCCCGGGGGAGGTAACTGCTACTCCAAAGGACCCTTTTCCTGATGCTGAAGTTCAGCAAGATAAGGATAACTTGGATAACATCAATATTGATGAAGAAGGTGCAAGGGTTGAGGGGGAGTTAGCAGATATGACACCAAGTACTGAAGGAGATAAAGAGACAAAATTAGTTGTAGTAGTTAGTTCATTTGAATCTAAAGAGGAAGAAGCCTCTCAGCTAAAGAAGAGGAAAATAACTGAACTCAAAAAGAGGAGCAAAAGCTACAAAAAATCTATTCAGTCTGGCACAACTCCCGCTCCTGCTGTGGATTTAAGTTCACTTCTAGTTAAAATGCAGATTATGCTAGATCAACAAAGGACTCAACTTGAGAAGTATATAGATGAAAGCAAAAAGAGTTGTAATTTCAGCTGGCTCAGGACATCAAATCTATTAGATTTGAAGTAAATCTACTAAAGAAAGATATGACTGATTTTTTTGAGAGTTGATCTAATGCAGTAGTTTATATTACAAAACAGCATCAAGAACCAAAGAAAACTGAAGATAAAATAGCTGTAAAACAAGGTTATGTCCTTGAGAAACAAAATAGAATGAATGAAAACATGATTGAATTAAATAATGCTTCACTGGTTAAGCTGGCTAAGCAGACTACTACTTTGGATACCAAGATAACATCTACCTCCAATGATATTGAAACACAGCTAACAACTCACTTAGCCTCTTTAATTAAGGATATCAAGACTTCTGACAAAGGATTGGATTAACATTTACTCAACGTAAAGAATACTTTATCCTTAGAAATTAATTATCTGGATGGTCAAGTAAGATTTCACAATAATGATTTAAGGGATCATATAGAAAGAGAAGTCATAAAGGGGAAGATAATGATGACATAGGAAAGATCTAAGGATGTTATCTGGACCTCAAATAACATCAGAGAAACTCTAGGCCATCCTCCCATATAGTATGATGAAGATCAAACTACTGATTCTGGTTGCCAACCAGCTCATTTTGAGGCCATTCAAACTGCTGTCCAATCCATGTACAGTCCTCTTACACAAATTCAGAATATAGTATGTGAGGAGGTAGAAATGATTGATTCTGCCTTGTTAAAAGTGAAGGAAGCTCAATTATCAAAGAAATGATTCAGGGAGCAAGCTGAAGCTAAGCCTGATTTTGAGTAATGAAGTTCAATATCTACATCAATTATACTCATTGCATGGAAAATAATCAATAATAATGCAACTGACAGGGGGAAATGGTATTCAGATCAAGAGTGGGTCAAGCACACCAAGTAGTAGGAGATCATCCAAAAATTCAGAAAAGATCTGAAGGCAGGGAAGATTCCAGCTGATTCAATAGAGCCAAGCAAGTATTTCCACAACCCCTATCATTAATATGAAAGGCAAAGGATCAAGAGAGAAGATATTTCTAAAGACAAGAATGCCAAGGGAAATGAGAAGATGGCTGATGACAAGATGGCAGAAGTCAAAGCTAGAATACAATCAGGAAAAAACATTGTCATCAAGGAGACATAACAACCTTAGAATATTATTTCTTTTTTCTGACAATTATGTAATTTTGTTTTTAGAACTTTGTAAAAATTAAAAAGTGTAATCTTTCTTCATATTTTATGAAAAAGTTGGTTGCACTGTGTGATATCTGTGTTATCATTGCTGTTTATTTATAATTTTGTTCAGTACCTATCCTGTACATGTTAATTATCATATTTTGGTATTATGGTGTATATCATTGAATTGGGGTATGACTTCTCAAAATAGTGGGAGATTGTTGGGTATATTGGAAATAATGTACTTGATTCGAAGAAGCCCTTTGAACTCAATATACACAAGTATGTATTTGATGTATATTTCAGTTCATGCATGCAGGTTGCCTATGTCATTTTGATTGGACATGCGGTCCAAGTTATATTGACAGGTGGACTTAAAGAAGCTGACTAGAAAGTGAAGAAAATTGTCTAAGTACAAAAGTGTCGAGTGAAGTCAGCATAGTGCTGAGTGAAGTCAGCATAGTCAACATCTAGAAATTTGGAGTGTAAAAAAATGGCTATGTACTAAAGTGTCGACACACTTCAACTGTGTCGACGCCGTTGCAAAAGCAGTGTCGATACAAGTTTGTTATCTCGACACTTTGAAGACTAAGTCAGTATTATCGAGACAAGTCTGTTAACTCGACACTTTGAAGACTAAGTCAGCTATGTCGAAACAAGTTAGCTAACTCGACCCTTTAAAGCTTAAGACAGTAGGTCGAGACAATACAACTATCTCGACACAATGAAGACGGAAGTGTAGACTTATACAAGTGTCGTTACCAGCAGACTAAAAATTATACTAAGTAAAATAGTGTTGAGATATTTCAACTGTCTCGACACAATAAAGGATTAAAGCAAGTATAAAAGTGTCGACACCGACAGACTAGAGTGTCGAGACAATTCAACTGCCTCGACACAATGAAGAAATAAAGCAAGCATAGAAGTGTCGACACCCGATAGACAATTGTGTCAAGACAATTCAACTGTCTCGACACAGTGCAGATTTAAAGATGTTGATACAGATGACAGTTGGGCCGAGACATGTCAACTGTCTCGGCACTTTCAAGTTTAGATGAAAATTCTTCTAAGTAAAATTGTGTCGAGACTGCTAATATGTCTCGACACCTTCTAAGAACAAGTGTCGAGACAGTTTGGACACCTCGACACTTATGTTTCTAAAGATGTGCAAAGTTAACACAGAAGTGGCAAGATAATTCAGAATTGTCACATCAGCTACAGTAAGGTGATATCTCAACAGAAATAGTTTTAGGGAAATTTTGAAGTATGATGTCACGTGCTGATGTCATCAATTAGAAACCAGCAATCCACGAAGGCTATAAATAGAGTGGTTGTTTACACAGAAAGAATTAATCAGACAAATCATTCTATTCTCTCATTCTGATTATTCTAAGTCAGAGGAGGGCGACAATCCCGAGGAGGAGGAAGAATACAAAGTTTTTCAAGAAAATCTCAAGATCCTTTCATCAAGTTGATTTGAATATTAAGGTGGATCTGATCTATAATTTCTTTAAGTAAATTAAACTGATCATCAAGAAGATTGCAGATCCAGAGAAGTATCTCTTCAGCTAGATTATTTATCAAGATTTGATTCTTTGCAGATGAATTGAAGAATCTAATTTCATTCAGATAAGTCAGATTACAGATTTATTTTTTTTGAAGATATTTATCTCTTAATTTTCTAAGATCTCCTTGAGATCTGAGTGGGTAGGAGAGTTTATATCTGAGTTGTAAGCCTAATTTATAAAGGCCGAGGTAGGTGATTTGAGTGGGATCACTGAGTAATAAGCCTAATTTATAAAGGCTGAGGTAGGGTTCTTGAGGGACCTGAGGTAGGAAATTGGGAGAATCTCTGATGTAGGATCACCTGTTTGTTTGAGTGTAGGTTTCTTAACAAAAACTGAGCCTGTATGATCTTTGTATATGAGTTGAAGAGGAGGAGCTATAATCTTGTCTAGCACATTAATACTAGTGAGGAAGAAGGGGGAAAGTGGATGTACCCTAGATAGGGGAATCACTATAAATTTCTGTATGTTATGATTGCTGGTATTGTGTTCTGTGGTTTTATTGTGCTGAGTTATTGTGTGGTTAATCTTTCAAGTATCAACTGAACATCCAATCTAAGTGACAAAGAATTTCAAAAGACACCTATTCACCCCCTCTAGGTTATTAACTACCGGTAGGATTAACTTTCAGGCATGTCCTAGAAAACTTCTAATTGCTTTTACGTCTGTAGGCGGAGGTAATTTTTCAATTACTTCAATCTTCGCCCTATCTACCTCGATACCGTTAGAATAAATCTTATGACCTAAAACTAGTCCATCTCGTATCATAAAATGACACTTCTCCCAGTTCAAAACGAGATTAGTTTCTTCACATCTTTTTAAAACTTTTTCTAAATTATTTAAGCATAAATCAAAATAATCTCCGAAGACCAAGAAATCATCCATGAAAATTTCCATAATATCTTCTACATACTTGTCGAAGACATCCAACATACATCTTTGGAATATAGCCTGTGTATTACATAAACCAAACAACATTCTTTGATAAGCGAAGGTGCCGAAGGGACAAGTGAACGTTGTTTTCTCCTAGTTCTTGGGTGCGATGGGAATTTGAAACTAGCCCGAGAGACCATCAAGAAAATAATAGAAGCTATGTCCCAATAATCATTCTAGAATTTGATCGATAAAAGGTAAAGGAAAGTGGTCCTTTAGAGTGGCATCGTTTAATTTATGATAGTAGATTCACATTCGCCACCCTGTTACCATTAGTGTTGGAATTAATTCATTATTCTCATTTGAAACTACTGTAATACCCCCTTCTTAGGAACTACCTGAACCGGACTCACCCACTTGCTATCCGAGATTGGATATATAATCGCTGCATCTAATAATTTAAGCACCTCACCTTTAACCATATCTTTCATGTTTGGGATTAAAAAGCGTTGAGGTTGTATAACGTTGTGAGGGCTATCTTCTAAAATAATTTTATGTGTGCAAAAAGATGGGCTTATGCCTTGAATATCTAAAATTTGCCAAGCTATAGCTCGACGATGTTTTGTAAAATCGTTAGCACTTTATCATTTTCTAATTAAGTTAAAAAGTCCGGGACTATAACTGGTAATTTAAAAAAATCTTCAAGAAAAACATATTTAAGGTGTTCAGGTAATTGCTCAAGTTCTAATGTAGGTGGTTCTTCGTATGAAAATTTTAAAACTTTTCTTTTTCAAAGATAATTTCTTTGTATGACTTAAATTTAGTTTGATAACAGAAATACTACTCACGGTCATACCCGTGTCAGGTGAAAGATCATGAGGGAGTTCAAAAAAAGATGTAAAACTATTTTTAGAAAATTTTTTAAAAGAAAGAGGAGGCTCGCCATTAGCAACTTCCAAAAAGAAACATGAATCATCATTCGATAAAGTATTTTTCATTGATGGAGTAATATAAAAATGACCTTATTGCCTCCTACGCGAAGAAAAAGCTTTCCATTACTTATGTCTATTATCGCTCGGGAGGTGGCATGGATGGGATGACCAAGGATTAAGTGAACCTCGACATCCTCTTCAATATTCAAAATGACAGTCTACTAGGAAGATAAACTTGTCAACCTTTACTAGAACATCCTTAACAATCCCAAACAGATACTTAATAGGCCTATCCACGAGTTGTATACTGATCCTAGTCGGGCTCAGAGTGCCCAAAACTAGCTTCTTAAAAAGAGAAAAGGCATCAAGTTGATGCTCACTCCTAAATTGGCTAACGCGTGTTTAACATATAAATAACCAAAAACACACGGAAGAGAAAACCTACTTGTATCATTTATTTTTTTGGTAAATTATTTGTTAAAACCACGGAGCACTCAGTGTTTAATGTCACGTGAGATAAATTTTCTAATTTCTTCTTATTCGTTAGAAGTGTACAACCCCATATTCGATGAGGGGACCACATCAGATATGCGAATGAGGCAGTTTGGCCTGCACTCGCCCATGGCCTAAAGAGGGACATTCGCGCGACCTAAAGAGGAGCGATCTGGCCCTTTGGTGAGTGCAATCTTCATCCAGCACTCTCCTAAGATCTCGCACCTTAGCACGCATACGAGACAAGTTCTCTCCAAGCTAGGCGAATGGCCGCCCGTTTGGGCACTCACCATTCAGAGAGCTTTAAGGAGGCAAGTGTACTGCCCTCCCGGCACTCCTGACTGCAAGCGAATGGTGCCCTCATGGACCACTTGCCTAGATAGGCCCCAGAGATAAATTGCCTGGATGTCCTCAGGAGGGCTGCGTATAGCCATTTAGAACAGCGGAGGTTGTTTATTTACAGGTCACTTTAAGAAAACTATAAATAGTACCAAGGGGGAAATCCCGCACCACTCATACATCCTTCATATCTATTGTCATCTCTTTCAATTCGAAACATATCATGTAAACTTCATGCCCCTTCATAAGGGATTTCAAGGCCTGAATTGAAGATAATAACAAACGTGATGCGAATATTATACCTTTAAAAATGACTTCAATGTCTCCATGTGTCAAGTAGATTAATGAGGTCGAATTCTGGCATTCTCAAAACTGTGGCAGGGGTTTCAAAGGTCCTTCCCCCAAGAAGTATCTCCAATTCACACTTGGCGATTGCAGTCATCTTCGAACCGTCTGGAGGCGTACTCTCCGAGCAATACCAGTGAAGTTTTGCACTCCTTCCAAGCTTCTAACGAAGTCTTCCAACATAAATGAGTATGTGGCACCTGTATCGAATAATGTATAAGCTGGTTTTCCACCAACCATCATGGTGCCTAGGTATCAATTATAGAGATTAAAGCTAGGCTCCTAACATATTCTAGGAAACCGAAAAAATGCTTATAATGTATTAATAGGATCATGACATACCTGCAATCACCTCCTGGGATTCCTCTCCTGCGCCATGTCCAGTTCAAACACCTGCTCCCAAGCAGGCCCGGGGTTCCTTCCTCGTGGTCCTCGTCCTCGTCCACGCACCTGCCCCCGACCTCATGGAGCTGCTGAAGGAAGGGCAGGGAGAGCATTCCCACCTAGCTATGGGGAGTGACGTCGAATGTGGCCCTGTTGGTTGCATTGTAAGTAAACTCTCTCGTGTTGCTCCCTAGGCTGTAGGTATTGTAGTTGTGGTGGAGGTAGTGCTGGCTGCGGTGCCGGACACTCCATTCTGAAATTCTGATGGAAGCCAGCCCACCTCTATTATTTCCTCTTCCCCGGTTGTCCTGCCTCCTTCTGTAACTAGGACCGATCTCCATCATGCCCTCAGTGGGTCTCTTATTACTCCGTAGATGATCTGCCACCATCCATTCTGCCATGTCAATGATCTCAGCTAGACTCGAGTCTGCTATAAATAAAAGTGCTTGACTCAGGGGATCCTGCAATCCTTTGTAGAATCGTTTAGCATAACCTCGGTCATCTAACTCATAAGAGTCAGAAAAACTTGCCAAATGCTAAAACTCCCTCTGGTATTGTGTAACCAAATTAGATCCATATTTTAATTGCAAGAATCTTTCCTCGAGTTTGTCTCTAGCATTCGACGAGATGAAATGTTCCAAGAAGACTCCAGAGAACTCTGTCTAACTGATCTCCATATAAACTTGACCTTGAAAGGTGGAACCGATGAGGGACTTCCACCACCTCTTGGCATGCACTTCTAGGATAAACACTATTAATGTCACAACCATGTTGGCTGGATAATAGATTCCTGCCAATAGCTCCTACACTGTGTAGAGCAATTATTTTGTATGCATGGCCGACTCTATCTCGTGGTAGGCAAGAGGGGAGAGAGCCCAAAAAGTGCTCAACCAGTTTGAGCCCGGAGCCTGTTGCTGTACTCGGGCCTGTTTAGACCTAAAAGCATCCAAAATGGCTGTGAGCGTCTATCCCAACTCTAATTACTGGAACTGAGAGTGTACAGGAGGTCCAGGAGTGCCCCCACTGGCTCAATGTACCCTAGGATCTACACGTAAGGTACAAACCTAAGGTCAGGTTGTCTAATCGTAAGGTCAAAATTTGACATATATAATATGAATTACATATGGGCACACCACTGCTTCTCCTAAGTCAGTTTGTCCCCAAACTGACTAATCGAACGAGGGTGGCTCCATTGTTGAATGACTTCTTTAGTTCAGGATTGTAGCAAGCTGATACCATTTGTAAGACCCCTCTCTCTGAACACAAAATACGGCACGAGGAGAGTCTTTTGCCCAAAACGACCACCTTGTAGTAGCGTTAGCGCGCGGGCCAACTTGTACTACAAGACGCCTATCCTGTCAGCTAATCATATTATCCATGCCAACCCAACATAAAGAATATAAAAATAGAAGTAAAAAACACACTAGTATATAAGTCCTCAAGTACAATAGAAATAAGAAGCAACCAAGGCTTCTAAAATAATAGAGTACATGCCCAACGAGCTACAAAAGAGTTTCTCTACAAAACACTCACATCTGTCACTGATGGCAATGACGGTACTGTCATGTCAGGCATTGTCGCCCTGGCCTGGCTGTACTCCTGCGTAACCTGCTGCTGCTCTATCTGCAGGGTTTCCTCATAAAAGGAAGACGAAGTAAATGTTAATCATAAAGACTAAGTGGCTATCACATCCGGTCCCCCGATGACTCCTCGGCACCGGGCAGAGAAAAGGATAAGATATAATATATATAAATGAACAATAGTACAAACAGGTGTTATAAGAGTAAACATTATCAGTGTATATCTGAATAATACAACAAACGAGTAAACAATCTACTTTAGCAATTTTACCATCAACAACAGTATAAAATATAGTGAAAGTTATTTAACTTAAGGTTACCTAATCACCTAGAGGGGGGGGGGGTGAATAGGTCTTTGAAAATTTCTTATTCTTTATGTTGTTTACTTTTTAAGTGATTTAGAGCTTGTCCTTAGAACCTGCAATATAAAATAAAAACAAGCAACACAACCAAGTACATAGTTATTTATAGTGGTTCCCCAATTGGGTACATCCACTTTCCCTCCCACCTATCCCACTATCATGTTGGACTAGACACAAACTCCACCAAAACGCTCCTCACAGCTTACACCTCAGGCCCTCAGCCTTACAATCAGGTTCTCTTTAGAACCCACCCATAGAACCACAAAGGTTCCTACCTAAGAGCCCTACAGTGCTGAAAGTGCAAGTTAGATCTGATATACTCTAGAGAGGGGGGTGAATAGAGTATGGTGCTTGCTAAAAACCTTTTACAACAGTTGTTGTAATCCTAAGTGAACAGGGAAGCTAATGATATAAAGTAATCTAAACAAGAAGCAACTATCTAATCACAGAGCAATCTAGTCACAAACCATAGCCAGAAACAAAAATAAAGTAAGCAACCAGATGACACAAGGAGCTATAGTGGTTCCCCAATCAACCTGAGTACATCCACTCTTCTACCACCCTAGGTAGGAATCCACTGCAGTATGAGTTGATCAGGTGTCCTGGGCACCAATGAGCTTTTGATAAGGTGCTCAAAAACCAAACCAGATTTCTTGATCAGGTGTCTTGCCACCAATGAGCTTTTGATAAGGTGCTCAAAAACCAAACACAAACTTTTGAAGGGAGTTTGAAAAACCCTTTACAGCAGAGAGAGAGAGAGAGGGAAGAGAAGATCTTCTCTGTCAACAATCAGAGAGAAGATAGTGGATGTTGTCAAAGCTCCCCCTGAGATCTTGAGTTGTTCAGGAAGTGAAGCTTTGCAGTAGGGTGATAGGCCTTCAAATGATTTGATCTCCAGCAAATGATGATTTCAGCAACAACTGAAATGTGAGGTGTCTGGAGTCTTGAATGATGGTGGCCTTTGAACACTTGAATCAAAAGAGATCTGAAAGTTTCAGTTGATTGATCTCCTTTGGTGATGGTGTTCTTGTATGAATCTTTGAGACTGAGAATGTCTGCAACTCTTTTTTTTTCTCTTGTGTAATTGTTGTTGATGTTGTAAGAGTTGTTGCAGAGAATATTTTTCTGACTTCTTGTTCTTCTTTTTCAGGAATGAAAAATCTAATCTTTTATTCCTTTGTCGGAATAGAAATGATCCTCTGTCCAAGATAACCGTTAGCCTGTCATTAATTACTTCCTTAATTGCTTTTGTCTTCTGGATGAAAGTCCAATAAAACATTCCTTAATAATTCCTTAAAACTTGCTCCAGATTAATTAAAAACGGCTACAAGATCTCTGAATTAATTGCTGACAATAATTCCTCAACTGTCTGAATTTGAATCTTGAAAATCATTGAACTCTTCAGAAAAACGTCGAACTGAGCTCCACTATCGTCAAACTGAGCTCAGAGATTTGGACTTAGACAGAAACAGAGATCGTCGATCTGAGCTCAACTATCGTCGAACTGAGCTCAGAGATAGAGAATTAAACTGGAGTTAAGATCGTCGATCTGAGCTCGAAGATCGTCGAATGGAGTTCGACGACTTGTTGAAGTTGAGCTCAGAGATCGTCGAATGGAGTTCGATGATTCGTCGAAGTGAGCTCAACGATCGTCGAATGGATTTCGATGATTCGTCGTACTGAGCTCGACGAAATGACTTGTTCTCCAAAACAGAAAAACCTGGTCTTGAGGGCAGCTTCCAAACATAACTACTAACCCTTAGACTCAATTCTAATTGACCTTTAGATCTATACAATGAAGTCAAAACAGGTTTCCTAAGAGACATAGTGATCCTTGCCCAAATCAGTAATAAGGTGTTCTAACAATCTCCCCCTATTTGGGTTAGGATTACTATTTACAGAAATTGGAAAATTAAAAACATACAGAACAACAATATAACAACAAAACATTGCAGAATCGCAGACATAATCTCAGATAGATCAGAAATCAAAATAACTATCACCTTACAGAATTACTCTTTTTCCTTGCTCTTTATAAGTACTATTTCTTTGTTTGGATTAAGAGCTTCCTTTTTAGATCTTCTGTCATCAGCTGCACCTAAAGAAGTTTGTTGCTTAGGCCTGGGCACTACAGCTTCAGGGTGCAGCTTCATGTAGCTTTCAGAATCAAAGAACTTGCTGGATGAATATCTTTCAAGTTCCTTTCTCCTTTGATCTGATAATATAGTAATACTGGAGGTGTCTTTGCCTTGTTCTCTGGCTTTCTTGATCTGGTCCAGAGCAGCTAATTCTTTCATTCTAGCTGTCCATGAAGTAGGGTTATTCTCTGGATCCTCAAAAGGAACTGGAGGCTCATATCTATTTGAGGGATAGTCTGGAGGTGCTCTGGATTAGATTAACTCTTTAAGCTTGTATGGAAAGGGACCTGAAGTAGTATTAGTGGAAGCTTGTCCTTCCCTTGAATAAGGGTGTTGCCTGGAATGTCCTTTGGAATAAACTTGAAATTCTCTTTAGTTTCCTCTGTAGTTTCCTCTCCTTGATTGATAGCCTCTGGATTGACTTCCTCTGTATTGAGATCTTCCTTGAGGTTGATAAGAGGTTTGGCTTCTGGCAGAGGGTTGAACAGCAGAACTACCACCTGCACCTGCATCAGGTGAGGGAGGAGGATGAGGAGGATGATTGAACTGTGAAGATCCTTTCTCATACTTTCTCTTTTTCTTCATGGCCTTTAGTTGATTTTTGGAGTATTGCATCCAATGTTCTATGATAGGGCAGTTATGTAGTATGTAGTAAGGAATATCATTGGTATATTTGACTTTTGCTGGAGGAACCCTTTTCATAGCCTTGCTTCTTGCCTTTCTTTTCCTTGCAATTGTGGCAGAAGAATAATCTGAATCAGTCCTGAACTGATCACTTTCTGAGCTTTGATCATCATATAGTGCATCAATCCTTTTCAGATAGTCTTTCTATTGTTGTAATTGAGCAGGAGAAATAGTAGTGACAGCAATAGTAGTAACAGCAACAATAGAAAGAGTAGTAGAGATAACACTGGCAGAAGAAGTTGTAGCAGCAGCAGTAGATACAACAGTAATTGGGGCAGCAGATTCAGATATAACAGTTTCAGCAGTTTCAGAAATCACATCAGCAGTAGTATCAGTTGATGCTGGAAAATCATCACTAGAAGGGGCAACAGCAGCAATAACAGCAGGCTCAAGAATAAGTGCCTCTGTCATATCTATATCCTCAGATATTAAAGCATCAGGATTAACAGCAATAAAAACAACATCAGTAATTTCAACAGAAACTGAAGGAGCAGCAACAGAAAGGGACTTTACAAAAGAATGTATTATACTAGTGTCACAGCTTGAAATAGGCACAATGGCCTTAGAGAGATCTTCAGATGGCTGGACTGCAGTGTGCTCTGGAAGACAGCTGAAATAAATAGAATCAAAATCTGATAATAGTGACCTGAGGTTCATTGAGAAAACTAAAACTTGAGATGTTGAGGCTTGAGCTTGAGTTGAAGTAACAGCAGTAGCAGGCAATCTTTCACCTTCATGAGGCATCTCCCCCTACCTAGATTCAGAGAAAGCTGGATCAAGGCACCCAAAGAAGGGATTGTCTGGGAGGAAAGAAGAGAAGAGAGCCTGGTGTAACACCCCCTATCCGTCGCATAGCATATAGCAGTACGTCCGGCCGGGGCCCGACGCCATATACCACAGACAGACTGGGTGGTTACGTATGGAAACCATCCAACCAATCTCAACGTCCTACACAGAGCATTCTAGCGGAAGCAGTTTATAAAAGTTGTAAACAAGAACCCAGCATTAAAGCACGAATGTCCACTAGTACAGATTAGGAATGTTATACAAAAATACCCAAAACCGGCCTTAAGGCCTTACAAAATGTTTCACTTGAACATTACATGTTTTACAAACCACGGCACACAGGCCGGTCATACATGAATAAAGCAGTAAACACTTCTACTTGGGCCTTCGAGGGCCAGCTTCGCAAAAAGGGCTTTAGCCCGCTATTGACCGCTTGGTCCAGCTGCACCTGCAAGCAACAAACCACCGCACGGTGGCAAAACAAGGCAACGGTCAGCAATACTGACCAAATTATAACGATCCCGCCCCCAACTCGGGGCGGCGATGCTCCTTCCCTGCATTTCATTAGCATAAGCGAGCAATGTATATATCCATAGCCATTTCAACACAGACGTTGGCTCGCACGGCCACACGCCCCGTGCACTCAGGGCACATTCTCGATGAACCGGTCGATGTCACGTCAATTAAAGCCATTAACATTCCAGACTCACCACCGCCACTTTGACGGCCAAACCTATGAGCAATTTGTCTTGCCGGCATGGGTCACGTCAATTTAAGCCATTGACCGCCGAAGACTCACATCTATGCCAACGGCAAGTGCCACGTAACCTTAGGTCTCTTTAACCGAACGACATAAAGCGGGTACGGTTCCATCTAACCCGTGCTCACATCACAACGACAATTTAAGCCATTTGTGCGGGTCAAACTTCCACCGAGTCCCATTCTATCACACGTCACATAACTCGGTTATGTTCAAGTTGGCTCTCAGGCCACCAAGTTGGCAAGATCTCGTATCCGCCTAGTTTTTCGGGTGCACCTTTGGGTTAGTCCCCAAGGTTCCCTGTTGCAATCTACCGCGTAGAAAACCCGAAAAACAACCAATAGCACGGAGTCTTCTCCGGCCTTATGCAATGCAACATCACCGATTCAGACCAACATGTCCGGGTAGGCTTTACACATCATGCCTATGTCCGTTCTCGCTTACGGACTCTAAACAACAGGGACTTCACATATCTACCCGAAGGAACACCTCCAACTCTCCGCAAACTCGCGAGAGCGGGCTTCCTATGCAAAGAAAGAGAGCGACTCATGCTCAATATGAGGATCGTTACCCTTGAGTTCCTCTTTGGCGCCATTGAAAAGTAATCGGATGAAAACCACCGCACTAGTGTTGCCTCCGTGGATCCGGGGTCGGCTCGCGATTCGGAGCTCCGAAGCTCCTCCAATGGCGGGATCTAGCTCTTCTTCCTCCCTTGGTTTTCCTCTTTCTCTAAGGATTTGGAAAGGGATAAGGTATGAAAAGTGATGGATTTCTAAGTCAATCCACGGGTATATCCCTTCAGGAACATCCCCCAGCCGTTGGATCTCAAAACAAGGAAACGAACGGCTTTGATTCGGGGCTGAAATGCCCAATCTGGAACGAACACGGCCTGGCACACGCCCGTGTCCAGGGCTGTATGCCTCATTCGCCGTCAAAATCGAATCACCTGGAACCTCACACGGGTATCGAACATGCCCGTGTTCGAGCTGACATGCCCGTGTTCCACCTGACACGGCCATGAGGCCGGCCGTGTACCCCATGATTTTTCCTCTTTTTCAACCCGAGCACTGCACGGGTTCTAGGACACGCCTGTGTCCTTGCCCGTGTCACTTTGACACGCCTGGACCCCAGGCCGTGTACACGGTCTCGACATTTCGTCGCGTGAAGATCGACGACTTGATGACACGGCCTCGGACACGCCCGTGTCCTAGGCCGTGTGTCGTGTCTCGACGATCGTCGAGCGAATCTCGACGACTCCCCGGGACGATCGTCGACACAGGTCAACACGCCCTGCGACACGCCCGTGTCGCGGGCCGTGTGCCCATTCTCGACGAATCGTCGAGTATATCTCGACGACTCTGCAGCTAAGTGTCGACACGGGTCGACACGCCTTGCTACACGCCCGTGTCGCAGGCCGTGTGCCCATTCCCAGCGAATCGTCAAGAAAATCTCGACGACTTCGCGGCTAAGTGTCGACACATGGTTGACACGCCCTGGGACACGCCCGTGTCCCAGGCCGTGTACCTGCAGCCAGAACCCAAACTAGCCCAAAACGTCCCCCTTCGCTCCTTTGAGTTTCGGGACGTTACAACTCTACCCCTCTTAAAAGAATTTCGCCCACGAAATTACATAAAGGAAAGACATACAAAAACAAAATTTGTACCTGAGCGGAACAACTCCGGATACTCGTCAAGCATAGTCTGCTCTCGCTCCCAAGAGAGCTCCTCACGACCGCAATTGTCCCACCGGACCTTGACCATCCTAATCTCTTTATTGCGTAGCCGCTTGACCTCCGAGTCTTCAATCCGCACGGGCTTGATCTTTGTCGTTAGCCCACTATCCACCGGCACTTGATCAACTGCGATCACTTGCATAGGCTCTTGTACCGCCTTCTGAAGTACCGAAATGTGGAATACATCGTGTAAACCACTAAGCTCCACTGAAAGCTTCAACCGATAGGCTGCTTCCCCAACTCGCTCCAGAACCTCGAACGGTCCAAGGTACCTCGGGCTTAGCTTTTTCAATCGCCGCACCCGCGAGACACCCTTGAACGGCTTGATCTTTAGGTATACATAATCGCCCACAGCGAACTCCACGTTCCTGTGCTTGGATTATAGTACTTTGCTTGCCGGTCCTGAGCAATAAGCAACCTCTCCCGAATGTTTCTCACCAAAGAAGTAGCATCATCCACTTCCGATCGCTTATACAACTTTGACTCACCCGTTTCTAACCAAGACAACGGCGTGCGACATCTTCTACCATATAGGGCCTCGAAGGGCGCCATTTGAATACTCACTTGATAGCTGTTTTTGTATGCGAACTCCACCAAATAAAGGTGGTCTTCCCACTTCTTTCCAAAATCTAAGACACACATACGGAGCATGTCTTCCATGGTTCTATTAACCCTCTCGGTCTGCCCATCCGTTTGTGGATGGAAGGCTGTGCTGAATTTCAGCTTTGTTCCCAACATTTGCTGCACCAGCCTCCAATCATTGGACGTGAACCGCCCATCTCGGTCACTCACGATGCTGCGGGGCACACCATGAAGCCGTACTATGTTATCCACATAAAGCTTTGCCAGCTTCTCCACCGGATCATCCTTCCTATGCGGAATAAAATGTGACACCTTCGTTAATCGATCAACAACCACCCAAATGGCGTCATTTCCCTTTTGCGACCTTGGCAAACCGTGCACAAAGTCCATAGAGATATCGTCGAATTTCCACTCCGGAATAGGCAAGGACTTAAGAAATCCTCCCGGCTTTTGGCACTCCGCCTTTACCAAGGCGCACGTTTGGCACTTCGCTACGTATAGCGCCACATCCTTTTTCAAACCCGGCCACCAAAACAGTTTCTTCACATCACGGTACATCTTCGTGCTCCCCGGGTGAATCGAGTACTTGGTATGGTGCGCCTCGTACAACAACTCCACCCGTAAATTGCCCACACTTGGGATGCACAAACGACCGTCTTTCCACAGCAATCCATCCTCCACGACGAATTGGGAATTTGACCCATCCAGAGCCTCTATCATGAACTGCTTCATATGAGCATCCATATCCAAAGCCTGCCGAATCCGATCAGCCAGGTCATATTGGACTTCAGTCCAATTCAGAACTGCTTCAGCACCTGATTGTCTATCCACACAAACAATCTCCAATGCCTCCAACTCCCGCACCAACCGCTCATCATGCACCGATAGCCAATTGGCTTGAGCTAGGGCTCGACGACTCAACGCGTCCGCAACCGCATTCCCTTTGTCAGACACGTAGTGGATCTTGAATGTATAGTCCCCCAGGAACTCCATCCATCTACGCTGCCGCATATTCAGATCCTTCTGATCTATCAAATATTTTAGGCTCTTGTGATCGGTGTAGATATCAATCTTCACACCGTACAAATAGTGTCTCCACAGCTTCAAGGCAAAAATCACGGCCGCCAACTCCAAGTCATGGACTGGATAATTCCTCTCGTGCACTTTTAGCTGTCTCGAGCCATAAGCTATCACGCTTCCGTGCTGCAGTAGCACGCAACCCAAACCGCTGCCCGAAGCATCGCTATATATCTCATAGCCTTCGGTTCCACATGGCGAACTCAGCACAGGCGCCGTGGTCAACCGACACTTCAATTCCTCAAAAGCTCGCGCGCACTCCAGTGTCCAAACGAACTTATGCTCCTTCCTCGTCAAAGTAGTGAGAGGTAACGCTATCCGCGAGAAGTTCTCTACGAAGCGCCTATAATAGCCGGCAAGCCCCAAAAAGCTCCGGACTTCTGCTACCGTAGCAAGCTCAGACCACTCCCGTATCCCAACAATCTTCGCCGGATCCACAGCAATACCCTCTCCACTCACTATATGCCCGAGGAACGCCACTGAGGATAGCCAAAACTCGCACTTCGAGAACTTGGCATACAACTGATTTCTCCTTAGCGTTTCCAACACCAAATTGAGATGCTTGAAGTGATCTTCCTCACTTTGCGAGTACACCAAAATATCGTCGATGAAAACGATCACGAAATGGTCCAAGTACTCCCTGAAAGTCCTGTTCATCAAATCCATGAACACTGACGATGCATTAGTCAGCCCAAACGGCATGACCGTAAACTCCTAATGCCCGTATCTCGTACTAAATGCTGTCTTCGGGATATCACTCTCCCTTATTCGCAGCTGATAGTACCCAGCCTTGAGATCCAACTTCGAGTACACCGTCGACACGACTAACTGTTAAACTCGATAATCAATACACAACCTCAAGCTTCCGTCCTTCTTCTTAACAAAGAGGACCGGTGCGCTCCAAGGCGAAGAACTCGGGCGCACATACCCTTGCTCCAACAACTCTTGCAGTTGAACTTTCAGCTCCGCCATTTCCTTAGGCGCTAGCCGATACGGAGACCGTGACACAGGCTTTGCACCTGGCACTAGCTCGATCGTAAAATCTATCTCCCGTTGAGGCAGGGCTCCAGGAAGATCCGCGGGGAACACATCAGGGTATTCCGATACCACTGAAATACAATCCAACGCGGGCTTCGGCTTTGCAACCTCCACTAGAGTAAAGAACAGTTCCGCACCAGCACGAACCGCCTTCACTACCTGAAGAGCAGACATCAATGTCTTGCTCGACCCCTTTAAGCATGTAAAAGTCGTTTCACGACTTGCTCCCAGCTTGACTTCCTTGCTACCGCAATCTATATGGGCCTGCTGCTCCGAGAGCCAGTCCATGCCAAATATGACGTCGAACTCCACTAACGGAAGTAAAGACGCCCGCAGGTCGAACTCCTGCTCCCCAATACGAATCTTAACATCGTAGATCCTAACCGCTCGCATCGAACACCCATTGGGCAACAACACATCCAACTTATCCTTCGCCATCGAAGAAGGGACTCCGATGCGTGATATAAATCCTTCGGACAAGGAGTGTGAAGCTTCCGTATCGAAGAGTGCTCGTGCCGGATTTTCACAAATCAATACAAATCCTAAACAAGTAGTGGTAAGGTAACATGTGCATAACAAGTATTTAAAGAAATTGACTTGCTATAAATTAAATCGTACCTGTCACCACATCAGCTTGTTTAATGGCTCCTGTTGGCCAAGATTGTAGACCCTTGGTTGGGCCGGAGCATAATGGGATGCGGTCGACTCCACCGTCTTTCCCTTCTCTTCATAGGTAGCTCCCGGCCTTCTCTCGGACTTAGGACGTCCGCTCCAACAATCACGGGCGAAATGCCCCGTCTTTCCACATGTAAAACACGCACCCGGGGTCCGACCCGTAGTCGCCCCAGAAGCGCCAGAAGGAGCTGGACCCGAAGTCCTATGCTTCTTGAAAGACCTCCGATAGCCGGACTTTGAAGTAGTCGACACTCTGAACTCAGATTTCTTTTCACTCAAGCTTTTCTTTGCTTGCACGCTCTTCATGTCCTTCTCCAAGGATCGGGCAGTATTGACCAAGGTTAATAAACCCTGCGTCATCGACCCTGAAAATAATAATCTCAACTCATCCCTCAGGCCTTCATAGAAGCGGTTAGTCTTGCGCTCCTCATCCATGATGGTGGAGCTAGCATAACGACTAAAATGCGTAAACTCATGGAGATATTCATCCACGCTCCTCTCACCCTGCACCAACTTCAGGAACTCATTCTCCATTGAAATCCTCTGAGTAGAAGGGAGGTATCTTGCTAAGAACAATCCCGAGAACTCTTCCATCGGAACGTCTATCAGTTGTCTACCTCTCAAATGATGCAACTCCAATTCTTCCCACCACATTCTCGCTTCTCCGTCCAAAAGGAACGTAGCGATGGTGGTCATTTGCCACTCCTCCGTCTCCGTCGCTGTCATGACTCTCTTCACCCTGGAGAGCCAGTCTTCAGCCTGAGATGGGGTTCCCAACCCCGAGAATAACGGAGGGTTAAAGCTCATTACATGCTTCAGCTGCCTCTCAGTTGCCCTCCTTGGCACCACCGGTTCCACAACCACTTGCTCCACCCTCCTCAGCTCAGCCTCTTGGAGAGGTACTTGCTCCATCACAGGAGCGGGCTGCTGCGCTTGCCTTCTAGGCTGCGCATTTATCACGGCCAACACCGCTTCAGCCACCAATCGAATATTTTCAGCCGACAGAGGTGTTGCAGGAGCAACATCCGGTGCACTACTAGCCTCAGAAACTCGGCGTTCTGACGGCCCAACACCACTTCTGGTCACCTATAGTGGTACAAAACACCGTTAAGCGACCAAATAAATTGCAAACAGCAATTATAGGAACACGCAGGTTCCTCAAACACGAGTATTTTCATTCCTAAGTGGACATTCATGGGTTCTTTTACCATTATAACGATGACGCACACAATGTGCTCACCACCCCTTAAAAAGAATTCGCCCACGAATTCACTTTAAGGCCGACCAAAACCAGTAGTCTGATACAAAATTGTAACACCCCCTATCTATCACATAGCATATAGCAGTAGGTCCGGCCGGGGCCCGACGCCATATACCACAGACAGACCGGGTGGTTACGTATGGAAACCATCCAACCAATCTCAACGTCCTACAAAGAGCATTCTAGCGGAAGCAGTTTATAAAAGTTGTAAACAAAAAACCAGCATTAAAGAACGAATGTCCACTAGTACAGATTAGGAATGTTATACAAAAATACCCAAAACCGGCCTTAAGGCCTTACAAAATGTTTCACTTGAACATTACATGTTTTACAAACCACGGCACGCAGGCCGGTCATACATGAATAAAGCAGTAAACACTTCTACTTGGGCCTTCGAGGGCCAGCTTCGCAAAAAGGGCTTTAGCCCGCTATTGACCGCTTGGTCCAGCTGCACCTGTAAGAAACAAACCACCGCACGGTGGCAAAACAAGGCAACGGTCAGCAATGCTGACCAAATTATAACGATCCCGCCCCCAACTCGGGGCGGCGATGCTCCTTCCCTGCATTTCATTAGCATAAGCGAGCAATGTATATATCCATAGCCATTTCAACACAGACGTTGGCTCGCACAGTCACACGCCCCGTGCACTCAGGGCACATTCTCGGTGAACCGGTCGATGTCACGTCAATTAAAGCCATTAACATTCCGGACTCACCACCGCCACTTTGACGGCCAAACCTATGAGCAATTTGTCTTGCCGGCATGGGTCACGTCAATTTAAACCATTGACCGTCGAAGACTCACATCTATGCCAACGACAAGTGCCACGTAACCTTAGGTCTCTTTAACCGAACGACATAAAGCGGGTACGGTTCCATCTAACCCGTGCTCACATCGCAACGACAATTTAAGCCATTTGCGCGGGTCAAACTTCCACCGAGTCCCATTCTATCACACGTCACATAACCCGGTTATGTTCATGTTGGCTCTCAGACCACCAAGTTGGCAAGATCTCGTATCCGCCCAGTTTTTCGGGTGCACCTTTGGGTTAGTCCCCAAGGTTCCCTGTTGCAATCTACCGCGTAGAAAACCCGAAAAACAACCAATAGCACGGAGTCTTCTCCGGTCTTATGCAATGCAACATCACCGATCCAGACCAACATGTCCGGGTAGGCTTCACACATCATGCCCATGTCCGATCTCGCTTACGAACTCTAAACAACGGGGACTTCACATATCTACCTGAAGAAACGCCTCCAACTCTCCGCAAACTCGCGAGAGCGGGCTTCCTATGCAAAGAAAGAGAGCGACTCATGCTCAAGATGAGGATCGTTACCCTTGAGTTCCTCTTTGGCGCCATTGAAAAGTAATCAGATGAAAACCACCGCACTAGCATTGCCTCCGTGGATCCGGGGTCGGCTCGCGATTCGGAGCTCCGAAGCTCCTCCAATGGCGGGATCTAGCTCTTCTTCCTCCCTTGGTTTTCCTCTTTCTCTAAGGATTTGGAAAGGGATAAGGTATGAAAAGTGATGGATTTCTAAGTCAATCCACGGGTATATCCCTTCAGGAACATCCCCCAGCCGTTGGATCTCAAAACAAGGAAACGAACGGCTTTGATTCGGGGCTGAAATGCCCAATCTGGACCGAACACGGCCTGGCACACGCCCGTGTCCAGGGCCGTGTGCCTCATTCGCCATCAAAATCGAATCACCTGGAACCTCACACGGGTATTGAACACGCCCGTGTTCGAGCTGACACGCCCGTGTTCCAGCTGACACGGCCGTGAGGCCGGCCGTGTACCCCATGATTTTTCCCATTTTCAACCCGAGCACTGCACGGGTTCTAGGACACGCCCGTGTCCTTGCCCGTGTCACTTTGACACGCCTGGACCCCAGGCTGTGTACACGGTCTCGACATTTCGTCGCGTGAAGATCGACGACTTGATGACATGGCCTCGGACACGCCCGTGTCCTAGGCCGTGTGCCGTGTCTCGACGATCATCGAGCGAATCTCGACGACTCCCCGGGACGATCGTCGACACGGGTCGACATGCCCTGCGACACGCCCGTGTCGCGGGCCGTGTGCCCATTCTCGACGAATCATCGAGTATATCTCGACGACTCCGCGGCTAAGTGTCGACACGGGTCGACACGCCCTACAACACGCCCGTGTCGCAGGCCGTGTGCCCATTCTCAGCGAATCGTCGAGAAAATCTCGACGACTTCGCGGCTAAGTGTCGACACACGCTTGACACGCCCTGGGACACGCCCGTGTCCCAGGCCGTGTGCCTGCAGCCAGAACCCAAACTGGCCCAAAACGTCCCCCTTCGCTCCTTTGAGTTTCGGGGCGTTACACCTGGCAGACAGGTCTGCAACTGAATTGAGAAGTGGAGCCAAGGAGGTCTCCAACAGGAGTGATATCATGTGAGTTATCAGCTCATAGAGTCTGTCTGCTAAAGCTGGAAGATCTACATGCTCAAGAGGGGCTTGAGCAGAGGTAGGGACTAAAGGTGGAGCAGCTGGAGATGTGGGTGGAGAGCTGGTGGATGGTGGAAATGAAGTTTGAGATATGGGTATTGTGGAAATTGAAGATAATGGGGTTGAAATAGATGGTGTGAAGGAGGGTTGTGCAATGATGTCTTGAAGCAATTGTTGATAGGATGTGGATGAAGAGGGTAGATCAGGAGGGGATGAAGGAGAATCATCCATAAAGGAATCATCTATCAGATTGAAAGATGGAATGTTGGATGATGAATCAATTTCTTGTTGAGGGTAGTGATGTAAAGGGTGGAAGATTTTTTCAGTTAGTGTAAGAGTTCGAGTATGGATAGCAGTTGGAGATGGGGTTGAAATTATGATGGTGGAGGAAACTATAATGGTGGATTTGACTGGTGGGGATGAAATAAAAGGTGGAGGAGGAGGAGAAGAAGCAGGCAAGTCTTCTGCAGGGGCAGAGACTTGAGGGGAAGAGAATGCAACAGTCCTTGTGCCTGAAGTTGCACTTGCAGAGAGCCTGCTGGGCTTCACTATTTGCCTGTCCCACTTTCCAAACAGGGCACATGAGAGCCTCTTGGAGGCATTGATGTGCACCCCACTGGAAACTAGTAGAGCAGGGCATCTATTCTGAAGAAATAGCCCTAATATCCTTCCATAGTTAACAAAATTCTTGTTGATCTTCTTCTTAATCAGATCAAAGAAGATT
The DNA here is from genome assembly GCA_039583875.1 of Platanthera guangdongensis. Lineage (NCBI taxonomy): Eukaryota > Viridiplantae > Streptophyta > Magnoliopsida > Asparagales > Orchidaceae > Platanthera > Platanthera guangdongensis. Next base: position 98,192,576 of record CM077158.1, on the reverse strand, counting down.
TCTCCCCAATTCAGTTGTTTCTTATCCACTAGAGCACCTATCAAGCATAGCTGATACCTGTAGATGGTATCATGGGCTGAGTGTTTGGCCAATAATACCTTTCCTGCAACATCAGCCAAAAATCTGTACTCCATAGATAGATTTTTCTTCAGGAGTTTACTAGGGTTTGCATCTGAATGAACCATTCTATTAAGTAAATCAGAAAATTCTTCTCCAGACATTTCAGCAGAGTCTTCTCCAGAATTCAATCCAAAAATATCTGTCAGGGCAGGAGGTGTGAGAGATACCTGGGTTCCTGAAATTGATCCAACAACTATATTCTAATCCTGGTTGTGGGCAGTATATACTCATTCCATTAATTCATCAACAGCTAACTTGATCCTGGTAGTCATTAGTGTAACTAGCTTTTGTTCCTTGAAAAGTTCTAGTATATCTTGGAAGATTTGATCACTGGTGCTGAAAGAATCCATGTCAATGTCAAAACCTGCATCAAATTTCATTGCGACCAGAACTGCAACTGGAGGTTGTCTGACATAGACTTCTTCTTTGATATCTATATTGAGGAAAGCACTCTTTACATCCATCTTGTACACTTTGAAACCTTCGTGTGTTGCATATGCTAAGAAGATTCTTATGGCCTCCAACCTTGCAACTGGTGCAAAAGTCTGGTCATAATTTATCCCTTCTTCTTGAGAGTACCCTTGAGCAACTAGCCTTGCCTTGTTCCTTACAATGACTCCTTGATTATCCAACTTGTTTCTGAACACCCACTTTGTTCCTACAATGGAGTGATCCTTAGGCCTTGGTACTAATTCCCAAACTTTGTTCCTTTCAAATTGATGCAACTCTTCTTGCATTGCAATGATCCAGTGTGGATCTTGCTCTGCATCTTGAATGGATTGAGGTTTAATTTGAGATATGAAGCAAGTGTGCAACAGGTTTAGGTTGACCTGATTTTTGGTTTGCACACCAGCTGAGATGTCTCCAATTACTAGGGAAATTGGATGGTCTCTTGATGTTACTAAATAAACAGGAGGTGTTGATTGTTCACCAACCTGTGTTGCTGTTTCCTCTTGTGGTACAACAACTGCCTCTTCAAGAAGTTTCTCTTCAAGGTGTTGAATGTCTTCTTCATCTTCACTACTTTCCTCTTTTTGAATGATTTGTAATCTGTTCAAGTCTTCAGCAAGAGAATGTACCTGCAAAGGTTCTATTGTAGAAGTGTTCTTCTCCTTGAAAGACATGTTAGATTCATCAAAAGATATATGCACAGATTCTTCAATTTTAAGAGTTGATTTATTATATACCCTATAAGCCTTACTGGTCATGGAGTATCCCAGAAACACTCCTTCATCAGCTTTAACTTGAAATTTTGCTAAATACTTCTTGTCATTATTGTGAATATAACATATACAACCAAAAATTCTAAAATATTCTACTTTAGGTTTCTTCCCTTTGAGTAATTCATAGGGAGTCTTGCCCTTCAGTTTATGTATTAAACTTCTATTCAACAAATAGTTGGAGGTGTTCACTGCCTCTGCCCAAAAAGATAGAGGAAGATGAGCATCTGACAACAATGTAGTGGCAGATTCAATAAGAGTTATATTTTTCCTTTCAGCTACCCCATTTTGTTGAGGAGTTCTAGGAGCTGAGAAAGTATGCCTGATCCCTTCACTCTGACAAAACTCTTGCATAAGAAGAGAATCAAACTCTGTCCCATGATCACTTCTGATCAGGGCTATGTGAGTATTGAACTTAGTCTGTATGCATTTGAGAAACTCTGTCAAACACTTAAAGTTATCAGACTTCTTCCTCAGAAAGAACACCCATGTGAATCTAGAGAAGTCATCTACAACTACTAAAGTGTAAGATTTCCCTCCTAAGCTTTGTACTGTAATGGGTCCAAAAAGATCCATGTGTAACAGATACAAAATCCTAGGTGAATCACTCTTATTAAGTGACTTGAAACTATTTTTAGTTTGCTTGCCTAATTGACAAGCCCTGTAAAGTCCTTCCTTCTTGTAGGAGCCAGAAGGTAGTCCTCTAACAAGGTTGTCCTTGGATAGCCTAGCAATGGTTCTAAGGTTTATATGCCCTAGTCTCTTATGTCATAGCTCATTAGGTCTACTAATAGAATTAAACAGGCAAATATCTACTTCAGTTGAAAGAAAGTATACTAAATAGATGTTACCTTTCCTTTTACCTGTCAACACAGTTGTGTTGTCCTCTGATTTGATCCTGTATAAGGATTTGCTGAAAGTCACTTGGTAGCCTTCATCACATAGCTGACTGATGTTGATCAAGTTGTGCTTCAGTCCTTCCACATAGGCTACTTTCTTGAATGCGACTGTCCCAATTTGGACTGCACCATATCCTTTTGTTAGTCCAAAGTTTGAATCACCAAATATGACTTTGGGTCCAAGCTTGGCTTTAAAGGATGTGAAATTGTACTTGCTTCATGTCATGTGCTTGGAGCACCCACTATCCAAATACCATTACTGGTTTGATGTTGGATAGGTCTTCGCCTGCACATAAAACAATTTACTTGTTTTTGACCCAGTTTACCTTGGGCCTAGGTTGATAACCTTTAAATTCAGAAATAAATGACATCCCTGGTTGACTCTTATAACCTTCAGGATGATATCTCCTTGGAGGTATTATCCATTCAGTATAAGGGTTAAATCTTTGGGATGAAGGACCCCTAGGTTTGGATTTTGATTTACCCTTGAAGAAGTTTTCAAATCTCTGATCTCTGCTCGACGATCGTTGAGCTGCGTTCGACGATCTTGGGTCAGATCGTCGAGCTCCGTTCGACGATCAATTGTGGCAGAGTTCAGGGTTTAGAGATCGTCGACCTGAGTTCGACGATTTTGGCTGAGATCGTCGATCTGCATTCGATGATCGTCTAGATTCGTTCGACAATTTCTGTTGAACACTTGATATCTTGGGTAAGTCAGAATTTTTCCTAGCTACTTCTACAACTCCCTTCCCTTTATCAGAGATAAACTTTATTGGGGTTGTTAGTACTATAGGTTGGCTGAATGAAGCACCCAAGCCTAGTGTACTGTTGAATCTTGAGTTCACTGTGCTTGTGATGTCCATTAGCTTGATGCTTCTCCCATTGAGGTATTCTTCAAGCTTTTTGGCCTCTGACAGCTCACTTTTCAGTGAATCTATCTGCTCCATACAGCACTCCAACTACTCAGAGAGTTTGAGGTTTTCTGATTTTAAGGTACTATGTTCAAACAATTGATTTCTGAGAGAAATGATTTCCTTCTCAGATTTTAATAAGTCTAAACATAGTGCTTTAAATTCACACTTAAAGTCCTCAGAATTAAAATCAAAAGAACTTATTACCTGGTCCTCTTCAAGTTGAGTCTCTGAGTCTGACTCTAACTCTTCTGCATCAGAATTGTGTTGTGAGGCATTGATAGCCATCATGCAGAATTCCTCTTCTTCAGCATCATCCTCATCATCACTTGAGCTGGATGAAGCTTCTGATTCCTCTTCAGTCTCACTCCAAGATCCAGCAACAAATCCCTTCCTTGTGTGTTTGTTCTTGCTGGAGGAGGGTTTGTCATTGCTATTTTTCTTGAAGTTCTTGTCTTTTCTTCTTTCTTTATTCTCCTTTCTGTCCTTATTTTTGTTCTCTGGACAGTCAGGCACAATGTGGCCTGGTTTCCTGCAACCAAAGCAAATAATTTCTTTATTATTTGATTTATCATACCTTGGCTTGTCATGCTCTCTGTATGATCTCTTCCTGAAGTCCTTTTTGGCCATTTTGTAAAATCTTTTGGCCAGTAAGCTAAGCAGCTCATCATTGCATGTGACCTTGTCTTCAGGCTGATCTTCAGTGACTTTGAAAGCTATTGACTTTTCCTTTCTTGAGGCTGGTGAGGCAGTCTTCTGCTCTTCTTCTCTGTTCTTAATGAGCAGCTAATAATACTTGAGCTTGCCCAAGAGAGCTTCTGTTGTAATCTCATTCAGACTTCTGGCATCCTTGATTGACCAGATCCTTGAGTCCCAAGTGCTTGGGAAGCACATTAGGATTTTATCATTTAGCTCAGTCAGTGAGATCTCTTTATCCAAAGTTTTCAGTTCATTGACTATCAGACTGAGTCTATTATACATGTCTGATACTGACTCAGCTTCTCCTTTCTTGAAGTTCTCGTATTGGTTTATGAGGTGAGATCTTCTGTCTTTTCTTTCATCAGCAGATCCTGAGACTATTTCAGATAGCTTGCCCAGATGTCCTTTGCTGAGTTGCATTCAGCTACCTTTTGGAAAATGTCATCAGACATAGTCTGGGCTAAGATATTCATAGCCTTTGCATATGCTACTTTCCACTTCTTGATCTCTGTATCTGTTCTTGAAGGACGTGGAACATCATTTGTACTTGTGTTCTCTGGAGATCTTGGACACACTTTCAAAACAGAATTAAAGATGTACTCATCAATAGAATTCAAGTAGATTCTAATCCTTGCCTACCAAAGTACAAACTTGGACAGATTGTACACTGGAGGTCTGGTGCTAGCATAATCTTTGTTTTGGGCCATGTTTTGTGAAGAAGTAATCCTAATAACAAAATCAAAACAAGCAGATCTAACTATAGGAATCTTTGGGATCATGTGTTAGCCTGTGCAACCACTGAGATGTGGTAATTTTAACCAACCTCGCTTTGATACCAATTAAAAGTGCAAGTTAGATCTGATATACTCTAGAGGGGGGTGAATAGAGTATGGTGCTTGATAAAAACTTTTTACAACAGTTGTTGTAATCCTAAGTGAACAGGGAAGCTAATGATATAAAGTAATCTAAACAAGAAGCAACTATCTAATCACAGAGCAATCTAGTCACAAACCACAGCCAAAAACAAAAATAAAGTAAGCAACCAGATGACACAAGGAGCTATAGTGGTTCCCCAATCAACCTGGGTACATCCACTCTTCTACCACCCTAGGTAGGAATCCACTGTAGGATGAGTTGATCAGGTGTCCTGGACACCAATAAGTTTTTGATAAGGTGCTCAAAAACCAAACCAGATTTTTTGATCAGGTGTCTTGACACCAATGAGCTTTTGATAAGGTGCTCAAAAATCAAACACAAACTTTTGAAGGGAGTTTGAAAAACCCTTTACAACAGAGAGAGAGAGAGAGAGGGAAGAGAAGATCTTCTCTGTCAACAATCAGAGAGAAGATAGTGGATGTTGTCAAAGCTCCCCCTGAGATCTTGAGTTGTTCAGGAAGTGAAGCTTTGCAGTAGGGTGATAGGCCTTCAAATGATTTTCTCTCCAGCAAATGGTGATTTCAGCAACAACTGAAATGTGAGGTGTCTGGAGTCTTGAATGATGGTGGCCTTTGAACACTTGAATCAAAAGAGATTTGAAAGTTTCAGTTGATTGATCTCCTTTCCTGATGGTGTTCTTGTATGAATCTTTGAGACTGAGAATGTCTGCAACTCTCTTTTTTTCTCTTGTGTAATTGTTGTTGATGTTGTAAGAGTTGTTGCAGAGAATATTTTTCTGACTTCTTGTTCTTCTTTTTCAGGAATAAAAAATCTAATCTTTTATTCCTTTGTCTGAATAGAAATGATCCTCTGTCCAATATAGCCATTAGCGTGTCATTAGTTACTTCATTAATTGCTTTTGTCTTTTGGAAGAAAGTCCAATAAAACATTCCTTGATAATTCCTTGAAACTTGCTCCAGATTAATTAAAAACGGCTACAAGATCTCTGAATTAATTGCTGACAATAATTCCTCAACTGTCTGAATTTGAATCTTGAAAATCGTTGAACTCTTCAGAAAAATGTCGAACTGAGCTCCATTATCGTCGAACTGAGCTCAGAGATTTGGACTTAGACAGAAATAGAGATCGTCGATCTGAGCTCAACTATCGTCGAACTGAGCACAGAGATAGAGAATTAAACTGGAGTCAAGATCATCGATCTGAGCTCGAAGGTCGTCGAATGGAGTTCGACGACTTGTTGAAGTTGAGCTAAGAGATCGTCGAATGGAGTTCGACGATTCGTCGAAATGATCTCAACGATCGTCGAATGGAGTTTGACGATTCGTCGTACTGAGCTCGACGAAATGACTTGTTCTCCAAAACAAAAAAACATGGTCTTGAGGGCAGCTTCCAAACCTAACTACTAACCCTTAAACTCAATTCTAATTGAACTTTAGATCTATTCATTGAGTTCAAAACAGGTTTCCTATGAGACATAGTCATCCTTGACCAAATCAGTAATAGGGTGTTCCAACAAGTGCTCCTACAGCTCAGTGGTCAACTGACCACCTACCTCAGCCTTATCTCTAAAGCCTACATCTCAGGCTTTTCAGCCCTATAACTTCAGGCATAAGGAACTACTCTCAGAGTGTTGTAGCACTCCTACAACTCAATACCCTTCCAGGTATCTCTCTCACTGCCCTTCCACGCACCTACAACTCAGCCTCCTCCGAGGCCTACAACTCAGTGACACACTTGTCACTTACAGTTCAGTGACTCAGCAATCACCTACCTCAACCTTATCTCTAAGGCTTGCTACTCAGGTTGGGAGGATAGCCCTACAGTCAGATCCAAACTTGGATCCTACCTCAGTACCCCAATAGGGCATCTAGCTCAGTGACTAATTAGTCACCTATAACTCAGGCCAAAAGGACCTATAGCTCAGATTCAGACAAACTGAATCCTACAAGAATTTATACAAGAAGTTAAGAAAATTTGAAACAATTGACTCAGAGATAAATCTCCGAGTCTACCTTACTTGACTGAGCAGATATCAGTCCAGCACTCTTACTGTAGAAGGAATGAGTCTTCTTCTATAACTAACTACTTCTTTGCTGTGCCGGTGTGCAACTATTTGTTATTGAATGCTGACGACCCTTCACACAACAATCTCCTTGCTGATTAAAAGAATTAGCTGCCTTGTTCTGCAAAGAACAACCTTGCTGAACTTGAAAAAGTTTCAGTTATCTTTCTTTGCCTTCTGGCTTGCACTGCTGGACTTGGCTTTCAAGCTTGTCGGAGAAGATGAAGTCCATCTGCCTCTATTTTCCGTATATTCTTCATGTGTTCTGCATAATCCTAATCCATTTTTGTTGGATCCCTAGTTTGGATTTGTGCTAGGTTCACTATTAGGTTGTTTACCCTTTGTATATAGCCTAGGGTCATTTTGTTAGTTTTAAGGTATAGGTCAGTCTGACTAGGTTAGTCAATCTTTGATTTAGTCCTCAGAAGAAATAAGAGATCCAGACTTAGAAGAATGATAGTCATTAAGAGTTCATAGAATCTGTTTGAAGTTCTTCGAACTCAGTTCGACGATAATCGATTGCAGATCGATGAACTCAGAGTCCCTACTCTGAGTTGAGCTCGACGAACTTAAAGCTCAGGTCGACGATCTTCCCTCTTCTCTCAAATTCTCAACTCGACGAACTTCTATCTCTGGTCAACGAACTTGGAGCCCAGCTTTGACAGTTTATTTTTCCAGATCAACTCTCTATGATCTCTGCTCGACAAAGATGATTTCTCAGCCTGACGAACTTGGAGTTTAGGTCGACAAAATTTATTTTGATCGACGAAATCTGTCAGTTCATTATTTCTAGTTCTCTGTAATTAATTTCTAGATTGACCAAGGCTTATATAATATATTATTGCCTATATTGCACTGAGTAATTAATTACATATATTCTTATGAATATAGTCGTTCATTGGCAACATTAATTACTGGATTTCACAGAGTTAATATTCGGCTTAATAACTGGGACAGTTAAGGAATCAATTTATTGCCCTTCTAGCCGTTTGTCCAAGTTCCAAGATTTCAGCAGTTAATCATGAAGTTGAATTCAAATTCAAAGACAGAATTTCTGCAGGAAATATGAGTTTTTTTTGAAAGGAGTGATGATATAATAACAGATAACAATTGACTAAGGATTACAGGCAGACAGAGAAGAAACACATTCAGTCTGTATACTCATACAATCTTCATCATCTGCAACTCTTCACCAAGCTTTCAAGAGACATCAAAACACAACCAGTCTAAAAGCTTCTGGAGTTCATCAAAGAAGACCTACACCGTGCAAAGCTTCCAGCAAATTCCTGAACAATAATCATCTCACGGGGAGCTTTGACAACATCAAGCGATCCACTAAAGTCTTTTTAGTTGTTTTGAGAAAGAGAAGACAATATCACATTTTTTTACCCCACTGTACACAGGCTTTTAACTCCCTTCAAAAGTTAACCACCTGGTTCTTAAGACTCTTTAACAAAAGACTTAGCTTAGTTTTTTGGCACCTGATCAAAAGCCTAAAGGGTTGCGAGATCTCCCTTCAAATTAGTAGATCTTGTGGTGATAGGGCACCTGAGCAAAAACCTATTAGTGACAGGGCACATGATCAAAAACCTTTAGTGGATTCCTACCTGGGTGGTAGAAGAGTGGATGTACCCAAGTTTAGTGTAACCACTATAAATTTCTTGTGTCGTCTGGTTGCTTGCTGTTTTCTTATTGCTGTGTGTTGTATTAATTAGCTTTTCATTTCTGCAATTTCTTAAGATATATATATATATATCACTATTTTTAATTTCGCTATAAAAAACAATTAAGTTTTTAAAATACTCTATTCACCCCTCCCCCTCTAGAGTTAAATAGATCTATCCCCTCAGGTGGTAAAGCTTTTACCATCCTTCAATTGGTATTAGAGGTTAAGGTTGCTTTGTTTTCATAGACTTACATGTGAACCAAGATCCTTTGATAGATCTTTTTCTCTCTAGACTCTTGTTTACAACATGACACAGAATAAGGAATATTCTAGCACCAGACCTCATGTGTGCAACTTGAATAAATTTGCACTCTGGAAGGCAAGAATCAAACTCTACATGAACTATATTGATGAGGACATTTTCAACTCTATTTTGACAGGTTCCCCTCAACCTACAGCTGCTACTACAACTACCAATACACATGAAGTTCCACCACCTGAGTGGACTGATGCATAAAAGAAAGCCAAGATGGCTGATGCAAAAGCAATGAATATTCTAGCACAGATAATGTCAGATGACATCTTTCAGAAGGTGGCTGAGTGCACCTCAACAAAAGCTATTTGGGACTCACTGAACCAAATAGTTGTTGGCTCATCAGATGAAAGAAAAGACAGGAGATCCCTCCTCATATCATAGTATGAGAATTTCAAGATGGTGGAATCAGAGACTATTGTTGAGATGTATAACAGACTCAGTGTCATAATTAATGAACTGAGAACCCTGGACATGGAAATCTCATTAACTGAGATAAATGACAAAATCCTAATGTGCTTCCCTAGCACTTGGGATTCCAGGATATGGCCAATTAAGGAGGCTAGGAGTTTAAATGAGATTTCTACAGAATCTATCCTTAACAAGCTCAAGTCTTATGAGCAGTTGATCAAGACAAGGGAGGCTGCTGAACAGAAGGCTTCTACATCTTCAAGAAAGGAGCAAATCATTACTTTCAAAGCAACAGAAGAATGAAAAGCTCTTATAGATAATGAAGAACTATTGAGCTTCTTGGCTAAAAGATTTTATAAAATGGCCAAGAAAGATTTTAGAAGAAGATCATCCAAAAATGATGACAAGCCAAGATATGATAAGACTCCTACCAAGGAGATTGTTTGTTTTAGATGCAGAAAACCTGGGCACATTCTACCTGAATGTCTAGAGGCACAGAAGAAATACAGAAGAAAAGAAAAGGAGAATACGTGGCAATCAAACAAACACTATAGCAAGCACTCCTCCAACAAACACAACAGAAAGGAGAAAGGCTTCATTGCTGAGACCTGTAGTGACACAGATGAAGAATACTCATCTTCCAGCTCTAGTGAAGATGAAGAGGAGGCAAAGGCAAGGGAAGTTTGCCTTATGGCTATTAATGCCTCCAGCAGCAAATCTGATGCTGAGGAACAAGCTGAAGAATCAAAAGATGAATCTGAATCTGAAAAAGATCAGGTAATCTCTTCATTTGATTTCAATTCAGAAGATTTTAAAATTAAATTTAAATCCTTGTGTAATGATTTAATCAAGTCAGGGAAGGATATAAAAATTCTTAGAGATAGACAGTCTGAATTTAGTAACATATTTGCTGAAAATATCAAATTGAAAAATGATTTAGACTTAGCTAATGAACAAATCATTTCACTAAAAACTGAATTATATGAGGCAAATCAACTTGAGGAATCTCTCAATGGGAGAAGCCTTAAGCTGATGGACATTACAAGCATAGTAAATGCCAGATTAAATGGCAAGCTAGGCTTAGGTGCTTCATCAAGCATACCCCCATATTAAAGAAAAATATTCTCTCAACACCAATTACATTTATCTCTGAAAAGGGAAAAGAGAAAATGGGAGAGACTACCCAACCAAATGTCTCTCAGAAATCTATAAATTAGAAGAAAAAGAATAAGGATCTGAATAAAAACTATGTTCAACAGATTTCGTCGAACTCAGATTGATGAAATGTGTATAGTTCATTGAACCCAGATCGACGATCTATGAACGCCAATTATAACTATAATAATTCATCTTACTGCGATCGACGAACTGTATATGGTTGTTCGAGCAGCGATCGACAAACTTGGGGCACATAAAATGACTATGTTCATTCTCTGAGCAGAGTTCGACTAACACATCCCTATTCGTCAAACGCAGATTGACGAACTTATAATAATTCGTCGAACCCAATTAGGCTTAAAAAACTATAACTCTGTTAGAAACTTCAATCAATTCAGAGAATCTACTAATCCTTTTACTCAATGGGAAATACCACCTAGAAGATATCATCCCTTAGGATATAAAAATCAACCAGAATTTTCTGTTATTTCCAGTTTCTCTTATCAAAATAAACAAGGACCCAAGGTAACCTGGGTCAAGAACACCTAATTCCTTTTTATGCAGGTGAAGGACTATCCAGTCTTTAATCAACAATGTTATCTGGACAGTAAATGCTCAAAGTATATGACTGGCTGTGAGGATAATCTAACAAATTAAAAGTCCAAGCTAGGTCCAAAGGTGATCTTTGGTGACTCCAACAGTGGCAAACTAAAGGATATGAAGATGTTAAAGTTGGAGCAGTCACCTTCAGGAAAGTTATATATGTGAGTGGATTAAAGCATAACCTAATATCCATAAGTCAATTATATGATGAAGGTTATCAAGTATCTTTTAAATCATCTTCATGTATTATTTCTTGTAAAGAAAACAAACCTGTTTTAACTGGACTTAGATAAGGCAACATATATGTAGTAAATTTTCAATCAGCTAGTTCAGAACTTTGTTTATTTAATCAGGTTGGCAATCAAAATGAAATTTGGCATAAGAGATTAGGACATGTAAATATTAAAAATATTGCTAAGTTATCTAGGGACAACATTGTTAGAGGATTGCCTTCTGACCCCTACAAGAAGGAAGGCCTCTGCAGAGCTTGTTAGTTAGACAAGCAAATTAAAAATAACTTTAAATCTGTAAATAAAAGTGACTCACCTAGGATATTGTACTTGCTACATATGGACAATTTTGGCCCTATTGTTGTACAAAGACTAGGAGGGAAATCCTATACTTTAGTGATTGTAGATGACTTCTGAAGATTCACTTGGTTGTTCTTTCCAAGATCTAAGTCAGATAACTTCAAGGTTCTTTCAGATTTTCTCAAGAACATATAGATTGAGTACTCTACTCCAGTTGCATTGATCAGAAGTGATCTTGGTACTGAGTTTGAGTCTCTTCTTATGCAAGAGTTCTGTGAGAAGAAAGGTATCAGGCACTGCTTCTTAGCTCCTAGAATTCCTCAACAAAATGGGGTTGCTGAATGGAAAAATAGAACACAAATTAAATCTGCAGGGACATTACTTGTAAATGCTTACATGCCCCTATCTTTTTGGGCAAAGGCTGTGAGCACAACAAACTATGTACTGAACAGAAGTCTGATACACAAGCTTAAGAATAAGACTCTTTATGAGTTACTTAAAGGGAAGAAACCTAAAATCACCTATTTTAAAGTATTTGGATGCTTATGTTATATTCACAATAATAACAAGAAATACACTAGAAAGTTTGAAGCAAAAGCTGTAGAGAGAATTTTTCTAGGATAATCCCAAGTTACCAAAGCATATAGGGTGTTTAACAAATCCACTTTAAAAATTGAGGAATTTGTTCATGTTATATTTGATGAGGCTAACATATTTTATAAGGAGAACGAAGTTTCTACCAATAACATTTTGCAGGTACCTCACTTGTGTGAGAGATTGGATGATCTAAACCTCGCCAAGAGGTTCCATCACATCCTTCTCCACAAGTTGAAGAAGAAAGTGAAGAAGAAAGTTTGGAAGTGGCTGAACTTCCTCTAACAGCTAATATAATTCCACAAGAGGAATTAATTCCACAAGCTGTTGCTCAACCAACTCCTCAAACTGATCATGTCACACTTAGAGATCACCCTATATCTCAAGTAATTAGGGACATTTCAGTTGGTGTGCAAACAAGACATCAACTCAATAATGATGTGATGCATGCTTGTTTCATTTCTCAACTTGAGCCCACTCCATCAAAGATGCAGAGCAAAATCCCCACTGGATCATTGCAATGCAAGAGGAGCTCAATTAGTTTGAGAAGTGCAAAGTTTAGGATTTGGTTCCTAGACCCAAAGACTATCCAGTCATTGGAACCAAATGGGTCTTCAGAAACAAACTGGATGTTGAAGGAAATATTATAAGGAACAAAGCAAGGCTAGTAACTCAAGGCTATTCATAGGAGGAAGGAATAGACTATGATCAGACCTTTGCTCCAGTGGCAAGGCTTGAGGCTATAAGGATTTTTTTAGCCTTTGCAGCCTATAAAAGATTCAAAGTCTGCCAGATGGATGTAAAGAGTGCTTTCCTAAATGGAGAATTAAAAGACGAAATGTATGTGGAGAAACCACTAGGTTTTATATCTCAAACTCATCCTTCTTATGTCTTTAGATTGCATAAAGCTCTCTATGGTTTTAAGCATGCTCCAAGAGCTTGGTATGAGACCTTAGGTAGGTTTCTTTTAGAGCATAAGTTTTCTAGGGGCATAGTAGATATGACTCTTTTTATTAGGCTTCATAAAAATAAAATTTTGTTAGTTCAAATATATGTAGATGGTATTATTTTTGGCTCTACTGATCCCAAACTATGCAAAAGATTTTCTGATCTAACACATTCAAAGTTTGCGATGAGTAGCATGGGTGTACTCTCATACTTACTTAATCTCCAAGTGAAGCAATCACCTGATGATATCTTCATTTCCTAATCCAAGTATGCTAAGGAACTTATTAAATATTTTGGGATGTGTGATGCCTCAGCAATGAAAACACATATGGCTGCTAATACTGTGATTGATTCTGATGAACATGATAAGACTGTTGATCAGAAAACTTATAGGGCTATTGTTGGGTCTCTATTATATCTCACAGCAAGTAGACCTGACATAATGTTTGCAACATGTATTTGTGCTAGGTTCCAAGTGAACCCTAAAGAATCTTACTATATTTTATTAAAAAGGATTTTGAGATATATAAAGGGTTGTCCAAATCTAGGACTCCTATATCCATCAGAGTTAGAATTTGATTTAACTGAATTTTTTGATGCTGACTATGCTGGATGTAGGGTGGACAGGAAGAGCACATCAAGAACTTGCCAGTTTCTTGGTGATAGGCTTGTGTCCTGGTTTTGTAAGAAGCAAACCACTGTGTCCATATCAATTACTAAAGCTGATTACATAGCTGCAGGCAGCTGCTGTTCACAGATTTTGTGGATACAAAATCAATTCCTAGATTATGGTATCAATTTAAATAATTAAACTATATTTTGTGATAGTACAAGTGCAATGTCTATTGCACAAAATCCAGTGCATCATAGTAGGACCAAGCATATAGAAATTAGACATCATTTCCTTAGAGATTGTGTGAACAAAAAGAAAATTAATCTTGTCTTTATCTCTACTGATTTGCAAAGAGCAGATATCTTCACTAAACCTTTAGATGAGAAGAAACATCTGTTCTTTCTGAATCAGCTGGGTATGATTAATGGAGAAGTTTAGTTTGAATTTGGTTTAAGGTCTAAGAATTGATCATATTTTGTCGAACGGAGATCGACGATCTGAGAACGGTTCTTGAGATTTTTCATCGACCTGAGATCGATGAAATCTCTACGTGAAGTTATTTTCGTCGAGCGGAGATCGATGATTTCGCTTTAGAAAAATTTTCGTCGACCTGAGAACAACGAAAAGTTTCCCATCTTCTGACTGAGATCGACGATATTATTTCTTCATGAGATTTTTCGTCGACCTGAGAAAGAAGATTTTTATTTTTTGCAGGACATAGCCCGACGCTTCATATTCTGAAAACCTTATAATTAGGTCTTTGTTGTGCTCTATCATACGCTTTCTGTTCTCTTGCTCTTGCTCTCTCTTTTGTTTTCACAGGAAAACCTATGGCGATTCCGGCGCTCTCCCTCTCCAGCATGAAGTTCGACACTGGCTTCGACATCGATTTTGATTCCGTCACCCACACTGATCAAATCTTCATCGACATTCTCAAGCTGTGTGAAGAACAACATCTGCCGAAATTCATGGCAACAATGATCAAGATACCAGCAAATGAAATCATAGAATAGGTTTTTACTTCAACAACTCCTGACACAAATACTATGATTGGCACCATCGGCGGCAATCAGGTCACTCTAACTCCTGAAGTTTTAACTGAGATTTTTGATTTGGCAACTGGAGAAGAAGAAATTGAATTAGATAATGCTGAATATGAGAATATGCCGAGTATAATGGGTCACTCTGAAGGAAACCCCAATAAACTTCTGAAAAAGAATTTATCTGTTCAATATAAGTTTCTAGGAGATATTGTTGGCAAGGTTTTGCTGGGCAAACATACAACCTATGATTATATAACCAGGCACTAGTTTCTGGTGATGTGTGCTCTGGTAGATAAGAAATCAATAAATTAGGGAAAGATTTTGTTTAAGCTGATAAAGAAGAAAAATACTAGAAAGAGGTGTGCTTTGGGAGGATTCTTGGAATCTTCCTTCGGGAAAAGGAACCAGAATTATTGGTTTCCTAGCCAATATTCATAATGCCTCAAAGAAAATCACCTCTGCCTTATTTGGCATATGGTAGAGGACCATTCCAAAGACCTCCAGGGCCTCCTCTTCCTCTACGACTTCTGAGGACACAAGGGCAGTTATAGCCTCTCAACCACCTGTAGAAGAAATTCCTCCATCCACCAGCATTCCTTCACCTCCTCCTCAACAATAACAATAACAACCATCACCTCCACATTCTTCAACCATCATTCATGAGGATATTCCATCTCCACCTCCTCAATCTCCACCTAAAAATCATGTATCTGACATTCCATCTACCTCTTCACAGCCTACTTTTAATCTACTGTCTCCTCCTCAACCATCTCCACATCACTCTCTATTTCAGGAAACCACCTCCACACCCACTACCATAGTTCCTAGTTCTACCACTTAAATTCCCTCCAAACCACCTTCCATATTTCCAGAATACACCCACATAGATTTCTCTTATGCCTTCTCTGTGTGTTCAAAATATGGACATCACACCCCCTACACCACCTCTACTCCTGAACCTCTCTACCTTAATTTCTCTGACATTACCCATGATCTTCTTGATTTCATCTCTCCCACTCTTGAGCAACTAATAACAAATGCTATTACTCCTCTCTCTGCTTCCATCATTTCTCTCTCTACCAGACTTGCTACTCTCTCTTCTGTTCCTTCTTCTGGAGGATTAGCTTCAGGACCCTCTGAACCCAGCCAGAGGGAGATGTGATGGCGATGGCCACCACGACAGCCAACTTGGTGACGAAGATGACGACGGCCATGGCGAGGAAGACGGCGTCCATGGTGCACTTGGTGATCATGGGGTAGTGGCGGAAGATGGTGATGATGCTCCACCGGCCAAAGACTTACGGCATCGTAGCAGTCACGGCTACAATCTTTACCCATGCAACAATATTTAAATTTACTTTATCTTGCTAGTTTATGGTCTGCGTTTATCCATTCATGTGGCTTGTATTAAACTATTTTTATTTTTGTCATTTGGAACTTGTGGTGTGCGCTTAGCCACTAATTTTGGGCTACTAATAGCCCCTTGGATGTAAGCCTTATATAAGGCCAAAACTCTTATTATCATTTAGACTAATATTGAAATCAAATCAAGGATTCCTCCAACCCTAATCTCCTATTTTCCTCCTCCCTCTGTCCTTGCCGCCGCCCAAAGGGGCCTTCCCCTCCTTCTAGCACTTGGCCGCCCCTCTCACTCTCTTCCTATTCTCCTTTCTTCTCCATCACACCTCCTTACTAAATCCTCTCTCCCATGTTATTCTCCAACACTCTCAATGGATTTTTGGCCAACCTTGGAGGAGAAGATACAAGTGCAAGGAAGAAAGGTTTGGGTGAACTCTTTCGGCGTGCATCGGGGAAGACGGACGAGTTCCTCATCCGTGGTGCGTTTCCCGCGGGATTCGAGGGAAGAGCGATTATTTCTTGTGGATCCAACATCTCGGATCTACGTTTCCGAGAGGGGTAACGAAATTCCTACTCAAGAGATTTTCTCTCTTAGTTAGTTCTTGCGGTGGACGATTTTTGCGTGGATTTTCGAAGCCTTATTTTTTGCGGTAGTGCTCATAATAGATTTGTGATTTTCATTTGGTTTTTTCGATAACTCCCGAGAGGATTGGCGATCCTTGCTTTTTTTCTTTAGTTGGGATATATTCTACCATTTTTGAATCATGATTTTCTTGGTTGATCTATTTTGGTACAACTCCAAGCTCGTCGAAACCAATATTGTTCCTTTTAGCCGGAGAGGATTTTGGCCTATAGCTAATCTCCGATCCATTTACGGTTCGGCAACCCGTTCGTTAGCATGAAAGATAAATAACAAAAATTGTAGTTGCTGCGTTTCTTTAGTGTGAGGACAAGAGGGCGTTGAGTGAAGCGAGCGTCATCATTAATCCGGCCGTTAGTGTCTTTTAGGACTGGCCTACATCAAGATGTTCTATGAAGAAGCTCCAGTTCTTCTTCCTGTAGTAGTAGCAGCAGAAGATTCTAAAATATTTGATGATTCAGCAGAGGCAGCCCCTCCAACGGAAATAATTGATATACTTGATTCTGATACTGACATTGCTGATACAGTTGCAGAAATAACCACTGTTGGTGATTTCATTATAAATCCCACAGTTGATCTAGATTCTTTACTGAATTCCTTTAATTTTGCTTATAAAAATATTTTACCATCCTTTAATGTATAGAACTCTAAAGCTATTGTATCTTATACTTCTCCAATAAGTCCTGAAGTTGTGGATCAACTAAAGGCATGTTTTGTAGTTTCTGAGATTTCAGAAAATTTTGCTGTTAGTGAACCAACTCCTAGGCACAAGGCAATCTCTCCACCAAATTTTACCTGGTGTGAATCTCCTATACCAGATTTGGATGATATGTTATTTGCTGATATGGAAGAAGAAGATGAAAATGTTCATGTTGCTACAAATAGTTCTACAGAGCTAGCTTGCCAAGCACAGCAACAGATTCCTGGTATCTCAGCTGATTTGCTAAAGCAATTGGATGCTCTTTATGACAATCCAGAATGTTCTTCTCAAGTTGATGATAATGAGTTAGTTGACTCTGATAATACCAGTTCAAGGAAAAGAAAGGCAAAGAAGAAGACTGCTCCTGCCAAGGCTGTTCCTAAGACAAATCCATCTACTGATGTTCCATACTACATCATGCATAACATAACACTCACTCTAGATACCCCAAACTGGATGAGATATTCTAAGAATGAACAAAAAGTTAGTAAGAAGAGTAGGAGATACTCTCCTCCCCCTAAATTCAGGAGAGGTCCTCCTCCTCCTGCAGTAGGATCTTCTGGAAGTGTTTCTCAGGTTCAAAAAACTACATCTTCTCATATGTCTAAATCTTCCAGCAGCAGACAGCAATAGTATTCTTCAAGCAATAGCAGGCAACAACAATACCAGAAGTACAATAGGAAACCAAAAATATCTGAAGATGATCAACCTGATAAAGCATCTCCTGAAAGGCCTATTTCTCCAGTTTGTGATCCAGAAATGGACCCCAACATTAGAATGGCCAGGTTTCAAGAATTGATAGCTCTTTCCTAGATTAGAAAAGCAAAGGAAGAAGGATAGGACACCTCATAGTATACCACTATGTCCTCCTATAGAAAGAATGAGCTAGACAAGTACTAGGTACATAATCTCTTTAATGTTGATGCTTATATGTCTTTACATCCAGAAGTTGTTGTTCCAAGAGCTACATCTGTGATAATCCTTAGAGCCAGTGATATAAAGTTGACCAAACAGTAAGCTGCAGATCCCAAAAGGGAAATTATCTTCACCAGACCTGCCTTAGATGAGTAGAAGAAGAACTCCAAGAAAGGCTGAACAATTCTCTTTATATATTTTTGATTAGAACTATTGCTTATTATGTGTTACTTCACAAGGCACTATGTTAATATCTGCTGAACAATTTTAAATTTTGCCAGATATCTTTTATGCTTTGTGATTTTTCTCTTTTCTGTTGTTCATAGTGACCTCACCCAAATAGGCGGAGATTGTTGTATCCCTAGTTTGGATTTGGGATAGGTTCACTATTAGATTGTTGACCCATCATGTATATAGCCTATGGTCACTCTGTTAGTTCTAAGGTGTAGTTCAGTCTGACTAGTTCAGTCAATCTTTGATCCAGTCCACAAAAGAAATCAGAGATCCAGACTTAGAAGAATGACAGTCATTAAGAGTTTAGAGAATCAGTTCGAAGTTCTTCGAACTCAGCTCGACGATCATCAAACTCAGATCGACGAACTCAGAGTCCCTACTCTGAGTTGAGCTCGACAAACTTAGAGCTCAGGTTGATGATATTCCCTCTTCCCTCAAGTTCTCAGCTTGACAAACTTCTATCTCTGGTCAACGAACTTGGAGCCTAACTTTGACAGTTTATTTTTCCAGATCAACTTTATCTGATCTCAGCTCGACGAAGACGATTTCTCAGCTCGACAAACTTGGAGTTCAGGTCGACGAAATCTGTTCTGATTGACGAAATCTGTCAGTTCATTATTTCTACTTCTCTGCAGTTAATTTCTGGATTGACAAAGGCTTATATAATATATTATTGTCTATATTGCTCTGAGTAATTAATTGCATATATTCTTGTGAATATAGCCATTCATTGACAACATTAATTACTAGATTTCACATATTTAATATTCGGCTTAATAATTGGAATAGTTCAGGAATCAATTTATTGCCCTTCTAGCTGTTTGTCCAAGTTCCAAGATTTCAGCAGTTAATCATGGAGTAGAATTCAAATTCAGAGACAATATTTCTGTAGGAAATATAAAGGAGTTTTTTTAAAAGGAGTGAAGATACAATAACAGATAACAATTGACTAAGGATTACATGCATACAGAGAAGAAACATATTCAGTCTGCATACTCATACATTCTTCATCAACTACAACTCTTTACCAAGCTTTCAAGAGACATCAAAACACAACCAGTCTAAAAGCTTCTAGAGTTCATCAAAGAAGACCTACACCCTGCAAAGCTTCCAGCAAATTCCTGAACAATAATCATCTCATGAGAAGCTTTGACAACATCAAGAAATCCACTAAAGTCTTCTCAGTTGTTTTGAGAAAGAGAAGATAAAATCACAATTTTTTACCCAACAGTACATAGGGTTTTATCTGCCTTCAAAAGTTAACCACCTGGTTCTTAAGTCTCCTTAACAAAAGACTTAGCTTGGTTTTTGGGCACCTGATCAAAAGCCTAAAGGGTTATGAGATCTCCCTTCAAATAGATCTTGTGGTGACAGGGCACCTGAGCAAAAACCTATTGGTGACAGGGCACATGATCAAAAATCTGTATTGGATTCCTACCAGAGTGGTAGAAGAGTGGATGTACCCAAGTTTAGGGGAGCCACTATAAATTTCTTGTGTCGTCTGGTTGCTTGCTGTTTTCTTATTACTGTGTGTTGTGTGCTGTGTTAGTTAGCTTTTTATTTCTACACTTTCCTGTGATATATATATCACTATTTTTTAATTCCGCTATAAAAACCTATTAAGTTTTTAAAATACTCTATTCACCCCCCCTCTAGAGTTAAATAGATCTATCCCCTCAGGTGGTAAAGCTTTTACCATCCTTCACTTTTTCCTTATTCTTTTTATAGCTGTTGATTTGAATCAATGACACAATTTGAGTGTGGCCCAGCCAAGTATGGTGAGCGCCACCTCCCTAGAAAAGGACAAATAATAGTTTTCGGCGCTACTACATCTTTCCCGCAACAATATGAACTATTTTGACTTTGTTGACTTCTGGTGACGTTAGAAGTAGTCATCCTGTGCTACTGTAGCTTTCCTGCAATGACATGAAATACTTTGACTTGTTAACTTTTGGTGACGTCAGTAGTGGTCATCACCTTCTAGACTTAGAAAAAATTCCAGAACTTCATTAAGCATTGAGTGATGTTAAGTCACTCAACGCCATCTTACTTGGCTCTTCATTAGAAGCATTGAGCCAACCTACCTCACTCAATGCTTCTAGACTTAGAGAATTTTCTCTGGCTTTCTCTCAGCGGTTCCTTCCCAACTGTCTCGGCGGT
This sequence comes from Platanthera guangdongensis, assembly GCA_039583875.1. Classification (NCBI taxonomy): domain Eukaryota; kingdom Viridiplantae; phylum Streptophyta; class Magnoliopsida; order Asparagales; family Orchidaceae; genus Platanthera; species Platanthera guangdongensis. Next base: position 98,171,881 of record CM077158.1, on the reverse strand, counting down.
TTCTTCTTAGCAACTAAGACTATCTCTTGTCTCAGCAGTTTCTTCTCAACTGTCTCAGCGATTTCTTCTTCACAGGTAAGATTATCTCCTGTCTAAGCGGTTTCTTCTCAATTGTCTCAGCGGTTTCTTCACAGTTGAGACTATCTCCTATCTCAGCGATTTTCTTCTCAACTATCTCAGAGATTCCTTTTCATTAGAAGCGTTGACTGAACCTGCTTAACTCAATGCTTCTGGACATAGAGAATTCCAGCTTGCTTTGTCTCAACGATTATGCTGAGACATACTTCTCAGCTATCTCAACTGTCTCAACGGTCTTAACACTTATGCCGAGACATTCTTCTCAGCTGTCTCATCGCTTTGGCCTTTATCAAATTATTTGGATTTAGTACGATGCATGCTGAACTGAGTTCGATGATCGATGCACTCAGTTCGACGAACTCAGAATCCCAACCTCTGAATTTAGTTCGACGAATGGTGAGCTCAGCTCGACGAACTCTGATTTCCAAATTCTGAATTTTGCTCGACGAATGGTGAGCTCAGCTCGTCGAATAGTGAGCTGAGATCGACGAAGTCTGAATCCAGCTTACTCTTTTTGTTCACTTGTCCAATCAAGGACAACCTGCATGCATGAACTTAAGCACACATTAAATACATTATGCCCCTTAGCATGATTGGTGAAGCCTCTTCAAATTCTGAGGAATATTATAGGGCACAATTCCCAACAATCTCCCCCTATTTGAAGAAGACGGAACATCCATCCATACTAAGGTGCATCAGTATAAACAGTATCATGATAAGCTTGATGAGACATTATCATGACAACTAGCCATCCCAGTACAGGATAACTCCCCCTAGATGAGATGGCTTAACACTATGATTGAATTACCAATAGTACAGGTGAATTATCAATCATTAACAATATAATAGTATGTTTAATCAACAAAAGCTTTATTAATCATTGACAAGGTAAACATTATGATTAAGATAGACTTAATCATTAACTAATTTGGATAGCCTTAGTCAAACAACAGTAGATTGATTATGTGATTATAAGGTATCTATGAAAGAACAACATATTCATTAAACACAGATGTATAAATGTATATTTCATGCACATTTGTCACATCAATATAATCAGGGCCAACTTATATTAATTTCATTTATAGTGATTTGAAATTGCTACACTATTGATATTCATTACATGACATTGATTAAATTTTTTAAAGAAGCCTAAGCCTTGCAGCTTCATATCAGCTCCTCTTTGATGAACTTGCATCAACATCCTTGGTAGCAGTAGTCTTCTTCAAGTTTTCGGCTTTGTTCTTCTGCCTTTTGAAGTAAAGAAATGGCTTTGGGATATATTTGGGAGGCATTTTCTTAGGGTTGCTCTTCCTTACCATGATTTCATTGAATACTCTTTCCCTTAGGGAATTGCTTTCGAGATGCTTTATCCATTCCTCAGAAGGATATACACTATCAATGTTCTTTAAGACTTGTCCATGGATGACCCAAGCATTTATAATGATAGATCCAGAGGCATCACATAACTATTCATGATCTGGATTATCTCTGTTCTCAGCACTCCTCTTTTCCATGAACTCTTCAGCCATCTGAGTTCCTTCCCTTTTTCTTCTGGCAGCAAGTTATGCATCCCATGCAACTCTAGCTTGTGTTGGGAAGTCTAGGTCCGCTATCCTCTTTTTATCTAGTAGGGTCAGGTGAAGTGCCACCCTGGTGCCTTGAATTACATTGAATTCTTGATCTTCAATGAGTTCTGTTATCTTAGCATGGATGCTCTCCCTCTTTCTGCCGTCTTCAAGGATGGTCATTTGCATTAAGGTTGTGTTGGCTTCATTTTTGCTTGATATAGATTGGAATATTTTGTTGGATCCCTAGTTTAAATTTGGGCTAGGTTCACTGAGTTAGGATGTCTTTGACCCACCTTGTATAGTCAGGGTCATTGGTTGTGTCCTAGAGTCTAGGGTTTGTCCTTAGAACATCATCCTGTGGACCAGCCATCCTCCAGACTGCCAGAGAAACTCAAGACTTAGAGAAATCTTCAGTTCAAGGAAATATGCTCGACATTCGTCGATCTCAGCTCAGCGAACCATATTCTTTGGTCGATGAATTCTGGTCGACTATTTGAATCCTTCTCAGCCAGAGACTTCTCAGATTCTAAGTCCACAATCATTCTTTGGTCGACGAATTTGGATCTCTGTTCGACGAATGATGATTGTTAGCTCGATGAATGATGATTGTCAGCTCGACGAATGATGATTGTCAGCTCGACGAATGATGACTGTCAGCTCGACGAATGATAATTGTCAGTTCGACGAAGATTATAGCAGAATTGACAAGTTTCCCTTCAAGACGAATTTTTATTATCTGGTCGACGAACTCATCAGCTCAGCTCAATGAACTGTGAATCAGCTCAATGATTTCTGGTCTTCATTTAACGATTCCAGACTTGGTCTTCTCCAGTTTTTCGTCCCTTTTCTTGGCGATGATTCCTGAGTAATTAATGCTCAATCTTCTCGGAATGTTACCGTTAGAACGAGCATTGACCATGGATTATTACATGCCATTTTCCACGGGACAGTTAGGGAATTCATTCATTATCGCCTCCTTTCCAGGCCGACTGCATTTACTGCTGAAGGATTCAAATTTCGAGGGTTTTTCAGTCAGTTTCAAGAAAAGAAAAGATTAAGCAGTCCTGCTGACATACATGACATTCAAAGAAGCTTACGATATACAAAAAGGAAGATTGCAGGCAGACAAAAATACAGTCTTACAGAAATCAAAAGTTTCACACACTACAATCAGCATAGGCCAGAGAACATCATCATCAAGAAGAAGAAGAACATTCAATCTCCATCAAGAGTCTTCTTCTTTCAACCCTACAGGACAACTTCAGAAGGACAACAATAACTCTATCTGTCGAAGAAGTTCCTGAAGCAATCTCTGGTCAAGGCATTCAAGTTTTTGAAGACCTGTCACCCTGAAGCAGAGCTCCAGATTTCCTGATCCATTCAAGATCTCAGGGGGAGCAATCTGCTGAAATCAATCCACTAGTCTTCTCAGTTGTTATTGAGAAAGAGAAGACACCATCACCTTTTTTCATCCTCTGCACAGGGTTTTAAGTCCCTTCAAAAATATTCCTGGTTGCAAGTCTCCTACCAAAAGACTTGAAGTTTTGGTTTTTGAGCACCTGAACAAAAGCTCATTGGTGTCAGGCACCTGATCAAAATCTGAGTGGATTCCTACCAGGGTGGTAGAAGAGTGGATGTACCCAGGTTGGGGAACCACTATAAATTTCTTGTGTCATCTGGTTGCCCTTTTTCTTTTGTTTTTGGCTGTGTTCTTTGATTTGTTAGGTTGCTGTGCTTATAACTTTGTTTGCAAACCTGTTCACCTAGGATTACAACAAAAGTTGTAAAGATTTTGTAAGAGAGCAAAATACTCTATTCACTCCCCCCCTCTAGAGTATTTCAGAACTATCCTTCACTTTCAATTGGTATCAAAGCGAGTTTAGTTAAACTACCACACCTAAGGAGTTTAGTCATTGTTGGTTGCACAGGCTAACACCTGAACCATAAAGATCCCTCTTGTTAGATCTGATTGTTTTGTTTCCTTTATTAGATTTATTTCTTCACAGAATGGGTCAAAACAAATATTATGCAAGCATTAGACCTCCAGTATGCAATCTTAAGAGATTTTCCATCTGGAAGGCAAGAATCAAATTGTATATGAACTCTATTGATGAAGATATCTACAATTCTATTTTGATAGGTCCCCCCCCCCCCAAGTCTTCACATTTTCTGCAACATCTTCAAGCACAACAGTAGTGCCACCACCTGAGTGGACTGAAGCCCAGAGGAAAGCCAAAATTGCAGATGCAAAAGCAATGAACATCTTGGCTCAGACTATGTCAGATGATATATTTCAGAATGTGGCTGAGTGCACCTCAGCCAAGGCCATTTGGGACTCCCTCAACCAAATAGTAGCTGGTTCAGCTGATGAAAGGAAAGATATGAGATCAAATCTCATATCCCTATATGAGAATTTTAAGAAGGATGAGGCTGAATCAGTTGCTGAAATGTTTAATAGTTTGAGCTCAATCATCAATGAGCTTAAAACCTTGGATAAAGATATCACCCTTACAGAGGTGAATGACAAAATCTTGATGTGCTTCCCTAGCTCTTGGGACTCAAGAACCTGGCCTATCAAAGAAGCCAGAAGCCTAAATGAGATATCAACAGAATCTCTGCTAGGCAAACTAAAATCTTATGAGCAGTTATTAAATCAAGAGAAGCAGCTGAACAAAAATCAACAACTCCAGTGAGAAAAGATCACAGTATAGCTTTCAAGGCATCAGAGCAAAGTGAGACCTCAACATCCAATGAAGAACTAATGAGCCTCTTTCCAAAAAGATTTTATAAGATGGCTAGAAAGAACTTCAGAAGAAAATCATCCAGACAGGATGATAAGCCCAAATATGATAAGACACCAACCAAGGAGGTTGTGTGCTTTGGATGTAGAAAGCATGGACATTACATCTCTGAATGTTCAGAAAGCCAGAAGAAGGAGAAAAGCAGAGAAAAAAGACTCCAGGAGAAAACACAACATCAGACCCTCCTCCAGCAAGTACAAAAAGAGAGAGACAAAGGCTTTGCTGCTGAAACATGGAGTGATACTGAAGAAGAATCATCCTCCTCCAGCCCAAGTGAAGAATAGGAAGAAGCAAGATCCAAGGAGGTTTGCCTTATGGTAATTGATGCCTCCAGGAGCAGTTTAGGATTAGAAGATGAATCTGAAGATGAAGCAGCCTCAGAGTTAGAGGAAGATCAGGTTCTTTCAAGTTTTGATTATAATTCTGATTCATTTAAAATTGAATTCAAGACTATGTGTTTATATTTAATTAGTTCAAAGAAAGAAATAAAAACTCTTAGAGAAAAACTAGGAAACCTTGAATCTGTTAACTCAAAAAATCTTAAACTAAAGGATCAACTAACTTTATCAAATGAGCAGATAATTAAATTAAAATCTGAATAATGTGAGGCTAAACAACTTGAGCAATCTCTCAATAGAAGTAGTCTCAAGCTGATGGACATAACAAGCACAGTAAATGCCAGATTAAATGGCAAGCTGGGCTTGGGTGCATCATCAGGTTTGCCCCCCATAATTAAGAAAAATATCCTTGCAACACCCATTAAATTTATTTCTGCTGAGCGAAAAGATAAGATATTAAACAAACCAATGTCTGAAAACAATTCAAAACTCATAGATAAGAGCAATAAAAATCAGAAAATAACTAATAAAAACATGGTTCAGCAGCATTCGTCGAACTTAGATCGACGAAATGTGGCCCGTTCGTCGAACCTAGATCGACGAACGTTGAACGCCAACTTCAGTAATAACAATTCATCTAACTATGATCGACGAACTTTGTATGGTTCGTCGAGCAGAGGTCGACGAACATGGGGCGCAAAAAATGACTATTGTCATTCTCTGAGCAGAGATCGACGATCTCAGCCCTATTCGTCGACCAAAACTTACAGAAACTCGTCGAATCCAGAAGGAACATACATAAATCATTTCTCTTACCGAAATTCTAAGCCATCTAATAAACCATTCACTCTAGTAGCTTGGGTTATTCCACCTAGGAGATATCACCCCTTAGGTTATAAATCTCAACCTACTTTGTCAGTTATATCCAGCTTTTCATTTCAACAAAATAAAGGACCCAAGGTAACCTGGGTCAAGAACAATTGATTTTTGTTTTTCATTACAGGTACAGGTGAAGAGTTGTCCAAGGGTGAGTCAAACCTGGTACTTGGACAGTGGTTACTCCAAGCATTTGACAGGAAGCAAGGACAATCTATCTAATTACAAGTCCAAGCTAGGACCAAAGGTGATATTTGGTGATTCAAATAGTGGGCAGTATGAAGGATATGGAGCAGTAAAGATTGGAACAGTTACTTTCAAGAGAGTAATATATGTAAGAGGACTCAAACATAACCTAATATCCATAAGCCAATTATGTGATGAAGGTTATCAGGTACACTTTAACTCTACCTCCTGTTCTATTATTAATAATGAAAACAAAACTGTTTTAATTGGAGCTAGACAAGGTAACATATATCTAGTAGATTTTATTTCTGCCAAAACAGATGTTTGTTTACTCAATATCACTAGTAACCAAAATGAGTTGTGACATAAAATATTAGGTCATGTAAACCTTAAAAATATAGCTAGGTTATCTAAAGATAACCTTGTTAGAGGCTTGCCTTTTCGTTCTTACAAGAAGGAAAACCTATGCAGGTTCTGTCAATTAGGCAAGCAAACTAAAACTAGTTTCAAATCTATTAATAAGAGTGATTCACCTAGGATTTTGTATTTGCTTCATGTGGACATATTTGGACCCATTGCAGTACAAATCCTAGGAGGGAAGTCTTACACTTTAGTAATTGTTGATGACTTCTCCAGATTCAGTTTGGTGGCCTTTCTGAGAACTAAGTCAGATACATTCAAGATTCTTACAAATTTTCTCAGGACCATACAAATTGAGTTCTCTACTCATGTTGCATTGATCAGAAGTGATCATGGCATAGAGTTTGAGTCTCTTCTTATGCATGAGTTCTGTGAGAAGGAAGGTATCAGGTAGTGCTTCTCAGCCCCTAGAACTCCCCAACAAAATGGGGTAGCTGAAAGGAAAAATAGGACACTCATTAAAGCTACAGGTACATTATTGGCAGATGCTTACATGCCTCTATCCTTTTGGGCAGAAGTTGTAAACACTGCTAACTATGTCCTGAATAGAAGCCTCATACATAAGCTGAAAAATAAGACCCCCTATTAATTGCTTAAACGAAAGAAACCTAAAATCACATATTTTAAAGTTTTTGGTTGTATATGTTATATTCACACAAACAACAAAAGATACATTAGAAAGTTTGAGGATAAGGGTGAAGAAGGAATTTTTCTAGGATACTCCCAAATAAGCAAGGCCTATAGGGTTTTTAATAAATCTTCTCTTAAAATTGAAGAGTCAGTCCATGTATCTTTTGATGAAGCTAACATGTCTTATAAGGAGAAAGAGATTTCTACCATAAGCTCTTTGCAGGTTCCGCTATTGTGTGAGTCTATAGATGGACTAAACCTTACCTAAGAGGTATCAACCCATCCTTCTCCACAGGTTGCTGAGGACAGTGAAGAAGAAAATCAAGTGGAAGTGGCTGAACTTCCCTCAACAGCTAATAACATTCCTCAAGAGGAATTAACTATAGAAGCTGTTGCTGAACAAACTCCACCCACTGATCTTGTCACACTTATAGATCACCCCAGATCTCAAGTGATTGGAGACATTTCAGCAGGTGTACAGACAAGGCATCAACTCAACCAAGACTTGATGCATGCATGTTTTCTCTCTCAGATTGAACCTCTCTCCATCCATGAAGCTGAGTAAGATCCCCACTGGATCATTGCAATGCAAGAGGACTGAATCAGTTTGAGAGATACAGAGTTTGGGATTTGGTTCCAAGACCTCATAACTATCCAGTTATTGGAACCAAATGGGTCTACAGAAATAATTTATATGCTCAAGGAAACATTGTGAGAAACAAGGCTAGGCTTGTTGCTCAGGGCTACAAGCAAGAGGAAGGAATTAACTATGACCAAACCTTTGCCCCTGTTGCAAGGTTAGAGGACATAAGAATATTCCTTGCCTATGCAGCTCACAGGGAATTCAAAGTTTTCCTAATGGATGTTAAAAGTGCATTTTTGAATGGTGTGCTTCAAGAAGAGGTTTATGTGGAACAACCTACAGGTTTTATCTCTCAAACTCAACCCTCTTTTGTGGTTAAATTGCATAAAGCTCTCTATGGTTTAAAGCAAGATCTAAGAGCTTGATATGAGACCTTAGCAAGCTTTCTTTTAGAGCATAAATTTACAAGAGGAACCATAGATAAAAATATTTTCACTAGACATCATAAGGACCAAATCTTGTTAGTGCAAATATATGTGGACGACATCATATTTGGGTCTACTGATCCCAAATTATGCAAGAGGTTTGCTGACCTCATGCATTCCAAATTTGAGATGAGTAGCATAGGTGAGCTTTCCTACTTCCTTGGTCTCCAAGTGAAGCAGCTCCCAGATGGTATCTTCCTCTCCCAAGCTAAGTATGCTAAAGAGCTTATTAAGAAGTTTGGGATGGGTGATGCTTCAGGAATGAAAACACCTATGGCTACTAATGTTGTTGTGGATTATGATGCAGCAGGGAAACCTGTAGATCGGAAGCTTTATAGGGGAATTGTTGGATCCCTATTATACCTAACAGCTAGCAGGCCTGATATCATGTTTGCCACATGCCTTTGTACTAGGTTTCAAGTGAACCCCAAAGAATCTCACCTTATTTTCTTAAAAAGAATTTTAGATATATAAAGAGTTGTCCAAATCTAGGACTCTGGTATCCTGTAGAGTCAAAGTTTGAGTTAACTGGATACTCAGATGCTGACTATGCTGGATGTAGAGTGGACAGGAAAAGTACCTCTGGAACTTGCTAGTTCCTGGGTATGAGACTTGTCTCTTGGTTTTGTAAAAAGCAAACATCTGTGTCTACATCAACTACAGAAGCAGAATATATGGCTGCTGGCAGCTCCTATTCACAAATGTTATGGATACAAAACCAACTCCTAGACTATGGTGTCAACTTAAATAATTCAACATTATTTTGTGATAACACTAGTGCTATTGCTATAGCACAGAATCTAGTTCACCATAGTACGACTAAACATATTCATAAAAGGCATCATTTCATTAGAGATAATGTAGACAAAAAGAAAATTAACCTAATCCATATTCTTACTGATTTACAGAGAGCAGACATTTTCATCAAACCCATGGATGAGAAACATCATCTGTTCTTTATAAATCAACTAGGAATGATCAATGGAGAAGAGTTAAATTAGTTTTTGTCTACATTCGACGAATTCTCCAGCGTTCGTCGAACGGAGTTCGACGAATTAGGGAAAGTTTGAGAGATGCTCGTCGAATGACGATTAGCGAATTCTCTGTGAGGAAATAATTTTCGTCGACCTGAGATCGACGAACTTTGCTTAAGAAGATATTTCATCGAACGGAGTTCGACGAACTGTTTTCGTTTCTTTTGGATGAGATCGACGAATTATTTATCTATAATTTATTTCGTCGACCTCAATTCGGAGAACTGTTTTCATTTTCGTGGAACGGAGTTTGTCGATTCATATTCAGGAAAACCCTATATCTAGGTTTTCTTCGACCTCCGTCCCGCGCTTTCAGTTCCTGTTGCACTTGATCGTTGTTTGTTTCTCTTACAGGTCATCAATGGCGATTCCAGCGATCACCCTTGATGCAATGAAATTCGATACAGGCTTTGATATGTACTTTGATTCATTTCAGCATTCTGATCCTATATTTCTTTACATTCTGGAACTTCTAGAAGAGCTGGGTCTTAAGGATTTTATGACCAGGAGAATCAAATTGCATACAACAGAGATTAAATAATGGGTATATACTTCTTCTGCTTCTGAGGACAACACCTTGACAGGGAATATCGGGGGTAATGGTGTTTCTTTATCCCCCGCCGTTATTTCTGAAATTTTTGAGTTGGTCAATGGAGAAGAAGATTTGGATATAGATTCTGATGAGTATAGTTCGATGCTGAATCTGATGGGGTATACTGGGAGTAACCCTAACAAGTTGTTAAAGAAACAGCTTTCTGTCGCCTGCCAGTTCTTGGCGGATGTTTTTGTAAAGGTGTTGATGGGCAAGCACACCGCGCACGATTACATAACAAGATACCAATTCCTTGTCATGTGCGCGGTGGTCAACAAGAGACACGTTGATTGGGGCAAGATCTTCTTTGATTTGATAAAGAAGAAAAACAGTAAGAAAGAGGTATGCTTTGGAAGAATCCTGGGGATTTTCCTTCAAGCAAAAGCTGGTGAATTCATGGTCTCCCCGACCATATTCATCAATGCCATCAAGCGCCTCACATGCGCTTTGTTTGGCAGATGGGAGAGGACGATCTCTAAGCCATCCAAGGCTTCTTCCTCTTCCATCCCAGCTTCTGAGAGCACAAGGGTCGTGCGGGCCACTCCCCACCCTGCAGAAGAGGTAATACCATCTCCACAACCTCTTCCAGCAACCCATCTTCCATCTTCAACCAGTCTTTCAATTTCTCCAACTTCCCCCACTCATGTTTCTCCATCAACTCCTACATCCCATGCTATGTCTCCTCCGGCATCACCTCCTCCACCTCATATGTGTAACATTCCACATTTTGCTACACCATCCCCATCTCCACCTCCACTAGACATCACCATGACAAATGCCATTCCACCTGTATTTCCTCCATCTGTTCCCCTCACTTTATCTACTTCTCTACCATCACCAACTACTTCTCCATCTTTGGACCCCCCCCTTTGAATCTACCATCATAACCCTGCTCACTCCCCTCCTCAAATCCCTAATCACAGAGGCCATTACACCTCTTGTAAATTCTATAAATTCTTTATCTGCCCAAGTATCTCTTCTTTCTGCTGCCCCTTCTTCATTCAGGGGCCTGGCTGTAGGTTCTCCTGAAACTAGGCAGGGGGAGATGCTTTGTGATGAAGCAGCAGCAGATATAGCAGCAGTTTCAGATGCAGCAGCAGTTCCTCCTATAGCAGTTTCAGATGCAGATGCAGAAGTATCAATTTTGACAAAATTTGATTCAGATTTGATTGACTTGATTCATTTCATGGATACTGACATTGAATTAGATGAGTCAGTTCAAGAGCAGATAAAAACTGTTGGTGATTTCCATTTGAATCCCACAGTTGATTTGGTTGTTTTGTTGAGACATTTTGATACAATTTATGTACAGTTCCCTTCTACTAAGCCATCCTTGGCTATCATTCCTGTCACCTCTCCAATAAGTCCTACAGTTGCTAAGCAACTTAGTGACAGTTTTGTTGTTCCAGAGCAAGCCATCTCTTCCCCCCCAGAAGAGATTTCTTCCCGTATTTTTGTTATGGATGATTCCTTAATTGCTGATCTGGATGAATTGATCTTAGCTGATATTGAAGAAGAAAATAAGGCAGCAGCTAAAAGCTCTGTCCTAATTACCTCTGATTCTTGTATAGTTTCTTCTTCCCCTCCTGCTGAAACTTCAGTTTGTGAAACTTCTGTTCCTGCTACAGAAAAGTCTGTCACTTGTGATAAAGCCATGAAAGCATTGGATTCTTTATATGATAACCCTCAGGGTTCTGGCAGTGAAGATGATGAAGATGATGAAGAAGATGATTCAGATGAAGAAGTTGCCAAGAAGAAGAAGCAAATGTTGTCAAAGAAAAGGAATGCTCCTCCTCCTGCTGCTCCTAAGCCCAATCCAATAGCTGACACTCCCTACTACATCTTGCATAATGTTACTCCTTATAAAGGAATGCATGCTTGGATGTGGCGGTCAAAGAATCAGCAAAAGGAGAGGAAAAGGAGTAGGAAATATTCTCCACCACCAGTTCAGAGATACAGGAGAGATCCTCCTCCTCCTCCTCCTCCATCTGCTGGTACTTCCAGTTCCTCAATTTCAAAGCCTGCTCCTGTACAAACCTACCAAAGGCATCAGAGCAAGTCTTCAGGAGGATAGCAGCAGAAGCAACAATCTTCAGGCAGACAACAACTTCAACAACAATAACCTCAACAGCAACAACAAAATGTATATGTAAAACAGAAGACAAACAGTCCTGAAAAACCATATTTACGTCTTGTACCTGTTGAGGATCCTGAAACAAGTAACATTGCTTGAATGGCCAGATTCCAGGAATTGATTGGCCTCTCATTGATTAATAAAGCAAAAGCTGAAGGAAATGACATTTTAGGATACTCAACTATGTAAAAATATAGAAAAGAAGAACTTAAAAGGTTTGACAAAGCAAACAAACTTTTCAATGTTGATGAATATATGAAGCTCCATCTAGAGGCTGTTATTCTCAGAGCCTCTTCTCAGAATATGCTTGGTATAGCTGATATGATAATGACTGTAGCTCAGGAAGCTAATCCAAACAGAGAGATCAAATTCTCAAAGCCTGGAGCTAGCAGCAGCAGTAAAGATAAAGACAAAGACCAATCCAAGAAGAGCAAGATATGATCTAAGTTCATTTTCTTTCTTTTCCTGTTTTTGCTTTCATAACTCTCTGGTTATGTTTCTGAACAAAGCTTTTATATATCTGCTACATGTGTTATAAATTCTCTGTCAGACATATGCTTTTACTGTTTTGTTTCAGTCTGTGTCTTCGCTTAGTGACCTCACCCAAATAGGGGTAGATTGTTGGATCCCTAGTTTGGATTTGGGCTAGGTTCACTGAGTTAGGATGTCTTTGACCCACCTTGTCTAGGGTTTGTCCTTATAACATCATCCTGTGGACCATCCATCCTCCAGACTGCCAGAGAAACTCAAGAATTAGAGAAATCTTCAGTTCAAGGAAATATGCTCGATGTTCGTCGATCTCAGCTCAGCGAACCATATTCTTTGGTCGACGAATTCTGGTCGACTATTTCAATCCTTCTCAGCTAGAGACTTCTCAGATTCTAAGTCCACAATCATTCTTTGGTCGATGAATTTGGATCTCTGTTCGATGAATGATGATTGTCAGCTCGACGAATGATGATTGTCAGCTCGACGAATGATGATTGTCAGCTCGACGAATGATGATTGTCAGCTCGACGAATGATAATTGTCAGTTCGACAAAGAAAGTAGCAGAATTGACAAGTTTCCGTTGAAGACTAATTGCTATTGTCTGGTCGATGAACTCATCAGCTCAGCTCAACGAACAGTGAACTCAGCTCGACGATTTTTGTTCTTCGTTCAACAATTCCAGACTTGGTCTTCTCCAGTTTTCTGTCCCTTTTCTTGGCGATTATTCCTGAGTAATTAATGCTCAATCTTCTCGGAATGTTACCGTTAGAACGAGCATTGACCATGGATTATTATATGCCGTTTTTCTACGGGACAGTTTGGGAATTCATTCATTATCGCCTCCTTTCCAGGCTGACTACATTTACTGCTCAAGGATTCAAATTTTGAGGGTTTTTAGTCAGTTTCAAGAAAAGAAATGATTAAGCAGTCCTGCTGACATACATGACATTCATAGAAGCTTACGATATACAAAAAGGAAGATTGCAGGATGACAAAAATACAGTCTTACAGAAATCAAAAGTTTCACACACTACAATCAGCCTAGGCCAGAGAACATCATCATAAAGAAGGAGAAGAACATTCAATCTCCATCAAGAGTCTTCTTCTTTCAACTCTACAGAACAACTTCAGGAGGACAACAATAACTCTATATGTCGAATAAGTTCCTGAAGCAATCTCTGGTCAAGGCAATCAAGTTTTTGAAGACCTGTCACCCTGAAGCAGAGCTCCAGATTAACTGATCCATTCAAGATCTCAGGGGGAGCAATCTGCTGAAATCAATCCACTAGTCTTCTCAGTTGTTATTGAGAAAGAGAAGACACCATCACCTTTTTCATCATCTATACATGGTTTTAAGTCCCTTCAAAATTATTCCTGGTTGCAAGTCTCCTACCAAAAGACTTGAGGTTTTGGTTTTTGAGCACCTGAACAAAAGCTAATTGGTGTCAGGCACCTGATCAAAAATATGAGTGGATTCCTACCAGGTGGTAGAAGAGTGGATGTACCTAGGTTGGGGAACCACAATAAATTTCTTGTGTCGTCTGGTTGCCCTTTTTCTTTTGTTTTTGGATGTGTTCTGTGATTTGTTAGGTTGCTGTGCTTATTACTTTGTTTGCTAACCTGTTCACCTAGGATTGCAGCAAAAGTTGTAAAGATTTTGTAAGAGAGCACAATACTCTATTCACCCCCCCCCTCTAGAGTATTTCAGATCTATCCTTCACTTTCATATTCTATCATTGTCAGTAAGCAGCTCATTTTTCAGAAGTATTACCTGCTCCATAGAGTGGAGAACAACATTGGTGACATGTTGATTTACATGATCTTCTGCACCCCTAATCACCTCATCAGTTGCACTCACAAAATTCTTGACATATACTATGTCAGCTGCAGAGAATTATTGGCTTGTTTCCATGGATTTCATGAGGGTTGTCAGCATTTTGCCAGCATTTCCAGCCATATCAAACCAGGTGGTGACCTATTTGTTTAAGTGAGAGGTTTCTTCTTTACATTCCTTGACTTCAGTTAATAATTCATCCCTTAGCTTGTCAACTGATTGGTCAACGTACTCCTTAAGGGTTGTGGTATAAGCATCCAAGATTGCTTTGATATAGTTTAGCGGTAACTCATTAGAGATTTGGTTAGTGGGTGGTTGGCTTATTGGAGGAGGGACTTCTATCAGAGCAGGGACCTGTGAAGACTCCCCCTCAACTACAGCTCCTGTAGAAGGAGCAATTTCCTTAGCTAAAGATGTTTTAGCACTCCTAATTAATAAGGTATTAATAATACCTATAGTGGGTGCAGACTCAAGCAATTTGTTAACAACTTTGTCTAAGGTTGCCAAATCCATCTGATTGTGCTCCCCCTCAGACTAAGCATCCTTCTATGGGCTTGACCTATCAAGATAAGTATCTAATGCCTCAAGTGGCTCACGGTTATCTTCTACAGTAGGGATAACTTCAACTGTTACTACATCATCAGTATCAGCCATGTCTGCCTCATCTTCTGCAGCAACCTCTTCTTCAGTAGCATTTTTTGAAACTTATCCTTATCTAGGGATTGTATGAATTTTATCAACATGCACAACCGTATCCTGGATTTGAATGTTTGTTAAGGAGAGACTCTGGGTTATGTCTGTCTGCATACCAACATCAGCTGGGGTTATTCCTAGCTTAAGTTCAGAGCAGGAGGAACTGGATACTTCAGCAACTTACTGTCTCTTAACCCTTGAGGAGTCCTTTATTGTTGAAGGATGGCTCTTGGGTAAGATTTAAGTGAATCTATCCATTGTCTTTATATCCATTCTTTTCAGGTAGTGAATCTTCACTCGATGTTCCTGCTTGAATGTATCAGGGTAGGTGTTTACTAGGTATAAGGAAAGAATTCTGCCCATGTTTGGAGTAGGTAGACAGTCAACTATTCTCTGGTAGATGAGAGAAGACCAAGAGGTCTTTCTATTGAAGATTATCCTAGTCATAACATCAAACATTGACTGGAGAATGTGTCATGTGATCCAGGTTTGTAGATGAGGGCTTTCCCTACTATATCTGTTAGCAATTTAGCTCTCTGATTGAAGAATTTCCTCTTAAGAGACCCAGGTTTGGCATCACTGTATCTACACCACCTAAGAGCACTGTCTCTGTCCGTGATGGTGGGTTCTTCTTCCTCACTAGGGATGGCGGAGGGTATATAAAGGGCTTTTCCTAGTCTCTTAGGGTATACCTTTGACTTGATATCCTCAATCTTCGACTTAAAAGAGTTTTGAGAGGAAGACACTTTAATGTGGGAGAAGAATTCTACTATCTCTTTTCTAAGAATGGTGGAGGGTTTGGAAAGGGTGTATTCCAAGCCTGTGGTCTCAATCATCCTTAACGTTGCTTTAATCTATGGCGATGTGTGACTGAATAAATCTCTCACAATTCCATATCACTCCTGGAGCTCCTTGATGACATTTGACGCCATTGAAAAAGTGCGGCACGACGCTGAGAGGGTTTCGGTATCGGCGACTAGGGTTAAGAATTTTAAGAGTGGTATGGCTTTTTGTTTCTTGTTTCCTTTATATTTATATTGAAAAAATTTAATTACTTTATCATTAGAATAACCAAATAAACATTTTAGCTTAAATTAGTACTTTTCGGTCTTACGGGTTACGTTACGCATCCTGTTATTAAACATGGCATTTAGCGCTTCTATTATACCTCTTAGCTTTTCTTTTATTTACTCAATGCTTGATTAATTTGTAGCTTCCCTCACTGTCTGGATGTACATTCTATTTGACACACAATTATTCGAAATATTTTATAAATTTTAAATATAATGGGGACCTAACATACTAATAAGCCAATTCTATTAGCAACTTAATTATGCACTGATTTACAAGCTATCTGAACTTGAGAGTAATGGCTGCATAAGTTAATAGTGTAGATAATAATGAAGAATAATTGAATCACTATTTTTTATCAGGTGTGCTTTATTAGGTTCATCATAAGCACATCTAATTTAATTCATCAATTTGCATACTTAGTCTCTTTATGAGAGAGAGAGAGACTTACCTTGAGGCTTGCTGCCTATAGTTTTTGAGGATTACATACTTGACAGCCTCATCCTTAGTTTATTGCTTTATATGGGGCATATTCCTTGAGCAATCATCATGTCTCAGACATTTGCCTGGAACAACCATTGTCCAAATGCCAAGTCTTATCTTAGACAGGTATTTGGACTATCCTGCAAAGAAATATTATTTAGCCTTAGGCACCCAATGATAATTGGGTACTAGGTTCTTGTTAGTATTCTAAAACTTTTGCCCAACTCTCTGCCTGGGCTGAGCACCTTTCTGTCCACTAACCACATTCAGGTTGCGCCAATAATCAATGATAAAGTGGCCTACCTTCCCACAACACCAACATTTATGAATGTTATACCTTCTCTTTAGGACAACAGAGAATTGCTGTCCATGAGAGATATGAGCATCACCATACTTTGTTGGATGAGCATTACATGATGATGCATCCTTCTTCCTGAGTGAAGGTGCTGAAGAACTAAATACAGCTGGTCCAGGATGGGCTAATTGTATTTTTGGAGCTGACCATCTAGTGGTCTCTCACATCTTTTTAGATAAAGGATATTTATATCCAAATTTAAAGAACTTATCCTGAACATTATGTCTAGAGTGGACAGTATCACTCTTTCTGAGATCATGTGTCTTCACCCCACTAGTAGAGCACACATTAGATTGATCCTTCTGGAGTAGTGCAAACTTGATATTTTTAGAAGCTAAATTCACCTTTTGAAATACTGTCAACTTATCAGGGATATTTGATTTGACTTGATAATTTGTGTGATTATTACTCAGCTTCTCAGAGGATTGATAAGTTGCAGCTTTTGGCAACCTACCAATATATTGAGAATGGTTAATCACAATCCGTAATCTCTCAGCAAATTTCTGTTCTAGATATCTAATATGTTTATATTTTTCTTCTAAAACCTTGGTCTGACACTCAAGGCTTTTCTTGAGTTAAGACACCTCATTACATTTCTTATAAAACTCAATATATTTATTGTTATAAAGAGTTTGATAAGGATTGAGGACTTCAATCTCCATTGCTTGCCTTTTGGCAAGAATTCTACTCTACTTTAGAGCATCTAGGAGCAGTGCATACTTATAAATCAATTGATTGACAACAATCTCAGATTTTGAGCAATCTTTATCACAGGATGAAGATGTACTAGTATCTAGACTGGTTTCATAGTTAGAGGAAGATGAAGAATTGGAGAGAGGATGTACCTTGAATGATTCTATATGTACCTCACTTCTTTCTTCTTCAGTTGTTGCCATCAGCCCTTGGCATCTACAGTCTTCTTAATCCTCCTCATTGTCAATGTCAGAGTGTGACAGTGGGGCCCTTATTCCTATCCTAGCAACAGGATATTCCTCTTCTTCTTCTAGATCAACACTAACAGTGATCAACCCAATATAGGCTTCTTCTTCATCATCTTCTGATTCTGAGGAGGAAGAATCTATCCAGCTTTTCTCCTTCTTAGCCACAATGGACTTCTCCTTCATCATGTCCTTGTGGTGATGGCGATGCTTCTTTTTCGTCTAATCCTCTTCCTTGTTCCTGACTGGGCAGTCAGCATTGACATGTCCAGCCTTACTGCAAAAATAATAGATAACATTAGATGAAATCTATTTACTAGATTTAGGGCCATACCTATCCTTCTTGGAGGACCTCCTGTGATGAGATGATGATGAGGGTCTGTTCTCCCAGTGCTTCTTCTTCATGAACTTTTGTAGTTTCCTGGAGAAGGCTGCAAACTCTTCATCAGACATGTGGTTGTCTGAGGAACTAGTCCCGGACTATTCTGAGCTGGACTCAGTTTCTCTCCTTGGTGGAGGAGTCTCTCTTCTGCTTCTTCTTGGGGCTTCTGCCTTGAGGGCCACTGTCTTATCCTTGGTCTTGGATTTACTTCCCTTCTCCTCCTCTTGTCTAGCAGCCAGCTGCATTTCATAGGACAATAACTTTCCAAAGAGAGTTGGTGGAGGAGTGTCTGCCAGCTTAGCCATTTTCCTAATGACACAAATCTTGGTGTCCCAATCTCTAGTTAAAGATCTAAGTAACTTGTCATTCAGCTCATAGTTGCTGAAGACCCTACCAAGGTTCTTAGTTCATTAACTGTACTAAAGAACCTCTCAAAGCTGTCAACTACTTTTTCAGATTTGCTTTGTCTGAAAGCCTCACACTCTTGGTTGAGCATGGACTCCCTATTGTCTTTAAATTTATCAGAGCCTTCCATGTAGACCACAAGAGTGTCCCACATTCCCTTGGAGTTCTTGCATTGTACAAGATTTTAGAAGGTTGAGTTATCAATGACACTAGCTATAATATTTTGTGCCCTTTTGTCCATGGTGGACAGAATTACTTCATCTCTGTCCATCTTTGTATTTACCTTGGGCACTCTCAGAGTTGATCTGTGGTGGAGGCCTTTGTCGGGATAAAAGGACCTTCCACTACTATTACATAGATCCTACGGTCAGATGCTTCAATGAATAGTCTGACCCATTGCTTCTAGAGTCCAAATCCTTCCTTCCTACAGATTGGTAGTTTCATGGCCCCTAGTTCCTTATAGTTCATTCCTGACCCCATAATTATATTTTATAGCTAACCTTGGAGGTATATTCAGATTGTTAGATTCTTTTTGAGTAACCTCCCTCTAATACCACTTGGAAGTTATTTAACTTAATGTTAGCTAACCACCTAGAGGGGGGCGAGGGTGAATAGGTCTTTGAAAATTTCTTAGTCTTTATGCTATTTTATTTTTAAGTGATCTAGAGCTTGTCCTTAGAACCTGCAATATAAAAGAAAAGCAAGCAACACAGCCAAGCACAAGGTTGTTTATAGTGGTTCACCAATTGGGTACATCCACTTTCCCTCCCACCTATCCAACTATCTTGTTGGACTAGGCACAAACGCCACCAAAATGCTCCTTAGAGCTTACACCTCAGGCCCTCAGCCTTACATTCAAGTTCTCTTCAAAACCCTAGCTCAGAACCACAAAGGTTCCTAACTCAGAGCCCTGAGTGCTCCTACAGCTAAGTGGTCAATAGACCACCTACCTCAGCCTTATCTCTAAGGCCTATAGCTCCGACTTTTCAGCCCTACAACTTTAGGAACAAGGCCCTACTCTCAAAGTGCTGCAACACTCCTATAACTAAGTAACCTTCCAGGTTCCTACCTCAGTGCCCTTTCAGACACATACAGCTCAGCCTCCTCCAAGGACTACAACTTAGTTACACACATGTCACCTACAACTCAGTGACTCAACAGTCACCTACCTCAGCCTTATCTCTAAGGCCTACTACTCAGGCTGGGAAGACAACCCTACATTCAGATCCACACTTGGATCCTACCTCAGTACCCCAGCAGGGCACCTACCTTAATGAATAATTAGTCACCTACAACTCAGGCCAAATGGCCCTACAGATTAGATTCAGACAAACTAAATCCTACAGGAATTTATACAAGAAGTTAAGTAAATTTGAAACAACTGACTCAGAGATAAATCTCTAAGTCTACCTTTCTGGATTGAGCAGATATCACTCCAGCCCTCTTGTTGTAGAAGGAATGAGTCTTCTTCTATATCTAACTACTTCGTTGCTGCACTAGTGAACAACTATCTTTTGTTGAAGGCTGATGGCCCTTCACACTGCAATCTCCTTACTAATTAGAGGAATCAGCTTCCTTGTTTTGCAAAGAACAACCATACTGAACTTGAAAAAGCTTTAGCTATCTTTCTTTTCCTTTTGCTTGCACTACTGGACTTGGCTTTCAAGCTTGTTAGAGAAGATGAAGTCTAGCCGCCACTATTTTCCGTATAATTTTCATGTGTTATGCGTAACCCTAATCCCCTTTTCTTTTTTCTTTTTATATCTGTTAATTTGAATCAATGACACAATTTGAGTATCGGCCCACCCAAGAATGGTGAGCGCCACCTCCCTCAGAAAAGGATGAATAATAGATTTCGACGCTACTGCAGCCTTCCCGCAATGACATGAACTATTTTGACTTTGTTGACTTCTGGCGATGTCAGTAGTGGTCATCCTGTGCTGCTGTAGCTTCCCTACAATGACATGAAATACTTTGACTTGTTGACTTTTGGCGACGTCAGTAGTGGTCATCACCTTCTAGACTTAGAAAAAAATCCAGAACTTCATTAAGCGTTGAGTGATGTTAAGTCACTTAACGCTATCTGACTTGGCTCTTCATTAGAAGCGTTGAGTGAACATGCCTCACTCAACGCTTCTGGACTTTGAGAATTTTCACTGGCTTTGTCTCAACGGTTACTTATCAACTATCTTGGCGGTTTCTTCTTAACAGCTGTGACTATCTCCTATCTCAGCAGTTTCTTCTCAATTGTCTCAGCAGTTTCTTCTTCACAGCTGAGACTATCCGCTGTCAGTGGTTTTCTTCTCAACTGTCTCAGTGCTTACTTTTTTCATTAGAAGCATTGAGTGAACCTGCTTCACTCAACACTTCTGGTCTTAGAGAATTCCAGCTTGCTTTGTCTCAATTGTTATGCTGAGACATACTTCTCAGCTGTCTCAGCGGTCTCAACGATTATGCCAAGACATTCTTCTCAGCTGTCTCAGCGCTTTTGCCTTAGTCAAATTGTTTGACTTTAGTTCGACGAATGCTGAATTGAGTTCGATGATTGGTGAGATCAGCTCGACGAACTCAGAATCCAAACCTCTGAATTTAGCTCGACGAATGGTGAGCTCAGATCGACGAATGGTGAGTTGAGCTCAATGAACTTTGAGTCCCAAATTCTGAATTTAGCTCGATAAATGGCGAGCTCAGCTCGACGAATGGTGAGCTGAGCTCGGCGAACTCTAAATCCAGCTTACTCTTTTTGTTCACCTGTCCAATCAAGGACAACCTGCATTCATGAACTTATGCATACACCAAATACATTATGCCCCTTAGCATGATTGGTGATGCCTCTTCAAATCCGGAGGAACATTGTAAGGCATAATTACCAACATATAGATCTACAATAAAAAGTAACTCAACTTATATGAATGCCCATACAGACATATAAGTTGAGGATCGGGTCAATAGTAAAGTTACTCATCGTATAAGAGTTCCCATACAAACTTATACGATAAGGATCTTGTGTATGATATATAATGAAATGAATGAATGCTATGCAATAACTCACCCATGATCACGCACATACAATTGATATGTCGACACAGACTTGTAGTTCCCACTTTTCGAGCAGTTAGCTAACCTCTCAGGCGTCAACTACCGTGGCCAGGCGGTGACAGTGGAGTGGACTTCTCCACTACTAGGCGGTCATACACACTACCAAGACTAGGCCTTCGTATGCCTCAATGCTAAGAACACAACAGTGGAGCTCACATGCGTACTACAACTCAGAGGGGTCTCGGGTATATGGGCACCAAGAACATAGCTCAAACTTTCTTATCATCATGGAATAGAAGGTGCCTCAGTGAACATATAACAAGAGGACCAAGGCCAACCATCCACTAGCAGGAGCGTGCCTCGGGAAGTAAGCACCGAGGAACAAGGCCCAACCGTGCAAGTCTATCTGTCGACTCCTGTTGGTGTGATGACTGACGAGCCCATAGACCAGCCACATTATCCTTAACCCAGGATTACGACACCGCGTGTTGACTCAAATCGCATGCAATTTCACATCAACATGGCACAATGGCAGCCTAAGGGAGCGCATCACCAAAGGACCAAGCCCCACCGTCCAAAGTCTCTTTTCATCGTTACCAAACCAGTGCGGTCAATCACCTGCACTTACACCCTTTGATATTCTCGAGCCCCAAGGCACTTAAGAGTTCATCATCAATGCAGGTGGAACACCACCTCAAACAACATACAATCCACAATGCTACCCGTAGGGAGACACGACTCTAAGCAGTCAACTACTTTACAGTTTTCTTATTTGACAAGCCTCATGACCACGCATCAATCTCTTCCGATTTTTTTCAGGGATCAAGCATCCACCAACTATTATGCTTCCATCTCGGTAATCACACCAATACAAAGATAGTTCATTTACAGAGCATCACATTTTCTTCCAAACCTGTTCCTTTCCCCCAAACTATAATCATGCCTAGTTGTGTTCCCAAACCATTTGTTTAATACATTCTCATAGCGTCAAATTCACTCGAAAACCCCAACAATTATTCTTACAGTTTCCTTACTCAACCAAGCCCAATTATATACTAACTCGAGAGTTTTAAACACGAGGACCCGGCTGTGCAGCCACATCGATCAACCATTCTTGAGTCTACGGGACTTGTATGAAGACGTATAACATCCATTAGAAAGGTATTTCCGAGGACTACAACTTTTGTATTCGGTCCATCGCCCAGATCAGACCGCATCCAACTTGCAATCGGCCTCGAAGCCTGATGCGCTCAGAAAGTAGATTTCTGCACGTTTGCAGACAACAAGTTCGATCAGACCTTTTTGTGGCTACATACCTTGCATGAAGACGTGTAACTACTCGTTGGAAAGGTATTTACAAGGGCTACGACTTTTATGTTGAGCCATAAACCCAGATCCGGTCGCATCATGTCCGAAAATGGCCTTGAAGATTGATGCGCGTAGAAAATAGATTTCTACGTACATCTCAAGCAAAACGAACGTCATCGGTTCATCTTCCTCCTCCAACAGAAATTCCCAAATCACAGCCAGAATTCCTCCTCCCTTATTCACCCTCAAAAGCCATCTTTCTTCACGAAACCAAGTCCTCATCTTCACATAGAAGGAAGGAGTGGTCGGAGACATCTTATCTCTAGGACACAAGTCCTAGCATGACCTTCTCCTAGGAAACTTCTTCTCGCGAATCAAGACTACTTTGAGTCGATATCTCTCCTAGGAATAACTAGAGATATAGCACCAAGGGAGATGGTAAGAATCTCACATCATTTTTGATGGTTTCGAGATTTTCGGCCATGCATCTAGTCATCTCCTTGGCGGCATGGCTTTCTCTCCATTGGTGGCGTTTTCCATGGGAACGGACGACTCCGACAATTTCTTCCTCTTTGATGGTTTTGTACATCGATGTCACAGCAAGAACGATAAGAGACCTTTAGGGTTCAACTTTCATTCATTTTTATATCGCGTATTAGGTTTAAATTACTTGCCGCGTGTCACCGTGTCATTGGACCACCCTTTTTATAGCTTTAAATATGCCATAATGAAAAGACCCATCCAATATAACCGTTTGGCGCAATTCCCAAAAATCCGGTTGAGACCATGTACAGGAATTAGGAAACAGAGGCCGAAAATCTGCTAAGTATAAATTCATCGTGTAAGTAGCTCTTTCTCGAAGAATCGTCGAGTATTATATCCTTACTTGATGAATTGTCGTGATTCGTCGAGTCCACTCAAAGCCATACATAGTCCAACACTTCCCAAGTTCAAATCGTCGAGTATAATATTCTTACTCGACGAATCATCGAGATTCGTCGTCACAGCTCAACGTCGTTTGCAAGCACACCACTTAAGTTAAAATCGTCGGGTGTACTTCTTTACTCGACGAATTGTCTAGTGGCGTCGAGTGCACTCAACGCACTCGACGCCACCGTTCTCAGAATAATCCCAAGTAGAAGCGTTGAGTGGCGTCGAGTGCACTCAATGCACTCGACACTTTTTGTCTAATGGCGTCGAGTGCACTTAATGCACTTTATGGCTATCCTCCCAGAAATATTTCTAAGTCAAATGACGTTGAGTGGTGTTGAGTCCACCCAATGCCACTGATTAAATCGTCGAATGGCGTCAAATGCACTCGACACCAGATGTTTCTAGAAATCTTCTATACAGTGGCGTTGAGTGGTGTCGAGTCCACTCAATGCCACAACCTTTCATTGAATAGCGTTGAGTTCACTCAACGCACTCAACGCTACGTTGAGTGGCATTGAGTCCACTCAACGCCAACTTTCCAGAATAATTTCAAAGTCCTTATATTCGATGAATTCATCGGATATCCACGATGATATCCAACGAATTTTATTTGTCTAGTATGACGCACCCCGAGCCCGAATCAACTCCCTTGACTCAAAATCACGTGTGAGCGGTCTAGCGCGAAATGGGATGTTACATCCCAACCCCGGGACAATTTCTCACAAAATCCTTCCCGGATACCGACGAACTTCACCGGTCGATTTTTATCATCATAATAATGGACATAAAAAGAAGATTAAAAAAAGACAAGGTTTAAGGAAGTTAAGATTAAAGTCTACCTTGGATGATTTCTCCGTATCGCGATCCACGACCAGTGCTTGAGATCCCCATTTTCTTGCAACCGGTCATCTCTTCGAAATCGATGTAGTCCTTGGATCGCCGAAGATCTTCATTCATGAACAGGAGGGAGGCAGAGTTCTTTTCCTTTGACGAAGACAATTGGAACGGAATGCAAAGAGGCGGCCAAACCCTAGAATGCACGAACTTGATCTCTTTTCATCTTCAGGTCAACAGCACAGAAACCGAGGCGACCTTATGTACGTCTTCGTGAAAATACGCTACTGCCAGCAATAAGACTAGCTCTCGACATTAGTTTTGCGCGCTTGATGTGCCAGTTGTACTCAAAATTAGGAAAAATATTCAAAATGAATATTTTACTTTTTCTAATGCTACCGCAATACGTTAGGTAGATAGCGCCCAATGGTAGGCATGTCGCGACGAACTCAACACCTTGGAAGGTTGAGTGGGTTACCACGACGCTGTACCAAGCTTGCGCCGTGCGGTAGTGCTGTCTCAATGCTCTCAACACCTTGGGGCATTGAGTGGGTTACCGCGACACGGTACCAAGCTAGCGCCTGACGTTAGTGTTGTCTCAACGCTCTCAATACCTTGGGTCATTGAGTTAGTTACCATTATACGGTACCAAGCTAGCGCCCGACTTTAGTGTTTTATCAACTCTCTCAATGCCTTGGGCGTTTAGTGGGTTACCGCTGTGCGTTACCAAGATAATGCCCGATGGTAATTCTGTCTCAACGCACTCAACGCCTTGGAGTGTTAAGTGGGTTATCGTGGTGCGGTACCATACTAGCGCCCGCGCGGTAGGTTAACGAGAGATTTGTCAAATTAATTCATCGATCTAGCAAGGGCGATAGGACTAGCGCAGAGCAGTAGGTTCACAAGAGCTCTATCCAATAATTCAATCTACCACACAGCAGTAACTCTTATCGCCCAGCGGTACGATCCCGAGGAGACTCCCATTGCTTTGATTTAACCTAGAAACCTGCACACACTATCAAAACACAAACGTGATCAAATAAACGGTCGATTGAATATTACCAAACACCGGGAATGCGAAACATCAGTTCCAACATTGCCAACCTCTCCCTATAGGATCTTAACAGATCATCTCCACCTCCACCTTTAGGGTTTAAGGTATTGCCTACCTCTCTCCCTTTCTGGCTTCTTCAAAAAAAAATTCCAAATGAGTGAGGTGATAGCATCGAGGGAGAGATTAACTCTTGATGTTATATAACTTGATAAAATCCAGTGATGATACCACTTGAGAAATTATCCTAGCGAACAAACTATTTGACTAGAAGTCATACCTTTTGTGTTGATACATTGATACAACACATCATTGCAACCACTTAAGCTAGCTGCAACCATTGTTCTACTTGAGCCAATGTCACGCTTATACCACTTAAAGCTTCTACAGAATGGAGTTATAGTAATGGAGGTGTTGGCTTTTCCTGTTGTCCTGCAACAACATGTCTTTATAGCAGTAGCAGTGACTGCACAGCAGCAACCATCTACTAGGGTTGATATCCCCCTCATACTATCCATAGTACTGAGGACCTACTTATCAACTATGATGATCCTTGATCCACTAAAGCTGTTGGCTGCCTCTTAACAGGAAGCAGAACATGTTCCTGCAACTTCTGGATTTTCTCCCTCTTAATAGGAGCATCTTTACTTGCTCCCCCTCAACTGGAGCATCTGCTATCTTCTCTCTACTGGACACTTGAGTCCATCTTACTCTTGATACCATTTGATATCACTTGAGAGACTTGATATCAAGAGGAAGACTTATCTACCTATAAGAGAGGTGAGTTTTGCAATAGAAATATAACATGGAGCACCTGAAGCTATACCAAGTTCAACATACCCAACTTGAATGTGTTGAACTTGACATCATCTAGTGGCTTAGTAAAGATATCAGCCATTAGCATGTCTGTGGGGACACTCAAGAATGAGTTTTTCCTTTTCCACATCCTCCCTAACCAACTGATACTTTATCTTAATATGCATAGTCCTGCTATGAAAGACATGATTCCTAGCAATTTTGATTACACTAGTAGAATCTTAATATAAAGGAGTTCTACTTATCTGGAGATTATGGTCCTGATACCATGGAGCTGATGCTGGATCCATAACAGATGAGCATAACAGCTCCCAACAATATTTGATCTAATTCTTGAGTTGATATTGCAGGACTGGATTGTTTCTTGCTGCTCCAATGACATCAACCTTCTCTCCTGAAATAAACAAGTTCCATCCTTTCTTTTCCTATCTTCCTTGCATCCTGTGGTGGAGGTGCCTCTTCTCACCTATTCTCCTTTCATCTGACTGGGTAGTCAGCACTGACAGGCCCAGCCCTACTACAAAAATAACATATTATGTTAGAAGAAATATGTTTTCTGGATTTAGGATCATACCTATCTCCTTTGGAGAGCATCTTTCCAGATTTATTGTGAGCCTCCTTATGATACCAGGAGGAGGAAGATTTGTTCTTCCACTTCTTCAACAACAAATTTGCCCCTGGCTCTAGCTGACTATTTGAGTTGGATGTATACCACCTGGACTGTTTTGTCTCTTTTGTATACCATCTTTGCTTGCACAGCATACGCCCCCCGATCATGGCCATCTTGTATTGACTGGACAAGGAGGCTTTGGCTTGATCTATCTATTCATCCAGATAGATCACTATCCTTTGAATCATCTATAGTCATTTCAGAGACTCTCATATTATTTTGAGTAGTGAGTTCACTTAGAATCTCCCCCTCAATCTCTACATTATCCATAGAGACATTCAGGTCTTCAGCAGTTCTGCTAATCTAATATATGCTGGAGATTCTCTTAGTAAAAATCAAGCTTGTCCAACAACCTAGGCTGAACTTATGTCAAGTATAGCTGGAGCAATTCAGCTATTCTTAAACTAATTGGACTTGCTCTCCCATAGCAAGTGCAACCATCTGGGTAGTCTACTCCTCTGAACCTCAACAAAGTCTATAGAGACATGGTGAACTTCAGAAGTATTTTTTTGAACTATTTGGTGCAGGAGATTCTCTGACACTAATTTCCAAGGCAAGACTTAAGCTTTACAACATACTAGACTGTAGTAGCTTTCCCTTAGTGTTTGCACAGATCTTGTACATCTTCACTTTCAGTTACCATTTCTGCTACCTCAGCTAGGTTGTTTTCTGATTGGCAGCTACTGACATGGACAACCCTTGCTGCAGTTTTGGATGATATTGAAACCCGATCATACATTTTTCTTCTTCTTTCCTCAGAAGAGTTTGACAGCTGAGGATTCCACTTGAGAGTCTTTTCAGTCGAGCATTATCTGCTCCTTCCTCGTTGCTCTCAGAAGAACTTCTTCTAGTGCTTTCCTCAGAGATGAGTACAACCTTCTTGTTCTTCTCCTCACTATTTTGCTGAAGTGGCAGCAATACTATATCCCATCAGTTAGACATCTTAGGGCTTCAATGGTTGAATTCTACTGGTCTAATTATCCCGTCAGATACCACTTGAAGGACTTTACCAAGGTCTTGTGTACTTTTTTCCCTTTTTAGGAATACACACAATAATACACCATCTTCCGCCCCTTGATAAGTAGGTGGAGTGATCTTGATAGTCTGTTTATCCGTCTCCAACTTCACAACTTAAGATCTTAAGTCCATTTTTTACTGAAGTATGATCCTCAAGCTAGCTCCTTGTTCCAGTCTAATTCCTGGAGTAACCACTATCCAAATACCACATGGGGGTATGTGCACTTGGACTATCCTGCAAAACAAAGTTTACCTTAACTTAGGACCACAATAATTATTGGGTCCTAGGTTCTGATTAGCATAAAAATGCACATGCCTTCCTGCGGATTTTTCGATAAGGAGACTAACACTAGCTCTGTCAGGAAGACTTACCCTTGACCTTGACACAATAGGGTTCTGCCAACAATCTATGGCAAAGTGGCCCACTTTGCCACAACACCAACATTCATGAATGTTGTATCTCCTTTTTTGAGCAGGTCCTGCAATATGTTTAGCTATAGACTCACTAGAAGGATGAGGTGTAGCAGCCTTCTTCAAGTTCCTTTCTGCTAGGATCTCACTGAAGCTGAGCCTTTCTGCAGTCTTTCTTAGCTGGCTCTGACTGCCATTTACAGCAGTCTTCTTTGCAGATGACATGTTGTATATAGCATCAGAGATAGCTAGATCTGGCATGCTAATAGACTTACCCTTGGTATGAACTTTTGCTTGCTGGGCTTGAGTGAAGGACACTGCCTTCTTCTTGAATGTGGGGGCTATAGCTCCAAATGCAAGTGGTACAAGATGGATCATTTGAACTTGTTCATGAGGAGCTTTTTGTGCTCTCAAACTCATGCCCTTCCTTCTTCCATAGTAAGATACATTTGTACTTGATGATATTATATTATGACTTAAATGTGTTTATCATTATTATTATATTTTTAATATAAATTATGTAATTTTTCTCTTAATTATATTATAATTATCTTATTATTATTATTTAATAATTATTCTAACTAATTTTATTTTGTTTTATATTATGACAGGCCTGGGGGTAATTTTGGCACGTTTTGACGTAAAAAGCCTACTATCAACCTTGTATGTAAAGATAATCCCATGCATGTAAATTTATTTCCATGCATGACCACCTTTCCCTTGCCACCCTTTGCATGAATATATCTTATTTTATTATTTTATGCATGACCACCTTTTCTCAGAAATGAAATATTTTATTTCTCCAATACATGTACACTCTCTCTCCCCCTCTTCATTTTCTTTTTTTTTCATTAATAGTGGCCGACAACTATTAATTCCCTCTTCCTTTTATTAATTCCCTCTTCCACCGTTTCCTCTCCACCTTTTATTTTTATTTATGAATTAATCTCTCAATTCATGTGGCCAGCCACCCTTCATATTCCTCTTTCTCTCTCCCATTTTCATTATCTCCAACTATTAATAGTAATATTTATATGCATACGGGCCACTATTAATTCCCTCCATCTTTTATTATCTCCCTCTTCCACCTTTTCTTCTCCACCATTTATTTTTATTCATGCAGTAATATTCATGTGGCCGGCCACCCATGAATTATTCTTTCAATTATATTGGTCGGCCACTCCTTTCATTTCTCTCCCTCTCTCTTCGTCTTCCAGCCTTTTGAATTCCCCCTATTTTATTTTATTTGTCATGCATTCAACCCTTCATTTCGCCCCCATATATTAATATTAATATATTCATTTTAATACATAGTGGCCACCCCTTATCTACATTTTTATTTTTATTTTATGCCTGCATTATTATCATGACCAAACCCTCATATTCCATCCCTTCATTTTCTCCTCCACTTGTTCATAGCACACCACCTTAATTACTCCATTTAATCTCATCAATGTATGCCCCCGTATCCCTTCATTTTCTCTTCTTTCTAGATTCTTCTTGGTTGGCTATATAAGGAGCATGGATCCAAATCTTTAAAAAAGTTGGATGAAGGCTACATGTTTTGAGAGAGTTTCCAATTTTTATTTTGAGTGCTAAATGTTTTGAGAGTTTATTTTCATGTTGAAGAGATTATGAAGTTAATGTTGTTATAAATTTGCTTTCAAGTCCATGTTATTTCTTTTTCTAATATTATAGTTCATCTTATTATATTTTGTAATCGTTCATATCTTTCCGATCAATGAAAATTATATCTTCTTTTCTATTATTTTTTGTCTTTTCTTTTACTATGAGTTGCTAATATCTTTCTTAGTGCTTGATTGATTAATATCGTGATGAAGATTAAATTATAATCTATTGTCTTGAATTCTTAGATTTTTTGTTTAGATTTATTTCCGATTAAATTTTGCTTGCGGGTTTATATTTTTAGTAGGTAAATTTCACTATCCGATTTGGTATTCTAGTTGGCTGAGAGCCTCGTGGATACCGTAGATTGCTCGGAAATAAAGAGATTGGTATATTTTATTTGAGAATTGGAAATATCAAGTCTTTTGGGTTGTGGATTAATTTTTATGCAATTTTAATTTATTTCAAATTTTAAGATATTATGTTTGAAATATTATTAAAATTAGGCGGTAGTTGTTTCTAGCGAGTTTCTATCGTATATTTCAATCCTCCAATCGAAACGGAATTTTAAGAATTATAACGCATCTTTTATAATCGGATTCCCGAGAACACCCAATCAAGTGTTAAGTCTTCTTAAATAGTGAATTTCTCTTTCGTAATATCTTCGTATTTGCAGATTTAAATTAAGAAAAACAACTTTCAATCAGTGGGATAATAGACATGCCGTGAGTAGTAGTAGCTGCAGCCTCATGTTTAAATTCGACCTTGATACAACGATTCGATAGGTGCATTTTCCTTTTCGGGTTGATAGTACAATTATCATCAAGTTTTTGGCGTCGTTGTCTGAGTCATATTTTTGCCAATATTAAGAAAATGCCTTTGCAATTACTTATACAAAAAAATTATTTTTATAATCGACCCACATCATCTGTATTTCTACCCCGCTTAAATTCTCTCAAAAAGGGCAAGGTTGGCATGAATTCCACCATTTTGCCTAGTACCGCTGCGGACCCTTCACCGGGTAGTCCTCGGGAAGTTCGAGAGTCAATCCGCAATAAATAAATAAATAAATAAATAAATATATATATATATATATATATATATATATATATATATATATATATATATATATATATATATATATATATATATATATGAGTGACAGACACGGGCCTACGACCCTCGTGCCCCGCGCGATAGTACCCAGTCGCGGCAGCCGGCTTCGCCCGCCCCTGGCGGGCTTCGTCCCTTTATAATGTAATATAATATATATATTTATATAAGTACCCGACCGGCGACAACGGGTTTCGTTCGCCCCATCAAAGCGGCTTTCACCCGCAACATATACATATGAGCACTCAAAATGACCGTAAAAAATATACATAAATATTATACTTTTTATTTTGTAAAACAATACACATTTTGACGTAAAAATATTAATTTTGACTTTAATAAAGTTGATTGATTTAATGTGATTACTTCGAAAATATCACTGATATGCCTAATGACAACTTTTCTTGAATAGACCACTGACATGCCTAATGACAACCTATCATAGTAGGTGTAGGAGCTCTACTAAAAACTTTTTGAATTTAAATGGATTTTCATCATTATTTCTAATTTTTTGATAGTGTAATTACTTGAATGAACATTGTATTTTAATTTATTCGAAATAGATTATAATATATGTCAAGCCATTAAAATATAAAAATGAGGGCATAATTGGTATTTTTGAATGTTTCACCAAAGACAACATTTTTCCTTATAATAGTGAAAGATATATTCAAAAAAGTGTGAGTTTTTATTTTATTTCATCAGTAAGCTTTTTTTCATTTTCGCTCTCTCTCTCTAATATCTCTTTCTAGTGTATGACCCGAGCGAATCAATCGGAACTTGTTGACTTGGTCCAAGAAATTGAGCGCACTCTTCGGAGACAGCCGCGATCTCAAGGCCCTACCTTCCAAGATCTGGTTGAGGATTCAGAGTCGAATTCTAATTCTAAAATGGGAGACCCCAACCCAGATGTTGGCCAGCAAAGTACCATGTCCTATTATGCTCGACCTAATTTGGAGGGTACAGAATCAAGTATTATTCACCCTGCTGCTGCGAACAATAATTTTGATCTTAAGCTTAGCATCATCCAAATGGTGCAGCAATATATACAGTTCGACGGATTACAAGATGAAGATCCGAACTTGCATATTGCAAGATTTATTGAAACCTACGATACGTTTAAGATAAATGACATGAATGATGATGCGATTTGATTAAGACTTTTTTCGTTTTCCTTAAGAACTCAAGCTAAACAGTAGTTGAGTTCTCTTTCTAGAGGTTCTATCACCACTTGGGCTTAATTAACGGAAAAATTTTTATCTAAAAATTTTTCGAGCTCCAAAACTGCAAAATTAAGAAATGATATTTCTACCTTTTGTCAAATCGATTCTGAAACGCTTTACGATACGTGGGAATGATTTATAGAATTATTAAGACAATTCCCTTATCATGCTCTGCCTCTATGGTTACAAGTGCAGATATTTTATAATGGGATAAATCAAACGACAAAGCAAATGATAGATATCGCTTCTGGTGGTACTTTAAAGCATAAAACACCGGAAACCGCTCTTGAGCTTTTCAAGGACATGACAATGAACATTTATCAGAGGAGCGTGCCAAGGTCCCGCGCAGACAAACCTACAGGTATATACCTGGTCGACACGGTCTCCCAATTAGCTTTACAAGTAGAGATGTTGAACAAGAAAATCACAGAGATGTCTGCTCCCTCCACCCCGCAGGTATGGAAAATTGCAAATTCTACCACCGAGCAGGTGGATTTTCTAGGAAATTTACTGAGGCCTGCTTTTAATAATTTTTCTTCATTTGCTTCTGTGTCGTTTACTTTTTCAAAAATTTATAATCCTAGATGGTGTAACCATACGAATTTTCCTTGGAGTAACCCTGCAAATGCGATGCGACCACCAAGTGATTTTACACCACCTTAATTCCTCAATTTAATCTCATCAATATATGTGCCCACCGGTACCCCTTAATTTTCTCTTCTTTCTAGATTCTTCATGGTTAGCTATATAAGGAGCATGGATCCAAAGCTTTGAAAAAGTTGGATGAAGGCATCAAGTCTAAGAGAGTTATAGAGTTTCCAATTTTAATTTTGAGTGTTACATGTTTTGAGTGTTTATTTTCATGTTGGAGAGTTTATGAAGTTAATGTTGTTTTAAGATTGCTTTCAAGTCCATGTTATTTCATTTTCTAATGTTATAGTTCATCTTAATATATTTTGTAATCGTTATTATCTTTCCGATCAATGAAAATTATATCTTCATCTTCTATTATTTTTGTCTTTTCTTTCACTATGCGTAGCTAATCTCTTTCTTAGTGATTGATTGGTTAGTATCGGGATGAAGATTAAATTATAATCTATTATCTATGATTCTTAGATTTTTTGATTCGATTTATTTCCGATTTAATTTTGGTTGCGGGTTTATTTTTCTAGTATATAAATTTCGCTTTCTGATTTGGTATTATAGTTGGCCGAGAGGCTCGTGGATACCAAAGATCGCTCGGAAATAAAGAGATTGGTATATTTTCTTTGAGAATTAGAAATATCAAGTCTTTAGGTTTGCGGATTAATTTTTATGCAATTTTAATTTATTTAAAATTTTAAGATATTATGTTTGAAATATTATTATATTTATTCGGTAGTTGTCTCTAACGAGTTTTTATCTTATTTTTCATACCTCCAATCGAAACAGAATTTTAAGAATTATAACGTGTCTTATATAATCGGATTCCTGAGAACACCCAATCAAGTGCTAAGTCTTCTTAAATAGTGAATTTGTCTTTCGTAATTTTTTTGTATTTGCAATTTTTAAATTAAAAAAACAACTTTCATTTGGTGGGATAATAGACTTGGCGTGAGTAGTAGTAGTGGCCAACCTCATGTTTTAATACGACCTTGATACTGTGATTCGATAGGTACACGTGCCTTTTCGAGTTGATAGTAAAATCATCATCAAGGTTTTGACTCACGGTCATAACCGCGCCAAAAATCGGGTAGCTTAACGGGAACGATTAAAAATCTTGAAAATCAACTCGAACAACTCACAAAAATCATATCCGAGTGACCGTCTGGGACTCTTCCCACTAATACCGAGCCCAATCTGAGAGAACAAGCGAAAGCTATAACTCTTCAGAGTGGGAAAGAATTATCTGGTCCATCCGTTAGTGAAGATTCAGAGGCGGCTATCACCCCAATTTTAAAATTCTCTCGCTCCGCCTTACCCATCTCAATTAAATAAAGAAAAGTTAGATGATCAATATCATTGTTTTTTGGAAATGTTCAAACAAATCCATATTAATCTACCTTTTCATGAAGCGATTTCTCAAATGCCGAAATACACAGTATTTAAAGGATCTTCTTGTGGAAACCGAAAACTCAGTCTCTATGGAGTTCACCCTTGGGGAAGGGGTGATTGCACACTTACTTCTCTCCCACGAGCCAAAATGACAAAGGAAATGGAGAAGGGAACAGACCCAAGGCCTCAGCGTGGTGGTCCCACAACACGTGGAAGATCTTAGTGTGCTTCCCCTCCCTAGACAAATGCAGAGCTAAGGATACATTTGAAAGCGCAAGAAGACCGGGGCGCAAGTCAGCATGCCTTCTGAGGTACCCCCTGTTGAATTCTGTGAAGTGAAAGTGGGTGAATGGAAGGCTTGGGAAACTTATCCGCGCAGACTACGCGGACAGGGTTGGCGGACTGCTAGGTCGGCAGGGATGTTGCAGGCGGTTTGCTCTGTGGCGGCCTGGGCGGTCTGTCCGCGCGGACTACGCGGACAGCAGCAGCGGTCTGACAGGCCAGTGTATGCTCAGTAGGCGGTTGACTCCCCAGAAAGTAACCGGGCGGATAGGAATGCTATCCGTGGAGTCCGGCATGAAGCGGACTGAAGAACTGGAGCTCGGCAGACCGGTTTGGCTGTTGCCTTGGTCTTGCTCTGGTGCAGCGGGAAGCCGCAGAGACCGCCGGTCAGCGCGGACAGAAACTGGAGGTCGCCCGGTATGGCGGGCTAGATCCAGTGTCCGCTAGTAAGTGCGGACTGGCCCTTGTGGCCAGTGGACTGGACTTGGTGTGATCTGAACCAAGTCCAGGTTGGCTCAGTCCGGGGAGATCGCGCAGTGGAGTGCGGGCTGGTTTCTCAGTCCGCCAAGCGTAGTAGAAGTGCAGTTGCCTTGTTTGCTAGCTTGGGGAAATGCGGACTGGAGAATTGCTTGTGCAGGAGCGTGCGGACTGGAGCCGGAGTCCGCTGAGTCCGGTTTAGCCTTGTGACGAGGTAATGGACTCAGGAGTTGCGGACTGGAGTCTGCTGTTAGCGGACTGGATTGGCGTGTCCGCTAAGTCCGGAGGTGCCTTGGCAATGAGGCAATGGACTTGGGATATACGGACGGAAGCCGGGTGTCCGCTGAGTCCGGCAGGTGCCTTGATGGCGAGGCTGCGGGCTCGGGGTTTGCGGGCTGATGCCTTATCCGCAGATTGGCGGACACGGCTGTTGTGGAGTCCGGCTGTGGTGGTCCTGGCTTGGTCTCTGGCGGCAAGGCGGGCTGGATATTGGAGTCCGGCCTTGGAGAAGCTGGGGCGGACTGGCTATCTGCACAGGAGCGGCGAACTGGAATGTGTGTCCGCGGGCTAGCGGACACACTTGTTCTAGCTGCGGGTTGTGGCGGTGATCCTATCGGCTAGGGCGGTGACCATACTCATCGTCGTGCCTATAAATAGGACCCATGTCACATCAGGAAAAGGAACCTAGACCGAAGTAAGTGAACAGTATTTGAGCTCGCGTAAGTTGCTGCGGTTTTGACTTTGTGTCCGCGCGGATTGAGAGTTGACCCGGTTGTGCTCTGCAGGTTGTGCGGATAGCGCTGGAAAGCCAGGACTTGGCTGTGATTGCGGTCAGGGACAGTGCGGACTCTGCGGTTAAGCAACAGGCGGTAAACAGCAGGTCGCGGATAGCGACCAGGCGGTCTTCTCTTTGGCGACTTGGTTCGGGGTTCAGGAAGTCGCCTGCTTCAGGCGGACT
This sequence comes from Platanthera guangdongensis, assembly GCA_039583875.1. Classification (NCBI taxonomy): domain Eukaryota; kingdom Viridiplantae; phylum Streptophyta; class Magnoliopsida; order Asparagales; family Orchidaceae; genus Platanthera; species Platanthera guangdongensis. Next base: position 98,135,710 of record CM077158.1, on the reverse strand, counting down.
GTTCCATTCGGTGACGCAGCTTGTGCGGTCTGGCGGCGTGCAGACCGGCGGTGAAGAGCTAAGCATTGGAATAAGGGGTGAGTCCGCGCGGCTTGGGTTGCGGTCTGGTGACCTGGCGGACTGAGCGGACTCCACAGCAGTAGGTCGGCGGCTTGTTGATTGAGTCCGCGCAGCTTGTTTTTTGTTCTTGTCTTTGTAACTGTCTCTGCTCTCCCGGTGTTGGGTTTTGGTGAAGCATGTCTCGCCATGTATGTCTCGCCTTGTAAAGAAGTTTGCTCTTGATCAATAAAGAAGCTTGTGCTGCATGTGTTGCTGGTTGTTACTGCATTGTTGAGATAACCCCTGCTAACTCCATGATCCGGGAAAACTTTCAACATTATAAGTGAGCATTTTTCTCCTTCGGTTTGTTGAGTTTTCAGCAGGGTATCCAAGGGGGCGTCTGCGGTTTGTTGAATTTTAACATGGTATCAAAGCGAGGTTGTTGGAGTGGTCAAGCAGTGCTCAATGGAAGTAGTTGCTCGTATGTAGAGGAAACCAGTGGTAGAACCATGGCAGTGGAGGATGCAAGTTGTCTTGGTATTGATCTCCTTACAGAGACGAACTGTGAACGGTGGATGTCCTGTATGAAGAGCTTTCTTCTTGGCGAGGACCTTTGGGAGGTTGTATGCGGAGCAGGAAGACAAGAGGATACTGCTGGCAATGCTGAGGCGATGAGAGCTTGGAAGGAGGCAAATGCGAAAGCGGAGTCTATTCTCAAGCAGGTGATCTCATCGGAGCTCTTGGACCACATCAGTGGATGTCGGTCAGCTGCGGAGGTTTGGACTTCCCTTGATGGGTTGTTCAGGAAGGAGGTGAAGGTAGTTGCTGACGTTGGTCCCTCTACTTCGTATCAGGAAGAAAGGAGTGTTTCTCCTAGGCGTGATAGGAAGAGGAAGGAAGGTCCACGGTGCTATAAATGCAAGCAGCATGGTCATCTTCGGAAGGAGTGCAAGGTTGTCTTGCTCTCGGCAAACGTAGCTCATGTAGGGAGGAAGGAGAAGAACGTAGTTTGGACTTCAACTAGTTCTGGTGTTGATCGGATGAATGTCAGTGATAGTGCAGCTATCTGGCATGAAAGACTGGGGCATGTAGGGATGGACAAGCTGAAAGTGATGGCGGAAAGAAGACTCGTAAGAGGCTTGCCTAGATTGTCATCCTATGGAGATGGTCAGGGGTGTGCGGGATGTCAGGAATGTAGAGTCTTTCGCTTCATGGCTGACAAAGCACAATCCAGATGTAATGCACCATTGGAGGTTGTCCATTGTGCTCTGGTGGGACCGACCGTCACGGCCAGTCTTGGAGGCAGCAGGTTCATGCTAATATTGGTTGATGACTATTCTGGGTATACTTGGGTATACTTTATGAAGAAGAAGTCCAACATGGTACGCTTGTTTGTGGAGTTCAAGAAGCTTGTGGAAGGCCAGCTTGGCCGGAGGATCAAGGTGTTGAGGACAATTATCGGTGGTGAGTTTGGCTCAACCGAGTTCTCACGCTTTTGCAGGAAGCAAGGGATCCGGATGGAGCTTTCTTGTGGACATACTTCACAACAGGGTAGTATTGCAGCTCGGATGATTCGTTGGTTAACGGAGACCTGCAAGTGTTGGCTTCAGAGTAAAGGCGTTCTGAAGGCTCTTTGGGCGGAAGGAATTGCCTGTGCTGCTCATGTCATCAACCGGATGCCTCTTAGTCCGATCATAGTGAAGACTCCTTATGAGCTGATGTTCGGAGTGAAGGCCTCATTGAAGCACCTTCGGGTGTTTGGATCTACCTGCTATATACATTCTCCGGGTGCTCTCAAGACAAAGCTAGTCTTTGTTGGGTATGATGAGCAGAGAAGAAGATGGAGGTGTATGGATCCTGCGACGAAGAAACTCATAGTGTCGAGAGACATTGTTTTATGAGTTGACGTCGTATTGGGGTAGCTCTTATGTGGAGCTAGAGATAAGCAGGTCAGATGGTGGGCTGAAGGAGGCTGCTGCTAAGGAAGTGGAGTTGCCTGTGTCACCAGGTGCTCCAGGTTGTTCTAGCTCCGGGGCAAAGGCGTCAGGGTCAGGAAGTAGGGGGAGCGATGCTCTAGGTACTTCTGGCTCGAAGGCGGAGGCTTCCTGTTGAGGAAGCGGGGGGAGCGATGTTCCAGGAAGTTCTTGTTCAAGAGGGGAGTCTTCTGGTTCAGGTAGCAGGGGGAGCGTTGCTCTAGGTGCTTCTGGTTCCAGTAAGGAGGCTGTTGGGTATTGTATCCACGATTACCTAGATTTGAGGAAGCCCCCTGTCAAGCTAAGATGAATTCACAATGTATTTGACGAAACATTTCAAGTTGTACTTGCAGTTTCTCCACGCTAAGTGCACACCAATGTCAGGGTGCAGTAGGTCAATATACACGGGTCTGCACGACGTAATCCCTCGTTGAGCAGATCAGTGTGTTGGCCTATGTGTACTCTCTCTATTGGAGTGCACTTATTTTCAAGTACAGGGTCGTTCATATGCAAGAGAAGACAAGGAGCATGGAGGATCAAGGAGCAGCTCCTAGGTGGAAGACGAAAAATCGTCCAAGGCAAATTCGACGAGAATCACCAAGTGATTCTCGCCGAATCGGCGAGAATCACTCGTGATTCTCGCCGAATCGACGAGAATCATCAGTGATTCTCGCCGACTCCTTTTGGCCATCTCAAAATAGTGCCAAGTAAGATTCGGCGAGAATCACTTGTGATTCCCGCCGAACCAGTGGTCAAGCAGCCCATGTATAAAGTAAAATTCGTTGAGAATCGACAAGTGATTCGACGAGAATCACAAACGATTCTCGACGAATCGTCGAGAATCACTTGGTGATTCTCGCCGATTCGTCGAGAATCGTCTGCGATTCTCGCCGATTTTGACTTGGCGTTTTCTCAGAATGTTACTGGACCGGATTCTGCTTCTGGATTAGCTTGAACCGGATTTTGGGGATTTCATTTGTGGGTCCCACAACGGTCAAATTTGCTGTAGCTACAGTATTTATACTCAGGTATTTTGAACAGTAAAGGCACGGAGAAAAGGAACAGTAACGAAGCCGCAACTAAACCCTAAAACCGCGAGTCCTCTCCGCCGCCGCCGTCGCCGTCGGGCAAGTAGGACACCGTCAACAAGAGAGATTTCTTCCCTATCTCCGGCGACAGAAGCTTAGCAAGGCTTGAGTCTCACGCGTCTATCCAGAGATCCTTTGTCTCTCGTTTTGTTGATCGGAAACACTTCCCATCCGAATCGATCGAGACGACCGATCCTCGTGTGACCGTTGGTAGACCGAGCCTGCTTTGCAACGAAGTTTGGATCTCCAAGTTCAGCAGCTGCTCCTCACCGTAGACGCCGATCCCGAAGCTAGCCGCCGCTTGTGTGCCGCCGCCGGTTCCGGGGAAATCCTCTCCAAGAGAGACCAAGGTCGTAGACTCTTCATCGACTTCAAGAACATGTCGTCGAACAAAGAGGAACACCGTAGTCTCCAAAAGAAGTTTGTATCACGTGTACATTCTACATTTTCATTTCGTTGTAAAGGAACTTTTGTTCCGAGTTGTAAGGGTTGGGTGCAACCCGTTTTGTGGGAGTGTTGACTCTCACGTGTGGAAGGGCTCCTTCCATTAGTGAAGGGATTGGATTTCAATCCCGTTGGTGAAGTGACCGAGTCGTCCCTTGTTGGGGAGATAGGTCGAAGGGGGAAAGTGGATGTACCCAAGTCGGGGAACCACTATAAATTTGCTGTGTATTCTGTGTGCTGTGTTTGTTGTTTTTATTGTGCAGGTACATCTGTAAATTCCGCAAAAGAACCACACGTCACCTATTCCCCCCCCCCCATAGGTGCACATAGCCGACACTAGGTGGACTTTCAAGTGGTATCAAAGCGAGGTTGCTCTTCAAAAAGGTTAACACCTTGAGCAGAATCCTGCCACCAGTGTCAGAAGCATTGATCTGGATTATGACGTATTGCCACTCAACCTCCCTGTATGTTCAAAGGATTATTATCCTATCTGGAGGATGAGAGTATTATTTCACCTGGATGCCATCGATCCACGAGCATCCCTCATCCTGGAAGAGGGTCCGTTTATCCCCATGAAGACCTCCGACTCTGGGATCCAGGTGCCCATGTGCATTGCAGAGATGACAGAGATGGAACTCTCATTCTTCCAACTGGACCAGAGGATTCGACAAATTATCATGGATGTCTGGTCTGGAGCCTCTCGCTCCAGGTTAGAAAAATGTAAAACGGCTAAATCTCTGTGGATGATGATCTCAGAGCTGATGGGGGGGTCAGAGAAAGCTGAAATATGCTGCCAATCAGAGGATGAAGCATATGTGGGGGTCCTCACTTCTGAAGATGAATGCAAGGATCCTTCGGATTGCATCCGAGCTCCAGTATCCGTGTCAGAGACTGAAGAAGATAGTGAGGAAAGCAGCTCCTACGAGGACGAAACATTGGTCGCTGATTCTAATGACAATAAATCAGATGAGCAGGTATCATCTTCATCCTGTCCCACATCTTTTGACTTTTCTGAAGACAGAAACTGCTCTCCTCCAGAAAATACTGATTCCCTGAAGAGAGCCCTTCAGGAAAGCAATCTACTTGCTGAGGAGCAAGCTCGAGAGATTGCTCGACTGAAGATCTTGTTGATTCTCCAATTGCCGTCCAATAAGGTCAAGGACTCTAAGATCTCAGCTCTAGAGAATAGTCTAGATAATGAGAAACGTATAGTATCTAACTTTTCCAAAGTTGATGCTATAAAGAGAAAACAAGAAACCGGGTGGATCTCCCGGATTATCCAGGGATGGAGAAATGGGGAAACGGTGTTTCGACCTCCCACTCCAAGCGGGAAGGCAACTCATCATGCCTTCAGGTATGACCACAGGAATAATCGTGGTCACTGCAAGGGTGAATTGTCCCCATGTGGAAACGTCCATAGTGCAAGAGGCGTCATGGCCACCCATGAGGAAATACCTAAGGCTCATTCTGAGCCCTTTGTATTCACGGCCACTGCCACAACAAAGTGTGGATCTGCAGGTCCTAGTTCACAGAAGAATTCTCTCCATTCGAGGACACGGGATAGGGAGAATAGAAGTCATGATGTCAGGCGTCATGGAGCCTCAGCAAGGAAGATGCCTGAAAGAATGGCACCGCCTTCTCGGCCTCATAACGCTCACATCATGCATTCGTTCCACCCTTCATCATGCCTCGATGGAAGAGGAATTTGTGCAACAAGAACATGCCCTATCCCTTTGAGACCTAGGACCGTGACTACATCAGTCACTAGATCAGGTCGAAAACGGCGATACAACATTCACTCTTGTTGGTGCTGCGGCAAAGTGGGACACTTTGCCATTGACTGTTGGCACAACCTCTCTGTGCCCACAGCAAGGGCTTATCCACATTATAGGGACAGAGGCAGTCTTCCAGACAGGTTTTCTCAAGGAAGGCAGTTGCATGCTTATGCTAATAGAAACCTAGGACCCAATATGATTTGGGTTCCTAAGGTAAAGTAATTCTGTCTTGCAGGGTAGTCTAGGTCCCCGTGAATACTATGGGAACTAGACAGTAGGTGGGTCAAGGCTAACTTGGAACAAGCGTCTGCAATAACAGATGTGCTACCTGTTGCGCATACTCACTTTAAGCTACTAATATGTTCTACCTGTGGGACTAAGACGATGACTCTCTAAATCCCAGGTAATTCTGGTCAGTTCAAGGACTTGTGTCATGATGCATCCTCATTCAAAGTAAATATATATATATATATTTCTATGCTTGTGTATACATATACTTATGCTTATCTCGAGGCATGCAAACCATTACACATCAATAAAAGGTTAACAAAGATATGTCTTTGCGAATTTCGACAAATCACAATTGACATCAAAAATGTCTGGAGAAGTCTCGCTCAATTCGAATAGATTGTCGTTATAATAAACATGTATTTATTAATCTTGTATTAACTTGACACTCGAAGAATTTGAAAATTGTGCAATGCTTCCCAAAGTGTCAAGAAAAACATATATATATACTCCGAATCCCGCCGACCCATTTTATATCTCGCCAAATTAGACAAATCCCGCCGAATCCCGCCGAAGGAGGTCGCCGACCGCTCAGCTTCCTTAAGAATCCCGACGACTTATATAAATCCCGCCGAAAGATAATTCCGCTCACAATCTCCGCCTGTTCGCCTTCCTCACGACTCGCGCAAGAGAACTCCCTAAGACTCGCGCACGTGCACTTCCGCGAACTCGCCGACACCCGCAGCCCTCCGACGCTTTCGTCGATGCCGTCGAATCGCTGCTGTGTGTGACCATCTTCTCACCGCAAGGTTCTAGCAAGGCCGCACCCCACGGGATACTCTTCCCTCCACCGAAGATCTTCCCGAAGCTCATCAACTCACTTGCGTGTAAGCCCTTAGGTAACCTCCTCCTCAATGGCTCCAAGGCCGAACCCCAAGTGATGTTTTCCTTTTGAATGTTCACTAATGTTTAGAGTCGGGCTTCTTTCTAGATCCTCAATGGCCCCAAGGACGACTGCAGGCTTGATTTCTGGTTGCGAGCTGGTTCGCACTGGCTTTTCTCATGCCTCGGACGAGTTCCGGAACATCATTCTCATGCTGGAAGAAGCCGGGCTAACCTTCGTATTGGAGCATCCTTGCAAAGTTTTAGATAAAGAAGTGCTGGAGTTCTTCTCTACCGCAAGGCTCCGAGACAGAGACTCCATCATCAAGAGCAAGGTGGCTGGGACTAAAGTAAAGATGTCTGCCAGTAAGCTAACTCGCTACCTGCAGCTGTCAAGTGCGGAGCAGGAAGACTATTTGGAGGACGAGGACAAAGCCAGAACCCTCCAGTTCTGCGGTCTACCAAGAGGCACTCGATCAGTAAAGAGAAAAGAGATGAATGAAGAAGGCAAGCTCCTATCTGACGTCATCGGAAAAGTACTCATCTGCAAGCCAGGCTCCCATGATCATATCTCCGGAGATATGTTCAAAATTCTCATAGCTGTGGTCTGCCGAAAGAGGTTCAACTGGGGGGAGCTGCTGTTCCAAAAGATCAAGGACACTCTGGGCACTCCAAGCTTCGGCCGCATCATCAGTCTATATCTCAACCAGCTCAACGGAGACAAATTCGACATGAGCAAAGGAGTACCTCTCCATTACTTGAAAAAGATGGATGCTACTGTGTTCGATCGATGGGAGCGGCGCATCGGGCAGCCTGCTGTAGAAGAGCATGAGGAAGTATCTCCCGCCGCCTCCCCCGGTGAAATTCCTGATACTGTGACTGCAGGAATCGAGGGGGAGACTCTACCCTCTCATATGGATATAATATCTGACATCGCCCAGGTTGCCAGGGATGCGGTGGCCGAAGTTCATGAAGAAAGTGAACCTGGGTTGGAGGATGAGGAGGTCCTGAACAGAAACAATCAAGAAGTGGAAGAAGCTGCTGTTATGGATGAAGTTTGGATGAGGACGGAGAGGATGAGGTAAATGAGGGGCATGAAGTGCTTGAGTCTCCAGATACTGTTGAACCTCCTCCTGATAAGTCTGCACCAGTGGAGGGGGAGTTAAATAAATCTACAGAGGCCGCCCACACTCCTCCTGTAGAGACTGTGCTGGTATCCAGCTCCACCGATGCGTCTGCTGACGAGCAAGAGCAAGGCCAAGAAGTTCCTCCGGCTATTCCATTACGCGATGACCTAGCCATTCACACCGTACACATAATTCAGGGTATCGTGAATGAGCTTAAAACTTATTTTGATAAAGCTCAGAAAACAATGCTGCAAGAGATTAAGACTTCTGAAGATCTCATGCTGAAGAATATGGTGGAAATCAACCATAAGCTGGATGTGATGGAAAAGAAATTCGAAGAAAAGTATATTGCGGCCGGCGAAGCTGTCACATTGTTAATGGCCGGTTTGAAAAAGAATACTGATACTCTGGCTGTTGTCAATCAGAACGCTCACGTTGTAGCCAACAATATTCAGAAATTTGATGGTAACATGGTCACTTTAAATGCAAATCAGCAGGCCCTAATCACTGAATTCGGCAAGACAACTAAGCATATTGATGACTCCTTGCACTCATATGCCAATTGCATAGCTGACGAAGCCAAAAAGGGGGAGAAGGAGTATATAGCTAAGCTGGCCGAGCTCCAAGAAAGCATGGATGCAAACTTTGCCCAATCAAGCAAATACGTCTATGAGAGTTGCTGGTGGATGCTACAACAGGCACTGGGCACGTTAGGCGTCGTCCTACCTGACCAACCTGCCGGTATTCAGGTTCCTGAGACTTCTAAGGCTGCTGAGGAAGTAAATATTGCTGAGGCTGTAAGTACAAGTGCTGCAGAAATTTTCACTGATGAAGCTGATGCTAGGGCCATCTCCAAATCTAAGCTGAGGAGTATGTTTGACCAGGAGGCTTTAGCAAAAGCCAAGGCCAAGAGGAGAGCTCAGGAAGGGACCTCCAAGGAGACACCAGCTGAAAAGAGGATCAGACTGAGTGAGGAGGATGTACGAAATGAAAGGTGGAGTCCAGTCTCAAGGAACATCATCTTAGACACCTTCCGGCTGTACGAAAGAGGAGAGATCAATCGAAATGAAGCATATAGCAAGTACGAATGGGAAACGCACAAAGCATTTGAAGCAAAACGCAACATTTTCTTCAGAAACAACAAGGATCCAGACAAAGTTGCTCCTCCTAGGTACTACCCGAAGCCCAAGGAATACATGGAAAGGCAAAGCAAAAAGTACTTGGCTCAAACTCTGAAGGGTGACGTAGCTAAGGATAAATAGTCATTATTTTATAGCTGGTCACTGTGTCTTAAGAACGTTTAATGATTATTACTGTCATATGAACAATTCTGAATTATCTGTGAATATATTTCTCTTGGTATATATATATTCTCTTGAATGTGTGAATGACTCAAGTCCTGTTCTGATTGCATATATTCCCTTGTGTTGCATATTTAACTTTTAAATGCTATAATTATTATTTGATAGGTGTTATTCATCTTAGCTAGTAGGGTTTTGGCTTCGTCAAATAGGGGGAGATTGTTGGGTATTGTATCCACGATTACCTAGATTTGAGGAAGCCCCCTGTCAAGCTAAGATGAATTCACAATGTATTTGACGAAACATTTCAAGTTGTACTTGCAGTTTCTCCACGCTAAGTGCACACCAATGTCAGGGTGCAGTAGGTCAATATACACCGGTCTGCACGACGTAATCCCTCGTTGAGCAGATCAGTGTGTTGGCCTATGTGTACTCTCTCTATTGGAGTGCACTTATTTTCAAGTACAGGGTCGTTCATATGCAAGAGAAGACAAGGAGCATGGAGGATCAAGGAGCAGCTCCTAGGTGGAAGACGAAAAATCGTCCAAGGCAAATTCGACGAGAATCACCAAGTGATTCTCGCCGAATCGACGAGAATCATCAGTGATTCTTGCCGACTCCTTTTGGCCATCTCAAAATAGTGCCAAGTAAGATTCGGCGAGAATCACTTGTGATTCCCGCCGAACCAGTGGTCAAGCAGCCCATGTATAAAGTAAAATTCGTTGAGAATCGACAAGTGATTCGACGAGAATCACAAACGATTCTCGACGAATCGTCGAGAATCACTTGGTGATTCTCGCCGATTCGTCGAGAATCGTCTGCGATTCTCGCCGATTTTGACTTGGCGTTTTCTCAGAATGCTGCTGGACCGGATTCTGCTTCTGGATTAGCTTGAACCGGATTTTGGGGATTTCATTTGTGGGTCCCACAACGGTCAAATTTGCTGTAGCTACAGTATTTATACTCGGGTATTTTGAACAGTAAAGGCACGGAGAAAAGGAACAATAACGAAGCCGCAACTAAACCCTAAAACCGCGAGTCCTCTCCGCCGCCGCCGTCGCCGTCGGGCAAGTAGGACACCGTCAACAAGAGAGATTTCTTCCCGATCTCTGGCGACAGAAGCTTAGCAAGGCTTGAGTCTCACGCGTCTATCCAGAGATCCTTTGTCTCTCGATTTGTTGATCGGAAACACTTCCCATCCGAATCGATCGAGACGACCGATCCTCGTGTGACCGTTGGTAGACCGAGCCTGCTTTGCAACGAAGTTTGGATCTCCAAGTTCAGCAGCTGCTCCTCACCGTAGCCGCCGATCCCGAAGCTAGCCGCCGCTTGTGTGCCGCCGCCGGTTCCGGGGAAATCCTCTCCAAGAGAGACCAAGGTCGTAGACTCTTCATCGACTTCAAGAACACGTCGTCGAACAAAGAGGAACACCGTAGTCTCCAAAAGAAGTTTGTATCACGTGTACATTCTACATTTTCATTTCGTTGTAAAGGAACTTTTGTTCCGAGTTGTAAGGGTTGGGTGCAACCCGTTTTGTGGGAGTGTTGACTCTCACGTGTGGAAGGGCTCCTTCCGTTAGTGAAGGGATTGGATTTCAATCCCGTTGGTGAAGTGACCGAGTCGTCCCTTGTTGGGGAGATAGGTCGAAGGGGGAAAGTGGATGTACCCAAGTCGGGGAACCACTATAAATTTGCTGTGTATTCTGTGTGCTGTGTTTGTTGTTTTTATTGTGCAGGTACATCTGTAAATTCCGCAAAAGAACCACACGTCACCTATTCCCCCCCCCCCCATAGGTGCACATATCCGACACTAGGTGGACTTTCAGAGGCGTCTTGTTCAGGGAGCAAAGGGAGCATTGTTCCGGGTTTGCCCGGGAACGGAGCTGGTTCAAAAGCAGCGGAGGTGGTTAGCCATGATCACGTTCTTCGGAGATCGAAGAGGATCAGTAAGCCACCAGCTCGATATAGTGAAGGGAGCACGGCGGACTTGGTCACATGTTTCCTTGTTAGCCCTCAGGTCGAGCAAGATACTTATGGCTGTGATGACCCCACTAGAATCAAGGAGGTGGTTGACACCAAGGCTGAAGAGGTGACTTCTCTCAGAGATAACAAGGCTTGGGCTTCTGTGTCCAAGGAAGTTGGTGATACTCCAGTGATGCAAAAGTGGAGGTTGAAGCTGAAGAAGGCAGAGGGAAGCATGACTCCTTTTTGGAGATGCTGGAGGGCTCCCTCATGGTCCATGATATGCGGGGCGAGGACTATGTCTTGGACATCTCTTCGTAGATGCTATCGGAAGGACCAGGTGCAAGGTTACGGGAGCTGCTGGAGTTATTCACCACTTCTCACTTCAAGGGGGAGTGTTGAATTCTGTGAAGTGAAAGTGGGTGAATGGAAGGCTTGGGAAACCTATCCGCGCGGACTACGCGGACAGGGTTGGCGGATTGCTAGGTCGGCAGGGATGTTGCAGGCGGTTTGCTCTGTGGAGGCCTGGGCGGTCTGTCCGCGCGGACTACGCGGACAGCAGCAGCGGTCTGACAGGCCAGTGTATGCTCATCAGGCGGTTGACTCCCAGAAAGTAACCGGGCGGATAGGAATGCTATCCGCGGAGTCCGACATGAAGCGGACTGAAGAACTGGAGCTCGGCAGACCGGTTTGGCTGTTGCCTTGGTCTTGCTCTGGTGCAGCGGGAAGCCGCGGAGACTGCCGGTCAGCGCGGACAGAAACTGGAGGTCGCCCGGTATGGCGGGCTAGATCCAGTGTCCGCCAGTAAGTGCGGACTGGCCCTTGTGGCCAGTGGACTGGACTTGGTGTGATCTGAACCAAGTACAGGTTGGCTCAGTCCGGGGAGATCGCGCAGTGGAGCGCGGGCTGGTTTCTCAGTCCGCCAAGCATAGTAGAAGTGCAGTTGCCTTGTTTGCTAGCTTGGGGAAATGCGGACTGGAGAATTGCTTGTGCAGGAGCGTGCGGACTGGAGCCGGAGTCCGCTGAGTCCGGTTTAGCCTTGTGACGAGGTAATGGACTCAGGAGTTGCGGACTGGAGTCTGCTGTTAGCGGACTGGATTGGCGTGTCCGCTAAGTCCGGAGGTGCCTTGGCAATGAGGAAATGGACTTGGGATATGCAGACGGAAGCCGGGTGTCTGCTGAGTCCAGCAGGTTCCTTGATGGCGAGGCTGCGGGCTCGGGGTTTGCGGGCTGATGCCTTGTCCGCAGATTGGCGGACACGGCTGTTGTGGAGTCCGGCTGTGGTGGTCCTGGCTTGGTCTCTGGCTGCAAGGCGGGCTGGATATTGGAGTCCGGCCTTGGAGAAGCTGGGGCGGACTGGCTATCTGCACAGGAGCGGCGAACTGGAATGTGTGTCCGCGGGCTGGCGGACACACTTGTTCTAGCTGCGGGTTGTGGCGGTGATCCTATCGGCTAGGGCGGTGACCATACTCATCGTCGTGCCTATAAATAGGACCCATGTCACATCAGGAAAAGGAACCTAGACCGAAGTAAGTGAACAGTATTTGAGCTCGCGTAAGTTGCCGCGGTCTGGACTTTGTGTCCGCACGGATTGAGAGTTGACCCGGTTGTGCTGTGCAGGTTGTGCGGATAGCGCTGGAAAGCCAGGACTTGGCTGTGATTGCGGTCAGGGACAGTGCGGACTCTGCGGTTAAGCAATAGGCGGTAAACAGCAGGTCGCGGATAGCGACCAGGCGGTCTTCTCTTTGGCGACTTGGTTCGGTGTTCAGGAAGTCGCCTGCTTAAGGCGGACTGTTCCATTCGGTGACGCAGCTTGTGCGGTCTGGCGGCGTGCAGACCGGCGGTGAAGAGCTAAGCATTGGAATAAGGGGTGAGTCCGCGCGGCTTGGGTTGCGGTCTGGCGACCTGGCGGACTGAGCGGACTCCACAGCAGTAGGTCGGCGGCTTGTTGATTGAGTCCGCGCGGCTTGTTTTTTGTTCTTGTCTTTGTAACTGTCTCTGCTCTCCCGGTGTTGGGTTTTGGTGAAGCATGTCTCGCCATGTATGTCTCGCCTTGTAAAGAAGTTTGCTCTTGATCAATAAAGAATCTTGTGCTGCATGTGTTGCTGGTTGTTACTGCTTTATTGAGATAACCCCTGCTAACTCCACGATCCGGGAAAACTTTCAACATTATAAGTGAGCGTTTTTCTCCTTCGGTTTGTTGAGTTTTCAGCAGGGTATCCAAGGGGGCGTCTGCGGTTTGTTGAATTTTAACACCCCCTTGGGTCTATTTATACTTTTCTAAAAGTGGCCTACAAATAGCCAACCTCCGCTATTCTAAATGGCTATACGCAGCCCTCCTATGGGCATCCTGACAATTTATCTCTGGGCCCTATCTAGGCGAGTGGTCCATGAGGGCACCATTCTACTGAAGGGGCGAGTGCCAGGAGGGAAGTGCACTTGCCTCATTGAATCTCTCTGATTGGCGAGTGCCTAGCCGGGCGGCCATTCGCCTAGCTTGGCGAGAACTTGTCTCGTATGCACGCTAAGGTGCGAGATCTTAGGCGAATGCTGGGTGAAGATTGGACTTGACGAAGGGCCAGAACTCTCCTCTTTAGGCCGCGCGAATGCCCCTCTTTAGGCCCTGGGTGAGTGCAGGCCAAACTTCCTCACTCGCATATCTGATGGGGTCCACTCATCGAATATGGGGTTGTACACAATCCCCGCACTTTGTGAGCTTTAGCAAAGCCCGAAAAGAATAATCCAACACTACGTATTGGATGAGTGGATGCTAACCTGGAAGAGAATCTTTTGCAGGCCCCTCCACGACCATATAAATATGTAGGCAGTGGCAAATGATCCTTGTATTAACTTTCCCCTCCTACTCTCGCCTCTAGCACCATGTCACTTTCCCAGGAGGCTCTAGAGTGCCTTAACGCTGTCCAAACCAAAAATAAGATTTTTACGAGCTCACTCATCCCCTGGTTCACGCGGAAAGCTCTTGTATCATCCCCACGAATGAAGAAAGCCAACATGGTCAGGAATGTCCCGGCCAATAATGAATCGATCTCGCAAAACCTTTCCCAACCTGAGGTTCCCGCGGCTTCTGCACTTGCTTCAAAACTCCTACTACCGAGAGGAAATACTAACCCGTTGTTGTAACAACTCGGGCTTAGGCCCAAAGGTCCGCCCAATGGTGTTTCCCGGCCCACCACGTAACCCAGGAAGGCAACCTGGCACCACGCGTGGTATAGCTGGAATCTACAAGGCCTGTAGGCCGTACACCCCAAAGCATCTCCGGCCTGTTTATCAGCATGACGCATTGTTGCCACAGGGTTTTGAACCCGAGAAATTGATAAGTAGCCTTTTGAAAGTCCACTTAGTGTCAACTACCTTCACCTATGGGGGGATAGGTGTCTTGCAGCGTTTTTGCCGAATTAAAATCGTACCTGCACAAGAAAACAAAACAACACAGCATAGAAAGGACACATGCAAATTATAGGGGTTCCCCGATTTGGGTACATCCACTTTCCCCATTCGACCTATCTCCCAACCAGGGACGACTCGGTCACTTCACCAACAGGATTGAAATCCAATCCTTGCACTAACGGAAGGAACCCTTCCACACGTAGGAGTTATCACTCCCACAACACGGGTTGCACCCAACCCTTACAACTAGAAACCAACGTTCCTTTACAAAGAAATTGAAAATAGATTGTATAAGAAATACAAACAACTTATGGAGACTAAGGTGTCCCTCTTCGTTCGATGACGTGTTCTTGAAGTCAACAAAGAGTCCACAACCCTAGATCTCACTTAGAGAGAATCTCTCCCGAAACCGACGACGGCAAGAAGGGCGGCGGCTTGGTTCTCGGGATCGGCGGCAACAACGGCGTGCTGCGGATGTTCTTTGGAGATTCAATCTTCGTAGCAAAGCTAGCAAGGTCTTCCAACAGTCACACAAGGATCGATCGTCTCGATGGATTCGGAATGGGAAGGTTTTCCCGATCAACGAATCAAGAGACAAAGGATCTCTGGTTAAACGCGTGAGACGCTGTGCTTGGCTGAGCTTCTGTCGCCGGAAGATCTGGAAGCAACCACGAACAAAGCCGGCGATCTACTGGACGAGCGGCGACGGCGGCGGAGCGGATTTCACGATCTAGGTCAAGGTCGGCGGCTCGGCTTCGTTTTTCTGTCTCTTGTTACTGTTTGAAAATACGCGTGTATTTATACAGTAGAATAGTCCGTTATGACCGTTGTGGGTCCCACCAGAAGAAACCCCAAGCTGGTTCAAAACAGTGCCAGTGGCTGAGTCCGGTCCAGCGGGTTCCAAAAAATCGCCTACGGCAAAATCGGCGAGAATCGAAGGTGATTCTCGACGATGCGGCGAGAATCACTAGTGATTCTCGCCGAATCACTTGGTGATTCTCGACGATTTTGACTTAGCGACAGATTTGCATGCTCTGACTTAGCCGGATTGAGATGGCGAGAATCAGCCAGTGATTCTCGACGATTCGGCAAAAATCACTAGTGATTCTCGCCGAATCGGCGAGAATCACTTGGTGATTCTCGTCGATTGTTACTTAGACGCTTTTTCGTCTTTCCACCCATGAGCTGCTCTTTGACCCATCCTTGCTCCTTGTCTGCTCTTGCATTATCACAGCCCTGTACTTGAAAATAAGTACACTCTAATAGAGAGAGTACACGTAGACCAACATACTGATCTGCTCAACAAGGGATTACGTCGCACAGACCCGTGTATATTGACCTACTGCACCCTGACATTGGTGTGTACTTAGCGTGGAATAACTGCAAGCACAACGTAAAAGATTTCATCAAATACATTGTCTATTTACCTTAGCTTGTTCAGGGGCTTCTTCAAATCAGGTACGTTGTGGATACAATACCCAACAATCTCCCCCTATTTGAAGAAGCCTAAACCCTACAAGCTAAGGTGAATAGAGCGTATGGGAATGAAAATCATAAACTTAAAATTGAGTTGAGAGAGATATTCATTACCAATACCAATTTCTTGAGAGCAAACTTGGAGCCACCTTAGCCTTAGCCGAGAGGGTAATCTCCCCCTTTTCGGCTTCTACAAATCTGGGTCTGTTGCATTTGACCCCTTGCTCCCCCTCAGTTCTTGCACCTATGCTCACACTTGAGTTCCTAGCAGAGGCTCCCCTTAGATGCACGAGCCTGGAGCTTCTGTAGTCTTCATTCCACATAGTTTAGCATCTCCAATTCAGTTTTGAAAAGACTGAACTTGGCTTCGTCTAAGGGCTTTGTGAAAATATCTACAATCAGCTTTTCCAAGGGGACATAACAGAGAGAGATGTCCTTGTTCTCCACGTGCTCCCGAATGAAGTGGTAGCGCACTTCAATATGCTTCGTTCTGCTGTGCGATACCGGATTGTTGGCAATTGCAATTACACAGGAGGAGTCGCAGTATATTGGCACTTCCTTGAACTGATGGTCGTAGTCGGCTAACTGGTTTCTGATCCATAGGAGTTGTGTGCAACAGCTGCCTGCCGAGATGTACTCAGACTCTGCTGTGGAGGTTGCTACACAATTCTGCTTCTTGTTGTTCCAAGAGATAAGCCTTCTTCCGAGGAATTGACACGTCCCGGAAGTGCTTTTCCTGTCATCCCTACTCCCTGCAAAATCTGCATCTGAAAAACCTATTAGCTCGACATCATTGTTTCTCGGGTACCACAACCCAAGATTAGGAGTTGAGCGACGTATACTTCCTCTTTCAGGTCTCCGTTCAAGAATGCTGATTTCACATCCATTTGATAGACAGTGAATCCTTTGTGCGAAGCATACGCCAGGAACAATCTGATTGCCTCGAGCCTTACTACTGGTGCAAAGGTCTGGTCGAAGTCAATCCCCTCCTCCTGTCTGTAACCTTGAGCCACCAGCCTGGCCTTGTTCTTTATGATGACACCAAGTTCATCCAGTTTGTTTCTGAAGATCCACTTGGTGCCAATCACATTCTGCTTTTGTGGTCTGGGAACCAGCATCCAAACGTTACATCGTTCGAATTGATGCAGTTCATCTTGCATGGCCAAAATCCAAGCTGCATCTTTGTTCGCCTCGTCGAACTTCTTTGGCTCAACCTGTGACAGGAAGCTACGATTCAAGATCTTGTTACTAGTACCTCTTCGAGTTCTGACACCGTCGCGAGGATCTCCGATAATCTGATCTCTAGGATGATCCCTCACGTGCTAGAGCTCTAGAAGTCTGGCGTCTGGAGCTTCGACTACTTCTTGGGCTTCTCCTTCTTCTAAGAGATTTTCTCCATTTTGATCTTCAACATTCCCAGTTGACGTTGAGGTCGAAACTTTGACGTACTTAGGAGTTTCATCTTTAGCGGTCTCATCGAGACTCAGCTATTCAAGTCGTGCACCTGCATCTTCAAGAATACCATTGGAAGAATTGCTGTTAAGCAAGCTTCCTTCATCAAATACAACATTTATTGATTCTTCTACCACTAGGGTTTTCTTATTGAAGACCCTATATGCCCGACTGTGGGTACTATAGCCCATGAATATGCCTTCGAAACATTTTTCACCAAATTTAGTACGCGGGTACTTCCCATTATTCAGTACATAACATCTGCAACCAAAGATCCTCAAATAGGACATGGTTGGTTTCTTGCCTTTCAGTAGTTTGTAGGGCGTCTTACGATGACTTTTGTTGATCAATGCCCGGTTTTGAACATGACAAGCTGTATTGACCGCCTCAGCCCAGAAGTATTCTGGGAGTGAAGCGTCATTCAACATTGTCGTGCAGGCTTCAATGAGTGTTCTATTTCTCCTCTCCGCGACTCCGTTTTGTTGAGGAGTGCGCGGGGAGGAAAACTCATGAAAGATACCAAGTTCTTCACAGAACTCTGTCATAACACCAGACTCGAACTCTGTTCCATGGTCACTTCTGATTTTGACCACTGAGTAGTTAAGTTCATTCTGGATCTGCTTGACAAAGCTGG
Organism: Platanthera guangdongensis; assembly: GCA_039583875.1. Lineage (NCBI taxonomy): Eukaryota > Viridiplantae > Streptophyta > Magnoliopsida > Asparagales > Orchidaceae > Platanthera > Platanthera guangdongensis. The sequence goes on along the minus strand of CM077158.1, from coordinate 98,117,922 downwards.
TGAAGATGTCAAACGTATCAGACTTGCGTTTTAAAAAGAACACCCAGTTAAACCAAGAGTGATCATCTACAATCACGAGCGTATAAGACTTCCCTCCTAAGCTATGAACTTGCATTGGACCAAATAAGTCCATGTGCAGAAGATAAAGACATCTGGAGGAGTCTTTGTCTAAGATGCCCTTAAAGGTAGCCCGAGTCTGTTTGCCCATCTGGCATGCAGGACAGGGACTATCTTTGATACACTTAATAATGGGAGCATCCCTCACTAAATCTTTGGAAAATAGCATACTAATTATCTTGTAATTAATATGTGCCAATCTCTTGTGTCATTGTTCACAAAGAGATGCACTGCCTTTTGCTACTAGGCATACGGGGGTAGATGAATCTAAGCTAAGAAAATCTAAGCAGAAGATATTTCTGCTCCTAATGCCTGATAATACCGTCTCAGAAGAGGCACATGATATTATTAGGCATTTATCCTTGCAGAACTTAACGTCATAACCTTTATCACATAACTGACTTACACTAATCAGGTTATGGTTTAACCCTTCAACATAAGCCACGTCGGTGATAGAGATTATACCGTTGGAAATCATACCGTAACCTCTGGTGACTCCTCGATCTGACCCCCCAAAGATGACTTTGGGTCCATTCTCGACTGGAGTGTAGTCACGCAGCAGGCTTCTTGTCCCAATCATATGTCGGGAGCATCCACTGTCCAAGTACCATATTGGAGTTTTGGTGGCCTTTGGACATTCCTGCAAAACAAAATTAATTTCCCTTAGGAACCCAATCGAACTTGGGTCCTAGATTCTTGGTTAGCATACTCCCCCTCGGGTGGTTAACCCTACGAGTGGTCGGCCTCGCATTGCTAACATAAGGAGTCTCGTTATACCTCGGATTAAACCAACAATCCACGGCAAAGTGACCGACTTTGCCACAACACCAACAGTCAAATCTGTTGTACCTCTTCCTAGGATCCTGCTTTACCCTGGGAATGGTGGGTACAGCCGGGGCCTTGGATCTGGAGGTGGAAGCATCACAGTGATTGCAGTCACATGACTTCTTCACCCTCTGTTCCTTCAGTATAACAGGCTTGGCTTTTGGTGTCTGCTTTCTATTATGGCCGCTAGAGAATTGACCATAATTTCCCATGTGGATTTCCTCATAAGGTGCCTTGAAGACACTCTCACCGAAGTTGCGGGGAAAAGTCCAACCATCATATCGGCTCTTTGGCTTTGCAACCGAGGGCCGAAAATGATGACCAAAGGTTGACTCAAAGTCATGTTGGTTACAGGGAAAGCTGGGCTTTCTGAACGCAACAGGACTAAGTGGGGCCTTTCCCTTTTCAGCAGCAGAGGCCTTCTTGGCGGCCATATTCTTTCTCTGGTTCCTGTTTCTCCTGGATGAGGAACCAGATACCCCTACATGCCCCAAGCCAGCTCCTTTGGCCTGAGCAGAGAAGGTATCAACTAATGGAAGAACTGTTTTTGGCAAAGAGAAGCTCTTGACGATCTTCCTTTCTGCCGCAAGTTGTTCTTCCAACTTGTCGACTTCCTCCTGCTTAAGATCAAGGAGCTTAAGAGACTCTGAATGCTTTGAAGTCAGGTCTAAGTGCTCCTGTCGGAGAGAAATCAAATTGGTGATCTCTTCCCTTAGGGAGACACTCTCACCCTTAAGTAATTTCACTTCCTTTTTCTCAGCCTTCAATCTCTTACGACACTCCTCGAAAGTGTTGAGCAGAAGCTCATACTTCTCGAGGAGCTCTGCTTCACGGGCCGAAGGGCTATCCTCAGGGTCATCATCCTGAGACTCAGGATCAGATTCAGAGTCGGAGAGAGGGTGTGAGCTTTTACCTTCCCAGTAAATAGGGGGCATTCTCCTTCTGAGTCGGAGCGACCCACCAGCCTGAAGTAGGCTTCATCATCATCACTAGAGTCTGAGGAATCAGACTCACTCAGTGTCTTTGGCTTTTTGGCGATGTAGCTCCTCTCTTTCTTCTTATCTCTAGAGGACTTGTGCTCCTCTCCCTTCCCCTTTTCTCTCTTGCCATGGTGGCAGTCGGCCACGACGTGTCCTGGCTTATTGCATCCAAAACAAATAATGTCAGAGGAGCGATGTTTGTTCGGTTTAGAAGCATACCTGTCAGAAGAATAATTTTTCTTCTGATGCCTGGAGGAGCCGTCTCTCTTTCTTTGATTCCTCATCTTGAGGAACTTCTTGAATTCTCGGGTGATGAGGGAGAAATCTTCCTCAGACAACTCTGAGCTGGAGGAGCATGGCTCGGAGTCCTCCTCCTCATCCTTTTTCCCGGCATGGTTTGAAACCGCACCCTTGCCCTTCCTGGAGTGAATGGCTTTTAGGGCCACAGTCTTTTCCTTGGTTGCAGCCTTCTCTGCTTCTTCTTCTGCTTTCCTGGTGTTCAGTTGAAGCTCATAGGACATCAGCTTCCCAAACAGAATTTGCGGGTCTGTTTCAGCAAGTCTGCCAAACTCTCGGATGGCGCAGATCTTTGTGTCCCATTCCTTAGTAAGGGACCTGAGGAATTTATAATTAAGTTCACCATCAGTGAACACTCTTCCATATCCTTTGAGGGCATTGACAATCTTGAGGAAGTTCTCGAAGGTGACTCTGATCTCTTCCTTAGGCCCTTGTCTAAAGGCCTCGTATTTCTGGTTCAGGAGGGATCTCCGATCATCCCTCACTTCATTAGTGCCCTCCATTAGGATAATTAGGCAGTGACAGATCTCCTTTATTGTCCTGCAGTTGCACAAGTTCTGCATCATTGAGTCATCGACCGCACTGACCAGAATGTTTTGCGCCTTCTCGTCAAGTCCCACCAGCACAATCTCGTCCTTGTCCATTTCAGAAATTTTCTTTGGCACTTTCTTGGTAGGATCAATGGTGGAGGCCTTAGTGGGGACATAAGGTCCCTCCTCCACGATCATGAAGAGTCGGGGATCGACCGCTTCCATGTAGAACCTAATCCTTTCCTTCCTGATAGGAAAGTTTAGCCTGGTGCACACTGGGATCTTGCCTGTGTACTTGAGTCCGTCCATAGTATAAGTCTGCCTTCTTCTTGACACTAGTGGCAGGAACTTACTCAAGGTGTGAACCTTTTTGATGTGCAACCTCCCTCTGATACCACTTGAAAGTCCACTTAGTGTCAACTACCTTCACCTATGGGGGGGATAGGTGTCTTGCAGCGTTTTTGCGGAATTAAAATCGTACCTGCACAAGAAAACAAAACAACACAACACAGAAAGGACACAAGCAAATTATAGTGGTTCCCCGATTTGGGTACATCCACTTTCCCACTTCGACCTATCTCCCAACCAGGGACGACTCGGTCACTTCACCAACATGATTGAAATCCAATCCTTGCACTAACGGAAGGAACCCTTCCACATGTAGGAGTTACCACTCCCACAACACGGGTTGCACCCAACCCTTACAACTAGGAACCAACGTTCCTTTACAAAGAAATTGAAAATAGATTATATAAGAAATACAAACAACTTATGGAGACTAAGGTGTCCCTCTTCGTTCGATGACGTGTTCTTGAAGTCAACGAAGAGTCCACAACCCTAGATCTCACTTAGAGAGAATCTCTCCCGAAACCGGCGGCGGCAAGAAGGGCGGCGGCTTGGTTCTCGGGATCGGCAGCGACAACGGCGTGCTGCGGATGTTCTTTGGAGATTCAATCTTCGTAGCAAAGCTAGCAAGGTCTTCCAACGGTCACACTAGGATCGATCGTCTCGATCGATTTGGAAGGGGAAGGTTTTCCCGATCAACGAATCAAGAGACAAAGGATCTCTGGTTAGACGCGTGAGACGCTGTGCTTGGCTGAGCTTCTGTCGCCGGAAGATCTGGAAGCAACCACGATCAAAGCCGACGATCTACTGGACGATCGGTGACAGCGGCGGAGCGGATTTCACGATCTAGGTCAAGGTCGGCGGCTCGGCTTCATTTTTCTGTCTCTTGTTACTGTTCAAAAATACGCGTGTATTTATACAGTAGAATAGTCCTTTATGACCGTTGTGGGTCCCACCAGAAGAAACCCCAAGCCCGGTTCAAAACAGTGCCAGCGGTTGAGTCCGGTCCAGCGGGTTCCAGAAAATCGCCTAAGGCAAAATCGGCGAGAATCGAAGGTTATTCTCGACGATTCTGCGAGAATCACTAGTGATTCTCGCCGAATCACTTTGGTGATTCTCGACGATTTTGACTTAGCTACAGATTTGCATGCTCTGACTTAGCCGGATTGAGACGGCGAGAATCAGCCAGTGATTCTCGACGATTCGGCGAGAATCACTAGTGATTCTCTCCGAATCGGCGAGAATCACCTTGTGATTCTCGTCGATTGTTACTTAGACGATTTTTCGTCTTTCCACCCATGAGCTGCTCTTTGACCCATCCTTGCTCCTTGTCTGCTCTTGCATTATCACAGCCCTGTACTTGAAAATAAGTACACTCCAATAGAGAGAGTACACGTAGGCCAACACACTGATCTGCTCAACGAGGGATTACGTCTCGCAGACCCGTGTATATTGACCTACTGCACCCTGACATTGGTGTGTACTTAGCGTGGAATAACTGCAAGCACAACTTAAAAGATTTGATCAAATACATTGTCTATTTACCTTAGCTTGTTCAGGGGCTTCTTCAAAGCAGGTACGTTGTGGATACAATACCCAACACCTTTAGTACCGCTACTCATCACAAACTAAGCTACAACTCAGTTGGTGATGAGTAGTGGTACTAAAGGCTACTTATCAAGGTCCCGGGTTCCAAACCATGTGGCAACAATGCACCGTGCTGATAAACAGGATGGAGATGCTTTAGGGTGTATGACATGCAGGCCTTGTAGATTTCGACGGTACCACCCGTGGTGCTAGGTTGTCTTCCTGTGCTACGTGGTGGGTCGGGCGACGTCGTGGGGCAGCCCTTTGTGCCTAAACCCGAGTCGTTATAAAAACTGCACATTTATGTAACGACCCAGGTTTAGAGCTCGAAGGCCCATGACGTAACCGTGCAGCTTGTCTCGCCCCTGAATCCCGCTACAGGACTGCAGTCAGTACCACCGAAACCCATTTCTGGCCTGTTTTTCAGCACGACGGGTTTTCAGCATACCAAGTTTCAAACCCAACACCTCCTTGATAAGGAATCTTCCACAGTCCTCATCACTAACCAAGCTAATTTTATGTAACGACCTAAGTTTAGAGCTCAGAGGCCCACGACATAACCGTATAGCTTGTCTCACTCCCGACCCCCGCTACAGGGCTGCAGTCCGTACCACCCAAACCCATTTCCGGCCTATTTCTCAGCACGACGAGTTTTTGAGCATGCCAGGTTTCGAACCCAACACCTCCTTGATAAGGAACCTTCTACAGTCCTCATCACAAACTGAGCTGCAGCTCAGTTGGTGATGAGTAGCGGTACTAAAGGCTACTTATCAAGGTCTCGGGTTTTAAACCCTATGGCAACAATATGTCGTGCTGATAAACAGGCCTGAGATGCTTTGGGGTGTTGCGCTTGCAGGCCTTGTAGATTTTGGATGTACCACACGTGGTACCAGGTTGCCTTCCTGGGCTGCGTGGTGGGCCGCACGACGCCGTGGGGCGGCACTTTGGGCCTAAACCCGGGTCATTACAGTTGTACCTATGCAGATACCGTCAAAAGGGAAGGCGACTGAAGAGGCGAGAACCGAGCCACACCTAATAGGGAAAGGGCACAGCCGGTGGTCCACGCGGTCACCTCTCCCAATAAGCCCGACGCTACCCAGCGAGAGAGACATAAGCCTCTGTCCATGTTCCCGCCTCTTTCTAGTTATCTCACCCAAACTTTTCTTGCAGCCTCCCCATTTGGGACCATGAGGACAGGAATTCTGGCACCTAGATCCCCTTTTGGGAGATGTCTATAGATTTCGTCTCTGCTCCACCCCTAGCGGATGCTACCACCAAATTTTTCTCTAAGCCGCTAGTCTTCCCTCCGGGCCTTGGGAAGGGAAGAATAACTTTCAACACCCCCTTTGAGGGGCGAGCCGACACTTATCGCCATCCTTCTGACAAGGATGTGAGTAATAGACCAGGTAGTGGATTTCGCCAATCTTTTCCAGGAAGTTCAAGAATCAAGCTGATAATACTTTTTTAATGTAGGCTACCACGAGGTCTCCACAGATGTTGATATCGAGGAAGAAGACATCTCGCCTCTCCCTTCATCGTAGTCCATCGCTGAATACCTAGGCGATCCCCTGGATGTCGAGAGGATAAAGCGGTAGTTGGTCGGGATACTCTGGAAACAATCCCTATTGCTGCACAGGATTGTGGATCAGGTGAGAGTGAATCAAGAGTTTGCCGAGGAGAGGCTTCTCAGCCTAGAAAACAGCTGCACCCAGCTAGTCACCAATCTATCAGGAGAGGTTGGTGGCAGGACAAGATACCTCAACCTTCACATCGTGCGGGTCGATGACCAACTCCATCTCACACCGCGAGGACTCTAGACCATTCGCCCCATCCACTATGCACGTGCCATGCCGGGAGTGGGAAGGGGAGGGTGAGAATGAGAACGGTGAAGATGGCCACTTGGTGGGCCTACTGGCACTTGCCTCTCGCTCTTGGTACTTTATGATCTTTGTAATAATTACTATTGGCATCTATGCCGAGTGTGGATAGTGTATTGTGGCTGCATGCTATTTTTGGTCTCGCCTCCTTTTTAATTTTGTCTTATCATATTTGTTCTATTTAATACACCCACTTTTACTTGGGCTGCCTTCTATTCATTGATCTTGATTGTTGGTGATAGATCATAGGATCCCGAGTGTTGGCCAGAGATTGTGGGATCTCGCCAAGGGATATGGAGGGACCCGAGGCGAGACCCAACAGATGTGCTATCTGCACTCTTTCCATGTTAGGATCATTTCCCTCCCAAACTTTTTCTATTAATAGGGTGTTCACCTACCACATTTAATCGTTGCCTTCAATAGCTCTTACTCACTACTTCTTATTTTTTTCGCACTTGTGCTTTTGGCCTTTGTCACTCTTCTAGGCGAGATGTCAGGAGAAGGAGACAGCAGGAACAAGTGCGCGACGGCATTCGCCGACTACCCTTTTGTCAACTGCAACATGACCGCGGAATAATACTGATCCATAGTCAGCCTCCACATCATGCTAGATTTCACCGTGCGACATCCATCAGACAGTGAATCCATGAACCACTTCTCGCCTGTCGAACTCGCAATCCCCGCCGAGCATTTTGAAGTAGGACTCCGCCTCCCTCTATGGACTGAGGTCTGCCAGGCCCTCCGCTACTTTGGGGTAGTTCCCGCATAGCTGAATCCCAACTCCATAGCACTGAGGTTGCATTCGATTGCTACATGTGGTCGGAGCGAATGGAGTTCAGCCTCCTGGTATTCCACAAATTGTTCAATTTTTGTGCTAAGAAGGACGAGATTGACTTTTTCTCCGGAAACATTCTAAAGGCGAAAGGTCTCGCTAACAAGCATCATAACTGGGTTAAGTAGTTTATTTTTGTCTCCGAAGATTTCGACAACCTTCCCCTCTCACCGATCCAGTAAGAAGAGTACACCTATTGCCCCTCCCCTAGTCTCGGCGGCCACGAATCCAACCTCCACCAGTTTTTCTTGGGGAAGGACTTCGACGTTGTTTTCTTGAGGTGGAACGTCGACACACTTATGCTAGTTTTAGCCGGGGAAGGTAAGGAAGACATTCACAATTTCAGGGGTCGTCAGCTTTGGAAAAATTTCTAAATTATAATGTTCATGCAGGGGTGCGTGATCTTACCCTTAATCCTACATTCGCTATTAACAACGTACCCTCATCTGAGCTGGCGCGTGCTGAAGCTGCTGCAGAAGCTTGCAGGAGCTCTTCGAAGCTGCTACGAGGACCCAATAGTAAAAAGCGGAGGCTTGACGTGCCACCATCCCTTCCCCCTTCCAAGAAGTCATCAACGAACTAGAAGTCCCTTACTGCCGAGAAGCCAAAAGGTGGCGAGAAGCCCTTAGCCACAGAGAAATCATCCGTCGCTTATTTCGGCAATGGCGAGGAGATTGCCGTGAACTCTCCTGTGAATAAGGCCGTTGGTGTAGTGAAGGAGAGGGAGAGAGAGACCGGAGGGACCTCGACACAGGAGAAGCCGGAACTCAGGGGTCACATGAACTTCGGCCTTGGCGAGGATGTGCTAAACGACATCGAAGAGCCCTTGTTGGTGTGGGATCGAAACGCCAACAGGGCCTCCATCTCTACCGTACTCCCTTCCTGGCAAGAGGGTGATACAGTCTTGGTCAGGCCTATGTATTAGCCATTGGCATGTATGGGTGAGACAGCGCCGCCTACTATGACAGGGCTTTAACCAAATCACTCTCCTATAAGAGCTTGCGGGACAAATTCCGCGCCCTTGAGCTCACGCATATGTCAGCGCGCCGTGGCATCCTACATGCATGATAACTGGCGGATGTTAATGCGGTGCAATCCTCTCTCTGCTCGGAGGTGAAGACGCTAAAGGAGGAGCTCGCGGACTCCAAGAGGGATCTCGCCCTGCGGGAAATGAGAGTGGTAAGTATCTTCTCGCCTGTTGCACACCCACCACGCATTACTCTTGCCCTGACCCCTTGTTGCCTTATAGGATATCGTGAATGTCGCCAAGAAGGACACACACATCGCCCACCTTGAGGACAAGAATCTGCTCATAAGGCATTAGAATCAACAGTGGATAGACTCTCTGGTCCCTCCTCCCTAGGGCAAGAAGAAGAAGGCCCCGTTGTATACATAACACGAGATTGACCTGACGATGCAGGAGCAGGCCATCTTGGGAGCCAGTCATGTGCTCCAGATGATGCAGGTTACCGACTTTCTAAACGGTAAGGGCGAGAAGGTGACTGCCGAGATCCTGATGCCAGCGCTCTTCCAACCCATTCTCGATCCATCAGAATGTGTGGATGATATTTCTGGTGAGAGTGAGCACTAGGCCTCATCGCCTTAAGGCTCTCTCCTTTTTCAATTTTCATTTCTTTCCTTCTGCTCCCTGACCCTTTTGTCAATGTAACACTTTTGATGAATAAAAAAATGTTGTAAAGTTTTTACCTCTTTCTTTTTGATGCCGAGTGACGCAATACTTGGAAATGCATCTAGCTCATGCATTCGGTTAGTATGTAGTCTGGATATCTCGCGAGACCTTAGGTCGGCTATCCTCTTAGGATTAGACCTCGCGCCATTCCCCCCTCAAGCTTACGTGCTTGTAGGTTTCTTTCCTGTGATGGAGAATTTCGATCACCCGCGTCTGCCCTTTATCTCCACGCCCTTCTCGCATCTTCTTCAATATATTTTTTCTGGCGAGACCCTTCACTTCGGCGAGATCCCCTTATTTGGCGAGATCCCCTTAGAATCTTGTCTCTCCTCCATAGAAGGCCTTGCCTCCAGAATGAGAAAGGATGTTTACCAGGGATCCTGGATCTACCATCTAGATGAAGGACTTGCAGCGGGAACATCTTGGGGCCGCAGCCCCAAAGTCAGAATAGCTAGAATCTTACTTTCCATGGCCCATCTTTGGGTGCTACCACCAGCCCTATAAGCTAGGTAAAAGCCTGACAGCGGGTGTTGAACATCCTCCAGACTAAGACGCAGGGTCATAACGACGTCCAATGGGGATCCCGGCCCTACCAGCTAGGTGGAAGCCAGACAGCGGAAGTGTCCCGGGACCTAACCCAGAGTGAGATAACTTTCCTTTGGCCAACCTCCGGGCGCTACTACCGGCCCAATCAGCTCGGCGAGAGCCTGATGGCGGGTGTTGAGCATCAACCGAACTGAGCCCCAGGGTCATAATGACATCCAACGGGGATGCCGGACCTGCCAGCTAGGTGGATGACTGACAGTGGGAGCATCCTGGGACCTAACCCAAGAGCGAGATAACTTTCCTTTGGCCAACCTCTAGGAGCTACCACCGGCCCAATCAGCTAGGTGAGAGCCTGATGGCGGGTGTTGAGCATCAATCAAACACAGCCCCAAGGTCATAACGATGTCTAATGGGGATCCCGGCCCTGCCAGTTTAATACCCCAAATCTCAAATTTGGGTTCAGGTTGGGCGACACAGCATGGGACATGGGCGTGTCCCAGGGTGTGTCCTGCTCGGGTTGAGGAGCTTGTCGAGTGCTCGATGAAATGCACTCGACGAGTTCTCGAGATAGAACACGCCCTGTGACAAGGGCTTGTCTGAGGGTGTGTCTGAGGCGTGTCCTCCTCTGGTCGACAAACTCTACTCGAGGAGGCACTCGACGAATTCTTGAGAGAGAGGGCACACGGCCTATGACACGGGCGTGTCACATGGCCGTGTCTTGCATACTCGAGTGAGTCTCGAGAGGGTGTCTCGAGTAGGGCATCAGGCAGGACACGCGCGTGTCAGCCATGTGATACGAGCATGCACTGATAAATTACTCGAGTGGTTTTCTCGAGTAGGTCTCGAGTGGGTCTCGAGAGCTAGACATAGGCGTGTCATCCATGTATCACTGGCGTGTCAGCCGTGTGATATGGGCGTGTCACATGGTCGTGTCCTGTTCTGGATATGTCGGTTCGTGCGCTGCTTACGGGACATGGCCTGTGACACGGGCGTGTCACAGGGCATGTCAGCCCCAAAATAGCTATATTCAGGGAATTTTGTATTCGTTCATTTCCTTCATCTCAGATCCAAGGGTCCAGACCCTTCCCTGTTGTTATAAGGCTGAGAGTGGATGGATAATCTTCATTCATCTTTAGCCTTTTCTCTTTCTCAAAGAAGTGGAGAGAAGGAAGAGCAAGGAGGAAGAACGTGAAGGAATCCGGCTGCCGGAGGATCGTTAGCATGCCGACTGGAGAGCCGAGGTCAAATTCATGGAGGCAAGGCCGTGGCGGTGATTTCAATCCGGCTAGTTCATGGCTCCAGAGCGATTGTCAAGTGTAACGATCTCATTCTTGGACAAGCAAAGTCCTTTCTTTATGCATGAGCATGGAATCCTCCACCAAGCGGTGGAAAGCATAAGTGATTCTAGGTTGAGTCTGCATCTAGAGCCGGAAATATGTAGCACGACATAGGCATGTTGTATGAAGCCCATCCGGAGGGATAGTCTGGATTGGTGATGTTTATATTGTGAACCAGAGAAGACTCTGTGTATTGTATGGATGCTTGTGAATTGTGAATCCTTGAAAAGCTTGGAATGAGCCCTTGTATTTTGTATGTTGAATTGGAAGAATTGGAAAGCGGCTCTGCGAGAGCTGTGTGTGGAGCAGGAAAGGGAAGGCCGGCCCGCGTCAAGATCTGTGCTATTGACGAATTGAGCAACAGAAAATGGTTGACCAGTACATATGTTATGGGAGTTCGATTGGTGGCAAGGCACGGGCGGATGCGGCCCCCACCCGGCTTGCTGCACCGCAATGGTGGGTCGATCTAAATGCTCAAGTTTGCCGTGAGGTTAGTACCTCTGAGTGGGATGGGCGAAATGTCTCCAGCATGCATGTTGGTAGACTAGGACTGGCCAACCAACATGTTCAAAACCTCTGCTCGGTGGTGGGAAACTGGTATATCTGGTACACCAATAATGTGCCTTCAGTGCACAGAGTGTCTGGCGGAGGCCGGTGTTTGTGATACTGTTGTGATACTTGTTGTGATAGAAATATATTATGACTGCAATGCATATAGGGAAGGAACCACTGCCCCGGGTAAGGGGTAGAGTCGTTATAATTGGTCAGCTAATGCTGACCGTTGCTTTGTTTACCACTCTTGGGGTGGATGTCTAACTGCAGGTGATGACAGGTTGAATTAGATTGAGCGGATTGAAGCCCTTGCTGTTTAAAGGCGCTTGAAGTCCTGCGAAGTCTTGGATTTCATGTGTGGTCGGCCTGCGTGCTAATGTATGAAGCTATATATTTGTAAAGAGAAACTTGTAAGGCCTTAAGGCAGTGAGAGTTCTGTATTTGTATACATTCCTGGTAATATATAAATGTATGGTTTATATATTTCGTGGACATTCACTGTGATAAGTTCTTGCAACTAAAAATGCTTTCGCTACAATGCTCTGAGTTAGGATGCGAGTAGGATTTTGATATTCATACGTAATTCCCCCGTTTGTTTGTTAAATATGGCGTGGGGCCCCGACCAGACCCACCGTTATATTCCATATGATGAATGGAGGTGTTACAAAGTGTTATCAGAGCCAGGTTTAGATTTTTGGGAGGGAGAACATAATCGAACTCATGATTGTCCACTAGTAATGTAATACATGCACGTGAGGAGCATGAGCGTGTAGTCAATGTCTGTTTGCCGTGATGGAATGGACGTAACTGGTGTTTTGTACATTGATAGGTGACGAGGAGTGGTGCTGGGCAGTCTGAGCCCCAGCGTTCCGATGAGAGTGCGACACCAGCTGAGGTGCCTACTCCTCTCTTTGTGGAGACCATACGTTTGGTAACTGAGACAGTGCTCGCAGTGTTACATGCACAGCCTATTAGGCAGGCAAGGCCTGCAGGGGTGCAAGTACGGCTTGGTGCAAGGCAAGAGCGTGTTGAGGCTCGGGTTGAGGAGCAAGCAGCTGTCGAGCAATTGAAATGGTTTATGGAGTTTCATCCCCTACGTTTGGAGGAACGGGTTCCCCAATGCAGGCTGAAGATTGTATCGCAAGAGTGAAGAGGATCTTAACAGCAATCAGGACTGCGGAGGGGCAGAAAGTTACTTTAGCCACTTTTCTGTTGGAAGGAGATGCAAGGCTTTGTTGGGATGAAGTCGAATTGCATTACTTCGCAGGTCGAGGATTAGAGGAAATCTCAATAGAAGAATTTTCAAGATTTGTTCTGCAGAACCACAAACTTCGCCCATCGCGGCCTGAATGCCTCTCTTGCGACGGGCTTTCCCTTGATTGAAGAAAGATTTGGTTACAGGTGAAAGGAAAAGGTTGACAAGAGCAGAGCGAGGAGGAGTCCGCAAGGCACAAGGTTCGAGTCCGCAGCCTTTAACAAGTATGCTCATGGGTCAGAGTCAGCGTGCCTTTGGTGCACCACCTCCCCCCTATTTATAGGATAGGGGGCCTGCCCAAACGGGCAGGGCTAAAAATAACCGGCTGCCCGGGGTACAGGAGAACCGGGCAGCGGTGACGGGAAGCCAAAAGAAAGAACACGCCAGTCCGCGCTAAAGGGGCGGACTGGGCTCGCGGGCTGGAGCTCCTGTCTGCTGCTAGGCGCGATCCCGCTGGAGGAAGGCGACCTGGGCGGACGAGACATTGTGTCCGCCGTTGTAGAGAATCCAGAGATCCCAAGTCGTGGCGGACTGAGCGGACAGATCCTTGAGTCCGCTGCTGGGGGACCATCCTTGGTGGCCGATTGGTACCACTGCCGGACTGGGCGGACTGCCCAATCGGGTCCGCGAGGGTTGAAAGGGGGGGGGGGGGTTTGGCATCTTGTAGGATGTTGCGGACTGAGGCGTTAACACATCCCGGATGTAGAATTCCGATATAGTGGAGGGGGACTCATCTTGGGTGGCAAAGTAGATGTCCTTAAAGTCCGGACATGTCGCGTACTCGTCCTTAATGCGCTCAAAACCAATCACCTTAACTTGCATGGTGGACAATAGTAACGAGAGTCGGCTAAGGGCGTCGGCCACACGGTTGTTGGACCCCTTAAGATGCTTAAGAGTGAACGTGTACTCTTGGAGGAACGACACCCACTTAGCGTGTCGGGGTCTGAGTTTATGTTGGGAGTTAATAAAACGTAAGGCTTCATGATCCAAAAGAAGCACAAAATCTTTGGAAAGGAGATAGTGTCTCCAATAGTGCAAACTTCGGACCACCGCATAAAATTCCCGATCGTAATTGGAGTAGTTTAATTTAGCCCCGGACAACTTCTCACTAAAATAACAAATGGGGTGATCCTCTTGACTTAATACTCCTCCAATTCCAACCCCGGACGCATCGCACGCTAATTCAAACACCTTAGAGAAATCCGGTAAGCGTAGGAGGGGTGCTTCCGTCATGAGAGTTTTGATCGTTTAGAAGGCATGAGTGGCGGAATTACTCCATTTGAAATCCCCTTTCTTCATGCACTCCGTCAAAGGATCCATGATGCTACTAAAATTTTTAATAAAACGCCGATAAAAAGTAGTGAGTCCATGGAAACCTCTAACATCACGGATGGACTTGGGCTCCAGCCACTCGTTAATAACTTGCACCTTTTTGGGTCTACTCTAATGTCGTTCGCTCCCACAAGATATCCTAAGAACTCAACCTCACGGACAAGGAAAGTACATTTCTTCAGATTTAAGAATAGTTTTTCTTTGCTTAAAGTAGTTAAGACTGCCCTCAAGTGATTTGTATGTTCAGTGGGCGTCAAGCTAAACACCAAGATGTCGTCAAAATACACTACGACGAATTTTCCCATGAAGGGTTGGAATATTTGAGTCATCATCCGAGAAAATGTGCTTGGGGCATTAGAAAGCCCGAAGGGCATGACAAGCCACTCATATAAACCATCCTTAGTCTTGAACGGCGTCTTCCATTCGTCCCCCTCCCGAATTCTAATTTGATGGTAGACACTCTTAATATCCAACTTGGAAAAGATCGTGGCTCCGGCAAGCATATCCAAAAGATCATCCAATCGGGGAATAGGGAACCTATATTTAATAGTGATCTTATTAATCGCCCTACTATCGACACACATCCTCCAAGTACCGTCTTTTTTTGGGGCTAATAGGGCCGACACGACACATGGGCTCAAACTATGGCGGATGAACCCTTTAGTTAAGAGTTCCGATATTTGAGTTTGAATCTCTTGATGCGCTGCCGGGTGGAGCCTATAATGGGGCTGATTCGGGAGTGAGGAACCCGGGACGAGATCTATGGCGTGTTGGATGTCGCGTAGTGGCGGTAAGATGGGGGGGTAACTCGGCCGGATACACATCTTTATATTCATCCAACAATTGTTTTAAATCTTCTGGAATATAAAGTGGGTGAGTTTTCCCAAGTATCGATCTCTCAAGGAACACAGTAAGGTGGAGTTAATTTCAAGGAGCACTTGAGATTGAAGTCCTTTGGTCGGAGTTAACTGAGGGTGGGTTTTGATATTGCGGACAAAAAAAATAAAACACTATCAACTACTCCTATGCAACGCCGCTATGCGATGCTTCGCCAGGCGGTATGGAGGACTAGTCGGGCCGCTATGCACCGAATCACTAGGCGGATGAGCGAGTAGGCTTGCGGATGAGGTGGTTAGAACGACGGAATGAGGGTCGTAAGCACCTCTTCGCTACGCATGCCACTAGAAATTCTAGTGCGGCAAGGGTGGATGGTGGTGGATGGAATATGGCGCACCTCAAACAACTAAAGAGAAAAATAATACAGAATCACATAGACATGAATCTAATAAAGTTTACATCTAAAGTGCAACAACATCAATATAAATGAAGTTTTAACACACATATACAACAATAAAGGAAGAACAAGTCAAGAGATCGACCGAATCCGAAGTCTTGTTGAGGATTCACGGTTGGAATCGTCGGGTTGTCAATCCGCATCCAAGCTCGGTCCTCAACTGCGTCCGGGGTAGAGAAGGGTTGTCACCACCTTCCAATGGCCCATCTTCTTCGTGTCATGATAGCGGACGAAAGTTGCAATCTTACCTTTGCTTGATGGCTATGGCGTTGAAGCATGAAATGAGCCCAAGATATGATGGAGGAGGCCAAGAGGAAGCTCCGACTTAGATTTGGCGGTGAAAGCTTGCCCGGAGAACCTCCCTAGGGTGGAAGATGATGAAAAATGGCGGAGAAGGCCGAAAATGGCGGAGAAATGTCGAGCGATCCCAGTGATTCCGAATTAGGGCAAGACCTGCAATATTTATAGAAAGTAGAATTGAACAATGCGCACGATCACGGGAGCACGACCAGTGGTCGTGCGCACTATGTCCAGTGATCGTGCGCACTGGCATGGCAGATTAGGAAGAAGATCTGGGATAGCGCGCACGAGCAGTGGCGCGCGACCAGTGGTCGTGCGCAGTAAGTTCAATGGCCGTGCAATTACCCCAGACAGGACTCCAGAAAAGAGGAATCAATGCACACGATCAGTGGCGCACGACCGGTGGTCGTGCGCACTAGGTCCAGTGGTCGTGCGATTACCCCAGGCAGATTTTGGAAAATGAAGAGTAGTGCACACGATCAGGGGTGCACGACCAGTAGTCGTGCGCATTAGATCCCATGATCGTGCACAGTATTCCTATATCACAACCATCCCGAAACACGCACACGACCCCTGTACTGATAGGAAAAACAAATCACTAATCTGTGCAGACATTCCAGGCAATCACAAAAAAGAGTACAAACAATAAAAGTAACAAAATACACAACCACAGACATAAATGTGCACTTACTCATAAAAAGGACATAATAACAAATATGAACAAATAAAGCTCTAAAGTGAAGTGCATCTAGGAGAAAACAATCCCAGATGTGTCTGAAAATAGGTATATAAAATGGACTCATCACACCCACAGACTTAACTGTTTGCGCGTCCCGAGCAAACAAAATCTAAGCAGATATGGAAAATTACTAGCTAACAAAGAAATTGCGATACGGAGTACCATGCGAAGTAGTATGCAAAATAGTTTATATTTTTCACAATGTGTATCAACATTTTATTATTACTCAAAAATGGAATCACGGTGAATCATCCAGTCACGCGTAGGGATAAAGTAGACAAATCGCTAGGCGAGCATTGCCAAAGATCAGGGCTCAGAATAACCTCCAAAGGAATCCACCAATGTCGGTGACCATATGCTTGCCCTTTCGCATTCTCTCCACGACACTGGTTTGGTTCACACACGAATCAGTAGGACTTTAGGTGAAGAGATGGGGCTTGGGTTTTGGTGAGGTAAAAAATGATGAAAAAGAATGGCTATGCACCAAACCCAAATGAGCTAGTATAAAATGAATCCATCAGCTAACCGAAATACATGCGGGTACACCACACCCCAAACTTAACTTTTAACATATGGGTGTGTGCACCGCCTACTCCAAAAATAATCACATCTCAAATAGGATTTTCAATTATAATTTTTCTTTTCACTCTTACTGTTCTTTTTTTTCTTTATTCAAATCATCTTTTTAGTTTTTTTCAATTTCAGCAAATATAACATTGGAGCACATCCACATAATCACAAGTAAAATCACCACATCACACCCCAACATTAAAATGTAAACACTAAAGCTCAACTTAGGTGTGCGACTAGGATTGGCTATGAGGCTTTTGGTGAAATCATGGTGGAGCTGAATCAAAAGGAGGGGTAGGCACAATGGGGCTAGCGAGGATAAGATGTTCGGAATGGTACAAAGCCCAACCGGGCCAAAAGGATGGCCTACATTCCGCTCATGCATGACTAACCTATACCCATGCTTCAAGAATAGCTTGGGGCAAGTTTTTAGCCAACGAGAAAGACTATCCATCCTCCCGACTAGAGCAATATGAACCTAATGGCTGTCTACACACATCCCTAAGCTACCATAAGATTCACACCGGATTCACCAATTTTTGAGTAGAATAAAAAGTATTTACGCAATTAGAAAAATAAAAAACTATAAGTATACAGAAAAATTAAATCTACTCAAATTTCTACATGAGACGATAGCACTTGACTAGGAGCACAGCAAGGTCAATATTTTACTCTGTCTCACAATCCTATGTCAGCACCATAATTTTCCCAAATCTAACGAAGAAATGAGTTTAACTCGCGACACACGAACAACTAAGCACGCGGTCAAGTGGGTGCAGTTGTGTGTGATGCAATGAACAAATCAAAATAAATCTATAAAAGCTTGTAGTATGCACATGAAATGTGCGCGTGCAAAAGGTAACAAAACAGGCTCTCCCACAGACTTAAACTAAGTTACACAACATGTGATAGAGAAATTAAAATCATATAGAAACAAGGGGAGAGGTTACCCAATGCTCAGCTAGTGAGCATACTAGAAGACTCATGGAAACCTGAAGTAGGCCCACTATACGAAGAATCACAACCCCGTTAACACGAAGTTGTGAAGAATACCTGTAGGGGTGAGCTCCGCAAAAACAAAACAAAAATATACAAACTACAAAGAAATACTACAACAAAATAGATATGAAAAAACAAATACAGAAAATGAAATATAAGTACTGGGGTTATTGTCATCCCAACACGACTTATTCGGTTACGAAAAGGTTCTAGCTAATAGGCCTATGAAAAGAAAAATGCACAAGTAATTGTCCCAATATCCGTTTCGGTAACGGGTACCAATACGATGATAGAACAGTTACCCCTCTACCTAAATAGTAATACCTGCCCAACACAGGTAGAGGAAATAGGAAGTAAGAAGTGAAGGAGCGCTGGTCCTCACTCTTCTCACCACAAACAAATCCTTTCCTAGCAAGGTTTCGTCCACCACAAATTCACTGGGGGCGAAGGTGACGGCAGGGTCTTCCACTGTGAAGGAGGTAGGAACCTCCTCACACAAGAGGATGCACTCGTCGACAGCCTGAGCGCAAGGCTCAACGTTGATTGGCCCGCGAACAGACTCTTACTGTGGTTGGTTCGGTGAGTCGATCGCCGCGGGCTTGCTAGATGAGGCAAGTGCACCTATCGCAAGTAGTACTCGATATTCGGGAGAATACCGAGGTCGTATTATTCCCGAGAACGGGTTGATTACCCCTACTCCTCCAAAAACACTATTATTTTACCGAAATAGTAAGTTGAGGGTTTTAATTAAAATAGGATAAAAATAGATTTTAAGAAAATAGTCGATGAAGAGATAACTCCCGGTATCGAATTGCGTTAGGATTAAAAATAGATTTGAAAAACTAGATATCTAAAGTTTCAATTTAATTAAAGCGGAAACTTGGCCGTGGAGGTTCAAAATAATGAGCTCACCTATCTATAGAAATATCGCTCACCTAGACATTAAGGCTATTCGACAGGGCTCTTATCCGACGAAGGATTCCCCTTAATGCCCGCAGTACGCTAAAACCCCGCCATTGGGTGGGGAACCCAATCCAGTAGAGTTAGCGTGCCTCCTCTCTCGAGGGTTAGTGCGGAACTCTATTTACCCAAGGGTAATCTGTCCATACGCACGGCCTCTCGGCTAGCTAGCGTATGGATAACGGAAATTGAGCCCACACATCGATATGTGTGTCTACGCGTCGTTAACCCGGGGTAAACCTTAAGTTTTTCTTAATTAAATCGAAAAATTAGATATTTGGTTATTTAAAACATTTTAGATCCCAAAGCTCTTCGATACCGAGGGCTAAAAGCAATTAGCCACTCATCGGAATGGGGATAGCTTATATGTTTGATTGTGCGAGCGTCCTAAACTATTCGCTGAAAGGTTATAAAGAAAATAAGAAGAAAAGTAAAATATCCTAACATTAGAAAAGTTATGACAAATGAACACACCCATAGTCATTTAAACATATAAGAAGAGACAAAAATAAAAATAAGTTACACATAAAAGCTGAAAATTGCATAATTGAAATTTGCAGGTCCCACTCAAACGAGTGGGGGCGGGAAAGAAAAGCTGAAAATTGCAAGTCCTACTCAAACAAATAGGACTGAAATGAAAGCGAGTCCTACTCAAACGAATAGGGGAAAATAAATGCGATTACAAGGCTTTCTTAAATATTTACATCAAAATAAAGTCCGACAATTTAACTCCTAGCGAGTAGGCGAAAAATCAAATCCAGCCATTTAACTCAAGTGAGTAGGCGGAAAAATAAAGAATGAAAATTGCAAGTCCTACTCAAGTGAGTAGGACTGAAAATACAGTCCAGCCATTTAACTCAAGTGAGTAGGCAGAAAAATAAAAGCTACAAACACTTGCTTGAATAAAATCCAGCCAATTATCTCAAATGAGTAGACGGAAAAATAAAAACAACACCCGCACTCTACTTGAATAAAATTCAGCCAATTAACTCAAATGAGTAGGCGGAAAAATAAAAACAACACACGCACTCTACTTGAATATAACTACTCACGCACTCGACATAAACACACACACACACACACACACACACTTGCATGAATTAACTAAGATGATAAAGATTATCTCATACACTCACGCACTCTGGCGAGAAATAAGAAAAACAAAGTTATCGAAAAATTAAAATGACTGCATTTCTACCGCTGGAATGCAGTAGAAATGCATAAAAAGGCAAAATAAAAATTGTTTGAGCAAAAAGTTTTCAAATTAAAGTGAGAAAGGCAGGTGCCTGAAAAATTAAAACGTTTACATTTTTACCGTTAGATTTTGATAGAAATGGTTAAAAAGTGAAAATAAAAATTGTTCGAGCGAAAATACTTTTTGTAATTACTTAAAATTAAAGTTGATGAAAAATAAAAATAACAATTTATACATTCCTATAGCCTTGTAAAATGGTTTAAAAAGTGGGAGTAAGCTAAAAAGAAGCATCGGTTTTATAATTAAAACAAAGTAAAAGCTAAGTTAAGAGGGATGAAAACCACATTTTTAACGTTTTACAAGTTCATAAGAGCGTATTTGGAAACAAAATTCTAAGTCTAATTACTTTTTAAAGAATGTGATAAGGAAAAAAACGGCTATAGTAAAGGCTAGAAAGTTTGATAAAATTGAAAATAAAATGGAAAGATTTTCATTTTAAAGACATGAGTTTCGCCATTTTAAGCTCATATACATACACGTATTATGAAAATGAAAACTAAAGTACTTAAGATTGATGAAAAGGAGGCCTTCAAAGACATTCTAAAGCATTGTAAGGATAAGAAAAATAACGATTTTATTAATAAAACATGTTGATTACAAAAGCTTAAACAAACAAACTTCAAAAAGGGGGGGGGGGGAGAATCCTTACATAGCACTAAAGCAGCTCCAACGGCAGCCCTAAGTCATCAAAATGGTTTCAAAAATTGGAACCCTGAACTCATACAGCAGCTGCCTTTTTATAGGCAAAAATTTCCAAGTACACGCCCTCCGACACAGGCGTGTCGGGGGGGGGGGGGGTGTCAGTACTATTTTACAGCAGAATTCGGCGATCTGACGGATTTGGCGGCGATTTGACATTGCGGCCGAAAACGCGGCGGTCACGCCCCACGTCACGGGCGTGACGGTCGGCGTGTCGTTCGGTGCTTAAAGGCGTTGTTAACTTCGGGATTCGCTGGCGGCAGTTTGTCGGCCGAGGTGGAGCAGTCACGCCCCAGATCACGGGCGTGATGTTGTGCGTGTCGTTCGAGTCGACACTCGACAAACGTCGAGTGGAAAGTGTCGAGAGATGGTCACGGGCTTCAGCACGGGGCGTGTCGGGCTGATACGGGCATGGCGCTCATTGGACACGGGCGTGTCCCTCTTGGGTCGACGAATATCGAGTTGAAATCGTCGAGCGGGATAGACACGAGCTTGGTCATGCCCCGTATCGGATGGACACGGGCGTGTGGCCGGGCGTGTCAGGCTTTTCTCTTCAAAATTGGCTGCTTCACGGGATTTTGAGCTGTCACGCCCTGGTCACGGGCGTGACCAATATATCACGGGCGTGACATGGCATTTTAATTGCAGATTTTGATTTTTTTCCTGAAAAAAATAAATAAAACAAGTTAGTATAATATTTAAAAAAATAGGAGCATTTTATTGAATAAAAACAAGTAGAAATGACAAAAATAAATGAAAACGACTTAAGTAATGTACATAAAAATAGGTATAATTACAATTCATCAAATACCCCCAT
Source organism: Platanthera guangdongensis (assembly GCA_039583875.1). NCBI lineage: Eukaryota > Viridiplantae > Streptophyta > Magnoliopsida > Asparagales > Orchidaceae > Platanthera > Platanthera guangdongensis. Next base: position 98,096,187 of record CM077158.1, on the reverse strand, counting down.
ACTTAAGCTTTTGCTATTCCAGAGCAAAAGTTTGAAATGAACTTATAAGGAATAGAAAAAACTCTAAGTTTAGCTACCGCTTAATCAATTATAAGAGAGATATAAATAAACAAACGGGGTGTAAGAGTTAAGTCCTAAATTTATGAAGATGATTTAAATAGCACAAACGTTTTGGCCAAAAGACTTCTTGATATAATCAAATAGAAAGCAATAATTATAATGGTTAGATTAACAAGAATAGTTTGGAATTATATGAACTTTTAGCCTATATGAGCTTTACTGGAAATAATGCAATTTACAAATTATGCTCTCAAAAAGATTTTTGAATTAAATCTAGAATCGTGAAATTGGCTAAGGGGGTTGATGTTGGTTTATGAAGAGGGTTTTGATTTTTGAGGCGAGGTAATTTTTTCTCGAACCTCCATGTTTTTTTTGGATTATTAGGAAAACGAAATCTTATTTTCCTAATATCGATTTTTTTTCAACTTCATAATAAATTTTAACCCAATGTATATGTGTAGGAGTAATGAATTTTATCCTCTTATTCCATAACATATAATCTTTTTAATCTATTGGGTGCTTATGTTTATGGAACGAAATCTTATTCTCATTGACATAGGATCTTTTAAGGATAACAATTTTATCATGCCAAGTCGGTCATGATAAGGAAGGTGAGAAAAGAAAACTAGATTTTTTATTAAAAAATAATTTTGAGAGCAACCTTAATAAATTATAAGTTCCAATTTTTCAGAAAGTTAAAAGTAAACATAATTGAATCCTATAATCGTTATTTTCTAACATAATACACATGCTCCAATCAATGAAAAATTAGAAGTAGTGTCTAAAACGAGTTCGCTATTTTTAACAAAGCATAATGAATTCTTTAAAACTTAACCCCGAATATTTAAATTTTTCAATCAATAATTAACAAACGAATAACAAACAAACAATTAATAAAATTCACATATAAATAAACTAAAAGTAAAATTTTTGGAAAGCAAGAAAATTAAGGATGTTATATTTGATTTATTTGTTTCAAAATATTTTTTTGTTTTTTTAGAGTTTTTTCATCTTCTGTTTTTGTGTTTTTTATTTATTATCTCTTTTTTTGTATTTTTGTTTTGTTTTACTCAAATTTTTTTAAATTTTTGTTTAGTTTTCCTCTCTTTTTTTGTGAGTTTTTTTTGAACTTATTATCTTTTTTAGATTTTTAAGGTTTTGCAGAAAGTGCGAGAAAAAGAAATGGTATTCACAATAATGAGAGAGAAAAGGAAGGGGGGAGAGAAGATTATTTACAAAATATTTACACAGATTTGTACAAAATGAAACAAAAAAATTTACAAAAATATTTTTTTTTGAACTTATTATATTTTTTTAGATTTTTAAGGTTTTGCGGAAAGTGCGAGAAAAAGAAACGGTATTCACAAGAATGAGAGAGAAAGGGAAGGGGGAGAGAGAAGATTATTTACAAAAATATTTACACAGATTTGTACAAAATGAAACAAATTTTTTTTTTGAAATTTTGGTTTTCTAATTTTTTTGGAGTTTGTGTTTTATAATTATTTTTTGAATTTTTTGTTTTACAATTTTTTTGGGATTTTTGGTTTAAAAAGACAGAAAAAAATATTTTAAAGACAGAAAAAAAATTAGACCTTAAGTTTTTGGGATTTTTTATATAATTTTTTTTTTCAGATATTTTTTTTTGGAAGTGCAGAAAATAGAAATACAGTGTGAAAAATAGAAGTGCAAAAAAGACAGCAAGAAGACACCTTCATACTTAAGTCCAACATTGTCTCCAATATTGTAACGTAAGTATGCAGAACAAAACAGGGAAGATAGTATATACAAAGAAAAGAAAGAGAGGGGGGTAGAAGCTTCCCTAATAGGAGGTGGGGAAGGCGCAGTTTAGGAACCCTGCATTAGGAAGAAAGATAACAAAGAAAAAGGTAAAGAGATAGCGAAAAAGATAAACATGGGGTGCCTCCAAGGAGCTCTTTGTTTATAGTCGCGTAGCTTGACTATGTTGGTGGTTTATATATCTAGGAGGGTTATGGATTCGAAATTACCGCCCACAGGATCGCCTGCTATGTATAATTTTAAGCGATGACCGTTCACTTTAAACGAGCCTTTATCCGGGTGGGAGATGAGTACGATCCCATAAGGCCAAACCTCTTCAACTTTGAAGGGGCCGGACCAAAGTGATCTAAGTTTCCCGTGGAAAAGTCTAAGTCGCGAGTTATAAAGAAGGACAAGATCGCCCGGAGAAAATGTTTTTTGGGGCTTGAGTTTTCGGTCGTGATAAAACTTAGAACGCTCCTTATAGAACTTATTGCTCTCGTAAGCATTGCACGCCATTCATCGAGCTCGTTTAGTTGCAGTTTTCTATTTTGGGCGGCTAAGTTAGCGTCGAGATTTAAAAGTTTTAAAGCCCAAAGTGCGCGATGTTCTAATTCTACGGGTAGATGACACGCTTTGCCATAGACTAATCGATACGACGTACAACCAATTGCGTTTTTATATGTGGTACGATAAGCCCACAACGCATAGTCGAGTTTGATGGACCAATCTTTCCAATTAAGTGAAATGGTTTTCTCTAATATGCGCTTTATCTCTCGTTTTACTGCCTCTACTTGGCCACTAGTTTGCGGGTGGTAGGGGGTGGCAAGTTTGTGTGTGACGCCGTATCTATCTAACGTCTTAGCCATCTGGGTGTTGCAGAAATGCGTCCCCCTATCGCTTACAATAGCGCGCGGAGTGCCGAAGCGCGAAAATAGTTTTTAAGAAATATAACGACGACTCACGCATCGTTGGTGGGGAGAGCTTGCGCTTCCGCCCACCTTGATACGTAGTCTACCGCTACTAAAATATACATATTTTTGAAAGACGGAGGTAGGGGGCCGACGAAATCTATGCCCCATAAATCGAAGACTTCGCACTCTAAAAACATGTTTTGGGGCATCTCGTCGCGACGAGAGATGTTACCCGACCACAGACAGCTATCGCATGCGCGCACAAAATTGTGAGCATCTTTGAATAGAGTTTGCCAAAAGAAGCCCGCCTCTAGCGCCTTCTGCGCGGTCCGGTTAGCTTGATAATGCCCACCAGCCGGACCCTCGTGGCAGTGCCTAAGGATTTGCGTGCACTCCACACCCGCGACACATTTTCGGACCGCTTGGTCCGCGCAGATATGAAAAAGAAAAGGATCCTCCCAAAAGAAATATTTCAAGTCAGAAAAGAATTTCTTCTTTTGGTGGCTTGAAAAGTCTTTTGGAAGTACCCTCGCAACTAAATAGTTTGCAAAATCTGCGAACCAAGGCGGGGAAGAAGAACTAGTAGTTATGGCTAGGAGGCGTTCCTCGGGGAATCTGTCATTTATGTCAGATTCGACGAGCGCTTCCGCAGCGGGATTTTCTAAGCGGGAGAGGTGATCGACGGCTAAATTTTTCGCACCCCTCTTATCCCGGATCTCTAAATCGAACTCCTACAAGAGGAGGATCCATCGAAGAAGGCGGGGTTTGGCGTCCGTTTTCACTAACAAATATTTAAGGCGGAATGGTCGGTAAATACGATAACTTTGGATAGCGTTATATACGAGCAAAACTTATCAAAAGCAAATACGACGGCTAAAAGTTCCTTTTCCGTTGTCGTGTAATTTCCTTGTGCAGAAGTGAGTGTCTTGCTAGCGTAGTAAATAGGATGAAAATATTTGTTTATACGTTGTACAAGAACCGCACCTACGGCAATATCACTAGCGTCGCACATGATCTCGAATGGAAGGGTCCAATCGGGCGCCACTAAAATAGGTGAATTGATTAGTTTTTGTTTTATGAAATTAAAGGCAGACTCGCATTCGCTATCAAAGACAAAATTTGATTCCTTTTCCAAGAGACGAGTAAGCGGCTTTGTTATTTTTGAAAAATCTTGAATAAAACGCCTATAAAAGCCCGCGTTCCCTAAGAAACTCCTAATAGATTTAACGTTGGAAGGCGGGGGAAGTTTTTCGATAATTTCAACTTTGGCCTTATCGACCTCCATCCCCTTAGACGAAATCATATGGCCGAGAACCAAACCTTCTCAAACCATAAAGTTACATTTTTCCCAATTTAAAACAAGATGCGTGTCCTCGCATCGCTGAAGGACACGATCTAAATTACTAAGACAGGACAGAAAAGAGCTTTCGAAAACAGAGAAGTCATCCATAAAGACTTCCATAATGTCTCCTACCAGCTCGCCAAAGATCGACACCATACATCTTTGGAATGTACCGGGTGCATTGCAGAGGCCAAATGGCATTCTTCGATATGCGAAGGTACCAAACGGGCAGGTAAAAGTTGTTTTCTCTTGGTCATCGGGGGAAATGGGGATTTGGAAAAACCCCGATAATCCATCAAGAAAACAAAAATACGGATGACCGGATAAACGCTCTAAAATTTGGTCTAAGAATGGTAGTGGGAAATGATCCTTACTGGTGGCGTCATTTAGTTTCCGATAATCGATGCATACCCGCCAACCCGTAACAGTACGAGTTGAGACGAGTTCATTGTGCTCATTCTCCACTACGGTAAGACAACCCTTTTTGGGCACCATGTGAATGGGACTAACCCACGTACTATCTGATATGGGATAAATAATCCCCGCATCTAATAATTTAATAATTTCGGCCTTAACGATGTCTTTCGTGTTTGGGTTAAGACGCCGCTGCGGCTGAATAGTTTTGCGGCAATTATAGAGAAGGAAAATCTTATGGGTGCAGAAAGACTGGTTAATCCCTTTGAGATCAGAAATTTATCACGCAATTGCGTGGCGATGTTTAAGCAAAACTCCCAATAAATCGGAAGTCTCCGATTCACTCAAATGCGAAGAAATGATAACAAGGAGTGTATCATCTTTCCCTAAAAAGGCGTATTTGAGTGAATCGGGTAGGGGTTTGAGTTCAAGGCAGGGCAGTTCTTCTAACGAGGTTTTAAATCCTATGTCTTTCTTACCAATTGGTTCGAATGGCAAGTCTATAGAGGTATCCTCATCGCAGTTAAAAAAGTAGACTCAAAAATAGGGGAAGAACAATCTCCGATATATGTGTATAAATTATAACAAAAGTCATCGCTCGATGACGAGTCTCCTATGGAGGGATTAATAGAGAAAGTAACTTCGTCATCTCCTACCCGAAGGAGGATACGACCGTTACTGACATCAATTAATGCGCGGGAGGTAGCGAGAAAAGGGCGACCGAGTATAATTGGTACATCAGTGTCCTCCTCGATGTCCAAGATGACGAAGTCTACCGGAAAGATAAACTTATCAACTTCGACAAGTACGTCCTCCACTACCCCGACGGGAAACTTAACCGGGCGATCCGCTAGTTGGATTCGCATTTTAGTAGGGGCCGGAGTGCCCAAACCTAATTTTTGAAAGAGCGAGAACGGCATTAAGTTAATGCTCGCGCATAAATCTGCAAGAGCGTATTTTACTAATATATTGCCAAAAAGATACGGGATGGAGAACCGTCCCGGGTCATTTCTTTTTAGGGGAAATTTATTAGTAAGTGCCACGGAGCAGTCAGCATTAAGAGAAATATGCGAAATATTTTCTAATTTTTGTTTATTGGAAAGAAGTTGTTTTAAATATTTCGCATATTTAGGCATCTGAGAGATTGCCTCGCAGAAGGGAACATTAATATGAATTTGTTTTAATAATAAAATAAATTTTTCGTATTGCGCGTCCTTACGCTCACTATTAAGTTTATACGGATACGGCAAGGGCGTTTTAATAAGTTTTTCATTTAAAATTTGAAAAGGCGGCGTAATCGAAGAAGGGGGAAGAGGGGTCGGAGGTGAAATATGTACCTGAGGATCGGTCCGTTTTGGATCGATCACCTTCTTTCCGCTATGGAGGGTTATAGCGTTGATATTTTCCCGCGGATTGCGCTCCGTGTTTCCCGGAAGTGCCCCGAGTGCGCGCTCGGACATCATTCGCGCTAGCTGTCCAACCTGAAGTTCTAAGTTTTTAGCGATCCGGTGATGTTCCAGATATTTGACTCGTTGGAAGCGATATATTTAGAAAAATTCTCCTCCATCGGGGCGGTTTTTGGAAGAGGGGGAGGCGGCAGAAATATGGGCGCGAAAGAATTGGGCAGGCGCTGCGCATTATTTGCATTGCTGCATGAGAAGTTGGGGTGGTTCCTCCAACCCGGATTATATGTATTGCTATAAGGGTTGTTGTTGGGGTTTAAGGAAGGTCGCCCAACATTTCCCACGTAGTCTACGAATTCATTTGCTACGTCGGCATTAGGGGGAATCGGCCAAGGCAGAGTGGTGGAGGCAGCAGACATCACTGCCACCTGCTTCGTCAGCCTTTCAACTTGAAGGGCTAAGTGGGCAGTGGCATCCAATTCGAAGAGGCCGACCGCCTGCTTGGGACGTCTCCGAGGGACGTTCCATTGGTAGGCATTCATATCCATCTATTCAATAAGAGCTTGGGCAGCCTCAGGGGTCTTATTATTCAAGGTACCCCCGGCAGCCGCGTCAATCATTTGACGCGTCTGATAGTTAAGCCTATTATAGAAGATTTGGACCTGCAACCACGCAGGCAGCACATGGTGCGGACACTTGCGGAGTAATTCCTTAAAGCGCTCCCAAGTCTCAAAAAGAGACTCAGAATCGTTCTGCACGAACGAATAAATGTCCGCCCGCAACTTTGCAGTTTTGGCGGGCGGAAAATACTTCGTTAAGAACCGCTCCACAAGCTCGGCCCAGGTGGTAATACATCCTCGTGGGAGGGAATTCAACCATGCCTTAGCTTTGAATCTGAGGGAGAATGGAAAAAGGCGCAAACGAATGGCGTCATCAGTGACGCCATTGATCTTAAAAGTATCGCAAATCTCCAAAAAACTAGACAAATGAACGTTCGGGTCCTCATCCGGCTGTCCATCGAACTGCACGGCGTTTTGGATCATTTGGATAACGCTCGATTTTATCTCAAAATTATTGTTCGCCACCGTCGGGCGAACAATACTGGACCCAGTATCGTCCAAATTTGGCCGGGAATAATATGACATTGTACGCTCAAGGGCCGCGTTCGGATTGGGGTCGGCCATAGCAACGGCAGAGGGTTCTCCGATGGATTCTTTGGGATCCAAAGAGGGATTTAGGCATTGAGACTGAATACGCTCAAGCGAGCATTCGATCTTTGGATTGAAATCCAAATGTTCGGACTACGAAGGCTGTCCACGGGTCATACACACTAAAAGAGAAAGCAGAAAATTAACTTCTTTTTTGGATTTTGAAGAAAAGTTTTTAAGTTTTTTTTAGTTTTTAGAAATAAAGGTAAAAGTAATAGAGTTCAGATTCGGAATAACAACTCAAAGATAAGTCCCAGGCAACGGTGCCAAAAACTTGATTGGCCCGCGAACAGACTCTTACTATTGTTGGTTCAGTGAGTCGATCGTCACGGGCTTGCTAGATGAGGCAAGTGCACCTATCGCAAGTAGTACTCGATATTCGGGAGAATACCGAGGTCGTATTATTCCCAGGAACGGGTTGATTACCCCTACTCCTCCTAAAACACTATTATTTTACCGAAATAGTAAGTTGAGGGTTTTAATTAAAATAGGATAAAAATAGATTTTAAGAAAATAGTTGATGAAGAGATAACTTCCGGTATCGAATTTCGTTAGGATTAAAAATAGATTTGAATAACTAGATATCTAAAGTTTCAATTTAATTAAAGCGGAAACTTGGTCGTGGAGGTTCAAAATAATGAGCTCACCTATCTCTAGGAATATCGCTCACCTAGATATTAAGGCTATTCGATCGGGCTCTCGTCCGACGAAGGATTCCCCTTAATGCCCGCAGTACGCTAAGAACCCCGCTATTGGGTGGGGAACCCAATCCGGTAGAGTTAGCATGCCTCCTCTCTCGAGGGTTAGTGCGGAACTCTTTTTACCCAGGGGTGATCTGTCCATACGCACGACCTCTGTCCTAGCTAGCGTATGGATAACGGAAATAGAGCCCACACATCGATATGTGGGTCTACGCGTCGTTAACCCGGGGTAAACCTAAAGTTTTTTTTAATTAAATCAAAAAATTAGACATTTGGTTATTTAAAACATTTTAGATCCCAAAGCTCTTCGATATCGAGGGCTAAAAGCAATTAGCCACTCATCGGAATGGGGATAGCTTATATGTTTGGTTGTGCGAGCGTCCTAAACTATTCGCTGAAAGATTATAAAGAAAATAAGAAGAAAAGTAAAATATCCTAACATTAGAAAAGTTATGACAAATAAACACACCCGCACTCATTTAAACATATAAGAAGAGACAAAAATAAAACTAAGTTACACATAAAAGCTGAAAATTGCATAATAGAAATTTGCAGGTCCCACTCAAACGAGTGGGGGCGGGAAATAAAATCTGAAAATTACAAGTCCTACTCAAACGAGTAGGACTGAAATGAAAGCGAGTCCTACTCAAACGAGTAGGAGAAAATAAATGCGATTACAGGGCTTTCTTAAATATTTACATCAAAATAACGTCCGACCATTTAACTCCTAGCGAGTAGGCGGAAAATCAAATCCAGCCATTTAACTCAAGTGAGTAGGCGGAAAAATAAAGAATGAAAATTACAAGTCCTACTCAAACGAGTAGGACTGAAAATACAGTCCAGCCATTTAACTCAAGTTAGTAGGCGGAAAAATAAAAGCTACAAACACTTGCTTGAATAAAATCCAGCCAATTATCTCAAATGAGTAGGCGGAAAAATAAAAACAACACACGCACTCTACTTGAATAAAATCCAGCCAATTAACTCAAATGAGTAGGCGGAAAAATAAAAACAACACACACACTCTACTTGAATATAACTACTCACGCACTCGACATAAATAAACACACACACACACACACACACACTTGCATGAATTAACTAAGACGATAAAGATTATCTCATACACTCACGCACTCGGGCGAGAAATAAGAAAAACAAAGTTATCGAAAAATTAAAATGACTGCATTTCTACCGCTGGAATGCAGTAGAAATATATAAAAAGGCAAAATAAAAATTGTTTGAGCAAAAAGTTTTCAAATTAAAGTGAGAAAGGTAAGTGCCTGAAAAATTAAAACGTTTACATTTTTACCGTTAGATTTTGATAGAATTGCTTAAAAAATGGAAATAAAAATTGTTCGAGCGAAAATATTTTTTGTAATTACTTAAAATGAAAGTTGATGAAAAGTAAAAATAACAATTTATACATTCCTATAGCCTTGTAAAATGGTTTAAAAAGTGGGAGTAAGCTAAAAAGAAGCATCGGTTTTATAATTAAAACAAAGTAAAAGCTAAGTTAAGAGAGATGAAAACCACCTTTTTAACGTTTTACAAGTTCATAAGAGCGTATTTGGAAACAAAATTCTAAGTCTAATTACTTTTTAAAGAATGTGATAAGGAAAAAATGGCTAGAAAGTTTGATAAAATAGAAAGATTTTCATTTTAAAGACATGAGTTTCGCCATTTTAAGCTCATATACATACACGTATTATGAAAATGAAAACTAAAGTACTTAAGATTGATGAAAAGGAGGCCTTCAAGGACATTCTAAAGCATTGTAAGGATAAGAAAAATAACGATTTTATTAATAAAACATGTTGATTACAAAAGCTTAAACAAACAAACTTCAAAAAACGGGGGGGGGGGGGGGGGAATCCTTACATAGCACTAAAGCAGCTCCAACGACAGCCTTAAGTCATCAAAATGGTTTCAAAAATTGAAACCCTGAACTCATACAACAGCTGCCTTTTTATAGGCAAAAATTTCCAAGTACACGCCCTCCGACACGGGCGTGTCGGGGGGGCGTGTCAGCACTATTTTACAGCAGAATTCAGCGATCTGACGGATTTAACAGCGATTTCACATTGCGGCCGAAAATGTGGCGGTCACGCCCCAGGTCACGGGTGTGACGGTGGGCGTGTCGTTCGGCGCTTAAAGGCATTGTTGAATTCGGGATTCGCCGGCGGTAGTTTGTCGGGCGAGGTGGAGCAGTCACGCCCCAGGTCACGGGCGTGACATTGGGCATGTCGTTCGAGTCGACACTCGACAAACATCGAGCGGAAATTGTCGAGAGATGGTCACGGGCTTCGGCACGGGGCGTGTCGGGCTGACACGGGCGTGGCGCTCATTGGATACGGGCGTGTCCCTCTTGGGTCGACGAATATCGAGTTGAAATCGTCGAGCGGGATAGACACGGGCTTGGTCATGCCCTATGTCGGATGGACACGGGCGTGTGGCCGGGCGTGTCATGCTTTTCTCTTCAAAATTGGCTGCTTCACGGGATTTTGAGTTGTCACGCCCTGGTCACGGGCGTGACCAATATGTCACGGGCGTGACATGGCATTTTAATTGCAGATTTTGATTTTTTCCTGAAAAATAAAATAAAACAAGTTAGTATAATATTTACAAAAATAGGAGCATTTTATTGAATAAAAACAAGTAGAAATGACAAAAATAAATGAAAACGACTTAAGTAATGTACATGAAAATAGGTAAATTTACAATTCATCAAACGTCAACCCAACTTACCCATGGAGATTCAACCTGCACAGGCTCAGATAAGGAAGGGGGGTCAAGAAATAAATGAGACGAAGAACATAAAGAAATAATCGGGGGAGTGATCCCGGTTTCACTCCCCAAAGGCTGAGGTAGAAAAATATCGTCAGCAATGTCGACAATGCTACAAGGCTCAGCCGGATCCATAGAGGCCTCCACCAATACTTGGACATCCTCCTTTGGTATCGAGGGCGAAACCTCGACACCAGGAAGGTTGTCCTCCTCCATAGGAGTGGAAACAATCCATGTATCACAAGCCTCAACTTGTGTTGCATCGTCGAAAATGTCGTCAGAGACGACTGAAGTAGAATGCACAAAAGGCGGAAGAACTTTGCTTGGATAAAAGTCAAGCGCATGTTCCTCACAAATAATCTGCTCCACACTTGGAGATGTATGCACAGGAGAGATGGGCTCAGCCACGTTGAAGCCTAGATCAGCGACACATCTGGCGATTGTGTCCACATCATTCCCTTCAACAAATGAAGGTGACAGGATACATAACCAAATGATGAAGGTATGCCACCAAGGGTAGGAGTCGGGATGATCCAGATGTCCGGCTCATCATCCTCATCCATAACATGGAGGTACTCGGCACAATCCTTCAGGACATGATCTGTTCTACGACAATACAAACACTTTCTCCCATTACTCTGCGGTCCTTGTGGGGTCGGAGAGGAAAAAGAGAACGGTGTATGTGGGGAGGACGATTGACCTTAAGCTCGGGTCACAGTGTTTGAAAGGCTGTACGAATACAGCATCAAATGCATTGTGCGCTGAGGCTTATGCTCAATATCTCTCGTAGGGCATTCATGACAGCGTGGGAAGGCTTTCCACACCAACGATATTTGGCATACGAATATCCCAACATGGTGTCGAAACAGCAGATTCAAAATAAATTGTTCAAATTACTAAATCCAACAATATATTACTACAATTGCCTAAAGAAACAAGAAAAAGGCAGGCAAAATAGAAATAGAACAAAACAAAAGCGATTTACAAAGGAAAAGGAAAGCAATCTCACGTCTCCCTCTCCAGAAACTCACACGACTGTGTTCCCCGGCAATGGCGACAAAAACTTGATGCTAAAGATCACGGCAGTGAACCGGTCACACAAGAAATCTAAAGTGGGAGAGTTTTCCCAAGTATTGATCTCTCAAGGAACACAGTAAGGTGGAGTTAATTTCGAGGAGGACTTGAGATTGAAGTCCTTTGGTCGGAGTTAATTAAGGGGGGGTTTTGATATTGCGGACAAAGAAATTAAAACACTATCAACTACTCCTATGCAACGCCGCTATACGATGCTTCGCCAGGCAGGATGGAGTACTAGTCGGGCCGCTATGCACCGAATCACTAGGCGGATGGGCGAGTAGGCTTGCGGATGAGGTGGTTAGAACGGCGGAATGAGGGTCGTGAGCACCTCTTCGCTACACACGCCACTAGCAATTGCTAGTGTGGCAAGGGTGGATGGTGGTGGATGGAATATTGCGCACCTCAAACAACTAAAGCGTAAAACAATACAAAATCACATAGACATGAATCTAATAAAGTTTACATCTAAAGTGCAACAACATCAATATAAATGAAGTTTTAAAACACATATACAACAATAAAGGAAGAACAAGTCAAGAGATCGATCGAATCTGAAGTCTTGCTGAGGATTCAGGGTTGGAATCGTCGGGTTGTCAATCCGCATCCAAGCTCGGTCCTCAACTGCGTTCGGGGTAGAGAAGGGCTGTCACCACCTTCCAATGACCCATCTTCTTCGTGTCACGATAGCGGATGAAAGTTTTAAGCTTCCCTTTGCTTGATGGATATGGCATTGAAGCTTGAAATGAGCCCAAGAGATGATGGAGGAGGCCGAGAGGAAGCTCCGACTTGGATTTGGTGGTGAAAGCTTGCCCTGAGCACCTCCCTAGGGTGGAAGATGATGAAAAATGGCGGAGAAGGCGGAAAACAACGGAGAAATGTCAAGCGATCCCAGTAATTTCGAATTAGGGCGAGACCTGCAATATTTATAGAAAGCAGAATTGAACAATGCACATGATCACGGGTGCACGACCAGTGGTCGTGTGCACTCTGTCCAGTGATCTTGCGCACTGGCATGGCAGATTAGGAAGAAGAACTGGGATAACGCGCACGAGCAGTGACGCACGACCAGTGGTCATGCGCAATAAGTTCAATGGTCGTGCGATTACCCCAGACAGGAGTCCAAAAAAGAGGAATCAATGTGCACGATCAGTGGCGCACGACCGGTGGTCGTGCACACTAGGTCCAGTGGTCGTGCGATTACCCCGGGCAGATTTTGGAAAATGAAGAGTAGTGCGCACGATCAGGGGCACACGACCAGTGGTCGTGCGCATTAGATCCCATGATCGTGCGCAGTATTCCTGTTTCACAACCATCCCGGAACACGCAAATGACCCCTTTACCGATAGGAAAAACAAATCACTAATTTGTGCAGACATTCCAGGCAATCACAAAAAGGAGTACAAATAATAAAAGTAACAAAATACATAACCATGGGCACAAATGTGCACTTACTCATAAAAAGGACATAATAACAAATATGAACAAATAAAGCTCTAAAGTAAAGTGCATCAACGAGAAAATAAGCCTAGATGAGTCCGAAAATAGGTATATAAAATGGACTCATCACGTGTACGAGGGCATGTCCGAGGCGTGTTCTCCTCTGGATGACGAACTCCACTCGAGTAGGCGCTCGACGGATTCTCGAGAGAGAGGGCACACGGCCTATGACACGGGCGTGTCACATGGCCGTATCCTACATACTCGAGTGGGTCTCGAGGGGGTGTCTCGAGTATGTCCTAAATGTCTCGAGTAAGGCATCGGGCGGGACACGGGCGTGTCATCCTTATGACACGGGCGTGCCTTGACAAAGTACTCGAGTGGTTTTCTCGAGTAGGTCTCAAGTGGGTATCGAGAGCTAGACACGGGCTTGTCAGCCATTTGACATGGGTGTGTCAGCCATATGACACGAGCATGTCACATGGCCGTGTCCTATTATGGATAAGTCGGTTTGTGCGCCGCTTACGGGACATGGCCTATGACACGGGCGTGTCACATGGCATGTCAGCCCCAAAATAGCTATATTCAGGGAATTTTATAGCCGTTCATTTCCTTCATCTCGGATCCAAGGGTCCAGACCCTTCCCTGCTCTTATAAGGCTGAGAGTGGATGGATAATCTTCATTCATCTTTAGCCTTTTCTTTTCTCAAAGAAGTGGAGAGAAGGAAGAGCAAGGAGGAAGAAGGAGGAGCCCTGCTGTCAGAGGATCATTAGCATGCCGACTTGAGAGCCGAGGTCAGATTCATGGAGGCAAGGCCGTGGCGGTGATTTCCATCTAGCTAGTTCATGGCTCCAAAGCGATCGTCAAGGATAACGATCTCCGTCTTGGAGAAGCGAAGTCCTTTCTTTATGCATGAGCATGGAATCCTCCACCAAGCGGTGAAAAGAGTAAGTGATTCCAGGTTGAGTCTACATCTAGAGCCGGAAATTTGTAGTACGGTATAGGCATGCTGTGTGATGCCCATCCGGACGGGTAGTCTGGATTGGTGATGTTTATATTGTGAACAGGAGAAGACTACGTGTATTATATGGATGCTTGTAAATTGTGAATCCTTGAAAAGCTTGGTATGAGCCGTTGTATTGGGTGTGTTGAATTGGATGAATTGGAAAGTGGCTCTGCGAGAGTTGTGTGTGGAGCAGGAAAGGGAAGGCCGACCCACGTCAAGATCTGTGCTATTGACGAATTGAGCAATGGGAAATTGTTGACCTGTACCTGTGTTATGGGAGATCGATTGGTGGAACGGCACGAGCGGATGCAGCCCCGACTCGGCTTGCTGCACCATAATGGTGGGTCGATCTAAATGCTCAAGTTTTTCGTGAGGTTAGTTGTAACATACCGAATCACACTAGGCCCCACGTGCATGTTTTTGAGTCAGGGGAGCTGACTTGGGTTCAGGGGGAGTGATGACAACTAGGCAGCACATGTGAATAGGAGGATAAATTAGTCAAGCATAGGATACGAGTAGGAACACGGGCGTGTCCCTACCCGTGTGGGAGTGGCCAGATCTCGAGTCGATGACCCGAGTATGTCCAGAGAAGGACACGGGTAGTGACACGGGCGTGTCACTACCCGTGTGAAGCGGAACGGGTAGAGACACGGGTGTGTCCCTACCCGTGTGTGTATCGAGTTGGACTCAACGAAGTGTGTCGAGATCGAGGAAGTGTGTCGAGATCGACGTGGCAAGCAGGGGTACACGGCCTGTGACACGGGCATGTCACAGGGCATGTCCCGCTATGTCAAGTGGTCGACAATTTGCCCTCGACAAAGTGTCGAGTGGGTTACACACCCTGGGTCACGAGCGTGACTGGACAGACATAGGTAGAGACACGGGCTTGTCACTACTCGTGTGTGTCGAGTTGAACTCGACAGAGCGTGTTGAGATCGACGAAGTGTGTCGAGATTGACGAAATGTATGACACGGGTAGAGACACGGGCGTGTCCCTACCCGTGTGTCAGTGTGTCGAGTTGAGTTCGTCGAGATGTATCCAGAGAAGGATACGGCCAGCGAACACGGCCGTGTCATGTGGACACAGGTAGGGACACGGGCGTATCCCTACCCGTGTCGAGTATTGAACCGACACGAAAACCGTCATTGACGCTTCGCCCAAGCAGGACACAGGTAAGGACACGGGCGTGTCCCTAGCCGTGTCACTTTTCATATATAGGGGGAAATGAAAACCCTAGCTGTTTTCATGCTCATTTCATCCACTATTTGCTGAGAGAAACTCCTGTTGAGAGACGGAAGTTGTTGTAGCTAGTTCTAGAGGAGGAGATCTGCCGCCGCCGTGAAGGAGAAGATGCCACCGAGAAGAGTTACACGATCCATGGCTGGAAATAGTGGAAACTCCGGAAATGAAGTGAGCTTCCTACCCTCTCCTGTGGTGCTAGATCTCTAGTTATTATCTTAGGAGAGACATCGACTTAAGAGAGTCTTGATGGAGAGGAGAAGTTTTCTAGGAATGGCCATGCTAGGACTTGTTTCCTAGGTTTTAAATCTCTTCAACCTCCCCTTACTTCTATGTGATGATGGGTGGATGGTTTTGTGAGGAGAAGTGGCCTCATGAGGGTGAATAATGGAGGAGGAATTTCTGGAGTGATTTGGGAAGATCAACTTGAGGAGTAAGATGAACCGATGTCGTTCATTTCCTCTTTAAGTTGCGTGCAGAATCTGTATTCTGCGCGCAGCGAGCTTCTTGGCCATTTTCAGGTGTGATATGTCCAGATCTGGGCTGTAGAATAAACACAAAAGTTGAAGCCCTTGAAAATACTTTTCCAATGAGTGGTTGCACGACTTCAGGTGAGGTCTGTATCCACTGGGAAGTCTGAACGAATATGACGTCCGATAAATCCTGCATGCAGAAATGGTGTTCTGTATTCAGCGGACTTCAAGGCTGATTTCAAGTATGATACTTTTGAATCTGGGTTGTGAGATGAATATGAAAGTTGTAGCTCATGGAAAGAACTTTCCATCGAGGGGTTATGCGTCCTTACTAAATTCCTATAGCTTCGGGAATCTCCAGTTGAAATTGCTATCCAGATTTATTCCGCACTTAATCTCTGGGTTTTATATAATATGGATCTGGATTTGGTGGAATCAATGTTGCAAATTAACTCGAGATTTTGGTGAACTATTTTATGTTAACCACCGTAGTGCTATGAATGATGAAGTTTACTAGTCGGATTTCATATAACTGAATTTGAAACAAGTTTGCTTAAACGAAATATCATGTTAGAAATTGGTAGACTATTATATATGCGCATTATGTTATATCATGTTGAAACCATTTGGAATGACATATAAAAGGATAAACTATGACCATGAGTATGTTTGATGGTTGGAATGAAACTTAGTAGTCCAATACTTAGAGCATAGTCTCCCTATGGGTAGTAGTGTGGAAGGATGTAAGTGCGGTGTTGAGCATCACTGGTTGGTTTAGTGTTGTGATGACGTATATGTTGATGGTTGGGGTGTGTCCTCATGCTTACTTCTGAGGCCCCTTCCATGCCATGGTGATGTAGAATTTGCATGCGATGTGAGTCAACACACGGTGTCATAATCCTGGGTTAAGGATAGTGTGGTAGATCTACGGGCTCGCCGATCATCACACCAACGGGAGTTGACAGTTAGACTTTGGGCGGTTGGGCTGTGTCCTCGGTGTTCACGTCCCGAGGCCCCTTCCATGCCAAGTGAACGGTTGGGCTATGTCCTCGTGCTTTCTTTTAAGGCCCCTTCTGGGTCACACAAGGTCAGTTCGGGGCTGTATTCTCGGTGCACATCTACCCGAGACCCCCGCCGAGCCATAGTACGCATGGACTCCGCTATTGTGTTCTTAGCGTTGAGGCGTATGGAGGCCTAGGTGATGTAGTGTGGTTACCCGCCTAGTAGTAAAGATGCCCGCTCTACTATCACCGCCTGGCCACGGCGGTTGATGCCTGAGAGGTTAGCTAACTGCTCGAATAGTGGGAACTACTAGTCTATGTGGACATAGCAATTGCATGTGTGTGATCATGGGTGATTCAATGCATAGCATACATACCATTTCATAACATTGCACAACAAGATCCTAATCCTATAAGTTTATATGGGCACTCCTATACGATGAGTTACTATATGTAAACTGATCTTTAACTTATAAGCTTGTATGAGCATCCTTATAAGTTAAGTTATTTACCTGTTGTAGTTTCTTATACTTGTTGAATTACTATTGCTTATGTAGAATTGCTAGTTTATAACATTGTTATTCATATACTATTACCACCTGCTTGTACCTATTTAATTACTTATACATATTGTACCCTTGTTCCTTTCTCCGCCCGGTGCCGAGGAGTCGTCGGGGGAGCGGATGTGAAGCCACTTAGTCTTTTCGACTAACGGTTGCTACGTCTTCTTTTTTAGGAGATCACCCCGCAGGTAGAGCAGCCGCAGACTTTGCAGCAGGACAACCAGGTCAGGACGACATGGCCTGAGGTGACGGTGCCGTTGCTACCGTCGGTTACTGATGTGAGTGTTGAGGAACTCTGATGTAGCCCGCTTGGGCAATTTTATAGTTGTACTCTGATATTGTAGAAACGTGTTTTAACTTCTCTTATTTGCTGTATTTGGACTATATACTTAGTGTGGATTTGACTTCTCTCTTTTATATTTTGGTTGGATTGGCATGTATATATTGATATTGGTTGTAGCAGGCAGAATAGGCGTCTTGTGGTTCAGGTTAGCTCGTGCGCAAATGCTACCGCAAGGCGGCTGTTTCGGGCATAATACCCCCCTTCGTGCCGGGTTTTAGGATCCGGGAGGGGGGTCTTATATTAGTACCTCTGAGTGGGATGGGCGGAATGTCCCCAGCATGCGTGTTTGTGGACTAGGACCGGCCAACCAACATGGTAAAACCCTCTGCTTGGTGGTGGGAAACTGGTATATCCGGTACACCAATAATGTGCCCTGAGTGCACGGAGCGCCTGGCGGAGGCCGGCATTTATGATACTGTTGTGATACTTGTTCTGATAGACATATGTTATGACTGCAATGCATACAGGGAAGGAACCACTGCCCCGAGTAAGGGGTAGTGTCGTTATAATTGGTCAGCTAATGCTGACTGTTGCTTTGTTTACCGCTCTTGGGGTGGATGTCTAACTGCAAGTGATGACGGGTTGAATTGGACTGAGCGGATTGAAGCCCTTGCTGCTTAAAGGACCTTGAAAGCCGTGCGAAGTCTTGGATTTCATGTGTGGCCGGCCTGCGTGCCGATGTATGAAGCTATATATTTGTAAAGAGAAACTTGTAAGGACTTAAGGACATGAGATTTGTGTATTTGTATACATTCCTGGTTATATATAAATGTATGATTTATATAATTCGTGGACATTCACTGTGATGAGTTCTTGCAACTAAAAATGCTTTCGCAAGAATGCTCTGAGTTAGGATGCGAGAAGGATTTTGATATTCATATGTAATTCCTCCGTTTGTTTGTGAAATATGGTGTGGGGCCCCGGCCAGACCCACTGTTATATTCCATATGACGAATGGAGGCATTACAGCCAGCTAGGTAGAAACCTGACAGTGGGAGCATCTCGGGACCTAACCCTAGAGTGAGATAACTTTCCTTTCATCAACCAATCCCCAGCCTCTGCCAGCTAGATTGGAGCCTGGCAGTGGAGGCATTCCATGACTTGGCTTGACTATTATTTGCCACAGGCTTGACCTCCAAGAGCGGTGGGGCATCAAAGAATTTTATTCATTAAAAGAGAGCACATACATGTTTTCATGGATAGAAATGTTTCAAGCCCTCGCCGCTCTAGGTGTGACTTAGGGTCTCGCCCTCCACATTCCGTAGGCGGTACCCTCCTAACCTTAGAGCCTCCCCAACAATATATGGGCCTTCCCAGTTAGGGTTGAGCTTCCCCACTACAGCTGACCTTCCTGCTGCATCCACCTTCTTTAGAACCAAATCCTCTTCCGTGAAATGTTTGACCCTGACGTGCTTGTCAAAGTACTTAGCCATTCTTCTTTTCACTTCTTCCTGCCGGATGGCGGAGAGGTCACGTAGCTTCTCCACCATGTCGAGGGAGAGTCGCTGCTCCTCCTCGTTTTCAGCTTGCCATTCTTCACTGCCTGCCTCTGCCTCGACCACCCGAGGTGTTCGGACCTCGAACTCTATGGGAAGCACTGCCTCACATCCATGGGAAAGCTTGAAGGGGTTATCCACTGTAGCCATGTTAGGAGTGGTTCTAAGGTCCAAGAGATCCAAGGGAAGCCATGCTGGCAGATGATCTCCCCCCAAACAAAGTTCATGATTACCTGGGAGGTCACCTTGCCTAGCGCCTTCACCTCCAACCACTTAGAAAAGTAATCTATCATGACAAGCAAGAACCTCCTCTGCCCCCTGGCCTGAGGGAAAGGTCCTACGAAATCCTTCCCCCCAAATGGCGAAGGGCCAAGGGGCTCTGATACTCCTGAGCCGCTGAGCCGATTGAAGTTTGGAGAGGGGATAATAGTTGACACTTGTGACATTTCCTTGTGAATTCTGCGGCATCCCGGCTTAGGGTCGGCCATAAGTAACCTTGCCGGACTATCCTCCACTCCAAAGTTCTGCTACCTGAGTTGCTTCCGCACTCTCTTTAGTGGACCTCTTCTAAGATTCTCTGAACCTATCTCTCGACCACACAACGTGCCAGCATCCCCGAGAAAGTCTTCATATACAACTATCCGTCGCATACGAGATAATATTCCGACTTATGCTTGAACTTCTTCTTGTCCATACCTTCTGGAAACTCCCATGTGGATAGGAATGTTGCGAAAGGATCCATCCACGAGGGGTGTCGGTTCTCCAAGATTACCCACACCCTAGGGAATGACTTCCCGATGCGCCGTCTACCATTACCTTCCAGGGAACTGGGCGAGTGAGTTCTACCTCCGCCATCTCGACCATGTAGTCAGCCAAAAAGTCGGCCATTGCTTGAGCATTGATCGAGAGGCGGGGGAGAAAGGAGATATCGAACTCACTAAGTTCCACCGACCATTTGGCTAATCTTCCTGAATGCTCCACCCCCTCAAAGATGTTGTAGAGGGGATGTTCAGTCACCACTTGGATGGAGTGTGCCTGGAAATAGGGCCGGAGCTTCCGAGCCAAGATGACCAGAGTAAAGGTCAGGTTCTCCAAGATGGGATAATGGAGCTCTGCCTTCCTCAGGACCCGGATTATGTAGTACATGGGTAGCATCTTCTTCCCCTCTTCCCGAACTAGAACGGAGCTCAGGGTCTCTGCTCCGACCATGAGATATAAAGATAGGTCTTCCCCCTCCTTCGGCCCTCGGAGCAGGGGGCCTGAGTTAATTGCCTCTTCAGGGCTTCGAAGGACTCCTCACATTCTTGATTACATTCAAACTTCTTGCCTCCCCACAATGCTTTGAAAAAGGGTGAGCACTTCTCCCCAGCCCGAGAAAGGAACCAGCATAGCCCTGCCAACTTCCCTATAAAAAGTTGCACCTCCTTATCATCCTGAGGTGACCCCAACTCCATGATTGCCTTAACCTTGTCAGGGTTCTGTTCCACCCCTGCGAGGGTAAGAAGATGACCCAAGAACTTGCCCCTGCTAGGCCCGAAGATGCACTTCAAGGGGTTCAGCCTCATCTTATATTTACGCAAGATGCCGAAAGTTTCTTCCAGATCCTAGAGGTGGGAGTCTACCTCCCAGCTCTTGATCATCAGATCATCCACATACACCTCGAGGTTCCTACCCTTCTGCTCTTGGAAGACCCGATCCATCATCTTCTGGTATGACTGCATTTTTCAGTCTAAAAGGCATCATCCTATAGCAGTAGCACCCATCCTCTATGATGAAGGAGACATCTTTCACATCAGGGGGGGTGGGGTGGTGCATCCTGATCTGATGATAACCTGAAAATGCACCTAAAAAATCATTACAGGAAAACCTATGGTTGAGTCAACCAACGCATCGATTCGGGGCAAGGGGTAACAATCCTTGGAATGATTTATTAAGTAAAGAAAAATTGACACACATTCTGCATCGTACGCATCATTTTGTTACCATTACCACATTGTAAACCCAGTCGTGGTATTGAATTTCGGATACAATGCTAGCCTTCAGGAGCTTGGACACCTCCTCTCTGATGGGCTCGGCCAGCTTGTCCGCGATGGACATTTTATTCTGCTGGATGGGGCGAACTTCTGGTTACAGGTTGAGGCGGTGGCAGGCAATGTCCGTATTGATCCCCGACATCTCCACTGTGCTCCAAGCGAAGTTGTCCACATTATTTTGGATGCATGCCAACATCCTTTCCTGCTCCACCGGGGTCAGCCCCCCGCTGATTCATACCTTCTCCACCCTGCCTTCAAGGTTGAGAACCTCCATATCCACCACCTCCACTGTAGCCTCCAAGCGGGACTGCTCCCCCCATTCTCCAACATCCCCTTCCCCCGGGACAAGGACTGTTGAAATTTGTCAAGTGGAATTGGGTGATGGATAAGCCGGGCGGCCTGTGCGGACTAAGTCCGCAGCCTGGGCGGACTACTGTCTGCGGACAGGGTGTTGGATATCTTGGTGGCTTGGCTAATTGAGAAGTGGCTTGAGCGTCCTGAGCGGACAGAGGTTTGCGGGCTGTAGGCTGTGCTATGTTCAGCGGCCTTGTGTGTTGCAAGCTTGTTCTAACCAGCGGGTTGTGAGCCTTATCTGCTAGAGGCTTGCGGACTGACGAGTCTGCGGTGTCCGCTGTTGCGGACTGGCCTTGGTGTTTGGCAGTGGCCCTTGCCGAGCTCAGGTGGTGCAGCGATGTTCTGCTGTGGAGGACTGCGCGGACTGGTGTTGGAGTCTGGCAGGTGACCTTTGTGGAGAGCTGTTGAAAGAATTAGTGCCTAAACACCTAGAGGGGGGGGTGAATAGGTGCACTTAATCTTTTTAACTTTTAACGCAGAAACACTGAATTACTAGACCTGTTTATGCAATTCTCTACAGCAATTCAGCACATATAATCACAGCAATCACAGAATAAATCACACACAGAGTACACACAGCTTTTATAGTGGTTCCCCAAGGTCTGGGTACATCCACTTTCCCCCTTTTCCTATCTAGTAGTGTACTAGATTCGGCCTAACTTCTCCACTACTCCTCAGATCCACAGATCTTACAAATCAGAACCCCAAACAGGTTCCTACAACTCAGAGTGATCCCACTCCTACAACTCAGCCACAAAGTCCTACCACTCAGTCTTCACTAAGACCTACACTCAGCCATCAACAAGGCCTATACTCAGCCTTCAATAAGGCCTACACTCAGAGAGATGTATCTCCTACACTCAGGCAAACAAGCCCTACAACTCAGCCTTTATAAATATAGGCTTACAACTCAGATCCCTAAGGATGCTACAAAAAATAAAGAGTACAAAGATTAATAACCACAACTCTGATTGAGAAAAATGAGTTGACTGGCTTCTTGATAAGTTCTTGAAGGAACTTTGCAGAGATCAACCACCCTTGGCTTTCTTCAAAGCTTCTTGAGTTAGAACACAGTAGGGTTGAAACTCTTATGCAGATGATATTCAATCAACTGCTGACTTGAGAATCAGATCTCAATCTGAAACTTTCTTATCAGCCTGATTCAATAGCTGTCTTCTTAGAAGGAGCTTTCTCTCTCCAACTTCTTAGATCTTCACTTGAAGGTCTTCTTCTTATTGTGTTGTTTTCCACTTCACTGATTGATGCAATCGATCTTCTTCTGTTGAAGGAATAAGCCTTCATATAAGCCTTCTTCATAGTGACCGGCTGATCCGGTTTCTAACGATCTTCTGACAGCTCTGACAGTAGCAGTTGACCAGTTGAAATGGAACCTGTCAAGTCATCCAGTCACTTCTTGAAATCTCTGTCACTGTCTGAAAGTGTCGAGACAGATAGTCTTTATGTGTTGACACAAATGGACTAAGTGTCGACACAAGTAGACTAAGTGTCGACACTAGCCTTCATGGTGTCGACACAACTCCTTGTGTTGTAGAAACTGCTTCTCGACACTACTTCTTCAAGATGTGTCGACACTAATTCTGTGTGTCGACACAAGTCCTTCTTCTTCAATACTCAGTTGATTTCTGCTAAGTGTCGACACAACTCCTTTGTGTCGACACATCTTCTTGTGTTGATACTTGCTAAGTGTCGACACATCTTTTTTGTGTCGACACATGCCTTCTGTGTTGAAACTTTTGCTGAGTGTCGACACATCTCCTTTGTGTCGACACATTCTTCATGTGTTGAGACTTTGGCTGAGTGTCGACACATCTCCTTTGTGTCGACACTTATACTTAAACTTTGTTGAAGTTTTGCTGAGTGTCGACACAGCCTCCTAGTGTCGACACTTTTGCTATCGACAAAGTTCCTCTGGGTGTCCACACTGCTTCTAAGTGTCGACACTGATTCTTTAGACAATTATTCACTATATGTCGACACTTCCTGTATGTGTCGACACTTTCCTTCTGGTGTCGACTCTGCCTTCTTAAGTGTCGACACCTTTCTTCTAGGTGTCGACACATGGACTTGGAACCTTTTCTGCTTTCCCTGCAATTACTTAACCTGCACACATAAACTCAAAACACATCAAATACATCTTGATGTATATCATTGAGTAGGGTGAGGCTTCTTCAAATCAGGTACATATATTCCAATGTACCCATCAATCTCCCCCTATTTGGAGAAGTCATAACCCTTAGTCAATGATATACACCATACAAAACAAATTCACTGTATGATGTAAATCAGTAATATATGACAGGGTAAAAACTTAAACATGTATAAACAGAACATGTATAAATAATTATCTCAGAACAATTAATGTAATAGATGAACATATAACATTGTTCTTACAAAGTCCAACATTTACATTAGTCAAAAGTTTACATAGAATTTTAATACAAATGATTACAATTTGTAAACTAAAGAAAATGCTATCCTATTGCTACTCAGGTTCCTTGATTACAATCCCCTTTCAAGATTGAATCTTTGCTTGAACTAGAGCTTCAGTATCATCAGCAGCAGCAGACTTCTTTCCCTTAAGATCTTTCTTTTTCAACTCTTCAGCCTTTATCTTCTGCCTTTCAAAATAGTGAAAAGGCTTAGGAAAATACTTGCTAGGCTCCTGTGCATTAGGAGGTAGCTTTCCTAGTTTAGCCTTTCTTCTATACTGTACAATGGCCACTTGCCTATTCTCATGCTTCCTCCACTCCAGGTCAGAATACCACTTGCCTCTATGCAGGACATTGTCCTTAGCAGCTTTCCATGCAGTCAAGATGATATTACTGGATGTGGGGCTCCATTGTTCAAAATCAGGCCTCAATTCAGCTTGCTCTCTGAATCTTTTCTTAGACAATTGAGCCTCTTGTTCCTTTAATAAGGCTTCTTGCTCTTTTAGTATAGCCTCTGGCACAGGCTGAACAACTTTATCAATGATAATGTTCTGATTTCCCTCAAGAGGACTGTACATTGTCTGTATCTCTTGATGTATCATGTCAAAGTCTGGTGGAGGGTATATCACTTGAGCCACTTCAGCTTACTCTCCTCCAAGGTATGCAGGATTGATTCCAGACTCTGCAACAGTGTCATCATCACATAAGGGTGGATATCCAAGGGAGGCTCTAATTGAATTTGAAATCCATTTCGCATGATCAGAGCCTGCCTTGACTAATACCCTCTCCCCCTTTATGACTTCTCTTTCAATGTGATCCATAAGATCATCTTTCTGAAACCTGATCTGGGCATTCAGATAGTTAACTCCATCTGTATAGAAAGGTTTAAACTTCTGAAGCTGTTGAGCAATAGCCTTCTGTGAGTCTTCAAGCACAGTTTTAAAAGCAGTAAGGCTCTCTTGTAACTTCTTATCAAAAGCTTCTTTGGCAGTTGCACTTTCTGCAGGTTGTGCAGTGGCTATTGTTTTCAGTTCAGTAACAATGACATTATGGGATGCTGTCAGATTATCATTCATTCTTATTTGATTTTCCAGTATATACCCTTGTTTTACTGCCATATCATTCACTTGAGTTTTGATCTTTTCTTAATGAGTGGCCAAATAGACCACAACATTTCCTCCCTTATGGAAACATTCAGTCATTTCCTTTTTATTTTGATTCATTTCAAATCTAATAGACTTGATGTCTTGTGCCAGATCAAACTGAAGTGACTTATGGCCTTCATCCATATACTTTTCTAGAGCTTGCCTTTGCTCATCCAGCTTAATCTGTAAAGCCACCATCAGTGAACTGTAGTCAGTAGATGGGGTAGGCTGTGGAGCAATTATCTGTAGGGCTTTCTTATAGTTCTGGCTTCTTCTCTTGAAGACCTGGAACTTCCTCTTCTTGGCTCTAGCAGCCTCTTCATCCTCTGAAGCAGAAGTGCTAGCAATATCCACTCTATCCTTAGGACTAGGATGTGAATCCTTCTCAGTCCTTGGTAGCCCTTCAGCATCTCTTGGCTCCTCAGTCTCTTTCCTTGCAGTTTCCTCTATATTCTCCATATGCTCCCCCTGAACATGGTCCTTCTCCCCCTCAAAAGCAGCTATATCTTTCTCAAGATCTGTATGGACAAGATCAGGGAATAGCTCCTCTAATGAAAATTCCTGTTGAGAATGGGCTGGAGAATCTCTGATCTCATCAACCTCTTTATCAGCTACAGATGTATCCTCCATGATAACATATTATGAATGAGGGTGTATTTGTGTTTGCTGATGAACATTAGGTAATGAATCAGACAAAACTTCATCCTCAATAGGGAAATCTAATTGATTAATGTCAGTTATTACCTCCAGAATGGTTTGAGTAGCTTGTTCACTCTCTAGTGGAGTTGGCTCTTCCACAAGTAGAGGCTCCCCCTAGAATGGATCCAGGTGAATTGGGCTTGCTGAGGGTAGCTCCCCCTACCTCTGTGTATCTTCTTGTCTTGCTGGAGACTGTCCAGCATTTCCTGTCTCTTCATCATGAGGAGTAAAAACCATTTGCTCTTCAGAGCTGCTGGAGTATTCTTGAGCCACAATGACTGGCTTCTTCTTCTTCTTTTGAGGTGTTTCCTTCTCTGGAGTTGGCATCTCTTTGGTCAACACTCTATCCCACCTAGAGAAAATCCTTACATCCATTCTTCTCATGTGATTTATCTTGGAACCTGCAGCTTGGTTCATCATATCTGGAATACTTCCTGCTGGGTATAGACTCAGTACTCTACCCAAATTGGGATTCTTCATACTTTCTTTTATCTTCTCAAACATAACTGCAGACCAATCAGTATCAAGTTTGAAAATTATCCTAGTCATCAAACTGAACATATAAGCTGAAATTCTGTCATGTCCTCCAGCCTTTCTCAGGATGACCTTGCCAACTATTTCAGACAAGAATTTTCCTTAGATGTTCATCCCCTTTCTGTTGAAAACAGATCCAATTTTCAGATTTGAATCCAGTCCACACCATCTCAATGCCTCTCTAGTCTTAGAAGAAGATACATCTTCTTCCTCCTTTGTTCTTGGTAGTTGAAGTTCCTTCCTTAGACTTTTTGGTGTGACCTTGACTTTGGTTCCATGAACTATGAACTTAATCTTGAGTCCAGTATCATCAAGTGAAGCTGCACTCAAAAACTCCAGGACCTCTTTCTTCCAGATCTTGATTGGTTCTGATACAAGATATTCCAATCCACTCTCGGCAATTAGGGTTACCACACCTTTGATTTCAGGTTCCGCGTCATCAAAAGCATGTCGCACGAGCTCATATCCTTCATTAACATTCTCTTCTAGCTTGGGCGCCATTAGGGTTTGAAGAAATTTTGAACTTAGAGAAGAAAGATGTCGACACATAAGTTTGGTCTCGAAACTTTGGTGAGCGTCTCGACAAACATTGGCGAAAACCTATTTATACCTTTCTAGAATCGAAGGTGAAAAGGTGCGTCAAAATACTTAAATTATGTCGACACTGTTGAAAAGTGTCGACACTTACTGCTAATGTCTCGACAACTATGTGTCGACATAAGTATAGTCGACAGAATATATGTGTCGACACTTATTTATGTGTCTACACCACTCAGCTCGACACTTAGTCGAGACTATACTAGACTAATTTTGTGTAAATCCTAAGTGTCGACACCACCCTGGATGTGTCGACACCTACACTGCATGTGTCGACACTAATTCTCTGAAGTGTCGACACAGACTTCATATATGTGTCGATACCATTTCTCTGAAATGTCGACACCACTACTCTGTGTCGACACAGACAACTCTGTGTGTCGACACCATTTTACTTGGCCAATATTTTTTGTAAATTATTCCAAGTTTATCATCCTTAATTCAATTTTAAATTTATTGAATTTGGTTTCATCTAAGGGCTTAGTATACATATCAGCTAGTTGATTATCTGTATTTATATACTCTAGGGAAATATCTCCTTTTTCCACATGTTCTCTTAGAAAATGGTACTTTATTTCTATGTGCTTAGTCCTACTATGGGAGACAGGATTATTTGCAATAGAAATAGCACTAGTAGAATCACAAAATAAAGGTGTTCTACTTACTTGTATACCATAATCTTCTAGCTGGTGTTCTATCCATAGTAGTTGTGCACAGCAGCTCCCTGCAGCAACATACTCTGACTCAGCTGTGGAGATAGCCACACTGGTCTGCTTCTTGCTACTCCAAGACACCAACCTTCCACCTAGAAACTGACAGGTACCTGTTGTACTTTTCCTATCTTCCTTGCAGCCTGCAAAATCTGCATCTGAATAACCTATCAGTTCAAAATCTCCATTCCTAGGGTACCAAAGGCCTAGATAAGGAGTGCCCTTAAGATATCTCAAAATTCTTTTGACTGCTGTCAAATGAGATTCTTTAGGGCAAGCTTGGTACCTAGCACAGACACATTTAGCAAACATAATATCTGGTCTACTTGCAGTCAAATATAATAGGGAGCCAACAATCCCTCTATACAAAGTTTCATCTACAGGTTTCCCTGCATCATCTTTGCATAAAGACATTGTTGACCCCATAGGAGTTTTCATGGTAGTGGATGATTCCATACCATACTTCCTTATCAATTCTAGGGTGAACTTAGACTGGCATATGGATAAACCATTCTCAGCCTGTCTAACTTGGAGACCCAAGAAGAACTTAAGTTCCCCCATATTGCTCATTTCAAATTGTCCTTGCATTAGTTTTACAAAGTTTTTGCAAAGACTACTTTCTGTAGACCCAAATATGATGTCATCTACATATATTTGGACTAGGATGATCTTGACTCTGGATTCCCTAAGGAATAGAGTCTTGTCTATTTTCCCCCTTGTGAATTTATTCTCAATGAGGAAACTAGACAGGGTTTCATACCAAGCCCTAGGGGCTTGTTTTAACTCATACAAAGCCTTCCTAAGTCTATAAACATAATTAGGTTTAGTAGAATCTACAAAACCTGATGGCTGCTCTATATAGACTTCTTCCTTCAGGTTTCCATTTAGAAAAGCTGGCTTAACATCCTTTTGATATACCTTGAACCCTTGAAATGTTGCATAGGCAAGGAACATCCTTATTGCTTCCAGTCTTGCTACTGGAGCAAAGGTCTGATCAAAATCAATACCTTCTTCCTGTCTATATCCTTTTGCAACCAGTCTAGCTTTGTTCTTTATAATAACTCCATTCTCATCCAACTTGTTCCTAAAGATCCACTTAGTTCCAATAATGTTGTGGTCTTTTGGTTTAGTAACTAGCTCCCAGACTTTGCATCTTTTGAACTGGTTCAGCTCCTCTTGCATGGCCTCAATCCAATGAGGGTCTAGGATGGCTTCTTCAAATTTCTTTGGATCTACTTGGGATAGAAAACTGGAGTAGAGTACTGAACTTAGATTTCTGCTCCTTGTTTGTACCCCTTGTCTGAGATCTCCAATAATTTGATTGGCTGGATGATCTTTTAAATGCATATTTGCTGGAGGCAGCCTGTCTTCTGGTTGCACCCCTTCAGCTTCTTCATTCAACAGCTCCTCTTGGTCTTCTTCAGCAACAGGAGTATCTTGTACTCCCCCTGGACAACAGCCACTATCATCCACTTGCTGACATGTAGAAGGACCTTCAGTTAAGGTAAGCTTGTTCATCTTCTTAGTTACACCTGTAGAGCTGCAAACACTTCTAGGCAATTCATTGTTAATGCGTCTAGCTTCGTCAAAGACTACATGAACTGACTCTTCTACATCTTGAGTAGTCAAGTTGTAGACCCTATAAGCCTTACTGTTATTGTTGTATCCAACAAAGATCCCCTCTTGGGATTTGGCAGCAAACTTGGTTAAATAAGACTTACCATTGTTAAGTATATAACATTTACAACCAAAGATCCTGAAATAGGATAGATTTGGTTTTTTGCCCTTCACAATCTCATAGGGGGTCTTATTGTGGCTCTTGGTGATAGTAGCCCTATTGATTACATGACATGTAGTATTAACTGCCTCAGCCTAGAAATATTCTGGGAGAGATATGTCACTCAACAGGGTTCTACCAGCCTCTATCAAGGTTCTATTTTTCCTTTCAACAATACCATTTTGTCGAGGTGTTCTTGGTGAGGAAAATTCCTGAAAAATACCAAACTCTTCATATAGTTTTGTCATACTTTCAGACTGAAATTCAGTACCATGGTCACTTCTGATTTTGACCACTGTACTGTTTAATTCATTCTGAATTTGTTTAACAAAACTATACAAGATACTTGGTGTTTCAGATTTTTGCCTTAGTAAGAACACCCAGGAATACCTTGAGTAGTCATCAACTACCACAAATGTATAGACCTTCCTACTTAGGCTGTGAACTGACATAGTACCAAAAAGATCCATATGCAAGAGGTATAAACACCGCACAACATCTTTGTTCTTTGTTGAAACCACCCGTCACCACACATCTTCCCAAAACCCCGAGGTGATGGTAAGGGGGGACGGGGGTACATAAACACCAAGGACCACCCACTGCAGGCAATGTGGGACTAATCCAACCACGGGATGGCGGGGATATTCCACCACACGGGGGGCCCACCGGGGTCAACACCCAGACCAGGAACGCGATGGGGAAGCCCAAATATGCGGTCCCACACACACCCAATCCCGCTGGACCTTTGTTCTCAACACACCCCCGCAGCGGGATGGCTCTGATACCATGTTGAAACCACCCGTCACCACACATCTTCCCAAAACCTCGAGGTGATGGTAAGGGGGGACGGGGGTACATAAACACCAAGGACCACCCACTGCAGGCAATGTGGGACTAATCCAACCACGGGATGGCGGGGATATTCCACCACACGGGGGCCCACCGGGGTCAACACCCAAACCAGGAACGCGATGGGGAAGCCCAAATATGCGGTCCCACACACACCCAATCCCGCTGGACCTTTGTTCTCAACATTCTTAATGCTATTAAAGGTGGATCTGGTCTGCTTGCTATTTTGACAAGCTGAGCATATCCCATCCTTAATACACTTAACCTGAGGACCATTCCTCACTAACTCTTTGCTAAAGAGTTGGCCAATTGTCTTATAGTTAAGATGAGCCAGCCTCTTGTGCCATTTTAGACAATGTGAGACTTTCTCATCAGCTACAAGACAAATAGGAGAAACAAAGTTCTCACACATAATGTCTAGACAATAGACATTTCTCTTCCTATATCCTATCAGAATGATCTTTTGATCACTTGACCTACTGATATGACAACCATCCTTGACAAATGAGATGTCATATCCTAAATCACTCAGCTGACTTATGCTAATGAGGTTATGTTTCAAACCCTTTACATAAGCCACTTGAGTAATTGTAATAAGGTTGCTAGAAATGTTACCAAAACCTTTGATGATTCCTTTTTCTAAACCACCAAAGGTAACCTTAGGACCATCCTTGATTGGTGTATAGTCCTTCAGCAATCCCCTAGTTCCAGTCATGTGCTTGGAACATCCACTGTCAAAGTACTATATTGGGGCATGGCCACCTGGACTTACCTGCAAAACAGATTACTTAACCTTAGAACCCAAATAATTCTTGGGTCCTTGGTGCAAGTTAGTCTGACTCTTAACAAAACTACCTGTAGCTTTTCTAGCAGGCAGTTTGCTACTCACCTTGGCACTTGAATTATGCCAACAATCTAGGGCAAAGTGGCCTACCTTGCCACAACACCAGCACTCAAATCTGTTGTACCTTTGTTTGGATACAACCCTGGCTGTAGTATATACAGCAGGCTTTTTGTTAAGTGCTGGGGCTTTGCCCTTAGACTTGGACTTAACAGTCCTGGCAGGTTTTGTAAACCCCAATCCAGTTTTACCCTTTTGATGTACAAATTCATCTATCAAAGGTAAAACAGATTTTGGTTTAGAAAAACTTACAACAATCTCTCTTTCCTTCTGAAGACTAATCTCCAGATTTCTAATTTGATCATTTTTAAATGTAATAGTCCCCATCTGAATAACTGTAATATTCTTCAGTCTGGCTATTTCATTTAATTTCTGATCTAATAACTTGTCAAAATATGTTGCAGCCTCTTTAAGACTAGCGATCTCCTTAGCCTGAGTTTTGGTCAAGAGTTTGCTTTTCTTCAAAGCCTGCAACAGTACTCTATATTCATCAATCAACTGATGAATGACTCCTTCAGATTCGGATCCACTCACATCACTTGATGCTGATGTATCTGATTCTGATCCAGCACTCAAACTTGAACTAGAAGAACAAATTTGTACCTGACTAGGTCCAGGCCGATCCTGGATTTTGTCTCCTTCTGATAAGGCCAACAGTCCCTTGCACTGAATGTCCTCATGCTCATATATTGAGTTCATTAGCTGCATGAACTCATTTTCTTCTTCTTCAGCAAACAGGCTAATATAGCCTTCAGCTTCCGAATCTGTTTCTGAAGATGACATATCAGTCAGACTTTTATCCTTCTTGGAAACAAAGGACCTTTACTTTTTTCCCTTAAATTGAGTCTTCTTCTTGTCAGTGGACTCTTTCCTCTTTTCTGGACAATCAGCAATTACATGTCCTTGTCTATTACAACAATAGCATACTATCTTTGAGGATGTAGTTTTACTAGACTTGGACTTTCTCCTGTCATTCTTTGATGACTTCCTGTTCTGATAATAGTCATCTCTTGTCTGTGAAGTGGATGGCTTGGACCTCCACTGCTTCTTCTTTAGAAACTTTTGAAAGTGCCTAGTAAATGCAGCAAAGTCTTCATCACTTTCACTGCTTTCTGACTTCTTACTATCTGAACTTTTTGATACTGTCTCAGTAACTATTTGTGGTGGAGATGGAGACTTGCTTTTATATTTCCTAGTGGCTTCAGTCTTGAAGGCCACAGCTCTTTCTTTGTGCTCCACCCTAGTAGACTTTTCTTCCTCCTTCCTTACCATTAACTGCATCTCATAGGATAACAGTTTTCCAAACAAAGTTGGAGGAGGAATGTCTGCTAATTTGACCATTTCCCTTATGGCACAAATCTTGGTATCACAGTCTTTAGTTAGGGATCTCAAGAACTTATCATTCAGCTCATAATTGCTGAATTATCTTCCATAGGACATTAAGTCATTAACAATCCTATAGAATTTCTTATAACACTCAGTAATGCTATCAGACCTGCCTTGTCTGAAGCTTTCATACTCTTGATTTAATAAAGACTTCTTGTCTTGTCTTACCTCTTCTGATCCCTCCATATAGACTATCAGTGTGTCCCACATTTCTTTTGATGTTTTACAATGAATCAGATTCTGAAATGTGGCATCATCAATTGCACTTACAATAATATTCTGGGCCCTCTTGTCCATAGTGGACAGAATTATTTCATCCTTTATCATTTCTGAATAGTCTTTGGGAGTTCTCTGATTGGCATCTAGAACAGATACTTTCATTGGCACATATGACCCTTCTTTGACTGTAATATAAATTCTTACGTCAGAGGCTTCCATAAAAAGTCCAACCCTTTCTTTCCAAATGTCAAAAATCTCCTTTCTGCAGATTGGCAACTTCAAGGATCCTAGCTCTTTGTGATTCTCTATTGAACCCATTTTCTTGATTCTTAATTATGCAGATACTACCTACAGGATTTTTACTCAGACTATTATGTCCTTTTTGAGTAACCTCGCTTTGATACCACTTGGAAGAACTAGTGCCTAAACACCTAGAGGGGGGGGGGGTGAATAGGTGCACTTAATCTTTTTAACTTTTAAGACAGAAACACTGAATTACTAGACATATTTATGCAATTCTCTATAGCAATTCAGCACATATAATCACAGCAATCACAGAATAAATCACACACAGAGTACACACAGCTTTTATAGTGGTTCCCCAAGGTCTGGGTACATCCACTTTCCCCCTTCGCCTATCTAGTAGTGTACTAGATTCGTCCTAACTTCTCCACTACTCCTCAGATCCACAGATCTTACAACTCAGAACCCCAAACAGGTTCCTACAACTCAGAGTGATCCCACTCCTACAACTCAGGCACAAAGCCCTACCACTCAGTCTTCACCAAGACCTACACTCAGCCTTCAACAAGGCCTATACTCAGCCTTCAATAAGGGCTACACTCAGAGAGATGTATCTCCTACACTCAGGCAAACAAGCCCTACCACTCAGCCTTTATAAATATAGGCTTACAACTTAGATCCCTAAGGATTCTATAGAAAATAAAGAGTAAAAAGATTAATAACCACAACTCTGATTGAGAAAGATGAGTTGACTGGCTTCTTGATGAGTTCTTGAAGGAACTTTGCAGAGATCAACCTCCCTTGGCTTTCTTCAAAGCTTCTTGAATTAGAACAAAGTAGGGTTGAAACTCTTGTGCAGATGATCTTCAATCAACTGCTGACTTGAGAATCAGATCTCAATTTGAAACTTTCTTATCAGCCTGGTTCAATAGCTGTCTTCTTAGAAGGAGCTTTCTCTCTCCAACTTCTTAGATCTTCACTTGAAGGTCTTCTTATTGTTGTGTTGTTTTCCACTTCACTGATTGATGCAATCGATCTTATTCTGTTGAAGGAATAAGCCTTTATATAAGCCTTCTTCATAGTGACCGGCTGATCCGGTTTCTAACGATCTTCTGACAGCTCTGACAGTAGCAGTTGACCGGTTGAAATGGCAGCTGTCAAGTCATCCAGTCATTTCTTGAAATCTCTGTCACTCTCTGAAAGTGTCGAGACAGATAGTCTTTATGTGTCGACACAAATGGACTAAGTGTCGACACAAGTAGACTAAGTGTCGACACTAGCCTTCAGGGTGTCGACACAACTCCTTGTGTTGTAGAAACTGCTTCTCGACACTGCTTCTTCAGGATGTGTCGACACTGATTCTGTGTGTCGACACAAGTCCTTCTTCAATACTCAGTTGATTTTTTCTAAGTGTCGACACAACTCCTTTGTGTCGACACATCTTCTTGTGTTGATACTTGCTATGTGTCGACACATCTTCTTTGTGTCGACATATGCCTTCTGTGTTGAAACTTTTGCTGAGTGTCGACACATCTCCTTTGTGTCGACACATTCTTCATGTGTTGAGACTTTGGCTGAGTGTCGACACATCTCCTTTGTGTCGACACTTGTACTTAAACTTTGTTGAAGTTTTGCTGAGTGTCGACACAGCCTCCTAGTGTCGACACTTTTGATGTCGACAAAGTTCTTCTGGGTGTCGACACTGCTTCTAAGTGTCGACACTGATTCTTTAGATAATTCTTCACTGTGTGTCGACACTTCCTGTATGTGTCGACACTTTCCTTCTGGTGTCGACTCTGCCTTCTTAAGTGTCGACACTTTTCTTCTAGGTGTCGACACATGGACTTAGAACTTTTTCTGTTTTCCCTGCAATTACTTAACCTGCACACATAAACTCAAAACACATCAAATACATCTTGATGTATATCATTGAGTAGGGTGAGACTTCTTCAAATCAGGTATATATATTCCAATGTACCCAACAGCTGTGAAAGTGCAGCTAGATCTGATATACTCTAGAGGGGGGAATAGAGTATATGGTGCTTTGAAACTTTTTTCAACAGTTGTTGTAATAAGTGTGAGCAGGGAAGCAGAATAAAACTAATCACAGAACTAAGTTAAACAAAAGCTAATCACAGACAAATCAAGGCCAGAAACAAACATAAAAACAAGCAAAACCAGAAGACACAAGGAAATATAGTGGTTCCCCTAAACTTGGGTACATCCACTCTTCTACCACCCTAGGTAGGAATCCACTGCAGGATGAGTTGATCAGGTGTCCTAGGCACCAATGAGCTTTTGATAAGGTGCTCAAAAACCAAAGCAGATTTTTTGATCAGGTGTCTTGCCACCAATGAGCTTTTGACAAGGTGCTCAAAAACCAAGCTCAAACTTTTGAAGGGAGTTTGAGAAACCCTTTACAGAGAGGGGGTGAGAGAGTGATGGAAGTCTTCTCTTTCTCAAACAACTGAGAAGACTATGTGGATTGTTGATGTCAAAGCCCCCCCTGAATCCTTGAGATCTTCAGGAAGAAAGGCTTTGCTGAGGGTGATAGGCCTTCAAAGATTGAACTCCAGCAATAGATGATTTCAGCAATAGCTAAAATGTTGAATGTCTGGAGTTTTGAAATATGTTGGCCTTGAACACTTTGAAAACTAAAGAGATCTGAAGATTTGAGAAAGCTTGATCTCCTTGGATGTGTGTTCTCAAGAGAATTCTTTGAGACAGAATAATTTTTGAATGTATCTCTGTAATCTGTGTTCTATGAGTGATTCAAAAATTCTGTCTTTTATTCTCTAGTACAGAATAGAATAACATTCTCTGTCAAGTATAGCCGTTAGCCTGCATTAAATGCATCCTTAATTGCACAATCTCTTCTGGAGGAAAATCCACAGAAGTATTCCTTGAAAAATCCCTTGAAACTTGGTCCAGAAATGAATGAAAGCGGTTGGGAAATTTCTGAATTAATTGCAGAATAACTCCTTAACAGATTTGAATTTGAATCTATAAACATCCTTGAAGTTATCTGAAATCGTCGAACTGAACTCTGCTATCGTCGAGTTGAGCTCAGCGATCTGGAAATATACAGCAGCAAAATATTGTCGATCTGAGCTCACAGATCGTCGAACTGAGCTCAGAGATAAAGATCCAAAGCAGAGTCAAAATCGTCGACTTGAGCTCACCGATCGTCGAACTGAGTTCGATGACATAATGAAGTTGAGCTCAGCGATCGTCGAATGGAGTTCGACGATCTGTCGAAGTTGAGCTAGACGATCGTCGACCGGAGTTCGACGAATCGTCGTGCTGAGCTCGATGATATGACTTAGTCTCCAAACACAAAATCTTGGTGTTCAGGGCAGCTTCCAAACCTAGACTTCTAACCCTTAGACTCAATTCTAATTGACATATTAAGCTATACAGGAGGTCAAGCAAAGGTTCCTAGAGACATAGTGATCCTGACCCAAATTAGTAATAGGGTGTTCCAACAATCTCCCCCTATTTGGGTTAGGATTACTATTTACAGACTTTGGAAAATTTTTAAATAACAACATACAGTCAGTAAAATAGAAAAACAACAGCTAGACATTGCAAAATCACAGAGATATATAGCATCCAGATAGTAATCAGAAATCACAGAAATTGTCACCTTACAATATCATTTCTTCTCTTTACCCTTAACCATTTTAATCTCTCTGTTAGGATTGAGGGCTTCCTTCTTTGATCTGATGTCATCTGCTGCACCTAAAGATGTTTGTTGTTTAAGCTTGGGAACCACTGCTTCAGGATGTAATTCCATATATCTGTCAGCATCAAAGAATTTACTTGAAGCATATCTCTCTAGCTCTTTCTGTCTCTGTTCAGACATTGTAGAAATGTTGGAAGAATCTGTTCCTTGCTCTCTAGCCT
The DNA here is from genome assembly GCA_039583875.1 of Platanthera guangdongensis. Lineage (NCBI taxonomy): Eukaryota > Viridiplantae > Streptophyta > Magnoliopsida > Asparagales > Orchidaceae > Platanthera > Platanthera guangdongensis. The sequence goes on along the minus strand of CM077158.1, from coordinate 98,059,142 downwards.
TTTTAATCTGATCTAATACAGCTAGTTCTTTTAACCTTGCAGTCCAATCAGCTGGATTATTTTTAGGATCCTCAAAAGGTACAGGTGGTTCATACCTGTTGGAGGGATTATCTTGAGGAGGCCTGGCAGACATAGTTTCTTTCAGCTTATAAGGGAAAGGACCAGATGATGTATTAGATGAAATTTGTCCTCCCCTAGAATATGGGTGCTGCCTGGAGTACCCTTTGGAATAGACTTGAATGTCTCTTTGATTACCTCTATATGCTCCTCTCCTTTATTGAGATCCCCTGGATTGGCCTCCCCTATTGTAAGATCTGGCATGAGGCTGATAGGGGGCCTGACTTCTGGCTAGGGGTTGAGCTGCAGAGCTTCCACCTGCACCTGCATCAGGAGGAGGTGGTGGAGGAGGATGAGAGTGCTGGAATTGGGATGAACCCTTCTCATATTTTCTCTTTTTCTTCATTGCCTTCAGCTGATTCTTGGAGTATTGCATCCAGTGTTCAGTAATTGGGCAGTCATGTAGGATGTAATATGTGATATCATTGTTATCCTTAACTTTAGCAGGAGGTACTCTCTTCATAGCCTTGCTCCTTGCCTTCCTTTTCCTGGCAATGGTAGCAGAAGAGTCATCAGAGTCTGTTTTAAATTCATCAGTTTCAGAACTCTGGTCATCATAGAGAGCATCTATTTTCTTCATTAGATCCTTCTTGAGTTGTTCAGAAGCAGATGAGGCTGTAGCAGCAGGTGTTGAGGTGGTAACAGCAGAGACAGCAGCAGATGGAATGGAAGCAGTAACAACAACAGCAACAGATACTGGAGAGGTGACAACAGCAGTAACAGCAGATTCACTAACAATAATAGAAGCAGAAGGAATATCATCAAGGACTGCAGAAGGCTCAAATTCAGGTGCCTCTGTCATAAGAATGTCCTTGGAAATAGGTTCATCAGAAACAACAGGAACTTCAGCAGCAGTATCAATATTTGCAGCAGCAGTATCAACATTCTCAGAAGCAACAACAATATTTTCTTCAGAAGAGGCAGCAGCAACAACATTTTCAGCAGCAACAATTACTGAATTTACAAAGGAGGTGATAATGCTAGGGTCACAGCAAGAAAAAGGCACAAGTGCCTTGGATAAATCTTCTGGAGGCTGGACAGCATTAACCTCTGGCAGACAGTTGAAGTAGGCAGAATCAAAACTGATAACAAAGACCTTAGGTCTATTGTAAGGACTGCAGTTGAAATCTGGCTTTGTGCTTGAGGCACAGCAACAGCAACAGGAGGAGCAGCAGAAGAAGCAGTAATAGCAGCAGCAGCAGTCAGACAGCTTACAGAAACGACAGCAGCAGCAGCAGCATGAAGATTCACTTCATATGGCATCTTCCCCTGCCTAGATGCAGACATGTCTGGATCAAGGCACACTGCTGTAGGTGTTGCCTGAGGGAAGAGGGAAGAGAGCCTGGCAGAAAGAGCTGCCACTGACAGGTGGAGTGGAGCCAAGGAGGTCTCCAACAGCAGAGTTAGCCTGGGGGCAAGTAACTCATACAACCTGTCAGCAAGGGCTGAGAGGTCTACTTGCTCAATGGCTGGAGCAGAGGTAGAAGAGATATGAGCAGCTGAGGGTTCTGGTAGTGGAGAGCTGCTGAGTGGTGGAAGGGATGGCTGAGGTGTTGGTAAGGTGGAAATGGAGGATAGAGGGATGGAGATAGATGGAGTAAATGTTGGTTGGTCAATGATTTGGTGGAGAAGGTCTTGAAATGAAGTGGAGGATGAGGGTAGCTCAGGAGGAGATGATGGGGAATCATCCATAAAGGAATCATCAAGTAGGGTGAAGGATGGAATGGAGGGTGATGAGGTGACATCTGGTGGAGGGTAGGAGAATAGTGGATGGAATTATTCTTCTGGTGTTGAAAGAACAGGAACTGGAGAAGGTGTGGATGTTGGAGATGGGCTGGATATGATGATGGTGGATGGAGCTGGAATGGTGGATGGTATGGGAAGGGATGGAATTGGAGGAGGAGGTGAAGAGGAAACAACAGCAGCCAGGTCATCTGCAGGGGCAGAGACCTGTGGAGGAGTGACTCTTAGAGTCCTTGTGCTTGAAGGAGTACTGGAGGAGGTCCTGCTAGGCTTGCTGATTTGTCTGTCCCACTTTCCAAAGAGGGCACAAGACAATCACTTGGAGACATTGATATGAACTCTAGAGGAGACCAGCAGAGCAGGGCACCTGTGCTGCAGAAATACTCCTTTGATTCTCCCAAAGTTAACAAAACTTTTGTTGATTTTCTTTTTGATGAGGTCAAAGAAAACCTCTCCCCAATTCAGATTTTTCTTGTCCACAAGAGCTCCCATGAGGCAGAGCTGATATCTTGAAATTGTGTCATGGGCAGAATGCTTTGCCAGTAGCACTTTTCCAACAACATCTGCCATGAACCTATACTCCACAGACAGGTTCCTTTTGAAGAGCTTGCTAGGGTTTCCCTCTGAATGACCCATTCTGGCAAGCAGTTCAGAAAACTCATCTCCAGATAATTCAGCAGAATCTTCTCCATTTCTCAACCCAAAAACTTCTGACAGAATTGTTGGGGTCAAGGGTACCTGAGTTCCAGCTATAGATCCAACAATGGTAGAGTTATCTTGGTTATGGGCAGTATAAACTCACTCCTTTATTTCATCAGAAGCCAGCTTGATCCTGGTGGTCATTATTGCTGTCAGATTCTGGTCCTTGAACAAACCCAGTATATCTTGAAAAATCTGGTCAGTCGTGCTGAAGGATTCTATATCAATATCAAAACCAGCATCAAACTTCATTGCAGCAAGAACAGCAACTGACACAGCCATGGGTACCTACAAAAATGCAACAAACAAAATGACCAAGTGTAGAACTGTATGGAGGGAAAGAAAATTCTTGCAGAGAAATCGAAAGCGCAAAAGAGAACGACGGCGAAAAAAGAGTTTTATATTATGGTTCGACGCAGAATTGGAAAGATCGTTGAACATAGTTCGACGATCGAGGCTACTAAAGGAATCTGAAGAGTCTTCAACATCATCGATCTCCGTTCGACGATATTGGAGAGCGTCGAGCTCCGTTCGACGATCGTTCAGAGAACAAAATCGTCGAGCGCCGTTCGACGATCGTTGGCCGGAAGAGATAGTTCATACTATCTGAGAGGCGCTGAACTCAGTTCGACGATTTTTGGAAATCGTCGATCTCCGTTCGACGATCTTGGGGCAAATCGTCAAGCGCAGTTCAGAGATCAGAAAAAAAAAATTCTAGACACTAAGAAAAAAACAGAATGTTTGCCTAGTCTTGGTCAATTTTAAGCTTTCAAAATCTTGGAAATTATTTAAGACTTCCTCCATCTAACATTCCTAACTGATTTAGGAAGAAGGTGTGTTTGTTTTCATCCAAAAGGCTTGGTGAAAATATCTCCCCTTTGTAAATCAGTTGGGATATATTGTAGTTCAATTTTATTCTTTTCAACATTATCCCTTAAAAAGTGATGCCTAATCTCTATATGTTTTGTCCTACTATGGAGGACTGGATTTTGAGCTATGGAAATAGTACTGGTGTTATCACAAAAGATTTTAGACTTCTCTAAGTTGTAGCCATAGTCTAGGAGTTGGTTTTGAATCCACAAGATTTGTGAACAACAACTGCCTGCAGCCATATATTCAGCTTCAGCAGTTGAAGTTGACACAGATGTTTGTTTCTTACAAAACCAAGAGACAAGTCTGTCACCAAGGAACTGACAAGTTCCACTGGTGCTTTTCCTGTCAATTCTGCATCCAGCATAATCAGCATCAGAGAATCCAGTTAAATCAAATGCTGAATCTTTTGGATACCAGAGACCTAGATTTGGACAACTTTTAACATATCTGAGAATCCTCTTTACTAAAGTTAGGTGTGACTCTCTAGGGCTTACTTGGAACCTAGCACATATACAGGTAGCAAACATTATATCTGGTATACTAGCTGTAAGATACAGTAAAGAACCAATCATTGCTCTATATGTTGTCTGATCAACATGTTTCCCATGTTCATCAGCATCCAATACAGCATTAGTAGGCATGGGTGTTTTCATACAAGATGCTTCAGACATACCAAATTTCTTAACCAATTCATTTGAATACTTGGTTTGAGAAATAAAGATGCCTTCAGCATGTTGCTTGACTTGCAATCCTCAGAAGAAGGATAGCTCACCCATGCTACTCATCTCAAATTTAGAATGCATTAGGTTGGAAAACCTTCTGCACAATTTGGAGTCAGTAGAACCGAAAATGATATCGTATACATAAATTTGTACTAGTAAGGTATGGGACTTATGGGTTCTAATGAAAAGAGTTTGGTCTACTCTACCCCTTATAAAACCATTTTCCAAAAGAAAGCATGCTAGGGTCTCATACCATGCTCTACGAGCTTGCTTGAGACCATATAATGCTTTATTTAGTCTAAAAACATAATCAGGAAAAGTTGGAGAGATAAAACCTGGAGGTTGTCTGACATAAACTTTCTCTTTGATGTCCCCATTTAGGAATGCACTTTTGACATCCATCTGATAGACCTTGAAGCCTTTGTGTGCTGCATAAGCTAGAAATATTCTGATGGCTTCTAATCTTGCAACAGGTGCAAAAGTCTGGTCGTAGTCTATTCCTTCTTCTTGAGAGTATCCCTGAGCAACTAGCCTTGCCTTGTTCCTTATAATTACTCCTTGATCATCCAACTTGTTTCTGAAAACCCATTTTGTTCCAACAATGGAGTGATCCTTTGGCTTTGGCACTAATTCCCATACTTTGTTTCTCTCAAATTGATGCAACTCCTCTTGCATTGCAATGATCCAGTGTGGATCTTGCTCTGCATCTTGAATGGACTGAGTTTCAATTTGAGATAGGAAGCAGGTGTGCAACAGGTTTTGGTTGACCTGATTTCTGGTTTGCACACCAGCTGAGATTTCTCCAATTATTTGGGAAATTGGATGGTCTCTTGATGTTACTAAATCAACAGGGGGTGTTGATTGTTCACCAACCTGTGTTGTTGTTTCCTCTTGTGATACAATAACTGGCTCTTCAAGTTGTCCTTCATTATGTTGAGCATTTCCTTCATCTTCACTACTTTCATCCTCTTGAGTAACTTGTAACTTGTTCAAGTCTTCAACTAGATAATGTTCCTGCAAAGGTTCTATGGTAGAAGAAATCTTCTCCTTGAAAGACATGTTAGATTCATCAAATGAAATGTGAACAGATTCCTCAATTTTCAAAGATGATTTATTATAGACCCTATAGGCCTTGCTGATCATGGAGTATCCCAGAAACACTCCTTCATCAGCTTTGGCTTGAAATTTGGCTAAATATTTCTTGTCATTATTGTGAATATAACAAATACAACCAAAGACTCTAAAATAGTCAACTTTAGGTTTCTTCCCTTTGAGTAATTCATAGGGAGTCTTTCCCTTTAGTTTATGTATCAGACTTCTGTTCAGCACATAGTTGGAGGTGTTCACTGCCTCTGCCCAGAAGGATAGAGGTAGATGAGCATCTGACAATAATGTAGTGGCAGATTCAATAAGGGTTCTATTTTTCCTTTCATCTACCACATTTTGTTGAGGAGTTCTAGGAGCTGAGAAAGTATGTCTGATCCCTTCACTCTGACCGAACTCTTGCATAAGAAGAGAATCAAACTCTGTCCCATGATCACTTCTGATCAGGGCAATGTGAGTATTGAACTCAATCTATACACATTTGAGAAACTCTGTCAGACACTTAAAGTTATCAGACTTCTTCCTTAGAAACAACACCCAAGTGAATCTAGAGAAGTCATCTACAACTACTAAATTGTAGGATTTCCCTCCTAGGCTTTGTACTGTGATGGGTCCAAAAAGATCCATGTGTAACAGATACAATATCCTAGGTGAATCACTCTTATTAAGTGACTTAAAGTTATTTTTAGTTTGCTTGCCTAATTGACAAGCCCTGCAGAGTCCTTCCTTCTTGTAGGGGCCACAAGGTAGTCCTATAACAAGGTTGTCTTTGGATAGCCTAGCAATAGTTCTAAGGTTCAGGTGTCCTAATCTCTTATGCCATAAAATATTTGGTCTACAGACAGAGTTAAACAGGCAGATATCTACATCAGTTGAAAGAAAATCTACTAGGTAGATGTTACCTTTTCTTTTACCTGTCAACACAGTTGTGTTGTCCTCTGACTTGATTTTGCATAAAGCTTTGCTGAAGGTCACCTGGTAGCCTTCATCACATAGCTGACTGATGCTAATTAGGTTGTGCTTCAGTCCTTCCACATAAGCTACCTTCTTGAAAGTTACTGATCCAATCTTGACTGCACCATATCCTTTAGTCTGTCCAAAATTTGAATCACCAAAGATAACTTTGGGTCCAAGATTGGCTCTGAAGGATATGAGGTTGTCCTTGTTCCCTGTCATGTGCTTAGAGCACCCACTATCCAAGTACCATTGCTGGTTAGATGTTGGATAGGTCTTCACCTGCACATAAGATAATTCATTTGTTTTTGACCCTGTTTACCTTGGTCCAAGGTTGATAACCTCTAAATTCTGAAATGAAAGACATCCCAGGTTGACTCTTATATCCTTCAGGATGATATCTCCTTGGAGGTATAATCTATTCAGTATAAGGGTTAACGATTTGGGATGAAGGACCCTTAGGATTCAATTTTGATTTGCCTTTGAAAAATTTTCCAGAGCTCTGACCTCTGTTCGACGATCTTGGAGCTGCGTTCGACGATCTTGGGTCAGATCGTCGAGCTTCGTTCGACGGTCGACTATGGCTGAGGTCAGGTATTAGAGATCGTCGACCTGCGTTCGACAACTTTGGCTGAGATCGTCGATCTTCGTTCGACGATTTTGCCTGAGATCGTCGAGCTGCGTTCGGCGATCGTCGATCTTCATTCGGCGATCGGCGATCTCCGTTCGACGATTTCTTCTGGGACTTAGTTTTCTGAGGCAGATCAGAATTTTTCCTAGCAACCTCTACAACTCCCTTTCCTTTGTCAGAAATGAATTTGATTGGAGTTGTTAGAACAATAGGTTGGCTGGATGAAGCACCCAAGCCCAGTGTACTGTTGAACCTGGAGTTCACTGTGCTTGTGATGTCCATCAGCTTAATGCTTCTCCCATTAAGGGATTCTTCAAGCTTTTTGGCCTCAGAGAGCTCACTTTTCAGTGAAGCTATCTGTTCCCTACAGCACTCCAACTCCTGAGAGAGTTTGAGTTTTTCTGACTTTAAAGTATTGTGTTCAGATAATTGATTTCTGAGAGAGATAATTTCTTTCTCAGACTTTAGCAGGTCTAAACACATTGCTTTAAATTCAGATTTAAAATCCTTTGAGCTAAAATCAAAAGAACCAATTACCTGATCTTCTTCAGGTTGAGTCTCTGAATCTGACTCTGACTCTTCTTCTTCTGAATTATGCTGTGAGGCATTGATTGCCATCATGCAGAACTCCTTTTGTTCTGCATCATCCTCATCATCACTGGAGCTGGATGAGGCTTCTGACTCTTCTTCAGTCTCACTCCAGGATTCAGCAACAAACCCTTTTCTTGTATGCTTGTTTTTGCTTGAAGAAGGTTTCCCATTGCCATTCCTTTTGGAGTCTTTCTCATTTCTTCTTTCTTTCCTGTCCCTTATGTCCTTGTTCTTGTTCTCTGGACAGTCAGGAACTATGTGCCCTGGTTTCCTGCAACCAAAGCAAATAATGCCTTTATTATTACTAATGGACTTGTCATACCTTGGCTTATCCTGCTCCTTGTATGATCTTCTTCTGAAGTCCTTTCTGGCCATTTTGTAAAATCTTTTGGCCAGCAGACTGAGTAGTTCATCATTGCATGTGGCTTTATCTTCAGGCAGATCTTCAGTTGTCTTGAAGGCTATGGTCTTCTCTTTTCTTATGGCTGGTGAGGCAGCCTTCTGTTCTTCCTCTCTATTTTTGATGAGTAGCTCATAAGAGTTGAGCTTACCCAATAGAGCTTCAGTAGTGATCTCATTCAGACTTCTGGCATCCTTAATTGGCCAGATTCTTGAATCCCAAGTGCTAGGGAAGCACATTAGGATCTTGTCATTAAGTTCAGTTAGAGAGATCTCTTTGTCCAATGTCCTGAGTTCACTGACAATTAGACTTAGCCTGTTGTACATGTCTCCCACTGACTCAGTTTCTCCCTTTTTGAAATTCTCATATTGAGAGATGAGATGGGATCTCCTATCCTTTCTCTCATCAGCAGAGCCTGAGACTATTTTTGAGAGTTTGTCCCAAATTTCCTTTGCTGAATTGCATTCAGCCACCTTTTGAAATATGTCATCCGACATTGTCTGGGCCAAGATGTTCATAGCCTTGGCATCAGCTACCTTCCATCTCTTGATATCAGCATCTGTTCCTGATGGAGGTGGAACAGCATTTGTGCTGGAATTCTCTGGGGGTCTTGGGCACACTGTCAAAACAGAGTTAAAAATGTCTTCGTCAATAGAATTCATGTACAGTCTGATCATTGCTTTCCAAAGTGCAAACTTGGATAGATTGCACACTGGAGGTCTGGTGCTAGCATAATCTTTGTTTTAGGCAATGATTTGAGAAAACAAAATCTAATAATAAAATACAAAAGAAAGACAGATCTAACTTGGGATCTTTGGGTTCAGGTGTTAGCCTGTACAACCAATCAGGTATGGTATGTTTAACCAACCTGGCTCAGATACCAATTGAAAGTGCAGCTAGATCTGATATACTCTAGAGGGGGGGGGGGGAATAGAGTATATGGTGCTTTGAAACTTTTTACAACAGTTGTTGTAATAAGTGTGAGCAGGGAAGCAGAATAAAACTAATCACAGAACTAAGTTAAACAAAAGCTAATCACAGACAAATCAAGTCCAGAAACAAACATAAAAACAAGCAAAACCAGAAGACACAAGGAAATATAGTGGTTCCCCTAAACTTGGGTACATCCACTCTTCTACCACCCTAGGTAGGAATCCACTGCAGGATGAGTTGATCAGGTGTCCTGGGCACCAATGAGCTTTTGATAAGGTGCTCAAAAACCAAAGCAGATTTTTTGATCAGGTGTCTTGCCACCAATGAGCTTTTGACAAGGTGCTCAAAAACAAAGCTCAAACTTTTGAAGGGAGTTTGAGAAACCCTTTACAGAGAGGGGGTGAGAGAGTGATGGAAGTCTTCTCTTTCTCAAACAACTGAGAAGACTATGTGGATTGTTGATGTCAAAGCTTCCCCTGAATCCTTGAGATCTTCAGGAAGAAAGGCTTTGCTGAGGGTGATAGGCCTTCAAAGATTGAACTCCAGCAATAGATGATTTCAGCAACAGCTGAAATGTTGAATGTCTGGAGTCTTGAAATATGTTGGCCTTGAACACTTTGAAAACTAAAGAGATCTTAAGATTTGAGAAAGCTTGATCTCCTTGGATGTGTGTTCTCTAGAGAATTCTTTGAGACAGAATAATTTTTGAATGTATCTCTGTAATCTGTGTTCTATGAGTGATTCAAAAATTCTGTCTTTTATTCTCTGGTACAGAATAGAATAACATTCTCTGTCAAGTATAGCCGTTAGCCTGCATTAAATGCATCCTTAATTGCACAATCTCTTCTGGAGGAAAGTCCACAGAAGTATTCCTTGAAAAATCCCTTGAAACTTGGTCTAGAAATGAATGAAAACGGCTGGGAAATCTCTGAATTAATTGCAGAATAACTCCTTAACAGATTTGAATTTGAATCTAGACACATCCTTGAAGTTATCTGAAATCGTCGAACTGAGCTTTACTATCGTCGAGCTGAGCTCAGCGATCTGGAAATATATAGCAGCAAAATATCGTCGATCTGAGCTCACAGATCGTCGAACTGAGCTCAGAGATAAAGATCCAAAGCAGAGTCAAAATCGTCGACCTGAGCTCACCGATCGTCGAACTGCGTTCGATGACATAATGAAGTTGAGCTCAGCGATCGTCGAATTGAGTTCGACGATCTGTCGAAGTTGAGCTAGACGATCGTCGACCGGAGTTCGACGAATCGTCGTGCTGAGCTCGACGATATGACTTAGTCTCCAAACACAAAATCTTGGTCTTCAGGGCAGCTTCCAAACCTAGACTTCTAACCCTTAGACTCAATTCTAATTGACCTATTAAGCTATACAGGAGGTCAAGCAAAGGTTCCTAGAGACATAGTGATCCTGACCCAAATTAGTAATAGGGTGTTCCAACAAGCTGTTTGGGTAGAGCTTGCGGACTCTGTCCTTTTCAGTGCTTTGGCGTCCGCGGAGTCTGCATCTGTGTGGACGGTGCCTTGCTTCTTACCGAGCAATCCATGATGAAGCGGATGTTATCCAACCTTGGGCGGACTGTCCTGATGGTTGGCGGTCTAGAGCTTTTGTGTCCGCCATGCTCGCGCCTGTGCTTGGTGGGCTGCTGGACTTGGTCATTTGCTATGACAAGTTCTCTGTATCCGCAGTGTCCGAAGAGTCTGCTGTTGACCAGGCAGACTTCCTGTTGGTCATGGACTCGGCGGGGTGGCGTTGTTTGCCGAGCTCTAGGGATTGTCTCCTGAGTCCCCGTGATATGGTATTGCGGCCTATTGCAGCTTATGTTGCGGGGGTGTCCGCGAGCTGTATTGGGTGGTGGTCTATCTCTATTTGCCTTGGGAGGACTGGCTTTGTACCAGTGATAGGCAGGTCGGCAGTATTTGAGCCCGCATAGAGGCAGACTGGCCTTTTCTATTCTGGCTCCTGGAGGTTTGGTCAAGTCTGTGCGTACTTGGCGGACTGGGTTGTGTTAGCGCACGGGTTGGGGCGGTGATTCTATTCACTAGTGTGGTTACCACACTCCTCACCTAGCCTATAAATAGAATCCCCCCGACACGTCTATAGTAACAGAGTGAACAGTAAGTTGGACTTGGGCAAGTGTTGAGGTCTGCGGTTTTCTGTCCGCGCGGGTTGGGTAGTGCTGATAGTGTGTTGTGTGCAGGTCGCGCGGCTAGCTTCAAGGAGCCAGGAGTTGGGCATTGAAGTGTGCGGTCTCAGCTGGTCGCTTCAGCGGCTTGTCAGTTTTTCTACTTCAGCTTGATCAAGTTCCAATTACCTGTCCGCCGGTCTCAGGCGGGTAGGCAGTCTGTTCTTTTGTTCTTCAGCAGGTAGCGAATAACAGTGTGTCCGCTTGACCTCGCGGTCTCGGCGGACTCCGTGTGCTATTCGGCTTGTTGTAGTTGCAGCTTGGGTGGCTTGGGCGACCTTGACGGATGAGGCGGTCTCGGCGGTCTCCAGTGGTGTCCGCCCGACTTGTTTTGTTCTTTCTGTTGTATCTTGTGTACTAGCGAAATCATGTCTCTCTATGTATATCTCGTCTTGTAAAGAAGTGTGAATGAATATAAGACCTGCTTGTTCTTCCATTTGTGGTTGGTCTTAAACTTGCTCCTTGGGCTTCCGCATGATCAAAGTGTGAACTGGGTAGTTCTGAGAATATTAATTTGGCTTTAGGCTACCTTGCTAAACACTTTGAGAAAATTTAACAAGGACCTCCTCAGCTTCCACCACTTCCTCCACGGCAATCACCTGGGCCAGCTCCTCCTGAACTCTGCCTGCCACCTCCACCCGGGTGCAGCTCTCCACCACCTCCATCTCCTCTTCACCTACCTCCTACTCTGCCTCCTCCATCCTCTGATCCATCTCCCTGCCCCTCTTGCCAAGAGATAGAGTTCACGACGGTGACGTAGCACTCCCTTGCCACCTTAGGATCACCGCGGACCCAGACCTGGATCCCTTCGACATTGAACTTTAAGCATTGGTGGAATGACGAGGGGACGCAATAAAAGGTGCTGATGAGAGGCCATTCAAAGATAACTTGTAAATGCTGGGGGCATCTACGACGACGAACCGGTAGTTTCGGGAATGCCCCCCCCCCAAAGTGACATAGAGCCCCGCTCCCCCTTCCACGTCCTTCCTCTCCCCAGAATCTGAATATGGGACTATTAGAGGCCAACACCCTCTTGGCCTCCGCCTTCATTGCGTCAAACGCCTTCTTGAATATGATGTTGACGAAGCTCCCGTTGTCGATGAGAATCCGGTAGATAGTAAAATTTTCGACCGCGGTCTAGATGTCCAACGCATTGTAGAAGGGATCCTTATGATCCGGCTCTTCCTACCTTGAGAAGGTGATCTTCTCCTCTGGGGGTGAAGTCTAAGATGTGGAGCCAATGCTCCGACGATACATGATCTGGAGGCTTGCCTTCTAGGAAGCCTCAACCCCCACCCCCATGGATCACTCTGATGCCTCCTCGGGCCCCAAAGTCCGCTCGGTCTTCACACATATCCTCATCCCCTTGAGGCAGGACTTCCTTGATCCGCACCTCCTGACGATCTTGTTATTACTGCTCCTGCTCCCTGTTTCCTCTCATTTCAAGGAACTCTGGGCACGTGGCCATAGCATGGCCCTCCTCCTGGTGGAAGTCACAGTAGGGTAGCTCCACCCTGACTTGCCTCCTCCTTCACTGTTGTCCCATCCTTCTCTATATGGCTATTGTCATAGCCTGGTATTAATCGAGGAGAGGAAGCCTCTGGCCCTGCCTCCATCCTGGGGGGTTAAACTGACCCTATCCCCTGGCGGTTGTCTTCTCTATGGAAACCCCTCTGCTGGCCTTGGTCTTGCTACTCCGGATGCCTCTAGACGAGCAGGTTGTTCTACTCCGGACATCCCACCTGGTCTACTGTTGTTGTTACTGTTGCTCTCTCTGCTGAGGTTCAGCTCTACACACCTCCTGACCTCAGCCTCCTCCTGACCCCTTCTCCTCCTTTATGGACCACTTGGCCAGCTTCTTTGCGAACTCGGGGGTTGATGCCCCCCCATCGACTTTCCTTGCCTCCCTCTCCATCAGCTCCTCGTAGGAGAGAGGTGGCAACCTCTTCAGTTCCATCTTAAAGAAACCTTACTGCATCCCCAAGGTAAAGGCCATCATCAGGGTGTGCCCTGGCATCTCCTGGACCTGGGTCACCTCCTCCTGGAAGTGGTCCATATAGCTCCCCAAGGCCTCGTTTACCCCATACTTGATGTGGAATAGGGACTCCGACTCCTTCTTCCACTTCTTGGAAGTGGTGAACCTCAACATGAACCCTCGGCACAGGTCCTCGAAGCAGTAGATGGAGTTGGCTGGTAGCTGGTGGAACCACTCTCTCGCCTTCTCCATGAGGGTGATGGAGAAGAGTCTGCATTTGAAGGCAATGGACATCTGCCTTATCGAAACCACATCCTCGAAACACAGGATGTGCTGGACTGGGTCATCCTTCCCGGTGTAGTAATACATCTTCGTTTCCCCCAACCCCTCTGGAACTGGGGCAGAAGAGACCAATTTGCTGAAGGGGCTGCCTCCCTGGCTGGGCGAGTCGGAGGATCTCGTACACCCATATCTCCGAACCGGCCTCCACTCGTCAACCCGATTAAGAGCACTCACCCCTGAAGGTCTCGTCCACTGCCTTTCTCCGCTACCTCCTTCCCAAGTCGCCAAGCCGGGCCATCTTCTCCTAGAGCCAGGGTGGCGATGACTGGGATAGCTGGTATCAAACACTCAGCACGCACACCGAGAGCGAACCTGACGAGGACGAGAACCTCCTTCCTGAACTCCTCGAACATCCCCACCTTAGCGAGAGGGTGAGGGGGTGGTGAGTCGGCCCTATCCAAACCTTGACCTTCTCCTATAGCCATCAAGCCTACTGAAGATTTTTTGTGATGACCACGCTCCGCACTCACCGCACCAAAAATGTTGAAATCGGAAACTCGGTTTCTGTGGAGTTCACCCTAGGGGAAGGGCTTCTCTCCAGCAAGCCAAACAACTAAGGAAATTGAGCAGGGAATAGACCCAAGGAGTCGACGTGGAGGTCCCACCACATACCCATAAGATCTTAGAGCACTTCCCCTCCCTAGCCAAATGCTAAGCTTTAGATTCCTCAGAAAGCACAAGAAGACCGGGTCACAAGTCAGCATGCCTTATGAGGTACCCCCTTGGGTCTATTTATAGTTTTCTTAAAGTAGCCTACAAATAGCCAACCTCTGCTATTCTAAATGGCTATATGCAGCCCTCCTGAGGGCATCCAGGCAATTTATCTCTAGGATCTATCTGGGCAAGTGTTCCATGAGGGAACCATTCGCCTGAAGGGGCGAGTGCCGGGAGGGCAGTGCACTTGCCTCCTTGAAGCTCTTTGAAGGGTGAGTGCCCGGCCGGACGGCCATTCGCCTAACTTGGAGAGAACTTGACTCGTATGCGCGCTAAGGTGCAAGATCTTAGGAGAGTGCTGGATGAAGATTGCATTCACCGAAGGGCTAGACTGCTCATCTTTAGGCCCTGCGAATGACCCTCTTTAGGCCCTAGGCGAGTGCAGGCCAAACTACCTCACTCGCATATATGATGGGGTCCACTCATTGAATATGAGGTTGTACACTTCTAACGAATAAAAATAAATTAGAAATTTTATCTCACATCACGTTAAATGTTGAGTGCTCCGCGGTTTTAACAAATAATTTACCAAAAAAATAAATGATATGAGTAGCTTTTCTATTCTGTGCGTTCTTGGTGACTTATTTGCTAAACACGCGTTAGCCAATTTAGGAGCGAGCATCAACCTGATGCATTTTTCTCCTTTTAAGAAGCTTGGTTTGGGCACTCTGTGCCCGACTAGGATTAGTATACAACTCGCGAATAGGTCTATTAAGTATCTGTTATGGATTGTTGAGGATGTTCTAGTAAAGGTTGACAAGTTTATCTTCCTGGTAGACGTTATCATTTTTGATATTGAAGAGGAATGTCGAGGTTCCCTAAATCATTGGTCGTCCCTTCCATGCCACCTCCCAAGCGATAATAGACGTAAGTAATGGAAAGCTTTTTCTTCGAGTAGTAAATGATGAGGTCACTTTTTCTATTACTCCATCAATGAAAAATACTTTATCAAATGATGATTTATGTTTCTTTTTGGAAGTTTCTAATGACGAGCCTCCTCTTTCTTTTAAACAATTTTCTGAAAACAGTTTTACTTCTTTTTTTGAACTCCCTCATGATCTTTCACCTGACACGGTTATGACCGTGAGTAGTATTTCTGGAAATTTTCGAACTAAATTTAAGTCGTACAAAGAAATTATCTTTGAAAAAGAAAAGTTTTAAAATCTTCATACGAGGAACCACCTACATTAGAACTTAAGCAATTACATGAACGCCTTAAATATATTTTTCTTGAATTTTTTTTAAATTACCAGTTATAGTCTCGACCTTTTTAACTGAATTAGAAAACGATAAATTACTAACGGTTTTACCAAAACATCGTCGAGCTATAGCTTGACAAATTTCAGATATTCAAGGCATAAGCCCATCTTTTTGCACACATAAAATTCTTTTAGGATATAGCTCTCGTAACGTTATACAACCTCAACGCCATTTAATCCCAAACATGAAAGATATGGTTAAAGGTGAGTCCGGTTCAGGTAGTTCCTAAGAAGGGGGTATTAGGGTAGTTTCAAATGAGAATAATGAATTAATTCCAACACAAACGGTAACGGGGTGGCAAATGTGCATCTACTATCGTAAATTAAACGATGCCACTCTAAAGGATCACTTTCCTTTGCCTTTTATCGATCAAATTCTTGAACGATTATTAGGACATAGCTTCTATTATTTTCTTGATGGTCTCTCGGGCCACTTTCAAATTCCCATCACACTCGAGGACTAGGAGAAAATAATGTTCACTTGTCCCTTTGGCACCTTCGCTTATCGAAGAATGACGTTTGGTTTATGTAATGCACTGGCTACATTCCAAAGATTTATGTTGGCTATCATTGACAAGTACGTAGAAGATATTATGGAAGTTTTCATGGTTGATTTGTCGGTCTTTTGGAGATTCTTTTGATTTATGCTTAAAGAATTTAGAAAAAGTTTTAAAAAGATGCGAAGAAACAAATTTTGTTTTGAACTGGGAGAAGTGTCATTTTAGGGTACGAGAGGGACTAGTTTTGTTTCATAAGATTTCTTCTAATGGTATCGAGGTACATAGTGCGAAGACTGAAGTAATTGAAAAATTACCTCCGCCTACAAACACAAAAGCAATTAGAAGTTTTCTAGGACATGCCTGAAAGTTAATCCTACAGGTAGTTAATCACCTAGAGGGGGGGTGAATTAGTGTCTTTTGAAATTCTTTGTCACTTAGATTGGATGTTCAGTTGATACTTGAAAGATTAACCACACAATAACTCAGCACAATCAAACCACAGAACACAGTACCAGCAATCACAACACATAGAAAATTTATAGTGGTTCCCCTATATGGGGTACATCATCTTTCCGCATTCTTCCTAACTAGAATTAATGTGCTAGATAAGGTTATAGCTCCTCCTCTTCGACTAAGATCCAAAGATCATGCATGCTCAGTTTTTGTTAAGAAACCTACACTCAAACCAATAGGCCCTACCTCAGAGATTCTCCTAATCTCCTACCTTAGGTCCCTCAAGAACCCTACCTCAGCCTTTACAAATTAGGTTTACAACTCAGTGATCCCACTCAAATCACCTACCCCAACCTTTATAAATTAGGCTTACAACTCCGAGATAAACTCTCCTACCCACTCAAATATCAAGGAGATCATACAAAATTAAGAGGTAAATATATTCAGAAAAAAACAAATCTGTAATTTGACTTATCTGAATGAAATCAGATTCTTCAATTCAGCTGCAAAGAATCAAATCTTGATGAATAATCTGGCTGAAGAGATGCTTCTCTGGATCTACAATCGTCTTGATGATCGGCTTGATTTTCTTGAAGAAATTATAGATCAGATCAACCTTAATCTTCAAATCAACTTGATGAAAGGATCTGGAGATTTTCTTGAACACCTTCATATTATTCCTCCTTCTCAGGATTGTCACCCTCCTCTGACTTAGAATAATCAGAATGAGAGAATATGATGATTTTTCTGATTGATTCTTTTTGTGTAGACAACCTCTCTATTTATAGCCTTCGTGGATTGCTGGTTTCTGATTGATGACATCAGCACGTGACATCATACATCAAATTCTCCCTTAAACTGTTTCTCTTGAGATATCACCTTATTGTAGCTGATGTGACAGTTCTGACTTGTCTTGACCCTTCTGTGTTGACTCGGCACATCTTTAGAAACTTAAGTGTCGAGGTGTACTAAGTGTCTCGAAACTTGTTCTTAGAAGGTGTCGAGACATCTTAGCAGTCTCGACACAATTTTACTTAGAATAATTTTCATCTGAACTTGAAAGTGTCGAGACAGTTGACTTGTCTCGACACAACTGTCATCTATATCGACATCTTTAAATCTGCACTATGTCGAGACAGTTGAATTGTCTCGACATAACTGTCTACCTGGTGTCGATACTTCTATGCTTGCTTTATTTCTTTATTATGTCGAGAGAGTTGAATTGTCTCGACACTCCAGTCTGCCGGTGTCGACACTTTTATACTTTCTTTAATCCTTTATTGTGTCGAGACAGTTGAAATGTCTCGACACTATTTTACTTAGTAAAATTTTCAGTCTGCTGGTGACACACTTGAATAAGTCTACACTTCAGTCTTCATTGTGTCGAGATAGTTGTATTATCTCGACACTACTATCTTAAGCTTTTAAGTGTCGAGTTAGCTGAATTGTCTCGACACAGCTAACTTAGTCTTCAAAGTGTCGAGTTAACAGACTTATCTCGACATTGTTGACTTAGTCTTCAAAGTGTCGAGTTAACAGTCTTGTCTTGACACTGCTTCTACAAAGGTGTCGAAATAGTTGAAGTGTGTCGACACTTTAGTACTTAGCCATTTTTTTGCACTGCAAGTTTCTAGATGTTGACAGTGCTGACTTCACTCAATACTATACTGACTTCACTCGATGCTTTTGTACTTAGACAATATTCTTCACATTCTAGTCAGCTTCTTTAAGTCTACCTGTCAATATAACTTGGACCACCTGTCCAATCAAAATGACATAGTCAACCTGCATGCATGAATTGAAATATACATCAAATACATACTTGTGTATATTGAGTTGAAAGGGCTTCTTCAAATCAAGTATATTGTTTCTAATGTACCCAACAATCTCCCTCTATTTGGAGAAGTCATAACCCAATTCAATGATATACATCATAATACCAAAATATGATAATTAAGATGTACATGACATGTACTGAACAAATTTATAAAGAATCAACAATGATAACACAAATATCACACAGTGCAACCAACTTTTTCATAATAATATGAAGAAAGATTACAATTTTTCATTTTTACAAGTTCTAAAAACAAAATTACATTATTGTCAGAAAAAGAAATAATATCCTAAGATTGTTCTGGCTCCTTGATGACAATGCTTTTTCCTGATTGTATTCTAGCTTTGACTTCTGGCATCTTGTCATCAACCACCTTCTCCTTTCCTTTGGCATTCTTATCTCTAGATATCTCTTCTTGCTTGATCTTTTGACTTTCATGATAATGAAAGGGCTTGGGGAAATACTTGCTGGGCTCTATTGAATCAGCTGGAATCTTCCCTACCTTCAGATCTTTTATGAATTTTTGGATGATCTCCTACTGCTTGGTGTGCTTGACCCACTCTTACTCTGAATACCATTTCCCCCTGTCAGTTGCATTATTATTGACTACTTTCCATGCAGTGAGTATAATTGATCTAGATAATGGACTCCACTACTCAAAATCAGGCTTAGCTTCAGCTTACTCCCTGAATCTTTTCTTTGATAATTTTGCTTCCTTCTCTTTTAACAATGCAGAATCAGTCATTCTTACCTCCTCACATACTATATTCTGAAGTTATGCATGAGGACTGTACATGTATTGGGAAGCAGTTTGAATGGCCTCAAAATGAGCTGGTTGGCAACCAAACTCAATAGTTTGATCTTCATCATACCACATGGGAGGATGGCCTAGAGTTTCTCTGATGCCATTTGATGTCCAGATAGCATGCTAAGAGCTTACCTATATCATCACTCTCTTCCTCTTTATGACTTCTCTTTTTATATGATCCCTTAAATATTTTTTGTGAAATCTTACTTGACCATCCGGATAATTAATTTCAGAGGATGAAGTATTCTTTACTTTGAGTAAATGTTCATCCAATTCTTTGTCAGAAGCCTTGATATCCTTAATCAAAGAGGCTTAGTGAGTTTGTTAGCTGCGTTTCAATATCCTTGGAGGTAGATGTTGTAACACCCCCATCCGTTGCATGGCATATAATAGAAGGTCCAGTTGGAACCCGATGCCATATACCACAGACAGTCAGAAGGGTTACGTAAGAGTATTCAAACTATCCAATTAAGACTACTCGTCCTACACAGAGCATTCTAGCGAAAGCTTTTAAAGTTGAAAGAACCCAAAACTTAAATCCAATAAACATGAATGTCCACAACCACACTACAAGAATGAAACTGTTGGGTATTGTATCCACAATGTACCTGATTTGAAGAAGCCCCTGGACAAGCTAAGGTAAATAGACAATGTATTTGATAAAATCTTTTAAGTTGTGCTTGCAGTTCTTCCACGCTAAGTGCACACCAATGTCAGGGTGCAGTAGGTCAATATACACGGGTCTGCACGATGTAATCCCTCGTTGAGCAGATCAGTGTGTTGGCCTACGTGTACACTCTCTATTGGAGTGCACTTACTTTCAAGTACAGGGCCGTGTTTATGCAAGAGAAGACAAGGAGCAAGGATGGGTCAAGGAGAAGCTCTTGGGTGGAAAGACGAAAATTTGTCTAAGTACAATTCGACGAGAATCACCAAGTGATTCTCGCCGATTCGGCGAGAATCACTAGTGATTCTCGCCGACTCTATCCGACTGCCTCAAAACTGTGCCAAGTAAGATTCGGCGAGAATCCCTAGTGATTCTCGCCGAACCCATCGTTGAGCAGATCATGAATACCAAGTAATAATCGTTGAGAATCAAAAAGTGATTCAGCGAGAATCACTAGTGATTCTCGACGAATCGTCGAGAATCACTAACTGATTCTCGCCGATTCGTCGAGAATCACCTGCGATTCTCGCCGATTTTTACTTGACGTTTTCTCTGGAAGCTGCTGGACCGGATTCTGCCGCTGGACTATTTTGAACCGGATTTCGGGATTCTACTTGTGGGTCCCACAATGGTCAAATTGAAACTATCTAGAGTATATATATACGGGTATTTTGAACAGTAGAGACACCGAGAAAAGAAGCCGAGCACATAAACCCTAAATTCGCGAAACTGCTCCGCCGCCGCCGCCGCCGCTCGCGCTATTTGGACGTTGCTATTGATCGCGTTTCTACTCGATCTCCGGTGACAGAAGCTTAGCAAAGCTTAGTGTCACACGCGTCTATCCAGAGATCTCTTGTCTCTCGACTTGTTGATCGGGAAAAACTTCCCCATCCGAATCGATCGAGACGACCGATCCTCGAGTGCCCGTTGGTAGACCTAGCTAGCTTCGCTACGAAGTTTGGATCTCTAAAGAACAGCAGCCGTACATCATCGTTGCCGCCGATCCCGAACCAAGCCGCCGCCCTTCTTTCCACCGCCGGTTCCGGGGAGATCCTCTCCAAGAGAGATCTAGGGTTGTAGACTCTTCGTTGACTTCACGAACACGTCGTCGAACGAAGAGGAACACCGTAGTCTCCAAACGAAGTTTGTATCTCGTTTACATTCTAGATTTACTTTTGTTGTAAAGGAACATTTGTTCCGTATTGTAAGGGTTGGGTGCAACCCAGTTTGTGGGAGTGTTGACTACTACGTGTGGAAGGGTTCCTTCCGATAGTGCAAGGATTGGATTTCAATCCTGTTGGAGAAGTGACCGAGTCGTCCCTTGTTGGTAGATCGGTCGAAGGGGGGAAAGTGGATGTACCCAAGTCGGGGAACCACTATAAATTGCCTGTGTATTCTATGTGCTGTGCTGTTTATTTTTATTGTGCAGGTACATTCGTAAATTCCGCAACAACGCTGCACGTCACCTATTCCCCCCCCCCCCATAGGTGAAGATAGTTGACACTAGGTGGACTTTCAAGTGGTATCAAAGCCAGGTTACTCATCAAAAAGGTTAACACCTTGAGTTGAATCCTGCCCCTAGTGTCAAGAAGAAGACAAACATCTACTATGGACGGACTCAAGTTCTCCGGCAAGATCCTAGTGTGCACCAGGCTCAACTTTCCTATCTGGAAGGAAAGGATCAGGTTCTACATGTAAGCAGTTGATCCTTGACTCTTCATGATCGTGGAGGAGGGACCTTATGTCCCCACTAAGGCCTCCACCATTGATCCCACCAAGAAGGTGCTGAAGACACTTTTTGAAATGGACAAGGACGAGATTGTGCTAGTGGGACTTGACAAGAAGGCACGAAACATTCTGGTGAGCGCAGTTGATGACTCAATGATGCAAAACTTCAGCAACTGTAGGACAGCACAGGAGATCTGGCAGTGCCTGATCATCCTAATGGAGGGCACGGATGAAGTGAGGGATGATCGGAGATCTCTCCTGAACCAAAAATATGAGGCCTTCAGATAAGGGCCTAAGGAAGAGATCGGAGTCACCTACGAGAACTTCCTAAAGATTGTCAACGCCCTCAAGGGCTACGGAAGAGTGTTCACTAATGGTGAACTCAATGACAAATTCCTTAGGTCCCTTACTAAGGAATGTGACACAAAGATCTGTGCCATCAGAGAATTTGGCAGACTAGCAGAAACTGATCCACAAATTCTGTTTGGGAAGCTGATGACATATGAGCTTCAGCTGAACACCAAAAAAGCAGAAGAAGAAGCAGAGAAGGCGGAAGCCAAAGAAAAGACTATGGCACTAAAAGCCAGTCACTCCAGAAAAGGCAAGGGTGGGGTTTCATACCGTGCCAGGAAAAAGGATGAGGAGGAGGACTCCGAGCCATGCTCCTCCAGCTCAGAGCTGTCGGAGGAGGATTTCTCCCTCATCACTCGAGAGTTCACGAAGTTCCTCAAGATGAGGAATCAAAGAAAGAGAGACGGCTCCTCCTCCAGGCTTCAGAAGAAAAATTATTCTTCTGACAGGTATGCATCTAGACCGAACAAACATCGCTCCTCTGACATTATTTGCTTTGGATGCAATAAGCCAGGACACATCGTGGCCGACTGCTATCAAGGCAAGAGAGAAAAAGGGAAAGAAGAGGAGCACAAATCCTCTAGAGATAAGAAGAAGGAGCGGATCTACATCGCCAAAAGGCCAAAGACACTGAGTGAGTCTGATTCCTCAGACTCCAGTGATGATGAGGAAGCCTACTTCGGGCTGGTGGGTCGCTCTGACTCAGAAGGAGAATGCCGCTCGTTTACTGGGAAGGTAAAAGCTCACACCCCTCTCTCCGACTCCGACTCTGATCCTGAGTCTCAAGATGATGAACCTGAGGATAGCCTTTCTTCCCGTGAAGCTGAGATCCTCGAGAAGTATGAGCTTCTGCTCAACACTTTCGAGGAGTGCCGAAAGAGATTGAAGGCTGAGAAAAAGGAAGTAAAATTCCTTAAGGGTGAGTGTGATTCCCTAAGGGAGGAGGTCACCAGTTTGATCTCTCTCCGACAGGAGCACCTTGACCTGACCTCAAAGCATTCAGAGTCTCTGAAGCTCCTTGATCTTAAGCAGGAGGAAGTCGACAAGTTGGAAGAACAACTTGCGGCAGAAAGGAAGATCGTCAAGAGCTTCTCCATGCCAAAAACAGTTCTTCCAGTTGTTGATACCTTCTCTACTCAGGCCAAAGGAGCTGATTTGGGGCATGTAGGGGTATCTGGTTCCTCCTCCAGGAGAAACAGGAACCAGAGGAAGAATAAGGCCTCCAAGAAGGCCTCTGCTGATGAAAATGGAAAGGCTCCGCTTAGTCCTGTTGCGTTCAGAAAGCCTGGCTTTCCCTGCAACCAACATGACTTTGAGTCAACATTTGGCCATCATTTCCGGCCCTCAGTTGCAAAGCCAAAGAGCTGATATGACGGTTGGACCTATCCCCGGAACTTCGGTGAGAGTGCCTTCAAGGCACCTTATGAGGAAATCCACATGAGAAATTATGGTCCGTTCTCTAGCGGCCATAATGGAAAGCAGGAACCAAAAGCCAAGCCTGTTATATAGAAGGTGACGAAGTCATGTGACTGCCGTCACCATGAGGCCTCCACCTCCAGATCCAAGGCCCCAGCTGTACCCACCGTTCCCAGGGTAAGGCAGGAGCCTAGGAAGAGGTACAACAGATTCGACTGTTGGTGCTGTGGCAAAGTCGGTCACTTTGCCGTGGATTGTTGGTTTAATCCAAGGTACTACGAGACTCCCCATGTTAGCAATGCGAGGCCGACCACTCGTAGGGTTAACCATCCGAGGGGGAGTGTGCTAACCAGGAATCTAGGACCCAAGTTTGATTGGGTTCCTAAGGCAAATTAATTTTGTTTTGCAGGAATGTCCAAAGGCCACCAAAACGCCGATCTGGTATTTGGACAGTGGATGCTCCCGTCATATGATTGGGACAAGAAGCCTGCTGCGTGATTACACTGTTGGAGTTATCATGATGATCTGGAAGTGGTCAAACATGTAATCTCACTGCCAACGCAATATGAGCCTGCAGGGTCGCACATAAGAGATGTGGAGAAATTGGATGACTGACTGTGTTGGTAAAGGTTACCAATCAACGACCTGAATAGGGTTATGGGCAAAGTGTTGCCTTATAGGATCATCGGGTTGGGCAAATGTTGCCTTAAAGGGCTGGTTAGCTTTGTCGTCCGAGGGTCAATGACATTAGTCGAGAATCGTCTTCTGATTCCCGCCGATCGGCGAGAATCATCTCCCTGATTCTCGCCGATCGACGAGAATCGTCGAGAATCAATGATTGATTCTCGACGATCGACTACCTTGACAATTGTCGTCGACCGCGGCTCGACGATCGTCGAGTATCATTGTGAATCGTCGAGCGCAGCTCGACGATCAGCGAGAATCGTCGAGTATTGTACTCTGATTCTCGCCGATCCAGTGTGATACTCGTCGAGTGATTCTCGCCGAACCTGCTGAGTGATTCTCGCCGATTGTCGCCGATTCTCACCGATTGATACTCGCCGATTCTGAACCCTAGTTCTGGGTGGTCTGCGGATAGCGATTTTCCTGGGTTTATTTATACCTCTAGTATAAATAGAACACTTAGGTTTTATCGGGTGATATCCTTTTGGCTACTGTGCGAATCGATCCCGACGGAAACGTTCCGCTCGTTCGCTCCGCCGATCCCGATCCCGCCGCCGGAATAGTTCCGCCGCCGTGTTCGCTCCGCTGCCACCTTTTCTCCGGCGACTGTCGCTGGTGCTGCTCTTCCTGGCGCGGACCTAGCAGTCCGTGGATTAGCCGAGGTGCGGTCTTCTCCATCCCGATCTTCCGTGCGACGGAAAGCTCGGCGTTCTCCCGCTCGTGTGGACTTCTGCAGAAACATGGATACTATTCCACTTAGAACTCACCACCAGCAAGCAGATAAAGTTTGGAGCATCTCCGTTGAGTTGTGACTCAACGCCACTGAGGTAATTTTTGCCTAGTTTTGTTAACTTCTTGATTCAACTGTTCATGGCCCGATCCACATCTCTTTGGGTTTTTCTTGATGTTTTACTTTTCCGCTGCGTGCACAAGCGTTGTGCCAACCCTATAGAGAAACCCAACAGTGGTATTAGAGGGAGGTTTCAGCCATGATCGTTGTTTTGGAAGTTTGTTATTCCAGTGCGTGTAAACCTAGGGATTTAGAAGTGTTCTAAATGTCTAGATTTAGTCTTGGTCTCCTCGCCAAGAACGATTGGAATTTCGGTGGATTTCTAAGTGTTAGAAATAGTGATCTCCTTAGCAGTAACCATCCCTCGATTTTGTTTTGGATTTTGAATCCAACAAAAAGAGATGAGCTTGTCTACTGCTTTAAGTTGAGTTGTCTTTGCCTTTGTCCAATGCATGTAAATCTGAGGATTTGGAAATTTCCGGATGTTCAGATTTAGCCCTTCCTTCTATCAAATGTTGATGGTGTCAGGATGTGCACATAAGGGATGCATGTGGTTTTAGAAGAATTGTTTTTCTTTGGATGTGCACGTCGATCAAATGTTGATCATGGTTAATTGTTAACCTATATTTGAAATCCCTTCATCAAATATTAAGTGTTCGGATGCCTTCCGATGGATGACACTCTTCCTGCCTCGATCGATGAAGTGTGGGCTTGCCAAAGCAAGGTGCATTAATCTATCTTGGTAAGGGTGCGAGCGGATAATTGTGATATCCCACTGTCGACATCGGGTCCAGCTTAACTAGGTGACCTCAAAGGTTGAGTGCCTAGAGGCATAGGGTAGGCATGCACCATATGATGGATGCGAATAAGGAGTTATTCACCAACCATACAAGAATTGTATGAGGATGCAATTGGCAAGCGTTGCCTACCTAAATAACCGTATCGTGAGAGGAACGCCAAAGCGGACTCATAGTGTTGGTGATATACGGATCTTGTCCACTAAGAGAGTAGCTCGCATGAACTCTCCGAATTGTTAGTGAGGGCTATCATTTCGAATAAAATAGTGGGAGTATTTTAATTGAAGTCCTAATTAGAATAAATTGTAATTGAAATTTAGGTACTGATTTTATTCTGCATAAATTCTTGTAGAATTCCATGGCAAGCGTTGCGCACTCCACGTTGTCTCTGAGAGCCATCCTTGAGAAGGATAAGCTCAGTGGGACAAATTATATGGACTGGTATAGGAACCTGAGAATTGTTCTCAGGCAAGAGCGAAAGCTCTATGTCTTGGAAGAAGAAGCCCCCGAGGTGCCGACCGGGAACTCTTCCCGTGCTGAGAAAGATACTTATAAGAAGTATACTAACGATGCTTTGGATGTCGAGTGCCTTATGCTTGCCACCATGAACTCTGAGCTTCAGAATCAACATGAGAACATGGCGTGCAAGGAGATTGACGAGCATCTCAAGAAAATGTTTCAAGGGCAGGCTCGTCAAGAGAGGTTCGACATCACGAAAGCGTTGTTTCAGTGCAAGATGGGAGTTCGAGACTCAGTAGGGACTCACGTACTCAAGATGATTGGGTATATAGAGAACCTTGAAAGGCTGGGTTTTCCTCTTGGTCAAGAGTTGGCCACGGATCTGATCCTGCAATCGTTGCCGGACAGTTATGAGCAGTTTGTCTTGAACTACAACATGAATGAGATAGACAAGACACTGCCCGAACTCCTAGGCATGTTAAGAACTGCCGAGATCAACATGAAGAAGGCCAAGCCTGCCAGCCCCATAATGATGGTGCATAAGGGCAAGGGCAAAGCCAAGGGCTCTAAGAAGACGAAGGTAGGACCTAAGTCATATCTTGAGCCCAAGTCTTCAGCACTGATCAAGAAGAAGAGAACGGTGAAGGATGGGAAATGCCACCACTGTGGCAAGGCTGGTCATTGGCGGAGGAACTGTCCTTCGTATATTGAGGGTCTGCAGAAATTGAGGGGAGGTATGACTTCCGCTTCTAATGTTTACATTATAGAGATAAACCTTTCTGCTCCTTCATCTTGGGTATTGGATACCGGATGTGTTTCTCACATTTGTACAAATGTGCAGGAACTGGGAAGGAGAAGATTGCTGAGTAAAGGGGAGGTGGACCTCCGCGTCGGCAATGGAGCAAGAGTTGCTGCTGTAGCCGTAGGAGTTTACCGTCTTTCTTTGCCCAGTGGGCTTGTAATAGAACTAGATAACTGTTATTTTGTTCCGGCGATAACTAGAAACATTATATCTATTTCATGTTTGGACATGATTGGATTTTCTTTTATAATTAAGAACAATTATTGTTCTATATTTAAGAATGATGTTTGTTATGCTGTAGCCCAATTGTTTAATGGTCTTTACGTTTTGAACTTGGACCATCTGATCTATAATGTAGAAAATAATAAAAGACTAAGAACAAATGACTCGAACCCTACGTTTCTCTGGCATTGTCGTTTGGGCCATATCAACGAGAAGCGCATATCCAAACTCCATAGAGATGGACTTTTGGACTCATTTGATTATGAATCATTTGAGCGATGCGAATCTTGTTTGTTAGGCAAGATGACTAAAGCTCCTTTCACTGGTTATACTGAGAGGGCTGAGGATCTCTTGGGTGTTGTACATAGTGATGTATGCGGACCCATGAGTTCCATGGCTAGAGGAGGGTATTTCTACTTTGTTACATTTACTGATGATTTCAGTAGATACGGATATGTGTATCTTATTAAGTGCAAATCCGAGACCTTTGAAAAGTTCAAAGAGTTCAAGAATGAAGTAGAAAACCAGTTGGGTAAAAGGGTTAAAGCACTCTGATCTGATCGAGGTGGCGAATACCTGAGTCATGAGTTCCGTGATCATCTGAAAGAGTGTGGTATTGTATCACAGCTCACTCCACCTAGAACACCACAACATAATGGTGTGTCTGAGAGGAGAAATCGTACTCTGTTAGACATGGTACGTTCGATGATGAGTCATGCAGACTTGCCAGTTTCCTTTTGGGGTTTTGCTTTAGAGACTGCTGCAATGACATTGAATCGCGCTCCAACTAAAACGGTTCTGAAGACACCTTATGAGATATGGACTGGGAAGCGTCCTAGTATGTCGTTCATTAAAATTTGGGGCTGTGAGGCATACGTGAGACGTCAAATGCCTGACAAGCTGGAACCCAAATCGGATAAATGTTATCTGGTGGGATATCCTAAGGAAACGAAAGGGTATTACTTTTACCTACCGTCTGAGGGCAAAGTGTTTGTCGCAAGGACCGGTGTCTTCTTGGAGAAAGAGTTCTTATCAAGAAAGACAGAAAAGGTAGAGCTTGAAGAAGTTCAAGAACCACATGTAGTGAATGAACCGGAATTGGATTCTGAGACAGGACTACAAGATGTTGTAGCTAGAGAACCTGCTCAGGGAACACAAGTCCTACGTAGATCTGGTAGACCGAGGTTTGAGCCTGAGAGATATGGATTTCTCGTGTCTCAAATAGGTAATGTGTTGCTCTTGGATCATGATGATGAACCAGCAACCTACCAAGAGGCTATGAATGGACCGGACTCCGACAAATGGCTTGAGGCTATGAAATCCGAAATGGACTCCATGTATGCAAACCAAGTTTGGAACTTGGTGGAACCACCTGACGGGGTACGACCCATAGGGTGCAAGTGGGTCTTCAAGAAGAAGACTGACATGGATGGGAATGTATAGACATTCAAAGGGCGACTGGTGGCTAAGGGTTTCAAGCAAATTCATGGTATTGACTATGATGAGACCTTTTCCCCTGTTGCCATGGTAAAGTCCATTAGGATATTGCTTGCTATTGCTGCGTATTATGACTACGAGATCTGGCAGATGGATGTCAAAACGGCTTTCCTTAATGGAAACCTCCTTGAGGAAGTGTATATGACACAACCCGAGGGTTTTGTATCCCCAGATGAAGCCACTAAAATATGCAAGCTGAATAAGTCCATTTATGGACTAAAACAGGCCTCTCGAAGTTGGAATCTTCGTTTTGATGAGAAAATCAAAGAGTTTGGTTTCATCAAGAATGAAGATGAGCCTTGTGTTTACAAGCGAATCAGTGGGAGCATTGTTGTCTTCCTGATATTGTATGTAGATGACATACTATTGATTGGGAATGACATTCCTACCCTGAAAGTTGTTAAGAACAACCTAGGGAACTGCTTTTCAATGAAGGATTTGGGTGAAGCGACTTATATACTTGGTATTAAGATCTATAGAGATAGATCGAAGAAGTTGCTGGGTTTGACCCAGAGTACGTACATCGAAAAGGTGTTGAAGCGGTTCAGCATGCTTGAGTCCAAGAAAGGTTTTTTGCCCATGTCTCATGGTGTGAATCTCTCTAAGGACCAGTGTCCAAAGTCTTGTGAAGACAAGGACCGCATGAAGTTGATTCCATATGCTTCGGCAATTGGATCAATCATGTACACGATGTTATGTACTCGACCCGATATCTCCTTTGCTTTGAGCATGACTAGAAGGTATCAGTTAGACCCCGGTGAGTGTCACTGGATTGCAGTCAAGAATGTCCTGAAGTACTTGAGAAGGACTAAGGACGTGTTCTTGGTGTATGGTGGAGAGGAAGAGCTCGTTGTAAGTGGTTACACGGATGCTAGCTTCCAAATTGATAGAGACGACTCCAAGTCTCAGTCAGGTTTTGTGTTTTGCCTGAATGGAGGAGCTGTAAGCTGGAAGAGTTCCAAGCAAGAGACAGTTGCTGATTCTACAACAGAGGCCGAGTATATCGCAGCAGCTAATGCAGCGAAGGAGGCTGTATGGATTAGGAAATTCATCGACGAGCTTGATGTAGTTCCTAGCATTGTTGGTCCCGTAGTTCTCTACTGTGATAACAATGGTGCAATTGCACAATCTAAGGAACCTAGATCTCATCAGCGCTCCAAGCACATACTCCGGCGGTTTCATCTTATTCGTGAGATTGTCGAACGAGGAGATGTAAACATTTGCAGAGTGCCGACTGAGGAAAATATTGCGGATCCGCTGACAAAGCCTCTCGCGCAGAGAAAGCATGATGGTCATACTAGATCGATGGGTATACGATACCTAAATGATCAACTCTAGCGAGGATCTTGTGGATTGCATGTAAATATGTATTTTGTTGGCTATTTGTTCATATGATGAACTGTGTACCTAGCTTTTCTTTTATAATTAATGGCAAGTTCTTTTATTATGTCTTTTTCTATATGATAGTTAAATGTTAACATAATAGATACCCTTAGAATGTTCGCTTCCATGGGACATCAAGTACGTGACTTGAATGTGAGAGCCCATGATTTATTTGAAGCTTCATTCTTAAAGGTCCCTGGTCGAGTATCATCAAAGAAGCTAAGGGTGATGATGATACATGAAGGCTAGCACGTGTGTTGACTGATGACTGGTTCTCACGGGTCATGATATTATGATATCAAGTCATCACGTGGGTACTTGTTAGTGAACAAGTTGTACTGGACAGACCCAACCTGAGATTACTCTGTGGATTGTCATCCAATCGTGTCACGAGTAGGTCTCAATTGACAATGGTGTTGTGGTCCTTTGACCTGAAGTCACAGCATTCATCAAGTGAGGAAGAGCGTGCTTTGATGCCATCTAAAGTCTTCCTTGAGAAAGGTTGATGATAAGGGTGGATGTTGGGCATGTTACGAATCATTTGGGTGTTTGTGTGTGAGCAGATATGGAATTTGTCCTCCTGTATGACAGGAGTTGCATCTATGGGCCCCTTGATGGATCTGGACTGAAAAATGCATGGCCATGCTTGGTTGAGTCAATATGTGATATTGGACTCACCATTCTCTGGAAGTCCATCCTGGATCAAGAAACTTGGATTGAGCTATTACGAGGGTGACACGGTCCATGCCTCTAGTTCTATCCGGATGTAAGGGACAAAGGGACAAAGACAACGCTGATACATTGGTCATAAAGGCTTATGAGTTATAAACTCTTATTGCTTGGGGAGCAATGATGCATTGCTAGATGCCGCTCATTGTTTGTGAGGTTTTTGGTTTGATACTTTCGAGATCAAGTGGGAGTCTGTTGGAGTTACCATGATGATCTGGAAGTGGTCAAACATGTAATCTCATTGCCAACGCAATATGAGCCTGCAGGGTCGCACATAAGAGATGTGGAGAAATTGGATGACTGACTGTGTTGGTAAAGGTTACCAATCACCGACCTGAATAGGGTTATGGGCAAAGTGTTGCCTTATAGGATCATCGGGTTGGGCAAATGTTGCCGTAAAGGGCTGGTTAGGTTTGTCGTCCGAGGGTCAATGAAATTAGTCGAGAATCTTCTTTTGATTCCCGCTGATCGGCGAGAATCGTCTCCCTGATTCTCGCCGATCGACGAGAATCGTCGAGAATCAATGATTGATTCTCGACGATCGACTACCTTGACAATTGTCGTCGACCGCGGCTCGACGATCGTCGAGTATCATTATGAATCGTCGAGCGCAGCTCGACGATCGGCGAGAATCGTCGAGTATTGTACTCTGATTCTCGCCGATCCAGTGTGATACTCGTCGAGTGATTCTCGCCGAACCTGCTCAGTGATTCTCGCCGATTGTCGCCGATTCTCACCGATCGATACTCGCCGATTCTGAACCCTAGTTCTGGGTGGTCTGCGGATAGCGATTTTCCTGGGTTTATTTATACCTCTAGTATAAATAGAACACTTAGGTTTTATCGGGTGATATCCTTTTGGCTACTGTGCGAATCGACCCCGACGGAAACGTTCCGCTCGTTCGCTCCGCCGATCCCGATCCCGCCGCCGGAATAGTTCCGCCGCCGTGTTCGCTCCGCTGCCACCTTTTCTCCGGCGACTGTCGCTGGTGCTGCTATTCCTGGCGCGGACCTAGCAGTCCGTGGATTAGCCGAGGTGCGGTCTTCTCCATCCCGATCTTCCGTGCGACGGAAAGCTCGGCGTTCTCCTGCTCGTGTGGACTTCTGCAGAAACGTGGATACTATTCCACGTAGAACTCGCCACCAGCAAGCAGATAAAGTTTGGAGCATCTCCGTTGAGTTGTGACTCAACGCCACCGAGGTAATTTTTGCCTAGTTTTGTTAACTTCTTGATTCAACTGTTCATGGCCAGATCCACATCTCTTTGGGTTTTCTTGATGTTTTACTTTTCCGCTGCGTGCACAAGCGTTGTGCCAACCCTATAGAGAAACCCAACATACACTCCAGTCGAGAATGGACCCAAAGTCATCTTTGGAGGGTCAGATCGAGGAGTCACCAGAGGTTACGGTATGATTTCCAACGGTATAATCTCTATCACCGACGTGGCTTATGTTGAAGGGTTAAACCATAACCTGATCAGTGTAAGTCAGTTATGTGACAAAGGTTATGACGTTAAGTTCTGCAAGGATAAATGTCTGATAATTTCACGTACCTCTTCTGAGACGGTATTATTAGGCATTAGGAGCAGAAATATCTTCTGCTTAGATTTTCTCAGTTTAGATTCATCTACCCCCGTATGCCTTGTGGCAACAGGCAGTGCATCTCTTTGTGACCAATAACACAAGAGATTGGCACATATTAATTTCAAGACAATTAGTATGTTGTTTTCTAAGAACTTAGTAAGGGATGCTCCCAGTATCAAGTGCATCAAAGATAGCCCCTGTCCTGCATGCCAGATGGGCAAACAGACTCGGGCTACCTTTAAGAGCATTGCAGACAAAGACTCGTCCTGATGTCTTTACCTTTTACATATGGACTTGTTTGGTCCAATGCAAGTTCATAGCTTGGGAGGCAAGTCCTATACGCTAGTGATAGTTGATGATCATTCTCGGTTTACATGGGTGTTCTTTTTGAAACGAAAGTCAGATACGTTTGACATCTTCACTAGTTTTGTCAAGTAGGTTCAGAACGAATTTAACTGCTCAGTGGTTAAAATCAGAAGTGACCATGGAACAGAATTCGAATCTGGTGCTATGACAGAATTTTGTGAAGAACAAGGTATCTTTCATGAGTTTTCCTCCCCGCGCACTCCTCAGCAAAATGGAGTTGCGGAGAGGAGAAACAGAACCCTCATTGAAGCCTGCACGACAATGTTGAAAGACGCTTCTCTCCCGGAATACTTCTGGGCAGAGGTTGTCAATACAGCCTGTCATGTACAAAACCGAGCATTGATCAACAAGCATCATCGTAAGACGCCTTACGAGCTACTGAAAGGCAGGAAACCAACCATGTCCTACTTGAGGATTTTTGGTTGCAGATGTTATGTACTGAATAATGGGAAGTACCCGCGTACTAAATTTGGTGAAAAATGCTTCGAAGGCATATTCATGGGCTATAGTTCCCACAGTCGGGCATATAGAGTCTTCAATAAGAAAATCCTAGTGGTAGAAGAATCAATAAATGTTGTATTTGATGAAGGAAGTTTGCTTAACAACAATTCTTCCAGTGGTATTCTTGAAGATGCAGGTGCACGACTTGAACAGCTGAGTCTGGATGAGACCGCTAAAGATGACGCTCCTAAGTACGTCAAAGTTTCCACCTCCACGTCATCTGAAAATGTTGAAGATCAAAATGGAACAAATCTCTTAGAAGAAGGAGAAGCCCAAGATGTAGTCGAAGCCCCTGACGCCAGAATTCTAGAGCTCCGGCACGTGAGGGATCATCCTAGAGATCAGATCATCGGAGATCCTCGTGTCGGTGTCAGAACTCGAAGAGGTACCATTAACGAAGTATTGCATCTTAGCTTCCTGTCACAGGTTGAGCCAAAGAAGTTCGACGAGGCGAACAAGGATGCAGCATGGATTCTGGCCATGCAAGATGAACTACATCAATTCGAACGTTGCAACGTTTGGACTCTAGTTCCTAGACCATACAAGCAGAATGTGATTGGCACCAAGTGGATCTTCAGAAACAAGCTGGATGAGCATGGTGTCATCATAAAGAACAAGGCAAGGCTGGTGGCTCAAGGTTACAGACAGGAGGAGGGGATTGACTTCGACCAGACCTTCTCACCAGTAGCAAGGCTCGAGGCAATCAGATTGTTCCTGGCGTATGCTTCACACAAAGGATTCACATTCTATCAAATGGATGTGAAATCAGCATTCCTGAACGGAGACCTGAAAGAGGAAGTATACGTCGCTCAACCCCCAGGTTTTGTCGATCCTACTTATCCCAATCATGTTTATTTTCTTAATAAAGCTTTATATGGGTTAAAACAAGCTCCACGAGCTTGGTATGAGACTTTATCTTGTTTTCTTCTTGAGAACAAGTTCTCTAGAGGTAAAATAGATAAAACATTGTTTCTCAGGAAAGTCAAATGCAAGATTTTGCTGATGCAAATCTATGTCGATGACATAATCTTCGGCTCAACGGACAACAATCTTTGCAAAAAGTTTTCTAAACTTATGCAAGGAAAGTTTGAAATGAGCAGTATGGGAGAGCTCAAGTATTTCTTGGGACTTCAAGTGAAACAATCTGAGGAAGGAATCTTCATCTCTCAGATGAAGTTCACAAATGAACTCCTTAAGAAATTCGGTATGGAAAGTGCAACCTCTATGAGGGCTCCAATGGGATCCACTATGTCTCTGGATAAGGATGAGAAAGGTAAACCTTTCGATGAAACCAAATACAGAAGCATCATTGGATCCCTGTTCTACCTTACTGCCAGTAGACCGGATATTATGTTCTCCACATGTGTCTGTGCCCGATATCAGGTGAACACTAAGGAATCTCACTATGTCGCTGCAAAGCGAATTCTAAGATACCTTAAAGGTACTCCTAATCTTGGCTTGTGGTACCCGAGAAACAATGATGTCGAGCTAATAGGATTTTCAGATGCTAATTTTGCAGGGAGTAGGGATGACAGGAAAAGCACCTCCGGGACGTGTCAATTCCTCGACAGGAGGCTTATCTCATGGAACAGCAAGAAACAGAATTGTGTTGCAACCTCCACAGCAGAGTCTGAGTACATCTCGGCAGGAAGCTGTTGTGCACAACTTCTATGGATCAGAAACCAGTTAGCCGACTACGACCTTCAGTTCAAGGAAGTTCCAATGTACTGCGACTCCTCCAGTGCAATTGCCATTGCCAACAATACTGTATCGCACAGCAGAACGAAGCATATTGAAGTACGCTACCACTTCATTCGGGAGCACGTGGAGAACAAGGACATCTCTCTCTGTTATGTCCCCACGGACAAGCAGATTGCTGATATATTCACAAAGCCCTTAGACGAGGCCAAGTTCAATCTTTTCAAGACTGAATTGGGGATGCTCAATTATGAGGAATGAAGACTACAGAAGCTCCAGGCTCGTGCACGATCTGAGGGGAAGCAAGGAACTCAAGTGTGAGCACAGACGCAAGAACTGAGGGGGAGCAAGGGGTCAAATGCTACCGACCCCGATTTGCAGAAGCCGAAAAGGGGGAGATTACCCTCTCGGCTAAGGCTAAGGTGGCACCAAGCTTGCTCCCAAGAAATTGGTATTGGTAATGGATAACTCACTCAACTTACTTTTA
Organism: Platanthera guangdongensis; assembly: GCA_039583875.1. NCBI lineage: Eukaryota > Viridiplantae > Streptophyta > Magnoliopsida > Asparagales > Orchidaceae > Platanthera > Platanthera guangdongensis. Next base: position 98,024,128 of record CM077158.1, on the reverse strand, counting down.
AGTTTATGGTTTTCATTCCCATTTGCTCTATTCACCTTAGCTTGTAGGGTTTAGGCTTCTTCAAATAGGGGGAGATTGTTGGGTATTGTATCCACAATGTACCTGATTTGAAGAAGCCCCTGGACAAGCTAAGGTCAATAGACAATGTATTTGATAAAATCTTTTAAGTTGTGCTTGCAGTTCTTCCACGCTAAGTGCACACCAATGTCAGGGTGCAGTAGGTCAATATACACGGGTCTGCACGACGTAATCCCTCGTTGAGCAGATCAGTGTGTTGGCCTACGTGTACACTCTCTATTGGAGTGCACTTACTTTCAAGTACAGGGCCGTGTTTATGCAAGAGAAGACAAGGAGCAAGGATGGGTCAAGGAGAAGCTCTTGGGTGGAAAGACGAAAATTCGTCTAAGTACAATTCGATGAGAATCACCAAGTGATTCTCGCCGATTCGGCGAGAATCACTAGTGATTCTCGCCGAATCGTCGAGAATCATTAGTGATTCTCGCCGACTCTATCCGACTGCCTCAAAACCGTGCTAAGTAAGATTCGGCGAGAATCCCTAGTGATTCTCGCCGAACCCATCGTTGAGCAGATCATGAATACCAAGTAATAATCGTTGAGAATCAAAAAGTGATTCGGCGAGAATCACTAGTGATTCTCGACGAATCGTCGAGAATCACTGACTGATTCTCGCCGATTCGTCGAGAATCACCTGCGATTCTCGCCAATTTTTACTTGGCGTTTTCTCTGGAAGCTGCTGGACCGGATTCTGCCGCTGGACTATTTTGAACTGGATTTCGGGATTCTACTTGTGGGTCCCACAACGGTCAAATTGAAACTATCTACAGTATATATATACGGGTATTTTGAACAGTAGAGACACCGAGAAAAGAAGCCGAGAACATAAACCCTAAATTCGCGAAACTGCTCCGCCGCCGTTGTCGCCGCTCGCGCTATTTGGACGCCGTTGTTGATCGCATTTCTACCCGATCTCCGGCGACAGAAGCTTAGCAAAGCTTAGAGTCACACGCGTCTATCCAGAGATCTCTTTTCTCTCGACTTGTTGATCGGGAAAAACTTCCCCATCCGAATCGATCGAGACGACCGATCCTCGAGTGACCGTTGGTAGACCTAGCTAGCTTCGCTACGAAGTTTGGATCTCTAAAGAACAGGAGCCGTACATCATCGTTGCCGTCGATCCCGAACCAAGCCGCCGCCCTTCTTGCCGCCGCCGGTTCCGGGGAGATCCTCTCCAAGAGAGATCTAGGGTTGTAGACTCTTCGTTGACTTCACGAACACGTCGTCGAACGAAGAGGAACACCGTAGTCTCCAAACGAAGTTTGTATCTCGTTTACATTCTAGATTTACTTTTGTTGTAAAGGAACGTTTGTTCCGTGTTGTAAGGGTTGGGTGCAACCCGGTTTGTGGGAGTGTTGACTCCTACGTGTGGAAGGGTTCCTTCCGATAGTGCAAGGATTGGATTTCAATCCTGTTGGAGAAGTTACCGAGTCATCCCTTGTTGGGAGATAGGTCGAAGGGGGGAAAGTGGATGTACCCAAGTCGGGGAACCACTATAAATTGCCTGTGTATTCTGTGTGCTGTGCTGTTTATTTTTATTGTGCAGGTACATTCGTAAATTCCGCAACAACGCTGCACGTCACCTATTCCCCCCCCCCCCCATAGGTGAAGATAGTTGACACTAGGTGGACTTTCAGAAACCCAAAATAGACTGAAAGGGGTACATGGCCTTATAGCCTTACAATAGTTCACTTAATAAATAGTGTTTTCCATACTTCGGCTCGCAGGCCGGCCACACATGACAAAAGTAAAGTACAACTATTCTATACGGCATTCTAGGGCCAGCACAGCAACATGGGCTCCAGCCCGCTATTTGGTATTCAGCTCCGCAGCACCTGCGAGCACATTCCACAGCACGGTGGCAAACAAAGCAACGGTCAGCCAAAAGCCAACCAAATTATAACAACCCCGCCCCTAGGTCGGGATAGCGGTGCTCTTTCCCTGCATAACATTAGCCCAGCAAAACAATAAAGTGGAACTATATATTTCGCCACAGGTGTAGGCTCGCACGACCAAACACCTCGTGCACTCAGGGCACATTAACGGTGAATCCTGTCATTACAGCGTCTTCAACACAACCCCAAGGATGGCAACATTTGAGCATTTAGCGTTTCTGACCACCGTCTAAGGCTCCCAACTATGCCAACGGCCAGTCCCCATTTCGGGTCTCTCGCACCGAACCACATATCCTAGGTCCAATTCCACTTGCTAGTTGCTCACGCCGCCTAGACAATTTAAGTACTACGCACGAGCCAAGCTTCTCTCAGATCCAAAAATTTCCAAACAATCACATAACCCAGTTATGTTCAAGGCCGGTTCCCAGACCGCCAAGTTAGCAGAACAACGATTCCGCTTAGTTTTCCGGGTGCGCCTTGGAGCTAACCTCCAAGGATCTTTGCTGCAATCTACCGCGTAGAAATCCGAAAATCCCAAAGCATGGAGTCTTCTCCGGCCAAACATATCAAATGCAACATCACCGATCCAGACAATACACGTCCGGGTAGGATTCACACACAATGTCTATGTTCGTACTTCGATTATGGACTCTATATGCAACACAAGGGGGACTATTTACATCAACCCTAAGGAACACCACGCACTCACCGCACACTCGCAGGAGCGGGATTCCCTACGCAAAAAGAAATAGCTTCACATGCTCAAGCAGAGAATCGTTACCCTTGTAGTCCGCTTTGGCGCCATGGAAAAACTACAGGGACAGAACTCTTCGTAACGAACATTCCTCCACGGATCCGCTCTCCGATCTCAAAATGGTGCTCTGATGCTCCGGCGGCGGCCGGAAAACCCTTCCTTCTTCCTGCTCTTTCCAACTCCTCGAGAGAGAGAATGGTTGGAGAGAAATGAAGGATTAACTCCACTATTCCTGGCCTTAATAGAGCAGGAAACCATCTACGCCGTTGGATCTTATTTAAAGAAAACAAACGGCTCAGATCCGCTCAAAAATCTCCAAACCTGGGCCGAACACGGCTTGGCACACGGTCGTGTCCCGCATAACCGCCACACCAACCGACATAACTCAACTGAACACGGGTACTGACATGGGTAGGCACATGCCCGTGTCAAATGACACGCCCGTGTCATTCAGTCATGTTCCTGGCCGTGTACTTCTCGGGATGAAAACAGCCAAAACACCAGCCAAACACGGCCTTGCACATGCCCGTGTCCTAGGCCGTGTACCCCTATATAGGCACCAAAAATCCCTTTTTAACGCGACCGACTCAAATACAATTTTCGGGGTGTTACAAATCTCCCCCACTTAAAGAATTTTGTCCCGAAATTAAGTAAAGGTACACAAATCTAAATAATACCTGAGGGGAATAACTCGGGATACTCCTCCAACATAGCTTGCTCTCGCTCCCAAGAAAGCTCCTCCCATCCGCAGTTATCCCATCGGACTTTAACCATTCGGACCTCCATATTACGGAGTCATTTGACTGCAACATCTTCAATACGTACTGGCTTGACCCTTGCTGTCAACTCATAATCAACTGGTACTTGATTGTCCGCAATGATCTGCGATGGCTCTTGCACTACCTTACGCAACACTGACACGTGGAACACATCATGTAGCCCACTCAACTCCACCGACAGCTTCAATCTATATGCCGCCTCGCCAACACACTCCAGGATTTCAAATGGTCCAAGGTATCTCGGACTCAGCTTCTTCAAACGTCGAACCCGCGATACACCCTTGAACGGCCTGATTTTTAGATACACCATGTCGCCAACACCGAACTCCACGTTCCTATGCTTGGCATTGTAATACTTTGCCTGCCTGTCCTAAGCGACCTTCAACCTTTCCTGAACTGTACACACCATTGAAGTGACGTCTTCCACCGCTTGACGTTTATACAACTTCGATTCACCTGCCTCCAACCAAGACAACGGCGTACGACACTTCCTCCCGTACAAGGCCTCAAAAGGCGTCATTCCAATACTTGCCTGAAAGCTTTTGTTGTACGCAAACTCCACCATGTACAGGTGATCTTCCCACTACTTTCCAAAATATAGGACGCACATGCGAAGCATGTCCTCCATAGTCCTGTTGACTCTCTCGGTTTGGCCATCCGTCTGCGGATGAAAGGCTGTACTGAACTTTAGCTTAGTTCCCAACATACTATGCACCAACCTCCAACCCTTCGACGTAAAGTGTCCATCTCAGTCACTAACAATACTGTGGGGCACACCATGCAATCAAACAATATTCTCCACATAGAGTTTGGCTAACTTTTCCACCGGATCCTCCTTCCTGTATGGAATAAAGTGTGACACCTTTGTCAACCTATCTACGACCACCCAAATGGCGTCGTTTCCCTTATGTGACTTCGGCAAACCATGCACAAAATCCATAGATATGTCATCAAATTTCCATTCTGGGAAAGGTAGGGGCTTCAAGAAACCTCCGGGCTTCTAGCATTCCGCCTTCACCAATGCACAAGTACGGCACTTGGCCACATAAAGTGCTACATCCTTCTTCAATCCTGGCCACACGAATAATTTCTTCATGTCTCTATACATCTTCGTGCTTCCCGGGTGGATTGAGTACTTGGTATGATGAGCCTCATACATCAATTCCTCCCGAAGACTATCCACACTAGGAACGCATACGCGACCGTCCTTCCTTAACAACCCATCCTCAACAGCAAACTGGGAATTTGACCTATCCAATGATTCATCCAAGATCTGCTTCATGCTGTTAACCTGAACCAAAGCCCGCCGAACTCTATCAGCTAGGTTACACTGCACCTCTGTCCAAAACAGTTTCGCCTCAGAACTAGACTATTTGTCGACGCAAGATATCTCTAAAGACTCCAACTCATGGACCAATCTCTCATCATGTACCGATAAGCAGTTGGCCTGTGCGGGAATCTTACGACTCAACGCATCCGCCACTGCATTTCCCTTCCCAAGCACATAATGTATCTTGAAGGTGTAGTCCCCTAAGAACTCCATCCACCTCCGCTGCCTGATGTTCAGATCCTTTTGGTCCAATAGGTACTTCAAGATATTATGATCGGTGTAAATATCGACCTTCACACCGTACAGGTAGTACTTCCAAAGTTTTAGAGCACTACCTTACGCTACTCTGAGAGCCTGGCCATACTAAAGATCACGTCGAACTCTCCTAGCGGTAGTAACAACACTTGCAAATCAAACTATTAACTCACAATCCAGACCTAAACTCAACAGATTCTATACGCGTGCATTGAGCACCATAAGACAACAACACCTATGAAACATCTTTTGTCATCGAAAGAGGTATTCCGATGTGCAAAATAATTCCTTTGGGCAAACGGAGATGCGAAGCCCCCTTAAACGAACGGTTCTCCCGCCGGATAAACGAAATTCAGAACAAAGCTTAACACAAGTGGTTCTAGGTTAACATGCACAAAGGTAATAAGTGTCTAAGGCTAAATGCTAGAATTTTAAACCTTACCTGTCACCACGACTGTGTGCTTTCTGGCTTCTTACTGAACCAGCCTGTAAACATTAGGTTTCCTCTCAGACATTAGGCTTCCGCTCCAATAGCTATGGGCAAAATGCCCCACTTTTGCGTAGATATAGCAAGCTCCTGTGACTCGACTTGTGGTTGCCCCCAACGCACCAGAATAAGGGGTTGAGTTCGAAGTCTTCTGCTTCTTGTTCCATCTGCGGACATCCGACTTTAAACTTGGCCCTTTGAACTGCGGTTTCTTAGTACTAGAGTCCTCACCTGCTCCTGACATAGCTTCCTTAATCTTCTGAGCATCATCCCAACATTCTCGGGCAAAGTGCCCTTTCTTTCCACAAACTCGACAGTTGTACATAACTTTGCTAGTCCCAGACCTAGCCCCCTCTTTCGACGTTCTATGGGATGCAGTCCTCCTAGGATTTGCAGGGTTCGATACCCTACTCACTGGCATCGGGTGAATCCTCCCCAAATCTACTTCCAAAGATCTAGCCGACTCCACCAAGGCTCGGAATCCCAATAGTTTTGGTCCTACCAGTAGGATTCGCAGCCCACCACGCAGACCATTATAGAATCTATCAACTATAGACTGTTCGTTCTCCAATTCAAAGCATGGGTAGCAGCTTATGAAAAGGAACGCCTGCAAATACTCATCGACTGAGTGCGTGCCCTGCACTAAGGAGATGTTCAACTGCTGGCCTGCTAGCCTTCTTAAAGTCCTTTGATCCAACACACCACCTGACTCTAAAGTCAGCTCAGGGACAAAAGGCTTCACGTTGCTTCCCTACTGTGCACTGGTCACAGCGAGCACCACTTCAACAATACTTCTTATGGTTTCAAATGATGGAGGGGTCTCAAGCACGACGCTGGGTGCACTATAATCCTCAGAAACCAGATGTTCTGTCGGCTCTGTGCCACTCCCGGTCAACTATAGTCGTACAAAGCACCAATAAGTGACTAAACAAAATTGCAAAGAGCAACTTTAGGAACACGCAGGTTCCTCAAAACAAGTGTATTTTTTCATTTCTAAGTGGACATTCATGGGTTCTTTTGATGTTATAACGATGACGCACACATGTGCTCACCACCCCTTAAAATAATTCGCCCACGAATTCATTTAAGTCTGACCGTAACCAGAAGTCTGATACCAAATTGTAAGACCCCCATCCGTCGCATGACATATAACAGAAGGTCCAGCTGGAACACGACAGCATATACCACAGACAGTCGGAAGGGCTATATAAGAATATTCAAACTATTCAATTAAGACTACTCATCCTACACAGAGCATTCTAGCGGAAGCTTTTAAAGTTGAAAGAACCCAAAACTTCAATCCAATAAACATGAATGTCCACAACCACACTAGAGGAATGAAACCCAAAATAGACTGAAAGGGATACATGGCCTTATGGCCTTACAATAGTTCACTTAATAAATAGTGTTTTCCATACTTCGGCTCGCAGGCCGGCCACGCATGACAAAAGTAAAATACAACTATTCTATACGGCCTTCTAGGGCCAGCACAGCAACATGGGCTCCAGCCCGCTATTTGGTACTCGGCTCCGCAGCACCTGCAAGCACATTCCACCGCACGGTGTCAAACAAAGCAACGGTCAGCCAAAAGCCGACCAAATTATAACGACCCCGCCCCTAGGTCGGGATGGCGGTGCTCTTTCCCTGCATAACATTAGCCCAGCTAAACAATAAAGTGCAACTATATATTTCGACATAGGTGTAGGCTCGCACGACCAAACACCCCGTGCACTCAGGGCACATTAACGGTGAATCCTATCATTACAGCGTCTTCACCACCACCCCCAGGATGGAAACAACATGTGAGCATTTAGCCTTTCTGACCACCGTCTAAGGCTCCAAACTATGCCAACGGCCAGTCCCTTTTTTGGGTCTCTCGCACCGAACCACATAGCCTAGGTCCAATTCCACTTGCCCGTTGCTCACGCCGCCTAGAAAATTTAAGTACCACGCGCGGGCCAAGCTTCTCTCGCATCCCAAAATTTCCAAACAATCACATAACCCAGTTATGTTCAAGGCCGGTTCCCAGACCATCAAGTTAGCAGAACAACGATTCCGCTCAATTTTCTAGGTGCGCCTTGGAGCTAACCTCTAAGGATCCCTGCTGCAATCTACCGCATAGAAACCCAAAAAACCCAAAGCACGGAGTCTTCTCCGGCCAAACATATCAAATACAACATCACCGATCCAGACAATACACGTTCGGGTTGGCTTCACACACAATGCCTATGCCCGTACTTCGATTCCGGACTTTATATGCAACATAAGGGGGACTATTCACATCAACCCCAAGGAACACCACGCACTCACCGCACACTCGTGGGAGCAGGATTCCCTATGCAGAAAGAAAGAGCTTCACATGCTCAAGTAGAGAATCGTTACCCTTGTAGTCTGCTTTGGCGCCATGGAAAAACTACACGGACAGAACTCTTCGTAACGAACTTTCCTCCATGGATCCGCTCCCCGATCTCAAAATGGTACTCTGATGCTCCACCGGCGGCCGGAAAACCCTTCCTTCTTCCTCCTCTTTCCAACTCCTTGAGAGAGAGAATGGTTGGAGAGAAATGAAGGATTAACTCCCCTATTCCCGGCCTAAACAGTGCAGGAAACCATCTGGGCCGTTGGATCTTATTTAAAGAAAATGAACGGCTCAGATCCTCTCAAAAATCTCCAAACCTGGGCCGAACATGGCTTGGCACACGGCTGGGTCCCGCATAACCGCCACGCCAACCGACACGACTCAACTGAACACGGGTACTGACACGGGTAGGCACACGCCCGTGTCAAATGACACGCCCGTGTCATTCAGCCGTGTTCCTGGCCGTGTACTTCTCGGGATGAAAACGGCCAAAACACCAGCCAGACACGGCCTTCGACACGCCCATGTCCTAAGCCGTGTACCCCTACACAGGCACCAAAAATCCCTTTTTAACGTGACCGACTCAAATACAATTTTCGGGGCGTTACAGATGTTATCGTGGTCTCTAAAGTAGTAGTCTGCACAGCCAGCTTATCCAGTGAAGAATTATTTAATTTTATCATGTTTTCATTCATTCTATTTTGATTCTCAAGGACAGCCTTATTTTACAACTATTTCATCTTCAGTTTTCTTTGATTTTTGCTGCTGTTTTGTAATATAAACTACAACATTAGCTTATCTCTAAAAAAATCAGTCATACCTTTCTTCATTAGATTTATTTCAAATCTAATAGATTTGATGTCCTGAGCCAGCTTAAATTGCAACTCATTTTTGCTTTCATCTACGTACTTCTTAAGTTGAGTCCTTTGTTGATCTAGCATAATCTGCATTTTAATAATAAGTAAACTTAAATCCACAATAGGAGCAGGAGTTGTCCCAGACAAAATATTTTTTTGTAGCTTTTGCTCCTCTTTTTGAGTTTAGTTATTTTCCTCTTCTTTAGCTGAGAGGCTTCTTCCTCTTCATATTCAAATGAACTAACTACTTCAACTGATTTTGTCTTTTTCGCTCCTTTAGTACTTAAGGCCATATCTGCTAACTCGCCCTCAACCCTTGCACCTTCTTCATCAATATTGATGTTTTTCTAAGTTAGACTCATCTTACTGAACTTCAGTATCATGAAAAGTGTCCTCTAGAGTAGCAGTTATCTACCCATGTATATCTAGATCTGTATTCATAATAATTTCTCCTTCAGTTTCCTTGGAGATTGTATCCTAAATACTTTGTTAGGCATTTCCTGGTCAGGAACTTCCACTTATTTCAGATTTCTGTCTAGCTCTTGTACTACTTCTGAAAGTGCAGCTAGATCTGATATACTCTAGAGGGGGGGGGGGGGGGGTGAATAGAGTATATGGTGATTTTAAAACTTTTACAACTGCTGTTGTATTTTAGGTGTGTGTGCAGGGAAGCAAATATAATAAACTAAGATGTAGCAATTATCTAATCACAGCACATTCACAGAGCAAGGCCAGAAAACAAAAGGAAAAAGAAAGCAACCAGACGACACAAGAATTTTATAGTGGTTCCCCAAATCTGGGTAGTCCACTCTTCTACCACCCTGGTAGGAATCCACTACAGGAAGGAGTTGATCAAGTGTCCTGGCACCAATGGGGTTTTGATCAGGTTCCCAAAAACCAAACCCTCAAGTCTTTTGGTGGGAGACTTACAACCAGAATAATTTTGAAGGGAATTAAAACCCTGTACAGAGGTGGAGTGAGAGGGTGATGTGGTCTTCTCTTTCTCAAGTCAAATGAGAAGACTTGTGGATTGATGTTTAGCAGCTTTGCTCCCCCTAAGATGTAGAATGGATCAGGAAGAATGTTGGAGCACTGCTTCAGGGTGATAGGTCTTCAAAGACCTAGAATTCCAGGTCCAGAGAAAGTCTCCAGGAACTTCTTGTGACTGATATGAATGTATTGTCTTTGAAGTTATCCTGAGTAAATGCAGATGAAGAAGACTCTTGATATTGATGTAGTGTTCTTCTTCTTCTTCTTCTAGATCAATTTCTCTCTAGGCCAAGAATGAAATCCTTTTTCTTGTGTTGTCTGAATCACTGTCTATCTTTTTTTTCTTTGTTGTATGTTGTGTATCTGTGTATTACTCACTATATCTGTATATCTGCCTATATCTCATAAGAACACACTCGAATTTTTGAATGTCGAGCAGTAATGGGAGACGGCCTGGAAAGGAAGCAGCAATTAATTATTTCCCCAACTGTTTCTATGGGAAAATGGCATGTAATAATCCAGAATTAACTGCGCATCCTAACGGTAGTATACTGTGAAGAATTGTCATTAACTGTCCAGCAATCAGCGCCATGGAATGCGACAGGAACGGAAGAAGACCTAGTCTGGAATCGTCGACCGAAGAACATAATTCGTCCAGCTGAGTTTTGAGTTCGTCGAGCTAAGCTGAGTTCGTCGAGCTGAGCTGAGTTCGTCGAGCTAACAGTCTTCATTCGTTGAACAGACAACCTTCAATATCAGACAAACATTATTCGTTGAGCAGAGAACCAAATTCATCGAGCTGAGAATAAACTTCGTCGACCTGAGAAAAGTTCTGGACTTGGACGAAATACTCTGCATCTGCTGAAATGCTGTGTCGACACAAAGTGGTGTTGACAGATTGATCTAGGTGTCGACACAAATCCTCTGGTGTCGACATAAGCTAGTGTCAACTGAAATCCTTGTGTCGACACAAATCGTCTGGTGTCGACTCAAACTCTAAGTGTCAACACAGATTCTCTGAGTACAAAAATCATCGAGTAGAGATCAGCATTCATCGACCTGAGAAGCTGTGAACTTGAGGTCCAAGTTCATCGAGCTCAGAATATAATTCGTCGACCGAAGCATGAAGCTGGACTTAGAGAAATTCTGAAGTAGTCCTGATAAGCTTAAGGTAAAATCCCGGTGTTCGTCGAGCAAAGAATGTAGTTCGTCGAGCTCAGCACTGCGAATTGTCTCACGATTGTCGAGCGCAGAACTCCCTTCGTCGAGCTAAGTTCGACGAACGTCGAACTCATTTCACATAGTCTGAAAAACTGATAGATCTGGAGTTCCTGATGGTCCTGAAGAAGGCTGGTCCATCTGAAGTTGAGATAGAGGACTGTCCTAGACTCTAAGACAAAAACTTGACCCAGACTATACATGATGGGTCACATCCTAAGTCAGTGAACCTAGCCCAAATCAACTATGGATCCAACAATCTCCCCCTATTTGGGTGAGGTCACTAATAGAGACTCCAACCAAAGAACAAACAGAAAAACAAAGCAAAATTAAGAGATATATCTGGCAGAAAATTTACAACACATGCATCAGATATATATATACATACAGGCTTTGTTTTAATGCAAGAAACAGTCTGAAACAGAAGGAGAAATGAAATAAAAACACAAATTTACTTCTCTGACTTCTTCTGTTTTGGCTTGACTTCTGGTGCTTTATCTCCCGGCTTCTTGAAAATGATTTCCCTTTTGGGATCTGAAGCTTGAGCTTTGGTCATAGTCATGTCAGCTGCCCCTATGATGTTCAAAGAAGTGTCTCTGGGGACAACTACTTCTGGGTGAAGATGCATGTACTCATCAACATTGAGTAGCTTGTTTGCTTTCCCAAATCTCTTTAGCTCATCTCTCCTGTACTGAGACATAGTAGTTAAGCCAGTTGTGTCCTTGCCTTCAGCTTTAGCTTTGTTGATTAGAGATAAGCCAATGATATCTTGGAACCTTGCCATTCTGGCTGTGTTGGCTGTTTCTGGATCTTCAGGAGGGGAATAGGGCCTTTCAGCTTCATGTTCCTTAGATTCCTGGTGCTGCTGCTGCTGTTGTTGAGGGTTTTGTCTGCCTGAAGATGGTGGCCTTGGCTGACTACCACCAGAGGATCTCCCTGTTTGTCTCTGATAAGTTTGAATAGGAGCAGATCTCTGAGAGCCAGAGCCAGAGGCACCTGCTGCTGGAGGAGGAGGAGGAGGATCCTTTCTGTATCTATGAACTGGGGGAGGAGATTATCTCCTACTCGTCTTCCTCTCTTTTTACTGGTTCTTTGATAGCCACATCCATGCAGGCATCCCTTTTTAAGGAGCAACATTGTGCAAAATATAGTATGGAGTGTCTGCAGTGGGATTAGGCTTGGGAGCAGGAGGAGGAGGAGCCTTCCTTTTCTTAGAGAGCAACTTCTTTTTCTTTTTAGCAGCCTCCTCATCTGATTCATCATCATCATCAGAATCTGAACTCTGAGGGTTGTCATACAGAGCATTCAACTTCCTCAGAGTGGCATCAGGAATGATAAGAGGTTTTTCTTAAGGGGGGATAGAAGGTTCAGAGGGTGAGGGTTCAACAGTAGTAGAGATAGAGCTTGCAGCTGCTGCCTTGTTCTCTTCTTCAATGTCTACCAGAATGAGCTCATCCAGATCAGACATGGGAGAATCATCCATGACAAAATCTGGGACAGGGCAGATTTCTGGAATAGACACAGGAGTTGGAACAGCAGTAGGAGCAGCAAAGGTGTCACAAAGTTGCTTGGCAACTGCTGGACTAGCTGGAGAAGTATACTGGACAATAGCCAAATATGGCTTAGCAAACTCTACTGAAGGAATAGCCAAATGTGGCCTAGCAACCTCTACTGAAGGAAGCTTCATATATACAGTATCAAAGATATGAAGTATCTCAGGTAAATTAACTGTGGGATTTATAAGGAAATCACCAGCAGTTGTTATTGAATCTACTGACTCATCAAAGCTACTGTCAGTGTCCATGAATTGAATAAAATCAATTGTTGTATCTGTAACTGTAATATCAAGCACTGTATTAATTATATCTGTAGTGTCAAAAACTGTATCTGTATCAACTGTATATGCATTATCAACTGCTGTAGCTGCTGCACCAGCTTCATTATGGAGCATCTCCCCCTGCCTGGGTTCAGGAGAACCTGGAGCCAGGCCCCTGAATGAAGAGGGGGCAGCAGAGAGGTCTGTGATTTGGGCAGATAAAGAAGCAATGGAATTCACCAGAGGTGTAATGGCCTCTGTGATGAGTGATTTAATAAGAGGAGTCAGAAGAGAGATGATGGAGGGAATAGTGGAGGAGTCCATAAGTGGAGAAAGAATAGTGGAGGGGAGAGAAGCAGAGGAGGAAGGAGGAATGTGGGGAGGGGATAATGGAGGGAGAATAGTGTGTGATTCAGTGGGTATGGTGTAGGATGGAATAGTGGATAGGTGTGGGGGAAGAGGGGATTGAGGAGGTGAGGGAATATGTGTTTCAGTGGGGGAAACTGGAGGTGTAGGGATATGTGTAAGATCAGGCGGTGGAGATTGATGTTGAGGTGGAGTTAATTGAGGTGCAGGAGGAGTGGGAAGAGATTTGGTAGGTGGAATGGCCTCTTTAGTGTTAGGGTGGGGAGTGACCTTGACGGTCCTGGTGCTCTCAGAAGCATTGATGGAGGAGGAGGAACACTTGGAGGGTTTGGTGATTGTCCTCTCCCATCGGCCAAACAAGGCACAGGTGAGGCGCTTGCTGGCATTGATGAATGTGGTCGGGGAGACCAAACATTCACTGGCCTTTTCCTGGAGGAAAATCCCCAGGATTCTGCCGTAGCAGACTTCCTTCTTGCTTGTTTTCTTCTTAATTAGGTCAAAGAAGACCATGCCCCAATCGACCTGACGCTTGTTGAGCACTGCGCACATGATCAGGAATTGATGGCGAGTGATATAGTCATGTGCCGAGTGCTTGCCCATCAAAATTTTCCCTACAATGTCAGCCAAAAATTGATAGGCGGCTGACAGTTGCTTCTTCAGAAGCTTATTAGGGTTGTTGCCGGAGAAACCCATGACTTTCAAGATATCAGCATATTCCTCAGCGTCCATTTCCAAGTTGTCGTCGCCATTAATCAGTCTAAAAATTGCAGAGAGCACTGCTGGAGACATGGAAATGGCAGTGTTTCCTATATTTCCTGTCAGATTTCCATCTTCAAAAACTGTGGCAGTGTACACCCATTCTCTTATCTCGGTTGAGTGTAGCTTGATTCTGCGTGTCATGAAATCCTTGAGATGCAATTCTTCAAGTAATTCAAGGATATAAAGAAAAATTGGATCTGAATGTTGGAAGGACTCAAAGTCCATGGAGAATGCTGCATCAAACTTCATCGCCGCAAGTGCTCCTGCAGGAATCGCCATTGATGACCTGCAAAGAAAATCACAGAGAGAACGGCGATCAAGAGCAAAGGAACTGAAAGCGCGGGACGGAGGTCGAAGAAAACCTAGATATAAGATTTTCAGAATATGAATCGACAAGCTCCGTTCCACGAAAAGAGACAGATCTTCGAACTGAGGTCGACGAAATAAGTTAGAGGTGAGTAGTTCGTCGAACTCATTTAGAAGAATTGAAAACAGTTCGTCGAACTCCGTTCGACGAAATGGTTTCTGAAGCAAGGTTCGTCGATCTCCGGTCGACGAAAATTGTTTCCACACAGAGAATTCGTCGATCTCTGTTCGACGAGAATCTCTCAAACTTTCCCTAATTCGTCGAACTCCGTTCGACGAACTTTGGAAAATTCATCGAATGCAGACAGAAATTAATTTAACTCTTCTCCATCAATCATTCCCAGTTGATTTATAAAGAACAGATGGGTTTTCTCATCCAAAGGCTTGGTGAAGATGTCTGCTCTCTGTAGATAAGTAGGAATGTGGATCAAGTTAATTTTCTTTTTGTCCACATTATCTCTAATGAAATGATGTCTTATTTCAATATGTTTAGTCCTAGAATGATGAACTGGATTTTGAGCTATAGCAATAGCACTTGTATTATCACAAAATAAGGTTGAATTATTTAAGTTGATACCATAATCTATGAGTTGGTTTTGTATTCATAGCATCTGTGAACAGCAGCTGCCAGCAGCCATATACTCTGCCTCAGCAGTTGATGTAGACACATATGTCTGCTTTTTGCAAAACCAAGAGACAAGTATCATACCCAGGAACTAACAAGTTCCAGAGGAACTTTTCCTGTCCACTCTACATCCAGCATAGTCAGCATCTGAGTATCCAGTTAACTCAAATTCTGACTCTGCAGGATACCAGAGTCCTAAACTAGGACAACTCTTTATATATCTCAAAATTCTTTTTAGAAAAATAAGATGAGATTCTTTAGGATTCACTTGGAATCTATCACAAAGACATGTGGCAAACATTATGTTAGGCCTACTAGCTGTTAAGTATAATAGGGATCCAACAATTGCCCTATAATGTTTCTGATCTACAGGTTTCCCTGCTGCATCAGAATCCACAACAGCAATGGTAGCCATAGGTGTTTTCATTCCTGAGGCATCACCCATCCCAAACTTTTTAATAAGCTCTTTAGCATACTTAGATTGGGAGAGGAAGATACCATCAGGGAGCTGCTTCACTTGGAGACCAAGGAAGTAGGAAAGCTCACCCATGCTACTCATCTCAAATTTGGAATGCATGAGGTCAGCAAACCTCTTGCACAATTTGGGATCAGTAGACCCAAAAATAATGTCATCCACATATATTTGTACCAATAAGATTTGGTCCTTATGATGTCTAGTGAAAAGGGTTTTATCTATGGTTCCTCTTGTAAATTTATGCTCTAAAAGAAAGCTAGCTAGGGTCTCATACCAAGCTCTTGGAGCTTGCTTTAAACCATAGAGAGCTTTATGCAATTTGTAAACATAAGAGGGTTGAGGTAGAGAGATAAACCTGGAGGTTGTTCTACATAAAGCTCTTCTTGAAGTACACCATTCAGAAAGGCACTCTTAACATCCATCTGGAATACTTTGAACTTTTTGTATGCTGCATAGGCTAGGAATATTCTAATGGCCTCCAACCTTGCAACAGGGGCAAAGGTTTGGTCATAGTCTATTCCTTCTTCTTGCCTATAGCCTTGGGCAACCAGTATAGCCTTATTCCTTACTATATTCCCTTGTGCATCCAATTTATTCCTATAGACCCATTTGGTTCCAATAACTGGGTAGTTATGGGGTCTTGGAACACAATCCCAAACTCTAGATCTCTCAAATTGATTTAGTTCCTCTTGCATTGCAAGAATCCAGTGGGGATCTTGCCCAGCTTCATGGATGGTGAGAGGTTCAATTTGAGAGAGAAAACAGGCATGCATCAAGTCTTGATTGAGCTGATGTCTTGTCTGTACACCAACTGAAATGTCTCCAATCACTTGAGATCTGGGGTGATCTCTAAGTGTGACAAGATCAGTTTGTGGAGTTGGTTGAGCAACAGCTTCTGTAAATAATTCCTCTTGAGGAATGGTACTGGCTGTTGATGGAAGTTCAGTTACTTCCTCTTGGATTTCCTCTTCACTATCTTCAGCATCCTGTGGAGTGGGATGAGTTGGAACCTCTTGGGCAAGGTTTAGTCCACCCATAGACTCACACATTGGTGAAAACTGCAAAAGACTATTAGTAGAAATGTCTTTCTCCTTATAAGACATGTTAGCTTCATCAAAATACACATGGACAAATTCTTCAATTTTAAGGGATGATTTGTTGAAAACCCTATAGGCCTTGCTTACTTGGGAATATCCTAGAAAAATACCTTCTTCAGCCTTAGCCTCAAATTTTCTAATGTGTCTTTTGTTATTAGTCTGGATGTAACATATGCAACCAAAAACTTTAAAATAAGTGATTTTAGGTTTCTTTTCTTTAAGTAATTCATAAGGGGTCTTATGTTTTAGTTTATGTATAAGACATCTGTTCAGGACATAGTTAGCTGTGTTTACAGCTTCTGCCCAAAAGGATAGAGGCATGTAAGCATCTGCTAACAATGTACCTGCAGCCTCAATGAGTGTCCTATTTTTCCTTTCAGCAACCCCATTTTGTTGGGGAGTTCTAGGAGCTGAGAAGCACTGCCTGATACCTTCCTTCTCACAGAACTCATTCATAAGAAGAGACTCAAACTCTGTGCCATGATCACTTCTGATCAATGCAACATGAGTAGAGAACTCAATCTGTATGGTCCTGAGAAAATCTATAAGAACTTTGAATGTATCTGACTTAGCTCTCAGGAAGGCTACCCAACTGAATCTGGAGAAATCATCAACAATGACTAAGGTGTAAGACTTCCCTCCTAGGCTTTGTACTGTAATGGGTCCAAAAAGATCCACATGAAGCAGATACAATATCCTAGGTGAATCACTTTTATTAATGGATTTGAAACTAGTTTTAGTTTGCTTGCCTAGTTGACAAGCCCTGCATAGGCTTTCCTTCTTGTAGGGACCAGAATGTAAACCTCTAACAAGGTTGTCTTTAGATAACCTAGATATGTTCTTAAGGTTTACATGTCCTAGCCTTTTGTGCCATAACTCATTTTGGTTACTAGTGATATTGAGTAAACAAATATCAGTTGTGGCAGAAATGAAATCTACTAAATATATGTTTCCTTGTCTAAGTCCAATTAAAACAGTTTGGTTTTTATCATTTATAATGGAGCAAGAGGTAGAGTTGAAATGTACCTGATAACCTTCATCACATAATTGACTTATGGATATAAGGTTATGTTTAAGTCCTCTTACATATGTTACCTTTTTGAAGGTCACTGCTCCAATGCTTACTCTTCCATACCCTTCTGACTGACCACTCTTTGAGTCTCCAAATATCACCTTTGGTCCTAGCTTGGACTTATAGCTAGAGAGATTTGCTTTGCTGCCAGTCATGTGCTTGGAGCGGCCACTGTCCAGGTACCAGGTCTGACTTAGCCTTGGAGAGCTCTTCACCTGTACCTGCATTAAAAAAATAAAGCTCAATTGTTCTTGACCCAGGTTACCTTGGGTCCTTGGTTTGGCTGAAAAGTAAAACTAGAAATGACTGATAATGCAGGTTGAGACTTATACCCTAGAGGGTGATATCTCCTAGGTGGGATTATCCAATCAGCTACTGGATTAAATGTCTTGTTAGCTGTTTTAAAATTTCTATAGGAGAAATGATTTAAGTTTGGTCGTTCTGGGATCGACGAATTATTGTAAGTTCTTCGACCAGAGTTCGACGAATGGGGATGAGATCGTCGACCTCCACTCAGAGAATGACCATGGTCATTTTCTGCGTCCCACGTTCGCCGACCTCTGCTCGACGAACCATACACAGTTCGTCGATTGCAGTAGGACGAATAATTATTTCTGAAGTTTGCGTTCAGCGTTCGTCGATCGGGGTTCGACGATCTTACAGGATTTCGTCGATCTAAGTTCGACGAATTCTGTTGAACTTGGTTTTTAACAGCTTTCTTTTGTTTTCTGTTTCTATTGTCTAGGGGATTTGACTTGTTTTCTGACCTGGGTTTTTCAATTAGTTTCTCTTTACCCTTAGCAGTGATAAACTTTATGGGAGTATAAAGTATATTCTTCTTTATTATGGGGGGTAAACCTGATGAAGCACCCAAGCCCAGCCTGCCATTTAATCTGGCATTTACTGTGCTTGTGATATCCATCAGCTTGAGGCTTCTCCCATTGAGAGATTGCTCAAGTTGTTTTGCCTCACATAATTCAGATTTTAACTTGATTATCTGTTCATTAGCTAGTGTCAATTGGTCAGTTAGTTTTCTATTTTCTGTGCTGACAGATTCAAGGTTTTCTAGTCTAGTCCTCAAGGTTTTTATTTCTTTCCCTGAGTTTATTAGATCCATGAACATAGATTTAAATTCTACTTTGAATAAGTCAGAATTGAAATCAAAACTAGAAATCACCTGATCAGCCTCTGAGTCTGAGGCACCTTCATCTTCAGAATCCTCTTCTGATCCACGGTTGCTCTTGGAGGCATCTATTGCCATTAGGCACACCTCCTTGGATCTGGCTTCTTCCTCTTCTTCACTGGAGCTGGAGGAGGATGTTTCCTCTTCTGTGTCACTCCAGGACTCAGCAACAAATCCTTTGTCTTTCCTTTTATACTTGTTGGAGGAGGGTCTGCTGCTTTGTTTTCTTCTGGAATCCTTGTCCCTGCCCTTGACCTTTTTCTGATTCTCTGGGCATTCTGAAATATAGTGCCCAGGCTTTCTGCATCCAAAACACACAACCTCCTTAGTTGGTGTCTTGTCATATTTGGGCTTATCATCCTGCCTAGATGATTTTCTTCTAAAGTCCTTTCTTGCCATTTTGTAGAATCTTTTGGCAAAAAGGCTCATTAACTCCTCATTGGATGTAGATGTTTCATTGTCTTCAGAAGCTTTGAGGGCCAAGCTATGTTCCTTCCTAACTGGGGTAGTTGCCTTCTGTTCTGCTGCCTCTCTTGATTTGACAAGCTGCTCATATGACTTCAGCTTGCCTAACAGGGATTCTGTTGAGATCTCATTGAGGCTTCTGGCATCTTTGATTGGCCAGATTTTGGAGTCCCATGAACTAGGGAAACACATCAGTATCTTGTCATTCACCTCAGTTAAGGTGATGTCCTTGTCAAGAGTCTTGAGTTCACCGATGATTGAACTTAATCTATTGTACATCTCAGCCACTGATTCTGTCTCATCCTTTTTGAAATTCTCACAGAGAGAAATGAGACTGGATCTCCTATCCTTTCTTTCATCAGCTGAGCCTGCTACCATTTGATTGAGAGAGTCCCAAATGGCCTTGGCTGAGGTGCACTCAGCCACCTTCTGAAATATGTCATCTGACATTGTTTGGGCCAGAATATTCATAGCCTTTGCATCTACCATCTTGGCTTTCTTATAGGCTTCAGTATTGTCTGGAGGTGGTACTGCACTCAGATTAGTTGATGTGCTGGCAAAAGTTGCAGGAGCTGGAGGAACACCTGTTGAAATGACAAAAAAAATATCCTCATCAATTGAGTTCATATATAATCTAATTCTTGCCTTCCAGATGGAAAACTTATTAAGATTGCACACTGGAGGTATGATGCTTGTATAATCCTTGTTTTGGGCCATGTCTGTGAGAAGGATAAGTCCAATAACAAAATAGAAACAAACAGATCTAACTAGGGGATCTTGGGGTTCAGGTGTTAGCCTGTACAACCAATCAGATGTGGTGTTATTAACCAACCTGGCTTTGATACCAATTGAAAGTGTAGCTAGATCTGATATACTCTAGAGGGGGTGTGAATAGAGTATATGGGGATTTTAAAACTTTTACAACTGTTGTTGTATTTTAAAGGTGTGTGTAGGGAAGCAAATATAATAAACCAAGATGTAGCAATTATCTAATCACAACACATTCACAGAGCATGGCCAGAAAAAAAAAGGAAAAAGAAAGCAACCAGACGAAACAAGAATTTTATAGTGGTTACCCAAATCTGGGTAGTCCACTCTTCTACCACCCTGGTAGGAATCCACTGCAGGAAGGAGTTGATCAGGTGTCCTGACACCAATGGGGTTTTGATTAGGTTCCCAAAAACTAAACCCTCAAGTCTTTTGGTGGGAGACTTGCAACCAGAATAATTTTGAAGGGAATTAAAACCCTGTACAGAGGTGGAGTGAGAGGGTGATGAGGTCTTCTCTTTCTCAAGTCAAATGAGAAGACTTGTGGATTGATGTTTAGCAGCTTTGCTCCCCTTGAGATGTAGAATGGATCAGGAAGAATGTTGGAGCACTGCTTCAGGGTGATAGGTCTTCAAAGACCTAGAATTCCAGGTCCAGAGAAAGTCTCCAGGAACTTCTTGTGACTGATATGAATGAATTGTCTTTGAAGTTATCCTGAGTAAAAGCAGATGAAGAAGACTCTTGATATTGATGTAGTGTTCTTCTTCTTCTTCTTCTAGATCAATTTCTCTCTGGGCCAAGAATGAAATCCTTTTTCTTGTGTTGTCTGAATCATTGTCGATCTTTTTTTTATTTATTGTATGTTGTGTATCTGTGTATTACTCACTATATCTGTATATCTGTCTATATCTCATAAGAACACACTCGAATTTTTGAATGTTGAGCAGTAATGGCAGACGGCCTGGAAAGGAAGCAACAATTAATTATTTCCCCAACTGTTTCCATGGGAAAATGGAATGTAATAATCCAGAATTAACTGCGCATCCTAGCGGTAGTATACTGTGAAGAATTACCATTAACTGTCCAGGAATCAGCGCCATGGAATGCGACAGGAACGGAAGAAGACCTAGTCTGGAATCGTCGACCGAATAACATAATTCGTCGAGCTGAGTTTTGAGTTCGTCGAGCTAAGCTGAGTTCGTCGAGCTGAGCTGAGTTCATCGAGCTGAGCTGAGTTCGTCGAGCTAACAGTCTTCATTCGTTGAACAGACAACCTTCAATATCAGACAAACATTATTCGTTGAGCAGAGAACCAAATTCGTCGAGCTGAGAATAAACTTCGTCGACCTGAGAAAAGTTCTGGACTTGGACGAAATACTCTGCATCTGCTGAAATGCTGTGTCGACACAAAGTGGTGTCGACAGATTGATCTAGGTGTCGACACAAATCCTCTGGTGTCGACATAAGCTGGTGTCGACTGAAATCTTGGTGTCTACACAAATCATCTGGTGTCGACTCAAACACTAAGTGCCGACACAGATTCTCTGAGTACAAAAATCGTCGAGTAGAGATCAGCGTTCGTCGACCTGAGAAGCTGTGAACTTGAGGTCCAAGTTCGTCGAGCTCAGAATATAATTCATCGACCGAAGCATGAAGCTGGACTTAGAGAAATTCTGAAGTAGTCCTGATAAGCTTGAGGTAAAATCCCGGTGTTCGTTGAGCAAAGAATGCAGTTCGTCGAGCTCAGCACTGCGAATTGTCTCACGATTGTCGAGCACAGAACTCCCTTCGTCGAGCCAAGTTCGACGAACGTCGAACTCATTTCACTTAGTCTGAAAAACTGATAGATCTGGAGTTCCTGATGGTCCTGAAGAAGGCTGGTCCATCTGAAGTTGAGATAGAGGACTGTCCTAGACTCTAAGACAAAAACTTGACCCAGACTATACATGATGGGTCACATCCTAAGTCAGTGAACCTAGCCCAAATCAACTAGGGATCCAACAACTTCCATTACAATAGTGTTAATATTATCCATATCTATATCTGGTAGAACATTGAGGTTCTCTCCCTCAATTTGATCCTTCTCTTATATTTTCTCCCTCTGTACCTGATCGCTAATTCCAGGTGAGGGCTTTGGAGATTTCTCAGTTATAATATCATCCTATTTTTGAGAGCTTGAACTTTCTTGTTGTTTAGATTCACTGGAAGAATGTTCTTCCACAACTACAGCATTCTTCTTTTTCTCTTTCTCCTTCTCAACTACGGGTGTTTCTTTGGATACGACTTTATCCTACCTAGCAAGTATCCTCATGTCCATTCTCCTCATGTGATTGATCTTGGATCCAATCTTAAGGTTGAGGATGTCTGGAATGGCATGAACCAAGTATAGACATAGAATTCTGCCCATATTGGGCTTCTTGATGCTCTTTGTTATTCTGTGAAAGACAACTTTTCTCCAGTTTATCTTTACTTTGAAGATCACTCTTGTCATTAACTCAAACATCTGAGCAGATATCATGTCATGTGCTCCCGTTTTACACAGCAGCAACTTCGTAATTATTTCAGACAGAAATTTTCCTTGTGAATTAATACCCTTCCTATTCATGGTGCTTCCAATCTTAGTGGTTGGGGCCAATCCACACCAGACCAATGCTTCTGCAGTCCTGGTTGAGTCTATGTCATCTTCTTTATTGATTATTAGAAAGTGAAATATCCGTGCCAGCCTTTTGGTTGTGAGTTTAACCTTAGCTCCATTCACTTTAGACTTAATCTTTTCTAAGTTTGAATCCAATTTAGCAATAAAGAAGAATTCTGAAACTTCATGTTTATAGATTTTTGATGGTTCTGAAAGTAGATATTCCAATCCATCTTTAGTGATTAGGACAATGACGTTCCTAATTTCTTCTTGCGCCGAGTCAAATCCATTGCGCTCGAGTTCATAACCTTCAAAGATGTTGTCGTCATTCTTGGGATCCATTGTAGTTGAGAGAAAGGATTGACTAGTGTCGACTAATCAGGATTCTAGGTCTCTACACTCAGGAATCAAAAGTTCAAGAGATCAAGAAGCGTAGTCGACTTCTACTCTCACTCCCTATTTATATTCTAATCTTCTCTGTAGATGAAAGGGCACGCTGTATTTAGACTATTCTAAATTTTTAGGTCAATACCTAGTGTCGACACAAAAAAATGTTATCTGTTGAGATGTGTCGATGTCACTGTTGAATTTTGTGAAGTGGAAGTGGTTGACGGGACAGGTCGGGAGGCCTGGGCGGACAGCTTTGGCGGACTAAGCGGACTGGGTGGACTGTGATGTGCGGCCTGGTGGAAGGTCTAGTGAAAAGTCGGTTGTCTTCTAAGCGGGTTGTTTGCATGGAGTCCGCGGACTATGCGACCTGGTATCTGCGGATAGAGAGGCTTGCGGACTGGTGCATTGCTCAGTGGTCGTGGTGCAAGCTTGTGCTGATAGGCGGTTTGGCTCGTGTCCGCGGGAAGCTTGCGGACTGATGTGTCTGCGGTGTGGGCTGTTGAGGACTGGGCTTAGAGCTTGTCTGAGGCCTTGTCGAGCTCTGGTGGTACAGCAGGTGCTTTGTTGTAGAGGTCATTGGCAGACTGGTTTTGGAGTCCGGTGATGGTTGCTGCGTTGGACAGGAGTGCGAGGAACTTGCGGACTGCTGGCGGTCTGTGCTACATTGTTTGGCGAACGAGAGTTTGAGTCCGCCATGCTCGCATTGGCCTTTGATGGTTTTGGACTTGGTCACACTTTGTGCCAAGACCATGGTGTCCGCGGTATCCGCCAAGTCCGCTGTGACCGGGAGGACTGTTGCTATCTGCCTTTGGTCATAGACTTGTGGCGGATTGTGTGAGTCTTGCGGACTGCCTTGGGTTTGTGCGGACTGCCATTGAAGGGGGTTTGCTGTCCTGCAGTGATTGGATCTTTGCGGTCTGATGCCTTGTCCGCATAGCTTGGGCGGACTGGAGAGGGTTCGCCAATGTTGCCTTACTCCTGGCAGTTTTCCTTGGTATCTGGCTAAGTCCTTGCGGACTCGGCGGACGGTGTTTTGCTATTGCGCGGGATGTGGCAGGTGTCTCTATATCTAGGGCGGTGACCACACTCCTCACCTCGCCTATAAATAGGACCCCCTGGCAGGTCTACAGTAACTTGAGTGAATAGTAAGTTGGGTTGGGTGAAGTGCTGCGGTCTCCGTTTGTCAGTCCGCACGGATTGATTCAGTGCTGGCGTTTGCTGTGTGCAGGTCACGCGGGTAGCTTCAAGGAGCCAGGAGTTTGCCTGTGACTTCGATCAAGTACTTGGAAGTGTGTGGTCTCTGCGAACTCAGTAGGAGGTCGCTCTACGGCTTGTCAGCTCTGTTTCATCTTTTCCAGCTTCAATAACCTGTCCGCCTGCTTCAGGCGGGTAGGGGGTCTTCCTCAGTTCAGCTTCAGCAGGAGACGAATAAAGGTGTGTCCGCGCGGCCTCGCGGCTTCGGCGGACTCCGTGGTGATTCGGCGGACTGCAGTTAAGTGCGGGCGATCTCAGCGGACTCGGCGACCTCGGCGACCTCGCTGTCTCGGCGGACTCCGGTGCTGTCCGCCCGGCTTGGATTTTGGTGCTTTCTGTTTACAGCTATTATACTAGCGAAATCATGTCTCGCTATGTATGCCTCGTGTTTTAAAGAAGTGAATGAATAAAAGACCTGCTTGTGCTTCCATTGTTTGTTGGGATTAACCTTTGTTCCTTGGTTTTTTGCTGGTTCAACGTGAGAACTGGGTAGTTCCGAAGATATTAATTTGGCTTTTGGGCTATCTTGCTGACCACGTTGAGAAAATTTAACATGGTATTTGATGGAGGTTCAGTTGCGTGAGCGGAAGTCAGCCAGTGTTGTTACTCAGTGATTGAGTGGTGAACAACTTGTGTTGTTGCTCGGAGCTTCTGAAATGGTGCCAACAAGTGTTGCAATGGAAGGGAGTTTTGCAAGAGGTCTGGGCATTGAACTCTTAACGCCGACTAACTTCAAGAAGTGGAAGTCGTGCATGAAGAGTTATCTTCTTGGCGAGGAGCTGTGGGAAGTCGTCGGTGGTGACGACAGACAGGAAGTGACTGATGCGTTCGGTACTGCTGAGTAGGTTAGGCTCTGGAGAATAACAAATGCTAAGGCGGAGTTCATTTTGAAGAGAGCCGTGTCTCCGGAACTATTTGATCACATCGTTGGATGTGAGTCGGCTGCTGATATTTGGACAACCATTGATGAGTTGTTCAATAGGAAGAATGTGGCGCGGCTTCAGTTCCTGGAGAATGAGTTGGCCAGGTGATGGCGCGGCCCCTCCTCCACCAGTTGAAGATGATGTTGATGATGCTGTTGATGATCCGGTTGCTAAGGCCATACGACTCAAGGACGTGAGGCGGCACGATGACGCTAACGGACGGCTACGCTACAACCTCCGCACGCGCTGTGCTACCGCCACGGCAACGCCTTAGTTTTATTTATTTCCTTTTCGTGCACTCTATTTTATAATTGGAATATAAAATTATCCTATGCTTATCTGATAATTTTATATTCATTGCATGTGTTGTTGTATTTTCAAATTGAACTATTTTAGTTTTGGTGTGCAATTAGCCATTCTGATGGATGAGATTAAATCTCCATCATGAAGGGCTAAGGCTTGTTTGTAACTCCTATTAGCCATTCGGATGGATGAGATTAAATCTCCATCATGAAGGGCTAAGGCTTATTTGTAACTCCTATTTAAAGGAGGCTATCATGAAGAGTTAAAGCAAATGGAAAAAGAAACCTAAAACCCCCCCTTGTGGAAATTTCGGTCACCATGGAGAAGTCCATAGCCGCCCCCTCCCCTTTGGTGTGAAGCCAAGCCTTGCCTCCTCCATCCCCGTTCGGTGCGACTCCGGCGCGGCTTCCTTCGGTGCGACTCCTTGGAATAAGGTTGCAAACCATTCGGTGAGACGGCGGTGGATCCGTGGAGAGAATGATTCTCCCACAGTTATCTCGTGTGAAAGTTTTCCGGTTGGGTAATCTCTTTCCCCTCCCTTGTGTGATTTCTTCTCTTTAGTTGTGGTGGATTTCGCTCATCGTTTTCTCCGGACCTTTAATTTAATCGCTGCAAGTTTTGAATCGAAATCGCCGTTGCAAGGCTTTTTATTTCCGGATCGGGTGGATCCTATTTGCTTGAGCGGATCTTGGCCTATAGCCTTGGTATTGCTCTCAAAAAGGAGTGGCAACCTTTGTATTTTCTTGGGGAATAATCCGACTCAAATTTCCGATCGTTGTTTTCAAGTCGACCATTCCTCCTTTGTTGTTTGTGCTGCGTTTTGTGACGAGGAAATATTGTGGGCGATAGGTGCTGTGTAGGTGTGGTAGATCTACGACGTGTTGTGCGTAGGGAGAGCGTTAGCTTCGCGGAGATCTCCGTTTCCGGATAACCCTACATCAATTTGGTATCAGAGGCGGTCGTTTCAACTCCCACATTGCAAACATCCTCTCTGCATTCCCTGTTGGTCGATCGGATCTAAAAAAAATCAAAAAAATTATTTTCTGTGGTCTGCCAATAGCGGGCTGAAATCTTTATTTTTCAACAAAATTTCAAAAAAAACATTTTAACGATCTACGTGTTATTCACTTTGGGAATATATAAAAATATCTTATTTTCAATATAGCTACAGCCCTAGGAAAATTCATCTTGCCCGGGGCCTCCCAAACCTGAATGTGCACTAGGCTAGGAACGGAGTACGCAACCCCGTCTACGTCTAGTATGGCTGCGAACGAGCATGGTGATCCCAACACCGCGGCTATAGAGGGTCTTCGTGCCGAAATGGCTGAGCTTAGGAACGTCTTAGCCCAGATCCTACAAACCAAGCTAGGCCACCCCCGCCACCCGTTAATGTTTACCGGCCCAACCGGCACCAACATAACTCTGATTCACATCCTGATGGGGACTCCCCACGGGTGCCCCCTAGGGGACACCGCCCCGAGCGAGACTTTGGCATTACTAGGGCCATTAAGATAAATGCCCCCACGTATGATGGCATGGGAGACCCCCAAATCTTCCTTAACTGGACTGTGGATATGGAGTGTTACTTCGAGTGGCACAACCTGACGGATCCCCAAAAGGTCCAAGTTGCCCGGATGAAGTTAACAGGTCGTGCAAAGACGTTCTGGCTGAATGAGGAGCGAAGATTAGGAACCGGACACGGAGCCCCCCTTATAGGTTGGCCAGTAATGAAGAACCTGTTGACCGATCAGTATGTTCCTGCGTACCATCGGACACAGATGTTCGATGAGCTTGCCACTCTGCGGCAGGGGTCAAGCTCGGTAGCTGAATATATGGGTGAACTTAAGGACCGAATGGTGCGATGTGACCTTAGGGAGATCCCCGAAGTCACATTATCTAGATTCCGAAAGGGCCTTAACCCCGATATCCAAAGGAAGCTCTTGCGATATGGGCATACGGACTTGAACATGACTTTCAATGTCGCCTTGGACATTGAAAAACACCTAGCCTCTAAGGCTCACTCCCGTTACGCTCATGCGAAGAACAAGTCCACTACTGGGGCATCTTCTTCCACATATCCTGATAAGGGAAAGTTTAAATCTACCGAGTCGAAGTCAATCGTGATCACCGCTAGGAACTCCAAGAACCCTGCGAGTGAGCGTGTCCCTATCGGGAAGGTTAGCAAGGCTAACACCACTTGTTACTCTTGCGGCATTCAAGGCCACTATGCCTACGAATGCCCAACAAAGACAAAAACTCTAGCCTTGTTAGAGCCAACTACCGACCCTGACGATTATGTATACGAGGCCGCAGAAGAGAGTGACCCCGAAGGAGTCCCTAGTGACTTAGAGGACGATCACCCCCTTATGGTGATGCGTTGTATTTTGACCACTCCTCGTCCATTAGATGATTGGAAGAGGATGAGCATATTTTCCCTGATTTTTAAGAGTGGCGAGAAGCTTTGCAAGTTGATTATTGATAGTGGTAGCTGCGTGAATGTCGTATCTGAGAATGCCGTTGCACGTATGTCCTTGATCACGGAACCACACCCGACCCCATACCAGGTCGCTTGGATCAACAAGCTCTCTGTACCCGTTACCAAGCGATGCCTGGTCCCACTCTCATTCAAGTCCTACATTGATGAGGTGTGGTGTGATGTCCTTCCGATGGACGCTTGTCATGTGTTGTTAGGCTGCCCTTGGATATACGACCGTGATGTTACCCATTTTGGTAGAGCCAACACTTATGAGTTCAAATTCAATGGCAAAACCATCACTTTGAAGCCGACCGTCACGAAGGAGCCCGTAGTCTTGGCTAAGGACACCACTATCCCGGTAGAATGGAAAACGTTGAATCTCGTTGGTAGGAAAGAGTTTGAGAGAGATCCGTTCTTTGATGGAATTATGTATGCGCTAGTCCTCTTAAGTGCGAAGCCCGATTCTAGCATTTTGGATGAGCTACCTAGTGAGTTACGGGTACTGTTGGAAGAGTATAGGGACGTGTACCCGGATGAGTTGCCACCCACGTTACCCCCGCTTAGGAATATCCAGCATGCGATAGATCTCATCCCGGGGTCTTCCTTGCCAAATCAGCCCCATTATCGACTCCACCCCACGGCTCACCTAGAGTTGCAGTCTCAAATCGAGGGCTTGCTAGAGAAGGGTTTTATTCGGACTAGTATGAGTCCATGTGCTGTACCAGCCCTACTTGCCCCCAAGAAGGATGGTACATGGAGGATGTGCGTTGATAGCCGGGCTATCAACAAAATCACCATCAAGTATAGGTTCCCCATTCCCCGCCTAGATGATTTGTTGGATGTCTTGTCTGGAGCCACCGTGTTCTCCAAATTAGATCTTCGGAGTGGCTATCACCAGATTAGGATACGAGAGGGCGATGAGTGGAAGACAGCGTTTAAGTCGAAGGATGGTCTGTACGAATGGCTTGTGATGCACTTTGGGTTTTCCAATGCCCCTAGTACCTTCTCCCGGATGACGACACATGTCTTTCAGCCATTCATTGGAAAGTTCATTGTCGTCTACTTTGAAGATATTCTGATTTATAGCACCTCTACTACCGAGCACATCTCTCACATGAGAGTGATCCTTTCCACCCTGCAGAAGGAGACGTTATTTCTCAACCTTAAGAAATGCACTTTCTATGTCTCGGAGGTAGAGTTCTTGGGCTATATAGTCGGCTCTGAGGGTATTCGAGTTGATCCTGGCAAGATTCAGGTCATTAAGGACTGGCCTGTGCCAACCACCCTACATGAGGTGCGTAGTTTCCACGGGTTAGCCACGTTTTATCATCGTTTCATACGAGACTTCAGTAGTATTATGGCGTCTATCACGGACTGTATGAAGAAGGGAGAGTTTACGTGGACGAAGTCCGCCACCCATGCTTTTGAACGAATCAAAGAGCTTATGACGGAGGCACCTGTCTTACGTCTACCTGACTTTGCTAAAGTCTTTGAGCTCACATGCGATGCGTCTGGGGTAGGGATTGGAGGTGTCTTGAGCCAGGAGGGCCATCCCATTAGTTATTTTAGCGAGAAGTTGTCCGGCCCTAAATTGAACTATTCCAATTACGATAGGGAATTTTATGCTGTAGTCCGATGTCTACACCATTGGAGGCACTATCTCCTCTCCAAGGAGTTTGTGATCCTCTCCGATCATGAGGCTCTACGTTTCATCAACGGCCAGCATAAGATCAGCCCACGACACGCTAAGTGGGTATCTTTCTTACAAGGCTACACGTTTAATCTCAAGCACCTTAAGGGAGCCGATAACCGAGTCGCGGACGCCCTTAGTCGTCTTACGCTTTTACTCACCTCTATGGAAGTACATGTTATAGGCTTTGAGCGGATTAAGGATGAGTACGACACGTGTCCTGACTTCCAGGACTTCTATTTATCTGCCCAGGATAGCTCCCCCACGACGATATCTGCATACGTCATCAAGGATGATTACCTGTTTAGGAACGGAAAGCTATGTATTCCGCAGTCATCGTTACGACTACATATTGTATGGGAGTTGCATAGCGGAGGGTTGAGTGGCCACTTCGGTAGAGATAAGACCATTACTTTAGTCGAAGACAAATTCTATTGGCCAAAATTGAAGGTTATGGTGGGACAGGTAGTGAGTAGTTGCCGCACATGCCAGGTATCTAAGGGTAGTAAAACCATCGTAGGATTATATACACCCTTGCCTATTCCTTCCATGCCTTGGGTCGACGTTAGTATGGATTTTGTATTAGGCCTTCCCGTTACCCTACGCCGTCACGACTCAATTTTTGTACTTGTGGATAGGTTTTCAAAGATGGCTTATTTCATCCCGTGTAGTAGGACGAATGATGCGTCTCATGTCGCTAAGCTTTATTTTAAAGAAGTCGTTAGTCACCGTGGAGTGCCCAAGACCATAGTGTCGGATAGGGACGTAAAATTCACTAGTTATTTTTGGAAGACTCTTTGGATATTAATGGGAACGAAATTATTGTTTTCCTCTGCCTATCATCCCCAAACTGATGGGCAGACGGAAGTGGTTAATCGGAGCTTAGGAAATTTGTTACGATGCCTCGTGAGTGATCACAAGAGCACTTGGGATCTTCTCCTTCCCCATGCCCAATTAGCCTACAATAATTCCAAGAATCGGTCTACGGGTCTGTCTCCAAATGAGATTGTCCACGTGTATAAGGCTCCTATGCCACTTCACTTGGTGCCGTTGCCCCCAACGTACAAGGCAAGTCAGTTTGCACAATCCTTCGCCCAGCACATCCATGATTTACACGCACGTATATGGGACACCTTGACTACGCAATACGACTCTTATCAAGCGCACGCTAATTTACATAGGAGAGTATCAGACTTCAAAATTGGCGATCTAGTTTTAGTCTGTTTGGTTCCCGAACGCTTGCCAACTGGCACCGTTAAAAATTTAGCACCAAAGCGCGCTGGCCCTTTTCGGATTATTAAAAAGCTAGGTGACAACGCTTTCGTTTTGGACTTGCCTGCTGATTGGGGTATCTCCCCCATTTTTAATGTTTCGGATTTAACGATATTTGTGTCACCACCACAAGAGTTAATTTCTTTGTCGTCTTCTTCTCCCACTACAAATTCTCATGGGTTGGGGAGTGGTAGTACGGATGACCTCTCTCTTTCGGTCCCCACAGGTATATCATCGGATGGTAAGTTGCCTTATTTCCTGTCTACTGCTAATATATTCCCCAGGTTTCCACGGACGTTCTCCACTCCAGAGATGATACTTGATGCTGAACCTGTTACCACTGCTGATGGCGACACCCACCGCTTTCTCATCCGTTGGCGTGATCGGCCCCCTTCGGATGACTCTTGGGTACTCGAGACGGAGCTGCAGAGTTTGGATGCCACTCTCCTTCACCGCTATCGCTTGGACCACGCAACGGAGATGCGTGCATTTGAGCGGGGGAGGATTGATGGCGCGGCCCCTCCTCCACCAGTTGAAGACGATGCTGATGATGCTGTTGATGATCCGGTTGCTAAGGCCATACGACTCAAGGACGTGAGGCGGCACGATGATGCTAACGGACGACTACGCTACAACCTCCGCCCGCGCTGTGCTACCGCCACGGCAACGCCTTAGTTTTATTTATTTCCTTTTCGTGCACTCTATTTTATAATTGGAATATAAAATTATCCTATGCTTATGTGATAATTTTATATTCATTGCATGTGTTGTTGTATTTTCAATTTGAACTATTTTAGTTTTGGTGTGCAATTAGCCATTCGGATGGATGAGATTAAATCTCCATCATGAAGGGCTAAGGCTTATTTGTAACTCCTATTAGCCATTCGGATGGATGAGATTAAATCTCCATCATGAAGGGCTAAGGATTATTTGTAACTCCTATTTAAAGGAGGCTATCATGAAGAGTTAAAGCAATTGGAAAAAGAAACCTAAAAACCCCCCCTTATGGAAATTTCGGCCACCATGGAGAAGTCCATAGCCGCCCCCTCCCCTTTGGTGTGAAGCCAAGCCTTGCCTCCTCCATCCCCGTTCGGTGCGACTCCGGCGCGGCTTCCTTCGGTGCGACTCCTTGGAAGAAGGTTGCAAACCATTCGGTGCGACGCCGGTGGATCCGTGGAGAGAGTGATTCTCCCACAGTTATCTCGTGTGAAAGTTTTCCGGTTGGGTAATCTCTTTCCCCTCCCTTGTGTGATTTCTTCTCTTTAGTTGTGGTGGATTTCGCTCATCGTTTTCTCCGGACCTTTAATTTAATCGCTGCAAGTTTTGAATCGAAATCGCTGTTGCAAGGCTTTTTATTTTCGGATCGGGTGGATCCTATTTGCTTGAGCGGATCTTGGCCTATAGCCTTGGTCTTGCTCTCAAAAAGGAGTGGCAACCTTTGTGTTTTCTTGGGGAATAATCCGACTCAAATTTCTGATCGTTGTTTTCGAGTCGACCATTCCTCCTTTGTTGTTTGTGCTGCGTTTTGTGACGAGGAAATATTGTGGGCGATAGGTGCTGTGTATGTGCGGTAGATCTACGACGTGTTGTGCGTAGGGAGAGCGTTAGCTTCGCGGAGATCTCCATTTCCGGATAACCCTACATCACCAGGGCAACTCAGGGAGACCTTTCCATCTCGAGGTACTTCTTAAAGATGAAGAGCTTGTGCACTGAGCTGTCGGCACTGGATCCTGATGAGCCTATCTCTGAGGCTAAGATGAAAAGGCACATTATCCGCGGCTTGCGGAAGGAGTATGTGGCCTTTGTGACATCTGTTCAAGGGTGGGCTACTCAGCCGTCTTTGCTGGAGCTGGAGAATCTGCTTGCATCGCAGGAGAGCTTGGCAAGGCAGATGGCTGGAGTGAATCTGAATATGGAAGGCAGCGAAGCTCTCTTCTCAGGCAAGAAGAAAGGATGGGAAGGGAAGAAGAAGAAGGTGCAGGTCATCGGTGAGAAGGAGACTTCAACTTCATATCCGCCGGAGAGGAACAATGCTCCTAAGGACTTGAAGAAGAATCTGAAGTGCTACCGGTGTCATCTGCGAGGGCACTTCAAGCGTGACTGCAAGGTCAAACTGCAGCCTGGGCATGCTGCGGGAAAGGAGGAAGCTTGCTCGAGAAGTGAAGAAGTAGGATGGGGCGTAGCTTTCATGACGGGCAACTGTGTCCGGGCCTTGTCTGCTGAGGACTTCAACGGCGAGTGGATCGTGGACTCCCGGTGTGGTCATCACCTCACCGGAGACAAGTCGAAGTTCACCTCCATGCAGGCTTACTCAGGTAATGAAGTTATTATCACTGCTGATAATATTGTTTATGCAGTAGAGAAAGAGGGGGTCGTGTCTTTGGGTAGTGATCAGGGGCCACTAATGTTAAGGAGTGTGTATCACGTGTCGGGCATGAAGAAGAACCTCTTCTCGGTGACCAATGCGGTGGACACTGGGTATCATGTTTTGTTTGGGCCAACAGACGTGAGGTTCCTTCGCAACGTATCAGCGGTTAAGGCTGATGTTGCTCATGTTGGGAGGAGGGTGAAGAACTTGTTTGTTCTAGCCACCAATTCTTATGTTGATAGGATGAGGGCCAATGATAGCGCTGCTATCTGGCATGAGAGGCTGGGGCATGTTGGCATGGACAAGCTGAAGGCGATGGCTAGTAGAAGTCTGGTGAGGGGGTTGCCTAAGTTGTCCTCCTTTGGTGATGGGCATGTTTGCGCGGGCTGTCAATATGGTAAGGCACATCGCCTTCCGTTTGATAAATCACAAACAAGGAGCAAGAAACCATTGGAGTGTATTCATGGCGACCTGATGGGACCGACGGTTACTGCCAGCCTTGGTGGAAGCAGATATATGCTTGTCTTGGTTGATGACTACTCAAGGTATACTTGGGTGTACTTCTTAAAGGAGAATTCAGAAGCCTTCTGTTTGTTTGTGGAGTTTAAGGAGTTGGTAGAAGGCCGGCTTGGCTTGCGGATTAAGAAGCTTAGAACTGATAACGGGGGCGAGTTTGTCTCCTCCGAGTTTTCTAACTTCTGCAGGAAGCATGGGATCCAACGGGAGCATACTTGTGCTCACACTCCACAGCAAAATGGGGTAGCGGAGCGGAAGATCCGTCATCTGACGGAGACCTGCAAATGCTGGCTTCATGCGAAAGATATCCCATGGTCCTTTTGGGCGGAGGGGATGTCTTGTGCTGCATATGTTATCAACCGGATGCCACTCAGCCCTATCAACATGAAGACTCCTATTGAGCTGTTGCTGAAGGAGAAGCCGAGTGTGGGACACCTCAGGGTGTTCGGTTCAACTTGCGACGTGCATGTCCCGGATGCTTCACGGACAAAGCTGGATGTGAAGGCAAGGAAACTTGTCTTTGTTGGCTACGATGAGCGGAAGAAGGGATGGAAATGCATGGACCCTGTGACGAAGAAGTTCGTGGTGTCAAGAGACGTTGTATTTGATGAGCTGACGTCATATGGAGGTGGCTCGGTTAAGCTAACCGGAAGTAGCAAGGTTGATGAAGCACCGGTGGTGGCTGCTGAAAGCTTGGAAGAGTAGCTTGCTGTTTCACCAGCAGCTCCTGTTGCTTCGAACTCTGAGGCTGAGCCTTCTGGCTCAGGAAGCAGGGGGAGCACTGCTCAATGCTTGCCCCAGGTAGGAGTGGAGCCCGAAGAAGCAACGGAAGCCGTGAGCAAGGAGCCGATTCTTCGGAGATCGAAGAGGGTGGTAAAGCCACCGGCTCGGTACT
Organism: Platanthera guangdongensis; assembly: GCA_039583875.1. NCBI lineage: Eukaryota > Viridiplantae > Streptophyta > Magnoliopsida > Asparagales > Orchidaceae > Platanthera > Platanthera guangdongensis. Next base: position 97,989,415 of record CM077158.1, on the reverse strand, counting down.
GTGATGGGAATGCAGTGAGCTTTGTCTCCTGCTTCTTTACACGTCCTCTGGATGAGCGAGAGCCTGCAAACTTCAACGAGGCCACTGGAGTGAAGGAGTGGGAAGGTGCCATGAAAGAAGAGATTGATGCTCTGAAGAAGAATGAAACCTGGGATCTTGTGCCCAAGGTTGATGGCATTACTCCGGTTACTTGCAAGTGGGTGTATAAGTTGAAGAAGAAGGCTGATGGGAGCATTGATAGGTTCAAGGCTTGCCTGGTCGCTAGAGGATTCTCACAGTAGTATGGAGAAGACTATGAGGAGACATTCAGTCCAGTTGCGAAGATGACTTCAGTAAGGGTGGTGATCGCCTTGGCTGCTAGCAAGGGATGGAGGTTGTGGCAACTCTATGTGAAGAATGTCTTTCTTAGCGGAGAGATTGACAAGGACATCTTCATGGATCAGCCGCTTGGTTTTGTCTCTGAAAAGCATCCAGACTATGTCTGTAAACACAGGAAGGCTCTCTATGGGTTGAAGCAAGTTCCTAGAGCGTGGTATGAGAAGATTGCAGAGTACTTGCAATTCTGTGGATACCTTGCTTCCAACTTGGATTCAAGCTTGTTCGTCAAGAAGAAGGAGGTACGAGTCTTGGTCCTGCTGTATGTGGATGACATGATCATCACAGGGAACTCGGAGGGGGAAGTAGCAAGGCTCAGGGCTGAGCTTGCTATACGCTTCGACATGAAGGACTTGGGAGAGTTGCATCACTTTCTCGGTCTGTAAGTGGAGAGGAAGGAGTGCGGGGTTCTCATTTGCCAGAAAGGGTATGCTGATCGCATTGTGAAGCGGTTCGGCATGGGCGAAGGGAAGAAGTGCTCTACTCCACTGGAACATGGGCTGAAGCTTCGAAGAGATGAGGGAAGGGTTCTTCATGATCACTTGGTGTTCAGGGCTCTTGATGGGAGCTTGATTTACCTGACGATTACAAGACCGGACATTGCTTATGCTGTTGGCCAAGTAAGTCGGTATATGGCTTAACCAAGGCAATCTCATCTAGTGGCGGCAAAGGGTATTCTGAAGTATGTCAAAGCTTCTTCTGACATGGGACTCCTCTATGGAAGGGACTCGGAGTTTGCGTTGCTCGGGTACACGGATGCTGACTATGGCGGTGATTCGGATGATCGAAGGTCTACTTCAGGTTATGTGTTCACTTGCGGTTCAGCTAGCATCTCGTGGTGTAGCAAGAAGCAGGACTCGGTGTCGGTTTCAACCACGGAGGCGGAGTATAAGGCTTTGGCCTTGGCTGCTCGGGAAGCCGTTTGGTTGAGGAGGCTTATAGAGGATGTTCATGAAGAAGTGCAAGGGCCTACTTTACTCCGGGGTGACAATGAGAGTGCTCTCAAACTGGTTAACAATCCAGTGTGTCACGCCAGGACCAAGCATATAGAGATTGATCACCATTTCATCAGGGAGAAGGTGTTGGAAGGATCTCTGCTGGTCGGGCATGTTCGGAGTGAAGATAATCTTGCTGACATCTGCACGAAGCCACTGTCGAAGGGGACCTTTGAATGCTTGCGCAGCTTGCTGGGCTTGGTCATCACTTCCCACTTCAAGAGGGAGTGTTGAATTTTGTGAAGTGGAAGTGGTTGACGGGACACGCCGGGCGGTCTGGGAGGACAGCTTTGGCGGACTGGGCGGATTGTGATGTGCGGCCAGGTGGAAGGTCTAGTGAAAAGCCGACTGTCTTCTGAGTGGGTTGTTTGCATGGAGTCTGCGGACTATGCAACCTGGTATCTGCGGATAGAGAGGCTTGCGGACTGGTGCATTGCTCAGTGGTCGTGGTGCAAGCTTGTGCTGATAGGCGGTTTGGCTCGTGTCCGCGGGAAGCTTGCGGACTGATGTGTCCGCGGTGTGGGCTATTGCGGACTGGGCTTAGAGCTTGGCTGAGGCCTTGTCGAGCTCTGGTGGTACAGCAGGTGCTTTGTTGTAGAGGTCATTGGCGGACTGGTTTTGGAGTCCGGTGATGGTTGCTGCGTTGGACAGGAGTGCGAGGAACTGGCGGACTGCTGGCATTCTGTGCTACGTTGTTTGGCTGACGAGAGTTTGAGTCTGCCATGCTCGCATTGGCCTTTGATGGTTTTGGACTTGGTCACACTCTGTGCCAAGACCATGGTGTTCGCGGTATCCGCCAAGTCCACTGTGACCGGGCGGACTGTTGTTATCTGCCTTTGGTCGTGGACTTGTGGCGGATTGTGTGAGTCTTGCGTACTGTCTCGGGTTTGTGCGGACTGCCATTGAAGGGGGTTTGCTGTCCTGCAGTGATTGGAGCTTTGCGGACTGATGTCTTGTCCTCATAGCTTGGGCGGACTGGAGAGGGTTCGCCAATGTTGCCTTACTCCTGGCGGTTTTCCTTGGTATCCGGCTAAGTCCTTGCGGACTCGGCATACGGTGTTTTGCTATCGCGCGGGCTGGGGCGGTGTCTTTATCTCTAGGGCGGTGACCACACTCCTCACCTCGCCTATAAATAGGACCCCCCTGGCAGGTCTACAGTAACTTGAGTGTATAGTAAGTTGGGTTGGGTGAAGTGCTGTGGTCTCCATTTGTCAGTCCACACGGATTGATTCAGTGCTGGCGTTTGCTGTGTGCAGGACGCGCGGGTAGCTTCAAGGAGCCAGGAGTTTGGCTGTGACTTCGGTCAAGTACTTGGAAGTGTGCGGTCTCTGCGGACTCATCAGGAGGTCGCTCTGCATCTTGTGAGCTCTGTTTCATCTTTGCCAGCTTCAATAACCTGTCCGCCGGCTTCAGGCGGGTAGGGGGTGTTCCTCAGTTCAGCTTCAGCAGGAGACGAATAACGGGCTGTCCGCGCGTCCTCGCGGCTTCGGCGGACTCCGTGGTGATTCGGCGGACTACAGCTAAGTGCGGGCGATCTCAGCGGACTCGGCGACCTCGGCGACCTCGCGGTCTCGGCGGACTCCGGTGCTGTCCGCCCGGCTTGGATTTTGGTGCTTTCTGTTTACAGCTGTTATACTAGCGAAATCATGTCTCGCTATGTATGCCTCGTGTTGTAAAGAAGTGAATGAATAAAAGACCTGCTTGTGCTTCCATTGTTTGTTGGGATTAACCTTTGTTCCTTGGTTTTCCGCTGGTTCAACGTGAGAACTGGGTAGTTCCGAAGATATTAATTTGGCTTTTGGGCTATCTTGCTGACCACGTTGAGAAAATTTAACATGGTATCAGAGGGAGGTTCAGTTGCGTGAGCGGAAGTCAGCCAGTGTTGTTACTCAGTGATTGAGTGGTGATCAACCTGTGTTGTTGCTCTGAGCTTCTGAAAGGGTGCCAGCAGGTGTTGCAATGGAAGGGAGTTTTGCAAGAGGTCTAGGCATTGAACTCTTAACGCCGACTAACTTCAAGAAATGGAAGTCGTGCATGAAGAGTTATCTTCTTGGCGAGGAGCTGTGGGAAGTCGTCGGTGGTGACGACAGACAGGAAGTGACTGCTGCGTTCGGTACTGCTCAGTAGGTTAGGCTCTGGAGAAGAACAAATGCTAAGGCGGAGTTCATTTTGAAGAGAGCCGTTTCTCCGGAACTGTTTGATCACATCGTTGGATGTGAGTCGTCTGCTGATATTTGGACAACCATTGATGAGTTGTTCAATAGGAAGAATGTGGCGCGGCTTTAGTTCCTGGAGAATGAGTTGGCCAGGGCAACTCAGGGAGACCTTTCCATCTCGAGGTACTTCTTAAAGATGAAGAGCTTGTGCGCTGAGCTGTCGGTACTGGATCCTGATGAGCCTATCTCTGAGGCTAAGATGAAAAGGCACATTATCCGCGGCTTGCGGAAGGAGTATGTGGCCTTTGTGACATCTGTTCAAGGGTGGGCTACTCAGCCATCTTTACTGGAGCTGGAGAATCTGCTTGCATCGCAGGAGAGCTTTGCAAGGCAGATGGCTGGAGTGAATCTGAATCTGGAAGGCAGCGAAGCTCTCTTCTCAGGCAAGAAGAAAGGATAGTAAGGGAAGAAGAAGAAGGTGCAGGTCGTCGGTGAGAAGGAGACTTCAACTTCATATCCGCCGGAGAGGAGCAATGCTCCTAAGGACTTGAAGAAGAATCTGAAGTGCTACCGGTGTCATCAGCGAGGGCACTACAAACGGGACTACAAGGTCAAACTGCAGCCTGGGCATGCTGCGGGAAAGGAGGAAGCTTGCTTGAGAAGTGAAGAAGCAGGATGTGGCGGAGCTTTCATGACGGGCACCTGTGTCCGGGCCTTGTCTGCTGAGGACTTCAACGGCGAGTGGATCGTGGACTCCCGGTGTGGTCATCACCTCACCGGAGACAATTCGAAGTTCACCTCCATGCAGGCTTACTCAGGTAATGAAGCTATTATCACTGCTGATAATACTGTTTATGCAGTAGAGAAAGAGGGGGTCGTATCTTTGGGTAGTGATCAGGGGCCACTCACGTTAAGGAGTGTGTATCACGTGCCGGGCATGAAGAAGAACCTCTTCTCGGTGACCAATGTGGTGGACACTGGGTATCACGTTTTGTTTGGGCCAACAGACGTGAGGTTCCTTCGCAACGTATCAGCGGTTAAGGCTGATGTTGCTCATGTTGGGAGGAGGGTGAAGAACTTATTTGTTCTAGCCACCAATTCTTATGTTGATAGGATGAGGGCCAATGATAGCACTGCTATCTGGCATGAGAGGCTGGGGCATGTTGGCATGGACAAGCTGAAGGCGATGGCTAGTAGAAGTCTGGTGAGGGGGTTGCCTAAGTTGTCCTCCTTTGGTGATGGGCATGTTTGCGCGGGATGTCAATATGGTAAGGCACATCGCCTTCTGTTTGATAAATCACAAACAAGGAGCAAGAAACCATTGGAGTGTATTCATGGCGACCTGATGGGACCGACGGTTACTGCCAGCCTTGGTGGAAGCAGATATATGCTTGTCTTGGTTGATGACTACTCAAGGTATACTTGGGTGTACTTCTTAAAGGAGAAGTCAGAAGCCTTCCGTTTGTTTGTGGAGTTTAAGGAGTTGGTAGAAGGCCGGCTTGGCTTGCGGATTAAGAAGCTTAGAACTGATAACGGGGGAGAGTTTGTCTCCTCCGAGTTTTCTAACTTCTGCAGGAAGCATGGGATCCAACGGGAGCTTACTTGTGCTCACACTCCACAACAAAATGGGGTAGCGGAGCGGAAGATCCATCATCTGATGGAGACCTGCAAATGCTGGCTTCATGCGAAAGATATCCCAAGGTCCTTTTGGGCGGAGGGGATGTCTTGTGCTGCGTATGTTATCAACCGGATGCCACTCAGCCCTATCAACATGAAGACTCCTATTGAGCTGTTGCTGAAGGAGAAGCCGAGTGTGGGACACCTCAGGTTGTTCGGTTCAACTTGCTACGTGCATGTCCCGGATGCTTCACGGACAAAGCTGGATGCGAAGGCAAGGAAACTTGTCTTTGTTGGCTACGATGAGCGGAAGAAGGGATGGAAATGCATGGACCCTGTGACGAAGAAGTTCGTGGTGTCAAGAGACGTTGTCTTTGACGAGCTGACGTCATATGGAGGTGGCTCGATTGAGCTAACCGGAAGTAGCAAGGTTGATAAAGCACCGGTGGTGGCTGCTGAAAGCTTGGAAGAGGAGCTTGCTGTTTCACCAGCAGCTCCTGTTGCTTCGAACTCCGAGACTGAGCCTTCTGTCTCAGGAAGCAGGGGGAGCACTGCTCAATACTTGCCCCAGGTAGGAGTGGAGCCCGAAGAAGCAACGGAAGCCGTGAGCAAGGAGTCGATTCTTCGTAGATCGAAGAGGGTGGTTAAGCCACCGACTCGATACTGTGATGGGAATGCAGTGAGCTTTGTCTCCTACTTCTTTGCAGGTCCTCTGGATGAGCGAGAGCCTGCAAACTTCAACGAGGCCACTGGAGTGAAGGAGTGGGAAGGTGCCATGAAAGAAGAGATTGATGCTTTGAAGAAGAATGAAACCTGGGATCTAGTGCCCAAGGTTGATGGCCTTACTCCGGTTACTTGCAAGTGGGTGTATAAGTTGAAGAAGAAGGCTGATGGGAGCATTGATAGGTTCAAGGCTCGCCTGGTCACTAGAGGATTCTCACAGCAGTATGGAGAAGACTATGAGGAGACATTCAGTCCAGTTGCGAAGATGACTTCAGTAAGGGAGGTGATCGCCTTGGCTGCTAGCAAGGGATGGAGGTTGTGGCAACTCGATGTGAAGAATGTCTTTCTTAGCGGAGAGATTGACAAGGACATCTTCATGGATTAGCCGCTTGGTTTTGTCTCTGAAAAGCATCCGGACTATGTCTGTAAACACAGGAAGGCTCTCTATGAGTTGAAGCAAGCTCCTAGAGCGTGGTATGAGAAGATTGCAGAGTACTTGCAATTCTGTGGATACCTTGCTTCCAACTCGGATTCAAGCTTGTTCGTCAAGAAGAAGGGGGCGCTACGAGTCTTGGTCCTGCTGTATGTGGATGAGATGATCATCACAGGGAACTCGGAGGGGGAAGTAGCAAGGCTCAGGGCTGAGCTTGCTATACGCTTCAAGATGAAGGACTTGGGAGAGTTGCATCACTTTCTCGGTCTGGAAGTGGAGAGAAAGGAGTGCGGGGTTCTCATTTGCCAGAAAGGGTATTTTGATCGCATTGTGAAGCGGTTCGGCATGGGCAAATGGAAGAAGTGCTCTACTCCACTGGAACCTGGGCTGAAGCTTCGAAGAGATGACGGAAGTGTTCTTCATGATCACTTGGTGTTCAGGGCTCTTGTTGGGAGCTTGATTTACCTGACGATTACAAGGCCGGACATTACTTATGTTGTTGGCCAAGTAAGTCGGTATATGGCTGAACCAAGGCAATCTCATCTAGTGGCGGCAAAGGGTATTCTGAAGTATGTCAAATCTTCTTCTGACATGGGACTCCTCTATGGAAGGGACTCAGAGTTTGCGTTGCTCGGGTACACAGATGCTGACAATGGCGGTGATTCGGATGATCGAAGGTCTACTTCAGGTTATGTGTTCACTTGCGGTTCAGCTAGCATCTCATGGTGTAGCAAGAAGCAGGACTCGGTGTCGGTTTCAACCACGGAGGCGGAGTATAAGGCTTCAGCCTTGGCTGCTCGGGAAGCCGTTTGGTTGAGGAGGCTTATAGAGGATGTTCATGAAGAAGTGCAAGGGCCTACTTTACTCCGGGGTGACAATGAGAGTGCTCTCAAACTGGTTAACAATCCAGTATGTCACGCCAGGACCAAGCATATAGAGATTGATCACCATTTCATCAGGGAGAAGGTGTTGGAAGGATCTCTACTGGTCGGGCATGTTCGGAGTGAAGATAATCTTGCTGATATCTTCACGAAGCCACTGTCGAAGGGGCCCTTTGAACGCTTGCGCAGCTTCCTGGGCTTGGTCACCACTTCCCACTTCAAGGGGGAGTGTTGAATTTTGTGAAGTGGAAGTGGTTGACGGGACAGGCCGGGCGGCCTGGGCAGACAGCTTTGGCGGACTAGGCGGATTGTGATGTGTGGCCTGGTGGAAGGTCTAGTGAAAAGCCGGCTGTCTTCTGAGCGGGTTGTTTGCATGGAGTCCGCGGACTATGCAACCTGGTATCTACGGATAGAGAGGCTTGCAGACTGGTGCATTGCTTAGTGGTCGTGGTGCAAGCTTGTGCTGATAGGCGGTTTGGCTCGTGTCCGCGAGAAGCTTGCGGACTGATGTGTTCGCGGTGTGGGCTATTGCAGACTGGGCTTAGAGCTTGGCTGAGGCCTTGTCGAGCTCTGGTGGTACAGCAGGTGCTTTGTTGTAGAGGTCATTGGCGGACTGGTTTTGGAGTCCGGTGATGGTTGCTGCGTTGGACAAGAGTGCGAGGAACTTGCGGACTGCTGGCGTTCTGTGCTATGTTATTTGGCTGACGAGAGTTTGAGTACGCCATGCTCGCATTGGCCTTTGATGGTTTTGTACTTGGTCACACTCTGTGCCAAGACCATGGTGTCTGCGGTATCCGCCAAGTCCGTTGTGACCGGGCGGACTGTTGTTATCTGCCTTTGGTCGTGGACTTGTGGCGGATTGTGTGAGTCTTGCGGACTGCCTCGGGTTTGTGGGGACTGCAATTGAAGGGGGTTTGCTGTCCTGCAGTGATTGGAGCTTTGCGGACTGATGTCTTGTCCTCATAGCTTGGGCGGACTGGAGAGGGTTTGCCAATGTTGCCTTACTCCTGGCGGTTTTCCTTGGTATCCGGCTAAGTCCTTGCGGACTCGGCGGACAGTGTTTTGCTATCGCGCGGGCTGGGGCGGTGTCTCTATCTGTAGGGCGGTGACCACACTCCTCACCTCCCCTATAAATAGGACCCCCCTGGCAGGTCTACAGTAACTTGAGTGAACAGTAAGTTGGGTTGGGTGAAGTGCTGCGGTGTCCGTTTGTCAGTCCGCATGAATTGATTCAGTGCTGACGTTTGCTGTGTGCAGGTCGCGCGGGTAGCTTCAAGGAGCCAGGAGTTTGGCTGTGACTTCGGTCAAGTTCTTGGAAGTGTGCGGTCTCTGCGGACTCAGCAGGAGGTCGCTCTGCGGCTTGTCAGCTCTGTTTCATCTTTGCCAGCTTCAATAACCTGTCCGCCGGCTTCAGGCGGGTAGGGGGTGTTCCTCAGTTCAGCTTCAGCAGCAGACGAATAACGGGGTGTCCGCGCGTCCTCGCGGCTTCGGAGGACTCCGTGGTGATTCGGCGGACTGCAGCTAAGTGCGAGCGATCTCAGCGGACTCGGCGACCTCGGCAACCTCGCGGTCTCGGCGGACTCCGGTGCTGTCCGCCCGGCTTTGATTTTGGTGCTTTTTGTTTACAGCTGTTATACTAGCGAAATCATGTCTCGCTATATATGCCTCGTGTTGTAAAGAAGTGAATGAATAAAAGACCTGCTTGTGCTTCCATTGTTTGTTGGGATTAACCTTTGTTCCTTGGTTTTCCGCTGGTTCAACGTGAGAACTGGGTAGTTCCGAAGATATTAATTTGGCGTTTGGGCTATCTTGCTGACCACGTTGAGAAAATTTAACAGTCACAACCCACATTTTCACCGCCTAATAAGTATATCAGAGTCAGGGAAAAATGCGCGTCATGATGCCATGTCAGCAGGGGATAACTACGGATGCTCAGGCAAAACTCCTACTTAACCATGAAGAAAGGTTCTTTAAGTTATTTATAGTTAAAATCAATTTAAGTATAACAGATAGATGTATCCCTCTGCTTAGTGGCTCATCTAGTCCACAAGAGAATTAGTTAAACGCTGCGGAAAAATACTTCTTTTATCGGAATAGGCATCATACAAGAGCTTAGAGGTTCCCAAAGGACAACTCAAGGTATGCAAGTTCTAAATTTACAATAGCAATAAAAGTAGATTTGTACGGTCATTAAATATAGTGACTTAACATTCTAAAAGCGTGCAATGCATGAGGTAATAATAGTAGTTTTATCTTATACTTAAAAAAACCTACCATGCATTCCGAGCATAAAACATCCCAGAGAGCAAGTATCCCAAACACACAGAAAGAAAGCTAAGCAGCTAGCAAGCATCCAAAAATAACATAACAATCTTGTGGGCGTCAACAAACTGACACGAACCCACAAAAGTAAAGTATGTCTGAACTAGTGAATAAACAAAAATAACAAACCTCCTCGCTACGGCGAGGCAAAGAACACAACCAACACTGCTGCTCAGAAACTCCAAAACCATCACAGCTACCAGCTACAGCTCTGAACCTGAGGCATTCCAAAGACAGAACACCTCAGCAAAATTATACAAGTAATGGCGGAACGTAAGCCAAAAGTAAACAAAGTCGAGGGGTACCAACCAAAAACCAAAGGAAAATACTTAATTAAAGTATAGCAGAAACGTACAAACGCCAAAAGGAAACACTTACGTGAAGTGTCACATACCACAAAAGCACCCCAAATGCACAAGGCTATAAGGGGAAAAAGGTCATGATTAAATCATCCAGAAAAGAAGCAAACCCCTACTAGCCTCTTGTGGTCAACTCCACCAAACAATACAAAACGAGCAGGGTGGTCAACTCAGCTGGACACAACCCCAAAGGCAACTATCCGTCTAAATGCGGGGGAGACTAAACACTCCACCATTCACCGTAAATGCCCCAAACACCCGGTAGAGCCCCACAATGTACTAATAGGGAGAACTAACGTTGCGACGGTGGTTTCGACCACTAATAACATCCGCAACAAAGGAAATCTGGGAGGAAAAAACCCTTAATGACCCGGGTTTAGAGCTCAGAGGCCCACATAAACGTGAAGATTGTCTCTCCCCACGACATCGCCACGTAGAAAAACCATGATAAAAACCTCAAGTCAACAATGGCATATTTGTACAACCTTGAGCTCGCGGGAGGCCTTTTTAATAGCGGTGTCCTGCAGAAACTGACGAGATGAGGTGAAGGAGCGAGTGGGACCTTTTGTCCACTCGCAAAGGGCGAGATAGGGGTCCTCTGTAGTAGGCGAGACGCGTGTTGGGACCGCGAGCTGGCGTTAGAAGGCGAGATGTCCAGTGGGGCGAGAGGTCAGCGAGATGAACAGGTGGGATCGTGTCGCCCGCCAGTCAATTCCCCCACTCGCCGCCTGAGAGAAAAGCTATTTTTACCTCTTTACCCCCAAGGGGGATTTTACTCTTCTACCCCAGGTAATTTTACACTTCTACCCCTGATGGTCTGCATATAGCTCTTCAAGACAGCGAAGTTTGGCTGTTGGCAGACCCGACCGAGGGTATTTTGGTAATTTTAGGTTGGTTCAGTATGGATATTTGCAGATCAAACTCATAGGCCTATAAATAGACCGACAAGGTGCCTGAAATAGGTTGTTGAACCCTTCCGTATTCTACCTCACAGGCACCTAGCTCAGCAATTTGCTAGGGTGGGGAAGGACTTCAGTTTCTTCCGGGTAAGAGGTGGGATCTCCGAACTGAGACCCCACGATCTATCTCTAGGCCTGCGACTCTCGTCGGGTGGGTAGTTCAAGAAGAGTAGGTGTGGGTTGCAACCTCAGGTCCGAACTCTAGGCGGGATCAGAAAGCTGGTTCCAACATTTTTGGTGTGGTGAGCGTGGACCGCAGCCCTCAGAGAAGAAGCTTGAGCAACCACATGGCGGGAGGCCACAAAGAAGGATAAGGAGAGGGGTCTGATAACTCGGGAGGATTTGTTGGAAGAGAAGAGTTCATGGCATCAATTAAAGGTATCATGGACCTGCTGCAAGGGATCTCGTGACAGGGGGACTATTCAACCCCGCTACCTCAGGTGCCCGCTCTCGCACCGCAAGAAGAGCACGTCTCAGCGTGAGTGGGAGAAGATGCCCCGAGAAGGAGACCGGGGAAGGAAGTGATGGTGGAAGGAGGCGGGCAAGACATGGCTGGAAGGGAGCTGTTCCCCACCCCGGCGAGTGTCGTCTCGCCGGGGGAGGTAGTCGTGCGAGTAGGGGGGCAAGACCGGTTGTGAGAGGGTCGCCTTTTTGCGAGTTGATCTTGTCATCTCCCGTCCCGGAGGGGTTCCGGGAACCCGAGATGAACTACTATGTTGGGAAAGATGAGCCCCTTCATCACTTGCAGTGGTTCGAGGACGCGGTTTCGATCAGGCCCATGACAGACATGTTTAAATACCGTCTTTTTGCCATCACTCTAAATGACAAGGCTAAGGACTGGTTTCACCAGCTCCCGACAGGCTCGATATACTGTTTTGAGGACCTGAGCAGGAGTTTCCAGTTACGTTTCTCAACTTTGAAGAAGAGGAAGAAGAACCTGGAGTCTATCTTCTTAATTAAGTAGAGGGAGGATGAGTCTTTAGCTCAGTATTTGGACAGGTTCCAGGAGGAGATCGTAGACATCCAGGAGGTGCCTGGATTCGCCCTCGAGATGGCCTTCACCATGGGGCTACGAGAAGGCTTCTTCAAGATGAGCCTCACTCAGAAGGCGCCGTTGTCGTTCAAAGGACTAATGGAGAAGGCCGCAAAGGAAATAGCTATGGAGGTGGCGAATCCAGCCTTTGCCAAAATGCTAGCAAGGCTGACAGAGATGGAGTCGAGGGAATCAGGAGGGAAACAACAGGAGGTGAGGAGAAGGGAAGAGTCGAGGGCCCCGACATGCCAGGATTTGGGATGGAGGCAGCAGGAGGGCCCAGCCCCAGGGCAGGGGAGAGGATTTCCCGAGGGAGGAAGAAACCAATTGGGAGGACCTGGAAGATTTCACTAGCAAGGGTGGGGGTACGGTCATAGACCACCCCTACCCCCGCCACAACAAGCTATGACAATCGCCCGAGGGAGGGGCAGAGGCCGAGAAAGAGGAAGAGGAGCAGGAGTAGGAAGGAGGAGGAACCCATAAGAAGGGAGGCAGGGGGGAGTAGCCTTGTCGTACTGTGACTTCCACGAGGAAGAAGGTCACACAACGGCTACCTGCCTAGAATTCCTAAAAATGAGAAGAACTAGAGTACGAGAGCAGCAGAGGTCGGTACAGATAGAAGAGGTTACTGGAACCGGAGAGGAAGATCGATTTGTGGATCGAGCAGATGTTGGAGACCGGGGGGAATTGGAGTAATCCATGGGTGTGGGGATCCAGGCTGCTCGAAAAGCAAGCCTTCACACTATATATCATCGAAGCATATCCTCGACGTCACAATCCCCTCCCCCGGATGAAACAATCACCTTTTTGAGGAAGGACATGCCAGACCATGAATACCCTTTTTGCGACGCGCTAGTGATTCGGACCGTCATTGAGAACTTCATGGTATTGCGGATCCTGGTGGACAATGGGAGCTCAGTGAATGTTATTTTCAAGAGGGCATTCAACGAGATGAGGGTGGAGGCCCGGAGGGTGCTGGCAGCTGACGGAGCATTATTTGGATTCTCAAGAGAGAGGAATGAGGTCGAGGCGGAGTAGGGCTCTAGGTAACCCTAGGGGGACTATCTAGGAACTGCTGCTTCATCATAGTAGACGCCCCTAGTTGTTACAATGCCATTTTTGGGAGCCCCTTGATTATCTCTTTCAGATGTGTGCCGTAATCGTTTAACCAGTGCTTGAAGATCAACTCCGGAGGTACCCAAATTAGAGTACGACGAGACCCGAAGGCAGCCAGGGAATGCTACGTGACGGCAGTGAACACTATCTTGTGGCAAGAAGATGTTGAAGAGTTGGAGAAGAGGATTGAGCAATGGCAGCAGGAGTTTGAAAGTGATACTTGAGGAGAGGGAGAAGTTGTGATGGTAGGAGGCATTGCAGGGGAGCCGAAAATGGCGGGAGAGAAAGATGGAGAGATGGGGATGGAAGAGGAAAAAGGAGAAGAAGTCGGAGGAGAGGAGGAAGTAGTAGTGGTAGGGGGCATTTCGGGGGATCCGGAAGCGTCAAGCAAAAAGGAAAGTAAGATGGAGGTAGAAGAGGAGAGGTGGTCTAAGGAAGGAGAAGGAAGGAGAAAAGAAAAGAGGAAAAGGGGGATGCAAGAGGGTCACCTGGGAGGGGAGCCCGGCTGGAAAAAAGAAGAATCTCTCTACTGGAGGGAGAGGACACTAGCAGGCAGTAGATGGAGGAGCTTGAGGAGGAAAGGGTGGTGGCTATCACGGAGGACGAGACTGGAGAGCATGGTGCACTGGGAGAGCAGGAGGGAGAGGAGGAACCATCAAGGTTAAAAGCGGCTGTGGAAGTGCTAGAGGTGGAGATCTTCACCAAAGAAGGAAGGAAGGAGAAGATCAAGGTTAGTGGCGAGCTCAGCCCGGAAGACCGGGATACGATCAGGGCATACATGCAAAGGAACATTGATGTCTTCGCTTGGAGTGCAGCCGACATGCCAGGAGTCGATGCGGACGTGGCCTGCCACTGTCTCAACCTCGACCCCGACACTCGCCCAGTACAACAGAAGAAAAGGTCCATCGCCTCTAGGATGGCCGGACCCATTAGAGAGTAAGTATGAAAGCTACTTAAGGCGGGGTTTGTGTCTGCCTGTAAGTATTTGGGATGGGTGAGTAATGTTGTAATGGTTAAAAAGAGGGAGGGAAAGTGGAGAATGTGTGTAGACTTCTCTCTTTTAAATAAAGCATGTCATAAGGATTGTTACCCGCTGTCTCGAATCGACGTGCTGGTTGATTCAGCCGTCGGTTCCTCTCTTATGACTTTTTTAGATGCGTTTTCAGGATATCATCAAATACACATGCATCCTCCGGACTTTAATGACGTCACCTTCGTCGCGGAGGATGGGTGCTTCTGTTTTAATATGATGCCCTTCAGGTTAAAAAATACGGGGGCAACCTACCAAAGAATGATGGATCGGATCTTCCGAGAGCAGAAAGGAAGGAACCTCGAGGTCTATGTGGATGACTTGATGATCAAAAGTCGGGATATCGGATCTCATGTCTTGGACCTTGAGGAAATCTTTGGATCTTTGAGAAAATATAAAATGAGGCTCAACCCCCTCAAATGTGTTTTTGGAGCCAATAGGGGGAAGTTCCTAGGACACCTCCTCACCCCATCTGGAGTAGAGCCCAATCCTGATAAAGTGAAGGCAGTTCTAGAACTGGAGTCTCCCAAAAATGCTAAGGAAGTCCAACGTCTCACCGGCAGGCTGGCTGGGCTAAGCAGGTTTCTCTCTCGAGATGGGGAGAAATGCTCGCCTTTCTTCCGGATGTTAAGAGGGGGCAAGAAATTCGAGTGGACCCCCGCATCTGAGAAGGCTTTTCAGGCTCTAAAGCAACAGCTCACCCAGAAGCCTTTACTCCAGGGGCCGAGGGAAGGAGAGATCTTGTTCTTATACTTGGGAGTAGGGATGGGGGCCGTGAGCTCGGTTCTGGTGCGAGATGAGGGGAGGAAGCAGTTTCTGGTCTATTACGTGAGCAGGGTCCTAAAGAAGTCGGAGCTCGGGTACCTCATTCTTAAAAAAATAACATTTCCCTCATCGTCTCGGCCAGGAAGCTCAAGCCATATTTTTAGGCTCACTCTATTCAGGTGGTGAAGGATCACCCCCTCCGTCGCATCTTGGAGGGGGTAGAGCACTCTGGGAGGCTGGACAAGTGGTCAATAGAGCTCAATGAATTAGACATCGTTTTCATTCCTTGACTTGCCATCAGGGCACAAGCAGTGGCTGACTTCCTGATTGACTACATAGGTGAGGTCCGAGAGACTGAAGTGCTCCCTTGAGTGGCTTGGAAGATGATGGTAGATGGGGCATCAGGAAGAAATTCCTTTGGAGCAGGAATGATCTGTGTAAGTCCGGAGGGGATCAGGATCGAGCAGACCCGCTGACCAGGCTCTCATCTATCTGGCAGGGTTGTAGGCTCACTCAGTGGTTGGGGATGGTTTGGAAAGGTGACCCCGAGTAGAACCGCTGATAAGGCTCTCATCTAGCTGGCAGGGCTGTAGGCTCACTCGGCGGTTGGAGATTGTTTGGAGTGGAGACCCTGAGCAGACTCGCTGACCAGGCTCTCATCTAGCTAGCAGGGTTATAGGCTCACTCGGTGGTTGGAGATAGTTTGGAGAGGAGACCCTGAGCAGACCCACTGACCAGGCTCTCGTCTAGCTGGTAGGGTTTAAGGCTCACTCGGTGGTTAGAGATGGTCTGGAGAGGAGACCCCGAGCAGACCCGCTGATTAGGCTCTCATCTAGCCGGCATGGCTGTAGGTGTAAGACCCCCCCCCTCCCGGATCCCAAAACATGGCACGAAGGAGGGTCTTATGCCCAGAACAGCCGACTTGAGGTAGCATTAGCACACGAGCTAACCTGTACCACAAGACCCCTATTTCGCCGGCTACAACCAATATCAATATATACATGCCAACCCAACCAAGATATAAAAGGGAGAAGTCAAATCCACACCAAGTATATAGTCCAAATACAAAAAAAGAGAGAATATAAAACATGTTTATACAATATCAGAGTACAACTATAAAAGTTGCCCAAATGGGCTACATCAGAATCTCACAACACTCACATCCGGCACCGTCACTTCAGGCCCTGTCGTCCTGGCCTGGCTGCCCTGCTGCATGGTCTGCGGCTGCTATGCCTGCGGGGTGACCTCATAAAAAGGAAGACGTAGCAACTGTTAGTCGAAAAGACTAAGTGGCTTCACATCCGCTCCCCCGGCGACTCCTCGGCACCGGGCGGAGAAAAGAGCAAGGGTATAAGTATAATAAATAATGTAACATGTACAAGCAGGTGGTACTGGTACAATAAGATTAATAACATTTTATTCTAGCAGTTCAACATAAACAATAACAAAGTACCAAGTACATGTGTCTACAGCAGGAAAGTAACTTAACTTATAAGGATACCCATACAAGCTTATAAGTTAAGGATCGGGTTACATAAAAGTAACTCAACGTATAAGAGTGCCCGTACAAACTTATACGATGAGGATCTTGTTTGTGCAATGCTATGCCATGATATCTATGCTATGCAATGACTCACCCATGATCACACCATGCAAACGCTATGTCAACATAGACTAGTAGTTCCCACTATTCGAGCAGGTAGCTAACCTCTCAGGCATAAACCTCCATCGCCAGGCGATGACAATTGAGCGGGCATCTCTACTACTAGGCGGGTATCCACACTACTTCAGCTAGGCTTCCGTACGCCTCAACGCTAAGAACACAACATCTGATCCCATGCGTACTATGGCCCAGTTGGGTCTCGGGTAGATGTGCACCGAGAACAAAGCCCGAACTGGCCTGGTGTGACCCGGAAGGGGCCTCGGAAGAAAGCACGAGGACACAGCCCAGTTGTCAGCAGTTTCCCTCTCTACAGAAGTTTCTCTCAGGAAATAGGGGATGAAATGAGCATGGAAACGGCTAGGGTTTTCACTTCCCCTTATATATGAAAATTGACACGTGTAGGGACACGCCCGTGTCCTTACCCGTGTCCTGCTTCGGGTGAAGCATTAATGACGGTTTATGCATCGGTTCAACACTCAACACACACACACACACACACACACACACGGGTATTCACATGCCCGTGTCTCTACCCGTGTCATACACCATTGTGTCGACACCGGTGTGTCGACACCGGTGTGTCGACACCGGTGTGTCGACACCGGTGTGTCGACACCGGTGTGTCGACACCGGTGTGTCGACACCGGTGTGTCGACACCGGTGTGTCGACACCGGTGTGTCGACACAGGTGTGTCGACACACTACACTAGTGTGTCGACACTAGGGTGTCGACACCAGTAAGTCGACACACTACACGAGTGTGTCGACACACTACACCATTGTGTCGACACCAGTGTGTCGACACACTACACCTGTGTGTCGACACCAGTATGTCGACACACTACACCATTGTGTCGACACTAGTGTGTCGACACCAGTGTGTCGACACCAGTGTGTTGACGCCAGAGTGTCGACACTATTGTGTCGACACCATTGTGTCGATCAAAGACTCGGGTGTTACAAATTCTATTCACATGTGCTACCCAGTTGTCAGCACTCCCCATGAACCCTAGTCAGCTCTCCTGACTAGAAAACATGCACGAGGGGCCTAGTGCGATTCGGGACGTTACAAATCCTATAAAAAAAATTAAAAGATTTTGTCCCTGAAATCAGGCTTAGGCTATGGGAAGAAAAGAATAACAGAAAATATAATATGCTTTTAAATAAAATTACCTTGAGCAAACAACTCCGGGTAGTCTTTTTGCATAAAATCCATCTGCTCCCATGTATATTCCTCCTTCCCATGATTAGTCCATAACACCTTCTCCAAGGGAACACTTTTGCGGCGAAACATTCTTGTCTCGTTATCTACGATCTGCACTGGTTCTAGTCACACAGACCTATCCGACGTCGTAACACCATCAGTTGTGGGGATGTATTGATCGGCTGTAATAGCGCCTTTCGAAGCGACGACACATGGAACACGTCGTGGAGGTTCTCTAGCTCGGACGGTAACTCCAACCGATAGGCCAACGGGCTAATCCTTTCCAATATAGTATAAGGCCCAACATACCTTGGGCTGAGCTTTTTCACACCACGCACACGTGACACTCCATGCATCGGTCAGATTTTCAGGAACACCCTATCACCCTCTTGAAACTCCACCATCCGGTGCCTTGCATTATAATACTTTGCCTGCCGATTTTGAGCCTCCAACATGCAATCCCGTATCAGTCTAACAACCGCATCGGTATCATCAATATATTCAACACCCAAAGCCTTCGAGTTTTAATCTTGCACCCAAGACAAGGGGGTTCTACACCTTCTTCCATAAAGAGCTTCATGAGGAGCCATGCCGATACTAGCCTGGTGGATGTTGTTGTAGGAGAATTCTACCAACGGTAAGAGTCTTTCCCATGACTCTCCTCTGTCCAACACACATAATCTCAACAAATCTTCCAATATCTGGATGGTCCTTTCAGATTGCCCGTCCGTCTGAGGATGAAACACAGTGCTGAAGGTAATGCTCGAGCCCAAATACGCATGTACCGCTTTCCACTCCTTGGAGGTAAACCGACCACCACGATCAGACACGATCGTCTTAGGCACGCCATGATACCGTACGAATTCCTCCACAAAGAGGCATACTAAGACATCCACATGAGCTTCTTTCTTCATTTGAATAAGTCTGGCTACTTTCATCAGATGATCAACTATCACCCACACCGAATCATTTCCTGAGCACACAGTGATTTATAGTGGTTCCCCAAGATATGGGTACATCCACTTTCCCCCTTCGCCTATCTAGCAGTGTACTAGATTCGGCCAAACTGCTGCACTGTCTCAGAACCCAAATTGGTTCCTACACCTCAGGCCCAAAGCCTTACAACTCAGCTTTATCCCAAAGCCTACACTCAGCCAATCAAGGCCTACACTCAGCCAACCAAGACCTACACTCAGCCAACATGGCCTACACTCAGAGATCTCTATCTCCTACACTCAGGCTAACAAGCCCTACCCTCAGCCTTTATAAATATAGGCTTACAATCACTCAGATCCAATGGATCCTATAAGTTAAAAATGTAATACAAATAATAACTCTACAACTCAGAAATAAAGGAGGGGAGTTGAGAGATTCTTGATGAGTTCTTGGAAGAACTCAGCTGGATTCACCCTGACTTAGCTTTCTTCAAAGCTTCTTGAGTAGAACTGAATAAGACTGAATCCTCTGCAGTTGTTCCTTGACCTCTGCCACTTAAGATCCAGAATTGAATCTGAATCCTTCTTCTCAGCCTAGTTCCAGAGGCTGATTTCTTGGATGGAGCTCTCTCTCTCCAACTTCTTAGATCTGCACTTGAACTGCTAGATCTTCTTGTGTTGATCCTCTTTTTAACACTATAATTACTTCAATAATTTGATCAACAACTTTTAACTTCTTTCAACAACTTCAACAATTCTGAACAACAGTTTCTGTAAACTGTAGGTGCCTATTTATAGGCTTTCTTCATGGTAACCGGCTGGACCGGTTCATAACTGACTTCTGACATTTCTGACAGTTGCTGTAGACCGGCTGGAACGGCAGCTGTCAAGTCATCCAGTCACTTCTTGAAAATCTCTAACTGTCTGTAAGTGTCGAGACTTTTTGTCTTTAAGTGTCGACACTTATAGTCCAAGTGTCGACACATGTTGTGTAAGTGTCGACACAAGTCTACAAGGTGTCGACACAATTCCTTGTATGTCTCGACACAGATTCTTCTGCATGTGTCGACACTGAAATTGAGTGTCGACACAAGTACTTGTTCTTTTAGCTTTTGCTGAATTCTTCTATGTGTCGACACATCTCCTTTGTGTCGACACATCTTCTTGTATTGAATCTGTCAAGTGTCGACACTGCTTCTTGGTGTCGACACATAGTCTTCTATGTTGAATCTTGCTGAGTGTCGACACAGCTCCTTGTGTCGACACACCTTCTTGTTGTTGAGACTTCAGCTGAGTGTCGACACATTCCCATAGTGTCGACACTTGTACTTAGAATAATTTGTTGTTCTTTCTGTTCTTTGATAAGTGTCGACACAGCTCCATGTGTCGACACTTTCTTTAAGTGTTGAGTGTTCAGCTGTGTGTCGACACATTGTTCTGGGTGTCGACACATACTTCAAATGTTGACTCTTCTGTTGAGTGTCGACACATTGTGTTGAGTGTCGACACTTACTTCAAGTGCTGACTCTTCTGTATAGTGTCGACACATTGTGTTGAGTGTCGACACTTATACTTAGACTCTGCAGACTTTTGCTGAGTGTCGACACAGCTCCAAGTGTCGACACTTTCTGGTGTAGACACAGCTTCACTGAGTGTCGACACAGCTCCTTGTGTCGACACTTTCTGTCTGCACTTTTCTTCACTGAGTGTCGACACTTTCTGTCTGGTGTCGACTCTGCATCCCAGGTGTCGACACAATGACTCCAAGTGTCGACACTGCTTGTCTGGGTATCGACACAAGCTTTCTTAAGTGTCGACACTTTCCCTCTGGGTGTCGACATAGGGACTTAGAAACTTTTTTGCTTCAGTCCAGTGATTTCTTAACCTGCACAAGTAACTCAAACATACATCAAATACATTATGATGTATATCATTGAGTTGGGTGAGGCTTCTTCAAATCAGGTACATTTGACCAATGTACCCAACACTGGGCCTGTCTTGCATAGCAAGCAGCTCTCGCCCCACGAGTGGCCCATTCCCTGGGACCACTCGCCTAGCGAGTCGGATCTCGATTGGGCCCCTCTTGCCTAGCAAATAGCCCTCTACCTTCACCCTTCTCGCCTTCTCCCCTCTTTTCCTTGATCCTTCGGCTCCCACGAGCCCAAGGTTGTACAGGCCAAACTATGCGAGAAGGAAATGCACGGTCTGCATAGTTTTCCTGCACTCCTACACTTTGGGGTTAATTGTGTGTTTCCTTCACGCACGGGCATACGCGACCGTGCACGAGTAAAATGCACGGTTTTCCTGTATTATCTTGTTTTCATGCGCTCTATGTTTACCCGTGCAATTTACTTCAAGCACAGGCAGAAGAGCCCATGCGCGAGTAAAACACACGGGTCAACGCTTCTTCATCCGCAAGTTTGGCCAGGAAGTTAATAATGCACGGTTAGCGCACGGTCGTGCGCCAAACTGTGCGTTCTAATTTTTCTGACCTGCTTCTATTTAAGCGTGGATTTTCCTTCATTTCGAAAGAGATTTTTCTTCAGCCATTCTAGCCACCTTTTTAGGGCAAAGCTCCGTCTTTCCACCTCTGCACTTCATCTTCCACTAAGGAGAGAGGCCTCGGCCGTTCTTGTGAAGCCTACATCTCACTGGTGCTTGCTCTCAGCCTCCTCCTTCATCTTTTAAGCTCCATTTCAAGTTTTGACGTTCTATCCATCAAGAAAAGGGAAGCTTGCAACCTTCTTCCGCATCGTGACACAAAGAAGACGGGTCTATTGGAAGGTAGTGACAAACTTCTCTACCCCGGACGTAGTTGAGGACCAAGCTTGGACGCGGATTGAAAACCCGATGATTCCTTCCGCGACCCCTTGACGAGCCTTCGGATTAGGTCGATCTCTTAACTTGTTCTTGCTTTCTTGTTGAATATGTGTGTTTAAATCTGTTTATGTTGATGAAGTTCACTTTAGGTGTAAACATTATTTGTTTCATGTCGATGTGAACCTGCTTTGTTTTACCTCTTTAGTTTCTTTAGTTGTGCCCACATTTCCATCTGCCACCACATCCAGTTTTTCCGCTGTAGCAATTGCTAGAGGCGTGCGTAGCAAAGAGGTGCTCTCGACCCTCATTCTGTCGTTCGCACCACCTTATCCACAAGCCTACTCGTCCATCCGCCTAGCGATTCAGTACATAGTGTCTCGTGTCGTCTTCCATCCCTCCTGGCGAAGCATTGCATAGCGGCATTGCATAGGAGTAGTTGATAGTGTTTTAATTTTTTTTCCACAACAATCAAATCCCCCCTTCGTAGGTTAGACTTTTGGACTTCAGTCTCAAGTCCTCCTTGTTAGACAACTACACCTTGCGGTGTTCCTTGAGAGATTCGATACTTAAGAAAGCGTCCCCATTTTATATTACTTATGCAAGCGGTACACTTGTCGTAAGCGCATCAAGACGCCATTTTCTCTCTCCTCCTTGGAGAGTTGATCCGCCCACCATTCTCCCTCCAAGAGCTCGCAATAGCATCATCTCCGGCCACCATTGTCTTCTCCAAACTCCAAGCTTTGTTTCAAGCTCTTAGGGTGCTACATCCGTGGAGTTCTCAGGATAGATTTAGCCCATTGATTATTCACTAAGAAGACATGTATTTGGAAGGAGGTGACAACCCTTCTAGACCCCGGACGTCATCCATAGACCGAGCTCAGACAAGCCCCGACAACCATTGACTCCGGCCGCGAATCTCGGAAAGCCTTCGTGCGCTCGGTTGTATTTCTCCCCCTCCTCTTGTAGTTACTTTGTTCTGAACTTGTGGTTGTTTGATTATTGCTTAAGAACACTATTTAGTTTAAGTATTTCAGCATGTCTATGTGTTGTTATATCTTAGTTCTTGATTGTGTTGATGAGCTTTAGTTTTTCTTGTTCTTGTTGAGATAGTTCCATTCTAGCGATTGCCAGAACCGTGTGTGACGAAGAGGTGATTACGACCCTCATTAGCTCATCCATATTTCATATTACTCTCTTGAGTAATCCACCAAAGAGACGCGGTGACGGCGACTCGCACTAGGTTTATTAGTGTTAAACTTGGGAAACTCCAAACAAAAATCCCCTTCGTTTACGTTAACACTTGCAATCACTTTTTTAATAGCAAAATAACACTCCCTACTTGCACTCCCCGAGAGATCGATATCCGGTGATTCAACTCCTCAACTTTATTACTTGACTACGATCGGTGCACTTGCCGACGCATCAGTCGCAAAAGTTGAGTGATGCCGCTCCCCTATGCTTGCGCTTTGGATCTTCATGAAATGTCTTCTTTTGACTTCGTGATAGACTCAGCAGCGTTGGAGCAGGCGATTGCAGAAGCTTCAACTTGTCGGAGCCGTTCGGGGCAAAAAAGTGAAAAATAAAGAAAACAGAAAAATAACTTGGGTTGCCTCCCAAGTGCGCCCTTTTTTTAAAACGTCGTTTGAGCTCGACGCAACAAAATAATATTGTCCAAGATGATATTTAAAGTTTTTAACAAAAATAAATGGTTCTAAGTTACTTAAAGTTCATGTAGAAGAAACTTAATAATGTTTGGACTGACATCATCATCACTAGAAAATTAGAGTTATAGACGCTACCTATTAACTTTGAAATCACCTTTATCAGGGTGAGAAATTAAAACAGTGTCATACAAAAAAACTTCTTTAACTGAAAACGGCCCAGTCCATCGTTTTTAACTTGCCCGGAAATAAACATAATCGAGAATTATAAAGAAGAACTTGGTCGCCCGGCTTAAAGGTTTTTGGGTGCCTCAAGTGTTTGTCGTGAAAACATTTCGTCCGCTCTATATAGATTTTATTAATTTCGTATGCGTAAGAGTGTCACTCATCTAGTTCGTTAAGTTGAAATTTTCGAAAATTGCCGACAGAGTGGCGATCGAAATTTAAAAAACACAAGGCCCAAAAAGCGCGGTGTTCTAAGTCTACGAGCAAATGGCATGATTTCCCATAAACCAACAGATATAGTGTACTTCCGAGGGCGGTTTTGTATGCTGTTCGGTAGGCCCATAGAGAATCGTCTAATTTGGTTGACCATTCTTTTCTAGAGGTGGTAACAGTCTTTTCTAAGATTCTTTTTATCTCTCTGTTCACTACTTCGACTTGTCCGTTAGTTTGAGGGTGGTAGGCGTTTGAAAGCTTATGGGTAACTTCGTATTTAATGAGACTTTTTGAAAACTGTGCGTTACAAAAATATGAACCCCTATCGCTAATGATCGCTCGCGACATACCGAATCGAGAAAATAATTTTTCAAAAACATAATTACGACTCGGGCGTCGTTAGTAGGAAGAGCTTGGGCTTCAGCTCATCGCAAAACATAATCTACAGCAACGAAAATGTATTTATTCCTGAAGCTAGAATGAAGAGGGCCAACAAAATCAATTCCCCAGAGGTCGGAAACTTCGCACTCGAGGAAAAAATTTTGCGGTATTTCATTTTTATTGGAAATATTTCCCGACCGTTGGCAACTATCACACCTACTCACAAAGGCTTGGGCGTATTTAAACAGGCTAGGCCAGTAAAAACCCGCACAAAGAATTTTGTGGGCAGTGCGAGCAGCTTGATAGTGACCACCAGTCGGTCCTTCATGCAAATGTTTTGAAATATCAAATCCTTCGTCAAAAGAAACACATCTCCTTATCACTTGGTCCGCACAGATTCAGAAAAAATGCGGGTCCTCCCAAAAATAGTTATTCAACTCAGAAAAGAATTTTTTCTTTTGGTGAGAGGAGAACTCTTTTGGGAGGACACGAGCCACTAAATAGTTGTCTATGTGTGCAAACCAAGGAGAATGAGATGTCTTAATTAAAAGCAGCTTCTCATCTGGGAAGAAATCATTAAAAGATTTTTCATCTAATTTTTCTATATACGGATTATCTAATCGTGAGAGATGATCAGCGACCAAATTCTCGGCTCCTCGCTTATCATAGATTTCTATGTCAAACTCCTGGAGGAGTAAGACCCAGCGAATCTGGCACGGCTTGACATCCTTCTTAGCAAGAAGATACTTGAGGGCCGAGTGGTCCGTAAAAATGATAATTTTGGAATGCATAATATAAGGGTGGAATTTATCAAAAGCGAACACTACTGCTTGGAGCTCCTTCTCAATTACGTATAATTCTCTTATGCTGATGTAAGTGTTTTACTTGCGTAATAGATGAGGTGGAAGTTTTTAGAAATTCGTTGTCCTAGTTCGGCTCCCACCACGAAACTACTCGCATCACACATAATTTCAAAGGTAAGGTCCCACACCGGAGCTATCAAAATGGGGGCGTTAATTAATTTATCTTTTATTAATTCAAATGCAGACAGACAAAGGCCATCAAAAATAAATGCGACATCTTTTTCTAAGAGCTGAGTTAGAGGTTTGGTGATTTTGGAGATGTTTTTATGAAACGGTGGTAGAAACCAGCATGTCCTGGGAAACTTCTTATAGCTTTGACGTTCGTAGGCGGCGGAAGCATATCTATAACTTCTATCTTAGCAATATCTACTTTAATTCCTCTCACAGAAATCTTATGACCCAAACCTAACCCTTACCTCAACATAAAATGGCATTTTTCCCAATTTAGGGCATGTTTAGTTTCTTCGCATCTTTCTAAGACTTTTTCTAAGTTTTCTAAACAACTGTCAAAGGCATCGCCGAACACGGATAAATCATCCATGAACACTTCCATAATGCTTTCTATGTACTTGTCGAAGATAGCGAGTATACATTGCTGGAATGTAGCCGGCACATTGCACAATCCAAACAGCATTCTTCGGTAGGCAAAGGTGCTGAAGGGACAAGTAAACGAAATTTTATCTTGGCCCTCGGGAGAGATGGAGATTTGAAAATACCCCGAGAGGCCATCTAGAAAACAATAAAATCTATGGCCAGATAATCGCTTTAAAATATGATCGATAAACGACAAGAGAAAGTGGTCCTTGTGGGTGGCGTCATTTAACTTACGATTGTCAATACACATTCGCCACCCCATCACCGTCCGTGTTGGGATTAAATCATTATTTTCATTTACAACTGCAGCTATCCCTCCCTTTTTCGGCACTACTTGGATAGGGCTAACCCACTTACTATCAGATATAGGATAGATAATTCCTGCATCTAAGAGTTTCATCACCTCGCCCTTTACGACTTCTTCCATGTTCAGATTTATATGGCGCTGAGGTTGGATGATGTTATGCGAATTATCTTCCATTAAGATTTTGTGAGTGCGGAAAGATGGGCTTATGCCCTTGATATCAGATATCTACTAAGCAATAGCTCGGCGATGCTTACGTAAAACCGGAAAGAGTTTGTCATTTTGTACTTCAGTCAAGTGGGCCGAAACTATCATGGCAGTTTGGAGTCCTTTTGTAAAAAGGCATACCTAAGATGTTTGGGTAGTTCCTTTAATTCTAGGGTATGGGGCTCTTCATACGAGGTTTTAGAAATTCTTTCTTTCTCAAAAACTATGTCTTCGTAGACTTTTTTATACAGGAAATTAAAAGGGGTGTGGCTAGTGGCCATGGCGGCTTCCTGTAGAGATTCCATTGGAAGAGTAGAGGAAGAACAAAAATAAGAAGATTTATTTTCACTATCAAAAGGGCAGTAGGAAGATTCTTCACTTAAGGTGTCTAAGATGAAACAGGAGTCATCATTCTATAAGGTGTTCTTCATCGAATGGGTGATAGAGAAGGTCACTTCATCGTTGCCTAAACGAAGGAAAATCTTACCATTGCTTATGTCAATGATAGCTTGGGAGGTGGCAAGGAAGGGTCGGCCAAGGATCATGGGAACCTCGACGTCTTCTTTGATGTCCAATATGATGAAATCCACCGGGAAGATGAATCTGTCGACTTTAACTACGCCATCCTCCACTATTCCTAATGGGTACATAACTGATCTATCGGAGATATGGATACTCATACACGTGGGGTTGATGCTAATAATTCCTAACTTCTTAAATAATGAGAAGGGAATTAGGTTGATACTTGCACCTAAGTCGGCCAATGCGTGCTTGACAAAAAGATCACCAAAGACACACGAAATAGAAAAACTACCCGGATCTCTGTTCTTCTTTGGCAAACCGTTTGTTAAGACAACAGATCACTCAACATTTAGTGTGACATGGAATAAGTTTTCTAACTTCTTTTTGTTAGTCAGGAGCTCCTTAAGGTACTTAGCGTACTTCACCATCTGGGAGATCACTTCATGGAAGGGCAGATTTATGTGGATTTGCTTAAATATTTCTAGGAAGCGGGAGTATTGATCATCCTGACATTGTTTTTTAAGTTCGGAAGGGTATGGTGGAGTTGGATTATTTTTAAAGATGGGTGATGGAGGGAGATCTTTTTCTAAAACAGAGAGCGGAGTGATATCTTCTTTTTCAACATAGGGTGGAATTTTAAAAATGGGGGCAGAGCTTTCCTTGTGCTCTTCACTAACCATAACAGAAACTTGCTTCCCACTCCGAAGAGTTATAGCTTTCGCTTGCTCTCTTGAGTTAGGCTCGGTATTGGCAGGAAGAGACTCGGTGGGTCGCTCAGATATAATTTTTTGTGAGTTTTCCAACTTGATTCTCTAAACTTTTAATGCTTCCGGTTAGGGTTCTTATAGTAGCGTCATTTGTGGTTATATATTTAGAAAGTAACTTCTGTAAGCTTGGAGGTATTGGATAATTTTGAAAAGGTGGTGGTGGTGGTGCAGAAAAAAGATTTTGTGGTGGTGGGCACATTGCGTTCAAAGGGTTACTCCATGAAAAATTCGTGTTGTTCCGTAAAGCAGGATTATAACTATTTGGCAAAGCGAAACCCAGAGCATGAAAAGTCGCAGCAGAAAAATTATTAAAAGCATTTCTAGGCATATTATTAACATTATCTAATTGTTCGGGAGCAGGAGATGCAGATTCCGGTACCTGAGGGGCGGAGGCAGCAGTCATCTCTGTTATCTTTTTGCATAAAATTTCTACTTGCAGAGCTAGCTAGGAGACGTTGTCTACTTCAAAGGTACTTGCTGGTTTGTTTGGGCAGGAACTAGGCACATTCCAATGATACTTGTTCATGGCCATGTCCTCGAAAAGCTTAAGAGCTGCTTCCGGGATTTTGTTGTTTAAGGTGCCATCAGAAGCTACGTCTATCATTTGCTTTGTATTTTGATTTAGCCCGTTATAAAACGTCTGCACTTGTAAGAATACATGCAGTGCGTGAAGGCGGCATCGTCTTAAGAGTTCTTTAAATCTTTCAAAGGTTTCGTAAAGAGATTCAGAATCTATTTGACCAAAGGCAGAAATATCATTCCTAAGTTTTGCGGTTTTAGCAGGTGATGCGTGGAAATCGGCAAGCGCACCGGTCGCACAAGTAATAAAGTTTGGGAATAAATCCCCGAGTGTCGGTCTCTTGAGGAATGCAATTAGCATAGAGCGGCGACAGTTCAGAAAATATCATTATGATGGTTATACATAGAAAAGAGTTAAAAGGGGCTTGTGAGATTGTGGTTTTGGTCTAATAAACTAATTAAGGCTGTGCGGGTCGAAGACACTACTTCGCAAGGTGAGGTGAGTGTATCGGCCACGATGCCGAACTTCGGTTGGGTGAGTGGACAGAAAGCTAATGGATGGAAGTGTTCTTATGCGGAGTTCAATCGGGTGAAACAAGTGTATGTCATGGATGTGGAGTGGGTGAGGCGCATTCACAACACACAACTCTAAGCAAATGAAAACTACAACATTCACTTAGATATAGAGTAGAAAATGTAGTTCATTACAATATTAATTCATTCCATACAATGAAGGGGGAAGAGGAGTAAACCCCTAGAGGGTGAAGGTCCACCGCAGGTCGTGGTCGGAATAGCGAGTTGTCAATCCGCTTCCGGGTTCAGTCCGAGGAGGCTTCCGGTACCAACGAGCTGTCACCTCGAAGGCCTTTGAGTCCATTCTCTAGGTCGTCTTCTTCGACAACTCCGGTGGAAAGCTTGGAGTTGAGCTCATCAATGGCCGGGACCTTCGTCGGAGGGTTTGGAAAGCTTTGGAATCACCGGCTACAGACTCCCAATGAAGGTGGAGGTGGATGGAGCAGCTGGAGAGGTAGAACGGCACTTCCCATGCACTCTCTGATAGTAGAAATGACCCGGCGTACCATAAATCGCGGAGCAGGCCCTTAAATACATAGGAAGAATAAGCAGAGCGCACGATCAATGGCGCACGACCAGTGGTCGTGCGCACTGTCGGTCGATGATCGTGCGCAATTTCCAATTAAACCTGCAACTTAGACAGAAACATCAGTAGATATGCGCATGATCAGTGGCGCATGACCGGTGGTCGTGCGCATTGAATCCATTGATCGTGCGATTGGCAAAGGCAGAACTGGGGAAAAGGAGAATGTAATGCGCACGATCAGTGGCGCACGACCAGTGGTTGTGCGCAGTGAGTCTAGTGATCGTGCGCAGTGTTCCAGTATCGTCGGGGTCTCCCGAGCGGTTCCAGAGCACGCACACGACCCATACACCAGCAAAAGAGGCAGATAGGCCACCAAAAGTGCACACCACATTCTCAAGACAAGGCGAAAGAACAAGTAAAACAAACGAAAATGCAGAATTATCTAAAGCACACAAAAAACGGGCCTAAAGTCCACTTAATCATGAAATAGGCAAGTAAGCAAATATTTGCAGTTATAACTCTCAAGTGCTGTGCTAAGATGATAAAACTGGCCCAGATGAGTTCAAAAATTAGTGTAATAATTAGACTCGTCACACCCACAGACTTAACCATTTGTGCGTCCCGCGCAAATCATTACTCCATGGACGGTAAAATAGCTAGCTGGCTTTGACACATCAAAATAAAGTAGGACGAGAAATCAAATACATCATGCGCATAGAAAATAGAATAGAAAACTTTTTAATTATACTACGGAGCTTAAATTATTCGATAGAGGTAAATAAATATTGTGTCTACTTAAAATTAGAATTCTAGAGAATCGTTTGGTCATGTGTACGGAGAAAGTAGACAGGCCACTAAGGTGAGCATTGCCCAAGACCGGGGCTCGTGATCACCTCCAAAGAAATCCATCAATGTCGGGAACCTTAAGCTTGCCCTTTCACACTCTCTCCACGATGCTAAGTAGACTCAAATGTAAATCACCAGGACTTGTAGGGTTGAATGGGGCTAAGTCTTAGGTGTGGTAGTCAATGATAAACAAGGAGGCTACACGCAACCAAAGCGAGTGAACAAGAACTAAATCCAAACAGACACGAAGAAATGCATGTGTGACACACCCCCAGAATTGGCTTGAAAACCGGGTATGCACACGACCGATCCCGACCAAAAAATAACACACAAGATTGGGATTGCAATTTAAATTTTCTCTTTTTTTTTCTTTTTTTATTCATCTTTTTCTTTTTTCTTTTTTCTTCTTTTTCATTTAGCAATCCCAAAATCTAAAAATTGGCAAATCATGAAGTCATCACCACATCACATGAATCCCAAATATCACAACATATCAAATTTTTGAAATCGATCAGGCTCAAGGTTTTGGTTGCGACAGAAGGGTTGGCTTTTAGGCTTTGGTGAATATAGGTGGAGCTGAAACAAAAGGAGGGTAGACGCAAATTTGGCTTGCAAGGGTCAGCTACTAGGACTAGGTACAAAAAGGCTCAAACTAGCCAAAATGATGGCCTACCTCACGCTCACACTGGACTAACCGGGCACCAATGCTTCGAGAGTAGCTTGGGGCAAGTTCTCAGTCCCCGAGAAAGGCGATCCTTCCCCCCAACTCGAGCAATACGAGTCTAGTGACGGATACACTCATCTCGACACTACCGTTCGATTACTCTAGATTCTACAATTCTAAGTAGCACAAACAAAATTTACTTTTGCGGAATAAATTTAAGTCTAAGAGCATGAAGAAAAAGTAATCCTATACTATTTCTATGCAAATCATGAATACTCGATTAGGAGCACTGCATGTGTTACGAACTACTATATCCCAAAATCCTAAGTCATCACCACTTTTTAGAGTTTACACAAAAGTAAAACATTTTCCCTGAGCCGCGCGCATGGTTAAGTGCGCACTCAAGTGGGTGAATCAGTGTGTGCAAATAGTGATCAAGAAATAAATAAATGCAGACTAGTATGCAAAAACCTGTGTTGTGTAATGACCACAGGCAACTCCACCCCCAGACTAGAATATGATAATACGAAAAAGTAAAACATGTAAATAAAAATAAAGGGCTATGGGAAGAAGTACCCATGCTCAAAATTGAGCATACCGGTCGTACAAAGAGATATCCAAGTGCGGCCAAGTTGCCGCGCCTCAAAAATTCCTGCACCTGTGATTGAAATATGGATGCAAAACAAAAGATGGATACAGATATATATAAAGAAAAAGAGCTCAAAACATAGCACAGGACCAATTGGTCCAACATGGGTTGTCTCCTGAAAGCCTTTTTGTTTACCGTCCTTAAGGTGGACCAAATACCTGTATTAGCAGTTATAATAACGTGTTCTTTGCAGTTGAAAAGAAAGAAATAAAATAGAGTAAACTAGAGTTCCATACGCAGCGAGAAAATGAAAAGAGGAGGGTAAGTTGAATGATGGTATGGCAATCAGCTATTAGCGGATTTATGGTAAGTCTCTCCAGTGGGGTGCGAGGGGACGACAGATTGTCTGTATGCGTTGGGGGAAGGGGGTCTCCACTTACTCCGATTGTGCTCTTCCTTGCACCGGAAGGCAGCATAGTGCTCGTCGCGTAAACACTTTGCCTCTTTCAGTTTCTCCACCGTGGGAGACTTCCAATGAATGTAGTCTGTGGGTTTCCCTGTTTTTGTGGTTGGTGGCATCCTGTCCGGCACCATGACAGCGACCGAATCTGCCCAAGATACAAATCTCTTAACAGAGTTATCAGCAGTGTTATACAAATAAGTGTCTAGGGATTTCTCCCGGATAAAACTCGGTTCGCCATGCTCAAAAACAGAGTTATCGGGGAGGAGAAAGGCAGTCGTGGCTTTGGTGCACTAGATCTCTTCTTTGACTAATAGCTCTTGATTCTCATCTATCTCCTTGGAGAGTCCTTTCTTTTCCTTCTCTTTCGGATGTGTTTCTTCCAATGTTGGGAGTCCTGAATCTATCTTGTTATCTGTGACACTCAGAAAATTATTATTTTGGATGGGAGAGGGATGTATGGATGTGTTATCGTGGGCGGAATCTTCGGCCTGCCAAGTGACGCATCCTTTGGAAAAGTCGAGGGATGCGTCGCTGGCCGTCAGGAATGGGACTCCTAATATAGGAATAGAGTTATTTTCCCTTGGTCCCTAAACCTGGAAGTTAGTGGTTATACTTTTCCCGTTGATCTCGATTTCGACTTCCCGAACACCTGCCTCGGTGTCAACCAAATTGCCATTCGCTAAGATAAGCGGCTTCTAGTTTTCAGTGTCGACTTGTAGGTGCATCTTCGCAACATCTTGTAGGGTGAGGATGTTGCTGGATGCCCCAGAGTCGCATAATGCTAGGGTTTCCAAGTTGTTTATTTTACAATGGATGACGAGTTCGTTGCTTTTCCCCAAATTTTCCTCCCAAAGGCTTTTACCTTGTTCATGGGGGTTCTTTTCAGTGTTACTAGGTAAGGTGCCTTTGGTGCGCTCAGAGACCACTGGTGCTAATTGGCCCAATTGCGCCTCCAGTTGACGCATCGAGGCGGCATGATTTGTCATGTTGGTTTGGGAAATTTCAACGAATTTCTCGAACATCTCTTCCAAAGAACATTTTTTAACGACAGGGGGCCCTTGGGAATAATTTGGTTGATGCCGCCGCGGTTGGCTTCCGGAGGCATACACATCGTTTTGATGCTGCCCTGGTTGCCATCTTTGGCTAGATGCGTTTGGATTCCAAGAAAAGTTGTGGTGGTTTCTCACACCCGGGTTGTATGTGTTTCCGTAAGGCACTCCCCTGTTTTGATTTGCTACAAAATTAACTGACTCATTCAGAAAAGAAGATTCGCCTGATACCTCGACTCCTCAGCATTCGAAGCTGTTGTGGTCGGTGCTTGCGCACCCTTGGCATGAGATTGCCATCACTGGGTAGCGGCGACAGGATTGGGGATATCCACGGCGAATACTCTACTTGTGCTTCGTGGGGTGTTCCTTCCAGTGGTCCAGTAAGCGCTGTGGGTGGCAGTGTCTTGTAAGATTCTCAGAGCATCATCTGGAGGAAGGTTCATGATTGTTCCTCCTGAGGCGGCATCGATCATGGCTCGGTGGTTTGGGCACTTTCGACGAGGTTCCACGTTTGGAATCCATGGTTTGGGCACTTCCTAAGCATGTCGTTGAAATGCTCCCAAACGTCGGCTAAACTTTCTTGATCGACTTGCCGGAAGTTGGCTATTGCTCGCCTCATGCTCACGATCCGATCTACTGGACGGATCTTAGCTAGGAATTTTGTGGTCAAAGCCTCCCAGGTGGTGGCTGTTCCCGGTAGGAGGGAGTGAATCCATGTCTTGGCTTTGTCCCTTAGTGAAAAAAGGATGAGGCGAAGCTTGACTGTTTCGTCCGGGATTCCAGCCTAGCGGAACATGGCGCAAATTTCGGAGAATTCCGCCAGGTGAATATGGGCGTCTTCAGTTGTAACGCCCCAAAATTTGAAAGAGGGACGATCAGCATTTTTGGACAAGTTTAGGTCTTAGTTGGGGGTCACACGTCCTAGGACACGGGCGTGTCCCTGGCCGTGTCTAGCTCAGGCTCGTCAAGAGCCCAGGAGGTCGTCGATTTGAAGTCGACGAAGTGTGGTCGAGTCTGTGTTCAACGATTTTGGTTCGACGATCTCGCCAGAGATAGTCGATCTCTCCAGCGATCGTCGATCTGGCTAGAGATCGACGATCTGCGCTCGACGATTTGCACGGTCGACTATTTGGGTTCGACGATCAGGCCAGCGATCGTTGATCTGGCCAGCGATCGTTGATCTGGCCAGCGCTCGACGTTCTGCCAGCAATCGATGATCTGCGCTCGACGATTTGCGCGGTCAATGATTTTAGTTCGACGATCAGGCCAGTGATCATGGTTCTGGCCAGCTCTCGATGATCTGGCCAGCGATCGACGATCTGCGTTCGACGATCGCCGAGGCTTCAAACACATCCGGAGACACGAGCGTGTCCCAGGCCGTGTCCTTCTTCGGTTGTGAGTTGGGACGTGTAAGGGGTTGGACATGGCCTAGAGCCCAGGCGTGTTCAGGTTGGACACGGGCGTGTCAAGGCCCCGTGTCTTGTTTTAGGTGCGATGGTTTCGGTGTCGATTGGGTAACACGGCCTTGGACACGGGCGTGTCACAAGCCGTGTTCGGCCAAGGTGTTTTGATTTTCAGTTCGAATCATGGCCGTTCTTCCCTTTCTTTTGGGATCTAATGGTCCAGGATTGCTCTTGTTGAGTTAAGACCGAGAATAGGGTTAGAAACCCTCATTCTTCTCCAAGTTTTCTCTTACTAAAGTTCTAGAGAGAGGGGAGAGCAAGGAAGACGGTGAAGGAGATCTGACCATTAGAGATGCTTCGGTGATCCAAATCGCGAGCCGAGTCCAGATCCGTGGAGGCTAGATCGTTGCGAAGGTTTTCATCCGGCTATTGTTCCATGGCTAGGAAGAGGAGTGGGAGGGTAATGACACTTCTTCTCTTGGTTTTAGGATGCATGTTTTAGCATCTTTTATTTTCTAGTTTTTGCGCACCAAACTCTCAAATGAGAGGGGTTTGGGTTGCCAAGGTTCAAGAGGAACCTCCGGGTCGATTGAGTGCGTCCCCGACATGTTTTTGCATTAGAGATCCGCTTTGTTAGTGGATTAGGCATGGTGGGTGAAGACGTAGTTGCGACCGTTAGTCCGACTCGATGATGTTGCATACGAGGTTTAAGGATTCGTAGAGATCCGTTGCGGCAAGATGTCATTTGTGATGTGTGATGTTTGTGGTGTTCATCCGTTTATCTTGCGTGAGTACGTGTGGCTAGTACCGGACAAGGTTAGCTCCTCATTGGTGGTAGATGGTTTCCTTGGTGGACAAGGTTAGCTCCGCATGGGTGGTAGATGGTTTCCTTGGTGCATGAGAATGCTGCAGTACGAATGACGGATTAAGGGGGAATTATCTTGGATTGTGATGTGCCCAGGCATGGCTGTATCTCCGTGGTCGGCTGGCTATACCGTGACGTGCAAGTCATGTGTGGAAAGTGTCCCGGTGAGACTAGTCCCCTTTTGTGAGACTGACAAGAACGCCGAGCATGGGGCAAGCCCGGGCTATGAGGCCATGAGCGGGTGGGGTCCAGCAAGGGTTCTTAGAATCGGTTAGTGTGTTGGACGGAATCCTGACATGAGGAGTCAGAGTTTGCCGGCAAGCCCGGGTCTACGACCTTGAGCGGGTGGGGCCTTGACAAGAGTTCCGTGTGGTGGCTTGTATGCCGTTGGGGAATTGTGGTTCCCCTTTGTTTACGGCTTTATGCCAATGGGGAAATGATGAGTACCCAAATGATGTGATGTTGTGCTAGATGCATACGCTATAGGGTGCCTTGGGTGAAGCCCGGGTGTTGCATTCATGTTGCATAGTAGGCCCTATTATTATATGTTCAACAGTAGAGAACATGTATGATGTTTGAGACATCCAAGCCTGTTTCCTTAGTTGAATTTCTTTCTTATGAATATTGCATACAAAGTGCTAACTTGCAGGTTGGAGGAGTACCCCGGGGTCCGTTAGGGGCGGCCGGGAGTAGATGTGTTGGTTACATAGTTTGAGGTCAGCCTTTGCTGACCCACGTTACTAATAATTTTTACAGGGCCAAGATAGCAAGCAGGAGCTAGCTCGCCGACCAGAAAAGCCTAAGCCTCAAGAAGTGTTACCTTTTTGTTGTAGCTCTACTTTTTATGACATTGTATGTTTGATGCCCATGTTGACCGGCTTGCATGCTGAGGTAGACTAGGAGTGCTTATGCACTTTTTTGACTGATGTATTATTTGAGTTTGGACTCACTTTTGTTGTAGGGCCATAAGAACATTTCGTTACTCTTGTAGGTGTGGTTAACTTCTAGTCTTACTGGTTGTTTTCGCTGTGTTGTGTTATGAGTTTTGAGTTTGGGTTGTTATATCATCTTATAATACTGAAGCTGTGGCATCTTTTTGTTGTGGGGCCCCGGCTGGACCCATATTATACGGTCATTACAGGGGAGGTGTTACAATTTGGTATTAGAGGGAGGTTAGATTCAAGGTCAGTGCATAGAGAAGTTATCCATATAAGAGTAACGCAGGACCATGAGTCTCCTTATGTTTAAGTCTTGCGATTAGAGACTGATTCCTTGTTTCTTGTTTTCCTGAAGAGTGCAAGCAATGAGGCGGGTACGTCGAGAGCAAGAGAAGAGCTTTCAGCGAGCAGTGCCACTGCTCCTGGTCTTTTGGGCACGGGTGTAAACCCGGCCGACTTCTGGCACATGCTTGTAGAAGCGATGGTGGAAGCCCAAGCTGCAGCGACAGCTCAGGTAGCAACTCCTGCTACCCCGGATACAACGACGGTCGTTCCAGGCGGAGAAGCCAGGCGAGTAGAGCCTTTGGCAGAAAGAGTGGTGGTCGGGTATGGGGACCGGCAGATGAAGTACTTTCTAAGCTTCCATCCCCCGTCGTTCAAGGGAGTTAGTACGCCAACTAATGCGGAGGATTGGTGGGCTCGTATTCAAAAGCTTTTGAGGGCGGCAAAGGCGCTAGAAGAGAAGAAATCTGAGTATGCGGCATTCATGTTAGAAGGAGACGCCAAGTTGTGGTGGGTGAGCCATAGCGGCCGCCAATTTCCTGGACACACCCCGTCGATGGAAGAATTTGGGGATGCTTTTCTAAAGAGGTACATTCCCGTTTATACATGGTTGGCCCTTCAGAGGTAGTTTCTGCACTTAATGCAGCGAGGAAAGACGGTGGACGAGTATGTGCAGGAGTTCACCCGTTTGGGTCGTTACGCGGGAACGATGATGGCAGATGACGTAGAGAGGGATAACCTCTTCTACCAGGGGCTGTGGGAGAATATATCCATCATTTCCATGAAGAGAGCTGGTTTTAATGAGCTAGCTGAGGCTGCCAGGACATTGGAGAGTGATCTAGAGCGAAGCCAACGTCGTAATGGCTTTGCGCGCAAGCAAGGAGAAGGGTAGCCTTCTCAATCCCAAGGAAAGTCGGAAGGGAATAGATGGAGGATGAAGCCTCACCCATACAAGTCCGATGAGAAAAGCAAGTGGACGTCTGGAGGTTCTCACTCTAGGGGACCGCCGACGTGCTACAACTGCGGTAAGGGGTGGCACATCGCTCGTGTTTGTCCTCAAGGAGGAGTGGAGCTAGAGGCAAGGCAGGAGCAGACTGTGCGCTCCAGCCCCAGTGCCGTAGAGAAAGGGAAAATGGCAGAATCTAGTGCTTCTCGGTTCCAACCGATGCAACCAAGGGCCTACAACCTTGGATAGCAGGAAGCGATCCGCCAAACCGATGTGGTGACAGGTATGAGGAAATTTAAGTTTAACTTTGTGCTTCATACTTTTAGACCTTTTATGTGTGATGTCTATGTTATAGGCTTCGTAATAGTTTTCGGATACCCCGCTAGGGTATTGTTCGATACAAGAGCATCAGAATCCTTTCTTGCGGAGAGCTTCATCCGGAGAAAAGGAGTTGTGTCATTTTCAGTGGACGCGGAGCTGAAAGTGCGCATGCCCAATGGGTCATCCATGACCACCGGGGCCAAAGGGCGCATTTGTTGGGAGCTGGACGGAGTTGACTTCGTATTGGTAGCAGCGGTTTTACCATTGGTTGAGTTTGATGTGATTTTGGGCATGGATTGGCTTGCAGAGCAGCGCGCCAGTATTGATTGCCTATCCAAGGTGGTGACCCTAAGTAGCAAGGGGCAGGCGGAAGTCAAGTTCGAGGGACTTTGTGGAGTGGCCTATTCCCTGTTTTCGGCCATGCAGTTGATGCGGGCAGTTAACCAGGGTGGTGTAGCGCTTGTAGTGTTATTGGAGGTTCGCCTCTCCCAGTTGTCTATTGAGGAAGTGCCCGTAGTGGCAGAGTTCAAGGATGTGTTTCCGGATGAACTTCCTACAGCGCCTCCTCGGCGGGAGATCGACTTCTCGATCGAGTTAGTGCCAGAGGCTAGGCCGGTGTCACGTCCTTCGTTTAGGATGACACCAAAGTAGTTGGCTGAACTCAAAGTACAGTTGCAGGAATTGTTGGAGCAAGGGTATATCAGACCCATTTCTTCGTCGTGGAGCGTGCCGGTGTTGTTTGTAAAGAAGAAAGACGGTAGTATGCGGCTATGCATAGACTACCAAGAGCTGAATAAATTGTCCGTCAAGAATAAGTATCTGATTCCTCAGATAGACGACTTGTTCGACCAGTTGGTGGGGTCGGTGGTGTATTCAAAATTGGACTTGAAGTCAAGCTATTATTAGTTGCGAATTCGGGACGAGGACATACCCAAGACTGCTTTTGGTACGAGGTATGGACACTTTGAGTTTACGGTGATGCCGTTCGGGATGACGAACGCGACATCTGTGTTCATGGATCTTACGAATCGAGTATTTCGGGAACACTTGGATTCTTTTGTGGTTGTCTTCATTGATGACATCTTGGTGTATTCCAAATCGGAAGTGGAGCATGAGACCCACTTGAGAGTCGTCTTGCAGGTGTTAAGAGAGAATTAGTTGTATGCAAAGTTCTCAAAGTGCTAGTTCTGCTTAGCGAAGGTGGCATTTTTGTGCCACGTGAT
Source organism: Platanthera guangdongensis (assembly GCA_039583875.1). Lineage (NCBI taxonomy): Eukaryota > Viridiplantae > Streptophyta > Magnoliopsida > Asparagales > Orchidaceae > Platanthera > Platanthera guangdongensis. The sequence goes on along the minus strand of CM077158.1, from coordinate 97,951,085 downwards.
TAGTGGGGATGGGGTGGCAGTGGATCCAACAAAAGTGGAAGCCATCAAAGATTGGCCGGTTTTGAGAACCGTGGCGGAAGTCCGAAGTTTTCTTGGACTAGCCGGGTACTATAGGAGATTCGTGGAGAATTTTTCGCGGATAGCTCTACCCCTCACCTCACTCACTCGTAAAGATCATAAGTTTGTGTGGACTCAAGAGTGTAGTCAAGCATTTGAGGAACTGAAGGAGAGACTGATGATGGCACCAATCATAAGTCTACTGCAAGGGACCGAGGGATTTCAGATCTTCAGTGATGCATCGGGATGCGGTTTGGGTTGCGTTTTGGTGCAACATGGCAAGGTGATATCTTTTGGGTCTAGGCATCTGAAGCTTCATGAGAGGAATTACCCCGTCCATGACTTGGAGTTGGCGGCGGTAATTTTTGCGTTGAAAATATGGCGACATTATGTCTACGGTGCAAGGGTGGAGATCTTCACAGATCATAAAAGCCTGAAGTATCTCTTGGATCAAAAGGACTTGAACATGCAGCAACGCAGGTGGGTCGAGTTCCTTGGAGACTACGAGGTGGCGATTCAGTATATGCCAGGTAAAGCCAATGTGGTGGCAGATGCCTTGAGTAGAAAGTACTCGGGGCAAGGGAATTGGATTGAAGATCATGATGAGCGGTTGGTAAATTAATGGGAGTCCCTTAGTTTGGAATGTGTGGCGAGAGGCGAGTCCAGCGTGGCTCGGTTGAACTGGATTGAAATGCAGAATGACTTGTCCGCTCGTATTCGGGAAGCGACCTGTTTGGATGTGGAGTTTCAACCATATATGGTGGAGGCTGAAAAGGGCGAGAGCAGCGCATGGGAGAAGATTGATGGGATTCTGAGGAAGGACAGAAGGATTTGGGTACCGCAGTTCGGCAAGCTCCGTGAGGAGTTGATGTTTGCGGCTCACTTCACAAAGTAATCCATTCACCCGGGCAGTACAAAGATGTACTTGGATATGAAGAAATCCTTTTGGTGGCCGGGGCTGAAGCGGGACGTAGCTTTATATGTGAATCGTTGCCAAACTTGTGCCTTGGTGAAGGCCGAGTGTCAGAAGCTGGGCGGGTTTCTGAAGCCTCTTCCAATCCCTGAGTGGAAATGTGATGACATCTCCATGGAGTTTGTACATGGTTTTCCTAGATCGCAGCAGGGCAATGATGTTATTTGTGTGATCGTGGAACGCTTAACCGAAGTGGTTCACTTCATCCCAAATCGGAAGGAGGACAGCGTAGAGAAGCTGGTGGAGTTGTATGTTCGCAACATTGTGCGATTGCATGGGATTCCTAGAAGTATAGTTAGCGATCGTGACGGGCGTTTCACGTCCAAGTACTGGAGGTTGGTTCAGAAGAGTTTGGGCACGAAGCTAAAGTTCAGTACGGCGTTCCATCCTCAAACTGACGGGCAAATCGAAAGAACGAACCATACTATGGAGGATATGTTGAGAATGTGCATTCTTGACTTCGGCAAGAAGTGGGAGGATCACCTCTTCATGGTGGAGTTCGCGTACATTAACAGTTATCAAGCAATTATAAAAATGGCGCCATACGAAGCTTTGTACGGGAGACGGTGTCGAACATCGATGTCTTGGACAGAGGCAGGAGACACCAAAATTTTGGGAAAGGAGGCGGTAGTTGACGCTTGTGAGTTGGTCCGGACCATTCAAGAGCATATGAAGGTGGTGCAAGACCGGCAAGAAAAATACTTTAATGCTCGTCACAGGAAGTTCGAGTTTGCAGTAGGTGATTGGGTCTATTTGAAGATCAAGCCGTTCAAAGGCGTCTCACAGATTTGCCGAATCAAGAAGTTGAGTCCAAGGTTTTTGGGACCTTTTGAAGTTGTTGAACGGCTGGGAGAAGCAGCCTATCGGTTGGCGTTGTCCGCGGAGCTGAGTGGATTGCATGACGTGTTCCATGTCTCCGTCTTGAGGAAAGCCTTGGTGGAGGCTAGTGTGGTGATCGAGCCGGCATCAGTGCCGATAGAGGAAGACTTGAGGACGTGAGTCCGTCCCATTGCTAGGTTCCAAGTGAACCCTAAAGAATCTCACCTTATTTTCCTAAAAATATTTTTAAGATATATAAAGGGTTGCCCAAATCTAGGATGCTGGTATCCAACTGAGTCATAATTTGAATTAACTAGATTCTCAGATGCTAACTTTGCTGGATGTAGAGTTGACAGGAAAAACACGTCAGGAACATGCTAGTTCCTTGGTGATAGGCTTGTGTCTTTGTTTTGCAAGAAACAGACATCTGGGTCAACATCAACTGCTGAAGCTGAGTATATAGCAGCTGACAGTTGTTGTTCACAAATTTTGTGGATTCAAAACCAACTCTTGGATTATGGTTTCAATCTAAATAATTCAACTATATTTTGTGATAGTACCAGTGCAATTTCCATTACACAAAATCCAATGCATCATTGTAGGACCAAGCATATAGAAATTAGGAATCATTTCATTAGAGATTGTGTGGACAAAAATAAAATTAATCTTCTATTTATCTCTACTGATTTACAAAGAGCAGATATTTTCACCAAATCTTTGGATGAGAATAAACATCTGTTCCTCTTAAATCAACTAGGTATGATTAATGGAGAAGGTCAAATTTGATTTTTGTCTGAGGTCTAAAGAATTGATCACATTTCGTCGAATGGAGATCGATGATCTGTGAACTCTTCTAGAGTTTTTCGTCGAATGGAGCTCGACGTAATCTCTTTGAGAATATTTTCGTCGAACGAAGATCGATGAATTTATTTATGAAAATATTTCATCGAACGGAGATCGACGATCTGTTTTCCCGCTCTTCTAACTTAGGTCGACGTCTTTTATCTCTTTATGAGAATTTTCGTCAAACTGAGCTCGAAGTTTTTTTTTTTTCGTCGAACGGAGTTCGTCTTTTCATATTCTAAAACCTATAATTAGGTTTTCCCTGAAATCCATCCCGTGCTTTCCAATTCCCCTTTGCACTTGATCTGTTGTTATTTTTGTAGAGCAATGGCAGTTTCTCCAGCACTTCTCGCAAGCATGAAATTCGATGCAGGCTTTGATATTGATCTGGAATCATTTTCTCATTCGGATCAGATATTCGAAAATATTCTAAAATTATTTGAAGGATCAAATCTGCAGTTCCTCATGACCACCAGGATCAAACTACCAGTAACATAGATCAAAGAATGGGTCTTCACGCCATAGATTCAAGATTCTCAAGTTGTTGTAGGTTCGATTTTTGGTAACCTGATTCCTCTCTCTCCAGAAATCTTGACTGAAGCTTTTGGTTTTGTCAATGAGGATGATGAAATAGAATTATCTAGCAGTGAATTTGATGAAATGCTAGAAAGGTTAGGTCATTCTACAGGAAAACCTAACCACCTCCTCAAGAAAAATTTATCTATAGAATATAGATTTTTGGCTGATATTGTAGGCAAAGTGTTGCTAGGAAAGCATTCTACACATGATCACATTACTAGGCACCAGTTTCATCTGATGAAACTGGTGAAGAATTCTGTTTGAGTTGGTCAAGAGGAAAATCAGCAAGAAAGATGTGAGTTTTGGCAGGATACTAGGAATATTTTTGTAGGCAAAAGCTCAAAATCTATTGGTCTCCCAGACCATATTTATTAATGCCTCAAAAAGACTTACTTCTGCCCTCTTTGGCAGATGGGAGAGGGTAATTCTCAAGCCCTCCAGTACCTCCTCTTCTAGGATAGCTTCTGAGAACACAAGGGCTGATTCAGCCACTCCCCAACATCATGAAGAAGCTCCTGCTCCTCTCTCTCCTGTTCAACCTCCATCTCCACCTAATTAAATATTTCCTTCATCAACTCTACTTCAACAACCATCCACTTCCATTCCTCCAGTCTCACCATCACAATCACCACCTCCATAACAATCACCAATACATATTCTTGAAGATTCACCACCTCCTCAATCTCCTAGACCACCGCATTATATTGACATTCCATCCACCTATACTCAACCTGATCCATCATAACTATCATCTTCATCTCCACATCACTCTCCGCATCTTTCCCCCATCTAGGAATACATACCATCAACATTTCCCTCACTCCAACAATTTGATCTCCCTCAAAATTTCTCCATAAGTTCTAACTATGGTCACAGATCCTCTTACACCCCTTCTTCTCCTGAACCTCTCTATCTCAACTTATCTGATATTGCTAAGGATCTACTACAATTCAATTCTCCAACTCTTAAGAAGTTGATAGATGAGACTGTTGCCCCTCTAGATTCTTCTATCTCTCTCCTTTCTGGTTAGTTTGTTGCTTCCTCCTCTGTCCCTTCTTCTGGGGGCATGGGTTCAGGTATTTCTGAATCCAGGCAGGGGAGATGTTCTGTTAAGAATCTCCAGCAGCAGCAGCTCCAGCTCCTCCAGCAACAGCAGTTCCAGAAGTAGAAATTCTAGTAGAGATCATTGAGATTCCATATGAGGATACAAAGATGATTTGTTTTGAAGATTATTCAGTAGATACAGAAATAACCATTGTTGGTGATTTTATTAGATTCTTTTGATTCTTTGCACAGGAACAATCTACCTGTGTTTGTTGAATCAGCTCCAGATTTGTCCAAAGCTATAATATGATATACACCTCCAATAAGTCCTGAATTTTTGGAAAAAACATAGGACAAGTTTTTCAGTTTCTGTTATAGAGCCAATAACTGTTTCAGAGTCAAAGGCATTCTCTCCTCCAACTTTTGGTTGGGCCGAGTCTCCCATGCCAGATCTTGATGAGATCTTGTTTCAAGACATGGAAGAAGAGAGTGACCAAGCTGATATAGAAGTTTTTGCATAGCCATAAATTCAAGGACAGCCTCAGGCTCATCCCATTTTCTCTGAAGAGATGCTGAAAAGGATTCATGCACTTAATGAGAATTCAGCAAATGATTTTCTGATGATGATAATGAAGGCAAAGATTATGATGACTGTAAGGACACCAGCTCCAAGAAGTGAAAAATAGAGAAGAAGGCTCCAACCAAAGCTACTACAAAGCCAAATCCAACTGCTGACACTCCTTATTATATTTTGCATAATATTACTCTCACTCCAGACTCTCCCCACTGGATGAGATATTCCAAGAATGAAATGAAGGCATGGAAGAAGAGCAGGGGATACTCTCCTCCACCTCCATTCAGGAGAGGTCCTCCTCCTCCTCCTCCTATAGCTGGATCCTCAGGCAAAGTTTCTCAAAGCCAAAGATCTGCTTCTAACTCCTATCAATCTAGATCTACTCAATGCAGTAGAGGAAGACCGTCAAGATCAAAATCTCAATCTCAGTCTAGCAGAAAATAGTAGCAGCATAAATAGTCTGACAGCCAATATAGGCAACAAAAAGTTCAAGATACACAAAAATTAAGTCCAGAAAGACCTCCATCTCCAGTGTGTGATCCAGAAATGGATCCTAATTCTAGGATGGTCAGATTTAAAGAACTTATATGACTATCTCAAATCATGAAAGCTAAAGAAGAAGGACAAGATATTTTTCGGTATACTACGATGTCTTCTTATAGGAAGAAAGAGCTTGAAAAATATCAGGTACAAAAACTCTCTAATGTTGATACATATATGTCCTTGCATCCTGAAGCAGTTGTACCTAGAGCTGCTACTGTGACTACTCTGGGAGAAGAAGATATGAAGATGTCAAAGCAACAAGAAATTGATCCCAACAGAGAAACTATCTTTACCAAACCTTAAACTAGATCTTCTCAGGATACATCCAAACGAGTTTGATAGTTTCTCCTATTTCTGTTTTTTTTTATTAACTTTTATTTGTTGTAAATATGTCACAAGGCACTTATGTTTGTATCTGTTGAAACATATAATTCTGCCAGATATTGTTTGTTATGCTTTGTGATTTCTCTTTTATTGTTGTTTATAATGACCTCACCCAAATAGGGGGAGATTGTTGGAACCCCACCTTGTTTAGGGTTGATTTGGGCTAGGTTCACTATTAGGACTATCAAATGACCCACATTGTATAGTCTACGGTCATAAGTTTTTATTAGGGTCTAGGTCAAGTCAACAAACCAAGAGTGATTGATTTTCACCTTCAAAAGACTTAGAGACAGAAGAACTTTCAGAGAAAAGCAGTTTTCTAAGAGTCAGAAAAACGTTCAACGATAGCTGAACTCAGATCGACGATCGTCAATCTCAGATCGACGAACTCAGAGTTCCTTCTCTGAGTTGAGCTCAACAAAAGTTCAGCTGAGATCGATGATCTGTTAGTTTATACCAGAAACTCAGCTCGACAAAGTGTTATCTCATCTCGAGGAATTTGGAGCTCTGTTCCACGAATTTCTACCTCTTGTCTGCTATCTTCAATTTGATGATATTGGATCTCAGGTCGACGAAATTTGTTGAGTTCGACTATATTCTTCCAGTCTCGTTCGACTACTTTTCTCTCAGATTTCAGTTCGACTAAAGCAGATATATTTTCAAATTATATTATATTATATTATATTAGTAATACTCTGGTAATTAATGTTTATATTCTCAAGAATATATCTTTTCATGGCAGCATTAATTATGGATTTCACAGAGTTATTACTTGGCTTATTTGCTGGGACAGTTGAGGAAATTCATTTAATACATTTTCTAGCCGTTTAACTCCCAGATTTTTTGCAGTCTTACATGGAAAAGGAATTCAAAATTCAAATGCAATAATCTGCTAGGAATATATATAAGATTTCTTTTTAAGGCAGAGAGTAGTAAGGAATACTAACAAGAAGCAATACAGAGAGAATAATACACAAAAAAGGCAGTCAGGTCATTCATACATTCTTGTTTCAGGAATTTCAAGAGACAAAATTATCAACATCTGTCCGAAAGTTTCCTGAAGATCTTCAAGTAGTCTGAAGGCCTACACCCTGAGCAAAGCTCTCATTCCCCTGAATAATTTTTCATCTCAGGGGGAGCTTTGACAACAACAACAAATCCACTAGACTTCTCAGATTATTGAGAAAGAGAAGACATCTTTCATTTTATTTTTACCTTACTGTAAAAGGGTTTTTAACTCCCTTCAAAAGTTACTCCTTTTGGTTGTCAAGTCTCCTGATGAAAATACTTGTTTGGTTTTTGGGCACCTAGTCAAAAGCTCAAAGGGTTATTCTATCTCCCTTAGAAAATATAGATTCTGGTGGCAGGGTACCTGATCAAAAAAATGTAGTGGATTTCTACCAGGGTGGTAGAAGAGTGGATGTACCCATGTTTTAGGGGAACCACTATAAAATCCTTGTGTCATCTGGTTATTCTATTTTTTTTTCTTTGTGTGCTGTGATTTCTTTGTTTTGTTTTTTACCCTTATACATATATGTATCACTTGTTTTAATCCGCAATAAAAATAATCAAAAGTTTTAAAACCTCTATTCACCCCCCCCCCCTCTGGAGTCAGTGTGATCTATCCCTACTCTTTCATTAATGTTGGTTGCATCACGTACTAAATTAAGAGAATAATTTATTAATAGTTTTGTAATTTATATATGTTAATCTCTTGTGCCATTGATCACCAAAAGATGCACTATCTTTTGCCAAAAAGCACACTGGCGTAGAAGAGTCTATGCAAATAAAATTTAAACAAAATATATTTCTACTACGAGTGCCTGATTGAATAGTTTCTAAGTTATCGACCGATTTTATCAAACACTTGTCTGCATGAAATTCTACTATGTATCCTTTATCACAGAGCTGACTTATGCTTATAAGATTGTGTTTCAATCCTTCAACATAAGCCACGTATGAGAATGATACACTACCATTAGTAATCATACCGTAGCCTTTTGTAATCCCTCTGTCAGAACCTCCAAAGATGACCTTTGGCCCGTTCATGACTGGAGCATAATTCTGGAGGAAGCTTCTAGTCCCGGTCTTGTGTCGAGAGCAACCACTGTCCAAATACTAGATGGGATTTCTGGTGGCCTTTGGAAATTCCTGCAAAAGTAGAATCAATTTACCTTAGTAACCCAAACTTGTTTGGGTCCTTAGTTTCTAGTTAGCATACTCCCCCTACGTGTGTTAACATTGTGATTGGTCTTTCTCACATTATTAACTTGAGGAGTTACATAATATCTGGGGTTAAACGAGCAATCTATAGCAAAGTGACCAATTTTACCACGACACCAACATTCAAACCTGTTGTATCTTTGCCTAAAGTTCTCCTACTTGATCTTTTGAGAGTGTGGTCTAGCAGGGGCAGCAAACTTGGAGGTAGAAGCTTCATGTTGATGGCACTCACATGACTTCTTCTCCTTAAGAGGCTTTTCCACAACGAATTTAATGTTTGGAGCTTTCTTGAAGTTATGACTGTAATGCCCTGAAAAATGTTTTTGAGTCAGTCGGGAAAAAGGGGATTTTTGATGCCTATATAGGGGTACACGGCCTAGGACATGGGGGTCTCCAAGGCCGTGTCTGGCTGGTGTTTTTGGCCATTTTCATCCCGAGAAGGACATGGCTAGAAACACAGCTAAGTGACACGAGCGTGTCATTTGACACAGGCGTGTGCCTACCCGTGTCCCTACCCGTATTCCTTTGGGTCGTGTCTATTGCCATGGCGGTTATGCGTGACACGCCCCCGAACACGGATGTGTCAGGTGAGACACGGGCATGTCTCTGCCCGTGTGTTTTTCCTCCGTTCGACGACCGTGCCTGGAGCGAGGCACACGGCCTGGGACACGGCCGTGTGCCAAGCCGTGTTCGGCCCAGGTCTGCAGATTTCTGAATGGATCTGAGCCGTTTGTTTTCTTTAATTAAGATCCAACGGCCCAAATGGTTTCCTGCTCTGTTAAGGCCGTGAATAGGGGAGTTAATGCTTCATTTCTCTCCAACCATTCTCTCTCTCAAGGAGTTGGAAAGAGGAGGAAGAAGGAAGGGATTCCGGCCGCCGGCGGAGCATTGGAGCACCGTTTCGAAATCTGAGAGCGGATCTGTGGAGGAAAGTTCGTTGCGAAGAGTTCCATCCATGTAGTTTTTCCATGGAGCCAAAGCGGACTACAAGGGTAACAGTTCTCTACTTGAGCATGTGAAACTCTTTCTTTCTGCATGGGGAATCCCGCTCCCGCGAGTGTGCGGTGAGTGCGTGGTGTTCCTTGGGGTTGATGTGAATAGTCCCCCTTGTGTTGCATATAGACTCCGGAATCGTAAGTACGGGCATAGGCATTGTGCGTGAAGCCTACCCGGACGTGTATTGTCTGGATCGGTGATGTTGCATTTGGTATGTTTTGCCGGAGAAGACTCCGTGCTTTGGGTTTTCTGGGTTTCTACGCGGTAGATTGCAGCAGGGATCCTTGGAGGTTAGCTTCAAGGCGCACCCGGAAAACTGAGCGGAAACACGTTCTGCTAACTTGGCGGTCTGGGAACCGGCCTTGATCATAACTGGGTTATGAGATTGTTTGGAAAATTTTGGGATCCGAGAGAAGTTTGGCCCGTACGTAGGACTTAAATTGTATATGCGACATGAGCAACAGGCAAGTGGAATTGGACCTAGGCTATGTGGAACGGTGCGAGAAATCCGAAAAGGGCACTGGCCGTTGGCATAGTCGGGAGCCTTAGACTAGACAGGTCAGAAAGGCTAAAATTCTCACTTGGTTGCCATCTTTGGGATGGTGGTGAAGACACTGGTATGTCAGGATTCAACGTTAATGTGCCCTGAGTGCACGAGGTGTTTGGTCGTGCGAGCCTACACCTGTGGCGTAGTATAATTGCGCTTTATTATTTTATTGGGCTAATGATATGCAGGGAAAGATCACCGCCGTCCCGAGTTAGGGGCGGGGTCATTATAATTTGGTCGGCTTTTGGCTGACCGTTGCTTTGTTTGCCACCGTGCGGTGGAATGTGCTTGCAGGTGCTGCGCAGCCGAGTACCAAATAGCGGGTTGGAGCTCATGTTGTTGTGCTGGCCCTAGAAGGCCAAAGCGAATAGTTGTACTTTACTTTTGTCATGTGTGGCCGGCCTACGAGTCGATGTATGGAAAACACTATTTATTAAGTGAACTATTGTAAGGACATAAGGCCATGTTTCCTTTTCAGTGTATTTGGTTTTCATTCCAGTGTTGTGGTTGTGGACATTCATGATTAATGGATTTAAGTTTTGGGTTCTTTCAACTTTAAAAGCTTCTGCTAGAATGCTCTGTGTTAGGACGAGTAGTCTTAATTGGATAGTTTGAATATTATTATGTAACCTTTTCGACTGTCTGTGGTATATGGCGTCGGGTTCCAGCTAGACCTTCTGTTATATGCCATGCGATGGATGGGGGTGTTACAATTTGGTATCAGAGGCTTAAATGAATTCGTGGGCGAATTTTTTTAAGGGGTGGTGAGCACATGTGTGCGTCATCGTTATAACATCAAAAGAACCCATGAATGTCCACTTAGGAATGAAAAATACACTTGTTTTGAGGAACCTGTGTGTTCCTATAGTTGCTCTTTACAATTTTATTTAGTCACGTATTGGTGTTTTGTACGACTATAGGTGACCGGGAGTGGCGCAGAGCCGACAGAACATCTGGTTTTTGAGGATTATAGTGCACTCAGCGTCATGCTTGAGACCCCTCCATCATTTGAAACCATAAGAAGAATCGTTGAAGTGGTGCTCACTGTGACCAGTGCACAGCAGGGAAGCCACGTGAAACCTTTTGTCCCTGAGCTAACTTAAATATCGGGTGGTGTGTTGGATCAAAGGACTTTAAGAAGGCCAACAGTTGAACATGTCCTTAGTGTAGGGTACGCACTCAGTCGATGAGTATTTGCAGGCGTTCCTTTTCATAAGCCGCTACACATGCTTTGAATTGGAGAACGAACAGTCTATAGTTGATAGATTCTATAATGGGCTACATGGTGAGCTGCGAATCCTACTGGTAGGACCAAAACTATTGGGATTCCGAGCCTTGGTGGAGTCGGCTAGATCTTTGGAAGTAGATTTTGGGAGGATTCACTCGATGCCAGTGAGTAGGGTATCGAACTCTGCAAATCCTAGGAGGACTGCATCCCGTAGAACGTCGAAAGAGGGGGCTAAGGCTGGGACTAGCAAAGTTATGTACAATTGTCGAGCTTGTGGCAAGAAAGGGCACTTTGCCCGAGAATGTTTGGATGGTGCTCAAAAGATTAAGAAAGCTATGTCAGGAGCAAGTGAGGACTCTAGTACTAAGAAACCACAGTTCAAAGGGCCAAGTTCAAAGTCGGATGCCCGTAGATGGAACAAGAAGCTGATGACTTCGAACTCAGCCCCTTCGTTTGGTATGTTGGGGGAAACCACAAGTAGAATACCAGGAGCTTACTATATCTGCGGAAAAGTGCGGCATTTTGCCCATAGCTGTTGGAACGGACGCTTAATGTCCGAGAGGAAGCCTAATGTGTACAGGCTGGGTCAGCAAGAGGCCAGAAAGCACGCGGTCGTGGTGACAGGTAAGGTTTAAAATTCTAGCATTTAGCTTTAGACACTTGTTGCCATTGTGCATTTTAGCATAGAACCACTTGTGCTAAGATTTGTTCTGAATTTTGTTTATCCGGCGGGAGCACCATTCGTTAAAGGTTGCTTTGCATCCCTATTTACCCAAAGGAAAGGTATTGCGTGTTGGAGTACATCTTCCGATGGCAAAAGACATAATGGATGTGTTGTTGACTAGTAGTGCTCAATGTACGCGGATAGGGTCTGCGTAATGAAGATTTGGATTGGAGACCTGCGGTTTGATTTGCGAGCGTTGGTTCTACCATTAGTGGAGTTCAACATAATATTCGGTATGGATTGGCTCTCGGAGCAGGGTGCATGCATTGATTGCAACCGAAAGCAAGTTAAGTTGGGTTTGAACACTGATCGGGAGACGATATTCGCGGGCATGAAGGGGTCGGGTAAGATCTTGATGTCAGCCCTTCAGGTGTTCAAGGCAGTTCGGTCTGGGGCAGAGCTGTTTATCACTCTAGTGCAGACTTCGATGCCTAAGCCAAGTCTTGACAGTATTCAAGTTATTTTCGAATATCCTGATGTGTTCCCAGATGATCTCCCAGGAGCCCCTCCTCAGCGGGAGATTGATTTTACCATTGAGCTGGTACCGGGTGCCAAACCAGTGTCACACTCTCCATATCGTATAGCGCCAAGAGAGATTGCAGATTTGAAGGTGCAACTGCAAGAGTTGCTAGAGCAAGGTTATGTGCGTCCAAGTTCGTTGCCTTGGAGCGCACCAGTTCTCTTTGTTAAGAAGAAAGATGGGAGCTTGCGGCTTTGTATCGACTACCGGGAATTGAACAAGCTTACAGAGAAGAACAAATATCCAATCCCGAGGATTGACGATCTATTTGATTAGTTGGTTGGGTCAACAGTGTGTTGAAAGTTAGATTTGAAGTCCGGATACTATCAGTTGAGGATAAGGGAGTGCGACATCCCAAAGACAACATTCAGTACGCGGTTTGGGCATTACGAGTTCACGGTCATGCCGTTTGGTTTCACTAATGCGCCATCCGTGTTTATTGATCTGATGAACAGGATGTTCAGAGAGTACCTGGATCGTTTTGTGATAGTATTTATCGATGATATCCTGGTGTACTCGCAGTGCGAGGAGGATCACTACAAACATCTGCACATGGTGTTGGAGACGTTGAGGAGGAATCAGTTGTATGCTAAGTTTTCCAAGTGTGAATTCTGGTTATCCTTGATAGCGTTCCTTGGTCATGTTGTTAGTGGAGAAGGGATATGAAACAATTAGTGCCTAACCACCTAGAGGGGGGGGGGGGGTGAATAGGTGCAATTTCTTTTTCTTTTTAAGGCAGCAAATCTATTCAGTTGTTTACTTAGCAGCAGTAAATGTTATAGCTAACACAGCATAGATTCACAGAATTATCACAACAAATATTGCACACAAATTTTTATAGTGGTTCCCCAAGGTCTGGGTACATCCACTTTCCCCCTTCGCATATCTAGCAGTGTGCTAGATTCGGCCTAACTTCTTCTCTTCACCTCAGATCCTCAGATCTTACAACTCAGAACCCCAAGCAAGGCTCCTACAACTCAGGCAATCTGCCCTACCTCAGCCTACACAAGGCCTACAACTCAGAGATATCAATCTCCTACAACTCAGGCTCACAGCCCTACCTCAGCCTTCAACAAGGCCTACCACTCAGAGAAATTACTCTCCTACACTGAGCCTTTATAAAATACGCTTACAGCTTAGATCTAGAATAGATCCTATAGAAAATAATATTTACAAAGTGTTTTACCACCACGTAGGTAGAGAGAGAAGGGATGGATGGTTTCTTGATCAGTTCTTGGAAGCAACTGATGGCAGAGTACAACCTCTCTTAGCTTTCTTCAAAGCTTCTTGAATCTGAACTCAATAGGGTTGAACTCCTGAGAAGTTGATCTTCAATCAGCTTCTGACTTGAGATTCAGATCTCAATCTGAATCTTTCTTGGCAGCCTGGTTCAGCAACTGCACTCCTTAGATGGAGCTCTCTCTCTCTCCAACTTCTTAGATCTTCTGTCGAAGGTCTTCTTATTTTTGTGTTGTTAGTTATCTGTGTATATTCTTCAATCTTCTTCTTAATTGTTATATTCACACCTTATGTTGAAGGAGAAAGCCTTTATATAGTCTTCCTCCAAGGTAACCGGCTGATCTGGTTTCTAACAAACTTCTGACAACTTTGACAGTTGCAGTAGACCAGTTAGAAATGGCAGCTGTCAAGTCATCCAGTCACTTCTTGAAATACTATCTCTGTCTGAAAGTGTCGAGACTGATCTTCATCATGTGTCGACACAAGTGAACTAAGTGTCAACACAAGCCTTTGTGGTGTCGACACATCTCTTCTATTTTTGATACTGCTTCTCGACACAGCCTCTGTAGTATGTGTCGACACAAGCCTTTGTGGTGTCGACACAAATACTTCTTTTCTTCATACAATTTTACTTTGTTGAAATTCTGCCATGTGTCGACACAAGTCCTGTGTGTCGACACATTTGATGTCGACAAGATATTCTATGTGTCGACACTGCCTTTGTGTGTCGACACAAATACTTCTTCTCTTTTACTTTGTTCAACCTCTGCTGTATGTCGACACAAGTCTTGTGTGTCGACACAGTTGATGTCGACAAAGTCTTCTGTGTGTCGACACTGCCTCTGGGTGTCGACACTGCCTCTGGGTGTCGACACAATTGATGTCGACAATGCTTCACTGTATGTCGACACAGCCTATGGGTGTCGACACAGTTGATTCTGGTGTCGACACAGCCTTTCCAAGTGTCGACACGATTAACTCCAAGTGTCGACATAGCTTTTCTCCAGTGTCGACACAGGCCTTCATAAGTGTCGACACAGCTTCTCCTGGTGTCGACATATGGACTTAGAAATTTTTCTGCATTCCTGCATTTACTTAACCTACATATATAAACTCAGAACAACATCAAATACACCTTGATGCATATCATTGAGTAGGGTGAGGCTTCTTCAAATCTAGTACATATTTTCCTATGTACCCAACAATCTCCCCCTATTAGGAGAAGTCATAACCCTTATTCAATGATATACATCATTCATAACAAATACACATTATGATGTATAACAACATTATATGACAGGGTAAATACTAAAACAAAACATATATAACAAATTATCACAAGATAACAATGCAACCAGAGTGAGCATTAAACATGTTTTGTTCAACTTTCAAAAGATTCTTTAATAGAAGTATACATAGATTTTAAACACTAAGGTTTACAATGTTATAAAATCAAGTAAGTCTATTCTAAGGCTGCTCTGGCTCCTTGATGACAATTCCTTGGCCTGATTTGATCTTGGCTTGAACTGGAGCATCAGTGTCATCAGCTGGCTTCTTGCCCTTAAGATCTTTCTTCTCTTGCTCTTCAGCTCTTATTCTTTGTCTTTCAAAGTAATGAAAAGGCTTAGGGAAATATTTGCTAGGCTCCTGAGCATTAGGAGGTAGCTTCCCTAGTATTGCCTTTCTTCTGTACTGAACTATGGCTTCTTGTCTGGCTTCATGATTTTGTCATTATTGTGCAGAGTACCATTTACCCCTTTCATGAGTTTTATCCTTTACAACTTTCCAAGTAGTCAGTATAATGTTCCTGGATGTTGGACTCCACTGCTCAAAATCAGGTTTCAATTCTGCCTGTTCTCTGAATCATTTCTTAGATAATAGAGCTTCTTGATCTTTCAAAACTGCCTCTGACACATGCTTATCTACTTTCTCTATGATCACATTTTCAGCACCTTCTGGAGGGTTGTACATGGACTGTACTTCTTGATGTATCATCTCAAAATCTGCTGGAGGATAAATTACTTAAGCAACTTCAGCTTGTTCACCTCCAAAAGAAGCAGGGTGTATTCCAAATTCAGCCACATTGTCATCATCACAAAGGGGTGGATATCCAAGTGTGGCTCTGATGTTATTGGAAATCCATTTAACATGGTCAGATCCATCTTTGACTAATACTCTCTCCCCCTTTATGACTTCTCTGGCAACATGATCTCTGAGATCATCTTTCTGAAATCTGACTTGTTCATCCATAAAATTGACACCATCTTTATAAAATGCCTTTAATTTCAGTAGCTGTCCAGAAATAGTCTTTTGAGAGTCCTGAATAGCTGTTGTTACAACAGCTATTCCTTCCTGGAAGTGCTTATCAAACTCTGCCTGGGCTGTAGCCTTTTCCTCAGTCTGGGCAGAAGCAAGATTCTTCATCTCTGTGACAATCACAATATGTGATTCTGTTAGACTATTATTCATTATAATTTGATTCTCTAAGACATAGCCTTGCTTCACAGCTATATCATCAACCCGTGTCTTGATCTTTTCTTGATGTGTGGCTAGAAAGACCACAACATTTCCACCCATGTGAAAACAATCAGTCATTTCTTTCTTATGTTGATTAACTTCAAACCTTATAGATTTTATATCTGTAGACAAGGAGAGTTGTAGATCTTTGTGAGTTTCATCTATATACTTCTCCATGACAATCCTTTTCTCATCCAACTTCACTTGTAAAGATACTAACAATGAACTGTAATCAGTTGTTGGGGCAGGCTGAGAAGCAGCAGTTTGTAGTGCCCTCTTGTAGCTTTGGCTTCTCCTTTTAAAAACCATTAACTTTCTTTTCTTAGCTTGAACCTCAGCAGCATCCTCAGAATCAGAGGTACTGGCTATATTTACTCTATCCTTTAGACTAGGAGGCAATTCCTGTGCAGTCTTAGGTAGCTCCCCCTGAGTCCTTTGCTCCTCAGTTCTTATCTGCTCCTCCTCAGTCCTTGCATTCTCCCCTTAAGACCCTACTTACTCCCCCTCAAGGTCAACTTGCTCTCCCTCAAAAGCAGTTTTCTCCCCCTCAAAACCAGCATGCTCCCCCTCAATATTAGCTTGTACTAAATCAGGAAACAACTCTTCTAAGGTAAACTCTTGTTGAGTAGGCACTGGAGATTCTCTTATCTCTGGAGCATCAGCAACAGCAGATGTATCTTCCAAGATAACATCTTGTGCTAGATTGTTTAGTTGTGTTGGCTGGTCAACATCAATCAAAGATTCAGTTAGCATTTCATCCTCAATATTGAAAATTGATTGATTTACTTCACTGATTACCTCAAGAATTATTTGTGTTGCCATTTCACTATCCAAGTGAGTAGGCTCTTCCTCAACATGGGGCTCTCCCTGCACTTGTGCTTCATTTGCAGGGTCTTGTGCAGGAATTTCTTGGGCTGTAGATTTCTCAGGAATCTCTTGCCTTTCTTCCTCATGCATATCCTTAGTGAGGACCCTATCCCATCTTGAGATAATCCTGATGTCCATCCTCCTCATATGATTAATTTTAGAACCAGCAGCTTGTGTCATTACTTCTGGAAGCATTCCAGACAAGTAGAGACTCATAATCCTTCCTAGATTTGGTTTCTTAATGCTCTCCTTAATCTTCTCAAATATTACTGCTGACCAATCAGTATTTAGGGAGTAGATGATCCTGGTCATAAGGGTGAACATATATGCAAAAATCTTATCATGCCCTCCTGGCTTGCAGAGTATAACTTTGCCAACTACTTCAGACAAGAACTGTAACATTCCACTTCCAACTAGACCCCTAAGAGTGGTTTTGGCCATGACTAGGTCATGACAAAACCCTAGGAAGCCAGAAATGGGCCAAGAGATAGGGGACAGAAAGGTGGGAGATCATCATGGTCTGCAAATAGTAGAACTCTGAGCATGGTTCAGGATGACCATGGACCACACCCTAACCCCAAGACCCTACCACAACACCCCTAATACCTTGGGAGGCCCATTAGAGCCAAAAGGACCCATTAGGGTCAGCCCAAGAGGCTCAGTTGACCAAGGTCAACCCTAGCCCTAAATGGGTCAAACTAGCCTACTTAGGGTCAATTGACCTACTCTTAGCCTAGAGGACCCCACCTATGCACTCTTAACCCTAAAGTGAGGTCAATGGGTCACTAAGTACACATTGGGGTCAGCCCTAGGGGCCAGGTTGACCCAAGTCAACTCAAGCCCTTAATCTGGTCAAAGTGCCCTTACTAAGGGTATGTGACCTCCAGAGGGCAGGGTAACCCTACATAACCCTACCTAGACCCTAGGGGAAGCCAATGGGTCACCCAGGACCCATAGGGGTCAACCCAATTGGTCATGTTGACCCAAGTCAATTCTAGCCGTAGATGGTCAAAGTGCCCTTGCCAAGGGACATAAGACCACCAAGAGGCCCAACCAACCCTATTCAAGTAACCCTAGACCTTAGTGGAAGCCAATGGGCAACTAAAAACCTAATGGGGTCAACCCAGATGGTCAAATTGGCCCAGGTCAACCCTCATTTAGGTCAAGTCAAACCTAGCCCAAAAAGGGCTAACCCAAGCCCAAGCCACTTCTCCCTTAGGCTAACCCCACCCCCATGACCATCATAATCAAGTGGGCTGCATTTAGCTTGTGAGGTTGACTAATCAACCAGAGGTGACTAGGAGAGAGAAAGGAGCTCCCCTCCATGATAATGGAGGAGAGAGAAATTGAGGAAGAGGAAGGTGAAGTGGAAGGCCGGCCAAGGGAGGCTAACAGCCACCATTTATGGCTGCAATCAACTCCTCTAGGGGAGAGGAGTTGATTCCAGCCGTTTCCCGGCCACCAAGGGATGGGTTTAGCCCCCCTCCACTCTACCCGAGCCACACCTTTAATGGTGTTAATGGCCAATGAAGAACCAGCCTCCCCTCTCCCCCATTTGCCATTTAAACACCATCAGGGGGCCAAGGGGATCATTTTAGAGCATTTACCTGGAGGAGACGAGCCATCCCACTGTGCGGTTGCAGAAGCCGAGCGCCGCTGCCGTCGTCAATGGCATCCCGCCGCTCCTCTCGCATCCAGGCCGCCAGGAAGGTCCTCCTCCTCTCCTTAACTTGCGGGTAGATCATAGGACTCTTTAGGTTTAAGATTCGGGCTCAATTGAGCCCGATCAAATCCAGGATTCCTCATGGTTTCGGTAAGAAATATTCTTGCAATAACCGCCGGAAAACGCCTCTCCGGCGGCAGAGCCACCGCCTGGCGATAGCCACCACCTCAACGAAGGTGTTGGTGGCAGTGGCCGGCCGGGGTAGGGGCTGGATCGCCGGCGCCAGAGCTTGGAAGTGGCTCCAGGTGGGTTGAATCCTGGCCGTCAGCTCAAGGAAGGAGATGAAGGGATCCCGTGCCTTTTTGCTTCAAGATTCGTGCGCGCATGAGATTAAACTATAGGAAATGTTTTATAATAATGAAATTTTTGTCACAGTTTTTGATATTATTGGTTTTAAACTTTAAAAATACATAGGCTCATCTGGTGGAAAATCCTTCAACATGAAAGTTGTAGTCCCTTTTGTCTACTTTATTTTAAAATTGGTTTGAGCCCATTTGGGTGTAAGGTCTGACCAGAGCACCGATTTTGGTGGGACATACCCTTAGGGCTAGACAGTCATTAAATTGAGTGCCCACTCTTCATCCCTAGCCCAAATTAGTTGAAACTTTGGCAGAGAGTCTAACCTAGCTATACCCAGAGCTTGTCCAAAAATGGGAATTTTTGGAGAAAATATTTCTATTGTTTTTGTAAAAATTTAATAATTATTAAATAAATTAATTAGGTGCCCTAAACACCTCCAAACCATCCCAAATTTTGGTGAGTGGTCCCTGGGTTCACTCTAGGTACCTGTATAGAGTTTCACCTAATTTGGATATGTTTTGAATAGGTTTAGACCCAACCCTAACTATACCTTATTAAGGGCATTTTGGTCAAAAGTGCACTTTTAATTTTGAGGGACCAAATCACCTCAACAGAGGCTGAAATTTGGGCCACTGACTTGTTATGGCACTTATCACCTCCCCATGGAATATGGGGTGGTGAGGAATAGATTTGCCCTAAGTTCCTAGGTCAAACCCTAAGGAGGGACCTTTTGGCCTTGTGAAGGGCATGAGTCCTAAACACCTTGGATAAACACCAAATTTTGCAAGGAGGTTTCTAGGATATATAAAACCCTCTGTTAAAAATATTAGCAAATTGTGAAAATGGTAGGGTCCCCAAAACCCTAACCCTAGCTTAGGACCTAAAACTTGTAGTGTAGGTTTAGGTTAGCTAAACATCTTGAAACTTAACCAAATTTGGGTAGTGAGGGGATTAGGGTATTTTGGGCCTCTGATAATTTACTTGAGGAATTTTGATCAATATTTGTAGCACTTCATTTGTAATCAATAGAATTGCCCTAATTAATAATTTGGCTATTGTGGTCTCACTGCCTATAGAAAGGGTATGAAACATGGGCATAGTTAGCTTTAGGCTATAATAATCTTGTATGAATTTTGTTAGAATTTTTGGATATCTATTTAGGGCATCTACTTCACAAGTGCTTCATTTTGATTACATACTAAATAATTCTTGCAAGCGCCATTACTTATTGAAAAATCATGAAACTTGCTGCATAGTGTTTCGAGCTCAATAATATCATGTGGGAATTTTTGTGGAATTATTTGATGGTTAATTAGTATACTTTGTTCATTAACCCATAAATTTGAAAGTTCATGAGAAAAATCAAATATAGCCTTATTTTTAAATGATAAATTAGGAAACTTTTTCTAGGGTATTTGTAGGCCATCACAATCATTCCTGAATTTTCCCTGAATTTTTGGAGTCATTATTACTGTAAAATCGTTTAAAATGACTTTTTATGAGGTATCTTTGGAATTAAATTTAAAGGCCTAAACCTTGCTGAAAAATTTGAAGACTTAGGCCTTAGAGTTGAATAGGCATTTTGTAATTACCTTAAATTTATTGGATCATTATCTTGTCTGAAATCACTACTTCATGTTCAAACTTGGGTCTTTTGGATACTAGAATAAATAAATAAATTATCAGACAAATTAGGAAAATTATGATTTCTGGATTTATGCTTCAAATATCATTTTAGCCCTCTAGTAATTATCATAGTGGTACTGGATGAGTATTTCATGTACTTCCCTTTTTACGGGTCGGGTAGCTTAAGTGGTCTGCATATAGCAAAACTGCAGGATTTCACTTGGATGTGAATTAGGGCACGTATGATGGGTCTTGATGGTTTGCTGGAAGGATAAGTGTAATGGGCTGCATCTATGGAAGATGAGTGAGAAGATTGTGGTTTTTGCCTAGGGTTTAGAGGGGTTCGGGTCCGACGAAAGATCGTCCTACCCAAGGAGAGTTGGAGTCAAATCACCCTAGGATTAGCATATTGGAACATGAGAAAGAAATGGGTAAGGGAATCAACCAATAACAAAATAAGTACCTTGCGAAAGGGAACGCTGGGCGTAATCCCAACACAGTTCCTAGTGCCCCTTGAGAGCCCTTCACAGGGAATACCGGGGGCAGTCCTGGGTTAACGTAAACTGTTTAATAAGCTGAAAAGAGTAACTTAGTAATTAGGGTTGCACATTTCACCGACACTGATTGCACGGGATGTTAGCTGGGAGCTTCGGCTTGGATGGTTAAAAGGCGTACTTTGGGTCCGGGGAGCTTCGGCTCGATTGTTTGAGACGGACGTGTTGGTCCGGGGAGCTTCGGCTCGGTTCTTGATTACGCTAATTTGCATGTGAATAAAAGGAAAGGAAATTAAGGTGGTGGGTCTTCGGTATCGGAGGGTCGATGCACCGACGCCAATACGTTGACTCGGCAAGTGTGGTTAGCACTTCGCCAACAAAGTCCGGTGCGCCAGCCGGCAAGAGTACGCAGGAGTCCGCTTCGTGCACCAAGCGTTGAGGCGTACAATAGGTCTGACCGGTAGTGCTTTACTGGTTTAGAGGTGGGCGAGGCCCAACCCACTGCTTCCATCTGCCACTACGGAGGTATCCTGGGAGGTTACGGCTCCAGAAAGGGGGAACTAAAGGTCTGTGTGCACAGAGTCGGGTGTGTGTGTTGCACTTGCTTGATCCATCATACCCACTTGCATGTCATAGCATAATCGTTACCTTTACCTTGACACCTAAAGTATAAGTGGAATGGGACGCTTATGCTTTAGGACCTGCAAAACGACCCCTTAGTCTATAAGCTTGTGTGGGCAAGTTTATAAATTAAGGTTAATATTGATATATATAGTTACTGCAGTTTGATCACCGACACCCCAACGTATAAATTGGTATGGGACTTTTTATACGATGGGAGCCTTGCAGAAGACCCCTTGGCTTATGTGTTTTCACATAAGTGAAGGTTACTTTTCATATTTCAGCTTATGACTATACATGATATAGAATTGCTAGTATAGGTCCGCTGTCACCTGCTTTTGATTTTTCTCCACCTTCAAGTCCTCCCCTTTCTTCCTCTCCGCTCGGTGCCTAGGAACCGTGGGGGAAGGGGCGGGGGATGATAGGACTTAGTCTTTTAGACTAACGGTTTTCGAACCGCATCATTTAGGGGATCGTGGAGACCAACATGGAGGAGCAGCCCCAGAGACCGGTGCGCTTGGAGGTGGGGCAGTCTAGCTCCGGAGTTCACACAGCCGGGACCGTGAGTCTCGACCTTGAGAAGTCTTTCTGCTTCCACATGAGTGACCTTTTTGTAGTGAGGATTTGATGTACCGGGCATAAGCCAGTTTTTGCTACTCTGATGTTTTATTTTTGTGGACACTCCCTTCGTGGAGTTATATTTATTATGACATGTGATTTTCTGTGGACTGCAATTTGCATTTACTTCTTTATGCTACTTTTCTGTGATCGAGATGACCGGCAGAATCGGCGCTTTGTGGTGATGACCCTTCAGGGCGTGAAGGAGTCACCGCAAAACGACGGTTCTGGGCCTAAGACCCCGGTGTCTGAAGAGAAAAAAAAGGGGGTCTTACAAGGGTATCAAAGCAGACCTCGATCGAAAAGTAACAGTCCACAACCCTAGGCCACTCCCGCGCGAGTTTAGTTTGGGGACAAACTAAGCAGCGGAAGCAGTGGTGTGCCCATATGGGGGATCACATGTAAATTGTCCACTTTTATTAGGTATTGAGTCGATTACATACTAATATAGTTCGTTTTGCAGCCCCCAGCTCAGCCCACCCCACAAGGTGGAGCTCAGCAGACTCCAGACATTGCACCACCTCCCATGGTCCCCACACCTTTCCTTCAGTCGGACATGGGGAAGACCCTTACAGCTATCCTTGAGGCCTTCCGGGCTCAGCAGGCTCCAGCCCAGCAGCCAAACCCAGGGGCCAACTGGATTAGCACCTTCCGAGGACTCTCTCCCCCATCATACTTAGGAACAGAGTCGGCAGTGCGGACAGAGGAGTGGCTGGATGTTATGTACGAGATGTTGACTGGGATACGATGCCCTTGGGAGGAGAGGGTGGCCCTGGTGCTATCTTGCTTGGAGTCCCATGCTAAGAGGTGGTGGAAGACGCTGTTGGACACGACATTCGCTGATAGGGAGATTGCAGACATCACTTGGGAGGAATTCAGGGCCACGCTGCTGGAGCACTTTGTTCCGCAGTCGGCCAGGGACGAGTTGGAGGAACGGTTCTTGCAGCTGAGGCAGGGCACCAGGACGGTGGTGGAGTACCACCGAGAGTTCGATCATTTGGCCCGATATGCGGGCTCTTACCAGCTGGACGAAGCAGGTTATGTCAAGAGGTTTTATAAGGGCCTAAAAGAAGAGTTGAGGGAGGCCTTGTTGTTTGTCTCTGACGGGCCTATCTCCCGGATTTTGGAGATGGCGAAGAGGATTGAGGCCGATTGGCACACCACTCGGGGCCGGAAACGGCAAGCAGAGGACCAGGGCCGGAGGGCCCGAAATCATCAGCGGCGAGGCACCATACCAGATGGAAGGAGGATAGAGGAGCAGCCTCGTCAGGTGGTGAGGCAGGAGCCGAGAGAGCAAGTGGTTTTGGACCCTCAACCTCTCCGGATTTAGGAGATGCCGAGACCCGGGGGTATGGCGTATCCCCCGCCGGAGTGTTTCCATTGTCACCAGGTGGGACATCTCCGGAGAAACTGCCCTATGAGGGGGGCACCACCTCCAGCACCACAGGGTGGCCCACCTGCCCAGCATCTCGGAGGCCGAGGACGCGGCCGAGGACGTGGTAATCAGGGAGGAGACCGAAGACAGAATGGGGAGCAGATGTACGCTTTGGACTTAGCACAGCCCCGGAACCCGGA
This sequence comes from Platanthera guangdongensis, assembly GCA_039583875.1. Lineage (NCBI taxonomy): Eukaryota > Viridiplantae > Streptophyta > Magnoliopsida > Asparagales > Orchidaceae > Platanthera > Platanthera guangdongensis. The sequence continues at coordinate 97,927,451 of CM077158.1, read as the reverse complement.
CAGGGTTATTGCAGGTATGAGAGTAATTTTAGTTTTGAATCTATTCCCGGCTCATATTAAGTATTGATAGAACTACTACACAACCTAGGTTAGAAAACCTTACACCAAAGTTCTTTCTTAAAACTGATTTAGGAATGGTGATGGTGTGCGGCAAGCCTGCCCATACCCTGTTCGACACGGGGGCATCGCACAACTTTGTGTCGGAGGATTTTGTCAAGGATCTGGACCAGATTCGATATTATACGGGATTATCCAGGAGGGTGCGTCTCCCCAATGGGATGGAGATCCAGTCCACAGAGAAGTGCCTCCTGGAGGTTACCATAGACGGGGTGACACTCGAGGCCCCGACGACGATCCTGAGAATGCCGGACTTCGACCTTGTCTTGGGCATGACATGGCTTGTCTGGAACCATGCCCAGATTGACTGCCCGGCAGGGAGGGTCGTGCTGAGACACGGCGATACTTATGCGACATTCGAAGGTACTACTCCGGCTTCCCACCGCCTGCTTTCATCTATTCAGGCCGTTAAGGCTCACATGCAAGGAGACGAGGTATAACAGGTATTATTCGAGATGACTGAGGAGAAGGACCTGATTGCTAGCATTCCGGTGGTTCGTGACTACGCCGATATTTTTCCGGATAAGCTGCCAGGACTGCCTCCGCATAAGGAGAAGGACTTTCATATTCAGTTGGTACCTGGGGCTAAGCCGGTATCCAAGGCCCCTTATCGGATGGCCCCGAAGGAGTTGGCGGAGTTTCGGACACAGTTGCAGGAGCTCGTGGAAGCAGGATTTGTTAGGCCGAGCTCCTCATCATGGGGAGCTCCGGTCCTATTCGTGAAGAAGAAGGATGGCACTCTTCGCCTGTGCATTGACTATCGAGCACTAAACAGGCTGACCGTCCGAAATACCTATCCGCTCCCCAGGATAGACGAGTTGTTCGATCAGCTGGAGGGAGCCCATTATTTCTCGAAGTTGGACTTGAGGTCAGGCTACTACCAGCTGCGGATCCAGGAGGAGGATATTCCGAAGACGGCCTTTAGTAGCAGATATGGATTGTATGAGTTCATCGTGATGCCCTTCGGACTCACGAATGCTCCGTCGGCGTTTATGAGTCTCATGAACCGGGTCTTCGAGGCTTATTTGGATGTGTTCGTCATAGTATTCATAGACAACATCCTTATCTATTCTAAGACGGAGGAGGAGCACACACGACATCTGACACTGACCTTGGAGAGACTGTGGGAGCATCGCCTTTATGCGAAGTTCAGCAAGTGTCAGTTCTGGTTGAAGGAGGTGGCTTTCTTAGGCCACATTATCAGCGGAGCCGGGCTGGCGGTGGACCCGGCAAAGATTCAGGCTATTTCGTATTGGCCGCAGCTGAAGACAGCCACCGACGTACGGAGTTTTCTAGGACTTGCCGGTTCTTACCGGAATTTCGTGGATGGATTCTCTCGAATCGCCCTCCCGCTCACATCCTTGACGAAGAAGGAGGTACCGTTCGTGTGGACCCCGCAGTGCTAGACAGCTTTCCAGGAGCTGAAGGATCGGCTAACCTCGGCTCCCATTCTTACTCTCCCCTCGGGGAGGGAGGGATTCCAGGTCTACACCGACGCATCATATCAGGGGATGGGAGCAGTGCTGATGCAGAACGGACACGTCATAGCTTATGCCTCCCGCCAGCTGAAGACCTATGAGAAGAACTATCCAGTGCATGACCTGGAGATGGGAGCAGTTGTATTCGCACTGAAGATATGGCGACACTACCTTTATGGAGTCCACTGTGATATATACTCCGATCATAAGAACCTTAAGTACGTGGACACGCAGAAGGAACTGAACATCAGGTAGAGGCGGTGGGTGGAGTTTCTATCTGACTATCAGTATGAGATGCATTACCACCCGGGGAAGGCGAACGTGGTAGCTGATGCACTGAGTAGGAGAGCTGCCACAGCAGGAGCAGAGCCTCAGTTGATGTCCATGGAGCTGCTGCAGAGACTAGAGGACATGCACATTACTCTGGTATCGTCTGACGATCCTGAGCTCTATGAGGAGTACTTGGCCGCAATAGGCGTTACCGATGACATCAGAGACCGAGTCAGAGAAGGACAGAGGCAGGATGCCAAGTTAGAGCCCATCTTCCAAGCTCTGGAGGCAGGCACTGCAGGAGATTACACACTGAGGGACGACCTGGTGTACTTCAGAGGACGGGTGTATATACCGGAGGGAGGTCAGATCCGGGAGGATATTATGACGGAGGCGCACTGCAGCCGGTATTCTGTACACCCGGGGATCACAAAGATGACGGCTGATTTGAAGAAGACTATGTTCTGGCTGGGCATGAATAAGGATGTCACTTACTTCGTGACCCATTGTGAGGCATGTCAGCTAGTGAAGGCGGAGTGCAGGAACCCCGCAGGATTATTGCAGCCACTCCCGGTGCCGGAGTGGAAGTTTGATGACATAGCCATGGACTTCATACATGGGCTTCCCCGGTCTCGGACAGGGAATGACTCGATCTGGGTAATCGTTGATCGGTTGACCAAGGTGGCTCGATTTATACCGATCAGGAAGGACGATTCCGTAGGAGTACTGGTGCGGAAGTTTATGGAGCAGTTCATTCGTTATAATGGCGTGCCCAGGACGATAGTGTCAGATCGTGATAGGCGGTTTACATCCATGGAGTGGCGATCAGTTCAAGCTTACTTAGGCACGCGATTGACCTTCAGCACTGCATTTCATCCCCAGACAGACGGGCAGACAGAACACACCAACCAGACGCTGGAAGACCTCTTGAGGCTATGCATTTTGGACCGCGGGGAACCGTGGGAGAAACTCTTACCCCTGGTCGAGTTCTCCTATAACAACAGCTACCAGTCCAGCATCAGGATGGCGCCTTATGAAGCCTTGTACGGGAGGAGGTGCCGGACCCCGCTTTCTTGGGTACAGAACGAAGATCCGAAGGTGTTGGGATCAGAGTTTGTTGAAGACACCGAGGTACAGGTGAGGCTGATCAGGGACAGGATGCTTGAGGCGCAGAGTAGACAGGCTAAGTACTATGACGCCCGGCATCGGCAGGTGGAGTTTCAGGTGGGAGACCGGGTGTTTCTGAAGATCCGGCCCATGCATGGAGTCTCGCGGGTGCGTAGTTGGAGGAAGAAGCTCAGCCCTAGGTACATGGGCCCTTACAGGATCTTGGAGCGGATCGGACCCCTAGCCTACCGGCTGGAGTTACCACCAGAGCTGGAAGCGCTGCACGACGTCTTCCATATTTCTTCACTGAGGAGGGCTCTGCTACGCCCGGAGCAGCAGATTTTGACCATCGAATGGCCGGTAGCTTCAGACCGGTCGGTTCGTTTGGAGCCGGTGAGGATCGACGACCGAGGAGTACGGGTCTTGCGACGCAAGAAGGTCCCACTAGTCAAGGTCCTGTGGAGGAACCACGGTCAGGAGGAGCATACCTGGGAGCCGCAGGACCTAATGCGACAAAGATACCCAGAGCTATTCAGTCAGGTATACCTCTCAGACCCCTCAAGAAGTTAATTTATTTTCCTGCTTTAAATTACTAAGGGCTGCTCTAGGCAGATAGAGGCTTATCTTTTGTTTATTGGGGGCTTATCCTTGTTTATTGGGATCTTGGTTTGCCGATTGGGCGAAATGGTCATAGATCTAGGTTTCCCTTTTAAACCTAATTTAGCAAACAAGGCGTCGTGATGGGATGTTACAAGGTCCTTTTCTTCGGTAGTAAGTCACGTAGGCTCACCCTTGATTTCGGGGACGAAATCTTTGTTTTGTTTATTGGGATTTGTAACATCCCACTTCCAACTAGACCCCTAAGAGTGGTTTTGGCCATGACTAGGTCATGACAAAACCCTAGGAAGCCAGAAATGGGCCAAGAGATAGGGGACAGAAAGGTGGGAGATCATCATGGTCTGCAAATAGCAGAACTGTGAGCATGGTTCAGGATGACCATGGACCACACCCTAACCACAAGACCCTACCACAACACCCCTAATACCTTAGGAGGCCCATTAGAGCCAAAAGGACCCATTAGGGTCAGCCCAAGAGGCTCAGTTGACCAAGGTCAACCCTAGCCCTAAATGGGTCAAACTAGCCTACTTAGGGTCAATTGACCTACTCTTAGCCTAGAGGACCCCACCTATGCCCTCCTAACCCTAAAGTGAGGTCAATGGGTCACTAAGGACACATTGGGGTCAGCCCTAGGGGCCAGGTTGACCCAAGTCAACGCAAGCCCCTAATCTGGTTAAAGTGCCCTTACTAAGGGTATGTGACCTCCAGAGGGCAGGGTAACCCTACATAACCCTACCTAGACCCTAGGGGAAGCCAATGGGTCACCCAGGACCCATAGGGGTCAACCCAATTGGTCATGTTGACCCAAGTCAACTCTAGCCCTAGATGGTCAAAGTGTCCTTGCCAAGGGACATAAGACCACCAAGAGGCCCAACCAACCCTATTCAAGTAACCCTAGACCTTAGGGGAAGCCAATGGGCCACTAAAAACCCAATGGGGTCAACCCAGATGGTCAAATTGGCCCAGGTCAACCCTCATTTAGGTCAAGTCAAACCTAGCCCAAAAAGGGCTAACCCAAGCCCAAGCCACTTCTCCCTTAGGCTAACCCCACCCCCATGACCATCATAATCAAGTGGTCTGCATTTAGCTTGTGAGGTTGACTAGTCAACCAGAGGTGACTAGGAGAGAGAAAGGAGCTCCCCTCCATGATAATGGAGGAGAGAGAAATTGAGGAAGAGGAAGGGGAAGTGGAAGGCCGGCCAAGGGAGGCTAACAGCCACCATTTATGGCTGCAATCAACTCCTCTAGGGGAGAGGAGTTGATTCCAGCCGTTTCCCGGCCACCAAGGGATGGGTTCAGCCCCCCTCCACTCTACCCGAGCCACACCTTTAATGGTGTTAATGGCCATTGAAGAACCAGCCTCCCCTCTCCCCCATTTGCCATTTAAAAACCATCAGGGGGCCAAGGGGATCATTTTAGAGCATTTACCTGGAGGAGACGAGCCATCCCACTGTGCGGTTGCAAAAGCCGAGCGCCGCCACCGTCGTCAATGGCATCCCGCCGCTCCTCTCGCATCCAGGCCGCCAGGAAGGTCCTCCTACTCTCCTTAACTCGCGGGTAGATCATAGGACTCTTTAGGTTTAAGATTCGGGCTCAATTGAGCCCGATCAAATCCAGGATTCTTCATGGTTTCGGCAAGAAATCTTCTTGCTATAACCGCCGGAAAACGCCTCTCCGGCGGCAGAGCCGCCGCCTGGCGATAGCCACCACCTCAACGGAGGTGTTGGTGGCAGTGGTCGGCCGGGGAAGGGGCTGGATCGCCGGCGGCAGAGCTTGGAAGTGGCTCCAGGCGGGTTGAATCCTGGCCGTCGGCTCAAGGAAGGAGATTAAGGGATCCCGTCCCTTTTTGCTTCAAGATTCGTGCGGGCCTGAGATTAAACTATAGGAAATGTTTTATAATAATGAAATTTTTGTCACAGTTTTTGATATTATTGGTTTTAAACTTTAAAAATACATAGGTTCATTTGGTGGAAAATCCTTCAACATGAAAGTTGTAGTACATTGTGTCTACTTTATTTTAAAATTGGTTTGAGCCCATTTGGGTGTAAGGTCTGACCAAGGCACCCATTTTGGTGGGATATACCCTTAGGGCTAGGCAGTCATTAAATTGAGTGCCCACTCTTCATCCCTAGCCCAAATTAGTTGAAACTTTGGCAGAGCATCTACCCTAGCTATACCCAGAGCTTGTCCAAAAATGGGAATTTTTGGAGAAAATATTTCTATAGTTTTTGTAAAAATTTAATAATTATTAAATAAATTAAGTAGGTGCCCTAAACACCTCCAAACCATCCCAAATTTTGGTGAGTGGTCCATGGGTTCACTTTAGGTACCTGTATAGAGTTTCACCTAATTTGGATATGTTTTGAATAGGTTTAGACCCAACCCTAACTATACCTTATTAAGGGCATTTTGGTCAAAAGTGCACTTTTAATTTTGAGTGACCAAATCACCTCAACAGAGGATGAAATTTGGGCCACTGACTTGTTATGGCACTTATCACCTCCCCATGGAATATGGGGTGGTGAGGAATAGATTTGCCCTAAGTTCCTAGGTCAAACCCTAAGGAGGGACCTTTTGGCCTTGTGAAGGGCATGAGTCCTAAACACCTTGGATAAACACCAAATTTTTCAAGGATGTTCCTAGGATATATAAAACCCTCTGTTAAAAATGTTAGCAAATTGTGAAAATGGTAGGGTCCCCAAAACCCTAACCCTAGCTTAGGACCTAAAACTTGTAGTGTAGGTTTAGGTTAGCTAAACATCTTGAAACTTAACCAAATTTGGGTAGTGAGGGGATTAGGGTATTTTGGGCCTCTGATAATTTACTTGAGGAATTTTGATCAATATTTGTAGCACTTCATTTGTAATCAATAGAATTTCCCTAATTAATAATTTGGCTATTGTGGTCTCACTACCCATAGAAAGGGTATGAAACATGGGCATAGTTAGCTTTAGGCTATAATAATCTTGTATGAATTTTGTTAGAATTTTTGGATATCTATTTAGGGCATCTACTTCACAAGTGCTTCATTTTGATTACATACTAAATAATTCTTGCAAGAGCCATTACTTATTGAAAAATCCTGAAACTTGCTGCATAGTGTTTTTAGCTCAATAATATCATGTGGGAATTTTTGTGGAATTATTTGATGGTTAATTAGTATACTTTGTTCATTAACCCATAAATTTGAAAGTTCATGAGAAAAATCAAATATAGCCTTATTTTTAAATGATAAATTATGAAACTTTTGCTAGTGTATTTTTAGGCCATCACAATCATCCCTGAATTTTTCCTGAATTTCTGGAGTCATTATTACTGTAAAATCTTTTAACATGACTTTTTATGAGGTATATTTGGAATTAAATTTAAAGGGCTAAACCTTGCTGAAAACTTTGAAGACTTAGACCTTAGAGTTGATTAGGCATTTTGTAATTACCTTAAATTTATTGGATCATTATCTTGTCTGAAATCACTACTTCATGTTCAAACTTGGGTCTTTTGGATACTAGAATAAATAAATAAATTATCAGACAAATTAGGAAAATTATGGATTTCTGGATTTAGGCTTCAAATATCATTTTAGCCCTCTAGTAATTATCATAGTGGTACTGGATGAGTATTTCATGTACTTCCCTTTTTACGGGTCGGGTAGCTTAAGTGGTCTGCATATAGCAAAACTGCAGGATTTCACTTGGATGTGAATTAGGGCACGTATTATGGGTCTTGATGGTTTGCTGGAAGGATAAGTGGAATGGGCTGCATCTATGGAAGATGAGTGAGAAGAGTGTGGTTTTTGCCTAGGGTTTAAAGGCGTTCGGGTCCGACGAAAGATCGTCCTACCCAAGGAGAGTTGGAGTCAAATCACCCTAGGATTAGCATATCGGAACATGAGAAAGAAATGGGTAAGGGAATCAACCAATAACAAAATAAGTACCTTGCGAAAGGGAACGCTGGGCGTAATCCCAACACAGTTCCTAGTGCCCCTTGAGAGCCCTTCACAGGGAATACCAGGGGCAGTCCTGGGTTAACGTAAACTGTTTAACAAGCTGAAAAGAGTAACTTAGTAATTAGGGTTGCACATTTCACCGACACTGATTGCACGGGATGTTAGCTGGGAGCTTCGACTCGGATGGTTAAAAGGCGGACTTTGGGTCCGGGGAGCTTCGGCTCGATTTTTGAGATGGACGTGTTGGTCCGGGGAGCTTCGGCTCGGTTCTTGATTACGCTAATTTGCATGTGCATAAAAGGAAAGGAAATTAAGGTGGTGGGTCTTCGGTATCGGAGGGTCGATGAACCGACGCCAATACATTGACTCGGCAAGTGTGGTTAGCACTTCGCCAACAAAGTCCGGTGCGCCATCCGACAAGAGTATGCAGGAGTCCGCTTCGTGCACCAAGCGTTGAGGCGTATGATAGGTCTGACCGGTAGTGCTTTACTGGTTTAGAGGTGGGCGAGGCCCAACCAACCACTTCCGTCTGCCACTACGGAGGTATCCTGGGAGGTTACGGCTCTAGAAAGGGGGAACTAAAGGTCTGTGTGCATAGAGTCGGGTGTGTGTGTTGCACTTGCTTGATCCATCATACCCACTTGCATGTCATAGCATAATCATTACCTTTACCTTGACACCTAAAGTATAAGTGGAATGGGACGCTTATGCTTTAGGACCTGCAAAACGACCCCTTATTCTATAAGCTTGTGTGGGCAAGTTTATAAATTAAGGTTAATATTGATATATATAGTTACTGCAGTTTGATCACCGACACCCCAACGTATAAATTCGTATGAGACTTTTTATACGATGGGAGCCTTGCAGAAGACCCCTTGGCTTATGTGTTTTCACATAAGTGAAGGTTACTTTTCATATTTCAGCTTATGACTATACATGATATAGAATCGCTAGTATAGGTCCGCTGTCACCTGCTTTTGATTTTTCTCCACCTTCAAGTCCTCCCCTTTCTTCCTCTCCGCTCGGTGCCTAGGAGCCGTGGGGGAAGGGGCGGGGGATGATAGGACTTAGTCTTTTAGACTAACGGTTTTCGAACCGCATCATTTAGGGGATCGTGGAGACCAGCATGGAGGAGCAGCCCCAGAGACCGGTGCGCTTGGAGGTGGGGCAGTCTAGCTCCGGAGTTCACACAGCCGGGACCGTGAGTCTCGACCTTGAGTAGTCTTTCTGCTTCCGCATGAGTGATCTTTTTGTAGTGAGGATTTGATGTACCGGGCATAAGCCCGTTTTTGCTACTCTGATGTTTTATTTTTGTGGACACTCCCTTCGTGGAGTTATATTTATTATGACATGTGATTTTCTGTGGACTGCAATTTGCATTTACTTCTTTATGCTACTTTTCTGTGATCGAGATGGCCGGCAGAATCGGCGCTTTGTGGTGATGACCCTTCAGAGCGTGAAGGAGTCACCGCAAAACGGCGGTTCTGGGCCTAAGACCCCGGCGTCTGAAGAAAAAAAAAAGGGGGGGGGGGTCTTACAAGAACTTTCCTTGCATATTCATGCCTTTTCTGTTCAAAGCTGAGCCAATCTTCAAGGTAGAATCCAGTCCACACCATTGAAGTGCTCATATCCTTCATTGACATTGTCTTCAAGCTTGGGCACCATTAGGGTTGAGAGAAATCTTGAATTTAGATGACAGAATTTGTCGACACAAAGTTTTGGTCTCGAAACTATGGAGAGCGTGTCGACAGACAATGTTGTGAACCTATTTATACCTTTCTAAAAACGAAGGTGAAAAGGCACGTCATAATACTCTAAATGTGTCGACACTGTTGAAAAGTGTCAACACAGACTTTATTGTCTCGACATAAATGTTGACTTCTATGTATCGATACTTATACATCTGCGCTCGACGATTAGTCGATACTCTACTCGACGAAATCTGTGTTGAACCTAAGTGTCAAACACCACTTCTAGATGTGTCGACACCTACTCTGGATGTGTCGACACCACTTCTCTGAAGTGTCGACACCAATTTTCTAGATGTGTCGACATCATTTCTCTGGAATGTCGACACCACTTCTATGTGTCGAAACAGACAACTCCTTGTGTCGACACCATTTTACTTAGCCAATTTTGTTAAACTAATATATGTTCAACATTCCTAATTCAATTTTAAACTTATCGAATTTAGTTTCATCTAGAGGCTTAGTAAACATATCTGCAATTTGATAATCTGTTTTAACAAATTCTAGTGAGATGTCCTCTTTCTCTACATGTTCTCTAAGAAAATGGTATCTAATTTCTATATGCTTAGTCCTACTGTGTGAAACAGGATTATTTGCAATAGAAATAGCACTTGTAGAATCATAAAGCAAAGGTGTTCTACTTACCTGAATACCATAGTCTTCTAGCTGGTGTTGAATCCACAAAAGTTGTGCACAACAGCTTCCTGCAGCAACATATTCTGACTCAGCTGTGGAGATTGCCACACTGGTCTGCTTCTCACTGCTCCAAGACACTAGTCTATCACCTAGAAATTGACAGGTGCCTGTAGTACTTTTTCTATCTTCCTTGCAACCTGCAAAATCTGCATCTGAATAGCCTCTCAGTAGAAAATCTCCATTCCTAGGGCACCAAAGGCCTAGATAAGGTGTGCCCTTAAGATATCTCAAAATCCTTTTTACTGCAGTAAGATGAGATTCTTTAGGGCATGCTTGGTACCTAGCACAAACACATGTAGCATACATGATATCTGGTCTACTAGCAGTCAGATATAGAAGGGAGCCAAATATCCCTCTATACAAAGTTTCATCTACAGGTTTCCCTGCATCATCTTTGCTTAGAGATACACTTGTCCCCATAGGAGTTCTCATGGTAGTTGATGATTCCACACCATACTTCTTTATTAACTCTAGGGTAAACATTGACTGGGAAATGGACAAGCCATCTTCAGTCTGTCTTACTTGGAGACCCAAGAAAAACTTAAGTTCCCCCATACTGCTCATTTCAAATTTTCCTTGCATAAGTTTTGCAAACTTTCTACAAATATTACTTTCAGTAGACCCAAATATTATGTCATCAACATATATTTGGACTAGGATAATCTTTCCTTTACATTCCCTAAAGAATAGAGTCTTGTCTATTTTCCCCCTTGAGAATTTGTTCTCAATGAGGAAAGTAGACAGGGTTTCATACCATGCCCTTGGGGCTTGTTTCAACCCATATAATGTTTTCCTAAGTATATAAACTTAATCAGGTTTGAGAGGATCAACAAAACCTGAGGGCTGCTCTACATAGACTTCTTCTTTTAGATTTCCATTTAGGAATGCTGATTTTACATCCATTTGGAATACCTTAAACACTTGATATGTTGCATAAGCAAGGAACATCCTAATTGCTTCCAGTCTTGCTACTGGGGCAAAGGTTTGATTAAAATCAATACCCTCTTCCTGCTTGTATCCTTTTGCAACAAGTCTTGCTTTATTCTTCACAATGATTCCATTCTCATCCAGTTTGTTCCTAATGATCCACTTTGTTCCAATGATGTTGTGGTCTTTTGGTTTAGGAACTAATTTCCAGACCTTGCACCTTCTGAACTTATTCAGCTCCTCTTGCATGACATCAATCCAATGCGATTCTAGAACAACTTCTTCAAATTTCTTTGGTTCCACTTGAGATAGGAAGCTGGAGCAAAGAACTGTGCTCAGATTCTTGCTACTTATTTTCACTCCTTGTCTTGGATCACCAATTATCTGATTTGCTAGATGATCCTTTAAGTGTCTAATAGCTGGAGGTAGTCTATCTTCAGGTTGAACACCTCCAGTCTCTTCATTATGCTGCACCTCTTGATTTTCTTCAGCATCTGGAGAGTCTTGTACTCCCCTAGACAACAGCCACCATTTTCCACTTCCTGATTTGCAGTTGAATCTTCTGTAATGGTAAGCTTGTACATTCTCTCATTTATACCTGTAGAACTGCAAGCACTACTTGGCAACTCACTGTTAATCAGTCTTGTTTCATCAAAGACTACATGTACAAACTCTTCTACAACTTGAGTAATCAAGTTGTAGACCCTACAAGCCTTACTATTGTTGTTGTACCCAACAAATATCCCCTCTTAGGATTTGGCAGCAAACTTGGTTAGATAAGACTTGTCATTGTTAAGGACATAACACTTGCAACTAAAGATCCTAAAATAAGATAAGTTTGGTTTTCTGCCCTTCATAATCTCATAGGGAGTCTTTTTGTGGCTTTTGATGATAGAAGCCCTATTGATCACATGATATTCAGTGTTTACTGCCTCAGCCCAGAAATATTATAGGAGAGAAGTGTCACTCAATAGAGTTCTACCAGCCTCAATCAGTGTTCTATTATTCCTTTCAGCAATACCATTTTACTGTGGTGTTCTAGGTGAGGAAAATTCTTGAAAAATCCCAAATTCTTCACACAGTCTTGTCATATTTTCAGACTGAAATTCAGTGTCATGGTCACTTCTGATTTTAACCACTGTACTGTCCAACTCATTCTTAATTTGTTTAACAAAACTATATAAGACACTCGGGGTTTCAGATTTTTGTCTTAGAAAGAGCACCCAGGAATATCTAGAATAGTAATCTACCACCACAAAAGTGTAGACCTTCCTACCTAGACTATGAACTGGCATAGGACCAAATAGATCCATATGCAAGAGGTAAAGACACCTCACTGAATCCTTGTTTTCAAGGCTATGAAAGGAAGATTTGGTCTGCTTGCCTTTTTGACAAGCTGAGCATATCCCATCCTTTATACACTTAACTTGAGGACCATTTCTCGCTAACTCTTTGCTAAATAGTTGGCCAATAGTCTTGTAGTTAAGATGGGCCATCCTCTTGTGCCATTTAACACAATGAGAGGCTCTCTCATCAGCTACAAGACAAATAGGAGAAACATTGTTCTCACACTCAAAGTTGAGACAGTACACATTTCTTTTTCTATATCCTGTCAATATGACCTTTTGATCACTTGAACTTTTGATATGACGTCCATTCTAAATAAATGAAATGTTATATCCTAAATCACTCAGCTGACTTATGCTAATTAGGTTGTGTTTCAAACCCTTTATATAGGCCACTTGAGAGATAGTAATCTGGTTATTAGAAATGTTACCAAATACTTTGATGATTCCTTTTTCTGAACCACCAAAAGTTACTTTAGGGCCATCCATGATAGGTGTGTAGTCCTTCAGCAACCCCCTTGTTCCAGTCATGTGCCTGGAACATCCACTGTCCAAGTACCATATAGGGGCATGGCCACTTGGACTCATCTGCAATAAAGACTACTTAACCTTAGAACCCAAATAAGTTTTGGGTCCTTGGTTCATGTTAGTCCGAAATTTGACAAATCTGCCTGCAACTTTTCTGACAGGCAGATTGCTATTCTCCTTGACACTTGAATTGTGCCAACAATCTAAGGCAAAGTGGCCTACCTTGCCACAACACCAGCACTCAAACTTGTTATACCTTTGTTTAGGTACAACCTTTGCTGAATTGTTTACAGCAGGTCTCTTGTTTTGTGTTGGAGCTTTGCCTTTCTTATTGGACTTAGCAGCCCATGCTGTTCTCTTAAACCCTAATCCAGCATTACCCTTTTGTGACACAAAGTCATCTATTAAGGGTAATACTGATTTTGGCTTAGAAAAACTAGCCACAATCTCTTTCTCTTTCTGAAGTCTAACCTCCAGATTTCTAATCTGATCATTCTTGAATGCGATTGTGCCCATTTGAATAACAGTTATGTTTTTCAATCTGGCAATCTCATTCAGTTTTTGATCCAGCAACTTCTCTGAATCTAATGCAACCATCTTATGATCTGCAATTTCCTTAGCCTGTGATTTGGCCAGGTTTTTGCTCTTCTTAAGTGCCTGCAATAAATCTCCATATTCATCTATCAGCTGATGAATATCACCTTCAGACTCAGACCCATCCACATCACTTGATGCAGATGTTGCTGACTCTGACTCAGTACTGCAATCTGAATTTCTAGTAATACATTGTACCTTACTAGGACCAGGCTGATCCTGACACTTATCTTCTTCTGACACTGCCATCAGTCCCTTGCACTGATGGTCTTCTTATTCATATATAGAGTTCAACACCTAGAGAAACTCTTCTTCTTCATCTGCTTCATATAGACCAATGTAGGCCTCAGCTTCAAATTCAGACTCTGAAGTAGATTGGTCTGTCAAGCTCTTCTCCTTCTTAGCAACAAAAGATTTCTCCTTCTTGCTCTAGTGTTGACTCTTATTTTTATTTGCAGTCTCTTTTCTTTTATCTGGACACTCAGCCATAACATGTCCAGGCCTATTACAGCAGTAGCAAACTATCTTTGATGTTGTAGATTTGCTTGGCTTAGACCTGCTCCTGTCCTTCCTGGATGACTTCCTCTTTTGATAATAATCATCCTTAGGCTGAGATATGGAAGGTTTAAACTTCCACTACTTCTTCTTCAGGAATCTCTGAAACTATCTTGTAAATACTGCAAAATCTTCATCTGAGTCACTACTGTCTGAATTCTGGTTGTCTGAATTATCTAAAGCTGTTTCAGCAACTATCTTAGGAGGTGATGGAGACTTCCTCCTATTTTTCTTAGTGGCTTCAACCTTGAAGGCCACAGACTTTTCTCTATGCTCCCCTTTTGCACTTTTCTCTTCCTCTTTCCTAGCCATCAGTTGCATCTCATATGACCACACCTTTCCAAATAAGGTTGGAGGAGAGATATCTGCAAGTTTGGCCACTTTCCTAATGACACAAATCTTAGTGTCCCAATCCTTTATCAAGGATCTTAGGAATTTATCATTCAGTTCATAAGTACTGAAGATTCTTCCATAGGACATCAGCTCATTAACTATTCTATAGAACTTTTTATAACATTCAGTTATACTATCAAACTTTCCTTGTCTGAAACTCTCATATTCCTGGTTCAACATATATTTTTTATCTTGTCTTACTTCTTCAGAACCCTCCATGTAGACTATTAAAGTAACCCACATTTCCTTGGAGATCTTGCAGTGAATCAAATTTTGAAAAGTTGCATCATCTATGGCACTAACTATGATATTCTGGGCTCTCTTATCCATAGTTGCCAGGATGATCTCATCCTTAGTCATCTCTGAGAAATCCTTGGGAATTCTTTGGTTTGCATCCAGAACAGAAATCTTCATAGGAATATAAGGACCTTCCTTGACTGTAATATAGATCCTTGGATCAGAAGCCTCCATAAACAGCCTGACCCTTTCTTTCCATATTCCAAATATCTCCTTTCTGCATATGGGTAATTTCATAGAACCTAGTTCCTTATGATTCTCACCAGAACCCATTTTCTTGATCTTGACTCTGCCTTATGGTTCTAACTCAGACTATTAAGTCCTTCTTTGAGAAACCTCGCTTTGATACCACTTGAAAGAATTAGTGCCTAACCACCTAAAGGGGGGTGGGGCTGAATAAGTGTAATTTCTTTTTCATTTTAAGGCAGCAAATTTATTCAGTTGTTTACTTAGCAGCAGTAAATGTTACAGCTAACACAGCACAGATTCACAGAATTATCACAACACAGATTGCACACATATTTTTATAGTGGTTCCCCAAGGTCTGGGTACATCCACTTTCCCCCTTCACCTATCTAGCAGTGTGCTAGATTCGGCCTAACTTCTTCTCTTCACCTCAGATCCTCAGATCTTACAACTCAGAACCCAAAGCAAGGCTCCTATAACTCAGGCAATCTGCCCTACCTCAGCCTACACAAGGCCTACAACTCAGAGATATCAATATCCTACAACTCAGGCTCACAGCCCTACCTCAGCCTTCAACAAGGCCTACCACTCAGAGAAATTACTCTCCTACACTCAGCCTTTATAAAATAGGATTACAGCTCAGATCTATAATAGATCCTACAGAAAATAATGTTTACAAAGTGTATTACCACCACCTAAGTAGAGAGAGAAGGGATGGATGGTTACTTGATCAGTTCTTGGAAGCAACTGATGGCAGAGCACAACCTCTCTTAGCTTTCTTCAAAGCTTCATGAATCTGAACTCAGTAGGGTTGAACACTTGGAAGTTGATCTTCAATCAGCTTCTCACTTGAGATTTAGATCTCAATCTGAATCTTTCTTGGCAGCCTGGTTCAGCAACTACACTCCTTAGATGGAGCTCTCTCTCTCCAACTTCTTAGATTTTCTGTCAAAGGTCTTCTTCTTTTTGTGTTGTTGGTTATTTGTGTATATTCTTCAATCTTCTTCTTAATTGTTATATTCACACCTTCTGTTGAAGGAGAAATCCTTTATATAGTCTTCCTCCAAGGTAACCGACTGATCCGGTTTCTAACAAACTTCTGACAACTTTGACAGTTGCAGTACACCGGTTAGAAATGACAGCTGTCAAGTCATCCAGTCACTTCTTGAAATACTGTCTCTGTCTGAAAGTGTCGAGACTGATCTGTTGAAATTTGTGAAGTGGAAGTGGTTGACGGGACAGGCCGGGCGGCCTAGGCGGACAGCATTGGCAGACTAGGCGGACTGGGCAGACTATTGTGTGCGGCCTGGTGGAAAGTCTAGTGGAAGCTGGCTGTTCTTCTAAGCGGATTGCATGGGTGAAGTCCGCAGACTATGCGGCCTGGTATCTGCGGATAAGGCGTTGGTTGTTTGGTCTGCCAAGGAGCGGCCTGAGCGGATAGAGGCTTGCAGACTGGTGCTTTGCTCAGTGGCCGCATTGCAAGTTTGTGCTGTTTGGCGGTTTGGCTCATGTCCGCGGGAAACTTGCGGACTAGTGTGTCCACGGTGTGGGCTGTTGCGGACTGGGCTTAGAGCTTGGATGAGGCCTTGTCGAGCTCTGGTGTTACAACAGGTGTTTTGCTGTGGAGGTCTTTGGCGGACTGATGTTCGGAGTCCGGGAGGAGGCTACTGCGATGGGGCAGGTGTGCGAGTAGCATGCGAACTGCTGGCGGTCCGTGCTATGGTGTTTGGCGGACGGTAGTTTATGTCCGCCATGCTCGCATTGGCCTTTGATGGTTTTGGACTTGGTCACACTCTATGGCAAGACCATGGTGTCTGCTGTATCCGCCAAGTCCGCTGTTGACCGGGAAGACTTGCTGTCTGCTTTTGGTCATGGACCTGTAGCAGATTGAGGTTTGAGTCTTGCGGACTGCCTCCGGTTGTGCGGACTGCCATTGAAGGGGGATTGATGTCCTGCAGTGGTTGGAGGCTTTGCGGGCTGATGCCTTGTCCGCATTGCTTGGGCGGACTGGAGAGGGTTCGCCAATGTTGTCTTGCTCCTGGCGGTTTTCCTTGGTATCCAGCTAAGTCCTTGTGGACTCGACAGACGGTGTTTTGCTATCGCGCGGGCTAGGGAGGTGTCACTATCTCTAGGGCAGTGACCACACTCCTCACCTCGCCTATAAATAGGACCCTCCTGGAACATCTACAGTAACTTGAGTGAACAATAAGTTGGGTTGGGCAAGGAGCTGCGGTCTTAGTTTGTCTGTCCGCGCAGATTGATTCAGGGCTGATGGTTTGCTGTGTGCAGGTCGCGCGGGTAGCTTCAAGGAGTCAGGAGTTTGGCTTTGACTTCGGTTAAGTACTTGGAAGTTGTGCGGTCTCTGCGGATTCAGCAGGAGGTCGCTCTGCGGCTTGTCAACTCTGTTTCAACTTTGCCAGCTTCAATAACCTGTCCGCCGGCTTCAGGCGGGTAGGGGTGTTCCTTAGTTCAACTTCAGCAGGAGACGAATAACGGTGTGTCCGCGTGGCCTCGCGGCTTCGGCGGACTCCGTGGCTATTCGGCGGATTGCAGCTTTGTTCCGGCGATCTCAGCGGACTCGGCGACCTCGGCGACTTCGGCGGTCTCGGCGGACTCCGGTGCTGTCCGCCCGGCTTGGTTTTTGGTGCTTTCTGTTTACAACTGTTATACTAGCGAAAATATGTCTCGCTATGTATGCCTCGTGTTGTAAAGAAGTGAATGAATAAAAGATCTGTTTGTGCTTCCATTGTTTGTTGGGATTAACCTTTATTCCTTGGTTTTCCGCTTGTTCAACGTGAGAACTCGGTAGTTCCGAAGATATTAATTTGGCGTTTGGGCTACCTTGCTGACCACGTTGAGAAAATTTTTAACATGGTATCAGAGCAAGGTTCAGTTGCGTGAGCTGTAGTCAACCAGTGTTGTTACTCAGGGCTTGAGTGGTGTTCAACCTGTGTTGTTGCTCGGTGCTTCTGGAAGGCTGCCAACAGGTGTTGCAATGGAAGGGAGTTTTATAAGGGGTCTTGGCATTGAACTCTTAACGCAGACTAACTTCAAGAAGTGGAAGTCGTGCATGAAGAGTTATCTTCGTGGCGAGGAGCTGTGGGAATTCGTCGGTGGTGATGACAAACAGGAAGTCACGGCTGCGTTCGGTACTGCTGAGCAGGTTAGGCTCTGGAGAAGAACAAATGCTAAGGCGGAGTTCATTCTGAAGAGGGCCGTGTCTCCAGAACTGTTTGATCACATCATTGGATGTGAGTCGGCTGCTGATATTTGGACAACCATTGATGAGTTGTTCAATAGGAAGAATGTGACGCGGCTTCAGTTTCTGGAGAATGAGTTGGCCAGAGCAACTCAGGGAGACCTTTCCATCTCGAAGTACTTCATAAAGATGAAGAGCTTGTTTGCTGAACTGTAGGCACTGGATCCTGATGAGCCTATCTCTGAGGCTAAGATGAAAAGGCACATAATCCGCGGCTTGCGGAAGGAGTATGTGGCCTTTGTGACATCTGTTCAAGGGTGGGCTACTCAGCCGTCTTTGCTGGAGCTGGAGAATCTGCTTGCATCACAGGAGAGCTTGGCAAGGCAGATGGCTGGAGTGAACCTGAATCAGGAAGGCAGCGAAGCTCTCTTCTCAGGCAATAAGAAAGGATGGGAAGGGAAGATGAAGAAGAAGGTGCAGGTCGTTGGTGAGAAGGAGACTTCAACTTCATATCAGCCGGAGAGGAGCAATGCTCCTAAGGACTGGAAGAAGAATTTGAAGTGCTACCGGTGTCATCAGCGAGGGCACTTCAAGCGGGACTGCAAGGTCAAACTGCAGCCTGGGCATGCTGCTGTAAAGGAGGAAGCTTGCTCGAGAAGTGAAGAAGCAGAATGGGGCGGAGCTTTTATGACGGGCACTTGTGTCCGGGCCTTGTCTTCTGAGGACTTCAACGACGAGTGGATCGTGGACTCCGGGTGTGGTCATCACCTCACCGAAGACAAGTCAAAATTCACCTCCATGCATGCTTACTCAGGTAATGAAGCTATTATCACTGCTGATAATACTGTTTATGCAGTAGAGAAAGAGGGGGTCTTGTCTTTGGGTAGTGATCAGGGGCCACTCACGTTAAGGAGTGTGTATCACGTGTCGGGCATGAAGAAAAACCACTTCTCGGTGACCAATGCAGTGGACGCTGGTTATCACGTTCTGTTTGGGCCAACAGACGTGAGGTTCCTTCGCAACGTATCAGCGGTGAAGGCTGATGTTGCTCATGTAGGTAGGAGGGTGAAGAACTTGTTTGTTCTTGCCACCAATTCTTATGTTGATCGTATGAGGGCCAATGATAGCGCTGCTATCTGGCATGAGAGGCTGGGGCATGTTGGCTTGGACAAGCTAAAGGCGATGGCTAGCAGAAGTTTGGTGAAGGGGTTGCCTAAGTTGTCCTCCTTTGGTGACGGGCATGTTTGCACGGGCTGTCAATACGGTATGGCACATCACCTTCCGTTTGATAAATCACAAACAAGGAGCAAGAAACCATTGGAGTGTATTCATGGCGACTTGATGGGACCGACGGTTACTGCCAGCCTTGGTGGAAGCAGATACATGCTTGTCTTGGTTGATGACTACTCAAGGTATACTTGGGTGTACTTCTTAAAGGAGAAGTCGGAAGCCTTCCATTTGTTTGTGGAGTTTAAGGAGTTGGTAGAAGGCCGGCTTGGCTTGCGGATTAAGAAGCTTAGAACTGATAACGGGGGTGAGTTTGTCTCCTCTGAGTTTTCTAACTTCTGCAGGAAGCACGAGATCCAACGGGAGCTTACTTGTGCTCACACTCCACAACAAAATGGGGGTAGCGGAGCGGAAGATCCGTCATCTGACGGAGACCTGCAAATGCTGGCTTCATGCAAAAGATATCCCAAGGTCCTTTTGGGCGGAGGGGATGTCTTGTACTGCTTATGTCATCAACCGGATGCCACTCAGCCCTATCAACATGAAGACTCCTCTTGAGCTGTTGCTGAAGGAGAAGCCGAGTGTGGGACACCTTCGGGTGTTCGGTTCAACTTGCTACGTGCATGTCCCGGATGCTTCACGGACTAAGCTGGATGCGAAGGCAAGGAAGCTTGTCTTTGTTGGCTACGATGAGCGGAAGAAGGGATGGAAATGCATGGACCCTGTGACGAAGAAGTTCGTGGTGTCAAGAGACGTTGTCTTTGACGAGCTGACGTTATATGGAGGTGGCTCGGTTGAGCTAACCGGAAGTAACAAGGTTGATGAAGCACCGGTGGTTGCTGCTGAAGGCTTGGAAGAGGAGCTTGCTGTTTCACCAGCAGCTCTTGTTGCTTCTAACTCCGAGGCTGAGCCTTCTGGCTCAGGAAGCAGGGGGAGCACTGCTCAATTCTTGCCCCAAGTAGGAGTTGAGCCCGAAGAAGCAACGGAAGCAGTGAGTAAGGAGCCGACCCTTCGGATATCGAAGAGGGTTGTTAAGCCACCGGCTCGGTACTGTGATGGGAATGCAGTGAGCTTTGTCTCCTACTTCTTTGCAGGTCCTCTGGATGAGCGAGAGCTTGCAAACTTCAATGAGGCCACTGGAGTGAAGGAGTGGGAAGGTTCCATGAAAGAAGAGATTGATGCTCTGAAGAAGAATGAAACCTGGGATCTTGTGCCCAAGGTTGATGGCATTACTCCGGTTACTTGCAAGTGGGTGTATAAGTTGAAGAAAAAGGCTGATGAGAGCATTGATAGGTTCAAGGCTTGCCTGGTCGCTAGAGGATTCTCACAACAGTATGGAGAAGACTATGAGGAGACATTCAGTCCAGTTGCGAAGATGTCTTCAGTAAGAGTGGTGATCGCCTTAGCTGCTAGCAAGGGATGGAGGTTGTGGCAACTCGATGTGAAGAATGTCTTTCTTTATGGAGAGATTGACAAGGACATCTTCATGGATCAGCCGCTTGGTTTTGACTCTAAAAAGCATCCGGACTATGTCTGTAAACTCAAGAAGGCTCTCTATGGGTTGAAGCAAGCTCCTAGAGCGTGGTATGGGAAGATTGCAGAGTACTTGCAATTCTGTGGATACCTTGCTTCTAACTCGGATTCAAGCTTGTTTGTCAAGAAGAAGGGGGAGCAACTAGTCTTGGTCCAAACATCACTTTCTCGGTCTTGAGGTGGAGAGGAAGGAGTGCGGGATTATCATTAGCCAGAAAGGCTATGCTGATCGCATTGTGAAGCGGTTCGGCATGGGCGAAGGGAAGAAGTGCTCTACTCCACTAGAACCTGGGCAGAAGCTTCGACGAGATGAGGGAAGGGTTCTTCATGATCCCTTGGTGTTCCGGGCTCTTGTTGGGAGCTTGATTTACCTGACGATTACAAGGCCGGACATTGCTTTTGCTGTTGGCCGAGTAAGTCGGTATATGTCTGAACCAAGGCAATCTCATATAGTGGCGGCGAAGGGTATTCTGAAGTATGTCAAGGTGACTTCTGACATGGGACTCCTCTATGGAAGGGACTCGGAGTTTGCGTTGCTTGGGTACACGGATGCTGACTATGACGGTGATTCGGATGATCGGAGGTCTACTTCAGGTTATGTGTTCACTTGCGGTTAGTCTAGCATCTCGTGGTGTAGCAAGAAGCAGGACTCTGTGTCAGTATCAACTACAGAGGCAGAGTATAAGGCTTCGGCCTTGGCTGCTCGGGAAGCCATCTGGTTGAGGAGGCTTATAGAGGATGTTCATGAAGAAGTGCAAGGGGCGACTTTACTCCGGGGTGACAATGAGAGTGCTCTCAAACTGGTTAACAATCCAGTGTGTCACGCTAGGACCAAGCATATAGAGATTAATCACCACTTTATCAGGGAGAAGGTGTTGGAGGTATCTCTGTTGGTCGGGCATGTTCGGAGTGAAGATAATCTTGCTGACATCTTCACGAAGCCACTGTCGAAGGGGCCCTTTGAGCGCTTGCACAGCTTGCAGGGCTTGGTCACCACTTCCCACTTCAAGGGGGAGTGTTGAAATTTGTGAAGTGGAAGTGGTTTACGGGACAGGGCGGGCGGCCTGGGCGGACAGCTTTGGCGGACTAGGCGGACTGGGCGGACTGGGCGGACTGTTGTGTGCGGCCTGGTGGAAAGTCTAGTGGAAGCCGACTGTTCTTCTGAGCGAATTGCACGAGTGAAGTCCGCGGACTATGCGGCCTGGTATCAGCGGATAAGGCATTGGTTGTTTGGTCTGCCAAGGAGCGGCCTGAGCGGATAGAGGCTTGCAGACTGGTGCTTTGCTCAGTGGCCGCATTGCAAGTTTGTGTTGTTTGGCGGTTTGGCTCATGTCCATGGGAAGCTTGCGGACTAGTGTGTCCCCGGTGTGGGCTGTTGCGGACTGGGCTTAGAGCTTGGCTGAGGCCTTGTCGAGCTCTGGTGTTACAGCAGGTGTTTTGATGTGGAGGTCTTTGGCGGACTGATGTTTGGAGTCCGGGAGGAGGCTGCTGCGATGGGGCAGGTGTGCTAGTAGCATGCGGACTGCTGGCGGTCTGTGCTATGGTGTTTGGCGGACGAGAGTTTATATCCGCCATGATCGCATTGGCCTTTGATGGTTTTGGACTTGGTCACACTCTGTGCCAAGAACATGGTGTCCGTTGTATCCGCCAAGTCCGTTGTTGACCGGGCAGACTTGCTGCCTGCTTTTGGTCGTGGACCTGTGGCGGATTGAGGTTTGAGTCTTGCGGAATGCCTCGGTTTGTGCGTGTTGGGTACATTGGAACAAATGTACCTGATTTGAAGAAGCCTCACCCTACTCAATGATATACATCAAAATGTATTTGATGTGTTTTTAAGTTTAGTTGTGCAGGTTAAGTAATTGCAGGGAAAGCTGAAATGTTTCTAAGTCCATGTGTCGACACTCAGAAGGAAAGTGCCGACACTTAAGAAGACTTGTATCGACACCCAGAGAAGCTGTGTCGAAACTTGGAGTAATTGTGTCGACACCAGGAATGCAGAGTCGACACCAGAAGGAAAGTGTCAACACATACAGGCTGTGTCGACACACAATGAAGAAATATCCAGAGAAGCTGTGTCAACACTTTGAAGCAGTGTCGACACCCAGAGGAACTTTGTCGACATCAGAAAGTCTCGACACTAGGAGGCTGTGTCGACACTCAGCAAAACATCAACAAAGTTCAAGGATCAGTGTCGACACTAGGAGGCTGTGTCGAGACTCAGCAAATTTCAACAGAGTCTAAGTACAAGTGTCGACACAAAGGAGCTGTGTCGACACTCAGCCAAAGTCTCAACACATGAAGAATGTGTCGACACAAAGGAGATGTGTCGACACTAAGCAAAAGTATCAACACAGAAGGCATGTGTCGACCACAAGGAGATGTGTCGACACTTAGCAAGTATCAACACAAGAAGATGTGTCGACACAAAAGAGTTGTGTCGACACTTACAAGAAATCAACTAAGTATCAAAGAAGAAGGACTTGTGTCGACACACAGGATCAGTGTCGACACATGTTGAAGAAGCAGTGTCGAGAAGCAGATTTTACAACACAAGGAGTTGTGTCGACACCATGAAGGCTAGTGTCGACACTTAGTCTACTTGTGTCGACACATAGTCTATCATTGTCGACACTTAAAGACTGACTGTCTCGACACTTTCAGACAGTTACAGAAAATTCAAGAAGTGACTGGATGACTTGACAGCTACCATTTCAGCCAGTCTACTGCAACTGTCAGAGCTGTCAGAAAGTTGTTAGAAACCGAATCAGCCGGTCACCATAAAGAAAGCCTATATAAAGGCTTATACCTTCAACAGATAATAAGGTGAGAGAAGCAATTCATTGAAGAACAACACAACTAGAAGAAGACCTTCAAGTGAAGATCTAAGAAGTTGGAGAGAGAGAGCTCCTTCCAAGAAGACAGTTGTTGAACCAGGCTGTGAAGAAAGTTTCAGATTGAGATCTGATTCTTAAGTTAGCAGTGATTGAAGATCAGCTGCATAGAGACTCAACCCTAATGTGTTCTAAATTCAAGAAGCTTTGAAGGAAGCCAAGGGAGGTTGATCTCAGCAAAGTTCTTCCAAGAACTCATCAAGAAACCAGACAACTCTTCTCTCTTATTCTGAGTTGTGGTTATATACCTTGTATTTTTAATTTCTTGTAGGATCCTAAGGGATCTGAGTTGTAAGCCTGAAATTATAAAGGCTGAGTGGTAGGGCCTGTATGCCTGAGTGTAGGAGATTCTTTTCTCTGAGTGTAGGCCTGGTTGAGGGCTGAGTGTAGGCCTTGGTGAAGGCTGAGTGTAGGTCTTTGTGAAGAATGAGTGGTAGGGCTTTTGTGCCTGAGTTGTAAGAGTGGGATCACTCTATGCTGTAGGAACCTATTTGGGGTTCTGAGTGTAAGATCTGAGGATCTGAGGAATAGTGGAGAAGTTGCGCCGAATCTAGTACACTACTAGATAGGCGAAGGGGGAAAGTGGATGTATCCAGACCTTGGGGAACCACTATAAAACTGTGTGTGTGATTGATTCTGTGTATGTTGTGTTAAATTTCTGTGAATTCTGTGATTAATTCTGCCTAAAAGTTTAAAAAGATAAGATCACCTATTCAGCCCCCTCCCCCCCTCTAGGTGTTTAGGTACAATTTCTTTCAAGTGTTATCAGAGGGAGGTTACTCAAAAAGGACATAACAGTCTGAGTAAAGTTCCTGTTGGCAGATTCAGTATAATCAAGAATCAAGAAAATGGGTTCAACAGAGAATCACAAAGAACTAGGATCCATGAAGTTGCCAATCTGTAGAAAGGAGATTTTTAGCATTTGGAAAGAAAGGGTTAGACTATTTATGGAAGCCTCTGACCCTATAATCTATATCACAGTCAAAGAAGGGTCATATGTGCCAATGAAAGTATCAGTTCTGGATGCAAACCAGAGAACTCCTAAGGACTATTCTAAAATGACCAAGGATGAGATTATTCTGGCCACTATGGACAATAGGGCCCAGAATATTATAGTAAGTGCAATAGATGATGCCACATTCCAGAATTTGATACACTGTAAAACATCAAAGGAAATGTGGGACACACTGATAGTGTACATGGAGTGTTCAGAAGAAGTTAGACAGGATAGGAAGTCTTTATTGAACCAAGAGTATGAAAGTTTCAGACAAGGCAGGTCTGATAGTATAACTTAGTGCTACAAGAAATTCTATAGGATAGTTAATGAGTTATTGTCCTATGGAAGAGAATTCAGTAATTATGAGCTGAATGATAAGTTCTTGAGATCCCTAACTAGAGACTGGGATACTAAGATTTGTGTCATAAGGGAAATGGCCAAATTAGCAGACATTCCTCCTCCAACATTGTTTGGAAAACTGTTATCATATGAGATGCAGTTAATGGTAAGGAAGGAGGAGGAGAAGACTACAAGAGTTAAGCACAAAGAAAGAGCTGTGGCTTTCAAGACAGAAGCCACCAGGAAATATAAAAGTAAGTCTCCATCTCCACCTCCAAAAGTTGCTGAGACTAAGACAGATGAGTCAGAAAGCAAGAATTCTGAAAACAATGAGAGTGATGAAGATTTTGCAGATTTCACTAGACATTTTCAGAAGTTTCTTAAGAAGAAACAGTGGAGGTCTAAGCCATCCACTTCACAGAAGTCATCAAAGAATGACAGGAGAAAGTCTAAGTCAAGTAGAACTACATCTTCAAAGATAGTTTGTTATTATTGTAACAGACAGGGACATGTTGTTGCTGACTGTCCAGAGAAGAGAAAAGAGTCAATTAATAAGAAGAAGACTCAGATCAAGGGCAAAAAGGAAAGGTCCTTTGTTGCTAAAAAGGACAAAAGTCTGTCAGATATGTCATCTTTAGAAACTGATTCAGAAGCTGAAGATTACATTGGACTGTTTGCTGAAGAAGAGGAAGATGAGTTCATCCAGCTAATGAACTCTATATATGAGCATGAGGACAATCAGTGCCAGGGACTGATGGCCTTATCAGAAGGATACAAAATCCAGGATCAGCCTGGACCAAGTTAGGTACAAAATTATTCTGATAGTTCAATTTCTTGTACTACATCAGAATCAGATTCATCAGCATCAAGTGATGAGAGTGGATCTGAATCTGAAGGAGACATTCATCAATTAATTGATGAATATAGAGTAGTGTTGCAAGCTTTGAAGAAAAGCAAATCCTTGGCCAAGAGTCAGGCTAAGGAGATTGCTAATCTCAAAGTGGCTGCAACAGATTTTGATAAGTTGATTGATCAGAAACTAAATGAAATATCCAGGCTGAAGAACATTACTGTTATTCAGATGGGGACTATTACATTCAAGAATGATCAAATCAGAAATCTGGAGATTAGTCTTCAAAAGGAGAGAGATATAGTTGCAAGGTTCTCTAAACCAAAATCAGTTCTACCTTTGATAGATGAGTTTATACCTCACAAGGGTAAAACTGGATTGGGGTTTACTAAACCTGCCAGGACTGTAAAGTCCAAGTCTAAGGGAAAAGCCCCAATACTCAACAAGCCTGCTGTAGATAGAACTGCCAGGGTTGTACCTAAGCAAAGGTACAATAGATTTGAGTGCTGGTGTTGTGGCAAGGTAGGCCACTTTGCCATAGACTGCTGGCATAATTCTAGTGCCAAGGTGAGTAGCAATCTGTCTGCTAGAAAAGATACAAGTACTTTTGTTAAGAGACAAACTAACCAGCACCAAGGACCCAAGAATTCTTTGTGTTCTAAGGTTAACTAATCTGTTTTGCAGGTGAGTCCAAGTGGCCATGCCCCAATATGGTACTTGGACAGTGGATGTTTCAGGCACATGACTGGAACTAGGGGATTGCTGAAGGACTATACACCAATCAAGGATGGTCCTAAAGTCACCTTTGGTGGTTCTGAAAAAGGAATCATCAAAGGTTTTGGTAATATTTCTAGCAACCTTATAACAATTACTCAAGTGGATTATGTTAAAGGTTTGAAACACAACCTCATTAGTATAAGTCAGCTGAGTGATCTAGGATATGACATCTCATTTGTTAAAGATGGTTGTCATATCAGGAGGTCAAATGATCAAAAGATCATTCTGACATGTTATAGGAAGAGAAATGTCTATTGTCTAGACATTATGTGTGAGAACAATGTTTCTCTTGTGTGTCTTGTAGCTGATGAGAAAGTCTCTCATTGTGTCAAATGGCACAAGAGGCTAGCCCATCTTAACTATAAGATAATTGGTCAACTCTATAGTAAAGAGTTAGTGAGGAATGGTCCTCAAGTTAAGTGTAAAAAGGTTGGGATATGCTCCGCTTGTCATAAGGGCAAGCAGACCAAATCCACCTTTTATAGCATTGAGAACAAAGATGCTGTGTGGTGCCTATACCTCTTGCATATGGATCTATTTGGTCCGATGCCAGTTCACAACCTAGGTAGGAAGGTCTTCACATTTGTGGTTGTAGATGACTACTCAAGGTTTTCTTGAGTGTTCTTCCTTAGATAGAAATCTGAAACACCTAGTATCTTTTAAAGTTTTGTCAAACAAATTCAGAATGAGTTAGACAGTACAGTGGTCAAAATAAGAAGTGACCATGGTAATGAGTTCTAGTCTGATAGTATGACAAAGCTATGTGAAGAGTTTTGGATATTTTAGGAATTTTCTTCACCAAGAACACCTCAGCAAAATGGCATTGCTGAAAGGAAAAATAGAACCTTGATTGAGGCTGGTAGAACCCTATTAAGTGACACATATCTCCCAGAATATTTCTGGGCTGAGGCAGTTAATACTACATGCCATGTAATTAATAGGGCTACTATCACCAAGAGCCACAATAAGACCCCCTATGAGATTGTGAAGGGCAGAAAACCAAATCTATCCTACTTCAGGATCTTTGGTTGTAAATGCTATATACTTAACAATGGTAAATCTTATTTAACTAAGTTTGCTGCCAAATCCCAAGAGGGGATCTTTGTTGGGTACAGCAACAACAGTAAGGCTTATAGGGTCTACAACTTGACTACTCAAGTTGTAGAGGAGTCAGTACATGTAGTGTTTGATGAAGCTAGACTCATTAACAATGAATTGTGTAGAAGTATATGCAGCTCTACAGGTGTGACTGAGAAGATGGACAAGCTTACTATTGAAGAAGGATCTACTGCAAGTTAGCATGTGGATGATAGTGGCTGCTGTCCAGGGGGAGTACAAGATACTCCAGTTGATGAAGAAGATCAAGAGGAGCTGCTGAATGAAGAAGCTGTAGGTGCACAACCAGAAGACAGGTTACCTCCAGCAAATAGGCATCTAAAAGATCATCCAGCCAATCAAATTATTGGTGATCTCAGACAAGGGGTACAAACAAGGAGCAGAAGTCTAAGTTCAGTACTCTACTCCAGTTTTTTATCCCAAGTTGAGCCAAAGAAATTTGAAGAAGCCATCCTAGACTCTCATTGGATTGAGGCAATGCAAGAGGAGCTGAACCAGTTCAAATGATGTAATGTCTGGGAGCTAGTTCCTAAACCAAAAGACCACAACATTATTGGAACCAAGTGAATCTTTAGGAACAAGTTGGATGAACGTGGAGTTATTATAAAGAACAAAGCAAGACTTGTTGCAAAAGGATATAGGCAGGAAAAAGGTATTGACTTTGATCAGATCTTTGCTCCAGTAGCCAGACTGGAGGCAATAAGGATGTTCTTGGCCTATGCAACCTATCAAGGGTTTAAAGTATACCAAATGGATGTTAAGTCAGCCTTTCTGAATGGAAATCTGAAGGAAGAAGTCTATGTAGAACAGACATCAGGTTTTGTTGATTCAACTAAACCTAATTATGTTTATAGACTTAGGAAGGCTTTGTATGGGTTAAAACAAGCCCCTAGGGCTTGGTATGAAACCATGTCTAGTTTCCTCATTGAGAATAAATTCACAAGGGGAAAATAGACAAGACTCTATTCCTTAGGGAATCCAGAGGCAAGATCATTCTAGTCCAAATATATGTAGATGACATTATATTTGGGTCTACAGAAAGTTGTCTTTGCAGGAAGTTTGCAAAACTAATGCAAGTTCAATTTGAAATGAGCAGTATGGGGGAACTTAAGTTCTTCTTGGGTCTCCAAGTTAGACAGACTGAGGATGGTTTATCCATATGCTAGTCTAAGTTTACCCTAGAATTGATAAGGAAGTATGGTATGGAATCATCCAGTACCATGAAAACTCCTATGGGGTCAAGTATGTCTCTTAGCAAAGATGATGCACAGAAACCTGTAGATGAGACTTTGTATAGAGGGATAGTTGGCTCCCTACTATATTTGACTGCAAGTAGACCAGATATCATGTATGCTACATGTGTCTGTGCTAGGTACCAAGCTTGCCCTAAAGAATCTCATTTGACAGCAGTCAAAAGGATTCTGAGATATCTTAAGGGCACTCCTTATCTAGGCCTTTGGTACCCTAGGAATGGAGACTTTGAACTGACAGGTTATTCAGATGCAGATTTTGCGGGCTGTAAGGAAGATAGGAAAAGTACAACTGGTACCTGTCAATTCCTAGGTGGAAGGCTGATATCATGGAGTAGCAAGAAGCAAACAAGTGTGGCTATCTCCACAGCAGAATCAGAGTATGTTGCTGCAGGAAGTTGCTGTGCTCAACTTCTATGGATTCAACATCAGTTAGAAGATAATGGTATTCAAGTAAGTAGAACACCTCTATTTTGTGATTCTACTAGTGTTATTTCTATTGCAAACAATCCTGTCTCCCATAGTAGGACTAAGCACATAGAAATAAAATGTCATTTTCTAAGAGAACATGTGGAAAAAGGAGATATTTCACTAGAGTATGTTAATACAGATAATCAGCTAGCTGACATGTATACTAAGCCCTTAGATGAAACCAAATTCAATAAATTTAAAATTGAATTAGGTATGATAAACTTAGAATAGTTTACAAAAATTGGCTAAGTAAAATGGTGTCGACACACAGAGTTGTCTGTGTCGAGACATAGTAGTGGTGTCGACACATCTAGGAAGTCTGTGTCGATACTTCAGAGAATTTGTGTCGACACATACAGGGTAGGTGTCGACACATCCAAGGTGGTGTCGACACTTAGACTTTTCATAGTATTAGACAAGCAAAGTCTCGACTAAGTGTCGAGCTAAGTGGTGTCGACACATAAACAAGTGTCGACATATATATTCTGTCGACTATACTTGTGTCGACACATCGTTGTCGAGACATTATAAGTAAGTGTCGACACTTATCAACAGTGTCGACACAATTTAAGTATTTTGACGCGCCCTTTCATCTTCGATTCTAGAAAGGTATAAATAGGTTTTCGCCATTGTCTGTCGACACGCTCACCAAAGTTTCGATACCAAACTTGCGTGTCGACACCTCTCTTCTCTAAATTCAAATTTCTTCAAACCCTAATGGCACCCAAGCTAGAAGAGAATGTGAATGAAGGATATGAACTCGTGCGACACGCATTTGATGATGCGGAACCTGAGATCAAAGGCGTGATAACCCTAATAGCCGAGACTGGGTTAGAATTTCTTGTTTCAGAACCGATCAAGATCTGGAAGAAGGAGGTCCTGGAGTTTCTGAATGGAGCAACACTAGATGAATCAGGACTCAAGATAAAGTCCAGAGTTCATGGGGCAAAGGTGAAGGTCTCTCCTAAGAGTCTGAGAAAGGTACTACAACTACCAAGGACTAAGGAAGAAGAAGATGTTTCTGCTTCTAAGACTAGAGAAGCATTAACATGGTGTGGACTGGACTCCAAAATGAAAATAGGATCTGTGTTCAATATAAAGGGAATGAACACGCAAGGCAAATTTTTATCTGAGATTGTGGGCAAAGTCATCCTGAGCAAACTTGGAGGACATGATAGAATATCTGCTCACATGTTCATTCTCATGACTAGGATTATCTTCAAACTAGAAACTGATTGGTCTACAGTTGTGTTTGAGAAGATAAAAGAGAGTATGAAGAAGCCCAATTTGGGTAGAATACTAAGTCTATACCTAACTGGTAGTATACCAGAGGTGATGAGTCAAGCAGTTGGATCTAAGATCAACCACATGAGGAAGATGGATATGAGAATCTTCTCTAGGTGGGATAGAGTGTTAACCAAAGAAATGCCAACTCCTGAGAAGGTAACACCCCAAAAGAAGAAGAAAAAGACAGCCCCTGTGGCTCAAGAATCATCAAGCAGCTCTGAATAGCATGTAATGTTCACTCTATATGAGGAAGAAACTGGAAATGCTGGACAATCTCCAGCAGGACAAGAAGATGCACCAAGGCAGGGGGAGCTACCATCAGCTAGCCCAGGACACCTGGATCCACTCCAGGGGGAGCCTCTGCTGGTGGATGAGCCAACTCCACTAGAGAGTGAACAAGCTACTCAGACCATACTTGAGGTAATAACTGAAATCAACCAATTAGATTTCCCTATTGAGAATGAAGTTATGACTGACACATTATCTGATGCTAATCAGCAACCTCAGATTCTTAGTCAACCCCAAGATGTTGTCATGGAGGACACATCTGTTGATGATCAAGTGGTTGGTGAGATTAGAGATTCTCAAGCCCATCATCAACAGGAATTTACCTTAGAAGAGCTATTCCCTGATCTTCTCCAAACAGATTTTGAGAAAGAAAAAGCTACTGCTGAGGGAGAGAAAGTCAATGTTGAGGGGGAGCATGTGGAGATTGAAGTAGAAACTGCAAGACAAGAACCTGAGATGCAACAGCATGCTGAGGAATTACCTAGGAAGGGTTTACCTCCTAGCCCAAAGGAAAGAGTTGAAATAGCCAGCACATCTGCCTCAGATGATGAAGAGGCTGCAAGAGCCAAGAAGAGGAAATTTCAAGTCTTCAAGAGGAGGAGCCAGACATATAAAAAGGCTTTGCAAACAATTGCACCACAGCCTGCCCCATCTACTGACTACAGTTCATTGATGGTGGCTTTACAGATCAAGCTTGATGAGCAAAGGCAAGCTCTAGAAAAGTATGTAGATGAAGGGAATAAGTCACTGCAATTTGATCTGGCCCAAGACATCAAGTCAATCAGATTTGAAGTGAATCAGAACAAGAAAGAGATGACTGACTGCTTCCATAAAGGAGGGAATGCAGTTGTCTATCTGGCCAAAAATCAAGAGAAAATAATGACAAAATTTGATGAGCTAGAAGTGAAGCAAGGATATGTTCTGGAAAATCAGCTGAGAATGAATGATAATTTGACAGCTTCACATAATGCAATAGTGACTGAAATGAAGAATATAACTACTGGTCAGACTACAGCAAGTGCTACTACCAAGGCTGAATTTGACAAGCAATTGCAAGAAAGTCTCACTGCTGTTAAAACTGCTATAGAAGACTCTCAAAAAGCTATTACTGAAAAGCTCCAAAGGTTGAAACCTTTCTATAAGGATGGAGTAAACTATTTGAATGCACAGATAAGGTTTCAGAAAGATGATCTGAGGGATCACATTGAAAGAGAAGTCATAAAGGGGGAGAGGGTGTTAGTCAAAGCAGGCTCTGATCATGCAAAGTGGATTTCAAATACCATCAGAGCTGCCCTTGGATATCCTCCATTATGTGATGATGACAATGTTGCAGAGTCTGGAATAAATCCTGCATATCTTAGAGGGGAGCAAGCTGAAGTGGCTCAAGTGATATACCCTCCACCAGACTTTGATATGATACATCAAGAGATACAGTCAATGTATAGTCCTCCTAAAGGAAAGCAAAATGTCATCATAGAGAAAGTGGTTCAGCCTGTGCCAGAGGCAATTCTGAAAGAGCAAGAGGCCTTATTAAAAGAACAAGAGACTCAATTGTCTAAGAAGAGATTCAGGGAGCAAGCTGAATTGAGGCCTGATTTTGAACAATGGAGCCCCACCTCCAGGAATATCATTTTGACTGCTTAGAAAGCTGCTAAAGACAATATTGTGGATAGAGGAAAATAGTATTCTGATGTGTAGTGGAGGAAGCATGAGAACAGGCAAGAGGTCATTGTGCAATATTGAAGAAAGGCTAAGATGGGAAAGCTACCTCCTACTGCACAGGAGCCTAACAAGTACTTTCCTAAGCCTTATCATTACTTTGAAAGGCAAAAGATCAAGGCTGAAGAATTGAAAAAGAATGATCTTAAAGGAAAGAATCCTGCAGCTGCTGAAGATGTTGAAGCCCCAGTCCAAGCAATGATACAATCAGGAAAGGGCATTATAATCAAGGAGCCTGAGCAGCAATAGGATAGAAATTTTTCTTAAGTTTACTATGTGTAATCAGTTGCATTTAACTTACTGTAAACTTTTGAATAATAAAAATGTTGAAGTTGTTAGAACAATGTGATATGTGTTAAATCTATTACATTACTGTTCTGAGATATTTGCGTATACATGTTTTGTTTATACATGTTTATGTACTTACCTTGTCATTTACTACTGTTTTACATCATACTGTGAATTTGTTATGTATGGTGTATTTCATTAACTAAGGGTTATGACTTCTCCAAATAGGCGGAGATTATTGGGTACAGTGGAACAAATGTACCTGATTTGAAGAAGCCTCACCCTACTCAATGATATACATCAAAATGTATTTGATGTGTTTTTGAGTTTAGTTGTGTAGGTTAAGTAATTGCAGGGAAAGCTGAAAAGTTTCTAAGTCCATGTGTCGACACTCAGAAGGAAAGTGTCGACACTTAAGAAGACTTGTGTCGACACCCAGAGAAGCTGTGTCGACACTTGGAGTAATTGTGTCGACACAAGGAATGTAGAGTCGACACCAGAAGGAAAGTGTCGACACATACAGGCTGTGTCGACACACAATGAAGAAATGTCCAGAGAAGCAGTGTCGACACTTTGAAGCAGTGTCGACACCCAGAGGAACTTTGTCGACATCAGAAAGTGTCGACACTAGGAGGCTGTGTCGACACTCAGCAAAACATCAACAAAGTTCAAGGATCAGTGTCGACACTAGGAGGCTGTGTCGACACTCATCAAATTTCAACAGAGTCTAAGTACAAGTGTCGACACAAAGGAGTTGTGTCAACACTCAGCCAAAGTCTCAACACATGAAGAATGTGTCGACACAAAGGAGATGTGTCAACACTAAGCAAAAGTATCAACACAGAAGGCATGTGTTGACCATAAGGTGATGTGTCGACACTTAGCAAGTATCAACACAAGAAGATGTGTCGACACAAAGGAGTTGTGTCGACACTTACAAGAAATCAACTAAGTATCAAAGAAAAAGGACTTGTGTCGACACACAGGATCAGTGTCGGCACATGTTGAAGAAGCAGTGTCGAGAAGCAGATTCTACAATACAAGGAGTTGTGTCGACACCATGAAGGCTAGTGTAGACACTTAGTCTACTTGTGTCGAAACTTAGTCTATCAGTGTCGACACTTAAAGACTGACTGTCTCGACACTTTCAGACAGTTACATAAAATTCAAGAAGTGACTGGATGACTTGACAGCTGTCATTCCAGCCAGTCTACTGCAACTGTCAGAGCTGTCAGAAAGTTATTAGAAACCGGATCAGCCGGTCACCATGAAGAAAGCCTATATAAAGGCTTATAGCTTCAACAGATAATAAGGTGAGAGAAACAATTCATTGAAGAACAACACAACTAGAAGAAGACCTTCAAGTGAAGATCTAAGAAGTTGGAGAGAGAGAGAGCTCCTTCCAAGAAGACAGCTGTTGAAACAGGCTGTGAAGAAAGTTTCAGATTGAGATCTGATTCTTAAGTTAGCAGTGATTGAAGATCAGCTGCATAGAGACTCAACCCTACTGTATTCTAAATTCAAGAAGATTTGAAGGAAGCCAAGGGAGGTTGATCTCAGCAAAGTTCTTCCAAGAACTCATCAAGAAACCAGACAACTCTTCTCTCTTATTCTGAGTTGTGGTTATATACCTTGTATTTTTAATTTCTTGTAGGATCCTAAGGGATCTGAGTTGTAAGCCTGAAATTATAAAGGCTGAGTGGTAGGGCCTGTGTGCCTGAGTGTAGGAGATTCTTTTCTCTGAGTGTAGGCCTGGTTGAGGGCTGAGTGTAGGCCTTGGTGAAGGCTGAGTGTAGGTCTTTGTGAAGACTGAGTGGTAGGGCTTTTGTGCCTGAGTTGTAAGAGTGGGATCACTCTGAGCTGTAGGAACCTATTTGGGGTTCTGAGTGTAAGATTTGAGGATCTGAGGAATAGTGGAGAAGTTGGGCCGAATCTAGTGCACTACTAGATAGGCGAAGGGGGAAAGTGGATGTACCCAGACCTTGGGGAACCACTATAAAACTGTGTGTACTCTGTGTGTGTGATTGATTCTGTGTATGCTGTGTTAAAGTTCTGTGAATTCTGTGATTAATTCTGCCTAAAAGTTTAAAAAGATAAGGTCACCTATTCACCCCCCCCCCCCCCCCGCTATAGGTGTTTAGGTACAATTTCTTTCAGTGCGGACTGCCATTGAAGGGGGATTGCTGTCCTGCAGTGGTTGGAGGCTTTGCGGGCTGATGCCTTGTCCGCATAGCTTGGTCGGACTGGAGAAGGTTCGCCAATGTTGTCTTGCTCCTGGAGGTTTTCCTTGGTATCCGGCTAAGTCCTTGCGGACTCGGCGGACGGTGTTTTGCTATCGCGCGGGCTAGGGCGGTGTCGCTATCTCTAGGGCGGTAACCATACTCCTCACCTCGCCTATAAATAGGACCCCCTGGCACATCTACAGTAACTTGAGTGAACAGTAAGTTGGGTTGGGCAAGAAGATGCGGTCTCAGTTTGTCTGTCCGCGCGGATTGATTCAGGGCTGACGGTTTGCTGTGTGCAGGTCGCGCGGGTAGCTTCAAGGAGCCAGGAGTTTGGCTTTGACTTCGGTCAAGTACTTGGAAGTTGTGCGGTCTCTGCGGATTCAGCAGGAGGTCGCTCTGCGGCTTGTCAACTCTGTTTCAACTTTACCAGCTTCAATAACCTGTCCGCCGGCTTCAGGCGGGTAGGGGGTGTAACTCAGTTCAGCTTCAGTAGGGGACGAATAACGGTGTATCCGCGCGGCCATGCGGCTTCGGCAGACTCCGTGTCTATTCGGCGGATTGCAGCTTAATTCGGGCGATCTCAGCAGACTCGGCGACCTCGGTGACCTCGGCGGTCTCGGCGGACTCCGGTGATGTCCGCCCGGCTTGGTTTTTGGTGATTTCTGTTTACAGCTGTTATACTAGCGAAATCATGTCTCGCTATGTATGCCTCGTGTTGTAAAGAAGTGAATGAATAAAAGACCTGCTTGTGCTTCCATTGTTTGTTGGGATTAACCTTTGTTCCTTGGTTTTTCGCTAGTTCAACGTGAGAACTGGGTAGTTCCGAAGATATTAATTTGGTGTTTGGGCTACCTTGCTGACCACGTTGAGAAAATTTTTAACATGATCTTCATGATGTGTCGACACAAGTAGACTAAGTGTCGACACAAGTGA
Organism: Platanthera guangdongensis; assembly: GCA_039583875.1. Lineage (NCBI taxonomy): Eukaryota > Viridiplantae > Streptophyta > Magnoliopsida > Asparagales > Orchidaceae > Platanthera > Platanthera guangdongensis. The sequence continues at coordinate 97,891,255 of CM077158.1, read as the reverse complement.
ACTAAGTGTCGACACAAGCCTTTGTGGTGTCGACACATCTCTTCTGTTGTTGATACTGCTTCTCGACACAGCCTCTATAGTATATGTCGACACAAGCCTTTGTGGTGTCGACACAAATTCTTCCTTTCTTCATACAAATTTACTTTGTTGAAATTCTGCCATGTGTCGACACAAGTCCTGTGTGTCGACATATTTGATGTCGACAAGATCTTCTGTGTGTCGACACTGCCTCTGTGTGTCGACACAAATACTTCTTCTCTTTTACTTTGTTGAACCTCTGTTGTGAGTCGACACAAGTCCTGTGTGTCGACACAGTTGATGTCGACAAAGTCTTCTGTGTGTCGACACTGCCTCTGGGTGTCGACACAATTGATGTCGACAATGCTTCACTGTGTGTTGACACAGCCTCTTGGTGTCGACACAGTTGATTCTGGTGTCAACACAGCCTTTCCAAGTGTCGACACAATTAACTCCAAGTGTCGACACAGCTTTTCTACAGTGTCGACACAGGCCTTCATAAGTGTCGACACAGCTTCTCCTGGTGTCGACATATGGACTTAGAAATTTTTCTGCATTCCTGCATTTACTTAACCTGCACATATAAACTCAAAACAACAACAAATACACCTTGATGCATATCATTGAGTAGGGTGAGGCTTCTTCAAATCTGGTACACATTTTCCAATGTACCAACAGGATAGCTGTGGATCCGGCGAAGACAGTGGTAATACGAGAGAGGCCTACTTTGACTACGGTGGCGGAAGTCCGGAGCTTTCTGGAGCTTGTCGGCTACTATAGGCGCTTCGTAGAGAACTTTTCACGGATAGCACTTCCACTCACGATGTTGACAAGGAAGGATAAAAAGTTTGTGTGGTCGCTGGAGTGCGAACAGGCTTTTGAAGAGTTGAAGAGGCGGTTGACCATGTCGCCTATTTTATGTTCGCCAGTTGGAACCGAAGGGTTCGAGATCTATAGTGATTCTTCGAGTAATGGTTTGGGCTGTGTTCTGTTACAGCATGGGAGAGTGATAGCCTATGGTTCACGATAGTTGAAGGTTCACGAGAGAAATTATCCGGTCCATGACCTAGAGTTAGCGACCGTGATATTTGCTCTAAAGCTTTGGAGGCATTATCTGTACGGTGTGAAGGTCGATATTTACACCGATCATAAGAGCTTGAAGTACCTGTTGGACCAAAAGGATCTGAATATGAGGCATCGGAGGTGGATGGAGTTCTTAGGGGACTACACCTTCAAGATACATTACGTTCCTGGGAAGGGAAATGCAGTGGCGGATGCGTTGAGTCGCAGGACTCCGGCACAGGCCAACTGGTTATCGGTACATGATGAGAGATTGGTCCATGAGTTGGAGGCTTTGGAGATATCTTGCGTCGACAAGCAGTCTAGTGCCGAGGCGAAACTGTTTTGGACAGAGGTGCAGTGTGACCTAGCAGATAGAGTTCGGCGGGCTTTGGTTAAGGATAACAACATGAAGCAGATATTGGATGAATCTTTGGATGGGTCAAATTCCCAGTTTGTTGTTGGAGATGGTTTGATAAAGAAGGACGGTCGCCTATGCGTTCTTAGTGCGGATAATCTTCGGGAAGAATTGATGTATGAGGCTCATCATACCAAGTACTCAATCCACCCGGGAAGCACGAAAATGTATAGGGACATGAAGAAATTATTCTGGTGGCCGGGTTTAAAGAAGGATGTAGCACTATATGTGGCCAAGTGTCGTACTTGTGCATTGGTGAAGGCGGAATGCCAGAAGCCCGGAGGTTTCTTGAAACCCCTACCTATCCCAGAATGGAAATTCGATGACATAACTATGGATTTTGTGCATGGTTTGCAGAAGTCGCAGAAGGGAAACGATGCCATTTGGGTGGTCGTAGATAGGTTGACAAAGGTGTCACACTTTATTCCGAACAGGAAGGAAGATCTGGTGGAAAAATTAGCCAAACTCTACGTGGAGAATATTGTATGACTACATGGTGTGCCCCGTAGTATTATTAGTGACTGAGATGGACGCTTTACGTCGAAGGATTGGAGTTTGTTGCATAGTATGTTGGGAACTAAGCTAAGTTTCAGCACAACCTTTCATCCACAGACAGATGGTCAGACCGAGAGGGTCAACGGGACTATAGAGGACATGCTTCGCATGTGCGTCCTAGATTTCGGAAAGCATTTGGAGGATCACCTGTACATTGTGGAGTTTGCGTACAACAACAGCTTTCAGGCAAGTATTGGAATGACACCTTTCGAGGCCTTGTACGGGAGGAAGTGTCGTACGACGTTGTCTTGGTTGGAGGCAGGCGAATCGAAGTTGTATAAACGTCAAGTGGTGAAAGACTGATGCTTAAGATCACGACAGTGAACCGGTCGCACAAGTAATATAAAATGGGGGCTTTCCCAAGTATCGATCTCTCAAGGAACACAGTAAGGTGGAGTTAATTTCGAGGAGGACTTGAGATTGAAGTCCTTAGGTCGAAGCTAACTAAGGGGGATTTGGATATTTGCGGAAACAGAAAATAAAAGGCTAACAACTATTCCTATGCAACGCCGCTATGCGATGCTTCGCTAGGCGTGATGGAAGACTAGTCGGGCCGCTTTGCACCGAATCACTAGGGGGATGGGCGAGTAGGCTTGCAGATGAGGTGATGAGAATGGTGGAATGAGGGTCGTGAGCACCTCTTCACTACGCACGCTTCTAGCAATTGCTAGAACGGCTAGGGTGGATGGAATATGGCGCACCTCAAGCAAATATACGAAATTACAAATCACAAAGACATGATTTTATAAAAACGCTTTACAAATAAGCACACATCATCTATACATAAGGTTTACAACAACACATAAACAACAATAAAGGAAGAACAAGTCAAGAGATCGACCGAATCCGAAGACTTGCTGAGGATTCACAGTTGGAATCGGGTTGTCAATCCGCGTCCCAGCTCGGTCCTCAACTACGTCCGAGGTAGAGAAGGGCTGTCATCACCTTCCAATGGCCCGTCTTCTTCGTCTCACGATAGCGGATGAAGGTTGCAAGCTTCCCTTTGCTTGATGGCTATGGCGTTGAATCTTGAAATGAACCCAAGAGATGATGAAGGAGGCCGAGAGGAAGCTCCGACTTGGATTTGGCGGTGAAAGCTTGCCCGGAGCACCTCCCTAGGGTGGAAGATGATGAAAAACGGCGGAGAAGGAGGAAAATGGCAGAGAAATGTCGAGCGATCAGTGATCCTTGAATTAGGGCGAGACCGGCACTATTTATACAAAGCAGAAATGAACAATGCGCACGATCACAGGCGCACGACCAGTGGTCGTGCGCACTATGTCTGGTGATCGTGCGCACTGGCATGGCAGATTAGGAAGAAGAACTGGGATAACGTGCACGAGTAGTGGTGCACGACCAGTGGTCGTGCACACTAAGTCCAATGGTCATGCGATAACCCCAGACAGGACTCCAGAAAAGAGGAATCAATGCACACGAACAGTGGCGCACGACTGGTGGTCGTGCGCACTAGGTCCAGTGGTCGTGCGATTACCCAGGCTGATTCTGGAAAACGTAGAGTAGTGCGCACGATCAGGGGCGCACGACCAGTGGTCGTGCGCATTAGATCCCATGATCGTGCGCAGTATTCCTGTTTCAAAACCATCCCCGGATACGCACACGACCCATGTACCGAAAGGAAAAAACCAATCACTGATATGAGCAGACATTCCAGGCAATCACAAAAAGGAGTACAAACTATAAAAATAACAAAATAAACAACTACGGGGATAAATATGCACTTCCTATGGAAATAAAGATAAAATGAAATATGAACGAAATAGAACTAAAAGTGAAGTGCAAACACGTTAAAACTAGCCCAGATGAGTCTGAAAAACCCTATATAAATCGGACTCATCACACCCCCAGACTTACCTATTTGCGCGTCCCGAGCAAACAAAATCTAAGCAGATAGGGAAAATTACTAGCTAACAAAGAAATTGAAAAACAAAGTACCATGCGAAGTCGCATGCTCGCGTGCGTAAAAATACAATAGAGAAAATTTCTAAGTATGCAGAATAGTTTATATTTTTCACAATGCGTATCAAAATTTTATTACTACTCAAAAATAGAATCGCGGTGAATCAACCGGTCACGCATAGGAAGAAAGTAGGCAGGCCACTAAGGTGAGCTTTGCCAAAGATCGGGGCTCAGGATCACCTCCAAAGGAATCCACCAATGTCGGGGACCATACGCTTGCCCGTTCACACTCTCTCCACGGTACTAGTTAGACTCAAGCGCAAATCAGTAGGACTTTAGGATAATCACGGGGCTTGGGTTACGGTGAGGTAAACAATGATAAAAAGAAAGGCTAAGCACCTAACCCAAATGAGCTATCCTAAAAAGAATCCAACCGCTAACCAAAATATATGCGGGTGCACCACACCCCCAGACTTAACTTTTAACAAATGGGTGTGTGCACCGCCTACTCCAAATATAATCACATTTCCATAAAGATTTTCAATTTAAACTTTTTCTTTTCACTTCTTTTTTTTTCTTTACAAATATTTTTTTTTCTTTTTCTTTATTTTATTTGCACAATTCAGCAGATATAAACTTGGGAGCACTTCCATATTTTCATAAATAATAACACCACATCAAATCCCAACATGAAAATATAAAACACTAAACTCGACTTGGGGGTGCGACTAGGATAGGCTATGGGGCTTTGGTGAATGAAGGTGGAGCTGAATCAAAAGAAGGGTAGGCACAACGGGGCTAGCGAGGATATGCCGTTAGGAACGGTACAAAGCTCAACCGGGCCAAAATGATGGCCTACATCACGCTTACGCTAGACTAACCAAGTACCCGTGCTTCGAGAGTAGCTTGGGGCAAGTTCTTAGCCACCGAGAAAGATGATCCTTCCTCCTGACTCGAGCAAAACAAGTCTAGTCACGACTACACACATTCCTATACTACCGTTTGATTCACATCGGATTCACAAACTTTTGAGTAGAATAAAAAGATCTTTACGCAAATAGAAAAGTATAAAACCATAAGCATATAAAAAAATTAAATCTACTCGAATTTCTACACGAGCCGAGAGCATTTGACTAGAAACACAACAAGGTCAACATTTTACTTTGTCTCACAATCCTAAGCCAACACCATAATTTTCCCAAATCATACAAAAGAAACGAGTTGAACTCGCAGCACGCAAAAAGCTAAGCACGCGCTCATGTGGGTGCAGTGGTGTGTGATGCAATGAACTAATCAAAATAAAACTATAAAAGCTTCTAGTATGCACATGAGATGTGCACGTGCAAAAGGTAACAAAACTGGCTCCCCCCCCAGACTTAAACTAAACTACACAGCATATGATGGAGAAATTAAAATCATAAAGAGCTAAGGGAAGAGGTTACCCAATGCTCAGCTAGTGAGCATACCAGAAGACGCGTGGAAACCTGAAGCAGGCCCGCCATACGAAGAATCACAACCCCGCCAATGCGATTTGATATGAATATCTGCAGGGGTGAGCTCCGCAAAAGCAAAACAAAAATATACAAACTACAAAGAAATACTAAAACAAACTAGGCATGAAAAATAAAATGCAGAAAATGAAAGATAAGTACTGGGGTTATTGTCATCCCAGCACGACTTATTCGGCTACAAAAAGGTTCTAGCTAATGGGCCTATGAAAAGAAAAATGCACAGGTAACTGTTCCAAAATCCGTTTTGATAACGGGTACCGATACGGTGATAAAATAGTTACCCCTCTGCCTAAATAATCATATCTGCTCCTCGCAGGCAGAGGAAATAGGAAATATGATGAGGAGGAGGCCTGGTCCTCACTCATCTTATCACAAAAAGTATCCTCGCCTAGCAAGGCATCGTCAACCACAGGTGTGCAGGGTGTGATGGAAATGGCAAGAACACCAGGCTCATCATTATCCCAGCATACCCGTGGAGACTCAGCCTGCACAGGCTCAGATAGAGAAGGGGGATCAAGAAATAAAGGAAAAGAAGAACTAAAATAATCAGAAAATGGGAGAGTGATCCCGGTGTCACTCTCAGCAGGATCCAAGCAGAGATCATCATCGGTATCATACGAGTCGTAACGAGGGGAATCCGAGAACTCGAGGTCCGCGGTGGTAAGAGGAACGGCCCCATCCAATATGTAGGTGCAAACCTCTGCATCAGAAAGAGGGTATTCCTCATCCCACCGGGGTGCGTAAAAGTGTTCCGAAGATCCACCTTCTCCTTCGGAGATAGAGGAATCATCATCCCACTTCGGCGCAACCTCGGGCACCGAATCATCAACAAATACGGCATCATCAACTGACTCACACAAAAATGGAGTAGCACAATCCGGCAAAAATTGTGGAGGGGCAAGTCTGCTCTCAAAATCAAGCACTGAATGAGCAGGCCCCCTCGCACAGTCATTCGCAGACGCCACCCCGTCGACGACCGGAACAATCTCATCGTCCCATACAGGAGCGTCCATGAGTTCCTGCTCCTCTTTTTCTTGGCTAACACCAGAGTGATCATCATCACTCAAGGGAAGCTCGTAAAAAGGGATCGAGGGACCCATGAAAGAGCTGTATGCAGCTAAAGATTCTTCGGTAATCTCAACGGGTAGAGAACGGGCAAAGTGCATTATGTTAGTATATGGGACAGGCAACACCCTGGTAGGCCTGTCCACAACAGTCTTCCGCGAACGGGAGGTTGTTGTGCACATGCCCTCAGAGGGAGAAGGCTTTCACAAACGAGGGCAATCCTTCAACATGTGTCCCACACCTTGACATAACAAACACCGAATGTAATGCTCAACATTCATAACATCAATGACATCGATGGATCAGCGCAAAGTGTCAAGTAGACGACACTCAGCATCAGGATCCATCGCGAACAAAAATAATTGCTGAAAAAGTGCTACACAGCTAAAATAAAAATAGCATGGATCTGCTATCTAAATCAAAAATCAGAAAAGGGCAAAAAGAAATAAGCAAAATAAAAATTCTAATAACCAAAGAAAATAAGAAAAAAATGATATGCACAAATGGAAAAGGGCTTCAATCTATTATCTCCCTCTCCAAAAACTCACACGACTGTGTTCCCCGGCAACGACGCCAAAAACTTGATGCTTAAGATCACAACAATGAACTGGTCGCACAAGTAATATAAAATGAGGGCTTTCCCAAGTATCGATCTCTCAAGGAACACAGTAAGGTGGAGTTAATTTCGAGGAGGACTTGAGATTGAAGTCCTTAGGTCGAAGCTAACTAAGGGGGGTTTGGATATTTGCGGAAACAGAAAATAAAAGCCTAACAACTACTCCTATGCAACGCCGTTATGCGATGCTTCGCCAGGCGTGATGGAAGACTAGTCGGGCCTCTATGCACCGAATCACTAGGCGGATGGGCGAGTAGGCTTGCGGATGAGGTGATGAGAATGGTGGAATGAGGGTCGTGAGCACCTCTTCGCTACAAATGCTTCTAGCAATTGCTAGAACGACAAGGGTGGATGGTGGTGGATGGAATATGGCGCACCTCTAGCAAATATACGAAATTACAAATCACAAAGACATGATTTTATAAAAACGCTTTACAAATAAGCACACGTCATCTATACATAAGGTTTACAACAACACATAAACAACAATAAAGGAAGAACAAGTCAAGAGATCGACCGAATCCGAAGTCTTGCTGAGGATTCACGGTTGGAATCGTGGGGTTGTCAATCCGCGTCCAAGCTCGGTACTCAACTGCGTCCGAGGTAGATAAGGGCTGTCACCACCTTCCAATGGCCCATCTTCTTCGTCTCACGATAGCGGACGAAAGTTGCAAGCTTCCCTTTGCTTGATGGCTATGGCGTTGAAGCTTGAAATGAACCCAAGAGATGATGGAGGAGGCTGAGAGGAAGCTCCAGCTTGGATTTGGAGGTGAAAGCTTGCCCGGAGCACCTCCCTAGGGTGGAAGATGATGAAAAACGACGGAGAAGGCGGAAAATGGCGGAGAAATGTCGAGCGATCAGTGATCCTTGAATTAGGGCGAGACCTGCACTATTTATAAAAAGCAGAAATGAATAATGCGCACGATCACAGGCGCACGACCAGTGGTCGTGCGTACTGGCATGGCAGATTAGAAAGAAGAACTGGGATAACACGCACGAGTAGTGGCGCACGACCAGTGGTCGTGCGCACTAAGTCCAATGGTCGTGCGATTACCCCAGACAGGACTCCAGAAAAGAGGAATCAATGCACATGAATAGTGGCGCACGACCTGTGGTCGTGCGCACTAGGTCCAGTGGTCGTGCGATTACCCAAGCTGATTCTGAAAAACGTAGAGTAGTGCGCACGATCAGGGGCGCACGACCAGTGGTCGTGCGCATTTGATCCCATGATTGTGCGCAGTATTCCTGTTTCAAAACCATCCCCGGACATGCACGCGACCCCTGTACCGAAAGGAAAAACCAATCACTGATATGTGCAGACATTCCAGGCAATCACAAAAAGGAGTACAAACTATAAAAAAAACAAAATACACAACCACGCGCATAAATGTGCACTTCCTATGGAAATAAAGATAAGATGAAATATGAACGAAATAGAACTAAAAGTGAAGTGCAAACACGTGAAAACTAGCCCAGATGAGTCTGAAAAACCCTATATAAATTGGACTCAGCAAAGACGCCACTTCAATGGTGCGTACAATTCAGGAAAGGTTGAAGATCGCTCAGGATAGATAGTCAAAGAACTATAATGCCAAGCATAGGAAAGTGGAGTTCAGTGTTGGAGACATGGTGTATCTAAAAATCAAGCCGTTCAAGGGTGTATCGCGGGTTCGACGATTGAAGAAGTTGAGTCCGAGATACCTTGGAACATTTGAAATACTGGAGCGTGTTGGCAAGGCAGTGTATAGATTGAAGCTGTCGGCGGAATTGAGTGGGCTTCATGATGTGTTCCACGTATCGGTGTTGCGTAAGGCAGTGCAAGAACCTTCGCAGATCATTGCAAATAATCAAGTACCAGTTGGTTATGAGTTGACCACAAGGGTCAAGCCAGTACGTATTGAAGATGTTGCAGTCAAGCGACTCTGCAACAAGGAAATCTGTATGGTTAAAGTCCGATGGGGTAATTGCGGATGTGAGGAGCTTTCTTAGGAGAGAGAGCAAGCTATGTTGGAGGAAAACTCCGAGTTATTCCACTCAGGTATTATTTAGATTTGTGTACCTTTGCTTAATTTCGGGACGAAATTCCTTAAGTGGGGGAGATTTGTAACCCCCCGAAAATTGTATTTGAGTCGGTCGCAAAAAAGGGGATTTTTGATGCCTATATAGGGGTACACGGCCTAGGACATGGGCGTGTCCAAGGTCGTGTTTGGCTGGTGTATTTGGCCATTTTCATCCCGAGAAGGACACGGCTAGAAACACGGCTAAGTGACACGGGCGTGTCATTTGACACGGGCGTGTGCCTACCCGTGTCCCTACCCGTGTTCCTTTTGGTCGTGTCCGTTGCCGTGGCGGTTATGTGTGACACGCCCCCGAACACGGGCGTGTCGAGGAACCCGACACGGGCGTGTTAGGTGAGACACGGGCGTGTCGAGGAACCCGACACGGGCGTGTTAGGTGAGACACGGGCGTGTCTCTGCCCGTGTGTCTTTCCTCCATTCGACGATCGTGCCTGGAGTGAGTCACACGGCCTGGGACACGGCCGTGTGCCAAGCCGTGTTTGGCCTAGGTCTGGAGATTTTTGAACGAATCTGAGTCATTCGTTTTCTTTAATTAAGATCCAACGGCCCAAATGGTTTCCTGCTCTGTTAAGGCCGGGAATAGGGGAGTTAATACTTCATTTCTCTCTAACCATTCTCTCTTTCAAGGAGTTGGAAAGAGGAGGAAGAAGGAAGGGATTCCAGCCGCCAGTGGAGCATCGGAGCACCGTTTCGAAATCTGAGAGCAGATCTGTGGAGGAAAGTTTGTTGCGAAGAGTTCCATCCGTGTAGTTTTTCCATGGCGCCAAAGCATACTACAAGGGTAACGATTCTCTACATGAGCATGTGAAACTCTTTCTTTCTGCATGGGGAATCCCGCTCCCGCGAGTGTGAGGTGAGTGTGTGGTGTTCCTTGGGGTGTATGTGAATAGTCCCCCTTGTGTTGCATATAGAGTGCGGAATCGTAAGAACGGACATAGGCATTGTGTGTGAAGCCTACCCGGACGTGTATTGTCTGGATTAGTGATGTTGCATTTGATATTTTTTTCCGGAGAAGACTCCGTGCTTTGGATTTTTCGGGTTTCTACGCGGTAGATTGCAGCAGGGATACTTGGAGGTTAGCTTCAAGGAGCACCCGGAAAACTGAGCGGAAACGTGTTCTGCTAACTTGGCGGTATGGGAACCGGCCTTGATCATAACTAGGTTATGAGATTGTTTGGAAAATTTTGGGATCCGAGAGAATCTTGGCCCGCGCGTAGGACTTAAATTGTATATGCGGCGTGAGCAACAGGCAAGTGGAATTGGACCTAGGCTATGTGGAACGGTGCGAGGAATCTGAAAAGGGCACTGGCCATTGGCATAGTCGGGAGCCTTAGACTAGACAGGGTCAGAAAGGCTAAAATGCTCACTTGGTTTCCATCTTTGGGATGGTGGTGAAGACACTGATATGTCAGGATTCACCGTTAATGTGCCATGAGTGCAAGAGGTGTTTGGCCGTGCGAGCTTACACCTGTGGCGTAGTATAATTGCGCTTTATTATTTTATTGGGCTAATGATATGTAGGGAAATATCACCGCCATCCCGAGTTAGGGGCGGGGTCGTTATAATTTGGTAGGCTTTTGGCTGACCGTTGCTTTGTTTGCCACCGTGCGGTGGAATGTGCTTGCAGGTGCTGCAGAGCCGAGTACCAAATAGCGGGCTGGAGCCCATGTTGCTGTGCTGGCCCTAGAAGGCCAAAGCGAATAGTTGTACTTTACTTTTGTCATGTGTGGCCAGCCTGCAAGCCGATGTATGGAAAACAATATTTATTAAGTGAACTATTGTAAGGCCATAAGGACATGTTTCCTTTTCAGTGTATTTGGTTTTCATTCCAGTGTTGTGGTTGTGGGCATTCATGATTAATGGATTTAAGTTTTGGGTTCTTTCAACTTTAAAAGCTTCCGCTAGAATGCTCTGTGTTAGGACGAGTAGTCTTAATTGGATAGTTTGAATATTCTTTTGTAACCCTTTCGATTGTCTGTGGTATATGGCGTCGAGTTCCAGCTGGACCTTCTGTTATATGTCATGCGACGGATGGGGGTGTTACAATGACCATGACTATAAGCGTCGTAGATCTGAAGAGTGATCTCCTCATAAGGTGCCTTGAAGCACTCTCGCCAAAGTTCCGGGGACGAGTTCATCTTTGGTACCGAGACTTGGGCTCTACATAAGTAGTCCTGGGAAAGTGACTGTAGGATGAGTCAGGATCAAAATCGTTTATTGGGAAGATAAGCTCTTTAAACAAAGTTTGCTCTTGTAGAGCTTTCCCTTTCTCCTTGGATAGAGCTTTCTTGGCAGCCTTATTTCTTCTTTGGTATTTATTTCTTCTAGAAGATTTACTAGGGGTAGCCACATGTCCTAAGTCAGCTCCTTTACCCTGAGCAGAGAATTCAGCCACAAGTGGAAGAATTGTCTTTGGCTTGGAGAAACTTTCAATAAGTTTCTTTTCAGTAGCCAGTTGTTCTTCCAACTTTTGAATTATTTTCTCCTTTATGTTCAGGTGCTCGAGAGCTTTATTATATTCTTCCATTGCTTCATGGAATTCCTTCCTTCTTGAGTCCATCATCATGACTTCCTCCCTAAGGCTGCTCTCCTCAGCCTTAAGAGATTTAATCTCCTTAGCTTGAGTTCTTGCGACGCTACGACATATATCGTAAGCCTTAATCTACTCTTTGTATTGAGTCATGAGTTCAGATTCATCATCAGACGAACAGTCCTCATGATCATGGTCAGAAGCATCAGATTTTGAGATAGGGGTATGAGAGTTTACCTTCCCAGTGAATTAGGGGTCTTCTTCTTCATCTGTATGTGCCATGTGCCCAAAGTAGGCTTCCTCCTCATCACTAGACTCAGATGAGTCAGTGTCACTGAGGGTCTTGGCCTTCTTGGCTACCAGGCATCTTTTAGTCTTCTTCTTATTATAAGAAGATTTCTTCTCCTCTCTTCTTCCACAATACTTCTTCTTGTGAGGGCAATTTGCTATGACGTGTCCTGGCTTATTGCAACAATAACAAGGAATGTCAGAGGAAATATGTTTGTTTGGTTTAGAATGATACCTATCTTGTCTACTTGAGCCTTTCTTGTGACGATCACAATCATGACAGGATCTTCTCGACGAGGCATCTTTGCCTCTCCATTGTTTCTTCTTGTTCAAGAACTTCTTAAACTACCTTGAAAGAAGAGAAAACTCTCCTTCAGATAGCTCTAAGCCTGAAGTACTCGACTCTAAAGCTTCTTCTTCACTCTCTTCCTGTGCATGAGCAGGAGATGTAGCTTTTGACTTCCTTGAGATGTCTGCCTTTAGAGCGATAGACTTCTCCATGGATGAAGACTGGCTTTTCTCTTCTTCAGCTTTTCTTGAGTTTATTTGTAGTTCATACGACACAAGATTTCCAAAGAGATTTTGAGCGTCAGTCTCTGCCAGCTTACCAAACTCCCGGATTGCACAGACATTGTTGTCACATTCCTTAGTCAAGGATCTCAGAAATTTGTCATTCAGTTCTCCATTAGTGATGACTCGACCAAAGATTCTTAGGCCGTTGACAATCTTGAAGAAACTTTCAAATGTATCAGTAATAGAATCCTTGGGACCTTGTCTGAATCCTTTATATTTTTGATTCAGTAGGGATCTTCTGTCATCCCTTACCTCTTCGGTACCTTCATCAGGACGATAAGAGACTGCCACATTTCCTTGGCTGATTGGCAGTGAATCAGGTTTTGCAACATATAATCATCAACTGCACTATTGATGATATTCTTGGCTTTCTTATCTAAGGAGACTAGTGCAATCTCATCTTTGTCAAGATCCATAAGCTTCTTTGGAACTTTATTTGTAGAGTCAATGGTGGATACTGTCATAGGAACATATGGTCCTTCTTCCACTATCATAAAAATTCTTAGATCCACAGCATCCATGAAGAATTTTATTCCTGCTTTCCATATAGCAAAGTTAGTCTTTGTGCACAAGAGAAGCTTAGCAAAATCCTTGGCTCTGTCCATGCTTGTATCCTCTTAAGACAACTAGGAGAAGATCTGTTCAAGGTGTTAACCTTTTTGATGAACAACCTCCCTATGGTACCAATTGATTTTTTAGTTGTATACCTAAATCACCTAGAGGGGGGGGGGGGTGGGGGGTGAATAGTTGAGGTCTGTGTCTTTTTGCAGAATAAAAACTTAAAATAACAGAGCACAGAAAATCAACAAACAAGCCATAGAAAACACAAGATTTATAGTGGTTCCCAACCTTAGGTATGCCCACTCTCCACCTCACCGATCTAGCACCACGCAAGACTCGGCTACTTCACTATTATCTCAGATTGAAAACCAATCCTACAACTCGGAGTCAAAGCGCTCCTATAAAAATTATCGGAGAACAAAGCTCCTACAACTCAGAGAAGAATCTCATATAAGATTAAAGATGTTGTACAAAAAAATTTACAAACACAAATTATTCCAGATCTTTAGTCTTCAGCCTTTCTTCCCTCTTAGGACTTGAAGCTCTGTCAGAAATAGATCAAAGAAGACTGCGGCGAAATCATTGGATCTAAAAAGCTTAGGATCAACTCGATCAAGAAATCGATCTGTAGAAGTTGAATGCCTTGATCTGTTGATCACTTCTTGTTTTGAATCTCTTGGATCAGAGAAGAGCAGCAGCGAGAATGATGATGAAGACGGTCGGCTTTCCCGATTTAGAATGAAAAGGACGATTCAGAATTCTTGATTTTGTGTTTGGGTTAGTCATTTTGATATGACCTTTTGTAGGATAAGCCTAACGGTCATAATCATAACTGACTGCACACGTAGACCAATAAAAATCGAGGATAATTTTGAAATCGTTTCCGTCTGGACTTAACAAAAATTTCAGAAAATTTTCTGCATTTCTCGAGTGAAGAAAAGATTACTTGAGAACAATAGCTGTTTCTCGAGAAGAGGATGTATGGTTCTCGAGAGCAAGTCCTTAAGGAAAACATGGGAAATGATTTCTGGCTTCTCGAGAAAAGACTTCTATTTCTCGAGAACTAGATAAAGGCTTCTCGAGAACTAACTTGACTTCGCGAGAACAAATAGACTTCTTGTAACTTAACTTCTTCTTACTCGAGTACTGGTTTTCTATTTCTCAAGACAAGGCTTGGCTTTCTCGAGTAATGACTTATGTCACTCGAGTACAACACTTCAAACATTTCTGAAATGATTTTAGAGTAAACTCGTGAAGGAGGTAAGTAGTACTCGAGTACTCCATGGCTTTCTCGAGTATTAGACAAAGCCTTCTCGAGAATAGTTTCTGCTACTCGAAAACAATACAGAGTGATGCAGACTCACACGTTTGAAAATGGATAGATCTACGGACTATCATGTATACCTCTCGACGATCCAATCCTATACTCGCACAATCATTCAACGTAGCACCACATTAACTAATTCCATCAATTATATGCTAGCGTACGGGTAGCCAAACCTATTAGGATCGAATAGAGGAGATAGGCCAATATTATTTCCGGCTAAAAGGACCAACCCGATCCCATCGAGCGAAGGTTGTACCAAAAGAGTTCTACAAAAAATGACGATTCGGTAACGGTAGATCTCTCCCAACCAAAGAAAATGGGGCTCGCCAAAACCCTCTCGAATTTAAATGAAAATTAGATGAACCACAAAAAGTCAATCGAAAGAAATCCACGACAATTCAATGCTATCAAAACTTAACGACAAGAATTACACCGCAAGAATTAAACTAGAGGGAAACACACAAAGAGTACAAATATTTCGATACCCAATCGGAATGGATGATTCTGATTCTCTCTTTCTTGGATCGCTCTTCAACGGCTCCGCCGGAGTCATGCCGATTGAAGATGAAGACTTGTCTTCCTTCGTTGCTTCGCGCTGGAGTTGGAAATACACAAAGAGGGATCTTTGGTGCTTGGCCAAAATTTCTTCAATGGAGGGGTTCCGTTTTCATGAAGGGATAAGAGGGGGTCGGTTTTGTCTTGTGAGGTTGGAGGAGGTCGGTTTTGTAGGGTTGGAGGGAGGAGGCGGCTAGAGATGGTGGTGCACTCGAGGAAGGAGGAGGAGGAGGAGAGGAGGCCAAGAATAGCCAAGGAGGAAGAGGGAGAGAGGGGGGAGGGACGAACTAGAGGAGGGATGGAGAAGGTTGGCCTGCGTCCAAGCGGGGGGGGGGGGGGGGGGAAGAGACCAAGGTGGCTAAAATTTTGGAGAGGGTAGATAGGAGGAGGAGGGAAAATTCACTCTTGAATTTAGGGTTTGTAATTTCTTTTCATCTCTACTTCATTATGAAACAATACATGCCTATATATAGGCTTACATCATGATAGTTGGCTACATGCAGCCCAAATAGAAAAAATAAAACATAACCATGTTTTTAAGCATTACATGAAAATTAAATAAACATTGAAAATACAACATAAAAAATGATTTAATAATTATTAATAATTATTAATAAATTGGTTTGCGCCGATGACAGATATTATTGCGATGCTCCACATGGTCATCACAGTGCTGCAAGTCTTTATTTGGAGGCGGAGAAAGTTCTTCCATAAGCATGTCGTCACCGTATTCAACATGTTGAGGGCCATCGTCTCCATCAATCCTCCCCCGCTCAAAAGTACTCAGCACCGATGAGTTGGTCTGAATGCACCAGTGCGGGAGAGCAACATCCAAAAGAGCCACCTACAATCCACGAACCCAAGAGTCATCGAAGGTTGGACAATCACGCCATCGAATCAAGTAACCACAATCATCACCACAAGTAGAGGAGAGCACTTCCACCTGGAGTATCCTGTCATGCAAAAAGATGGTTCTGGGGAACCTTGGAAAACCATTAGGCAATAAAGGAAAATAAGTTTCTACATGTACTACCAATGTACCTCTAGGAAAGACCGATGAAGAGAGCAATCCATGCACAACTCACTACCCAAACCATAAGAAAACATAGTGGATGCAAACGGACATTCAAATAATTCAAGTGGTGGAGAAACATATGGTGTTGAAATAGAAACATTAAAAATAGGGGTAATACCCAAATCAGTGGAAAACCTCAAATGATATGTGTATTCTCCTAATTTCTTTAATATCTGAAAAAGGTCCAGCTTGCCAACTCACAAACTTTCTATAGTGCCTGAAGGCACCGTTCAGGGACGAGACGCAGCAAAACTAAATCGCCAACAATATAGTGAGACGCCCTTTTATGTAAGCTAGCATGAAGTTGATAAAATGTAATTGTATGATTAGCGCTTCACTAATGTGCTTATATAATTTATGAACATGAGTGGCATAAACTTATGCGAGTTGACTTGTCTTATATGACAGTGGTAATGAAATCAAGTCAAAAGGCACTTGTGCTTTAAATCCGTGCATGATCTCATTCGGCGAGCAACAAGCATGTAAATAATAATAAGACATGACTTGATTGTGTAATTTCTTAAAAGTGCGCCAAAATATCTTGCTACCGTGAGGTGTGAACTGATGTGCTACGTGTCTCAACCCGAATATGGAGGCTATAGGGGTTAAGTCAGGGGGCACTAGAGCCTTAACATCAAAGATGACTTTCAATGGCTCCAAAGTCGCCGTTCTAATTTGATATTCATCATTTTCACGCTTGGCATGAAGATTTGCCAAGGAGAACTGCTCATCATAAATAACATAGTTGGATGCTCCCATGTGTGAAAAGATGTGCGAGCGATACAACTCATGGGGCCTAATCGTGGTCACTAATGTGTGGAAATGAGGGTCATCATAAGGCGGTGGATAAATGCATCCGACCGGGTATGGTATATAAGTATGTGAAGGAGGCATCATAACCAGAGGCACAATAGCCAAAAAAGCAGACACAGACGAGGATAGACCCATAGCCGGACACACAAAGAAATTAATAGTCAAATATGACGTGAAATTAAATCCAGGAGACGCAGTGAAAAGACCAGCTACAAAATATAACAACTCACTAGAACTTGTATGATAAGACATGTCCAAAGGAGAGGGCCGCAGGGTTGGCAATATAAAACGACACAGATCAAACATACCAAACTCGTGTCCTAAAGGGCCCACTAAATGAGTCAACGGATCAGGTGGGAGAGTCGGTAAAACTAAAACAGAGAGAGAATCAAAATCATATTCAATCTTACGCAATAAAGACAACATCAGGGGACGCTCACCGGGTCTACTTCAACTACGTCTTCCAAAAGTAGATCTCTCTCACATTAAAATTCTTCCAACACATTAGATACGTCATCCAATTCAGAATCAGTATAGGCCTTAGAAATGGACAAATCGAACCCAACGAAAGTTTTAATTCAGATTGAACTTCAGATAATGTTGATTTCCGAGAAACAAACCTGATGTTCTCTAGAATAGACTATGTACTTGAGTAATGAAGTTGTTCTCGAGAAGTGAAGTCCTGACTTAGAATTTTTCTTGATTTTTAAGGGTAATCCGATTATTGAACTTTGCTGTGAGGCCCTTTTATTCATTATTCCTTGTTAAGCATGCTAAGTTCTATTTTAAAGAACGAGAACTTGGCCTCGTCCAGTGGCTTCATGAATATGTCTGCAACCTTCATGTTAGTTGGAATATATTGGAGATTGTGTCTCCATGCTCCACATGCTCCCTGACAAAATGGTACCTCAGCTCTATGAGCTTTGTCTGACTGTGAGAGACTGGGTTGTTGGCTATTACAATTGCACAGTAGGAGTCACAAAATATTGGGATGTCCTTGACCTTCAAGTTATAGTCTTCAAGTTGATTCTTGATCCAGAGTAATTGTGCACAACTGCCGACAAAAATGTATTCTGTCTCGGCCATTGAGATTGTGACACAATTTTGCTTCTTGCTGCTCCATAAGATGAGTCTCCTTACAAGGAATTTAGCATGTCTCGGAGGTGCACTTTCTATCATCTTTACTACCTGCAAAATCTGCATCTGAAAATCCAATTAGCTTGCTATCATTACTTCTTGGGTACCATAAGCCAAGATTTGGTGTACCCTTAAGGTATCTCAAAATCCGCTTTGTAGCAGTGTAATGGGATTTCTTAGAGTTCACCTGATATATAGCACGCACATATGTTGAAAACATGATGTCTGTCCTACTAGCAGTTAGGTAGAGTAAGGATCCAATTATGTTTTTGTACTTGGTTTCATCAAAAGCTTCCCCTTTCTCATCCTTGTCCAGAGACATAGCTGAACCCATTTGAGTCCTCATAGAGGTTGCATTCTCCATTTCAAATTTCTTAATCAACTCGTTGGTGAACTTCGTCTGAGAGTTGAAAATTCCATCCTCAGATTGTTTCACCTGAAGTCATAGGAAATACTTCAGCTCTCCCATACTGCTCATTTCAAACCTTTTTTTCATAAGTTTGGAAAACGTCTTGCAAAGGTTGTCTTCAGTAGAGCCAAAAATGATGTCATCGACATAGATTTGCACAAGAAAAATCTTACCTTTTACTTCCCTAAGAAATAATGTCTTGTCTATCCTTCCCCTTGTGAACTTGTTCTCAAGAAGAAAGTTAGGCAACGTTTCATACCAAGCTCGTAGAGCTTGTTTCAAACCATATAGCACTTTAAATAATAAATAAACAGATTCATGATTTTTAGGATCAACAAAACCTGGAGGTTGTTCCAGATATACTTTTTTCCTTTATGTCACCATTAAGGAAGGCTGACTTCACATCCATTTGGTGGACAGTGAAGCCTTTGAGTGCAGTATATGCGAGGAACAACTTGATTGCCTCTAGTCTTGAAACTGGAGCATATGTCTGATCAAAGTCGATCCCTTGTTCTTTCCTGTACCCTTTGGTGATGAGTCTGGCTTTGTTCTTAATTATGGTTCCATCTTCATCCATCTTGTTCCGGTAGACCCACTTTGTTCCAATCACATTCTTTTCTTTGGGTTTTGGCACAAGCTTTCAGACTTGGCAACGTTTGAACTGATTTAGTTCTCCTTCCATTGTCATTATCCTTGATGCGTCCATGTTTGCTACCTCAAACTTCTTTGGTCCAACCTGCGAGAGAAAACTCAAATACAAATTCTCATTAGTTGTACCTCTACGAGTTCTGACACCATCACGAGGGTCTCCTATGTTTTGATCAATTGGGTGATCCTTCAAGTGTCTGAGCTCTAACGTCCATGCATCTGGAGCTTCCTATATCACTAGAGTGACTTTATCATCTTGAATGACATCTTCATCATGGTGATCAACCTCTCCAATTGTGGTTGGAGTGGTGATCTTGATGAACTCTTGACCTTTTTCTTTAACTGGCTCATCCATGTTTAATTCCTTTAGTTTTGAACCTGCATCTTCAACAAACACACTAGAAGAGCTTCTTTGTAGCAACCTCATATCATCAAATACAACATTAATAGATTCTTGTATGACTAGGGTTTTCTTGTTGAAAATCCTATATGGCTTACTATGGCTACTATATCCTATGAAAATACCTTCAAAGCTCTTTTCACTGAATTTAGTTGTGTGATACTTCCCATTGTTAAGTACAAAGAATTTACTACCAAAGATTCTAAAATATGAAATAGTTGGTTTCCTGCCCTTTAGTAGTTCGTAAGGTATTTTATTATGGTTCTTATTTATGAGTGCTCTGTTTTGCACATGAAAAGCAGTGTTGACGGCTTCAGCCTAGAAGTATTCTAGTAGTGAGGCATCACTCAACATGGTTCTGCAGGCCTCTATGAATGATCTATTCCTTCTCTCATTAACTCCGTTCTTTTTAAGAGTACAAGGGGAGGAAAAATCATGAAAGTTACCTAGGCATTCACATAATTCTATCATGGCCCCAACTTTGAACTCCGTTCCATTGTCACTTCTAATTTTGACAACTGAATAGTTGTAATCATTCTGGATCTGCCTGACAAAATTAGTTAAAATATCAAAAGTATCTGACTTATGTTTTTAGAAAGAACACCCATGCAAAATGAGAGTAGTCATCTACAATAACCAATGTATAATCCTTACCTCCCAAACTTCTAATTTGCAGGGGACTGAACATGTCCATATGAAGTAGGTGTAAACATCTGTTAGAATATTTGCCAATAATGCTCTTAAAGGTAGCCCTTGGTTGATTTCCTTTTACGCATGCATGACACGGTCGATCTTTAATGCACTTAACGTTGGGTGCATCGCATAGTAAATTAAGAGAAAATAATTTTTTAATAGTTTTGTAATTTATATGTGTTAATCTCTTGCGTCATTGGTCACCAAGAGACAACTATCTTTTGCCAAAAAGCACACTAGTGTAGAAGAGTCTATTCAAAAAAAATTTAAACAAGATATATTTCTACTACGAGTGCCTGATAGAATCATTTCTAAGTTATCGACCGATTTTATCAAGCACTTGTCTGCATGAAATTCTACTATGTATCCATTATCACAGAGATGGCTTATGCTTATAAGATTAAGTTCTAATCCTTCAACATAAGGCACATTTGAGAAAGATACACTACCGTTAGTGATCATACTGTAGCCTCTTGTGATTCCCCAGCCAGAACTTCCAAAGATAACCTTTGGCCCGTTCACAACTGTAGAGTACTTCTGAAGAGGGCTTCTTGTCCCGGTCATATGCCGAGAGCATCTACTGTCCAAATACTAGATAGGCGATTTGTCAGTCATTGGACATACCTGTAAAAATAGAATCAGTTTACCTTATGAACCAAAACGTGTTTGGGTCCTTGGTTTTTTGTTAGCATGCTCCCCCTAGGAGTGTTAACATTACGAGTGGTCTGCCTCGTATGATTAACTAGAGGAGTTTTATAGCTTCTGGGATTAAACTAGCAATCTACAACAAAGTGACCAACTTTACCGCAACACCAACACTCAAACCTGTTGTACCTTTTCCAAGTCTCCTGCTTGACCTTTTGAACATGTAGACTTGCAGGGGCGGCTGATCTGGAGGTAGAAGCCATATGATGATGCTACTCACAAGCATTTTTCACTTCCTTTTCCTTGGGTACAACTGGCTTGGCCTTAGTTTCCTTCTTAATATTATGGCCATGAATGTATGGACCATAGTATTTCATTTGTATTTCCTCATAAGGTGTCTTAAACACACTTTCACCAAAGTTTCAGGGACGGGTCCATCCTTGGTACCGTGACTTAGGCTCTATATAAGTAGGCCTGGTAAAATGAACGTAGGATGAATCAAAATCAAACTCGTTTGTTGGGAAGATGACCTTCTTAAATGAAGTTTGTTCTAGAGGAGCTTTCCCCTTTTCCATGGCTAAAGCTTTCTTAGCATCCTTATACCTTCTTTGAGTTTTATTCCTCCTAGAAGATTTACTAGGAGCAGCCTCATGGCCTAAGCGAGCTCTGATGCTTAAGATCACGGCAGTAAACCGGCCGCACAAGTCAACCGGCAGCAATTGCTAGTGCGGCAAGGGCGGATGGATGGTGGATGGACAAATAGGCGCACCTCAAGTAAATAACGAAAACATAAAATCACATACACATAATTGTATAAAAATGTTTTACAAATAAGCATACATCATCTATAAATAAGGTTTACAACAACACATAAACAACAATAAAGCGAGAACAAGTCAAGAGATTGACCGAATCCGAAGTCTTGCTGAGGATTCACGGTTGGAATCGTCGGGTTGTCAATCCACGTCCAAGCTCAGTCCTCAACTGCGTCCGAGGTAGAGAAGGGCTGTCACCACCTTCCAATGGCCCGTCTTCTTCGTCTCACGATAGCGGACGAAAGTTGCAAGCTTCCCTTTGCTTGATGGCTATGGAGTTGAAGCTTGAAAAGAACTCAAGAGGTGATGGAGGAGGCCGAGAGGAAGCTCCGGCTTGGATTTGGAGGTGAAAGCTTACCCGGAGCACCTCCCTAGGGTGGAAGATGATGAAAAACGGCGGAGAAGGCGGAAAACGGCGGAGAAATGTCGAGCTCCGGATCCTCTCCCCAATTAGGGCGAGACCTGCACTATTTATACAAAGCAGAAATGAACAATGTGCATGATCACCGGCACACGACTAGTGGTCGTGCGCACTATGTCCGGTGATCGTGCGCACTGGCATGGCAGATTAGGAAGAAAAACTGGGATAACGTGCACGAGTAGTGGCGCACGACCAGTGGTCATGCGCACTAAGTCCTATGGTCGTGCGATTACCCTAGACATGACTCCAGAAAAGAGGAATCAATGCACACAAACAGTGGTGCACGACCGGTGGTCGTGCGCACTAGGTCCAATGGTCGTGCGATTACCCAGGCTGATTCTAGAAAACGTAGAGTAGTGCGCACGATCAGGGGCGCACGACCAGTGGTCGTGCGCAATATTCCTATTTCAAATCCATCCCCGGACACGCACACGACCCCTGTACCGAAAGGAAAAACCAATCACTGATATATGCAGACATTCCAGGCAATCACAAAAAGGAGTACAAACTATAAAAATAACAAAATACACAACCACGGGCATAAATGTGCACTTCCTATGGAAATAAAGATAAGATGAAATATGAACGATATAGAACTAAAAGTGAAGTGCAAACGCGTGAAAACTAGCTCAGATGAGTCCGAAAATAGGTATATAAAATGGACTCATCAATCTCCTTTAGCCTGAGCAGAGAATTTAGCAACAAATGGAAGGACTGTCTTGGGCTTGGAGAAACTTTCAACAAGTTTCTTTTCAGCAGCAAGTTTTTCTTCCAACTTCTCGATGATTTTCTCTTTCATGTTTAGGTGGTCGAGAGCTTTATTATATCCCTCAATTGCGGCATAGAATTCCTTTCTGAGTAAGTCCATTCTTATGACTTCCTCCCTCAGATTGCTCTCATCAGCCTTAATAGATTTGATCTCCTTGGCTTGAGTTCTCGTGAATTTTCGGCATTTGTCATATGCCCTGATTAATTCCTTGTATTGAGTCATGAGTCCAAACTCGTCATTAGAAGAGCAGTCCTCATGATCATGGTCTGAAGCATCAGATTCTGAGAGAGGGGTGTGCTAATTTACCTTCCCAGTGTACTGGGGTTCTTCTTCCTCATCTGTCTATGCCATCAGCCCAAAGTCAGCTTCCTCTTCCTCACTTGACTCAGATAAGTCAGTGTCACTGAGAGTCTTGGCCTTCTTGGCTAGTAGTCTTCTTTAGATTTTTTTTAATATAGGAAGACTTCTTTTCTTCTCGTATTCCACCCTCTTTCCTCTTGTGAGGGCAATCAACAATTACGTGCCCTGGCTTATTACAACAGTAACAAACAATGTCAGATGAAATATGTTTGTTCGGTTTGGAGTTATACCTGTCGTGGCTACTTGAGCCTTTCGTATGACGATCACCATCGTGACGTAATCTTCTGGAAGAAAAGTCTTTGCCTTTATCGATACTTGGTAAAGCCACCCATTTTATATTACTTGTGCGACCGGTACACTTGTCGTTCAAACACATCGAGTTTTTGGGCTCCAAAAACTTGATGCGTTGAATGGTAAGTGTACCGGTCGCACAAGTAATATAAAATGGGATGTCCCAAAGTATAGATCTCTTCATGGAACACAGTAAGGGGGGAGTTAATACCGAGGAGGACTTGAGATTCAAGTCCTTTGGTCGGAGTTAACTAGGGGGTAGTTTTGGTATGATGCGGAAAAGGAAAACAAAACTCTATCAACTAGTCCTATACAACGTCGCTATGCGATGCTTCGCCAGGCGGGATGGAAAGATTACATGGGCCGCTATGCACTGAATCGCTGGGCGGATGGACGAGTAGGCAAGCGTAAAAACTAGAATTTGAGGGTCGCAAGCACCTCTTCGCTACGCACGATTCTAGCAATTGCTAGAACGACAAGAACGGATGGATGGTGGATGGAAAATAAGGGCACAACTTAAGCAAATAACAAACACATACAATCACATAGACATGATTACACATAAACGTATATCAAAATAGCACAACTTCATCATATACAAAGATTTCAACAAAACTATCAACAACAAGAGAAGAAAAGTGTGCGAAATCGACCGGATCTGAAGTCTTGCCAAGGATTCGCGGTAGGATTCTCCGGGTTATCAACCCGCATCCAAGCTCGGTCCTCAACTGCGTCCAGGGTAGAGAAGGCTGTCACTCACTACCAATGAACACGTCTTCTTCCTGTCACGAGCTGGTGGAAGATAGCACAAGCTTCTCCTAGCTTGGT
Source organism: Platanthera guangdongensis (assembly GCA_039583875.1). Classification (NCBI taxonomy): domain Eukaryota; kingdom Viridiplantae; phylum Streptophyta; class Magnoliopsida; order Asparagales; family Orchidaceae; genus Platanthera; species Platanthera guangdongensis. The sequence continues at coordinate 97,866,880 of CM077158.1, read as the reverse complement.
GGAGAAAGCTAGGTAAAATCCTTCTTGAAGCATAAGGATGAAGGAGGAGGCTGAGGGGAAGCTCTGACTTTGAACGACAAGTGTACCGGTGAGCAGGCGGGGTATTTCCTGAGCAGGCGGGGCAGCCAGTGGTGCTGGTAGTAGTGACCCCTTCATAGGGCAGTTCCTCCGGATATGCCCCACCTGATGATAGTAATAGCACTCGGGCGGGGGATATGTCATACCCCCAGGTCTCTGCAGCTCCAGCATCTGGAGAGGCTGAGGATCCATCACCACTAGTTCCCTCGGCTCCTACCTCTCCTCTCGATGAGGTAGATCCTCTGCCATTCTCCCATCTCTCCCCTTAGTAATGCGGCCCCGTTGCTGATCATTTCTTGGTCACCGGCCCTGATCATCTGTTGGCCTCTTCCGTCCTCGAGTTGTATGCCTATCTGCCACAATCCTCTTCGCCATATACAATATCTGAGAAATAGGACCGTCGGATACGAACAACAGAGCCTCCCTCAGAAACTCTCGCAGGCCCTTATAGAACCTCTTGGTCTATCCTGCCTCATCCAACTAATAAGAATCCGCAAACCGAGCTAAATGATTGAACTCTCGGTGGTACTGCACCACTGTCTTGTTGCCCTGCCTCAGTTGCAGGAACCGGTCTTCCAGCTAATCTCTTACCGACTGTGGAACGAAGTGCTCCAAAAGTGCGGCCCTGAACTCCTCCCAAGCAACATCTATAACCTCTCTATTAGCAAACATCGTGTCTAGCAACGTCTTCCACCATCTATTGGCATGGGACTCCAAGCAAGAAATCACCAAAGGCACTCTCTCCTCCCATGGGCATCGTATCCCAGTCAGCATCTCATACATAATGTCCAGCCACTCCTCCATTCGAACAGCTGACTCTGTCCCTAAGTAAGATGGGGGAGAAATTCCTCAGAAAATACTCAACCAATTAGCCCCCTGGTTGGGCTGTGGAGCCGGAACCTTCTGGGCCCTGAAAGCCTACAGTATGGTTGTCAGAGTCTGCCCCATCTCAAACTGTAGGAACGGAGTGGCGACCAGCGGAGGTGGTGCGACATCTGGAGTTTGCTGAACTCCGCCATGTGGTGTAGGCTGTGCCGGAGGGTGCGTAATAAAAGCCATTTGTAAGTAATCGACTCAAACCAAATTAAAAATGGACAATTTTCATGTGATCCCCCATATGGGCACACCATTGCTTCCGCTACTTAGTTTGTCCCCAAACTAAACTCACATGGGGGTGACCCAGGGTTTGTGGACAGCTACTTTTCAATTGAGGTTTCCTCTGATACCACTTGTAAGACCCCCTTTTTTTCTTTTTAGAACCATGGGGTCTTAGGCCCAGAACCGCCACCTTGCGGTGACACCTTCACGCCCGGGAAGGCCGTCACTACAAAATATCGATCCTGCCGGCCAAATCGATCACAGAAAAAGGTAGCAAGAGAGTAAATGAAATAAAACTCTAACACATGTCCACAGAGATCACATATATAATAAATAATCTCCATGAAGGGAGAGTAAATAGTAATAATAATAAAGAAGTACCGAAAATGAGGCTCACGCCCGATACATCAAGTCCTCACTACATGTCACTCATCGCCGAAGCAAAACAAAAATAACTACTAGTGATTGGGACTCACAGTCCCAGCTATCTGAACTCTAGTACTAGACTGTCTAATCTCCAAGCGTGCCGACCTCCGGGGCTGCTCCTCCATGTTGGGCTCCACAGTCCCCTAAAATGATGTGGTTCGAAAACCATTAGTCTAAAAAACTAAGTCCTATCATCCTCTACACCTCCCCCCATGGATCTTAGGAACTAAGCGGGGAGAAGGAAACGAGATGTAGTGAGGGTGGAGAATGATCAAGAAGCAGGTGACAGCGGAGCTAACATAGCAGTGAACAAGAAATAAGTAACATTGACTTATATGAAAAAACATAAGCTCAGGGAACTTTTGCAAGGCTCCTATCATATAAAGAGTCTCATACCAATTTATACGATAGGGTATCGGTTTTCTAGCAAACATATATATATCTACATAATCGAAACCTTAACTTATGAGCACACTCACGCGAGCTTATAAACCAAGGGGTTATTTTACAGGGCTTATTCTATGAAAAGCCCCATACCAATTTATACAATAGGTGTCAAGGGTTAAATGCAATGGTTATGCTATAACATGCAAGTATGCTATGATGTGAATCATGCAAGTGCAACACACCCACTCGACTCTGTGTACACAGACCTTTAGTTCCCCCTTTCTGGAGCCTAACCTCCCAGGATACCTCCGTAGTGGCAAACGGAAGCGGTGGGTTGGGCCTTGCCCACCTCTAAATTTGAAATATCACTACCAGTCAGACCTATCATACGCCTCGACGCTGGTGCACTAAGCGGAGCTCCTGCGTACACTATGCCTGCAAGTCCACTGGGCTTAACTTGGCAAAGTGCAAAACCACACTTGCCTAGTCAACGTATTGGCGTCGGTGAATCGACCCTCCAATACCGAAGACCCACAACCTTATACTTTATGCACATGCAACCTTATGTATCAACTACCGAGCCAAAGCGTCCCGGACTATCCTGTCCGTCACCACCAACAACCGAGCCAAATCTCGTCGGGCTTACCTGCCCAACACCAAAACCACCAAGCCTACTGCCCGCGTGGTACAACCTAACTTCCCGAGACACTGAGGTGAGTGAAAATGAACCCCTAGTTATACTAGTTACTCTTGTAGTTTAGTTTGCATAACGTTTAGGTTAGCCCGGGACTGCCACTGGTATTCCCCGTGAAGGGCTCTCAATGGGCATTAGAAACTATGATGGTAGCTGAAGGCCATTGTTCCCTTTCGCAAGGCACTTATTGTTGTTGGTTATTACACAAATCCCGATCCCCTTTTAGAATTACACTGGAACTAACCCTAATGTATTTTGACTCTTCCTCTCCATAGGAAAGACGATCTTTCATCGATCCTGAGCACCACCTAATCTTAGACAACCCAACAAGCTACTTATCCCAACTTCCATTGATATACTCCATTTTACTTCACCCTGACCAGCAAGCCACTAACCCAAATCCATATGCCCAAATAAATTACTATCAAATCTTCTGCAGATTTACTACATGCAGACGGTAAGCTATATGATGTACATGATAGGAGGTACTCTAAATTCTCATCCAAAGATCCTATGATAATTAATAGTGGCCTATCATGATGTTTATAGCCTAAGTCCAGAAACTTGGAATTTTCCTAATTTATCTGATATTTTATTTATTTTTCCTAAACATCCAAATGCCCTAATTTTGACTGTGAAGTGGCCTTTACAGTGATGCAAAATGCTCCATAAAATAATGATAAATACTAGGTAGCTAATTGATTATAAATTCAGGTCTCCCATTTTTTTTGGTAAGGTTTAAGCCTCTGATCCAAAATTTTAAATATAATCACACAGTTAACAATTAAAGAAACAAGTGAAGCAAATAGGCATCCAAATATTATAAGAAAATTCAACAATGACTAAAATGTCCTAAAAACACTCCTGACCAAGTTTTCAAATAATTTTGTGAATAATGAACTCCAATTTTAATTTAGAATGATAATCCTCTTTCATAGATTAATGATACAACTACTGAAAATATTCATCTAAAAATTATGATAAAAGTTTCTCATGAGCACACTGGCCTTAGAACATCACGGAAGAAGTTTCATAATTTTCTAAAAAGGCTTGAACTCTAAATCTATTATTGAACATAATGGCATAATTATAGGCTTGTGAAGTAAGTAATTAAAATATGCATCTAAGAATTATAATAAAAAATCAGGTATGAGCATAATGACCTAAAACTTCCTCTGCCCAATTTTCATAATTTCTCAAAGAACAGTGTGATCATAATAAACAAAAGACAATCAAGGGCAATTTCATGTATTACAAAGGAGGTACTAAAATTATTGTTCCAAAATTTCCAATAAAATTTCTGGTGTCTCATATTAACACTAAGACCATACTACCCAAGTTTCACAACTTTTGATAAAGCTTTGATGGCCTATCCAACATGTGTAAGGTTTGTGCCCTAAACTAGGGTTATGGTTTTGTGGAGCTAAACAACCTCTAAACCTTATGATATTTTTACCAGAGGACCTTGAAAACCCTAAAGTCCTCTCTGCCAAGTTTCAAGTCAATTCAATGTCACTTGACCCCTTAACCTTCAAACCCTAGGTTTGTACACAATTGGGCCTACCCTAGTGTCCTAGGGCTCCACCCTTTAACTTCCACGCAAATATCAGTGGAGGGTGAATTTTGTGTTCCAATATAGCTGCGTGCCAAGATCCATCACCTTCGGGTGAGGTTGGCCAACTCAAGAGCACTTAGGGCACTTAGCCCTAATTTTGCCATAAAAGGGGCCAACCCTTGGCTACATCGTTACCCTATCAAACCAAACCAAAAAGGGATGGAATTTTTACCAAATCCTTATAATATCCCCCAAGATCACCGACCAAAAGTTTTGGGGTTTTTGAGGAGTTTAAGACAACTAATTAATTTGTACATGATTTATTAAATTTTTTCAAAACCTATAAACAAAATATCTCCAAAAATTACCATTTTGTACAGGACCTAGGTATAGGTTATAGTGACTCCCTATCCAAATTTCAGGTCATTTTGATAAGAGATGAAGTGGGGGCACTCATTTAAGTGTCTGACTAACCCTAGGTATAGACCCCACCAAAATGAGCACCCTGGTCAAAATAAATTTCCAAAGTAGTTCAAACAAATTTTAAATTAAAGTAGACTCATAGGGCTACAATTTATATGTTGACAACTTTCTCTGTACATGTGTCTAGGTATTTTTAAAATAATTCCTAATCTTATTGATTTTGTGTGATAGAATTATACAAAATATTGAATATATATAACATGATCTTCCACAGATCTTGACGCAGTATGGACGACATCTGGTCATCTTCAAGCTCCAGCCGACGGCCAGGATTCTACCGACCTGGAGCAGGTTCCAGCCGCCACAGCCGGCCACCCGGCCACCTCCCTGGTCGGCCGCCACTGCCACCACCTCCATTGAGGTGGCGGCTATCGCCACACGGCAACATAGCCGCCCGAGGGGTTGATTCTGACAATCCTGATAGGTCAATTTTCATGGAAAAATCAGGAAAACTCCTTTCCTGATCGGGCTCAATTGAACCCGATTTCCATCCCTAATGATTCCTACGATCTAGCCACAGAGAGAGGAGGAGGGGAGGACCTTATTGGTGGTCTGGAGATGAGCCGATGGCCGGGTTGCCATGGTGGTGGTGCCGCCAGCTAGGTTTCTAGAACTACACAGTGGGACGCCTTGTATTCTTCAGGTAAAGGGTGTAAATGACTCCTCTAAGTCCAGTGAGCCTTTAAAAACCACCATATGGGGAAGAGGGAGGGTGTGGGCTGAATGGCCATTTATGGCCATTAAAGACCATTCTCGGCCCGGGGTGAATCTGGCTTGGGGTGGCCACGAAATGGCTGGAAACTTCTCCTCTTCCCCAAAAGAGTTGAATCCAGCCACCAAAGGTGGCCATTGGCCTCCCTATGCATGAATGGCCTTCTCCCTTCCCTTTTCTCTCTCCTCCATTAAAGGGTGAGGTGCGCTCTCTCTCTCTCTCCTAGTCATCAAGGCTGACTTGGTCATCCCTTAAGCCTATTTGCAGCCCAATAAATCATATTATCACATAATTGGAGGTAGTTAGCCCAAGTGGAAAGGCTTGAGCTTGGGTTAACTCATTTCGACTAAGTTGACCTAAACTGGACTTCGGTTGACCTTGGTCATTTTTACCTTTTGGGTTGACCTCAATGGGTCCTTGGTGACACATTGGTCTCCACTAAGGTCTAGGTTGGGCTGGATAGGGTTGCCTTGGCACTTTGGGGGTAACTTGACCCTTAGGAAGGTACTTTGACCAAGTTAGGGCTAGTGTTGACTTTGGTAACATGATCATTTGGGTTGACCCCAAGGGGTCCTTGGTGACCCCCTTGGCTTCCCCTAAGGTCTAGCAAGGGTTGTGTAGGGTTAACTTTGCACACTGAATGTCACTTGCCCCTTAATTAGGGCATGTTGACCACTTTAGGGCTAGGGTTGACTTGGGTCAACGCAGGCTCTAGGGTTGACCCCAATGAATCTTTAGTGACCCATTGACAACAATTTAAGTCTAGGAAGATCTTGGTAGGATTTGTTGGTCTTATTTGGGGCACATTGCCTTAGTTAGGGCAACTTACCCAATTTAGGACTAGGATGGTCCAAGGTCAACTTGGTCACCCTGAGTTGAATTCAGTGGACCCTTAGGGCTCTAATGGACCTTACAATAGATTGGTGAGGTTGTGTGTGGGTCTTGGAGTCATGGGGAAGCCCCATGATCATCCTAAACTAGGGTTTAGGAATCTACTATTGCAGACCATAGTGATCTCACCTACATTCCTAGGTCTACTTGTTCTTCTTGGGCTTCCTGGGGTTTTTTAATGACCTAGTCATGACAAAACCACTCCTAGGGGGTCATGTGGTCTGAGGGATGCTACAAATTCGAGAACTTGCAAACATCTTCGAATCTCTGCAAAAAAAATAGTAAATAGCAGATATGAATGAAAAGTAATTTACAAGTACCTGAAGGGAACTCACAAATGTTGATGCAGAGAGGAAGATATAATTGGATAGCAGAAGAAATATCCGACAAACTCTGCCATTAAGCGAATAAAAACTGAGTTGAATCAAGCAGCGATCAAACCACAACAATGATCTTCTTGCGTTGTCAGATATGATATCCTCAATATGAAATCCAGATTAGTCAGATGAATACACTTTGACTGGACTTCAACCGAACGGTTTGTTGACAAAGAAGACTAGATTTTCTAACTATAAATATTTGCCAGAAACATCCAATAAGAGTAGACATTGATAGCCATCATATGATAGGGCATTATACCAGTTGAATATATATATATATATATATATATATATATATATATATATATATATATATATATATAGTGAATATAAGCAAGAAAAATTGGTGCTGTAAACTTTTTGAATAGGTCAGATTTAGCCTGTTAATATAACCGCACGAACTAACTGCTATCTGCTGGATAGACATGTTAGCCGGTCAACCTGAAAAAAGGTCTATAAACAGGAAATATGCAGACTAACCACGCTCCCTTGAAAGGGCACAAAAGGGGAAAAAATGCGGACTAACCTTGCTCCCTTGGAAGCGCACAAAAAAGGAACAAATGTAGACTAACTGTGCTCCCTTGAAAGGGCACAAAAAGGGAAAAAATGCGGACTAACCGCGCTCGTTTGAAAGGGCAGAAAAGAGGAAAAATGTGGACTAACCACGCTCCCTTGAAAGGGCGCAAAAGGGGAAAAATCCTAAGAAGGAACGATAGACACACTGCTCTCATGCCATGGGCTATAAGCATTTCTCATCTTTGGAATGATTAACAAGTAGTGGGTCCCCTGAAGGCACGACTTGAGAGTACCTTGGAGTATTCAACTATCATAGTTGTGAGATGATCGAAGAGACAAGGCTACACCTGGAGGCCATTACTTGCCAAACAAAGATCATCTTGACTGTAATGTATCCCTAGCGGAGCACAGTAGAGCTAACACATTAGGACCTCCCTTGATGCGCGCTGTGTGTTAGATACCGGCTAGGATCCGAAGTCCTGAAGTTCGCATACACAGATTGGATGGTCCCACTACACATATGCGAATTCTCCCCGTTATATGTGGTCATCGTGATGTTACGCTAGAAACAACCTGAGGGAGGACAAATGAGACAGGGCGATATCTCCTCGGATCAGCGATCCCTTTGGCAAAGAGAAAATAGAGGAGGCACTCCAAAAAGGGAAACGTGTCAGTATGAGATCTCTGACGTAAAATATATTGAAATGAATAGAAGAGTACTTTGAAATGTTCTATCCAAAATGTTCAATGAAAAATCAACCGGCCATGTTTGCGAAGAGCTTTTGAGACTTTGGGATGTCCCTCCTTCACTTCAGAATAATATTCCTAGAGGGCCTACATCGGCGACGCCAATGCATTCATAAACATCGTAGTTGACGTTGTCAATTTGGTTCTCTCTTTTCGAGCCCAGAGGGGTGTTCTCTACTTCTTTGCTCGTTGAAGTAGATGTATCAGAATGATCACTCATCGAGAATAAATCACAAAACTTGCCTTGATTTAGCATTCTCTCCACCAGCTAGCGATGTGCTTTACAATTTTCAGTTGGATGCCCATTCTCTTTATGGAATTCGCAGAACGGTTCTGAACCTTTTGATATTTGATCCGCGGGCTGATAAGGCATTTTATAACCGGTCTTGCCCTTCATTACTTGGATTACTTCATGCATAGCTATGTCCAGTTTAGATTCTGGTGAGTTATCACCCTACTGCTGGTAAACTGAAGCTGCTTGAGAGGTTTTCGCTTGATAAGAAGGAGGGGCGGCAATAGTAGTCTTGATGCTTGAGTGTAACCCTTGCTTTGGAAGAAGTGTCGATGACGCCGGAAGTTTCTTCCATTCCCTGCTCGAGGTTGAAAATCATTTCGAGGAGACCTCGGAGGTTGCTCGTTTGAAGAACCTTTCTCTCTTACAATCCTGGAGATGAAGCCGAGATTACTTTTTTCACCTCAAATGTATGAGTTGGCTAGGCCAACCAACTCTCGATATGTCCTTTCCACTCAGACATTAGCCTCAAACTTAAGCGGTCCTTCTCATAAACGATCTATAAAATGAGACCAAGTATCATTCTGGAAAATATTTTGTAGTCGACAGTAGACGCCCGTGTAAGAGAGCACATAGATGTTGGAGTACAACATTGCAGATCTCTGTTGGCGATACTGAAGAGGCCGCTGACGCGTTGGTGTCAGAGGGATCTACTAGACGATGGAGATTCCACCGGTAGAAATATGAGTGAAGGCGGTTGTCGGAGGTGGGAATTGGAAACATCGACTGGCGGGTGCTGGAATCTGGCTCGCCGGAGTCGTCGACGTCCGCCTGGGGGAAGCTGTTTTCGGCGTGGATGAAGTTGGACATCGCAGACAGAATGCTGATGGCGCGAGCTAATGTAGGATGACGTCGATTCAGTGCTGACCGTCACGTGGAGATGGAGCCGGCGAATAAAGTCAAGATTTATGTCTTATCCCTGTATTGTTTGGTCTCTCCCTCCTCCCTTCAACGGGATGTTGTTAAATAAGATTGCAATTTGTTTTTTCCAAAGGGGAGGGCCGGTCAGTTTTGAAAGTGCAGCTAGATCTGATATACTCTAGAGGGGGGGGGGTGAATAGAGTATATGGTGATTTTAAAACTTTTACAACTGCTGTTGTATTTTAGGTGTGTGTGTGTGTGTGTGTGTTTGTGTGCGCAGGGAAGCAAATACAATAAACCAAAAAAAACAATGGACTAATCACAGCACATTCACAGAGCAAGGCCAAAAAACAAAAGAAAGGAAAGCAACCAGACGACACAAGAATTTTATAGTGGTTCCCCAAATTTGGGTAGTCCACTCTTCTACCACCCTGGTAGGAATCCACTACAGGAAGGGGTTGATCAGGTGTCCTGGCACCAATGGGGTTTTGATCAGGTTCCCAAAAACCAAACCCTCAAGTCTTTTGGAGGGAGACTTGCAACCAGAATAATTTTGAAGGGAATTAAAACCCTGTACAGAGGTGGAGTGAGAGGGTGATGAGGTCTTCTCTTTCTCAAGTCAAATGAGAAGACTTGTGGATTGTTGTTTAGCAGCTTTGCTCCCCCTGAGATGTAGAATGGATCAGGAAGATTGTTGGAGCACTGCTTCAGGGTGATAGGTCTTCAAAGACCTAGAATTCCAGGTCCAGAGAAAGTCTCCAGGAACTTCTTGTGACTGATATGAATGTATTGTCTTTTGAAGTTATCCTGAGTAAAAGCAGATGAAGAAGACTCTTGATGTTGATGTAGTGTTCTTCTTCTTCTTCTTGATTAGTTTCTCTCTGGGCCAAGAATGAATTCTTTTTCTTGTGTTGTCTGAATCACTGTCTATCTTTTTCTGTTGTTGTATGTTGTGTATCTGTGTATTCCTCATTGTTTCTGTATATCTGTCTATATCTCATAAGAACACATTCGAATTTTTTTGAATGTCGAGCAGTAATGGCAGACGGCCTGGAAAGGAAGTAGCAATTAATTATTTCCCCAACTGTTTCCATGGGAAAATGGCATGTAATAATCCAGGATTAACTGCGCATTCTAACGGTAGTATTCTGCGAAGAATTGCCATTAATTGTTCAGGAATCAGCGCCATGGAATGAGACAGGAACGGAAGAAGACCTAGTCTGGAATCATCGACCGAAGAACATAATTCGTCGAGCTGAGTTTTGAGTTCGTCGAGCTGAGCCGAGTTCGTCGAGCTGAGCTGAGTTCATCGAGCTGAGCTGAGTTCGTCGAGCTGACAGTCTTCATTCGTTGAACAGACACCCTTCAATATCAGAAAACACTATTCGTTGAGCAGAGAACTAATTTCGTCGAGCTGAGAATAAACTTCGTCGAGCTGAGAAAAGTTCTGGACTTGGACGAAATACTCTGCATCTGTTGAAATGCTTTGTCGACACAAATTGTTGTCGACAGATTGATCTTGGTGTCGACACAAATCCTCTGGTGTCGACATAAGCTGGTGTCGACTGAAATCCTGGTGTCGACACAAGCTGGTGTCGACTCAAATCCTGGTGTCGACACAAATCATCTGGTGTCGACACAAACCCTAAGTGTCGACACAGATTTTCTGAGTACAAAAATCGTCGAGTAGAGATCACCATTCGTCGACCTGAGAAGCTGTGAACTTGAGGTCCAAGTTCGCCGAGCTCAGAATATAATTCGTCGACCGAAGCATGAAGCTGGACTTAGAGAAATTCTGAAGTAGTCCTGATAAGCTTGAGGTAAAATCCCAGTGTTTGTCGAGCAAAGAACGCAGTTCGTCGAGCCCAGCACTGCGAATTGTCTCACGATCGTCGAGCGCAGAACTCCCTTCGTCGAGCTGAGTTCGACGAACGTCGAACTCATTTCACTTAGTCTGAAAAACTGATAGATCTGGAGTTCCTGATGGTCTTGAGGAAGGCTGGTCCATCTGATGTTGAGATAGAGGACTGTCCTAGACTCTAAGACAAAAACTGACCCAGACTATACATGATGGGTCACATCCTAAATCAGTGAACCTAGCCCAAATCAACTAGGGATCCAACAATCTCCCCCTATTTGGGTGAGGTCACTAACAGAGACTCCAAGCAAAGAACAATCAGAAAAACAAAGCAAAATTAAGAGATATATCTGGCAGAGAATTTACAACACATGCATCAGATATATATATATACATACAGGCTTTGCTTTAATGCAAGAAACAGTCTGAAACAGAAGCAGAAATGGAATAAAAACACAAATTTACTTCTCTGACTTCTTATGTTTTGGCTTGACTTCTGTTGCTTTATCTCCTGGCTTCTTGAAAATGATTTCCCTATTGGGATCTGAAGCTTGAGCTTTGGTCATAGTCATGTCAGCTGCCCCTATGATGTTCAGTGAAGTGGCTCTGGGGACAACTGCTTCTGGGTGAAGATGCATGTACTCATCAACATTGAGTAGCTTGTTTGCTTTCCCGAATCTCTTTAGCTCATCTCTCCTGTACTGAGACATAGTAGTTAATTCAGTTGTGTCCTTGCCTTCAGCTTTAGCTTTGTTTATTAGAGATAAGCCAATGATTTCTTGGAACCTTGCCATTCTGGCTGTGTTGGCTATTTCTGAATCTTCAGGAGGAGAATAGGGCCTTTCAGCTTCATGTTCCTTAGATTCCTGGTGATGCTGCTGATGTTGTTGATGGTGTTGTCTGCCTGAAGATGGTGGCCTTGGCTGACTGCCACCAGAGGATCTCCCTATTTGTCTCTGATAAGTTTAAATAGGAGCAGATCTCTGAGAGCCAGAGCCAGAGGCACCTGCTGCTGGAGGAGGAGGAGGAGGAGGATCCTTTCTGTATCTATGAACTCGGGGAGGAGAGTATCTCCTACTCCTCTTCCTCTCCTTTTTGCGGGTTCTTTGATAGCCACATCCATGCAGGCATCCCTTTGTAAGGAGCAACATTGTCCAGAATATAGTATGGAGTGTCTGCAGTGGGATTAGGCTTGGGAGTAGGAGGAGGAGGAGCCTTTCTTTTCTTGGAGAGCAGCTTCTTTTTTTTAGCAGCCTCCTCATCTGATTCATCATCATCATCATCATCATCAGAATCTAAACTCTGAGGGTTGTCATACAGTGCATTCAACTTCCTCAGAGTGGCATTAGGAATGATATGGGGTTTTTCTTGAGGGGGGATAGAGGGTTCAGAGGGTGAGGGTTCAACAGCAGTAGAGACAGAGCTTGCAGCTGCTGCCTTGTTCTCTTCTTCAATGTCTGCCAGAATGAGCTCATCCAGATCAGGTATGGGAGAATCATCCATGACAAAGTCTGGGACAGGGCAGATTTTTGGAATAGACACAAGAGTAGGAATAGCAGTAGGAGCAGCAAAGGTGTCACAAAGTTGCTTGGTAACTGCTGGACTAGCTGAAGAAGTATACTGTACAATAGCCAAATATGGCTTAGCAACCTCTACTAAAGGAATAGCCAAATGTGGCCTGACAACCTCTACTGAAGGAAGCTTCATATATACCTGATCAAAGATATGAAGTATCTCAGATAAATTAATTGTGGGATTTATAAGGAAATCACCAGTAGTTGATATTGAATCTACTGACTCATCAAAGCTACTGTCAGTGTCCATGAATTGAATAAAATCAATTGTTGTATCTGCAACTGCAACTGCATTATCAAGCACTGTGTGAATTGTATCTGTATTATCAAAAACTGTATCTGCAGTATCTGTATTATCAACTGCTGTAGCTGCTGCACCAGCTTCATCATGGAGCATCTCCCCCTGCCTGGGTTCAGGAAAACCTGGAGTCAGGCCCCTGAATGAAGAGGGGGCAGCAGAGAGGGCTGTGATTTGGGCAGATAAAGAATCAATGGAATTCACCAGAGGTGTAATGGCCTCTGTGATGAGTGATTTAATAAGAGGAGTCAGAAGAGAGATGATGGAGGGAATAGTGGAGGAGTCCATAAGTGGAGAAGGAATAGTGGAGAGGAGAGAAGCAGAGGAGGAAGGAGGAATGTGGGGAGGGGATAATGGAGGGAGAACAGTGTGTGATTCAGTGGGTATGGTGTAGGATGGAATAGTGGATATGTGTGGGGGAAGAGGGGATTGAGGAGGTGAGGTAATATGTGTTTCAGTGGGGGAAACTGGAGGTGTAGGGATATGTGTAAGATTAGGCGGTGGAGATTGATGTTGAGGTGGAGTCAATTGAGGTGCAGGAGGAGTGGGAAGAGAGTTGGTGGGTGGAATGGCCTCTTCAGTGTTAGGGTGGGGAGTGACCTTGACGGTCCTGGTGCTCTCAGAAGCATTGATGGAGGAGGAGGAACCCTTGGGGGGTTTGGTGATTGTCCTCTCCCATCGGCCAAACAAGGCGCAGGTGAGGCGCTTGCTGGAGTTGATGAATGTGGTCGGGGAGACCAAACATTCACTGGCCTTTTCCTGGAGGAAAATCCCCAGGATTCTGCCGTAGCAGACTCCCTTCTTGCTAGTTCTCTTCGTGATTAGGTCAAAGAGAACCATGCCCCAATCAACCTGACGCTTGTTGAGCACTGCGCACATAATCAGGAATTGGTGGCGAGTGATATAGTCATGTGTCGAGTGCTTGCCCATCAGAATTTTCCCTACAATGTCGGCCAAAAATTGATAGGCGGCTGACAGTTGCTTCTTCAGAAGCTTATTAGGGTTGCTGCAGGAGAAACCCATAACTTTCAACATATCAGTATATTCCTCAGCATCCATTTCCAAGTTGTCTTCCCCATTGATCAGTCCAAAAATTTCAGAGAGCACTGCTGGAGACAGGGAAACGACAGTGTTTCCAATATGTCCTGTCAGATTTCCATCTTCAGAAACTGTGGCAGTGTACACCCATTCTCTTATCTCGGTTGAGTGTAGCTTGATGCTACGTGTCATGAAATCCTTGAGATGCAATTCTTCAAGTAATTCAAGGATATACAGAAAAATTGGATCGGAATGTTGGAAGGACTCAAAGTCCATGGAGAATGCTGCATCAAACTTCATCGCCGCAAGTGCTCCTGGAGGAATCGCCATTGATGACCTGCAAAGAAAATCACAGAGAAAACGACGATCAAGAGCAAAGGAACTGAAAGAACGGGATGGAGGTCGAAGAAAACCTAGATATAAGATTTTCAGAATATGAATCGACAAGCTCCGTTCCACGAAAAGAGACGGATCTTTGAACTGAGATCGACGAAATAAGTTAGAGGTGAGTAGTTCGTCGAACTCATTTAGAAGAATTGAAAACAGTTCTTCGAACTTCGTTCGATGAAATAGTTTCTGAAGCAAGGTTCATCGATCTCCGGTCGACGAAAATTGTTTCCACACAGAGAATTCGTCGATCTCCGTTCGACGAGAATCTCTCAAACTTTCCCTAATTTGTCGAACTCCGTTCGATGAACTCTGGAAAATTCGTCGAATGCAGACAGAAATTAATTTAACTCTTCTCCATCAATCATTCCCAGTTGATTTATAAAGAACAGATGGGTTTTCTCATCCAAAGGCTTGGTGAAGATATCTGCTCTCTGTAGATCAGTAGGAATGTGGATAAAGTTAATTTCTTTTTGTCTACATTATCTCTAATGAAATGATGTCTTATTTCAATATGTTTATTCCTAGAATGATGAACTGGATTCTGAGCTATAGCAATAGCACTTGTATTATCACAAAATAAGGTTGAATTATTTAAGTTGATACCATAATCTAGGAGTTGGTTTTGTATCCATAGCATCTGTGAACAGCAGCTGCCAGCAGCCATATACTCTGCCTCAGTAGTTGATGTAGACACAGATGTCTGCTTTTTGCAAAACCAAGAGACAAGTCTCATACCCAGGAACTGGAAAGTTCCAGAGGTACTTTTCATGTCCAATCTACATCCAGCATAGTCAGCATCTGAGTATCCAGTTAACTCAAATTCTGACTATGCAGGATACCAGAGTCCTAAACTAGGACAACTCTTTATATATCTCAAAATCCTTTTTAGAAAAATAAGATGAGATTCTTTAGGATTCACTTGGAATCTAGCACAAAGTCATGTGACAAACATTATGTCAGGCCTGCTAGCTGTTAAGTATAATAGGAATCCAATAATTTCCCTATAATGTTTCTGATCTACAGGTTTCCCTGCTGCATCAGAATCCACAACAGCATTGGTAGCCATAGGTGTTTTCATTCCTGAGGCATCACCCATCCCAAACTTTTTAATAAGCTCTTTAGCATACTTAGATTGGGAAAGGAAGAAACCATCAGGGAGCTGCTTCACTTGGAGACCAAGGAAGTAGGAAAGCTCACCCATGCTACTCATCTCAAATTTGGAATGCATGAGGTCAGCAAACCTCTTGCACAATTTGGGATCAGTAGACCCAAAAATAATATCATCCACATATATTTGTACCAATATGATTTGGTCCTTAAGATGTCTAGTGAAAAGGGTTTTATCTATGGTTCCTCTTGTAAATTTATGCTCTAAAAGAAAGCTAGCTAGGGTCTCATACCAAGCTCTTGGAGTTTGCTTTAAACTATAGAGAGCTTTATGCAATTTGTAAACATAAGACGGTTGAGTTAGAGAGATAAAACCTGGAGGTTGTTCTACATAAACCTCTTCTTGAAGTACACCATTCAGAAAGGCACTCTTAACATCCATCTGGAATACTTTGAACTTTTTGCATGATGCATAGGCTAGGAATATTCTAATGGCCTCCAACCTTGCAACAGGGGCAAAGGTTTGGTCATAGTCTATTCCTTCCTCTTGTCTATAGCCTTGAGCAACAAGTCTAGCTTTGTTCCTTACTATGTTCCCTTGTGCATCCAATTTATTCCTATAGACCCATTTGGTTCCAATAACTGGGTAGTTATGGGGTCTTGGAACCAAATCCCAAACTCTACATCTCTCAAATTGATTTAGTTCCTCTTGCATTGCAAGAATCCAGTGGGGATCTTGCTCAGCTTCATGGATGGTGAGAGGTTCAATTTGAGAGAGAAAACATGCATGCATCAAGTCTTGATTTAGCTGATGTCTTGTCTGTACACCAACTGAAATGTCTCCAATCACTTAAGATCTGGGGTGATCTCTAAGTGTGAAAGGATCAGTTTGTGGAGTTGGTTGAGCAACAGCTTCTGTAAATAATTCCTCTTGAGGAATGGTACTGGCTGTTGATGGAAGTTCAGTTACTTCCTCTTGGATTTCTTCTTCACTATCTTCAGCATCCTGTGGAGTGGGATGAGTTGGAACCTCTTGGGTAAGGTTTAGTCCATCCATACACTCACACAGTGGTGAAACCTGCAGAAGACTATTGGTAGAAATGTCTTTCTCCTTATAAGACATGTTAGCTTCATCAAAAGACACATGGACATATTCTTCAATTTTAAGGGATGATTTTTTGAAAACTCTATAGGCCTTGCTTACTTGGGAATATCCTAGAAAAATCCCTTCTTCAGCCTTAGCCTCAAATTTTCTAATGTATCTTTTGTTATTGCTGTGGATGTAACATATGCAACCAAAAACTATAAAGTAAGTGATTTTAGGTTTCTTTTCTTTAAGTAATTCATAGGGGGTCTTATGTTTTAGTTTATATATAAGACATCTGTTCAAGACATAGTTAGCTGTGTTTACAGCTTCTGCCCAAAAGGATAGAGGCATGTAAGCATCTGCTAACAATGTACCTGCAGCTTCAATGAGTGTCCTATTTTTCCTTTCAGCAACCCCATTTTGTTGGGGAGTTCTAGGAGCTGAGAAGCACTGCCTAATACCTTCCTTATCACATAACTCATGCATAAGAAGAGACTCAAACTCTGTGGCATGATCACTTCTGATCAATGCAACATGAGTAGAGAACTCAATCTGTATGGTTCTGAGAAAATCTGTAAGAACTATGAATGTATCTGACTTAGCTCTCAGGAAGGCTACCCAACTAAATCTAGAGAAATCATCAATAATGACTAAGGTGTAAGACTTCCCTCCTAGGCTTTGTACTGCAATGGGTCCAAAAAGATCCACATGAAGCAGATACAATATCCTAGGTGAATCACTTTTATTAATGGATTTGAAACTAGTTTTAGTTTGCTTGCCTAGTTGACAAGCCCTGCATAGGCTTTCCTTCTTGTAGGGACCAGAAGGTAAACCTCTAACAAGGTTGTCTTTGGATAACCTAGATATGTTCTTAAGGTTTACATGTCCTAGCCTTTTGTGCCATAACTCATTTTGGTTACTAGTGATATTGAGTAAACAAATATCAATTGTGGCAGAAATGAAATCTACTAAATATATGTTTCCTTTTCTAAGTCCAATTAAAACAGTTTGGTTTTTATCATTTATAATAGAGCAAGAGATAGAGTTGAAATGTACCTGATAACCTTCATCACATAATTGACTTATGGATATAAGGTTATGTTTAAGTCCTCTTACATATGTTACCTTTTTGAAGGTCACTGCTCCAATGCTTACTCTTCCATACCCTTCTGACTGACCACTCTTTGAGTATCCAAATATAACCTTTGGTCCTAGCTTGGACTTATAGCTGGAGAGATTTGCTTTGCTGCCAGTCATGTGCTTGGAGCAGCCACTGTCCAGGTACCAGGTCTGACTTAGCCTTGGACAGCTCTTCACCTGTACCTGCATAAAAAAATAAAGCTCAATTGTTCTTGACCCAGGTTACCTTGGGTCCTTGGTTTGGCTGAAAAGTAAAACTAGAAATAACTGATAATGCAGGTTGAGACTTATACCCTAGAGGGTGATATCTCCTAGGTGGGATTATCCAATCAGCTACTGGATTAAATATCTTGTTAGCTGTTTTAAAATTTCTATAGGAGAAATGATTTAAGTTTGGTTGTTCTGGGATCGACGAATTATTGTAAGTTCGTCGACCAGAGTTCGACGAATGGGGATGAGATTGTCGACCTCCACTCAGAGAATGACCATGGTCATTTTCTACGTCCCACATTCATCGACCTCTGCTCGACGAACCATACACAGTTCGTCGATCGCAGTAGGATGAATAATTATTTCTGAAGTTTGCGTTCAGCGTTCGTCGATCGGGGTTCGACGATCTTGCAGGATTTCATCGATCTAAGTTCGACGAATTCTGCTGAACTTGGTTTTTAACAACTTTCTTCTGTTTTCTGTTTCTATTGTCTAGGGGATTTGACTTGTTTTCTGACCTTGGTTTTTCAGTTAGTTTCTCTTTACACTTAGGAGTGATAAACTTTATGGGAGTAGAAAGTATATTCCTCTTTATTATGGGGGGAAAACCTGATGAAGCACCCAAGACCAGCCTGCCATTTAATCTGGCATTTACTGTACTTGTGATATCCATCAGCTTGAGGCTTCTCCCATTGAGAGATTGCTCAAGTTATTTTGCCTCACATAATTCAGATTTTAACTTGATTATCTGTTCATTAGCTAGTGTCAATTGGTCAGTTAGTTTTCTGTTTCTGTGCTGACAGATTCAAGGTTTTCTAATCTAGTCCTCAAGGTTTTTATTTCTTTCTCTGAGTTTATTAGATACATGCACATAGTTTTAAACTCTACTTTAAACAAGTCAGAATTGAAATCAAAACTAGAAATCACCTGATCAGCCTCTGTGTCTGAGGCACCTTCATCTTCAGAATCCTCTTCTGATCCACAGTTGCCTGTGGAGGCATCTATTGCCATTAGGCACACCTCCTTGGATCTTGCTTCTTCCTCTTCTTCACTGGAGCTGGAGGAGGATGTTTCCTCTTCTGTGTCACTCCAGGACTCAGCAACAAATCCTTTGTCTTTTCTTTTATACTTGTTGGAGGAGGGTCTGCTGCTTTGTTTTCTTCTGGAATCCTTGTCCCTGCCCTTGTCCTTTTTCTGATTCTCTGGGCATTCTGAAATATAGTGCCCTGGCTTTCTGCATCCAAAACACACAACCTCCTTAGTTGGTGTCTTGTCATATTTGGGCTTATCATCCTGCCTGGATGATTTTCTTCTAAAGTCCTTTCTTGCCATTTTGTAGAATCTTTTGGCAAAAAGGCTCATTAACTCTTCATTGGAGGTAGATGTTTCATTGTGTTCAGAAGCTTTGAGGGCCAAGTTGTGCTCCTTCCTAATTGGGGTAGTTGCCTTCTGTTCTGCTGCCTCTCTTGATTTGACAAGCTGCTCATATGACTTCAGCTTGCCTAACAGAGATTCTGTTGAGATCTCATTGAGGCTTCTGGCTTCTTTGATTGGCCAGATTCTGGAGTCCCATGAACTGGGGAAACACATCAGTATCTTGTCATTCACCTCAGTTAAGGTGATGTCCTTGTCAAGAGTCTTGAGTTCACTGATGATTGAACTTAATCTATTGTACATCTCAGCCACAGATTCTGTCTCATCCTTTTTGAAATTCTCATAGAGTTAGATGAGATTGGATCTCCTATCCTTTCTTTCATCAGCTGAGCCTACTACCATTTGATTGAGAGAGTACCAAATGGCCTTGGCTGAGGTGCACTCAGCCACCTTCTGAAATATGTCATCTGACATTGTTTGGGCCAGAATATTCATAGCCTTTGCATCAGCCATCTTGGCTTTCTTATAGGCTTCAGTATTGTCTGGAGGTGGTACTTTAGTTGATGTGCTGGCAAAAGTTGTAGGAGCTGGAGGAACACCTGTTGAAATGACAGAAAAAATATCCTCATCAATGGAGTTCATATATAATCTAATTCTTGCCTTCCAGATGGCAAACTTATTAAGATTGCACACTGGAGGTCTGATGCTTGTATAATCCTTGTTTTGGGCCATGTCTGTGAGAAGGATAAGTCCAATAACAGAATAAAAACAAACAGATCTAACTAAGGGATCTTGTGGGTGTTATCCTGTACAACCAATCAGATGTGGTGTTATTAACCAACCTCCCTCTGATACCAATTGAAAGTGCAGCTAGATCTGATATACTCTAGAGGGGGGTGAATAGAGTATATGGTGATTTTAAAACTTTTACAACTGCTGTTGTATTTAGGTGTGTGTGTGTGTTTGTGTGTGCATGGAAGCAAATACAATAAACCAAAAAAAAACAATGGACTAATCACAGCACATTCACAGAGCAAGGCCAGAAAACAAAAGAAAGGAAAGCAACCAGACGACACAAGAATTTTATAGTGGTTCCCCAAATCTGGGTAGTCCACTCTTCTACAACCCTGGTAGGAATCCACTGCAGGAAGGGGTTGATCAGGTGTCCTGGCACCAATGGGGTTTTGAGCAGGTTCCCAAAAACCAAACCCTCAAGTCTTTTGGAGGGAGACTTGCAACCAGAATAATTTTGAAGAGAATTAAAACCATGTACAGAGGTGGAGTGAGAGGGTGATGAGGTCTTCTCTTTCTCAAGTCAAATGAGAAGACTTGTGGATTGTTGTTTAGCAGCTTTGCTCCCCCTGAGATGTAGAATGGATCAGGAAGAATGTTGGAGCACTGCTTCAGGGTGATAGGTCTTCAAATACCTAGAATTCCAGGTCCAGAGAAAGTCTCCAGGAACTTCTTGTGACTGATATGAATGTATTATCTTTTGAAGTTATCATGAGTAAAAGCAGATGAAGAAGACTCTTGATGTTGATGTAGTGTTCTTCTTCTTTTCTTGATCAGTTTCTCTCTGGGCCAAGAATGAATTCTTTTTCTTGTGTTGTCTGAATCACTGTCTATCTTTTTCTGTTGTTGTATGTTGTGTATCTGTGTATTTCTCACTGTTTCTGTATATCTGTCTATATCTCATAAGAACACATTCGAATTTTTTTGAATGTCGAGCAGTAATGGCAGACGGCCTGGAAAGGAAGTAGCAATTAATTATTTCCCCAGCTGTTTCCATGGGAAAATGGCATGTAATAATCCAGGATTAACTGCGCATTCTAACGGTAGTATTCTGTGAAGAATTGCCATTAATTGTTCAGGAATCAGCGCCATGGAATGAGACGGGAACGAAAGAAGACCTAGTCTGGAATCGTCGACCGAAGAACATAATTCGTCGAGCTGAGTTTTGAGTTTGTCGAGCTGAGCCGAGTTCGTCGAGCTGAGCTGAGTTCGTCGAGCTGAGCTGAGTTCGTCGAGCTGACAGTCTTCATTCGTTGAACAGACACCCTTCAATATCAGACAAACACTATTCGTTGAGCAGAGAACTAATTTCGTCGAGCTGAGAATAAACTTCGTCGAGCTAAGAAAAGTTCTGGACTTGGACGAAATACTCTGCATCTGCTAAAATACTGTGTCGACACAAATTGTTGTCGACAGATTGATCTTGGTGTCGACACAAATCCTCTGGTGTCGACATAAGCTGGTGTCGACTGAAATCCTGGTGTCGACACAAGCTGGTGTCGACTCAAATCCTGGTGTCGACACAAATCGTCTGGTGTCGACACAAACCCTAAGTGTCGACACAGATTTTCTGAGTACAAAAATCGTCGAGTAGAGATCACCATTCGTCGACCTGAGAAGCTGTGAATTGGAGGTCCAAGTTCGTCGAGCTCAGAATATAATTCGTCGACAGAAGCATGAAGCTGGAGTTAGAGAAATTCTGAAGTAGTCCTGATAAGCTTGAGGTAAAATCTCAGTGTTCATCGAGCAAAGAACGCAGTTCGTCGAGCCCAGCACTGTGAATTGTCTCACGATCGTCGAGCGCAGAACTCCCTTCGTCGAGCTGAGTTCGACGAACATTGAACTCATTTCACTTAGTCTGAAAAACTGATAGATCTGGAGTTCCTGATGGTCTTGAGGAAGGCTGGTCCATCTGAAGTTGAGATAGAGTACTGTCCTAGACTCTAAGACAAAAACTTGACCCAGACTAAACATGATGGATCACATCCTAAGTCAGTGAACCTAGCCCAAATTAACTAGGGATCCAACAAGTTTTGTCAAGTTTTTCCCAAAGAGGAGGGCCGATCAATTTTTTCCAAAAGAGAAGGGCCGGTCAAATAAAATTTACAGCTTCAATAGTTTTCCAAAAAGAAGGGCCCGACCAAATATTATTTTCTAAAAGTTGTCTCATGATTTTTCTTTATAACACATCTCACATATTTCTTTCCATACATTCTTTCCAACTACTTATTACATATTCTGGTTTTTGAATTTTTAATTTATGCGTTTTAAACAATTTTAAGCTTCCCTGTTACGTCCTAACTACAAAAACGTTCAGGCCTTTTTATTGAGGGTGTCATCGGCGGTCAACCCGCCGAGCCGAGCAATTTTGAACAAACAGGAGTACGATGAAGGAAATACATGATAAATAAAAGCATAAATAAAAATTCACGGCATATGGGGACATCAAGCAATGATGGAGGATGCATCAGAAGACGTCTTTCACGTCGGGGGGTGCATATGAATCTGATGAAATCCTTAAAATGCATCAAGAAAACTCATCATTCGAAAGTCGACAGCTAATTCAACCACAACGTCGATCTGAGGCGGGGGGTAACAAATCCTCCGTGCAACCTTTTTTCAACGAAGATAAATCGATGCACATATGCAAATTCCGTACAGTTTTCTTCAATATTACAACATTTGAGACCCAACCTACATACTGGATCTCCGACATGAGTACCGCCTCTAGCAGCTTCTGAACATCTTCGTGAACGGGTTGGGCCAAAGAGGTGGCAATTGCCCTTTTCTTCTAGCAAATGGGAACAATCCATGGATTAAGGTTGAGACGGTGACATGCCACATCAAAATCGATACGGGTATGCATATTGAGCACCAAGGGAAGATGTCAAAGTTTGCTTGCAGTCAGGCCGCGATCTACTGCAGGTCCTCCTCTATCAGCTCCTTACTGATATTGATGCTTCCGGGCTTCCCACCCATAGCTACCACCTCCATCTCCTGCACTTCTTCAACAGCCTCCAAGCATGTTATCCCTTCCAACACCTTGTCCACCTCCTCAGCATCTTCCTTTCTATTGATTGTATTGACAGCGTGAAGGTAACACTATCTAGCTACCTTCGGCTCACTCTTAATCATGATTTGCACTCCTCCACAATGGCACTTTAAGCATTGGTGGAAGTGTGGAACGAAGAGGGAATAGATTGGAAGCCGTTGATGAGTGTCCTACCAAAAATCGTGTTGTAACTACTTGGAGCATCCACGATGACAAATCGACAGTTCTTCAAATTCTCCCCGAGGGTCACCAATAGCTCCACTCCTTTCACTTCCTTTCGCCCTCTTGCGAAGCCAAACAACAGCCCGTCCATGGTTATCACTCACCTCACCTCCACTTTAATGGCGTTGAATGCCTTCTTGAAAATGACATTGACCGGATTTGCATTATCCACCAGGATCTGAGCCACTATAAGTTCTTGATTGTTGTCTGGATGACGAGGGCATCGTGGAAGGGATCTTCATTTTCCGGCATATCTTCTGCTAAGAATGTGGTCTCCCCAATTGGGGGCGGGACTTCCGTCGAAGTGATGTTCCTCTTGTAGATGCTGTGGAGATTTCCTTTTGAAAAGCTGCCACTCCCAATCACCCATGAATGGAGTTGATTCCTCCTCGAATCCCTATATCAGCTCTCTCTTCACACCTCGAGCGGGGGTCGTCGCTAGAACACCCCCAACCGACACCTACTGATGCTGCTCTTCTCCTACAGCTCCAGGATCTCTTCAGGCTCCTCCGACCATACTTATCCACTCCAGGAATTATCTGCACACTGCGGTGGAATGTCCTCCACTCTAGTGAAAGCTACATTAGGGGTCTGTTTTCCTTTTGTGCTGATCCTTGATCAGGTTCCTCCTTTGCAAATCACGAGCATTTCGATTGATCGTCATGGCCTCCTGAGGCGGGGACCTTCCGTTCCTTCTGATATCTGTCCACCTCTAGGGCACATTAAAATGATCCTGACGCTCGAGGTTCTGATGAGGACCTGGTCCGAATGAGCGTCGTCCTCCTGCTATCCTCTAGGCAGGCCTATTCATCGGAGCTTGGAACCTCTGCTCGAGTTTTCGATTTTCCAAAATATCTCCTGATCTCCTGAGTTCTCATCCCGAACTTCGTACTCGTCCAGACTTCCCACCTCCATCTGAGGTCATAGGCTCGTCCGGCTTTCTTACCCTCTCAAGAGATGCCAAAAAGTTCATGTTGTTTCCTTTGGCTAGGATGAACTACCTCGCGCTGTCGATCAGGTTTTTGAAGGAGATGGGAGGATACTGATATAACTCCACTTTAAACAATCCCTCCTGCAGGTCGAAAGTAAGCACCAGCTGGAGGGTGTAGCTATCCACCTCCTGTATCTGCAGGACTTTATCCTGGAAGCGGTCGATATAGCTTCTCAGTGATTTGTTGAGTCCTTGCTTAAGTAGAAAGAGTGTGGTTGGCCCCTTCTTCCTTTTTTTACATTGCAAACAACATCATCAACTCTCGACATAGATCCTCAAAGCAGTAGATTGAACCTGCCGGCAGTAACTGGTGGAACCGGTCTGTAGTCTTCCCCTTGAAGATGATCGCAAAAAAGCTGCACCTAAAGGAATCAGTCATTGTTCAGATTGAAACATCGTCAAACTATTGCAGATGCTGGATGTGATCATCCTTCCCCGTGTAGTAGCTAAGCACGGATTCGCAGAACCCTTATGGGATTGGTGCGCCCAACACCTCGCAAAAAGGTCTCGCCAACCCAGTTTGGTGAGCTGATCACTAGCGAGCTCCGTCGTTCTCATGGAAGCAAAGAGCTTGCGGGGTAATACATTGACTTCGGTAGAACAGAAGTCACTCCTCTTCAAGTGAGTCAATGACCTATTTGACAGGTATCCTCGATGGATCGGCACCTCCTGCCGGGGTGAAGACGGGTGTTCAGGCTGCCATGACCTTGCTATTCATCATTAGGAGAGCTCGAATTATCTCCACCATCCCTTCCTTAAACTCCGCAAGGTGAGCTTTCTGTTGGGGATTTCATCCACATGAACCCAGATTTGATGAAGTCACCCTGGAACTAAGATGAATTAAGTTGTATTTGATGATTGGTTTGAGCTATATGCGTGCAGGAGTTTCACTGGGAAGTGTAGGCCAATGTCAGCCCACAGTGGGTCACCAAACACAGGAACTGTGCAATGTATTCCCTTATTGCATATTCCAAAGTGTTGACTCATGTGTGGTCTCTCTATTGGGATACACTTCATATTCAAGCTATTGGACTATGGGAAAGGCATTGGGAGTTGGCTACTCTAGAAGAATCAATTTTTCCAACATCAGAAAAATTCTAAGTGTTTTACTCGAGTAGTGCTTTCACCTACTCGAGTAGTCTGGGTATAAGTTACTCGAGTAAAGGAATCTCATACTCGAGTAGTTCACATCACATACTCGAGTAGATAGAAAATTACTCGAGTAGTTCACTTTACATACTCGAGTAGATAGAAACATACTCGAGTAGTTCACTTTACCTACTCGAGTAGTTCTTGTGTTACTCGTGTACCTTGCAATTTCCCTACTACAGAATTTTTCTAAGTCTTTTACTCGAGTAGAACCTTCACCTACTCGAGTAGATTACTTCCTCTCGAGTAGTTTAGTTCAACTACTCGAGTAGTTGCCAGCAGACCTCTTCAGAATTTTTCTAAGTATTCCACTCGAGTAGGACTTCATGTACTCGAGTAGGTTATGTAATATACTCGAGTAGCTCTTCCAGTACTCGAGTAGTTCCTCTATATACTCGAGTAGGTCTCTTAGTATACTGGAGTAGTTCTGTCTATATACTCGAGTAGTTGATCTCTATATACTCGAGTAGTCTGTTTATACTTACCCGAGTATGTTTCCCATCATATACTCGAGTAGCTATTCAACTACTCGAGTAGTTATTGACCTACTCGTGTAGTTGGCCATATATTTCCGAAAATTTTCTAAGTCACTTTTCTGACGGGATTTTTCAAATCACGCGACATGATTGGTCCACGTGTACATCATTAAGACCGATTATGACCGTTAGTCTCTCCTATAAAAGGTCCTATCAGAAAATGACAAACCCTAAGTTTTTTCTCAAAGCTTTCTTGTAATCTCTTTTTCGAGAAATATTCTTCAGCCGCCTCTCTCCGACTTTCGCGAAACGGAAGCCGTCGCCGCCGCCTTCTTCTCCGGCCAAAGCTTCTACTTTCAGAGGTTTATTCTGAAGAAAAGTTACAGATCGGGATCGACTTCACTGATCACATTCTCTCTCTCGATTTCTGTAAAAGGAAGTAGATCCAGATCGAGGCCGAGACCTTCTTCACCGAATTCTGAAAAAGCTGCAAAGTTGAAAAGAAGAAGATCCTGGTCATTTCTTTCAGATCTGAGTGATTTACTGTTTGTATTCTTGTAAACACTTTATTAATCTTGTAGGAGAAATCTTCTCCGAGTGTAGGAGTTTTTCACTCCGAGTTTGTAGGAAGTGCTATCTTCCGAGGTGTAGATCCGTTTTGTTGGATCGAGTTTGTAGGAACTTTGTTCCGAGGGTAGGATCGATTTTTGATCCGAGATAGTGGAGTAGCCGAGTCTAGTTGATTGCTAGATCGGTGAGGGAAAGTGGATGTACCCAAGGTTGGGAACCACTATACATCTTGTGTCGTCTGTGATATTGGTAGATATTTCTGTGCAGTGCTCTAATTAATTTTTATTCCGCAAAAGACGCACAAACTACCTATTCACCCCCCTCTAGGTGATTTAGGTCGACAACAGTTTTCTTTCAATTGGTATCAGAGGGAGGTTCATCGTTAAAAGACTAACACCTTGATCAGATCCTGATCTGTTGTCTGAAAGATACTACCATAAAATGGACAAAGGGCAAAGATTTCGCCAAGCTTCCTCTGTGCAACAAAAACAACTTTCCCATGTGGAAAGAAAGGATAAAATTTTTCATAGAAGCTGTGGATCCAAGGATCTTCATGATCGTTGAAGAAGGTCCTTACGTTCCCATGACTATGTCCACTATCGACCCTACCAAGAGAGTTCCCAAGAAGCTAATGGATCTCGACAAAGATGAGATTGCACTTGTCTCTCTCGACAAGAAAGCTAAAAACATAATAGCAAGTGCAGTCGATGACTCGATGCTGCAGAACTTGATTCACTGTCAATCAGCTAAGGAGATGTGGCACTCCTTAGTCACTTTGATGGAAGGGACTGAAGAAGTAAGGGAGGATCGGAGATCCCTCCACAATCAAAAATATAAAGCGTTCCGACAAGGGAACAAGGAAACAATTGCCGACACCTTTGAGAACTTCTTCAAGATTGTAAATGGCCTAAGGGTGTATGGCCGTGTCTTCACAAACGGAGAACTGAACGACAAATTCTTGAGATCCCTAACCAAGGAATGGGATAACAAGGTATGTGCCATCAGGGAGTTCGGGAAGCTAGCTGAAACGGACCCGCAAAATCTCTTTGGAAAGCTTATGTCCTATAAACTCCAAATCAATACTAGAAAAGCTGAAGAAGAGAAGGGCAGGTCTGCTCTAAAGGAGAAATCTGTCGCTCTGAAGGCAAACACCTCCAGAAAGACTAAGGCTGCCTCCCCCGCTACAGCTCCAGAAGTTGATGAAGAAGAAGAAACATCAGAGCCCAGCACCTCAGGATCTGAACTATCCGAAGGAGAGTTCTCCTTGCTCTCAAGGCAATTCAAGAAGTTTCTTAATAAAAAGAAACAATGGAAAGGCAAGGATACCTCACACAGAAGATCGTGGCGCGATGACGATCGACAAATAAAAGGCTCAAGCAGCCACGACAGGTATAACACTAAACAGAACAAATACGTTTCAACTGACATCATTTGCTACTGTTGCAATAAGCCAGGTCACGTCATTGCTGATTGCCCCCACAAGAAGAAGGAGGGTGGCAGAAGGGAAGATAAGAAATCCTCACACAACAGGAAGAGGAAAGAGAAGAGTCTAATAGCCAAAAGGAGCAAGACTCTTAGCGACTCCGACTCCTCTGAGTCAAGCGAAGAAGAAGAAGCTTACTTTGGGCTAATGGCTCAAACAGATGATGAACAAGAGCCCCAGTTCACTGGGAAGGTAAACTCTCACACCCCTCTCTCAGAGTCTGAAGTCTCTGAACATGATTGCGAGAGCAGCTCCTCTGACGATGAGTCAGAATTGATGGCCCAATATAAGGAGTTAATCATGGCTTACGACAAATGTCGTCGAGTCGTGAAGACTCGGGCTAAAGAGATCAAATCTCTAAAAGCCGAAGAGAGCAACTTGAGAGAGAAAGTTGCAAAGACTGACTCCCTCGAAGAAAGCTTCAATAATGCTATTGAAGAATACAACAATGCTCTCGAGCACCTTGACCTGAAGGAGAAGATCATCAAAGGTTTGGAAGTCGAACTTGCGGCTGAAAGGAAACTTGTTGAGAGTTTCTCTAAGCCCAAGACGGTTCTTTCATTCGTTGCTGAATTCTCAGCAAAGGCCAAGGGAGCTGGACTAGGGCATGAAGAAGCTCCTAGTAAATCCTCTAGGAGAAACAAGAACCAACGAAAAAATAAGGCAGCCAAAAAGGCCTCAGCCGAAGAAAAGGGAAAAGCCCCTCTGAATCAAACCACATTCAGAAAGGTCATCTTTCCAACAAATGAGTTTGATTGTGACTCATCATACGGGCACTTTACTAGGCCTACTCATGTAGAGCCAAAGTCCCACTATCAAGGATGGGCTCGACCCCGAAACTTTGGCGAAAGTGTCTTTAAGGCACCTTATGAAGAAGTTGTTCTTCAGAGCTATGGCCCTTTCAATCATGGGCATAACTTCAAGAATGCACCAAAGACAAAGCTTGCTGTAGAAAAGCCTATAAATGAGAAGAAGCCATGTGATTTCCATCACCATGAGGCATCTTCCTCCAAAAATGCTACCCCTGCTAGACCAAAGCTCCAGAAGGTCAAGCAGGAGATTTTGAGGCAAAGGTACAACAGATTTGACTGTTGGTGCTGTGGCAAGGTTGGTCACTTCGCCATAGATTGCTGGTTCAATTCCAGAAACGCTGCAACCCCTCATGTCAGCAATATGAGAAAGACCGCTCATAATGCCAACACTCGTAGGGGGAGCACTCTAACCCGAGACCAAGGACCCAAACGTGTTTGGGTTCCTAAGGCGAATTGATTGTAATTGCAGGGATGTCCAAAGGCCAACAAAATGCCTATCTAGTACTTGGACAGCGGATGCTCTCGGCATATGACCGGGACGAGAAGCCTCATTCAGAACTTTACTCCAGTCGTGAACGGACCAAAGGTCATCTTTGGAGGTTCAAACCGTGGAATTACTAGAGTCTATGGTATGATTACTAACGGCAATGTATCCTTCTCGGATGTGGCCTATGTTGAAGGATTGGAACACAATCTCATTAGCATAAGCCAACTCTGCGATAAAGGATACATAGTTGAGTTCCATGCTGATAAGTGCTTAATAAAATCCGTTGAAAATATGGAAACGATTCTATCCGGCACTCGAAGCAGGAATATTTTCTGTTTAAATTTCATGTGTATAGATTCCTCCACACCAGTGTGTCTTTTGGAAAAAGATAGTGCGTCTCTTGGTGACCAATGGCACAAGAGAGTAGCACATATTAATTTCAAAACAATTAATAAACTATTTTCAATGAACTTGGTATGTGATGCCCCAAATGTCAAATGCGTCAAAGACAGACCTTGTCATGCATGCGTAAAAGGCAAGCAAACAAGGGCTACCTTTAAAAGCACTGTTGGCAAAGACTCTAACAGATGTCTCCATCTATTGCACATGGACTTGTTTGGTCCACTACAGATTAGAAGTTTGGGAGGCAAGGAATATACATTGGTAATTGTTGATGACTACTCGCGCTTTGCGTGGGTGTTCTTTCTGAAACACAAGTCAGATACCTTCGATATCTTCACCAATTTTGTCAGGCAAGTCCAGAATGAATACAACTGCTCCATAGTCAAAATCAGAAGTGACAACGGAACAGAGTTCAAATCTGGGGCAATGACAGAATTCTGTGAAAGCTTAGGTATCTTTCATGAGTTTTCCTCTCCTCGTACTCCACAACAAAATGGAGTGGTTGAGAGAAGGAATAGAACACTCATAGAGTCCTGCAGGACCATGTTGAGTGATGCTTCACTACCGGAGTACTTCTGGGCCGAGGCCGTCAACACTGCATGCCATGTGCAAAATCGAGCACTCATAAACAAAGACCACAATAAGACTCCTTACGAACTTCTGAAAGGCAGACAACCAACAGTCTCTTACTTTAGAATCTTTGGCTGCAAATGTTTCGTACTTAATAATGGGAAGTATCATACCACCAAGTTCAGCGAGAAGAGCTTTGAAGGTATTTTTGTAGGATATAGTAGCCATAGTAAGGCATATAGGATTTTTAATAGAAAAACCCTGGTGGTGGAAGAATCGATACATGTTGTATTTGATGAGACGAGCTTGCTGCAAAGCAATCCGTCTAGTGTGCTCATTGAAGATGCAGGTGAAAAGCTGAAAGAAACTAGCTTGGATGATCCGTCCGAAGAAGAAGGCGAGAAGTTCATTAAGATCACCACTCCCACTCCTATTGGAGAGGCTGATGATCAAAATGAAGAAGTCATCCAGGATGAAGAAATCACTCCGGTGCTTGAAGATAATCCAGATGCAAGGACTCTAGAGCTCAGACATCTGAAGGATCACCCCATGGACCAGATCATAGGAGATCCTCGGGATGGTGTCAGAACTCGGAGAGGTACAACTAATGAGAATCTTCATTTGAGTTTTCTCTCACAGGTTGAACCAAAGAAATTTGAGGAAGCAAACTCAGATGCATCGTGGATAATGGCAATGGAAGAAGAGCTAAATCAGTTCAAGCGCTGCAATGTATGGATACTGGTTCCAAGACCCAAGGCAAAGAACATCATTGGAACAAAATGGGTCTTCAGGAACAAGATGGATGAAGATGGGACTATCATAAAGAACAAGGCCAGACTCGTCGCTACAGGATATCGTCAAGAAGAAGTAATCGACTTCGACCAGACCTATGCTCCAGTGCCAGGCTGGAGGCAATAAGGTTGTTCCTAGCATATAATGTCTTCAAAGGCTTCACCGTCTATCAGATGGACGTGAAGTCGGCCTTCCTGAATGGTAACTTAAAGGAGGAAGTGTATGTGGAACAACCTCCAGGTTTCGTTGATCCTAACTTTCCCGATCATGTCTATTTCCTGCACAAGGCCCTATATGGTCTGAAACAAGCTCCTCGAGCTTGGTCTGAAACGCTGTCTACCTTTCTACTTGAGAACAAGTTCACAAGGGGAAAGATAGACAAGACATTATTTCTTAGGGAAATAAAAGGCAAGATTTTGCTAGTGCAAATCTATGTCGACGACATTATCTTTGGCTCTACAGATAACAACCTCTGCAAAAAGTTCTCAAAACTTATGCAAGGGAAGTTTGAAATGAGCAGTATGGGCGAGCTGAAGTATTTCTTAGGGCTTCTAGTGAAACAATCTGAAGATGGAATTTTCATCTCACAGACCAAATTCACCAAAGAGCTCATTAAGAAATTCGGAATGGAGAATGCAACCTCTATGAGGACTCCAATGGGCTCAACTATGTCTCTGGACAAAGATGAAAAAGGGAAACCTTTTGATGAAACAAAGTACAGAAGCATAATTGGATCCTTGCTCTACCTTACTGCCAGTAGGACTGACATAATGTTCTCAACATGTGTATGTGCTAGATTTCAGGTGAACTCTAAGGAATCTCATTACGCTGCTGCAAAGCGGATCCTGAGATATCTTAAAGGCACACCAAATTTTGGCTTATGGTACCCAAGAAGTAATGACAGCGAACTAATTGGATTTTCAGATGCAGATTTTGCAGGGAGCAAAGACGACCGGAAAAGCACCTCTGGGACTAGCCAATTCTTCAGAAGAAGGCTAATTTCCTGGAGTAGCAAGAAGCAGAACTGTGTCGCAATCTCAACGGCCGAGTCAGAGTATATCTCTGCAGGCAGCTGTTGGGCACAGTTGCTATGGATAAAGAATCAGTTCGAGGACTACAACCTACAGTTCAAGGATATACCCTTGTACTGTGACTCCTCTAGCGCAATTGCAATAGCCAACAATCCAGTCTCTCACAGCCGGACAAAGCACATTGAGCTAAGGTACCACTTCATCAGGGAACATGTGGAGCATGGAGACATAGATCTCCAATATGTGCCTACTGATAAGCAAGTTGCAGATATCTTCACAAAGCCACTGGACGAGACCAAGTTCTCGTTCTTCAAGACAGATCTTGGGATGCTCAACAAGGAGGACTAAAGAAGGCTGAATGACTAAGAAGCAAGTATTTGCAAAAGCGTTAGTCACAAAATCCACTCTCTCTCAACTTTTTCAAAATTCCACTCGAGAAGTATGAGACCTACTCGAGTAACTAAAGACCTACTCGAGTATATGAAAGAACCTACTCGAGTATGTGTACTGACCTACTCGAGTACCTAAAGATCTACTCGAGTGCATTTCTGACCTACTCGAGTAAGTCCAGATCTACTCGAGTAAGTTTCTGACCTACTCGAGTAAGTTAATACCTACTCGAGTAAGTCTCTCACCTACTTGAGTAAGTCCCTTTCTACTCGGGTAGTTCTTCTTACATACTCGAGTAGCTCCAGTCGATCCTACTCGAGTAGCTCCTTTATCTACTCGAGTACCCTACCTCTCTCTCGTGTCCTGATTTCCAGTTTTTCAAAACTTGTTCTATTCGCCACCCAAGGCTATATGCCGCCTCTTTATTTAAATTAATTAGCAAAAATTGAAGAGTTATATATATATATATATATATATATATATATATATATATATATATATATATGAAATTCCGAAAACATCAAACCTACTCGAGTTCTTTCTGTCTCTCGAGTACTCTGTCTCTTCGTCTACCCTGCCGACTCGCCTCCGCCGAAGTTGCAGAGCCTTCTCTCTCTCTAATTTCCTCCAGACAGTTGCATCCATGGCGACTTCTCACAAGATCGGCGTCGGCTCCAAACTCGTCACCGACGGTATTGCAGAACTTTCCGACGATTTCCACAACCTCCTCATCCTCCTCGACACCGCCGGCCTCTCTTTCATACTCCAAGAACCCTGTCGCGTCCTCCTCCCCGCTGTTGCAGAATTCTTCACCAATCTAAAGGTTCGACGGAATGGCCAAGTTCTCAAATCTACAGTACAGGGGCTGAAACTCAAGTTCACCAAGACCTCTGTCTCTCAACTTCTCCGTTTACCTATAGTTGATGAAGAATATGATCTGGATGATGAAGATTCTAACCGCACAGCACTCTTCTGTGGCATTTCTCCTGACGCTCAGTATATTAAGAGGTCATACATGAATGCTGAAGGAAAACTACTTGTTGATATCATTGGCAAGATTCTCCTGTGCAAGACTCACTCCATCAGAGAAATTCCCCTATATTTCTTCGATATAATGCAAGTCATTGTATGCCGCAAAAAGTACCAATTTGGTATGTTGATTATGGACAAGATAAAGGATAGCATCAAATCCCCCAACTACGCAAGAATCATATCTCTGCTCCTTCATGCCACCAATCCTGAAGTATTCAACCTCTCAAAAGGGACTCCTCTTCACCACATGAAGAAGGTCTCCATCTCATCAATTCAGGGATGGGATCTCAAGCTCAAGAACTCTGCCGAAGCTGCAAAGGTTTCAGAAATCTCAGAAGTTCCAGCTGCAGAGGACAGGACTCCATCTCCCTCTCCTCATCATGTGGCCAGCTCCTCTGGTGCACCAAGTGAGGGGGAGCCTACTCCCTCTAGCCTAGTCAGGCCACCCTCTCCTCAGCCAGAGATTCCATCCCTACCTCATACTCCAAAGAGTCCAGCCATTTCCTCAAATCAAGTTCCTCAAGACACTCTTCTGTCCACAGCTGCTGCCATAGATGCCATGATTGCAGAGCTCACTGAAGATGTGCTTCCCCCTCCTCCTCTATCTCATCCAGCTCCAACCACTGAACTTCACAAATACTTGTCTCCAGTATAGTCTCCTGCCCATTCTCCAGCCAGAACTCCAACACCTTCTCCTCCTCCTCCAGCAGATGAGCCAGACACCATCCTCATTTCTGATGAGCCTTCTCCTGAGCCAGCTGAGGCCCCTCTCAGAAACCTTGACTTCTTCATTCCCCATGATACAGAAGAACTAGATGCTGTCACTAATACCACCAGAGCTCTCAGCTCAGTGATCCTTGAAGAAATAGCTCCCTGGGTAACACCTCCTATCCCTACTGCTGCTCCCTCTGCTGCTGCTGCTACAGTTTCCTCCTCCTCAGATTTGCTGCAAAGTATTGCCATTCTTCTTCAAGAACAAAGACATTATTTTGACAACTCTCTAAAGGTGGTCACTGACAAGGTCACTGCTCTTGAAACTGAGATGAGCCGAGGTTTTGCTGAAATTCAGCATAACACTGACAAGTTAAAGTACCTGTTCCAACTTGGTGGTAAAGCTCTTGACCATACTATCACTAGTATTGGCAATGTCATGGAACAAGGTGTAACCTTAGCAAACAATCAGATTGAGCTAGATAAGAGGACTGAGGCCAACAAGATGAAAATGTGTGAAGAGGTTGGAACCTTCAAAGATGACACCATAGAGAAAGTATCTGTTGAAATCAGAAAGGGGGAGGGCTTGATAAAAGAACTCAAAGAACAGGTAGAAAAATCTACTGCTCAGAAGACAGTTGAATGGGAAGCTCATATAAAGACCATTCATGATGATGTGCTTGCTCAGATACAGAGTGTCAAATTTCACACCTATGACACTACTGTCTGGATGCACAACCAGATCTTGCCAGATCTGGCAGTTGACCCAAACATCATTCCCCATCATCTCAACCCACTGGCCACAGATGTTACTGCTCCAGCTGTTCCTCCTCAACCCACCTTCTCTCCCAGGCCTGGAGACTCAGTTGCTCCACCAGATACTTATGTCCCAGGCTGGGAAGACGATCCTGCTGATATATTCCTTCAAGCTCCTCCAGAGATCAGAACCAAGAAGAAAAGGAAATATGGTGAAGGCCCCTCTGCCAGCAGGACAGCTCCTTCTAAGGCCCCTGAACATGCTGAAGCCTGGTCTCCAATTTCAAAGTCTCTCATCTTGGACACACTCAGGCTGGTCATGGATCACAATGAGAACAGGAACATGCACTACAGTTCCCAAGAATGGGAGTTATATGAGAAGTCTATGCTGAAAAGGAAGATCCATGATAGAGAGTTTGGGAGAAACAACCCTGCTGCTCCTCCAAGGCCTCCTAAGTACTTTCCTAAGCCTTTCAGCTACCTAAGGAGACAACAAGAGAAGATGGATAAACAGCAATCCCAAGCCCAAACCTAAAAATATGATGATAAATTGATATGACAATTGTAGACTTGATGTTTTTTTTGGAAACTTATATATATATACAATTCTTCATTCTGCCTAATTATCTTTTTCATTATCCTTTGCTTACCTGCTCATATTTTTCTACTTAGTTTCTTTTATGTCCATAATTCACCTTAGTGTAAAGGGTTCTGACTTCAACAAATAGGGGGAGATTGTTGGGGATTTCATCCACATGAACCCAGATTTGATGAAGTCACCCTGGAACTAAGATGAATTAAGTTGTATTTGATGCTTGGTTTGAGCTATATGTGTGCAAGAGTTTCACTGGGAAGTGTAGGCCAATGTCAGCCCACAGTGGGTCACCAAACACAGGAACTGTGCAATGTAATCCCTCATTGCATATTCCAAAGTGTTGACTCATGTGTGGTCTCTCTATTGGGATACACTTCATATTCAAGCTATTGGACTATGGGAAAGGCATTGGGAGTTGGCTACTCTAGAAGAATCAATTTTTCCAACATCAGAAAAAATTCTAAGTGTTTTACCCGAGTAGTGTTTTCACCTACTCGAGTAGTCTGGGTATAAGTTACTCGAGTAAAGGAATCTCATACTCGAGTAGTTCACCTCACATACTCGAGTAGATAGAAAATTACTCGAGTAGTTCACTTTACATACTCGAGTAGATAGAAACATACTCGAGTAGTTCACTTTACCTACTCGAGTAGTTCTTGTGTTACCCGTGTACCTTGCAATTTCCCTACTCTAGAATTTTTCTAAGTCTTTTACTCGAGTAGAACCTTCACCTACTCGAGTAGATTACTTCCTCTCGAGTAGTTTAGTTCAACTACTCGAGTAGTTGCCAGCAGACCTCTTCAGAATTTTTCTAAGTATTCCACTCGAGTAGGACTTCATGTACTCGAGTAGGTTATGTAATATACTCGAGTAGCTCTTCCAGTACTCGAGTAGTTCTTCTATATACTCGAGTAGGTCTCTTAGTATACTCGAGTAGTTCTATCTATATACTCAAGTAGTTGATCTCTATATACTCGAGTAGTCTTTTTATACTTACCCGAGTATGTTTCCCATCATATACTCGAGTAGTTATTCAACTACTCGAGTAGTTATTGACCTACTCGTGTAGTTGGCCATATATTTCCGAAAATTTTCTAAGTCACTTTTCTGACGGGATTTTTCAAATCACGCGACATGATTGGTTCACGTGTACATCATTAAGACCGATTATGACCGTTAGTCTCTCCTATAAAAGTTCCTATCAGAAAATGACAAACCCTAAGTTTTTTCTCAAAGCTTTCTTGCAATCTCTTTTTCGACAAATATTCTTCAGCCGCCTCTCTCCGACTTTCGCGAAACGGAAGCCGCCGCCGCCGCCTTCTTCTCCGGCCAAAGCTTCTACTTTCAGAGGTTTATTCTGAAGAAAAGTTACAGATCGAGATCGACTTCACTGATCACATTCTCTCTCTCGATTTCTGTAAAAGGAAGTAGATCCAGATCGAGGCCGAGACCTTCTTCACCGAATTCTGAAAAAGCTACAAAGTTGAAAAGAAGAAGATCCTGATCATTTCTTTCAGATCTGAGTGATTTACTGTTTGTATTCTTGTAAACACTTTATTAATCTTGTATGAGAAATCTTCTCCGAGTGTAGGAGTTTTTCACTCCGAGTTTGTAGGAAGTGCTATCTTCCGAGGTGTAGATCTGTTTTGTTGGATCAAGTTTGTAGGAACTTTGTTCTGAGGGTAGGATCGATTTTTGATCCGAGATAGTGGAGTAGCCGAGTCTAGTTGATTGCTATATCGGTGAGGGAAAGTGGATGTACCCAAGGTTGGGGAACCACTATACATCTTGTGTCGTCTGTGATATTGGTAGATATTTCTGTGCAGTGCTCTAATTAATTTTTATTCCGCAAAAGACGCACAAACCACCTATTCACCCCCCTCTATGTGATTTAGGTCGACAACAGTTTTCTTTCACTTTCTTAACGAACTCGCTCAGAACATGCTAGTTGTCGATCTCCAACTCACTCGTTTTCGTTCTCCATTGGACCTCGCACTAGATGTTCTTCCTTATATCATGGTCCACGCTCATTGCACTGAACTGTTGGAACCTGTGCGACGAGCTCACGACGAGATAGGTACTAGCACGACGAGCTCGCGGCGAGACGGGTACCAGCACGACAAGATCATGGGTGGGCTTAGGATGAGCTCACCAAAATTACTTTCTATGTTTGAGGTTCTACCAGCTCGCCAGCGGACCTCGCTCATTGGTGAGTTGATCGCTGAACTGGAGAGCTCCGACTGAGCTTCTATTATCTTTGTTGGCTTCCTCCCTATAGATAATTCATTGCTCCGTGATAGTGTCGAGGCCTACCATTGGGTCCGGGCTCTACCTCGATGAATATATTTTGTACAATCATCGTAGCTCTTATAACTCATCACCGCAACG
This sequence comes from Platanthera guangdongensis, assembly GCA_039583875.1. Lineage (NCBI taxonomy): Eukaryota > Viridiplantae > Streptophyta > Magnoliopsida > Asparagales > Orchidaceae > Platanthera > Platanthera guangdongensis. Next base: position 97,828,983 of record CM077158.1, on the reverse strand, counting down.
CCCTCCTCGCAAGCCTCCACCGCCGCCATCACTCTGTTTGTGCGAGGAGTCTCTCGTTTTACACCAAACCTTTCACCGACTAGCACCTTCCTATCTTTTCATTCCCGGTGAGATATATATTTAAAGTAATTACCCTAGTTTTTAAGGGAAATTTATTTTAGTTTTGATTTGTCATTTTTTTCTTTTTTACAAGTTGTAGATCTCTGTTGCCCTTAATTAAATTGAAAGTTAGGTTCTATAGTTATTAAAAGTTATTTGATTCCTAATTCAAGTCGGTACTGAGTGTTATTCCTTCATCGAATTTTTTATGTCTCTGTTCAGCTTTTACATAGCTGTTCTTGTTAATTAAAAATATGACACCTTATTTTCGGTAAAATAATAGTAACTCCTAGAGGATTAGAAATAACCAACATGCCCTGTGAAATATATGACTTCAGTATTCTCCTCGAATATCATGTACTACTCGCGATAGGTGCACTTGCCTCCATTCATTAAAACTTGATTTTAACTTAAATCGTCCGCAAAATTCATCTCCACAATGACTATTAAATAAGAGTCGAACCTCGCGCCCGTCAAGTTTTTGGCGTCATTGCCAGGAGTTCTGTGTTGCTATTTTAAATTTAGGAAACTATTACTTTTACCTAGTTTATATAAAAAAACTCAAAAAAAATAAAAAACTACTTAAAAGCAAAGAAAATTTTTCCAGACCGCTGTAGTCGACAGTAGACGCCCGTGTAAGAGAGAGTATAGATGCCGGAGTACAACGTTGCATATCTCTATTGGCAGTGTTGGGTACATTGGAAAATGTGTACTAGATTTGGAGAAGCCTCACCTCAATGATATTCATCAAGGTGTATTTGATGTTATTTTGAGTTTGAATGTGCAGGTTAAGGAAATGAAGAAAAAGTTTTTAAGTACAAGTGTCGACACTAGAGAAAAATTGTGTCGACACATGGGAAAGGCTGTGTCGACACCTGAGAAGAATTGTGTCGACACATGGGAAAGGCTGTGTCGACACCAGTAGCCAGATTGTGTCGATACACAGAACTTGTGTCGACACACAGAAAATCTGTTGACAACAACTATGTCGACACACAGGACTTGTGTCGACACATTCCAGAATTCTGTCGACAACACTTGTGTTGACACACAGGACTTTTGTCGATACACTCTAGAATTATGTCTATATCAACTTTGTCAAGACTAGAAGCTGTTGTGTCGACACACAAGACTTGTGTAGAGACATGCCACAGAAGCTGTGTCAAGACGAAAAAGAAGAGATGTGTCGACACACATTACTTGTGTCGACAAATGCCACTGAAGTTGTGTCAAGAAGTTAAAGGGAAGCTATGTTGACATTGTGAAAGCTGTGTCGACATCATTAAGAGTTGTGTTGACACATGGACAATTGTGTCGACACATATGAAGTATTGTCTCGACACTTTGCTGCTGAGTTGAAGTTCAATGAAGGATCAAGTATCACGACTGAAGACTTGATAGTTGTCATTACTGACAATGTTGTTGCATGTAAGACCCCCGTACCGGATCCCAAAACACAGCACGAAGGGGGTCTTATGCCCGGAACAGCTGCCTCGCGGTAGCATTAGCACACGGGCTAACCTGTATCCCAAGACACCTATTCCGCCGGCTACAACCAATATCAATATATACATGCCAACCCAACCAAATATAAACGAAGAAGAATTCAAATCCACACTAAGCATATATGTCCAAATACATCAAATAAGAGAAGCTAAAACACGCTTCCACAATATCAGAGTACAACTATAAAAATTGCCCAAACGGGCTACATCAGAGTCGCTCAACACTCACATCTGTAACTGACGGAAGCGACGGTACCGTCACTTCAGGCCCTGTCGTCATGGCCTGGCTATCCTGCTGCATAGTCTGCGGCTTCTCTACCTGCGGGGTGACCTCCTAAAAAGGAAGACGTAGCAACCATTAGTCAAAAAGACTAAGTGGCTTCACATCGGCTCCCCCGGCGACTCCTCGACATCGGGCGGAAAAAAGAGCAAGGGTAATATATACAAGTAGTAAAAGAGGTACAAGCATGTGGTAATAGTACATGAATAACCATATTATAAACTAGCAATTATAATTGAGCAATAGTGATTCCACAAGTACAAGTAACTACAGCAGGTAAGTAACTTAACTTATAAGGATGCCCATACAAACTTATAAGTTAAGGATCGGTTTGCATAAAGTAACTCATCGTATAGGAGTGCCCATACAAACTTATACGATGAGGATCTTGTTGTGCAATGTTATGAAATGGTATGTACTCTATGCAATGACCCACCCATGATCACACACATGCAATTGCCATGTCGACACAGACTATAGTTCCCACTATTCGAGCAGGTAGCTAACCTCTCAGGCATCAACCGTCGCGGCCAGGAGGTGACAGTAGAGCGGGCATCTCTACTACTAGGCGGGTATCCACACTACTTCACCTAGGCCTCCGTACGCCTCAATGCTAAGAACACAACAGTGGAGCCCATGCGTACTATGGCCCAGCGGGGTCTCGGGTAGATGTACACCAAGGACAAAGCCTGAACTGGCCTAGTGTGACCCGGAAGGGGCCTCAGAAGTAAGCACAAGGACACAGCCCAACCGTTCACTTGGCACGGGACGGGCCCCGGGATGTGAACTCTGAGGACACAGCCCAACCTCCCAAAGTCTAACTGTCAACTCCCGTCGGTGTGATGATCGGCGAGCCCGTAGACCTGCCACACTATCCTTAACCCAGGAATACGACACCGTGTATCGACTCACACCGCATGCAAATGCCACATCACTATGATATGGAATGGGCCTCAGAAGCGAGCACGAGGACACAGCCCAACCATCCACTCGACACGGAAGGGGCCCCGGGACGTAAACACCGAGGACACAGCCCAACTGCCCATTTATACCTCATCTCAACACTAACCCAACTAGTGACAGTCAACACCGTACTTACACCCTTCCATAATACTACCCGTAGGGAGACTACGCTCTAAGTATTGTACTATTAAATTTCATTCCATCGATCAAACATACTCATGGTCATAGTTTATCCTTCTATATGTCATTCCGAATGATTTCAACATAATATAACATGATGCGCATAAATAATAGTCTATCAATTTCTAACAAGTCAATTCGTTTAAGTATGCTTGCTTCACAATTCAGTTATATGAAATCCAATTAGTAATCTTCAACATTCATAGCACTATGGTGGTTAACATAAAATTAGTTCACCAAAATCTCAAGTTAATTTACGACATCGATTCCACCGAATCCAAATTCATAGTATATAAAAACCCAGAATTTAAGTGCAGGATAAATCTGGACAGCAAATTCGACCGGATATTCCTGAAGCTACAGGAATCCGGTGAAGACGTGTAACCCCTCGATGGAAAGGCCTTTCCATGGGTTACAACTTTCTTATTCAGCCCAAAACCTAGATTTGATATTATCATACTTTAAATTAGCCTTGAAGTCCGCTGCGTACAGAACACAATTTCTGCATGCAGGATTTGTCGGACGTCAACTTCGTTCAGACTTTCCCGGGGCTACAGACTTCGCCTAAAGTCGTGCAACCACTCGCTGGAAAGGTATTTTCGAGGACTGCAACTCTAGTGTTTAGTCAGAAGCCCAGATCTGGCCATATACTATCTAAAAATGGACAAGAAGATTGCTGCGCGTAGAACACAGATTCTGCACGCATCTTGAAGAGGAATGAACGGCATCGGTTCATCTTCCTCCTCAAGTCGGTCTTCCGAGATCACATCAGAAATAACTCCTCCCTTATTCACCCTCAAGAGGCCATGACTCTTCACGAAACCATCCCCCATCTTCACATAGAAGGTTGGAGAGGTTGAAGACACCACTAACCTTAGAGCACAAGCCCTAGAACAGCCTCTTTCTAGAGAAATCACCATCTCGCAAGTCTAGACTCTTTTGAGTCGACATCTCGTCTAGATAACTGCAGATCTAGCACCAAGGGAGAGTGGAGGAAGCTCACATCATTTCCGGCATTTCCACCATTTCCGGCCATAGATCGTGTAACTCTTCTCGGCGGCATCTTCTCCTTCACGACGGCGGCGGATCTCCTCCTCTAGAACTTGTTCCAGCAACTTCCTTCTCTCAACAGGAGTTTCTCTCAGAAAATAGGGGATAAAATGAGCATGAAAACGACTAGGGTTTTCATTTCCTCTTATATATGAAAAGTGACACGGGTAGGGACACGCCCATGTCCTTAACCGTGTCCTGCTTGGGCGAAACGGCAACGACGGTTTTCGTGTCGGTTCAATATTCGACAAGGGTAGGGACACGCCCATGTCCCGACCCGTGTCCATATGATACGGCCATGTTCCTGGCCGTGTCCTTGGTCGTGTACTTCTCTGGATACATCTCGACGAACTCAACTTGACACACAGACACACGGGAGGGACACGCCCGTGTCTCTGCCCGTGCCATACATTTCGTCGGTCTCGACACACTTCGTCGATCTCGACACGCTTCACCGAGTCCAACTCGACACACACGGGTAGGGACACGCCCGTGTCTCTACCCATGTCATACACTTCGTCTATCTCGACACACTTCATCGATCTCGACACGCTTCGTCGAGTCCAACTCGACACACACGGACACGGGTAGTGACACGCCCGTGTCTCTACCCATATCACTTCACACGGGTAGTGACATGCTCGTGTCACTACTCGTGTCCTTCTTTGGACATACTCGAGTCGTCGACTTGAGAACTGGCCACTGCCACACGGGTAGGGACATGCCCGTGTCCCTACCCGTGTCCTATGCTTGACTGATTTCTCCTCCTTTTCACATGTATTGCCCAGTTGTCAGCACTGCCCTGAACCCAAGTCAGCTCTCCAGACTCAAAAACACACACGGGGGGGCTAGTGCGATTCAGGACATTACAAATCCTATAAACAAAATAAAAGATTTCGTCCCCGAAATCAGGCTTAGGCTATGGGGAGAAAAGCATAACAGGAAATATAATATGCTTTTAAATAAAATTACCTTGAGAAAATAACTCCGGGTAGTATTTTTGCATCAAATCCATCGGCTCCCATGTATATTCCTCCTTCCCATGATTAGACCATAGCACCTTCACCAAGGGAACACTTTTGCGGCGTAACATTCTTGTCTCGTTATCTACGATCCGCACCGGCTCTAGTCGTACAGACCTATCAGATGCCACATCACCATCAGTTGTGGGGATGTATTGATCGGGCGCAACAACGCCTTCCGAAGCGACGACACATGGAACACGTCGTGGAGGTTCTCTAGCTCGGACGGTAACTCCAACCGATAGGCCAACGGGCCAACCTTTCCAATACAGTATAAGGGCCAACATACCTTGGGCTGAGCTTTTTCTAACCATGCACACGTGACACTCCATGCATCGGTCGGGTTTTCAGGAACACCTTATCACCCACTTGAAACTCCACCATCAGGTGCCTTGCATTATAATACTTCGCCTGCCGACTTTGAGCCTCCAACATGCGACCCTGTATCAGTCTAACCGCCACATCGGTATCATCAATATATTTAACACCCAAAGCCTTCGGGTCTTCATCTTGCACCCAAGACAAGGGGGTTCTACACCTTCTTCCATAAAGAGTTTCATGAGGAGCCATGCCGATACTAACCTGGTGGCTGTTATTGTAGGAGAATTCTACCAACGGTAAGAGTATTTCCCGTGGCTCTCCTCTATCCAACAAACATAATCTCAACAAATATTCTAATGTCCGGATGGTCCTTTCAGATTGCCTGTCCATCTGAGGATGAAATGCAGTGCTGAAGGTAAGGCACGAGCCCAAATACGCCTGTACCGCTTTCCACTCCTTGGAGGTAAACCGACCATCGCGATCAGACACGATCGTCTTAGGCACGCCATGATATCGTACGAATTGCTCCACAAAATGGCGTACTAAGACGTCCACATGAGCTTCTTTCTTCATTGAGATAAACCGGGCTACTTTCGTCAGGCGATCAACTATCACGCACACCGAATAATTTCTTGAGCGTGAGCGAGGTAACCCATGGACAAAGTCCATGGAGATATCCTCAAACTTCCACTCGGGGATGGGAAATGATTGTAGCAAACCACCGGGATTCTTGCATTCTGCCTTCACCCTTTGACAAGCTTCGCAATGTGTAACAAAGTATCAGACATCCTTTTTCATTCCCGTCCAACATATGGTCTTCCGTAAGCCTGCATACATCTTAACAATGCCCGGGTGCACTGAATATTGAGAGCAAGGAGCCTCTCTCAAGATATCCTCCTGGATTTTACCGCCTTTGGGAATGTAGAGCCGGACACGAAAATAAACGAGGTCGTCTTTTAGCGTATACTCATTCGTAGACCCATCTTCGACTGACTTGATTGCCGGGGCCAGGGCCGCATCCATACCTTGCACCACTCTGATTCGGTCCCGTATATCACAAACTATGCTCATGCTTGCCAAGTACTCTGTATACTCTGCCAAAGGAGCCTTAAATATCAATGTAATATCCATCTCCTCAATCATCCGAGCCAACTCCATACTCATCAACCGAGACTCTGGGCTAGAACCTGGTACCTTTCTAGTCAATGCATCAGCCACCGAGTTTGCCTTTCCGGGGTGGTAGTTCATGGTGAACTCATAGTCGCATAAAATTCTAACCACCGGCGTTGTCTCAAGTTCAACTCCTTCTGAGTATGAACGTACTTCAAATTTTTGTGGTCTGAAAAGATCTCGCAGTGGACGCCGTACAGATAATGCCTCCAAACATTCAAGGCGAACACCACTACTCCCAATTCCAAATCATGAACCGGGTAATTGATTTCATGCTTCTTAAGTTGTCTTGAAGCATAAGCAATCACGTGCCCGTGCTGCATCAATACCGCTCCCTTCCCTTGATATGATGCGTCAGTGTAAACTTGAAATCCTTTCTTCCCAGACGGAAGTGCAAGGATGGGGGCGGAGGTAAGTCTATCCTTCAGATCTTGGAATGCCTCTTCACATTAGGGTGTCCACTGAAATGACACACCTTTCTTCGTCAATGATGTTAGAGGGAGGGAAATCTTAGAGAATCCTTTCACGACTTGAGGTAGTACCCAACAAGCCCAAGGAAGCTCCGCACATCGGCTGCCGACTTCAAGGGAGACCACTCCTTCACGGCACACACCTTGGCCGGATCCACCGCCAGCCCAGCACCACTGATCACGTGACCCAAGAAAGCAACCTCCTTAAGCCAGAAATCGCACTTGCTGAATTTGACATATAAGGCATGCTCTTTCAACTTCTTCAACACCAAAGTCAGGTGCTTGACATGCTCCTCCTCCGTATTAGAGTAGAACAAGATGTCGTCGATGAAAACAATGATGAAATGTCCAAATACGGTTCAAATACCTTGTTCATCAGGCTCATGAAAGCCGAAGGGGCATTTGTGAGCCCAAACGGCATTACAGTGAACTCGTACATCCCATATATTGAACTAAAGGCATTTTCTGGATGTCACATTCTTATATTCTCAACTGATAATACCCTGAGCGCAAGTTCAGCTTAGAAAACCAATGCGCTCCCACTAGTTGATCGAATAACTCATCGATCTGAGGTAGTGGATAAGTGTTCCGCATCGTCAGACGATTGAGTTCCCGATAGTCTATGCACAAACGCAGGGTCCCATCCTTCTTCTTCACGAACAATACAGGGGCTCCCCAGGGCGACGAACTGGGGCGAACAAACCCTGACTCCACCAGTTCTTGTAGTTGAATTCTAAACTACGCGAGTTCCTTCGGGGCCATTCGGTAAGGGGCCTTGGATACCGGCTTGGCAGCCGGTACTAGACTAATTTGAAAATAAACTTCTCTATGCGGGGGTAATCCTGGCAGTTTCTCAGGAAATACCTTGGGGAAATCCCGCATTACCCGTACATCTTTCAGATCCAATGCCATCTTCTTCAACTCGAACCAGATCATGAAGTCCTCATCCCCCTTCATATGGGCTTTTACTGTCTGAACTGAAGATAACAACATATGGGGTGTGAAGCTAATACCTTGGAAGATGACGTCGATGTCTCTATGTCTCAAGTAGATTCATTTCTCTGCACAGTAAATTCTTGCAAAGTGCCAGTCCAACCACGCCATGCCCAAAATGATGTCAAACTCCGGCATTCTCAAGATCGTGGCAGACATATCAAAGGCTTTTCCCCCAATGAATATCTCGAACTCGTACTTAGCGGTTGGAATCATCTCCGAGCTGTCCGGTAGGCGCACTCATCGGGCTATGCCAGTAAAGTATTATACGCCCTCCATGTCCTTAATGAAATAATCAGACACAAAAGAGTGTGAGGCACCTGTATCGAACAGCGTATAGGTCGTCTTCCCGCCAACTATCATGGTGCCTAAGTACCAATAACCAAAACTTATTACTAGGTGTCCAGTATGTCTCAAGCAACTTTAAGTTAAACAATGAAAACGTGATAATTACTTAAATCATACCTGCATTCACATCTTGGGGATTCCATTCTTGTGCCATGTCCAGTGCGTACACTTGATCCTGAGCAGGGCCGGGGTTTCCTCCTCGTAGTCCTCATCCTCGACCCCGCATGTAACCCCGCCCCCGCGGAGCTGCCGGAGGGAGAGCAGAAGGGACATTCCCAAACAACCGTGGGCAGAAACGTAGAATGTGGCCCGGCTGGTTGCATTCGAAACACACCAACCCTCGACGCCCTTCATGTTGCTGAAATTGTTGAGGCTGAGGCGGTGGAGGCAATGCAGGCGGCTGCGGAACCGGATGCTTCACTCTAAAATATCGTTGGAAACGTCCTCCACCTCTTTGATGTCCCCTTCCTCTCCTAAAGTCCTGCCCTCTTCTATTGCTTGGACCAGCTTCCATCACGTCTTTCGCAGGCCTCTTACCACTACTCAAGTGATCCGCCTCCAATCTCTTTGCCATGTCGATAATCTCCGCCAAGGCAGCGTCCGTTATAAACAAAAGGTCCTGCCTTAGGGGATCTCACAGCCCTTTGTCTAGACGCTTGGCGTATCCTCTATCATCCAGGTCATATGAGTCTGCGAACCTTGTGAGATGCTATAACTCCCGCTGGTATTCCGTAACCGATTTTCATCCCTGCTTCAGTAGTAGAAACCTCTGCTCAAGCTCATCTCGAGCCGATATAGGAATGAAGTGTTCCAAGAAAACACCCGAGAACTCGCTCCAACTTATCTCGGTATACATTCATCCTTGGAACTGGAGCCCATGAGTGACTTCCACCATCTCTTAGCATGTAGATCCAAGACGGACACTGCCAATGATACAGCCATGTTGGCTGGGCAATGGATCCCCGCCAATAGCTCTTGCACCGTGTCAAGCCATTCCTCCGTGCGTACGGCCGACTCCGTCCCGAGGTAGACAGGAGGGGAGAGGGCCTGAAAGGTACTCAACCAGTTAGAGCCCGGATCCTGTTGTTGCACCGGAGACTGCTGCGCCCTAAAGGCATCCAGGATGGCGGTGAGCGTCTGCCCCAACTCGGACTGTTGGAACTGAGTGGGTATGGAAGGGGCATGAGTGCCCCCCATCGGCTCATCGTGTACTGGAATCTACACGTAAAACACAAACATATGGTCAAGTTGGCTAATCTTAGGGTCAAAGTTGGACAACTTAATGTGAATTACATATGGGCACACCACTGCTTCTGTTAAGTCAGTTTGTCCCCAAACAGACTAATCGAGCGGGGGTGACACCGTTGTTGAATGACCTCTTTAGTTGAGGATCGTGGCAAACTGATACCATTTGTAAGACCACCCTCCCGGATCCCAAAACACGGCACGAAGGGTGTCTTATGCCCGGAACAGCCGCCTCGCGGTAGCATTAACACACGGGCTAACTTGTACCCCAAGACGCCTATTCCGCCAGCTACAACCAATATCAATATATACATGCCAACCCAACCAAATATAAACGGAGAAGAAGTCAAATCCACACTAAGCATATATGTCCAAATACATCAAATAAGAGAAGCTAAAACATGCTTCCACAATATCAGAGTACAGCTATAAAATTGCCCAAACGGGCTACATCAGAGTCGCTCAACACTCACATCCATAACCGACGGTAGCGATAGTACCGTCACTTCAGGCCCTGTCGTCCTGGCCTGGCTGTCCTGCTGCATAGTCTGCTGCTATTCTACCTGCGGGGTGACCTCCTAAAAGGAATACATAGCAACCATTAGTCGAAAAGACTAAGTGGCTTCACATCCGCTCGCCCGGCGACTCCTCGGCACCGGGCGGAGAAAAGGGCAAGGGTAATATATACAAGTAGTAAAACAAGTACAAGCAGGTGGTAATAGTACATGAATAACCATATTATAAACTAGCAGTTCTAATTGAGCAATAGTAATTCAACAAGTACAAGTAACTACAACAGGTAAGTAACTTAACTTATAATGATGCATATACAAACTTATAAGTTAAGGATCGGTTTGCATAAAGTAACTCATCGTATAGGAGTGCCCATACAAACTTATACGATGAGGATTTTGTTGTGCAATGTGTTGGGAACTATACCCACATTAACCCAGATTTGATGAAGTCACCCTGGAACTAAGATGAATTAGTTTGTATTTGATGTTTTGTTTGAGTTATGTGTGTGCAGGACTCCAATGGGAAGTATAGACCAATGTCAGTCTACAATGGGTCACCAAACACATGACCATACATTGTAATCCCTCATTATGTGCTCCAAAGTGTTGACTCATATGTAGCCTCTCTATTGGGATACACTTCATATTCAAGTTATAGGACTGTGTAAATACTTGCTGCTGATTCCCTTCTAGTAGAAGAAAGATTGCTGACAGAAATTTTCCTAAGAATTTCTCTCGAGTAGGTCCTTAACTACTCGAGTAGATCACTTGAGATATACTCGAGTAAAACTTATGCATACTCGAGTAAGAAAATTCCTCCTCTCGTGAAGTTAAGTAAAACACTCGAGTAGTTCACTGACATACTCGAGTAGCTTACTTAACTACTCGAGTAGATCACTCTTCCTACTCGAGTTGCCCAAAATTTTGTTTTCAAATTTTTTCTAAGTCATTTACTCGAGTAGGTACTTTATATACTCGAGTAGTTCTCGACACTGTGTCGAGTATCTCTCTTCTCTGTGTCGAGTGGTTAAGAAATACTCGAGTAGGCCATTCATATACTCGAGAAGATTTCTTTCCTCTCGAGTAGTTCAATCTGACTACTCGAGTAGCTGTTTCTCCCGTGTGCATAATATTTCTAAGTATTTGTCTCGAGTAGTTCTTCTAACCACTCGAGTAGTTCAATTCTGCATACTCGAGTAGTACAACTTGTACTCGAGTAGCTCAACTCCTTCCCGTGAAAGTTTTCTGTGTACTCGAGTAGATCTTCTATATACTCGAGTAGTTGATTATATGCACTCGAGTAGTTGTCTTCTACCTACTCGAGTAGCCATGAATTATATACCCGAGTAATATTTCTCTGCTTACTCGAGTAGTCCTTGACCTACTCGAGTAGTTTTATACCCACTCGTGTATATGACCTCATTTTCTCTGAAATTTCTCCTAAGTCCAGATTTGACAGATTTTCAAATCCCGTGACATGATTGGTCCACTTGTACGTCATTAAAACCAATTATGACCGTTATTAGTACTCCTATAAAAGGTCTTGTCTAATCGAAAAACCTAAATCAGAAAAACAAATCTTTCAAGAAGAAAATTATTCTAAGTTTTGCAGCCGCCACTTTCCAAAAAGGAATCGCTGTTTCCTCTCTCTCTCTCTCTCTCACAGAACGAAAGCCGCCGCCGCCTTTGTTCTTCTCCGACAAGGGTTTCGATCTTCAGAGGAAATAGACTGAAAAAGCTCTCCAGATCGAGATCGATTCTCATATACTCATCATCTGTCCGATCGTGGAAGCAAGGAGTTCAGATCTACTGTTGCTGAGAATCTTTCTTCAACTTTTCTGCTAAAGCCGCACGCCAAGAAGTAGATTCCAGTTCCTGTTTCATTTTCAGATCTGAACCAGACAATATTACTGTTTGTATTTTTCAATACTTGTATTTCATTTCTATAGGAGAATGTTTCTCCGAGTGTAGAAGTTTTCCACTCCGATTTTGTAGGAAGGTGTTTCTTCCAAGTTGTAGGTCCAGTTGATTGGATTGAGATTGTAGGAACTTTGTTCCGAGGGTAGGATTGATTTTCAATCCGAGATAGTGGAGTAGCCGAGTCTAATTTATTGCTAGATCGGTGAGGGAAAGTGGATGTACCCAAGATCGGGGAACCACTATAAACCTTGTCTCGTCTGTGATATTTTAGTAGATAAATGTGTGCTGTGTTCTAAGATTTTTTATTCAGCAAAAGATGCACAACTCACCTATTCACCCCCCTCTAGGTGATTTAGGTTGACAACTATTATCTTTCAATTGGTATCAAAGCGAGGTTGATCGTTAAAAGGTTAACACCTTGATCAGTTCCTGCATATAGTTGTCATTTGAGATCTATCTATCATGGACAAGGCAAAGGATTTCGCCAAGCTTCCCCTGTGCAATAAGAACAACTTTCCCATGTGGAAAGAAAGGATCAAATTTTTTATGGAAGCTGTGGATCCAAGGATCTTCATGATAGTTGAAGAAGGTCTTTATGTCCCTATGACTGTCTCCACTATAGATCCTACCAAGAAGGTTCCAAAGAAGCTGATGGATTTAGACAAGGACGAGATTGCACTTGTCTCACTAGACAAGAAAGCTAAAAAAATTATAGCAAGTGCAGTTGATGACTCAATGCTGCAAAACTTAATCCACTGCCAATCTATAAAGGAGATGTGGCAGTCCTTGGTTACCTTAATGGAGAGAACAGAAGAAGTGAGGGATGATCGAAGATCCCTCCTCAATCAGAAGTTTGAAGCCTTCCGACAGGGAAGCAAAGAGACCATTGCTGATACATTTGAGAACTTTTTTAAGATAGTGAATGGCCTAAGATTCTATGGCAGAGTATTCACTAATGGAGAACTGAATGACAAATTTCTGAGATCCCTGACCAAAGAATGGGACAACAAGGTCTGTGCCATCAGGGAGTTTGGGAAGCTGGCTGAGACAGACCCACAAAATCTCTTCGGGAAGCTTATGTCATATGAGCTTCAACTCAACACCAGGAAAGCTAAAGAAGAGAAGAGCAGATCTGATCTCAAAGAAACGTCTGTTGCTCTAAAAGCAGACACCTCCAGAAAGACAAAGGCTGCATCCCCAGCTCCAGCTCTAGAGATTAGTGAAGAAGAAGAAACTTCTGAGCCTAGTAACTCAGGCTCTGAGCTATCAGAAGGAGAGTTCTCACTGCTCTCACGTTAGTTCAAGAAATTCTTGAATTAGAAAAAGCAATGGAAAGGCAAGGATGCCTCCTATAGAAGATCACGACACGATGGTGATCGACAAAGAAAAGGCTCAAGTAGCCATGACAGGTATTCCTCCAAACAGAACAAATATGTTTCGACTGACATCATTTGCTATTGTTGCAATAATCCAGGTCACGTCATCGCCGACTGCCCTCATAAGAAGAAGGAGGGTGATAGAAGAGAAGAAAAGAAATCCTCACACAACAAGAAGAGGAAAGAGAAGAGCCTCATAGCCAAAAAGAGCAAGACTCTTTGTGACTCCGACTCATCTGAGTCAAGTGAAGAAGAAGAAGATTATTTTGGGCTAATGGCTCAAACAGATGATGATCAAGAACCCCAGTTCACAGGGTAGGTAAACTTTCATACCCCTCTTTAGAATTCTGAAGTCTCTGAGCATGATTGTGAGGATAGCTCCTCTGACGATGAGTCAGAGCTAATGGCCCAGTACAAGGAGTTATTCATGGCTTACGACAAATGTCATCGAGTCGTGAAGACTCAGGCTAAAGAGATCAAATCTCTAAAAGCCGAAGAGAGCATCTTGAGAGAGAAAGTCGCAAAGACTGACTCCCTCGAAGAAAACTTCAATAATGCTATTGAAGAATATAACAAGGCTCTTGAGCACCTTGACCATAAGGAGAAAATCATCAAAGAGTTCGAAGCCCAACTTGCGGCTGAAAAGAAACTTTTTGAGAGTTTCTCAAAGCCCAAAACAGTTCTTCCATTCGTTACCTAATTCTCAGCAAAGGCCAATGGAGCTGGACTAGGCCATGAAGAAGCTCCTAGTAAATCCTCTAGGAAAAACAAGAATCAACGGAAGAATAAGGCCGCCAGAAAGGCCGTAGCCAAAGAGAAGGGGAAAGCCCCTCAAGATCAAACTACATTCAAGAAAGTCATCTTTCCGACAAATGAGTTTGATTTTGACTCATCCTACGGACACTTTGCTAGGCCTACCTATGTAGAGCCAAAGTCCCGCTATCAAGGATGGACTCGACCCCGAAACTTTGGCGAAAGTGTCTTTAAGGCACCTTATGAAGAAGTTATTCTTCAGAGCTATGACCCTTTCAATCATGGGCATAACTTCAAGAAGGCACCAAAGACAAATCCTGTTGTAGAAAAGCCCACAAAGGAGAAGAAGCCATGTGATTGCCATCATCATGAGGTATTTTCCTCCAAGAATGCTGCCCCTGCTATAACACAATTCCAAAAGGTCAAGCAGGAGATCATGAGGCAAAGGTACAACAGATTTGACTGTTTGTGCTATGGCAAGATTGGTCACTTCGCCATATATTGCTGGTTCAATTCCAGAAACATTGCAACCCATCATGTTAGCAACATGAGAAAGAACACTCATAATTCTAACACTCGCAGGGGGAGTACTCTAACCTGAGACCAAGGACCCAAACTTGTTTGGGTTCCTAAGGCAAAATGATTATGATTGCAGGTATGTCCAAAGGCCAACAAAACGCCTATCTGGTACTTGGACAGCGGATGCTCTCGGCATATGACCGGGACTAGAAGCCTCCTTTAGAACTTTACTCCAGTCGTGAATGGACCAAAGGTCATCTTTGGAGGTTCAGACCGTGGAATCACTAGAGGCTATGGTATGATTACTAATGGCAATGTATCCCTCTCGGATGTGGTTTATGTCGAAGGATTGGAACATAATCTCATTAGCATAAGCCAACTCTGCGATAAAGGATACATAGTTGAATTCCATGCTAATAAGTGCTTGATAAAATCCGTTGACAATATGGAAACGATTCTATCCGGCACTCGAAGCAGGAATATTTTCTGTTTAAATTTCATTTGTATAGTTTCCTCTACACCAGTGTGTCTTTTAGCAAAAGATAGGGCGTCTCTTGGTGACGAATGGCACAAGAGATTAGCACATATTAATTTCAAAACATTAATAAATTATTTTCAATGAACTTAGTACGTGATGCCACAAATGTCATGTGCGTCAAAGATAGACCTTGTCATGCATCCGTAAAAGGCAATCAAATAAGAGCTACCTTTAAAAGCGTTATTGGCAAAGACTCGAGAGCTGGCCACTCCCACACAGGTAAGGACACGCCCGTGTCCCTACCCGTGTCCTATTCTTGACTGATTTCTCCTCCTTTTCACATGTGTTGCCCAGTTGTCAGCACTTCCTTGAACCCACGTCAGCTCTCCAGGCTCAAAAACAGGCACAAGGGGCCTAGTGTGATTTGAGACGTTACATTGCATCTATTAGAGCTGTCAGAAGGCCGTTAGGAAGCAGATCAGCTGGTAACCTCGGATAAAGTCTATATAAAGACATGTTCAATCATCAGATAAAAAAAATCCAAGGATTAGATGATAGGCCCGCGAACAGACTCTTATGTGGGTGGTTGGTTCGATGAGTCGAACGTCGCGGGCTTGCTAAGGGAGACAAGTGCACCTATCACAAGTAGTACTCGATATTCAGGGGAATACGGAGGTCATATTATTCCCGGGAACGGGTTGATTATCCCTACTGCTCCGAAAGTACTGTTATTTTACCGAACTATTTTTTTTGTCGATTTTTAATTAAGAAAAAGCTGGAAATAGATTAAAAGTAAAGTCGATGAAGAGATAACACTCGGTATCAAATTTCGTTGTGATTAAAAATAGTTTGAATAACTAGAAATCTAAAGTTTCTATTCAATTAAAGCGGAAACTTGGCCGTGGATGTTCCAAAAGAATGAGCTCACCTATCTCTAGGAATATCGCTCACCTAAACATTAAGGCTATTCGATCGGGCTCTCCTCCGACGAAGGATTCCTCTTAATGCCCGCAGTACGCTAAGAACCCCGCTATTGGGTGGGGAACCCAATCCGGTAGAGTTAGCGCGCCTTCTCTCTCGAGGGTTAGTGCAGAACTCTCTATATCCAGGGGTGATCAGTCCATATGCACGGCCTCTCGGCTAGCTAACATATGGATAACGGAAATAGAGCCCCACACATCGATATGTTGTCCTACACGTCGTTAACCCGGGGTAAACCTTAAGTTTTTTAATTAAATAAAAAAAGAGACCTTGAGTTATTTAAGACATTTTTATATCCCAATGCTCTTCGATACCGAGGGGTAAAAGCGATTAGCCACTCATCAGAATGAGGATAGCTTATGAGTTTTGTTAGGTGAGCGTTCTAAACTATTCACTGAAGGTTATAAAGAAAATAAGAAGAAAAGCAAGATAATCTAATTTTAGAAAAGTTACTACAAATAAAAACACCCGCATTCATCCAAACACATAATAAAGAGACAAAAATAAAACTAAGTTACAAGTAAGAGAAAATTGCATAATTGAAATTGCAAGTCCCACTCAAACCAGTGGGCAGGAAATAAAGGCTGAAAATTTGCAAGTCCTACTCAAATAAGTAGGACTGAAATGAAAGCGAGTCCTTACTCAAATGAGCAGTATAAAATAAATGCAACTCACGCACACTTGCATAATTGAAAAACACACACACACAAATCCTACTCAAATGAGTAGGCAAAAAATAAAGACACGCCATTTAACTCTTAACGAGTAGGCGGAAATAAATGCGATTACAAGTTCTTCTCAAATATTTATAGGGAAATATAGCCCAGCCATTTAACTCCTAGCGAGTAGGCAGAAAATACAGGCCAGCCATTTAACTCCTAGCGAGTAGGCAAAATATAAAGACATGCCATTTAACTCAAATGAGTAGGCGGTAAACGAAAACAACACACGCACACACTCTTCAGAAAGTAAATACCCACACACTCGACATAAGTAAACACACACATAATTGCATAAATGAAATAAGGAGATTAAAATTATCTCATACACGCACGCACTCGGGCGAAAAATAAGAAAAACAAAGTTATTGAAAAATTAAAACAACTGCATTTCTACCGCTAGAATGCGGTAGAAATGCAAAAAAAGACAAAATAAAAATTGTTTGAGCAAAGAGTTTTCAAATTAAAGCGAGAAAAGCAAGTGTTTGAAAAATTAAAACGTTTGCATTTTTACCGTTAGATTTTGACAGAAATGCATAAAAAGTGAAAATAAAAAATTTTTGAGCAAAAATCTTTTTACGTATTTGCTAAAATCAAAGTTGTTGAAAAACTAAAATTACATCTTAAGCATTCTTATAGGTTTGTAAAAGAGTTTAAAAAGTGTAAAAAAGTTACAAAGTAGCAGAGAATGAAAAATAAAAAAATCCTAAGTTTAGCCAACTTTTAAAGATTTCGATAAGGAAAACGGCTATAATAACGGCTAGAAATTTTGATAAAAATGAAAGTATAAGAAAAAGTTTTTTGTTTAAAACATTAATTTTGCAATTTTAAGCTCATACACGCACAAAAGCAATATGAAAATGAAATCATAAATACATAAGATTGATGAAAAAGGAGGCTTTCAGAGAAATTTCAGAGCATGTAAGGATGAAATACTAACGTTTTTTATTACAAAAGAAATCAGTTACAAGAGTTTAAACAAACTTAAAAAGGAGATGGAGGGGGTTCCGTACATAGTACTAAGCAAGCTCCAAACAAAGGCCTTTGTCAACAAAAAGTTTCAAAAATTTGGAACCCCGGACTCATACCGCAGTTGGCCTTTTATAGGCAAAACTTTCGAAATACACGCCCTCTGACATAGGCGTGTCGGGGGGGGGGGGGCGTGTCAGCACTATTCCCATGAGATTTCAGTGATTGATGGCGATTTGACATTGCGGTTGAAAACGCGGCTGTCACGCCCCAGGTCACGGGCGTGACGGTGGGCGTGTCGTTCGACGATTGATGGCGTTGTTGACATCGGGAGGTCCATGTGGAAGCCACGCCCCTGGTCACGGGCGTAACCCAAAGTACACGGGCATGACAGGGATTTTGAACAGGGCGCCGTCTGCGTCGAAAGTCGGCGGCGGCAGTTTGTCGGCCAGGTGAAGGAGTCACGCCCCAGGTCACGGGCGTGACTCCGGGCATGTCGACTTGGTTGACGATCGTCGAGCGAATTTCGTCGAGCTTGAGTGTCACAGGTCATGGTCACGGGGCGTGTCAAATGACACGGGCGTGACCCCGAGTCTGTCAAACTTTTCTCATCAAAATCTTCTAATTCCACATGAAATGAAGTGTCACGGCGTGGTCACGGGCGTGACCCAAAGTACACGGGCGTGTACTAGGGCGTGTCAGGTCATTTTTTTGACTTTTTCTGAAAACATTGCAGGAATCAAAATTAAGTTAAGTTAGTACAAAAAGAAAGCAATTTATTAAATAAAACTAACTAAAAAAGACAAAATTAAACTAAAATGACATAATAAAAATACTACAAAATAAGTATATTTACAACTCATCAAATACCCCCATACTTAAGCTTTTGCTATTCCAAAGCAAAAGTTTGAGGTGAACTTATAAGGAATAAAAAAACTATAAGTTTATCTACCGCTTAATTAATTATAAGAGAGATCTAAATAAATATACAGGGTGTAAGAGTTAAGTCTTAAAATTATGTAGATGATTTAAATAACGCAAAAGTTTTGGCCAAAAGACTTCTTGATGTAATCAAATAGAAAGCAATTATTGTAATGGTTAGATTAACAAAAATAGTTTGGAATTATATGAACTTTAACTTATAAGAGTTTTACTGGAAATAATGTAATTTACAAATTATGCTCTCAAAAATATTTTTGAATTAATTCTAGAATCATGAAATTGGCTAAGGGGGTTGATGTTGGTTTATGAAAAGTGTTTGGATTTTGAGGTGAGGTAGTTTTTTCTCGAACCTCCATATTTTCTTTTTGGATTATTAAGAAAATGAAATCTTATTTCCCTAATATCATATTTTTTTTATTCATAATAATAAAATTAACCCAATGCATATGTGTGGGAGTAATGAATTTTATCCTCTTACTCCGTAACATATAATCTTTTTAAATTATTATGTGCATATGTTTACGAAACAAAATCTTATTCCCATTGACATAGGATCTTTTAAGGGTAAAAATTTTTATCATGTCAAGTAAGTCATGATAAGTGAGGGGAGAAAAGAAAACTAGTTTTTAAATTAAAATAATGTTTGAGAGCAACCTTAATAAATTGTACGTTCCAATTTTTCAGAAAGCTAAAAGTAAACATAATTGAATTCTATAGTCGTTATTTTCTAACATAATACAAATGCTTCTATCAGTGAAAAATTAGAAGTAGTGTCTAAAACGAGTTCGCTATTTTTGACAAAGCATAATGAATTCTTTAAAACTTAACCCCGGCTATTTAAATTTTTCAATCAATAATTAACAAACGAATAACAAACAAAGAATTAATAAAATTCACATATAAATAAACTCAAAACAAAATTTTTGAATAGCAAGAAAATTAAGGATGGTATATTTGATTTATTTATTTCAAAATATTTTTTGGTTTTTTAGATTTTTTATAATTTTTTTGTGTTTTTAATTTATTATCTTGTTTTGAATTTTTTTTTGTTTTACTCATTTTTTGTGTTTTATGTCTTTAATATATATATATATATATATATATATATATATATATATACATATACATACTAGAAATTCGAAGAAGATGTATTAAAAATTTTTAGATTTTTAAGTTTTTGCGAAATTGTTTTGTATATTTTTAAGTTTTGCGAAGAGAAATGTTTTTTTTGTTTTTGTTTGCAGAACATTTTCATTCTATTTACAAATATTGGGAGAAAAAGAGAAGTTATTTACAAAAATGAGAGGGAAAAGGAAGGGGGAGAGAGAGAAGATTATTTACAAAACAAAATAAAGACAAATCCTATTGTAGAAAAGCCCACAAAGGAGAAGAAGCCATGTGATTGCCATCATCATGAGGTATTTTCCTCCAAGAATGCTGCCCCTGCTATAACACAATTCCAAAAGGTCAAGCAGGAGATCATGAGGCAAAGGTACAACAGATTTGACTGTTGGTGCTATGGCAAGATTGGTCACTTCGCCATATATTGCTGGTTCAATTCCAGAAACATTGCAACCCATCATGTTAGCAACATGAGAAAGAACACTCATAATTCTAACACTCGCAGGGGGAGTACTCTAACCCGAGACCAAGGATCCAAACTTGTTTGGGTTCCTAAGGCAAAATGATTATGATTGCAGGTATGTCCAAAGGCCAACAAAACCCCTATCTGGTACTTGGACAGCGGATGCTCTCGGCATATGACCGGGACTAGAAGCCTCCTTTAGAACTTTACTCCAGTCGTGAATGGACCAAAGGTCATCTTTGGAGGTTCAGACCGTGGAATCACTAGAGGCTATGGTATGATTACTAATGACAATGTATCCCTCTTGGATGTGGTTTATGTCGAAGGATTGGAACATAATCTCATTAGCATAAGCCAACTCTGCGATAAAGGATACATAGTTGAATTCCATGCTAATAAGTGCTTGATAAAATCCGTTGACAATATGGAAACGATTCTATCCGGCACTCGAAGCAGGAATATTTTCTGTTTAAATTTCATTTGTATAGTTTCCTCTACACCAGTGTGTCTTTTAGCAAAAGATAGGGCGTCTCTTGGTGACAAATGGCACAAGAGATTAGCACATATTAATTTCAAAACATTAATAAATTGTTTTCAATGAACTTAGTACGTGATGCCACAAATGTCATGTGCGTCAAAGATAGACCTTGTCATGCATCCGTAAAAGGCAATCAAATAAGAGCTACCTTTAAAAGCGTTATTGGCAAAGACTCGAGAGCTGGCCACTCCCACACAGGTAAGGACACGCCCGTGTCCCTACCCGTGTCCTATTCTTGACTGATTTCTCCTCCTTTTCACATGTGCTGCCCAGTTGTCAGCACTTCCCTGAACCCACGTCAGCTCTCCAGGCTCAAAAACAGGCACAAGGGGCCTAGTGTGATTTGAGACGTTACATTGCATCTATTAGAGCTGTCAGAAGGCCGTTAGGAACCAGATCAGCTGGTAACCTCGGATAAAGCCTATATAAAGACATGTTTAATCATCAGATAAAAAAATCCAAGGATTAGATGATAGGCCCGCGAACAGACTCTTATGTGGGTGGTTGGTTCGATGAGTCGAACGTCGCGGGCTTGCTAAGGGAGACAAGTGCACCTATCACAAGTAGTACTCGATATTCAGGGGAATACGGAGGTCGTATTATTCCCGGGAACGGGTTGATTATCCCTACTGCTCCGAAAGTACTGTTATTTTACCGAACTATTTTTTTTGTCGATTTTTAATTAAGAAAAAGCTGGAAATAGATTAAAAGTAAAGTCGATGGAGAGATAACACTCGGTATCAAATTACGTTGTGATTAAAAATAGTTTGAATAACTAGAAATCTAAAGTTTCTATTCAATTAAAGCGGAAACTTGGCCGTGGATGTTCCAAAAGAATGAGCTCACCTATCTCTAGGAATATCGCTCACCTAAACATTAAGGCTATTCGATCGGGCTCTCCTCCGACGAAGGATTCCTCTTAATGCCCGCAGTACGCTAAGAACCCCGCTATTGGGTGGGGAACCCAATCCGGTAGAGTTAGCGCGCCTTCTCTCTCGAGGGTTAGTGCAGAACTCTCTATATCCAGGGGTGATCAGTCCATATACACGGCCTCTCGGCTAGCTAACATATGGATAACGGAAATAGAGCCCCACACATCGATATGTTGTCCTACACGTCGTTAACCCGGGGTAAACCTTAAGTTTTTTAATTAAATAAAAAAAGAGACCTTTAGTTATTTAAGACATTTTTATATCCCAATGCTCTTCGATACTGAGGGGTAAAAGCGATTAGCCACTCATCAGAATGGGGATAGCTTATGAGTTTTATTAGGCGAGCGTTCTAAACTATTCACTGAAGGTTATAAAGAAAATAAGAAGAAAAGCAAGATAATCTAATTTTAGAAAAGTTACTACAAATAAAAACACCCGCATTCATCCAAACACATAATAAAGAGACAAAAATAAAACTAAGTTACAAGTAAGAGAAAATTGCATAATTGAAATTGCAAGTCCCACTCAAACCAGTGGGCAGGAAATAAAGGCTGAAAATTTGCAAGTCCTACTCAAATAAGTAGGACTGAAATGAAAGCGAGTCCTTACTCAAATGAGCAGTATAAAATAAATGCAACTCACGCACACTTGCATAATTGAAAAACACACACACACAAATCCTACTCAAATGAGTAGGCAAAAAATAAAGACACGTCATTTAACTCTTAACGAGTAGGCGGAAATAAATGCGATTACAAGTTCTTCTCAAATATTTATAGGGAAATATAGCCAAGCCATTTAACTCCTAGCGAGTAGGCGGAAAATACAGGCCAGCCATTTAACTCCTAGCGAGTAGGCAAAATATAAAGACATGCCATTTAACTCAAATGAGTAGGCGGTAAACGAAAACAACACACGCACACACTCTTCAGAAAGTAAATACCCACACACTCGACATAAGTAAACACACACACAATTGTATAAATGAAATAAGGAGATTAAAATTATCTCATACACGCACGCACTCGGGCGAAAAATAAGAAAAACAAAGTTATTGAAAAATTAAAACAACTGCATTTCTACCGCTAGAATGCGGTAGAAATGCAAAAAAAGACAAAATAAAAATTGTTTGAGCAAAGAGTTTTTAAATTAAAGCGGGAAAAGCAAGTGTTTGAAAAATTAAAACGTTTGCATTTTTACCGTTAGATTTTGACAGAAATGCATAAAAAGTGAAAATAAAAAAATGTTTGAGCAAAAATCTTTTTACGTATTTGCTAAAATCAAAGTTGTTGAAAAACTAAAATTACATCTTAAGCATTCTTATAGGTTTGTAAAAGAGTTTAAAAAGTGTAAAAAAGTTACAAAGTAGCAGAGAATGAAAAATAAAAAAATCCTAAGTTTAGCCAACTTTTAAAGATTTCGATAAGGAAAACGGCTATAATAACGGCTAGAAATTTTGATAAAAATGAAAGTATAAGAAAAAGTTTTTTGTTTAAAACATTAATTTTGCAATTTTAAGCTCATACACGCACAAAAGCAATATGAAAATGAAATCATAAATACATAAGATTGATGAAAAAGGAGGCTTTCAGAGAAATTTCAGAGCATGTAAGGATGAAATACTAACGTTTTTTATTACAAAAGAAATCAGTTACAAGAGTTTAAACAAACTTAAAAAGGAGATGGAGGGGGTTCCGTACATAGTACTAAGCAAGCTCCAAACAACGGCCTTTGTCAACAAAAAGTTTCAAAAAATTGGAACCCCGGACTCATACCGCAGTTGGCCTTTTATAGTCAAAACTTTCGAAATACACGCCCTCTGACATAAGCGTGTCGGGGGGGGGGGGGGGGGCGTGTCAGCACTATTCCCATGAGATTTCAGTGATTGATGGCGATTTGACATTGCGGTTGAAAACGCGGCTGTCACGCCCCAGGTCACGGGCGTGACGGTGGGCGTGTCGTTCGACGATTGATGGCGTTGTTGACATCGGGAGGTCCATGTGGAAGCCACGTCCCTGGTCACGGGCGTAACCCAAAGTATACGGGCATGACAGGGATTTTGAACAGGGCGCCGTCTGCGTCGAAAGTCGGCGGCGGCAGTTTGTCGGCCAGGTGAAGGAGTCACGCCCCAGGTCACGGGCGTGACTCCGGGCATGTCGACTTGGTTGACGATCGTCGAGCGAATTTCGTCGAGCTTGAGTGTCACAGGCCATGGTCACGGGGCGTGTCAAATGACACGGGCGTGACCCCGAGTGTGTCAAACTTTTCTCATCAAAATCTTCTAATTCCACTTGAAATGAAGTGTCACGGCGTGGTCACGGGCGTGACCCAAAGTACACGGGCGTGTACTAGGGCGTGTCAGGTCATTTTTTTGACTTTTTCTGAAAACATTGCAGGAATCAAAATTAAGTTAAGTTAGTACAAAAAGAAAGCAATTTATTAAATAAAACTAACTAAAAAAGACAAAATTAAACTAAAATGACATAATAAAAATACTACAAAATAAGTATATTTACAACTCATCAAATACCCCCATACTTAAGCTTTTGCTATTCCAAAGCAAAAGTTTGAGGTGAACTTATAAGGAATAAAAAAAACTATAAGTTTATCTACCGCTTAATTAATTATAAGAGAGATCTAAATAAATATACAGGGTGTAAGAGTTAAGTCTTAAAATTATGTAGATGATTTAAATAACGCAAAAGTTTTGGCCAAAAGACTTCTTGATGTAATCAAATAGAAAGCAATTATTGTAATGGTTAGATTAACAAAAATAGTTTGAAATTATATGAACTTTAACTTATAAGAGTTTTACTGGAAATAATGTAATTTACAAATTATGCTCTCAAAAATATTTTTGAATTAATTCTAGAATCATGAAATTGGCTAAGGGGGTTGATGTTGGTTTATAAAAAGAGTTTGGATTTTGAGGTGAGGTAGTTTTTTCTCGAACCTCCATATTTTCTTTTTGGATTATTAAGAAAATGAAATCTTATTTCCCTAATATCATATTTTTTTTATTCATAATAATAAAATTAACCCAATGCATATGTGTAGGAGTAATGAATTTTATCCTCTTACTCCGTAACATATATTCTTTTTAAATTATTATGTGCATATGTTTACGAAACAAAATCTTATTCCCATTGACATAGGATCTTTTAAGGGTAAAAAATTTTATCATGTCAAGTAAGTCATGATAAGTGAGGGGAGAAAAGAAAACTAGTTTTTAAATTAAAATAATGTTTGAGAGCAACCTTAATAAATTGTACGTTCCAATTTTTCAGAAAGCTAAAAGTAAACATAATTGAATTCTATAGTCGTTATTTTCTAACATAATACAAATGCTTCTATCAGTGAAAAATTAGAAGTAGTGCCTAAAACGAGTTCGCTATTTTTAACAAAGCATAATAAATTCTTTAAAACTTAACCCCGGCTATTTAAATTTTTCATTCAAAAATTAACAAACGAATAACAAACAAAGAATTAATAAAATTCACATATAAATAAACTCAAAACAAAATTTTTGAATAGCAAGAAAATTAAGGATGGTATATTTGATTTATTTATTTCAAAATATTTTTTGGTTTTTTAGATTTTTTATAATTTTTTTGTGTTTTTAATTTATTATCCTGTTTTGAATTTTTTTTTGTTTTACTTATTTTTTGTGTTTTATGTCTTTAATATATACATATATATATATACATATACATAGTAGAAATTCGAAGAAGATGTATTAAAAATTTTTAGATTTTTAAGTTTTTGCGAAATTGTTTTGTATATTTTTAAGTTTTGCGAAGAGAAATGTTTTTTG
This sequence comes from Platanthera guangdongensis, assembly GCA_039583875.1. NCBI lineage: Eukaryota > Viridiplantae > Streptophyta > Magnoliopsida > Asparagales > Orchidaceae > Platanthera > Platanthera guangdongensis. The sequence continues at coordinate 97,803,296 of CM077158.1, read as the reverse complement.
TTTTTGTTTGCAGAACATTTTCATTCTATTTACAAATATTGGGAGAAAAAGAGAAGTTATTTACAAAAATGAGAGGGAAAAGGAAGGGGGAGAGAGAGATGATTATTTACAAAACAAAATATTGACAAATATTTTTACAAAATGAAACTAAATTTTTTTGAAATTTTTGTTTTATAATTTTTTGGAATTTTTTGTTTTATAATTTTTTGAAATTTTTGTAATAAAAAGAAAGAAAAAATTTGTTGTTTTTTTTGGAATTTTCATTTTATAAATTTTTTTTGTTTTGTCGTTATGTATATTTTTCATATATTTTTTAAGTTTTTGGAGTGCAGAAAGTAGAAGTACAGTGCAAAAAATAGAAGTGCGAAAAAAATAAAGTGAGAAAACACCCTCATACTTACGTCCAACATTGTCCACATTGTTATAACGTAAGTATGCGGAACAAAACAGGAAAGACAATATGTACAAAGAAAATAAAGAGAGGGGTGGCGGTACACGCTTCCCTGAAAGGAGGTTGGGAAGGCGCAGTTTAGGAACCCTACGGATCGGTCCGTTTTTGATCGATCACCACCTTTCCGCTACGAGGTTTATACCGTTGATATTCTCCAGCGGATTGGGCTCCGTGTTTCCCGGCAGTGCCCCAAGTGCGCGCTCGGACGTCATTTGTGCAAGCTGTCCAACCTAGAGTTCTAAGTTTTTTAGCAATCCGGTGATGTTCCGGATATTTGACTCGTTGGAAGCGATATATTTAGAAAAATTCTCCTCCATCGGGGAGGGTTTTGTAAGAGGGGAAGGCGGCAGAAATCCGGGCGGGAAAGAATTTGACGGGTGCTGCGCATTATTCGCAAAGCTCCATGAGAAGTTAGGGTGGTTCCTCCAACCCGAATTATATTTATTACTATAAGGGTTGTTGTTGGGGTTGAAGGAAGGTCGCCCAGCATTTCCCACGTTGTCTACGAATTCATTGACTACGCCGACATTAGGGGGGCATCGCCCAAGGCGGAGTGGTGGAGGCAGCAGACATCTCCACCACCTGCTTTGTCAGCCTTTCAAATTTAAGGGCTAAGTGGGCAGTGGCATCCACTTCGAAGAGGCCGGCCGCCTGCTTGGGACGTCCCCGTAGGACGTTCCATTGGTAGGCGTTCATAGCCATCTCTTCAATAAGATCTTGGGCAGCCTCGGGGGTCTTATTATTCAAGGTACCCCCGGCAGCCACGTCAATCATTTGACGCGTCTGAAAGTTAAGCCCATTGTAGAAGATTTGGACCGGCAACCATGCAGACAGCGCGTGGTGCAGACACTTGCGGAGGAATTCTTTAAAGCGCTCCCAAGTCTCAAATAGAGACTCAGAATCGTTCTGAACGAACCAAGAAATGTCCGCCCGCAACTTTGCAGTTTTGGCGGACGAAAAATATTTCGTTAAAAACCGCTCCGCAAGCTCGGCCCAGGTGGTGATACATCTTCGTGGGAGGGAATTCAACGACGCAATAGCTTTGGATCTGAGGGAGAATGGAAAAAGGCGCAAACGAATGGCGTCATCAATGACGCCATTAATCTTAAAGGTATCGCAAATTTCTAAAAAACTAGATAAATGAACATTCGGGTCCTCATCCAACAGTCCATTGAACTGCACGACATTTTGGATCATTTGGATAACGCTCGATTTGATCTCAAAATTATTGTTTGCCACCGTTGGGCGAACAGTACTAGACCTAGTATCGTCCAAATTCGGTCGGGCGTAATATGACATTGTACGCTCGACGACCGCGTTTGGATTGGGGTCATCCATAGCAACGGCAGAGGGTTCTCCGACGGATTCTTCGGGATCCAAAGAGGGATTTCGGCATTGAGACCGAATACGCGCAAGCGAGCCTTCGATCTCAGGATCGAAATCCAAATTTTCGGACTCCGAAGGTTGTCCACAGGTCATATACCCTAAAATATAAACTAGAAAAAAGAAAGTTTCTCTTTTTGGATTTTTAAGAAAAGTTTTTAAGTTTTTTTTTTTGTTTTTAGAAAAAAAAAAGGTAAAAGTAATAGACTTCGGATTCAAAATAACAACTCAAATATTTGGTCCCCGGCAGCGGCGCCAAAAACTTGACAGGCCCGCGAACAGACTCTTATGTGGGTGGTTGGTTCGATTAGTCGAACACCGCGGGCTTGCTAAGGGAGGCAAGTGCACCTATCGCAAGTAGTACTCTATATTCAGAGAAATACCGAGGTCGTATTATTCTCGAGAACGGGTTGATTATCCCTACTGCTCCGAAAGCACTATTATTTTACCGAACTATTTTTTTGTCGATTTTTAATTAAAAAAAAGCTGGAAATAGATTAAAAGTAAAGTCTATGAAGAGATAACACTCGGTATCGAATTACGTTAGGATTAAAAATAGTTTGAATAACTAGAGATCTAAAGTTTCAGTTCAATTAAAGCGGAAACTTGGCCGTGGAGGTTCCAAAAGAATGAACTCACCTATCTCTAGGAATACCGCTCACCTGAACATTAAGGCTATTCGACCGGGCTCTCGTCCGGCGAAAGATTCCTCTTAATGCCCGCAGTACGCTAAGAACCCCGCTATTGGGTGGGGAACCCAATCTGATAGAGTTAGCGCACCTCCTCTCTCGAGGGTTAGTGCAGAACTCTCTTTACCCAGGGGTGATCAGTCCAAATGCACGGCCTCTCGGCTAGGTAACATATGGATAACGGAAATAGAGCCCCAAACATCGATATGTGGTCATACGCGTCGTTAACTCGGGGTAAATCTTAAGTTTTTTAATTAAATAGAAAAAAGAGACATTTAGTTATTTAAAACATTTTTTATATCCCAATGCTCATCGATACCGAGGGCTAAAAGCGATTAGCCACTCATCGGAATGGGGATGGCTTATGAGTTTGGTTAGGCGAGCGTTCTAAACTATTCGCTGAAGGGTTATAAAGAAAATAAGAACAAAAGGAAGGTAACCTAATTTTAGAAAAGTTACTACAAATAAAAACACCCGCATTCGTCCAAACACATAATAAAGAGACTGAAATAAAACTAAGTTACAAGTAAGAGAAAATTACATAATTGAAATTGCAAGTCCAACTCAAACTTGTGGGCAGGAAATAAAGGCTGAAAATTTGCAAGTCCTACTCAAACGAGTAAGACTGAAATGAAAGTGAGTCCTTACTCAAATGAGCAGGAGAAAATAAATGCAACTCACGCACACTTGCATAATTGAAAAACACACACACACACACACAATTCCTACTCAAATGAGTAGGCGAAAAATAAAGACACGCCATTTAACTCTTAACGAGTAGACGAAAATAAATGCGATTACAAGTTCTTCTCAAATATTTACAGGGAAATATAGCCCAGCCATTTAACTCCTAGCGAGTAGGCGGAAAATACAGACCAGCAATTTAACTCCTAGCGAGTAGGCGAAAAATAAAGATCTGTCATTTAATTAAAATGAGTAGGCGGTAAAAGAAGACAACACACGCACGCACTCTTCAGAAAGTAAATACTCACGCACTCGACAAAAGTAAACACACACACACTTGCATAAATGAAATAAGGAGATGAAAATTATCTCATACACGCACGCACTCGGGCGAAAAATAAGAAAAACAAAGTTATTGAAAAATTAAAACAACTGCATTTCTACCGCTAGAATGCGGTAGAAATGCATAAAAAGACAAAATAAAAATTGTTTGAGCAAAGAGTTTTTAAATTAAAGCGAGAAAAGCAAGTGTTTGAAAAATTAAAACGTTTGCATTTTTACCGTTAGATTTTGACAGAAATGCATAAAAAGTGGAAATAAAAAATTGTTTGAGCAAAAATCTTTTTACGTATTTGCTAAAATCAAAGTTGTTGAAAAACTAAAATTACGCCTTAAACATTCTTATAGCTTTGTAAAAGAGTTTAAAAAGTGTAAAAAAGTTACAAAGTAGCATAGAATGAAAAATTAAAAAATCCTAAGTTTAACCAATTTTTAAAGATTTCGATAAGGAAAACGGCTATAATAACGGCAAGAAATTTTGATAAAAATGAAAGTATAAGGAAAAGTTTTTTGTTTTAAAACATTAATTTTGCAATTTTTAGCTCATACATGCACACATGCAATATGAAAATGAAATCATAAATACATAAGATTGATGAAAAAGGAGGCTTTCAGAGAAGTTTCAGAGCATGTAAGGATGAAATACTAACGTTTTTTATTGCAAAAGAAATCGGTTACAAGATTTTAAACAAACTTAAAAAAGAAGATGGAGGGGGGTTCCTTACGTAGCACTAAGAAAGCTCCAAACAACGGACTTTATCAACAAAATGGTTCAAAAATTTGGAACCCCGGACACATACAACAGTTGGCCTTTTATAGGAAAAAATTTCCAAGTACACGCCCTCCGACACAGGCGTGTCAAGGCGGCATGTCAGCACAATTCACATCAGATTTTGGTGATTGACGGCGATTTGTCATTGCGGCTGAAAACAAGGCGGTCACGCCACATGTCAGGGGCGTGACGGTGGGCATGTCGTTTGGCGATTGATGGTGTTGTTGACTTCGGGAGGTCCATATGGAAGTCACGCCCCGGGTCACGGGCGTGACCCAAAGTACACCTGCGTGACAGGGAGGTTGAACTGGGCGCCGTCTGTATCGAAATTCGCCGGCGGCAGTTTGTCGGCCATGTGAAGGAGTCACGCCCCAGGTCACGGGCGTGACTCCGGGCGTGTCGGCTTGGTCGATGATCGTCGAGCGAATTTCGCCGAGCTTGAGTGTCACGGGCCGTGGTTGTAACACCCCCTATCCGTCACATAGCATATAGCAGTAGGTCCGGTCGGGGCCCGACGCCATATATCATAGACAGACCGGGTGGTTACTCAATGGAAACTATCCAACCAATCATAACGTCCTACACAGAGCATTCTAGCGGAAGCAGTTTAAATTGTTGCAATTAAAAAAACCCAGCAACAAGCTTGAATGCCCACTAATAAGCCAAAAAGGAATGAAGTACATACACAAGTACTGGTCTTAAGACCTTACAAATGGTTTACTCATTTACATGTTTTCCATACCACGGCACGCAGGCCAGTCATACATGAACAAAAGCAAGTAAACACTCCAATTAGGCCTTCGAGGGCTGGCTTCGCAATTTGGGTTTTAGCCCGCTATTGACCGCTTGGTCTAGCAGCATCTGCAAGCAACAAACCACCACACGGTGGCAAACAAAAGCAACAGTTAGCAATGCTGACCAAATTATAACGATCTCGCCCCCAATTCGGGGCGGCGATGCTCCTTCCCTGCACTTATTAGCATAACCAAGCTGTATATAAATATACATTACATCACAGGCGTTGGAACGCACGGCCACACGCCCCGTGCACTCAGGGCACATTCTTGGTGAACCGGCCAATGTCACATCAATTTAATCCATAGACATTCCAGACTCACCACCGTCACTTTGACGGCCAAACATATGAGCATTTTGTCTTCTTGGCATCAGTCACGTCAATTTAAGCCATAGACCGACGAAGACCCTCATCTATGCCAACGGCTCTAACCGAACGACATAGAACGGGTACGGTTCCGCCTAACCCGTGCTCACATCCAACGACAATTTAAGTCATATGTGCGGGTCAAACTTCTGCCGAGTCCCGTTTCCATCACAAACTTCACATAACCCGGTTATGTTCAAGTTGGCTCCCAGGCCACCAAGTTGGCAAGATCACGCATCCGCCCAGTTTTCTGGGTACACCTTGGGGTTAATCCCCAAGGCTCCCTATTGCAATCTACCACGTAGAAAACCCGAAAAACCAACATTCGCAAGGAGTCTTCTCCGGCATTTATGCAATGCAACATCACCGATCCAGACCAACATGTCCGGATAGGCTTCACACATCATGCTTATGTCCGTTCTCGATTACGGACTCTTCACAACGGGGACTTTACATATCTACCCGAAGGAACGCCTCCAACTCACCGCAAACTCGCGAGAGTGGGCTTCCTATGCAAAAGAAGGAGAGCTTCACATGCTCAAGTAGAGAATCATTACCCTAGCATTCTTCCTTGGCGCCATGGAAATGTACGCGGATGAAAACCACCGCAATCTCCTTGCCTTCGTAGATCCGAAGTTGGCTCGCGAATTGGAGCTCTAAAACTCCTCCAAAGACAGGATCTAGACTTCTTCTTCCTCCTTTACTCTCCCCTCTCTCTAGGATTTAGACAGAGAACTTACGGCAGAAAAATATGGGTTTTGAAACCTTTCTCTTGGGTATAACCCCTTCAGGATAACCACAGCCATCGGATCCCACAAAAAGGGATGCACGGATACGATCCAGGTCTGACCTAGACGAATGGGGCTAAACACCGTATGGATCACCAATAGGAGTAGGACACGTCCGCGTCAAAACAGTGTCGGAATATTAGTCAACTCCCGCCAAAACCCGTGTGTCGACATTCCACGCCGACAGAGTCAAACATGCCACAATCATCCCCGCGCTTGACGATCGTCGAACCAAGATTGTCGACCGCTGCCAGATCGTCGAACGGAGATCTATAGCCCGATCTTCGAACACAAAACTCTGGCCAAATCGTCGAATGCACGGCCCGATCGTCGAACCCACGGCCCGATCGTTGAACCCAGAAAACTGCCTGATCGACGAACACGCGGCCCGATCGTCGAACCCACGGCACGATCGTCAAATGGAGATATCTGGCCCGATCGTCGAACACAGAATATCGACAGATCGTCGACCACAGCATTGTGACCAGATCGTCGACCGCTGCTCGACGATCGTCGAACCCAGATTTCTGCCTGTTCGATTTGCCAGATCTTTGAACTACCCCGACACGCCCTAGGACACGCAAGTGTCCCGGGCCGTGTTAGCTGCTCGATAATCATCGAACCCAAAATCGTCGAACACTTGACCAAATCGTCGAACCAGCTCGACACGCCCTGGGACACGCCCATATCCCAGGCCGTGTACCTCCTGCCAAATTCCAAATTTGCCCCGGAACGCCTCCCGTCGCTCTTTTGAGTTTCGGGGCGTTACAACTCTCTACCTCTTAAAAGAATTTCATCCACGAAATTTCATAAAGGAAGTATAAGCACAAAAATAAAATTGTACCTGAGCGGAACAACTCCGGGTACTCGTCAAGCATAGTCTGGTCCCGTTCCCAAGAGAGCTCTTCTCGACCGCAATTGTCCCAAGGGACCTTGACCGTCTTTATCTCTTTATTGCATAACCGCTTGACTTTCGAGTCTTCAATTCATACAAGTTTGACCTTTGTCGTCAACCCACTATCAATCGACACTTGATCGACCGTGATCACTTGCGTAGGCTCTTGCACCGCGTTCTGAAGCACCGATATGTGGAATACATCATGTAAACCACTAAGCTCCACTGAAAGCTTCAACCGATAGGCTGCTTCACCAACCCGCTCCAGAACCTCAAACGACCCAAGGTACCTCAGGCTTAGCTTTTTCAATCGCCGCACCTGCGAGACACCCTTGAACGGCTTGATCTTTAAGTACACTCAGTCGCCCACAGCGAACTCCACGTTCCTGTGCTTGGCATTATAGTACTTCGCTTGCCGGTCCTGAGCGATAGGCAATCTCTCCCGAATGGTTCGCACCAATGAAGTAGCATCCTCCACCTCTTGACGCTTGTACAACTTTGACTCACCCGTTTCCAACCAGTACAACGGCGTGCGACATCTTTTACCATAAAGGGCCTCGAAGGGCGCCATTTGAATACTCGCCTGGTAGCTATTGTTGTACGCAAATTCCACCAAATAAAGATGGTCTTCCCATTGCTTTCCAAAGTCCAAGACACACATACGGAGCATGTCTTCCATAGTCCTATTGACCCTCTCGGTCTGCCCATCTGTTTGCGGATGAAAGGCTATGCTGAATTTTAACTTTTTTCCTAACATTTGCTGCACTAGCCTCCAATCATTGGATGTGAACCGCCCATCTCGGTCACTCACGATGCTGCGGGGCACACCGTGAAGCCGTACTATATTATCCACATATAACTTTGTCAACTTCTCCACCGGATCATCCCTCCTATGCAGAATGAAATGTGACACCTTCGTTAGCCGATCTACGACCACCCAAATGGCATCATTCTGCTTTTGCGACCTTGACAACCCGTGCACAAAGTCCATAGTAATGTCGTCAAATTTCCACTCTAGAATAGGCAAGGACTTCAGAAATCCTCCCGGCTTTTGGCATTCCACCTTCACCAAGGTGCAAGTTTGGCGCTTCGCCACGTAGAGTGCCACATCCTTCTTCAAACACGGCCACCAAAATAGTTTCTTGACATCGCGGTACATCTTCGTGCTCCCCAGGTGAATCGAGTACTTGGTATGATGTGCCTCGTACAACAATTCCACCCGCAAACTGCCCACACTTGGGACGCACATATGACCATCTTTCTAAAGTAATCCGTCCTCCACAACGAATTGGGAATTTGATCCATCCAGAGCCTCTACCATGAACTGCTTCATATGGACATCCATATCTAAAGCCCGCCGAATCCGATCAGCAAGGTCATATTGAACTTCAGTCCAATTCAATAGCGCTTCAGCACTTGACTGCTTATCCACGTAAGAAATCTCCAACGCCTCCAACTCCCGAACCAATCGATCGTCATGAACCGACAGCCAATTGGCTTGAGCTGGGGCCCGACGACTTAATGCGTCCGCAACCGCATTACCTTTAACAGGCACACAGTGGATCTTGAATGTATAGTCCCCAGGAACTCCATCAATCTACGTTGCCGCATATTCAGATCTTTCTGATCAATCAAATACTCAGGCTCTTATGATCGGTGTAGATATCAATTTTCACACCGTACAAATAATGCCTCCATAGCTTCAAGGAAAAAATCACGGCCGCTAACTCCAAGTCATGGACCGGATAGTTCCTCTCGTGCACCTTCAGCTGTCTCGAGCCATATGCTATAACGCTTCCATGATGTAACAACACACAACCCAAACCACTGCCCGAAGCATCGCTATAAATCTCATAACCTTCGGTCCCACTCGGCGAACTCAACACAGGTGCCGTGGTCAACCGACATTTCAACTCCTCAAAAGCTCGCGCGCACTCCGGCGTCCAAACGAACATCTGCTCCTTCCTCGTCAAAGTAGTGAGAGGTAACGCTATCCGCGAGAAGTTCTCTACGAAGCTCCTATAAAAGCCGGCAAGCCCCAGAAAGCTCCGGACTTACGGTACCGTAGAAAGCTCAGGCCACTCCCGTATCGCAACAATCTTCGCCGGATCCACTGCAATACCTTCCCCACTCACTATATGACCGAGGAACGCCACTGAGGACAACCAAAACTCGCACTTTGAGAACTTGGCGTACAATTGATTCCTCCTTGGCGTCTCCAAAACAAAATGAAGATGCCTGAAGTTATCTTCCTCACTCTGCAAGTACCCAAAAATATCATCGATGAAGACGATCACAAAATGGTCCAAGTACTCCCTGAAGGTCCTATTCATCAAATCCATGAACACTGACGGCACATTAGTCAACCCAAACGGCATGACCGTAAACTCGTAATGCCCGTATCTCGTACTGAACGCTATCTTCAGGATATCACTCTCCCTTATTCGCAGCTGATAGTACCCGGACTTGAGATCCAACTTTGAGTACACCGTCGACCCGACCAACTGATCAAAAATATCATCTATCCGGGGGATCGGGTACTTGTTCTTTTCTGTCAACTTGTTGAGCTCCCGATAATCAATATATAGCCTCAAGCTTCAGTCCTTCTTCTTAACAAAGAGGACCAGCGCACTCCAAGGCCAAGAACTTGGACGCACATACCCTTGCTCCAACAACTCTTGTAGTTGAACCTTCAGCTCCACCATTTCCTTAGGCGCTAGCCGATATGGAGAGCGTGACACAGGCTTTGCACCTGGTACGAGCTCTATCATAAAATCTATCTCCCATTGAGGCGGGGCTCCAGGAAGATTTGCGGGGAACACATCAGGGTACTCAGCTACCATAAATATACTATCCAACATAGGCTTTGGTTTTGCAACCTCCACTAGTGTAAATAACAGCTCTGCACCAGCACAAACCGCCTTCACCACCTGAAGAGCAGACATCAAAGTCTTGCTCGACCCTTTTAAGCCCGTGAAAGTTGTCTCACGACCTGCTCACAGCTTGACTTCCTTACTACCGCAATCAATATAGGCTCACTGGTCCGAGAGCCAGTCCATGCCAAATATAACGTCTAATTCCACTAGTGGCAATAACGACGCTTGCAGATCGAACTCTTGATTCCCATTACGAATCTTAACACCACAAATTTTATCCGCGCGCATGGAACACCCATTCGGTAGCAGCACATCCAACTTGTCCTTTGCCATCGAAGAAGGTACTCCGATGCGTGATATAAATCCTTCGGACAAGAAGGAGTGTGAAGCTCCTGTATCGAAGAGTGCTCTTGCCGGATTTTCACAAATCAAAACAAAGCCTGAACAAACAGTGGTAAGGTAACAAGCACATAACAAGTATTTAAAAGATCTTTGGGATGAGGGACCCCTAGGTTTGAAATTTGATTTACCTTTGAAAAATTTTTCAAAACTCTGATCTCTGCTCGACGATCGCTGAGCTGAGTTCGATGATCTTGGGTCAGATCGTCGAGCTCCGTTCGAAGATCGACTGTGGCAGAGTTTAGGGTTTAGAGATCGTCGACCTGAGTTTGACGATTTGGCCTGAGATCGTTAAGCTCCATTCGGCGATCGTCGAGCTTCATTCGACGATTTCTGTTGAACTATGGTTTTCTTAGGTAGATCAGAATTCTTCCTAGCTACCTCTACAACTCCCTTGCCTTTATCAGAGATAAACTTGATTGGGGTTGTTAATACTATAGGTTGGCTAGATGAGGCACCCAAGCCCAGTGTACTATTGAATCTTGAGTTCACAGTGCTTGTGATGTTCATTAGCTTGATGCTTCTCCCATTGAGGGATTCTTCAAACTTTTTGGCCTCTGATAGCTCACCTTTCAGTGAGGCTATCTGCTCCCTACAGCATTCCAACTCCTCAGAGAGTTTGAGGTTTTCTGATTATAAAGTGCTGTGTTCCGATAGCTGATTTCTGATAGAAATGATTTCCTTCTCAGATTTTAATAAATCTAAACACAGTGCTTTAAACTCACAGTTTAAGTCCTCAGAATTAAAATCAAAAGAACTTATTACCTGGTCCTCTTCTGATTGAGTCTCTGATTCTGACTCTGACTCTTCTGCATCAGAACTTTGTTGTGAGGCATTGATAGTCATCATGCATAATTTTTTTTCTTCAGCATCATCTTCATCATCACTTGAGCTGGATGAAGCTTCAGATTCTTCTTCTGTCTCACTCCAAGTTTCAGCAACAAACCCCTTCCTTGTATTTTTGTTCGTGTTGGAGGAGGGTTTGGGATTGCTGCTCTTCTTGAAGTCCTTTTCTTTTCTCCTTTCTTTCCTATCATTCTTGTCCTTATCTTTATTTTCTGTACAGTCAGGCACAATGTGGCCTGGTTTCCTGCATCCAAAACAAATAATCTCTTTGTTATTTGATTTGTTATACCTTAGCTTGTCATGCTCTCTGTGTGATCTTTTCCTGAAATCCTTCCCGACCATTTTGTAAAACCTTTTGGCCAGTAGGCTTAGCAACTCTTCATTTCCTGTGACCTTGTCTACAGGCTGATCTTCAATGGCTTTGAAAGCTATTGATTTTTCTTTTCTTGTAGCTGGTGAGGCAGCCTTCTCCTCTTCTTCTCTATTCTTGATGAGCAGCTCATAAGACTTGAGCTTGCCCAAGAGAGCTTCAGTGGTGATCTCATTTAGGCTTCTGGCATCCTTGATTGGCCAGATCCTTGAGTCCCAAGTGCTTGGGAAGCACATTAGGATTTTATCATTGAGCTCAGTTAATAAGATTTCTTTGTCCAATGTTTTCAGCTCATTGACTATGAGACTAAGTCTATTATACATATCTGCTACTAACTCAGCTTCTCCTTTCTTGAAGTTCTCATACTGGGTTATGAGATGAGATCTTCTATCTTTTCTCTCATCAGCAGATCCTGAGACTATCTCAGATAACTTGTCCCAGATGTCCTTTGCTGAGTTGCATTCAACTATCTTTTGGAAAATTTCATCAGACATAGTCTGGGCTAGAATGTTCATAGCCTTTGCATCAGCCAATTTCCATTTCTTGATTTCTGCATCTGTTCCTGAAGGAGGTGGAACAACACTTGTACTTGTATTTTCTGGAGGTCTTGGACATACTGTCAAAATAGAATTGAAAATGTTTTCATCAATAAAGTTCATATACAGTCTAATCCTTTCCTTCCAAAGTGCAAACTTGGATAGATTACACACTGGAGATCTGGTGCTAGCATAATCTTTGTTTTGGGCCATGTTCTGTGAAGAAATAAATCTAACAACAAACTTAAAACAGATCTAACTATAGGGATCTTTGGGTTCAGATGTTAGCCTGTGCAATCACTGCGGTGTGATATTTTAACCAACCTCGTTTTGACACCAATTGAAAGTGCATGTTAGATCTGATATACTCTAGAGGGGGGTGAATAGAGTATGGTGCTTACTAAAAAACTTTTTACAACTCTTGTTGTATTCCTAAGTGAACAGGGAAGCAAATGAAATAAAGTAAACACAATAACTAACTAATCACAGAGCAATCACAAACCATAACCAGAAAACAAAAGAAAATAAGTAACCAGATGACACACTTTTCTTTTCACAAATTCAGCAAATATAAGCTTTGGGGCACATCCACATTTTCACAAGTAATAACACCACATCACATCCCAACATGAAAATATAAAACACTAAACTCGACTTGGGTGTGCGACTAGGATAGGCTATGGGGCTTTGGTGAATGAAAGTGGAGCTGAATCAAAAGATGGGTAGGCACAATGGGGCTAGCGAGGATATGACGTTAGGAACGGTACAAAGCTCAACCGGGCCAAAATGATGGCCTACATCACGCTCATGCGAGTGAACTAACCTATACCCATGCTTCAAGAATAGCTTGGGGCAAGTTCTTAGCCAACGAGAAAGACTATCCATCCTCCCAACTCGAGCAATACAAAACTAACGGCCATCTACACACATCCCTAAGCTACCGTTAGATTCACACCGGATTCATCAATTTTTGAGTAGAATAAAAAGTATTTACGCAATTAGAAAAATATAAAACTATAAGCATGTAGAAAAATTAAATCTACTCAAATTTCTACACGAGACGAGAGCAGTTGACTAGGAGCACAGCAAGGTCAACATTTTACTCTGTCTCACAATCCTATGTCAGCACCATAATTTTCCCAAATCTAACGAAGAAATGAGTTTAACTCGTGGCACGCAAAAAGCTAAGCACGCGCTCATGTTGGTGCAGTGGTGTGCAGTGCACTGAACTAATCAAAATAAAACTATAAAAGCTTCTAGTATGCACATGAGATGTGCACGCGCAATAGGTAATAGATCTCTCCCCCAGACTTAAACTAAACTACACAGCATATGATAGAGAAATTAAGATCATAAAGAGCTAATGGAAGAGGTTACCCAATGCTCAGCTAGTGAGCATACCAGAAGATGCGTGAAAAACAGAAGCAGGCTCGCCATACGAAGAATCACAACCCCGCCAATGCGATGTTGTCAAGAATACCTGCAGGGGTGAGCTCCGCAAAAACAAAACAAAAATATACAAACTATAAAGAAATACTAAAACTAAATGGACATGAAAAAGAAAATGCAGAAAATGAAAGAGAAGTACTGGGGTTATTGTGATCCCAGCACGACTTATTCAGCTACAAAAAGGTTCTAGCTAATGAGCCTATGAAAAGAAAAATGCACAGGTAGCTGTTCCAATATCCGTTTCGGTAACGGGTACTGATACGGCGATAGAACAGTTACCCCTCTACCTAAATAATAATACCTACCCAATACAGGTAGATGAAATAGGAAGTAGGATGAGGAGGAGGCCTGGTCCTCACTCATCTCACCACAAAACAAATCCTTGCCTAGCAAGGTTTCGTCCACCACAAGTTCGCTAGGGGCGAAGGTGACGGCATGGGCTTCCACTGTGAAGGAGGTAGGAGCCTCCTCACACAAGAGGATGCACTCATCGACAGCCTGAGCGCAAGGCTCAACGTCAACCCAACTTACCTATGGAGATTCAACCTACACAGGCTCAGATAAAGAAGAGGGATCAAGAAATAAAGGAGAAGAAGAACTAAAATAATCAGAAATTAGGAGAGTGATCCCGGTCTCACTCTCAGCAGGATCCAAGCAAAGATCATCGTCGGTATCATACGAGTAGTACCGAGGGGAATCCGAGAACTCAAGGTCCGCGGTGGTAAGAGGAACAACCTCATCCAATAAGGAGGTGCAAACCTCCACATCAGAAAGGGGATATTCCTCATCCCACCGGGGTGCATAAAAGTGTTTCGAAGATCCACCTTCTCCGTCAGAGATAGAGGAATCATCATCCCACTTCGGCGCAACCTCGGGCACCGAATCATCCACAATCACGGCATCATCAACCGACTCACAAGAAAGAGAAATAGCACAATCCGGCAAAAATTGCGGAGGGGCAAGGCTGCTCTCAAAATCAAGCACTGAATGAGCAGGCCCCATTGCAAAATCATTAGCTGACGTCACCCCGTCGACGACCGGAATAATCTCATCATCCCATACAGGAGCGTCCATGAGTTCCTGCTCCTCATTTTGTTGGCTAACACCAGAGTGATCATCATCACTCAAGGAAAGCTTGTAAAAAGGGATCGAGGGACCCATGAAAGAGCTGTATGCGGCCAGAAATTCTTCAGTAATCTCAACGGGTAAAGAGTGAGCAAGGTGTGTTATGTCAGTGTATGGGCCAGGCAACACCCTGGTAGGCCTGTCCACAACAGTCTTCCACGAACGGGAGGTTGTTGTGCACACGTCATCAGAGGGAGAAGGCTTGCACAAACGAGGGCAATCCTTCAACATGTGGCACACACCTTGACATAACAAACACCGAATGCAATGCTCGGCATTCATAACAACAATGGCATCGATGGATCGGCGCAAAGTGTCAAGGATACGACACTCAGCATCAGGATCCATCACGAACAAAAATAATTGCTGAAAAAGTGCTACACAGCTAAAATGAAAATAACACGGATCTGCTATCTAAATCAAAAATCAGAAAAGGGTAAAAAGAAATAAGCAAAATAAAAATTCGAATAACCAAAGCAAATAAATAAAAAAAATGATATTCACAAATGGAAAAGGGCTTCTATCTATTATCTCCCTCTCCACAAACTCACACGACTGTGATCCCCGGCAATGGCGCCAAAAACTTGATGCTTAAGATCACGGCAGTGAACCGGTCGCATAAGTAATATAAAATGGGGGTTTTCCCAAGTATCGATCTCACAAGGAACACAGTTAGGTGAAGTTAATTTCGAGGAGGACTTGAGATTGAAGTCCTTAGGTCGGCGGTAACGATGGGGGCTTTGATATTTGCGGAAAAATAAAATAAAACACTAACAACTACTCCGATGCAACGCCGCTATGCGATGCTTCGCCAGGCGGGATGGAAGACTAGTCGGGTCGCTATGAACCGAATCGCTAGGCGGATGGACGAGTAGGCTTGCGGATGAGGTGATGAGAATGGCGGAATGAGGGTCGTGATCACCTCTTCGCTATGCACGCCACTAGCAATTGCTAGTGCGGCAAGGGTGGATGGTGGTGGATGGAATATGGTGCAACTCAAGCAAATAAAGAAAACATACAAAATCACATAGACATGATTGTATAAAAACGTTTTACAAACTAAGCATACTTCATCAATATAAATAAAGTTAAACAGCAATATTCAACAAGAAAGCAAGAACAAGTCAAGAGATCGACCGAATCCGAAGTCTTGCTGAGGATTCACAGTTGGAATCGTCGGGTTGTCATTCCGCGTCCAAGCTCGGTCCTCAACTGCGTCCGGGGTAGAGAAGGGCTGTCACCACCTTCCAATGGCCCGTCTTCTTCGTCTCACGATAGCGGACGAAGTTTGCTAGCTTTCCTTTGCTTGATGGCTATGGCATCAAACCCTACTTGAAGCTCACAGATGAAGGATAAGGCCGAGAGGAAGCTCCAGCTTGGATTTGGCGGTGAAAGCTTGCCCGGAGCACCTCCCTAGGGTGGAAGATGAAGGGGAACGGCGGAGAAGGCGGAAAACGGCGGAGAAATGTCGAGCTCCGGATCCTCCCTTAGATTAGGGCGAGACCTGCACTATTTATACAAAACAGAAATGAACAATGCGCACGATCACATGCGCACGACCAGTGGTCGTGCGCACTATGTCCGGTGCTCGTGCGCACTGGCATGGAAGATCAGGAAGAAGAACTGGGATAACGCGCACGAGTAGTGGCGCATGACCAGTGGTCGTGCGCACTAAGTTCAATGGTCGTGCGATTACCCCAGACAGGACTCCAAAAAATAGGAATCAATGCACACGATCAGTGGTGCACGACCGGTGGTCATGCGCATTATGTCCAGTGGTCGTGCGCTTACCCCAGGCTGATTCTGGAAAATGAAGAGGAGTGCGCACGATCAGGGGCGCACGACCAGTGGGCGTGTGCATTATATCCCATGATCGTGCGCAGTATTCCTGTTTCACAACCATCCCGGAACACGCACACGACCCCTATACCAAAAGGAAAAACCAATCACTGATATGTGCAGACATTCCAGGCAATCACACAAAGGAGTACAGACTATAAGAATAACAAAATACACAACCACGGGCCTAAATATGCACTTCCTATGGAAATAATGATTAGATGAAATAGGAACGATAAAGAACTAAAAGTGAAGTGCAAACGCGTGAAAACTAGCCCAGATGTGTCCGAAAATAGGTATATAAAGTGGACTCATCATTGGACATGGCAGAAATCGACTAAGTCCACAAGCGTTGAGTGGAGCAAGCATACTCAATACTAGAGAGATGCTGAGTCATGCTGACGTCAGCAAAGTAAAAAAGTCAACCAAAATTCAAATGTTGCGGAAATGCTTGCAGAGACGTTGGCGGCCAGCTGTTATCATCATCTGTGCTTTTCAAGAAATATTTTCATCATAAAGTGTTAGGGCCCACACACTGCAAAGAGTCGTTGAATCAAGATTAAATGGAAAGCATGCACTGAATGGCTTAATATCTGCCATCAATATTGGTGGTGGGACCCACTGCTAAATTGTCCTTCAGAGAATAAAAAGAAGCAAATCGGCCAGAGCAATCAATCGATTCCTTGTCTAGGTTTTTTGAAAATGAAAAGTGTGGCCGAACTTCATCTTCGTCCTCGCCATTTTCGTCTAGCCTGAAGAAGTTGTTCTACACAGAGAACCTTGCTGGTGAAATAGATAGCTGAAGCAATCACCATCTGCAACAGCAGGACCAGAAGCTATTCTGAGGAAGCAGATCTTCAAGTTCTGCAGAGGAAATAAAGTTGGTTGAAGAAACATCTACTGCCTACTTATTTTCTTCAACAGCAAAAGCTTGGACTTATATCTGTTCAGTCCAAGAAGAAAAAGACAAAGAGTTCTTGCTCTGGAGTCTAATCATACAACCTTTCTTATTCTTTTGTTTAGATTCTTTGTGAGTATGGAGTTGTATGTCTATATTACAAAGGCTAAGGTCTTTGTGACCTGTCTTTTGTTTTGTGTCGGGTGAATGGTCTTCGTGACCCGGTTTAGCTCAGTGCCTAAGATGTAGGTCTGTGTGACTTGTGTAGTCCTGCGAGATCTGTGTTGTAAACTCTTAAGGAGCTGAGTTCTGGATGGAGAGCCGAATCTAACACACTGTTAGACAGGCGCAGAGGGACAGTGGATGTACCCAAGATTGGGTAACCACAATAAAATTGTTGTCGTCTGTGAATGTTCTTGAAAGCTGACATAATCACAAGCACTGAAATCTGATAACAAGTTAGAAAATTTAAATAGAGACAAAAACCTATTCACCCCCCCCCCCTCTAGGTGTTTAGCTAGCCTTGAAATCAAGACTTTCAATAAGGAAATATGCGGGCAATATAGGAGTGAGGGAAGGGATCTGACGCGATGCTGCTTTTTAAAAATTCCTCCTTAAGACTCCTTTTATTTACTTTTTAACTCTTTTTAAGCAAAATTTATAAAAAAACAAGAAAACCTTTTAATGCAAAAAAAACCTGTGTGGGGTCAAGAAGATTACTCAAAAGCATCGCAATCAAAAGATTACATTCTCCTAGAGTAAAAAATGCATTACCTAGTAAACCAAATCATAGGCAATATACCATTACAACTCTGATACATTAAAAAATATAGGAAATACAAGCACGGCGCAGAAGCAATTATTGTTGGCGAACAAACATGTCATGCAACCATTCTTCTATGATGAGGGTTGTATTTTCCTCGGTTTCCCAAGCTAGCCACGAAAGATGTGAAAATGAAATATGTATGCAACTACTATGTTATATGAATCTATGATGCACTCTAATATGAAATGATGTTATGAGGTATGACAAAATGGAAAATTAGATTTTTGGGGCAACAATATAATCATAAATTAAAAATTATACATTTTTTACTCAAGAAAACTCAAAGATGACACCAACCAAAACTTTAAGACAAAGTAAGCTATGATGCAACTTGATGCACTTCAAGTCGTAGTCAACGGGAAGAACGCAATGCAAAATAATTTTAGATGTAATTTTAAAATAATGATCGTGATAATATGTTTAACAAGCATATTTAGAGCGCACAAGTTCTGCAGTAGATAATATAATCTAAAATTACAAAATATTTGACGAGGGGAATAGCCAACTTGGAAAAAAGAAAAAAAATGGCAAATAAAAACTAAAATAAATTTCCCTCAAAAACTTGGGTAATTACTTTAAATATATATCTCACCGGGAATGAAAAGATAGGAAGGGGCTGGTCGGTGAAAGGCTTGGTGTAAAACGAGAGACTCCTCACACAAACAGAGTGAAGGCGGTAGTGGAGGCTTGCGAGGAGGGCGTTGCGGGGATGAGTTATAAGAGCTACGATGATTGTACATCCAATGTTCGTCTAAGTAGAGCCCAGACCCAACGGTAGGCCCCGACAATATCAGGGAGCAACGAATTACCTAAAGGGAGGAAGCCAATAGAGAATATAGAAGCTCAGTCGGAGCTCGCCAGTTCAGCGATCAACTCACCAATGAGCGAGGTCCACTGGCGAGCTGGTAGAACCTCAACCAGAGAAAGTAATTTTGGTGAGCTCCTCCTGAGCCCACCCGTGAGCTCGCCGTGCTGGTACCAGTCTCGCCGCGAGCTCGTCATGCCAGTACTCGTCTCGTTGTGACCTCGTCGCGCAGGTTCCAACACTTCGGTGTGATGAGCGTGGACCATGATCGAAGGAAGAACATCTAGTTCGAGGTCCAATGGAGAACAAAAACGAGGGAGTTGGAGATCGACAATCAGCATGTTCCGAGGGAGTTCGTTAAGAAAGCAGACCCTGCGGATTTCAAGGAAGGGATGGTGGAGACGATGCGGGCTCTCCTAATGTCGAATAGCGAGGTCATGGCAGCCTAACCACCCGTCTTCACCCCGGCAGGAGGTGTCGATCCATCAAGGAAACCTGTCAAATAGGTCGTCGCCTTACTTGAGGAGGATGTAAATCGGCAAGCGCACCGGTCGCACAAGTAATACAATTTTGAGAATAAATCTCCGAGTGTCGGTCTCTTGAGGAATGCAATTAGCGTAGAACGGCAACAGTACCGAGAATATCGTTATGAGAGTTATAAATAGAACAAAAAGGAAATAGCGGACTAGGGAGATTGTGGATGTTTGATCTACTGAACTAGTAAAAGCTATGCGGGTCGAAGGCAACGCTTCGCAAGGTGAAGTGGGTTTGTCGGCCGCAATGCCGAACTTCATTTGGGCGAGTGGAAGGGAAGCTAATGGATTGCAGTGTTCTTGTGTGGATTGCAATTGGACAAGACACGGAAATGAAGTGGATGTGGGTGAGCGAGGCACATTCACAGACAATACTCACAAGCATAAGAAGATACTAACATTCCATTAGTTATAGAATAAACTTGATGTTCATGGATGGAAGTATTCATTACACTGCTCAAAACATTCATAACACAGAGGAAGGGGAAGAGGAGTAAACCAAAAGAGAATGAAGATCCACCGCGGGTCGTGGCCGGAGTAGCGAGTTGTCAATCCGCTTCCGGGCTCAGTGCAAGGAGGCTTCCGGTGCCAACGAGCTGTCACCTCGAAGGCCTTTAAGTTCGTTCTCTAGGTTATCTACTTCACCAACTCCGCAGGAAAGCTTGGAGTTGAAGTCATCAATGGCCGAGGGCTTCGCCGGAGAGTTGAAAAGCTTCGGAGTAGTTGGAAATGGCTTCCCGACGAAGGTGGAGGTGATGGAGCAGCTGGAGAAGTGAAATGGCGATTCCCGCGCACTCTCTGATCGCAGCAAATGACAGGCGTTGACCTAAAACGTGGAGCAGGGCCTTAAATACGGAGGCAGCAGAAGTAGTGCACACGATCCGTGGTGCACGACCAGTGGTCGTGCGTACTGTAGGTCGATGATCGTGCGGCTTTTCCAAATAAACCTGCAACCTGGACAAGAAGCATCAGCATATATGCGCATGAGCAGTGGCGCACGACCAGTGGTCTTGCGCACTACGGCCAGTGCTCGTGCGAATACCGAGACAGGATTATGAAAAAAGGGGGTGTAATGCGCACGATCAGGGGCGCACGACCAGTGGTCGTGCGCAGTAAGTCCAGTGGTCGTGCGCAGTATTCCTGCATCGTCGGAGTCTCCCGAGCAGTTCCGGAGCATGCACACGACCACTGTACCAGCAGAAGGGGCAGATAGGCCACCAGAATGTGCACACCACATCCCCGAGATAGGGCTAAAGAATAACAACAAAATAGAAACACAGAAAGCACACAGAAGCGGGCCTACAGTGCACTTAATCGTGAAATAGGTACATAAGCACAAATAAGCAATAAAGGCTCTCAAGTGTAGTGCTAAGACGATAAAACTAGCCCAAATGAGTCCAAAATTCAGTGTAAAATGTGGACTCATCACACCCCCAGACTTAACCATTTGCACGTCCCGAGCAAATCATTACTCCGTGGACTAAAAGATAGCTAATTGGCTCAGAAATTTCAAAAAGAAGTAAGACGAGAAATCAAATATATCATGGGTATAGACGATATAATAGAAAAACGTTTTAATTATACAACATATTTTAAACTATTCGATAGACGTAAATAATGTTGTAATTGCTCAAAATTAGAATTTTGGAGAATCTTGCGATCATGTGTAGGAAGAAAGTAGGCAGGCCACTAAGGTGAGCATTGCCAATGTTCAGGACTCAGGATCACCTCCAAAGGAATCCACCAATGTCGGGGACCATACGCTTGCACGTTCACACTCTCTCCACGGTGCGGGTTAGACTCAAGCGTGAATCAGTAGGACTTGTAGGAGAAAATGGGGCTTAGGCGACGGCTTGATAGTCAAAGATAAACATGAAGGCTCTATGCAACCAAAGCGAGCGAATAAAACCCAAACCAAAACAGCCACTTAGAAATGAATGGGGCACACGCCCCCAGACTTAGCTTGAAATCCGGGTGTGAACACGGCTGAACCCGACCAAAATCAATAAAGAGGATGGGGATCGAAATCTCAAAGCAATTCTTTCATATATTTTTTTTCTCTTTTGCGCGAATCAGCTTTTTATTTTCGTAAATTGTTGTTTTCTTTTCTGCGCTAGCAATCCCCAAACGGAGCAATCAAAACGGAAATAAATTCAGCACCCCCAAAAACAATGTCCACTTATCACAACCTCGGCAAAACAGTAAATACAAATCAGCTCAAGCATTTGATTGCGAAGGTGGGTTTAGCTTCAGGCCTTAGTGAAAGTGAGTGGAGCTGGATCAAAGGAAGGGTAGGCACAAATTTGGCATGCAATGGTTAACAGGTAGGAATGGCTAAATAAGGCTCAAACTAGCCAAAATGAAGGCCTACGTCATGCTCACGCTAACTAACCGTGCACCAATGCTTCGAGAGTAGCTTAGGGCAAGTTCTTAGCCACCGAAAAAGATGATCCTTCCCCCCGACTCGAGCAATACGAGTCTAGTGGAGGCTACACACATTCCTACACTATCGTTCGATTATCCCAGATTCAGATTTTGAGCAGTAAAAATAATATTTACGTGTGCAGAAAAAAAATAAATCTACGAGCATAAAGAAAAATTAATTATATCCTAACTCTACGCAAACCATGAGTATTCAATTAGGAGCACTGCATGAGTTTCGAACTACTCAATCCGGAAATACTAAGCCAGTACCACTATTTTAAAGTTTACACAAATGCAATAAATTTGACTCGGGTTGTGCGTGTGGGTAAGAGCGCACTCGTGTGGGTGATTCAGTGTGTGCAATATAAAGTAAGAAATAAGTAAACAAGAAACTGGAATGCAACAGAAAGTGTTGTGTAGTGACCACAGGCATACTTCCCCCCCCCCCAGACTTAAAGTCAACAACTAGTAAAAATCAGCAGTCATATTTGATAAACAGCTAGGGTAGGAAGTACCTATGCTCAAAATTGAGCATACCAGTCGTGCAATGAGATGTCCAAGTGCGGCCAAGTTGTCGCGCCTCAAATATTCCTGCACCTGCGATTAAAGGATGCCAGCCAAACAAAATATGGAAACAGGAATATATGAATATATAAAAAGAAATAAACACAGCATAGGACCAAACGGTCCAACTTGGGTTGTCTCCCGAAAGCCCTTTTGTTTACCATCCTTAAGGTGGACCAAATACGTGTATTAGCAGTTCAAAAAGAATATCGATACATATAAAAAAGAAAAGATAACAGTCGGCTCCCAGATGGGCGCTCACAAAAATATAGTAATCTCCTTGCTCGAAAAATAACAAAAATTTAAACAAAAGAAACACTATCCTAGATAACTGTTGGGTTTATTGTCTCCCAACAGGACTTATTCAAAATTTGAGCATTTCCTAACTAATGGGCGAATGAAACTGGAAATGCTCAGGCAGAGGTTCATGGTCGCGCTGCGGTAGCTGGTACCGGAACGGAGATAGAACATAAGCCCCAATACCTCTATACGTATACCTATCGAAAGTGTCAGGCATGGGCAGAAAGTAACTTGGAAAGCTCATCTGCTCCAACTCCATCTGCATCTGGGTACAATAAGTCCTAGGCCGCATTACAGGCCCTTGTACTGATTGGACCAATTCCACAATGTGGTCCTGCATGGAAGTAGACACGAGAGCAGGGTCAAGAAATAAACTAGAAGAATAACATAAACGGACCTCGATCTTGGGGATGATCCCGGAGTCATCCCCCGTCGGCGGAATTGTGGGTGCTTCCAAACAGCTGTCTAAGCTAGTGCAGGAATGTTCTGAAGCTGCATTTGCCTCGTCCATGCCTCGGGCATCCTCACATGGGGTGGAGGTCGCAACCTCTGCCACGGAGTCTTCCTCCTCGATTGGATCTAACAGAACGCGGGAAATGCTAATTTCCACCTGCGATTCAATCTCAACAAACTGTCAGAAGAAGAAAGAATGATATGCAAAGAAGAAGTTGAAGGCACGAAGCTCGGTAGGACGTTGAGCGTTGGCTCTTCACAACTAAAAGATTCTATGCTAGGTGAAGTATGCACTTGAGGAGTATAAATAGCAGTGTCGGAATGGGGATAAGCACATGTATCGGTGCACATACCTAGGATGTCTTCTCCATAACATAGAGATGGCAATGGTACATACCCCGATACAGAAGGGATGCTGCCCAAGGTTGAAGTGGAGACAATCCGAAAATCTGGCTCGTCATCCACCGCTAGCTCAGCTAGGTGCGCGGCGCAATCCTTCAATGCATGATCCCAGCTTCGATAAAAAAGGCACTCCTTAGCTGGCTTTGGCGATGCAACGGGTGCTGAAGCTGAATAAAAGTAGTGCGGCAATGGCTCCGCAGGTCGGTAGCTAACCGGCTTATGTCGACGATATGTCGATTCATGAATTTCCTGGCTACTATACTTCTGAGGGCATCTGTCGCTAGCATGAGAGATGTCTCCACAATGACGGCAATTGATATTGAAATTGGCCCACATTGCAGCGATTTCAAATATAAGGGATACAACTACTTGGCATAGATTCTGCAAATAAAACTAACAATTCCATCTGACGGAATAACAACACAAGAGAAAAGGGATCAAAAACAACAAAACAACTCGTATAACGAAATTCTCAGTCATCCGGAGTCGCTCTATCGTTGCATTCCCCGGCAACGGCGCCAAAAACTTGATGCGTGTAAATCGGCAAGCGCACCGGTCGCACAAGTAATAAAGTTTTGGGAATAAATCCCCGAGTGTCGGTCTCTTGAGGAATGCAGTTAGCGTAGAATGGAAACAGTACCGAGAATATCGTTATGAGAGTTATAAATAGAATAAAAAGGAAATAGCGGACTAGGGAGATTGTGGATGTTTGATCTACTGAACTAGTAAAAGCTATGCGGGTCGAAGGCACCGCTTCGCAAGGTGAAGTGGGTTTCTTGGCCGCGATGCCGAACTTCAGTTGGGCGAGTGGAAGGGAAGCTAATGGATTGCAGTGTTCTTGTGTGGATTGCAATCGGACAAGACACGGGAATGAAGTGGATGTGGGTGAGCGAGGCACATTCACAGACAATACTCACAAGCATAAGAAGATACTAACATTCCATTAGTTATAGAATAAACTTGATGTTCATGGATGGAAGTATTCATTACACTGCTCAAAACATTCATAACACAGAGGAAGGGGAAGAGGAGTAAACCAAAAGGGAATGAAGATCCACCGCGGGTCGTGGCCGGAGTAGCGAGTTGTCAATCTGCTTCCGGGCTCAGTCCAAGGAGGCTTCCGGTGCCAACGAGCTGTCACCTCGAAGGCCTTTAAGTCCGTTCTCTAGGTTATCTACTTCACCAACTCCGCAGGAAAGCTTGGAGTTGAAGTCATCAATGGCCGAGGGCTTCGCCGGAGAGTTGAAAAGCTTCGGAGTAGTTGGAAATGGCTTCCCGACGAAGGTGGAGGTGATGGAGCAGCTGGAGAAGTGAAATGGCGATTCCCGCGCACTCTCCGATCGCAGCAAATGACAGGCGTTGACCTAAAACGCGGAGCAGGGCCTTAAATACGGAGGCAGCAGAAGCAGTGTGTGTTGAATTCTGTGAAGTGAAAGTGAATGAATGGAAGGCTTGGGAAACCTATCCGCGCGGACTACGCGGACTGGGTTGGCGGACTGCTAGGTCGGCAGGGATGTTGCAGACGGTTTGCTCTGTGGCGGCCTGGGGCGGTCTGTTCGCGCGGACTGCGCGGACAGCAGCGGCGGTCTGACAGGCCAGTGTATGCTCAGCAGGCGGTTTACTCCCAGGAAGTAACCGGGCGGATAGGAATGTTATCCGCGGAGTCCGGCTTGAAGCGGACTGAAGGACTGGAGCTCGGCAGACCGGTTTGGCAGATGCCTTGGTCTTGCTCTAGTGAAGCGGCAAGTGGAAGCCGTGGAGACCGCCGGTCAGCGCGGACAGGAACTGGAGGTCGCCCGGTATGGCGGGCTAGATCCAGTGTCCGCCAGTAAGTGCGGACTGGCCCTTGCGGCCAGTGGGCTGGACTTGGTGGGAATTGAACCAAGTCCAGGTGGCTCAGTCCGGGGAGATCGCGCAGTGGAGCGCGGGCTGGTTTCTCAGTCCGCCAAGCGTAGTAGAAGTGCTTTGCCTTGTTTGCTAGCTTGGGGATATGCGGACTGGAGGATTGCCCGTGCAGGAGCGTGCGGACTGGAGCTGGAGTCCGCTGAGTCCGGAGATGCCTTGTGATGAGGCAATGGACTCAGGAGTCGCGGACTGGAGTCTGCTGTTAGCGGACTGGATTGGCGTGTCCGCTAAGTCCGGAGGTGCCTTGGCAATGAGGTAATGGACTTGGGATATGCGGACGATAGTTGGGTATCCGCGGAGTCCGGCAGGTGCCTTGATGGCGCGGTTGCGGGCTCGGGTTTTGCGGGCTGATGCCTTGTCCGCAGAATGGCGGATACGGCTTTTGTGGAGTCCGGCTGTGGTGGTCCTGGCTTGGTCTCTGGCGGCAAGGCGGACTGGATATTGGAGTCCGGCTTGGAGAAGCTGGGGCGGACTGGCTATCTGCACAAGGCGGCGAACTGGCATGTGTGTCCGCGGGCTGGCGGACACATAAGTTCTTGCTGCGGGTTGTGGCGGTGATCCTATCGGGAAGGGCGGTGACCATACTCATCGTCGTGCCTATAAATAGGACCCATGTCACATCAGAAAGAGAGGAACCTAGACCGAAGTAAGTGAACAGTTTTTGAGCTCGCGTAAGTTGCTGCGGCCTGGACTTTGTGTCCGCGCGGATAGAGTTGACCCGGTTGTGCTGTGCAGGTTGTGCGGATAGCGCTGGAAAGCCAGGACTTGGCTCTGATTGCGGTCAGGGACAGTGCGGACTCTGCGGTTAAGCAACAGGCGGTAAACAGCAGGTCGCGGATAGCGGCCAGGCGGTCTTCTCTTTGGCGACTTGGTTCGGGGTTCAGGAGGTCGCCTGCATCAGGCGGACTGTTCCATTCGGTGGCGCAGCTTGTGCGGTCTGGCGGCGTGCAGACCGGCGGTGAAGAGCTAAGCATTGGAGCAAGGGTGAGTCCGCGCGGCTTGGGTTGCGGTCTGGCGACCTGGCGGACTGAGCGGACTCCACAGCAGTAGGTCGGCGGCTTGATTGTTTGAGTCCGCGCGGCTTGTTTTTGGTTCTTGTCTTTGTAACTGTCTCTGCTCTCCCGGTGTTGGGTTTTGGTGAAGCTTGTCTCGCCATGTATGTCTCGCCTTGTAAAGAAGTTTGCTCTTGATCAATAAAGAAGCTTGTGCTGCATGTGTTGCTGGTTGTTACTGCTTTGTTGAGATAACCACTGTTAACTCCACGATCCGGGAAAACTTTCAACATATAAGTGGGCGTATTCTCCTTCGGTTTGTTGAGTTTTCAGCAGGGTATCCAAGGGGGCGTCTGCGGTTTGTTGAATTTTAACATGGTATCAGAGGGAGGTTGTTGGAGTGGTCAAGCAGTGCTCAATGGAAGTAGTTGCTCGTCTGTCGAGGAAACCAGTGGTAGAACCATGGCAGTGGAGGATGCAAGTTGTCTTGGTATTGATCTTCTTACAGAGGCGAACTGTGAACGGTGGAAGTCCTGTATGAAGAGCTTTCTTCTTGGCGAGGACCTTTGGGAGGTTGTATGCGGAGCAGGAAGACAAGAGGATACTGCTGGCAATGCTGAGGCGATGAGAGCTTGGAAGGAGGCAAATGCGAAAGCGGAGTCTATTCTCAAGCAGGTGATCTCATCGGAGCTCTTGGACCACATCAGTGGATGTCGGTCAGCTGCGGAGGTTTGGACTTCCCTTGATGGGTTGTTCAGGAAGAAGGTGAAGGAGGTTGCTGCTGATGATGGTCCCTCTACTTCATATCAGGAAGAAAGGAGTTGTTCTCCTAGGCGTGATAAGAAGAGGAAGGAAGGACCACGGTGCTATAAATGCAAGCAGCAAGGTCATCTTCGGAAGGAGTGCAAGGTTACCTTGCTCTCGGCGAACGTTGCTCAGGTAGGGAGGAAGGAGAAGAACGTAGTTGGGACTTCAACTAGTTCTGGATCTGATCGGCTGGATGCCACTGATAGTGCAGCTATCTGGCATGAAAGACTGGGGCATGTAGGGATGGACAAGCTGAAAGCAATGGCGGAAAGAAGACTCGTAAGAGGCTTGCCTAGATTGTCATCCTATGGCGATGGTCGGGGGTGTGCGGGATGTCAGGAAAGTGGAGCCTATCGCTTCATGGTCGACAAAGCACAAGCCAGGAGTAATGCACCATTGGCGGTTGTCCATTGTGCTCTGGTGGGACCGACCGTCACGGCCAGTCTTGGAGGCAGCAGGTTCATGCTGATATTGGTTGATGACTATTCTGGGTATACTTGGGTATACTTTATGAAGACGAAGTCCAGCATGGTACGCTTGTTTGTGGAGTTCAAGAAGCTTGTCGAAGGCCAGCTTGGCCGGAGGATCAAGGTGTTGAGGACAGGTTTCGGTGGTGAGTTTGACTCAACCGAGTTCTCACGCTTTTGCAGGAAGCAAGGGATCCGGATGGAGCTTTCTTGTGGACATACTTCACAACAGGGTAGTGTTGCAACTCGGATGATCCGTTGGTTAACGGAGACCTGCAAGTGTTGGCTTCGGAGTAAAGGCGTTCGAAGGCTCTTTGGGCGGAAGGAATGGCCTGTGCTGCTCATGTCATCAACCGGATGCCTCTTAGTCCGATCATAATGAAGACTCCTTATGAGCTAATGTTCGGAGTGAAGCCCTCAGTGAAGCACCTTCGGGTGTTTGGATCTACCTGCTATTTACACTCTCCGGGTGCTCTCAAAACAAAGCTAGTCTTTGTAGGGTATGATGAGCAGAGAAGAAGATGGAGGTGTATGGATCCTGCGACGAAGAAACTCATAGTGTCGAGAGACATTGTTTTCGATGAGTTGACGCCGTATTGGGGTAGCTCTTATGTGGAGCTAGAGATAAGCAGGTCAGATGGTGGGCTGAAGGAGGCTGCTGCTAAGGCAGTGGAGTTGTCTGAGTCACCAGGTGCTCCAGGTTGTTCTAGCTCCGGGGCAAAGGCGTCAGAGTCGGGAAGAAGGGGGAGCGATGCTCCAGGACCTTCTGACTCAAAGGCGGAGGCTTCCTGTTCAGGAAGCAAGGGGAGCGATGTTCCAGGCAGTTCATGTTCAAGAGGGGAGTCTTCTGGTTCAGGTAGCAGGGGGAGCGTTGCTCCAGGTGCTCTTGGTTCCAGTAAGGAGGCGTCTTGTTCAGGGAACAAAGGGAGCATTGTTCCGGGTTTGCCCGGGAACGGAGCTGGTTCAAAAGCAGCGGAGGTGGTTAGCCATGATCAGGTTCTTCGGAGATCGAAGAGGATCAGTAAGCCACCAGCTCGATATAGTGAAGGGAACACGGCGGACTTGGTCCCGTGTTTTCTTGTTAGCCCTCAGGTCGAGCAAGGGACTTCTGGCTGTGATGACCCCACTAGAATCAAGGAGGTGGTTGACACCAAGTCTGATGAGGTGACTTCTCTCAGAGGCAACAAGGCTTGGGCTTCTGGGTCCAAGGAAGTTGGTGATACTCCTATGATGCATGAGTGGAGGTTGAAGCTGAAGAAGGCAGAGGGAAGCATGGCTCCTTTTGGGAGATGCTGGAGGGCTCCCTCATGGTCCATGATATGCGGGGCGAGGACTATGTCTTGGACATCTCTTCGTAGATGCTATCGGAAGGACCAGGTGCAAGGTTACGGGAGCTGCTGGAGTTATTCACCACTTCTCACTTCAAGGGGGAGTGTTGAATTCTGTGAAGTGAAAGTGAATGAATGGAAGGCTTGGGAAACCTATCCGCGCGGACTACGCGGACTGGGTTGGCGGACTGCTAGGTCGGCAGGGATGTTGCAGACGGTTTGCTCTGTGGCGGCCTGGGCGGTCTGTTCGCGCGGACTGCGCGGACAGCAGCGGCGGTCTGACAGGCCAGTGTATGCTCAGCAGGCGGTTTACTCCCAGGAAGTAACCGGGCGGATAGGAATGTTATCCGCGGAGTCCGGCTTGAAGCGGACTGAAGGACTGGAGCTCGGCAGACCGGTTTGGCAGATGCCTTGGTCTTGCTCTAGTGAAGCGGCAAGTGGAAGCCGTGGAGACCGCCGGTCAGCGCGGACAGGAACTGGAGGTCGCCCGGTATGGCGGGCTAGATCCAGTGTCCGCCAGTAAGTGCGGACTGGCCCTTGCGGCCAGTGGGCTGGACTTGGTGGGAATTGAACCAAGTCCAGGTGGCTCAGTCCGGGGAGATCGCGCAGTGGAGCGCGGGCTGGTTTCTCAGTCCGCCAAGCGTAGTAGAAGTGCTTTGCCTTGTTTGCTAGCTTGGGGATATGCGGACTGGAGGATTGCCCGTGCAGGAGCGTGCGGACTGGAGCTGGAGTCCGCTGAGTCCGGAGATGCCTTGTGATGAGGCAATGGACTCAGGAGTCGCGGACTGGAGTCTGCTGTTAGCGGACTGGATTGGCGTGTCCGCTAAGTCCGGAGGTGCCTTGGCAATGAGGTAATGGACTTGGGATATGCGGACGATAGTTGGGTATCCGCGGAGTCCGGCAGGTGCCTTGATGGCGCGGTTGCGGGCTCGGGTTTTGCGGGCTGATGCCTTGTCCGCAGAATGGCGGATACGGCTTTTGTGGAGTCCGGCTGTGGTGGTCCTGGCTTGGTCTCTGGCGGCAAGGCGGACTGGATATTGGAGTCCGGCTTGGAGAAGCTGGGGCGGACTGGCTATCTGCACAAGGCGGCGAACTGGCATGTGTGTCCGCGGGCTGGCGGACACATAAGTTCTTGCTGCGGGTTGTGGCGGTGATCCTATCGGGAAGGGCGGTGACCATACTCATCGTCGTGCCTATAAATAGGACCCATGTCACATCAGAAAGAGAGGAACCTAGACCGAAGTAAGTGAACAGTTTTTGAGCTCGCGTAAGTTGCTGCGGCCTGGACTTTGTGTCCGCGCGGATAGAGTTGACCCGGTTGTGCTGTGCAGGTTGTGCGGATAGCGCTGGAAAGCCAGGACTTGGCTCTGATTGCGGTCAGGGACAGTGCGGACTCTGCGGTTAAGCAACAGGCGGTAAACAGCAGGTCGCGGATAGCGGCCAGGCGGTCTTCTCTTTGGCGACTTGGTTCGGGGTTCAGGAGGTCGCCTGCATCAGGCGGACTGTTCCATTCGGTGGCGCAGCTTGTGCGGTCTGGCGGCGTGCAGACCGGCGGTGAAGAGCTAAGCATTGGAGCAAGGGTGAGTCCGCGCGGCTTGGGTTGCGGTCTGGCGACCTGGCGGACTGAGCGGACTCCACAGCAGTAGGTCGGCGGCTTGATTGTTTGAGTCCGCGCGGCTTGTTTTTGGTTCTTGTCTTTGTAACTGTCTCTGCTCTCCCGGTGTTGGGTTTTGGTGAAGCTTGTCTCGCCATGTATGTCTCGCCTTGTAAAGAAGTTTGCTCTTGATCAATAAAGAAGCTTGTGCTGCATGTGTTGCTGGTTGTTACTGCTTTGTTGAGATAACCACTGTTAACTCCACGATCCGGGAAAACTTTCAACATATAAGTGGGCGTATTCTCCTTCGGTTTGTTGAGTTTTCAGCAGGGTATCCAAGGGGGCGTCTGCGGTTTGTTGAATTTTAACAGTGTGCACGATCAGTGGCGCACGACCAGTGGTCGTACGTACTGTAGGTCGATGATCGTGCGGATTTTCCAAATAAACCTGCAACCTGGACAAGAAGCATCAACATATATGCGCACGAGCAGTGGCGCACGACCAGTGGTCGTGCGCACTACGGACAGTGCTCGTGCGATTACCGAGACAGGATTATGAAAAAAGGGGGTGTAATGCGCACGACCAGTGGTCGTGCGCAGTAATTCCAGTGGTCGTGCGCAGTATTCCTGCATCGTCGGAGTCTCCCGAGCAGTTCCAGAGAACGCACACGACCACTGTATCAGCAGAAGGGGCAGATAGGCCACCAAAACATGCACACCACATCCCCGAGATAGGGCTAAAGAATAACAACAAAATAGAAACACAGAAAGCACACAGAAGCGGACCTACAGTGCACTTAATCGTGAAATAGATACATAAGCACAAATAAGCAATAAAGGCTCTCAAGTGTAGTGCTAAGACGATAAAACTAGCCCAGATGAGTCCAAAAATCAGTGTAAAATGTGGACTCATCAGAGGACCGACTTCTGTTCGATCGAAGTCAATGTAGCACCCCGCAAGCTCTTTGCTTCCATGAGAACGATAGACCTCGCCAATGATCAGTTCACCAAACTGGGCTGGCGAGCCCTTTTTGCGAGGTGTTGGGCGCGCCAATTGCAGAAGGGTTCTGCAAATCCGTTCTTAGCCACAATACAGGGAAGGATGATACCATCCAGCATCTGCAATAGTTTGACGATGTTTCAATCTGAACAATGATTGATGCCTTTAGGTGCAGGTTTTTTGCGATCACCTTGGAGGGGAAGACTACAGACTGGTTCCACCAGTTACTGCCAGTGTGTTCAATCTACTGCTTTGAGGATCTGTGTCGAGGGTTGATGATGTGGTTTGCAATGTTAAAAAAAGCAAGAAGTGGTCGACCACACTCTTCATACTTAAGCAAGGACACAACAAATCGCTGAGAAGCTATATTGACCACTTCCAGGAGAAAGTCTAGCAGATACAGGAGATGGATAGCCACACCCTCCAGCTGGCGCTTAATTTCGACCTACAGGAGGGATTGTTTAACGTGGAGTTAGATCAGTATCCTACAATCTCCTTCAAAAACCTAATCGACAGCTCGAGGTAGTTCATCCTAGCGAAAGGAAACAACAAGAAATTTTTGGCCTCACTTGAGAGGGTATGAAAGTCAGACAAGCCCAGGACCTCAGATGGAGGTGGGAAGTCTGTACAAGTACGAAGTCCGAGATGAGAACTCAGGAGATCAGTAGCTATTTCAGAAAATCGAGAACCCGAGCAGAGGTTCCAAGCTCCGATGAATAGGCCTGCCGGGAGGCCAGCAGGAGGACGCCTCTCATTCGGACCAGGTCCTCATCAGTACCTCGAGCGTCAGGCTCATTTTAATGCGCCTGGAGGCGAACAGAGACCAGAAGGACTGGAAGGTCCCCGCCTTAGAAGGCCATGATGATTAATTGCAATGCTCGCTATTTACGAAGGAGGAACCTGATCCAGGGTCAACACAGAATCAACACAGTCCCCTAATGTATCTTTCACTAGAGAGGACATTCCACCGCAGTGTGCAGAGAATTCCTGTAGTGGAGAAGTATGGTCGGAGAAGCCAGAAGAGACCCTGGAGCAGTAGGAGAAGAGCAGCATCAGTAGGTACTGGTTGGGGGAGTTCTAGAGACGACCCCCGCTCGAGGTGTGAAGAGAGAGTTGATATTTGGACTCGAGGAGGAATCAACTCCATTCATGGGGGAGTGGGAGTTGCAGCTTTTCAAAAGGAAGTCTCCACAGCATCAACAAGAGGAAAATCACTTCGACGCCATAAGGACCGCCCCCAATTGGGGAGACCACATTCATAGCAGAAGATATTGCAAAAAATGAAGATCCGTTCCACGATGCCCTTGTCATCCAGACAACAATCAAGAACTTAATAGTGGCTCAGATCCTGGTGGATAATGCAAATCCGGTCAATGTCATTCTCAAGAAGGCATTCAGCGCGATGAAAGTGGAGGTGAGGTGAGTGACAACCTCGGACGGGCTATTGTTTGGCTTCGCAAGAGGGTGATGGAAGTGAAAGTAGTGGAGCTATTGGTGACACTCGGGGAGACCTTGA
This sequence comes from Platanthera guangdongensis, assembly GCA_039583875.1. Taxonomy (NCBI): domain Eukaryota; kingdom Viridiplantae; phylum Streptophyta; class Magnoliopsida; order Asparagales; family Orchidaceae; genus Platanthera; species Platanthera guangdongensis. The sequence continues at coordinate 97,769,880 of CM077158.1, read as the reverse complement.
AGAACTGCCGGTTCGTCATCGTGGATGCTCCAAGAAGTTACAACACGATTTTTGCTAGGACACTCATCAACGACTTCAAATCTATGCCCTCTTTGTTCCACACTTCCACCAGTGCTTAAAGTGCCATTATGGAGTAGTGCAAATCATGATTAGGAGTGAGACGAAGGTAACTAAAGAGTGTTACCTTCACACCGTCAATACAATCAACTAAAAGGAATATGCAGAGGAGGTGGACAAGGTGTTGGAAGGGATAACACACTTGGAGGCTGTTGAAGAAGTGCAGGAGATGGAGGTGGTAGCTATGTGTGGGAAGCCCGGAAGCGTCAATATCAGCAAGGAGCTAATAGAGGAGGACCAGTCGAAGATCGCATCCTGACTACAAGCAAACTTTGACATCTTCGCTTGGTGCGCAGCAGACATACCCGTATCGATGTTGATGTGGCGTGTCACCGATTCAACCTTAATCCATGGATTGTTCCCATTTGCCTGAAGAAAAGGGCAATTGCCACCTCTTTGGCCCAACCCGTTCACGAAGATGTTCAGAAGCTGCTAGAGGCAGGACTCATGTCGGATATCCAGTATCCAGGTTGGGTCTCAAATGTTGTAATTTTGAAGAAAATTGTAGGGAAGTTGCATATGTGCATCGATTTCTCTTGGTTGAATAAAGCTTGCACGAAGGATTTGTTACCACATGCCTCAGATCGACGTTATGGTTGAATCAGCTGTCGGCTTTCGAATGATGAGTTTTCTTGATGCATTTTAAGGATATCATCAGATTCGGATGCACCCCCCGACGTGAAAGACGTCTTTTGATGCATCCTCCGTTGCATCCAAAATTGCTTGTTGTCCCCATGTGCCGTGAAATTTTATTTATGCATTTATTTATCATGTATTTCTTTCATCGTACTCCTGTTTGTTCAAAATTGCTCGGCTCGGCGGGTTGACCGCCGATGAGACCCTCAATAAAAAACCTGGTAATTTTGGTAGTTAGGACATAACATGGAAGCTTAAAATTGTTTAAAAGGCATAAATTAAAAATTCAAAAACAAGAATATGTAATAAGTAGTTGAGAGAATGTATGGAAAGAAATATGTGAGATGTGTTATAAAGAAAAATCATGAGACAACTTTTAGAAATTAATATTTGGTCGGGCCCTTCTTTTTGGAAAACTATTGAAGCTGGAAATTTTATTTGACCGGCCCTTCTCTTTTGGAAAAAATTGATCGGCCCTCCTGTTTGGGAAAAACCTGACAAAACTGACCGGCCCTACCCTTTGGAAAAAACAAATTGCAATATTAGTTAAGAACATCCCGTTGAAGGGAGGAGGGAGAGACCAATCAATACAGGGACAAGACATAAATCTTGATTTTTTTCATTGGCTCCATCTCCACGTGACGGTTAGCACTGAATCGACTTCATCCTACCTTAGCTTGAGCCATCAGCATTCTGTCTGCAACTGCTGACTTCATCCACGCCGGAAACAGCTTCCCCCGGGTGGATGCTGACAACTCCGACGACCCGATTTCAGCGCCCGCCAGTCATAGTTTCCAATTCCCCCCTCCGACAACCGCCTTCACTCATGTTTCTACCGGCGGAATATCCGTCGTCTAGCATATCCCTCCGACTCCAATGCGCTAGCGTCCTCTTCAGTCCCGCCTGAAAGAATTGGTTTCAAGATGTCCTAAACACCTGGAGGGGGGGGGAGTGAATAGGTTCAATTCTTTTTGCTCAAGACAGATAATATTTTTACTGTTATATCATAGATTATTCAGTAATTAACACAGCATAGTTCACAACACAGATTTAAACAACACAGCAACATAGAAGACACATAGTTTTATAGTGGTTCCCCAAGTGATGGGTACATCAACTTTTCCCCTTCGCCTATCTAGCAGTGTACTAGATTCGGCCTAACTCCCTTCTTTCTTCTCAGATCCGCGGATCATACAACTCAGAACCTTGAAATGTCCCTACATCTCAGACTTCAGCAAGTCCTATAACTCAGATCCACCCAGAGAATCCTACCTCAGAGTGAGTCCACACTCCTACAACTCAGGCAATTAAGCCCCACCTCAGCCTCTTCCATAATGCCTACAACTCAGGCAATTAAGCCCTACCTCAGCCTCTTCCACAAGGCCTACAACTCAGGCAATCAAGTCCTACCTCAGCCTCTTCCACAAGGCCTACAACTCAGGCAATCAAGCCCTACCTCAGCCTCTTTTACAAGGCATACAACTTAGAGAGAAAACTCTCCTATCTTAGGCACTTAGCCCTACCTCAGTCTTTAAAGATTTAGGCTTACAACTCAGAGAGATAACCCTCCTACACTCAGATCTGCAAAAGATCCTACAAAAAAATTGATAGTAGAAAGAATAATTCATTCACCCAAGTAGAGAGAGAATGGGTAGAAGGTTTCTTGGTCAGTTCTTGATAGATCTGACTGCTTTAGATCTAACCTGTCTTAGCTTTTTCAAAGCTTCTTGAATTTGAACAAAGTAAGGTTGATCTTCTTGGAGATGATCTTCAATCATCTTCCTTTTTCTATTCAGATGTGGCTCTGAATTCTTCTTGCAGACTTGTTCAGGATCTTCTCTTAGAGACTTGTAGATTTTTGGATGAAGACTTCTCTTCTTCCTCTTAGTTGTTGGTTGTCTCTTCTTGTCTAATCCTTGGATTTTTTTTATTTGATGATAGAACGTCTCTTTATATAGGTTCCATCCGAGATTACTGGCTGATCCGGTTCCTAACGACCTTCTGACAGCTCTGACAGATGCAACAACATTGTCAGTTATGATAGATGTCATGTCTTCAGTCGTGATACTTGATCCTTCATTGAACTTCAACTCAACAGCAAAGTGTCGAGACAATACTTCAAATGTGTCGACACAATAGTCGATGTGTCGACACAACTCTTGATGATGTCGACACAGCTTTCACAATGTCGACACATCTTCTCTTTAACTTCTTGACACAACTTCAGTGGCATGTGTCGACACAAGCCATGTGTGTCGACACAGCTCTTCTTTTTCTTCTTGACACAGCTTCTGTGCCATGTGTCGACACAAGTCCTGTGTGTCGACACAACAGCTTCTAGTCTTGACAAAGTTGATGTTGCCAGAATTCTGGAGTGTGTCTACACAAGTCCTGTGTGTCGACACAAGTGTTGTCGACAGAATTCTGGAATGTGTCGACACAAGTCCTGTGTGTCGACACAGTTGTTGTCGATAGATTTTTTGTGTTTCGACACAAGTTCTTTGTGTCGACACAATTTGGCTCCTGGTGTCGACATAGCCTTTCCCATGTGTCGACACAATTCTTCTCAGGTGTCGATACAGCCTTTCCCATGTATCGACACAATTCTTCTCTAGTGTCGACACTTGTACTTAGAAACTTTTTCTTCATTTCCTTAAACTGCACATTCAAACTCAAAAAAACATCAAATACACATTGATGAATATCATTGAGTTAGGTGAGGTTTCTCCAAATCTGGTACACATTTTCTAATGTACCCAACAATCTCCCCCTATTTGGAGAACTCATAACCCTTAGTCAATGATATACATCACTTTATAATAAAACATAGAATATGATGTATAAAAGTATTATTTGACAGGGTAACATATAAACAAAACCAGCATATTATATCATCACAGAATATGATAAAATATAGTGAACATGAATTAATGTTTTATTGAATTACAAGAAGTTTCTGAACAACAGATGACATAGATTTTAAAAAAGATTACATATTTCTAAAATCTAGTCAATCTAATCTATGACTTATCAGGCTCCTTGATGACAATACCTTTGTCAGACTGAATCCTTGCTTGTACACTAGCTTCAGTATCTTCAGATGGCTTCTTTTCTTTAAGATCCTTTTTATTGAGCTCTTCAGCCTTGACCTTTTGCCTTTCAAAATAGTGATAAGGCTTTGGAAAGTACTTGCTAGGCTCCACAGAAATATCAGGTATCTTCCCAGCTTTGAGATCTCTTCTAAATTAATGTATGACAGCTTGCCATTTCTGATACTTGCTCCATTCTTGTTTAGAGCACAACTTGCCCCTATCATGCATGTTATCTTTAACAGCTTGCCAGGCAGTGAGAATAAAGTTTCTAGAGGTGGGACTCCATCTTTCAAAATCAACACTCTCACCCCCTTTAGCAAGAGTGGCTCTGATAGCATTAGTTATCCATTTAGCAAGTTTAGAGCTTGTATTGACTAACACTCTATCCCCATTTATGACTTCTCATTCAACATGGTCTCTTAGATATCCTTTTGAAACCTTATCTGATTAGCTAGATAATTTGTTCCTTCTTTGTAGAATGATCTAAACTTCAGCAGCTGATCAACAATTATCTTTTGGGAAGCTTGGATAGCAGTGCTAATATCAGTCAAATTTGCTTTGAGTTGTTTATCAAACTCAGTCTTTTCTTTAGCAATGTTTGCAGTGAAAGCAGTTGCTGTATTCTTAAGTTCTGTGACAATAATATTGTGGGATTCTGCTAGATTATCATTCATTCTTATTTGATTGTCCAAAACATAGCCTTGTTTCACTGCTATATCATCTATTTGAGTTTTGGCCTCTTGTTGTTGTTTGGCCAGGAAGACAACAACATGTCCTCCCTTTTGAAAGCACTCAGTCATTTCCATTTTATGCAAATTGACCTCAAATATGATGGATTTGATATCTTGAGCTAAAGTAAATTACAGTTCTTTATGGCTCTCGTCAACATATTTTTCTAGGGCTTGTCTTTGTTCATCCAACTTTACTTGCTGTTGCACCAGTAGTGAACTGAAATCTACTGTTGGAGCTGGAGTTTGTGGGACAGTCTGTAAAGCTTTCTTATAGCCAGAGCTTCTCCTTTGCTCCATAAACTTTCTCTTCTTTGCCCTAGAAACTTCATCATTTTCAGAAGAATCAGATGAACTTGCTATGTCCATAGTGTCTTTGGACTAGAGGGCAACTCCTTCTCAGTCCTTGGCTGCTCCCCCTCAGTCCTTGCATCTTGTATGTCAGGAAATAACTCTTCTAGAGTGAACTCTTGTTGCATTTGTACTGGAGGTATAACTGTCTCTTTAGCAGATGGTTCTCCTTCAAATTCCAAAGTTTCTTCCCTGGTAATGATATCCTCAGGGACATTGTCTTGGTTAATCTCAAGTAAAGATTATGTAGCTGCTTCACTATCCAGTGCAGCTGTGTGGACAGGTGGTTGTTGCTCATGAGCTCCCCCTGAGGGTAATGCTTCTTGTTGAGCTAAAACTGGAGAAAGCTCATTGACTCCCCCTTGATTAAGCTCTTCCTAGACTTGTGTCATTTGGATATTGCTTGTAGGAATCTGCTCCCCCTGCACCTGAATATCAGTCTCAGTTTCTTGAGTAGGAGATTTGTTAGTACTTTCAGCTCCTTCTTCATCTGAGCTGAAAACAACCATTTCTTCCGAATCACTGGAAGATTCAGTGGTCTTTGTGTCTTTTTTTTCTTTTTCTAAATTTGCAGTGATTGTTTCTGAGGGGTAGAAACATCTTTGGTCAGAACTCTATCCCATCTTGATAGTATTCTCAAATCCACTCTTCTCAGATGATTGAAATAAACCTATTGTGTCGACACAGTTGGGATTGTGTCGATGATGAGTCCATTTTATATACCTATTTTCGGACTCATATGGGCTTGTTTTCTCGTTGATGCACTTCACCTTAGAGCTTTATTTGTTCATATTTGTTATTATGTCCTTTTTATGAGTAAGTGCACATTTATGCCTGTGGTTGTGTATTTTGTTACTTTTATTATTTGTACTCCTTTTTGTGATTGCCTAGAATGTCTGCACAAATTAGTGATTTGTTTTTCCTATCGGTACAGGGGTCGTGTGCGTGTTCCGGGATGGTTGTGAAACAGGAATACTGTGCATGATCATGGGATCTAATGAGCACGACCACTGGTCGTGCGCCCCTGATCGTGCGCACTACTCTTCGTTTTACAAAATCTACCTGGGGTAATCGCACGACCAATGTACCTAGTGCGCACGACCACCGGTCGTGCGCCACTGATCGTGTGCATTGATTCCTCTTTTCTGGAGTCCTGTCTGGGGTAATCGCACGACCATTGAACTTAGTGCGCACGACCACTGGTCGCGCTCCACTGCTCGTGCCCGTTATCCCAGTTCTTCTTCCTAATCTGCCATGTCAGTGCGCATGATCACTGGACATAGTGAGCACGACCACTAGTCGTGCGCCCGTGATCGTGCGCATTGTTCAATTCTGCTTTCTATAAATATTGCAGGTCTTGCCCTAATTCAGAATCGCTGGAATCGCTCGACATTTCTCCGCCATTTTCATCTTCGAGGAAGGGTTTCGCCGTTCCCCTTCATCTTCCATCGTAGGGAGGTGCTCCGGGCAAGCTTTCACTGCCAAATCCAAGTCGGAGCTTCCTCTCGGCCTCCTCCTTCATCCTTGAGCTTCAAGAAGAGCTTGACCTAGCTTTCTCCATCAAGCTAGGAGAAGTTGTTCCATCCTCCACCAGATCATGACACGAAGAAGACGGGTCATTGGAAGGTGGTGACAGCCCTTCTCTACCCCGGACGCAGTTGAGGATGTAGCTTGGACGCGGATTGATAACCCGACGATTCCAACCGTGAATCCTCAACAAGACTTCGGATCCGGTTGATTTCGCACACTTTTCTTCTCTTTTTGTTGAATAGTATAGTTGATCTCTTGTTTATGATGAAGTTGTACTTATTTTGATTTACATTTGTATCAAATCATGTCTATGTGATTTCATATTTTTGTTATTTTCTTGAGGTGCGCCATATTTCATCCACCACCATCCACCCTTGCCGCACTAGCAAGTGCTAGTGGCGTGCGTAGCGAAGAGGTGCTCACGACCCTCATTCTGCCATTCTCATCACCCCATCTGTAAGCCTACTCTCCCATCCGCCTAGTGATTCGGTGCATTGCGGCCCGACTAGTCTTCCATCCCGCCTGGCGAAGCATCGCATAGCGGCGTTGCATATGAGTAGTTGATAGTGTTTTATTTTATTTGTCCGCAATATCAAAACCCCCATCGTTACCGCCGACCTAAGGACTTCAATCTCAAGTCCTCCTCGAAATTAACTCCACCTTACTGTATTCCTTGAGAGATCGATACTTGGGAAAACTCGCCCATTTTATATTACTTGTGCGACCGGTTCACTACCGTGATCTTTTAGCATCAAGTTTTTGGCGCCGTTGCCGGGGAACACAGTCGTGTGAGTTTTTGGAGAGGGAGATAGGAGATAGAAGCCCTTTTCCATTTGTATATTTCTTTTTTCTTCTTTGCTTTAGTTTTTAGAATCTATTTCTTGTTTTTATTTATTCTTATTCTAGTTTTAAATTTTTTTTGTAGCAGGTTTTCCTACTCTTTTATCCGTGGTGTGTAGTGAATTGTTGCTTAGAAATTTTCTGTTGGTGAATTCTTCTTGTTGCACCATGTATTCTTATTTGAATATTTGTTGTCGATGGTGCGGGGATTATAGGCATGGTAGTGATGAGTGCCCCACTGAAGATTGGGAGCATAATTCTCGTGGTTCTGTGTATGGGGCACCGTCTTCCTATGGTACTTCATACACCCAACCCAGGTCTTATGGTCACTCCTCTTCTACGCATTCATCTTTTTCTTATTCCTCTCCGGTCCCACTTGGATCGAGGAGTAATGGAAAATGATGTTTGTGTTGTCGTAGCACCGACCACGTGTTGAAAGATTACGCGGAATTTCAGCTCCAGTTGGAGCAGGATGATGAACCGGGTTTCCGATTCACTCTATCACCCTCTCAATTGGCCGCCCCTTCTGATTTTGATGATATATTCGCAGCACCACCTTGTCTATAGGGGACTGCTGCAGATATGCCCATCAAACTTTCTGCTGATCGGTGTGACGACATTGTGGTGCCGTCTCTCCCCATGCACTCTTCCCCTCTTGTTGATTCACCCCCGGAGGAACCTGCACATATTTTCTCTGATGCTGTTGTTCCTCCGCCTTCTTTGCAAGAATTATCTATCCCTATTTTTAGTGAGTCGGTTGATGATGTTCGGCCGGATTGTGATTCTGACCCTGAGGATGTGCCCATGTTTGACGAGGATATTATTTTCATTAATGAAAAGTATTACGTCTTGGAATATGTGGACGCACCGAGGTGTGTTGATGAGGAGAACCTCTCTGTTGAGGAAGTTTCCACTTCCTTGATGGATGAGGAGGTCCAAACCACCACCAAGGACTTGGAGCTCGCGGATTCCCCTCGCCATGAATCATATGACGCCGTCGATGTTCTATGTCGGGATCCTGCTGGGAGTGAAACCGGGATCACTCCCCCTATTTCTGATTATTTTAGTTCTTTTTCTCCTTTATTTCTTGATCCCCCTTCTTTATCTGAGCCTGGGCGGTTTGAGTCTCCGCAGGAGCTTAAGGAGGACGTGGAGCTTTCAGCTCGAGTCATCGATGGTAGCATCCTCTCTCGCGAGGAGGTTGATTCCTCCTCTGTTGAGAAAGCTCCATTGATTGCTTTCTCCTCCTGCCTTCTCCCTATAGTAGACGATACCTTGCTGGGCAAGGATTCATTTTGTGGTGAGAAGAGTGAGGACCAACGCTCCCTCCCTTCTTACTTCTTATTTCCTCTGCCTGCGAGGAGCAGGTATGATTATTTAGGCAGAGGGGTAACTGTTTTAACACCGTATCGGTACCCGTTACCGAAACGGATAATGGAACTATTACCTGTGCATTTTTCTTTTCATAGGCTCATTAGCTAAAACCTTTTCGTAGCCGAATAAGTCGTGCTGGGATGACAATAACCCCAGTACTTATCTTTTATTTCCTGCATTTTTATTTTTCATGTCTATTTTAGTTTTAGCATTTCTTTTTGTATATTTTCTTTTGTTTTTGCGGAGCTTACCCCTGCAGGTATTTATGGCAAATCGCATTGGCGGGGTTGTGATTCTTCGTATGGAGGACCTGCTTCGGTTTTTCACGCGTCTTCTGGTATGCTCACAGGCTGAGCATTGGGTAACCTCTTCCCTTAGCTCTTTATGATTTTAATTTCTCTATCATATGCTGTGTTGCTTAGTTTAAGTCTGGGGGAGAGCCAGTATTTGTTACCTTTTGCACACACACATTTCTTGTGCATACTAGAAGCTTTTATTGTTATATTTTGATTAGTTCATTGCATCACACACCACTGCATCCACATGAGCGCGTGCTTAGTTTTTTGCATGCTGCGAGTTAAACTCGTTTCTTTTGTATGATTTGGGAAAATTATGGTGCTGACAAAAGGATGTTCACCACCAGGCGGACTCGCATCAGTCCGCCCACACTATGCCGACAAGGCACCAACCTGCATCACCCGCAAACACCACCGCATATGGACAGCCACAAGCTCTACTGCGATAGTCCGCACACTATATGCGGACAAGGAGGTAGTCCGCACAGCTCGAGAACAAGGCCACAATCCGCCATGAGTCCATGACTAACAGGCAGTCCGGCCGGTCAACAACAGACTCTGCGGATACCGCGGACAAGATGGACTTGTCACAGAATGTGACCAAGTCCAGTAAACCACCAAGGGCCTAGCGCGAGCTCGGCGGACAAGGGCCAGTCCGCCTGCCCCCAAGACAGATCGCCAACACTACACCAGAAAAAGGCAGAGCCCGCAAACCCCTACTCGCACAGATGCCAAGACAACGGCCAACTTCCGGACTCGACACCAGTCTGCGCAGTCTGCCACAAGAATGCGACTAACGCCCACTGCAACACTGGAGAGGTCGGCAAGGACCACAGCCAATCTCTAAGGCCAGTCCGCAATATCATACATCGTGGACTCAACCAAGTCCAGCAACACCTCCCGCGGATAGAACTCTCAATACGCCGGTTAACACAAGCTTGCAAAAGTACAAGGCCGCAAATCAAACTAAGCACTGCCAACAGCCCGTGTACCGCAGTCCGCTCAGGCTGCTTCGCTAGAAGCCCAACTTCCTTGGCCACAGGCCAACCAGACCGCACAACAGTCCGCTCAGGCCGCACACTAGGACGCACAGGCCGCTACACAAGAACAACCAGGCCACCAACCCCAAGGTAGGACACCCAGGCCACAACCAGCAGTCCGCCCAGGCCACGGACTTAGACCGCTCATGCCGCACAGTCCGCCCGGCCTGCCCATCACCCACTTCCACTTCACAAATTTCAACACATTTCTCTTGTGTTAGGTTCCTAGACAATCGAGATTCACATGGACAATATGCTACTTTTCCCTTGGTGTTATCTCACTTTCGATGCTACATGAACACATGTCATTTCCTTGTCTAAGACTTTCGCACATAAGAATTGTACTGCAACTACACTATCTCTTTTTAGCACAATACGTACTAGCACAAGATTTACACTCATGACATTTTCAATGTTTGTCTCACTTGATTACTTCATTACTCTTATAGCATTGTAGACGTACTCATTTTGTGTTTAGTTTAGTCTGTGTTGTTCAATTCATATGATCTCTGAACCTTATTTTTTCTCTGACAGTGTACTTTGCTCAATTGTTTGACCCATGTGCTTATAATTCTCTGATATGTACTTTTTGAGTCACCACTATGATTATCATCTCTAAATTTACTTTGTGTGTGCACTATCTGCTATTTTCCTAAACGCTCATCATATCTACTATTTTTCATCCTGCATGTCTGGTTGGCCTTGCCCGTCCTGTTGATATTATCAAAGGTGGAGAATAAATTGTTCATGAGTATGAGTCATGGGTTAGGAGAGGTCACATGTAGGGGGAGCATGTTAACAATTTGTGCACAAAGATAGGGGGATCATGTCAAACATGTAGACAGGGGGAGCATGTGCGTAGGGGAGCTACATAGCGAACCTGCAACCTGTTGTTAGCTTATAACTCTTATTCTTTATCTACACTCTATCACATTATTATTTCTCATGAACGGGATTTGATATTATCAAAAGGGGGAGTTTGTTGGAACCTATGTTTCACATGCCCTGTGTTTGAGAATATCAACTCCTAGGTTGTATTTGATCATGTCTTGTGTTGATAGAGTGTGCAGGTTGACAGGTACAAGCGAAGAAGAAGACTCCTATGGATACTAACGCCGAACTGTAGCCGTGAATAAATTGGACAGAGCTCTCGTGAAACTACCGCTCCGCGCTAGTCCTGCCGCACGCGCTAGCGCAAGGAATTAATTTGGCATGTCTCTCAGGAAATTACCTCAGGCGGTAGTTTTTACCGTGCCATGCTAGGATCTCGAAGAACGTCAAGTGGAATTTCGCGAGAAATGACCTACCGCCAGGCGATAGTAGTTACCGCGCCGCTCTAGGCTCTTGACAAACGTCAAGCGGGATTTCTCGAGAAACAACCTACCGCCAGGCGATAGCAGCTACCGCGTCGCTATAGTAGATCGACGAATATCGACACGCTGTTTCCGAATCGTTGTGTCCAAAATTACCGCATGGCGGTGCTGTAACCGAGCGGCGATAATAACAATGAAACGACAAATATTCGTTTTAATTATTATTCCAGATTTGGACGACAGTTGCCACAACAAGCGCGTGAACCTACCGTCGGGCGCTAGTTCTACTGCCGACGGTAGCCTATATTCATGAAGAGGTATAAAAGGCCGCCTTGGTTTCTGTGCCCTGACTGAATAAGGGAATCCAGACGAAAGTTATATAGAAGTTCCTGCACTCGAGGTGTTGGCCGCCTCCTTGCGTCCGTTCCGATCATCTTCGTCTAAAAGGAAAAAGGTTGTCTCCCTCCCATTCGCGCATGAAAAACTCCAGCGAGCCAAGAACAACAACAACTACGGAGAGTCGATTGGTTTCAAGCACAAAGATCTCTGGAGAGACAAGGATTGCAACGACTACGAGGAGTTGTTCGGTTGCAAGCACACAATGAAAAGGAGGGATTTTGTTCTCTGAAAGTTACCGCCGCGCTATAACTAGTTACCGCCCCGTGGTAACTTCCTGCACAACTCTCTCTATTTAAAATAGCCCGAACTTGAGTTTCTGGCAATGGTTTTTCACGAAATTCGAAAGAGGAGTTCGCCCTAGACGTCTTAAGGGAAGCAAGGGGTCATCCCAACTCATTGATGAGGAGAGTTTTTCAGAGGATATCAAATGGTATTCATGTGCACGGATTGAAGGCTATCAACATGATGATCTAGAAGCATTCGTCATAAGTTTCACGTGAAGGTTCCTCGCTACAAAAACACTCATCAAGCGCACACCTTCACGGATCTGAAGAACATCAAAGAGGAAGACTCTCAAGCCACAATGATCGAACCTTTGCAAGTGAATCGTCATCAACATCAAGAGTTCCAGTTAGAGGGGTGTTTTCTCTTATTCCTTGTATTTTACTTTAAACTCTTTTTGTCTAGTTGTTTGTATAAGGGAAATCGACTGGAGTCTCGTCAAAATTCGGGAAGGGTTTCGTAAAAAATCGACGGGGGAAGTTCGTCGGAATCCGGGGTAGGATTCCATGGAAAATCGTTCGGGGGATAGGGACGTCCAGATCAGTGGATCTAGTAGAGCTCTAAGACCTTCCTTGTGCGGAGGTGAAGAGCTGGCTCAAAGACTTTTCTTGGAGGGAAAGGGAGAGAGCCAATCGGTCTTGCTAGTTGGTCGGTATAGAAAACAAAAAGAGATTTTGTTTTCACCACCAACGATCTCCGACATCATGGAGATCATGTTGTTGTAATTGTAAAAATAGTTGTTGATGCAGTTTGATTGAAATGACATTTACTGTTTGTTTTTTGTGCTTATAATGCGGTGATTGTTAGCCTGTAATTCTCTCAAGTGTGCATAGATCTCCAAGGAGGAATTTGCCTAGGAAAACAAGGTCTGTGACCTACCGCCGAGCGTTAGCAACCTAACGCCCCGCGGTAGCTTCCAGAACTAGTTTTTCTGGACAAAAATAATTTGAATCTTCATTTATCTCATACAACCTTATTCACCCCCCCCCTCTAAGGATGGCCACTAGATCCAACAGAAATAGTTAGCTGCACAGAAGAATTAAGAATGAGCATTGTTAAGTGCACTACAGTTTTGGCTATGTGCACCACAAAGTCACTTAATTCATGACCCAAACTCCTTCCTAAATTTATTACTAAGGGCACTCACTATTTGTGCACCGCAATTTCTTCTCTCAACCCTAGAAACGTGAAGACGATTCCGCCTGGTCGTGCCCTCCGCCGCTTCAACCCTCGCCTCCAGCGCCGACTCCTACCGCGTTTTTCGTGATCGACGCTGCTTCCGCCGCTTCGACGTCGCTGCTTCCGCCGCTGCTTCCGACCTAGCAAACGTCGCTGCTTCAACTTCGCTGTCTTCTTCCGCCGTCCGTCGCAGCTTCAATCCTCGTCGTGCCCCTCCGCCGTTTCTTCCGCCGGCCAGACACACAAATCTGTCTGGTTCATTTCCTTCAGAGTCAGGAGAAAAATTAATTCCTTTAATCTGTTTCAGCCAGCATTTCAAAAACCGAAACTTTTTTGATCTGGCGCATGGTAAGTTGAAGTACAACTTCTCCAGAAAAATGGCTGAATCAAAGTCATCATTCTGGCTAAACACTCTTTCTGTGAAGCAGATTTTTGTTTGTTTTGTTTTCCCTTCTACTGTCATAAGAAAAAAATTTAGCAGATAATGGAATATTAATATTTCTAGGAAAGATGCTAAGGAACGCATAATTCAAAGTGAAGGGCTGCAAAATGCCAGAAACTAAGCTCGCGCTGTCATCGGAGAGAAAGAAACTAAAGCAGGGCAGTTCTTATTATGAAGAAAAGTAAGAATAATCTGCCAAATAGGCTTCCCCACATCAAGGCCGCCCAGCTCATCACAAAGCAATTGAGAACAGTTTTGTTAAAAATCCATGTTATTTTTTGATCGTTGGTTTTCCAAATTTGGATATAATCTATGTTTTGTCCTATTTATCATTTATTTTTATAAAAAAATGTTGTGCTCAATTGATACATCACGTTAATCTTGTTAGTTTGCTATTAACAAAAATGCGGTGCACATAACAATTATCTGTGCACCAATCGTAGTGCGGTGCTCTTAACAAAAAAGTGCACATAACGAAAACTGTAGTGCACTTAACAATGCTCTTAAGAATTTGTGATCAGACAAAACTTATGACAAATATTCATAAATGTTTATAAGCAGGAAAATATAGAAGGTCCCTTTCATGCTCTTAGGATATCTAATCACAACACATTCCTATGTTAACTGCCATGAATAACTTGTCTACAAAAGGGTTGAATAGTATAATGTAGAAATAGTTAGCTGTAGAGAAGAACTAAGGATTTGTGTTGAAAAAACATATGACAGATAAAGACATATGTTTATAGGTAGAAAAATACAGAAGATTAGTAATACCCTATCAAAGCAGCCCGGGCGCAAAAGAGTCGCATCAATCGCATGGGGTCGACTTGTTGCTGCCATTACAATAATAATTCCCTGCAAAAGTGTATTTAAAATCCAAAAATTGTCTAATTACAAGTTGACTGCTTTTGGTTTTGAGATTTCGGGACATGAAACATGACGTAGGCAGTTCTAAACCATTCTTTTCCATCAATAAAGTCAGAAGAACCCTTTCCCCAACAGTGTCATTGCTACTTGGATTCCCACCACGATCTCCACTGCCAACATAAAAAAAATGTAATTGAATTACTGGGATATAGTCCTAAAAGTGCATACACAATCATTTGAAAATGCAACGAAAAACACAAAGGAATACCCAACACATAATTAAAAAACAGTGGTTGTTGCTCCAACACTTTTTTTATTGAACTGCACAAAAGTAAGCTTGCAGGCAATACAAAATTGACTAGTAACACCTGCAGAGACCTAAAAAACAAGCTTGCCTCTACACGCTGTTGACTTGTTGAAAAGGCAGCACTAACTAGAAGCTCAGATAAACAGATGTCAAAGAAGAAAAAGTTGACTAAAAAAAGAAAATCTGAACAGAGCAAGAGCTATGAACAAACCATTGATTACACATCATCGAAGAATCACATCGTATCATGGAGAATATAAACAGGCGAAGACAAAATGAAACATCATGCTTTCAGCACTGGAACGATAAGGTAATGTCGCATAACCATTTAATAAACTGAACTATAATGAATGCATGCAACAGTGTTGTAGAGTCACGGTTTAGAAGCGATAGCATCAACTTCATCAAAAAACAAAATACTAGGTGCTGCTAAGCGAGCTTTCTAAAATACAGTACACAATAGTGCTTCCCCATCATCAACAGACTCCAAACGTAATTCAGCCCCACTACAAATGCATGGAAAATAAGTCATTCATATAAGAACAGTCAATGGGTTTAATGTCTAAGCCAAGAGAGAATATTAAAGTAAAATCCTTTTTATGACCAAAGCAATATCCTCCCCATGGGTCTGTTCTGTTCGGTTTGACGGAATTGGAGCTTCAAAATTTGAAATGTAGGTCCAATTCCAATGAAAATGGACCTTTACTTCTAATTTCAATACCCCAATTTTGTCCAATTGAACAAACCTAATAATTCTAAACAAAAAACTAGTACTCTAGGGAGATTTTATAAGGATGAAAAAGAAAACTCAAGGGTGATGCATTAAGAATATTTGATGCACTCATAGTCACACCCGATGGGATGAATGCAATGCAAAATAATTTTAGGTGTAATTATAAAATAAATAACGCAACCAAAGGTTTAACAAGTAAATCTACAACCCACAAAATTAGGAATTTAAATTCATTTAGCAGCGCAAAACATCTGGATGAACGGGCAACTCTGCAGTAGTCAAAATAAGCCAAAATAACAGAATATTTGTGTGAGGGGAAAAACCAACTTAGAAGAAAAAGGAAAATAAAAAATGACTAATAAAAACTAAAATAAACTTCACTAAAAACTAGGGTAATTACCTTAAACTAGACTAAGGCGAACCCAAAATTAAGAAAATCTCACCGAGAATGAGTGGGTAGGGAGGGGTGGTCAGTGGAAGGACTGGTGGACGACAAGAGACTACTCACATAAATAGAGTAAAAACGACGGTGGCGGAAATCAAGGAGGGTGTTTTGGAGATGGGGTAGAAGGGGTATGGCGGCGTTAAAATCCAAGGAGAGATAGAAAGAAGGAGAACCCAAGACGGTGATGGGGGATAAGTGTTGGGTTCATTGTTCCCAATGTCCCTGATTTGTAAGAAGTCAAACAGGTCAATGAAACACACATCAACTGTATGATGTGCATTAGAGTTCTTGAGTGCAGGTTGTCCATATCACATTGATTGGACATTTGGACACAATAAGTGGTTGCTGGACATAGCAAAAATCGACTAAGTCCACAAGCGTTGAGTGGAGCAAGCTCACTCAATGCCAGAGAGATGCCGAGTCATGCTAACATCAAGAAAGTCAAAAAGTCAACTAAAATTCAAATGTTGTGGAAATGCTGCCAGAGACGTTGGCGGCCAGCTGTTATCATCCTCTGCTCTTTCCAAGAAATATTTTCATCATAAAGTTTTGGGGCC
This sequence comes from Platanthera guangdongensis, assembly GCA_039583875.1. Taxonomy (NCBI): domain Eukaryota; kingdom Viridiplantae; phylum Streptophyta; class Magnoliopsida; order Asparagales; family Orchidaceae; genus Platanthera; species Platanthera guangdongensis. The sequence continues at coordinate 97,753,352 of CM077158.1, read as the reverse complement.
CACACACAGCAAAGTGTCGTTGAATCAAGATTAAGTGGAAAGCATGCGCTGAATCGCTTAATCTCAGCCATCAATCCTGGTGGTAAGACCCACTGCTCAATTGGCCTTCAGAGAATTAAAAAGCAAATCGGTCAGAGCAATCAATCAATTCCTTGTCATTTTCATCGAGCCTGAAGAAGTTTTTCTGCACAGAGAGCCTTGCTGGGGAAAGAGATAGCTGAAGCAATCGCCGTCTGCAATAGCAGGATCAGAAGTTATTCTGAGGAAGCAGATATACAAGTTCTGCAGAGAAATGAAAGTTGGTTGAAAAAACATCTACTACCTACTTATTGTCTTCAACAGCAAAAACTTGGACTAATATCTTCTCAGTCCAGGAAGAAGAATACACAGAGTTCTTGCTCTGGTGTTTAATCCTATAACCTTTCCTATTCTTTTGTTTAGATTTTTTGTGAGTCTGGAGTTGTATGCTTGTATTATAAAGGCTAAGGTCTTTGTGGCTTGTGTTTGGCTTTGTGCCGAGTGAAAGGTCTCTGTGACCTTGGTTTGACTAGTGCCTAAGTTGTAGGTCTGTATGACCTGTGTGGTCCTGCGGGATCTGTGTTGTAAGATCTTAAGGCGATGAGTTCTGGAGGGAGAGCCGAATCTAACACGCTGTTAGATAGGCGCAGAGGGATAGTAGATGTACGCATGATTGGGGAACCACTATAAAATTATTGTGTCGTCTGTGAATGTTCTTCAAAGCTGATAACTAACATAATCACAGGCACTGAAATATTATAACAAGTTAAAAAATTTAAATAGAGACAAAAACCTATTCACCCCCCCCCCCCCGATAGGTGTTTAGCTAGCCTTGAAAACAAGACTTTCAAGTGGTATCAGAGGGAGATTGCTCTTTAAAGGCTTAACAATCTGAGTAGATCTCCAAGGTTAGCTAGAAGACTATGTCTATGGATTCAGGAATGTCCAATAGGGAGCTGAGTGCTGTGAGACTTCCAATCTGTAGGATGTAAGATGTTGTCATCTAGAAAGCAAGGGCGAGTCTGTTCATGGATGCTGCTAACCCTAGGATGTATATTACAGTTGAAGAAGGAACATTCATCCTAATGAAGGTCTCTACACTGGATGCTAATGTCAAGACCCCCAAGACATATGATGTGATGACCAAGGATGAGTTGGCCCTGGCCACAATAGACAAGAGGTCAAAGAATATCATTATGAGTGTTGTTGATGACTCTACACTTCAGAATCTGATCCATTTCAAAATAGCAAAGGAAATGTCGGAAACACTTATGATTTACATGGTGGGTACAGATGAAGTTAGAGATGATAGGAAGTTCATGCTCAATCAAGAGTATGAGGCCTTCAGGCAATCCAAGGTGGACAACATAACCATCTGTTATGAAAAGTTCTTTAGGATTGTGAATGAGCTGAAGACTTATGGAAGAGTATTCAGTCACTATGAACTGAATGATAAGTTCCTTAGATCTCTCTCTAGAGTGTGAAACACAAAAATCAGTGCCATCATAGAAGTGAGAAAGCTGGGTGACACTGTTCCTCACACCCCCTTTGGGAAGCTGCTGTCATATGAGATACAGCTGGCTGCAAGGAAAGAAGAGGAGAACAACAACAAGTCTCGGGCAAGAGACAAGACTGTAACTTTCAAAGATGAAGGCTCCAGCAAAAGCAGAAGAAAGTCTCCCTCTCCACCAAGGAAAGATGCTAAATCTGATTCTGGAAGATCATAGGAAAGTACATCAGACTGCAAATGGTTTGGTGAAGATCTTGTTGCCTTCACTAGGCAATTCCAGAAGTTCTTGAAGAAGAAGCACTGGAGAGGCAGGACTTCCACCTCCTCTCATCCCAAGGATTACTACTACATGGGCAGAAGAAAATCTTCTAAGGAGGACAGGTATGGTTCCAAAACTAGCAAACATGTTTCCTATAACATGACCTGTATCATTGCAGAAAACCTGGGCATGTGATAGCCGACTGCCCAGTCAAAAGAGAGGAACACTGTGAGAAAAAGGACCTCCAGCAAAAAGGCAAGATGGAGAAATCCCTCATTTCCAAGAAGCAAAGAAGCTAGACTGACACCTCCTCATCAGAGTCAGAAGAAGAAGAAGAAGCCTACATTGATCTGTACTCTACTAAAGAAGGAGCTGTAGAAGCAGACTGCATCAAAAGGCTGGCTTCTTTAGAAGAAGAAGCTGAGAAGGTTCATCCTGCTGCCAGGATTGAAGATAGGGCCCCTCTATCACAATCTGATGGTGATTCAAAGGTGGATTCTGAAGAATACAGCTGCTGTGGGCTGATGGCTAGGTCAGATGAAGAAATCAGCCAGGATCAGATTGGTCCAAGCAAGGTAATTTTTATTACTAGCTCTGCTTGTTCAGATTATGAATCAGTTCCAGATTCTTGTGCTTCTGCATCAAGTGATGATGATGGCTCAGAATCTGAAGGAGACATCATCCAATAGATTTATAATTATGGTGCACTTATGCATGCTCTAAAGAAAAGCAAGCACCTAGCCAAACAGTCGGCTCAGAAAATTGTTTCTTTAAAGCTTGTTGCTTTAGAATCAGCAAAATTGCTGAATCTGTAGATTCAAGAAGTTAGCAAACTGAAGAATGTATCAATCCTTCAGATGGGCAGCATAACCTTCAAGAATAATCATATCAGGAATCTTGAAGGAAAGCTCCAAAAGGAGATGGAACTAGTGACTAGCTACTCCAAGTCTAGCACAATGTTGCTCTTAATAAACTCATTCTCCTCCCAAAAGGGAAAGAAAGGGTTGGGATTCAAGGGAAGGACAAGAGCTGCTAATCCCAAAGGAAAGGGCAAAGCTCAAGTGGAGCCACTAGCCTCTAAGCTTCCTATGAAATTTAATAGAGTGCAATTTCCTTCTAACAGCTATGACCATGAGAGTATTTATGGTCACTGGAATCATGCTAGACCATCCTGTATGAACAAAGATATTCCACAATATAGTGATAGTTACAGCAAAGGTGCAAGTGCCTATGAGAAAATACACATAGCCTATCCTAGACCATTTGTGTTTGGTGCAACAGCCCCTTCATTTAAGGATAAAGCTGTTGACTGTTCTCCAATTCTTCCAGCCCACTCTAAGATAAATGGCAAGGCTATCAGTAGATCAGACCTGGTCATCTCTGAGGTCATCAAGAGCATGCTCTCTGAAAAGAAAGCTACTGCTAGAAGGGCTCAAGATATCCCAAACACTTCTACTGCCAGAACCACCACTTGTCAGACTTGGGCCGAAAAACCATGTAACGGGACTGTTGCTACTCCTTTTAGACCCAGAACTGCTATTAACACAGCCACTAGACCTGCTTCAAAAAGAAGATTCAACATCTATGAGTGTTGGTGTTGTGACAAGGTAGGTCACTTTGTTGTTGATTGCTGGCACAATCATAGTGTGCATAGAGCAAATATCAGCTTGCCTGTCAGAAAAGATGCATGCAGACAGAATTATTTCGAGCCTAACATTCACCAAGGACCCAATAAAAATTGGAGTCCTAAGGTTAACTGATATGTGTTTTGCAGGTTAGTCCAAGTGTTCATACCCCTATATGATACTTGGACAGTTGATGTTCCAGGCACATGAGTGAAATAAGGAGCATGCTGTAGGATTATGCTCCAGTACAAAATGGACGAATGATTATCTTTGGTGGATCAGAAAAAGGGGTGACTAGAGATTAAGGTAAGATCTCTAATGGAATAGTCACTATCACTAGAGTAGCCTATGTGGAAGGGTTGCAACACAACTTGATAAACATTAGCCAACTCTGTGAACTTTGCTATAGAATAGTATTCCATAAGGATGAGTGTCAAACTAGGAGGTTAAGTGAACAAGAGGTCATCTTAACAGGCACTATGAGTGGAAATGTTTACTACTTAGATTTCCTATGATCTAACAAAGACTCACATGTATGCCTTATTGCAGATGAGAAAGCCTCTTCTTTTGTCTAGTGGCACAAGAGGCTAGCGCATTTAAATTATAGGACTATAGGAAGCTGTTCAGCAATGAGTTAGTTAGGAATGGGCCTAAGTCTATATGCACTAAGGAGGGTATCTTCTCTCCATGCCAAAAGGGCAAACAGACTAAGACCTCCTTCAAGGGCATTGGCACCAAAGACTCAGTGAGGTGTTTATACCTCTTGCATATGGATCTGTTTGGTCCTATGCCAATTCAAAGTCTAGTTAGGAAAGTATACACCCTTGTGGTTGTTGATGACTTTTCCAGATTTTCCTGGGTGTTCTTTCTAAGAAAGAAATCTGAAACACCTGATGTTTTTCAGACATTTGTCAAGCAAATTCAGAATGAATTTAGCAGCACTGTGGTGAAAATCAGAAGTGATCAGGGCACTGAGTTTCAGTTTGAGTGCATGACAAGGTTCTATGAAGAGCTAGGGATTCATCAAGAATTTTCCTCTCCTAAAACACCCCAGCAAAATGGAATTACTGAAAGGAAAAATAGGACTCTCATAGAGGCTGGTAGAACCTTAATAAGTGACTCATCCCTCCCAGAATACTTCTGGGTTGAGATAGTTAACACTGCATGATATGTCCTTAATAGGGATTTTATCACCAAGAGCCACAAGAAGACTCCCTATGAGATCTTGAAGGGCAGAAAACCAAACCTGAGCTATTTCAGGATCTTTGGTTGCAAGTGCTATGTGCTCAATAATGGAAAAGTCCATTTAACTAAATTTGCTGTCAAGTCTCATGAAGGGATCTTTGTTGGGTATAGCACTCATAGTAAGGCTTATAGAATCTACAACTTAACTACCCAAGTTGTAGAAGTGTCAATGCATGTTGTTTTTGATGAATCCAACATGGTTAACTGTGAGATGTCAGGCTCCTCCTCTTATAGTATTGTAGGTACAGAGTAGATGATGGACAAGCAGACCATCAAGGAAGCTACCCCCATAGTCTAAGAAAATGTTGATGGACTGCATATTCCAAGAGAAGTGGAAAACATACCTGAAGAAAATGAAGACCAGCTAGCTGAAAACCCTGAAGATCAGCAAGCTGCAGCTAGATTGCATCCAGCTATCGGGCATCTAAGGGACCATCCAGTACACCAAATATTTGGTGATGCAAATCATGGAGTCCATACCAGAAGCAGGAGTATGAATACAGCTCTCTACTCAAGCTTCCTGTCTCAAGAAGAGCCAAAAAAGTTTGAAGAAGCTATCAAGGACCAGTTCTAGATTGGAGCAATGCAAGAAGAGCTGGACCAATTTAAGAGATGTAAGGTCTGAAAGTTGGTCCCGATACCACAAGGGCAAAATGTCATAGGTAATAAGTAGATCTATAGGAATAAGTTGGATCAAGATGATATTATTATCAAGAATAAGGCTAGACTGGTGGCTAAAGGCTACAAGCAAGAAGAGGGCATAGGCTTTGACCAGACCTTTTCCCCAGTAGCCAGATTGGAAGCCATAAGGATCTTCCTTGCATTAGCTTCCTATCAGGGATTCAGAGTCTACTAGATGGATGTCAAGTCAGCATTCCTGAATGGGGACCTAAGAGAGGAAGTATATGTGGATCAACCACCAGATTTTGTAGATCCTAGCTCTCCTAATTTTGTTTATAAGCTTAAGAAAGCTCTATATGGGCTAAAGCAAGTCCCTAGGGCTTGGTATGAAACCTTGTCCAGCTTGCTCCTTGAGAACAAATTCTCAAGGGGGAAGATAGACAAGACCTTATTTCTAAGGGAATCAAAGGGTAAGCTTATCCTAGTCTAGATATATGTCGATGACATTATCTTTGGATCTACTGATGACAACCTTTGCAGGAAGTTTGCTAAACTTATGTAAGGGTTATTTGAAATGAGCAGCATGAGTAAGCTTATGTTCTTCTTGGGACTCCAAGTAAGACAAACTGATGATGACTTATCCATATCCCAGTCTAAGTTCACCAAGGAGCTAATCAAAAAGTATGGTATGGAGAATGCCTCCACCATGAGAACTCTCATGGGATCAAGTATGTTTATAGGCAATGATGAGGCAGGGAAACATATTGATGAGTCTTTGTATAGAGGGATAATTAGCTCCCTTCTATACATGACTGCTAGTAGACCTGACATCATGTATGTCACATGTGTCTATGCTAGGTATCAGGCTTGCCCTAAAGAATCTCATTATTCTACTGCAAAGAGAATCTTGAGGTATCTTAAGGGTACACCAGATCTTGGCCTATGGTATCCTAGAAATAGGGATTTTGATCTAACAGGATTTTCATATGCAGATTTTGCAGGTTGCAAGAAAGACAGGAAAAGCACTACTATAACCTGTTAGTTATTAGGAAGAAGGCTAGTTTCTTGGAGCAGCAAGAAGCAAACTAGTGTGGCTATATCCACTGCTGAGTCAGAATATATATCAGTAGGCAGCTGTTGTACTCAGTGTTGGAGTTACCATGATGATCTGGAAGTGGTCAAACATCTAATCTCACTGCCAACGCAATATGAGCCTGCAGGGTCGCACATAAGAGATGTGGAGAAGTTGGATGACTGACTGTGTTGGTAAAGGTTACCAATCACCGACCTGAATAGGGTTATGGGCAAAGTGTTGCCTTATAGGATCATCGGGTTGGGCAAAGGTTGCCTTGAAGGGCTGGTTAGGTTCGTCGTCCGAGGGTCAAAGACATTAGTCGAGAATGGTCTTCTGATTCCCGCCGATCGACGAGAATCACCTTGCTGATTCTCGCCGATCGACGAGAATCGTCGAGAATCAATTGTTGAATCTCGACGATCGACTACCTTGACAATTGTCGTCGACCGCGGCTCGACGATCGTCGAGTATCATTATGTGTCGTCGAGCGTGGCTCGACGATCGGCGAGAATCGTCGAGTATTGTACTCTGATTCTCGCCGATCCAATGTGATACTCGCCGAATAATTCTCACCGAACCTGCTCAGTGATTCTCGCCGATTGTCGCCGATTCTCACCGATTCATTCTCGCCGATTCTGAACCCTAGTTCTGGGTGGTCTGCGGATAGCGATTTTCCTGAGTTTATTTTATACTTTAAGTATAAATATAACACTTAGGGTTTCGGGAAGGGATGCGATCTGTATCTTCTGTGCGAATCGAACCCGACGGAAGGAGTTCCGCATTTTGCTTCGCCGATCCCGATCCCGATCCCGCCGCCGGAAACTGTTCCGCCGCCGCGTTCGCTCCGCTGCCACCTCTCCTCCGGCGACTGTCGCTGGTGCTGCTCTTCCTGGCACGGACCTAGCAGTCCGTGGAATAGCCGAGGTGCGGTCTTCTCCTTCCCGATCTTCCGTGCGACGGAAAGTTCGGCGTTCTCCCACTCGTGTGGACTTCTGCAGAAACGTGGATACTATTCCACGTAGAACTTGCCACTAGTAAGCAGACAAAGTTTGGAGCTTCTCCGTTGAGTTGTGACTCAACGCCGCCGAGGTAATTTTTACCTAGTTTTGCTAACTTCTTGATTCAACTGTTCATGGCCCGATCCACATCTCTTTGGGTTTTTCTTGATGTTTTACATTTCCGCTGCGTGCACAAGTGTTGGGCCAACCCCATAGAGAAACCCCAACAGTGGTATCAGAGCCAGGTTACGGCCATGACTGTTGTTTTGGAAGTTCTCTTATTCCAATGCGTGTAAACCTAGAAATTTAGAAGTGTTCTAAATGTCTAGATTTAGTCTTGGCACTTCGCCAAGAACGATTGGAATTTCGGTGGAATTTCTAAGTGCTAGAAATCGTTGTCTCCTTAGCAGTAACCATCCCTCGAGTATGTTTTGGATTTTGAATCCAACATAGAGAGATGAGCTTGTCTACTGCTTAAGTTGAGCTGTCTTTGCCTTTGTCCAATGCATGTAAATCTGAGGATTTGGAAATTTCCGGATGTTCAGATTTAGCCATTCCTTCTATCAAATGTTGATGGTGTCAGGATGTGCACATAAGGGATGCATGTGGTTTTAGAAGAATTGTTTTTCCTTGGATGTGCACATTGATCAAATGTTGATCATGGTTAATTGTTAACCTAAAATTGAAATCCCTTCTTTTAATATTAAGTGTTCGGATGCCTTCCGATGGATGACACTCTTCCTGCCTCGATCGATGAAATGTGGGCTTGCCAAAGCAAGGTGCATTAATCTATCTTGGTAAGGGTGCGAGCGGATAATTATGATATCCCACTGTTGACATCGGGTCCAGCTTAACTAGGTGACCTCAAAGGTTGAGTGCCTAGAGGCATAGGGTTGGCATGCACCATATGATGGATGCGAATAAGGAGTTATTCACCAACCATACAAGAATTGCATGAGGATGCAATTGACAAGCGTTGCCTACCTAAATAACCACATCGTGAGAGGAACGCCAAAGCGGACTCATTGTGTTGGTGAAATACAGATCTTGTCCACTAAGAGAGTAGCTCGCATGAACTCTTCGAATTGTTAGTGAGGGCTATCATTTCGAATAAAATAGTGGGAGTATTTTTAATTGAAGTCCTAATTAGAATAAATTGTAATTGAAATTTAGGTACTGATTTTAATTCTGCATAAAATTCTTGTAGAATTCCATGGCAAGCGTTTCACACTCCACGCTGTCTCTGAGAGCCATCCTTGAGAAGGATAAGCTCAGTGGGACAAACTATATGGACTGGTATAGGAACCTGAGAATTGTTCTCAGGCAAGAGCGAAAGCTCTATGTCTTGGAAGAAGAAGCCCCCGAGGTGCCGACCGGGATCTCTTCCCGTGCTGAGAAGGATACTTATAAGAAGTATACTGATGATGCTTTGGATGTCGAGTGTCTTATGCTTGCCACCATGAACTCTGAGCTTCAGAAGCAACATGAGAACATGGGGTGCAAGGAGATTGACGAGCATCTCAAGAAAATGTTTCAAGGGCAGGCTCGTCAAGAGAGGTTCGACATCACGAAAGCGTTATTTCAGTGCAAGATGGGAGCTCGAGACTCAGTAGGGACTCACGTACTCAAGATGATTGGGTATATAGAGAACCTTGAAAGGCTGGGTTTTCCTCTTGGTCAAGAGTTGGCCACGGATCTGATCCTGCAATCGTTGTCGGACAGTTATGAGCAGTTCGTCTTGAACTACAACATGAATGAGATAGACAAGACACTGCCCGAACTCCTAGGCATGTTAAGAACTGCCGAGATCAACATGAAGAAGGCCAAGCCTGCCAGCCCCATACTGATGGTGCATAAGGGCAAGGGCAAAGCCAAGGGCTCTAAGAAGACGACGGTAGGACCTAAGTCATATCTTGAGCTCAAGTCTTCAGCACTGATCAAGAAGAAGAGCACGGTGAAGGAAGGGAAATGCCACCACTGTGGCAAGGCTCGTCATTGGCGGAGGAACTGTCCTTCATATATTGAGGGTCTGCAGAAATTGAAGGGAGGTATGACTTCCGCTTCTAATGTTTACGTTATAGAGATAAACCTTTCTGCTCCTTCATCTTGGGTATTGGATACCGGATGTGGTTCTCACATTTGTACAAATGTGCAGGAACTGGGAAGGAGAAGATTGCTGAGTAAAGGGGAGGTGGACCTCCGCGTCGGCAATGGAGCAAGAGTTGCTGCTGTAGCCGTAGGAGTTTACCGTCTTTCTTTGCCCAGTGGGCTTGTAATAGAACTAGATAACTGTTATTTTGTTCCGGCGATAACTAGAAACATTATATCTATTTCATGTTTGGACATGATTGAATTTTCTTTTATAATTAAGAACAATTGTTGTTCTATATTTAAGAATGATGTTTGTTATGTTGTAGCCCAATTTTTTAATGGTCTTTACGTTTTGAACTTGGACCATCTGATCTGTAATGTAGAAAACAATAAAAGACTAAGAACAAATGACTCGAACCCTACGTTTCTCTGGCATTGTCGTTTGGGTCATATCAACGAGAAGCGCATATCCAAACTCCATAGAGATGGACTTTTGGACTCATTTGATTATGAATCATTTGAGCGATGCGAATCTTGTTTGTTAGGCAAGATGACAAAAGCTCCTTTCACTGGTTATACTGAGAGGGCTGAGGGTCTCTTGGGTGTTGTACATAGTGATGTATGCGGACCCATGAGTTCCATGGCTAGGGGAGGGTATTTCTAATTTGTTACATTTACTGATGATTTCAGTAGATACGGATATGTGTATCTTATGAAGTGCAAATCCGAGACCTTTGAAAAGTTCAAAGAGTTCAAAAATGAAGTAGAAAACCAGTTGGGTAAAAGGGTTAAAGCACTCCGATCTGATCGAGGTGGCGAATACCTGAGTCATGAGTTCCGTGATCATCTGAAAGAGTGTGGTATTGTATCACAGCTCACTCCACCTAGAACACCACAACATAATGGTGTGTCTGAGAGGAGAAATCGTACTTTATTAGACATGGTACGTTCGATGATGAGTCATGCAGACTTGCCTGTTTCCTTTTGGGGTTTTGCTTTAGAGACTGCTGCAATGAAATTGAATCGCGCTCCAACGAAAACGGTTCTGAAGACACCATATGAGATATGGACTGGGAAGCGTCCTAGTATGTCGTTCATTAAAATTTGGGGCTGTGAGGCATACGTGAGACGTCAAATGCCTGACAAGCTGGAACCCAAATCAGATAAATGTTATCTGGTGGGATATCCTAAGGAAACGAAAGGGTATCACTTTTACCTACCATCCGAGGGCAAAGTGTTTGTCGCAAGGACTGGTGTCTTCTTAGAGAAAGAGTTCTTATCAAGAAAGACTGAAAAGGTAGAGCTTGAAGAAGTTCAAGAGCCACATGTAGTGAACGAACCGGAAATGGATTTTGAGACAGGACTACAAGATGTTGTAGCTGGAGAACCTGCTCAGGGAACACAAGTCCTACGTAGATCTGGTATACCGAGGTTTGAGCCTGAACGATATGGATTTCTCGTGTCTCAAATAGGTAATGTGTTGCTTATGGATCATGATGATGAGCCAGCAACCTACCAAGAGGCTATGAATGGACCGGACTCCGACAAATGGCTTGAGGCTATGAAATCCGAAATGGACTCCATGTATGCAAACCAAGTTTGGAACTTGGTGGAACCACCTGAAGGGGTACGACCCATAGGGTGCAAGTGGGTCTTCAAGAAGAAGACCGACATGGATGGGAATGTACAGACATTCAAAGGGCGACTGGTGGCTAAAGGTTTCAAGCAAATTCATGGTATTGACTATGATGAAACTTTTTCCCCTGTTGCCATGGTAAAGTCCATTAGGATATTGCTTGCTATTGCTGCGTATTATGACTACGAGACTGGCAGATGGATGTCAAAACGGCTTTCCTTAATGGAAACCTCCTTGAGGAAGTGTATATGACACAACCCGAGGGTTTTGTATCCCCAGATGAAGCCACTAAAATATGCAAGCTGAATAAGTCCATCTATGGACTGAAACAGGCCTCTCGAAGTTGGAATCTTCGTTTTGATGAGAAAATCAAAGAGTTTGGTTTCATCAAGAATGAAGATGAGCCTTGTGTTTACAAGCGAATCAGTGGGAGCATTGTTGTCTTCCTGATATTGTTTGTAGATGACATACTGTTGATTGGGAATGACATTCCTACCCTAAAAGTTGTTAAGAACAACCTAGGGAACTGCTTTTCAATGAAGGATTTGGGTGAAGCGACTTATATACTTGGTATTAAGATCTATAGAGATAGATCGAAGAAGTTGCTGGGTTTGACCCAGAGTACGTACATCGAAAAGGTGTTGAAGCGGTTCAACATGCTTGAGTCCAAGAAAGGATTTTTGCCCATATCTCATGGTGTGAATCTCTCTAAGGACCAGTGTCCAAAGTCTTGTGAAGACAAGGACCGCATGAAGTTGATTCCATATGCTTCGGCAATTGGATCAATCATGTACGCGATGTTATGTACTCGACCCGATGTTTCCTTTGCTTTGAGCATGACTAGCAGGTATCAGTCAGACCCCGGTGAGTGTCACTGGATTGCAGTCAAGAATATCCTGAAGTACTTGAAAAGGACTAAGGACGTGTTCTTGGTGTATGGTGGAGAGGAAGAGCTCGTTGTAAGTGGTTACACGAATGCTAGCTTCCAAACTGATCGAGACGACTCCAAGTCTCAGTCAGGTTTTGTGTTTTGCCTGAATGGAGGAGCTGTAAGCTGGAAGAGTTCCAAGCAAGAGATAGTTGCTGATTCTACAACAGAGGCCGAGTATATCGCAGCAGCTAATGCGGCGAAGGAGGCTGTATGGATTAGGAAATTCATCGGCGAGCTTGATGTAGTTCCTAGCATTGTTGGTCTCGTAGTTCTCTACTGTGATAACAATGGTGCAATTGCACAATCTAAGGAACCTAGATCTCATCAGCGCTCCAAGCACATACTTCGGCGGTTTCATCTTATTCGTGAGATTGTCGAACGAGGAGATGTAAACATTTGCAGAGTGCCGACTGAGGAAAATATTGCGGATCCGCTGACAAAGCCTCTCGCGCAGAGAAAGCATGATGGTCATACTAGATCGATGGGTATACGATACCTAAATGATCAACTCTAGCGAGAATCTTGTGGGTTGCATGTTATCTTGTATTTTGTTGGCTGTTTGTTCATATGATGAACTGTGTACCTAGTTTTTCTTTTATAATTAATGGCAAATTCTTTTATTATGAGTTTTTGTATATATGATAGTTAAATGTTAACATAATAGATACCCTTAGAATGTTTGCTTCCATGGGACATCAAGTACGTGACTTGAATGTGAGAGCCCATGATTTATTTGAAGCTTCATTCTTAAAGGTCCCTGGTCGAGTATCATCATAGAAACTAAGGGTGATGATGATACATGAAGGCTAGCACGTGTGTTGACTGATGACTGGTTCTCACAGGTCATGATATTGTGATATCAAGTCATCACGTGGGTACTTGTTAGTGAACAAGTTGTACTGGACAGACCCAACCTGAGACTACTCTGTGGATTGTCATCCAATAGTGTCACGAGTAGGTCTCAAGTGACAATGGTGTTGTGGTCCTTTGACCTGAAGTCACAACATTCATCAAGTGAGGAAGAGCGTGCTTTGATGCCATCTAAAGTCTTCCTTGAGAAAGGTTGATGATAAGGGTGGTCGTTGGGCATGTTACGAATCATTTGGGTGTTTGTGTGTGAGCAGATATGGGATTTGTCTTCCTGTATGACAGGAGTTGCATCCATGGGCCCCTTGATGGAACTGGACTGAGAAATGCATGGCCATGCTTGGTTGAGTCAATATGTGATATTGGACTCACCATTCTCTGGAAGTCCGTCCTGGATCAAGAAACTTGGATTGAGCTATTACGAGGGTGACACGGTCCATGCCTCTAGTTCTTTCCGGATATAAGGGACAAAGGGACAAAGACAACGCTGATACATTGGGCATAAAGGCTTATGAGTTATTAACTCTTATTGCTTGGGGAGCAATGATGCATTGCTAGATGCCGCTCATTGTTTGTGAGGTTTTTGGTTTGATACTTTCGAGATCAAGTGGGAGTCTGTTGGAGTTACCATGATGATCTGGAAGTGGTCAAACATCTAATCTCACTGCCAACGCAATATGAGCCTGCAGGGTCGCACATAAGAGATGTGGAGAAGTTGGATGACTGACTGTGTTGGTAAAGGTTACCAATCACCGACCTGAATAGGGTTATGGGCAAAGTGTTGCCTTATAGGATCATCGGGTTGGGCAAAGGTTGCCTTGAAGGGCTGGTTAGGTTCGTCGTCCGAGGGTCAAAGACATTAGTCGAGAATGGTCTTCTGATTCCCGCCGATCGACGAGAATCACCTTGCTGATTCTCGCCGATCGACGAGAATCGTCGAGAATCAATTGTTGATTCTCGACGATCGACTACCTTGACAATTGTCGTCGACCGCGGCTCGACGATCGTCGAGTATCATTATGTGTCGTCGAGCGTGGCTCGACGATCGGCGAGAATCGTCGAGTATTGTACTCTGATTCTCGCCGATCCAATGTGATACTCGCCGAATGATTCTCACCGAACCTGCTCAGTGATTCTCGCCGATTGTCGCCGATTCTCACCGATTCATTCTCGCCGATTCTGAACCCTAGTTCTGGGTGGTCTGCGGATAGCGATTTTCCTGAGTTTATTTTATACTTTAAGTATAAATATAACACTTAGGGTTTCGGGAAGGGATGCGATCTGTCTCTTCTGTGCGAATCGAACCCGACGGAAGGAGTTCCGCATTTCGCTTCGCCGATCCCGATCCCGATCCCGCCGCCGGAAACTGTTCCGCCGCCGTGTTCGCTCCGCTGCCACCTCTCCTCCGGCGACTGTCGCTGGTGCTGCTCTTCCTGGCACGGACCTAGCAGTCCGTGGAATAGCCGAGGTGCGGTCTTCTCCTTCCCGATCTTCCGTGCGACGGAAAGTTCGGCGTTCTCCCACTCGTGTGGACTTCTGCAGAAACGTGGATACTATTCCACGTAGAACTCGCCACTAGTAAGCAAACAAAGTTTGGAGCTTCTCCATTGAGTTGTGACTCAACGCCGCCGAGGTAATTTTTACCTAGTTTTGCTAACTTCTTGATTCAACTGTTCATGGCCCGATCCACATCTCTTTGGGTTTTTCTTGATGTTTTACATTTCCGCTGCGTGCACAAGTGTTGTGCCAACCCCATAGAGAAACCCCAACACTCAGCTACTATGGATCCAACATCAGCTCCAGGATAACAATCTTCAGGTAAGTAGAACTCCTCTCTATTGTGATTCTACAAGTGCTATTTCTATTACTAGGAATCCTGTCTCACGTAGCAGAACTAAGCATATAGAAATAAGATATCATTTTATTAGGGAGCATGTGGAGAAGGAAGATATCAGTCTTAAGTTTGTCCTTACAGACAAGCAAGTGGCTGATATCTTCACTAAGCCATTAGATAAAGCAAAGTTCAACACCCTCAAATTTGAGTTGGGTATGTTGTACTTGGCATAGCTTCAGACACTCCCTTTTACATTTTGTTGGGTGCAGGTATTGTTCCTCTTGCTGGACATACAGGCTCCCCATTAGTATCAGTTCTCTGATGCTTCTACGGAGGGGGAGTAAGTTAATCTAGAGAGAAGAGAGAAGGTCAGCTAATGGAATAGTCAGCCCCCATCTACCTATTCTACAGAAGTCAAAAAGGGGAAGAGAAGAGAGAAGGTCCTAGCAAGGGGGAGACATAGCAAGTGGGAGAGATGGCAAAGGGGAATGAAAGATATGTGGCACTCAAGTAAGGACAAACACCTTGCAGTAAAATAGGGGGAGTAAGTGATGCTCACCATACATGCAGAAAATGAGGTATATTTACTTATAGCTTATCAGAATTCCAATATTTATTTTGCTGTATAGGTTGTCTGTATCATTGACCAAGGAAAGAAAACATTTTTGATATGGGTTTTTACTTTTTCAAATAGGGGGAGATTGTTAGGTCCATTGTTCCCAATGTCCCTGATTTGTAAGAAGTCAAATAGGTTAATGATATACACATCAACTGTATTTGATGTGCATTTGAGGTCTTGAGTGCAGGTTGTCCATATCACATTGATTGGACATGTGGACACAATAAGTGGTTGTTGGACATAGCAAAAATCGACTAAGTCCACAAGCATTCAGTGGAGCAAGCTCACTCAATACTAGAGAGATGCTGAGTCATGCTGACGTCAGCAAAGTAAAAAAGTCAACAAAAATTCAAATGCTGCTGAAATGCTTGTAGAGACGTTGGCGGCCAGCTGTTATCATCCTCTGCGCTTTTCAAGAATTATTTTCATCATAAAGTGTTAGGGCCCACAAACTGCAAAGTGTCGTTGAATCAATATTAAATGGAAAGCATGCACTGAATGGCTTAATATCAGCCATCAATATTGGTGGTGGGACCCACTGCTCAATTGGCATTCAGAGAATAAAAAGAATCAAATCGGCCAGAGCAATCAATCGATTCCTTGTCTAGGTTTTCTGAAAATGAAAAGTGTGGCCGAACTTCATCTTCTTCCTCTCCATTTTCGTCTAGCCTGAAGAAGTTGTTCTACACAGAGAACCTTGCTGGTGAAATAAATAGCTGAAGCAATCACCATCTGCAACAGCAGGACCAGAAGCTATTCTGAGGAAGCATATCTTCAAGTTCTGCAGAGAAAAGAAAGTTGGTTGAAGAAACATCTACTGCCTACTTATTTTCTTCAACGGCAAAAGCTTGGACTTATATCTGTTCAGTCCAAAAAGAAAAAGACAAAGAGTTCCTGCTCTGGAGTCTAATCATACAACCTTTCTTATTCTTTTGTTTAGATTTTTTGTGAGTCTGGAGTTGTATGCCTGTATTACAAAGGCTAAAGTCTTTGTGACCTGTGTTTGGTTTTGTGCCGGGTGAAAGGTCTTTGTGACCCGGGTTTGGCTTAGTGCCTAAGATGTAGGTCTGTGTGACCTGTGTTGTCCTGCGAGATCTGTGTTGTAAACTCTTGAGGAGCTGAGTTCTGGATGGAGAGCCAAATCTAACACACTGTTAGATAGGCGCAGAAGGACAATAGATGTACCCAAGATTGGGTAACCGCTATAAAATTGTTGTGTCGTCTGTGAATGTTCTTGAAAGCTGACATAATCACAAGCACTGAAATCTGATAACAAGTTAGAAAATTTAAATAGAGACAAAAACCTATTCACCCCCCCCCCCCCCCTCTAGGTGTTTAGCTAGCCTTGAAATCAAGACTTTCAATAAGGAAATATGCGGGCAATATAGGAGTGAGGGAAGGGATCTGACGCGATGCTGCTTTTTCAAAATTCCTCCTTAAGACTCCTTTTATTTACTTTTTAACTCTTTTTAAGCAAAATTTATAAATAACAAGAAAACCTTTTAATGCAAAATAAACCTATGTGGGATCAAGATTAAGATTAAGGCTCAAAAGAAGATTAGGATAATGAATTTTTCTCCATCGATTTGAATCAAAAGATTACGCATGCAAATCTCCTAGAGTAAAAAATGCATTACCTAGTAAACCACATCATAGGCAATATACCATTACAACTCCTATACATTAAAAAATATAGCAAATACAACCACAAGGTAAATGCGCAGAAGCAATTCTTGTTGGCGAACAAACATGTCATGCCACCATTCTTCCATGATGAGGGTTGTATTTTCCTCGGTTTCCCAAGCTAGCCACGAATGATGTGAAAATGAAATATGTATGCAACTACTATGTTATATGAATCTATGATGCACTCTAATATGAAATGATGTTATGAGGTATGACAAAATGAAAAATTAGATTTTTGGGACAACAATATAATCGTCTCGTTATTTATACATTGTTTTACTCAAGAAAACTCAAAGATGACACTAACCAAAACCTTTAAGACAAAGTAAGCTATGATGCAACTTGATGCACTTCAAGTCGTAGTCGACGGGAAGAACGCAATGCAAAACAAATTTAGATGTAATTTTAAAATAATGAGCGTGATAATATGTTTAACAAGCATATTTAGAGCGCACAAGTTCTGCAGTAGATAATATAATCTAAAATTACAAAATATTTGACGAGGGGAATAGCTAACTTGGAAAAAAGAAAAAAATGACAAATAAAAACTACAATAAATTTCCCTCAAAAACTTGGGTAATTACTTTAAATATATATCTCACCGGGAATGAAAAGATAGGAAGGTGCTGGTCGGTGAAAGGCTTGGTGTAAAACGAGAGACTCCTCACACAAACATAGTGAAGGCGGCAGTGGAGGTTTGCGAGGAGGGCGTTGCGGGGATGAGTTATAAGAGCTACGATGATTGTACATCCAATATTCGTCTAAGTAGAGCCCAGACCCAACGGTAGGCCCCGACACTATCACGGAGCAACGAATTACCTAAAGGGAGGAAGCCAACAGAGAATATAGAAGCTCAGTCGGAGCTCGCCAGTTCAGCGATCAACTCATCAATGAGCGAGGTCCGCTGGCGAGCTGGTAGAACCTCAACCAGAGAAAGTAATTTTGGTGAGCTCCTCCTGAGCCCACCCGTGAGCTCGCCGTGCTAGTACCAGTCTCGCTGCGAGCTCGTCATGCCAGTACTCGTCTCGTTGTGACCTCGTCGCGCAGGTTCCAACACTTCGGTGTGATGAGCGTGGACCGTGATCGAAGGAAGAACATCTAGTTTGAGGTCCAATGGAGAACGAAAATGAGGGAGTTGGAGATCGACAATCAGCATGTTCTAAGCGAGTTCGTTAAGAAAGCAGACCTTGCGGATTTCAAGGAAGGTATGGTGGAGACGATGCAGGCTCTCCTAAAGTCGAATAGCGAGGTCATGGCAGCCTGACCACCCGTCTTCACCCTGGCAGGTGTCGATCCATCGAGGAAACCTGTCAAATAGGTCGTCGCCTCACTTGAAGAGGACCGACTTCTGTTCGACCGAAGTCAATGTATTACCCCGCAAGCTCTTTGCTTCCATGAGAACGATAGAGCTCGCCAATGATCAACTCACCAAACTGGGCTGGCGAGCCCTTTTTGCGAGGTGTTGGGCCCGCCAATCGCAGAAGGGTTCTGCAAATCCGTGCTTACCCACAATACAGGAAAGGATCATCCCATCAAGCATCTGCAATAGTTTGACGATGTTTCAATTTGAACAATGATTGATGCCTTTAGTGTTGAAACCGGAATCCGGCCTCTTGTGGAGTTCGACCCTTGGGGAAGGGGTGGTCTCGCGCCTACTTCGCACCTGCAAGAAAAACAACGAGAGAGGCAAGGAAAGACAGACCCAAGGGCTCGGCTGGGAGGTCCCACCACAAACCCGGAAGATCTCTGAGCGCTTCCCCTCCTTAGCCAAGAGCCGAGCTAAGGTACTCTCAGAGAACACTTGAGAATGAGAGTAAGGAGGCACTGAAAGCGTCTCCTCTGAGGTACCCCTTGGGTCTTATTTATAGATTTTCAGAGTCTGAACTGCCAATAACCAAAAGAACTGACCTGGAAATACCAAAAAGCCCCTGGTTGGGTCTGCCAACAGCCAACCTCCGCTGTTCTGAATAGCTATGCGCAGTCCTACCTGGTCTGCCAACAGCGAGGCTCCGCTGCCCTGAGTAGCTATTCGCACCCATGGGGAGTCAGC
Source organism: Platanthera guangdongensis (assembly GCA_039583875.1). Lineage (NCBI taxonomy): Eukaryota > Viridiplantae > Streptophyta > Magnoliopsida > Asparagales > Orchidaceae > Platanthera > Platanthera guangdongensis. The sequence goes on along the minus strand of CM077158.1, from coordinate 97,734,287 downwards.
TCGCCTCCGATTCCATCCGTGGGAGGCGGGCGCGACCCGGCTCTGGGGCTCGCCTAACATCACTGGGCGAGTGCGAGCCGATATGGGCGAGCTGCCGGCCTTTTGCCGGGCGGACCGGTGGAAAGGTCGCATGCGGGGGGTCAGCCGGCGGGTCGCCATTCTAGGGTCCAGCTCGCTCGCCGCGGGTTGCCAGCCCGCCCGGCTCGCGGCTGCGGGTCGCCAGCTCGGGTCCGGCCTGCTTGCTGCGGGTCGCCAGTCGCGGGTCCGACTCGCTTGCGGCGGGTCGCCAGCTCGCTCGCCTGAGATGGGCAGGAGCGGGCCAGCCCTTTAGTCGTTCAGCCCGTCCTGCCGCTTGGGTGCGAGTCGCGGGGCAGGCCTGTTCGACCTCCCTGGTGGGACCCGCTCGCCGGACACAGGGTTGTACACAATCCCCGCTCTTTTTGAGCTTGAACCAAGCTCGGAAAGAACCATCCAACCCGTGTGTTCGGCGGGCCCCTGTGCTGAGCTGGCAGGGAATCTTCTGGTGGGGGCCCACTGTTCTGCTATAAATACATACCGCTGACCCCTGTAGGGGGCTCCCCACATCCCTTTGTTTTCTCTGAGCAGTCTCTTGTTCCTCGATGCCGGTTAGCGAAGAAGTGCGAGCTCGCCTGGCGGCAGCGGTCCTGCAGACTCAGGAGGAGGCCCTCGAGGCCGCCCCATGGCTAGCTCGCGGATCCTCCGGCCCCCTCTTCAGGCCGGCGAAGGGGAAGATCGTTAAGCGCTCTCTGGCGGGTGACTGCCCGGCCTCCAGCTCGGCGGCGGGTGCTGAGGTCGTCCCCGGGGTGCGTGGCCTTCCGCCGATTATCGCTATTCGTCTGACTCCCTGTTTTGCAGGTAATTCCCTGTGAGGAGGTGGAGAACCGGGGAGAGGATCGTCCCCCGCCTCCATCGCCTGAGAAGATCGCGAGTTCCCCAGGTCCGGATCGCCCACCTCCGGAAACTCCCCGTCCGGCGGTCTCCCATGGGCTGGGGAAATCTCTTGAGATCCTCGAGGGAGGGAACTTTCAAGATCGGCCGGGCTCTTCCCGCCCATCTGTCGGTGCGGGCGATGTGCCCACCCCTGGTGAGCTGGTTTTTATCGTTGACTTCGCCTCTTGCTCGCTCATTCTGACCCCTCCCCGCTCGCAGGCTTCCGCAGGGCCTCGCCTGAGACCGAGATGAGCGAAGGGTACTCGCCTCCGCCTGACGTGGACAGTGTATCTGACTATCTGGGCGACCCGAATGATGCGGCGGGAATGAAGAGGCAGGTGACGCGGCTATTCCAGAAACACACAATGCTGCTGCAGGAGGCCATAAGGAGGATCGAAGGCGACAAGGCCGAGACCGATGCCCGGCTCGCGGCCTTGGAGGGCCCTCGGCATGAGGCGGAAGACGACGACGTCACCTCGCCGGGCGTTCATATAACGCGAGCCGAGGGGCATCTTAAGAGCGCCGTGGAGCAGGTCGGCCGGGCTCAGCGGGAGCTGGTGGCGGTTCGCGATTACCACGATCCCCGCGTGCCGCCTCGGGCGGGAACGAAGAGGCGGCACAGGTGGAAGTGGGTCGAGTACTGACCCAGTTATTTGCCCCTCGCTTGCGTGATACCGCGGGGTTACCGTCACCTCGCTTTTATCTTGTATTTGTACTAGTAATTGCTTGCGACTTTCTTAGCCCGCCTATGGGCCTAACTATTTTCTTGCTGAGATGTATTGAAATTATCGCGCTGCTTTTCTTTTGATTTCTGTGTGCGGGTTAAAGGGAAGGGTCCATTCTTCCTTTCGCGCTGATCGGGGCGAGGCGAGCCGAGGAGCTCGCTAGACGCGAATCTCCCGGCTCGCGCGGCACGGCGCGCGGGTGCGGGTCGGGGTTGGCTCGCCCGCGCCGGTCTCCCGCGGTTGCAGCGGGCGAGAACCGTGCCGGCTCGACCTTTGAGGTGTGCTCGCGCGCGGGAAGTCGAACCGTCGGATTAATTTTTGCTATCCGCACCCCATCTTTTGGCGGGAAGTTTCCCGCCCCTTCTCTTTTCCTATAAATAGGTCCTGCCGGCCCTTATTTCTCCACCGAATCCAAAACGTCTTCTCGCTTCCCCTTTTCTCGCGAAGTGCGATTCTAGCTCGTCTCCCGGCTTTTTCTCTCGCGTTCGGCGGCGAATCAACGGGGATGGGCGGAGGCGGCGGCGACGCGGATGGCCGAAGCAAATGCGCTTGGACTTTCTCCGAGCACGATTTCCCTCGCGCCGTCATCACAGAGCGCGAATACTTAGAAGCTCTAGGCGACCACATCCCGGCCGGGTTTTCTGCGAGGCGACCTGATGAGAGGGAGAAGATTAACGACCTATTTGGGGATGAGCTCGCCATCCCTCTCGCTCACTTCGAGGTGGGCCTGCGACTTCCCTTGTGGCCCGAAGTGCGCCAGGTGCTCAAATACTTCGGGGTCGTCCTGGGACAGATGACCCCGAACTCCGTCGCCGTCATGATGGGGTTCGCCTGCTTCTTGCGAGGGGAGCGGGTGGAGTTCAGCCTCGCGGTATTCCGGAAGCTGTTCTCCTTCAGGGCGAACCGAGACGGGACGGCCTACTTCTCCAGCGCCCACCTCAAGGTGCGGGAGACCGTCAACAAGAGCCACAACTGGCTGAAGAAGTTCTTGTTCGTCAAGGGGGACTTCGGCAACGTGCCCTTCTCGCCGGTGCAGCTCAGCGAGGCGAGCTACCGGCCACCCAACCTAGGCGGCCATGAAGCCGACCTGTTCGCGTTCTTCGTTGGGAAGAACTTCGAGGTCGCGTTCCTGCGCCGCCACCTTGACGATCTCGCGGCTGTCCCGCCGGGGGAGGTTTGCTACTCGTCTCCATTAGTCCTTACTTTCCCGCTCTTCTTTCATCTCACCTTCCCTTCTTCGCAGGCGAACGCGACATTCCCCTTCATCCTCCTTATGAAAGCGCCCGGATTCCCCCCGGGGTTCTCGCCCGCGCCCAGGCCGCGGATGCCGCCCAGCGCGACACCTCATCGGTCCCGGCCAAGAAGCGACCGGGCGGCGGGCAGTCAGCGCCTCCGCCGAAGTCGGCGAAGACCGCGGATCAACAACCATCCGCGGGCCAAAGAAAGGGAAAGGCCCCCGCGGTCTTGTCGACTGACCCCCCCTCGCCCCCGCTGGTTGTCTCGACCAGCGATTCTCCGGTCGGGGCGGCGGGCACCTCCGCGCCGCCGGGCGGGTCTGGAGCCGCTGTGGAGCCGGTCCCGAGAGGGCATCGGAACTTCGGCTACGGCGAGAGGTACTTGGACGAGCTCGGCGCCCCGCTCCTGGCTTGGGACAAGGAGTCGAACCGCGCAACGATCTCGACCCTGCTGCCGAGCTGGATGGAGCAGGATACAATCGGCGGGGAGGCGTACAGCTTCTCCTTTGGGCTGTACTCGCGCGAAGACGCCGCCATATACGACAAGGAGGAGACGCGGGTGCTGATCCACGAGAGCTCGCGGGCCCAGCTGCGCGGCCTGGAGCTGGCTCATATGGTGGGGCGGCGCTGCACCCAGATGGAGCGGAACGCCGCGTCCATCCAAAAGATGGCGGAGGAGAAGGAAGAGGCCCGGAAGCTCGCTCGGGAGGACGCGGATCTTCAGAGAGGGCGAGCCGCCGCCGCCGAGGAGACCCTCGCGCAATATCTGGGCGGGGTGGTACGCCCTCAACCGGAGCTAGTCTCTTCTTCTTGCGAACGCAGCTCATGATAATTCCTATTCCGTTTTTCAGGACGCGGCGACTGCGAGCCAGATGGGCGCCGAGATTGCCACCCTTCGCCAGGAGAAGGCGGCGCTGGAGGCCCGGGTACGCGAGCTGGAGGCCGCTGCCGCTGTCCCTCCACCAGGCAGCGGGGTCTGCCCGCGCGAGCACCTGTCCGACTATGACCTAGAGGTGCTAATGCAGAAGAACGCGGCCAGCGCAGCGAGATACACGATGGAGACGCTGAGGCGCGCGGATCTGCTCACGAGCGAGGCAGCGGGACTCTCGGCAAAAGACGTGGTGCCGGCGCTGTTCCTCCCCGTGCCGGAGCCCGGCGACAGAAGCTTCCAGCCGCTTTAGGGTTTCATATCTTGCGTTTTTTGTAATTTGCCCTGTAGATGAACAGTGTAAAAAATCTGGTCTGAGTTGTATGCGCGAGTTGCGCTTATACTCTATATTTCCGTCTATTGTTCCTTTTACACTGTTCTTTTTATACTTCTCGCCTGTTTTGTTTTTCTAATGATGTCACTGCCGGATGGCGCGACCTGTCCCAGCGGCCCTGCTCTGACAAGGCGAGCTGGCTTGTCCATCGGGCGAGACGAGCTGGTTCGTCCGCCGAGCGAGGCGAGCTGGTTCGTCCGCCGAGCGAGGCGAGGCGAGCTGGTTCGTCCGCCGAGCGAGGCGAGGCGAGCTGGTTCGTCCGCCGAGCGAGGCGAGCCGGCTCGTCCGCCGAGCGAGGCGAGCCGGCTCGTCCGCCGAGCGAGGCGAGCCGGCTCGCTCCTCGGCCGCACTCTTAGTTTTCGGGGGACTCTCGCCCAGGCCTTTGCCTTTACTCGACCACCTCTCCCGGGACTTGAGGGTGGGGCTATGCTAGACCCTCTCCTTCTTTTCTGGCTAACTCTTGCGATTCCGTCCTGCTGCGCACGCTTTCCGGGTAGTTCCCGGCCTTGCCGGCTAGGTGGGAGTCTGACAACGCGATTCGCTCTAGGTCGCAGGCCTTCGCTTTTTGAGTCATTCCATCGAGTGTCATCCGGCCCTGCCAGCTAGGGGGGGAACCTGGCAGCGGGATCTTCTCGAAGCTGGGGATGACACCGAGTGACTTCCGGCCCTGCCAGCTAGGTGAGAGCCTGGCAGCGGGATCTTCTCGGGGCCCAAACTCATTCTCCATCGAGTGACTTCCGGCCCTGCCAGCTAGGTGAGAGCCTGGCAGCGGGATCTTCTCGAGGCTAGGGATGACACCGAGTGACTTCCGGCCCTGCCAGCTAGGTGAGAGCCTGGCAGCGGGATCTTCTCGGGGTCCAAACTCATTCTCCATCGAGTGACTTCCGGCCCTGCCAGCTAGGTGAGAGCCTGGCAGCGGGATCTTCTCGAGGCTAGGGATGACACCGAGTGACTTCCGGCCCTGCCAGCTAGGTGAGAGCCTGGCAGCGGGATCTTCTCGGGGTCCAAACTCATTCTCCATCGAGTGACTTCCGGCCCTGCCAGCTAGGTGAGAGCCTGGCAGCGGGATCTTCTCGAGGCTAGGGATGACACCGAGTGACTTCCGGCCCTGCCAGCTAGGTGAGAGCCTGGCAGCGGGATCTTCTCGGGGTCCAAACTCATTCTCCATCGAGTGACTTCCGGCCCTGCCAGCTAGGTGAGAGCCTGGCAGCGGGATCTTCTCGAGGCTAGGGATGACACCGAGTGACTTCCGGCCCTGCCAGCTAGGTGAGAGCCTGGCAGCGGGATCTTCTCGGGGTCCAAACTCATTCTCCATCGAGTGACTTCCGGCCCTGCCAGCTAGGTGAGAGCCTGGCAGCGGGATCTTCTCGAGGCTAGGGATGACACCGAGTGACTTCCGGCCCTGCCAGCTAGGTGAGAGCCTGGCAGCGGGATCTTCTCGGGGTCCAAACTCATTCTCCATCGAGTGACTTCCGGCCCTGCCAGCTAGGTGAGAGCCTGGCAGCGGGATCTTCTCGAGGCTAGGGATGACACCGAGTGACTTCCGGCCCTGCCAGCTAGGTGAGAGCCTGGCAGCGGGATCTTCTCGGGGTCCAAACTCATTCCAACTCTCCGACCAAGCCTAGGTATGACAATCCTGGGGGGGAGGAAAAAGAAAAGCTTTATTATAATAAATCGTGTTGCTTACAGGAGATTAGGGAAAAAATCTCTTCAAGTCGTCTCCACTCCAGGTGAGACTCAGGGCCTCGCCCTCTACATTTTGGAGTCGATAGCCCCCCGACTTCAAAGCTTCCTTCACAATGAACGGCCCCTCCCAACTGGGGTTGAGTTTCCCCACGGACGCTGACCGCCCTGCCGCGTCCACCTTCTTCAGTATCAGGTCCCCTTCAGCGAACTGCTTGACCCTGACATGCTTGTCGAAGTATTTTGCCATCCTCCTTTTGACCTCTTCCTGCCGGATGGCCGAAAGGTCTCTCAACTCCTCCACCATGTCGAGGGAGAGCCTCAGTTCCTCCCCATTCTCGGCTTGCCATTCCTCCCGGCCTTCTCTGGCCGTCCCGACTCGTGGCGTTTGGACTTCAAATTCTATGGGGAGCACCGCCTCGCACCCATGGGAGAGCTTGAAGGGGGTCTCCCCGTGGCCGTGTTGGGAGTGGTTCTAAGGGCCCAAAGGACGGCGGGGAGCTGCTCCACCCAGCTCCCTCTCAAGTTTTCCACCTTCTTTTTGAGGAGATTGACAATGATTTTGTTCGCCGCCTCCACCTGCCCGTTGCTCCTGGGGTGGTGGACCGAGGCGAATCTGAGGTCGATCCCAAGCTGCTCGCAAAAGCTGGTGAACTCGGCGCTGGCGAACTGAGGCCCGTTGTCTGTGACGATGGCCTGGGGCAGCCCATGGCGACAGATGATCTCCCCCCAGACGAAGTTCCTGATTACCTGGGAGGTCACCTTTGCCAACGCCTTCACCTCCATCCATTTTGAGAAGTAGTCGATCATCACCAGGAGGAACCTTCTCTGGCCGCTAGCCTGGGGAAACGGCCCAACCAAATCCATCCCCCAGATTGCAAAGGGCCAGGGGGCCGTAATGCTCTTGAGTTGCTGGGCCGGCTGTAGCTGGAGGGGGGCAAATAGCTGGCACTTATGACATCTTTTTGCGAACTCCGCGGCGTCCCGTCCCAGGGTGGGCCAGAAATACCCCTGCCGGACTATCCTCCCCTCCAAGGTTCGACTCCCGGAATGGCTCCCGCACTCCCCGGAGTGGACTTCTTCCAAGATCCTCTGCGTCTCGCCCTCGGTCACGCAGCGAGCCAGCATCCCGGAAAGGGTCTTCCTGTATAGTTGCCCGTCTTTGAGGAGGTAGTAGGCGGACTTGTGTCTCAGCTTCTTCTTGTCTACTCCCTCCGGATACTCTCCCGTGGAGAGGAAAACTATTACCGGGTCCATCCACGAGGGCTGCTGATCGATCTCCATGAGCTCCCCCTCTTCAATGGAGGGGCGGAACAGGTCGGTGATGGTGCCCCCCATCCGGGGGCCATGCTTCGCCAGTTGGTCGGCCTGTTCATTCTCCCCCCTTGGCACGTGTCGGATGGAGAAGGTCTGGAAGGTCCCTATGACCCCCTTCACTTTGGCCAAGTATAACTTCAAAGCGGGCTCCCTTGCTTCGAACTCCCCGTTGATCTGGGAAGCCACCACCATGGAGTCGGTCAGAACTTCCACATCCAGCACCCCCAGCTCCCTGGCCAGGCGCAGCCCCGCTATCACCGCTTCGTACTCGGCCTGGTTGTTGGTAATGGGGAAATGTACCACCACCGTCTGCTCAATCCGAGTCCCTTGGGGGCTCTCCAGGACCACTCCTATTCCGAGAGAATGCCTTCCTGAGGCTCCGTCCACTCTCACCTTCCAAGGAGCCGGGCAAGTGAGCTCCTCCTCCGCTACTTCCACTACGTAGTCGGCCAAGAAGTCGGCCATCGCCTGAGCCTTAATCGAGAGCCGTGGCACGAAGGAGACATCGAACTCGCTTAGCTCCACCGACCACTTGGCCAGCCGGCCCGAGTGCTCCACCCCCTCGAAGATATTGCGGAGAGGATGGTCTGTCACCACTCGGATCGAGTGCGCCTGGAAGTAAGGCCGTAGCCTCCGGGCCGAGATGATCAGTGCGAACGCAAGCTTCTCCAAGATTGGATATCGGAGCTCGGCCTTCCTCAGGACTCGGCTGACATAATAAATAGGGAGCTGCCTCTTCCCCTCTTCTCGCACCAAGACGGAGCTCAGGGCCTCTGCCCCGACCCCGAGGTATAAGAACAAATCTTCACCCTCTTTCGGCCCCTGGAGCAGCGGAGCCTGTGCTAGCTGCGCCTTGAGGGCCTGGAACGCCTCCTCGCATTCCTTAGTCCACTCGAACCTCTGGCCCCCCCTCAGTGTTTTGAAGAAGGGGGAGCACTTCTCCCCTGCCCGAGAGAGGAAGCGGCTCAGTCCTGCTAGCTTCCCTGTCAACCGTTGGACCTCCTTTGCATTCCGTGGGGATCCCAGCTCCAGGATAGCCTTGACCTTGTCGGGATTCGGCTCGACTCCCGCGGGGGTGAGGAGATGCCCCAAGAACTTTCCCCGGCTAGCCCCGAAAACACACTTAAGGGGGTTCAGCCGCATCTTGTATCGGCGCAGGGTGGCGAACGTCTCCTCCAGGTCCCGGAGGTGGGAGTCCACGTCTCGGCTCTTGATCATGAGGTCGTCCACGTAGACCTCCAAGTTTCTCCCCCTTTGCTCCTTGAAGACCCTGTCCATCATTTTCTGGTAGGTGGCCCCGGCGTTCTTCAGCCCAAATGGCATCATCTTGTAGCAGTAGCAGCCGTCCCCTGTGATGAATGAGACATCCTTTATGTCCGGGGGGTGCATCCTGATCTGATGGTAACCTGAAAATGCATCTAAAAAACTCATTACAGAAAAACCGACGGCTGAGTCAACCAGCGCGTCGATCCGAGGCAAGGGGTAACAATCCTTAGGACAAGCTTTATTAAGAAGGGAAAAATCGATACACAGGCGCCAGCGGCCGTCTCCCTTTTTGACCATCACAACGTTCGAGACCCAGCCGGGGTATTGGATTTCGGACACGAAGCCCGCTTTGAGAAGTTTTGCCACCTCCTCCCTGATGGGCTCCGCTAGCTTGTCCGCCGTGGATCTCTTCTTCTGCTGGACGGGGCGTGTTCCCGGGTCCAGGTTGAGGCGGTGGCAAGCCACATCCGCGTCAACCCCCGGCATCTCCGCGGCGCTCCAGGCAAAGATGTCCACGTTCTTCTGGATGCACTCCAGCATCCTGCCCTGGTCCTCCGGGGTCAGCCCCCCGCTGACGCGGATCTTCTCCACCCTACCTCCGCGGGTGAGCACCTCTAGCTCCACCACCTCCTCTGCGGCCTCCAGTCTGGACTGCTCCCCCCATCCCTCGGCATCCCCTTCCTCCTGAACGGGGACCTCTACCTCCATTCCCCCTGCCACGGCCCTTACTTCGACCACTTCCTCCAAACCTCCTCCCGCCTTTTCTGCGCAGCCCCTCACCTCCAGCTCCACCTCTCCGGCTCCCTGCTCGCTTGCCTCCATCCTCCGCCCCATCTCCTCGGCCCCTTCCTGCCAAGAGATGGTGTTCACCGCGGTGACGTAGCATTCCCGTGCCACCTTAGGGTCTCCCCTAACCCTGACCTGCGCCCCCTCAGCGTTGAACTTCAAGCACTGATGGAAAGATGAGGGGACGCAGCGGAAGGCGCTGATCAGGGGCCTCCCGAAGATTGCGCTGTAGCTGCTGGGGGCGTCCACAATGACGAACTTGCAGTTTCGGGACTGCCCCCCCAGGGTGACATGGAGGCCGACTCCTCCCTCTACCTCCTTCCTTTCTCCCGAGAACCCGAACAAGGGCCCGTCCGAGGCTAGCACCCTCTTAGCTTCTACCTGCATCACGTCAAACGCCTTCTTGAAGACGACGTTCACGGAACTCCCATTGTCCACTAGGATCCGAGTGACCGTGAAGTTCTCGATGGCGGCCTTGATGACCAGCGCATCACAGAACGGATCCTCGTGGTCCGGCATATCACTTCTGGAGAAGGTGATCCTCTCCTCTGGCGGCGGGGTTTGGGACGTGGAGGCGACGCTCCGCCGATACATGGTGTGGAGACTTGCCTTGCGGGAAGCCTCGATCCCCACACCCCCGTGGATCACTCCGATCGTTCCTCGGGTCCCCACATCCACCCGGTCTTCACAGCGATCCTCCTCCGTCCGAGGCAGGACCTCCTCGATCCTCACTTCCTGCCGCACCTCCTCCTGCTGCTGCTGCCGCCCCCTGTTCCCTCTCATCTCCAAGAATTCCGGGCACGTGGCCGTTGCGTGCCCCTCTTCCTGATGGAAGTCGCAGTAGGGCAGCTCCACCCTGAACTCCCTTCTCCTCCTCCTTATGACCCCTCTCCTTGCTCCCAGAGCTATGGCCATGGCCTCCTCTTGATCGGGGAGCCGCGGCCTCTGACCCTGCCTCCAGCCTGGGGGGTGGAACTGGTCCTGCCTCCCCTGATAATGACCTCTCCCGTAATATCCCCTCTGTGGCCCCTGCCCCTGCCACTCTGGTCTCCAGCCCAGCCTACGGTCGGGCTCCTGGCGCCCCCATCCCGGCTGCTGTCCTTGGAGCTGCCTCTGCTCCCTCTGCTCCCTCGGCCTGGGCTCCTCCCTCCTCTCTTCCTGTCTTCTTCCTCCCTTCGACTCCTTCTCCTCCTCAGTCGCCCACCGGGCCAACTTCCTCGCAAATTCTGGGTTCGACGCCTCCCCGTCGACCTCTCTCGCCGCCCTCTCCATCAGCTCCTCGTAGGAGAGAGGGGGAATCCTCTTCAGCTCCATGCGGAAGAAACCCTGCTGCAGGCCCAGGGTGAAGGCCATCATCAGACTGTGACCCGGCATCTCCTGGACCTGGGTGACCTCCTCCTGGAACCGATCGACGTAGCTTCCCAACGTCTCGTTCACCCCCTGCTTTATGTGGAACAGGGACTCGGACTCCTTCTTCCTCTTTTTTGCGGTGGTGAACCTCAACATGAACCCTCGGCGCAGGTCCTCGAAGCAATAGATGGAACTGGCCGGCAGCTGGTGGAACCATTCCCTCGCCTTATCCCGGAGGGTGATGGCGAAGAGACGGCACTTGAATCCGTCCGACATCTGACGGATGGAGACCACGTCCTCGAACCACTGGACGTGCTGAACCGGGTCTCCCTTCCCGGTGTAGTAAGTCATCTCGGGCTCTCTGAACCCGTCTGGTACTGGAGCTGAGGAGACCAGCTCGCTGAAGGGGCTGCCTCCCCCCACCTGGCGGGCCGGCGAGTCACGCGGACCCAGCTCGCCGAATCGGCCTCGGCCTGCCGAGCCGGGGAAGAGCTCGCGCCCCGAGAGCTCGCTCCCCCGACCTTCCTCGGCCACTTCCTTCCCGGCTCGCCTGCCCGGAGCGTCCTCGCCCAAAGAGGGGGCGGCCGCGATCTGGGCTGCCGGGGTCGAACACTCGGCCCGCACGCCGAGTGCGATCTTGACGAGATCCAGCACCTCGTTCCTGAAGTCTTCAAACATCCCCACTGTCGCGAGAGCTGGGGTGGGCGGCGAGTTCTGCCTGTCAGATCCTTGACCTCCCGTCATTGAGCTCGCCGAAGCTTTTCTGCACTGACCACTCTCCACGCTCACCGCACCAAGATGTTGAAACCGGAATCCGGCCTCTTGTGGAGTTCGACCCTTGGGGAAGGGGTGGTCTCGCGCCTACTTCGCACCTGCAAGAAAAACAACGAGAGAGGCAAGGAAAGACAGACCCAAGGGCTCGGCTGGGAGGTCCCACCACAAACCCGGAAGATCTCTGAGCGCTTCCCCTCCTTAGCCAAGAGCCGAGCTAAGGTACTCTCAGAGAACACTTGAGAATGAGAGTAAGGAGGCACTGAAAGCGTCTCCTCTGAGGTACCCCTTGGGTCTTATTTATAGATTTTCAGAGTCTGAACTGCCAATAACCAAAAGAACTGACCTGGAAATACCAAAAAGCCCCTGGTTGGGTCTGCCAACAGCCAACCTCCGCTGTTCTGAATAGCTATGCGCAGTCCTACCTGGTCTGCCAACAGCGAGGCTCCGCTGCCCTGAGTAGCTATTCGCACCCATGGGGAGTCAGCTCGCCTCCGATTCCATCCGTGGGAGGCGGGCGCGACCCGGCTCTGGGGCTCGCCTAACATCACTGGGCGAGTGCGAGCCGATATGGGCGAGCTGCCGGCCTTTTGCCGGGCGGACCGGTGGAAAGGTCGCATGCGGGGGGTCAGCCGGCGGGTCGCCATTCTAGGGTCCAGCTCGCTCGCCGCGGGTTGCCAGCCCGCCCGGCTCGCGGCTGCGGGTCGCCAGCTCGGGTCCGGCCTGCTTGCTGCGGGTCGCCAGTCGCGGGTCCGACTCGCTTGCGGCGGGTCGCCAGCTCGCTCGCCTGAGATGGGCAGGAGCGGGCCAGCCCTTTAGTCGTTCAGCCCGTCCTGCCGCTTGGGTGCGAGTCGCGGGGCAGGCCTGTTCGACCTCCCTGGTGGGACCCGCTCGCCGGACACAGGGTTGTACATTTAGGTGTAGGTTTTTTGCGTTCACCTTCGAGTGGAAGACTACAGACTGGTTCCACCAGTTACTGCCAGTATGATCAATCTACTGCTTTAAGGATCTGTGCTGAGGGTTGATGATGTGGTTTGCAATGTTAAAAAAAGGAAGAAGGGGTCGACCACACTCTTCATACTTAAGCAAGGACCCAACAAATCGCTGAGAAGCTATATCAACCGCTTCTAGGAGAAAGTCCAGCAGATACAGGAGGTGGATAGCTACACCCTCCAGCTGGCGCTTACTTTCGACCAACAGGAGGGATTGTTTAAAGTGGAGTTAGATCAGTATCATACAATCTCCTTCAAAAACCTAATCGACAGCTCGAGGTAGTTCATCCTAGTGAAAGGAAACAACAAGAACATTTTGGCCTCGCTTGAGAGGGTATGAAAGTCGGACAAGCCCAGGACCTTAGATGGAGGTGGGAAGTCTGTACAAGTACGAATTCCGGGATGAGAACTCAAAAGATCAGGAGCTATTTCAGGAAATCGAGAACCCGAGCAGAGGTTCCAAGCTCCGATGAATAGGCATGTCGGGGGGCCAGCAGGAGGACGCCTCTCATTCGGACCAGGTCCTCGTAAGTACCTCGAGCGTCAAGCTCATTTTAATGTGCCCGGGAGGCGGACAGAGACCAGAAGGACTGGCAGGTCCCTGCCTTAGAAGGCCATGATGATTAATTGCAATGCTCGCTATATACGAAGGAGGAACCTGATCCAGGGTCAACACAGAAGCAACACAGTCCCCTAATGTATCTTTCACTAGAGAGAACATTCCACCGCAGTGTGCAGAGAATTCCTGTAGTGGAGAAGTATGGTCGAAGGAGCCAGAAGAGACCCTCGAGCAGTAGGAGAAGAGCAGCATCAATAGGTGCTGGTTGGGGGAGTTCTAGCGACGACCCCCACTCGAGGTGTGAAGAGAGAGTTGATATTGGGACTCGAGGAGTAATCAACTCCATTCATGGGGGAGTGGGAGTTGCAGCTTTTCAAAAGGAAGTCTCCACAGCATCTACAAGAGGAAAATCACTTCGACGCCACAAGGACCGCCCACAATTGGGGAGGCCACATTCATAGCAGAAGATATTGCGGAAAATGAAGATCCCTTCCACTATGCCCCTATCATCCAGACAATAATCAAGAACTTAATAGTGGCTCAGATCATGGTGGATAATGCAAATCCGGTCAATGTCATTCTCAAGAAGGCATTAGACGCTATGAATGTGGAGGTGAGGTGAGTGACAACGTCGGACGGGCTGTTGTTAGGCTTCGCAATAGGGCGAATGGAAGTGAAAGGAGTGGAGCTATTGGTGACACTCGGGGAGACCTTGAAGAACTGCCGGTTCGTCATCGTGGATGCTCCAAGCAGTTACAACACGATTTTTGCTAGGACACTCATCAACGGCTTCCAATCTATGCCCTCTTCGTTCCACACTTCCACCAGTGCTTAAAGTGCCATTATGGAGTAGTGCAAATCATGATTAGGAGTGAGACGATGGTAGCTAGAGAGTGTTACCTTCACTCCGTCAATACAATCAACTAAAAGGAAGATGCAGAGGAGGTGGACAAGGTGTTGGATGGGATAACACGCTTGGAGGCTGTTGAAGAAGTGCAGGAGATGGAGGTGGTAGCTATGGGTGGGAAGCCCGGAAGCGTCAATATCAGCAAGGAGCTAATAGAGGAGGACCAGTCGAAGATCGCATCCTGACTACAAGCAAACTTTGACATCTTCGCTTGGTGCACAGCAGACATACCCGTATCGATGTTAATGTGGCATGTCACCGTCTCAACCTTAATCCATGGATTGTTCCCATTTTCCAGAAGAAAAGGGCAATTGCCACCTCTTTGGCCCAAACCGTTCACGAAGATGTTCCGAAGCTGCTAGAGGCAGGACTCATGTCGGATATCCAGTATCCAGGTTGGTTCTCAAATGTTGTAATTTTGAGGAAAACTGTAGGGAAGTTGCATATGTGCATTGATTTCTCTTCGTTGAATAAAGCTTGCACGAAGGATTTGTTACCACATGCCTCAGATCGACGTTGTGGTTGAATCAGCTGTCGGCTTTCGAATGATGAGTTTTCTTGATGCATTTTAAGGATATCATCAGATTCGGATGCACCCCCCGACGTGAAAGACGTCTTTTGATGCATCCTCCGTCGCATCCAAAATTGCTTGATGTCCACATGTGCCGTGAATTTTTATTTATGCATTTATTTATCATGTATTTCTTTCATCGTACTCCTGTTTGTTCAAAATTGCTCGGCTCGGCGTGTTGACCGCCGATGACACCCTCAATAAAAAGCCTGGTAATTTTGGTAGTTAGGACATAACATGGAAACTTAAAATTGTTTAAAACGCATAAATTAAAAATTCAAAAACAAGAATATGTAATAAGTAATTGGAAAGAATGAATGGAAAGAAATATGTGAGATGTGTTATAAAGAAAAATCATGAGACAACTTTTAGAAATTAATATTTGGTCGGGCCCTTCTTTTTGGAAAACTATTGAAGCTAGAAATTTTATTTGACCGGCCCTTCTCTTTTGGAAAAAATTCACCGGCCCTCCTCTTTGGGAAAAACCTGACAAAACTGACCGGCCCTACCCTTTGGAAAAAACAAATTGCAATCTTATTTAAGAACATCCCGTTGAAGGGAGGAGGGAGAGACCAATCAATATAGGGACAAGACATAAATCTTGAGTTTTTTCGTCGGCTCCATCTCCACGCGACGGTTAGCACTGAATCGACGTCATCCTACCTTAGCTCGCGCCATCAGCATTATTTCTACGACTGCCGACTTCATCCACGCCGGAAACATCTTCCCCGGGTGGATGTCGACGACTCCGATGAGCCCGATTTCAGCGCCCGCCAGTCATAGTTTCCAATTCCCCCCTCCGACAACCGCCTTCACTCATGTTTCTACCGGCGGAATCTCCGTCGTCTAGCAGATCCCTCCGAATCCAATGTGCTAGCGTCCTCTTCAGTCCCGCCTGAAAGAATTGGTTTCAAGATGTCCTAAACACCTATAGGGGGGGTGAATAGGTTCAATTCTTTTTGCTTAAGGCATATAATATTTTTACTGTTATATCATAGATTATTCAGCAATTAACACAGCACAGTTCACAACACAGATTTAAACAACACAGCAACACAGAAGACACACAGTTTTATAGTGGTTCCCCAAGTGATGGGTACATCCACTTCCCCCTTCGCCTATCTAGCAGTGTACTAGATTCGGCCTAACTCACTTCTTTCTTCTCAGATCCGCGGATCATACAACTCAGAACCTTGCAATGTCCCTACATATCAGACTTCAACAAGTCCTACAACTCAGATCCTCCCAGAGAATCCTAAATCAGAGTGAGTCTACACTCCTACAACTCAGGCAATTAAGCTCTACCTCAGCCTCTTCCATAATGCCTACAACTCAGGCAATCAAGCCCTACCTCAGCCTCTTCCACAAGGCCTACAACTCAGGCAATCAAGTCCTACCTCTGCCTCTTCTACAAGGCCAACAACTCAGGCAATCAGGCCCTACCTCAGCCTCTATTATAAGGCCTACAACTTAGAGAGAAAACTCTCCTACCTCAGGCACTCAGCCCTACCTCAGTCTTTATAGATTTAATCTTACAACTCAGAGAGATAACCCTCCTACACTCAGATCTGTAAAAGATCCTACAGAAAAATTGATAGTAGAAAGAATAATTCATTCACCCAAGTAGAGAGAGAATGGGTAGAAGGTTTCTTGGTCAGTTCTTGATAGATCTGACTACTTTAGATCCAACCTGTCTTAGCTTCTTCAAAGCTTCTTGAATTTAAACAAAAGTAAGGTTGATCTTCTTGGAGTTGATATTCAATCAGCTCCCTTTTTCTATTCAGATGTGGCTCTGAATTTTTCTTGCAGACTTGTTCAGGATCAGCCCTTAGAGACTTATAGATTTTTGGATGAAGACTTCTCTTCTTCCTCTTAGTTGTTGGTTGTCTCTTCTTATCTAATCCTTGGATTTTTTTTATTTGATGATAGAACATGTCTTTATATAGGCTCCATCCGAGATTACTGGTTGATCCGGTTCCTAACGGCCTTCTAACAGCTCTGACAGATGCAACAGCATTGTCAGTTATGATAGCTGTCATGTCTTCAGTCGTGATACTTGATCCTTCATTGAACTTCAACTCAGCAGCAAAGTGTCGAGACAATACTTCAAATGTGTCTACACAATAGTCGAGGTGTTGACACAACTCTTGATGATGTCGACAAAACTTTCACAATGTCGACACAACTTCTCTTTAACTTCTTGACACAGCTTCAGTGGCATGTGTCGACACAAGCCCTATGTGTCGACACAACTCTTCTTTTTCTTCTTGACAAAGCTGCTGTGGCATGTGTCGACAAAAGTCTTGTGTGTCAACACAACAACTTCTAGTCTTGACAAAGTTGTTGCCGACAGAATTCTTGAGTGTGTCGACACAAGTGTTGTCGACAGAATTCTTGAATGTGTCGACACAAGTCCTGTGTGTCGACACAGTTGTTGTCGACAGATTTTTTGTGTGTCGACACAAGTTCTGTGTGTCGACACAATTTGGCTCCAGGTGTCGACACAGCCTTTCTCATGTGTCGACACAATTCTTCTCAGGTGTCGAAACAACCTTTCCCATGTGTCGACACAATTCTTCTCTGGTGTCGACACTTGTACTTAGAAACTTTTTCTTCATTTCCTTAACCTGCACATTCAAACTCAAAACAACATCAAATACACCTTGATGAATATCATTGAGTTAGGTGAGGCTTCTCCAAATCTGGTACACATTTTCTAATGTACCCAACAATCTCCCCCTATTTGGAGAAGTCATAACCCTTAGTCAATGATATACATCACTTTATAATAAAACACAGAATATGATGTATAAAAGCATTATTTGATAGGGTAACATATAAACAAAACCAGCATATTATATCATCACAAAATATGATAAAATATAGTGAACATGAATTAATGTTTTATTGAATTACAAGAAGTTTCTGAACAACATATGACATAGATTTTAAAAAAGATTACATATTTCTAAAATCTAGTAAATCTAATATAAGACTGATCAGGCTCCTTGATGACAATGTCTTTGTCAGACTGAATCCTTGCTTGTACACTAGCTTCAGTGTCTTCAGCTGGCTTCTTTCCTTTAAGATCCTTTTTATTGAGCTCTTCAGCCTTGACCTTTTGCCTTTCAAAATAGTGATAAGGCTTTGGAAAGTACTTGCTAGGCTCCACAGAAATAGCAGGTATCTTCCCAGCTTTGAGATCTCTTCTAAATTAATGTGTGGCAGCTTGCCATTTCTGATACTTACTCCATTCTTGTTTAGAGCACCACTTGCCCCTACCATGCATGTTATCTTTAACAACTTGCCAGGCAGTGAGAATAAAGTTTCTAGAGGTGGGACATTGTCTTGGTTAATCTCAAGTATAGATTGTGTAGCTGCTTCACTGTCCAGTGCAGCTGTGTGGACATGTGGTTGTTGCTCATGAGCTCCCCCTGAGGGTAATGCTTCTTGTTGAGCTAAAACTGGAGAAAGCTCATTGGCTCCCCCTTGATTAAGCTCTTCCTGGACTTGTGTCATTTGGATATTGCTTGCAGGAATCTGCTCCCCCTGCACCTGAATATCAGTCTCAGTTTCTTGAGCATGAGATTTGTTAGTCCTTTCAGCTCCTTCTTCATCTGAGCTAAAAACAATCATTTCTTCGGAATCACTGGAAGATTCAGTGGTCTTTGAGGCTATTTTTTTCTTTTTCTAAATCTGCAGTGATTGTTTCTGAGGGGTAGACACATCTTTGGTCAGAACTCTATCCCATCTTGATAGTATTCTCAAATCCAGTCTTCTCAGATGATTGAAATAAACCTATTGTGTCGACACAGTTGGGATTATGTCGACACAGACTACTAAAGTCTCGATAGAGAATAACTATTCTATGTATCGGCACCAATTGCGATGTGTCGACACAAATAATCTTAAGAGCTTACACTAATCTCCACGTGTCGACACAGACGACTGTATGTGTCGACACCAACATTTAAGTGTCAGGATAGCTATGTGACGACACCAAATTCTGAGTGTCGACACAATCTTCTGGATGTGTCAACAGAAATTTTCTTATATGTCGACACCATCTACTAAGTGTCGACACCTTTGTCTTTAAGTGTCGACACACATTTACTTAGTCAAATTTGTCATTCTTAACCTAAGTTCAGCATGCCTAATTCAATTTTAAAATAGTTGAATTTTGTTTCATCCAGTGGTTTGGTGAACATGTCAGCAATTTGAAAATTAATATTGACAAATTCTAAACTTATATCTTCCTTTTCAACATGATTTCTAAGGAAATGATATCTTATTTCTATATGCTTAGTTCTGCTATGAGAAACAAGATTTCTAGCAATAGAAATGACACTAGTAGAATCACAAAACAATGGAGTTCTACTTACCTGGATCCCATAATCTTCAAGTTGATGTTGAATCCATAATAACTGAGCACAACAGCTGCATGTAGCAAAATATTCAGACTCTGCAGTGGAAATGGCCACACTTGTCTGCTTTTTGCTGCTCCATGATACCAATCTTCCACCTAAAAACTGACATGTGCCAGTTGTACTTTTTTTGTCTTCTTTGCATCCTACAAATTCTCCATCTGAATACCTAGTTAGTAGAAAATCTTTATTCTTAGGGTACCAAATACCAAGATTTGGTGTTCCCTTAAGATATCTCAAAATTCTTTTGACTGCAGTATAATGAGATTCTTTAGGGCAGGCTTGATACCTAACACAGACACATGTAACATACATGATATCTGGTCTACTAGCAGTTAAGTATAAAAGGGAGCCAATTATCCCTCTATATAAAGACTCATCTATAGTTTTCCCTGCATCAACTTTGCCTATAGGCATACTTGACCCCATTAGAGTTCTCATGGTGGAGGCTGACTCCATACCATATTTCTTAATCAACTCCTTGGTGAACTTAGACAGAGATATGGACAAGCCATCATCAGTCTGTCTAACTTGGAGTCCCAAGAAGAATTTCAGCTCACCCATACTGCTCATCTCAAACTACCCTTGCATAAGTTTGGCAAACTTTCTACAAAGGTTGTTTTCTATTGATCCAAATATAATGTCATCAACATATATCTGGACTAGGATCCTTTTGCCTTTTGATTCCCTAAGGAATAGAGTTTGTCTATTTTCCCCCTTGAGAATTTGTTCTCAATGAGGAATGTAAAAATGTTTCATACCAATCCCTAGGGGCTTGTTTCAAACCATATAGTGCTTTCTTAGGCCAATACACATAATTAGGATAGAGAGAATCTACAAAACCTGAGAGTTGTTTAACATAGACTTCCTCTTTTAAGTCACTATTCAGGAATGCTGACTTGACATCTATCTGAAATACTTTGAACCCTTGATAAGCTACAAAGCCAAGGAACAACCTTATTGCTTCCAACCTTGCCACTGGGGCAAATGTCTGATCAAAATCTATTCCATCTTCCTGCCTGTAGCCTTTTGCTACCAGACTTGCTTTGTTTTTGACTATGATGCCAGTTTCATCTAACTTGTTCCTAAATATCCACTTTGTCCCTATGACATTGTGATTCTTTAGTTTAGGAACTAACTCCCAGACATTACATCTTCTGAATTGATTCAGTTCTTCCTGCATGTCATCAATCCAGTTTTGGTCTTGTATGGCTTCTTCAAATTTCTTTGGTTCCATCTGGGACAGGAAACTTGAGCAAAGGACTGTGTTCATGTTCTTACTTATACTTTGAACACCATGACTTGGATCACCAATAATTTGGTGTGCTGGATGATCCTTTAGATGTCTTGTTGCTGGAGGCAATCTGTCTACACTTTGATTTCCTTTAGTCTCTCCATCAAGTTATACTACATTTTCTTCATCATCAGCTTGTGAGTCTAGTACTCCCCCTGGACAGCATCCATCATTTTTTTCATTCTGCCTTGCAGGTTGGTCTTCAATAGTGGTTAGCTTGTCCATCTTTTCCTTCAGACCTATAGAGCTACAAGAAATACTAGACAGCTCACAGTTTATTAGTTTAGTTTCATCAAAAATTACATGTACAGACTCTTATACAACTTGAGTAGTCAAGTTGTAGACTCTGTATGTCATACTGTTGTTGCTGTACCCAAAAAATATCCCTTCTTGGGATTTGACAGCAAACTTAGTTAAATAGTGCTTGCCATTATTATAAACAAAACACTTGCTACCAAAGATCCTAAAATAGGATAATTTTGGTTTTCTGCCTTTCATAATCTCATAGGGTGTCTTTTTGTGGCTTTTAGTGATGGATGCTCTATTGAGGACATGACATGCAGTGTTTACTGCCTCAGCCCAGAAATATTCTGGGAGAGAAGTGTCACTTAGTAGTGTTCTACCAGCCTCAATAAGAGTCCTATTATTTCTTTCAGCAATACCATTCTGCTGAGGAGTTCTTGGTGAGGAGAACTCTTGATGAATCCCTAGTTCTTCACAAAATCTTATCATACATTCAGACTGAAATTAAGTCTCATGGTCACTTCTGATTTTGACCACAGAACTGTTAAGTTCATTCTGAATTTGCCTAACAAAATTGTGGAAGACAGTAGGGGTTTCATATTTCTGCCTCAAAAAGAAAACCCATGTAAATCTAGAATAGTCAAACACAACCACAAATATGTCGACTTTCCTACCTAGACTATAAACTGGCATATGACCAAATAGATCCATATGCAGGAGGTACAAATACCTCACTGAGTCTTTGGTATCAAGACTATGGAAGGAGGATTTGGTCTGTTTGCCTTTTTGACAAGCTTAACACACACCCTCCTTGATGCACTTGACTTGAGGTTCATTTCTCACTAACTCTTTGCTAAAGATTTGACCTATAGTATTATAGTTGAGGTGAGCTAGCCTCTTGTGCCATTTGACACAATGAGAAGCTTTCTCATCTACAACAAGACAAAAAGGAGAATCAATATTCTCACTCACAAAACTTAGACAACAAACATTTCCTTTTCTATATCCTGACAAGATGACCTTTTGATCACTTGTCCTTCTAATCTGACACTCATTCTTAATAAAAGAAGTGTCATAACCAAGATCACTCAGTTGGCTTATGTTTATTAGGTTATGTTTCAGACCTTTCACATAAGCCACTTGGGTGATAGTGATTGAGCTATTGGAAATGTTACCAAACCCTTTGATGACCCCTTTTTCAGATCCACCAAAGATCACTTTGGGTCCATCCTCTATAGGAGTGTAGTCCTTCAGTATCCTTCTTGTTCCAATCATGTGCCTGGAACAACCACTGTCCAAGTACCATATTGGGGTATGGACACTTGGACTCGCCTGCATCAAATAAAATTACTTAACCTTAGAACCCCAATAAGTATTGGGTTCTATGTTCAGGTTAGTCTAAAACTTGACTGATTTCCCTGCAGTCTTTCTAACAGGTAAGCTGACATTTTTACTGACACTTGTGTTGTGCCAACAATCTATAGCATAATGCCCAAACTTGCCACAGCACCAGCACTCATATTTATTGTATCTTCTTTTAGATACAGTCTTAACAGCCTTGCTGTCAGCTGTCCTTTTATTTAGTGTTGGGGCTGGTGCATCAAATACCAATGATTCATGAAGAACATGGTGTGTTTGTACATGGGCTACCCTATTGACATTTTCACCCTTGTCATTCAGAATACCATCCTTACAATGACCATGTGTAATGTCATGGTCATACCTGTTAGTAGGCTGCACCACTTTTCTGAAAGAAATAGGGGGTTTGGAGATTAGTGGTTGAACTGGGCCTTTGCCTTTTCTTTTAGAATTTGCTGCCTTAGTTCTTCCCTTAAAACCTAGACCTGTCTTTCCCTTTTGTGAAATGAAGTTATCAATCAAAGGTAAGACAGACTTTGGCTTTGAGAATTTAACCACTAGTTCCTTTTCTCTTTGTAGTCTAACTTCCAGACCCTTGATCTGATCATTTTTGAATGTAATTGTTCCCAACTGAATAACAGTTATGTTTTTCAGCTTGGCAACCTCATTCATCTTCTGATCCTGTAATTTTTCTGAATCAGATACAGCCAACTTAAGAGCAGCAATTTCCTTAGCCTGGTTTTTGACAAGTTTTCTACTTCTCTAAAGTGCATGCAACAGATCACCATACTCATCAATAAGTTGATGAACATCCCCTTCAGATTCAGAACCATCCCCATCTCTTGATACTGATGCTTCTGATTCTGATCCAGTATAATAATAAGAAACTCTAGATAGATTATTTACCTTAGTTGAACCAGGCTGATCCTGACATTGATCTTCCTTAGTCAAAGCCATCAGTCCTTTGCAATGATGATCTTCAACCCCATTTATTGAGTCCAGCAGTTGCAAGAACTCAAATTCTACTGAATCCTCTTCAGTAGTAAACAATCCTATATAAGCGTCAGCTTCTGTCTCTTCTCCTGAATCTGATGATGAGGAATCAGTCCAGCTTTTCTGCTTCTTTGCAACTAAGGATCTCTCCTTCTTGCCCTTATTTTGCTGCTTCTTTTTATATTTAGATTCCTTTCTTTTATCATGACAATCAGCTATGATATGCCCTGGCCTGTCATCCTTAGATGCTTTATTTTTCTTGTAATAGTCATCCTTGGAGTAGGATGAATATGGCTATGTTCTCCATTTCTTCTTCTTCATGAACCTTTGAAACTACCTTGTGAAGGCAGCAAAGTCTTCATCAGAGTTGTGACTGTCTGAAGTGTTGATGTCAGTATTTTCTAATTCAACTTCAGCCATTTTCCTGGGAGGAGAAGGTGACTTTCTCCTGCCCTTTCTGATATCTTCAGCCTTAAAGGCAACTAACTTCTCTCTGTATTCAGACTTATTATTTTTCTCCTCCTCCTTTCTGGCAGTGAGCTCCATTTCATAGAATAACAGTTTTCCAAATAAGGTTGATGGAGTTATATCTGCAAGCCTGGCCACCTCTCTGATGGCATATATTTTAGTATCCCAATCCTTGGTTAAAGATCTGAGAAACTTGTCATTTAATTCATAAGTGCTAAAGACTCTTCCATATGTCATTAGCTCATTTACAATTCTAAAGAATTTCTTATAGCATTCAGCTATGCTATCTGTCTTAGCTTGTCTAAAGCTTTCATACTCTGGATTTAACATAGAATTTCTATCCTCTCTTACTTCTTCTATCCCCTCCATGTAGACAATCAAGGTGTCCCACATCTCCTTGGAGGTTTTGCAATGGACCAGATTCTGGAATGTTGAGTCATCTATGGAACTCACAATTATGTTTTATGCCCTCTTGTCTAAGGTTGTTAGAATGATCTCTTCCTTAGTCATTTCTGAATAACTCTTAGGAGTCTTGAGATTAGCATCAAGAACTGATATGTTCATAGTGATCAATGGCCCTTCTAGAACTGTGATATAAATTCTTAGATCAGATGCTTTCATGAACAATCTGACCCTCTCTTTCCATATGCCAAAATTTTCATTCCTACAGATAGGAAGCTTCATGGATCCAAGTTCCATCTGATTCTCACTTGAACCCATTTTTTCTAATTGATGACTGCCTTATAGATCACCTCAGACTATTAAGTCTATTCTTGAGTAACCTGGCTCTGATACCACTTGAAAGAATTGGTTTCAAGATGTCCTAAACACCTAGAGGGGGGGGGGGGGTGAATAGGTTCAATTTTTTTTTGCTTACGACAGATAATATTTTTACTGTTAGATCACAGATTATTCAGCAATTAACACAACACAGTTCACAGCACAGATTTAAATAACACAGCAACACAGAAGACACAGTTTTATAGTGGTTCCCCAAGTGATGAGTACATCCACTTTCCTCATTCGCCTATCTAGCAGTGTACTAGATTCAGCCTAACTCCCTTCTTTCTTCTCAGATCTGTAGATCTTATAACTCAGAACCTTGAAAGGCCCCTACAGCTCAGACTTCAGCAAGTCCTACAACTCAGATTCTCCCAGAGAATCCTACCTCGGAGTGAGTCCAAACTCCTACAACTCAGGCAATCAAGCCCTACCTCAGCCTATTTTACATGGACTACAACTCAGAGAGAAAACTCTCCTATCTCGGGCACTCAGCCCTACCTCAGCCTTTATAGATTTAGGTTTACAACTCAGAGAGATAACCCTCCTACACTCAGATCTGTAAAAGATCCTACAAAAAAATTGATAGTAGAAAGAATAATTCCTTCACCCAAGTAGAGAGAGAATGGGTAGAAGGTTTCTTGGTCAGTTCTTGATAGATCTGACTGCTTTAGATACAACCTGTCTTAGCTTCTTCAAACCTTCTTGAATTTGAACAAAGTAAGGTTGATCTTCTTGGAGATGATCTTCAATCAGCTCCCTTCTTCTATTCAGATGTGGCTCTAAATTCTTCTTGCATACTTGTTCAGGATCTGCCGTTAGAGACTTGTTGATTTCTGGATGAAGACTTCTCTTCTTCCTCTTAGTTGTTGGTTGTCTCTTCTTGTCTAATAATGAGTTGTAAATATACCTATTTTATAGTATTTTTATTATGTCATTTTAGTATAATTTTGTCTTTTTTAGATAGTTTTATTTAATAAATTGCTTTCTTTTTGTACTAACTTAACTTTATTTTGATTCCTGCAATTTTTTTGGAAAACTTCAAAAAAATGACCTGACACGCCCTAGTACACGCCCATTTACTTTGGGTCATGCCCGTGACTAGGCCGTGACACTTCATTTCATGTGGAATCAGAAGATTTTGATGAGAAAAGTTTGACACGCCCGGGGTCATGCCCGTGTCATTTGACACGCCCCGTGACCATTGTAATGCCCCGAAACTCAAACGAGCGACGGGAGGCGTTCCGTGCCAAATTTGGAATTTGGCAGGACGTACACGACCTGGGACACGGGCGTGTCGAGCTGGTTCGACGATTTGGTCGAGTGTTCGACGATTTTGGGTTCGACGATCGTCGAGCAGCTAACACAGCCCTGGACACAGGCGTGTCCCAGGGCGTGTTGGGGTAGTTCAAAGATCTGGCAAATCGATCAGGAAGAAATCTAGGTTCTACGATCGTCGAGCAGCGGTTTACGATATGGTCACAATGCTACGGTCGATGATCTGTCGATATTCTGTGCTCGACGATCGGGCCAGCTATCTCCGTTCGACAATCGGGCCGTGGGTTCGACGATCGGGCAGCATGTTTGTCGATCTGGCAGTTTTCTGGGTTCGACGATCGGCCCATGGGTTCGACGATCAGGCCGTGCGTTCGACGATTTGGCCAGAGTTTTTCGTTCGACGATCGGGCTATAGATCTCCGTTCGATGATCTCGCGGCGGTCGAAGATCTTGGTTCGACAATCGTCGAGCGCAGGGCTGATTGTGGCATGTTTGACTCTGTCGGCGTGGAGTGTCGACACACGGGTTTTGGCGGGAGTTGACTAATGTTCCGACACTGTTTTGACGTGGACGTGTCCTAATCCTATTGGTGTTCCATGCGGTGTTTAGCCCCATTCGTCCAGGTCAGACCTGGATCGTATTCGTGCATCCCTTTTTGTGGGATCCGACGACTGTGGTTATCCTAAAGGGGTTATACCCGAGAGAAAGGTTTCAAAACCACATATTTTTATGCCGTAAGTTCTCTGTCTAAATCCTAGAGATATTGGAGAGCAAAGGAGGAAGAAGAAGTCTATATCCAGTCTTTGGAGGAGTTTTAGAGCTCCAAATCGTGAGCCTACTTCGGATCTACGAAGGCAAGGAGATTGCGGTGCTTTTTATCCGCGTAGATTTTCATGGCGCCAAGGAAGAACGCTAGGGTAACGATTCTCTACTTGAGCATGTGAAGCTCTCCTTCTTTTGCATAGGAAGCCCGCTCTCGCGAGTTTGCGGTGAGTTGGAGGTGTTCCTTCGGGTAGATATGTAAAGTCCCCGTTTTGTAGAGTCTGTAATCGAAAACGGACATAAGCATGATGTGTGAAGCCTATCCGGACAAGTTAGTCTGGATCGGTGATGTTGCATTGCATAAATGCTGGAGAAGACTCCGTGTGAATGTTTGTTTTTTGGGTTTTCTACGTGGTAGATTGCAACAGGGAGTCTTGGGGATTAACCCCAAGGTGTACTCGGAAAACTAGGCGGATGCGTGATCTTGCCAACTTGGTGGCCTAGGAGCCAACTTGAACATAACCGGGTTATGTGAAGTTTGTGATGGAAATGGGATTCAGTAGAAGTTTGACCCGCGCATATGTCTTAAATTGTCGTTGCGATGTGAGCACGGGTTAGGCGGAACCGTAACCGTTCTATGTCATTCGGTTAGAGTCATTGGCATAGATTAGGGTCTTCGGCAGTCTATGGCTTAAATTGACGTGACCCATGCCAAGAAGACAAAATGCTCATATGTTTGGCCGTCAAAGTGACGGTGGTGAGTCCGGAATGTCTATGGCTTAAATTGACGTGACATTGGCCGGTTCATCTAGAATGTGCCCTGAGTGCACGGGGTGTGTGGCTATGTGTGTCAACGCCTGTGATGCAATGTATATTTATATATTGCTTTGTTATGCTAATAAGTGCAGGGAAGGAGCATCGCCGCCCCGAATTGGGGGCGGGATCGTCATAATTTGGTCAGCATTGCTGACCGTTGCTTTTGTTTGCCACCGTGCGGTGGTTTGTTGCTTGCAGGTGCTGCTGGACCAAGCGGTCAATAGCGGGCTAATGCCCAAATTGCGAAGCCGGCCCTCGAAGGCCTAATTGGAGTGTTTACTTGCTTTTGTTCATGTATGACCGTCCTGCGTGCTGTGGTATGGAAAACATGTAAATTGAGTAAACCATTTGTAAGGCCTTAAGGCCAGTACTTATGTATGTACTTCATTCCTTTTTGGCTTATTAGTGGACATTCATGCTTGTTGCTGGGTTCTTTTAATTACAACTATTTAAACTGCTTCCGCTAGAATGCTCTGTGTAGGACGTTATGATTGGTTGGATGAATTCCATTGAGTAACCACCCAGTCTGTCTGTGGTATATGGCGTTGGGCCCCGGCCGGATCTACTGTTATATGCTATGCGACGGATAGGGGTGTTACAATTTGGTATCACACTACTGGTTTTGGTCGGGCTTAAAATGAATTCGTGGGAGAATTCTTTCTAAGGGGTGGTGAGCACATGTGTGTGCGTCGTTGTTATAACAGCAAAAGAACCCATAAATGTCCACTTAGGAATGAAAATACACGTGTTTGGGGAACCTGCGTGTTCCTATAATTGTTGTTTGCAATTTTTTTTGGTCGCTTAACGGTGTTTTGTACCACTATAGGTGACCAGAAGCGGTGCTGGGACGTCGGAACGTCGAGTTTCTAAGGCTAGCAGTTCACCAAATGATGCTCCTGCAACATCTCCATCGGCTGAGACCATACGATTGGTGGCTGAAGCAGTGTTTGCCATGATTAATGCGCAGCCTGCAAGGCAAATGCAGCAGCCCGCTCCTGCGATAGAGCAGGTACCTCTTCCAGAGGTAGAGCCGAGAAGAGTGGAACAAGTAGTAGAGGAACCGTTGGTGCCAAGCAGGGAAACTGAGAGACAGCTCAAACATATCATGAGCTTTAATCCTCTAGTATTCTCGGGGTTGGGAACCCCATCTAAAGCTGAAGACTGGCTCTCCAGTGTGAAGAGAGTCTTGACAGCAACGGAGACGGAAGAATGGCAAATGACCACTATTGCTACGTTCCTTCTGTACGGTGAAGCGAGATTGTGGTGGGAAGGATTGGAGCTGCATCTATTGAGAGGTAGGAAACTTACAGACGTCTCAATGGAGGAGTTCTCGAGAATATTCTTGGCTAGGTACCTCCCTTCAGCGCAGAGGATAGCGTTGGAGAACGAATTCCTGAAGTTGGTTCAAGGAGACAGTAGCGTGGATGAATATCTCCACGAGTTTACTCATTTGTGTCAATATGCTAGCTCCACCATCGCGGATGAGGAGCGCAAGACGAATCGATTCTACGAAGGGTAGAGATATGATTTGAGGCTACTACTCTCGGGGCCGATGACGCAGGGTTTCTTGACCTTCGTCAACGCGTCCCGGTCCTTGGAGAAGGACATGAAGAATGTTCAGGCAAAGAAACGTTTGGGTGACAAGAAGTCTGAATTCAAGGCGCTGAATGAAAGTGCAGGTTAGATCTGATATACTCTAGAGGGGGGGATGAATAGAGTATGGTGCTTACTAAAAAACATTTTACAACTCTTGTTGTATTCCTAAGTGAACAGGGAAGCAAATGAAATAAATTAAACACAGCACCTAACTAATCACAGAGCAATCACAAACCACAGCCAGAAAAAAAAAGAAAATAAGCAACCAGATGACACAAGGAGCTATAGTGGTTCCCCAACCAATCTGGGTACATCCACTCTTCTACCACCCTAGGTAGGAATCCACTGCAGGATGAGTTGATCAGGTGTCCTGGGGACCAATGAGCTTTTGATAAGGTAATCAAAAACCAAACCAGATTTTTTGATCAAGTGTCTTGCCACCACTGAGTTTTGACAAGGTCTCAGAAACCAGCACAAACTTTTGAATGGAGTTTGATAAACCCTTTACAGCAGAGAGAGAGAGAGAGAGAGGGATGAGATGATCTTCTATGTCAACAATTAGAGAGAAGATAGTGGATGTTTTCAAAGCTCCCCCTGAGTTCTTGAGTTGTTCAGGAAGTGAGCTTTGTAGTAGGGTGATAGGCCTCCAGAAGATTTGATTTACAACAAAAGATGATTTCAGCAGCAGCTGAAATGTGTGTTGTCTGGAGTCTTGAATGCTGATGGCCTTTGAACACTGGAATCAGAAGGGATCTGAAAATTTCAGAATATTGATTCCTTTTGTGATGTGTGTTCTTGTATGAATTCTAAGACTGAGAATATCTACAACTCTTTCTCTTTCTGTTGTTGTTGTAGTAATAGTTGTTGTTCTTGTTGATCATGTTTTGCAGGAATGAAAAATTGATCTTTTATTCCTTATATCTGAATGGAATATTTCTCTATCTAAGATAGCCGTTAGCCTGTCATAAATGACTTCCTTAACTGCATTTTGTCTTCTGGAGGAAAGTCCAATAAAACATTCCTTTGAAAATCCCTTGAAACTTGCTCCAGATTAATTGAAACGGCTACAAGATCCTTGACATAAATGCTGAGAATAATTCCATAACTGTCTGAATTTGAATATTAAAAAATGTCGATCTCTTCAGAAAAACGTCGACCTGAGCTCCACTATCGTTGAACTGATCTCAGAGACTGGACTTATACTGAAGCAGAAAGCGTCGATCTGAGCTCAACTATCGTCGAACTGAGCTCAGAGATAGGGAAACAAACTAGAGACAGGAACGTCGATCTGAGCTCGAAGATCGTCGAATGGAGTTCGACGACTCGTTGAAGTTGAGCTCATAGATCGTCGAATGGAGTTCGACGATTCGTCGAGGTGAGCTCAGAGATCGTCGAATGGAGTTCGACGATTCGTCGTGCTGAGCTCGACGAAATGACTTAGTCTCCTAAACTGAAACATCTGGTCTTGAGGGTAGCTTTCAAACCTAAATACTAACCCTTAGACTCAATTCTAATTGACCTTTAGATCTATACAAGGAGGTCAAAGCAGATTTCCTAAAAGACAAAGTGATCCTTGCCCAAATAAGTAATATGGTGTTCCAACAATCTCCCCCTATTTGGGTTAGGATTACTATTTATAATCATTGGAAAAATAAAAACATACAAAGCAGAAATGTAACAAACAAAACATTGCAGAAACACATACATTATCACAAATAGTTTAGAAAACAAACTTTACTGTCATCTTACAGAATCATTCCTTTTCCTTGCTCTTTATAAGAACTATTTCTCTGTTGGGGTTGAGAGCTTCTTTCTTAGATCTTCTGTCATCAGCTGCACCTAGAGAAGTTTGATGTTTTGGCCTGGGCACTACAGCTTCTGGATGCAGCTTCATATAACTTTCTGAATCAAAGAATTTTCTGGAGGAGTATCTCTCAAGTTCTTTCTTTCTTTGATCTGATAGAGTAGTGATATTTGGAGTATCTTTTCCTTGTTCTCTAGCTTTCTTGATTTGGTCTAGTGCAGCCAATTCTTTCGTCTTATTGTCCATGAGGTGGGATTATTTTCTGGGTCTTCAAAAGGAACAGGAGGCTCATATCTATTTGAAGAATTATCAGGAGGAGCTCTGGAAGAGACTAAATCTTTAAGCTTATAAGGGAATGGACCAGAAGTAGTGTCAGAGGGACCTTGTCCTTCCCTTTGATAAGGATGTTGCCTGGAATACTCTCTGAGTCCTCTTTGATTTTCTCTGTACTGTCCTCTTCTGTACTGATAACCTCTAGACTGATTGCCTCTGTACTGGGATCTTCCTTGAGGTTGATATGAGTTTTGGCTTCTGGCAGAAGATTGGAAGGCAGAACTTCCACCAGCACCTGCATCAAGTGAAGGAGGAGGAGGAGGATTGAAATGGGATGATCCTTTGTCATACTTTCTTTTATTCTTCATGGCTTTCAGTTGATTCCTGGAGTACTGCATCCATGGTTCTGTAATAGGGCAATCATGCAGTATGTAGTATGGAATATCATTTGTATCTTTCACTTTCTCTAGGGGAACTCTCTTCATGGCTTTGCTTCTGGATTTCCTTTTCCTTGCAATTGTTGCAGAGGAATCATTAGAGTCAGTCCTAAACTGATCACTGTCTGAGCTTTGTGGATTATCATACACTACATCAATCCTTTTGAGATAATCTTTTTGTTGTTGAGACTGAGCAGAAGAGACAGCAGAAATAACAACAGGAGCAACAACAGCAGCAGGGATTGGAGTAGAAACAGCACTGGCAGAAGGAGCTATGACAGCATGTTCAGATACAACAATTTCAGAAACAGGAGCTACAACAGCAGTAATGGAAGCAGTAAAAACAGATGAAATTGGAAAAATAACTTCAGAAATAGAAACAGCAAGCTCAGAGGTAACTGAAGTAACAGATTCAGAGATAAAAATAGCAGGCTCAAAATCAAATGCCTCTGTCATATGCACATCCTCAGAACCTGAAACAGCAGTAACAGAACTTGCTGAAACATCAGCATCAGCAGTAGGAGCACTGTCAACAACATTGAAGGAGTCGATATAAGAACTAATTAAGCTAGGGTCATAGCTGGAAATAGGCACAATGGCCTTAGTAAGATCTTCAGTTTGCTGTGCTGGAAGGAGTTGAAGTATACAGAGTCAAAAACTAACAACAATGACCTGAGGTCCACTGTAATGACTGCAACTGGAGCTTGGACTGAAGATACTACAGCAGACAATCTTTCAGCTTCATAAGGATTCTCCCCCTGCCTAGATTTAGTGAGAACTGGATCAAGGCACCCAGAAGAAGGGATTGCCTGAGGAGGAAGAAAAGAGGAGAGCCTGGCAGACAGTTCCTGAACTGTTTTTAGAAGGGGAGCCAAAGAGGTCTCCAGCAATAGTGATAGCCTTGGAGTTATCATCTCATATAGTCTGTCTGCAAGAGCTAGAAGATCTACTTGCTCAAGAGGGACTTGAGTAGAGGTAGGGATGGAAGTTGGAGCAGCAGGAGATGTTGGTGGAGAACCTGTGGATGGTGGAAATGATGGTTGAGATATTGGAATTGTGGAGATGGAAGATAATGGAATGGAAATGGATGGAGTGAATGATGGTTGAGCAATGATGTCCTGAAGGAGTTGTTCATAAGAAGTGGATGAATATGGTCGCTCAGGAGGGGATGAAGGAGAATCATCCATATAGGAATCATCTATAAGAGTGAAAGATGGAATGTGAGATGATGAATCAATATCCAGGTGTGGGTAATGATGTAGGGGATGGAAGATTTATTCAGTGAATGTTGGAGTTGGAGAAGGGATTGAAGTTGGAGATGGGATGGAAATGGGGGATGAAATTGTGATGGTGACTGTGACTGTTGTAGATGAAACAAGAGGTGGAGGAGGAGGAGATGAAGCAGGCAAGTCTTCTGCAGGGGCAGAAACTTGAGGGGAAGAGACTAAAGCAGTCCTTGTGCCTGAAGTAGAGATTGCAGAGGGCCTGCTGGGCTTTACAATCTGCCTGTCCCATTTCCCAAATAGGGCACAGGTAAGCCTCTTGGAGGCATTAATGTGCATCCCACTGGAAACAAGCAGTGCAGGGCATCTATTATGAAGAAACAGCCCTAAGATCCTCCCAATGTTAACAAAGTTCTTTTTGATTTTCTTCTTGATTAAATCAAAAAAAGACTTCTCCCTAATTCAGTAGTTTCTTGTCCACCAGGGCACCCATCAAACAGAGCTGATACCTATATATTGTATCATGAGCTGAGTGTTTGGCCAACAACACTTTTGCAACAACATCAGCAAGAAATCTGTACTCAACAGACAGATTTTTCTTAAGAAATTTACTAGGGTTTGCTTCTGAATGTCCCATCCTTTCAAGCATATTTGAAAATTCCTCTCCAGAAAGCTCAGCAGTATCTTCTCCAGAATTTAATTGAAAAACCTCTGTCAAAGCAGCAGGTGTTAGAGATACCTGAGTTCCTGATATGGTTCCAACCACTGTGTTCTGATCCAGATTGTGGGCAGTATACACTCATTCCTTTATCTCATCTACAGCAAATTTGATCCTTGTAGTCTTTATGGTAACTAGCTGTTGGTCTTTGAAAAGTTCCAGAATGTCCTTGAAGATTTGATCGCTGTTATTGAAAGAATCCATGTCAATATCAAAGCCTGCGTCAAACTTCATTGCGGCCAAGATTGCGACTGAAACTGCCATTGATTCCTGCAAAAATGAACAAACAAACGACCAAGTGTAGAAGAGTTTGGAGGGAAAGAGAAAATTTGCAGAGATTATGAAAGCACAAAGGAAGAACGATGGCCGAAAAATGAGTTTTATATTAGGGTTTGACACAGAAAAGGAAAGATCGTTGAGCTCTGTTCGACGATCTGGGCTTCTAAAGGAAACTGAAAGGTCATCAACATCGTCAATCTCCGTTCGACGATATTTGAGAGCGTCGAGCTCCGTTCGACGATCGCTGACCGGAAGAAAGATAGTTTAGCACTATCTGAGAAGTGCTGAACTCAGGTCGACGATTTCTGAAATCGTCGATCTCCGTTCGACAATCTTGGGGAAAATCGTCGAGCTTAGTTCAGAGACCAGAAACATACTCTAGACACAAAAAGAACATATTGATTTGCCTAGTCTTGGTCATTTTTATATTTTTAAAATCTTGGATCTTATTTTAGACTTCCTCCATCTAACATTCCTAACTGATTCAGGAAGAATGTATGTTTCTTTTCATCCAAGGGTTTGGTGAAAATATCTCCCCTTTGCAAATCAGTTGGGATATATTGAAGTTCAATTCTATTTTTATCAACATTATCCCTCAGAAAGTGATGCCTAATTTCTATGTGTTTTGTCCTACTATGGTGGACTGGATTTTGTGCTATGGAAATAGCACTAGTATTTTCACAAAATATTTTTGACTTCCCTAAGTTATAGCCATAGTCTAGGAGCTAATTTTGATTCCACAAGATTTGTGAATAACAACTACCTGCAGCCATATATTCAGCTTCAGCAGTTGAAGTTGACACAAATGTTTGTTTCTTGAAAAACCAGGAGACAAGTCTGTCACCAAGAAACTGACAAGTTCCACTAGTGCTTTTCCTGTCTATTCTGCATCCAGCATAATCAGCATCTGAAAATCCAGTTAAGTCAAATGCTGAATCTTTTGGATACCAGAGACCTAGATTTGGACAACTTTTTACATACCTAAGAATCCTTTTTACTAAGGTTAAGTGTGACTCTCTAGGGCTCACTTGGAATCTAGCACATATGCTTGTAGCAAACATTATGTTAGGTCTACTAGCTGTAAGGTACAATAAAGAGCCAATCATTGCTCTATATGTTGTCTGATCAACAGGTTTCCCATGTTCATCAGCATCTAATACAGCATTAGTAGGCATATGTGTTTTCATACATGATGCTTCAGACATACAAAATTTCTTAATCAATTTTTTTGCATACTTGGTTTGAGAAATAAATATGCCTTCAGCATGTTGTTTGATTTGCAATCCTAGAAAGAAGGATAGCTCACCCATGCTACTCATTTCAAATTTAGAATGCATTAGGTTGGAGAACATTCTGCACAAATTTGAATCAGTAGAACCAAAAATAATATCATCTACATAGATTTGTACTAGTAGGGTATGGGACTTATGGGTTCTAATAAAAAGTGTTTGGTCTACTCTACCCCTTATAAACTCATTTTTCAGAAGAAAGCATGCTAGAGTCTCATACCATGCTCTGGGAGCTTGCTTTAGACCATATAATACTTTATGTAATTTGAAAACATAATCAGGATGAGTTGAAGAGATAAAACCTGGGGGTTGTCTGACATAGACTTCTTCTTTGATATCTCCATTGAGAAAAACACTCTTTACATCCATCTGGTATACTTTGAATCCTTTGTGTGCTGCATATGCTAAGAAAATTCTTATGGCCTCTAACCTTGCAACTAGTGCAAAGGTCTGCTCATAATCTATCCCTTCTTCTTGAGAGTACCCTTGAGCAACTAGCCTTGCCTTGTTCCTTACAATGACTCCTTGATCATCCAATTTATTTCTGAACACCCACTTTGTTCCAACAATGGAGTGATCCTTTGGCCTTGGTACTAGTTCCCAAACTTTGTTCCTTTCAAATTGATGCAACTCTTCTTGCATTGAAATGATCCAGTGTGGATCTTGCTCTGCATCTTGAATGGATTGAGGTTCAATTTGAGAAAGAAAACAAGTGTGCATCAGGTTTTGGTTGACCTAATTTCTGTTTTGCACACCAGCTGAGATGTCTACAATCACTTGGGAGATTGGATGGTCTCTTGATGTTACTAAATCAACAGGAAATGTTGAGTGTTCACCAACCTGTGTTGTTGTTTCCTCTTGTGATACAACAACTAGCTCTTCAAGAAGTTTCTCTTCAATATGTTGAATGTCTTCTTCATCTTCACTGCTTTCATCTTTTTGAATAATTTGTAACCTGTCAAAGTCTTCTGCAAGAGAGTGTACCTGCAAGGGTTCTATGGTAGAAGTATTCTTCTCCTTGAAAGACATGTTAGACTCATCAAAAGATATATGAACAGATTCTTCAATTTTGAGAGTAGATTTATTATATACCCTATAAGCTCTACTGATCATGGAGTATCCCAGAAACACTCCTTCATCAGCTTTAGCTTGAAATTTTGCTAATTATTTCTTGTCATTATTATGAATGTAACAAATACAACCAAAAATTTTAAAGTAATCTACTTTAGGTTTCTTCCCTTTGAGTAATTCATAGGGATTCTTGCCTTCAGTTTATGTATTAAACTTCTATTCAACACATAGTTGGAGGTGTTCACTGCCTCTGCCCAAAAGGATAGAGGAAGGTGAGCATCTGACAACAATGTAGTAGCAGATTCAATAAGGGTTCTATTTTTCCTTTCAGCTACCCCATTTTGTTGAGGAGTTCTAGGAGCTGAGAAAGTGTGCCTGATCCGTTTACTCTGACAGAACTCTTGAATAAGAAGAGAATCAAAATCTATCCCATGATCACTTCTGATCAGGGCAATGTGAGTATTGAACTCACTCTGTATTCATTTGAGAAACTCTGTCAAACACTTAAAGTTATCAGACTTCTTCCTCAGAAAGAACACTCATGTGAATCTAGAGAAGTCATCCACAACCACTAAAGTATAAGATTTCCCTCCTAAGCTTTGTACTGTAATGGGTCCAAAAAGATGCATGTCTAACAGATACAAAATCCTAGGTGAATCACTCTTATTAAGTGACTTGAAACTATTTTTGGTTTGCTTGCCTAATTGATAAACCCTGCAGAGTCCTTCCTTCTTGTAGGGGCCAGAAGGTAGTCCTCTAACAAGGTTGTCCTTGGATAGCCTAGCAATGGTTCTAAGGTTTATATGCCCTAGTCTCTTATGTCATAATTCATTAGGTCTACAAATAGAATTAAACAAGCAAATATCTACCTTAGTTGAAAGAAAATCTACAAGATAGATGTTACCTTTCCTTTTACCTGTCAATAGAGTTGTGTTGTCCTCTGATTTGATCTTGCATAAGGATTTGCTGAAAGTCACTTGATAGCCTTCATCACATAGTTGACTGATACTTATCAAGTTGTGCTTCAGTCCTTCCATATAGACTACTTTCTTGAATGTGACTGTGCCAATCTGGACTTCACCATATCCTTTTGTTAGTCAAAAGTTTGAATCACCAAATATTACTTTGGGTCCAAGCTTGGCTTTGAAGGATGTGAAATTGTCCTTGTTTCCTGTCATGTGCTTTGAGCATCCACTATCCAGATACCATTGCTGCTTTGATGTTGGATAGGTCTTCACCTGCACATAAAACAATTTATTTGTTTTTGACCCAGTTTACCTTGGGCCTAGGTTGATAACCTTTGAATTCAGAAATAAAAGACATCCCGGGTTGACTCTTATATCCTTCAGGATGATATCTTATTGGAGGTATTATCCATTCAGTATAAGGGTTAAGGTTCACGCACTTGTTGTGGCAGCTGTCGTCCAAATCTGGAATAATAATTAAAACGAATATTTGCCGTTTCATCGTTATTATCGCCGCGCGGTTACAGCACCGCCACACGGTAATTTAGGACACAACGATTCGGAAACAGCGTGTCGATATTCGTCGATCGACTATAGCGATGCGGTAGCTGCTATCGCCCGGCGGTAGGTCGTTTCTCGAGAAATCCCGCTTGACGTTCGTCAAGAGCCTAGAGCGGCGCGGTAACTACTATCACCTAGCGGTTGGTCATTTCTCGAGAAATTCCACTTGACGTTCTTCGAGATCCTAGCGTGGCACGGTAGAAACTACCGACTGAGGTAATTTCCCGAGAGACATGCCAAATTAATTCCTTGCACTAGCACGTGCGGTAGGACTAGCGCGGATCGGTAGTTTCACGAGAGCTCTGTCCAATTTATTCACGGCTACAGTTCGGCGTTAGTTTCCATAGGAGTCTTCTTCTTAGCTTGTACCTGTCAACCTGCACACTCTATCAACACAAGACATGATCAAATACAACCTAGGAGTTGATATTCTCAAACACAGGGCATGTGAAACATAGGTTCCAACAAACTCTCCCTTTTGATAATATCAAATCCCGTTCATGAGAAATAACAATTTGATAGAGTGTAGATAAAGAATAAGAGTTATAAGCTAACAACAGGTTGCAGGTTCGCTATGTAGCTCACCTACAGACACGCTCCCCCTGTCTACATGTTTGACATGATCCCCCTATCTATGTGCACAAATTGTTAACATGCTCCCCCTACATGTGACCTCTCCTAACACATGACTCATACTCATGAACAATTTATTCTCCCCCTTTGATAATATCAACAGGACGGGCAAGGCCAACCAGACATGCATGATGAAAAATAGTAGATATGATGTGTGTTTAGGCAAATAGCAGATAGTGCACACACAAAGTAAAGTTAGAGATGATAATCATAGAGGTGACTCAAAAAGTACATATCAAAGAATTATAAGCACATGGGTCACACAATGGAGCAAAGTACACTGTTAGAGAAAAAAACAAGGTTTAGAGATCATATGAATTGAACAACACAGACTAAACTAAGCACAGAACGAGTACGTCTACAATGCTATAAGAGTAATGAAGTAATCAAGTGAGACAAACATTGAAAACGTCATGAGTGTAAATCGTGTGCTAGTATGTATTGTGCTAAAAAGAGATAGTGTAGTTGTAGTCCAATTCTTATGTGCGAAAGTCTTAGACAAGGAAATGACATGTGTGCGTGTAGCATCGAAAGTGAGATAACACCAAGGGAAAAGTAGCATATTGTCCATATGAATCTCGATTGTCTAGTAACCTAACACAAGAGAAATGTATTGAAATTTGTGATGTGGAAGTGGGTGATGGGCAGGCCGGGCGGATTGTGCGGCCTGAGCGGTCTGAGTCCGCGGCCTGGGCGGACTGCTGGTTGTGTCCTGGGTGTCCTACCTTGGGCTTGGTGGCCTGGCTGTTCTTGTGGAGCGGTCTGTGCGTCCTAGTATGCGGCCTGTGCGGACTGTTGTGCGGTCTGGTTGGCCTGTGTCCAAGGAAGTTGGGCTTCTAGCGAAGCGGCCTGAGCGGACTACGGTTAACGGGCTGTTAGCAGTGCTTAGTTTGATTTGCGGCCTTGTACTTTTGCAAGCTTGTGTTAACCTGCGTATTGGGAGTTCTATCTGCGGGAGGTGTTGCTGGAATTGGTTGAGTCCACGGTGTCTTCTATTGTGGACTGGCCTTGGAGATTGGCTGTGGTCCTTGCCGACCTCTCCGGTGTTGCAGTGGGCGTTAGTCGCATTCTTGTGGCGGACTGCGCGGACTGGTGTCGAGTCCGGAAGTTTGCCGTTGTCTTGGCAGCTGTGCGAGTAGGGGTTTGCGGGCTCTGCCTTATTCTGGTGGAGTGTTGGCGATCTATCTTGGGGGCAGGCGGACTGGGCCTTGTCCGCCGAGCTTGCGATAGGCCCTTGGTGGTTTACTGGACTTGGTCATATTCTGTGACAAGTCCATCGTGTCCATAGTATCCGCAGAGTCTGGTGTTGACCGGCCGGACTGCCTGTTAGTCATGGAATCATGGCGGATTGTGGCCTTATTCTCGAGTTGTGCGGACTACCTCCTTGTCTGCATATAGTGTGCGGACTATCGCAGTAGAGCTTGTGGCTGTCCATTTGAGGTGGTGTTTGCGGGTGATACGAGCTGGTGCCTTGTCCGCATAATGTGGGCGGACTGATTCAAGTCCGAATGGTGGTGGACATCCTTTTGTCCTGGCTCCGGGTGATTTTGTTAGAATCCATCTAGGTAATCGCGGACTCAGCGGACAGGACTTTGCTAGTGCATGAGCTGGGGCAGTGACTCTATTCACTATTGTGGTGACCACACTTCTGACCTCGCCTATAAATAGACCCCCCGGCACGTTTACAGTAACTAAGTGAACAGTAAGTGGGGCTTGGTCATTTGCTGTGGTCTGGTTTTTCCTGTCCGCGTGGGTTGAGTAGAGATATCTATTTACTGTGTGCAGGTCGCGCGACTAGCATTGAGGAGCCAGGAGTTTGGCTTTGACTTCGATCAGGTTCAATGAAGGTTGCGGTCTCTGCGGGCTCAGCAGGTCGCTTCTGCGGCTTCTCAGTGTTTCTCTACTTCAGCAATTTCCAAGTCCAATAACCTGTCCACCGGACTAAGGCGGGTAGGTGCTCTGTTCTACAGTTCAGCAGTAGTAAGCGAATAACGGTTTGTCCGCGCGACCTTGTGGTCTCGGCGGACTCCGTGTTCTATTCGGCTTGTAACAGCAACAATACGGGCGGCTTAGGCGACCTTGGCGGACTGGGCGGTCTCGGCGGTCTCCAGTTTTGTCTGCTCGGCTTGTTTTGTTCATTCTATTTCCATGTGTACTGGCGAAATCATGTCTCGCCACCTATACCTCGCCTTTTAAAGAAGTTAATGAATATATGACATGCTTGTTTCTTCTTGTTGCATTTTGTGTGTAAGCTTGCTCTTTGGGTTTCCGCATGATCAAGGTGTGAACTGGATAGTTCTGGGAATATTAATTTGGCATTAGGCTATCTTGCTGACTACTTTAAGAAAATTCGACAAAATGCGGCGAATCATCACCGCACATGTCATTCGATGTCATACATAGGAAAAAACTAGGGGCACTAAGCTAAAGATAGAGTCGATGCACAAGATTGAAGTGGCTCTTTAACCAAGGTGCTCATCCTCACAATGCTCATGAAGACTTATGAGGAGGAATGAGTAGTGC
Organism: Platanthera guangdongensis; assembly: GCA_039583875.1. Classification (NCBI taxonomy): domain Eukaryota; kingdom Viridiplantae; phylum Streptophyta; class Magnoliopsida; order Asparagales; family Orchidaceae; genus Platanthera; species Platanthera guangdongensis. The sequence continues at coordinate 97,694,123 of CM077158.1, read as the reverse complement.
TTCAGGGAACCATGACAAGAGATGTGATAACTTCCATAGTTTTATTTTGTTAGCGTAGATCTATCACTTTAATCAATTTTTTTTAAAAGTTTCACTGAGACCCGAGTCAATCGAAATCTATCCACCTAGATAGATACACTTTAACTTGTATAATACGACCATTGTACTAGAGTTTTGCACCAAAGTTTCACACGTGGTATAATCATAAGTGTATCGTGACATTGATTATTCAACGTATTTCTAGCGTGTTAGAATATATTGTCATGATTTATAGCAAGTACGCATAGCATTTTTTTGTCTTGAGTCCACCGGCTAGGGATGTGTGTATCATGTGAAGTCATTCCCCTATCTAAGTCCTCACACATACCTAGAGGCATAGACAACAGACATAACCCCATTTTGTCGCACTCAATAGCTAAGCACTTATAGATTCAGCCCACTATGACCGAAGGACAATGTTTGCATAGATTAAGAGTCTGAACTCAAACATTGTACATACACGTTATTGTCTAAGTCGCAGTCATGTGAACCCATAAAGAGTTGAACGGTCCACAATTTTTTGTTTTAAATATTCTTAAAAACTATTACACAACATAAACAAAGCAAATAAAACAAGATAAACATGTTTTTGTTGTTTTTTAAGTTTTACTTTTTTTAAAAAAATAAACATACCAAGAAATAAACACAAAGAGATAAACTTTTTTTTTCTTTTAAATTCTTTTATAATTATATATATATATTAAAAAAATACTTGTGTTTTTCTAAAAACATGAAGGCTCAAAAATATATCATGCAATCGCAAGATAGCATGATAGAATATTGTGCATGAATATAACGTACATGATAAGTGAAATAATGTTCATGCAGTGGATATGTGAATCCTAAGTATGCCCAACAATCTATTACCTAAGCTATATGTCTACACCCTAGCCCCGCACTATGTGACGGATGGACATGAGGAGCTGCATAAATGTCGTAGGGTGGGGTGTTAATCCCATGTGCACACAGAAGAACCCGCTCAACCTAAAACTCTTTCCCGCCAGCGCCACACAAGGACGTACTGGAACCCTCTCCGGTTAAGGATAAGACGTGGTTTACAGGTTAGCTTTTCTAAAGCACACACACCTAGGCCCCCGCTATTATGAGACATACAAAATGGGTGAATGATCGCAGTCATACTAAGATAATGTGATAGATTTATGATAAAAGGTAAATTATGGCCACTTTGATATGATATGACTTCTATTCCAATTTATTAAGTTAGATTGATTTATCTTTAACCCTAATATGAGAAAGTCATATAGCAAAAAATATATATCTAAAGTCTCCATGACATGTTGGCTTAAGAAAAAAATAAAAAAACAAAAATAAGCAAATGCAAAAACAAAATACAGAAAAAAGAACAAAAACAGAAACAACATTATGCAAACACTGGATATTAATAAATAAGAGATTTAGGTACCCAAAAGGAGCCAGAGGTGACGGTTCCTTTGGGTACCCAAACACGACGTGATGTGCCTTGTGGAGATAATAGTGAATGGGTTATTTTGAGCAAAATAGGTGCGCTATTCTGAGTGATCGGTCTCCATTCATATTTTGATTTAATATTGTTTTTATGTTGTAAATTTCCCTGTAGAGTTCTACGAGTCTTTATGTGAAGATCTTCAATTGAATGAAATTGTGTTGTAAGTTTAAATGTATTGAAGTTGTTCTTCATGTCGAAATTATTTTGCTCAACATAGGGACTCCTAGAGTAGTAATTTCTAAAAGGAAATTAACGTTCATTCAATTTTACAAAGAGTGTAATTTGTTTCTTCACGTGAATATGATTTTTATGCTCAGGACTTTCACATGCTCCAACTTGAGGTTTTCTACTCCCTTCGATTTGATTAACTAATGGCTGTGATCTATTGTTCAACATGCTTCTGGCTTTTGCTTGATATTGTACGTTTATGTTTTGCGAATTTTTCTTTATAATTTTCTTAAGCATGTTGATTTTCATTTCCAAATCCTTATTCTTATTTTTGAGATTCAATCTAGCTTTGTTGTAAGCGATTGTGCTAATCTTAAGAATGGTGACTATAGAGTTAATGTGAGCTTCATACTTATTCTTGTATTGTTCAAAAGTCTCGTTCATCTTCTTAATTTCAACTTTATAGTCTACGCTTCTTATACAATCCCTTTTTAAAGATGAGTTTTCTAGACAGTTTCTTAGTTTGTTCTTTTTCCACAAGAAGCCCTTTCTCAAACACCTCTTATTTTTCTTTTAATTTATTACAATCCATGCACGGTGTAGATTTGTCATCAAAAGAGCATGCAGGAGAAATAGACACGACAATGATAGATTCTATATTAACATTTGCTTTCAGAACGTTATTATCTAAACGTAGTTTCGAGTTGAGACTTTTTAGTTTCTTAATTCTACGTCTAGAGGTGTCTAGCATATTGATTGTAAACATAGAATTGCATACAAAAAAGGAGTTTTCTTTTCTTACAGTGCTCTTGGATGGTGCAAGATTGGAGCATATAGTTTCTTTGACTTCTTTGTGTGTTGCCTCATCCATAGTTGAGAGTTAATCTTCCCTTTCCCGTGATGTGGTTGTCCTGTCTTCCTCCTGTAGAACCTTGGGCTCACGAGAGGTGGTTCAATGAGCGAGAAGGGGGGACTTGCGAGATGAATTAGACAGGTGAGTAAGACCAGGAGGCCCACCTGCAGGAGGCGAGATGGGGGATTCTCTGAGGTAGGCGAGACGCCCAGGTAGTGCGAGATGGCTCTAGGAGACGAGATGGCCTATAGGGCGAAAGGCCGGCGAGACGAACAGAGAGGGTCGTCTCGCCCGTCAGACTTTTCCCCCACTCTCCACATGAGAGAAAAGATGTTTTACCTTTTTTACCCCAAAGGGGGATTTTACCTTTTTTCCCCAGATAATTTTACACTTCTACCCTTAGAGGTCTGCGTATAGCCCTCCAGAACACCGGAGTTTGGCTGTTGGCAGACCCAGCCCAGGGTATTTTGTTCATTTCAGTTTAATTTAGAAGTGATATTTGCAGATCAGATTCAGAGGCCTATAATTAGACCGATAAGGTGCCTGAGAAGGTTGTTGAACCTTTCTACTATCTTCCTCACAGGCACCTAGCTCAGCATTGGCTAGGGAGGGGAAGATCTTCAGTTCTTCCAAGAAAGAGGTGGGTCCTCCGAGCCGAGACCCCTCGGTCTGTTTCCAGGTCTCCGAATCACGTTAGGAGGGTAGTTCGAGAAGAGTACGTGTGGGCTGCATCCTCAGTTTCGAACTTTAGGAGGCACTAGAAAGCTGGTTCCAACATTATTTTGTGCGGTGAGCGTAGAGCGCAGCCCTCCGAGAAGAACCTTGAGCAACCACATGGTGGGAGGTCACGGAGAAGGAGAAGGAGAGGGGTTGGATAACCCAGGAGGATTTGTTGGAATATAAGAGTTTATGGCTTCAATTAAGGACATCATGGACTTGCTGCAGGGGATCTCGCGACAGGGAGATTGTTCAACCCCAGTACCTCAGGTGCCCGCTCTCGCACCACAAGAAGTGCTCGTCTCGGCGCGAGTGGGAGAAGATCCCCCGGGAAGGAGGCCAGGGAAGGAGGTGATGGTGGAAGGGACCGGGAGAGACATGGCAGGAAGGGAGCTTTTCCCAAGCCCGGGGAGTATTATCTCGCCAGGGGAGGTCATCGCGCGAGTAGGGGCGGTGAGACCGGCGGCGAGAGGGTCACCATTTTTTGAGCCGATACTGTCAGCTCCCATCCCAGAAGGGTTTTGGGAATCAGAGATGAACTATTATGTGGGGAAGGATGATCCCCTCCATCACTTGTAGTAGTTCGAGGACGCAGTTTCGATCAGGCCCATGATAGACGCGTTTAAATGTAGTCTTTTTTACCATCATTCTAAAGGACAAAGCTAGAGACTGGTTTCACCAGCTCCCGACATGCTCGATATACTGCTTCGAGGACCTAAGCAAGAGCTTCCGGTTACGGTTCTCAACTTCGAAGAAGAGAAAGAAGAATCCAGAGTCAATCTTTTTGATTAAGTAGAGGGCAGATGAATCCCTTGATCAGTACATGGATAGGTTCCAAGAGGAGATCTTGGATATACAGGAGGTGCCGGGGTTTGCCCTCCAGATGGCCTTTACTGTAGGACTACGGGAAAGTTTCTTCAAAATGAGCCTCACCTGGAAGGCGCCGCTGTCTATTGAGGGTTTGATGGAGAAGGCGGCGAAGAAAATAGCGATGGAGGCGGCAAATCCCGCCTTTGCAAAAAAGTTGGTAATGCTTACGGAGGTGGAGTCTAGGGAGTCAGGGGGGAGACAGCAGGAAGCGAGAAGAAGAGAAGAGCCGAGGGTGCCGGCGTATCAGGAGCTGATATGGAGGCAATAGGGAGGCCCTGCCCCAGGACAAGGGAGAGGATTTCCCCACGAGGGGAGGAACCAACAAGGAGGACCGAGAAGATTTCACCAGCAAAGGTGGGGGTATGGTCATAGACCACCCTTGCCCCCTCCGCAGCAGGCTATAGCGATCGGCCGAGGTAGAGGTAGAGGCCGGGAAAGAGGAAGAGGAGTAGGAGCTGGGAGAAGGAGAAACCCTCAGGAAGGAAGGCAAGGGGGGGAGGTGGCGTTGCCATATTGCGACTTCTGCGAGGAGGAAGGTCGCGTAACGGCTACCTGCCCAGATTTCATGGAAATGAGGAGAACTATAGGAGCATGAGAGCAACAGAGACCAGTGCGGATAGAGGAAGTGACAGGTATAGGAGAGGAGGATCGATGTGTAGATCGAACAGATGTAGGAGATCGAGGGGGAATTGGAGTAATCCATGGGGGGGGGGGGTAGGGATAGAGGCAGCCTGAAAGGCGAGCCTTCATACTATGTATCGCTGAAGCGTAGCCTCGATGTCGCAATCCACTCCCCCATATGAGAAAATCACCTTTTCAAGGAAGGACATGCCAGACCATGAAGACCCTTTCTATGACGCGCCGGTGATACGAACCGCCATCGAGAACTTTATGGTGTCACAGATTCTAGTAGACAATGAGAGCTCTGTGAATGTTATTTTCAAGAAAGCATTCAATGAGATGAGGGTGGAGGCTCAGAGGGTGCTGGCGGCGGATGGACCATTGTTTGGGTTCTCAGGAGAGAGGAAAGAAGTCGATGGGGGAGTGGGACTTCAGGTAACCCTGGTGGGGCTATCCCGAAATTGCCGCTTTGTCATAGTGGATGCCCCTAGTAGTTACAATGCCATTTTTGGGCGCCCCTTGATCAGCGCTTTTAGATGCGTTCCCTCATCGTTTCACCAGTACTTGAAGTTGAAATCAGGAGTTACCCAAATCAGGGTGCAGTGGGATCCAAAGGCTGTAAGGGAATGCTATGTGACGACAGTGAACATCGTCTCCTGGCAGGGAGATGTTGAGGAAATGGAGAAGAGGATGGAGCAATTGCAACAGGAACTGGGGGGCGAAGTATAAGAGAGGGAGGGAGAAGATGTTGGTGGAGAGGGAGAAGTAATGATGGTTGGTGGCATTGCGGGGGAGCCAGAAATGGCGGGAGAGAAGCACGGAGAGGTGGGGGATAGTAGAAGAGAGGGAGGGAGAAGACGTTGGTGGAGAGGGAGAAGTAATGATGGTTGGAGGCATTGCGGGGGAGCCAGAAATGGTGGGAGAGAAGCACGGAGAGGTGGGGATAGTAGAAGACAGGGAGGGAGAAGATGTTGGTGGAGAGGGAGAAGTAATGATGGTTGGAGGCATTGCGAGGAAGATAGAAATAGATGGAAAGGAGAAGGGAGAGATGGAGGCGGAAGAGGAAGGGGAGACAAAAGAAGATGAAAGGAGGAAAGAGAAGAGGGAGATGGAGGAAGCGGGAGGGTCGCCCAGGAGGGGGGCCCAACTGGAAAAAAGAAGAGCCCCACTGAAGGAAGGAGAGGGCGCATGCAAATGGGAGATGGAAAAACTTGGGGAAGAAATTTGGATGGTTGTCGCGGAAGACGAAGTCAGAGAGCAGGACGCACTGAAAGAGCAGGAAGGAGAGGAAGAGCCACCAAGGCTAAAGGCGGCCGTAGAGGTACTCGAGGTAGAGATCCGCACCAAGGAAGGGAGAAAGGAGAAGGTAAAGATCAGCAGCGAACTCAGCCCGCAAAACCGATAGAAGATCAAGGCCTGAGTGCAAAAAAATATTGACGTCTTCGCATGGAGTGTCGCGGACATGCCTGGGATCGATGCGGACATCGCTTATCACTGCCTCAATCTCGATCCCAACACCCGCCCCATACAGCAGAAGCAGAGGGTCATTGCCTCCAAGATGGTCGGGCCTATTAGAGAGGAGGTAGAGAAGTTACTTAAGGCGGGGTTTGTGTCCGCCTGTATGTATCCAGGGTGGTTAAGTAATGTTGTAATGGTTAAAAGGTGGAGGGTAGATGAAGAATGTGTGTGGATTTCTCTCTTTTAAATAAATCATGCCCTAAGGATTGTTACCCGCTGTCCCGAATCGACGCGCTGGTTGACTCAGCCGTCGGTTTTTCTTTTATAAGTTTCTTGGATGCATTTTCCGGGTATCACCAAATACACATGCATCCTCCGGACGTTAAGGAAGTCACCTTTGTCACGGAGGATGGGTGCTTCTATTTTAATATGATGCCCTTCGGGTTGAAAAATGCAGGGGCAACCTACCAAAGAATGATTGATCGGATCTTCTGAAAACAGAAAGGGAGGAACCTTGAGGTGTACGTGGATGACTTGATGGTGAAAAGCAAGGACCTCGAAGCTCATATCTTAGATCTTGAGGAGACCTTTGAGACCCTGAGGAAATATAAAATGAGACTCAACCCCCTGAAATGTGTGTTTGGAGCCAATAGGGGAAAGTTCCTAGGACATCTTCTCACTCCATCTGGAGTGGAGCCCAACCACGAGAAAGTAAGAGCAATCCTAGAGTTGGAGTCCCATAGAAATGCCAAGGAGGTTCAGCGTCTCACCGGCAAGTTGGTCAGGCTAAGCAGGTATCTCTCTCGAGCAAGAGAGAGATGCTCGCCTTTCTTTCGGACACTGCGGGTAGGCAAGAAGTTTGAATGGACCCCAGAATGTGAGAACGCTTTCCATGCTCTAAAGCAACAGCTCACCCAAATGCGTTTACTCCAGGGGCCAAGGGAAGGAGAGGTCTTGTTTTTATACTTAGGGGTGGGGACCGGGGCTGTGAGCTCGGTTCTTGTGCGAGAAGATGGGAAGAAGCAATTTCCGATCTACTACGTGAGCAAGGTCTTAAAGAAAGCGTAGCTTGGGTATCCTATCCTTGAAAAGTTAGCATTTGCCCTCATCGCCTCGGCCCGAAAGCTCAGACCGTATTTTTAGGCTCATTCTATTCAATTGGTAATGGATCACCCCCTCCATCGCATCTTTGAAGGGGTAGAACACTCCGGGTGGCTGGCAAAGTGGTCAATAAAGCTCAGTGAATTCGACCTCGCTTTCATTCCTCGGCTTGCCATTAAGGCACAAGCGGGGGCCGATTTCCTGGTGGACTACATAGTTGAGGTCCAAGAGACTGAAGCGTCCCCTCGAGCAACCTGGAAGATGTTGGTAGATGGAGCATCGGGAAGAAATTCCTTCGGAGGGGGAATGATCTTGATAAGTCCGGAGGGGACCAGCATTGAATAGGCCTTGAAGATCTATTTCATGATCACCAAAAACCAAGCGGAATATGAGGCGATCATCGCAGGGCTCAGGTTAGCCCGGGAGTTGGGCATACGAGACATTGAGGCCTCGACAGACTCCATGGTGGTGGCAGGCCATATCAAAGGGTAGTTCGAGACAAGGGAGCCCACCCTCCAGTTGTAAATAGGGAAGTTCAAGGACATCATCGGGCAGTTCTGAATCTTTTCAATTCGGCACGTCCCGAGAGGGGAGAGCACTCAGGCTGACCAACTCACCAAGTATGGCCCTCGAGCTGGAGGAACAATGACAGAGCTATTCAGGCCGTCTATAGAAGAAGGGGAGCTCATGGAGATATGCCAGCAGGGGTCTTGGATGGACCCCCTTCATCGCCTTTTTGGCTTCAGGGGAGCTACCCGCGAAAGAACTCGACAAGAAGTATACCAGATACAAATCGGCGTACTACCTGCTGAAAGATGAAGTTTTATACCGCAAGACGCTGTCGGGTTTGCTGGCCAGATGTGTGTTAGAGGAAGAGGTTCTAAATCTTCTGCAAGAGATTCACTCAGGAGAATGCGGGAGTCACTCGGGGAGCTGAACGTTAGAGGGGAGGGAGCTGAGACAGGGTTGTTCTAGCCTACCCTCAGGAAAGAAGCGGAGGAGTTCGCGAAAAGGTGTCAAAATGCCAGGAGTTCGCCCCCTCCAGCTCCTTCTAGCCTAGAGGTTGTGGACAATCACAGCTCCCTGGCCTTTCGCTATATGGGGGCTAGATCTAGTGGGTCCTTTTCCCCAAGCGAGTGGCCAAAGGAAATTCCTGCTAGTCATGGTGGACTACTTTTCAAAATGGTTGGAGGTGAAGGCGCTGGCTAAGGTGACATCACAGGTGGTCAAGAATTTCATATGGGGAGAGATCATCTACTGTCATGGGTTACCGCTGGCCATTGTAACGGATAATGGACCACAATTTGCAAGTAGGGAGTTTGTTGACTTCTGCATCCGTTTGGGAATAGATCTCCGTTTTGCCTCTGTTCATCATCCACGAAGTAATGGGCATGTGGAAGCAGCCAACGAGATCATTGTCAATCTTTTGAAGAAGAAAGTGGAGAATTTGAGGGGAAGCTGGGTTGAGCAGCTCCCTTCAGTCCTCTGGGCCTTGAGAACCACACCAAACACCGCCACGGGAGAGACCCCGTTCAAGCTCTCTCATGGCTCGGAGGTTGTCATACTTATCGAGTTTGAAGTCACATCACTAAGAGTAGCTGTTGCATGGGAAGGGGACGAAGGATGGAGAGCGGAGAACAAGGAAGAGCAGAGACTCTCTCTAGATCTCATGGAAGAGCTCAGGGATTTGGCGATGGTCCGGCAGGAGGAGGTCAAGCGCCGGATGGCAAGGTACTTAGACAAGCATATAAGGATCAGACAGTTCGAGGAGGGGGATTTGGTCCTAAAAAAGGTAGATGCAGCAGGTAGAGGGACCTCCGTAGGGAAGATCCATCCCAATTGGGAGGGTCCTTTTATAGTAAAAAAGGTCTTGAAGTCGGGAGGCAACCCCCTCCAGGATGTGGACGGGATACCCATCGTTCGTGCCCGAAGTGGTGATGATTTAAAGAGATTTTACCTATAAAACTTTTTGTTCATTACATTTTTTTTTGTTGTACAATGCTTGCGATATTGATGTGCCCTTCTGATATGATTAGAGTGCATGTGTCTTCTTTCATGGCATCCAGGGAGGAAGAGGAGCGTGGAGACCCCGAGCAGACCCGCTGACCAGGCTCCCATCTAGCTGGTAGGGCTGTAGGCTCACTCGGTGGTTGGAGGTTTTGGAGAGGAGACCCCGAGCAGACCCGCTGACCAGACTCTCATCTAACTGGCAGGGCTGTAGGCTCACTCGGTGGTTGGAGGTTTTGGAGAGGAGACCCCGAGCAAACCCGCTGACCAGGCTCCCATCTAGTTGGCAGGGCTGTAGGCTCACTCGGTGGTTGGAGGTTTTGGAGAGGAGACCCCGAGCAGACCAGCTGACCAGGCTCCCATCTAGCTGGCAGGGCTAAAGGCTCACTCGGTGGTTGGAGGTTTTGGATAGGAGACCCCGAGCAGACCCGCTGACCAGGCTCCCATCTAGCTGGCAGGGTTGTATGCTCCCTCGGTGGTTGGAGGTTTTGGAGAGGAGACCCCGAGCAGACCCACTGACTAGGCTCTAATCTAGCTGGCAGGGCTGTAGGCTGTGGATCCTCGAGCAGCTGAGAAGCAGTTGAAGCAGTTCATGAGTTTCAACCTGCCTACGTTTACGGTCCTGGGATCCCTTACGCAGGCTGAGGACTGGTTATTGCGCGTCAAGCGGATTATGACGGCGATTAGAACAGAGGAACTTCAGAAAGTCACCTTAGCCACCTTCTTGCTGGAAGGAGAGGCTCGTTTATGGTGGGATGAGATGGAACTACACCACTTAGCAGGTCGACCATTAACACAAGTGTCGATGGAAGAATTCTCTAGACTCTTCTTGGCAAAGCACCTCCCAGCGGCACAGCGTATTACCATGGAGAACGAATTCCAAAGGATAACGCATGGTGAAGGCAGTATTGACATGTACCTGCATGAGTTCACGAGGTTTGGATGATATGCGGGTTCGATATTTGTTGATGAGCAGAGGAAGACGAATAGGATCTATGAAGGACTGCGGGACGATTTACGATTCCTGCTCTCTAGTTCTGTGAACCAAGGCTTCAAGGCGTTGGTCGAAACTGCGTGTGCACTGGAAAAGGATATGAAAAGGGTGCAGGGGAAGAGGGCTTTGGATGTGACACAACTGGAATTCAAAGTGCCCCGACCAGTGAAGCCATTTTTCAAGAATAGATTGGGCAAGAGGTCCAAGTCGGCTGGACGAGCCCCTTCTACCGTTGCATCAGGAGCAACGTCGGGGGCCTCTTCAAGGCCGTATACTCGTATGTGCTTTACATGTGGAAAAGTGGGGCATATAGCCCGTGACTGCCAAAGTGGTCCACCAAAGGGTGAGAAGAAGGCAGGAGCGTCGTATGTGGAGAAAGGAAAGGCAGCCGTAGAGTCCTCTACCTCGCAGGCACAGCCCCGAGTCTACAATCTTGGCCTGCAGGAGGCCATTAAGCAGAGTGACGTCGTAATAGGTACGAGTTAAGTTATTGTATTGCTTTGCTTATTGCATGTTTTGTATTGCATATTTGTATGCGGCTTGTGTGTGTGACATGATTGTCACAGGCTTTGTCATGATTCGGAACTCGCTAGCGCGAGCACTGTTTGATACGGGTGCTTCACATTCTTTTCTGTCTAAAGAGTTTATAGCGCGACTTGAGATACCTAGTCGTGCGTGGATAGATAGCGTCAGGATGGTGTTATCGAATGGTTGTTTGATGCTCACAGATCGAGCTTGCGATGTGGCGGTCCAAATAAGAAATCGGGACTTCTGTTTGACTACATCTGTATTGCCGATATCAGAATTCGACGTGATCTTTTGTATGGATTGGCTCGCGAAGCAGCATGCCTTGATTGATTGTAGCGCCAAAAAGATCACGTTGGGCCAGCATACCGAGCAGGAGACTAAGTTCGTGGGGATGCGAGGAGTGGGCGGGACGTTGATGTCTGCACTCCAAGTAGTCAAGGCTGTTCGGAAGGGCGCAGAGTTCTACTTCACGCTAATTCAGGCTGTTGAACCTAAGACCAGTGTGAGCGATGTTCCGGTGGTATCTGAATTTGCAGATGTATTTCCCAAAGATCTCCCTGAGCTACCACCCCAGCGAGAGATTGACTTCACGATCTAGTTGGTGCCATGTGCAAAACCTGTGGCCCGCTAGCCATATTGCATTGCACCAAAGGAAATGGCAGAGTTGAAAGTCCAACTGCAGGAGTTGTTGGAGTAGGGTTATATTCGCCCAAGCATGTCACCTCGTAGCGCGCCTGTTCTATTTGTGAAGAAGAAAGACGGCGGTTTACGGTTATGTATTGATTACCGCGAACTGAACAAGCTGACTGAGAAGAATAAGTATTCGATCCCACAGATTGATGAGTTGTTCGATCAGCTGGTGGGGTCAACCGTCTACTCCAAGTTGGATTTGAAGTCTGGTTACTACTAGTTGAGGATTCAGGAAGGTGACATTCCCAAGACTGCATTTGGAACGCGTTACGGGCACTATGGGTTCACATTGATGCTGTTTGGGTTGTGTAATGCGCCATCGCTGTTCATGGAATTGATGCACCGAACGTTCCGAGAGTACCTGGACCTATTCGTGATCGTATTCATTGATGATATTCTGGTCTACTCTCGATCTGAAGCCGATCATAAAAACCACTTGAGGTTGGTGTTACAGACGTTGAGGAAGAATCAGCTCTACGCCAAGTTCTCGAAGTGCGAGTTTTGGCTATTGTCGGTGGCTTTTCTGGGCCATGTGGTAAGAGAAGAGGGCATAGCAGTGGATCCAGCGAAGATAAGGGCCATACAGGAGTGGCTAGTGTTGTCTTCTGTGGCTGAATTCAGGAGCTTCCTTGGACTAGCAGGCTACTATAGAAGATTTGTTGCGAACTTCTCGCGGATCTCTTTGTCGCTAACTACACTGACGAGAAAGGACCAGAAGTTCATTTGTACGCCAGAGTGCACATGAGCTTTTGAAGAACTGAAGTGTCGATTCACCCGGGCGCCTGTGTTGACGTCGGCATGTGGAAGTGATGGATTTGAAATCTACAGTAATGCGTTAGGAAGCGGCTTAGGTTGCATTCTTCTGCAAAATGGGAAAGTGATTGCTTATGGCTCGAGCCAGTTGAAGGTGCACGAGAGAAATTATCCCGTCGACGACTTAGATTTGGCGGTGATGATCTTTGCACTGAAATTATGGAGGTATTATCTGTATGGCGTGAATGTGGAGATCTATTCGGACTACAAGAGCCTAAAGTACCTTGTTGGAGCAGAAGGACTTGAATACGCGACAATGAAGGTGGTTGGAGTTCCTTGGGGACTACACCTTTACGATTCATTATACGACCGGAAAAGGAAATGTTGTCGCTGATGCCTTGAGTCGGAGAGCTCCGGGAAGAGCAAGCTGGTTGAAGAGGCATTATGAACGTCTACTCCAGGAGTTGGAAGCATTAGAGATTTATTGTGTTGATAAGAATGCTACAGCCAATGCATGTTTGAACTGGACGGAGGTGTAGTGTGACCTTGCGGACAGAGTTCGACGAGCAACGGAGCTAGACGAGAGTCTCCAACGCTATGCTAAGGATGGGCCAGAGGGAAAGTTCTCCTGGGAAGACGAGCTTTTGAGGAAAGAAGGCCGTTTGTGCGTCCCGAGTTTGGGCAAATTGAGAGAACAGCTGATGTATGAAGTGCATTACACGAAGTACTCAATTCACCCTGGGAGCACGAAGATGTTCAGAGACATGAAAAAGCTGTTCTGGTGGCCAGGACTGAAGAAAGATATTGCTCATTATGTGGCCAAATGCCAAACTTGTGTTATGGTGAAGGCAGAATGCCAGAAACATAGCGGTTTCTTGAAGTCGTTGCAGATTCTGGAGTGGAAGTTTGATAATATTTCCATGGAATTTGTGCACGGGTTGCCGAGATCTCAGCGTGGAAATGATTCCATCTGGGTAATTGTCGATCGGCTGACGAAAGTGGCACACTTCCTTCCGAATAGGTGGGACGATTCAGTAGAAAGTTTGGCAAAGCTGTATGTTGAATAGATTGTACGGCTACATGGTGTTCCTCGGAGCATCGTGAGCGATCGAGATGGGCGATTTACTTCAAATGATTGGAGGCTGGTCCATCAGCTGCTGAGCTTGAAGTTGATGTTTAGTACGGACATTCATCCCCAAACAGATGGCCAAACTGAAAGAACCAACAGAACGATGGAAGATATGCTCCGGATGTGCCGTCTGGACTTTGGGAAGAGATGAGAAGATCATCTCTACATGGTGGAGTTTTCCTACAATAACAGCAACCAAGCGAGCATTGGTATGTCACCGTATGAAGCTCTATATGGACGGAAGTGTCATACTCCTTTGGCTTGGGTAGAAGCAGGGGAATCCAAGTTATATAGGCGTAATGAAGTCGACGAAGCTAACTCAACAATACCCACTATTCGAGAAAGGCTACTGACAGCTCAAGATTGATAAGCAAAATACTACAACGCCAAGCACCAGAATGTGGAGTTCGCGGTGGGCGACTGGGTATACTTGAAGATCAAACCCTTCAAAGGCGTATCCAATATTCGACATCTGAAAAAGTTGAGTCCATGGTACCTTGGTACATTTGAAGTGGTGGAGCGAGTCAGGGAAGTTGCATATCGGCTAGCTCTGTCGGCAGACTTGAGTGGATTACATGATGTGTTTCACATCTCAATGCTGCGGAAAGCCATGAAGGACCCAGCTCAAGTGATCGAGAATGATCGTGTGCCGGTGGAGTATGGGCTAACGATGAAGGTTAGGCCCATTCGGATCGAGGATCGTGCCGAGAGATAGTTACAGAATAAGGAGGTCGGGATGGTCAAAGTCCGATGGGACAATTGCGGCCGTGAAGAACTCACATGGGAACGAGAAAAGACCATGCGAGCTGAATTTCCCAAGCTCTTTGTGTAACTGTTATGTAGTGTATAACGAGTCGTTATGAACATTTGGGACATAAAATCCTTCTAGTTGAGTCCTTACTTTCTGCAAATTTTGGGGACGAAATTTTTGTAAGGAGGGGAGGGTTGTAACACCCCAAAGCCCAGAAGTTGGCTAAATTGGGTGGTTTAAAAAGCTTCCTTAGGACCAGAGGAGTCGTTTCAACAATCTTCCATGAAGATTTCGAGCCATTTGGTAGTGCTATTTCAGAATACCCGAAGCTCCAAAATCCGGCCATGGCGCACCACCACCAAACCCGTCGATAAATATGGTTGAAGGTTCTCCACTACTCCTCTCTTTGTGGACTAGATCTTTAAATCTTTTAGGAGAGAAATCAGGCTCAATTGAGCCCAATGGGGTGAGAGAAATTTCAGATTTTTCCATTGATTTTCAACCTTGCGGGATCGCCGGAAACCGCCCCTCCGGGGGCCGTACCGCCGCTCGGCGATAGCCCCACATCAACAAAGGTGGTGGCGGTTGTGGCCGGCCAGGGCGGTGGCTGGCTGACCATGAAATGGGCTTGCAATAAGCTCCAACTTCGTCCAATCATGGCCCTTGGCTGGAAGAAGAAGATGACCTAGAGCCACTGGATATGCTTTAAGATTCGTGCTGGATCTAGATATTTTTAATTTGTGTTTATCAATTTATGTCATGTTTACTCGGTTGTCTTACATTAAATATTAAAAATACCTAGTTTCCCCTACAGAAAATGTGACCAACATGAAATTGTAGCCCTTGAAGATACTTTAATTTAAAAGTAATTTTAACCAATATGGGTAAGTGGTTAGACCACAACACTCATTTTGGTGAAGTCTATACCTAGTCTAGATTAGACATTATTTTGAGTGCCCCCATCGATCCAGCCATCCAAATGACTTACAATATTTTATGGGGTCATCCTTACCTATACATAGAACATATCGAAAAATGGGAATTTTTGGAGATACTTTTTCTATAGTTTTTGTATTTATTTAATAATCCTAGAATAATTTAATTAGGGAGCCTAATTACTTCCAAATTCCCCCAAAGTTTGGTGAAATGTTATTGGGGTCAATATAGGTCACTGTATAAATTTTCATCCCATTTGGAGATGATTTATTTTGGAAATAAGCAAACCCTATGTTTGACCAAAAATGGGGTATTTAGGTCAAAGTGTCCCTTGTGGGTTTAAGTGGCCAAATCACCTCAACAGAGGTTGAAAATTCGGCCACTGATTTTTTATATCAGTAAGCTCCCTCACATGGGTTATGAGGCAGATTAGGGTGGATTTGCCCTAGTACCCAAGTTCAAACCTTAAGGTTGAACTTTGGGGGCTTGTGAGGGACATAGGGTGTTGGACTTGGGATTTAGTCCATGTGATCCTAGGGTGGTGAAATTCAATAGGGAGAGATATGGTGGTAATTGGACACATGCACCCCACTTAAACCCCTTAGTAAGTATTTAAGTTCTTAAACCCTAGAAATTATTTAATGGGTCATATGACCTTGAATTTTGGTGGTACTTTGGTAAGGTCAATTTCATAGTATTATTAGCCACTGGGAATTAACATAGGTTGTTTAGATATTAGTAGCTCACCCTTGTAGTTATAACTTCCATAATGCCCTTTTTGATGATTATGATGTAATTATGATATATGTGTCATATAATGGTTTGAAACTATGGAAAAGCTAATAAGATCTCATGTAGTTACACTAGTAATTTATTTGTGGTGGTTGAAGCATTCTTTGTAGTACTTCATTTGTAAAGAAAATTAGTGCATCTTACCTTGATAAATAGGAAGTAAATACAATGGCTTGCTGATGCGGGTTAAAACTCCAAAAATTATTACGAGCTCGCGGCGCCCCGGGCGGCTTTATTTAAGAAAAGAGGATTTGGTTTTATTTAGAAAATGGGGCACGCGGATTTATTATTTGGATATAAAACAGGTGAAATCGAGTTTTAATGAAAGGAGGCAAGTGCACCTATCGTGTGTAGTTCAGGATATTTTGGTGTGGAATATCGAGGTTGTATTGTTCTCGGGGTCAGTTCGATTATTTCTACTCTTCCCTGGAGGGGATTATTATTTTACTGATAATTACTTGTCTGGTAATTTTATATATATAAAGGAAAAAAGGCAGAAAATAAAGAGCTTTAAAAAGGTGGAGCCGATGAAGAGCTTGGCTTGAGGGCACCGAATAAAATTGAACTAAAATAAACTTTGAATAAAAAGAGATCCTAAGTTTCAAATTAATTAAGGCAGAGACTTGGCCGTGGAGGTTCCACTAAAATGAGCTCACCTATCTCTAGGAATATTGCTCACCTAAACATTAAGACTATTTGATCGGGCTCTCGTCCGATGAAGGATTCCTCTTAATGCCCGCAATACGCTAAGAACCCCGCTATTGGGTGGGGAACCCAATCCGGTAGAGTTAGCGCGCCTCCTCTCTCGAGGGTTAGTGCGAAACTCTATTTACCAAGGGGCGATCGGTCCATACGCACGGCCTCTCGACTAGCTACCGTATGGACTACGGAAATAGAGACCACAGATCGATTATGTGGTTTTACGCGTCGTAAACCCTAGGCAAACCTTAAGTTAATTTTAATTAATTAGAAAAACAGGACCTTTTATTATTTAAAGCTATTGCATTTGTCCCAATGCTCTTCGATACTGAGGGCTAAGAACAGTTAGCCACTCATCGGAATGGGTATGACTTGCGGCAAAAGCGAAAAATAAAGCAGTAAATGAAAGCGATAAAAGAAAGCAGTAAAAAGAAAGCAGTAAATTGCAAGTCCTACTCAAATGAGTAGGCCTGAAATGAAAGCAGTAAAATTACAAGTCCTGGCTCAAATGAGCGGGCGGGAGAAATAAAGCGAGTCCTACTCAAAAGAGTAGGAGAAAACAAATGCATCCACGCACGCACTCTACTAAAAAGTAAACACATACAAAGACCTGCCATTAACTAAAATGAGTAGGCGGTAAATAAATGCTAGTACTCAAATAATTACAGACAAATAAAGACCTGCCATTTAACTCAAATGAGTAGGTGGTTAAATAAAATCCTGCCATTTAACTCCTAGCGAGTAGACAGAAATAAATGCTAACACTCACGCACTCTACTTGAAAGTAAAACACTTGCACACAAGTCCTACTCAAACGAGTAGGAGAAAATTATAGCACATCATTTTACCCTTAACGCGTAGGCGAAAATAAATGCAACACACGCACACACTCTACAGAATTGAAAGAAAGCAATTTAAACTAACTCATACACGCACGCACACGTATAAGAAATAGGGAAAACTAATTGACTAAAACATTAAAACAACTACATTTCTATGGCTAGAATGCGGTAGAAATGCATAAAAAGTGAAAATAAAATTTAAAGGAGCAAAAAGGTTTGCAAATAAACGCAAAGTGCAAGTGCTTGAAAAAATAAAACGATTACATTTCTACCGCTAGAATGTGGTATAAATGAATAAAATGGGCAAAAGTTTAAAACGAAAATGGAAATGCTCGAAAAATTAAAACTGCTATATAACAATTCCTATAACACCGTAAAAGTGCTAAAAAGGTGAAAATAAAGAAGAAAGGAACAAAAGGTTTTACGAGCTAAACACGAAAATCTAAGTTAGTGAAAATAAAAATCACTTTGAAAACACTTTTTCAGATTTATAGGAATGCATAAAAGGCTATAAAAATGATTTAAACAAAACTAAATGAAAATAACTAAGTATAAAAGCAGGAAGATTAATCTCATACACACACACACACACCCATTTTATAAGAACAAAAATAAAAGCAAGGTTAAATCAAAGGTAAGAAATAAGATTGCTTAGAGAGGGGCTTAGATCCATTCTGAAACAATATAAAGAGACAAAAATCTAAACATTTTATTAAGCTAAAATGAGTGATATAGAAAGCTAAAAACAAACATAGGAGAGGCGGAGAAAGTCACTTTACATAGCTTTGAAATGCATCTAACAGCCGACCCTAAGCAAAATGGTTCAAAAATTTGGAACAGGAATGCATGCAGAAGCTGGAAATTTATCGACAAAAATTTCATGGGACGCGCCCTCTGACACGGGCGTGCCCCCTAGGGGGCATGTCAACACAATTTAAATGGCGGTCGTCCGATTTGATTTGAGATTTGACTTGGCGGCTGAAAATACGGCCGTCACGCCCCGGGTCACGGGCGTGACGGTGGGCATGTCGTTCGGTGATTAACGGCATTGTTGACTTCAGGAGGTTGCCGGCGGCGGTTTGTCGGGTTAGGTGGAGAAGTACACGCCCGTGTCGCATCTTGACATGTGCGTGTTGGTTTAGTCGACGAATGTCGAGTGAAAAATGTCGAGAGATGGTCACGGGCTGGGGTCACTAGGCGTTTCACATGACACGGACGTATCGCTCATGGGACACGGGCGTGTCCTTGTGGGTCGACGAACGTCGAGCGGAAAATCGTGGAACTGGTTGGCACAGGTCAGGTCACGAGGCTTGTCACATGACACGGGCGTGTCGGATCATGGGACATGGGCGTATCCTGCTTTTTCTTCAGAAATTTGTCGATTTCACGGGAAATTGACGTATCATGCCCTGGTCACAGGCGTGACCAACAGTACACCGGCGTGTACTTGCAATTTTTTGGACATTTTTCCTGAAAATTTCAGGAATCAAAATAAAGCTAAGTTAGAATATTTTTTACAAAAGAGAAACATTTTATTGGACAAAATTAAGTAAAAATAACAAAAATAAATGAAAATGACTTAATTAATGTACATAAAAATGCGTATATTTACAACTCATCAAATACCCCATACTTAAGCTTTTGCTATTTCATAGCAAAAGTTGGAGATGAACTTATAATGAATTAAAGAAATCCTAAGTTTAGCTACCGTTTGAATTAATCGAAAGAAAGATCTAAATAAATATCTTAGGTTTTAGGGTTAAATCCTAAATTATGCCAAAAATTTAAATAAAGGAAGAGTTTCAGCTTAAACTTCTGATATGATCGAATAGATAGTAAAAAATTTTATTTGTTAGGCTAACAAAACTAGTTTGGATTATGAAAACTTTAGCTTATAAAAATTATAGGAAATAATAAAATTTACAAATTATGCTCTCAAAAATATTTTAAAATTAAATCTAGATCTTTTGAATTTGGCGGAGGGGGTGTTGGTTTATGAAGAGGCCTTTGATTTAGAGGCGAGGGTATACTTTTTCGCTCGAACCACCATTTTTTTCTTTTTGGATTATTAGGAAAATGAAATCTTATTTTCCTAATATATTTTTGTTTCAACTTCATAAAAATAACACAATGTATATGTGTAGGAGTAATGAATTTTATCCTCTTACTCCAAAACATATAAGTTTTCAAATATTAGATGCCTATGTTTACAGAACGAAATCTTATTCTCATTGACAAAGGATCTTTTAAATATCAAAATCATGTCAAATATGACATGAAAAAAAGTGGAAACGGTTGTGTTCAAAAATAAAACTAGGTTTAATAAAAAGTTTTTGAGAGAAACTTTTATAAATTAAACGTTCCTAAAATTCGAAAAAAAGCTTGGAGTAACATAACTTGAACTCTAAGATTATTATTTTCTAACAAAAGAAATGTGCAACTATTTAGATAAGTAGAAGTAATTCTGAAAATAAGTCTCTATCTAAATAAAAAAACATACAAAATTTTTTTAAAACTTAACCCCAGATATCTAAATTTATCGATCTTCAATTAATAAACGAATAGTAAGCAAAGAATAACTAAAATTTGCTTATAAATTAACTCGCAACTAACTTTTCGGGGAGTGAAAAGGGTTAAGATTTGAGATATTCGATTTATTCATTATATAATTAACAAAATGTTTTTTTTTGATTTTTGGGGTTTTTATCTTTTTTGATTTTATTGATTATTATCTTTTTTTATTTTTTTCTATTTTTAGAGTTATTCTCTTTTTTTAGGATTTTTGGTTTTTTCAAAAATTTTTACAAATATAAAAAAGACAAGGTAAAAACTCGATGGCCCGCAAACAGACTCATATTTAGGTGGTTGGTTCGATGAGTCGAACGCCGCGGGCTGTTTTGTTTTTTAAACAATTTTATTTTTTTTATGGATTTTTTAGATTTTTGATTGTAAAAACAAGAAAGAAATTTTTTTGGTGGAGGTTTTAATTTTTGCAATTTTTTTATATTTTGGATGATTTTGTTATTATTGCAGAATATAAAAGTGCAGAAATAGAAAAAATAAGAAAACACCCCCATACTTAAATTCAACATTGTCCCCAACGTTGCAATCCAAGTATGCGGAACGAAAAATTTACAAAATAAAATATGCATAAAAATTAAAAGAGAGGGTAGAAGCTTCCCTTAAACGAGATCGGGGAGGCGCCGTGTGAAACCCTGCATTATTTAGAAAACATAACAAAACGATAACAAAAAAGCAAGAACGATAACTTCGGCCAAACGGTTGTGGGCAGTAGGTGGTGGCAAGTGGAGGTGACTCGGAAGTAGCTAAAGTCTTAGCTATAAGAGTATGATAAAAAGGCGATCCCCTAACGCTCAAAATAGTTGGAAGTGCGCCGAAGTGATAAAATAAATAGAAAAATTTGAGTTTTTTAGTTTGTTTTTATTATTGTTTTTGTTTGGATGATAGATTTTTAGAGGTTTTAGTTTTATAGTGTTTAGGTTTTTTGATTTTTTTTGTTTTTAAGGTTTTTAGATTTTTGGATTTTTTAGTTTTAATGTTTTTTAAATTTTGTGATTTTTTTTTAGTTTTTTAGTTAGTTAGTTTTTCTTAGTAGAAAACGACGTCATTTTATTTATATAATTTTATAGATAATTATAACATAATTTTTTTTAAGTGTTTGGTTGTGTTTTTTTTGAAGTAGGTTTTTTTATATATTTTCAAGTTTTTATTAATAATACTTATTATTAATTTAATTTTTGTTGGCCATTTTTTTGTATATAGATAATAGGTAAAATTAATAGTATTCCGGAGTTCGAAATAATGACTCGAAAGGTGTCCCCGGCAACGGTGCCAAAAGCTTGATGGATATTTTTGCATCGAGTCCGAAAACTTGATGTAGGTTAAAACTCCAAAAATTTGTGAGCTCGCGGCGCCCCGGGCGGTTTTATTTAAGAAAAACGGTTTTGGTTTTTATTTAGAAAACGGGGCGCGCTGATTTATTATTTGGATATAAAACAGGTGAAATCGAGTTTTAACGAAAAGAGGCAAGTGCACCTATCGTGTGTAGTACATGATATTTTGGTGTGGAATATCGAGGTCGTATTGTTCTTGGGGTCGGTTCGATTATTTGTACTCTTCCCTAGAGGGGACTATTATTTTACCAATAATTACTTGTCGGGTAATTTTATATATATAAAGGAAAAAAGGCAGAAAATAAAGATCTTTAAAAAGGTAGAGCCGATGAAGAGCTTAGCTCGAGGGCACCGAATAAAATTGAACTAAAATAAACTTTGAATAATAAGAGATCCTAAGTTTCAAATTAATAAAGGCGGAGACTTGGCCGTGGAGGTTCCACTAAAATGAGCTCACCTATCTCTAGGAATATCGCTTACCTGAACATTAAGACTATTCGACCGGGCTCTCGTTCGACAAAGGATTCCTCTTATTGCCCGCATTATGCTAAGAACCCCGTTATTAGGTTGGGAACCCAATCTGGTAGAGTTAGCGCGTCTCCTCTCTCGAGGGTTAGTGCGGAACTCCATTTACCAAGGGGAGATCGGTCCATACGCACGGCCTCTCAGCTAGCTAGCGTATGGACTACAGAAATAGAGACCACACGTCGATTATGTGGTTCTACGCATCGTAAACCCTAGGCAAACCTTAAGTTAATTTTAATTAATTAAAAAAACAGGACCTTTTATTATTGAAAGTTATTGTATTTGTCCGAATGCTCTTCGATACTGAGGGCTAGGAACGGTTAGCCACTCATCAGAATGGGGACGGCTTGCGGCGAACACGATAAATAAAGCAGTAAATGAAAGCGATAAAAGAAAGCAATAAAAGGAAAGCAGTAAATTGCAAGTCCTACTCAAACAAGTAGGACTGAAATGAAAGCAGTAAAATTACAAGTTCCGGCTCAAATGAGTGGGCGGGAGAAATAAAGCGAGTTCTACTCAAAAAAGTAGGAGAAAATAAATGCAACAACGCACGCACTCTACTGAAAAGTAAACACAAACACAGACCTGCCATTTAACTCAAATGAGTAGGCGGTAAATAAATGCTAGTACTCAAATAAGTACAGACAAATAAAGACCTGCCATTTAACTCAAATGAGTAGGCGGTAAATAAAATGCTGCCATTTAACTCCTAGAGAGTGGCGGAAATAAACGCTAACACTCACGCACTCTACTTGAAAGTAAAACACACGCACACAAGTCTTTCTCAAATGAGTAGGAGAAAATTAAAGCACGCAATTTAACCCTTAATGAGTAGGCGAAAATAAATGCAACACACGCACACACTCTATAGAATTGAAAGAAAGTAATTTAAACTAACTCATACGCGCACACAAACGTATAAAAAATAGGAAAAACTAAGTGACTGAAATATTAAAACAACTACATTTCTACCTCTAGAATGCGGTAGAAATGCATAAAAAGTGAAAATAAAATTTAAAGGAGCAAAAAAGTTTGCAAATAAATGCAAAGTGCAAGTGCTCGAAAAATTAAAACGATTACATTTCTACCGCTAGAATGCGGTAGAAATGAATAAAATGAGGTCAATACAATTAAATGAGCAAAAGTTTAAAACGAAAATGGAAATGGTCGAAAAATAAAAAAATAATATATAACCATTCTTATAACTCCATAAAAGAGCTGAAAAAGTGAAAATAAAGAAAAAAGGAACAAAACGTTTTACGAGCTAAACACGAAAATCTAAATTAGCGAAAATAAAAATCACTTTGAAAATGCTTTTTCAGATTTATAGAAATGCATAAAAGGCTATAAAAAACTGATTTAAACAAAACTAAGTGAAAATAATTAAGTATAAAAGCATGAAGATTAATCTTATACACACACACACACCCATTTTAAAAGAACAAAAATAAAAGCAAGGTTAAAGCAAAGATAAGAAATAAGATTGCTTAGAGAGGGGCTTAGATCCATTCCAAAAATAATATAAAGAGACAAAAATCTAAACATTTTATTAAGCTAAAACGAGTGTTATAGAAAGCTAAAAACAAACATAGGAGAGTGGGAGAAAGTCACTTTACATAGCTTTGAAATGCATCTAACAGCCGGCCCTAAGCAAAATGGTTCAAAAATTTGGAACAGGAATGCATACATAACCTAGAAATTTATAGACAAAAATTTCATGGGACACGCCTTCTGACACGGGCGTGTCAGGGGGCGTGTCAACACTATTTAAGTGGCGTCGTCCGCTTTGATTTGAGATTTGACTTGGCTGCTGAAATTGCGGTGGTCACGCCCCGGGTCACGGGCGTGACAGTGGGCATGTCGTTTGGCGATTGATGGCATTGTTATCTTAAGGAGGTCGTCGGCGGCGGTTTGTCAGGTCAGGTGGAGAAGTACACGACCAAGTCACATCTTGACACGGGCGTGTCGGTTGAGTCGATGAATGTCGAGTGAAAAATGTCGAGAGATGGTCACGGGCTGGGGTCACTGGGTTATCACATGACACAGGCGTGTCGCTCATGGGACACAGGCATGTCCTTGCGGGTCGACGAACTTCGAGCCGAAAATCGCGGAACTGGCTGGCACGGTTTAGGTCACGGGGCGTGTCACATGACACGGGCGTGTCGGATCATGGGACACTGGCGTGTTCTGTTTTTTATTTAGAAATTTGTCGATTTCACGAGAAATTGACGTATCACTCCCGGGTCACGGGCGTGACCAACAGTACACGTGTGTATACTTGCAATGTTTTGGACATTTTTCCTGAAAATTTCAGGAATCAAAATAAAGCTAAGTTAGAATATTTTTTACAAAAGAGAAACATTTTATTGGACAAAATTAAGTAAAAATAACAAAAATAAATGAAAATGACTTAATTAATGTACATTAAAATGCGTATATTTATAACTCATCAAATACCCCCATACTTAAGCTTTTGCTATTCCAGAGCAAAAGTTGGAGATGAACTTATAATGAATTAAAGAAATCCTAAGTTTAGCTACCGCTTGAATTAATCGAAAGAAAGATCTAAATAAATATCCGAGGTTTTAGAGTTAAATCCTAAATTATGCCAAAAATTTAAATAAAGGAAGAGTTTCAGCTAAAAACTTCTGATATGATCGAATAGATAGCAAAAAACTTTATTTGTTAGGCTAACAAAACTAGATTGGATTATGAAAACTTTAGCTTTTAAAAGTTATAGGAAATAATAAAATTTACAAATTATGTGTAACGCCCCTATTCGTCACATGGCATATAACGGTGGGTCCGGCCGGGGCCCCACGCCATATGTCACAGACAAGTAGTGGAATTACTTGTGGAAATCAAATGTTATTCGCTTCCTTAACTCAATCCATTCTAGCACATCATTTTTTTAAGTTAAAGAACTCAGCTCAGAGAATGTTCACTTCTATATAAAACTCCACATTTATATAGCAACACCAAGAATGTATACAACGCACACACACTGGCCTTAAGGCCTTACAAATTTCTCTTTTCACACAATTACATTTTCGTACATCGGCACGCAGGCCGACCACACATGAAATCCAAACACACTTCTTCGCATGGCCTTCAATGGCCTTTAGCAGCAATCCATCCATTCCACTTGTTCATGCACTACCTGCAAATTTGCCATCCAAGCCAAAATAGAAAATAAGGTAACGGTCAGCATTCGCTGACTCATTTATAACGACCATACCCCCTACCCGGGGCAGAGGTTCCTTCCCTGTATGCATTGCCAACATCTTTCATCAAGCATCATCAAGCATTATATGTATCATTCTCTTTATCAATCTATCAATCACATTCACATCACAAACACCAGTATCCACCAGATGCTTCGTGCACTCAGGGCACCTTCTTGGCGTACCGTTGATCCCAATCGTACACTGCCGATTAGAGGTACTTCACTTGTTGGTTGGACGGCTCAAGCCTAGTCCACCAGTCTCGCAAGCTGGCGACATCCCGTCCATACCACTCAGAGGTACAACCTCCCCAGCATCACAAATAACTACAGCAGATCGACCCACCATTGTGGTGTAGCAGGCTGGGTTATCGTTGCTCCCCGGTCATACCACCAATCGACCCCACACCATTTCCTGATCGACCCACCATTGTGGTGCAACAAGTTGGGTGCTCACTTCTCGGGTCATGCCACCAATCGATCCCTTATAACCAAACCAACCAGATCAACCCACCCTAGTGGTGTAGTCGGCTGGGTACTCGCTTCCCGGGCGCACTACCAATTGATCTCTCTTCAACCAGGAGCTTAACCAAAGCCTCCTCACATCCATCATCACATCCATACATTCATCATAGCAGAAATCTCATTTCATGTCATTAAATCCACGGAGTCTTCTCCGGTTTACCCATGAACATCACCAATCCAGACTACCCATCCAGATGGGCTTCACACAGCATGCCTATGCCGTACTCCACACTTCCGGCTCTAGATGCAGACTCAACAAAAGAATCACTTCCGAAATCCACCTATTGGTGGAGGATTCCAAGCACATGCATAAAGAAAGGACTTCGATGTCCAAGAAGGAGATCGTTACCCTTGAAGATCGCTTTGGCGCAATGAAGTAGCCGGATGGAAGTCACCGCCTCGGCTCTGCCTTCACGAATCCGCACTCGGATCTTCGCTCCGCACTCCGCAGCTCCTTCAGCAGCTGGTTATACTTTCCTCCTTCCTTTCATTGCTCTCTCCTTCTCTTTCTCTCTCTTGAAATGAGATGAATAAGAAGAAGGGATTAAAACCTCAGATTTTGGACAGAAATCCACCTGGCTAACGCCTAACCCTTGGATCCAGGACAGAGAAATCAATGGCTAGAAAAACACTGAAAAATCATGTTTCGGCCCTGACATGCCCTATGACACGCCCGTGTCACAGGCCGTGTCCCCCAAAGCGGTGCACAAACCGACTTAACCAGCTTATCCACGCCAAGATGACACGTTCATGTTACGCCCGTCTCAGCCTCGTCACGCCCGTGTCACATGGCGTGACACCCACTCGACGATCTTAGCTTGACGATCAGGAAGTGATCGTCGAGCTCGCCAGCGATCGCCGATCTCCGCTCGATGATTTGCGATCGACGATCTGGGCTCGACGATCAGCGCTTTCGACGATCTGGGCTCGACGATCAGCGCGTTCAACGATTTCCGTTCGACGATTGACAAGCAAATCGTCGAACCGATGGGACACGCCCAATGTCATGCCCCTGTTACAGGGCGTGACCACCCAAACATTTCGTCGACCGAAAAATCATCGACCTCGCGCCTCATGACGCAACCCGAGCGGGACACGCCCTGGGATAGGGGCCGTGTCACCCAATTTTTGCCAATTTCTGACTTTGGGCTGTTACAACCCTCCCCTCCTTCAAGAAATTTCGGCCTCGAAATTCGTACATAAGCAGGAAAACAGCAACCAAATTGTTACAACAACCAAATCATAGGTTACAACAACCTTTGTCCTGTTCACTTGTGCACATTCATCCCGCAATTCAGCAAATGAACAAACATTTTATCCCCCCAAACAGCATATAGCTACCTCCAAACACCAAGTATGCACCAACATTACACATATTGTCCACATGATCAGATATATACAATAATCACAACACATATTGTCCAAGTGATACAAATCACGAGTCACTTTCGCTCAGCCTCCTTATTTTGCACTTCTCGCAAAAGAGCTAAATTAAAAACTCAAGGATGAATTTCACCAATGGAACGTTGCGGCCCTTGCACTTCCAAGATATGTAATCGAGGCTGCGTCCGGGATGCAGATGACTCGGCCACTGCTTTACCATTTTCTTCATACGCCGCACCTGTCTTTTGCTCACTTCCTGCATGAGCATTCCAACAAAAGCTCGCTATGTGCCCTTGCTTTCCGCACTTATAACAGATACGTGTATCAACACGTCCTTGCCCATAGGTCGCCCCCGAAGAAACAGTCGACGAAGCTGAATCATCAGGCCTAAACGTTTCCTTCTCTCATCTTCTCAACTCCTGCTCTGACTGTGGCACTTTGAACTCTGGCTTCTCCACTGCCAGTTTCTTCTTTTCTTGTACCCTCTTCAAATCCTTTTTCAGGGCACGTGCCGTATCTACCAATGCTTGGAAGCCTTGGTTTACCGAACTAGGGAGTAAAAGACAGGGGAGGAACCAGACGTTGAAACTCATTCTCCATCGCAATCCACTGCGACACCGGCAAATATTTGGCAAGAAATAATCGGGAGAATTACTCCATTGAAACCTCCGCTAAACCTCGACCTACCAAATGATGCACTTCTATCTCATCCCACCACAATCTTGCATCTCCTTCCAGCAGAAAAGTGGCTAAGGTCACTTTCTGCTCTTCTGCCGTCCTGATTGCAGTTAGGATCCTCTTCACTCTAGCCAACCAATCTTCCGCCTGCGTTGGGGAAATCGCCCCACCGAACGTAGGTGGATGAAATTACATAAAACTTTTCAATGACTCATCGATTGCTTGCGACTCGACCACAACTGCAGCACGCTGTTTTATTACACTAGGCCTTGCCTGTCCAGTAGGCTGTGCCTGTAACACTGCAAGCACTGTCTCCGTCACCACCTGTATAGTCTCCGCTGAAGGAGGCGTAGGCACTTCAACTGGTGCTGCACTCTCATCAGACCGCTGGGGCTCAGACTGCCCAGCTCCACTCCTCGCCAGCTATAGTCAATGTACAAAACACGATTAATCATCCATGGTATAACGGGAATTATACATTGACTACACACACATGTACTGCACGTACATGAAATATATTCCCAGTGGACATTCATGAGCTCAATTATGTTCTCTCCCTCCCAAACAATCTAAGCCTCAACGCACAATGCATGAGATGCTGTATTCGTACATCCCTTCAAACACTGTGCCCCGAGCTTATGGTCAATCGTCCTCGCCACATACAGCGTTCTCTTATTCCTCTCTGGCCCCACAAGGACCGTAGAGTAATGGGAGAAAGTGTTTGTATTGTCATAGAACAGATCATGTCCTGAAGGATTGTGCCGAGTACCTCCGTGTTATGGAAGAGGATGATAAGCCGGACATCCGGATCATCCCGACTCCTACCCTTGGTGGCACACCTTCATCTTCTGGTTATGCATACTTGTCACCTGCATTTGTTGAAGGGAATGATATGGACACAACCTCAAGATGTGTGGCTGATCTAGGCTTCGACGTGGCTGAGCCCATCTCTCCTGTGCATACATCTCAAAGTGTGGAGCCGATTCTTTATGAGGAACCTGCGCTTGAATTTTATCCAAGCAAAGTTCTTCCTCCTTTTGCGCATTCTACTTCAGTCGTCTCTGGCGACATTTTCAACGATGCAACACAAGTTGAGGCTTGTGATACATGGATTGTTTCCACTCCCATGGAGGAGGAAAACCTTCCTGGTGTCAAGGATTCTCCCTTGATACCAAAGGAGGAAGTCCAAGTCTTAGTGGACGCCTCTATGGATCCGACCGAGCCTTGTAGCATTGTCGACATTGCTGACGATATTTTTCTACCTCAGCCTTTGTGGAGTGACACCGGGATCACTCCCCCGATTATTTCTTTATGTTCTTCATCTCTTTTATTTCTTGACCCCCCTTCCTTATCTAAGCCCGTGCAAGTTGAATCTCCACGGGTAAGTTGGGTTGACGTTGAGCCTTGCGCTCAGGATGTCAACGAGTGCATCCTCTTATGTGAGGATGTTCCTACCTCCTTCACAGTGGAAGCCCCTGCCGTCACCTTCGACCACAGCGAACTTGTGGTGGACGATACCTTGCTGGGCAAGGATTCTTTTTGTGGTAAGAAGAGTGAGGACCAACGCTCCTTCTCTTCTTACTTCCTATTTCCTCTACCTGTGTTGGGCAGGTATTACTATTTAGGTAGAGGGGTAATTGTTCTATTGCCGTATCTGTACCCATTACCGAAACGGATATTGGGACAATTACCTGTTCATTTTTCTTTTCATAGGCCCATTAGCTAGAACCTTTTCGTAGCCGAATAAGTCGTGTTGGGATGACAATACCCCCAGTACTTATCTTTTATTTCCTGCATTTTTACTTTTAATGTCTATTTTAGTTTTAGCATTTCTTTTTGTATATTTTCTTCTGTTTTTGCGGAGCTCACCCCTGCAGGTATTCTTGACAACTTCGTGTTGGCGGGGTTGTGATTCTTCGTATGACGGGCCTGCTTCAGGTTTCCACGCGTCTTCTGGTATGCTCATTGGCTGAGCATTGGGTAACCTCTTCCCTTAGCTCTTTATGATTTTAATTTTTCTATCATATGCTGTGTAGTTTAGTTTAAGTCTGGGGGAAAGCCAGTTTTGTTACCTTTTGCACGCGCACATTTCATGTGCATACTAGAAGCTTTTATAGATTTATTATGATTAGTTCATTGCACTGCACACCACTGCACCCACTTGAGTGTGTGCTTAAATGTTAGTGTGCCGCAAGTTAAACTCATTTCTTCGTTAGATTTGGGAAAATTATGGTGCTGGCTTAGGATTGTGAGAAAAAGTAAAATGTTGACCTTGTTGTGTTTCTAGTCAACTGCTCTCGTCTCATGTAGAAATTCGAGTAGATTTAATTTTTCTGTATGCTTATGGTTTTATACTTTTCTATTTGCGTAAAGATCTTTTTTATTCTACTCAAAAGTTGGTGAATTTGGTGTGAATCAAACGGTAGTATAGGAATGTGTGTAGCCGTCACTAGACTCGTTTTGCTCGAGTCGGGAGGAAGGATCATCTTTCTTGGTGGCTAAGAACTTGCCCCAAGCTAGTCTCGAAGCATGGGTACTTGGTTAGTCTAGAGTAAGCGTGATGTAGGCCATCATTTTGGCCCGGTTGAGCTTTGTACCATTCCTAACGTCTTGTCCTCGCTAGCCCCATTGTGCCTACCCTTCTTTTGATTCAGCTCCACCTTCAGTCACTAAAGCCCCATAGCCTATCCTAGTCGCACACCCAAGTCGAGTTTAGTGTTTTATATTTTCATGTTGGGATGTGATGTGGTGTTATTATTTATGAAAATGTTGAAGTGCTCCTAAGTTTATATCTGCTGAATTGTGCAAATAAAATTAAGAAAAAGAAAAAAAAGAAAAATATTTGTAAAGAAAAAAAAAGTGAAAAGAAAAGTTTAAATTGAAAATCTTTATGAAAATGTGATTATATTTGGAGTAGGCGGTGCACACACCCATTTGTTAAAAGTTAAGTCTGGGGGTGTGGTGCACCCGTATATATTTTGGTTAGCTGATGGATTCTTTCTTTGGTAGCTCATTTGGGTAAGGTGCATAGCCTTCCTTTTTATCATTGTTTACCTCATCGTAACCCAAACCCCATAATTATCCTAAAGTCCTACAGATTTGCGCTTGAGTCTAACTAGTGCCGTGGAGAGAGTGTGAACGGGAAAGCGTATGGTCCCCGACATTGGTGGATTCCTATGGAGGTGATCCTGAGCCCCGATCTTTGGCAAAACTCACCTTAGTGGCCTGCCTACTTTCTTCCTATGCGTGACCGGTTGATTCACCGTGATTCTATTTTTGAGTAGTAATAAAATTTTGATACGCATTGTGAAAAATATAAACTAGCCTGCATACTTAGAAATTTTCTCTATTGTATTTTTACGCACGCGAGCATGCGACTTCGCATGGTACTTTGTTTTTCAATTTCTTTGTTAGCTAAATCATTTTCCATATCTGCGTAGATTTTGTTTGCTCGGGACGCGCAAACAGTTAAGTCTGTGGGTGTGATGAGTACGATTTATATAAGGTTTTTCGAACTCATCTGGGCTAGTTTTCACACATTTGCACTTCACTTTTAGTTCGTTATCGTATATATTTCATCTTATCTTTATCTCCATAGGAAGTGCACACTTACGCCTATGGTTATGTATATTTGTACTTTTATTGTTTGTACTCCCTTTTTGTGATTGCTTGGAATGTCTACACATATCAGTGATGGGTTTAAGGGTTGTGTGCATGTTCTGTGGACGTTTGGAAGCAGGAATACTGCGCACGCTCATTAGATATAGTGCGCACGACCACTGGTCGTGCTCCCCTGCTCGTGCGCAATGTTCCCTGATTTCCATAATCTGCTTGGGGTATGTGCACTATCACTGGACACATTGCGCATGACCACTGGTCGTGCTCCACTGATAGTGTGCATTTATTCCATTTTCTTCCAAATTCTGGTTGGGGAAAAAGCACTACCACTGGACATAGTGCACACGACCACTGGTCGTGCGCCACTGGTCTTGTGCATTATAATTTCTGCAATCTATAAATTCGCAGGTTCCGCCCTAATTCGGGATCGCTCGACATTTCTCCCCCATTTTTGTCTCCGACGAAGGTTTCCGCCGTTCCCCTTCATCTTCCACCCTAGAGAGGTGCTCCGGGCAAGCTTTCACCGCCAAATCCAAGCCAGAGCTTCCTCTCGGCCACCTCCTTCATCTTTGAGCTTCAAGAAGAGCTTGACCTAGCTTTCTCCTCCAAGCTAGGAGAAGTTGTGCCATCCTCCACCGGATCGTGACACGAAGAAGACGGGTCATTGGAAGGTGGTGACAACCCTTCTCTTCCCCGGATGCAGTTGAGTACCGAGCTTGGATGCGGATTGACAACCCGACGATTCCAATCCTGAATCCTCAGCAAGACTTCAGATTCGGTCGATTTCTCACACTCTTTTCTTGTTTGATTGTTGAATGTGTAGCAGAACTCTTGTATATGATGAAGTATGCTTAGTTTGTAAATTGTTTTTATACAATCATGTCTATGCGATTTTGTATTTTCGTTATTTGCTTGAGGTGCGCGTATTTGTCCATCCACCATCCATCCGCCCTTGCTGCACTAGCAATTACTAGTGGCGTGCGTAGAGAAGAGGTGCTCACGACCCTCATTCCGCCATTCTCATCACCTCATCCGCAAGCCTACTCGCCCATCCGCTTAGTGATTCGGTGCATAGCGGCCCGACTAGTCTTCCATTCTGCCTAGCGAAGCATCGCATAGCGGCGTTGCATATGAGTAGTTGTTAGATTTTTACTTCTTTTTATCGCAACAATCAAAACCCCCATCGTTACCGCCGACCTTGAGGACTTCAATCTCAAGTCCTCCTCGAAATTAACTCAACCTTACTGTGTTCCTTGGGAGATCGATACTTGGGAAAACTCGCTCATTTTATATTACTTGTACGACCGATTCACTGTCGTGATCTTACGCATCAATTGATATGGAAAGACGGTCGTCTGTGCGTCCCAAACCTGGGAAATTTGCGGGTGGAATTGTTGTATGAGGTGCATCATACCAAGTACTCGATTAACCCGGGCAGCATGAAGATGTACCGCGATGTGAAGAAATTGTTCTAGTGTCCAGGACTTAAAAAGGATGTGGCACTGTACGTGGCGAAGTGTCAAACCTGCGCCTTGGTGAAGGCGGAATGCCAAAAGCTGGGAGGATTCTTGAAGTCCTTACCTATTCCGGAGTGGAAGTTCGTCGACATTACTATCGACTTTGTGCATGGTTTGCCAAGGTCGCAGATGGGAAATGACGTCATCTGGGTGATCGTGGATCATTTGACGAAAGTGTCGAACTTTATTCCACATAGGAAGGACGATTCTGTGGAGAAATTGGCAAAGTTAAATGTGGATAACATAGTACGGCTTCACGGTGTGCCCCGCAGCATCGTGAGTGACCGTGATGGGCGGTCCACATCCAATGATTGTAGGCTGGTGCAGCAGTTGTTGGGGACAAAGCTGAGTTTCAGCATAGCCTTTCATCCGCAGACGGATGGGCAGACTAAGAGTGTCAATAGGACAATGAAAGACATGCTTCGCATGTGTGTCCTGGACTTTGGGAAGCAGTGGGAAGACCACCTATACTTGGTTGAATTTGGGTACAACAATAGCTACAAGCTGAGCATTGAAATGGCTCCCTTCGAGGCCCTTTATGGTAGAAGATGCCGAACGCCATTGTCTTGGTTGGAAATGGGTGAGTCAAAGTTGTACAAGCGCCAAGAGGTGGAGGATACAACGTCGTTGGTTCGAACGATTCGTGAGAGGTTTCCAATCGCTCAGAACTGCCAAGCTAAGTACTATAACGCCAAGCATAGGAACGTGGAGTTCGCTGTCGGCGACTGGGTGTACTTGAAGATCAAGCTGTGCAAGGGTGTCTCACGGGTGCGGCGTTTGAAAAAGCTAAGCCCGAGGTACCTTGGACCGTTTGAGGTTCTGAAGCGGATTGGCAAAGCAGCTTATTGATTGAGGCTATCAGTGAAGATAAGTGTTATACACAATGTATTCCACATATCGGTGCTGCGGAAGGCGGTGTGAGAGCCTTCGCAAATGGTTGCGGTCGATCAAGTGCCCATCAATAATGGGTTGACGACGAAGGTCAAGCCCATTTGCATTGAGGACTCGGAAGTCAGGCGGATACTCAACAAAGAGTTTATGATGGTGAAGGTCCATTGGGACAACTGCGGTCGGGAGGAGCTCTCGTGGGAGCTAGAGCAGACCATGATTGAGGAGTACCCGGAGTTATTCCACTCAGGTACCGTTTAAGTTTTGTGTTTATCTTTCCTTAATGTAATTTCGGGGATGAAATTCTTTCAAGAGAGAGAGATTTGTAACCCCCCAAAACTCAAACGTTCGACAGGAGGCATTTCAAGCCAAGTTTGGAATTAGCAGGGGTCACACATCCTGGGACATGGGCGTGTCCCAGGTGCGTGTCGTGCTCAGTTCGACGATCTGGCTAAGTGGTCGATGAATTTGGAGTCGACGATCATCGAGACAACAAACATGGCCTGAGACACGAGCGTGTCCCAGGCCGTGTCCTTCACGGGATAAAGATGGGCCGTGGCGGGGGTGATACACGGGTCAGCACATGGGTCGTGTCGGGTAGACACGGGCGTGTCACAATGCGATACGGGCGTGTCGAGTACCCGTATCCCTTTCGGGCATTTTCGGTTCTGTGTCGATGGAGGAACACGACACACTACACGGCCGTGTACTGTAAGACACGGGCGTGTCTATTTCCCGTGTTCTTTTCGGGACGTGTCGGTTTCGACGGCGAATGGGGAACACGGCCCGGGACACGGGCGTGTCACATGCCGTGTTCGGCCCAGATATTGGATTTCAAGTCCGGATCGTGGCCGTCCGTTTCCTTATTTTGGGATCCGACGGCTGGGCGTTGTTGCTGCTAGGTTTATACCGGGAATCGGGTTTCAAAGCCCTCATTTCTCTTACTCAATCTCTTTCTAAAGTTCTAGAGAGAGGGGAGAGCAAGGAAGAAGAAGGAGGCTAGATCTGGTCACCGGCGGAGCTTCGGATCTCCGAATCACTAGCCGACTTCCGATATATGGAGGCGAGGACAACGCGGTGCTTTTATCCTCATAGATTTCCATGGCGCCAAGGAAGAATTCTAGGGTAACGATTCCCATCCTAGAATATGTGAAGTCCTCTTTTCTTTGCATAGGAAGCCCGCACTCGTGAGTTTGTGGTGAGTTTCAGGCATTCCTTTGGGTAGACATGAATAGTCCCCGTTGTGTACATGTAGAGTCCGTATTCGAGAAACAAACATAGGCATGATGTGTTAAGCCTACCCGGACAAGTTGGTCTGGATCGGTGATGTTGTATTACATGAATGGCCGGAGAAGACTCCGTGCGATTGTTTGTTTTTCGGGTTTTCTACATCGTAGATTGCAACAGGGAGCCTTGAGGACTAACTCCAAGGTGCACACGAAAAACTGGGCAGATGCATGATTCTGCCAACATGCTGGCCTGGGAGCCAACTTGTACATAACCGGGTTATGTAAAGTGTGTGATCGAACTGGGACTCAGGGAAGCTTGACCCACGAAGACGGCTTAAGTTGACGTTGCGGTGTGAGCAACGGGATAGGCGAAACCGTACCCGCTCTATGTGGTTTGGTTAGAGAGACCTAAGGTACGTGGTACTCATCGTTGGCATAGATGGAGGGTCTTAGGCAGTGGCCAGAAAGGCCAAATGCTCACGAGATATTGCCGTCCAGGGCACGGTGGTGAGTCAGTGGACTTGGACCGTGTTCACCGAGAATGTGCTCTGAGAGCAAGGGGTGTTCGGTCGTGTGTGCCCATGCCTGTGACGAAGTGTTTATTCACTGTACTGCTTGGTTATGCTAACAAAGTATAGGGAAAGAGCATCGTGACCCCGATTATGGGGGCGGGGTGATTATAATTGGTCAGCATAGCTGACCGTTGCTTTTGTTTGCCACCGTTGCGGTGGATTGTTTCTTGCAGGTGCTGCGGAGCCGAGCGGTAAATAGCGCGCTAAAGCCCAAGTTGCTGAGCAGGCCCTCGAAGGCCAAATTTTGAGTGTTTACTTATTTTATTCATGTATGACCGACCTGCGTGCCGTTGTATGGAAGACACTGTAATTTGAGTAAACTTTTGTGAGGACTTCAGGCCTTTGAACTTGTGTATTGTACCTTCATTCCTGTTGGTTTGAGTAGTGGACATTTATACTTATCGCTGTGTTCTAAATTTGTAACTACTAAATTTCTTCCATTAGAATGCACTCTGTGTAGGACGATAATTCTTAGTTGGATGGTTTCCATTGAGTAACCAACCGGTCTGTCTGTGGTATATGACGTCTGGCCCCGGCCGGACCTACTGCTATATGTTATACGATGGATCGGGGTGTTACAACTACAGCCCTATTCAAGATCACTTCCACCTACTTTATCTCACGGTCGGTCTTCACTACCGACCCGTCGGCTAGCACGATCGATTTCAGGATATTCGACTCAATATTTAAATTAAATTTCTCAACATCTTGCAAAGCATGAATGCTGCAAGAAGATCCGGAATCACATGAGGCCACCGTCTTGACCTCATTTATCTCACACTTTACGGCCACTTCATTTTTAATGCACTCATCCTCCTCCTCGACACTCTTCTCTTACTCACGAGGAGTTTTTTACTGTGTCACTCGGAAGGGCACCGTGAGTACGCTCAGAGAACACATGGGCAAGTTGGCCCAACTGCGTCTCCAAGTTTCTCATGGAGGCGGTCTGAGTGGTCATGTTGAATTGGGCCATCTCCACGAATTTATCCATAATCTCTTCCAACACACTCTTTCGGGTCCCTTGCGCATTCTGATTATAACCCGGTTGCGGCGGTCACAACTGGCTATTAGAGGCTTGAGCATCAAACTGATGTTGGCCTCCTTGCCACCTTAGACCGGGAGCATTTTCGTTCCCGGAGAAATTCGGATGATTTCTCGCATTCGGGTTATAAGTATTGTTATATGGTGCAGCGCGGTTCTGATTATTTATAAAATTTACACTCTCTTCAGTAGATATACCTAAGGAATCAGCGAAAGCTTCTCCAGCTAGGCATCTATATGTATGATGGTCAGGGTTTCCACAACCCTGGAACGAAATAGCCATCACCCGAGCCGGTGGAGGGGTCGATATGGTCAGCATCATCATTCCATCCTTTGTAGGATGGCTCGCATCAGCTCGCGGATGCACCGCATTCACCTCGAACAAATTTCTTGAACCCCTAGGTACATTTCTTCCAATAGTCCATTACGTACTATGAGAAGCAGTGTCGCGAAGGAGCCGGAACACCTCGTCAGGAGTCATGTTCATGATAGTGCCACCAGCCGTCACATCGATCATAGCCCTATAATTAGGCTCAATAACAAAATAAAATATTTCCAGTAAATTCCACGGCACACAACCGTGTTGGGACATCGACCCTGCAGATCAGCAAATCTCTCCTAGTCCTCAGACAATGTTTCCTAGTCCAGCTGCCGGAAAGTGGTTATCTCCCTTCGGGCGTTCACTATTTTGTCCACCGGCTGGAATTTAGCTAGGAATTTTGGGGAAAGAGCATCCCACGTAGTTGCAGTCCAGGGATCAATAGTCTGGAGCTAGGTTTTCACCTTGTCCCTCAACGAAAACGGGAACAGCCTTAGCTTCACAACGTCATCAGTAATGTCGGCGTAGCAGAAGGTGCCACAAATCTCCGAGAATTCCACCAGATGGAGCTGTGAATCCTCAATTGGCAAGCCTGAAAACTGCATGTTATTTTGGATCATGTTGAGGATGGTAGGTTTTATCTCGAAGCTGTTGTTTACGATGGTAGGGCCGAAGCCAGGGTAAACACTTCCCGCGGTAGGGGTCGTGAAGTCCCGCATTTTCATAATACGGGGTTGGACCACCTCCTGGTCCTCAACGACCCGTTCACTAAGGCCATTTCCTCCTTAACCTAAATCTTCCATTCTTTCTTCAGTAGCAACGGCATGCTGGCGAGCTCACCTCGCTCGTGCGGTTTCAAGATGTACTCCAAGATTTTCACCTCTATCCCTGGGGTTTGGATTGATCATACAACACACTAAAAATGATCAAAGTGCTAAAAACACTTGAAAAACTTTTCACATAGAAAAATACACACAATGGTTGCACTCCCCGGCAACGATGCCAAAAACTTGTTGCACTTTTGGCAAGTGTACCGATCGTAGTCAAGTAATAAAGTTGAGAAGTTGAATCCCCGAATATCGAT
This sequence comes from Platanthera guangdongensis, assembly GCA_039583875.1. Lineage (NCBI taxonomy): Eukaryota > Viridiplantae > Streptophyta > Magnoliopsida > Asparagales > Orchidaceae > Platanthera > Platanthera guangdongensis. The sequence continues at coordinate 97,656,173 of CM077158.1, read as the reverse complement.
CTCTCGAGGAGTGCAGGTAGGGAGTGTGACTTTTCTATTGAAAGAGGGATTGCAAGTGTCAATGCAACATGGGGTTTTGATTTTTGGTTTCCTAATTTTAACACTAATGAAACTAATGTGGGTGTCCTTCACCGCGTCTCTTGGGTGGATTACTCAAGTGAGTAATAAGGAGGATGGATAAACCATTGAGGGTCGCAGTCACCTCTTCACAACGCACGCTCCTGACAATTATTAGGATGGCACTATCGCGTCGAGAACACAAAAGATGGAAGCGCACAAACACAATCTAGAAGTAAAATATGACAACACGTAGACATGCTGAAATCATTAAGCAAATCAAGTTCTTTACTCATCAATCCAACAACCACGTAATCAAGAGCAAAGCTACTACAAGGGAAGGGGGAGAGATATAACCAAACGTATGAAGAATTTTCGAGATTCGCGGTCGGAGTCAAGGGTTGTCGGGCCTTGTCCGTGCTCGGTCTACAGATGACGTCCAGGGTTGAGAAGGGCTATCACTTCTTTTTAATAGCCCGTCTTCTTCATGAATAGCCGTCGAGTTCAACGTGACCCTAGAACTACAAGTACGCAGCACCTAAGAGCTTGAAACGGATCTTTGAGGTTGGAGAAGACGATGACGGCAGGAGATGAATCTATTAAGAGCTTCTTGAGGGAGAATGGTGGCTGGACGAGCTCTCCAAGGAGGAGAGAGAAGAAAATAACAGGAGCAAGGTTTTCCCACTCAGAGGAGCGGAAATGGAAGGCAGATCCTTTGGGCGAATGAGACATATGTCTTAAATAGAGAAGTCAAAAATAATGGTCACGCACGATTTGCCGCATAACTATACGTTAACCGTGTGATATTAAATTACAGAACAAGCTTGAGGAAGAAGAAGCGTTGAACCGTGTGTTTCCTCGTGCACGGATGCTTCCATCCGTGCGTGAAGGAAAACGCACGGGTAACAACAGAAAGTAGAAATTTCTAGCAAGCAGGTGGAACCGTGCGTTTTACTCACACACGGGCACTTCTGCCCATGTGTGAGCAAATCACATGATTAACCACAGAGCATAAAAACATCAAGGCAGCTACAGGAAAACCATGTGTTCCTTCGTGCACGGTTTAGATGAAACTGTGCATTAACAGTGTGTTAACCGTGCGTGAAGATCGTCGAGATCAGCTCGTCGATATTCGTTGAGCTCCGCTCGACTATTATCCCATTTAAGAAAATGTACGATGGGTCATAAAGCGTGCGCTAAGGAAACGCACGACCATGTGTTTTCCACAAATCAGAATTCCTAACTCGGGGAATACGCACCACTAGCACAATAAAAACCAAAACTGGAGCACAAGCTCCCAGCATCAAAACCAGCATAAAATAACCAAATCCGCATGGGGAGTACCATAGTACTTACCCCGACAACAGAATGCGCAATTGGACACCCTCAGGCCAAAGCAATGCACAAAGTAGTCATTGACCAAACAAAGCAAATATAACTGATTACCGAATTAAATGCAGTGCACGAGTGAGAAAACAGGCACAGATGTGTCCGAAAAACCCAATAAATATCAGACTCATCATTACTCTTGAAACGAAAGTGTTTCAGGCTGTCCTTATGGTCTTATAAAACTAGAATCTAAATCAGCAATACATCATAAAAAACAAGAGTAGCAGTTCTCCTAAGCTACCTCGACATGCAAGTTGGTACAATGCTAAAGAAATAGTAAAGTAGGAGGAGGAACACTTTATGAGACTTAGTCATTTTTGGCCGACGAGCTACCTCCAGCTTGTGATCCTTGCCTTGAAACTAATAAAAAATAAACGGTACAACAAGAGTCGCTCAGGGCTAACCATAACTATATAACAACACTCATCCTCTTGGCAGCCCTAGTGGATCTCGGGGAACTACATCACCCTGCAAGTTAGAAATTCGTATGTAAATAAAATAAAACACATAAACAAACATAAAAGTTAACAATTTATATGTTACGTGCATCAAATTCGTTTATATTTTGAGCAAGAAGTATATAGTGCTTATTAATACAGCATGTACGTTACTTGTGTTTCACCTAATGCACTCTACCAAGTGTATGAGGTTAGCACATCATCAAAACATCATCATATCACAACAAAACAAGTATACTTACACCCCTGACGACATACCAACCAATTATAAGAACTCCATGAATACTCACACCAACCGGCATGTTCATTATCTTAGTGATTCTCATAAGTTTCACAAGGCTATCATATCTGGTTCTAAGAACATTAGATTAGACCCCACCCGTACATGGATACTCATACAATTGGTCTTGTCCATAAGCATATCCATTCTCATTTATTTCATATAAGGGGACTTTTCTCATCGAGATGCCCTTCACATGTAAATTTCCATATTAGGGGCGAGTCAACTGATCACAGAGATGAAGTCACGCCTTAACATACTTGTGAAAATCACAATCCACCCAAATTATCACTACGTGCATTCCTCATCATAAAATCAACATTTGTTGTCCTCATGAAATTGTCCTTTAAACAACATCTTTGTTGCAATTGTATTTCTAGCGCATGCCTTAAATGCACGTCAAATAACATCACTGAATCGGGCCACCAACCACGACAGCTAATGAAACGGATATCTAATGCAATCGCGTTGGCGACCTAAACCCCTCTAATTTGATGAATTTGATGCCAAAAATGTAGAAAAAGAAAGCATGAAAACTCAAGATGTCATATACGCATCCTAAGACCGAGATAAGAAATATTGTTACCTTATGTTATTTTCTTCTCAACATGGAAATCTTGAAATGCACCGATGAACACGGGCGCCTTCAAGCCCTCTTCGTGTTGCCGGCCTCGGATCGGCGATTGCAGCTCTGAAGCTCCTTTAAGGATGTAATCTCCACCTTTTTTTCTCCTCTGCTCTCTCTCGATCACCCTAGCTACAAACTTGTGGTTGAGTTAAAAATGATGAAAAAAAGATTGTCATTTTAGGGTTCAAGGGCTCGTCGATCTGGGTCCTTAGATCAAGAACTAAAGGAATCCAACAGCCAAAAGCATAGATTAAAGAATTTGGTTCCGACAGTTACCACGAGGCGGTAAAGGTTACCGCGGCGCGGTATATCTAGTTGACATATCTAATCAACAAACCTCTCTCGCCAACATTGCCCATGTTGACACAACCAGAACAATAAGTTAATGAGCGGCAGTATAGGCTACCGTGCCGAAGCATCTCTTTTGGACATATCCCGATGACAAACCTCTCATCGATTAAGCCCATGTCGACTTAACCTGGCAAAAGGCTACCGCTAGCATTAACTCCTGACATGTTGCGCTAGCTTTCTGCTACCACTAGCTTTAGTATTTTGATGTCTGAGACATGGAAAATGGGGTGTTATAGAGGTGTTGTCGAACACTGATGTCATGGATAGAGGTGGGAGTCACCCAATGTTTAGGAAATGAAGTGGTGGTCAATGCTTGTGAGTTAGTGAGAATGATCCAGCAGCGCATGAAGATTGCTCAGGACCGATGATGAATTGTAAGTATACCTATTTTTATGTATATTAATTTAGTTGTTTTCATTTATTTTTGTCATTTTTACTTGTTTTTATTCAATAAATTGCTCCTATTTGTGTAAATATTTTACTAACCTATTTTATTTTATGTTTCAGGAATAAAAAAAAATCTGCAAAAAAAGTGCCAAGTCACGCCCGTGACAAATTGTTCACGCCCGTGACCAGGGCGTGACAGCTCAAAACCGTGAAATCAACAATTTTCGAGAAGAAAAGCTTGACACGCCCGGGGTCACGCCCGTGTCACCCGACACGGGGCATGACCCAAGCCCGTGTCCACCCGCTCGACATTTTCAGCTCGACATTCGTCGACCCCTCAACACGCCCAGCGTCACTCCCATGACTTGGGGAGTAACCACTCCACCTCGCCGACAAGACCCGCGCGACGACTTTCAGCGCGACCCACGCACAGATCCACCTTCTTGACACACCCAGCGTCACGCTCGTGACCTGGGGCGTGACCGCTGCGTGACCGACACGTGTCCAGCCCAAAGTCAGCTTTCCCATCAAATCGACGGCCGCAATCAGGAATAGTGCTGACACGCCCCCTGACACGCCCGTGTCAGAGGGCGTGTCCCATGAATTTTTTCCCTATAACTAGCACCTTGCTGTATGTAATCCTGTTCCTTCTTTTGAACCATTTTGTCTAGGAGTTATGCTGCTCGGATGAGTCCAAATGCTATGTAAGGGAAATTTCTCCCCCTCTCCTTTATTTTCTTAGCTTTGTAATCTTCGTTTTTAGCTTAATAAAATTGTATATTTTCTCTCTTTTTATGGATTTGGACTTCAACTATGTGGCTACTCTTATGCAATCTTATTTCTTTCCTTGTTTTAGCTTTATTTTTTTATCTTTTTAATACGTGTGTGCGTGTGTATGAGTTTAGTTTTATGCTTAATAGTTTTCATAATTTTCATAGTTTAGTTTTTAGTGCTTTCTATTTCATTTTTATGAGGTTATAAAGTTCTCTGAAAAGTGGTTTTCATCTTCCTTTAACTTAGTTTTTTTTAGGTTTTAAAACTTTTTGTTCTTTTTCTGTTTTATTTCCACTTTTTAAGCTCCTTCATAAAACCATAAGAATGAAAATCTCATCATTTTAATTTTTCAACTCTTCTTATTTTTGCTTTCTTTTCAAAATATTTTTGCTTCTTTAAATTTTTCGTCTTCTTTTTACACATTTCTACCTCATTCTATTGGTAGAAATGTAATTATTTTTATTTTTCGAGCACTTGCGTTTTCATTTTTATTTGCAAAACTTTCTTCCCGTTTAATTTTTCTTTTCACTTTTTATGCATTTCTACCGCATTCCGGCGGTAGAAATGTAGTTATTTTAATTTTTAGGTAATTTAGTTTTTTTTTATTTTTGTACGTGTGTGCATTTATTTTCGCCTACTCGTTACGAGTTAAATGACGCATTGTTTTTATTTCATTCAGTAGAGTGTGTGAGTTTTAACTTTCCTGTAGAGTGAGTGTGTTTTTCTTTATGTTGAGAGTGTGCGTGTGTGTGTGTTTTACTTTCCTGTAGAGTGAGTGTGTTTTACTTTATGTCGAGAGAGTGTGTGCGTGTGTTGTATTTATTTAGTCCTACTCGTTTGAGTAGGACCCGCTTTCTTTCTCCCGCACACGCATTTGCGCCGGGACTCGCAATTTACAGCTTTCTTCAGTCCTACTCGTTTGAGTAGGACTTGCAATTTACTGCTTTATTTTCTGCTTTCCTTTACTGCTTTCCTTTTACTGCTTTCTTTACTGCTTTCTTTATTGCTTTCCTCGCAAGCCGTCCCCATTCCGATGAGTGGCTAACCGTTCTTAGCCCTCGGTATCGAAGAGCATTGGGACAGATAAAATAGCTTAAAATAATTGAAGGTCGTATTTTTCAAATTAATTAAAAGTACTTAAGGTTTTTCCGGGGTAAACGACGCGTAGGACCACATAATCGATGTGTGGGCCCTATTTCCGTAGTCCATATGGTAGCTAGCCGAGAGGCCGTGAATATGGACCAATAACCCCTTGGCAAAGAGAGTTCCGCACTAACCCTCAAAACAAAGCAAAAACTAAAACACCTACCTAAAAACGACAAAAAAATAAAAAATCTACTTAAAATCACCAAAAAAAAAAATAAAATATAAATAATTTGATTTTAAAAATATTTATATTTTATTTCACTTATCTTTTTTTTAACTTGTTTTGTTTTAATTCGGCACTTTTTCACTCTTGTCCGCACTAGGGGTCGCATTTTGTAAGCACTCATAACCTAAGACGTCAGCTTCGAGTCACATGCACTTGTCATCCCCTACCACCCACAACCCCTTTTTACCCGAGTGTATCTTTTTTGTTTTTATGTTATCTTTTGCTTTTTTTTTCTTTCCTCCACCTAATGCAGGGTTTCAACCCGTGCCTCCCACACTCGTCTAAGCGAATCTTCTACCCTCTCTTTTTATTTTTGTTTTTGTCCATCTTTTACTTTGTATATTATCTGTTCCACATACTTAGATTGCAACATTGGAGACAATGTTGGGTTTAAGTATGAGGGTGTTTTCCTATTCTGCACTTTTTATATTCTGTACTTAGTAAACATTACAAAAAAAATGCAAAAAAAAATCAAAAAACTCAAAAAAAATCCTTATTTTATAATAAAAAACTTAAAAAAAAATTCATAAAACAAAAAAATTTCAAAAAAATTATAAAACAAAAAGTTCAAAAAAAATTCATAAAATAAAATTCAAAAAAATGAATCTTTTACTTTGTAAATATTTTTGTAAAAAAATTAATCTTTCTCTCCCCCACCATTTTATTTGTAAAAGCTCGGTTTTTTGCATACCCGCGACAGTCGACTCATCGAACCAACCACCCAAATAAAAGTTGTTCGCGGGCCGCCTTCGAGGTTTTTACTTTGTACATTATTTAAAAATAAAAACAAAAAAATTTTTGATCTCTTTCCCCCACTATCTCCTTTGTAAATAACACTTCTTTCTCTCCTCTTTCTTGTAAATAACTAATCAAAAAATACTAAAAAATTTTGCAAAACAAAAATCCTAAAAAAAGAGATAACTCTAAAAATCCAAAAAATATATAATCAAAACAAAAAAAGAGAGAAAAACCCTAAAATTCCAAAAAATATGTATGTTAATTTTGTAACAAATAAATCGAATATCTCAATTCTTAACCCTTTCTGCTTTCCAAAAATCTAGTTGCGAGTTAATTTATAAGCGAATTTTATTTATTTTTTGCTTACTACTCGTTTATTAATTGGAGTTCGATAGATTTAGATATCTGGGTTCAGTTTTAAAGAATTTTGTATGTTTTTTTTAAATAAGGTACCTGATTTCATCACTACTTCTAAGCTATCTAAATAGTTGCACATTTATTTCATTAGAAAAATAACAACTTTGAATTTCATATTATGTTACTCTAAGCTTTTTTTCGAAATTTAGGAATGTTTGATTTATAAAGGTTGCTCTCAAAATTGTTTTATTAAACCTAATTTTATTTTTGAAAAACAAAACCCTTTCCACCTTTTTTTATGTCATACTTGACATGATTTCAATCTTAAAAAATCCTATGTCAATGGGAATAAGATTTCGTTCCGTAAACATAGACATCCAATTTTTAAAAAGATTATATGTTATGGAGTAAGAGGATAAAATTCATTACACCTACACATATACATTGGGTTAATTTTATTATAAAGTTGAGAAAGAAAAAAAATCATTATATGTTAGGAAAATAAGATTTCATTTTCCTAATTATTCAAAAGAAAAAAATTGGAGGTTCGAGAAAAAATTACCTCACCTTAAAAATCAAAGCCCTCTTCATAAACCAACACCCCCTCCACCAATTTCAAAAAGAAACTAGATTTAATTTGAAAATTTTTTTGAGAGTATAATTTGTAAAATAAATAATTTCCTGTAATTCTTACAAGCTCAAGTTTCCATAATCAAATCTAATTTTGTTAGCCTAACAAATAAAATTTTTTGCAATCTATTTGGTTATATCAGAAGTTTTTAGCTGAAACTCTTCCTTTATTTAAATTTTTGGCATAATTTAAGATTTAACTCGTATACCTCGGATATTCATTTTAATCTTTTTTTCAATTAATTCAAGCGGTAGCTAAACTTAGGATTTCTTTTATTCCTTATAAGTTAATCTCAAACTTTTGCTCTGGAATAGCAAAAGCTTAAGTATAGGGGTATTTGATGAATTGTAAATATACATATTTTTATGTACATTAATTTAGTTGTTTTCATTTTTTTGTTTCATTTTTACTTGTTTTTATTCAATAAATTGCTCCTATTTGTGTAAATATTTTACTAACTTATTTTATTTTATGTTTCAGGAAAAAAATAAAAATCTGCAAAAAAATGCCAAGTCACGTGCGTGATAAATTGGTCACGCCCGTGAACAGGGCGTGACAACTCAAAACCGTGAAATCAGCAATTTTCGAGAAGAAAAGCTTGACACGCCCGAGGTCACACCCGTGTCACCCGATATGGGGGGTGACCCAAGCCTGTGTCCACCCGCTCGACGTTTTCAGCTCGACGTTCGTCGACCCCTCAACACGCCCAGCGTCATGCCCGTGACCTGGGGCGTGACCACTCCACCTGGCCGACAAGACCCGCGCGATGACTTTCGGCGCGACCCGCGCCCAGATCCACCTTCTTGACACGCCCAACATCACGCCCGTGATCTGGGGCTTGACTGCTGCGTGATCGACACATGTCCAACCCAAAGTCAGCTTTCCCTTCAAATCAACGGCCACAATCAGGAATAGTGCTGACACGCCCCCTGACACGCCCGTGTTAGAGGGCGTGTCCCATGAAGTTTTCCCTATAAATAGCCCCTTGTTGTATGTAATCATGTTCCTTCTTTTGAACCATTTTGTATAGGAGTTATGCTGCTCGGATGAGTCCAAATGCTATGTAAGGGAAATTTCTCCCCTTCTCCTTTATTTTCTTAGCTTTGTAATCTTCGTTTTTAGCTTAATAAAATTATAGATTTTCTCTCTTTTTATGGATTTGGACTTCAACTAGGTGGCTACTCTTATGCAATCTTATTTCTTTTCTTGTTTTAGCTTTATTTTCTTGTCTTTTTAATATGTGTGTGTGTGTGTATGAGTTTAGTTTTATGCTTAATAGTTTTCATAATTTTCATAGTTTAGTTTTTAGTGCTTTCTATTTCATTTTTATGAGGTTATAAAGGTATCTGAAAAGTGGTTTTCATCTTCCTTTAACTTAGTTTTTTTTAGGTTTCAAAACTTTTTGTTCTTTTTCTATTTTAATTCCACTTTTTAAGCTCCTTCATAAAACCATAAGAATGAAAATCTCATCATTTTATTTTTCAACTCTTCTTATTTTTGCTTTCTTTTCAAAATATTTTTGCTCCTTTAATTTTTCGTCTTCTTTTTACGCATTTCTACCGCATTCTAGAGGTAGAAATGTAATTGTTTTTTATTTTTCGAGCACTTGCGTTTTCATTTTTATTTGCAAAACTTTTTTCCCGTTTAATTTTTCTTTTCACTTTTTATGCATTTCTACCGCATTCTAGCGGTAGAAATGTAGTTATTTTAATTTTTAGGTAATTTAGTTTTTTTTCATTTCTGTACGTGTGTGCATTTATTTCTGCCTACTCGTTAAGAGTTAAATGACGCATTGTTTTTATTTCATTCAGTAGAGTGTGTGAGTTTTTACTTTCCTGTAGAGTGAGTGTGTTTTACTTTATGTCGAGAGTGTGTGTGCGTGTGTTTTACTTTCCTATAGAGTGAGTGTGTTTTACTTTATTTCGAGAGAGTGTGTGCGTGTGTTGCATTTATTTACTCCTACTCATTTGAGTAGGACCCGCTTGCTTTCTCCCGCCCACGCATTTGCGTCGGGACTCGCAATTTGTAGCTTTCTTTAGTCCTACTCGTTTGAGTAGGACTTGCAATTTACTGCTTTATTTTCTGCTTTCCTTTACTGCTTTTCTTTTACTGCTTTCTTTACTGCTTTCTTTATTGCTTTCCTCGCAAGCCGTCCCCATTCCGATGAGTGACTAGCCGTTCTTATCCATCAGTATCGAAGAGCATTGGGACAAATAAAATAGCTTAAAATAATTAAAGTTCGTGTTTTTCTAATTAATTAAAAGTACTTAAGGTTTGCCCGGGGTAAACGACGCGTAGGACCACATAATCGATGTGTGAGCCCTATTTCCGTAGTCCATATGCTAGCTAGCCAAGAGGCCGTGCATATGGACCGATCACCCCTTGGAAAAGAGAGTTCCGCACTAACCCTCGAGAGAGGAGGCGCACCAACTCTACCTGATTGGGTTCCCCACCCAATAGCGGGGTTCTTAGCGTAATGCGGGCGTTAAGAGGAATCCTTCATCGGACTAACGTTCGGTCGAATAGTCTTCGTATTCTGGTGAGCGATAGCCCTATAGCTAGGTGAGCTCATTTTAGTGGAACCTCCACGGCCAAGTCTCCGCCTTAATTATTTAGAAATTTAGGATCTTTTTTATTTAGAGTATATTTTAGTTCTAATTTTATTCGGTGCCATCGAGCTAAGCTCTTCATCGGCTCCACCTTCATGCTTTCATTTTCTTTCTGCAATTTTCTGCCTTTTATTATATATAATATCTCGACAAGATAATTATCGATAAAATAATAGTCCCCTCCAGGGAAGTGTAAAAATAATCGAACCGACCCCGAGAACAATACGACCTTGATATTCCACCTGGAATATCTTGTACTACTCACGATAGGTGCACTTGCCTCCTTTCGTCAAAACTCGATCACATCTTTTTATATCCAAATAAATAAATACACGCGCCCCATTTTCTAAATAAAAACCAAATCTGCTTTTCTACTTAAATAAAACCGCCGGGTCGCCGAGTGATCATAATTATTTTTGAAGTTTTAACCTATCAAACGACAAGCAAAGTATTCCATTGTGCATCATAGAAATGTGGAGTTTATAGCGGGCGACATCATGTACCCGAAGATCAAGCTATTCAAGGACGTTTTGAGAATTCAGCGATTGAAAAAATTAAGTCGAAGGTATATGGGACCATTCAAGATCACGGAGCGCATAGGAAAAACTGCTTATCAGTTTGTATTGTTGGCGAGTTAACTAAATTGAATGATGTCTTCCACATCTCAGGTAAAGAAAATCTCTAGTGGTGTCTGATGAGGCGATTGAGTTTAGCAATGGTACCAGTAACAGAAGATATAACAATGGTAGTATGTTCGATGTGCATAGAGGGTATGGAGATTCATAGTTTGCGGAATAAGGAGGTTTGGCTCTTGAAAGTGTGTTGGAACAATTACGGACAAGACGAATTCCCTTTAGAGCTAGTGTAAATGATGCGGGAAGAGTTTCTTGAAATATGTGCATCAAGTATGTATTTTGTGTTCTGTTAATTCTTTGAATTTCAGGAGGAAATTCTTTTAAGGGGAGGAGTTATAACACTCCAAAATCATCTTTTAAGAAAGGGGGTTGTGTTTGGTGGAACCAAGGGTTGTCCCGTGCACTTCGGGGATTGTTCGAGGGATTTTCTATTGAATTCTGGGTACACACATGCCATGTGCCATAGCACACAGATGCGCCAAAATTCTCTCATCCCAGAATGTTGCATTACCACGACAAGGTATCTCTACCGCAACACGGTAGCTGAAGTGCATGCCCGTGCGGCGAGAGTGCACTGTCAGATTTAGATTGCCAAAAAAGCGTCTTCCCAGAATTTTGTGTTATTGAGATGCGATAACGCTTCCATCGTTTGATAACTAATGAGCCTAGTTTAATTGATCCGTGATTGTGGTCGTTTGATTCTCTTATATCTTGATCTAAGGGATCAAATCAACTCATCCATCTACCCTAAATTAGCTGAGAGTCACTTTTCAATATCATTATTCTCTTTTGGGATTTCTTGGGTTATGGTTGAGTTGAGAGTGGATGAAGAAGGTGGAGTTTCCACCATTGGAGGCGCTCCGGAGCTTCGATCGACGGTCTGATCCCGAAAATGCGGAAAAGACTCGAAGACTCGTGTTCATCTGTGCACTTCAATCTTTCCATGGCGAGGAAAAAATCTCATAGAGTAACAGGGTTTCACCACCTTGTATTAGGATGTGCATACGTGGCATCTTGTATTTTCATGGTTTGATTGCATTTGGGCACTCGATTCGACAAATAACAAGGATTGAGGTTGCATTGATTCAATAAAAACCACCATGTCGATTGAATCCGTCCCCGACATGATTTCATCATAGATCCGTGTTCATTAACAAATTAGGCATGGTGGTTAAGTCGAGCTCCTATATGGTGGCCCAATTCAGTCATGAATGTTTGACATGCATTTAGGGATTTCACTATATGTGTGATTGTGGCAAATATGTTATTATAATGCCCAAATTTGTGAGAATAATGAATGTTGAGTTTAGGGTAAGAAATGTGTGTTAATTCCTTATATTGATTGAGATTTTCACTAGTATTCTAAGGTGGGGTTTCATCTCTGTGATCGTTTGACTAGACTGTTGTATGAAATTTACATGTAGAGGCGTCCATGAGATAAGTTCCCTTATGTGAAATTGATCATAACTATTATACTGATGGACAAGCCCAATGTTGTTAGTATCCATGTGTCTTGGGGGGGGGGGGGCTAAGCTGTAGTTCTTAAAATCAGTTGTTGTGGAATTGATGAAATTAAAGAGAACGGCTATGCTGATGGACAAACCTGATAGTGTCAGTATCCATTTACGGGTGAGGTCTAAGCTAGAGTACTCAGAATGGGTCTGTGTGCCTTTAGGGGTGTGTGTACCCCGAGATATTGTGATGGGTTTATGTAATGATGATGTGCTAGTCTCATACACGTGATAAAGGAGCTTTGGATGAAACCTGAGTTGCATGCATGTTGCATAATTATGTCCCTTTACTTTTTCATAACATAGAGAAAATGTTTAATGCTTGTGACATATACACTGTTACATTGATGTGCTTGTTTATATGTTTGTTCATTTAGCATACAAAGTGTTGACTTGCAATGTGATGTATTTCCCTAAGACCCGCTCGTGGCTGGGAGGAGGTGTGGTGTTACGTAGTTGAGGTTAGGCCATGTCTGGCCCTCATCTACTTCATCTTTTGTGTTGGTTTCAGGATAAGAATCATTATCTAAATCTAGATCGCGGGCCAAAAAGGCCTAAGCCACATAAAGTGTCCCCCCATCCATCTTTATTGTTTTCATTAAATGATGTCCTACTTGCATGTCACATTAGCTTAGGAGTTTTGCTACTTTTGATTTGATTGATGGATGGTGATTTTTAAGGGGGTGTCAGATACCTCTTAGAAGCGGGCAACCTCTGGCTATTTGGCTTAATATTTTTGTTGTGTATTTGTTGTTTAGATGGAGAATGTTTCTTATATCACATTTTAATGCTAAAGTTACGGTGAACTCTATTTTTTTTGGGGTCCTTGACGGACCATACTATATGATTGTTGCAGAGGCGGTGTTACAATTAGTGGCATACACAAACATACCAAAAGATCTCCTAATTGTGTAATAGGTTCTGAATAATCAAGTACTAATTCAAGTACATAATTGAATAAATCCATAGTCCCCAAGAAGAACACACCGCAATAAGGCGTCCACCCTATCCATGTGAAAACCATAAAGACATTACAATGTTCCTCTTCCATAAAAAAAACGATAAATCAAGATCCAGATTCAAAACTAATCAGAGCCTTGGATTGTATTAGGGCTCGAATCAAGATTCAGATAATCTTCCTCTCTATCACCCATGCTGATCATCATTAAAAAAATGACCGGTTAAAAAAACTAATAAAAAACACTTGTTGTCACGAACAAGAACAATTTTTACTACACTTTTTTGATATATTACTTAGTAGAACGATATCTTTACAGAAATTCATATATCAAAATTTACTGTAAAAACTTGGATAAATTTGAGCCCTAAAGAAAGCAATTAATAATAAAATGACTAAATCAGTTCTTAAATTTTGACCTAAATTTGAAATAATCCTCTATACTTTCTTGTTTTTCTGGCATTGGTCAGAAACTTTGTTTAATTTGAAATAAGTATCTCAAACAACTTCCGCTTAGTATTAACGATTTAGATGATGCGGTGATTTGGGGCCGATATTGATATTTATTATAATTACTTCACGGATGTGACAGTTTATTTTTTTAGTCAAGATTATATAATATTATTTTTAGAGAGAAAAGACTAAATTATAATTAAATTGCATCTAAAAGAATTTAATAGAAGTAACTCCATGAACATAATTCAAATAAGACAGTTTCCAAACAAATATAAGAAAACAAAAACTCCAGAGATCTATTTAAATATAGGCCAAAATTCAGGAATTAATTATGTATTTAACTTGCTCAATAATGAAGTATTGGACTATCTGTGAATCTAAAGATCAGTTCAGATGGTGGGAAATGAAATTATGAAATTGATATTGGCCATTAATAATTCAAATGAGGTTGGAAGGAATTGGAATGGTTTGTCACGAGTTTTTGGTCTCGAAGCTTTCCCTCTCCAAGTCCTCCCCTGCACCATTGAGAAAATGTATGATGCTAATTGATAGTTTTTTTAACTAGATGATGTTGCACAATATTTCATACGTTAATAACTGAAGTCATTCGAAATGACTAAAAATTTAGCAGTCACTCTAGCATTTTATAAATAAATGGAGCAGAGTTTTGCAATAGATAAAGTCGTATGTGAATTTGCAAACTCCTGGCAAAAGTATACAGTTCATAACATATGCCAACATCGGGGAATAAACAGAAATTACAGAATACACTTCTTAGGGAATTTAACACCCTGCTAGTGGTCGAGTAATGTGTTTGCGAACATCCGGAAGTTTGTACATGGGGCGTGTTTGAGGATCATAATAACATGTTAAAGAATAGAAAAAACATTGAAGTAATTTTATGAAGCTGTAAACGACCACCATTATGAATATATTCTTAGCATTCATGGGATAGGAGGATTATTTATGAGAAATTAGAAAAGGAGTGCAGGCATGTCATCTTAGCAACAAAAATAGAGTCTAGTCAGAGTTAACATGGTATTCTCGGGATTTACCATGACAACACAAGTTTAAAACCATTCAATTGATCATTTAACCTTGGCTTGGGGAGGAGGCCAAAAACCAATACGATCGAGTGAACCACACTGATGTGGGAGATGAACCGGCCGGTCCGGTGTCTGTCTGATTTGGAGGAGGTGATAACCAACCCTTAATGATTCCGGTTGGTTTCCACTAATTTTTTAAAACACTAAACATGCAATGAAGATCAGAAATATAAAATGTACATTAAAGTAAAGGTTTTCAGATTTTTATGTGGGAGATCATTCAAATATCAAAACAAAACCTGAACAAAAGCCAAACCGACTACTACAGCTGTTACTTAAAGCCGAAAACCGGAACAGGACCGAAACCGGAATAAACCGAACCGAACCGTTCGCAAATTATTTGGGTTCCAGTTTGAATTTTGGAACCGTGAACAACAATGGTTCAGGGTGTGGTTCTTTCATCTTATCACCGGACCGAAACCAGAACCGGAACCGCAACATACAAGTCTCAAGCGGTTTCATGATTTTAGACCCGTTCCGAACTGGACCAAAGCAGAACCGAACCGCAACCCGTTTATTTTTTTATTGTTAATATTATTATAATATTGTTATTTTTTAAAACTATCTATAATATATACATACTATTACTGGTGAAACTGGCGCGGTTTAAACCCGAACCGCAATTGCACCAAAGGGGGTCGGTTTTGACACTAATGCAGTTTGGAGTCAAATTTTGTTGTGCAGTTTCAATTTTTATACATTTATATAATATATTTTTAATTTTACTCACATTTTTCTGAAATATCTTATTTTAAAAATATACATGGTGAACAAGTACTATTTAATAGTAATCATGAAAGAATAATTTAATTATAGCCGATAAATTACTCAAATTGAATTAACTAATATATTTTTTAGACAAATTTTAATTGTAAATAATATTTCAAGAGCAACAAGTCAAAGTTCTTGACCTTATGTTGAGTCGTAATCTTCAGCCACATGAACACTCAATCAGCATTAAACGACCGTGTTCTTTGAATTTTTGAATGAAAATTGGAGGTCCCCGGTTCACTTCATCACTCAGGAGTCAGAAAATCAAATTCTGAAACTATTTATAATATCTGTCACAAAAGAGATAAAGAGGAAGGATAATTTCATAATGGTTTTTAACATGAATACCTGCAATTGTTGTCCAGAAATAGCTGAAGAGGAAGGAATCACTAGCCAAAGGGGAGACTACAAAGTTGCAGAAGAATTAAGGAAACCTGCACTCGTTAGTGATGATTGAAAATTTGGAATGTCAGGCCCTCTCGTAGAAGACGATAGGGACGATGGCTGGAATGTAAGCTCCTCTCGATAATGATGATAAAGACAGTAATTGGAGAGTGAGCCCCCCTCGACAAAGAAGATGGGGGTTTAGGAGCTTCTTCAATTATCTGTTCTGAGTTCTCTTGGGGAGAGAGGAGACGTGAAGTCGGGGTGGATAGCAAACAAATAGAGTAGATAAAATAAATGAACATAACAATAAAATAACCTAGCTAGAAGAAGAAAATAATTCGGGCACAAATAAAATAAAACAAGTCAGTATGATTGAGCGATGGAGCATGAAGCATTGAATTTCGGGCATGTTTAATTGATATAGATGAAAAATGTAGTGTTTTCAGCATAAATAAAATAAGTGAATAATACAATAACCTAGAAAAATTATATATGTAATAATAAAGGTGCGGCGCGGTTTTGTCGGTTTTGCACTGCCAAAAATCGCATTACAAGTTATGCGGTTCAATAACCAATGAAACCGCTCCACAACCAAATCCTTCGGTGTGGTTTAAAATCGGTGCGGTCTGATGCAGTTTTGTGGTTTAAGTTTTTAACTTTCGGTCATACTTACTATATTATACAAAAAGTATTCCCCTTAATGTAATGCTAATTTCTTGCGTCTGGGCTCCGGACTTCGAAATCTCTCTTGCAAAAAAAACGAACGGGTTACTTTTCCCTACAAGTTTTAAATTTTTGACCTCCCTCATTCATTCTGTCAAGTTTAATTTTGGTTCTGGTCGGAACCGATTGGAACCGGACCAAACCGCATAAAACCCGACTGAACCGTTAGTGGCTGGTTTGGTTTGGATCTTGTTGAACAAAAATCGAAACTGTTGACATGACGGTTCCAAAAATTATGCTTGAACCGGAACCGGTCAAAGATTTTGGTTCTAATATGAAGAACTGTTACCTTAAGCGGTTCGACTCAAGGTTTTAGTAGAACTGGAACCGAACAGAAACCGCGACAGCTGACTACGGGGTAAACCAATCAAGCTTGGTTTGGGTAAATTTGAAACGGTCGACCTAGGCAAACCACTTGAACAGGTAGACCAGGTGACAGACAATTTTGGAAATGAAGCCTCCCGCTGATTCCAAGACTATTGAGGTTGATTCTGATTGTGTAATTTGCGATCATTGGCGCTCTCCCATCGTGGGGAAATTGAAACGTGAAAAGTTATTGTGTGCATCGCGATTCACTGACCTTTGGCGTGAGAAGGAGGTTAGAGGCAGGGGAGTTAATTATCCTCTAGACTCTATAGTGTTCGCCTCCTGCCCATCTTGCGTGGAGGGGGAGAACCACCACAAGTCGGCATATAGCTGATTCGTGAAGGTTCTTTGGGCTGTTTTTTTTTTTGCTTTTAGATGTTGCTTTGTTTGTTTTTTCGTGTTGTGAATGTTTTGTGTTGTGAATGTTTTGTGTTGTGAATGTTTTGTGTTGCTATTTATTTGCTTAGCTTAGTTGTGAAACAATTCTGAGAACTCGCTTTTTATAATTGCTTAATACAAGTATTTGGCCACCTTAAAGACGGTAAACAAAAGGGCAAATGGGAGACAACCCAGTTCTGCATGTTTAGTTTTATCTAATCTGATAATGCCTTGGTATATTATTTTTGTTGTTGCTTGGTGCTTCCTTCTTGTAAGTGTGGTGATCATTTGGCTGCGGGCGCGGATTCCCATGCTGATATTAACGCAATCGTCTAGTATGCTCAATTCTGAGCATTGGGTAACTCTTTCCCTAACTTCTAGTTCAATTCTTATGGTTACATCATTTGTTAGTATTGCTTAGTTTATGTTTGGGGAGAGTCGTTTGTCACTACCCATAGCACGTGCACATTTCTTATAGCATGCTATAAGCATTTTTCAATTCAGTTTTTATAATTTTGTTTCATACTCAACACACATCACAGCACTCACATGAGCGCGCGCTTATTTGTGGATGTGTCGCAAGTTGAATTCATTTTTATGTGTGATTTGGAAAAATCAATGTGCTAGCATAGGATTGTGAGATGGAGTAAAATGTTGACTCTTGCATTGCTCCTAGTCGAGTACTTGCGTCTCGTGTAGAAATACGTGTAGAATTAATTTTTTTTTATGCTTGTAGGTTTTTTTGTATTTTTCTATTTGAGTAAATACAATTTATTTTACTCATGATTGGTGAATCAGGTGTGAACCTAATGGTAGCGTGGGGATGTGTGTACATAATCGCTAGACTCGTATTGCTCGAGTCGGGAGGAAGGGCAGCCTTTCTCGGTGGCTAAGAACTTGCCTCAAGCAACTGTTGAAGCATGGGTATTGGTTAGTTCAATTGAGCGAGGGTGACGTAGGCCATCTTTTTGCCTCTGTTGAGTTTTTGTACCGCTCCTAACGCCCTATCCTCGCTAGTCCCTTTGTGTCTACCCCGTCCTTTTGATTCAGCACCACCGTCATTCCACTAAAGCCATAAAGTCTAGCCTAGTCGCACACCGAAATACGAGCTTTAGTTGTATTTGTATTTCATTTTATGTGGTGTCGATGTGGTGAATTTATTGTAAATGTGTGGAAGTGCCCTATTGAAAAAAATCGCTGAAACATAGTTGTGAAAAATAAATTGAGAAAAGAAAAATGAAAATGATTGAAAAAAATGTGATAAAGAGAAAATACGGAGAAAAAAATATTGAAATATATATGTGAAGATTGTATTTGGGAGTAGGCGGTGCACACACCCATGTTTTCAAGTCCAAGTCTGGGGGTGTAGTGCACCCACGTATTTTGTGCGTGGATAGTTATTTGTATTAGCTCATTTGGGTAAGGTGTGCCGAGCCCTCTTGTATATCCTTGTATACCCTACCGTAACTTAAGCCCGGTCTTAAACCTATAAGACCTACTGACTCGCGCGTTGAAGAAAACCAGTGTCGTGGAGAGAATGCGAACGGGTGAGCTTATGGTCACCGACATTGATGAATTTCTTTGGAGGTTGTCCCGAGCCCCGGTCTTTGGCGATACACAACAATTAGTATGCTTTCTTCTTAAGCATGACCGGAAGATTCACCGTGATTCTAATTTTGAGTAGTAATAATATGTAAACGCATCTAAAAATCTATAATCTATTTTGCATACTTAAAAATTCCTTCTACTGTAGTTATACACTAGTAAATATACGACTTCACGTGGTACTCCGCTTTGCAATTTCTATGTCAGCTATTGTCTTTCTTGTCCTCATGAGGGATAGTTTGCTCGGGACGAGCAAACGGGTAAGTCTGGGAGTGTGATGAGTCCAAATTATATTGGGTTTTCGGACACATTTGGGCTCGTTTTCACGCACATGCACTTCACATTTAGCTTATAATGGTCATATTTTAACACGAAGTGCACTATTTAGCCCTTTGTGGTGTACAATTGTGCACTCTGTCGCTGGGATTAAGCACGTGGTGCTCCCCATTGCCGAATTTTTGTTTATGGTTGTTTTTGTGCAGTCGGTGGCCTTTGGCCCCGATCTGTTGGTTCGTATTTCAGGTGGGCAGACGTCATGTCTTTTGATTTCTGATCTGTGTATATCGCACAATCGCGTGATTCCTTGGCGCACAGTTTCTGCGAACATGTGTGTTCTTCAGCGCCCAAATATGGTGATCTGTCGGCTCGTGCGTATTGTTCACGCATGGTCGGTTTCGTTTGTGTGAGTGAAATCGCACGAGCAGCCTCTTTTGTCTAAATTATTTATATTTATTGTGTGTTCGACCGTGCGTGACCATTTTTAATCATGTTTGTTATTTAAGTGCAGAACTCTACCCTAATTTGGAATCCAGCTCCTGTTTCGCGCCCATCCGCACCAGTCCGCCCCATTTCGCCCTTTTTACCGGCGCCGCCCAACTTCGGGAGGAGCTCCGACCATCATTCTACCATAAATCTTCCGCTAGAGCAGCGCCCTAGGCCATCTCCAAGCTCTCAAGGTTTATTTTAAAGTACTTCTCACCACATTCAAGTGGAGTTCTTGCAAAGGATGTGGCCAAGGGAGATTAGCGAAGAAGACGGATTAATTTGGAGATAGTGACAACCCTCCTCTATCCCGGACGGCAGTTGCAGACCGAGCTAGGACGAGGATTGACAAACCTTTGATTCCTTCCGATAATTTGCGGCGAGGCTTCGTTCCTTGGTTGTGTCTTGCGCTTTCTACTCCATGTTGTGATTTTTACTTCATTCGCTTATGTATTTGGATGATGAACGCATGAACCATATTTTGTTAATGTTTAATTCCATATCTTTGAATTATTTCATGGTTTGTGTGTTGAGGTGCGCCCCATTCCATCTGCCATCCCGTCGTTGAGTTGAGGTAGACGCACTAGCGATTGCTAGTGGCGCGCAGTGCGAAGAGGTGTTTGCGACCCTCACTCCGCCGGTGTATTTCATCATCCGCTTGCCTTCTCGCCCATCCGCCTTTCGAAGCAGAGCATCGTGGCCTGCGTAACTACCAAGCGATGCGGT
Source organism: Platanthera guangdongensis (assembly GCA_039583875.1). Lineage (NCBI taxonomy): Eukaryota > Viridiplantae > Streptophyta > Magnoliopsida > Asparagales > Orchidaceae > Platanthera > Platanthera guangdongensis. The sequence continues at coordinate 97,635,758 of CM077158.1, read as the reverse complement.
GCATGCGACCCGTGATGGTTTAGTTTAGTTTAGTTTTGATTATTTTGCAAAACCCAAATCAAATCCCTTTTTCTATTTTAGAAATCTTTATAATTAATTTCCTTAATAAGAAAATTATGCATCATAACCTCCATTCCTTCGAGATTCGATATTTGGGAAAACTCACTCATTTTATATTACTTGAGCGGCTGGTACACTTGCCGTGATCAAACTCGGCGATCAAGATTTTGGCATCGTTGTCGGGGAATCTGCGCGACGAGTTTTACTCTGGTTTAGGAAAATAGTTATAAGGATTTGTTGTATTTGATTTTTGTTTTCTCCTGTGAGGTTGTATGCAGGGGTGTGGTCCTGGAGATATAGTTGATTTTGATCCTGAGATCGAGCGGACGCTTCGTGCGCGTCATAGAGTTGTTGCTGTTATGGAAAGAAATAGGATTAATGTGAATGATCCGAGGGGAGAGGTTGAGCCCCCAAGAGGACAAGCTACAGATGATCATGGCGTGATCCGTCCGAAGCCACGCACGATGTGTTATTATACCACTCCTATTGTAAGGAGTGTGTATCCAGGTTTTGAGTCGGCGATCACTAACAATCAACTTGAAATCAAGCCAGTTATTCTGATCATCATCCGCAATAATACCAAATTTTTTGGGCTACCAAGTGAAGACCCCCATCTTCACTTGGCTGGTATCTCGAAAGGCTAAATTCAGAGATATGCGGAACTTTCAGATATGCTAGTATCTCTGATGATACTGTGAAATTGAGATTGTTCTCATTCTCCCTACGTGACAAGGCAGAGGCATGGCTCCACACCATCCCTCCTGGAGCCTCCACTACTTGGGATGCTTTATCTTCAAATTTCCTCGCCAGGTTTCATACAGTAGACAAAATTGTGAGCACACAACGAGAAATTTTGATCTTCCGCCAGAACGACCAGGACACTCTATCTGAGGCTGGGAAAGGTTCACGGACCTCCTGAGAAAATGCCCACAACATGAGTATCAGCTCTGGAACATTGTTGAGATCTACTTTGCGATCAAGCCGAATCATCGTGCGATGATCGATGTGGTTGCTGGAGGAACATTGATGAACCACACACCTGAAGATGCCGTCCGAATTCTACAAGACACCGCCTCCCAAAGTTCATGTTGGACTGTTGGAAATACCCCAAGAAGTGCAAGGGGATTGTTTGGAGTTAGTTCTTCGGCGCCACCAGCTGATGCGGCACTATCTCCATTTGAAAATTTGGCTCGATTAAAGCGTCCAACCACTACCGCTGCTCCAGTGATGGCAATATCTTGCCAAGGATGGGGGAACCCCAGGCATCGTACTTACGAATGCGCCGCTGGTGAGTTATCTAATGATTTTTCAAAAGATAATTTTGATGAGCCAGTGAATTATGTTAATAATCAAAATCGAACTCTGCCGTTTTCAAATGCTTATAATCTGGGCGTGAAGAATCACCCCAACTTTTCATGAAACAAAAACACTTCAGGCCAACGATGGCAACCGGGTCAGCATCAATATGATGCACAAGCTTTCGAGAGCCAATCGAGTCTGCCTCGGGCCCTCAACCCGGTTAAAATCAGCTCGTTCCCAAGCCAAAGAAGAGCGCACTCGAGGAGATGATGGAGAAGTTCATTGACATGGCTCAATCTAACATGGCCAACCAAACTTACTCGATGAGAAATTTAGAAGTGCAGTTGGGCCAATTGGCCCTAGTATTATCTGAGCGTGCTCAAGGCGCACTTCCCAGTACTACAAAGAAAAATCCTCGGGAGCGGGGAAAGAGCTTGTCTGACCCTATTGTTGGCTATGAAGGTGATATGGTTGTGAAGTGTATAATTAACGATGTCGAAACCACAGCATTGTGTGACATGGGTTCATCACGCAACGCTCTTGCACTGCAAGACGTTAAGAAATTCAACTTGAATATTGATCTTAATGAATGTACATCTCTTGTCCTCGCCAATGGATCGGTGGTGGAGACGGAGGGTGAAATTAAGGAGGTCGAAGTTGTCTTGGATGGTGCGGTGGTTATCTCAAACTTCAAAGTCTTAGGACAAATGGAGAACGACTCCATTCCTAGTTTGGGTGTCCTTTTCTTGAAGGAGAGTGGTGTCATTCTCCATACTGTTGATGGATGTGTTTCTCTGCTATCTAAGGAGGCACCAATCTTGTGTTGGGTTTTCTTAGCAAGAGTGGAATAGCACATCGTATGTGTGCAGCGGAAGAATAAACAAGAACAATCCAAAAAAGAGTAAACGGATCTTGCGATTTCATGAATCAAGAAATAAAATCACCAGAACACATTGCAATATACCTAAAAGGGATCGAGTATTTACTCAATCAAGATGCTCCAATGATCAAGTCCAAAAAGTATGTGCCTGAGTCCACGCAAAAATAGATCTGCGTCTCTACAAGTATCCACACGAGCGGTGAAGAACCTCGAGGACTTGTCTCACAAGAACTGGGTTGGAGAAGGACTGCTATTTGCGTCTCCATGAATTTCTAGATTTGTTTTTCAGGAGAGATGGCGACAAGCAGTCACGACGAGATCTAGGGTTTGTCTCATGTGACAGCTTCAAAAGCACACATTAAAAGTCACACGGGAAAACTTTTTTTCCAAGTCTATTTATACCCAAGAATATTAAACAGACAGAAGTCACCTTAGAAAAATGACAAGAACTCAACTTGCGTCGACATACAGTCGGCGTGTGTCGATAAGAACTTGACGCAACATCGATAAACAGTTGACGTCCCTCGAAGCAACGTGCGTCGAATAGAAGTCGACGTGCGTCGATATCTGCTCGACATAGCGTCGACTAATGATCTGTTTCGACATTGAACTCACCTGCGTCGACAGCCAGTAGACGTGCGCCGATACGCACTTGACGTGCGTCGATAAGCACTCGACGCAACCTACCAGTATTCTTTATGTCATAGGTTTGGTCTCTTAATCATATCTCATACGAGTGAGGACAACACAATCTTTCATCCAATTTATTCAAACACTCTTGTGTGCGACCATATATGCTCATATCGCGTTGGTAGTGAGACTAGTTATTTGACTACTTCCAGATTACCATAGACAAATCAACAGTCTCTCACTTGATCTAGAACATATCAACGAAAGTCTCACAAACAATGAGCAGCATCTAGCAATACATCATTGTTACCCAAGCTGTTGAAGCCAAATATGACCTCAACGGGAGTTCGAAGAAAAGGGGGTGCAGCCAAAACCTACTTCTCTCAAGTCTCAACCCTCGACTGAATTCAAAGGACCTAAGACTGACCCAAAGCCTCAGCAGGGAGGTCCCACCTCACACCCGGAAGATCTCTGAGAGCTTCCCCTCCAAAGCCAAAGCTGGGCTTGGAGCTCCTCAGAAAGCACTGAAATTTGAGAGATAATGACAGCTTGCCTTCTAAAGAGTCCTTATGGGTCTATTTATAGCATCGTGCTGACCTGAAATTACTGAAAAGCCCCTAGTTGGTCTGCCAATATCCGAATCCCGTTGTTTCCCTGAGGGCACAGGGGTAAATTTACCTGAGGGCAAACTGGTCATTTAACCCTAGGCCTTGGGCCCCACTAGGCGAGAGCTCTGAACCGAGGTCCTTTTACCCAGAGACGGCGCGAACGGTCTGGCCTGCTTACAGGCGAGAGCCCCTTCAAGATTGGAACTTGGCGCTAGCGTAAGCACTCCCGCGCTGGCCGCGCTCGACGATCTCGGCTTGTTGATCTCCATTCGACGACTTGACGCGAACGTTCCCGCTAGCTTGGGCGAGACCTCCTTTCGGGCGGGAACGCCTTTGGCTAGCTCAACTGTGACCATTGCGCCTCCTGGTCTGACTCAGCGAATATGAGGTTGTACACTATCCCCGCTCTTTTTGAGCTAGCTCTGCGGTCGAAAAGACACGTCCAACCCAGAAATATTCGTTGAGCACGTGTCACCATTAGGGAATCTTTTGGAAGGTCGTACCGTGTCTATAAATACGCGTGCCGATAGACGATCATAACACCTTCCTCGAGTCGTCATTCTTCACATGAGCTCTCGCTTCCTCTCGCGATGCCTTCCAAGCGCGCCAACAAAACGCTTCCGCAGGATCTGCAAGACCGCATCAACGCGGCACAGGAGCGAGCCAAGGCTAACAGCGCCCTGGTTGCCTCATGGCTAGCGAGACGGTCGTCGGCCGCTGAGCCTTCCCTTTCCAAGAAGAAAAAGAAGAGGGCGAAGGTGGTTCAGCGGGACCTGCCCCACGAGAACAGGAGCCCGCCCACCCCAACCCCAAGCCGTGCGGATGATCCCTCGCCGCGGAAGGTATGTTTGACTTGCCAATTATTGAAAACGCCAGCCGCTCAGTAGCTGACGCGATATCTTTCGCAGGACACGGTTCCCGACGCTGTCACGTCCCCGCGCGAATCCTTGGAGCCATCCTCTCGCCACCTCGAGGATCAACCCCGGGTTTCGGAGGTGGCTCCTCCACCTGACCCGAACACTGCAGGTAACTGTTCCCCTCTCGCCCTTAACTTAAATCTTTGAATGCTGAATTGTCTTCTCGCAGCGCCAGTTTTCGCACCGCCGGGTCTCGCCACCCGGGAGAGCGGAGCGAGGGCTGCGAATCAGCCTGCCCTTGCGGTTGATTCCTCCCTACCGGCGGGAGGAAATACTGTTGAATCTTCCGCGCCTCTGTTAGATGTCAGCCATCCTGCGGGAGAGGAGACCCCCTCCCCCTCTCCCGACCAAGCCGAGATTACCATTCGCAAAATTTACCCCCCCCCCACCTCCGGAAAAGGAAAGTCAATTCACCTACTCTTTGGAGCTGAGGGGGGGCTGGGCCTTCTCGCATGCCGTCGACCGGGGGGCCTCGTCATGCTGCAGGTATGTGGAAATTTTATCACAGCAATCCTCTAGCTCTCTCCATAACAGGAATTCTTTTGTCAGGGGACATGGGCTCGCGGCCTGGAGCCGAGGTAGAGGACGAAGAAGAAGAAGAAGAAGAAAGAGAGGGGGAAGACGGCGAGAGTTCTCCTTTCCCTTCATCGGACGAGATGGAGGAGATCCTGACCGGTGCCGGGAGCGCTAAAAGGCGGGGGAAGAAGGTTGTCGCCGTCCTATCGAAGCTCATCCGGCGAGAACGGGTCCGCGACCTCGCGGCGAAAGAGTTTTGCCAATCAGTGGAAAAGAGGTTGGAGACTCTGGAGCGGGACTATCTTATCAGCGAGATGGACCGGCCGGAGGGGTCTACCGCCGGATCCTCACCCGAAAGGTGCATCGAGCAGATCCGGGATCTGTCTCACCGGGTTAACCTAGGATGCACTGTTCTGTCGTCCTACTTCAACCCGCAAGCGCCACCCCGGACCAAGCCGCGGGAGCAAGGGAAATAGCAGTGGGAGCCTTATTGAATCGCGAGACCTCCCCTTCTCTTCCACAGGCCTTCCCCTTCTCAGATGTACCATTGTTTATTAATAATTGTTATTATTGCTTATTCTTTATCCAGTTCTCGCTCAGCGAGAGTAATAATTCTGCTATTATCATTAATATTATTATTGTGTATATGTTATTATCCTGGGCTTTCGGTTGGCGAGAGCACCCTTGCTTCCGCTTATCTTGCTTGCCGCATGTCATTTCACAACGCTTGCGCTAATCATTCGGTCAATCAGTCACTATCGAACTTGGGCGGGAAAACGAAGCGTCGCTGACCTGGGACGTGTCGGCTGTACCCCCGCCGCCTTTTTGAAAACAGTCATCATGATCACGGTTTTCTATAAATAGGGAAGCTCACCTACCACATTCATTTCTCCGATCTCAATCTCTCTCCTCTTCTGTTGCTTTCGCGGTCTCTCCAAAGCTCTCGCTTGTCTCCGCCTTCTCCTTCCGTTCTCGTACGGTTCTTGCTCTCGCCTTCTTCTTGAAGCTCTCGCTGTCAAACTCTTCATTACGATGTCGGGCGGAGGTGAGGGACGATCCAACTGTGCGGAAGCTTTTCAGAAGCACCTTTTTCCATCCTGCACCCTCACCGTGGACGAGTTCAACCTAATCAAGACTCAATACGTTCCCGCCAGCTTCACCGCGCGGAACCCAGGCAACCATGATAAGGTAAACACCGCGGGGGAGGGGGAGCTCGCCATCCCCATCGAGCACTTCGAGGTGGGCTTCCGCCTCCCGCTGTGGCCCGAGATGCGCCAGGCCCTCCGGTATTACGGGTTGGTTCCCGCGCAGCTGAATCCAAATTCAGTTGCAATTCTCGTGGCTTTTATATGCTACATGCGATCCGAGAGGATCGAGTTCAGTCTGCCAATATTCCGCAAGCTGTTCACTTTCCGCGCCAAAGGAGGGGTGGTCTTCTTCTCTGGACAACTGCTCAAGACGATCGGTCTCGCCAACAAGCACCATCACTGGGGCGAGAGGTTCATCTTTGTTTCCGGCGACTTCGGGAACGTGTCTCTCGCGCCCATCCAATACGAGGATGCCGCCTACAAGCCCCCCTCCTTGGGCTCGCGCGAGAGCGCCCTCCTTGAGTTCTTTGGAACCAAGGACTTCGACGTCCTCTACCTTCGGCGAGACGTTGATTCACTCCTCCCAGTGCTCCCAGGCGAAGGTAAGGTCTCGCCTTTACCTCGCTAATCCATGTCCTTTTCAAGGTTTGAACTTAGTATTGCCAATTTCGCAGGAGAGCGCGAGATCCCCTTACGCCAACCCTTTGACGAGGCTCGCGCTGGCGGGAGCAAACCTCCAAAAGACCCGCTGGCTCTCGCAAAGGCCGCTGCACAAGCTTGCCGGAAAGAGCCGGCCCCGCCTCCTTCAATTGGTGCCGGGAAACGAAAGCCCGGTGCCCCTGCGCCTCAACCAATCAAGAGACCCAAGACAACTGATACCGAGAAGGGCAAGGCCGTTATGGTGCCGCCCTCCCAACCTCTCCCTGCAGGCCGCTCCTTTGAGGAGATCTTGCAGGCTGTCAGCGAGATCGCAGCCACCAGGGGCGGCGCTGAGGCCCCTGCCGAGAACCCTCAGGCCCCTGGTGTTGCAGAGGGCGAGGGTGTCGCAGCCAGGACCTCCGGTCGGCCTCTGTCTGGAGAGGTGCCGCGGGGCCATCGTAATTTTGGTCTCGGCATGAGGTGCCTGGACGCGGAGAACAAGCCGCTGCTACAGTGGGATCCCGACGCCAACAAGGTCTCAATCTCGTCCCTCTTGCCCAGCTGGGCAGAGCGAGACGAGGTTACCAGCGAGGCTTTCGCCTTAGGTTACTGCCTCTACAGCCGGGAGGATGCCAGTGTCTACGACAGGATGTCGACCCGGCTGCTGGCTTATGATTCTACTCGCGCCCTGATGCGCGGGCTGGAGCTTGCGCACATGTGTGCTCGCCGGAGCATCACCATAGACCGCAATTTCCAGGATATGTTCAAGGCTAGGGATGACGCGGTGGCTCAGGCGGCCACTCTGGCTAAGGAGCTGGCCGAGGCCCAGCAACTGTTATCTTGGCGCCAGGCGGAAGGGGTAAGCGAGATCTTTCACAGCGCTTGCTCTCGCTACTTTAACTTTTCTCTTTTATGCTAACCTCTCGCTGTTCAGGATTCCGCCCAAGCCACGCTTCGCGAGGAGCTATCCCAAGCGCGATACGACAACGTCCTTCTGCGGGAGCAGATTGCGCGCCTGGAGGCGAATGCGCCCCCCCCCCCCCCCCCGCTGGATGAGAGACTGAAGAGCCGCTACTACTCGGTCTATGACGTCGACAAGCTTCTCCAGGACAACGCGCAGGCTACAGTCAGGTTGACGCTGGAGACGCTGCGAGACGTCGACTGCTGGGATGGGAGGGGCAAAAACATCACCGCTCAACAGCTCGTTCCCTGGCTCTTCGAGCCCATTCCAAAGCCCCCGGGCTCCCCTGATACCCCACCCTCGGATGTCCCGAAATCCCCTGTCGCGGGTGGCGAGACCTCCGGGGAGAGCTCCGGGGAAAGCTCCAGCGGGAGCTCAAGCGGGAGCTCTGAAGGGTATAGCTTGTCACCTTGAGGGGCCCCCTTTTTCTTCTTTTTGTCTTAGTGTAAAGAGCGAGACGCTCTAAACTCGTACTTGTGTAATATATATTGCAAACGTTCCATTGTAAATGTCTCGTTATTGTGAATGTGTTTGATGTAATTGTTGTGGCCGAGTGCTTCCTACGTGTGCTTCCGCCGAAGCCCTTGGCCCCCCTAGGATAGTCTTCCTTAGTGACGAATCGGCGGGGAACCTGCTGCAAACTGTCAGTCGGAAGCGTGGCTCACGAACCCTTAAGACGGAACCGTCCCCCTTTAGTCTGCGTGAATCCATTCAGGCCTGTCGCCTAACGATTTCGCCTGTCTGCTCGAGAATATTAATAGGAGCCTTCTCGGCGAAAGCTCCCCCCCCCCCTCGGCGAGACCTCTTTGACGGGGATTTCCCCGACGAGATCTACTCCGGCCGAGACCTTTCCTACCTTTACCTCTTTCCATCTCGTGTTCCTGGTGCACTTCCTGCCTTGTCCAAACCAAACCTATCCCCCACAGGGCGAGCCTTCGGACCTGTCAACAAGATGAGAGCCTGCGCAGCGGGTCTACCCAGGGCCGAGCCGAGCTCGGGGTGTCGATGAAGTTTCCGCAAACCAGACCTAACCTATCCTAACCTATCTCCCACAAACCAAACCTATCCCCCACAGGCGAGCCTACGGACCTGCCAGCTAGATGAGAGCCTGCGCAGCGGGTCTACCTGGGGCCGAGCCGAGCTCGGGGTGTCGATGAAGTTTCCGCAAACCAGACCTAACCTATCCTAACCTATCTCCCACCAACCAAACATATCCCCCACAGGCGAGCCTACGGACCTGTCAGCTAGATGAGAGCCTGCGCAGCGGGTCTACCTGGGGCCGAGCCAAGCTCGGGGTGCCGATGACGATCTCAAAGCAACCAAGCCTATCCCCCACAGGCGAGCCTTCGGACCTGCCAGCTAGATGAGAGCATGCGCAGCGGATCTACCTGGGACCGAGCCGAGCTCGGGGTGCCGATGACGATCCCAAACCAACCAAACCTATCCCCCACAGGCGAGCCTTCGGACCTGCCAGCTAGATGAGAGCCTGCGCAGCGGGTCTACCTGGGGCCGAGCCGAGCTCGGGGTGCCGATGAAGATCTCAAACCAACCAAACCTATCCCCCACAGGCGAGCCTTTGGACCTGTCAGCTAGATGAGAGCCTGCGCAGCGGGTCTACCTGGGGCCGAGCCGAGCTCGGGGTGCCGATGAAGATCTCAAACCAACCAAACTTATCCCCCACAGGCGAGCCTTCGGACCTGCCAGCTAGATGAGAGCCTGCGCAGCGGGTCTACCTGGGGCCGAGCCGAGCTCGGGGTGCCGATGAAGATCTCAAACCAACCAAACTTATCCCCTACAGGCGAGCCTTCGGACCTGCCAGCTAGATGAGAGCCTGCGCAGCGGGTCTACCTGGGGCCGAGCCGAGCTCGGGGTGCCGATGAAGATCTCAAACCAACCAAACCTATCCCCCACAGGCGAGCCTTCGGACCTGCCATCTAGATGAGAGCCTGCGCAGCGGGTCTACCTGGGGCCAAGCCGAGCTCGGGGTGCCGATGAAGATCTCAAACCAACCAAACCTATCCCCCACAGGCGAGCCTTCGTACCTGCCAGCTAGATGAGAGCCTGCGCAGCGGGTCTACCTGGGGCCGAGCCGAGCTCGGGGTGCCGATGACGATCTCAAACCAACCAAACCTATCCCCCACAGGCAAGCCTTCGGACGTGCCAGCTAGATGAGAGCCTGCGCAGCGGGTCTACCTGGGGCCGAGCCGAGCTCGGGGTGCCGATGACGATCTCAAACCAACCAAACTTATCCCCCACAGGCGAGCCTTCGGACCTGCCAGCTAGATGAGAGCCTGCGCAGCGGGTCTACCTGGGGCCGAGCCGAGCTCGGGGTGCCGATGACGATCTCAAACCAACCAAACCTATCCCCCACAGGCGAGCCTTCGGACCTGCCAGCTAGATGAGAGCCTGCGCAGCGGGTCTACCTGGGGCCGAGCCGAGCTCGGGGTGCCGATGACGATCTCAAACCAACCAAACCTATCCCCCACAGGCGAGCCTTCGGACCTTCCAGCTAGATGAGAGCCTGCGCAGCGGGTCTACCTGGGGCCGAGCCGAGCTCGGGGTGCCGATGAAGATCTCAAACCAACCAAACCTATCCCCCACAGGCGAGCGTTCGGACCTGCCAGCTAGATGAGAGCCTGCGCAGCGGGTCTACCTGGGGCCGAGCCGAGCTCGGGGTATTACAAAACACATAATTACGTTATATTATGAAAAATTTGACAATAGTTAAGGGAAAATCAATCGATGTAGTATAATAAGTTTATTTTTGAGATACATGGTTACATCCTTCCCTCTTCATGGGTAGAAGCGTTTTAGGTCATCACCGCTCCAGGTGTGGCTTAGGGCCCTCCCCTCCACGTCCTGGAGGTAGTATCCTCCTGTTCCGAGGACTTCCTTCACTATGTATGGTCCTTCCCAGTTCGGGTGGAGCTTGCCCACGGGAGCCGACCTTCCTGCCGCGTCAACCTTTCTCAGCACCAGATCCCCTTCAGTAAACTGCTTGACCCTGACATGCTTATCAAAATACTTGGTCATTCGTCGCTTGATCTCTTCTTGCCTGATAGCCGCCACGTCTCGCAGTTCTTCCACCATATCTAACGAGAGGCGTTGCCCCTCCTCATTCTCCAACCTCCAAGTCTCATCTCCTTCGCCCGTGGCTGTGACTCGCGGGGACCGGACCTCGAACTCCACTGGTAGGACGGCCTCAGACCCATGAGAGAGCTTGAAGGGGGTCTCACCGGTGGCCGTGTTCGGGGTCATTCGTAGGGCCCACAGGACCGAGGGGAGCTGCTCCACCCAATTCCCTTTTAGGTTCTCCACCTTTTTCTTTAGTATGTTTACAATGATTTTGTTTGCCGCTTCCACCTGGCCGTTACTCCGGGGGTGGTGGACAGAGGCAAACCGGAGATCTATCCCTAGTTGGGCGCAGAAGCTGATGAACTCCTCGCTGGCAAACTGGGGGCCGTTATCTGTCACTATTGCTTGGGGCAACCCATGTCTGCAAATGATCTCCCCCCAGACGAAGTTCCTTATGACCTGTGAGGTGACCTTGGCCAAGGCTTTAACCTCCAGCCACTTTGAGAAATAATCGACCATGACCAAGAGAAATCTTCTTTGCCCACTAGCCGGAGGAAAGGTCCCAACTAAATCCATTCCCCAGATGGTGAACGGCCACGGTGTCGTGATACTTCGGAGCCTTTGAGCTGCCAAGAGCTGAAGGGGGGCGCAGAGCTGACATTTTTGACACCTCCTTGCAAACTCCGTGACATCCTTCCTTAGGGTAGGCCAGAAGTACCCATGCCTGACCACCCTTGCCTCCAACGTCCTTCCTCTAGAGTGACTGTCGCACTCGCCCGAGTGGACCTCCCCCAAGATCTTCGGGATCTCTTCTTCGGTCACACATCTAGCCAGGAGCCCTGACAACATCTTACGATGCAGGCCCCCCTCCATCATTAGGTAGTGAGCTGCTTTGCGCTTGAAGCTTCTCCCGACCTTGGTCCCCTCAGGAAGTTCACCGGTGGTTAGGAAGGTCACAAATGGATCCACCCACGAGGGTTGCCGATCTACCACCATCAACTCTCCTTCCTCGATAGCCGGTCGAAATAGCTCCGTCAAGGTCCCTCCTCCCAGAGGTCCGAACTTGGCTAATCGATCGGCGGCTACACTTTCTTCTCTTGGAACATGCTGGATCGAGAATGACCGGAACCCTCTGATGATCGCCCTTACCTTGGAGAGGTATTTGATGAGGGTAGGCTCCCGAGCTTCAAACTCTCCCCGGATCTGCGATGCTACTACCTTTGAATCAGTGAAAGCTTCCACATCTTGAATCTCCAGCTCCTTTGCCAAGCGAAGGACGGCGATCACGGCCTCATACTCCGCTTGATTGTTGGTCACGGGAAAATGTAAAATGACTGCTTGCTCTATGGTTACCCCCTGAGGACTTGTCAATACCACCCCTGCCCCGAGGGAGTGCTTTCCCGAGGCCCCATCAACCATCAACTTCCACACTTCTCGAGGTTGCTGCTCTCCCCCCTCGACTTCAACGATGTAGTCTGCTAGGAAGTCCGCCACTGCCTGCGCCTTGATGGAGAGTCTTGGGACAAAAGAGATGTCGAACTCGCTTAGCTCAATAGACCACTTAGCAAGTCTCCCCGAGTGTTCCACTCCTTCGAAGATCTTGCGAAGAGGGTGGTCGGTCACCACCCTAATCGAATGTGCTTGAAAGTACGGCCGGAGTTTCCTTGCAGAGATGACCAAGGCGTAAGCGAGCTTTTCGAGGATGGGGTAGCGGAGCTCTGCTTTCCTCAATATCCGGCTGACGTAATAGATGGGCAGCTGCTTCTTTCCTTCTTCCCTCACTAGGACGGAGCTCACCGCCTCCGCTCCTACTCTGAGGTACAAGGTCAGGTCCTCTCCTTCTTTTGGGCTCTGAAGCAGAGGAGCCTGAGAGAGTTGTCTTTTCAGCCCTTGGAAGGCCTCTTCGCACTCGGTTGTCCACTCAAACCTTTGATTCCCCCGCAGCATCTTAAAGAATGAAGAACACTTGTCTCCTGCCCTGGAGAGGAACCTGCTCAGCCCAGCCAGCTTGCCTGTCAAGCGCTGGACCTCCTTGGCGTCGCGAGGTGACTCCAAATCCAGGATGGCCTTTACCTTGTCCGGGTTGGGCTCCACCCCTGCCGGAGTCAGGAGATGCCCGAGGAACTTCCCGCGGCTGGCCCCGAAGACACACTTCAAGGGGTTCAGCCTCATCTTGAACCTCCTTAAGGTGGCGAATGTCTCTTCCAGATCCTGCAGGTGCGAATCCATGCACTTGCTTTTGACCATTAGGTCGTCGACGTAGACCTCCAAATTCCTCCCCCTCTGATCCCGGAAGACCCGATCCATCATGCGTTGATAGGTAGCCCCTGCGTTCTTCAACCCAAAGGGCATCATTTTGTAACTGAAGCATCCCTCCCTTGTGATGAAGGAAACATCCTTGGTATCAGGAGGGTGCATCCGGATCTGGTGATAACCTGAAAAAGCATCTAAAAAACTCATGACAGAAAAACCGACGGCTGAATCAACCAGCGCGTCGATCCGAGGCAGGGGGTAGCAATCCTTAGGGCATGATTTATTTAACAAAGAAAAGTCAATACACATTCTCCATTTACCACCTCCTTTTTTAACCATTACCACATTCGAGATCCAGCCCGGATACTGGATCTCCGAGATGAAGCCAGCCTCCAGGAGCTTCCTGACCTCCTCACGAATGGGCTCCTCCAGCTTGGTGGCGATGGCTCTCATCTTCTGGCGTATGGGGCGAGTGCGGGGGTCCAAGTTCAGGCGATGGCAGGCCACGTCTGCGTCGATGGCCGGCATGTTCGTCGTGCTCCAGGCGAAGATGTCGACGTTGCTTTGAATGCAAGCCCGCACTTGCTCCCGGGCCTCGGGACTCAAGCCCCCGCTGACCCGCACCCTTTGTACTCGCCCTGCGCTGGTGAAGACCTCCATCTCCACCACTTCTTCGGCCGGCTCCAGCCGCGACTGCTCCCAGCCGGCCCATGCCTCTTCCTCCAGCTCCAGCTCTCCCCTTTCTGCCTCCTCCTCGATTCCCATCACCTCTACTAGCCCCTCCTGCTGCTGCTCGACTCCCACGCCCCTCGGGGCCTCTCCCTCAACTCCTCCTGCCGCTTGTTCTCCTACTTCCATCGCCCCTTCCGGGCTCTCCTGCTCCTCGTCCCCCCGGACCACCTGCACATCTCCTTGCTGCTTCTCAGTCTCCTCTTCTCCGACTTCCTCCTCAGCTATCTCTCTTGCCTCCTCTAGGCCCATCTCCTCTTCCTCAACAACCTCCTCAAGTGCCGCCATCTCTATCTCCAACTCCTCTGCCCCTGCCATCCACGAAATGGTGTTGACTGCTGTAACGTAGCATTGTCTTGCCACCTTCGGGTCCCCTCTTACCCTGACCTGCACCCCCCCACCCCACCCCACCCCATTATTGAACTTGAGGCATTGATGGAACGAGGAGGGGACGCAGCGGAAGGCGCTGATGAGGGGGCGCCCAAAGATGGCATTATAGCTTCTTGGGGCGTCCACGATCACGAACCTGCAGTTCCGTGACACGCCCTCCCATCTTCACGTGCAGCCCTACTCCCCCTTCCACTTCCTTCCTCTCTCCGGAGAACCCAAATAACGGTCCATCCGAGGCCAGGATCCTCTTCCCTTCTACCCTCATCTCATCAAAGGCTTTCTTGAAGACGACATTCACCGAGCTCCCATTATCCACTAGTATCCTCGAGACCGTATAATTTTCCACCGCCGTCTGGATCACCAGGGCGTCACAGAATGGATCCTCATAGTCTGGCATGGCTGCTGACGAGAAAGTGATTTTTTCTTCTGGTGGGGGAACCTGGGAGGTAGAGGCGACCCCCCTTCGGTACATGGTTTGCAGGCTCCCCTTGCAGGTTGCCTCAATCTCCACTCCTCCGTGAATCACCCCGATTCCTCCCCGGGTCCCTACATCTACCCGATCTTCGCACCTATCTTCCACCTCGCCCTGCTGCACCTCTACTATCCTCACCGGTGGATCCTGCCTCCCTGCTCCTCTTGCTTCCCTTATCTCTAAAAACTCCGGGCAGGTGGCCGTCGCGTGACCTTCCTCCTGGTGGAAGTCACAAAAAAGCAACGTCTCCCCGCCCCTTCTTCCCTCTCCTCTTCCTCTTCTCCCTCCTCCTCGAGCTCCTCTTCCCGCTCCTCTTCCTCTTCCCACTTCCATGCCTTCTTGCGGTGGTGGGGCACGACCCCCCGGCGCCTGCCTCCACGCCGGTTGATCGAACCTCCGGGGTTCCCGTAGATTATCTCTTCCCTGGTAGCCTCCTCCTTGGCCCTAGGGGCGACCCTCCTGGGGCCTCCAACCTAACCGGTTGTTCGGCTCCCGGGCCCCCCATCCCCGCTGCTGCCCAAACCTTCGGGGCTCTTCCCTTCTCCTTTCTTCCCTTTGCTCCCTCTGTTCCCTCGGCTCCTTTTGTCTTCCAGCTGCTGGTTCCTTCACGTCGTCCTCCGCCAGCCTGGCCAACTTCCTGGCGAATGCTGGGTTTGCTCTCTCGAAGTCAATCTCCTTTGCCGCCCTCTCCATGAGCTCCTCAAAGGAGAGGGGAGGCACTCTCTTCAATTCCATGCTAAAGAATCTCGGTCTCAGCCCCAGGGTGAAGGCTAGCATCAGTGCGTACCCTGGGACCTCCTGGACCAGGAGGATCTCTTCCTGAAACCGGTCGACATAGTGACCCAGTGTCTCATCCGGCTTCTGCCTCACCGCAAACAGGCACTCCGCTTCCTTCTTCCGCTTCTTCGAGGTTGAGAACCTCAACAGGAAACTTCTCCGCAGATCCTCAAAACAGTAGATTGATCTTGCTGGCAACTGGTGGAACCAGTCCCGAGCCTTCTCCTTCAACGTGATGGCAAATAGCCGGCACTTGAAGGCATCCGTCATCTGCCTTATCGATACGACGTCCTCAAACCACTGTACGTGTTGTACAGGGTCATCCTTCCCCGAGTAGTAGGACATGTCAGGCTCCCGGAATCCTTCCGGTACCGGAGCTGAGATGATGAGCTCGCTAAATGGGCTCTCGCCTCCTGCCTGGCGAGAGGGTACGTCCCGCGGCCTCGGCTGACTGGCCCGATCCGCGAGACCGTGCCCCGGGAAGAGCTCTCGCACTGCCGCTTCCTTCTCGCCCAGATCCGTCAGCGCCTCCTTGCCCGGGCGCTGGCTTTGGCCTGGGAAGAGTTCCCGCGCCGCCACATCTCTCTCACCAGCCTCCTCCGGGACCTCCTTCCCCGGGCGCTGTCCTGGGGCGTTCTCGCCCAAGAGCGGGACCTCTTCTATCGGGACCTGAGGGGTGGCCCACTCGCATCTGGCCGAGAAGGCCAAACTGATCGTCTGCAAGACCTCTCGCCTGAATTCATCCAGCATCCTCTTCGTCGCTTCCTCTCCCCGGGTGGGGGAGCCTCCAGAACCTGACCCTTCACCTTCACCTTCAGTCATGGGACAAAACTCAAGGCTTTCTTGTATCGGCTGTCTTCCACGCTCACCGCACCAGAACTGTTGAAGCCAAATATGACCTCAACGGGAGTTCGAAGAAAAGGGGGTGCAGCCAAAACCTACTTCTCTCAAGTCTCAACCCTCGACTGGATTCAAAGGACCTAAGACTGGCCCAAAGCCTCAGCAGGGAGGTCCCACCTCACACCCGGAAGATCTCTGAGAGCTTCCCTTCCAAAGCCAAAGCTGGGCTTGGAGCTCCTCAGAAAGCACTGGAATTTGAGAGATAATGACAGCTTGCCTTCTAAAGAGTCCTTATGGGTCTATTTATAGCATCGTGTTGAACTGAAATTACTGAAAAGCCTCTAGTTGGTCAGTCAATAGCCGAATCCCGCTGTTTCCCTGAGGGCACAGGGGTAAATTTACCTGAGGGCAAACTGGTCATTTAACCCTAGGCCTTGGGCCCCACTCGGCGAGAGCTCTGAACCGAGGGCCTTTTACCCAGAGACGGCCCGAACGGTCTCGCCTGCTTACAGGCGAGAGCCCCTTCAAGATTGGAACTTGGCGCTAGCGTAAGCACTCCCGCGCTGGCCGCGCTCGACGATCTCGGCCTGTTGATCTACATTCGACGACTTGACGCGAACGTTCCCGCTAGCTTGGGCGAGACCTCCTTTCGGGCGGGAACGCCTTTGGCTAGCTCAACTGTGACCATTGCGCCTCCTGGTCTGACTCAGCGAATATGGGGTTGTATACAAGCAATAAAAGTTCATAACTCATCAAGCCTTTTTGTGACCAATGTAACAGTGTTGTAGTGTCCATTTGTCCCTTATATCCTAATTGGACTAGAGGCATAGACTGTGTCACCCTAATAATTATCCAAATTCAATTTTTTGATCTAGAATGGATTTCCAAAAAATGGTGAGCTCAATATCATATATTAACTTAACCAAACATGGTCATGCATTCTCAGTCTCGTTCCATCAAGGGGCTCATATATGTAACTCAAGTCATATAGGAGGACAAATCTCAAGTTTGTCCCCACATAAACACCAAAATGATTTGTAACATACTCAATAACCAATGTTATCATCAAGCTTCTTCAAGGAATACTTTTGATGGCATCAAAATACATTCTTCCTCACTTGATAAATGTTGTGACTTCAGGTCAAAGAACCACAAACATCACTGTCACTTGAGACCTACTTATGATACGTTCAAATAACAATCCACAAAGTAGCCACATGATGGGTCTGTCCAATACAACTTATTCACTAACAAGCACCTATGTGATGACTTGATATCACAACATCATAACCTGTGAGAACCAGTCATCAGTCAAAGCACATACTAGTCTTGATGTATCATCATCGCCTTGAGTTTCTAAGATGATACTACGACCAGGGGTCATTTAAGAATGAAGCTTCTCATAAACATAGGACCTCACATTCAAATCACTCCCTTGAATTCTTATGAAAGCAAACATTCTAAGAACATTTATTGTGTTAATTAATCTATCATATAGAAACAATTGACATAACAAAAGAATTTGTCATAAATGTAAAAAGAAATATAAAGTATTATATTCATCACATGAATAACAACCGACATATATACAATCTGCAAGTCACTCACTAGAGTTGATCATTCAGGTATCTAATACTCATTGATCTAGTATGACCATCATGCTTTCTCTGCGCAAGAGACTTTGTTAGTGGATACGCAATATTCTCTTCAGTCGGTACTCTGCATATGTTTGCATCTCCTCGATCGACAATCTCTAGAATAAGATGGAACCGCCGAACTATATGCTTGGAGCGTTGATGAGATCTAGGTTTCTTAGCCTGTACAATAGCACCATTGTTGTCACAGTAGATAACTACGGGATCAACAATGCTAGAACTACATCAAGCACGTCGATGAATTTCTTAATCCACACAGCCTCCTTCGCCGCATTTGCAGCAGCAATATACTTGGCCTCAGTTGTGGAATCAGCAACTGTCTCTTGCTTGGAACTTTTCCAACTCACAGCTCCTCCATTCAGGCAAAAGACAAAACCTGATTGAGACTTTGAGTCGTTCCTATCATTTTGGAAGTTAGCATCCGTGTAACCATTTATAACGAGCTCTTACTCTCCACCAAACACCAAGAATACATCATTTGTCCTTCTCAAGTACTTTAGGATATTCTTGACGGTTATTCAGTGATTATCACCAGGATCAGACTGATATCTGCTAGTCATGCTCAAAGGCCAAAACATAAAAGGCATCGCGTCGAGTACATAACATTGCATACATGATTGATTCAATTGCTGAAGCATATGGAATCAACTTCATGCGGTCTTTATCTTCCAAAGATTTAGGACACTGGTCCTTAAAGAGACTCACATCATGAGACATGGGTAATAATCTATTCTTGGACTCAAGCATACTGAATCGTTTCAACACCGTCTCAATGCATGTACTTTGTGTCAAGCCAAGCAACTTATTTGATCTATCTCTATAGATTTTAATACCAATTACATAAGTTGTTTCGCCCAAATCTTTCATAAAAAAACAGGCTCCTAGGTTGTTCTTAACAACTTGCGGGTCGGAATGTCATTCTCGATCAGTAGTATGTCATCTACATACAATATCAAGAAGACCACAATGCTCTCACTAATCCTCTTGTCAACACAAGGCTCATTTTTCTTCTTAATGAAACCAAACTCTTTGATTTTCTCATCAAAACGTAAATTCAAACTTCAAGAAGCTTGTTTTAATCCATAAATGGATCTCTACAGCTTGTATATTTTAGTGGTTTCATTTGTAGATACAAAACACTCGAGTTGTGTCATATACACTTCCTCAATGAGGTTTCCACTAAGGAAATGTGTTTTGACATTCATTTGTCAAATCTCATATTCATAATACGCAGCAATAGCAAGCAGAATTTTGATGAACTTTATCATAGCAACGGGGGAAAAGGTCTCATCATAGTCAACATCATGAATTTGCTTAAAACCTTTAGGCACTAATCGCCCTTTGAATGTCTGTACATTCGCATCCATGTCGATCTTCTTCTTGAAGACTCACTTGCACTCTATGGGTCGTACTCATTCAGGTGGTTCCACTAAGGTCCAAACTTAGTTTGCATACATGGAGTGCATTTCAGATTTCATGGCCCCAATCCACTTCTCGGAGTCCGGTCCACTCATAGCCTCTTGGTAGGTTGTTGGTTCATCATCGTGATCCATAAGCAACACATTATCAATTTGATACACAAGAAATCCATATCGCTCAGACTCAAATCTTGGTCTACCAGATCTATGTAGGACTTGTGTTTCTTGAGCAGACTCTCTAGTTACAACTACTTGTAATCCTTACTCAGGTTCATTTTCAGTTTGTTGTTGTTGAACTTCTTCAAGTTCTCCCTTTACAATATTTCTGGATAAGAACTCTTTCTCCAAAAAGATATCACTTCTCGCAACAAACACTTTGCCCTCAGACAGCAGGTAAAATTAGTACCCTTTGATCTCCCTAGGATACCCCACAAGATAACACGTATCTGACTTGAGTTCCAGCTTATCAGACATTTGACGTCGCATGTATGCCTCACAGCCTCAAATCTTAATAAAAAACACATTAAGACACTTTCCAAACAATATCTCAAATGATGTATTTAGAATCGTTTTCGTTGCAGCACGATTTAAAGTGAAAGCAACAGTCTCTAGAGCAAATTCTCGAAAGAAAACGGACAGATCTGCATGACTCGTCATCGACCGCACCATACAAAGTAAGATTCCTCCTCTCAGAAACACCATTATGTTGTGGTATTCTAGGTGGAGTGAGTTATGATATAATATCACACTCTTTCTGATGATCACGAAACTTATGACTTAGGTATTCACCACTTCGATCAGATCGGAGTGCTTTAATCATTTTTCTCAGCTGGTTCTCTACTTTATTCTTAAACTTTTTGAACTTTTCAAAGGTTTCGGATTTACACTTCATAAGATATACATATTCGTATCTACTGAAATCATCAGTAAATGTAACAAAATTGTAGTACGCACCTCTAGTCAAAGAACGCATGAGCCCGCATACATTACTATGTATTACACTCAAGAGATCATCAACCGTCTCAGTACAACTAGTGAAAGAGGTTTTAGTCATCTTGTCTAATAAACATGATTCGCATCTCTCAAATAATTCATAATCAAATAAGTCCAACAGTACATTTTTATGGAGCTTAGATACGTGTTTCTCATTTATATGGCTCAAATGGTAGGATTAGAGTCATTAGTTTTTAGTCTCTTGGTATTTTTATGTTATAGATTGGATGTCTATGTTCAAAACATACAAGACATTAAACAAATGAGTTACGTCATAACAAACATCATTCTCATAAATAAAACAACAATTGTTCTTAATTATAAAATAAAAGTCATTCATGTCCAAACATAAATTAGGAATAATGTTTCTATTTATCGCAGAAACAAAATAATAGTTATCAAGTTCAATAATAAACGCAGTGGGCAAAGAAAAACGGTACACTTCTACGGCAATGGCAGCAACTATTGCTCCATTTCCAACGTGCAGGTCCACCTCTCCTTTATCAAGCATTCTTCTCCTTCGAAGTTCCTGCACATTAGTATAAATGTGAAAACCACATTTGGTATCTAATACCTAAGATGAGAGAGCAGAAAGGTTTATTTCTATAGCAAATATACCTGAAGCGGAAGTCACACTTCCCTTCTTCTTCTGCAGATTCTCAAGATAGAGGAAACAGTTCCTCCTCCAATGCTTTCCCTTGCCACAATGGAGGCACTTCCCTTCCTTCTCCAGACCTTTCTTCTTCAGTGCTGAAGACTTGAGATCAAGATGTGATTTAGGTCCTATCGTAGTCCTTTTGGATCCCTTGGTCTTGCCCTCCTTTATGCACCATCAGTATGGGGCTAGTGGGTTTAGCCTTTTTATGATGTTCTCGTCAGTTCTCAACATGTCTAGGAGCTCGGGCAGTGTCTTGTTAATCTCATTCATGTTGTAGTTTAAGACGAATTGCTCATAACTGTCTGGCATCGATTGCAGGATCAGATCACTGGCCAACTCTTAGCCCAGGGGAAAACCCAGTCCCTGAAAGTTCTCGATATACCCAATCATCTTGAGTACGTGAGTCTCTTGGGCCTCGAGCTCTCATCTTGCATTGAAATAATGCCTTAGAGATGTCTAACCTCTCTTGTTGAGCTTGCCCTTGGAACATTTTCTTCAGGTGTTCGATTATCCCATAATCACACATGGTCTCATGTTGCTTCTGAAGCTCAGAATTCATGATAGCAAGCATTAGACATTCGACATCTAAGGAATCATCTTGATACTTCTTATAAGCATCTTTGTCTACTCTGGACGAGTTCCCGGTTGGCTCTTCGGGGGGATCCTCTTACAGGACATAGAGCTTACGCTCTTACCTGAGAAAAATTCTCAGGTTTTTGTACCAGTCTAGAAAGTTAGTCTCGTTGAGCTAGTCCTTCTCAAGAATGGCTCTTAGGGACAAGGTGGAGTGGGATCCACTTGTCATGAAATTTCTACAAAATTATGCAAAATAAATTTAGTGTTATATTTCCAAATACATTTTATTTTAATATGAACTTTAATTAAATAATCTCACTATTTTAATCAAATTGATAACTCTCAATATTAATTCGTAGAGATTAAGCAAGTTTCTCTCTAGTAGACAAGATCTGTATTTCACCAACACCATAAGTAAGCTTTGGCTGATCACCCATAATGTAGTAGTATCAAACTGATTACACACCTCATTATAAAACGTACTGAACACAAACAAAAAAATCAGAACGGTCTGTTAGTAAGTACAACCTAATACATCTTGAAAAATCATCAATAAAAGTAACAAAATACAGACTGCCCCGCCCAACAGACTTAGCCGGAGCAGGTCCCCAAATATCAGAATGTAAAAGCTCAAAAGGACGAGAAGAACTATGTCCCTGCTTTGCTGGGAAAGATGTACGATGGTGTTTGGTGAGTTGGCAGGTTTCACAACTGAGAGAAGAGCCTCCTTGAGGTAGATCCGGGAAAAGTGGGTAAAGAAGACGAGGATATCCAAGGCAAAGATGTCATTCTAGAAGAGTAGTGGAAGCAGAAAAAGCAGACATATTGTCGAGGTAGAACAAGCCACCACTTTAAATCTCAGTAGCAATCGTCTCCTTGCACTGAGGATCCTGAAAAAAACAAGTAGATGGTGTAAAAATAGTTGTGTATTTAGATGTTTATACAGAGATGTAATAGAAAGAAGATTGCATGGAAAAATTGAGACGTATAGAGTATCCGCAAGTTGAAGAGGAGTAACATGCTCTACTCCAGAGCCACACACAGAGGACGGAGAACCGTCCGCAATAAAAACCGGATGTAACCGGTTATGCTTGTCCAACCAAGAGAATATATGAGGATTGTCTGTCATATGATTCGTAACACCAGAATCAATAAGTCACCTACCCGTAGTGACCACATTAGCAAGGATCAACAAGGTGACCCAGCAGCGATCAACAAGGTGACCAGTCTGGCCATACTGAGAATAGAGATATCTAGAGAAGCCACGACCACCAGAGCGGCCTTCACGACTACTGGGAATATCAAGACGGGTCTGATGAGCTACAGTGTCAGAAGGTGGATAGGCAAGCAAAAATCGCTGGAGAAGAGTAGTAATAGCGGAAATACGAGCAGCAGTAGCATCCAGAATAGGGGTATCAGCTTCTCCAAGAATTTGTTGTCGAATCATATCATAAGAAGCAGGCAAGCGAAGCAAATAGCAGACAACAGAAGCTCTTAAAAGTGCTTATGTTGTTTGGTAAGATCAGCAGAAAAGGGGCGATGTTGAAGAAGCTCCGCACCCAGAGCTTGCACTTCCTGATAGGCAGCAGCAGAAGTCAGGATAGGTCGGGCAAAAAGATCCTCATACAACGTATATATACGGGAAGTTTGAGCTCCTTTGGAGTACAGGGCAGCAAGATGATTCCAGGCAACCCTAACTGTCGCATCATGTCGAATAACGAAAAGGCACTCATCAGACAGATTGTTAGCAAGCCACGTTCTAACCAGAGCATCACTAGCATCCCAGACGTCAAAAGCGGCAGACCCATAGGCAGAAGGGTCATCAATGAGATGATGACGCTTACGATGAGAGCGCAGTAGAAAGATACATAAAACACTCAAATCGGGGTAATTCGGTCCAGTGAGTTTGGAAGAAGTACCAAGATTGCCAGAGGCATTGACAGAAGCGGATAGAGTAGAGTAGTCTGAGCTCTCCATAGAAGAAGAGGCAAGCCGTACGGTTAAAGAAGAGAAGTCGCGCAGTTAAACAAGAGAAGTTGCGTTGTTAAAAGGAGGGAGGGGGAAACCGCGGCAGGAAGAGACCGTGGTGAAGAAAACCGCGACAAGAGAGAAAGAAGAAGAGGAGGCGCTTAAAAAAAAGTAACCGCTTACACTGTCGTGTGCCCAAAAAACAGAAACCGGAGCAAATGGATCGATAGCTCTGATACCATGTGAGAAAACAGGTAAATAACAGAACTTTATAGCTCCAAAAAGTTACATAGTACATGGATATGCCCCCCTATTTATAGAAAATGGGGAAGAGAAAACAAAACGAAAAAATAAACGTCTGTCACAAACGACTAGGCGGCTACACAAAAACCTAACCGCACAGACTATGCGGTTAGAAAAGGCTAACAGTACAACTACAAAACTCCACAGCTAGCTTAGTCGTCTGTCTGTCTTCATTGTTGCAGCTGCGGTTAGCACAACCTAACCGCCAGATAAAGTTACGATTAGACAAAGTCTAGCCGCTAGACAGCACTAGAGGCTACTTGAGAACTCTGAACACCAGGCCTGACCGCCAACAAGATCTGACCTCAGCAGTCCGCTCAACTACCTTAGAAACATTGGCAAACTGCCAGACCGGTCTTCCTATCCAGACCGCCAGACCGAACATGTCTATTATTGCTAGCCGCCAGACCGCCTAACAACACAAGCTCTAGCACTACCAAGCTGCAAAGGTCAGACCGCTACTACATACTGTCCGTTGGTTAATATTGTCCGCCAGGCCTGTCCGCCAGACCGCCAGACCGCCAAGAGCTAACCGCCAGTGCTAGCGGCCAGACCGCCAAGATCTACCGCTAATCCTGTCTGCGAGACCGTTGTGACTCTTTATGTTTTGACAGTGGTTATTTAGGTAGGCAACATTTGTCAATTGTATCATCATGCAACTATTGTATGGTTGGTGAATAACTCTTTATTTGCATCCATCATATGGTACATGTCAACTCTATGTCTCTAGGCACTCAATCTTTGAGATCACCGAGTTAAGTTGAACCTGATGTCGACAGTAGGATATCACAATTATCTGATCGCATCATTACAAGATAGATTAATGCACCTTGTTTTGTCAAGCTCATACTTCATCGATTGAGGCAGGAAAAGTGTCATCCATCGAAAGACATCTGTATACTAAATATTGGATATGGGATTTTATGATAATCAATTAACATTTAATCATTGTGCACATTCACATGAAAATACAACATTCACGACGAGATCTAGGGTTTGGCTCATGTGACGGCTTCAAAAGCACACACTAAAAGTCACACAGTAAAACATTTTTTCAAGTCTATTTATACCCAAGAATATCAAACAGACAGAAGCCTCCTTAGAAAAACTTCAAGAACTCAACTTGCATTGATATGCATCAACATGCAGTCGTCGCGCATCGATAAGAACTCGACGCAACGTCGATAAGAAGTCGACGACCCTCGACGCAACTTGCGTTTGCGTCGACACGCAGTCGACGCACTTGCGTCGAATAGAAGACGACGCGTCTCAATGTCTACTCAACGTAGCGTCGACTAAAGATTCGTTTTGACATTGAACTCGGTTGCGTCGACATCCAGTCGACGTACGTCGATACGCACTCGACGCAACCCTCCAGTATTCTTTATGTCATAGGTTTGGTTCCTTAATCATATCTCATACGAGTGAAGCCAACACAATCTTTCCTCCAATTTCTTCAAGCACTCTTTTGTGCGACTCAATAAGCTCATATTGTATTGGCAGTGAGACTAACTGTTTGACTACTTCCAGATCACTATAGAAACACCAACATCTTGCTCATCCACGATGACTGAAAGTCTTGGTGTTGAGAAGGAGAGTAATGAACTTTCTATTTTGATTTTTGACTTGGTTTTAAGTTATGTAGTTTGTAGCTCTAACGTGAAGAACCCCGGTGTGATCAAAGTGCATGAAGTGAAGGAAGAAGAAGTCATGTCTGAAGTCGTTGACCCCGTGGAGGAGCTTGTTGTTAGTTATGATGTTGTCCCTATGGAGCAAGGAGAAGTAAAGAAAAAATGTGGCGAGGCCACGAGGTCGAGTGCTGATGGGCAGGCGTAGTCGCCAAAACTTTAAACACTTTTGATAGTGTTAATTAGTTATCTAAACATTTAAAACAGGTGAAATGGGTTGATCTGTTACCCGTGGAGGGTGAGGAAATGAAGTCCCCCCGCTGATTCCAAGACTGTTGAGGTTGATTCTGATAGTGTAATTTGCGATCGTTGTTGCTCACACACTGTGGAGAAATTGAAACGTGAAAAATTATTGTGTGTGTCGCGATTCGCTGCCCACCGGCACGAGGAGAAGGTTAGACTCAGAGGAGTTAATTATCCTCTGGACTCTAAATCCTTCGCCTCCTGCCCATCTCGCGTAGAGGAGAACCACCACAAGTCGGCATATAGATGACTCGTGAAGGTTCTTCGGGCTATTGTTTTTGTTTTCTTTTTGATGTGTTGCCTTTGTTCTTCTGTGGTGTGAATTGTACAACCTCGTATTCGCTGAGTGGGTCCTCCCGCCAAGTTCAAGGCTTTGCAGGACATGTAGGTCCAAGAGGGCAAAGTAGGCGAGTGAAACCTTCCAGGTCAGCATTCGCCCAGGAGGAGCAAAATGGATCCCGCCCATAACAGGCGGGGAGGCTCTCGCCCGTAGCAGGCGTGAGGGGTCTCGCTCATGTCGGCGAGTGGCCCTCTGATCCCGCTTCCACCCTCTTGGAGACGCAGGAACCCGGCACACTCGCCCCTTTAGGCGAGTGGCGCCCTCATGGGTCGCGGCCTCGTTCCTTGTTCGCGTGGTTTGCTTTGACTTCTCTTCTCTGCTGTGAGTTCCGCATTTAGGTCGTGGCCTCTTCCATGTCGCTAGTGTGTTGTCATTGTAACCGTGCGGACTCTTCCTCCTTCCATGTGGCTTCTTTCCTTATTCGTGTGACTTCTTTCCTTAGTCGCGGCAGCTTTTGGTGTGAGTTTCGCATTTTGGTCACGCCATCTTCATTGTCGCTGGTGTTTTGTCACCGTGATCCGTGCATCCTCATCCTCTTTCCTCTCTTTCTTCTCATTGCGGCTTCTCTACTCGCTGCGGCTTCTTTAACCGCTACGGGCTCCGCATCTTGGTCGCGGCCTCTTCTCTTGTCGTTAGTGTGTTGTCACCGTAACTATGTGGTCTTCCCGCGCAAGTTGTTTACTCCTTGATCGCTGCGAATTCTCTTCTCGCGCGGTCTCGTTTTTGGTTTGCTCTTGGTGTCCGGCTTCTCTTCAAACCGTGCGGTTTAATTCTCTGCCTCTCTTTTTCTTTTGGTCGATGGCTCTCTGTGACTTGTTTGTCGTTATATTCGGTTTGGCTTCTTTTTGCTTCTTTGGCCGGCTTGTTTCTAACCATGCGGTTAGAAATTCATCTTTCTGGTTTCTTTCTCCTTGAAGATGGTTTCTCTTCTCTCTTATACAGCTCGTGTTCTTGTGGTCTCATCAGATAAGTGGCTTATTGACTCTGGTGCCACTTGTCACATGACCGGCAACTCTCGTTTGTTCTCCTCTTTGACTGACCAGCACAGGCCGCCTCCTGTTGTTATTGCAAATGGGACTTCTGCTACTGTTCATGGTGTTGGCACTGTGCATCTCTCTTCGTCTTTGATGCTTAAGGATACTCTCTATGTCCCCACTTTCTCGTGCAATTTACTCTCTGTTCATGCTCTCTGCACTCAGTTAAATTGCACGGTAACTTTTACTAGCACAACTTGCTCTTTCTCTGATTTTGTCTCCAAAGCTACGATTGCTACTGGGACTGCAAGTGGTGGCATCTTCTTTCTTGACCACGACGTTGCGCTTTCAGCATCATCGTCTTGGTCATCCTCCTTCTCGCCTCATTCATCAACTTTTTCCAGAAATTCCTTCAGAGGATCTTCCTTTGAATTGTGAAGTCTGTCAGCTTGGTAAACATCAACGCTCTTCTTTCTCAGCTCGTACTAGACGTAGTTCTTCGCGTCCTTTTGAACTTGTTCACTCTGACATCTGGGGTTCTGCTCTTACTCCCACAGTTATTCGAGGAAGTTTATATTTTGTTACATTCATTGATGATTTCTACTGATGTACTTGATTGTATCTTTTGAAAGATCGCTCTGAACTGTATTCTGTGTTTACTACTTTTTAGAATGAGATCTTCACACAATTTCATGTGCCTATTCAGATTCTTCGTACTGATAATGTCAGGGAATATCTTAGCAGACAATTCTCTGATTTTTGTGCGATCCATGGTTTGATTCATCAAACTACTTGCCCATATACCTCTCAACAGAATAGCGTTGCTGAACGCAAGAATCGTCATCTTCTGGATGTTACTCGCAGCCTTTTATTACAAATGAATGTTCATCGGTCTTATTGGGGTCATGTTGTTCTCTCTATTGTTATCTCATCAACCGGATTCCCTCGTCCATTCTTCAGGGCAAGACTCATTTTTCTATTTTATATCCTGAGGCCGAGTCATTTCCTTTACCACTGAAAATTTTTGGATGCACGGCATTTGTTCATGTACCTTCTCCGGGTCGTGACAAACTTTCTCCCTGTTCTATTAAATGTATATTCTTTGGTTATCGTCCAACTCAGAAGGGATATCGTTGTTTTGATCCTTTTCTGCGCAAGCAGTACGTTTCTGCTGATGTTACCTTCTTTGAAGATACACCGTACGTTTCTCCTGCTTTTTCTCGCTTGCCCGCTAATACTTCTTCTTCAATGTTTATTGTCACGGCACCTCTGCTAGAACCAGTTCTTTCCCCATTTGTTCATATTACACCATCTCTTTCTCTGGAGACTGATGTGTTTCCCTTGGAGCCTCCTGTGCCTGTTCCAGGGCCTCTTCTTTCTTCTGACAATATATTGCCTCCTCCGGCCAGCAGTGATCTTGATCTTTTCATTGTCCTGCGGAAGGGTGTTCGGCAATGTACTAAGCATCATATTGATGTTGTTGTCTCATATGCTCAGCTTTCCCCAGTTAGCAGGAATTTTGCTTTTGTTATCTCCTCTACTGTCATACCAGCAACATATCAAGAGGCTCTTGTTATTCCTTAGTGGAAAGCTGTTATGGATGAAGAAATGAACACATTAACAGAGAGAGGCACTTGGACTCTTGTTCCCCCACCTCTGGGCATTGATATTGCTGGTTGTAGGTGGGTCTTTGTGGTTAAGTATCTTCCAGATGTCTCTGTTGATCGTTGTAAGGCAAGGCTCGTTGCCAAAGAGTTTACTCAGACATATGGGGTAGACTTCTTTGATAATTTTTCTCATGTTGCTCGCATCAGCACTATACGTGTTCTCTTCTCTGTAGCTGTTAATCGAGACTGGGAGATGTCTCAGTTAGATGTGAAGAATGTATTCCTCTATGGAGATTTGCAAGAGGTGGTTTACATGGAGCAACCTCCAGGGTATGTTGCTCCGGGGGAGTCTCAGGTATGCGAGCTTCGGAAGGAGATTTATGGATTAAAGCAGAGTTTACGAGCTTGTTTGACAAGTTCAGTAGAGTTATTTCTCTTATTGGGTTTAATCGAAACTTTGTTGATCATTCTCTGTTTAAACGCAAGACTACTAAAGGCCTTGTGGTTCTTGCTGTTTATGTTGATGATATTCTTCTGACTGGTGATGATAAAGAAGGCATTGATCTAGTCAAACGACATCTTCAACAACATTTTGTTACTAAAGATATGAGAACTCCGAATTACTTTCTGCGAATTGAGATTTCACGAAAGAGGAATTTGGTGGTTCTTTCACAACGAAAGTATGCGCTAGATCTCTTAAAAGAAACAGGTCTTCTTTGCACGAAACATGCTCGTTGCCTGATGGCAGTTGGAGATGATAAAGAGTAGACTGAAGATTCTCCTCTTCTTCCAGATTTCACTGTGTACAGACGACTTGTGGGCAACTCATATATCTGACTGTTACTAGATCAGATATTTATTATGCAGTTGGGAAGGTCAGTCAGTTTATGCAGAATCCAAGAGTGTCATTTTCGGTCTGTCATGAAGATTCTGGAGTATGTGAAAGGGTCTCCAGGGAAGGCTAGTTGTTTCAGAAAATAGTCATCTGAAAATTGAAGCATATTTTAATGTCAGCTATGCTGATAACAAGGAAGATAGAAAGTCTACATCAGGTTTTTGCACCTTTGTAGGAGGAAACCTTGTTAGCTGGAAAAGCAAGAAGCAGTCAGTGGTTTCAAGGTCTAGTGTTGAACCAGAGTATAGGAGCATGACCTCAACTACATGTGAGTTGAAATGGTTACGAGCACTTATGCTTGACTGGGGAGAAGTTTATGATCATCTTCTTCTTATGTTCTGTGATAGCAAAGTCGTTATTTACATATCAAAGAATCTTGTCTTTTATGTGCGAACAAAGCACATAGAGGTTGATTGCCACTTTATCAGAGAGGAGATTTTGAAGAATCAGATTTGTACTCCCTTCGTCACTTGTAATAAAGAACTGGCATATTTATTCACAAAACCAATTTTCGTCGCAGATGTTTGTAGCAAGCTGGGCATGATTGACATATACGCTCCAGCTTGAGAGGGAGTGTTAAAGATTGGTGGTTTGGGTATCTTGTCGGGCGATTAGCTATTCGGGCGGTTTGGCGGTTTGTCCAGGCGGTCTGGTTCTTTGGTAGCCTATCCTAGCAGATGCGGTCTGAGGGCTTCCCACATCTGCAGTCTAGTAGCTTGTCACAGCAACGGTCTAACGATTAGCAGCAGTAGCGGTTTGGGTGTTAATCGATGATGCGGTCAGGCAACTAGCATTGGCAGTTTGGAGGCTAGCAGGCAGTCTGGCGGTTAGTATGGGCAGTCTGGCGGCTAACAGGCGGTATGGCGGTTAGCATGAGCGGTCTGACGGTTAGCAGGCAGTCTGGCGGCTAGTAGTGGCGGATACTTATTTAGTCTCACATCTCTTATTGTATTCTCTCAACTCCCCCATTTTCTATAAATATGGGGGTATACCTATGTATTGTTGATCTTTTTGGAGCAATAAAAATTGTGGTTTATTTACCTCTTGACGTTTATTCGCTCATTTTTCACAATCAATAATGAAAATAAGTCTGTTTATAAGATAATTAGTGTGAGCACAGTTTTATTCATAATATTATATGTAGATAACATACTGTTGATTGAGAAAGACATTCCAATACTACGGGCTATTAAGAACGGGCTAAGGAATTGTTTTTTATAATGATTTGAGTTAAGCGACTTATAAACTTAATATTAAGATCTATAGAGATAGATCAAAGAAGTTGTTCGGATTGACCCAGAGTACCTAGATTGACAGCGTTGAAATGATTCAACATGCTCGAGTCCAAGGAATACTTGCACATGTTTCAGGGTGTGTGTCTTTCTAAGACCCAGTGTTCTAAATCTAAGGTTGACAAGGATTGCATACGTTTGATTTCATATGTCTAGACAGTTAGATCAATCATGTATGAAATATTATGCACATGTCCTGATGTATCAATTATGTTAAGTACGACTAGCAGATATCAGTAAGATCTAGGCGATGGTCATTGGCCGGCAGTAAAGAATATCATAAAGGTACTTAAGAAGAACTAAGGATGCACTCTCGATGTATGGTGGTGCGGAAGAGCTTGTTGTAAGGAGTTACACAAATGCTAGCTTCCAAACGGATAGGAATGACTCAAAGTCCCTGTCAGGTTTTATGGTTTGCCTTAATGGAGGTGTTATAAGCAGTGTTGTAGATGTCGGCCGATATGTCCGACATGTCGGCCGACATAAAGGTTTTGAGCAGAAAACGCAACCACATCGATATTTTAAGCAAAAATATCGTTTTTGAAAATATCCCTGATATATCGATCTTTAGACCCTCGGTATATCGGTCTTCTGGCCCCTATATATCGGTCTTACCCGATATATTGGGCAATATCTCGCGTGCGATATATGACGAGTACTAAAAATATATATTTCATTTCTTTTTAGCGTCCGATCTGTAATATTTTTTTGTGCAACATTCTATGCATCTCTCTGAGCCAAAATTTATCTTCTTTCTCATCTCACTTTCATTCCATGTTTTTTATGTTGTTTACTATTGTCAACACTTTTTTGTGTAATATATGTGTATATATGTTTATTGTATAATTTATAAACATACATTATGTGTATATATGTTTATTATGTAATTTTAAAAATGCATTATGTATGCAACTGCACATATTTACAAAAAATGTTTATATATATGAATAAATTTATTTAAATAATAAAATCCGACATTGTAAAATATCCCTGATATATCCCTCGCAAACCGACATACGTCATTTCAAACTCAAACCGACATGAACCCGACATCCGACATCTACAACCTTGGTTATAAGCTGGAAGAGTTCAAAGCAAGAGACAGTAGTTGATTCTACAACAGAGGTCGAGTATATTGTTGCTTCTGAAGTGGCAAAGGAGATTATATGGATTAGGAAATTTATCGGCGAGTTAGATGTAGTTTCTTGAAGGGTTGTATTTGCATTAAAAATAAAAAGGAAGCAAAGCTCAGCTATTACAAAAAGTCATCCAACTCAAGTAGGATCAACTCAGGCAGAATGCCAAAAGAAAGAGCCAGACTTGGCAAAATGAGCACAGAAATCTACAGCCTGATTGGCCAAGCAAGGGACATGCTAGAACCGGATCTGAGTAAAACCACAAAGGACGGTGAATTCACTTTGTCTTCAGTGGCAGCCCACCGCCCCCTCCGCAGGCTAGCATCGCATATATTCATCAGCTTTGCACAATCGCCTTCAATAAAAGTGCCCCAAGCCCCGAACACTGTCGGTTGCAGGAAATTTTGGAGCGCCAGGAAAGCCGCAAGCTCAACACCACCCCGATCCCAATGAAAAAGAGGGGAACAAACTGCAAAGAGAACCATTCCCAGCTCGGAACGGGCCATTGTGCCAATATTTGTCTCATAATTGGAGCCAATGGCACCATTCACGTCGAACTTTAACCATCAGGGAGGCGGGGGGAACCAAAATTGCGGTTGGGACAACCGATGCGGTTGGGACAACCGATGCGGTTGGGACAACCGATGCGGTTGGGACAACCGATGCGGTTGGGACAACCGATGCGGTTGGGACAACCGATGCGGTTGGGACAACCGATGCGGTTGGGACAACCGATGCGGTTGGGACAACCGATGCGGTTGGGACAACCGATGCGGTTGGGACAACCGATGCGGTTGGGACAACCGATGCGGTTGGGACAACCGATGCGGTTGGGACAACCGATGTGGTTGGTTGGTACCCTAGTGTCCAAGAGGTGAAAGGAATGTAGCATAGTGAGATTTTCCACAATGGAGGCTGCCATGATGGTCGTTGTAGCAAACTCGCGGTTGGGAACCTTCGCATTACGACTGCGCCATGCTTGATAAACCGCATATCAGAATAAGCGGACTAGGCCCAAATTAGAAAGCGGGGTAGAAGCAAAACAGTGGAGCACGGCCTCCCAACTCGTGAAAGAAGGGATGCGGATCACCCAACGGAGAAGAGCGACGCCAATAGCCGAGAGACAGGAGCAATCGGCCATAAGATGTTCACAAGATTCGGCTGAGGAATAGCCCCATGGACAGCTCAGGCCCTCGTAGGTAGAGCATCTCGGGCCAATCACCACCAAAATAAGTGCTCGCGAGGGTGCAACTTTAACGTTTAAGCCAAGAAAACAAGAGAGGAGGAAGCAAACTGGGTCCGATAACCAAGAGCCAAAATAATACAACCACTGAGGTGGCTGACAAGTTCAGGGAAGTCCCAAGCAAGCTGCGGACGAACTAGAATTTGTAGGATTAAGTCAACGAGGGTCGGGCCAAAGTGTTGGGGGAGAAGACTGCGGTCCCAGCTACCATCCATACACATAAAATCAGTAACCGAACGACAATCGAGCTCGTTGTTATTCACAAAGATCGGCCACCATGAGAGCTTGCGATCCAAAATCCAAGCCTGCGTGAGCACATCCACGGAGGAGCCATCAGTAATCTGCCAACACAGCACCGCGTGCAAGCTGTCGGCCCCATGCCAAATGATTCACCACACGGTAGAGTAACTGCGGTAATAACCATTGCTCCACAAACGGCCAAGATACCGTGTAGCCATTAGTTTACTAAACAAGGAAAAGGGAGGTTGCAATAACTACCAAGCAAATTTAGCCTGCAAGGGTGTTGGGTCTATTGATCACAATGTCCGAGATTTGAAAAAGTCTCACGGGTCAATGGTATACACATGAATGCACATAATATATGCTCAAAGTTCATTGTATGCAGGTTGTATTTTGTTGCACTGATTTGACAGATTGTCAGGGTCACAATGACAGTTGTACTCAAGACAGGTTGCTGGACAAGCAGAAAATAGGCTAAGTACAGAAGCGTTGAGTGGACCACTTCAATCAACGCCATGAGCATAAAAATATTGACAGATGATCCAGCAGTCAAAGCCTCAGTGTTGCTAACTAGAAATTTGTCTAAGGACAGAAGGGTTGAGTGAAGGTTGTTCACTCAACGCCTACTCAACAGGATTTATGTCTAAGTATAGAAGAGTTGAGTGATGACGGACCACTCAACGACTCATCAAGAAGTAAGGCAAAGTCAAGAAGCGTTGAGTGTAGAAGCTGCACTCGACGCCTTCATGCAGGAAAATTCTACAAAGTCTAGATGCGTTGAGTGATGAAGGGTCTCTCAACGCCTTAACAGTTAGACTGTAAAAGTCAAATGCGTTGAGTGATGAAGCCTCACTCAAAGCCTCAAGATGCAGATTTTTTGCTAAGTGTTTCAGCGTCGAGTGACAAGGCCTCACTCAACGCCTATGCAGATTGTTTGGAAATTGCTAAGTACACAAGCGTCGAATCATGTTGACGTCATCAATAATTCAAATATTGCGGGAATTGCGCGCTAGTTGACAAAAGCCGTTGTATGTCTTTAGTACAGTAATAAATGCAAAAGATATGTTGTAGTTGCCCATTCGACTGGTCCATACCACACAAAGAGCTATTGGACGGCGAGTTATGAGAGGAACTTTCCGAGAAATAAAAGAAGGCTTTTTGGTCATCTTCTTCCTCTCGAGCAAGAAGAAGATTTCAAGAACTCATTTTTAACAGTAAGTCTGTGAATCACAGACAGAAGTTGGTTGGATGAAGAAACAAATAACTGTAGAATCATTATGTCTTCAACAGCAAGATCAGAAATCTCATTTTCTGAGCAAGAAGAAGAGGCAGAGCAAACTTAAGTTGATGTTCATTTTCAAGGCCACTACACTCAACTCTTCTACATCAAAGGCTTGAAGAAACAGTGCTCTGCAGTTATCTTCCCAGCACAAGCAGAAACTGCAGAAACTTCTTGAAGATCTACTTTCTTGGTGCTGTGAAGAGGTTAGGGCTGAGTCTACTCAGTTCAGAAAGAAGACTCAGAGAATCACTTCTCTGGAGTCAGCCATCATCAAATACTTACTCATTCTGTAGGATCTTTACTGATCTGAGTTGTAAGCCAAATATATAAAGGCCGAGTGGTAGGATTCTGTTGAGAATCTGAGATAGGTCCTGTGTGCCTGAGGTAGGATCAGAGTCAGATCTAAGGTAGGAGATTTATAATATCTGAGTGTAGGCCTATCCTTCTAGCCTGAGTTGTAGGACTTCTTGTAAAGCCTGAGGTAGGTGATCTAGAGGATCACTGTGTTGCAGGAGTATAGTTTACTCTGAGTGGGTAGGGTTGTAGCCTAAGGTAGGACTTAAAGGAAGTCTGAGAGATACTGAGAGATCTGTGTTGTAAGCTCTTTGAGCCGAGTTTGGACAAGATTGTCTTGTCTAACACACTGTTTGAAAGGGGAAAGGGAAAGTGAATGTACACATACCTTGGGGAACCACTATAAATACTGGTGTGTTGATCTTTGTTCTTGAAAGCTAACACATTAATCTAACACTCAACACACCAAAATTAAAAAGTAGTCATAAAGACTTGGAAACCTATTCACCCACCCCCCTCCTCTAGATGTATAGTTACTTTTGAAACAAAGACTTTCAAGTGGTGTCAAATGGAGGTTGTTCAAAAAGGACTCAACAGTCTGAACAGATCTCCAAGAGTAGCTGAAGATAATCTCTATGGGTTCAGGTGAGAACCATAAGAAGTTGAGCTTCATGAACCTCCTTATTTGCAAAAAAGAAAAATTGGGGATTTAGAAAAAAAGGGTCAGACTATTCATGGAAGCATCAGACCCAAAGATCTTCATTACAGTTCAAGAGGGACTCTTCATTCCCATGAAGGTCTCAGTCATAGATGTCAATGTTCGGACTTCAAAGAAGTACACTGAAATGACTAAGGATGAAGTCATCTTGGCAACAATGGATAAAAGGGCACAAAATATCATTGTCAGTGTCAAAGATGGCTTCACCTTCCAGAACTTGGTCCACTGCAAAACTGCTAAAGAGATGTGGGATTCTCTTATAGTTTATAAGGAAGGGATAGAGAAAGTGAGGGATGATAGGAAATCTCTCCTAAATCAGCAATATAAGGCCTTCAAACAAGGCAAGAAAGATTACATATCTGAATGTTATGAAAAGTTCTTTATAATAGTGAACAGTCTGATCACATATGGCAGACAGTTCACTAACTATGAGCTGAATGAAAAGTTCTTGAGATCTCTAAACAAAGAATGGGATATCAAGATCTGTGTCATTAGAGAGGTTGGCAACTTTACAAACACATTGCTTTATAACTTGTTTGGGAAGCTGCTATCCCATGAGATACAGCTAAACTAAAAGAAGGCTGAAGAGGATGTTGTCAGATCTCTCAACAAAGAGAAGAATGTGGCCTTCAGAGCTAAAGCCACAAGGAGTAGGGAAAAGACTCATTCTCCACCAAGAAGCAAGGTTGTAGATGTCGGATGTCGGGTTCATGTCGGTTTGGGTTTGAAATGTCGTATGTCGGATTGAGGGGAATATATCGGGGATATTTTACAATATCGGATTTTAATATTTAAATAACGATAACAGTATTTATAAACACATTTTTGCAAATAAATAAAAATATACAGACAAATAACTATAGTAATGTACAGACAAATAAGTATTTATAACATTTTCTTTGAAATAATTTTGAAAGATAAAGGAGAAGCTCATGTAATTATGCAAAGTTGGGGGGAAGTTTTTCTTAACTTTTGCAAAAATCACTTTTTGTAGAAGTTAACAAAATAATGTTAACATAAGTTAGAAGTGCACAGGAGAAACAAAAATCACCGCAGATTTACACAAGAAAATGTATAAACTTAGCTATTGCAAGAAATAAACCTAACTATAGCATAAGTAAGAAGCTTACTGTAATACAAGTTTAATAAAAATTTTAGATCTTATGACTTGATCAATATAATAACTCCAAATAAAGCTTTCAATTGTCGCAGAAACAAGAAGAAAGAAGAAAGAAGAAGGGGGCTTACAATGAAGTGAAGTAGCAGAAACCCTAAAGCCTGACATTGACTCTTTGCGTCCTCGCCTGCAATGCCGATTCGTAGAAAGCCTGACATCGTCGTCTACTCCTCGCCTGCAATGTCGATTCGTTGCCTCGTCACCGGAGAAGGAGTTGTCGAGTGTCGACCACTCCGCCAGAGCGACTCTCCCGTAAAATTTAGGGTAGAGCGAGAAATGCTGAATACGTGAAATGGACTCGTAAATTAGAAAAATACGGGTCCCGTGAACTTTGTTTTTTATATATATTAAATATAATAACTGAAATATCGGTTTAAAGATATATCGATATATCGGGATATATCGCTGTTTTTTTACAAAACGATATTTTTGTCAAACAAATCGATTTCGTTGCGATTTGCACTCAAAACCTTTATGTCGGCCGACATGTCGGACATATCGGCCGACATCTACATCACTGCCAAGGAGAGTTGTAGAATATGAGAGTTCTGATCCCAGCTCCTCTGGGAATGAACTGTCTGATGGAGAACTAATACTGTTCTCAAAAGAGTTCAAGAAGATGTTGAGCAGAAGGAGACAATGGAAGAACAAAGGCTCTTCAAGCTCTACCTCAAGGAAGCCTTATTCCAGCAAAGACAAATCCAGAAATGACCCCTCTGAGGGGTATGACTCCAAGCAGAACAAATATGTTAAGACTAATGTTGTGTGCTACTGTTTTAACAGAAGTGGATATGTCATTGCTGACTGTCCAGTTAAGAGGAAGGAGCACATGAAGTCTGAAGGTAAAAAACATCACAAGGACAAGAAGACTGAAAAGAGTTTTTTGGCCAAGAAGAAAGTCATTCTATCAAACAGTAATTCTGAGTCTTCAGAATCAGATGAAAAGGAGGCCTACATTGGTCTCATGACTATTGAATAAGAGATTGATCATCCAGCTGCCTCATCTGGCATATGGGTCCCACTGTCCTCTGTTGACATTGATTGTGAAGAGGATGATGAGTTCAGTCTCATGGCCATATCAGAAGACAATCAGGACAATTCTATTTCCTGATGAGGTACACTCTATCCCTAGCTCTCCCTCTGTCTATGAGTTTGGCTCAAGACCCTGAAGCTTCCACTTCCTCCAGTGGGGATGATGGATCAGATTCTGAAGATGATGTCAATCAATTAATTGACAAATGTGGTGCAATTCTGGATGCTCAGAAGAAGAGCAAAAGACTTGCCAAGAGACAAGCTGAGGAGATTGTCTCTCTTCAACAAGTTGCTTCCCTGCCATCTGAGTCAGCACTCTTGCTAGCTCATATGAGGAGGGAAGTTAACCAACTCAAGACAATCTTAATTATCCAAATTAGGACCATCACTCAGAAGAACAAGATCATCATGGATCTTGAAGAGAAGCTCCTCAAAGAGAGGAAGATTGTGCCTGAATTCTCTAAGCCTAAAACTGTGTTACTACTGATTGACTCATTCACCTCTCAAAAGGATAAGAAAGGTTTGGGGTTCAAGTGGAACTCTAGAGCTACTCATTCCAAAGGAAAAGGCAAAGCGCTTGTAGTGCCTCAGACCACCTTTCACAAGGTAATCCTCCCTTCCAACAAGTATGACCAGGACAGCATGTATGGTCCCTGGAAAAATGGGAACTCTTCTTATAAGAATACAAGGTTATCTTACAATGGAAGGAGAAAGGGCATGAGTTTGAGTGCACTGAAGGCTCACCATTAGGATATTCAAATGACCCATTATAGGCCATTTGTATATGGTGTTCCAGCGCCCACACTCAAGGATAAGGCAGTGGCCTATTCTCAGGCTCCTCTAGCAAAAACCTTGACAGTCAATAAGCCTCACTTGGTTGTCTCTGATGTCATCAACAACATGTCAACTGCAAAGAAGACAACTTTTGATGAAACTCAGAGTAAGCCAAATACATCTACTAGCATACTCACCTTCAGTCAAATTCTTGCTGAAAGAAACAAGAAGAAAGTTGTTGCTCTCCCCTCTGAACAGACAGCTATTGATAGTTTGCACTCTTCAAAGGCTGTTAAGAAGAGAAGATACAACATTCATGAGTGTTGGTACTGTGGTAAAGTGGGTCACTTTGTCATCGACTGTTGGTACAACCCTAGTGTATCAAGGGCAAGGGTGAGTCCTCCTGTCAGGGCTGCTGCAGGTAGACATATGCACTTTCAAGCTAACATGAACCAAAGAACCAATCCCTTTTGGGTTCCTAAGGTAAACTAATTTGTGTTTGCAGGGTAGTCCAAGTACCCATACAATGCCTGTTAATGAAACCTTGTATAAGGGCATAATTGGCTTCCTTCTCTACCTAACTGCAAGTAGGCCAGACATGTATGCTACATGTGTTTATGCTAGATACCGGGCTAGCCCTAAGGAGTCTCATTATTCTGTAGCAAAAAGAATTCTGAGATATCTTAAGGGAACACCTGATCTTGATCTATGGTACGCTAGGAATAATGATTTTGAACTAATTGGGTATTTTGATGCAGACTTTGTAGGTTGCAGAGAAGACAGGAAAAGCACATCAGGCTCCTATCAATTTCTAGGAAGAAGAATTGTATCTTGGAGCAGCAAGAAGCAAACAAGTGTTGTCATCTCAACAGCTGAATCAGAATATATCTCAGCTGGAAGTTGTTGTGCACAATTACTTTTGATTCAGCATGAGCTTCAGGACTACAATCTAAAGCGAAGTAGAACTCCAATGTTTTGTGATTATTCTAGTGCAATCTCTATTGCTAAAAATCTTGTGTCTCATAGCAGGACTAAACACATAGAGATTAGACATCATTTTATTAGAGAGCATGTGGAAAGAAAGGACATCAGCCTTGAGTTTGTACCCACAGACAAACAAGTGGCTGATATCTTCACTAAGTCAATAGATGAAGTCAAGTTCAACACCTTCAAATTTGAATTAGGCATGTTGAACTTAGTATAGCTTTAGTGTCTCTTCATACATATATGTTGTAAGCAGTATTGATCCTTGCAGGATATCAAAGAAGATATAGACGAAGTGTACAAGCGTCGAATGCGCCGAGTCTAAGTGTCCAGGCATCGAGTGTGCTGAGACAACATCAGGTATCGAGTGTGCAGAGTCCAAGTGTCTCGGCGTCGAATGCGCGGAGACAACTTCAGGCGTCGAGAGCGTCGAGTCCACTCAACGAATTCTCCCAGGGACTTCTGTTCACGACTATCTTACGGGATTAACCATTGTCGTTGATCTCCTTGTAATTATCACGACAGGTACGCGCCTTTTCACATTCTAAAATAAGAGGTAAGTATAAATAGAAGTGTGTGTGTGCTTAGAATAAAATACACTATTCCTAGCCCTTCTCGACCTTCTGCCTCCCTACGACGAAATCTCGAGAAAACTTTAGAAATTCAAAGGATTCATGGCGCTGAAAGGAATGGATTTCCTTTTCGAGGGATCAGAACTACTGTGAAACAGATTCAAGGATGCCCTAGAGCAAGTTCAACTAGTTCTACACTTACTGCAGGTCGCTGACCTAGATTTCGTCCCGTCGGAGCCAAGCTCGATATGGAAGAGAGAAGTGCTTGAACTTTATTCGAATGCCACTGTCGACTCAACCTCCAATAAAATCAAATCATTCATCAGTGGGCATAAGATCAAAATCACTCCAAGAAGATTGAGCAAAGCACTAAATATGCCCAAATTCAAGCCGTCTGATGAAGAAGAAGAATTATATCAGGATGATGTGAAATCGGCCCTCAAGTGGCGTGGGCTTTCAAAGCATACCACTGGATCAATTTTAAGGAAGAATTGAACTTAAAAGGAAAGTTTCTGGCTGATGTCGTTGGGAAAGCTCTGATCTGCAAGGCAGGTTCCCAAGACAAGATCTCGAGAAAGATGTTTGAGCTCATGACAAGAATAATTTTATCCAAGAAAACTGACTGGGGGAAGGTGTTGTTTGACAGAATAGTGGAATGTGTCCCTGAACCCAACCTGGGAAGGATTTTTTCTCTGTACTTGCACAGTTCTATTCCAGGGATCCTCAACACGAGGCTAGGAACAAAGATCCATCACATGAGGAGGATGGATTCAAAGATGTTTAACAGGTGGGACAGAGTGTTGCTGCCACATCAACAGACAAGAGAGAAGAAGAAAAAGAAAGCTATAATTATCTCAGAGAAAAGCACAGGGAGCAGCTCTTCTGAGAGCAGTAAGGAAGAGCCACATGATCCTTAGCTGTCTGACTCTACTGAGGAAACAAGAAGAGATATAAGTACTCAGATTTCAATATCCTCAGAACCCGCAGCAAGAACTCAACTTCGTGGATCTCAGTCTGAAGAGATTCCAGCTGAAACAATAGAAATACTGACTGGATAGGTAGTGGACAACATTTGTGCAAATATTGAGGGGGGAATGTTAAGCTAGATGCTTCTGTTCAGGGGGAGACTACCAAGTCAGATGCTCTGAATGAGGGGGAGCAAGTTCAATCCATGCAGGACAAGCTTGACTCCTTCCTAGAGAATCTCCAGAACAGAATTGATCAGATTGATGATATGCCTCTGTGGCAGGTCTCCAATACTCCTGTTGACGATGAACAAGCTCCTGCAACAGTGGAAGAAGTTATTCAACACAAAACTACAGAAGACCAGAATGTCCCTATGGACAGTGCTGAGGCTACGGGGGAGATTCACTCTGAACTCCCTGCTCCAGAGACAGTGTACAATATAGACTCCTATGAATCTGACAAGTGTGTTTGTGATGCTGATACTGATGCCCATTCCTCTGAATACATGAGAGCTGGCTCAGAGATAAGAATAGAGTCAAGGAAAAAGGATGAGGATGTCTGTGATGAAGGGGCATCTCATCAAGCTAATCAGATGTCATCAACATTCCTAGCTCAACTGAAAGGTCTGCTAGATGATCAAAGAAGACAGCTTGAGCACTACATTGATGATTTCATCAAGTGAGACAGGATCTATCTACTGAAATCAAGTCAATCAGGTTTGGGGTCAACCAGCTGAAGGTCAATACAGTAGCATTCTTCACAAGCTCTGATCCTGTTGTGACCTTTACTGAGAGCAGACTTCAAGAAATTAGACAAACACAGAATGATATTCTCCAAAACTAGAACATTATTTCTAATAATATGGAAATGGTCCATAATGCTCAAAAGCAACTGATGGAAGTCCACAAGATCATTCTAGAGAGAAAAATGGATGCATGTACACAAGTTCTGGATGATCATATGCTTCAGGTCAAAAATCATGTTACTAGGGGAGTCAATTTTATGGATGAAAGACTCTATATAGCCAAGAACTCCCTGACTGCAACAGTTAGTGAAGAAGTCATAAAGGGGGAGAAGGTAATGATCAAAGCCAATACTGAGAATGTTGTTTGGGTTACCAATGTAATCAGAGCTTCATTGAGGCTTGAGCAATATTCATATGATAACATTGTTCCTACTCCTATTCCAGAAGGACTGTATGATGAACAAAATGGTGATCAGAGAGCAGATCAATATGATGATCAGTGGGATGAACCATCTACTGCGGTTACTAACATTCCTACCTTCAGCCCCATTGCTGATCAGATAGCAAGAGCCAGAGGCAAGTCTGCTATTGAGGAAGAGGAAGAGATAAGGATAAGTAAAAAAGAGGTATAGAGAAGAGAAGGAGACCAGGCCAAACTTTAAAAAATGGAGTCCTCAATCAAAGACTATCATTCTGTCTGTCTGTGATCAAATCAAAGACCACAAGACTGATAAGGGAAAACTATATAGCTCACTTGAATGGGCTAAGTTTGAAAGGAATGAAAAGGCCAGGAGGAAATTCAGGAGAGACAAAAAGACAGGTGTCGTGCCACCAGATGCTCTTGAGCCCAGCAAATACTTCTTAAAGCCTTACAGTTACTTTGAGAGACAGAAGCAGAATAAGACTGAAGCTGATGAAAAGGCTGCAAAGAAACCCAACAGGGGAATAGTTATCAAGGAACCTGAAACATGAAATGTTTTTGTATCCTTGAGGACTTTAGAATTGTGAACATTATCATAAGCACATTGTCTATTTATAATTATCTCTTTAAATGATAATCACAGTTTTGATTATGTGTCATCTATTGCTCTTGGTTGTTGTGAATGTTTTTTTATTCATATGGCAATATATATCATTGACTAGGGTTCTGACTTCTTTAAATATGGGGAGATTGTTGGGTCCATTGATCACAATGTCCTAGATTTGAAGAAAACTCGCAGGTTAATAGTATACACATGAATGCGCCTAATATATGCTCAAAGTTCATTGTATGCAGGATGTATTTTGTGGCATTGATTTGACATGTTGTCGGGGTCATATTGACAGTTGTACTCAAGACAGATTGCTGGACAAGCAGAAAATAGGCTAAGTACAGAAGCATTGAGTGAACTCACTTCACTCAACGCCGGGAGCCTAAAAAGTTTGACAGATGATCCAGCAATCAAAGCCTCAGTGTTGCTGACTAGAAATTTGTCTAAGGACAGAAGCGTTGAGTGAAGACTGTTCACTCAACGTCTACTCAACAGGATTTTTGTCTAAGTATAGAAGCATTGAGTAATGACGGACCACTCAACGCCT
This sequence comes from Platanthera guangdongensis, assembly GCA_039583875.1. Classification (NCBI taxonomy): domain Eukaryota; kingdom Viridiplantae; phylum Streptophyta; class Magnoliopsida; order Asparagales; family Orchidaceae; genus Platanthera; species Platanthera guangdongensis. The sequence goes on along the minus strand of CM077158.1, from coordinate 97,592,273 downwards.
CATCAAGAAGTCAGGCAAAGTCGAGAAGCGTTGAGTGTAGAAGTTGTACTTGACGCCTTCATGCAAAAAAATTCTACAAAATCCAAATGCGTTAAGTGATGAAGGCTCACTCAACGCCTTAACAGTTAGACTGTAAAAGTCAAGTGCGTTGAGTGATGAAGGCTCACTCAACGCCTCAAGATGCAGATTTTTTGCTAAGTGTTGCAGCGTCGAATGACAAGGCCTCACTCAACGCATATGCAGATTGTCCGCACAAAGAGTCGTTGGACGGCGAGTTATGAGAGAAACTTTTCGAGAAATAAAAAGAAGGCTTTTTGGTCATCTTCTTCCTCTTGACCAAGCAGAAGATTTCAAGAACTCATTTTTAACAGTAAATCTGTGAATCACAGACAGAAGTTGGTTGGTTGAAGAAACAAAGAACTATAGAATCATTCTATCTTCAACAGCAAAATCAGAAATCTCATTTTCAGAGTAAGAAGAAGCGGAGCAAACTTAAGGCTCCATTTGGTTCGGCAGTGGAGGGTCAATCTGGCGGGTGGAAACGGAGTGTTCGAACCGGAGGGGGAATGTGGCTGCTCAAAACGGAGCTTTTTGGGGCGTTTCTCAAGGCGGCTGGGTGGAAATGGAGCAAACGCCGTCGGAGGTTCATGTTGAGATTATATTAGCCAGCAGGACACGTGTGTGTGGGACCGCATGTTTGGGTTTTTCCCATCGCGTTCCAGGTCTGGGTGTTGACCCCGGTGGGCCCCCTTGTGTGGCGGAATATCCCCGCGGTCCTGTGGTTGGGGTTAGTCACACATCGCCTGCAGCAAGCGATCATTTGTGTTCATGTACCCCCGTCCCCCCTTACCATCACATCGGGGTTTTGGGAAGATGTGTGGTGACGGGTGGTTTCCACATGGTATCAAAGCGAGGTTGTCCTGTTACGGGGGTGTGTTGAGATTATATTAGCCAGCAGGACACGTGTGTGTGAGACCGCATGTTTGGGCTTTCCCCATCGCGTTCCAGGTCTGGGTGTTGACCCCGGTGGGCCCCCTTGTGTGGCGGAATATCCCCGCGGTCCTGTGGTTGGGGTTAGTCCCACATCGCCTGCAGCAGGCGATCCTTTGTGTTCATGTACCCCCGTCCCCCCTTACCATCACCTCGGAGTTTTGGGAAGATGTGTGGTGACGGGTGGTTTCCACATGGTATCAGAGCCAGGTTGCCGTGTCCCACATCGCCTGCAGCAGGCGACCTCCTGTTCAGTCGCGCGGCTTGTGCTTCCCTCTTCTTCCCCTTTGCTTTGCTCTGCACCTTGGTCGTGGCCCTTCTTGCCGCTGGTGTGCTGTCACCGAGACCGCTGCAGTTTTTATTCCTCCCTTCATGGCTTTCATATACTCCTCCAAGCCGTTCACCTCGGTAGTCACGTCTTCTGGTAGTGCCCACGTTGTTACTCAAGGAAAATGGCTGATCGACACCGGTGCTACAAATCATATGACCGGCAATCTCCAGTGTTTTTCTCTCCTAGAAACACATGATCGGTTGCCCTCGGTTATTCTCGCTGACGGCTCTTCATCATCAGTCCATGGGACGGGGATAGTTCATGTCACTCCGTCTCTTCACTTGGCGGATACTCTATATGTGCCCCAGTTCCCGTGCAACTTATTATCTGTTACCTCTCTATGCAAGCAATTACAGTGTTCCGTCACATTTACTTCTACTTCTTGCTCTTTTCAGGATCCGGACTCCCAACAGACGATTGCTACTGGGACTGAGAGTGGCGGCCTATACTTCCTGGACAACATTTCTGCTTTTTCCACCTTCTCCTCCACCTCCACCGATATTCTCCAATGGCATCTTCGCCTTGGTCATGCTCCTCCACGTCTTCTTCGTCAACTTCTTCCCCACCTTCCTCCACAAAGTCCTCCGCTCCACTGTGAGGCATGTCAGCTTGGCAAGCATCACCGCTCCTCCTTCCCTCCAAAGCACGTTCGTGGCTCTACCCGTCCGTTTGATCTCATCCATTCCGATATTTGGGGTCCTTCTCCTACTCTGACCATTGGTCGGGGTAGTTCATATTTTGTCACGTTCATTGATGATTTCTCTCGATGTACGTGGGTGTATCTATTAAAAGATCGCTCCGAATTATTCTCTGTATGGACGTCCTTCTATCTCATGATCAAAACTCAGTTTAATGTTTCTATCAAAGTTTTTCGATCTGATAATGCCAAAGAATATATCAGTCATGACTTTTCTACATTCTGCATGCAAAATGGGATTATTCATCAAACTAGTTGTGTCTATACTTCACAACAAAATGGTGTGGCCGAACGCAAAAACCGTCACCTCCTCGATGTCGCTCGCACCTTGATGACCCAGATGCATGTTCCTCGCTCCTATTGGGGCTATGCTATTCTCCTTGCCTGCTACCTTATCAATCGCATTCCCTCCACGGTTCTCCACGGAAAAACCCCATTCTCCATCCTGTATCCGGGCAAGGAGCCGTTTCCTCTACCTCTCCAAATCTTTGGATGCACTGCCTTTGTGCATACCCCTTCTGCCACCAGTGATAAGCTCTCCCCTCGCTCCACCAAATGTGTCTTTCTGGGGTACTCCACCACTCAGAAAGGCTATTGTTGCTTTGATCCCGTCCTTCGTAAGCAGTTCGTCTCTGCTAACGTCACCTTCTTCGAGAATACCTCCTACTTCTCCGATGACTCCTCTCCTCTTCTCTCAGCTTCTGATTCTCCTGCCGCTCCCTTCGTTCTCTCGCCTCCTACTACGATCTCCACCCCTACACCGTCTCCATCCACTCCTCTCCCTCCACCTCTCTCTCTCCCTTCTCCGCCACCCTCTCCCTCATCTCCGCCGCCGTCGCTCTCTACTCCCGGGCCAGCTTTCTCTATCACGGATGCTCCGGATGTCGCGGGACCCGCTGACCTGGATCTTCCTATCGCTCTTCGCAAAGGGGTGCGGACGTGTACCCTACACCCACTTGCTGCTGTTGTTTCCTATGATCGTCTTACCCCTTCTCGCAGGGCATTTGCACTGGCTATCTCTGTCACTGCCACACCCCGCTCCTACCAGGAGGCCCTTGCTATTCCTCATTGGAAGATGGCCATGGATGAGGAAATGGAGACCCTAACTGAGCGGGGTACCTGGACTCTTGTTCCTCCTCCCTTCGGCACTGATGTTGTTGGCTGTCGCTGGGTCTTTGTGGTCAAATTTGGCCCCGACGGCACTGTGGATCGTTATAAGGCTCGCCTTGTTGCTAAGGGCTTTACTCAGACCTATGGGGTTAATTACTTTGACACCTTCTCCCCCGTGGCTCGTCTCAGCACTATCCGGATCCTTCTCTCTGTGGCGGTAAATAGGGATTGGTCGATTTCCCAGCTGGATGTCAAGAATGCCTTCCTTTATGGTGATCTTCACGAGGCCGTTTACATGGAGCAACCACCTGGGTATGTTGCTCAGGGGGAGACACGAGTATGCCGGCTGAAGAAGGCAATCTATGGCCTCAAGCAGAGCCCTCGAGCTTGGTTTGACAAGTTCAGCGGCATCGTGGTGGTCGTTGGTTTTGCACGAAGCTCTGCCGATCACTCTCTATTTATTCGCAAAACTCCTTCGGGGCTGGTTGTTCTTGTTGTGTACGTCGATGATATTCTTGTCACTGGAGATGACCAGGAAGGGGTAGCCCTGACAAATCGACATCTTCGTCAACATCTGATCACGAAAGATATGGGCTCTCCAAAGTACTTTCTGGGGATCAAAATCTCTCGGAAGCCCGACTCCTTAGTTCTCTCTCAACGTAAGTATGTCCTTGATCTTTTAAAAGAGGCAGGATTGACTGGAGCGAAACCTGCCCGATGCCCCATGGCAACTGGAGAAGACAAAACCTGGACAGATGATTCGCCTACTCTTTCAGATAGTTCGCGGTACAGGCGTCTGGTTGGTAAGCTCATATATCTCACAGTGACCAGACCCGACATTTCCTATGATGTGGGCAAGGTAAGTCAATTCATGCAAGCACCTAGGGAGTGTCATCTACAGTCCGCCTTGCGGATCTTGGAGTATGTCAAAGCGGCGCCTGGGAAAGGATTACTTTTTCAGAAGAATGGTCATCTGAGGATTGAAGCATACTCAGATGCAAGTTATGCTGATGACAAAGGGGATCGCAAGTCAACCTCAGGTTTTTGCACCTTTGTTGGGGGAAATCTGGTGAGCTGGAAGAGCAAGAAGCAGTCTGTTATCTCCAGGTCCAGTGCAGAAGCTGAGTATCGCAGTATGGCGTCGACCACTTGTGAGTTAAAATGGTCGCGGGCTCTCATGCTGGATTTAGGAGAGATCTACAACCACCCTCTACCTATGTTCTGTGATAACAAGGCCGTCATATACATTTCCAAAAATCCGGTCTTCCATGAAAGAACAAAGCACATTGAGGTCGACTATCATTTCTTTCGTGAAGAGATCTTAAAGGAACAAATTTGCACTCCCTTTGTCACTTCTGATAAAGAGCTGGCTGACATCTTCACCAAGCCAGTTTCCGCCTCGTTTCTTCATGTTTGTGACAAGCTGGGTATGATCGATATATATGCTCCATCTTGAGGGGGAGTGTTGAAGTTGGTGACCGGGCGGTCTGGCGGTCTGTCTTGGCGGGTTGAAGACCGCGCGGTCTGGCGGTTTGTCTCAACCGGCTTGGAGACCGGGCGGTCTAGCGGTCTACCCTGGCAATCTCTCTTTCTCTCTGGTGGTAGCCGTGCGGTTAGCCCTTCTGTCTAACCGCGCGGCTTGTGCGGTTTGTTTTGTATAGTCCGCTTAGTCCTGTAAATTTTTAGTCTCACATCTCTTATTTGTATTCTCTCATCTCTCCTCCATTCTATATAAGGGAGGACATACATTTGTAATAGATATCTTTTTGGATAATAAAACTTTCAATTATTCAAAACTCCGGCTTGTTTTTTGGTCGTTTGTCCGCTACTTTAACAGTTCATTTGTTTACCTTCCTTCCGGCGGCGTTTGCCCAAAACGGAGCAGCGAAACGCCCAAACAAATAGAGCCTAAGTTGTTCATTTTCGAGGTCACTGCACTCAACTCTACTACATCAAAGACTTGAAGAAACAGTGCTCTGCAGTTATCTTCTCAACACAAACAGAAACTTCCTGAAGATCTACTTTCTTGGTGTTGCGAAGAAGCTAGGGCTGAGTCTACTCAGTTCAGAAAAAAGATTCAAAAAACCATTTCTCTGGAGTCAGTCATCATCAAATACTTACTCATTTTATAGGATCTTTATTGATCTGACTTGTAAGCCTAACATATAAAGGTCGAGTGGTAGGATTCCGTTGAGAATCTGAGGTAGGACATGTGTGCCTGAGGTAGGATCTGAGTCAGATCTGAGGTAGGAGACTTATAATCTTTGAGTATAGGGACATCTTTCTAACCTGAGTTGTGGGGCTTCTTGTTAAGCCTGAGGTAGGTCATCTGAGGATCACTGAGCTGTAGGAGTATAGTTTACTCTGAGTGGGTAGGGTTATGGCCTGAGATAGGGCTTGAAGGAAGTCTGAGAGATCCTGAGGGATCTGTGTTGTAAGCTCTTTGAGCAGAGTTTGAAGAAAATTGTCTTGTCTAACACACTATTAGAAAGAAGGGAGGGAAAGTGGATGTACACATATCTTGAGTAACTACTATAAACATTGGTGTGTTGATCTTTATTCTTGAAAGCTAACACATTAATGTAACACTCAACACACCAAAATTAAAAAGTAGTCATAAAGACTTGAAAACCTATTCACCCCCTAGGTGTATAGCTACTCTTGAAACAAAGACTTTCAAAGGGGTCCTGCCACTTTCCGGCACAATGAAACCAGAGACCACTGAGCCGAGTTGGAGAACAAATAGTGTCCCAATCAACGTAATGCATCCCACGGAGAGAGGAACTCTTTTGCCATAGGAAAAATCTAGCCATTTTCTCCAAGCTGGCTTGGATAGAGCGCGGCACCAACGAGTGGGTAAGTAAAAATAGCGGGGTGGCAAGAAGTGGAGTTGATGAGAATCGCCCAACCTGCAAAAGACAAAAGCATATTCATCCATGCCTGAATCATGGACGAGGCGGAACTAAGCAATCTCGTGTAATCAGCGCAACACGGTTTGCGCAAAGCCAAAGTGATGTCATCGTAGACGAATTATGTCACCATCGTAAAGCCCAATCGGTGGGCGAGGCGATTACGCTTCCAGCCCGGAGTCGACTTCCCAAAGAGAACCATTGAATTACAGAATTGATTTTTTGCCCAGTTCAATGACAATATTTCATTAGGAGGGTCAAGCATTGGTCAACACTAGCAGTGGTGGCATTGGCGCTCCAAGCACATACTTCGGTAGTTCCATCTCATTCGAAAGATTATCGATCGAGGTGACGTGAGCATTTGCAGAATACCGACTAATGACAATATAACAGGTCCACTAATAAAGGCTCTTCCTCAGAGAAAGCGTGATGGTCATACTAGATCACTTGGTATGAGATTCTTAAATGATCGAGTCTAGTTGGAGGCTTGTGGGTTTGGCATTGTCGGTTTGAGTTCATGTGATAACTTGTATTATGATTTCATTTATATTTTAAGGCATGTCTTTTGTTGTATTTATTCATTTTTATAGAGATAAATAAATTGAACATAATGAATGTCTTTTGAGTGTTTGTTTCATAGGAACTCAAGTTCATGATTTGAATAGGAGATCCTATGTTTAAATGAACATCATTCTTAAATGGTTCCCGGTCGAAGTATCATTATAGAAATTGGGAAATAATTATATGTTAAGATTAGTGTGCAAGATTGACTAATGATTGAGTCGCATAGGTCATAATATTGAATATCAAGTCATCACATATGTATTTATTAGAGAACAAGTTGTACTGGGCAGACTCATTTACGAGTTTACTTTGTGAATTGTTACATATGTGTCACAAGTAGTTCTCATAGTGACATTAGTGTATGTTGTTTTTTGACTTGAAGACACTGTAATCATTGCGTAACGAGCAGAATACTTTGATGTCATCTAAAGTTCTCCTTGAATAGGGTGCTGATAAAGGGTGGTAATTGGGTATGTTTAAAATCATGTTGGTGTTTGCGAGTGATACAGATAGAATTTGTCATATATAATAATAGTTCCATCTATGGGGCTCTTGATGGAGTAAGACTATGAAATGCATTGTCATGCTAAGTTGAGTTAATTTGTTGAACTCACTTGTTACATGCAGTCCGCTCAAAGATCAATTAAGATATACTAAATGATTAAGAGTGTGACACAGTTCACGCCTCGAGTTTAGTATGATGTTAGGGACAAAAGGAATAGACTACACATTGGGCGCTAAATGATTCTTCATTGAGTTATCAACTCTTATATTACTCGGTTAGCAATGATGCATTGCTAGATATACATATGTTTGTGAGACTATGGTTGATTCATTCTATATCAAGTGAGAGAGTGTTGGAATTTTGCAATCTAGAAATACTCAAGAGATATGTCTCGCTGCCAATGTGATATGAGCATACAGAGTTGCACGTAAGAACGTGCGAAAATTGAAGTGATTTATCGATTTATGAAACCAGGTTCTAACTACGTATATTAGATAAACTACATGGTATTGATTAATTATGATTAATCATAAAAAGAATTAATAAATTCAATTTTAAATCAAAATGGGAATTCCCAAATATCATGAGGCTCCAAGGCAAATAGAGTGTAGGAATTAGAATTAAGGATGTGAACACACAAATACTTCACTTTTGTTTTAATATATGTTTTCTCCCAAATCATACAAAGATTCACAGAAGATCTACATAAATGTGTATGTACAATCTAAAAAAAGTAGACTCAACTAAGAACATGAGTAATGCAAGGGGGCTCGCAAAGGAATCAGAACATGAGTAATTCCAGGGTTTTTGAAATAGAAAGCCACGGAGAGAGAGAGACATACTGGGTAGATGTTCGAATTTTGATGACTAGAGCAGAAGTAGCAAGATCGACATCAAATGGTTGGTGCAATCCTTACTGATCCCTCGTCACTGAGTGTCGCAGGATCAAGAGCAGCGAAGGACGCAATTCCAGAAGAAGGTGTGTCTTCGTCCAGACCGACACCGGCTTTGTTCTCGGAATCGACCTCAGTCGCAGGACAACACCCGCACCTTGAAGAAGAAACTCCAGGTTGCATGCACCATTTGAAATGATTCATCGTTGCTATAAGGATGTGAACATATTGAGAGTTATGGTCGTGGGGTAGGAGCAGGAGCGTAGGGAGGAAGAAAAGAGCATGGGTTTGAGGGAGGTTGTTACGTGGCTGCGTATTAAGTTATGGGGTCTCGAGCACCGAGCCACTTTTATTACTTATTATTAGACCTTGTTTGTCTTAAGTAGTTTGGGGTCTCGAGCAACCGAGCCTTTTTTTATTATGTTTGTATTCTTAGGCTGTCATCTTGTAGCCTATATAAAGGAATGGGTATTGTATGTTTGAGGCATGAAAATGAAGTTCTAGTTTCCTTGTCCCTCTTGTTGTGAGATTTTGGTGGCTCTCTCCTCCGAACAAGCAAACCCCGCTTAGGCAGCCGCGGTTCCGGCTCCACGGTATCCTCCACCACCGTCATCTTCTCCGCCTCCGGCCACTACTGCAGCGAGTTAACACGGTTACGAAGTAGGCCCGTAACAACTTGGTATCAGAGCCGCACATTCCACCACGGGTCTGCAACAACACACCACCTCGGCTTCTGCATCCTAGTCGTGTGCTTCCATCGAAACGATCTCCGTCGCGTGCAGCTCCGTCAAAATCGACCGTGTCGCGTGCAGCTCCGTCAAAATCGATCCCCGATGCGTGCAGCTCCGTCGAAATCGACCTTGTCGTGGGCAGCTCCGTCGAAATCGATCCTCGTCGCGTGCAGCTCCATCGAAATCGACCCCGTCGTGTGCTTCCCGTCGTGTGCAGCTCCGCGACATCAACTCCAGCTGCCACCTCCGTGGAAATCAAGCCCGCTCGCACCTCTCCTCTGCGCGAGCTTGCCCTCCCCCAACGACAACTATCGATCCCTTTCCACAGCATCTGCGCCGCTACTTGTTTACGTCGAGCCCCGAAATCCTCGAGCCCAACCCCGTTCTCTGTCTCGAGCCCTGCACCAATAAAAGCAGCAGTTTTAGGCGTGCAATTCCTGCGCCTCTTTTTTCTTCCTACCTCGAGCCCCACCCCACATCTTGTTTTAATCTTACGACTTTGTTTCCTCCGCCATGAGCCATAACATATAAGATATTTTATAACCCTATTAGTAATGGACACCACACCTTTCCAATCCTGCAGCCAGCTTATTTCTATTTAATTTCAACCACCCTACTACTATTAATTACTCTCCCCCCCCACCTCTCTTCCACCCACGTTCCAATTTAATATTTCACCCACCTCGGCCGACCTACTCAGTGTATTTTCCAGTGGGCCCCTCCCCTCTGCTGTCAAATACTGGGCGTCAACCCGGCTCTCGCGGCCACTCTCAGTCTTTCGAATCGGCGCACTCCGACCGCCCGGTCACCGCTCCTCTTCTCGTTCATCCCGCACTATGGGGGAATAGCCGGACCAACTAAGTCAGATTATGACCATGTTGCAAACCGTCATGACGCAACAAGCTGCGATGTGCCCTCGCGGACCGTCATCAGGAGGCCATTATTGCGCTCTCCAAGCGCCTTGATGATCTTTCTACCACCCCCGCACTCGATCCTACTAGTAGCAGTCAGCACCACTACTTCTCCGCAAGCACCGCCGCCCCTGACCATCCATGAGCCTCCACCGCCAGTCCTCGCGCACCCCGACGCTGCTATTATCCACGCTACATCCGATTGGAATTTCCTACTTATGATGGAAAAACGGATCCATTGTGCTGGCTCACCAAATGGAGCAATTTTTTCAGCCACCAACAGACCACCAAGCCGCAGACAGGATCCATTTAGCATCGTTTCATATGCCGACTCCGTTGTTTTATGGGCTTCTCGCCTTCTCACCGACCGGCCGAATCTGATTTGGGACGACTTCAAGCGGCTTTGCAACTTGCGTTTCGGACCCCATATCCACAGT